>CM035136.1:79771724-82505474 GCA_020205605.1 Panax ginseng | reverse complement strand
ATTCTTCTATTATTCCATTCTTTATTATTCTGTTGGAATAACCTGTCTGTGCGGTATATCGCATGCCTAGTGAATTCTATTGTTATTCCATTCTTTATTATTCGATTGGAACATCCTATATGTGCGGATTACGCATGACCTGGTTCCATTCTTTATTATTCTGTTGGAACATCATGCCTGTGCGAATTATGCATAACCTGGTTCCATTCTTTATTATTCTGTTGGAACATCCTATTTGTGCGAATTACGGATGACCTGGTTCCATTCTTTTTTATTCTGTTGGAATAACCTGTCTGTGCGGATTACGAATGCCTGGTGAATTCTTCTGTTTTTCCATTCTTTATTATTCTGTTAGAATAATCTATCTACGTGGATTACCGCATGACGGCAAAAATCCATTTGCAATTTCATATATTCTATTATAGTTATTTGATTAAAGTTTTGGCTTCTATACTCCATGAAATTAGTGGAATATCCTTGATATTTGCGCTTCATCCAGTATCTTTTCATGGAAATATTCTTCTGAGCATTCTTGAATTTTACTCCACAAAGCAAGATCATGTTGACAATTTGGGCGTTATTGATTTCGGATAAATTAAATTATAAATATTTACAAATTTATCCTTGAACTTGTTTTATTGAATTCTTATATCATTGTCATCATCCTCATGTTTATAATATGTTGAAAGTCATCTGTAGCCTGTAGTGCATAGATGGACTTGGTATGATTATGACTAGGGAATATTCGGTATAATCATGATCGTAATGTTACAAATGATGTGGTAAAAGTCCTCATTGGCCGTAGTGCATTGATGGACAGTTGTTGGCATGATCACGACCATTGATGAATACAGGTAATGCCTCCAAATCTTAAGCGCAAAAACGACTACTGCCAACTCTAGATCATGAGTAGGATAATTCCTCTCATATTCTTTGAGTTGTCGTGAGGCATAGGCTATGACTTTCCCATGTTGCATGAGAACACATCCTAACCCTTTGCCTGAAGCATCACTATAGATGACAAATTCCTCCGAGCGGATGGTATTGTCGAGCAGTCTTTGAAATGAGTCTCCTCTTGAGTTCTTGAAAACTCTTC
This sequence comes from Panax ginseng, assembly GCA_020205605.1. NCBI lineage: Eukaryota > Viridiplantae > Streptophyta > Magnoliopsida > Apiales > Araliaceae > Panax > Panax ginseng. The sequence goes on along the minus strand of CM035136.1, from coordinate 82,504,378 downwards.
TCACATTCCTCGCTCCAATCGAATTTTGTATCTTTTCGAGTCAGCTGAGTTAATGGAATAGCGATTCGAGAAAACCCTTCTACGAATCTCCTATAATAACCAGCTAAGTCGAGAAAGCTACATACTTCGGTCACTGATTTAGGTTTCTCCCAGCTTTGAATTGCTTCAATCTTTGCCTGGTCAATAGATATCCCATGATTTGATATCACGTGCCTAAGGAATGCAATTTCCTCAAGCCAGAACTCGCATTTTTTTAACTTGGCATATAACTTATTTTCACGAAGCTTTTGGAGTATCAGTCTCAAGTGTTGCTCATGGTCTTCACGGGTTTTGGAGGATATGAGGATGTCATCAATAAAGATGACCATAAAGTGATCCAAATATTCCTTGAATACTCAGTTCATCATATCCATGAAGGCAGCAGGAGCATTAGTTAATCCAAAAGACATGACTAAGAATTCATAATGCCCGTACCGAGTTCTGAAAGCAGTCTTTGGAATGTCATCATTTTAAATCTTCAACTGATGATATCCGGAACGAAAATCAATCTTTGAAAAGAATTTGGCGCCTTACAACCGGTCAAACAGGTCATCAATGCGAGGCAACGGGTACCTATTTTTGATGGTGACATGATTCAACACCCGATAATCAATACAAAGTCGCATACTTCCATCTTTCTTCTTCACAAATAGAACAGAAGAACCCCAAGGAGACGTACTAGGACGAATGAAACTGTTGTCTAACAATTCCTGCAATTGGGTCTTTAACTCCTGAAGTTCAATAGGAGTCATTCGATATGGGGCTTTGGAAATGGGTTTTGTACCGGGTTCAAGGTCGATAAAAAATTCAATTTCACACTCTGGGGGTAGGCCAGGAAGTTCTTCAGGGAATATGTTAGGAAATTTATTAACACTAGAAATATCTTTCAAATCTGACGCATTTTTGTTTAAATCTGTGACATGAGCTAAGAAAGCTTGACATCCATTTTTCAATAAACGAATAGCTTTATGGCTTGAGATGACCATGATTGATTTTAATGGTTTGGTCGCTTGAATTTGCATAATAGATTGATTAGGAATATGAAAGCTAACAACCTTACGAAAATAATCAATTTTAGCATGATGAGTAGTTAACCAATCAATCCCTAGAATCACGTCAAATGCAAGTATTTTTAAAGAAATAAGATCAACATATAACGTGCGGTTACCGATTTGAATCAAACAAGACTTATAAACAATGGATGTAATGAAGGTTTCTCTCAACGGAGTTTCAACCGATAAGTCAAAGTCTAATTTCTCCGAAGTTCAATTTAAACGTTGAGCGCAAGTAGGAGAAATAAAAGAATGGGTAGAACCGGTATCAAATAAGGTATAGACTTCGCTAGAGTTTATGATAAGCTTATACGTGATGACCTCGTTCGGGCTCCTTGCTTTCTGGGAGGTTACAACAAACGCTCTTCCTTGAATAACTGGCTTTGACTTTTCTGGGACGGCCTTTGGTGCCTCCATCCCAGTTGGACTTGTCTTTGGTGCACGATAGAATCGGGCTAGGTGACCTTCTCTTCCACAATTATAACACGCTTTGGATGGCATCGCACAGTTTGGACTGATATGTCCCTCCCCTCAGCATTTGAAGCATATGATAGGTGGTCGTTCTCCTTCCTTAACAACGGGTGTTGGTGCTGACGTCTTTCCATCATTGTTGAATCTCCTTTTCTTGAAATGTCCATTTTTGTCTTAGCCATGATTACCACCAAGTGGCTACCATTTACGCATGTTGATTCCTCCACGTTTGTTGTCACCGCTTGGATCGCTACCACCGGTATTATCATTTTGTCGGCTGCTTTCTCTTGGTTGAGTTGACTCGTTATCGCGCTCCAATAACTGAGCCCTATTAACAACATCTGAATACAAACACAGTTTGTGAGAAATTAAGTATTGACGTATCTCGGGTTTCAAACCTCTTAGAAACATCCGCGTCATTCTCTCATCATTATCAACCAAGTTTGACGCAAATCGGGACAACTCGGCAAACTTAGCTTCGTACTGTGACACGGTCATATTGTTCTGCTCCAACTTGATGAACTCTACCTCTTTCATGTGACGAATACTTTCGGGAATGTACTTGTCGTTGAATAGTTCTTGGAACTTCTCTCAAGACATCTTCAGTGCGGAAGGTTGAGTACGCTTTACCGATTCCCACCAATAATCTGCCTCTCCTCACAACATAAATGTGGAAAATGGAACCTTTTGCTCCTCGGAGCAACCCAAAACATCAAATATCTTTGTGATCTGCTTTATCCATGCTTCCGCCTTAAGTGGTTTTGGCTCTCCAATAAACTCTGGTGGTTCCAGCTCCTTGAACTGTTTAGTGGTGACCGTCCGAGAGTTTCCAGTGTCTCCACCTACATTTTGGACAGGAGCCGCTCTTTCCTAATGTTGAATGAATTTCATAAAGCCTCTGAACATTTCATCGTTCATCATTTGGTCAGTGTTGTTGTTTGCATGAGGATTGTCGCCTTCCTGATGCACATTATCCTGATTATTGATCTGTGGAGACTCAACGGTCTCCTGTGCTCTATTGCTATTCTCAACATTCTCGGATGTCATTTTCAAATACTGCCACAAAACAAGGGTTAATTGACATGTCACATATTATCCCTATACTCTGACCGACAAAATAAATACCATCTCTCCCCTCCTAGTTCTTGTCTCACATCTCAACCAGGGATCATATCCCTAAGCTTTGATACCAACTGTGACGCCCCCAAAATAGGTATACATCACCCATCTTGAGTCGCCAAATACATGGTACAAAATTCAAATACAACTTAATTATACAACAGTCGTGTAAAATACGACAAAACATAATCTAAGATTTTTAATAAGAATATTGTCATCTAGACAATATCCACACTCAATGGAGTCCTCATTACATTTATTGTCACACTATTTAACAGAATAGTGAGGACTACTAATGATATCATCTGGACCGTCACTCCGTTCCCCGACTAGTCCTGGCTACATTCTCATTTCCTAAAGAGAACAGTGAAAGAAAGGGTGAGCTCAACTAGCCCAGTAAGAAATATTATGACTAAGATAATGCAGAATAAATTATCATTAGCTTTCAACAGTGTTAAACTGATAAAATATAATAAACATCAAGTTTAACTGCAGCAGAACAAGCAATCCATTAGAAGAGTCAAGTAGAGAACAAAATATACTATCTTCTATGATTTAAAAGGTTTTTCATCACTTTTATCGCTGAGACCCAGCATAATAAATAAACCACATCATCCGTGCACTACGGCCAAGGATATTCATTAGTATCACGACCACAAATTATCCATGCACTACGGGTTCAAACCCTAAATCCTAAAGGGTTCAAACCCTAAACCCTAACCCAAACCCTAAACCCTAAGGGTTTGGCCATTTACTAGAATGCCATTAAATTAAAAATCAAAAAAACTAAAATGTCCTTTTGTGCATTATTTAGTGTAACTTGCAAATCTTGCAATATAATGGAGTTGGTGAGCAACTCCAACCACTCCATGTGCAATAATATCTCAGCCATTCTAGCCGAAATTCTCAAAATCATAGCAATATATTATCATATATATGGATTTAGAGAGAGAGAAAGTACACTAACTTAGTCTTTTTCTCTCAAACAACCAACCAACCTCTTCTCTTTCCTTAGCCACGAAATACTCAATTATTCAGTCTCTAATCAAGCCTCTTGATCATCAAGATCATGATCAGAGGACAGAATCAAAGGATTTGAGCATAAGAGGTATAAACCCTATATTTTGTAAATCTTGTGTTTTGATGTTAGTTGTTGTTTAGAGTGGTGTTATAAGGTGTCATTTAGAGATCTCGGTTGTTAAATCCCAGATCCATAACATCAAAGTACTCGAAATCATGTTTTAAAAAAATCTGGAAAACTTTCTAAATGCCGTCTGACAAGCAAATGTCAGACGTCATAGATCGTTGTATGTTAATGTGTTTAGTGTTTTAAATGTTTATACATGCAGTATTTAGTTGGTCTTTGTTCTGAAACTCGAATCGGGGTCAGTGTATGCTTGAATCGAGAGTTAATGTGGGTCAAAACTCGTTGACCGTTCATGAAGTCTGGTTTCTGGGTAACCCAGAAACCAATATCTTGTCTGACAGGGTTTTTGCAGGCTCTAGATCTTGCAGTCGTTTGATGTTTTGGCCATGTTGTTACTTTAAGGTTGTTGTCTGACATGAATACTACATCCTGAAGTCCTTAGATCACTCAGATCCATAACAGAATCGTAGCTAATCGTGGTCAAAACCACGTTGACCAACTGGCCGGAAGGTGATTCTGGGTAACCCAGAATCTTCAAGAACCGTTTTATGAGAGCTACTTTGACCAGCCTTTATTGTTAATTTGTGTTGTTGTTAGACAGATGTAATGATATGTTATTGTACTATGACATTATTACTATAAGTATGGACTCATAAATCACATAAATCTGCCTTATAGCTCAAGATCTAAGGACCTAAATATAGCACCTTGTATTGTTCTTCATTTTCTGGAAAACCCAGAAATGAAGAACAGGCTTGTCATACTTTTTGATTGATCATATCTCTCTATTATGATTCTGTATGACCCTGGAATCAGTTTGGTTGTGTACTATGATATAGCGACTTCATGTGTAACACTTTAGATAACCTAGAATCATGAAGACCAATAATCTATGCACGGTCAAACGTGGTACCTTGAAACTGCCGATGAGTTTCTGGGCTTGATCAAGAACAGGCCAAGAACACCATTAGCAACGGATTCGTCACCTAAGGCCCCTATAGTGACACTTAATTTCGGAAATTGATTATTTTAATTAAATAAATAGATAAAAATAAATTTTAATTATTAAAAATACTAAATAAATTCTGAAAAATTATTTTAAAGTCTGAAAAATAGTTTTTAATCATTTAGAGTATATTTCATAAATATTTAATATTTTTGGAATATAAATGGTATTTAATTATAATATTAAATAAATTATTTAAAAATAATTTTAATACATGAAAAATCATGAAAAATAATATTATGGTATAAGAAAATATTTAAAGATATTTTCAAAGTGACTTTTAATATTTTAGGATGAATTTCATTAATTAATCATTATTAATAATAATTAGTTTATTTAATAAATATATTAAATAAATTATGGAAAAATAGAATTAATGTTTTATAAATCATATAAAAATGATTTAAGTGTTATAAAAATATTTTAAGTTATAAAATATAACTTTTGATATTTTGTCATAAAAATATTAATATTTTAATATTAAAAGCGATTATCGGATAATGGATTTAAATGTTTAAAATCATATAAATATGATTTTAAGGTATTAAAATACTTTGATATATTATAAAATATTATAATATTATTTGATGATTTTCAATAATATTTGATAATAAATAATATTAATGATAAAAGAATTATATGGTATTTAATTCATTTAAATATGGTATTATTGATTGAAAATTCAAGATAAATGATAATGATTATATGAAAATTATTACGAACTTACGAAAAATATTTCGACTGATATTAAAATTATTTAAGCTAATTGTTAAGTGCTTAGGCAGAGTTTAATTGAATTTAAACTCGTGAATTGTCTGACTAGACCGTCGGGATGTTAGTTTTGTGTCGGGTTCAACTCAAACTGCAATAGTTTGACTTGATACCGAGTCCTATGTATGTTGTAGACTGATAGGGTTATGCTTTATGTGTTATGTGTTTAGGATATTTTATGTATATCTATATATATAATAGTATTCTATTGTGATGATATTATTCTAATGTTGGAGATCTATATTACTAATATTAGGTCTTCGAATAAAGCGTTATAAATTGAGTAGCGCTAATCAACGGTTCAGGCAAGTTTGTTTTTACTTAACTCTACTAGGAGTTGTTTCATTCTGATATGCTTATGGATAATCATTGTTGATTGCCATTGTAGAATTGTACTCTGTACATATTGCATGTATAAGTCAGGTATGAAAGGCTGATCACCTTCATTACCCTTCGGTCCAGATATATTTGTTCATGTTATATACTTGTTCAGTCAAAAGTTTGTTCCTGCTAGTTCACAATTATATTGTTGAATTATAGCCAGCTTATTATTCAGATTCTTTCAATCATGATATATCGTTAAATTATTGAACTTAAAGTTGCTGGGCAATCTTATGCTCACCCTTGCTATATCATGATAAACATTGCAGATTAAGGCGGATACGTCGGATACAAGGAAAGGTTAAAGACAGTTCCAGCTTAAAGTTAATGTGTGCGATTAGATTTGTAATAAGTATTATATATTAATGTTATTGTAAGTTAAATAAGTTATGATTGTGTATAAGTTAAGGTTAGTTGACCTTGGGGAATAGTTTGTAAATGTATTGTATAAACAATTTATGTTTATATCTTCCGCAAATAGTAGTAATAGTTATAGAATGATCGAACTGGATCCGTTGTGATTCGGACCCTCGGATTCGGGGCCCTCACAGTTGGTATAAAAGCTGTAGGTTATGAACCGGATCCTAATAACCGTAGTGATTAGGATAAGTACTAACTCAAATAGAGTTAGTCGGTTGGTAAGATTCAAAGACGAATCTCAACGGGGTAAAAGATACAGAGTTCCCTAACTCTGATAATAAAGTTGAACAATAGTTATGAACAGATAGAGTCCAAAAGACTAAAAGTACAGTGATAGGAGATCATAAAACAAAACGATCATAGTATAGAAATGAATCGTAATATATACGATGAGATCACCCCGTGATCGGATAAGGTAATAGTATGGAGAAGGATCAAGCGACAGATTGAAAAGTTTACAGCAAGATTGCTGGGTGTCAGTTGTACTATGAATTGGTACAGATTCAGGAGAGGATTATGAATACGAGTTGAATGAAATTCGTATTGAGAAGGGAGTTAAGATTAGGTGGGGATTTCAATTGAGGACTCATGTCAGTAGCTGAGTTGTATGATTCCTTGTGTGGGCGGGGAATTGTACTTAGTGTAAAAACTACTTAGTTCTGGCAATGATAATCATTGAAATGTTTGTGTCGCGCTATTTTCTATATGCATGTTAAGAGGGTGATTCCTTTCTCATGTGTAGAACAGATAAATAGGTTATATGTAGAGAATATAAGGTTAAGTACGAGTTCTTAAAACTCATACTTATATGATATTCTTGATTCATAGTTATATGAAATGTTTATGAACCCCTCAGCGAATGGACGCCAAAGGTCTGACTAGGGCAAGTTGTGACTCCCCCAAATCCAGGTTCTCTAACCTCAGATTCAGTGCTCACGATCCTATCATCATCATAAGCATTCTATAACTATTTCGAAATAATAAACATACATTGTTCATTATACAAAAATCTCAAAACATGGTCCCAAGGTCTCTCTAACCTTAACTTTAAATACACCATTTATAATACAAATATTTTACTCAAGAAATTCCATTAGATAATAACTAATTTAACATTCATTCTAAAATTACTCCTGGATCTTGCCCTTGCCCTTGTCCTTCGCATTAGATCATTCGGGCTTAACTAAAAATAGAGGTCATGATATAGCAAGAGTAAGCAACTAATTTGCTTCACAAGTTTATAAAGACAAAGGATATATATAACATGACTTAGAAAGAAATATTGCCTTCAATGTTCAACAATAATATAAGATTGTGAAGGAACATGAATTAATAATCAACAATTGAATATTCGATAATTGAATAACATGAACTGAGTGGTTTTGAAGAACCATGAACATTTGCCAAGGTGCTCAGTGATTTAAACTGGACCTTTTAAAAAGTTTTGGTATTCAAGGGAATCAGCCTTTCATACCCCGTGATTTATGCATAAACACTTAATAATCCGACATTGATATCATGCCTTAATCAAATTTGTTCATTTCTCGATTCAAGAGTTCTTACCATATCAATTAATAAGAACAGTTATTTAAAATCCATTTGATTTAACAAATTTAGACATGTTTGATCTAGCTGATACAATTAGCATAGATCTATCCCATAAACAGTTCATAAATGAAGAACTTTAATTTAATTCACAGTTCAATGGCAGTAGAACGGAATTCAATTGCACAAAGTGCGAATTTCAATAATCAATAAAGACGTGAATAATCATCAATAATTATTCACTAATATGCTTTTGAAAATAATAACTCAAGTTGAGTTAGGAAACTTGCCTCGATCGTGAGGTTACTGACTACGAAATAAATTTCTATCCACTATGTAGTTAAATTATCTTCCTTTAAGAGACCTATAATTAGTCTTTCAATTAGTCAATGCATAACATCGATTATGTAATCACATAGATATCATACATTACAATAAGTTCTTATAAACATTATCATGCCTAGATAGTGTTATTATTAATTAACGACTACCTTTAATTCACATAATATTATTAACTTAGATAATATTAATTCACCTTCTAGTATTATGAGTTCACTAATAATACTTTAAATCATTTACCAACATTTTATTCACTTACTAATATTATTAATCATTTAATAATATTTTATCCCTTTACTAATATTATTAATCATTTAATAATATTTTATTCACTTACTAATATTATTAATCATTTAATAATATTTTATTCACTTACTAATATTATTAATCATTTAATAATATTTTATTTAATCTCGAATATTATTATTTAATAATAATACTCTAATCTAATATTTTTATTTACATAACAACATCATATTATAATATTATTAGTATTATAATAATATTCCAATGATTTATTAAATTAATAAACAATTTATTCTAATTGTTCATCCTTTAATAACCTCTTATTTAATATCCATAAAAGGTCATAAGTAATATTTATTATTATAAATTACCAAAATGCCCTAAGATAGTCATGATATAATATATTATGAGCATTCAAGCATAAAAATCATATTTTTCTCATTAAAGGCATCATTTAACTATTTATTTCCTTTTATTCATAACCTAATCATTTTTAGGAAAAATAGCAAACTGATTCCAAAAATTCTCAGCTTCTGGATTTTAACATAATATGAACCAACAATGATCCTCTAATTTTTCTAGAATTTTAGAAAATGATTTACTATTTTTAGAGTGTCCAAAACACTCGGATCTTGCTCTATTTTTCATAAATTGAGTTTTACTCAGACAAATCTAAAATTTTCAGGGTATGCTCTCTTAACATATAGGAAGCTACTGTACAAATTTTGGAATTTTCCAGTGTATACACAGTGAGATATTCGTAGGATAATATTTATGGAGTCCTTTACGGAAATAGTCATTACGCACAATATATAACTCAAAACGTGTCCGTTCTTTTTCCTACGCGTAGATAACTTCATAAGGTACCTCTGTAATATTTTTCCAGATTTTTACAAGACAAGAAACTGACCGAAACAGCCTCATGAAAAACAAGTCAGTAGCTGATTTAGAGTTTCAAAGCTTTAGCATATAAAGTGGACTGTTTTGGGAAAAATAATCTTAAAGGTTTCAAAACTTACTAGATTTGTGATCTACCACTTGGATTTACTAGATAACTCATGTATCTAGCACCCCCCTTCGACGGATCATAATTCCAAGTTGTAGAACTTGAGTTACACAAGATTTAGTGGAAGAAAAACAAGAGTTTTCACCCTTGGAGAACATATGCTCATTTTCTTCCCCTAAGCCTTAGATCCAACACTCAAGATACTTAGTTCCATGCATGATGGTATGTATAACTAGCGTATCTTGAGTAGTTGTACATAACCCCATCAAAACTCAAGCTATCAAAACAAGGTAAGAGAAGAAGATGAAGGTACATTATACCTTGACTTAGTGGCTACCTTCCTTGATTTTCCAAAGTAACTAATAAACTTAGGGGGAATAAACAACTAGCACTCCTATATTTTTTTTTTCTTTCTATGGATGAAATTCTCTCTTTCTTTTCTCTCTTTGAAGTTGGCTAGCTTGGGAGCAAGAGATAGAAGAAGAAGATGAAGAAGATGGAGAGAAAATGAAATGTTGGAATACGAATGAAGTGTTGGAAGAATGAGATGTGCATTCAAAATGTAATGGGAAATTCATTATTAATTCTCCCACAATCATTTTGTTGCCCATTAGGTAAAACACTTTGTATTATTACTTACCTTAGGTTAAACATGATTAAATGTGCATAATGGAGTGGCAACCAATGGGAGCCTTACAACATTGTCCTTATGTTTAATCATGTCTACTAATGGACAAGCTAGATTAATTAATCCACTTGGGATCCTCATAATATCCACCATTTAGCTTTTATTTTAAATGCCCAATTTTGATTAATCAAATGTCTAGAATACCCCCAATCAAGTGGGCTAAGTATTGGATTACATTTATTTTCCTTGGGCTTTTCTTTTAATTGATTTGGGCTAGATAAAAACATAGTCCAACAATTTTAATAGTGTTACCCAATTTGATAATTTAGGGCTTTCATCTCCAATCATATGAAGTTTAATTACTTATACATATGATTTTATCTCATAACCTAATTAGATTTACAAGAATTAGGTTTAAAATTATTAGTCACTTGAAATACTAAGTTTACCCACTTAAGTTAGTATACATATAAAATACTAACTTTTTCGTGTTACCATAACCCTTAGGTTATTTAATATCCTTACCTAATGTATAATTAGGTCACAAGGCTTTCATTTTTAATGAAATCCATAAATGTATGTATCCATTTATAACACAAAGTAAAAAAAATGTGCATACATACATGGTGACTTAAAATTCACGGTTATTACACAAGTTCTTAAATTCCTATGATTATGGCAAGTAAATGAATTCATAAGTGTGGTTTGATGAACTGGGTAGAACTGTGTGAAAATGGAATATTGAAGATAATAGGAACAAATAGATTGTTAAGCCAATGATTATTAGTGGAGACATAAGTTTTCCAAAAATCCTAGCTATGCTAGACTTTGAAATTTTGACATCAAGCTAAATACGCACTATGTGCTTTTGAAATATATATATATATATATATATATATATATATATATATATATATATATATGACTCGTAATCATTTTTGAAATGGTTTAAAGTATAGTCTATGCTACTTATTTCAATTTAGACGCATAAATGATTTGAAATATCAAAATATCTTTTATTTATCACTCATGTACCATGTAACCTGGTGCAGAGATGATAAAAGTTGATAGAGTTGTAAATGCAGGGATACTTAGTGCGAATTTGATCTGAAAGTCATTGTTCCACTGTTGTATGATGTGTTATGACAAAGTCACACGATGACGGCATCCTCACACTACTAGAAATTCGACATATAGCGACGAGCTATAGCGACGGTCGATACGGAACCGTCGCTAAAGGGTATCTATAGCGACGGTCTGCACGAAACTGTTTGTATAGAGGTTTCTTTCAGCTCCCTATTTCCCCCAAATCATTTCGGCATCTTCCATTTTCCCCAAAATTATCTTCGTCCTCTCCCTCCTTTCTAACACTTTCTCTCTTGTTACTGATCTTCCTCTACAGCTTGTTCTCCTCTCTAATCCAAATCATTTCAGTATCTAACGCTCCTTACTCGATCCGCCACTCGTTATCTTCTACTCGGATTGGGCACACTTTTTCGAATCGCAAAACCCTAGGCATCGTAGGATCCGATATAAGGATTGGCGTGTGTTTGTTCAGAATCAGCACCCCTGGCCGGAGTGGTCCAAGCTCGTTCACACTCTATCCCCTGCAGCTGAAGTCCACGAAATTGTTCTCGAGGACGCCTTTGTGTCTTATGAATATTTGTCTGAGGAATTTGTTCGTTCTGCTAGTTCTTGCTTAGCTTTTACGTGTAACCAACCCGATATTTTGGGGTTTGATTCCAGTTCTTGTTTAAATTTTTGATTTTTATTCCCTCTTAACAATTATTGTTCAAATTTGGGTGCAGGTTACTCTCCAGGAAGCATGTAGAGTGTGTTGTAGAAAATGGGACTCCTTTTCTTTTTAAAAGTGCTCTTGATACTGGTATACGAATGCAATCATTGTCGTACAGCACTGGAATTAACGTAAGTGGAGCAGAATAGCCAACCATTTGTTTTATTTGAAGAATTCTTTTATAATTTTTTGAGTACAAGTATCTAAGCATCATTTTCATAAGTTTCTATAATCATTTTCATAAGATTCTTTTTTATTTATTTTGATAGGTAAACTTGCACCAAGTATCAAACAGATATAAAATTAGTCAATTCTGGAATCCAAAAGTAAATAGGTTATTAACCTTGTTCATTTTTGCTTGGAATTATTTTTTTCTTGGTGTAAAATTTGTTTCAACATGCTATTGGATGATTGAGGAATTAGGAGAGATATGTCTAGGGTTTCTGTTGATTTGTGGAATAATATTCAAGTGGTGTGAAATTCATGTTATTATTACTCAATTAAGCAAAATGATATATGGTTGTTGTTTGATATATTTTGAACTTGCTAAGAAATATTTGGTCATGCTTGTTATTTGGATTTTAGTGTTACTATTACTTAATTAAGAAAAATGAAGGAGTACATGTTTGCTATAAATTTTTAGTTTTCAAGGAACACTTCAATTTGACTACTAGAAGGGACTTTACGATCGTGGAAGTGAAAATTTCGCTTGGAAACTCCATTGTTAATTCTTTGTTTCATGTACGCATGTGGGACGAGAGTACTATCAAACTTGGACGAGCCTTTTTTACTTAGCCACATATTTCAAACTACATGCAGAAGTCAAGTCTTCTTGATCGACATTCATCTCTTTCTTTACTTCTTGTGTGTCCCCTTTTTTGTATGACCCGTGCTGCTATTGCAGAATTTGTTCTTCTTAATAATGTCCAGTCCAGTGTATTAAACTCTTCGGATAATATATTGAACTGTTTCATGCCATTTGTTCTATGCTCTCTCGCTATCTCAACTATGTTAGTTTTGCTTTATTGTGAGAGGGACCTTATGAAAAATACCAAAGGTACTTGGTAGAAATAAAAAAATCCAAAAGGTTTTTAGGAATTTCAAGGAGAGTTTTTGTATTGATCATTATTATTATTACTACTACTGCTGCTGCTGTTTTCATTAATTTAAAAACCATCAAACTTCATTAAATATATAACTTTGCTTTTAACCCACCACCATCTTTCTTAAAACTTTGTTTCCATTGATGTTGTGATTTGGACATTTGCTTTTTCGTTCATTGTTTTCCAACTTTGATTTATTACAAGGGTTGATTTAGCGGCCTGCGTTCCACTACTCCGAAGCTTTAATAAAGGGTTGATTTAGTGGCATGCGTTCCACTACTCCGAAGCTTTAATGCTCATAAAAATCTATATATTCCTGTTATGGTCTACAATAGTGTGTTTAATATACCTCTTGATTTTACCAAACAAGTGGTGATTACATTTTTCGAGATAGGTTGAGCCTTCACCTCAAATCTGTTTGCTTTTCGGTCATTATCATTCGTGTCAATGTAGATGTTGGTTTTTGCTGTTATTACATTGTGCCTTACATTAGTTCAAACTTGATATTTGGTTTAACGCTATAAAAATCAAATCCATTGTGTTGTGCAAGAACGGATGGAGAACCATGCTACTGACAACGTGAGAGGTAATCCTACTACCTTTAAAGGGCTACCGGTAAAATCGAGCAACCTCCTTTATGGGTGGCGCATATCCTAATTTATTTCACGGCTATGAGGTAAATTAGTTAAACTTGTAACAACAACCAACATGCATCCGAGGCGTCAAAAAAATCATTACTAAACATATCATTCTTAAGCAATAGATTGCAAGTTCATGCCATAATGATTTCATATCTCAGGAAATTTTGGAAATGAAATCATTGTTGGAGTTAAAGGTACATGAATACAATTACTAGGCATTCATGACAAAGCTGATAATGGGACTAATATATAATTGATAAGTGTCTGTTGTGTAGAAGTTATTGCCCTCAGACGAAGGTCCAAATCAAATTAGCTTGCTAGTACAAACGTTAGGTTACATCAGTTCAAAATAGATTAGATTAACGTCAACCATAATTTATTATATGGCCCATATGTCCAAGTCCAACTTAAACTTTAGCTATGTCAATAAACGTGTTAGATCATGAGATAAAGGTTTAGTGAGGGGAGAATAACTGACATCAATATTTAAGATTAGTAAATGTAGTGTTCTTTTTTGACTTTATGTAGAAATTTTTTGTCTGGAAGATATGTATAACGTTGCTGTCACAATTAATTGAATCTAAGGTGATATAAATAATTTAGCAGGAAAGAGCAATAGAGAAAAGAATTGAAGTAGGTCCTTCACTAGGACCCCAAAACTGGGCGTGGCAAATGAATGGTATGGTTGGTCCCCCTCCAGTTAGATTGTTTTCTACTACAACATCATCAGGATTCTCATCTCCGGCTATCACCATGATCAATACAAATATTAAAAGCATTTTCTATTATTCTCTATCATCTTAGCATCTTCTTAGTCCATTGGGTTTATATTAATTTCTCGTAATATGTGCAGGTTCTGAAAAAGACCTGTTGAAAACATCAGGATCTATTTTTGGGAGAGTTTAGAGCAACGAGAATCAGGATCTATTTTGGAGGTTGTTGCTGCACAAGCCAAGAAAATTGTAGGGGATGAATTATTCAACTATTATATTGTAATGTTGTAATATGAATGATTTTAATGATGTATATAATATATTTTTATGTTTTATTTTATATTGTATTTGGGTTTGTTGAATAAATGTGCATTATTAATTTTTTAAAAAAATTTCAAAAGGCTATAGCGACGGTCATCGACCGTAGCTATAGCCTTCAATGACCGTAGGTAAAGAGCAAAGACACGGTTTTGACATGAGCTATAGCGACGGTCGTCGACCGTCGCTATAGGCCAAAAGACCGTCGTTATAGGTTTTAGCGACGCCTTCTACAGCGACCGTCGCTATAGCTTATAGCGACGGTCTTTTGGCCTATAGCGATGGTCGCTATAGGTCGATTTTCTAGTAGTGTCAAACGGACTGTTAATACAGTACGACATCATGGCGTCATTTTCAAAAATATTTTCAATAAAATTTAATTTTCCAACGGGGTTTGGCTACACTTAAATAATTCGATTGAATTGAATTATTGATATGAGTATACGCAATTCGATTCAGCTAGACTAATATTATTAAAAACTATAAATGTTCATTGAAATAAATTTCCCGAACCAAATTGTTTTGGTGCGGAATCCAATAAGACTGAGGTAAAAGTTTATGCTTCAAGGCGGATAAGAGGAACAAATTGTTCGACCAAATAATACTTTGGCCAAGACAGGCATATCGGGCTAATCACCCTTTGTGTCTGTAAGTTATGACGGTTTGCAGATGAATTTTCATAAAACCTTTGCAAAAATGACAGACAAATAGTCTATGACTCCTCGGCAAAATTTGAAAATTTTTACTCTTGTGAGTGGTGTATTGGGTAGCGTGTGATGTTGTGTATGTATGGTGTATGGTGTATGGTGTATGGTGTAAGGTAAATTTCGGGGACGAAATTTTTAGAAGAAGGGGTGAATGTGACAACCCGAGAATTTAGAAAAATTTTAAAATTTGAATTAATTAATTTAAGGTTCAATATTAAAACCTAGACATAAAATAAGTATATGCGTTTGATATTTTTAAGAAGGAATTTTGACGATTTCAAAATTCTGTGAATGATTTAGGTTAATTATTCACGATTAAGGGAATACGCGTTTATGTTTTGTGTATATGTGTGCATGATGTGGTTAAGGGTCAAGGGTTGACCAGATAAACGATGTCTGTGACAAACCCTAAGTATATATTAAGAACGACAACGTTCGGTTAGAAAACCCTAGCGATTAACAAGAAACCCTAGAAACCGGTTCTGGAAACCCTAATTTCAGTTTCGGGAATTCAAAACCCTAATTCGATGTATGAAACCATAATCTGGGAACTTATATTATTATTATATTACTTAAGTGCTATTAATTATAATATTAATTAGGGTAAAGCTTAATTATTTAGCAAACCCTAATTTCAAAGTTTTAAAACCCTAATTTATGGATTTGAAACCTTAAATTATAAATAGGGAAAACCTAAGTGTTAATTAAATAATTTTCATGTTAATTAGGAAATATTAATCCTAATTTTAAAGATATAAGTAATTAGAAAACCCTCATCTAATTACGAAACCTAATTTCCAATTTAGAAAAAATATTTTTTTATTTAGAAACCCTAATTCTGGGTTATAAACCATAATGACCATTTTGACCCTAATTGCTTAATTAACAATTTTAACTAGGATATAATAATCCTAATTAGCAAGATTGAATTATGATTAGTAAAATTTAATATAATTAGAAAATTCTAATTATAGTTTAGAAATATTAATTTTTTATTTTGAAAACCGAAATTCGGAAATGTTAGAAACTAAATTGCAAAACCTAAGGGTTCAAACCCTAAACCCCAAAGGGTTCAACCCTAAACCCTAATCCTAACCCTAAACCCTAAGGGTTTAACCATTTACTAGAATGCCATTAAATTAAAAATCAAAAAGACTAAAATGCCCTTTTGTGCATTATTTAGTGTAACTTGCAAATCTTGCAATATAATGGAGTTGGTGAGCAACTCCAACCACTCCACGTGCAATAATATCTCGACCATTCGGTAGAAATTCTCAAAATCATAGCAGCATATTATCATATATATGGATTTAGGGAGAGAGAAAGTACACTAACTTAGTCTTTTTCTCTCAAACAACCAACCAACCTCTTCTCTTTCCTTAGCCACGAAATACTCAATTATTCAGTCTCTAATCAAGCCTCTTGATCATCAAGATCATGATCAGAGGACATAATCAAAGGATTTGAGCATAAGAGGTATAAACTCTAAATTTTGTAAATCTTATATTTTGATGTTAGTTGTTGTCTAGAGTGGTGTTATAAGGTATCATTTAGAGATCTGGGTTGTTAAATCCCAGATCCATAACATCAAATTACTCGAAATCATGTTTTAAAAAAATCTGGAAAAATTTCTAAATGTCGTCTGACAAGCAAATGTCAGACGTCATAGATCGTTGTATGTTAATGTTTTTAGTGTTTTAAATGTTTATACTTGTAGTATGTTAGTTGGTCTTTGTTCTTAAACTCAAATCGGGGTCAGTGTATGCTTGGATCGAGAGTTATTGTTGGTCAAAACACATTGACTGTTTCACGAAGTCCGGTTTCGGTATCCGGTAAACCAAGATCTTAATCGATAGGGTTTTTTTGAGCTCTAGATCTTGCAGTCGTTTGATGTTTTGGCCATGTTGTTACTTTAAGGTTGTTGTCTGACATGAATACTACATTCTGAAATCTTTAGTTCACTCAGATCCATAACAGAATCGTAGCTAATCGTGGTCAAAACCACGTTGACCAACTGGCCGGAAAGAGATTTTGGGTAACCTAGAATCTTCAAGAGCCGTTCTATGAAAGCTATTTTGACCAGCCTTTATTGTTAATTTGTGTTGTTGTTAGACAGATGTAATGATATGTTATTGTACTATGACATTATTACTATAAGTATGGACTCATAAATCACATAAATCAGTCTTATAGCTCAAGATCTAAGGACCTAAATATAGCACCTTGTAATGTTCTTCATTTTATGGAAAACCTAGAAATGAAGAACAGGCTTGTCAGACTTTTTGATTGATCACATCTCTCTGTTATGATTCTGTATGACCCTGGAATCAGGTTGGTTGTGTACTATGACATAACGACTTCATGTGTAACACTTTAGATAACCTAGAATCATGAAGACCAATAATCTATGCACGGTCAAATGTGGTACCTTGAAACTGTCGATGAGTTTCTGGTCTTAATCAAGAACAGGCCAAGAACACCATTAGCGACGGATTCGTCACCTAAGGCCCCTATAGCGACACTTAATTTCAGAAATTAATTATTTTAATTAAATAAATAGATAAAAATGATTTTTAATTATTAAAAATACTAAATAAATTTTGAAAAATTATTTTAAAGTTTGAAAAATAGTTTTTAATTATTTAGAGTATATTTCATAAATATTTAATATTTTTAGAATATAAATGGTATTTAATTTATTTAATTGTAATATTAAATAAATTATTTAAAAATGATTTTAATACATGAAAAATCATGAAAAATAATATTATGGTATAAGAAAATATTTAAAGATATTTTCAAAGTGACTTTTAATATTTTAGGATGAATTTCATTAAATAATCATTATTAATGATATTTAGTTTATTTAATACATATATTAAATAAATTATGGAAAAATAGAATTAATGTTTTATAAATCATATAAAAATGATTTAAGTGTTATAAAAATATTTTAAGTTATAAAATATAACTTTTGATATTTTGTCATGAAAATATTAATATTTTAATATTAAAAGCGATTATCGGATAATGGATTTAAATGCTTAAAATCATATAAATATGATTTTAAGGTATTAAAAATACTTTGATATATTATAAATATATTATAATATTATGTGATGATTTTCATTAATAGTTGATAATAAATAAATATTAATGATACAAGAATTATATGGTATTTAATTCATTTAAATATGGTATTACTGATTGAAAATTCAAGATAAATGATAATGATTATATGAAAATTATTACGAACTTACGAAAAATATTTCGACTGATATTAAAATTATTTAAGTTAATTGTTAAGTGTTTAGGCAGAGTTTAATTGAACTTAAACTCGTGAATTGTCTGACTAGACCGTCGGGATGTCAGTTTTGTGTTGAGTTCAACTCAGACTGCAATAGTTTGACTTGATACCGAGTCCTATGTGTGTTGTAGACTGATAGGATTATGTGTTGTGTTATGTATTTAGGTTATTTTATGTATATCTATATATATAATAATAATATTATATTGTGATGATATTATTCTAATATTGGAGATCTATATTACTAATATTAGGTCTTCGGATAAAGCGTTATAAATTGTGTAGCGGTAATCAACAGTTCAGGCAAGTTTGTTTTTACTTCACTCTACTAAGAGTTGTTTCATTCTGATATGCTTATGGATAATCATTGATGATTGACATTGTAGAATTGTACTCTGTACATATTGCATGTATAAGTCAGGTATGAAAGGCTAATCACCTTCATTATCCTTTGGTCCAGATATATTTGTTCATGTTATATACTTGTTCAGTCAAAAGTTTGTTCCTGCTAGTTCACAGTTATATTGTTGAATTATAGCCAGCTTATTATTCAGATTCTTTTAATCATGATATATCGTTAAATTATTGAACTTAAACTTGCTGGGCAATCTTATGCTCACCCTTGCTATATCATGATAAACATTGCAGATTAAGGCGAATACGTCGGATACAAGGAAAGGTTAAAGACAGTTCCAGCTTAAAGTTAATGTGTGCGATTAGATTTGTAATAAGTATTATATATTAATGTTATTTTAAGTTAAATAAGTTATGATTGTGTATAAGTTAAGGTTACTCGACCTTGGGGAATAGTGTGTAAATGTATTGTATAAACAATTTATGTTTATATCATCCGCAAATAGTAGTAATAGTTGTAGAATGATTGAACCGGATCCGCGGTGATTCGGGACCTCGAATTCGGGGCCCTCACAAATAAAACAAGTTTAAGGATAAATTTGTAAAGATTTATACTTTAATTTATTCAGAAATCAATAACGTCCAAATTGTCAACATGATACTACTTTGTGGAGTAAAATTCAAGAATGCTCAGAAGAATATTTCCATGAAAAGATACTGGATGAAGCACAAATATCAAGGATATTCCACTAATTTCATGGAGTATAGAAGCCAAAACTTTAATCAATTGAGTATAATAGAATATATTAAACCGTAAATGGATTTTTGTCGCCATACGGTAATACACGTAGACAGATTTTTCCAACAGAATAATAAAGAATGGAATAACAGAAGAATTCACTAGGCGTGCGTAATCCACACAGACATGTTATTCCAAAAGAATAATAAAGAATGGAACCAGGTCATGCGTAATCTACACAGA
This sequence comes from Panax ginseng, assembly GCA_020205605.1. Classification (NCBI taxonomy): domain Eukaryota; kingdom Viridiplantae; phylum Streptophyta; class Magnoliopsida; order Apiales; family Araliaceae; genus Panax; species Panax ginseng. The sequence goes on along the minus strand of CM035136.1, from coordinate 82,484,288 downwards.
CAAGATGTTCTAACATAATAATAAAGAATGGAACCAGGTCATGTGTAATTCGCACAAACATGATGTTCCAACAGAATAATAAAGAATGGAACCAGGTCATGCGTAATCCGCACAGACAGGATGTTCCAACAGAATAATAAAGAATGGAATAACAACAGAATTCACCAGGCATGCGATAGGCGCTTTACAAAGTTATTTTAATGAGAATAATAAAGAATGGAATAACAGAAGAATTTCACCATGTATGCGGTACTTTGCATAGACAGGTTGTTCCAACATAATAATAAAGAATGGAATAACAACCCTTACGAGTATTGAAAAAAAATAACTCTCTTCATGAATACGAAAGAATAATACCCCTTACCTTAGAAAAACTGGATACTAGAATAGTGAGGTAGCAGACTTCTCTTCTTCTTTCTCCCTATAATTTCTCTCTATAATAATTGCTCTAAAGCTTTTGTGAATTGGTGAGAAATGAAGGAAGAATGAGCTTCTATTTATAGGAAAATATAGTTTCGATAATTATACGTTTTGGGGCTCAAAATATTACAGTATAATACCTTCCTCTTTTTCTTCATTTTTATTTTAGTCCTGCAAGTATTATCAAACTTGCACCACCTCCCCTAATAGTAAATAATGTGAATTAATAGTTCATTGATTTGACTCAATAGTATAATCATGTGAAAAAACTAATTACAATATAATACCTTCAACTATACCTCCATTTTTAATTTAGTCATGCAAGTATTATCAATCTTGCACCACCTCCCCTAATAGTACATGAATGTGAATCAATAGTACACACATGTGAACAAATAGTTATAAGCATTTGAAATAATAGCAATTAATTACTCATTTATCCTATTAATTACCCGATTGGTCAATATAACCTCCAGACATCAATTATTATCGAAATAAATGTCGAATTTCACTAACACTAATAATCCCAATACAATGGAACTATCAATTTCATCTTTAATCAACACAACTTATTTATCATTAATATTATAACTCACAATATTTAACAACCAGGTCGTTCCCATGAAAGAGGTGGCATTCCGATAAGGATTTTTCCTTATTGGCGCGCAATTAGGTGACAAAACCTCTCCTTGACCGAACTTCTAGACATTATCAATATTGCAAAAAATAATATGAATAACTTTATCGTCTCAATTATTGATTTAATAATAATAAATATTATGCAGATGATACTGTGACAATAATTGAATCAATAATTTGAGAGATATGATGTAGTAATTACTGTAGCAATAATTGAGTATAACTGAGTGACTTCTCACGTAAGCATCAATAATCCATACCGTGTGCTACTATGCAACAACGCATATTACTGTACTTTTACTACCGGGTAGTTCAACAATTTTAACGGTAACACTTTTGTCGTTATTTTTATAAAAAGATAATTCTGTAGTTTTCTAACTACGACAATACTTCCGTTGTGGGGTCCACCAATGATTGTGCCGTCGTACGAATATTCCCTGTTAAAACGAATATTTTTTGACCAATCGAATATTTTATAACCACTTGCTTACTTTGAAAAATTTATAAATATTACCCACAACTATAACATTATATCAAATCCACACCATCCAAAATATATTTCGAGAAAATTATTCTTTATTCATAAAAGTTGGGGTCTTACACAACCTATAAAACTAGTACATATATTGCAGGTATGTCTTGCAGCTGATACGAATAAAAGCAAATGGTATTTTGATAGTGGATGCTCAAGACATATGACTGGAGACAAGTCCAAATTAAGAAATCTGCAAGCTACAGACTCTGGTGAGGTAACTTTCGATGACCACAATAAAGGTAAAATAATCAGAGTTAGATGTGTTGGTAATAAACACATAACCATTTCCAACGTTCAGCTAGTTACTGGACTCATGTATAATCTTTTATCTATTAGTCAACTATGTGATAGTGGTTTTAAAATATCCTTTAGTACACATAACTGCTCTATTTTTGATCAAACTGGTAAATTGATCTTAGTTTGTCCTAGATATCAAAACGTGTATACATGTGACTTAGATGCTTACTCTTATTTAGATAACATCTGTCTTGTATCTGCAAATGAAGATCATTGGCTATGGCATCGCAGACTAGGACATATCAATATGAAACTCATAAATAACATTTCCTCTAAAGATTATGTCTGTGGTCTTCCTAAATTAAAAAATTTCAAAGACCATATCTGTGAAGCTTGTGAATTAGGAAAACAAATTCATGCATTACATAAACCTAAGTTTACTATGTCAATCTCTCGACCCTTAGAATTATTACACATGGACCTTGTTGGGCCAATCCCTAAACACAGCATGGGTGGTGCTGTATACATTTTAGTTTTGGTTGATGACTATTCATGATTTACATAGGTTTATTTTCTAAAATTTAAAAATGAGGCTATTAATTCTTTTTCTACTATGTGTAAAAAGATTCAAAATCAACAGGGAAGCTCTATTGTTTATATTCGATCTGATCACGGAAAAGAATTTGACAATTCTGATTTCATTATGTTTTGTGATGAGAATGGTATAAGTCATAACTTCTTTGTTCCTTACACGCCTCAGTCAAATGGTGTTGTTGAAAGGAAAAATCTTTCTTTACAAGAAATGGCTAATACAATGTTAAATGAATACCGTCTTCTAAAGTATTTCTGGGCTGAAGTAGTGGCAACATCATGTTACATATTAAACAAAGTTTTATTAAGACCCGTTTTGCTCAAACTCCCTATGAGCTCTACTATAAAAGAACTCCAAAAATAAATTATTTTCGTGTTTTTGGGAACAAATGTTTTTTTTCTAACTACCAAAGGACACCTATTGAAATTTGATCCTAAATCTGATGAAGGAATTTTTCTTGGATACTCTCTTAATAGTAAAGCATACAGAGTTTTCAACAAAAGAAGTCTAGTTATGGAAGAATCAATGAATGTGACTTTTCATGAAACTAAGCCTCCTCCTAAATACAAATAACTGACTAATAATAATGTTGTCATTGAAGATATTCTCAAAAATATGGAAGAACCAAAACTAGATAATGCATCTCCACCTATTGTTGAGAATCCCCTTGTAAATACAAACCCTCAGTTGAATGATTTGCCTAAATAGTCTCATGTTATTAAAAATCATCCTATAGAAAATGTTATTGGTAATATTGAAAAAGAGTTATCACTAGATCACAAACACATAATGTAAGACCCCAACTTTTATGAATAAAGAATAATTTTCTCGAAATATATTTTTGAATATTATGGTGTGGATTTGATATAATGTTATAGTTATGGGTAATATTTACAAATTTTGCAAAGTAAGCAAGTGGTTATATAATATTCGATTGGACGGGGAATATTCATTTTAACAGGGAATATTCGTACGATGGCACAATCATCGGTAGACCCCACAACGGAAGTATTATCGTAGTTAGAAAATGACAAAATTATCTTTTTATAAAAATAACGGTGAAAGTGTTACCGTTAAAAGCATTGAACTACCCAAAGATAAAAAAATACGAATGTCGTGTGGTTACATAGTAGCACACGGTATTGATTATTGATGCTTACGTGAGAAGTCACTCATTTATACTCAATTATTGCTACAGTAATTGCTGCATCATATCTCTCATATTATTGATTCAATTATTGTCACAGTATCATCTATATAATATTTATTATTATTAAATCAATAATTGAGACGACAAAGTTATTCATTTTATTATTTGCAATATTGACAATGTCTAGAAGTTCTGTCAAGAAGAGGTTTGGTCACCTAATTGTGCGCCAATAAGGAGAAATCCTTATCGGAAAGCCCCCTCTTTCCTGGGAACGACCTGGTTGTTAAATATTGTGAGTTATAATATTAATGATGAATAAGTTGTGTTGATTAAAGATGAAATTGATAGTTCCATTGTGCTGGGATTATTAGTGTTAGTGAAAATCGACATTTATTTTGATAATAATTGATGTCTAGAGGTTATATTGACCAATCAGGTAATTAATCGGATAAATGAGCAATTAATTGATATTATTTCGCATGCTTATAACTATTTGTTCACATGTGTGTACTATTGATTCACATTCATGTATTATTAGGGGAGTTGGAGCAAGATTGATAATACTTGCATGACTAAATTAAAAATGGAGGTATAGTTGAAGGTACTATATTGTAATTAGTTTTTTCACATGATTATACTATTGAGTCACATGAATGAACTATTAATTCACATTATTAACTATTAGGGGAGGTGGTGCAAGTTTGATAATACTTGCAGGACTAAAATTAAAATGAAGAAAAAGAGAAAGGTATTATACTGTAATATTTGGAGCCCCAAAACGTGCAATTATCGAAACTATATTTTTCTATAAATAGAAGCTCATTCTTCCTTCATTTCTCACCAATTCACAAAAGCTTTAGAGCATTTATTATTAAGAGAAATTATACAGAGAAAGAAGAAAGGAAGTTTGTTACCTCACTATTCCAATATCTAGTTTTTCTAAGGTAAGGGGTATTATTCTATCGTATTCATGAAGAGAGTTATTTTTTTTCAATACTCGTAAGGGTTATTATTCCATTCTTTATTATTATGTTGAAATAACCTATCTATGCGAAGTACCGCATACATGCTGAAATTCTTCTATTATTCCATTCTTTATTATTACATTGGAATAACTCCTGCATGCAATGGCCTCATCGCATGCCTCGGTGAATTTGTTGTTATTCCATTCTTTATTATTCTATTGGAACATCACATGCATGCGGATTACGCATGACCTGGTTTCATTCTTTATTTATTCTGATGGAACATCCTTTCTGTGCGGATTACGCATGACCTGGTTCCATTCTTTATTATTCTGTTGGAAAAACCTGTCTGTGCGGATTACGCACGCCTGGTGAATTCTTCTATTATTCCATTCTTTATTATTCTGTTGGAATAATCTGTCTACATGGATTACCACATGGCGGCAAAAATCCATTTGCAGTTTCATATATTCTAATATACTTAGTTGATTAAAGTTTTGGCTTCTATACTCCATGAAATTAGTGGAATACCTTGATATTTGGACTTCATCCAATATCTTTTCATGAAAATATTCTTTTGAGCATTCTTGAATTTTACCCCACAAAGAAGTATCATGTTGACAATTTGGACGTTATTGATTTCTGGATAAATTAAATTATAAATCTTTACAAATTTATCCTTGAACTTGTTTTATTTGATTCTTATATCATTGTCATGTTTATAATATGTTGAAAGTTATATGTGGCCTGTAGTGCATAGATGGACTTGGTATGATTATGACTAGGGATTATTCGGTATAATCATGACCGTAATGTTACAAATGATGTGGTAAAAGTCCTCATTGGCCATAGTGCATTGATGGACAGTTGTTGGCATGATCATGACCATTAATGAATACACGAATATCCTTGGCCCATAGTGAAGGGAAAATTTATGGTCGTGATACTAATGAATATCCTTGGCCGTAGTGCATGGATGATGTGGTTTATTTATTAAGCTGGGTCTCAGCGATAAAAGTGATGAAAAACCTTTTAAATCATAGAAGATAGTAGATTTTGTTCTCTACTTGACTCTTCTAATGGATTGCTTGTTCCACTGTAGTTAAACTTGATGTTTATTATATTTTATCAGTTTAACACTGTTGATAATGATAATTTATTCTGCATTATCGTAGTCATTATATTTCTTACTGGGCTAGTTGAGCTCACCCTTTCTTTCACTGTTCTCTTCACGAAATAAGAACGTAGCCGAGACTAGTCGGGGAACGGAGTGACGGTCCAGATGATAGCATTAGTAGTCCTCACTATTCTATTAAATAGTGTGACAATAAATGTAATAAGGACTCCATTGAGTGTGGATATTGTCTAGATGAGAATATTCTTATTAAAACTCTTAGATTATGTTTTGTCGTATTTTACACGACTGTTGTATAATTAAGTTGTATTTGAATTTTGTACCATGTATTTGGCGACTCAAGATGGGTGATGTATACCTATTTTGGGGGCATCACACATAATCTAGCTGGTCATTTGTCTTTCTTGTCTCAAATTGAAACCTAAATTGATAAAAGATGCTTTACTAGATGAAGACTGTATAATGTCTATGCAAGATGAACTTGAACATTTCACTAGAAACAAAGTATGGGAATTAGTCCCATAACTTGAGGATGTTTCAATCATTGGAACTCGATGGGTATTTCGTAATAAACTTGATAAAAATGGAACTGTTATTCGTAATAAAGCAAGATTAGTTGCACAAGGATATAATCAAATGGAAGGAATTGACTATGAATAAACATATGCTCCTGTTGCTAGAATTGAATCTATTCGTATGTTGTTAGCATTTGCATGCCATAAGAATTTTAAACTATTTTAAATGGATGTGAAATCTACTTTTTTAAATGGTGTTATAGAAGAGGAAGTTTATGTTAAACACCCTCCTAGATTTGAAGATTTCAGTCATCCTGAATATGTTTATAAATTACATACAACTCTATATGGTTTGAAACAGGCTCCGAGAGCTTGGTATGAAAGGTTGAGTAATTTTTTGTTGAAAAATGGCTTTAAACGAGGAACTGTTGATACTACCTTGTTTACCAAAAATAAAAATAATGATATTTTTGTTATTCAAATATATGTTAATGATATTATTTTTAGCTCTACTAACATTACTATGTGCAATGAGTTTTGTGAAACTATGAGTAAAGAATTTGAAATAAGCATGATGGGAGAATTAAACTTCTTCCTTGGACTACAAATCAAATAAGGAGAAAAAAGTATTCATATATCTTAGTCTAAATATTGTAAAGAAATGATCAAGAAATTTGGCCTAGAATTAGCAAAACCTCTTAACACTCCTATGTCAACAACTGATAAATTAATTATCGACGAAAATGGAAAATTTGTTGACTCAAATAAATATAGAGGAATGATCGGAAGTTTATTATATATAACTACTAGTAGACCTGACATCATGTTAAGTGTTTGTAAATGTGCCAGGTTTCAAGCTGATCCTAAAGAATCTCACCTGACCATAGTAAAAAGAATATTTTGATATCTTAAAGGAACCACTGAATTAGGTCTATGGTATTCTAAGGATCAACCATTTAATCTAGTATGTTTTTCAGACTCTGACTATGCAGGTCATCATGTCAATCGAAAAAGTATCAGTGGTACCTGCCAATTCCTATGAGGATGTTTGGTTTCTTGGTTTTCTAAGAAACAGAACTCGGTCTATATTTCAACCACCAAAAGCGAGAATACGTTACGGCATACGATCGTCAGTGCTCAAATATTGTGGATGAAACAGACCCTTGCTGATTATAACTTAAAATTTGATTGTGTTTCAATTTTATGTGATAACACCAGTACAATAAATCTCAGTAAAAATACAGTCTTGCATGCTAGGTCAAAACATATAGACATTAGGCATCATTTTTTACGTGATCATGTTAATAACGGAAATATTAAATTGAAATATATTGACACTGAATTAAACATAGCTGATATATTTACTAAACCACTAAGTTTAGAAAGATTATGTAAATTAAGAATTGAGTTAGGAATGCTAGATATTATTTCTTAATTATTTTAAACAAATTTTAACTTCTAATTAATTATTTTAAAAATAATAAATATATTATATATGTATTCCTAATATTTTTTAATATATATTTATAATTATGTTTTATTTTTCTTATCTTTTAGGGTATTTTACATATATATATAAATATTAAATCTAATCCATCAGATTTTTGCATATCCAATGGTCCACATCATCCAAGTCGCGTCTCACTGATCCAACCAATCAAACTTCAAGCATTCAAAGCACACGGATCACGCTCCCAAACCGTACGATCAAGACTAAGTTTTGATCTCAGCCGTTAGATCATGTTTTATAAAGAAACACAACTCAGATTAAGTTATGGCTGTTGATCATGATCTGCTTAACCTTCTCCACCGTTGGATCTCCTTGTAAAACAAACTATATATGTATAATTTTATTTTTTAATTCATTTTCTACTTCTCTTTCTCTCTCTTATCTATTCTATTCGATTCTCTCAAATTCGTCCTCTCCGACTACTCTATCATCTTCTCTGATCTCTTCTCTCTACCTACTCTACTTCTCCGATGACAATCTATCTTCAATATTACAGTCTTATTCTTCTCTTAACCTTGATAATCGATTCATTTTTGAGCAGTTATCCAGTTAGGGTTTTGGGAAATTTTTTATCCATCCATTTTTTTGCCAGTTATAGTTTGTGTTAAACATTTTCATTTGTGTTCTACAATTTTTCAAAAACTTGCATGTGTTATTCTCAGTTTTTTTTTAAAAAAATTGCTTCTAGAAATTCTTATGGTTTTGGTCAAATTTTTGTTTATTCTAAGATTCTCGAACACTTGCAAGTGTTCATTTTGTTTAAATTTGTTAAACCTCTGAAATATATTTTGTTAGGGTTTCTTCATCGTACCAAATTTTTCTTACTTTTTAACAATTTTTTTTGGGGATTTTTGATTTTATGTCTTTATTTGAGCATGCGTATTCAAAGTTTTTCGAACACTTCTGTGTGTTCTTTTGTTCACCAAAATTAAAGGATTCTCAGTGTTGATTAAAAACTCAAAATCGTCTCTATTTTAGTCTTCAAAATACCTAAACATTTCTTCAAAATCGTCTTTGGGTTTTCTGAATTTTTAACAAATATTTTCTTTGCAGAATACCCTCTATTTTATACAATAAATCGTTTTGATTTTTTTTGTTAGGGCTTCAACTCAAAATCATATCTATTGTTCCAATCAAATTTTCTCCAAATTTTTTTTTATTTTTATTACTATCTTGTTTTACTGATGCAATCAATTTCACATTCACTGTACTTACTGGTAAGTTCTGGAAAGATCTGTTGACATTTTTTTCTTTCTGAAATTTTGTAAAAATGAACAAAAACCATTTTTTAATTACCTCATTTTTTTTTACATAATTTTTTTGGTTGACCTTTATTTATTTCGTCATAATAAAATATGTATATATATATATATATATTGAATTCACACTATTTATATCTATACATATTACTTATTCTTATATATATATATATATATATATATATATATATATATATATATATATATATATATATATATATATCTACACTTTTGTTGAGCTCCTGCTGCTTTCACTAAGAAATATGTACGAAGAAGAGCTTAGCATACTGAAGCTGGTATATTATTAATACCACCTCAGGTATAACTTCTCTATCTCTCTGTATATTATTATTTGTGTGGATACTGATGTCCATTGGAATAATTTTTGTGTCTTTTATAATGTGTGAATGCTGATATTCACTGGGTTGTTCATCGCATTAACTGCTCTATGATATCTCCATCTAAGATTTGCTATAAATGTTGAAATCTTGCATTTTACCTGCTTCTTTGAAAAATTGGTGTCTGAAATAATAATTTCTTGTCGTGTTTATAAATTTTTTTAATCATTCTTATATTTGACTGAGAGTGTTAGTCTCGGTGTTCTTCAAATGACATGTGGAGATTTTTTTTACTGATCATTGTTTCTTCTTAAATGACATTTTTTAAAACAGTGTATACCCTACTACTTCTCTTAAATATTTACTGCCCCTTGTTACTGTATAATCTTGTTACTTGCTCCTACACCAACTTATTAATTGCTACTTTTGCTTGCTTACTTGGAGTGCATATTACCTGCCACATATCATATTACTTTTCCCTCTCTCTATATATATATCAGTCATTTCAAACATATGCATTTCTCTGTGCAATATTTCCTCAGTCTTATACTTTCCCCTATCCTTCTTGCATCAATACTTATCATGACTAACTTATTTTCTTCCAAAAGGAAAGCTTTACCTCTTAATTCTGAACTACATTTTTCAAATGTTGTTCCTCATCTTACCACTCCATCTGCCCAGTCAAAATATCGGTCTATGAGACACAACCTGTGTTCGGGAAATGTAATTATATTTCACCGCTTTCCAAAACTGTTTGAGATTTTCAAAAATATTGGGTGGGAATGTTTGATCTCTTCTAATGATAAGTCTATCTTTCCCAGTCTTGTGGCCGAATTTATGCTCACATGGAGTTTTCACATGACTCATCTGGCTTATTAAAGACCATTATTACGTGTATTCAAGGACAAACCTACATCATAGATGAATTATTTCTTGTTCATGCTCTTCAGTTGCATCCATCTACTGTTGAATTACCTCAAATTAATTCATATCTTCATCCCTCTGGCATATCTGTCGAAGAATGCATGCTATTCAAGTTTAATTTGTATGTGGTAACTGATCAACTAGTACCAACTCTCTTATTTGACTATCTATACAAAGTTGGTTTGGAGTTTTTAACTACTGAGTGTCAATTTCTAGGCAAAATCTTAAGAAACAATTTTATGCATGTTTGGGATGATATAAAAATGTTACCTTTTGATCTAGAACTCATCAAATGTCTGTTGAATGAGTGCATGCCATATAATCTGGCCTACTTCTTTTTGTCTTGTTTTGAATACTGTTTTCAAAACAATTGCCTTGGTTTTGGTTTACTGCACCCATATCTTCCACTATTTAAATATTCCTTTGACCAATCTTCAGTCTCAACTAGTTCCTACCAGTAACATCGTAGCTCATCTAAACTTGCCACCACAGCCTCTCATCATCTTTAAACCACTTGATCATGAAAATCTTGAAGCAAACATCAACATGGCTACCAAAATTGATTCCCTAAATAGCATGAATCAACTTTTGTTACATAATCAGTCTCTCATGTTGGCAAAATTGGAAGATGTTCAATTCTCTTTGCATACCATTAAATCTTTGGTTTGCTTGCTCCTAGAGAACAACAGTTTGTTGATGGATCCCTTCAACGTCAGTACCATTACTGACTTCACAGTTCCCCCACTAGCTGATCCTGTTCATGTTCCTTCACTAACTGATCCTGAAGGAAATATTCATGATCTGTCTAATTTCTCTCCTCTCAATCTTGAGGAAATTTGACTTTATACTAACTCAACTAACTATTTGGTTGCCTGTAATCCTTAATCCCTTTCCCCTCTACTACTACTGCTACCTATTACTACTATTACTTACTATTACTCGGCTTATATAAATTTTAAATAACTCTCTTTGCAGGATTTCTAACATTATTTTCTACAGGTTCACTCTTTTTTTTAACCTGTCACTTTTTAATGACAAAGGGGGAGAAGAAAAATATGACTGCTATATATGAACAACCATGAATGGATTATATATGAACTACCATGAACGAATATTAAACTGCCATGAATGAACTTTATTAACTGTTATTGACGAATCTAAACTGTTATAAAAGGGTTCACAGTTTAAGGGGGAGTTTTCTTAAAAACCAAAAATATTTTTATAAATTGTCATCATCAAAAAGGGGGAGATTGATAGGTATATTTTTATTTTAGATTTTGATAATAACAATTACGTTTTAAATATATATGCAATTATTTATTTTATTATTTTCTTTTTTTACTTGAATTAATTTTTATTGACGACCTTGATAAATTATGTCAAGTGTTAAAAAAATTAATTCATATATTATTCAAGGCAAGGATACCCTATTTCTTTTTCCAAAATTAAAGTTGGGCAAAAATTTTTTATAACTCATATATACTAAAACATAAAATACTTATTATATATATATATATATATATATATATATAACTATAACTATACTATATATAAGTGTGTGATTATTATGCATGTGCTACAAACCGTGTGTGTGTGTGTGTGTTTTAAGTGACAAACTATTCGGGACTAATATTAAAAGCATGTGTTGGCTGGCATAAGCTTTATTGGTCAAATAAGCAATAAATGCTCAGAAGGTTGAAAAAGGCCTAGGCACTTTTTTAAGTCTCCTACCACGTAAAAACATGGCTAATCTGGACCATTCAATTCAAAAATATTTCATCATAACCGTGCATTCAAAAATCAGTTTTCAAAATTACAATTTTTCCCCAACTTCAAAAATTCTATAAATAGGGAGTATTTCATTCATTTGGTTTTTACCAATTAAGTGAAAAGAAAATCATACTCTCCTTGCCTATATTCTCTCTAAGTTTTACATCTCTTTATACAAAAGTTCTAATTAATTTTTTAAGAGAAAAATTGGTTCAAGTATTGAGATAAGTTTAATTTCAGTTGAATTATTTCTTACTTGTGTTATATCTACAGATATACAAATACTTATTGTTCTATATAATTTTATATATCTATATTTCATCTATTTGTCAAATAAAATGATACTTGGACGCCGCAGGGCTACGGAGATACACCTCTACGGAGAGGAATTCGAACCGTACGATTCCTTATAGTCTTCAGTAACTTTTTTATTGATATTATCTATATAAATATCTTAAAATAGATACGACACTTGATAGCTCAAAACGATACTGAGATACTGCTCCAAAAATAGTAATCATTCGAACCGGATTTGAGAATCGTAGTGATCTATTGAAAATATTTATATAAATATCAATTGCGAAAATTATAAATTTTGTCACACTTAGACGCCACAAGGCTACGGAGATACACCTCTACCAAGAGGAATTCGAACCGTACAATTCCTTATTTTGTAGAATTGTTAATTCTTTATAAAGTGCTCTAATATCATATACTTGCTTAATCAGAAGCATAAATCGATCTAAACAAAAAGTTATATCCGCTTTAAAGAAGCTTTTTATTAAATAAAAGTCCTTGAACTTTTATATTGAAATATTTGTTTTTAAACCTTCTATCTGCTTATTTGGGAAGCATTACTCTGTACTTAACTTATATCAGCTTATTCAAGAAGTAATTTTTTGTAAACTTATTTGTAAACAGAGAAAGGATTAGGTTAGTTTATTTTATGTACATGTCAGAAACACGAGTAATTCTTTGACCAAGACCAGAGTCTTAGAGAGGTCAGCGGGAAGTTGGGTCTCTAGTGTACTTGTGAGGTTAGGAAGAGGTTGTTGTTTCAAAACCAGATCATAAAATATAACTGAACTCAAAGGTGGTACAACTAAACTTGAGGAAGGAGTTGGGAGCTTGTTGTCCAAGATAGAATAGTTGAATAGTTGGAAGTTTGTCTATAAAACTTTGTAAAGGCTTCTCTGCCTGTTGAAGTAGTTGTTATTACTAATAGTAATAGGATCTCAAGTTCCAAGTAGGAACTTGAGACTGGACGTAGCAACATACCAAGGGGTGTATGTTGTGAACCAAATAAATCATTGTGTATTGTGATTGAATGTTTATTATTTTGCATGCTAATTGCTTAAACTGCTAATTAATAACTAAAAATTCAAAAAGGATATAAATATAATTTTTAACTGGTAATAATCTATTCAACCCTCCTTCTATATTATTATTGACCTTTCAAATACTTTATTCATTCATTGGGTTCTATAACCACTTTCTTTCCACAAAGATCTTTGTACAATTATTAACTTTTCTATTACAAGTTTTACATTATTCTTTGATAACTCATCTCCTTCTCATTTCAAAATTTATTTTCTCACTTATTCAATATATTCATCATTCAGTGTCGCATTCTACGACTTACTTCTTTCTAAGGAATATCATCCTTACCACATTCGCCTTTTAGAATAGGAAGAATCTTCCATAATTGCTCAATAATTGGGAAGTAGTATGAATAACTCAGAAATTTAAAAGATTCCAAATCATGCTCAGGGGTCATAAGACCTTAAACTACGTCCACGGTTATAAGTACTCTTTCAACTTAAACCTTAACAGTCATTAGACTATACAGACTCCCGTACTTAGGGTGTTAAGTCATTCGTACGATGTATTGTGCACAAATATTTAAACGCATCACGTAAAAATAATTCCCCCATAATAAGGTTGTTCTTCTCAGTTTTTAGAGATGTAACTGAGGGTCAGAAGACCACGAACTATGTCCACGGTTACAAGTAATCTTTCAACTTTAATCTTAACAGTAATACTGTAGGGACTCCCCGTACTTAGGGTGATCATCCCTCCGTACCATGTATTGTGCACAAACATATAAACACATTGCGTAAAATAACTCCCCTATAATAGGATTGTTAATATCAGCTTTTCAACATCTGAATCCGCACCAAAACAATTTGTTTTGGCATAACTTCTCAAGTAACGCTTGAATTTCATGAACATCTTTTAATATTCGTCTAGCTGAATCAAATAGCATAGACTTATACAACAATTCAGACATCAATCGAAATATACATATATATATATATATATATATATTCTCATATCTTAAAGAAATCTCAAAAATCCTTTTATGACGTCATGATACCGCACTGTATTTATAGTCCGTTTGAGGATTCCGTCATTTGGTGATTTTATCATACTACAACATGCCATAGTGGGCTGACGATCCTTAGATCACATCCAACACTAAGTAATACTGCATTGATGACTCCATCATTTTTATCATCTCTGCACCATGTTTTATGATGCATTGATGATATAAAAAATACATTTTGATATATTTAAAATCATTTTTGTCTGGCCGAAGTAATTAGCATAGACATACGAATAACGATATTATTTTTAAAACTCATTGGTTTCATCATTTGATCCAATGTTTTTCAAGAAAATAGAAGTGTGCAAACATCAGCACGAAGTCAATAAATTTTGAAAGTCTAGCATAGGTAGTAGATTTAGAATATCTAGGTATCCATCAACTTCAATTATTACTCCATTACTTCATTACTTAACCAATTCTTTTTATTTCTAGTACCACCAATACTCTTATACTAAATATTCTTGTATTTCTACTTACAATCTTCCTATACCCCCAATATAGTTTATCAAACTTACTACACATTGGAAATTCAGGAACTTGCCACAATAATATGAGTTTAAGAACTTATCCTAGTCAGACCATAAGCATCCATTCGCTGAGGGGTTCAAAACACACCATATTATTATGAGTCACGAACTTACCATATGTATTAGTTTTAAGAACCACACCTAATCCTAATAATATCTAAATAATCTTAATAGTTTCTAACTATCAAATATACACATGAGAAAAGAATAACCTTTTCACCACATATACATTGATAGCGCGACCCCGACATTTCAATGATTATCAATGTGATAAACCAAGTACATGCACAAAATCTCTGCCCATACAAAGGTTTGTACAACTTAATCACCATATTAGTCCTCAATTGAAATCCCACCTAACATTACTTTACTCTTAACTTATTCTTAACTTGCCCTTAACTTGTTCAATATGAATTCATCATATCATATTATCTATAACTCCTCGTGAGTTTATCTTGTACTATTTCATAGTACATCATCTTCATAGCATCAAGCTATAATTATTCAAACATTACAAACCATCTTTCTTTTATAACTTAAATAGATCACGTCGTGATCTTATTCTATAATCATCTCCCTTAAAATTCTTTTCTTAACTAGTGATCGTTTTGTTTTACGATCCTCTTTTTTTCCTTTTTCATCATTTACGATTTCATTTTTGCTTTTAGTCTTACAGACTTTGTCTATTCATCATTATTCGTTATCTTGGCTATTGGAGTTAGGTAACTCCCATTTCTTATCTTTATATTTCTTCAAGATTCTTATTTGAATTTTCTTGTTTATATAACAATTCTTCCTTTAAGAATTTCTAATTTCATTTACATTGCTCAACATTTCATTCGAGTTCAACATTTTCATCAAACGTATCCATTTTCTATACTTGGTACACATCGAGTCTCTAATAGTTTCAATATGGTACGCTGAGTGGTTTCCCACAAACAACCAACAAACTAGGTTCCGAGTTACTAGTTCGTATATACCTCCTCTCTATGAAGGAATCGTTTAGCCCAGATACCATACATCAACTATTAAAGAGTATGATTGTACTATACCTAAATTTAACTTTTTATTCTTAACTTCTTTATCATTCTCTTCTCATAGACAGTGTCTATTTATTATCATCTATCATCCTTATTATTGGAGTTGGGTACCCCACATTCATATTCTTTATAACTATGTGAGATTCTTCTTTGAATCTTCTCACGCAATTTTTAATCCCTTCTTTATAAATTTCTTAAATTACTTCTTATTGTTCAAACTCTATTTCAGCTTATTCTTTCATTATCTTCACCTCTCTTCTCTAAGGTTATAACCTAAGGTACTATTACCTAAGGTTTCTAAACTAGCAGCTTCGATACCAACTGGAACGACCCCAAAATTCATACAATTTAATTCTCGACTTCAGTCGTTAACAATACATTCAACCTCTAATTTTACATCATTAAACGATAATACAACCATTGAAATTTGTGGAATAATTAAAATTTTCTATTACAAACTATTCTCGTTCCAAAAACCATCAACATTTTCATCTAACTGTCTCAGAATCATTTTAATACTACAAGAGTTTACATCGCAAAACGATATTGCAATTCAATATTAATACATTATTCGGAACCTTAAACATGGTTCAAATATTAATAACTCAGTCAAAGTATATAAATCTTCAAGTATCACATCTGATATATATCTTTCAAGTAGCACATAAGTTTACCTTAAATCTTTAACCTGCAAACGTGGTTATTTGCAAGGTTGAGCTCGACAGCCCAGCAAAATCTAACAGTTTTCATTCACCACATAGCACATAATAACATGCTCGATATACATCTCATAAACATTGGACTAACATAACATACATGTTGTAGTTCATATAACAAGTATAAAGATTGAGTTCCTTACTCAATCAACATTCATTACTCAATCAACGTAGTCATAAATTGACTTTAACATTTCATACTTTCAACATTAATATAACACACCATGCTATTTGCAATAAAGATTTCAAACAGTTCATCATCAAATTCACATAGCAAATAAGAACTGAAAGAATTGCCTTGATCGTTGTTTACCAATAACAGTTTAACAGTTTATAGTTATCTGCACTTCATGTGTCCTACACAATTATATAATCAAACACATCAACTATTAGTCACATAGCAACACATAGTAGTTGTAATGTAAACTTTACTCTATATCTCATAAGTTCGATGACATCCAACTTTGGATATGCTATAAACATCATATTAACCTATTTTTAAAAATTATTGGACATCCATTTCAGGATAAGATAGAGCGGTCAAAACAATTGTTCAAAAAAAAAGGCGTTCAAAAGCTGCTTTTTCATTCTTTCCCAACTTTACCTTCTCTCGTTAAAACAGTCATAACTTTTCCGTTTCAAAACATTTTTGAGCGATTCTTGAGCCCACGCGAAACTAACTTCCAGGAATACAACTTTTATTCTTTGACCTTTTCCAAATTCTAATCACAGAATTTCATAAAATTAGTTCAAGCTGACTGCCCCGAGTTGGTTAGACAGTTTTGACGCGACTACTTTGAATGGTCATAACTCTTTGTTCCGAAGTCAGAATTAGTCCGTTCCGGAGTCTATAAAAAGCTTATTCAGTGTACTATAACATACCAAAAGCACATAATTTTCTAAACAATTTAGCTAACCCCGAAGTTTCATTTTTGGATCAGCAGTCCACTAGTTTTTTGGACTTCTCGTTTTGACATCCAAAACTCGTCTCGACTTGTTCCAACCCAACTTTCTTTACAAATAAGTCTTATTTAACATAATCAGACTCGTCTAAGGTCTCGGCTCCATATCTCTAATTACAATTATTCGAACTCATTTACATAATAAATTTCAAGCCAAAATAAACATAGTAAACTAATTAGTTTACTAACAAAACTAACTAAACTTCCAAAATTTAAACTTTAACTAACAAACTAAATACAATATTTAAAATAATAACATTACCAAAAATTAAATAAGAAACATACCCGAAAAAACGAGTTCTACAAACTGAATACGCACTTCCACACCAAAATTTAACTAAGGATGTCTTTATAAAAAGTCATCCCACAACAAAGTCTTTCTCAAAATTGGAGGCCTTATTGTTGGTGAATGAAACAAAGGATCAAGCCCTTCTATTTATAGGTTTAGCAAAGGGTAATGTTCTCAATTTAGTTGATGTGAGACTTGGTTAATACTAATTCTAATTTGTTTAAACTATTTTTTCCTATTTTCAACATGCTAAGTGTATTCATTCATCACGAATTCGTTTCTTAACCAATTTGATCCGTTCAAGTTGCGTTGTTTTCGATTTATAGAGGAGAACAACAATCATCCATCAATTTAAAGTTTCCATCACGAATTCATCATCAACTTTAGTCCCAAAGTACACCAAAACACACATTACAATCAAAACCCAAATTCCTCTTCTTTAGTATAAATACGTGAATTTGATTTATGAAAATTTATTTCTAGATGACCATTATCAAATTATAAATATCTAATAACATATATAACATCGTAACCCACAAATTCATTAACTAGAACTCCAATTTTAAAAGAAACTCAAGAACACATATACAAGAAATATAAACTAGATTATGTGCCTTTAATTCCTTAAGAAATAAAATTAACCTTATCAGTAAAATTATAATTTCTATTCAACCATTATAATCATAGCATTATTGAACAAATTCTCACTCCTCTAATTTAATTATTTAATTAAATTAAAATATCTAATTATACTCGCGTAATAAAATACATATAAATTCCATCTATTTTATCACACTTAAATAAACTATCTCATAACAATTTTCATCAAATATTTATTTAATAGCATAAATATTCATTTTATTCCATAAAGTTTCCAACTAAAATATTTAATGTACTTAATAAATATTTTACTCGCATTATACTAACATTTACATTTTCATGCAATATATTACCTTCTCACTTTATTAAATCAATTATACTTGTATTAATTCCCTATTTTAATTAAGTGAATTATTCACACTATTTATGAAACTTAACTCATAATAATTTCAATTGCCCACAAGGCATAACAATTAAAATTATATTATCTCATAACATAATTTAAACTTAATTAAATTAACTAATATTATTTAATTTCTTAAATAGTTTAATTAACTATTAAATCTCACATTCTCCAACATATGAATATATAATTCTCTTCACACCTAATCACATAATTCAAACTATATACACCTCATAATAAGAATTTTAATTATTAAATTCTTATTTTAATAACTTATGAAAATTCGGGTTGTCACATCTATAACATTATATCAAATCCACACCATAATATTCAAAAATATAATTCGAGAAAAAATTAATCTTTATTCATAAAAGTTGGGGTCTTACACTTTAAATACACACACACACACACACACATATATACTATGAGACAATTAATCAGACTTTAAAATTTTTAGTCAACTGATTAGCTACTTTTATAGATAAATTACAAATTATAATATTATATATTCAAAACTTTATATTGTGGTTCATTAGATTAATTAGCTTGAAAGAATAAATTCCAGCAACAACAAAAAATAGAAGAAGACATATTTAATAATCTTGATAGGATAGAACTATGATGAATGTGACACCCCCAAATACTGGTACTTCATTACCTCAAGATTTGGTGTTCACTAAATTAAAATCATTCATATCTATCTACCAGAGTATAATAAAATTAAATCACAAATCCTCCCTTTAAATGGGGTTACATCATTAAATAAAAAAAAATCTTCCCAGGTTATCTAACCTTAAACATCATTCAAGTGCGGAAATAAAATTATTACATTACATCATTCATTAAAAATCTATCATAATAACATTAAATGAAAATTACAAGTCATCATCACTTGTACATTTTTCCTTTTCCTTTGCTAGTTGTAGGTTCACCTACCTTCTCAACTTTAGCCGCAATAGTAATATTTATGCAAGAGTGAGCAAAATAATTGCTCACTAGATATAACAATGAATCAACAAGATAACAATAACTGCCAATGAATAGGCTCATCATGACTGAATAGTACTCTATTAATGATAACCAAAGACTGGAATCAAAATATGGAATATATATCTGAGGGTCATAAGACCACGAACTATGTACACAGTTGTAAGTAATCTTTCAACTTCAACTTTAATGATCATCGACTATAAGGACTCCTCCTCGTTTAGGGGATTAGCCCTTCGTACAATGTATTGTGCACAACCATTTCAACGCTAAGCGTAAATTATCCCCTAATAATAGGGTTGTTCATCTCAGTATTTAGAGTACAAGTCCGTCCCAAAGTAAGTTTGGTTTAGATACATTTCAAGGGTAATTTAGAATTCAACGGTCATCAACTAAGGATTATTTGAATACAATATTAATAACATCATGCTATGGAATAATCATAACTGAATTGACATTGTAAATTAAGATCATGCTTTATGAATAAAACAATAACATAAACATCGAATAATCATAACGTACCATGCTTGAACAATATTAAGCCAAGGTTATTTAGAATTGAGTACTAAGCATGCATAACCAATAGTAATTTAAACGATAATGTTCAACATGAGTCAATCAGAATATGTAAACTTGCATGCTCGCTAACAAGTTAAAGACAAGAATAACTTGTTCAATATCAGAATAAGATTTAGAAATCATAAACAATCTAGGTACAAGAACTTGCTCAATCGTAAGAATAAACTTGCATAATGTAATAAATGAACTAGCTCAATAAAAATGTAGAGTTAGAAAACTTGCTCAATTGTAAAAGTAGAATTAGAGAACTTGCTCAATATAAAAGATAAGTTTAGAAACTTGCCTCGAGCGTAAGCGATAATATTAAAACTCACGCTCACCTATACATAGTATTAGAACCACAACATTTATTAGACATACTAACATTCACGTTCCAACATAATACGCATTTCTAGTTAGACTTATTATTTTAGCACAAGTCTTAAGCTACCATACAATTATCAACAATTACAAGTGTTAACCTTCACAACCCCTATTTACTATTCATCATGGTCACTAAGTTCTAATATACCACATTCATCACTTACTAATCATTTAAAACTTTGAAACTACTAACCACATAGCACGATTTTGTTTTAACTATATTATTACATGGTTCTCACCTTAACAAAACATTAAGCTAAGTTACAATGACTATCCAAAGTCTGCAGAAGTAGCAGACTTCATTGTTTATATTTGTCTCTTGGCATGTGCGCCAAGATATTAGTTATCAATTCTGGCTACGCTTAAAGGGTCAGACGCCCACGCTACACACCAGTTCCAGTTTTGCAGAACATGAATACGACACTATTCTTAAGTCAACTAACACGAATTTCACCCACCAAACAGTAATATTACCACATACAATTGGTACAGAAGCATCACAAACATGATTGCTAACATATTCAACAACTTAGAACAATTTAACAATACTTTTAACTATTTTAATTCCGCAAATTCCACGTTTTCATATAAAAACTCCATTTTTGAGTTTCTTCACAAAAATCATCACTATGATATCAATTCTTCACCAAATCACTTCGTTCAAATTACATTATCTTCGTTTCTTAATGAACTAGCATAAACAAGCTTCAATTTACAGTTTAGCATATGAATTGACCATCAAAATTGATATTTACACAAGCCATATAAGAAAATATGCATACAAACATAAACTGTCATTATTTTTCTATTGGTATCCGAATTTAGCATGCAATTTCCTTGTTTAAACATAAACTCTAGCATTTTATCACATATAACCACCATAATTTAGTTACATAACAACAATTTTGAAAGAATTAGAATTCACATAACATAAACAAACTTTTTGTCGTATCTCATATATATATATACACACACACACACACACTAAGGTTATGTAAAAATACCTTTTGTTGCTTAAGAAATTCTTGCTAATCAACTACTAATTACTTTGAAAACTCAAAACTTCTCCACAATTCTCTTCAGCTTTATCTTAGGTTTCTCTCTGAACTCTCACACTTCGCAAATGGCCAAAACCCAACTGATATACGTAGTAATACAAAACTGATATAACCTTAATACTACTACTAATTGTAATATCGATTATAAACTAACGTATATGTTATAAATATATTATATTTATTATTTAATTTAATTTATTTTATTTATATTATTATAAGGTTTTGTTTGACAAAACCCTTTAAAAATTAAATACTCAATATATTTAAGCATTGTTTGGGTTAAATCCATTTAAAACTACTTTAATTATTTTAATAAACCATTTAGTTTATAATTTATAATCACATATTATTTTTTGGATTTCCATATCCAACATTAATCAAAACTTAATCAACCATACTATATTTTAAATAAATATTCCACTTAAACGTTATAATCTCATTATAATTTTATTTAATAATTTAACATACCATTTTAAATTATTAATCAACAACATAACACCTCAAGTCATATTACAACTCTCTAAATTATAAATTAATTTAATTTAGAATATTATCTAATAAATTTAATTCATAAATATTTACTAATAATAACCACATTAATTAATTATTTATTTCATCGATTTCAACAATAAACACATCAAATAAATATTTATATAATTCAATAAATATTTAATATTATAATTTGAAATTTTGGATTGTTACATCCTTCCCTCCTTACAAGGATTATGTCCCCAGAATCATAACTCAAATAATCAAACCGTCACATTCTTCTCTTCTTACAAAGATTATGTCCCCAGAATCGAAGACATAGATTAAACAAATAACTCAGGATAATTTTTCATCATTTCAGCTTCGAGTTCCTATGTTGCCTCTTCGACATTGTGGTTTCTCCATATCCCCTTCACAGAAGGTATCACTTTATTTCTGAGCACTTGTTCTTTCCTGTCGACTATCTGAATAGAAATCTCTTCATAGGACAAGTCTTTATCGAACTGCAACGGTTCGTACTCAATCACGTGCTTGTAATCTGGTTTATATGGTCGTAACACTGAAACGTGAAAAACATTATGAATGTTTTCCAACTCTGGAGGTAGAGCTACCTTATAAGTCACTTCTCCAACTCTTCGCAACACTTTGAAGGGTCCAATAAACCTCGAGCTTAGCTTTCCCTTTTTATCGAAACAAATTTTCCCCTTCCAAGGAGAAACTTTTAGGAATACATAATTTCCTACGTCGAATGCACGATCTTGTCTGTGTTGATCAGCATACTTTTTTTGTCTGTCTTGGGCTGCTACCAATCTTATCCTGATGATTTGACAACCTCAGCAGTTTTTTGAACCAGTTCTGGTCCTAATAGTTGGCATTCACCGACTTCATGCCATCATAGTGGAGTTCTGCACTTTCTGCCGTATAATGCCTCGTAAGGCGGCATGCCAATGCTTGCATGGTAACTGTTGTTGTAGGAAAATTCTACCAACGGTAAATGTTCTTCCCAGCTCCCTTTGAAATCTATGATGCATGCTCTCAGCATATCTTCCGATGTTTGGATTGTTCGTTCGCTTTGGCCATCTGTTTGTGGATGGTATGTCGTGCTCATTCGCAAATGTGTTCCCATACACTCTTGTATTCTCTTCCAAAAATTTGACGTGAATCGCGGATCTCTATCTAACACAATTGATATTGGAACTCCATGTCTCGAAACAATCTCTTTAACGTACAACTTTGCCAACTGATCAAGATTGAACCTAATCTTTATTGGAAAAAAGTGTGCTGATTTCGTTAATCTATCCACCACCACCCAAATCGCATCGTACCCTTTCTGAGTTGTTGGAAGACTTACCACAAAGTCCATTGTGATATGCTCTCACTTCCATTCCGATATTTCCAATGGTTGAAGTAATCCTCTTGTTCTTTGATTCTCGGCCTTCACTCTCTGACATGTCAAGCACCTTGCAATGCATTTTGTAACGTCTCTTTTCATATTTGGCCAGCAAAAATGTCGTCACAAATCTTGATACATTTTTCGTACTTCCCGGATGAATCGAATATTTTAAGCTATGACCTTCTGTTAAGATTTCGTTTTTAATCTCTGGTACTGCTGGAACCCAAATTCTTCTCTCGAACTTTAGTAACCCTTCAGTATCGATCTTGTATTTTGCATCACTACCTTCAATCACTTTCTCTTTAATCATTTCACATTCTTTATCTTGTAGTTAAGCATTCTTCACTTTGTCTACCAAAGTTGGACTAGCTTCTATCTGGTATAATTTTTCGTCGAATTCTTTTGGAAATTTGATTTCCAAATCTAGCCTTGCCATCGTTGAAATAATCTCTTCCTGGTTGGTTAACAACATCAACTTTTCCCGACCTTTTCTGCTTAAAGCATCTGCTACCACATTTGCTTTGCCTGGATGATAAAATATCTCACAATGATAATCTTTTATCAATTCCATTCATCTTCTTTGATGCATGTTCAGGTCCTTCTGTGTAAAAATATACTTCAGACTTTTATGGTATGTGTAGATCTCCCATTTTTCTCCATAGAGATAGTGTCACCATATCTTCAGAGCAAATACTACTGCAGCTAACTCTAAATCATGAGTCGGGTACCCTTTCTCATAGTCCTTCAGCTGTCTTGATGCATATGCAATAACCTTATCGTTTTGCATAAGAACACAACCCAATCCTTTATGCGAGGCATCACTATACAACATAAAGTTTCCCGTATTATCGGGTAATGACAACATAGGTTCCACACTAGTTTTTCTTCAAATCTTGAAAACTCTCTTCACATTTCTCTGTCCAAACAAATTTTACAGCTTTCCTTGTCAAATTTGTTAGCGGAGTGGCTATCTTGGAAAAATCTTGAATAAATCTTCTATAATAACCGGCCAGTCCCAATAAACTCCTCACTTCTGACGGTGTTCTTTCTTGTTCCCAATTGATTACAACTTCCACTTTTGATGGATCTACTGAAATCCCATCTTTGCCAATCACTTGCCAAAGAAATTTTTCACGATTTAGCCAAAATTCGTACTTAGAGAATTTTGCGTACAACTTTTCCTTTCTTAGTGTTTCCAACGTCACACGTAAGTGTTCCACGTGTTCTTCTTGAGTTTTGGAATACACCAGAATGTCGTCGATAAATACCACTACAAACTTGTCTAAGAATGGTTTAAACACCCTGTTCATCAAATCCATGAATGCAGCAGGGGCATTGGTCAAACTAAAAGACATCACTAGAAACTCGTAATGTCCATACTGAGTTCTGAATGTCGTTCTAGGCATATCCTCCTTTCTTACCTTCAACTGGAGATACCCACTTCTCAAATCTATTTTCGAGAAGTATTTAACACCCTTCAATTGATCAAAAAAGTCATCTATTCTTGGCAATGGATATTTATTCTTAATAGTGACTTTGTTCAATTCCCTATTATCAATGTAAAGACGCATTGACCCATCCTTCTTCTTTACGAATAACATCGGCGCTCCCCACGGTGATACGCTTTGTTGAATATACTTCTTATCTAGCAGTTCTTGCAATTGTACCATCAGTTCCTTCATCTCTACCGGAGCTATTCTGTACGGGGCCTTCGATATCGGTGCTATTCCTGGCGCTATGTCGATCACGAACTCAATCTCTCTATCAGGCGGAAGTCCTGGCAAATCCTCTAGAAACACATCTACAAACTCCCTAACCACTGGTATCTCTTCCAACTTTACACCCTTCTTTTGAGTATCGACTATGTAAGCAAAATAACTCACACAGCCTTGACTCAACAACTTCTTGGCCTGCATAATCGTCAGACATTTCATTTTTCTAGGCAATTTTCTACCATAGAAAACTACCTTTAACGGAGTCATAAGGTTTACACATTTCTTTTGGCAATTAATTACCGCTCCATAATTGAACAGCCAATCCATTCCCAAAATAACATCAAACTCTCCAAGTTTAATCGGAATTAAATCTACCATCATGAATATTCCCCTTAATATTCATCCTACAGTTCTTGGATACGAACCTAACATGAATTACTTCCTTATTCGTAATTTCTACTTTTAAAGGGAAATTCAATTCTTCACTACGTATTTCTAACTTCTTAACAAATTCATAAGATATAAATGAGCAAGTAGAACCCGAATCAAATAATACATAAGCATCAATATCATTGATTGGGATAATATATGACACCAAATCTTTTGATTGCACATCATCTTGCACAGTTATGTTGAAGGTTCTGGCTGTGGGGTTGTTTGATGTCGTTGGTCCAGTAATGGCCCATGTACCTCCACTGCTACCTCCATTGTTCCTTGTTGTCTCTACATCATTCTTCTTAAGGCATTCACGAGCAAAGTGATCCTTGGATCCGCACGTAAAGCAAACATTCTTCTTAGGTTGAGTACAATTTGGGGCGATGTGACCCTCCTGGCCACAATTGAAGCATACTCGTTTCTCCATCAAGCACACACCCTTGTGAAACTTCCCCCATGTAGCACATGCTTCGAACTTCTTATTTTGCTTGTTACCCTGCTAATTTCTAGCACCCACATTTCCGTTCCATTTCCTCTTCAAATTGTTATTGCCATTTCCACTACCTCCACTACCATTCTTAACCTCCACCTCATTCTTCTTATTTTTCTGTTCCTGATTGAACTTTGTCACAGCCTCGCCCCCACCTTCAGCGAGAATTACCTTCTCCATTACTGCTGCAAACGTCTTCAGCTGGAACAGGGAGACCCTACTGTACAACATGGGCTTCAGTCCCTGTTCAAACCTCTTCGCCTTACGTTCATCTGTACTGACTTTGTATGGCACAAACCTCACCAATTCGTTGAATTTCTTGGCATACTCAGACACCGCCATCGTTCCCTACTTTAGTTCTAAAAAATGCACTTCTAGCCGACTATTCGAACTCTCTGGGAAATAGGTCTCGAAGAATATCTCCTTAAACCTATCACAGGTCATCACCCCTGACCATTCTCGAGTTTTATTGGCCTGCCACCCTAGCGACATCAAACACCTTTTCTATCTCCATAATCCAGGTCTGTGCCTCGACTGGATTCATGGACCCACGGAATTTAGGTGGTCCAATCGCCTTGAAATCCTTAAACGTTGTACCTTGATTTTGAGGTTGATTTTGCAACGCTCCTGTCAGTAACGTTACTAGTTGATGAACGGGGTTAGCATCAACATTGTCGTTATTGGTTCCTTCAATGATTCTCTGTCATGGTGGTTGACGTCTTGGAGGCATTTTCTGTTAAAAATACACTCATTAGATTATTATTCAACTCTTTTAAGTAATTTCTACTTAACTTGTCCCCATAAAAGGAATAATCACATATCACATAACACTCTGGAATAAAATAAAATAATAACTTTTATTCATTCATAATCTTGTTGAAAACATCATAATCATAGCATCACTACTATCTACATTACACTCCTGAACTACAAAAGTTTCAGGACAACATCATCATCATTTCCCATAGGTTACATAACACTTGGGATTAACAAATTATTTAACATTTTATTAATCGCATAACAACTACGATGTTCAACTAAGATACTGCTTAGCCTTACTACGTTCTTCCTCCATAATCCAGAACATTGTTCTGTGATCTAATATGAATGATGGCAGCGTTTCGAACTGAATCGGATAACCCATGACCCGATCCTGAGCTCGATTAATCATGATGTTGAATACACTATTCATCTCTTCTATCTTCATTCTCTTTGCTTGTGCGTCTTTTACTGCTATCTCGGCTCGTTGAAACATTTCCTCATATGCGTCCTCGGCTCTTGCCCTCTTAATAGCTTCTTCCTTCAGCTTGTTCTTCAGTTCTGCGATCTCCTCGATCAGTTGTTCTTTCTCTCCTTCAGTATGAACCAGCTTCTCTTCGACATTGTTCAAATGTTCATCTCGATCCTGGATCTCATCGTCCTTCTATTCCATCAATGTCTGTTGTTTAGCTACTATCTCCTGTAACTCCTCGACGGTATCCTGATGTTCCACGTTGCGGTCGTAGACTTCATCATACATACGAGCGGTTATCGAGTTCAGTGGAATCTCCTCCTCCTCATCCTCGTCATCCTCATTTGACTGTGGTAACTCAATGGGATCATCCTCATCCGTTTCCACATCATCATCCTCATCTTTAACCACTGTGACCAACGGGGCTAACTCCTGTGGCAGTAGTTGTTCCCAAACAACCTGAATGTTGCGAGGCTCCTACTCTATAGGCATCTGAGGTCCTTCCTCCGTAGCCTGACTGGATTCTCCGACATTAGTCATCCTGACAACAAAATTTTAAGTTTTAATTATTAATCATTACTACCTGACACTCACGAGCACATAAGTTATAATCACATAAGCACATAAGTGTTTTATTACTTCTTCCTAAAAACTCGATAAGAGTTTATCACCACTATCTTTCAAAGGTTACTTCCTAAGGCTTTTCCCCCCACCTAAGGTTTATAACCTAAAGCTTTGATACCAACTTGTGACACCCCCAAATACCGGTACTTCATTACCTCAAGATTTGGTGTTCACTAAATAAAAATCATTCATATCTATCAACCCAAGTATAATAAAATTAAATCATAAATCCTCCCTTTAAATGGGGTTACATCATTAAATAAAAAAAATCTTCCCAGGTTATCTAACCTTAAACATCATTCAAGTGCGGAAATAAAATTATTACATTACATCATCCATTAAAAATCTATCATCATAACATTAAATGAAAATTACATGTCTTCATCACTTGTACATTTTTCCCTTTCCTTTGTTAGTTGTAGGTTCACCTACCTTCTCAACTTTAGCTGCAATAGTAATATTTATGCAAGAGTGAGCAAAACAATTGCTCACTAGATATAACAATGAATCAACAAGATAACAATAATTGCCAATGAATAGGCTCATCACTACTGAATAGTACTCTATCAATGATAACCAAAGACTGGAATCAAAATATGGAATATATATTTGAGGGTCATAAGACCACGAACTATGTCCACAGTTGTAAGTAATCTTTCAACTTCAACTTTAACAGTCATCAGACTATAAGGACTCCTCGTACTTAGGGGGATTAGCCCTTCGTACAATGTATTGTGCACAACCATTTCAACGCTAAGCGTAAATTATCCCCTAATAATAGGGTTGTTCATCTCAGTATTTAGAGTACAAGTCCGTCCCAAAGTAAGTTTGGTTTAGATACATTTCAAGGGTAATTTAGAATTCAACGGTCATCAACTAAGGATTAGTTGAATACAATATTAATAACATCATGCTATGGAATAATCATAACTGAATTGACATTGTAAATTAAGATCATGCTTTATGAATAAAACAATAACATAAACATCGAATAATCATAATGTACCTTGCTTGAACAATATTAAGCCAAGGTTATTTAGAGTTGAGTACTAAGCATGCATAACCAATAGTAATTTAAACGATAATGTTCAACATGAGTCAATCAGAATATGTAAACTTGCATGCTCGCTAACAAGTTAAAGAAAAGAAAAACTTGTTCAATATCAGAATAAGATTTAGAAATCATAAACAATCTAGGTACAAGAACTTGCTCAATCGTAAGAATAAACTTTCACAATGTAATAAATGAACAAGCTCAATAAAAGTGTAGAGTTAGAAAACTTGCTCAATTGTAAAAGTAGAATTAGAGAACTTGCTCAATATAAAAGATAAGTTTAGAAACTTTCCTCGAGCGTAAGCGATAATATTAAAACTCACGCTCACCTATACATAGTATTAGAACCACAACATTTACTAGACATACTAACATTCACGTTCCAACATAATACGCATTTCTAGTTAGACTTATTATTTTAGCACAAGTCTTAAGCTACCATACAATTATCAGCAATTATAAGTGTTAACCTTCACAACCCCTGTTTACTATTCATAATGCTCACTAAGTTCTAATATACCACGTTCATCACTGACTAATCATTTGAAACTACTAACCACATAGCACAATTTTATTTTAACTATATTATTACATGGTTCTCACCTTAACAAAACATTAAGCTAAGTTACAATGACTGTCCAAAGTCTGCAGAAGTAGCAGACTTCACTGTGTGACTGTCTAATGGTGCGGCCGTGCCAGTATTACCTTAGGTTATCAAGGCACACCAAGGTAAAAGGTTTCATGGCGCTGCGTATGCTACGCATTTGATTCGCCCAGCTTTATGTAACATGAATATGGCACTATTCTTAAGCCAACTAACACGAATTTCACCCACCAAACAGTAATATTACCACATACAATTGGTACAGAACCATCACAAACATGATTGCTAACATATTCAACCACTTAGAACAATTTAACAACACTTTTAACTATTTTAATTCCTCAAATTCCATGTTTTAATATAAAAACTCCATTTTTGAGTTTCTTCACAAAAATCATCATTGTGATATC
This sequence comes from Panax ginseng, assembly GCA_020205605.1. Taxonomy (NCBI): domain Eukaryota; kingdom Viridiplantae; phylum Streptophyta; class Magnoliopsida; order Apiales; family Araliaceae; genus Panax; species Panax ginseng. The sequence continues at coordinate 82,453,941 of CM035136.1, read as the reverse complement.
AATTCTTCACAAAATCACTTCGTTCAAATTACATTATCTTTGTTTCTTAATGAACTAGCATAAACAAGCTTCAATTTGTAGTTTAGCATACAGATTGACCATCAAAATTGATATTTACACAAGCCACATAAGAAAATATTCATACAAACATACACTGTCATTATTTTTCTACTGTTATCCGAATTTAGCATGCAATTTCCTTTTTTAAACATAAACTCAAGCATTATATCACATATAACCACCATAATTTAGTTATATAACAACAATTTTGAAAGAATTAGAATTCACATAACATAAACAAACTTTTTTCCATATCATATATATATATATATATATATATATATATACTAAGGTTGTGTAAAAATACCTTTTGTTGCTTAAGAAATCCTTGCTAATCAACTGCTAATTACTTTGAAAACTCAGAACTTCTTCACAATTCTCTCAAGCTTTCTCTTATGTTTCTCTCTGAACTCTCAAACTTAGCAAATGGCCAAAACCCAATTGATTTACGTAATAATACAAAAACTGATATAACCTTAATACTACTCTAATTGTAATATCAGTTACAAACTAACGTATATGTTATAAATGTATCATATTTATTATTTAATTTATTTTTATTTATTTTATTTATATTATTATAATTCAAAATTTGAAAATCCAAAAGCCATAAGGCTTTGTTTGGCAAAACCCTTTAAAAATTAAAGACTAAGTATATTTAAGCCTTGTTTGGGTTAAATCCATTTAAAACTACTTTAATTATTTTAATAAACCATTTAGTTTATAATTTATAATCACATATTATTTATTTGGATTTCCATATCAAACATTAATCAATAAGTTAATCAACCATACTATATTTTAAATAAATATTTCACTTAAACATTATAATCTCATTATAATTTTATTTAATAATCTGACATACCATTTTAAATTATTAATCAACAACATAACACCTCAAGTCATATTACAACTCTCTAAATTATAAATGTAATGAGGACCCCATTGAGTTTGCACGACTGTTGTATAATTAAGTTGTATTTGAATTTTGTACCATGTATTTGGCGACTCAAGATGGGTGATGTGTACCTATTTTGGGGGCGTCACAATAATTGTATCGTCTCAATTATTGATTTAATAATATATAAAATATCGACAATAATTGAATCAAATAACGTGAGATATTATGCAATAATTACTGTAGCAATAATTGAACAAAACTGAGTGACTTCTCACGTAAACATCAATAATCAATACTGTGTGCTACTATGCAACCACTCGTATTACTGTACTTTTATCACCTGGTGATTCAACAGTTAATGGTAAAACTTCTGCCGTTATTTTCATAAAAAAATATTTATGTCGTTTTCTCATTCCGACAATAATTCCGTTGCGGGGTCCACCAATGATTGTACCATCATACGAATATTCCCCGATAAAAGGAATATTCCCCAACCAATCGAATATTATATAACCACTTGCTTAATTTGCAAAATTTATAAATATTACCTACAACTATAATATTATATCAAATTCACACCACAATATTTAAAAATATTTTGAGAAAAATTAAATCTTTATTCGTAAAATTTGGGGTCTTACACATAATATTAGATAACATAGATATATATATATATATATATATATATATATATATATATATATATATATATATATATATAATATTAGATAATATTATAACATCGGAATATTAGATAATAGAAAAAATATAAGATAACACGGAATATATGTTATCTTTTCCAAAAAAAAAGTTAGATAACATTTTTTTAAACAACTCTTTTACAAATAATATTGTAATTAAGTTACTTAAAAGTGTATTTATTATAAGTAAATTTACTACTATAGAAATATTAATGTATTTATATTATAATTTATATTCACCACAATTAATTCAAAAAAATTATTTATAACAAAACAACGACCAAAAAACTCAAAAAATCCTTCTATCACCTCAATTTTGCGAGAAAAAAATATAAATTGTGAAGGATGTTTTTTTCGCTAATAACTATATTGTCACTATATTTTTTTCCTTCATTGTTCTTTCGCTAAAAAACTCTTCATGTGAAGGAATAAATTCCTTCACAAAATTTCTTTCGTTACGTCCTTAATTTCTTGTAGTGGAGCAATTACATGGTAGGAGTATCAGATGGAGTAGCAGTGAGAGCAACTTCTTTTTTAGACGCCATGGAAGGTTTAGGTTGGGTTGGAGACAAAAGTATATTAGGAGAAAAAAAATGGAAAGGTTGGATCTGAAGTATTTTCCTAGAATTGCCTAAATTATATTCAACTTTCGAGATTATATCCTTTTTGTTCAAATTTTCTTGGAATAGGCTCTTCTCTTAACCAAATTAATTAATTAAAGAACAATTTTTTATAAATAAAAAGAAACTTTATTTTTTTTTAAAAAAAGCTTTAATTTTTTTAAAAGATTTAATTTTTAAACGAATATTTTTTAAAAAATAAAAACTTCAACGGCCGCCATTGGGGGTAAAGGCTTTCACATCTAATTTGGGAAAAACTACTGAACGCCATTTGAAATGGCATTGAATATTTAGATATTGTTTTGGCTAAAAATCAGAAAGACAACCAATGCCACTTTAAAAAATATTTTTTTTAAAAATGAATTTAAAAATGAATTATCTTTAAAAAAATTTAAACAATTTTATTTTTTAAAAGAAATTTGATAAAAATAAAAATGTGATCCAATGTCAAACTAACCGGCATTGTAACTTTTTTTAAAATTTGTTATAAAGCACATTTGTAAAAAAGAAGAGTAAGATGTAACATCACTTTAACTAACGTTAGAATCTCTTTTTTTTAATTAATTTGATCTCTTATACTTGTTTACAAATATCAATATTTTTTATGTTTATTCTCTCATTACATGCTGTTGGAAATGAAGGAGTATATAAGATTCAAATTTATAAAAAATAAAAATAAAATTCTAACGCCAATTAAAGTGACGTTGCATCTTACTCTTCTTTTTACAAATTAAACTTTTTAAATTTAAATAAAATAGGGATAAAATTGATATTACATTAATATGGGTCAAACTAACTTATTAGGAATGACTTATAAGTCATTTTTAAATAACTTTATTCTATTTTAGTTCATAATACATCATAAATTTTTCTTCATCTTTTATGTTTTCTTTTAGAACCGATAGTATTATAATTTAATTTTATAATATATTTAGAAAAAAGGTAAAAGGAGAACTAGGAATAACTAGGGGTATATCCTTACTAATCTTCTTTTTAGGTTTTATTTTTTGACTTAAAAATATGTTCATGATTTAAGTTACTCCATATGTCTAAGAATAAAAGTTATTATTATTTTATGTAATCTCAAGTTAAATATTTACTTATATTAAATAATCTATTTTTACAATAATTTATGCATAATATCCTTAATATTAAATGTCATATTTTTATTATTTATAAATATTTATATAATATCATTAGTTATGTATAGAAAAATATGCAATTAGATGAGAATTTAAATATGAATAATTTTATCATTCGACGTTTTTTTTAAATTCACATAAAATCAATCATCACTTTCATTCTCGTAGTGAGGGAGTACTTGTAAGTATATCCTACTTCTATCTAGAAATAAAAAATATTGGGAAGCATAAATATAATAATCAGGTTTGATGAGATTATGTTTATTTGGGTCGGAGGCCCGAAACTAAAATGCTTGGCAATCGATTATCACGGGTACTATTTCAACAACCATAATCTATACCGTTGATCGCAACATTGGATGACACAGATTGAAATGGATTTCCCCCAGCCGCTATAGGCTGTAGCGACATGAGAAATTATTCATTTTGTCCATCATTTGTTCATGTGCTACACTATTTACCGCTACAAGTTATGGCGGTAGTTTAGTTAACTACTAAATTAGAATGGCCTAGTGGTAGCTTAATGGCTCAATAACCCATAAGTCTTAGGTTCGAAATCTAGGTGTGATATTTTTGCTTCTAATGTTAATTTTTTTTTGTGTATTAGATAAATTCTATTACCATCTATGTGAGACCCCAAATTTTATGAATAAAGATTTAAATTTCTCGAAATATTTTTTTAATATTATGATGTGAATTTGATATAATGTTATAGTTGTGGGTGATATTTACAAATTTTGCAAAGTATGCAAGTTGTTATAAAATATTCGTTTGGTCGAGGAATATTCTTTTTATCGGGAATATCTGTACGACGGCACAATCATTGGTGAACCCACGACAAAAGTATTGTCGTAGTAAGAAAACGACAGAATTATCTTTTTATAAAATAACGACGGAAGTGTTGTCGTTAAAACTGTTGAACTACACGGTATGAAAAGTACAGTAATACGCGTGGTTGCATATTAGCACACGGTAGTGGTTATTGATGCTTACGTGAGAAGTCACTCAGTAATACTCAATTATTGCTACAGTAATTGCTGCATCATATCTCTCATATTATTGATTCGATTATTGTCATAGTATCATCTGCATAATATGTTATATTATTAAATCAATAATTGAGACGACAACAATATTCATATTATTAAATTACAGTATTTACAATGTCTAGAAGTTCTGTCAAGGAAAGCCCCCTCTTTCCTGAGAATGACCTGGTTGCTCGCCAATATGGAGAAATTCTTATTGGAAAGCCCCCTCTTTCCTGAGAATGACCTGGTTGTTAAATACTGTGAGTTATAATATTAATGATGAATAAGTTTGTGTTGATTAAAGATGAATTTTATAGTTTCATTGTGTTAAAATTATTTGTGTTAGTGGAAATCGACATTTGTTTCGATAATAATTGATGTCTGGAGGTTATATTGTTCAATCGGGTATTCGGGGCACTTTTCGTGTCGGAGTACTATTCACGAGTTACTATTCATGGGGTACTATTCACCCAAAAAATATTATTCTTTTCGATCCAAATCATTTTTGGGTATAATATTATTCCATGAGGAGATGTGATAATTTTTCAGACCGTTGGTTGAAGTTATAATAGTAAATCAATATGGATCGTTGGTTGAAGATATAATAGTAAATCAATATGGACCGCTGGTGGAAAGTTATAATGGTAAATCAATATGGATCGCTGGTTTAAAGTTTTAATAGTAAATCAATATGGACCGTTGCTTTAAGTTTTAATATTAATCAATATGGACCGTCCGTTTAAAAGTAAATCAAACTGGACCGTTCATGAATTATTTACTATTCAGTCCATTCTCCTATAAATAGAAGCTCATTCCTTCATTATTTCTTACGAATTCACTGAAACTCTAGAGAGAGAAACTATAGAGAGAAAGAAGAAAAGTATTCTGCTACTTCACTACTCCAATATCCAGTTTCTTCTAAGGTAAGGGGTATTATTTATTTCGTATTCATGAAGAGAACTTCTGTTATTTCATTCTTTATTATTATGTTGGAATAACCTGTTTATGCGAAGTACCACAAACATGGTGAAATTCTTCTGTTATTCCATTCTTATTATTCTGTTGGAATAACCTGTTTATGCGAAGTACCACATACATGGTGAAATTCTTCTAATATTCCATTCTTTATTATTCTATCGGAATATCCGTCTCTGACGCTTTTACGCCTTAACTCCGCTTCCATTATTTATTATTATGTCGTAATATCTTGTCGTATGCGTGCGTTTACGGGACCGGTTCCATTAGTTATTATTCGCCGGAATATCCCGTCTCGTGCGCTTATGCCTTTAATTGGTTTCATTATTTATTATTCGTTGGGAATAACCTGTCTGTACAGTCTATCGCACGCATTGTGAATCCTTCTGTTATTCCATTCTTTATTATTCTGTTGGAATAACCTGTCTATGTGAATTACCACATACATGGTGAATGATTCTTTGTATTCATTCCTTATTAAATTATGGAAATGGTCTGTATACGTGGATTACCGCATAACGGGTGAAAATCCATTTGCATTTTCATACATTCTATTATACTCAGTTGGTTAAAGTTTTGGCTTCTATATTCCTTGAAATTAGTGGAATATCCTGGATATTTGCGCTTCATCTAGTATCTTTTCGTGGAAATATTCTTCTGAGCATTCTTGATTTTTTCTCCACAAAGCAGTATCATGTTGATAATTTGGACATTATTGAGTTTAGGATAAATTAACTTATAAATCTTTAAAACTTATTCTTGAACTTATTTTATTGAATTATTATGTCATTGTCATGATGAGTTATGTTGGTTATTATGTGAAAACATGAAAGTTTTTTAGAAATCAGAAAGGGTTGAAAATTAGATTTTGGTAAAAATGGAGTATGAAATTCAATTAACCATATCTCTTATTATATTTCAAATTTTTGAGTGTGGTCAAGTTCTAGAGTTAGATCTATGAGTTTTCTGACTTATCTAAGTGGAATCATTGGAAAAGGTATTGTAGATTTTCGTGTGGACTGATTTTAGCAAAGAAGTCAAAAGCTGCAAATTACAAAAAAGGCTACTGCCCAGAAGTTTAAAAGGGAATTTTTGGCCACTTAGCTTATGAAACAGATTTCGACCTTTTGGGACATGAAAATATATGGTATAAAGTACATCCTGTCCAAAAATGAGCTCATTCCGACTTAAAACGAGCAAGTTATGACTATTTCAATATTTAGGTTTTTTCGATGAAAAATGCTATAACCGGAGTTCTATAACTCCGATGATCATGAAATTTAAACTGGAAGCTCACATTAACATGTGTAAGAACGTGCCAAGATTTGGGAATTTCTCGAGTTAAACTTGAGATAACTAATTTCTTAAGGAATTAATTAGAAATTGATTTTTGAAAAATACTTAAGGGAGTTGAAAAATTATAAAACAATACTTGTTGTGTATGAAATATATGTATATATGTTTGGGCAAAGGATAGAAAAATAACAAGTTAATTTGGTAATTTTTCATGAAGTAACAAATTGGAAAATATGATTTTATGGCTTGGGAATCCTATATAGGGTATATGCAGATTTTTGATAAGGGATTTGATCATTGGTGATGAAATCTTATGAGTATGGCATTTTTGAATGATTAAATGCATTATTTGTTAAAGTATAAACAATTGAAATAAATTGTTTATAAGTTTAAGAAGTGATTAAAATATTGTCACAATATTAATAATATTAGATTATGAGTTTATTAAGTGATTGATAATATTTGGATAAATTTAAATTCTTTAATATTTATCTTTGTTTTCGTTTGACTAATACTTATATCATTGTCATCATTCTCATGCTTATATTGTGATGAAAGTCATCTTTGGCTTACGTGCATAGATGGACTTGGTATGATTATGACCACGGATTATTCGGTATAATCATGACCGTAATGTGACGAATGATGTGGTGAAAGTCCTCAAAGGGCTCTGTAGTGCATTGATGGATGAGTTTTGATATGATTATGACCTGTGGATTATTCGGTATAGTCATGACTATTGATGATTTAATGAATATCCTTGGCTGTAGAAAAGTGTGCATGATTCGATGATGTGGTTTATTTATTAAGCTGAGTCTCAGCGATAAAAATTGATAAAAACATTTTTAAATCATAAAAGATAGTAGATTTTATTCTCTACTTGACTCTTTTAATGGATTGCTTGTTCCGCTGCAGTTAAACTTGATGTCTATTGTATTTTATCAGTTTAACATTGTTGAAGGCTAATGATAATTTATTCTGTATTATCTTAGTCATAATATTTCTAACTGGGCTAGTTGATCTCACCCTTTTGCTTTCATTGTTCTCTTCAGGAAATGAGAACGTAGCCAGGACTAGTCGGGGAATGGAGTGACGGTCCGAGATGATAGCATTAGTAGTTCTCACTATTCTATGAAATAGTGTGGTAATAAATGTAATGAGGACTTCATTGAGTTTGTATACTGTCTAGAGGACAATATACGTATTAAAACTCTGAGATTATGTTTTGTCGTATTTTACACGACTGTTGTATAATTAAGTTGTATTTGAATTTTGTACCATGTATTGGCGACTCAGAATAAGTGATGTATACCTGTTTTGGGGGTGTCACAATCTATATATATTTATCCATCTGAAATCTCCACATTAAACTAAATATATATAAAGTAACTATGAATATCTATATAACATAACTATGAATATTTTAATATATATATATATATATATATATAAATTTATCTCTAAATATTCATATAAATATTTATAAACAAATATTCATATAAATTTATCTTTAAAATTTATATACAAATATTTATTTATAAATTTATAAATATTTCATCTAAAACTTATAAAATTTAGATATAAATATTTTTTATAAATATGTATATGAATATTTAGAGATAAATTTATAAATATTTATATGAATATTTGTTTACACACACACACACACACACACACACACACACATATATATATATATATATATTTATTTATATATAAAAATATTCATAGTTACTTTATATATATGTAGTTTAATGTTGAGATTTGTTTAGTATTTTATTTAGTTTGACAAAAATTTTGAAAAGAATATATATATATATATATATATATATATATATATATATATATATTTGTAGAATAAGTTTAAAATATTGGAGACTACAAAATACTTTTTTTGTAAAGAGAAACATTTATATATATATATATATATATATATATATATATATAGATGGTAGTAAAATTTATCTAATGCATAAAAAAAATATAGCACATGAAACATGATAAATTTTAATAATGACTTATAAGTAAAAATAAGTTAAAATTTAAGTTATTGTCAAACAATAAATAATAACAAATGACTTATAACTTAGTTTGACCAACTTATAAGTCATTGTCAAACACCGTCTAATTCAATATATAAAGAGAAATTAATATTTGATTGTAAAAAAATTTACAAGTCAAGAAAAAAGAGAATTTGAAAAAGAGGAGTTAAAAAAGAACTTACACACCATTGGTGCAACTTAATTGGTTTATGTCGGAACCATTGGCGTGACTTAATCGGTGTAGTTTGGTCGATTTTTGGTGCAATTTCGGGAGCGATTTCGATTCCTTGCCCATCCATTGTCAAAAAGTATATATGTAAAATAAAGAGTTCCAAGAAACATTCATATAAATTATTTTAGAAATTAATTATATTTTTTTTCAAAATTATAATTGTGCGAATATGATCATTATAAACTATATCCAATTAACTAAAAATTATAATTTTTGTAAATTAGAAAATATATCTATATGTGCTCAATTTTAATTTCAAAAAAATAAAACTGGGCATTTATTTTGAGACGGACGGAGTGAAACATTTCACTGTATAAATTTGTTTTCAAATAAATAAAAAAATTAATGAAAAATGATGCATTTTGGGGGGAAAAAAGAGGCATGCTTATTGGGGTTGTTTTAATTTTGGGCAACAATTTACTAGTCGTTGCAAACAATGTATTAAATACGCAACGAAAAAAATTGGTTACCAATGAATGTGCCCTATATTAGGCAACGAAATATACAAACAAAAAAGTTTTCGTTGCCGACGATGAGGAGAAATCTCATCGGCAACAAAAAAGAAAATAGGCGATGTGTTTTTTTCCAGCCAACGATTTGGCAACAACAACTTGTGAATTTCGTTACGAAAAATTAAAGCCTTTCATAAACTGCAACGAATGAGAAATTTCGTTGCTAAACATGCATTTTTGGCAACGACTTTATAAGTCGTTGCCAAATGTCTATTTTTTTGTAGTGTTAAGACTAAGTCTATGCTAATGAATTTAGCTAGACATGATGTAAAGAAGGATGTATAAGAATTAAAGTTACGTGAAAGTGAATGTTATTAATGTTTTAAAATGATACGAATCAGAACTTATTCTTATTATTTGAGCTGCTTCATAACTAATTATTTTAATAAATTATACAATTATTATGTATAATTATTTAATTTCTTTTCTTCTATAAATTGTCCCAATATAATTTATTTAATCTATACATTTAGTCACAGTATAAATATTAATTCAATTTATTAACCTTGACACCAATATTTATTTATAGATATATTTGTTTTTCCTCATCTCATAGACCAATTTATATTTTCTTGGCATAACATAATATATTAGGCCATTACATAATCTTATTACACTTAATATGTAATATATTAACTCTCCCATTTTTATTAAAACAAGGATATTTACATTAATTCGCTGTTTTCATTAAGTGAATTCATCACATCATTTAATTTATACGAACTTCATTGCCATTCAAGGCTTGCAACTCTCATTTTAACTTAATCTTAATTAATCATTATTAATTAATTGATTTTCTTCACTTCTATATTCCATTTCATAACTAATTTTCTTCACTTTTTAAAATAGTTTTATTAACTATTAAATATCTTTTTCCAAAAATATAAATATATATTTCTCTTTTATATACACATTTAATTCATTCACACCAAATCACATATTTTAAAATATATAACACATGTTTACTCGAACCCGACACATCTCACAATAAGAATTTTATATATTAAATTGTTATTTTAATAATTTCTAAAAATCCAGGTTATCACAACATTCCTAGTATTATATCTAGTTATACTATAGAGAAGGAATGCCAAATCAGTGTTACAATAAATAAAGATAAAGTTCTCTAAACATTCCTCCATGAATGATTTGGGTGGAACATCCTATATTTTGGGGATAAATGATGAGTGTATTTTATACCTACGAATCAATGTCTTTTAAACTTGAGTTGATGCTTATTTGTGTGTTTAGGATCATTTTATTTGTTTCTTTCATGTTTGTGTTACAAGAATTGGCTTGGGTGGCGAAAATAGGGAAATAGGGACTGAAAAGGAGAATTGAGCTCATGTTTGGACAACTGCGCTGGGACAAAATTTTGACTATGAAAACTGCTCCAGGGCGAGACTACGCCAGGGCGGATTCTAGTGATAAGGATTCTTGTGATGTTTGAGTCTGGACGCGATTGGAAAGATAAAAAGAGCTAATTGAGGGGCATAGAGGAGAGAATCATTATCATTATTCAAACCCTAATTTACATCAATTTTGGAGAATTGAAATAATGAGGCTGGCCTGTCGGATTCAAGACGAACGAGGAGAAGAGCTGAGGATTACTTACAGTTTTAAAATCTATTCCTTCATCTTTAATCTCGTATTCAGAATGCTATACTATTTATGGATTTTGAGTTTTATTTCATTGATGATGAACTAATTTACTTATTTAAGTCTACAATGGATCTTTTTATGTAACAAAGGTTGACATGCTTTCAGTTTAATTCATTGAAACTATTTCCATGTGGTTGTCTATTATGGTTTGTGCTTAATTAGTTAATTGCTTGATCGACAATTACATGATAATCTATATGAAATTGAGAAACGAAATATAGGCTTAGATCTAATCATAGTAGCATGTGATTGTGATTTTTGCATGTTGTTGGGATTCATAATTTGTGCTTAGGATAGAGATATACCTACGCATAACATGTAATCAAATAAGAACTTATGCTTAAACCTTCTTTAATTATAATTGACATAGAGATATAGTGACCTGGTTAATTAGGGTGTTCATCTTAATTCTATCAATTATGGATTTAAGAGTATATGATATAATGCATTGAGAGGTGGTTATATGTACTTTCATGTTCTTGATTAACAACCATGAAAATTTGATTTGAGTTAACAAGAAGTGTGTCGATCCAAGTGAACATTAAGTAAAGTTGTAGGCTTAAATCTCCAATTCTTGATAAAATCACGTGGTAGTTGGTTAGTTTTATTTAAATAGTAGTTTTTCATAAATTTCACAAACTTGATTATTTATTTATTATAATTGAGATAATATAAAATTGATAGTCCTTAGAATAAATTTTATTTCTTTTCTCTGTGGGAATGATACTTCACTTATCATTGTATTACTTTTTGACCACGTATACTTGCGCTTTGGGCTTAATTAGGTTTTAACCAACAAGTTTTTGGCGTCGTTGCCTAGGAATTAGTTTAATAATTTTTGCCAATATTAATTTCAATCAAATTAATCTTAATTTAAACGCTTTTTTTTATTTTAATTCTCTTCCTATTTTTCTCTCTTTTCAGGTACCATGGCTGGATTCAATTATCAATGGTCATATTCGAGTATGACTCAGCCAAGGGACACATGGATTGATGGCCTTAATGAAATTTTTGCATTATCAGCAAAGCTTAAGACACTTTCGAGGAGGTTGGACGTTGTTGCAGCCCAACGCATTCGAATGCTAGCGGTAGTTTGTAATTATTGTGCTGGCAATCATCCGAGTAATCGATGCACCGTCAGTTTTAGGCTAAGACAACATGGTGGTGACTACCTCAAAGATTATGCATATGCCAATTATCATCAAGATTGGGGGTATCACCCGGATTCTTCATGGAGCTACAATTATGAAGATCAATTATATGCTCTAAGTCAAACATACCCACCATAATTTTCATGTCCACCTCCACTGCCACAGAAAGAAAGTTCAAATTTGGAGGAATATTTGTCTAAGATCATAGCAGACCAAGAGAAGATGAGGATTATTCAGAAAATATCGAGTCAAAATCTTAAAAATCAGATGGAACAACGCATCAATGCCTCAAATAATTGTCCTTAATGCACTTGGCTTTATGACATAGATTCCGAGAATGATGAAGTGCCCGAACCAAATCTGCAGCTGGATGAACCAAAAGAGGTTGAAAGAGAGGAGACAATTGGGAATAAGGAAAAGGTGGTCAGCAAAGACTTAACTGTGATTTCCAATGAAGATGACACGATTCTGTTAGTGCCCCAAGTGCCTTCTCCACCAAAGATCAAGAATCCAGTTAGTTTTGCAAAATCATGCCCGATCGATAGTCATATCGTCGGCAAAGCTCTTTGTGACATGCGAGCTAGTACAAATGTGAAGCTATGGTGGGATGAAAAAGAGAAGATAGAAGAAGTTCCCATTGTGTTTAAAAATCCTTTATGCCACAATCTAATCATAGACACAATGAAGGAAGCACCTAGCTATTTAATATTCGACATTGGGACCCTATCTCCAAAAAGTATGCTAGGTGACTTTGATTCAAAGGATATTGCTAAAGGGAACCTTCCAAATAATACATTGTTACTGATGGATGGATGGTTCCTTAATTATCTAAGAGGAATTGAATAGCATTGGCAAAACATAGTTAGGCTGAAAGACTATAAATCAAGCGCAAACTAGGACGCAACCCAAGAATTTTATATTTATTTGCTTTACTATTAGTTATTTAGTAGATAGGAAGCAAGTTGGTATATTTGGAGGATTTAACTATTGACCACTAAGATAAGGTATTCGGGTGTCTCGCTGGAAGCCAAACACCTATGAGCGAATTTGCAGAATGTCCATTTGTCAAATCCTAAAATTTTCAACTAATTAGTTCTTTTATTTTGTCAATTTTTAGGATTTACTTGCTGTATAATTTTTCATACTCATGACCCAAAGTTCTTACTCTAATCCATTTTATCTCTCATCATTGCAGTAATTGGGGGTTCAATGAGTAGTTAATGAAGTATGGGAAGGCATCCAAAATTGAGACTGCACAAAAATTGAAAAAATATATATTTCAGAATAGGGCTCATTCTGCCCTGGCGGAAATTTTAGCCTGAGAAAGTTTGCCTCGACGGAGACTACTCTACCAAAAGCCACCCCAGTGGATTTCAACCATGCCCCGACGCCCACCTCTCTACCAAAGTGCGCCCCGATGAACTTTTCAATTTAAGTTTACTCCGCCCCGACGGAATTGATAAATCCCATTTGACTTTTCATTCCGATCGAACATCACTCATCTTCACTCCAACTTCTAAATTACGCCCTAAAACACTGACTAAACTCCATTCTTCATCTCATACGAATTGATTCAAGCAAATACCCACCTTCCACAAAGATTCAAAGATTCCAACATTCCAATTTGGGGGGTTAGTCAATTATAATTCTCAATCATATTCATTAAGTTCCACACACCTTTCTCATTCAAACTCAGTACACCCAAATTCACAAACACTACCATTCTCTCTACAAGCTCTAACTCTTATCCTTCTATTGGACGAAGCCACATACATAAAACATGCTCATATTCACGAATTGGTTGTCCAAGTAATTAAACAGATTCATGAAAATGGGTATAATGGGCAAGAATTTCTCCATCCACTCCACGAATTGCACAAACTTGTCATGCCGCTCCATTTTTTTTATTGAGCATTAGTCGTAGTTGGTTTATCAACCACCAGACATCGATGTAGAGGAGGTCTAGCATGACGCTTGACCATTTAGGGAAGTTCTCAACTCTTAAATTCTTTCTATTTAAAAAATGAGGACATTGTTCACTTTGAGTTTTGTGGTGGATCATATTGCATTACATAATTGTTTAGTTCATATACATTGCATTGGTTAGTTAGTTTTTCATATTGTAGGTATGTTTCATATACATTTAAAAAAAGTAAAAATTTCAAAATCACAAAAATATTTTCTTTTACATTTAGTATTTGCATATAGAATATTTGAATGAATCTAGGTAATTGATTGGTTTGAATTTGGCTCGGCCTATGATAAGATTGGTTTTGCATGTTAACTTGAACATTATTGATGATTAATGATGAGTTTTAATTTTAATCAAGATGAAAATCTGAGCCTGTCTAAAACTTATGTAACTGGTTAGCACTTAAGGTTTAACTGTTTTAATCAACTTGGTTCAAGGGTTTCATAAATTATTTCTGGGGGGAAAATCTTTGTTAAAATGTAAAGAAATTAGTGAACTGGCAATAAAGGTTAAATATGGTAAAAGCTTGAGTTTAAGGTAATCTATGAAGTATATATTTGAATAAAATTGAAAATAATGAAAGAAAAAAAAAAGAAAAATCCAGAAAAAGAAGATAAAAAATATATGAATAAATACATTGAGTAGTTTGGTTATGTGGACTTTGTTACTCGAACAATTAAGCACTATGGGATGTATTTACACCCAACGCCCTAAGACCATCTAGTTCAGGAGTCGTTGGTCGAAAGTTTGCTAAATGGGTATCATTGAAAAGCCTAAGAGAACTAGACATTGCACAGTCAAGTGTAAACATGAGAAAGAGTAAAAATGCCTTCGTGATTGAATAAAAGTAGAAATAAATCTTGTATTTACCCCTAAACTTGGTATTTGCTTAGTTTTAACCAGAATTATCATGTTTGCAGAGATACTTGAATTGGAACTGGAATTTTCTTTCTAAGAAGTTTGTTATGTGGCTAATCTTGAGTTGTGGTCGGTTAGAATGGTTAACGAGCACACGCGCACAACATGGGTGATGACAAGTTTGGATTAACTGATTGGTTACAGTTATTGACTTTAAATTGATTGGATATGTTGTTTGAGGATTTTAGTTGTATCTTTGAGGCTTGTTGCTAGATATCATACTAATTTGTTGCTGGATTAGTAAGCATTTTAGGTAGTAGATCATGCATATGCATTCATGTAGTTAGGTTAGTTTGTTTATTTTTATTCCTTTGGTGTTTTTGCTTGAGGACAAACAAAGTCTTGAGTTTGGGGGTATTTGATGAGTGGGTTTTGTACCTACAATTTGGATACATTTTTGGCTTAATTGTTTGTTAACTTTAAGTATTTTTAGTGTCATTTTAGTTGTTTTTGTGTTTATGTTGTACAAAACGACTTCGGAGGGTCAAAACATGAAAAATGTAGCTTAATGGTATTTTCATAATTTATGGTAATGTTCATACGCCGGGCTAAGTTTCCTAGTGTAAAAACTTCATCGAGGCAGAGTTGTCGGGAACAACGAAAGTTTTCAAAAGTTGAGTCTAAAAGGGATTTGTTTGGGCTGAAGGTTAGAAGGACTTTAAGGAGGACTAAAAGACAAAAAAGAGGGATATAAAAGGAAGAGTATTCACAAGGATTAGGGGATTGAATTCCATTCGACTAGTTTAGATTAAGAGGCAAATCCTAATCTAAACTAGGGTTTCTCCTAATCTATCAGTACCTAGAATTTTAAACGATTATATTCTATGAATGCTTTTCCCAATTATTATCAGTATTGTTATCATTATTTTGAGTATGTGTGATATGAACATAGCAATATAGTCAAATTATTTATTGACTGAGAAATATGAATGAAGTTATGACGAATAGCTGATTAAAACCCTGACTTGAATTATGAAAATGGCTTTGATTATTAATATAGTTATTATAATTGTATTTATAATTATGTGTATGTGTAGTATGTTGTGACGCCCCCAAATAGGTATACATCAGTCATTCTAAGTCGCCAAATACATGATACATAATTCAAATATAAACTTAATTATACAACTGTCGTGCAAAATATGACAAACATAAGTTTTGAGTTTTAATACAAATATTGTCTTCTAGACATTATCCAAACTCAAATGGAGTCCTCATTAGAATTATTATCACACTATTTTATAAAATAGCGAGGACTACTACAGCTACCATCTCGGACTGTCACTCCATTCCCCGACTAGTCCCGACTACGTTCTCATTTCCCGAAGAGAACACCGAAAGCAAAAGGGTGAGCTCAACTAGCCTAGTAATAAATATTATGACTAAGATAATGCTGAATATATTATCGTTAGCCTTCACCAATGTTAAACTGATAGAATATAATAAACAACAAGTTTAACTTTAGCGGAACAAGCAATCCATTAGAAGAGTCAAGTAGAGCATGATATCTACTATCTTCTATGATTTAAAAGTTTATCATAAATTTATCACTGAGACTCAGCTAAATAAATAATCCACATAACTGAATTACCCATGCACTACGGGCCAAATATATTCATTATTATCATATACACGAATTATCCATACACTACGGGCCAAGGATATTCGTATTATCACTAATGGTCATGATCATGCCAAACAACAATTCATTTTTGCACCATTGGCCGAAGAGAACCCATGGTCATGATCATACTAACAAGTGTCCATCAATGCACTACGGGCCAATGAGGACTTTTACCACATCATTTGTAACATTAGAGGTTATGATTATACCGAATAATTCCTTGTCATAAGTATACCAATCAAAAGTCCATCTATACACTAAGGGCCAAAGATGACTTTCATCACAATATTATAAGCATGATGACGATGACAATGATATAAGCATCAATGAAACGAAATCAAGGATAAATTTTATCCAGAATTTAAAAATGTCCAAATTGTCAACATGATAATTGCTTTGTGGAGTAAAATTCAAGAATATTATTTATGTATCAAAAATAATTTGGACATAAAAGAAATCAATTTTCTGGGTGAATAGTAGTTCGTGAATAGTACCCCAGCATGAAAAAATTAAAATTTAACAAGAATGTTAAGAAAAATATCCTTGTAAAACGATACTAGATGAAGCACAAATTTCAAGGATATTCTACTAATTTTAAGGAGTATAGAAGCAATACTTTAAAAAAATGAGTATAGAATTCGGAATCTGAAAAGAAATAATATTACTCACATACTATAGAGTATGAAAGAAAATATTATTTCTTACAAATACTGAACAAAAATAATATTCCTTACTGTGACATCCCCAAAATAGGTATACATCACCCATTATGAGTAGCAAATACATGGTACAGAAACAAATACAACTTCAGTAATACATTTGTCGTGCAAAATACGACAACACATATACTGTGAGTTTGAATATAAATATTGTCTAATAGACATTATACAAACTCAAAAGGAGTCCTCATTACAATTATTGATACACTATTTTACAAAATAGTGAGGACTACTAAAACAACTATCCTGAACCATCACTCCAAACCCCGGCTAGTTCCTGCTATGTTCTCACCTCCTGAGAAGAAAAATGGAACAAAAAGGAAAAGCGTGAGCTCAACTAGTCCAGTAAAGAATATTATGACTAAGATAATATACAACACTTTATCATTAGTCTTCAACAGGGAAAAATCTGATAAAATATAATAGACAACACGTTTTAGATCAACAACTGCAGCAAAAACAACAATCCATTAATAGAGTCAAGTAGAGAAAGAATTCTACTATCTTCTAAGATTTAAAAGTCCATCATCAATATTTTAATCCTGTAACATCAATCAATATACATCTTGAATCAATTATTCATCTTTGCACTACAGGCCAAAGATATTCATTTGTATTACCAGTTGTTCATGTTCATCTCAACACCTGGTCATCTTTGCACTACGGGCCAAAGATATTCATTAGGTAATCATTCATCTTTGCACTACAGGCTAAAGATATTCACCAGTTAATCATTCATCTGTATACTACAGACCAAAGATATTTAGTAATATCATCATTTAGGACTGAGGATGATGAAAAATATCTTAAAGAAAACGAATCCAATGAGATAAAAGATCAGAGATTAGGGATTCGTACTTTAGTTTATCCAAGATCTAAAATACCTTATAATAATCAATTGTGGAGCAAAATTCAAGAATAAAGATCAAAACATGGATACAATCAAAGATAGTAACCATAATAGACAACTTGGACAAAGAAAAGAAAATTTCATTTTTTTCTGTGAATAGTGTCGTATACGTGAATAGTAACCCCGACACAAAAAGGTAGAAATTCCACAATAAAATCCATACCAATATTTCGGTATAATGATATTGAAAGAATAACATCATTATGAAGAAAATAACATCCCTTACCTCAAATATCAAGATTTCGATCGAAAATATCAGATAAGGTCAAGGAAACTTGCACTGATGAATAGCAACTCATAAAGTATCTAAATACTCACAAAATACGCTCGATAATATAGAGAGAGAAAGAGAGAAAAACTTGTTTCTGGTGTGATTTTCAATTCTAACCAAGCACCCTATTTATAGGAAAATGCTTAGAATGCCGCAGCAGACTAACCTGCTACCTGATGGCTTTACCTACTACTATTCAAGCCCACCACTTTTGAAATTAAATTTCAGCACATTTCATTACTCAACAACCAAAAGTGGGACCCACCATATTTTTAATAAAAACATTTTATTTTCCAAAACTTCAACAATTCATAATAAATAACCCTTTTATCAGAAAAATTCGAATCTTATGTGCTTTCCATAGAAAATTTAATTCTCTACAACTTTATAAGTTTAAGTTTTTCCAAATTCCAAATGAAAAAATGACCGAAATCCACATATGGACGATTTTCAAAACCTCCATTCCGACAAAATACTGATAAAACACCTCAGAATTAATTTCTTCATTTATAACCACATAAAATAAATATATCCATCATTTATATCAACATAAAATAAATATTTTCTTATTATATAAATCAATAACTAATTATTCATAAATAATATTACAGAATCACAATTATGACAACCAGGTCGTTCCCAGGAAAGAGGGGCCTTTTCGATAAGGATTTCTCCTTATTGGCGCGCAATTAGGTGGCCAAACCCCTTTCCTAGACAAAACTTCCTTATACATTGCCAATAATGCTATGTAATAATATTATTCAAATAATATGAATTATTGATCTGATAATGGAGATACTGTGCAGTGATAATTATTGAACAACAATAATATAAAATATCAACGCAACAATTATTGAATCAATAAAATAAAATATTGAATAAAGAATTATCGTAATAATTATCGAGTAAAGGTCTTCTTACGTAATAATCAATAATTCAACAATACTGTGCAATACCGTGTGCTAATGTGCATCCACGCGTATTACTGTATTTTAACCACCAGGTATTCCAACAGTGTTAACGGTAACCTTTACGCCATTATTTATAAAAACTCAAACTTGTCATTTTCTTCATCCAACAGTTATCCATTATGGGGCCCATAATGGTCATAGTTATTAATCAGTGCATTTAATATTCTACTACCAAACGAATATTCCCCGACAAAATGAATATTTTATAACCACTTGCTTATTTTGCAAAATTTTCACATTTCACCCATAACCAAAGTATTATATCAAATTAATACCTTATTATTCACAATAATAAATATATGAAATTTGATTTTATTCATTAAAAAGTTGGGGTCTTACAACCTTCCCTTCTTATGAAATTTCGTCCTCGAATTTGACGTACGTACCTGGTGTTTCAAAAAGGTGAGGATACCTCGCTTTCATTTCTGATTCCAACTCCCAGGTCATTTCTTCAATAACATGGTTTCTCCATAAAACCTTAACTTGTGGTATAACCTTGGTGCGTAGGACATGCTCTTTCCTATCTAATATATTAACAGGTACCTCCTCGTACGTTAAATCTTCGGCTATCTCGTCCGGTTCTAACTCAATAATGTGGTTTGGGTCTTTAACATATTTACGAAGCATAGATATGTGAAAAATATTATGAACACGAGACATGCTTGGAGGTAATATGAGTCTAAAGGCCACATTTTCTATTCGGTCAAGAATCTCAAATGGACCAGCAAATCGTGGATTGAGCTTTCCTCTCTTCCCAAATCTTGTAACTCCCTTCTATGGAGCAATACGTAACAATACATGATCCCCAATATTAAATTCCACGTCCTTTTGATGAAGATCCGCATAACTCTTTTTGTCGATCCTGTGCCGTTTGTATACATTGTCGAATCGTTTGGATCTTCTCTGAAGTCATTCGTACCAACTCTGGTCCCAACAACGTTTCTTCTCCTACCTCATCCCAGCATACTGGAGAGCGACACTTTCGTTCATAAAATTCTTCAAATGGAGCCACACCTATACTTGCTTGATAACTGTTGTTGTAGGAGAATTCCACTAATGGTAGGTACTTATCCCAAGTCCCTTTGAAATCTAGGACACAAAGTCTTAATAGATCTTCAAGAGTTTGAATAGTCCTCTCTGATTGTCCGTCCGTTTAAGGATGGTATGCCGAACTGAATCGTAAATCCGTGCCCATAGCTTTTTGCAAGCTAACCCAAAATCATGAAGTGAATCTTGGGTCACGATCCGAAACTATGGATACTGGCATGCCATGAAATCTCACAATCTCATTTACGTACATACTAGCAAGACGTTCAAGGGAATAAGTCTCCCGTATAGGCAAGAAATGAGCAGACTTGGTTAATTTATCAACAATAATCCAAATCGCATCTATGCCTTGAGAAACCATCGGAAGACCCGTAACGAAATCCATAGTAATGTGTTCCCACTTCCATTTTAGAATATCAAGTGGTTGCAATGGACCTTTCGGTACTTGATGTTCCGCCTTTACACGTTGACAAGTTAAACACTTTGTGATAAACTCCGCGATCTCTCTTTTCATATTGCTCCACCAAAATGTATGTCGAAGATCATGATACATTTTGGTACTCCCAAAATGGATTGCAAACGGTGTGTTGTGTGCCTCCATCATGATTCTATTCTTGAAGTCAGAATCGTTAGGAACACAAAGTCTGGAGTTGACTTGAAGTATTCCTTCTTCATCAATTCTTGCTTCTGGAATAGCACATACTTGAACTTTATTCTTCATACGCATCAGCTCCATGTCCATAGCTTGAGCAACTTTAACTTTATCGATTAAAGTCGGTTCTACTTGTATGTTTGATATCATCACGTGGGTACTTGAAACCTTTACCTCTATCTCCATCCTTTGCAAGTCATACAAAATGGACCTTTGTGTTAACAACATTGCACTCATACCCGCATATGATCTTCTACTCAATGCGTCAGCTACCACGTTTTCTTTTCTAGGATGATATTGGACGGTATGATCGTAATCTTTCAACAGATCGAGCCAATGTCGTTGCCGTATATTGAGTTCCTTTTGGGTGAAGAAATATTCGAGGCTTTTATGATCTATATAGATCTCCACTTTCTCCCATACAGGTAGTGTCTCCAGATCTTCAACGCGAAAACGACTGCTGCTAACTCCAAATCATGAGTAGGATAATTCTTCTCATATTCTTTGAGTTGTCGCGAGGCACAGGATATGACTTTCTCATGTTACATGAGAACACATCCTAACCCTTTGCCTGAAGCGTCGCTATAGATAACAAATCCATCGAAACCAGATGGTATTGTCAAAACAGGTGCCGAAATGAGTCTCCTCTTGAGTTCTTGAAAACTCTTCTCACAATCCTCGCTCCAACCGAATTTTGTATCTTTACGAGTCAGTTGAGTTAACGGAGTAGCGATTCGAGAAAATCCTTCCACGAATCTCCGATAGTAAACCACTAAGCCTGTAAAGCTACGTGATTTTGGCCACCGACTTTTTGTTGTTCCCAACTTTGTATGGCTTCAATTCTTTGTTGAATTGGCCATAGATATCAGAACGCCATTAAATCCTATTTATCTCAACACCCGGATTCCGTACGTCACGAGTACATCCTTCATCCAACATACATCATTATATACCAAAATATAACAAAATACACTCTCAAATTCCAGGTTCTGGAAACCTTATAACCTTTTTCATTACAAATAATAATAAGTACATTATTCATTTCATCTTACAAGAGTGACTTTTATCCGCAACCAAGGATACATAATAGTTCATTAGACTAGTCTATTATTCAGTTTCTTATTTCTACATTACAAGTCTTCACTTGATCATCTCGCTCCTTCACATTCTAAATGCCAATTCATCTGGATACTACCAGCTGGATCTTTACGAGATCCTTAAGTTCTGCTAACCTTGTTCGCTAAAAATTGTTTTTCATTTAAAGAAAGTGTGAGCATTCAATTGCCCAACAAGTCATAACAGTTGAACAAACAACTTCAGAATTAAAACATTTATTTAGAACTTCTATAACCGAACAAAGGTTATGAAGCAACTTGAATAATAGGAATAGTCTCGATTCCTATCATCTTAAAACATCAGTCATTTTTACTTTGAAATACTTTCATTCTTATACCTTTTTAATACACATCTTATCTGGTTAGAATCATTAGCACAGACTTAACAATAACGGTTCATGTATAAACAGAACATACTTGTATTGAACAACTCAATCATAGAATAATGCATATCATAAAAACACCGAAGTGTTCAAATTGTGGCTCAAGGACTTATACGTTCTACCACATTGTACAAATATCGCACCTTCACACATAGACAGAACTTCTCAAGTACAACATTTGATAAGTTTAAGAAATTAGCATTCATGTAATATGAATGAAGTTAGGAAACTTGCTTTTACATGACGTTTATACCTTTACCGAATCGCTTCATTTCAATTCCTATATAATACATAAGGAGAAAACATAAACACCAATTAGTCATATATTGAACTTACGCATTGGTTTACTTAACTTTACTTCTTAGGGTTTGCATTCTTGCAATATAAGTTTACGCGACTAACTTCCTTTACCAGTTTACGGCTTTGTGACATACGGAGATGTCTTACTCATACTTTCATCATCTTGGATGATTTATATTCTTATATTCTTTTTATAAATTCTCTAGGACTCAACACACATCGCTTCTCTGCTAGTAGTCCATATGGTACTCTAGTGGTTTCCCACAAACAACCAACAAACAAGTTCCCGTCTCATCTACATTGCCATCACAGTGAGTTAGATTGGTTGCCAGTTTCGTGTATACCTTCGCTCTCTGAAGGAATTGTTTAGCCCAACTCCCATATGTCAACCATCAAAGTTACGATTGTACCACAACCTAACTTCTCTTAACTCATACGAACTATTAAATTATAATGTTCGATTAAGTTAATTTCTTATTCCTTACGGCTTTCTTGATAATTCATATACTATTTAATACTTTCATTATCCATTACATGAACCTCAGGTTCATTACCCTCGTCGCTCAACCTCTAAGGAATCACAACCATAGCAATCCATCACGTCCATTCCTCGCGACTACAGTCCCCGGATATCGGTTACGTAACCCGTGAGTATATTCTTTGTCATTTAATCTTGTTTAATCTATATGTTCAACCTTTTATTAAAGGTTTACATCACTTGATTAAGTATTACATTAGTTGAATATTATATTCATTATCTTCCCTTATATTTCCCCAAGAGTCGAAAGCGCTTAAAAGCTCATCTCTCGCTTTTTCTCAACATTTGGCGCTGTAAGCCGCCACTCCCTTCGTTATCTCTCAGCACAAGAACGCGAATTTGCGAGACTGGCCTCCCAGATGGCAATCGCCGCACCACTCTACAAGGCATGACTGGCGCCACGGCGCCACGGCGCCAAGCCCTAACCCTAGAAAATTTCTCTAAGTGTTAAATCAGTTTTGAGATGCTTTCATCGCGATCTCATAACTCCTTCGTTATAACTCGGAACGAGGTCATTCCAAAGCCATTCTCTTCCTTATCTTACATACTTTTAATACCCATCGAGCATAAATTCATTCTAAATCTGTTAGCATGCCATTCGATTTGCTTGATCTTCACCCTTTGTTCATTTTACGCTTTTAACGCTCTTCGTTTGTTCGTCCGTAATTCGGTCATCCGAACTCGGAAGTCGTTCTTTCTTGAGTCCACGACTCACATTTTCTATGTTCTCTTGCTTTCTTATGAAACCCTACCCACTCGGGTTCATTTACTAACTTTTTAATTCTCGTTCGTCTTTTACAAAAATTCCGCCATAACTTCGTTATAGCTAAGTTTTAATCCGTTCTTCATGAATGTTTCTATCGTTCCTAACTAAGAAATATGCATCAAACTTATACGCGATGGTTTTAAACTTGTCCATCAACAACAATTATCCTACAATGGTTTTAAATTTATCTATCAACAACTTTCTTCGTATTCTTCGCGTGTTCTTCGTGTTCTTCGTTCGTTCTTCGTTTTAATCGATATTTTGTATTATGATTTCACTTGTTATTGGAATTTGATGTTATAGAACACCATTCCTTACTTATTTCATCTACTCATTCATAATATCCACTCGGATCGTTCTAACTCATTACGAATCTTATACTTCCTTAAGAAATTTATTAACTAAATTTCTAAGTTCTTATTTCTTCTTTTCTCATGATTTCAACCATATGAAATTATTTCTAACATCATCTTCTCCCTATTCTCATTAAGCTATGTTTTAAACATATTAGAAGAAACTAGGGTTCGGATTACCGTTCTTCTTTAATCCTCTTCTGTTATATAAAGCTGGCGATTTGCAAGCTTTGCTATTACACGATCACTTTCGATCCGATCATTCATACTCACACTCTTCCTTCTCCCTCCCATTCGACTTCTCTCTCCCTCTCTCTCTCAAGTGTGGGATTTTTAAAATCCAACCAAATGAGCTTAAGCCTCCTATTTGTAGAAAATCAAGGCTAAGGGCATTTTAGTCATTTTGCCCCCACCTCCTTACTATTCCCACCTCCTCCAACAACTTAGCCACAAAGTTTACTTGGCCACCACCCTTACTTGGTGGCCAAGTGACCGGCCGTCTTGCCCATGGGTTGCTCCATTGGTTTTACCCATCCGTTTACCCATCGGTTCGATCCGCGGTTTCTTTTCTTGGTTTGGGCCTTAACCCTAATTCTTATTGGGCCTATCTTGGGCTTGATTTCACAAAGCGTTGGGCTTGACATAATCCAAGTCCAATTAGATTCTACAAAATCCATGAAGTCATAGTCCATTAAGACTAATCGTATTCTACGCATCTCATTCTCGTATTCTCGTATTTTCTTCGTATATAGCTCGTACTAATCTTCTTACTATACTCATATAATAACTAGTATTATCCTCGTATTTCTCACGCATAATAACCCTAATAATTATACGTGATCATAAAATTCTCGGAACTCACTTTACCTAACCCTAAGGTTTTGAGTCCGCAGGCGAAAACTTCGTTTTTGCTATAACTGAAATATTATTGAATATTCCATCACGTCTCAACATTTTACGTAATCAATAACTTCTCGGAATTTCAAAATAAATCTCCGAGCAGAAACGGATGAATAGTGCCTATTTTGTCTTTTTCCCGGAAAACTATTTTGTTCCCGGAAAACTTTTATTTTCGTCTTGAAAATTCTTATTCGCTCAGACTAGCTCTTAGCCAGAATACTCCCGATTTATAATCATCCTAGGTTATAGAATGATTAATAAACACATAATAGTATTAATAAGAATTCATTTTATTAATAACTAATTCTTTACACCTAAATTCTCGATAATCCAAAATTCCGGGTTGTTATAGATACTCCATGTTTTGACACCGCATGCCCAAGGAATGCTATTTCCTCAAGCCAGAACTTGCATTTCTTCAGCTTGACATATAGCTTGTTATCGCGAAGCCTTTGAAGTACCAGCTTCAAATGGTGCTCATGATCTTCACGGCTTTTGGAATAGATGAGGATGTCATCAATAAAGACAATAACGAACTGATCCAAATATTCTTTGAACACACGGTTTATCATATCCATGAAAGCAGCAGGAGCATTAGTCAATCCAAAAGACATGACTAAGAATTCATAATGCCCATACCGAGTTCTGGAGGCAGTCTTTGGAATATCCTCAGTTTTAATCTTCAGCTGATGATATCCAGAACGAAGATCGATCTTTGAAAAGAATTGTGCTCCTTGCAACTTGTCGAACAAGTCATCTATGCGAGGTAGTGGATACCTATTCTTGATGGTGACATGGTTCAACTCTCGGTAGTCAATACAAAATCGCATACTCCCGTCTTTCTTCTTTAGGAATAACACAGGAGCACCCCAAGGAGATGTACTAGGACGAATGAAACCGATGTCCAACAACTCCTATAGTTGGACCTTTAACTCCTGAAGTTCAATAGGAGCCATTCGATATGGGGTTTTAGAAATGGGCTTTGTACCAGGTTCAAGATCAATAAAGAATTCAACTTCACGTTCTGGGGGTAGACCAGGAAGTTCTTCAGCAAATACGTCAGGAAATTCACTAACAATAGAAATATTATTCAAATCTGACGTGTTTTTGTTCAAGTTCGTGACATGGGCTAAGAAAGCTCGACATCCATTTTTCAATAAACGAATAGCTTTACGGCTTGATATGACAGTGATTGACTTTAGTGGTTTGGTTGTTTGAATTCACATAACAGGTTTGTTAGGAATATGAAAACTAACAACCTTACGAAAGTAATCAATTTTAGCATGATGCATGGTTAACCAATCAATCCCTAAGATCACATCAAATGAAAGTATTTTCAATGAAATAAGATCGGCAGGTAATGGTATGGTACCAACTTGAATCAAGCAAGATTTATAAATAGTAGATGTAATGAAAGTTTCTCCTAACGGAGTCTCAACAGATAAGTCAAGGTCTAATTTCTCCGGAGTCGAGTTCAAACGTTGAGCACAAGCAGGAGAGATAAAAGAATGGGTAGAATTGGTATCTAATAAGGTATAAAATTCGTAAGAGTTTATGATTAGCTTACCCGTGATCACCTCGTTCGGGTTTCTCGCATTTTGGCCAGTCACAACAAACGCCCTCCCTTGAACCAGCGACTTTGTTTTGTCCATAGTCGCCTTTCTAAGATCGCCAGTCCCAAATTGGACTTGACTTTCGCCACGGACAAAACCGGGCTATATGACCATCTTTTCCTAACTGAAACACACCTTGGAAGCCGTGTGAACAATTTGGACTTATGTGTCCCTCCTCTCCTTGATTCAGTAGAGCATCTAACTAGCGGTCGTTCTCCTCCCCTAGAATTTGTTGTCGGTGTTGGTGCTGCTGCTAACGTCTTCCCGTCATTGTTGAATGTCCTCTTTCTGAAATTTCTACTTGACTCACCTCTCCTATTATCATGGCCACGATTACCACCGAAAGTGCTTACCGCTTTTATTCAGATTTTTCTTCCCATTGGTTATCATCGCTCCGATAATTTCCACATCCTGCAGTATGACCACGATTATGGTCCCTCGGTTGGGCATACTCATTATCTCGCTCTAATAATTGAGCTTTGCTGACAACATCTGAATATAAAAAAAAATTATTAGGAAAAAGACATTGCCGAATCTCGGGTTTTAGACCTCTCAGAAACATCCTCGTCATTCGTTCCTCATTCTCGACCAAATGAGGTGTAAACCTGGATAACTCTGTAAACTTCGCCTCGTACTGGGACACCGTCATGTTGTTTTGTTCCAGTCTGATAAACTCCACCTCCTTCATGTGACGAATACTTTCAGGAAAGTACTTGTCATTAAACAGTTTCTGAAATGTTTCACAAGACATGTTGAGTGCAGCTGGTTGGGTAAGCTTCACAGACTCCCACTAGTAATCTGCCTCACAGCGGAACATAAAGGTGGCGAATGGAACCTTCTGTTCTGCCGTGCATCCCAAGACATCGAATATCTTGGTAATTTGTTTGACCCACATTTCTGCCTTAATCGGATCCGGCTTTCCCGCAAATTCTGGTGGTCCCAACTCTTTGAACTACTTGGATGTGACAAGCCGTACATTACTATCATTTCCACCCGTATTTTGTACACGGGTCTCCCTCGTCTGGTTTTGAATGAACTACAAAAAGCTTCTAAACATCCTATCATTCATCATTTGTTCGGTAGTGTTGTTGTGACGCCCCCAAAATAGGTATACATCACCCATCTTGAGTCGCCAAATACATAGTACAAAATTCAAATACAACTGAATTATACAACAGTCGTGTAAAATACGACTAAACATATGCTATGAGTTTTAATATAAATATTGTCATCTAGACAATATACAAACTCAATGGGGACCTCATTACATTTATTATCACACTATTTCATATAATAGTGAGGACTACTAATGCTATCATCTGGACCGTCACTCCCTTCCCCGATTAGTCCCTGCTACGTTCTCATTTCCTGAAGAGAACAATAAAAGCAAATGGGTGAGCTCAACTAGCCCAGTAAGAAATATTATGACTAAGATAATGCAGAATAAATTATCATTAGCCTTCAACAGTGTTAAACTGATAAAATATAACAAACATCAAGTTTAAGCTCTGCAATAAACAAGCAATCCATTAGAAGAGTCAAGTAGAGAATAAAATCTACTATCTTCTGTGATTTAAAAGGTTTTTCATTACTTTTATCGCTGAGACTCAACTTAATAAATAATCCACATCATCCTTACACTACGGCCAAGGGTATTCATTAGTATCACGACCACAAATTATCCATGTACTACGGGCCAAGGATATTCGTGTATTCATCAATGGTCATGATCATGCCAACAACTGTCCATCAATGCACTACGGGCCAATGATGACTTTTTCCACATCATTTGTAACATTACGGTCATGATTACACCGAATAATCCCTGGTAATAATCATACCAAGTCCATCTATGCACTACAGGCCATAGATGACTTTCAACATAATATAAACATGAGGATGATGACAATGATATAAGAATTCAATAAAACAAGTTCAGAAATTAATTTATCCAGGAACTATTAACTTCCAAATTGTCAACATGATACTTCTTTGTGGAGTAAAATTCAAGAATGCTCAGAAGAATATTTCCATGAAAAGATACTTGATGAAGCGCAAATATCAAGGATATTCCACTACTTTCATGGAGTATAGAAGTAAAAACTTAAACCAACTAAGTATAATAAAGAATGAAATAACAAAAGAAATCACCAGGCATGCGATAGACCGCACATGCAGGTTATTCAAACAGAATAATAAATAACGGAACCAGTCATGCGTAAAAATGCAGAGAGGATGTTCCAACAGAATGATAAATAATGGAACCAAAAGTCATGTAAGTAAAGCTACATGCACGGGATGTTCCAACAGAATGATAAATAATGGAACCAGTCATGCGTAAAAGCATGCATGTGATGATTCCAATGTAATAATAAAATGGAATAATGTAAGAATTTCACAAAGTATAGGGTAGCAGCAGATACAAAAGTTATTCCAATGTAATAATAAAGAATGGAATAACAAAGGTTTTCTTCATGAATAAGAAAGAAAGAATACCCCTTACGAGTACAACAAATTGTTGGTTTTTGATTTTATGATGTTTTGAATGATGACTAATTTAAGTATATTAGACATGTGCATGGTTCATGGTTTGTTATAATATGATAATATAATATGCATGAATATTTGTAGTATATAATATTATAGTATATGGATGGATTGTGGGTGGACATTATGGTTACATATAACAGTCCATATAAATATATATTGCATGATTGTTGTAATCTTATCTCAATTGATTGACAGGAAATGAATTTTGGTCAACTGATTAGTTGATTCAAATTTGTTCTAGAAGCTTCAAAAGGTATATGCTCTAAATATAGTATATTGTTAACAAACCATATCTTCCGTATCCCTTCATATCAGAAGATTGATATCATATCTTTTCGGTTGAGCTTATCAAGGAAATAATATATCTATTGATTTGGTGTTGATTTCTTGTGACTGAGGATTTCATGGAATCAACCATCTCATAGCCGTTGGAAGCACTACTATATGTATCTCTCCTGCTCGGCTATTAGAAGACAGAACTTGGAAAAGCTTCAATTAGTCTCATACGTTCCATTCAATAGCAATTCTAAGTTTCTTTCCAGCAACCATTTTGTATTGTTCTTAAATTGTATTATGCTGGAAAATTGATAGTCTATAATCAATATCCTTGTTCTTAGTTTAAGCCATGTATCGGCTTGGTCTATCTAGAGTTGATAGGATCTGTTTGTAAACAAGCTTTGAAGGCTGCAGTAGTGCAGAGGTCTCAGTGGTGAGAAGGATTGCAGAGGTGCAAGAAGGGGCAGTCGTGTCCAACGGAAAACTTTCTCAAACATGGAGTTATATTGTATTTAATTAAGTTAAATTGAAATAAAAAGAGTCTCCAATCCTAGTTGGGATTTGACGTGGATTAGGCCACTAGATTAGAGGATAGGGGCTGAACCACGTAAAAATCTTGGTGTGATTTTTACTCGCATTTATCTCTTTAATCGTCATTCACGTTACGCAGATTGCTTTTGTTATTCACGCCACTATCCAGACACTAAGTGCATAGTGTGTAGCCATTCGATAATCGAAAACGAAGAACATAAGCTAAAGCAGACAATAAAGCGTATAAAGCGAAATGTCTGAATTATACCAGAGAGTAAAATTTCAAAAGTTTTCACCGCTTATCACTTTTAGCTTAACCACCTATTCACCCCCTCTAGGTGTGCACATACATAGAATTACATTTGGTATCAAAGCAAGGCTCTACTAATATTGATCGTTGTAGATCGTAGGGGAAGATCCTATGGCACACCTAAACTTTCAAGAAGGTTAGTCCACAAGTAGGCCACCGCTGTTGTTCAGAAGTGAAAACTTCAACTTTTGGAAGTTTAGAATGAATATGTTTCTTAACCGTGACCCATGGGAATGGTGGGTTGTTGAAAATGGACCATTCATTCCGCGACATGATGATGGCAAGCCAAAGAATCTCAAGGAAATGGACTCAAATGAATTGTATATGGTATCTTATAATTCCAAGGCCATGAATACACTTTTAAGTGGCATGGTTCAGTCAGAGATAGATAAAGTCTCTTCTTGTACTACGGATAAGGAAATTTGGGACACAATAATCATGAGCCACGAGGGAACTACTAAGGTGAAGGAAGTCAAGCTAAGCATGTTAATGCATGAATATGAACTATTCAAATTGGAGAAAAATGAATCAATTAGAGATGCCCAAACAAGATTTCTTACTCTAATGAATTCTCTAAGCATGCTCGAACGAAAGATTGATCAAAAGGAAATCAACCGAAAGCTTCTCAGAGTCATGCCAAAGCGATTCGCTCCAAAGGTTACTACACTTCAAGACTCGGTCACAATTAGCACAATGGAAACTCTTACCTTATTTGGAGAACTTGAAGAGTTTGAAAACCAATTAAAATTGTACGATGAAGAAGATGAGGCACCTAAGAAGAAGACCTTGGCTCTACAAGCTGAAAGCTACATAGAAGGCAATAATGATGATTTTGATGAAGAAATTGAAATGCTCTCAAGAAAACTCGAGAGACTACTTCAAAGAAAGAAACAAAGGAAGAATCAAGAAGGCATCTCAACTCCAAGGAGCAAGCCCAAAACAGAACAAGATGAAGAAATTGGCCAATTATATTTCATGGGACTAGAAGACGATGATCAACTTGAGGTAACGAATTTTCATGAAAATTTTAAAATATCTACATCTGATTATCTTTCTTTACAAAATGAAAATCAAAGGCTTAAAAAGAAAACTGCTTATTTTAAGAACTGCGTAAATGAGCTAATGAATGAAGTTGAGTCACTTATTGAAGAAAGAAAAGAAAATGAATATCTTAAAAATGAAAATCAAAGTTTAAAAGAAAAATTAAAAATGAGAGATGTATGCATAGATGCTTTTAATGATGGAAAAAGTATGAATATGCAACATGATGATAATGTAATAAATGTAGAAATAGAATCTTTAAAAAATGATCTTGCTAAATTTGTGCAAGGAGAAGAGAACCTAAATGTTATGTTAGGGGTTCAAAGGTCCAGTCTTGATAAACAAGGGATTGGGTATAATCCTATTAAAAATGTGAAAAGTAGGACTAATAATAATATTAGAATGATTAATAGTAAATCAAGGCATAAACAACTTTATTGTTCACCGTTTGTTACTTGTAAAAAATGTGGTTTTAGAGGTCATTTTGATTTTAATTGTAATAAAATTAGAATAAAATAAATTTGGGTAAAGAAATGTGATTTATATGCTACTAACCCAAATGGACCCAAGAAAATTTGGGTACCAAAAAGGTAGAGAAGATTTGTCTATTTTGTAGATATCTCAAGGTCAAAATGGAGACGAATGATACTTTACTTTGAGAGACTACACTAAGGAGCTCAACTATCAAGTTATTATTGGTAACAAAATGTTGATATATATATATATATATATATATAGTTAACAAATCTCAAAGGTATGATCATTTTGTTTACTTGTTATATGTGGTTTTGTTATAAACTTGCTCCAATGATATTCTTTATCTTTGCACTTATTCTTTTTTTTTATTTGGCAAATGGGGTGAGATAACCTACTTCAAATAAATTGATATGAATTATTTTTTGTTGATGACAAAGGGGGAGAGATATAACTTGATGATTTATTTCTTTTTGATAATGACAAAGGGGGAGAGATATTTGGGTATATTTAACTTGGTTTGAATTGGTATTCATGTTGATATTGAGATCTTTGTATTATACCGAATCGCAATGATGGTTATTTGGATAAAGTAATTTTCTTTTGCTCCTTAATATGCATAAATTTAAGGAGAGCCATATACTTAGGGGGAGCATGTTGGTGCATAAATTGTCATCATCAAAAAGGGGGAGAATGTTGGTTTTTGATTTTATGATGTTTTGAATGATGACTAATTTAAGTATATTAGACATGTGCGTGGTTCATGGTTTGTTATAATATGATAATATAATATGCATGAATATTGGCAGTATATAATATTATAGTATATGCATGGATTGTGGGTGGACATTATGGTTACATATAACAGTCCATATAAATATATATTGCATGATTGTTGTAATCTTATCTCAATTGATTGACAGGGAATGAATTTTGGTCAACTGATTAGTTGATTCAAATTTGTTCTAGAAGCTTCAAAAGGTATATGCTCTAAATATAGTATATTGTTAACAAACCATATCTTCCGTATCCCTTCATATCAGATGATTGATATCATATCTTTTCGGTTGAGCTTATCAAGGAAAAAATATATCTAATGATTTGGTGCTGATTTCTTGTGACTGAGGATTTCATGGAATCAACCATCTCATAGCCGTTGGAAGCGCTACTATATATATCTCTCCTGCTCGGCTATTGGAAGACAGAACTTGGAAAAGCTTCAATTAGTCTCATACGTTTAATTCAATAGCAATTCTAAGTTTCTTTCCAACAACCATTTTGTATCAAGGAAACAATATATCTGTTGATTTGGTGCTGATTTCTTGTGACTGAGGATTTCATGGAATCAACCATCTCATAGCCGTTGGAAGCGCTACTATATATATCTCTCCTGCTCGGCTATTGGAAGAAAGAACTTGGAAAAGCTTCAATTAGTCTCATACGTTCCATTCAATAGCAATTCTAAGTTTCTTTCCAGCAACCATTTTGTATTGTTCTTAAATTGTATTATGCTGGAAACTTGATAGTCTGTAATCAATATCCTTGTTCTTAGTTTAAGCCGTGTATCAGCTTGGTCTATCTAGAGTTTATAGGATCTATTTGTAAACAAGCTTTGAAGGCTGCAGTAGTGCAGAGGTCTCAGTGATGAGAAGGATTGCAGAAGTGCAAGAAGGGGCAGTCGTGTCCAACGGAAAGCTTTCTCAAACATGGAGTTATTTTGTATTTAATTAAGTTAAATTGAAATAAAAAGAGTCTCCAATCCTAGTTGGGATTGGACGTGGATTAGGCGACTAGATTAGAGGATAGGGGCTGAACCACGTAAAAATCTTGGTGTAATTTTTACTTCTGTTTATCTCTTTAGCTGTCATTCACGTTCTGAACTGTTTTGTTATTCACGCCACTATCCAGACACTAAAGCGCACGGTGTAGTGTATGTCGATAATCGTAAACGAAGAACATAAGCTAAAGCAGACATTAAAAAGCATAAAGCGGTATTCAATTATACCATAGTAAAAAATTTCAAAATTTTTTCACCGTTTATCACTTTTAGCTTAACCACCTATTCACCCCCCCCCCTCCTCTAGGTGTGTACATACATAGAATTATACAAATAATATCCCTTACCGTAAAAGAATAGTATTCCGACTGGTAGGGCGAGGATATTCTTAAAGAAACTTATACTACGCTCAAAGCTTCTTAAAACTCTAAAGAAATACGCTCAAGATTATAGAAGTAGAACTCTCTCTATAGTTTCTCTCTCTAGAGTTTTAGTGAATTCATAAGAAATAATGAAGGAATGAGCTTCTATTTATAGAAGAATGGACTTCATAGTAACTAATTCATGAACGGTCCAGATTGATTTACTTTTAATCGGACGGTCCATATTTAAAGCAAAATCTTTTAAATAAAATATAATATATTCTATTTATAATCTAATAAAACGAATAACTTTATAAAAGTATTCTGTTTTATATAAAAAGATTTTACTATGCAAAACAATATGTATAATAAAATATAATATATTCTAATTATTGTCTAATAAAATGAATAACTTTATAAAAGTATTCTGTTTTATATAAAAAGATTTTCTGTTTAATTACATTAATAATACTAATAAAACAAAACTCATCATCATTATTATAACTCACAATATTAATCGACCAGGTCATTCCTAGGAAAGAGGGGGCTTTCCAATAAGGATTTCTCCCCATTGGCGCACAATTAGGTGACCAAACCTCTCCTTGACAGAACTTGTAGACATCATTAATATTGCAAATAATAAAATTAATAACTTTGTCATCTCAATTATTGATTATAAAATATTGACAATAATTGAATCAAATAACGTGAGATACTATCGGTGTTAATTATCGTAATAATAATTGAAAAAATCGAGTGACTTCTCACGTAAACATCAATAATCAATACTGTGTGTTATTTGACAACCACGCCAGACATCAGTATTTTTTAACAACGGTGTTTCAACGATTAATGAAGAAACTTCCACCGTTATTTTCATAAAGTATTTTTTTCGTTTTCTCAATCCGACAATAATTCTGTTGTGGGGTCCACCAATGATTGTGTCGTTGTACGAATATTCCCTGTTAAAACAAAAATTCCTCGACCAATCGAATATTATATAACAACTTGCGTACTTTGCAAAATTTATAAATATTACCCACAACTATAACATTATATCAAATTCATTCCATAAAATTCAAAAATGATATTTATAGAAAATTCATCTTTATTTATAAAAGTTGTAGTCTTACAGTTATTTATAGAAGGAATATTGCCTTCCTGTTGCACGTTCCCCTTGGTGGTGATTAAAGGTGTCTCCACTGTCTCATTCACTCCATTGTTAATATTTCTCGCTGCCATTCTTAAATACTGTCATAAAACAAGGGTTAATTAATAAATTAATATATCACATATTAATCATATGCTCTAACTGACCCACCAAATAACAAATAAACTTAGTCAGGTTATACTAGCGAAGGAATTCCCCGTCTCTCCCCTCCTAGTTCTTGTCTCACATCTCAGCCAGGGATCATATCCCTAAGCTCTGATACCAACTGTGACGTTCCCAAAATAGGTATACATCACCCATTCTGAGTCGCCAAATACATGGTCCAAAAACAAAACAACTTCAGTAATATAATTGTCGTGCAAAATACAAATATTATCTAATAGATAGTATACAAACTCAAAAGGAGTCCTCATTACAATTATTGATATATTATTTTACAAAATAGTGAGGACTTCTAAAACAACTATCCTGAACCATCACTCCAAACCCCGACTAGTTCCTGCTATGTTCTCACCTCCTGAGAAGAAACATGGAACAAAAAAGAAAAAGGTGAGCTCAACTAGCCCAGTAAAGAATATTATGACTAAGATAATATACAACACTTTATCATTAGTCTTCAACTGGGAAAAATCTGATAAATATAATAGACAACAAGTTTTAGATCAACAACTACAGTGGAAACACCAATCCATTAGAAGAGTCAAGTAGAGAAAGAATTCTACTATCTTATAAGATTTAAAAGTCCATCATCAATATTTTATCCCTGTAACATCAATCAATATACATCTTGAATCAATTATTCATCTTTGCACTACAGGCCAAAGATATTCATTTGTATCACCAAATGGTCATGTTCATCTCAACACATGTTCATCTTTGCAGTACGGGCCAAAGATATTCATTAAGTAATCATTCATCTTTGCACTACAGGCCAAAGATATTCATCAGTTAATCATTCATCTTTGTACTACAGGCCAAAGATATTCAGTAATATCATCATTTAGGACTGAGAATGATGAAAAATATCTTAAAGAAAATGAATCTAGTGAGATAAAAGATCAAAGATTAGGGATTCGTACTTTAGTTTATCCAAGTTCAAAAATACCTTATAATAATCAATTGTGGAGCAAAATTCAAGAATAAAGATCAAAACATGGATACAATCAAAGATAGTAACCATAACAGATAATTTGGACAAAGAAAAGAAAATTTCATTTTTTTCTGTGAATAGTGTCGTATTCTTGAATAGTGCCGTATACGTGAATAGTGTTGTATACGTGAATAGTAACCCCGACACAAAAAGGTAAAAATTCCACAATAAAATCCATACCAATATTTCGGTATAATGATATTGAAAGAATAACATCATTATGAAGAAAATAACATCTCTTACCACAAAATATCAGTACTTCTGATCGGAATATCGGTATAAGGCTGAAGGAAACTTGCACTGATGAATAACAACTCATAAAGTATCTAAATACTCACAAAATACGCTCGATAATATAGAGAGAGAAAGAGAGAAAACTTGTTTCTGGTGTGATTTTCAATTCTAACTAAGCACCCTATTTATAGGAAAATGCTTAGAACGCCATAGCAGACTAACCTGCTACCTCATGGCTTTACCTGCTACTATTCAAGCCACCACTTTTGAAATTAAATTCCAGCACATTTCATTACTCGCCAACCAAAAGTGGGGTTCACCATATTTTTAATAAAAACATTTTATTTTAATTCTCTACAACTTTGTAAGTTTAAGTTTTTCTAAATTCCAAACGAAGAATGACCGAAATCCACATACGGACGATTTTCAAAAACCACATAAAATAAATATATCTATCATTTATATCCACATAAAATAAATATTTCCTTATCATATAAATCAATAACTAATTATTCACAAATAATATTATAGAATCACAATTGTGACAAACAGGTCGTTCCCACGAAAGAGGGGGCTTTTCGATAAGGATTTCTCTTTATTGGGGCGCAATTAGGTGACCAAACCCATTTCCTAGACATAACTTCCTTCGACATTGCCAATAATGTTATCTAATAATATTATTCAAATAATATGAATTATTGATCTGATAATGGAGATATTGTACAGTGACAATTATTGAATAACAATAATATAAAATATCAACGTAGCAATTATTGAATCAATAAAATAAAATATTGAACAGTAACTATTGTAACAATTATTGAGTATTGCCTTCTTACGTAAGAATCAACAATTCAACAATATTGTGCAATACCGGTATATCTCTTGTGCATCCACGCGTAGACATCGTATTTTAACCATCGGGTATTCCAAATGTTGTTAATTCAGTAACCATTACGTCGTTATTTAAAAAAACTCAAACTTGTCGTTTTCTTCATTCGACAGTTATCCGTTATGGGGCCCACAAATGCTTGCGCTGTCGTACGAATATTCCCCGACAGAAAGAATATTCCACAACCAAACGAATATTCCTCGACAAAATGAATATTTTATAACCAGTTTCTTATTTTGAAAAATTTTCACATTTCACCCATACCCAAAGTATTATATCAAATTAATACCTTATTATTCATAATAATAAATAGAGGAAATTTGATTTTATTCATTAAAAAGTTGGGGTCTTACACTTACAACTGTTGAACAAAAATAATATTCCTACGAATATTGAACGAAGATAATATTCCTTACGAAAATTGAACAAAAATAATATTCCTTACGAATATTGAACGAAAATAAAATTCCTTACGAATACGAAAAATAATATCGTAAGCAAATATGAAATAAATAATACCCCTTACCTTAAAAAGAGAGCAATTTCAACTAGTATAATGGAGATATTCTTCAAGATAACTTGCACTATTTTTACACTCAAAGCTTCCTTAAATTCTAAAGAAATACACTCAATATTATAGAAGAAAAATTCTCTGATTCTAGTTTGATTTTCAATTCTAAACTAAGCATCCTATTTATAGGAGAATGGAATGATACTATTTAGAAAATAAAATCACAGACGCACAGTGCAGGAATCACGGGGGCTCAACTGGCGAAAATTTTCTGAAAATTTGATTTATTACTGTGCAATAAAATATTCTAATAAATAATAATTTAAAAAAAATAATATATTCTATTTATAATCTAATAAAATAAAACTTATATATAATATATATATATATATATATTATTCTATCACACACACGTAAGTTATAAGACCCTGAATT
Organism: Panax ginseng; assembly: GCA_020205605.1. Classification (NCBI taxonomy): domain Eukaryota; kingdom Viridiplantae; phylum Streptophyta; class Magnoliopsida; order Apiales; family Araliaceae; genus Panax; species Panax ginseng. The sequence continues at coordinate 82,414,853 of CM035136.1, read as the reverse complement.
TTATGAAATAAAAGTATTTAATTTTCTTATAATTACTATTCAATAAATGGTTAAATTGATAAAAGGTAAAAGTTAAGGGTGATATATGTAAAGTTTACAAAATACGCAAGTGGTTATAAAATACTCATTGTTGTCGGGAAATATTCGTTTGGTCGTGGAAAATTCTTGATGTCGGAGAATATTCGTACGACGGCGCATCCATTTGTGTGCCCTATAATAGAATAACTGTCAGATGAAAAAAATGACAAGTATGAGGTTTTTATAAATAACGGCGTAGTTGTTACTGTTAAAACTGTTTGAATACCCGGTGGGTAAAATAAATTAATACTCGTTGTTGAACAGTAGCACACGGTATTGATTCTTACGTAAGAAGGCATTACTCAATAATTGTTACAGTAATTATTGTTCAATATTTTATTTTATTAATTCAATAATTGCTACGTGGATATTTTATATTATTGTTGTTTCAATAATTATCACTGCACAATATTTCCATTATCAGATCAATAATTCATATTATTTGAATAATACTGTTAGATAACATTATTGGCAATGTCTAAGGAAGTTCTGTCTAGGAAAGGGGTTTGGTCATCTAATTGCGCACAAGGAAAAATCCTTATCGGAAAGCCCCCTCTTTCCTGGGAACGACCTGGTTGTCATAATTGTGATTCTGTAATATTATTTGTGAAAAATTAATTATTGATTTATATTATAAGGAAATATTTATTTTATGTAGACATAAATGATGGATAGGAAAATATATATTTTATGTGGATATAAATGAAGGATTTAATGCTGAGGTTTTTTATCAGTATTTTGTCGGAATGAAGGTATTAAAAATCGTCCGTATGTGGATTTCAGGCATTTTTCGTTTAGAATTTGGAAAAACTTAAAGCTACAAAGTTGTAAAGAATTTAATTTCCTATGAAATTGACATAAAATTCGTATTTTTATGATAAAAGGACTATTTATTCTGAATTATTGATGTTTCAGAAAATTATGGGTGTGACCCACTTTTTTTTTTTATAACATGTGATGAGATTTTTTTCAAAGAAGGCATGCTCAGTTATTCAAAAAAGATGGCATAGAAGAGAAAAAATAAATAATATTATTTTATTAATTTAGTCTCCTTTGGCGTTCTAGCATTTTCCTATAAATAGGATGCTTAGTTAGAATTGAAAATCACACCAAAATCTGAAGTTTTCTCTCTCTATATTATCGAACGTATTTTTGTGAGAATTTAGATACTTTGAGAGTTGCTATTCAGTGCAAGTTTTCGTCAGCATTACATCCGATATTCCCGTTAGAAGTACTATTTTTTTGAGGTAAGGATAGTAAGGGATATTAATTTCTTTGTAAATGATATTATTTCTTTTGATATCATTATACCAAAATATTGATATGAATTTATTGTGAAATTTTTATCATTTCGTGTCGGGGTTACTATTCACGTATACAGCACTATTCACGTATACGACACTAGTCATGTATATGGTACTATTTACGTATATGACATTATTTACGTATACGGTACTATGTACGAATACGGAGTACTATTCACGAGTTACTATTCATGAGTTATTATTCATGAGTTACTATTCACGAGTTACTATTCATGAGTTACTATTCATGGGGTACTATTCACGACAAAATTGGTTTCTTTTTCTGACCAAATTATCGTTGATTTATGAATATTGTTCTGAAATTAAATCCATGTTCTGATCATATTGTTTTTATTATCATATATAACATTTTTATAACTCTAGTGATGGAATTTCTCTTTCACTTGAGTGTAAAGATGGGTAGATTATTGGATGATCGTGACTATGGGTTCTCTTTGGCTAGTAGTGCAAAGATGAATTATTGACTGGTGTGATCATGACCATTGAATTTATAAACGATTATCTTTAGCTTAAGTGCAAATGTGAATTGATCAACATGGTTATAATTATTATTTATATAAATTCTGAAATGATTATATATTTCTTTGAGATATTAATATCTTTGGCCTGTAGTGCAAAGAGACATGTACTTGAATATCTTTGGCCCATAGTACAAAGATGACTTATTATTGAATATCTTTGGCATGTAGTGCAAAGATGAACTATTGATGAATATCTTTGGCCCGTAGTGCAAAGATGTCCTGTTGTTGAATATATTTGGCTTGTAGTGCAAAGATGAACTGTTGATAAATATCTTTGGTCCATAATGCAAAGATGAATTTATTAGTAAGATTATGAACATGAACTGTGATTTGGTATAACCATGATCTTTAATGTTTCAGGTAAAGACAGGTGATGAAAATTATCTTCATCCTAGATAAGAAGAGGAATTTAGAACTACAATTTTGATTATGATTTATTCAAATGATTGTGGACAGATGTATGTTGATTGATATTACAGGGATAAAACATTGTTGGTGGACTTTTAACATGGAGAAGCTAATAGACCTTATGGTCTATTTGACTCTTTTAATGGATTACTCGTTCCGCTGCAACTATGGTTGAAAAGTTTTATCATCTACCATATGTTCTAAATCTCTGATTTATTACTGATGAAGGCTATTGAAAATTTAATTATCTTTAGTCATGATATTCTTTACTGGGCTAGTTGTGCTCACCCTTTTGTTTCATAATTCCTTTTAGGTAATAAGAGTGTAGCTGGGTCGAGCAGGGGTAATAGGGAAATAGAATGGTGGTCTATAGCTGTTGAGGTTTTCCCTAAAACAGTATGGAAATATGTTTATCGAGAATTTTAAATAAATATGTCATATTTTATACGTCATTTTAACTGTTGATTTTGGTGAACCGAATAGGGTGAGGTAATCCCAACTTTGAAATGGTGTTTTGCCACTATCATACAATATGTCTAATGACCTACGACTTCGTGTTATCATAAGACATGGTTGTGCACATCCACTTGCTGAGTATATCTACGAGCATTACCTATATAATCCTGGAGTTTGGATGAAATATAATTCTCAATTAGAGACAATGGAGATAATTATATGTCAAGAGAAGACTCACCATTGGAAAGAACATGATAGAAATCTTCCCATTTTTCTTTGGGGTCTATTGGGTCAACCAAGGATAGTTCTCCAGTCATATGATATTTATTATAACTTAGATGCATGGCCTCCCATGTACGAAGGTTTCATTGAGCATTTTCCTAAGATTTTAATTTCTAAAACAGTTATTGACTGTACCTTTATGTAAGGTGCCATTGTGACGTGCTATCCAAGGTTGGGATGAGAGTCACAGTTGATATATATATTTGTATCAAAACTCACAACATATGTATTGTTGTATTTTGCACGACAATTGTAATAATAAAGTTGTAGTTATTTTCTGTACCATGTATTTGGCGACTCAAAATGGGTTGAGTGGATTGGACCTATTTTGGGGGCGTCACAGTTGGTATCAGAGCTTAGAGACATGGTCTCTTGTGGAGATCAGGGAAGAGAACTAGGAGGGGAAAGATGAGTAATATCCTTCGCTAGTGTGTGTCCTGCTTAAGCTAAATTTTCTTACTTAAGTTGACAAATTGTGATATGTCAATAACCTTTGTTTTGAAGCTGTATTCTAGAATGATATCTGAAATACAGGAGATGAGCAATGGAGAAATCATGATGACCGGGGAGATAGAATCTGAAATGAAAGCAAGGTATTCTCAACTCTTTGAAATACTAGGTACGTAAATTTTGGGGACGAAATTTCATAAGGAGGGGAGATTGTAAGACCCCGAATTTTATGAAATAAAAGTATTCAATTTTTTTCTTATAATTACTATTCAGTAAATGGTTAAATTGATAAAAGGTTAAAGTTAAGGGTGATATATGTAAAGTTTACAAAATACGCAAGTGGTTATAAAATACTCATTGTTGTCGGGGAATATTCGTTTGGTCGTGGAATATTCTTGCTGTTGGAATATATTCGTACGACGGCGCAACCTATTGTGGGTCACATAAGAGAATAACTGTCGAAAGATGAAAACGATAAATATGAGTATTTTTATAATTAACGGCGTAGTTGGTATCTTTAAAACTGTTGGAATACCCGATGGGTAAAGTAAATTGTCTGGCGTTGTTGTTGCAAGTACACGGTATTGCCGCATAAAGATTTTTGGATTATTGATTCTTACGTAAGAAGACACTACTCAATAATTATTACAAAGAATTATTGCTTAATATTTTATTTTATTGATTCAATAATTGCTACGTGAATATTTTATATTATTATTGTTTTAATAACTGTCACTGCACAGTATTTCACTTATCAGATCAATAATTCATATTATTTGAATAATATTGTTAGATAACATTATTGATAATGTCTAAGGAATTTCTGTCTAGAAAAGGTGTTTGGTTATCTAATTGTGCGCCAATAAGGAGAAATCCTTATCGGAAAGTCCTCTCTTTTCTAGGAACGACCTGGTTGTCATAATTGTGATTTATGTAATATTATTTGTGAATAATTAATTATTGATTTATATGATAAAAAAATATTTATTTTATGTGGATATAAATGAAGGATTTAATGCTGAGGTGTTTTATCAGTATTTTGTCAGAATGAAGGTATTAAAAATCATCTGTATGTGGATTTCAGGCATTTTTCGTTTGTAATTTGGAAAAACTTAAAGTTACAAAGTTGTAGAGAATTTAATTTCCTATGGAATGGACATAAAAATTCTTATTTTTCTGATAAAAGGGCTATTTATTATGAATTATTGAAGTATCAAAAATTAAATGTTTTTATTAAAATTGTGGGTGGGACCCACTTTTTTTTTAAAACATTTGTTGAGATTTTTTTTCAAAGAAGGCATGCTCAGTTGTTCAAAAAGGATGGCGTAGAAGAGAAAAAATAAATAATATTATTTTATTAATTTAGTCTCCTTTGGCGTTCTAGCATTTTCCTATAAATAGAGTGCTTAGTTAGAATTGAAAATCACACCAGAATCTGAAGTTTTCTCTCTCTCTATATTATCGAGCGTATTCTTGTGAGTATTTAAATACTTTGAGAGTTGCTATTCAGTGCAAGTTTCCGTCAGCATTACATCCGATATTCCCGTCAGAAGTACTGTTCTTTTGAGGTAAGGGATAGTAAGGGATGTTATTTTCTTCGTAAATGATATTATTTCTTTTGATATCATTATACCGAAATATTGATAATTAATTTTATTCTAAAATTTTTACCTTTTCGTGTCTTTGGGGTTACTATTCACGATAACAAGACTATTCATGTATATGACACTATTTACGATATGACATTATTTACGATACTAAGATTATGTATTTAATCACGTAAGTACTATTCACGAGTTACTATTAACGTGGTACTATTCACGACAAAATTGGTTTCTTTTTCTGACCAAATTATCATTAATTTCTGAATATTGCTCTTGAAATTAAATCCATGATTTGATCAAATTATTTTTATTATCATATATAACATTTTTATAACCCTGGTGATTGAATTTCTATTTCACTTTAGTGTAAAGATGGGTAGATCATTGGTATGATCGTGACTATGGGTTCTCTTTGGTCAGTATTGGAAAGATGAATTGTTGACTGGTATGATCATGACCATTGAATTTATAAAAGATTATCTTTAGCTTAAGTGCAAAGGTGAATTGATCAACATGGTTATAATTATTGTTTATATAAATTCTGAAATAATTATATATTTCTTTGAGATATTAATATTGTTGGTCCGTAGTGCAAAGATGACCTGTTGTTGAATATCTTTGGCCCGTAGTGCAAAGATGACATATTATTGAATATCTTTTGGCTTGTAGTGCAAAGATGAACTGTTGATGAATATCTTTAGCCCGTAGTGCATAGATGTCCTGTTGTTGAATATCTTTGGCTTGTAGTGCAAAGATGAATTTTTGATGAATATCTTTGGCCCGTAGTGCAAAGATGATTTATTAGTATGATTATGAACATGAACTGTGATTTGGTATAACCATGATCTTTAATGTTTCAGGTAAAGACAAGTGATGAAAATTATCTTCATCCTGGATAAGAATAGTAATTTAGAACTACAATTATGATTATGAGTTATTCACATGATTGTGGACAGATGTATGTTGATTGATGTTACAGGGATAAAACATTGTTGGTGGACTTTTAACATGGAGAAGATAATAGACCTTATGGTCTATTTGACTCTTCTAATGGATTTCTCGTTCCGGTGCAACTATATTTAAAAAACATTATCATCTACCATATGTTCTATATCTCTGATTTATTACTGATGAAGGCTATTGATAATTTAATTATATTTAGTCATGGTATTCTTTATTTGGCTAGTTGTGCTCACCCTTTTGGTTCAGAATTCCTTTCAGGTAATAAGAGTGTAGCTGGGTCGAGCGGGGGTAACAGGGGAATAGAATGTTGGTTTATAGCTGTTGAGGTTTAAACAAGTTTGTCGTATTTTATACGTCATTTTAACCGTTGATTTTGGTGAACCGAATAGGGTGAGGTGAACCCAACTTTGGAAGGGTGTTTTGCCAATATCATATAAGATGTCTAATGACCTACGACTTCGTGTTATCATAAGATAGGGTTGTGCACATCCACTTGTTGTGTATATCACGAGCACTACCTATATAATCTTGGAGTTTGGATGAATTATAATTCTCATATAGTGACAATGGAGATAATTATATGTCAAGAGAAGACTCGCCATTGGAAAGAACATGATAACAATCTTCTCGTTTTTCTTTGGGGTCTATTGGATCAACCAATGATAATTCTTTAGTAATATGATATTTACAAAAACTTAGATGCATGGCCTCCCACGTACAAAGGTTTTCTTGAGCATTTTCCAAAGATTTTAATTTCTAAAACAGTTATTGACTGTACCTTTATGTAAGGTGACATTGTGATGTGCTATCCAATGTTGGGATGAGAGTCACAATTGATATATATTTGTATCAAAACTCACAGCATATGTGTTATTGTATTTTGCACGACAATTGTAATAATAAAGTTGTAGTTATTTTCTGTACCATGTATTTAGCGACTCAGAATGAGTTGGGTGGATTGGACCTGTTTTGTGGTCGTCACATAAGTTATATATATATAACACTTATATTATATATATATTCACACACACCCCCACACACATCACACACTTTATACTCCCTATTTCTCACGTAACACACACACACACACACACACACACATATATATATATAAATAATTAAGATAACTTTCTACCATTTATTTTGAAAAATGAGTAAGTGGGGGTCCATATAATAAGGAAAATTTATAACAAATACTTCATAAAAATCCCTCTATTTATTTATATTCACTTGGCTTCAAAAAACACATTTTTAATAACATTTATTCATCATTATTATAACTCGCAATATTAACAACCAGATCATTCTCAGAAAAGTGGGGGCTTTGTGATAAGAATTTTTCCTTATTGGCCCGCAATTAGGTGACTAAACCCTTTTCCTCGACAGAACATGCTAGACATCGTCAATAATGTAAATAATAATATGAATAAATTTGTCGTCTCAATTATTTATTTAATAATATAAAATATTGTGACAATAATTGAATCAATAACATGAGATACTATGCAGCAATTACTGTGTCAATAATTGAATAAAATTGATTGACTTCTCACGTAAGCATCAATAATCAAAAATATTGTACAATACCGTGTGCTACTATGTAATCACGCATATTACTGTACTTTTACCACTGGTTATTTCAACAGTTAACGGTAAAACTTTTGCCGTTTTTTTTATAAAAAGATATTTTTGTCTTTTTCTAACTCCGACAATAATTCTATTATGGGGTCCACCAATGATTACGTCGGCGTACGAATATTCATTTTATCCCTGATAAAATGAATATTCCCCTACCAATCGAATATTTTATGATAACTTGCTTACTTTGCAAAATTTGTAAATATAACCCACAACTATAACATTATATCAAATCTACACCTTATTAAAAAAATAATTCGAGAAAATTAAATCTTTATTCATAAAAGTTGGGGTCTTACAACCTCCCCTTCTTATGAAATTTCATCCTCAAAATTGGTGTACGTACATGGTATGTCGAAGAGGTGAGGATACCTTGTTTTCATTTCAGATTCTAACTCTTGAGGAATAACCTTTGAGCGTAGAATATGTTTCTTCTTATCCAAGATTTTAACAGGTATCTCCTCATACATTAAATCTTCTGTTATCTCGTCTAGTTCAAATTCAATAATGTGGTTCGGGTTGTCCACATATTTACGTAATATCGAGACGTGAAAAACGTTATGAACACGCGACATACTTAGCGGTAAGGCGAGTCTATAGGCCACAGTTCCTACTCGATCGAGGATTTTAAATGGACCAATAAATCAATGGTTTGAGCTTTCCTCACATCGTCGATTCTCGCTTTTGGAATAATGACTTCTTGCACCTTCTTCTTCATATTCATCAGCTCTAGGTTTATAGCTTGAGCAACTTTAACTTTATCGATTAAAGTCGGTTCTACTAGGATATTTAACATCATCACGTGGGTCCCTGGAGTCTTTAACTCTATCTCCATCCTTTGTAAGTCATACAAAATGGGCATTTGAGTTGACAATATCGCACTCGTATACGATCTTCTACTCAACGTGTCAGTTACCACTTTCGCTTTTCCAAGTTGGTATTGAATGGTATGTTCATAATCCTTTAACAGCTCAAGCCAACGTCTTTGGCGCATGTTTAGTTCGTTTTGGGTGAAGAAATATTTGAGGGTTTTGTATCGGGTTCAAGGTCGATACAAAATTCAATTTCATGCTCTAGGGGTAGGATAGGAAGTTCTTAAGGGAATATGTGACGCCCCCAAAATAGGTATACATCACCCATCTTGGGTCACCAGATACAAGGTACTGAATACAAATACAAACTAAGTATACAACAGTCGTGTAAAATACGACAAAACATAGGCTGTGAGTTTTAATACAAATATTGTCTTCTAGACAATATAGAAACTGAAAATAAGTCCTCAATAAATTTATTATCACACTATTTCACAGAATAGTGAGGACTACTAATGTAACCATCTAGACCATCAATCCATTCCCTGACTAGTCCCAGCTATATTCTCATTTCCTTAAGAGAACAATGAAAGAAAGGGTGAGCTCAACTAGCCCAGTAAGAAATATTATGACTAAGATAATGCATAATAATTTATCAATAGCCTTCAACAGTATAACAACTGATATAATATAATAGACAATAAGTTTTAGATCAAAAACTGCAGTGGAATAAGCAACCCATTAAAAGAGTCAAGTAAGGTATAAAATGTACTATCTTCTATGATTTAAAAAGTTTTTCATCAACTTTATCGCTGAGACTCAACTTAATAAATAAAATTGAATCATCCCTGCACCACGGCCAAGGATATTCATGTAATCATCAATGGTCATGACTATACCGAATAATCCCTGGTCATAATCACACCAACAACTGTCCACCAATGAATTACAGTCCATGAGGACTTTTACCACATCATTCGTCACATTACGGTCATAATTATACCGAATAATTACTGATCATAATCTTACCAAGTCCATCTATGCACGTAAGCCACATATGACTTTCAACATAATATACGCATGAGGATGATGACAATTCAATAAAACAAGTTCAAGAATAAATTTTAAAGATTTATAAGTTAATTTATCCTGAACTCAATAACGTCCAAATTGTCAACATAATACTGCTTTGTGGAGTAAAATTCAAGAATGCTCAGAAGAATATTTCCATGAAAAGATGCTGGATGAAGCGCAAATATCAAGGATATTCCACTAATTTCATGGAGTATAGAAGCCAAAACTTTAACCAACTGAGTATAATAGAATATATGAAACCATAAATGGATTTTTTGCCGCCATGCAGTAATCCACGAGAAATGATTATTCCAATGTAATAATAAAGAATGGAATAATGAAGAATTCACCAGCGCGCGATAGACGCGCATGCATGTGAGTTGTTCAATAGAATAATAAAGAATGGAACCAGTCATGCGTAATCTCGCATGCATGTGATATTCCAACAAAATAATAAAGAATGGAATAACAACATAATTCACCGTGCATGCGATAAACCGCATGCATAAAAGTTATTCCAACAAAATAATAAAGAATGGAACTGTGTCATGCGAATCGCACAAACATGATATTCCAATAGAATAATAAAGAATGGAACCAGTCATACGTAATCCATGACTTGATGAGGATATTCCAATGTAATAATAAAGAATGGAATAACAAAAGAATTTCACCAGGTATGTGGTACTTCACATAAACAGGTTATTCCAACATAATAATAAAGAATGGAATAACAAAAGAATTTCACCATGTATGCGGTACTTCGTATAAACAGGTTATTCTAACATAATAATAAAGAATGGAATAACAACCCTTACGAGTATTGAAAGAAAATAACTCTCTTCATAAATACGAAAGAATAATACCCCTTACCTTAGAAAAACTGAATATTTGAGTAGTGAAGTAGTAGAATACTTTTCTTCTTTCTCTCTATAATTTCTCTCTCTAGAGTTTCAGTGAATTCCTAAGAAATAGTGAAGGAATGAGCTTCTATTTATAGGAGAATGGACTGAATAGTAACTAATTCATGAACGGTTCAGATTGATTTACTTTTAAACGGACGGTCCATATTGATTTACTATTAAAACTTAAAGCAACGGTCCATACTAATTTACTATTAAAACTTTAAACCAGCAATCCATATTGATTCACTATTATAACTTTCCACTAGCGGTCCATATTGATTTACTATTATATATTCAACCAACGATCCATATTAATTTATTATTATAACTTCAACCAACGGTCTGAAAAATTATCACATCTCCTCATGGAATAATATTGTACCCAAAAATGATTTGGACCGAAAAGAATATATTTTTCGGGTGAATAGTACCTCGTGAATAGTACTTCGAGAATAATACACACGAAAACTGTCCCAAATACCCGAGTGAACAATACTAAAGTTAATAGTAACTGGGTGAATAATAACCCGTGAATAGTAACCCGTGAATAGTACTCCGACACGAAAAGTGCCCTGAATACCCGATTGGTCAATATAACCTCCAGACATCAATTATTATTGAAATAAATATCGATTTCTACCAACACTAATAATTCCCACACAATGGAACTATCAATTTCATCTTTAATCAACACGAACTTATTCATCATTAATATTATAATTCACAATATTTAACAACCAGGTCGTTCCCAGGAAAGAGGGGGCTTTCCGATAAGGACTTCTCCTTATTGGCACGCAATTAGGTGACCAAACCTCTCCTCGATGTAACTTCTAGACATTGTCAATATTGCAAATAATAATATGAATAACTTTTGTCGTCTTAATTATTGATTTAATAATATAACATATTATACTGATGATAATTGTGACAATAATTGAATCAATAATATGAGAGATATGATGCAAAGAATTATTCTTGTAGCAATAATTGAGTATAAATGAATAACTTCACGTAAGCATCAATAATCAATATCGTGCTACTATGCAACCACGCCATTACTATACTTTTTTTAATGGGTAGTTCAACAATTTTAATGGTAACACTTTCGCCGTTATTTTTATAAAAAGATAATTCTGTCGTTTTCTTACTACGACAATACTTCCGTTGTGTGGTCCACCAATGATTGTGCCATCATACGAATATTCCCTGTTAAAACGAATATTCCCCGACACAACGAATATTATATAACAACTTGCATACTTTGTAAAATTTATAAATACTACCCACAACTATAACATTATATCAAATCCACACCATAATATAAAAAAAATCTAGAAATTTAAATCTTTATTCATAAAATTTGGGGTCTCACAGAATACGTCAGGAAATTTATTAACAATAAAAATATCATTTAAAACTGTGACTCTCATCCAAGACTTGGATAACACCTCGCATTGATACCTATCAACTTACCGCCATTATTCACGGCGTCCCCTACGAAAAGTCTGGCTTCGGTGCATCCCACATAAGGAAGTCACCAGTGAAAGGCTCAAGGCTCTTTACTTATGGCTTGATATGATAGTTATTGACTTTAGTGGTTTCGTTGCTTGAATTCGCAAAAATAGGTTGGTTAGGAATATGAAAACTAAGAACTGTACGAAAACAATCAATTTTAACATGATGAGTAGTGAAGTAGTCGATTCCTAAAATCACATCATATTCAAGTATTTTCAAAGAGATAAGATCGACAGGTAACGTGAAAGTGTCGATTTGAATCAAAAAAGATTTATAAACAGTGGATGTAATGAAGGTTTCTCATAACGGAGTTTCAACAAATAGGTCAAAGTCTAACTTGTGACATCCCAGATTTTTAGAAATTATAAATGAGAATTTTATAAATAAAAATATTATTTATGAGATATGTTGGGTGTGAGTATGTGTATGTCATATATTGTAAAATATGTGAAGAGAATGTTATATATTAATTTTAATATATATAAATATTTAATTGAATTATTTATTGAGTTAAATAAATAAATTTTGTTTTAATTATAAAGTAACGTAATTAAGTGTAGCAGCATTAATTAAATGAATATTTAGTATTTAATTTAATTAATATAATAATTTTATGTTATAGTTCTAATTTAATTGAGATAATTAAATTAGATGAGTTATGTGATAATTGTTACACAAAATTATAATTAACAAGTAAATATAATTATGTGACAATTTGATGAGATTGATTGATGATAAGCTATTGATTAATTAAAATAATGAGTATTTGCCAAACATTGTCTTAGGCTTTTCAAGTTCAAATTGGTGTAACCTATGTATTAACTTGTAATTAGTATATCTAATAATTACTAGGAGTTACATATATTATATATTACTAGTATTGTATATTATATGTATATACTATAGTTAGTATGTTAGTTTTAGAAAACAAACCAAAGAAAGAAGAAGAGAGTTAGAGAGAGTTGTAGGAGAAGAAGAAGAAGAAGAAAAAGAAGAAGGGAAAGCTTTGAGAAGACAAAACAAGCCCCATCATCATCATCTTCATCTCTCTCTTAAATTCATACTAATAAGGCTATAATCTAAATTCCTTGTTTTAATTATATTTTTATGTTCTTCATAATGTAGGATAATGGTTATATAGAAGTTGTATTGAGAAATTGAGAGAGATAGAGAGAAATAGAGGCATTGAGACGAGCTAGAAGAAGGTAACTTCTAAACTCTTATTTAATCATTAATTTTTGGGTAAATTTATGTTATAGGGTAATAGATCATGCTTAATCTTGTTTGTATTGGTTTAATCTTAGATTATCAAGAATCAAACAAGAGGATTCAAGAATGAAAATGAAATGGAAAGAAAATTTGAAGAACAAAATTCATAGGTTTTGAGTAATTGTGGACATATCTTGTGAAATTCATATCTCTTTGGGTATAATGAGTTAGAAAGTGAGCCTTATATCAAATCGAAGAAATGGAAGTAAGCTATATTCTGAAAGTGTAATCACATGAAAACTCTTTGTAGATTTCTTGCAATGTCTGTTTTAGTAAGGCTGGTCCGAAGGGAAAATAATCTGTCCAGAAAATCAAAACTGTTACGGTTTCTGACTTTGAAAAATTCATATAAATTCGTGTTTTTTGAATCTGAAGAAACTTAAAACTGTAAAGTTGTAGATATGGATGTTTACTAGCTAGACTCGCGTAATTGAGCCATTTTATGGACCGAATCATGTCCGAAATAAATTATTTAGTAAGGATGTCCAGAAAATGAAATTTTCTACACTAGTTGATGAATTGTAGAATCTGGTTTAGATGGATAAGTGTCTAACTTTATGGCCTAGATGAGGTTATAGTACACTGAGTAAGGGTTAATTCTATATAAGAAGGAACAAAAACGGACATGTAACGAAGGAGATACGTTAAAAACGAAAACAACGTTTTGTTAAAAAAATTGTGAAGATGAGTTTTATAATTATGTTTGAATTAAGATTTTGGGTGATGGTATATTTTGATGATTAAAAATATGTTTTGACATATGTAATGAATATAGATATGTGTTATCATATTCTATGCATAATTAGCCATTTAAGATCAAGAGTTGAGATAAGTTAATGTGTGCACATAACGTGCTCGATAAAATGCCTAAAAGTAATAGTTTTTCTAAACTTTGGTATACAAAGTGTCTAACTAATGGCTAATATTGGATATCTAAGTATGAAAAGATGATAATACAAGAATAATAATGGAAAGAAATCGAAAAGGGTAATTTTTGATTTATGAAGGAAAATTAAACATGTAAACAATGTGTTGAATATACATTTTTGAAACCAAATTGGTAAAGTAAAATGGTGTGATATACGCACATTAAACTAAAAGTGAGATAGTCTAGCATGTGTGGTGATGAAAATGAAAAAAAACCGAGTTGCATATAAAACACAGTTAGATGTCTATAAAGATATTATAAAGTATAATAAGATAAAGTAAGGTCATAGAATAAATTTGACCATGAGATTGAGTATTGATTTTATTTATTATCAATCTCGCATACATTGTAGGTTCAGGTAAGGCGCCAAGGATTAGCGTGTTGATAAAATGCCTAGTAAAGGCAAGTCTTTCGATTCCTTTTTGCTATGTGAACTTGATGATGATCTCGCTTTAAAATTTTAGTGTATGATGTATTATATATGTCAAAAGTATGAAATGTGAAAGTCAATCTATGACTATGATGACTGAACTATGAATGTTGATTGAGTAAGGAACTTAATCTTTATAGTTGTTATGTGAACTACAACATGTATGCTATGTTTGTTTATGATTATTATTGTATGTTGAGCATGTTATTATGTGCTACGTGATGCATGAAAACTGTTAGATTTTTCTGAGTTGTCGAGCTCATTCTTGCAAATAACCATTTTTGCAGATTCAAGAATTAAAGGTAACGCTATGTGCTACTTGATTGTTATGGATCAAAAGTGATATATGAAGATTTAATATCCTAGCTAAGTTGTTATTCTTGTAAACCATGTCTAATGTTTCGAATAATGTATTAATGTTGAATTGTAATATTGATTTGCGACTGTAAACTATTGTAGTATTAAAATAATTCTAAGATATTTAGATGTAAAGGTTGAACGTTTTGGGAACGAGGATAGTTTGTAATAGAAAATTTTAATTATTCCGCAAATTTCAATGGTTGTATTATCGTTTAATGATGTAAAATTAGAGGTTGAATGTATTATTAACGACCGAAGTCGAGAATTAAATTGTATGAATTTTGGGGTCGTTAAAGTTGGTATCAAAGCTGTAGGTTATAAACCTTAGGTAGGAGTACCTTAGACTATAACCTTTGAGAAGGAAGGTGAATATAATGAAAGCATAAGCTCAAATAGAGTTTGAACAATTAGAAGTAATTTAAGAAACATATATAGAAGGGATTAAAACATGCGTGAGAGGATTCAAAGAAGAATCTCGCAGAGTTATGGGGTTACCTAACTCCAATAATATGGATGTAAGGTGATAATAAATAGACAGTGTCTATAAGAAGAGAATGATAAAGAAGTTAAGAATAAAAAAGGTTATATTTAAGTATGGTATAATTGTATTCTTTAATGGTTGATGTATGGTATCTGGGCTAAACGATTCCTTCATAGAGCGGAGGTATATACGAACTAGTAACTCGGAACCTAGTTTGTTGCTTGTTTGTGGGAAACCACTCAGCGTACCATATGGAAACTGTTAGAGACCCGATGTGTACCAAGTATAGAAAATGGATACATATGATGAAAATGAGGAACTCAATTAGAATTTTGAGCAATGTAAATTAAGTTGGAAATTCTTAAAGCATGAATTGTTATATAAACAAGAAGATTCAAAGAAGAATCTTGAAGAGATATGTAGATAAGGAATGGGAGTTTCCTAACTCCAAAAGCTAAGATAATGAATAATGTCGTAAATGAAAGGAAAGAAAGGGGATCGTAAAACAAAACGATCACGAGTTAACAAAAGAATTTTAAGAGAGATGATTATAGTATAAGATCATGACGTGATCAGTTTAAGTTATAAAAGAAAGATGGTCTATAATGTTTGAATAATTATAGCTTAATGCTATGAAGATGGTGTACTATGAAATAGTACGAGATAACTCATGAGGAGTTATAGATGATGTGATACGAGAAATTCGTATCGAGCAAAGAGCAAGTTAAGAACAAGATAGAGTTAGGTGGGGTTTCAATTGAGGACTCTTGTGATGGCTGAGTTGTACAAATCTTTGTATGGGCGAGGGTTTTGTGCTTGCACTCAGTTTATCACATTGATAATCATTGGAATGTTTGTGTTGCGCTATTTGTTATACGCCTGTTGAGAAGGTGATTCTTTTCTCATGTGTATAACAGATAGGTAGAGTATAGTTAGAGAATATTATAAGGTTAAGTACGAGTTCTTAAAACTCATACTTATGGTAGGTTCGTGACTCATAATTATATGGTATGTTTTTGAACCCCTCAGCGAATGGACACCTATGGTCTGACTAGGATACGTTCTTAAACTCATATGATTGTGGCAAGTTCCTGAACTCATTACGTGTGGTAAGTTTGACGAACTGGGTATAGATAAGTGTAAATAGAGTATTGAGGATGATAGCAATAGATAGACCTATTAAGCAATGGATTATTATAGAAAGTGGAGTTGATGGTGGAAGTATAGGTACTCTAAATCTACTAGCTATGCTAGACTTTTGAAATTTATTGACTTCGTGCTGATGTTAACACTTCTATTTTCTTGAAAAGCATTGGATCAAATGATGGAACCAATGAGTTTTAACAACAATACTGTTATTCGTATGTCTATGTTAATTGCTTCGGCTAGACAAAAATGATTTTCAATATATCAAAATGTATTTTATATCATTAATGCATCATATAACCTGGTGCAAAGATGATAAAAATGATGGAGTCATCAATGCAGTATTACCTAGTGTTGGATGTGATTTAACGATCGTCAGCCCACTATGGTATGATGTAGTATGATAAAATCACCAAATGACGGAATCCTCAATGGACTGTAAATACAGTGCGGTATCATGACGTCATAAAAAGATTTTTGAGATTTCTTTGAGATATGAGAATACATATGTATGTATGTGTATGTATATTTTGGTTGATGTCCGAATTGTTGTAGAGGTCTATGCTATTTGATTCAGCTAGACAAATATTGAAAGATGTTCATGAAATTCAAGAGTTTCTTGAGAAGTTATGCCAAACCAAATTGTTTTGGTGCGGATTCAGATGTTGAAAAGCTGAGATGAACAACCCTATTATTAGGGGTTGCGCTTAGTTTTATACTTTGCGCTGAAATGTTTGTATACAATATATGTATAATAGGTTGATCACCTAGAGTACTTACGGAGGGTGTTTTCAGTCTTTGTGATTGATAAACATTCTGCCAAAGAGGGTTTAAAGTGTGTAGAACTGGGGGTGAAGCACTATTAAACCTAGAGAATAGAGTTCATGGTCTTGTGACCCTCAGCATGATTTGGATTTTTTTAAATTCCTAAGTTATTCATACTACTTCCCAATTATTGAACAATTGTGGAGGATTCTTGTTATTCTGCAAGATGGAAGTGAAAAGGGAAAGTATTCCTTAGAAAGAAGTAATACGTAGAATACGACACTGGATGATGAATGTGTTGAATAAGTGAGAAAAGAAATTTTGAAGTGAGAAGGATGTGAGTTATCAAAGAATAATGTGAAACTTTTAATAGAAAAATTTAATAATTGTAGAATGATGTTTGTGGAAAGAAAGTGGTTATAGAAACCAATGAATGAATGAAGTAGTGACGTAAAAATCTACTTTGATAGATTGAATGAATGAAGAGTAATAAAAAAAAATATTCGAGGACGAAATTCATAGAAGAAGGGGTGAATGTAATGTCCCGAGAGTTTGATCATATAGTATATGATAATGATCCTTAGAGAAAGATAATGAATGGGTCAAAGAATATGTAATACTCAAATATAATTGAGTCTAAGTAAATGTTATGAAATAAAACTTATAAGAATTTATTATCAAGAATGGTGAGAGTAGAAAATATAAAACCTATATTAAGGTAATGTGTTGAAGTTATTCAATGAATAAATTTGAGGAAACCCGAGTAAGGTAGGGTTTCGGTGATTCCGAGGACGGAATCCTTATAAGGAGGGAAGGATGTGACATCCCAGATTTTTAGAAATTATAAATGAGAATTTTATAAATAAAAGTATTATTTATGATATATGTTGGGTGTGAGTATGTGTATGTCATATATTGTAGAATATATGAATTGATGTGGAGAGAATGTTATATATTAATATTAATATATATAAATATTTAATTGAATTATTTATTGAGTTAAATAAATAAATTTTGTTTTAATTATAGAGTAATGTAATTAAGTGTAGCAGATTAATTAAATGAATATTTAGTATTTAATTTAATTAATATAATAATTTTATGTTATAGTTCTAATTTAATTGAGATAATTAAATTAGATGAGTTATGTGATGATTGTTATACAAAATTATAATTAACAAGTAAATATAATCATGTGACAATTTGATGAGATTGATTGATGTTAAGCTATTGATTAATTAAAATAATGAGTATTTGCCAAACATGGTCTTAGGCTTTTCAAGTTCAAATTGGTGTAACCTATGTATTAACTAGTAATTAGTATATCTAATAATTACTAGGAGTTACATATATTATATATTACTAGTATTGTATATTATATGTATATACTACAAGTTAGTATGTTAGTTTTAGAAAACAAACCAAAGAAAGAAGAGAGTTAGAGAGAGTTGTAGGAGTAGAAGAAGAGGAAGAAAAAGAAGAAGAAGGGAAAGCTTTGAGAAGACAAAACAAGCCCCATCATCTTCATCTCTCTCTTAAATTCATACTAATAAGGCTATAATCCAAATTTCTTGTTTTCATTATATTTTTATGTTCATCATAATGTAGGATAATGGATATATAGAAGTTGTATTGAGAAATTGATAGAGATAGAGAGAAATAGAGGAATTGAGACGAACTAGAAGAAGAAGAGGAAAAAGAAAGAAGAAGGTAACTTCTAAACTCTTATTTAATCTTTGATTTTTGGGTAGATTTATGTTCAAGGGTAATAGATCATGCTTAATCTTGTTTGTAATGGTTTAATCTTGGATTATCAAGAATCAAACAAGAGGATTCAAGAAAGAAAATGAAATGGAAAGAAAATTTGAAGAATAAAATTTGTAGGTTTTGAGTAATTGTGGACATATCTTGTGAAATTCATATCTCTTTGGGTATAATGAGTTAGAAAGTGAGCCTTATATCAAATCGAAGAAATGGAAGTAAGCTATATTCGAAAGTGGAATCACATGAAAACTCTTTGTAGATTTCTTGCAATGTCATTTTTAGTAAGGTGGTCCAGAAGGAAAATAATCATTCGTAAAATCAAAACTCATTACGGTTTTCGACTTTGAAAAATTTATATAAATTCGTGTGTTTTGAATCTGAAGAAACTTAAAACTGCAAAGTTGTAGATATGGAAGTTTACTAGCTAAACTTGCGTTATTGAGCCATTTTATGGACTGGATCATGTCCGAAATTAATAGTTTAGTAAGGATGTCCAGAAAATGAAATTTTCTAGACTAGTTGATGAATTACAGAATCTGGTTTAGATGGATAATGGTCTGACTTTAAGGCCTAGAAGAGGTTGTAGTACACTGAGTAAGGGTTAATTCTATATAAGAAGGAACAAAAACGGACATGTAACGAAGGAGATACGTTAAAAACGAAAACAACGTTTTGTTAAAGAAATTGTGAAGATGAATTTTATAATTATATTTGAATTAAGATTTTGGGTGATGGTATATTTTGATGATTAAAAATATGTTTTGACATATGTAATGAATATAGATACGTGTTATCATATTCTATGCATAATTAACCATTTAAGATCAAGAGTTGAGATAAGTTAATGTGTGCACATAACGTGCTCGATAAAATGCCTAAAAGTAATAGCGTTTCTAAACTTTGGTATACAAAGTGTCTAACTAATGGCTAATATTGGATATCTAAGTATGAAAAGATGATAATACAAGAATAATAATGGAAAGAAATCAAAAAGGGTAATTTTTGATTTATGAAGGAAAATTAAACATGTAAACAATGTGTTGAATATGCATTTTTGAAACCAAATTGGTAAAATAAAATGGTGTGATATACTCACATTAAACTATAAGTGAGATAGTCTATCATGTGTGTTGATGAAAATGAAAATAAAACCGAGTTGCATATAAAACACAGTTAGATGTCTATAAAGATATTATAAAGGATAATAAGATAAAGTAAGGTCTTAGAATAAATTTGACCATGAGATTGAGTATTGATTTTATTTATTATCAATCTCGCATACATTGTAGGTTGTGCAAGGGCGCGAAGGATTAGCGTGTTGATAAAATGCCGGTAAAGGCAAGTCTTTCAGTTCCTTTTTGCTATGTGAACTTGATGATGATCTGCTTTAAAATTTTAGTGTATGATGTATTATATATGTCAAAAGTATGAAATGTGAAAGTCAATCTATGACTATGATGACTGAACTATGAATGTTGATTGAGTAAGGAACTCAATCTTTATAGTTGTTATGTGAACTACAACATGTATAATATGTTTGTTTATGATTATTATTGTATGTTGAGCATGTTATTATGTGCTACGTGATGCATGAAAACTGTTAAATTTTGCTGAGCTGTCGAGCTCATTCTTGCAAATAGCCATTTTTGCAGATTCAAGAATTGAAGGTAACACTATGTGCTACTTGATTGTTATGGATCAAAAGTGATATATGAAGATTTAATATCCTAGCTAAGTTGTTATTCTTGTAAACCATGTTTAATGTTTCGAATAATGTATTAATGTTGAATTGTAATATTGATTTACGAATGTAAACTATTGTAGTATTAAAATGATTCTGAGATATTTAGATGTAAAGGTTGAAGGTTTTGGGAACGAGGATAGTTTGTAATAGAAGATTTTAATTATTCTGCAAATTTCCATGGTTGTATTATCGTTTAATGATGTAAAATTAGAGGTTGAATGTATTATTAACGACCGAAGTCGAGAATTAAATTGTATAAATTTTGGGGTCGTTACATAACTTCTCTGGAGTCAAATTTAAACGTTGAGCGCAAGTAAGTGAAATAAAAGAATGGGTAAAACCGGTATCGAATAAGGTATAGACTTCACAAGAGTTTATGATTAGCTTACCCGTGATAACTTCGTTCGGGTTCCTCATCACGAAAAATGCTCTCCCTTAAATTATTGACTTTCACTTGTCTGGGACGGCCTTCGGTGTCTCCATCCCAGTTGGACTTGACTTCACTACAAAATAAAATCGAGCTAGGTGACATTCTCTTCTGCAATTATAACACGCTTTGGGTTGCTGCATACAGTTTGGACGGATGTGTCCCTCCTGCCTGCATTTGTAACATACGACCGGTGGTCGTTCTCCTTCTTTGGAAACGGGTGCTAGTGTTGGTGCCGACGTCTTTCCGTCATTGATGAATTTTCTCTTCTTAAAGTTTTTCTCACTTATTAGTTCACCTTTCCTATTATCTTTGCCATGATTACCACCGAAGTGGTTACCATTTCTTGCATGATAACTTCCTCCATGATGGTTATCGTTGTTCCGATGGTCGTTGACACCGGTACGATTATTATCGTGTTGTTGGTTGTTGCTTTTTGGTTGAGCTGACACATAATCGCGTTTTAATAACTGAGCCCTATTCACAACATCTGAATATAAACAAAGTTTGTGAGAAATGAGGTATTGACGTATTTCGGGTTTCAAACCTCGCAGAAACATTCACGTCATTCGCTCATCATTATCAACCAAATGAGATGCAAACCGAGATAACTCTGCAAACTTATCCTCGTATTGCGATACGATCATATTGTTCTGCTCCAGCTTGATGAATTCCACCTCCTTCATGTGACGAATACTTTCAAGAAAGTACTTGTTGTTGAACAATTTATGAAACTTCTTGTAAGACATCTTTAGTCCGACAAGTTGAGTACATTTTAAAGATTCACACTAGTGATCTGTGTGACACCCCCAAAATAGGTATACATCACCCATCTTGAGTCGCCAAATACATGGTACAAAATTCAAATACAACTTACTTATACAACAGTCGTGTAAAATACGACAAAACATAATCTAAGAGTTTTAATAAGAATATTTTCATCTAGACAATATTCACACTCAATGGAGTTCTCGTTACATTTATTATCACACTATATAACAAAATAGTGAGGACTACTAATGCTATCATCTGGACCGTCACTCCATTCCCCGACTAGTCCCAACTACGTTCTCATTTCCTGAAGATAACAGTGAAAGAAAGGGTGAGCTCAACTAGTCCAGTAAGAAATATTATGACTAAGATAATGCAGAATAAATTATCATTATCCTTCAAAAGTGTTAAACTGATAAAATATAATAAACATCAAGTTTAACTGCAGCGGAACAAGGAATCCATTAGAAGAGTCAAGTAGAGAATAAAATCTACTATCTTCTATGATTTAAAAAGGTTTTTCATCACTTTCACCGCTGAGACTCAACTTAATAAATAAACCACATCATCCCGGCACTACGGCCAAAGATATTCATTAGTATCACGACCACAAATTATCCATGCACTACGGGCCAAGGATATTCATGTAGTCATCAATGGTCATGATCATGCCAACAACTTTCCATCAATGCACTACGGCCAATGAGGACTTTTAACACATCATTTGTAACATTACGGTCATGATTATACCGAATAATCCCTGGTCATAATCATACCAAGTCCATTTATGCACTACAGGCCATAGATGACTTTCAACATATTATAAACATGAGGATGATGGCAATGATATAAGAATTCAATAAAACAAGTTCAAGGATAAATTTGTAAAGATTTATAATTTAATTTATCCAGAAATCAATAACGTCCAAATTGTCAACATGATACTGCTTTGTGGAGTAAAATTTAAGAATGCTCAGAAGAATATTTCCATGAAAAGATACTGGATGAAGCACAAATATCAAGGATATTCCTCTAATTTTATGGAGTATAGAAGCCAAAACTTTAATCAACTAAGTATAATAGAATATATGAAACCACAAATGGATTTTTTCCGCCATGCGGTAATCCACGTAGACAGATTATTCCAACAGAATAATAAAGAATGGAATAACATAAAAATTCACCAGGCGTACGTAATCCGCACAGACAGGTTATTCCAATAGAATAATAAAGAATGGAACCAGGTCACGTGTAATCCGCACAGACAGGATGTTCCAATAGAATAATAAAGAATGGAACCAGGTCATGCGTAATCCACATGCATCGGATGTTCCAACATAATAATAAAGAATGGTACCAGGTCATGCGTAATCCGCATAGACAGGATGTTCCAACAGAATAATAAAGAATGGAATAACAAAAGAATTCACTAGGAATGCGATAGACCGCACCTACAGGTTATTCCAACATAATAATGAAGAATGGAATAACAACCCTTACGATTATTGAAAGAAAATAACTCTCTTCATGAATATGAAAGAATAATAATTCTTTACCTTAGAAAAATCTGGATACTAGAATAGTGAGGTAGCAGACTTCTCTTCTTCTTTCTCTCTATAATTTCTCTCTATAATAATTGCTCTAAAGTTTTTGTGAATTGGTGAGAAATGAAGGAAGAATGAGCTTCTATTTATAGAAAAATATAGTTTTGATAATTGCACGTTTTGGGGCTCGAAATATTACAATATAACACCTTCCTCTTTTTCTTCATTTTTAATTTAGTCCTACAAGTATTATCAAACTTGCACCACCTCCCCTAATATTAAATAATGTGAATTGATAGTTCATTCATGTGACTCAATAGTATAATCATGTGAAAATACTAATTACAGTATAGTACCTTCAACTATACCTCCATTTTTAATTTAGTCATGCATGTATTATCAATCTTGCACCACCTCCCCTAATAGTATATGAATGTGAATCAATAGTACACAAATGTGAACAAATAGTTATAAGCATGTGAAATAATAGCAATTAATTGCTCATTTATCCGATTAATTACCCGATTGGTCAATATAACCTCCATACATCAATTATTATCGAAATAAATGTCGATTTCCACTAACACTAATAATCCCAACACAATGGAACTATCAATTTCATCTTTAATCAACACAACTTATTCATCATTAATATTATAACTCACACTATTTAACAACCAGGTCGTTCCCAGGAAAAAGGGGGCTTTCCGATAAGGATTTCTCCTTATTAACGCGCAATTAGGTGACCAAACCTCTCCTTGACAGAACTTCTAGACATTGTCAATATTGCAAATAATAATATGAGTAACTTTGTTGTCTCAATTGTTGATTTAATAATAACAAATATTATGCAGATGATACTATGACAATAATTGAATCAATAATATGAGAGATATGATGCAGCAATTATTGTAGCAATAATTGAGTATAACTAAGTGACTTCTCACGTAAGCATCAATACTCAATACCGTGTGCTACTATGCAACCACACGACATCTTTATTACTTTTACTACCAAGGCAGTTCAACAGCTTTTAATTGGTAATACTTTTCGCCGTTATTTTTATAAAAGATAATTTTGTTGTTTTCTAACTGCGACAATACTTCCGTTGTGGTGTCCACCAATGATTGTGCCGTCGTATGAATATTTCCTGTTAAAACGAATATTCCCCAACCAATCGAATATTATATAACCACTTGCTTACTTTGCAAAATTTGTAAATATTACCCACAACTATAACATTATATCAAATCCACACCATAATATTCAGAAATATATTTCGAGAACATTATTCTTTATTCATAAAAGTTGGAGTCTTACAACCTCCCCTTCTTATGAAATTTCATCCTTGAAATTAGGGTACGTACCTGATATATCGAAGAGGTGAGGATATCTTGATTTCATTTCAGATTCTAACTCCCAGGTCATTTCCTCAACGTCGTGATTTCTCCAAAAAACTTTGACTTGAGGTATAACTTTAGAGCGTAGAATAAGATCCTTCTTATCCAAGATTTTAACAGGTAACTCTTCATACGTTAAATCTTCCTCTATCTCATCTGGTTCTAATTCAATAATGTGGTTCAAGTCTTTCACATATTTACGTAACATAGATATGTGAAAAACGTTATGAACACGAGACACACTTGGCGGTAAGGCGAGTCTATAGGTCACAGTTCCTACTCGATTGAGGATTAAAAATGGGCCAATGAATCGAGGGTTGAGCTTTCCTCTCTTTCCAATCTCGTAACTCCCTTCCATGGAGAAACACGTAACAACACATGATCTCAAATATCGAATTCCATGTCCTTTCGATGAAGATCAGCATAACTCTTTTGTCGATCTTGTGAGGTTTTTGCACGTTGTCGGATCATTTGAATCTTTTTCGTAGTCATACGTACCAACTCCGGTCCCAACAACTT
Organism: Panax ginseng; assembly: GCA_020205605.1. Lineage (NCBI taxonomy): Eukaryota > Viridiplantae > Streptophyta > Magnoliopsida > Apiales > Araliaceae > Panax > Panax ginseng. Next base: position 82,389,274 of record CM035136.1, on the reverse strand, counting down.
TGCTTCACCCACCTCATCCCAGCATACTGGAGAACGACACTTTTTTCAATACAATGCCTCAAATGGAGCCATGCCAATACTTGATTGATAACTGTTGTTGTAGGAAAACTCTACCAATGGTAAGAACTTGTCCCAACTTCCTTTGAAGTCAAAGACACATAGTCTAAATAAATCTTCAAGAGTTTGAATAGTCCTCTCCGACTGCCCGTCCATTTGAGGATGATATGCTGAGCTAAATCATAAATCCGTGCCCACAGCTTTTTGCAAACTAACCCAAAATCGTGAAGTGAATCATGGGTCTCGATCAGAAACTATGGATATCGGCATACCATGCAGTCTTACAATCTCGTTTATGTACATACGAGCAAGACGTTCAAGTGTATAAGTTTCTCGTATAGGTAGGAAATGAGCAGACTTGGTCAATCTATCAATAATGACCCAAATTGCATCTATGCCTTGAGAAAACTTGGGAAGACCAGTAACGAAATCCATAGTAATGTGCTCCCACTTCCATTCTAGAATTTTAAGTGGTTGCAATGGACCTTTTGGTACTTGATGCTCCGCCTTGACTCGTTGACAAGTTAAACACCTTGAGATAAACTCTGATATCTCTCTCTTCATATTGCTCCACCAAAATGTATGTCGAAGATCACGATACATTTTGGTACTCCAAGGATGGATTGCAAACGATGTGTTGTGTGCCTCCATCATGATTTTATACTTTAAATCACGGTTGTTAGGAACACAAAGTCTGGAGTTGACTCAAAGTATTCCTTCTTCATCGATTCTTGCTTCCAGCATAGCATTTTCTTGCACTTTCTTCCTCATATGCATCAGCTCCAGGTCTGTAGCTTGAGCAGCTTTAACTTTATCGATTAAAGTTGGTTCTACTCGTATATTCACCATCATCACATGGGTCCCTGGAGTATTTAACTCTTTCTCCATCCTTTGTAAGTCATATAAAATGGGCCTTTGCATTGACAATAATGCACTTGTACCCGCATATGATCTTCTACTCAATACATCGCCTACTACGCTAAGCTTTCCGTGATGGTATTGAATGGTATGATCGTAATCTTTCAACAACTCAAGCAATCATCATTGCCGCATGTTGAGTTCCTTTTGAGTGAAGAAATATTTGAGGCTTTTATGATGCGTATATATCTCCACCTTCTCTCCATGCAGGTAATTCCTCCAAATCTTAAGCGTAAAAACGACTGCTGCCAACTCTAGATCATGAGTAGGATAATTCCTCTCATATTCTTTGAGTTGTCATGAGGCATAGGCTATGATTTTCCCATGTTGCATGAGAAAACATCCTAACCCTTTGTCTGAAGCATCACTGTAGATGACAAATCCCTCCGAGACAGATGGTATTCTATGAATCTTCGAAAATAACCAGCTAAGCCGAGAAAGCTACGTACTTCGGTCACTGATTTAGGTTGCTCCCAGCTTTGAATTGCTTCATTCTTTGTCGGGTCAACAGATATCCCATGATTTCATATCACGTTCCTAAGGAATGCAACTTCCTCAAGCCAGAACTCACATTTTTTTAACTTGGCATGTAGCTTGTTTTCACGAAGCTTTTGGAGTATCTGCCTCAAGTGTTTCTCATGGTCTTCACGGGTTTTAGAGTATATGAGGATGTCATCAATAAAGACGACCACAAAGTGATCCAAATATTCCTTGAATACTCGGTTCATCATATCCATGAAGGCAACAGGAGCACTAGTCAATCTAAAAGATATGACTAAGAATTCATAATCCCCGTACAGTGTTCTAAAAGCAGTCTTTGGAATGTCATCAGTTTTAATCTTCAACTGATGATATCCGTAACGAAGATCAATCTTTGAAAATAATTTGGCGCCTTGTAACTGGTCAAACATGTCATCAATACAAGGCAACAGGTACCTATTTTTGATGGTGACATGATTCAACTCCCGATAATCAATACGAAGTCGCATACTTCCATCTTTCTTCTTCACGAATAGAACAGGAGCACCCCAAGGAGACGTACTAGGACGAATGAAACCGATGTCTAACAATTCCTGTAATTGGGTCTTTAACTCCTGAAGTTCAATAGGAGCCATTCGATATTGGGCTTTGGAAATGGGTTTTATACCGGTTCAAGGTCGATAAAAATTCAATTTCACGCCCGGGGTAGGCAAGAAGTTCTTCAGAGAATACGTCAGGAAATTTATTAACAATAGAAATATCTTTCAAATCTGACGTATTTTTGTTTAAATCTGTGACATGAGCTAAGAAAGCTTGACATCCATTTTTTAGTAAACGAATAGCTTTATGGTTTGAGATGACCGTGATTGATTTTAATGGTTTGGTCGCTTCAATTCGCATAATATGTTGATTAGGAATATGAAAGCTAACAATCTTACGAAAATAATCAATTTTAGCATGATGAGTAGTTAACCAATCAATCCCTAGAATCATGTCAAATGCAAGTATTTTTAAAGAAATAAGATCGACAGGTAACGTGCGGTTACCGATTTGAATCAAACAAGACTTATAAACATTGGATGTTGTAAGACCCCAACTTTTTAATAAAGATGATTTTTTTTCTATAAATATTATTTTTGAATATTATGGAATGAATTTAATATAATGTTATAGTTGTGGGTAATATTTATAAATTTTGCAAAGTACGCAAGTTGTTATATAATATTCGATTGGTCGGGAAATATTCGTTTTAACAGGAAATATTCGTACAACGGCACAATCATTGGTGGACCCCACAACGGAATTATTGTCGGATTGAGAAAACGACAAAAATACTTTATAAAAATAACGGCGGAAGTTTTACCATTATTTGTTGAAACAATAAATTGTTAAAAGTACAAAGAATAATCGGCGTGGTTGCATAGTAGCACACAGTATTGATTATTGATGCTTACGTGAGAAGTCACTCAGTTTTGTTTAATTATTGCTACAGTAATTGCTGCATAGTATTTCATGTTATTTGATGCAATTATTGTCAATATTTTATATATTATTAAATCAATAATTAAGATGACAAAGTTATTAATATTATCATTTTCAATATTAACGATGTCTAGAAGTTACACAAGGAGAGGTTTGGTCACCTAATCATGCGCCAATGGGGAGAAATCTTTATTGGAAAGCCCCTCTTTCCTGGGAACGACCTGGTCGATTAATATTTTGAATTATAATAAAGGTGATAAATGTTGTTAAAATTATTAAGGTGATTTTTATGAAGTGTTGCTTCTTATTTGAACCCCCACTTACCCATTTTTCAAAATAGTCTGGAGAAGTTATCTCAGATTTTTTGTTATATATATATATATATATATATATATATATATATATATATATATATATATATATAAAATTATGTTCGGGTGGGATTGTTTGGAAAAGGGGGGGAACACGGGATACTAGTTGTATTATTATTATATTATATATGTATTATATATATAGGTTATATGATTATCGTGAATGAACAGGCTGGTTCACGGGATGTAATCACGGGTTACTTATATATATATATATAATATATATATATTTTATTTAAAGTTTTTATTTTATTAGAATATTTTATTGCATAGTATCCTTTCGATTCTGCTATAAATAGAAGCTCATTCCTTCATTATTTCTTACGAATTCACAGACACTCTAGAGAGAGAAATTATAGAAAAACTATAGAAAAATATTTTGCTACTTCTCTACTCTTATATCCAGCTTCTTTTACGGTAAGGGGTATTATTTCTTTTGTATTCATAAAGAGAACTTCTGTTATTCCATTATTTATTATTCTGTTGGAATAACCTGTATACGCGGGTTACCCTATACTTGATGAAATTCTTCTGTTATTCCATTCTTTAGTATTCTGTTGGAATATCCTGTCTCTGCGTTTTACGCCGGACCTGGTTCCATTCTTTATTATTCTGTTGGAATATCTTGTCATGCGTTTTCTACCGGACTGCTTCCGCCTTTATTATTCATTGGAATATCCTGCCTATGTGTTTTACGTTCTGACCGATTTCAATCTTTTTATTATTCATTGGAATATCATGTCTGCATGCGCTTTTACGCCGGACCGGGTTCTCGTTATTTATTATTACGTTGGAATAACTCGCATATGCGGTCTATCGCATGCCTGGTGATTTCTTTTGTTATTCTATTCTTTATTATACTCAGTTGGTTAAAATTTTGACTTCTATACTCCATGAAATTAGTGGAATATCATTGATATTTGCGCTTCATCCAGTATCTTTTCATGGAAATGTTATTCTGAGCATTCTTAAATTTTACTCTACAAAGAAGTATCATGTTGACAATTTGGACGTTATTAGTTCCTGGATAAATTAATTCTTGAACTTGTTTTATTGAATTCTTATATCATTGTCATCATCCTCATGTTTATATTTTGTTGAAAGTCATTTGTGGCCTGTAGTGCATAGATGGACTTGGTAAGATTATGACCAGGGATTATTCTGTGTAATCATGACCGTAATGTTACAAATGATGTGGTAAAAGTCCTCATTGGCACGTAGTGCATTGATGGACAGTTGTTGGCATGATCATGACCATTGATGAATACACGAATATCCTTGGCTCGTAGTGCATGGATAATTTGTGGTCGTGATACTAATGAATATCCTTGACCGTAATGCAGAGATGATATGGATTATTTATTAAGCTGAGTCTCAGCGATAAAAGTCATGAAAAACCTTTTAAATCATAGAAGATAATAGATTTTATTCCCTACTTGACTCTTCTAATGGATTGCTTGTTCCGCTGCAGTTAAACTTCGTGTTTGTTATATTTTGTCAGTTTAACACTGTTGAAGACTAATGATAATTTATTCTACATTATCTTAGTCATAATATTTCTTACTGGGCTAGTTGAGCTCACCCTTTTTGCTTTCATTGTTCTCTTCAGGAAATGAGAACGTAGCAGGGACTAGTCGGGGAACGGAGTGACGGTCCTGAGGATAGCATTAGTAGTCCTCACTATTCTGTGAAATAGTGTGTTAATAAATGTATTGAGGACTTATTTTGAGTTTTAATGCTGTCTAGAAGACAATGTTTGTATTAAAACTCACAACTCATGATGTATATTTAAGATTGTATTTGTATTTTGTACCATGTATTTGGCGATTCAGAATAGGTTATGTATACCTATTTTTGGGGGCGTCACAGTTGGTATCAAAGCTTAGGGATATGATCACTGGCTAAGATGTGAGACTAGAACTAGGAGGGGAGAGACGGGGAATTCCTTCGCTAGTATGACCTACATAAGTTTATTTGGTATTTAATTGGTCGATAAGAGTATAAGGATAATATGTTATATGTTAATTAACCCTTGTTTTGTGGCAGTATCTGAAAATGACATCCGAGAATGTTGAGAATAACAATGGAGCACAGGAGACCGTTGAGTCTCCACAGATCAATAATCAGGATAATGTGCATCAGGAAGGCGATAATCCTCAGGCAAACAACAACACTGACCAGATGAAGAACGATGGAATGTTCAGAGGCTTTATACAATTCATGCAACATCATGCAAGAGCGGCTCTTGTCCTAAAATGCAGGTGGAAACACTGGAAACTCTCGGACGGTCACCGCTAAACAGTTCAAGGAGCTGGGACCACCGGAGTTTATTGGAGAACCAAAACCACTTAAGGCGGAAGCATGGATAAAGCAGATCACCAAGATATTTAATGTCTTGGGATGCTCCGAGGAGCAAAAGGTGCCATTTGCCACCTTTATGTTACGAGGAGAGGCAGATTACTGGTGGGAATCGGTAAAACGTACTCAACCTGCCGCACTAAAGATGTCTTGGGAGAAGTTCCAAGAACTATTCAACGATAATACTTTCCCAAAAGTATTCGTCAAATGAAAGAGGTAGAGTTCATTAAGCTGGAGCAGAATAACATGACTGTGTCGCAGTACAAAGAAAAGTTTGCCGATTTGTCCCGATTTGCGTCCCACTTAGTTGATAATGAAGAGAGAATGACGCGGATGTTTTTAAGAGGTTTAAAGACGAAGATACTTCAATATCTTATTTCTCATAAACTGTGTTTGTATTCATATGTTGTAAATAGGGCTCAGTTGGTGAGCGCGATAACGAGTCAACGCAACCAAAAGAGAGCAGCCGGCAAATGATAATACCAGTGAGAGCAGTCATCGATGCGGTGACAACAAGCATGGAGGGAATCAACATGCTAGAAATGGTAACCACTTCGGTGATAATCAGGGCCAAAACAATAAGAATGGACATTTCAAGAAGAGGAGATTCAACAATGATGGAAAGACGTCAGCACCAACACCCACTGTTAAAGAAGGAGAATGACCACCTATCATATGCTTCAAATGCGGAGGGGAGGGACACATCAGTCCAAACTGCGCGATGCCGTCCAAACATGTTATAATTATGGAAGAGAAGGTCACTTAGCTCGATTTTGTCGTTCATCGAAGACAAGTTCAGCTAGGATGGAGGCACCAAAGGTCGTCCCAGAAAAGTCAAAGCCGATAGTGCAAGGGAGAACATTTGTTGTGACCTCCTAGAAAGCAAGGAACCCGAACGAGGTCATCACGGGTAAGCTTATCATAAACTCTAGCGAAGTCTATACCTTATTTGATACCGATTCTACCCATTCTTTTATTTCTCCTACTTGCACTCAACGATTAAACTTGACTCTGGAGAAATTAGACTTTAACTTATCTGTGGAAACTCCATTGGGAGAAACCTTCATTACATCCACTGTTTATAAGTCTTGTTTGGTTCAAATCGGTGCCCTCACATTACATGTTGATCTTATTTCATTGAAAATACTTGCATTTGATGTGATTCTAGGGATTTATTGGTTAACTACTCATCATGCTAAAATTGATTATTTTTGTAAGGTTGTTAGCTTTCATATTCTTAATCAACCTATTATGCGAATTCAAGCGACCAAACAATTAAAATCAATCACGGTCATCTCAAGCCATAAAGCTATTCGTTTATTGAAAAACGGATGTCAAGCTTTCTTAGCTCATGTCACGGATCTAAACAAAAATACGTCAGTTTTGAATGATATTTCTATTGTTAATAAATTTCCGACATATTCCACTCAAGAACTTCCGGCCTACCCAGGCAGAAGCGTGAAATTGAATTTTGTATCGACCTTGAACCCGGTACAAAACCCATTTTCAAAGTCCCATATCGAATGGCTCATGTTGAACTTCAGGAGTTAAAGACCCAATTGCAGGAATTGTTAAACATCGGTTTTATTCGTCCTAGTACGTCTTCTTGGGGTGCTCCTGTTCTATTCGTGAAGAAGAGAGATGTGAGTATGCGACTTTGTATTGATTATCGGGAGTTGAATCATGTCACCATCAAAAATAGGTACCCATCGCCATGAAGATCATGAGCAACACTTGAGGTTGATACTCCAAAAGCTTCATGAATACAAGCTTTATGCCAAGTTGAAGAAATGCGAGTTCTGGCTTGAGGAAGTAGCATTCCTAGGGCACGTAGTATCAAGTCATGGAATATCTATTGACCCGAAAAAAATTGAAGCAATTCAAAGCTGGGAGTAACCTAAATCAGTGACCAAAGTACGTAGCTTTCTCGGTTTAGCTGGTTATTATCAGAGATTCGTGGAAGGATTTTCTCGAATCGCTACTCCATTAACTCAGCTAACTTGGAAAGATACAAAGTTCGGTTGGAGCAAAGAATGTGAGAAGAGTTTCCAAGAACTCAAGAGGAGACTCATTTCAGCACCTATTCTGACAATACCATATGGCTAGGAGGGATTTGTCATCTATAGTGATGCTTCGGGCAAAGGGTTGGGACGTGTTCTCATGCAACATAGGAAAGTCATTGCCTATGCCTCAAGACAACTCAAAGAATATGAGAGAAATTATCCTACTCATGATCTAGAGTTAGCAGCTGTTGTCTTCGCACTTAAAATTTGGAGGCATTACTTGTATGGGGAGAAAATGGAGATCTTTACGGATCATAAAAGCCTCAAATATTTCTTCACTCAAAAGGAACTCAACATGCGACCACGACATTGGCTTGAACTGTTAAAAGATTATGATCATACCATCCAATAACATCTTGGAAAAGCGAACGTGGTAGTTGACGCATTGAGTAGAAGATCATATGCAAGTACGAGTGCGATATTGTCAATGCAAAGGCCCATTTTGTGTGACTTGCAAGGGATGGAGATAGAGTTAAAGACTCTATGGACCCATGTGATGATGGTGAATATACGAGTAGAACCGACATTAATTGATAAAGTTAAAGCTGCTCAAGCTACAAACCTAGAGCTGATGCGTATGAGGTAGAAAGTGCAAGAAGGTGCTATGCCGGAAGCAAGAATCGATGAAGAAGGAATACTTGAGTCAACTCCGGACTTTGTGTTCCTAACGACCACGATTTATAGTATAAAATCATGATGGAGGCGCACAACACAATCGCTTGCAATCCATCTTGGGAGTACCAAAATGTATCATGATCTTCGACATACATTTTGGTGGGGCAATATGAAGAGAGAGATAGCGCTTTTTATCTCAAGGTGTCTAACGTGTCAACGAGTCAAGGCGGAGCATCAAGTACCAAAAGGTCCATTGCAACCACTTGAAATTCTAGAATGGAAGTGGGAGCACATTACCATGGATTTCATTCATCGGTCTTCCCAAGGTTTCTCAAGGCATAGATGCGATTTGGGTCATTGTTGATAGATTGACCAAGTCCGCTTTCATTTTTACCGATCGAGAAACTTATACACTTGAACGTCTTGCTCATATGTACATAAACGAGATTGTAAGACTGCATGGTATGCCAGTATCCATAGTTTCTGATCGAGACCCAAGATTCACTTCACGATTTTGGGTTAGTTTGGAAAAAGCTATGTGCATGGATTTATGATTTAGCTCGACATATCATCCTCTGACGGACGGGTAGTCGGAGAGGACAATTCAAACTCTTGAAGATTTATTAAGACTCTGTGTCCTTGACTTCAAGGGAAGTTAGGATAAGTTCTTACCATTGGTGGAGTTTTTCTACAACAACAGTTATCAAGCAAGTATTGGCATGGCTCCATTTGAGGCGTTGTATGGAAGAAAGTGTCGTTCTCTAGTATGCTGGGATGAGGTGGGTGAAGCAACGTTGTTGGGACAGGAATTGGTACGTATGACTATGGAAAAGATTCAAATGATCCGACAACATATAAAACCTCACAAGATCGACAAAAGAGTTATGTTGCTCCGTGGAAAGGAGTTACGAGATTTGGAAAGAGAGGAAAGCTCAATCTTTGATTCGTCGGCCCACTTTTAATCCTCGATCGGGTAGGAACTGTGGCCTATAGACTCGCTTTACCGTCAAGTATGTCTCATGTTCATAACATTTTTCAAATATCCAAGTTACGTAAATATATGGAAGACCCAAACCACATTATTGAGTTAGAACCGGACAAAATAGCGGGAGATTTGATGGATGAAGAGGTTCCTGTTCAAATCTTGGATAAGAAGGAACATATTCTACACTCCAAGGTTATACCTCAAGTCAAAGTTTTGTGGAGAAACCACGATGTTGAGGGAATGACCTGGGAGTTAGAATCTGAAATGAAATCAAGGTATCCTTACCTCTTAGACATACCAGGTACGTACCCTAATTTCGAGGGCGAAATTTCACAAGAAGGGGAGGTTGTAAGACCCCAACTTTTTAATAAAGGTGATTTTTTTCTATAAATATCATTTTTGAATATTATGGAATGAATTTGATATAATGTTATAGTTGTGGGTAATATTTATAAATTTTGCAAAAGTACGCAAGTTCTTATATAATATTCGATTGGTCGGGGAATATTCATTTTAACAGGAAATATTCGTATAACGGCACAATCATTGGTGGACCCCACAACAAAATTATTGTCGGATTAAGAAAACAACACAAATACTTTATAAAAATAACGGCGGAAGTTTTACCATTAACTGTTGAAACAACCGGTGTTAAAAGTACAGTAATACGCGTGGTTGCATAGTAGCACACAGTATTGATTATTGATGCTTACATGAGAAGTCACTCAGTTTTGTTTAATTATTGCTACAGTAATTGCTGCATAGTATTTCACGTTATTTGATGCAATTATTGTCAATATTTTTTATATTATTAAATCAATAATTGAGATGACAAAGTTATTAATATTATCATTTGCAATATTAACGATGTCTAGAAGTTCTGTCAAGGAGAGGTTTGGTCACATAATTGCGCGCCAATGGGGAGAAATCTTTATTGGAAAGCCCCCTCTTTCCTGGGAACGACCTGGTCGATTAATATTGTGAATTATAATAAAGGTGATAAATGTTGTTAAAATTATTAAGGTGATTTTTATGAAGTGTTGCTTCTTATTTGAACCCCCACTTACCCATTTTTCAAAATAGTCGGGAGAAGTTATCTCGCTTTTGTATATATATATATATATATATATATATATATATATATATATATATATATATAATTATGTTTTGGGTAGGATTGTCTGCGGAAGGGGGGGGAACACGGGGATACTAGTTGTATTATTATTATATTATATATGTATTATATATATAGGTTATATGATTATCGTGAATGAACATGCTGGTTCACGGGATGTAATCACGGGTTACTTATATATATATATATATATAATATATTTTATTTAAAGTTTTTATTTTATTAGAATATTTTATTGCATAGTATCCTTTCGATTCTGCTATAAATAGAAGCTCATTCCTTCATTATTTTTTACGAATTCACTGAAACTCTAGAGAGAGAAATTATAGAAAAACTATAGAAAAGTATTTTGCTACTTCTCTACTCTTATATCCAGTTTCTTTTACGGTAAGGGGTATTATTTCTTTTGTATTCACGAAGAGAACTTCTGTTATTCCATTATTTATTAATCTGTTGGAATAACCTGTATACGCGGGCTACCCTATACTTGGTGAAATTCTTCTGTTATTCCATTCTTTAGTATTCTTTTGGAATATCCTGTCTGTGCGTTTGACGCCGGACCTGGTTCCGTTATTTATTATTCTGTTGGAATAACTTGCATGTGCGGTCTATCGCATGCCTGGTGATTTCTTTTGTTATTCCATTCTTTATTATACTCAGTTGGTTAAAATTTTGACTTCTATACTCCATGAAATTAGTGGAATATCCTTGATATTTGCGCTTCATGCAGTATCTTTTCATGGAAATGTTCTTCGGAGCAATCTTAAATTTTACTCTACAAAGAAGTATCATGTTGACAATTTGGACGTTATTAGTTCCTGGATAAATTAATTCTTGAACTTTTTTTATTGAATTCTTATATCATTGTCATCATCCTCATGTTTATATTTTGTTGAAAGTCATTTGTGGCCTGTAGTTCATAGATGGACTTGGTATGATTATGACTAGGGATTATTCGGTGTAATCATGACCATAATGTTACAAATGATGTGAAAAAAGTCCTCATTGGCCCGTAGTGCTTTGATGGACAGTTGTTGGCATGATCATGACCATTGATGAATACATGAATATCCTTGGCTCGTAGTGCATGGATAATTTGTGGTCGTGATACTAATCAATATCCTTGACCGTAGTGCAAGGATGATGTGGATTATTTATTAATCTGAGTCTCAGCGACAAAAGTCATGCAAAACCTTTTAAATCATAGAAGATAGTAGATTTTATTCCCTACTTGACTCTTCTAATGGATTGCTTGTTCCGCTGTAGTTAAACTTGATGTTTGTTATATTTTATCAGTTTAATACTGTTGAAGACTAATGATAATTTATTTTGCATTATCTTAGTCATAATATTTCTTACTGGGCTAGTTGAGCTCACCCTTTTTACTTTCATTGTTCTCTTCAGGAAATGAAAACGTAGCAGGGACTAGTCGGAGAATGGAGTGACGGTCCAGAGGATAGAATTAGTAGTCCTCACTATTTTGTGAAATAGTGTGTTAATAAATGTATTAAGGACTTATTTTGAGTTTTAATGATGTCTATAATACAATGTTTGTATTAAAACTCACAGCTCATGATGTATATTTAAGATTGTATTGGTATTCTGTACCATGTATTTGGTGACTCAGAATAGGTGATGTATACCTATTTTTGGGGGCGTCACAGATGTAATGAAGGTTTCTTCCAATGGAGTTTCAACCGATAGGTCAAAGTCTAATTTCTCCGGAGTCAAATTTAAACATTGAGCGCAAGTAGGAGAAATAAAAGAATGGGTAGAACCGGTATCAAATAAGGTATAGACTTCGCTAGAGTTTCTGATAAGCTTACCCGTGATGACCTCGTTCGGGTTCCTTGCTTTCTGGGAGGTTACGACAAATGCTCTCCCTTGAACTACCGACTTTAACTTTTCTGGGACGGCCTTTGGTGCATCCATCCCAGCTGGACTTGTCTTTGGTGCACGACAAAATTGGGCTAGGTGACCTTCTCTTTCACAATTATAACACGCTTTGATCGCAGACGCATGGTTTGACCGATATGTCCCTCCCCCTCGCATTTGAAGCATATGATAGGTGGTCGTTCTCCTTCCTTAACAACGGGTCTTTGGTCTTTGACGTCTTTCCATCATTGTTAAATCTCATTTTCTTGAAATGCCCATTTTCTTTGTCTTGGCCATGATTACCACATCAAGTGGTTACCATTTTCGCACGTTGATTCCTCCACATTTGTTGTCACCGCTTGATGATCGCTACCCTTTGGTATTATCATTTTGCCATTGCTTTTTCTTGGTTGAGTTGACTCGTTATCGGGCTCCAATAACTGAGCCATATTAACAACATCTGAATACAAACACAGTTTGTGAGAAATTAAGTATTGACGTATCTCCGGTTTCAAACCTCTTAGAAATATTCACGTCATTCTTTCCTCATTATCAACCAAGTAAGATACAAACTGGGACAACTCGGCAAACTTAGCTTCGTACTGTGACACGGTCATATTGTTCTGCTCCAACTTGATGAACTCTACCTCTTTCATGTGACGAATACTTTCGGGAAAGGACTTGTCGTTGAATTGTTCTTGGAACTTCTCCCAAGACATCTTCAGTGCGGCAGGTTGAGTATGCTTTACCAATTCCCACCAGTAATCTGCCTCTCCTTGCAACATAAAGGTGGCAAATGGAACCTTTTGCTCCTCGGAGCATCCCAAAAAATCAAATATCTTTGTGATCTGCTTTATCCACGTTTCCGCCTTATGTGATTTTGGCTCTCCAATAAACTCTGGTGGTCCCAGCTCCTTGAATTGTTTAGCGGTGATCGTCCGAGAGTTTCCAGTATTTCCACCTATATTTTGGACAGGAGCCGCTCTTGCCTGATGTTGCATGAATTGCATAAAGCCTCTGAACATTACATCATTCATCATTTTGTCAGTGTTGTTGTTTGCATGAGGATTGTCACCTTCTTGATGCACATTATCCTGATTATTGATCTGTGGAGACTCAATGGTCTCTTATTCTCCATTGCTATTCTCAACATTCTCAGATGTCATTTTCAAATACTGCCACAAAACAAAGGTTAACTGACATGTCACATATTATTCCTATACTCTAACCGACCAAATAAATACCAAATAAACTTAGGTAGGTCATACTAGCGAAGGAATTCCCCGTCTCTCCCCTCCTAGTTCTTGTCTCACATCTCAGCCAGGGATCATATCCCTAAGCTTTGATACCAACTGTTATGCCCCCAAAATAAGTATACATCACCCATCTTGAGTCGCTAAATACATGGTACAAAATTCAAATACAACTTAATTATACAACAGTCGTGTAAAATACGACAAAACATAATCTAAGAGTTTTAATAAGAATATTGTAATCTAGACAATATCCACACTCAATGGAGTCCTCATTACATTTATTGTCACACTATTTAACAAAATAGTGAGGACTACTAATGATATCATCTGGACCGTCACTCCGTTCCCCGACTAGTCCCGGCTACATTCTCATTTCTTGAAGAGAACAGTGAAAGAAAGGGTGAGCTGAACTAGCCCAGTAAGAAATATTATGACTAAGATAATGCAGAATAAATTATCATTAGCCTTCAACAGTGTTAAACTGATAAAATATAACAAACACCAAGTTTAACTGCAGCAGAACAAGCAATTCATTAGAAGAATCAAGTAGAGAATAAAATCTACTATCTTCTATGATTTAAAAAGGTTTTTCATCACTTTTATCGTTGAGACTCAACTTAATAAATAAACCACATCATCCCTGCACTACGCCCAAGGCTATTCATTAGTATCACGACCAGAAATTATCCATGCACTACGGGCTAAGGATATTCGTGTATTCATCAATGGTCATGATCATGCCAACAATCGGTCCATCAATGCACTACGACCAATGAGGACTTTTACCACATCATTTGTAACATTACGGTCATGATTATACCGAATAATCCCTGGTCATAATCATACCAAGTCCATCTATGCACTACAGGCCACAGATGACTTTCAATATATTATAAACATGAGGATGATGACAATGATATAAGAATTCAATCAAACAAGTTCAAGGATAAATTTGTAAAGATTTATAATTTAATTTATCCAGAAATCAATAATGTCCAAATTGTCAACATGATACTACTTTGTAGAGTAAAATTCAAGAATGCTCAGAAGAATATTTCCATTAAAAGATACTGGATGAAGCGCAAATATCAAGGATATTCCACTAATTTCATGGAGTATAGAAGCAAAAACATTAATCAACTGAGTATAATAGAATATATGAAACCACAAATGGATTTTTGCCGCCATGCGGTAATCCACGTAGACAGATTATTCCAACAGAATAATAAAGAATGGAATTATAGAAGAATTCACTAGGCGTGCGTAATCCGCACAGACAGGTTATTCCAACAGAATAATAAAGATGGAACCAGGTCACGCGTAATTTGCACATACATGATGTTCCAATAAAATAATAAAGAATGGAACCAGGTCATGCGTAATCCACACAAACATGATATTCCAACAGAATAATAAAGAATGAAATAACAACAGAATTCACTAGGCATGCGATAGACCGCACATACAGGTTATTCCAATATAATAATGAAGAATGGAATAACAACCCTTACGAATACTGAAAGAAAATAACTCTCTTCATGAATACGAAAGAATAATACCCCTTACCTTAGAAAAACTAGATACTGGAATAGTGAGGTAGCAGACTTCTCTTCTTCTTTCTCTCTATAATTTCTCTCTATAATAATTGCTCTAAAGCTTTTGTGAATTGGTGAGATATGAAGGAAGAATCAGCTTCTATTTATTGGAAAATATAGTTTTGATAATTGCACGTTTTGGGGCTCGAAATATTATAGTATAATACCTTCCTCTTTTTCTTCATTTTTAATTTAGTCTTGCAAGTATTATCAAACTTGCACCACCTCCCCTAATAGTACGTGAATGTGAATCAATAGTACACACATGTGAACATATAGTTATAAACATGTGAAATAATAGCAATTAATTGCTTATTTATCCGATTAATTACCCGATTGGTCAATATAACTTCCAGACATCAATTATTATCGAAATAAATGTCGATTTCCACTAACACTAATAATCCCAACACAATGGAACTATCAATTTCATCTTTAATCAACACAACTTATTCATCATTAATATTATAACTCACAATATTTAACAACCAGGTCGTTCCCAGGAAGGAGGGGGCTTTCCGATAAGGATTTCTCCTTATTGGTGCGCAATTAGGTGACCAAACCTCTCCTTGACAGAACTTCTAGACATTGTCAATATTGCAAATAATAATATGAGTAACTTTGTTGTCTCAATTATTGATTTAATAATAATAAATATTATGCAGATGATACTGTAACAATAATTGAATCAATAATATGAGAGATATGATGTCGCAATTACTGTAGCAATAATTGAGTATAACTGAGTGACTTCTCACGTAAGCATCAATAATCAATACCGTGTTCTACTATGCAACCACGCCAGACATCGTATTTTTTTACTAGGGGTAGTTCAACAGGTTTTAACGGTAACACTTTTTGCCGTTATTTTTATAAAAAGATAATTACATCGTTTATTAACTACGATAATACTTCCGTTGTGGGGTCCACCAATGATTGTGTGTAAATGATATATTCCCTGTTAAAACGAATATTCTCCGACCAATCGAATATTATTTAACCACTTGCTTACTTTGCAAAATTTGTAAATATTACCCACAACTATAACATTATATCAAATCCACACCATAATATTCAAAAATATATTTCAAGAACATTATTCTTTATTCATAAAAGTTGGGGTCTTACAATCTGTCTCTCCTTGCAACATAAAGGTGGCAAAGGGAACCTTTTGCTCCTTGGAGCATCCCAAGACATCAAATATCTTAGTGATTTGCTTAATCCACATCTCTGCCTTAAGTGGTTTTGGCTTTCCCAAAAACTCCAGAGGTCCCAGCTCCTTGAACTGTTTAGCAGTGACTAGTAATAAGTTGCCATTGACTCCACCTGTATTATGAACATGAGTCTCTCTCGTTTTGTGTTGCATGAATTCTAAAAAACTCCTAAACGTACCATCATTTGTCATTTGGTCGGTGTTGTTGTTTACACGAGGATTATTGCCTTCCTGATGTAAATTATTCTAGTTATTGATCGATTGTGACTGAACGATCTCATGTGCTCCATTGCTTATCTCAACAATTTCAGATGCCATTCTCAAAAACTATCACAAAACAATGGTTAATTGACATGCCATATATTATCTCTATATTATGACCGACCAATTAAATAATAAATAAGTTTAGGTAGGTCATACTAGCGAATGATTTACCCGTCTCATCCCTCCTAGTTCTAGTCTCAGATCTCAGTCAGGGATCATATCCCTAAGCTTTGATACCAACTGTGACACCCCCAAAATAGGTATACATCACCCATTTTGAGTAGCCAACTACATGATACAAAATTCAAATACAAACTTAATTATACAACTGTCGTGCAAAATACGACATATATAAGCTGTGAGTTTTAATACAAATATTGTCTTCTAGACAATATCCAAACTCAAATGGAGTCATCATTACAATTATTACCACACTATTTTATAAAATAGTGAAGACTACTACAACCACCATCTCGGACCGTCACTCCATTGCCTGACTAGTTCCGGCTACGTTCTTATTTCTTGAAGAGAACAATAAAAGCAAAGGGGTGAGCTCAACTAGCCCACTAAGAAATATTATGACTAAGATAATGCAGAATAAATTATCGTTAGCCTTCAACAGTGTTAAACTGATAGAATACAATATACAACAAGTTTAACTGCAGCGGAACAAACAATCCATTAGAAGAGTCAAGTAGAGCATGATATCTACTATCTTCTATGATTTAAAAGTTTATCCTAAATTTTATCGCTGAGACTCAGCATAATAAATAATCCACATCACTGAATTATCCATGCACTACGGGCCAATGATATTCATTATTATCACATCCACGAATTATCCATGCACTACGGACCTAGGATATTCGTGTTATCACCGATGGTCATGATCATGCGAAACAACAATTTATCTTAGCACCCTTGGCCGAAGAGAACCCATGGTCATGATCATACCAACAATTGTCCATCAATGCACTACGGGCCAATGAGGACTTTTACCACATCATTTGTAACATTACAGGTCATGATTATACCAAATAATTCTTGGTCATAATCATACCAATCAACAGTCCATCTATGCACTACGTGCCAAAGATGACTTTCATCACAATATATGCATGAGGATGATGACAATGATATAAGCATCATTCAAACGAAATCAAGGATAAATATTAAAGACTTTAAATTTATCCAGAGTTTAAAAATGTCCAAATTGTCAACATGATAACTTCTTTGTGGAGTTAAATTCAAGAATAATATTCATGTATCAAAAATAATTTGGACAAAAAAGAAATCAATTTTCCTGGTGATTAGTACCACGTGAATAGTACCCCGACATAAAAAGATTAAAATTTAACAAGAATGTTCAGAAAAATATCATTGTGAAACGATACTAGATGAAGCGCAAATTTCAAGGATATTCTACTAATTTCAAGGAGTATATAAGCAATAATTTACGAAATGAGTGTAGAATTCGAAATCTGAAACGAAATAATATTACTCACATACTACAGAG
The DNA here is from genome assembly GCA_020205605.1 of Panax ginseng. NCBI lineage: Eukaryota > Viridiplantae > Streptophyta > Magnoliopsida > Apiales > Araliaceae > Panax > Panax ginseng. The sequence goes on along the minus strand of CM035136.1, from coordinate 82,371,091 downwards.
TATGGAAAAAAAATATTATTTCTTACGAATAATGAACAAAAATAATATCTCTTACAACTGTTGAACAAAAAAAATATTCCTACGAATATTGAACGAAGATAATATTCCTTACGAATATTAAACGAAAATAAAATTCCTTACGAATACAAAAAATAATATCGTAAGCGAATATGAAATAAATAATACCCCTTACCTTAAAAGGAGAGCAATTCCAACTGGTATAGCTGAGATATTCTTCAAGAAAAATTGCACTGTTTTCTCTACTAAGAGCTTCCTTAAACTCTAAAGAAATACGCTCAATATTATAGAAGAAGAATTCTCCTATTCTGGTGTATTTTCAATTCTAAACCGAGCATCCTATTCATAGGAGAATGACAAGATATTATTTAGAAAATTAAATCACTTGGACCTTACGGTGCATGAATCATGAGTGCTCAATAAGTGAAAAATTTTACGAAAATTTGATTTGTACTATTCATTCTTCGTGCAATAAAATATTCTAATAAAATAAAAACTTTAAATAAAATATAATATATTCTATTTATAATCTAATAAATAAAACTTATATATATATATATATATATATATATATATATATATATATATATTCACGCACACCCACACACATCACACACTTTATGCTCCCTCTTTCTCACGCAACACACCAACACACACACACACACACACACACACACACACACACACACATATATATATATATATATAACTTAGATAACTTTCTAGTGTTTATTTTAAAAAATGAGTAAGTGGGGTCCATATAATAAGAAAAATTTATAACAAATACTTCATAAAAATCCCTCTACTTATTTCAATTCACTTGGCTTCACAAAACATATTTTTAATAACATTTATTCATCATTATTATAACTCGCAATATTAACAACCAGATCATTTCCAGGAAATAGGGGGCTTTTCGATAAGGATTTCTCCTTATTGGCTCGCAATTAGGTGACCAAACCCTTTCCTCGACAGAACTTTCTAGACATCGCCAATAATGCAAATAATAATATGAGTAACTTTGCCGTCTCAATTATTTATTTAATAATATAAAATATTGTGACAATAATTAAATAAATAACGTGAGATACTATGCAGCAATATAATGTGGCAATAATTTAATAAAACTGAGTGACTTCTCACGTAAGCATCAATAATCAAAGATATTGTACAATATCGTGTGCTACTATGCAACCACACGTATTAATGTACTTTTACCACCGGTTATTTCAACATTTAACGGTAAAACTTTCGCTGTTATTTTAATAAAAAGATATTTCTGTCGTTTTCTACCTCCGATAATAATTTCGTTGTGGGGTCCACCAATAAATGCGCCATCGTATGAATATTCCACGATAAAACAAATATTTTACCGACCAATCGAATATTTTATGACTACTTGCTTACTTTGCAAAATTTGTAAATATAACCTACAACTATAACATTATATCAAATCTACATCTTATTAAAAAAATATTTTGAGAAAATTAAATTTTTATTCATAAAAGTTGGGGTCCTACATATGTGATTAATGATCAAATGGTGATCAAATAAGGTATACAATTAGTAAGCCCTAATGTTAGATTAGAAACCCTAATGTTCAGTTAAAAAACTCTAGCGATCAGTTAGAAACCCTAATGTTCAGTTAAGAAACTCTAGCGATCAGTTAGAAACCCTAATTCTATATTCGAAAACCCTAACCCCTAATTGGCAAACCCTAATGTTAAGTATCAAACCCTAAGGGTTATGATTTAAGTCAATAATGTGAAATGACCAAACTACCCTTAAAATTATGTGAGAAATTACCAAAATACCCTTTACTTCTCTTTTAAGTAAAAGGATAAACCAAATATTGTGACTCACCACTTTGAGATCTCCCATGTGCTCAAAATCCATCCCAAATCTGATATAATTGACACCTAGCAACAACCACATTCATTGGATCAAAGATTGGATATTAAAGAAAGAGAAAAGTTAAAGAAAGCTTTACTTTATTCACTAACCCTAGCCAAGTCTATCTCTCTCATAAGCCATGAAATCTTGAGAGAAACTAAGTCCTAAGGTCAGCTAAGAACAACCCATACACCATCCATGAACAAATTAGAAAGAGGAGATCAAAATTTATTCAAGAAAGGTATAAATCCTAACTCTAAGCTAGATCTAGTATGCTTAAGTAGATTTTATGTTTTTATGTTTAAATATGTTATATGTGATGTTATTTAGTGATTTCTGTTGATATATAATGAATCCATAATATTTAAGTGCATGAAAATGAAGATTTAAAAAACCCTAAAAATATGGTCTGACAGTCAAATGTCAGAGGCCATAGATCCTAATCTGTTAAGTGTTAGAGTTGCTAAGTGTATTCTTGTTATAGTGTGCCATGAGGAGAGTAAAGTGGAAGTGGAATCATGTCCATGTCATTTCCATATTTCAAGTTATTAATGGTCAAACATGGTTGACCAGTCACAGAAAAGTATTTCTGGAAAACCCAGAAACTGCCCAGAAAGGGTTTGACAAACTTTTGAGGGGCATAAATCTTGCATCTATTATGTTGTTAGCTTTTCTAAGTGTCATTTTTATACCCTGACATATGGACTACAAAACCATGACATCAAAACACGTAAATGATAAACATGATCCAAGTTATTAATGGTCAAAATTGGTTGACCAAGCACAAAATCTGATTTCTGGAAATTCTAGAAATTTCCAGAATAATTTCTGATAGCTAGTTGACTAAACTAGATCTTGCAATTGTGATGTTGTTAAGTTACCTAAGTGTAATACTTTTGCATCTTGACATGTATTTTTAAAGAGTGTGACACTATAACACTCAAACAATACACAAGAATCAAGTTATTAAAGCTCTAAAATGGCTACTCAACACTGTCTGTGTTTATGGGTAACCCAGAAACTCAAGAACAGTCCTGACAGGAAGTTTGGTCACTTAGATCTTCTTTCTATGATGTAGTTAGACCCTAAAATTGGTTAGTACTTGTAGTATTACATTAGTACTACACTATTGATACACTCTCATGCCTAGAAACTTAACTAGATGAAAATTAATCATGGTCAAAGTAGCCCCCAAGGCATTGTCTAAAGTTGTTATTCGTTGATGAAGAATACCTATTGTGACAGTTTTTGTCGCTAAAGCCTTTAGCGACAGTTTTTATGAAAATTAATTAATTAATTTAAATACATAGAAAACAATTATTTAAAATTCATCATTAAGTTTTAAAAATTATTGTAAGTTATAAAAATTAAGTTTTAATAATTTGACATAAATTTCATTAATATTTTAATTTATTTAAATATTAATGATATTAAATGTATTTAATAATTATATTAAATAAATTAGTTAAAAATGATTTTAATATTTTAAAAATAAAATTAAAGTGTAAAAAAAAAATATTTTAAGTTATAATGAATAACTTTTAATATTTTGATATAGATTTCATTAATAACTTAATATTAATGATAATATATTAATTTAATAATTGTATTAAATAAATTATTTAAAAATGATTATAATTTTTAAAAATCACTTAGAAAATGATATAAATGTTTTAAAAATATTTGAATTTATAATATATAACTTTTAATATTTTGACATGAAATACATTAATATTTTAATATTAATGATAATTATTTAAAATAATTTTAAATATTTTAAAAATCATTTAAATGTGATATTAAGATTTTAAAAATATATTGAGTTATTATAAATAACTTTTAATATTTTGACATTGATTTCATTAATATTTTAAATATTAATAATGATATAATTATTCAGTATTTAGATCATTTAAAATGATATTAATGTTTAAAAATCATTATAAATGATAATAATTATTTGAAAATTATTATGAGCTTCCTAAAAATATTATAAATGATAATTAAATAATATTGAAGCTTTTAAAAAGAGTTTTATTGAAAATAAACTTGATAATTATGTGATAATGCAACCGGGACACCGAATTGATACCGATATCAAACTAGACTAAAACAAGTTGACCTACTAATTGTTTTTATAGGTTCAAATTACTGTTATGAATACGTGATAAGGTATATACATTAAATAACGGTATTATGTGCCATGATGTATTATGCTAATTGAGATATCAATATTATTGATGATAGATATTTAAACGAAGCTAAATTGGATTGTATAGAAGTAGTCAACGACCAAGGCAAGTTTCCTTAACTCAAACTTGAGTTATTATTTTTTAACCATGTTAAGTGGATAATTATTGTTGATTATTCCACATCTAAGATTTTTATTGAACATTCATATTTATTGCAAGTTCAGTAACTCAACTTGAGTTATTAATTTCAAAGCATGATTAGTGAATAATTATTATTGGTTATTCACATCCATAATTATCATTGTTATTCGCACATAGTGCAATTGATTGTTGTCTATTATTGAACAGTTTATGAGCTATGACTCAGCTAATGATTTTTGCAAGACTAATATTTGTTGAAGCATGAAATGTTTAATTATTTGAACTAAGTTGTTATTGAAAGATTTATGCCATTTATTTCGGCTAAATCGATATGGATATTATACGTTGAAATCATAGTATTTCTTTAAAAACAATCCAAACCATATTATTGTGGTACGGATTCATGATATAAGATTGAGATGAACAACCCTCATAAAAAGGGGAACTTTATTGTGGTACGGATTCATGTATTTGCAGAAGAATATGTTTTAATCTTTACGGTTAACTGATACACTTGAGGTAATTCAATATTAATTAACTAATGATTCCTCTATTAGTTCATGATCCAATTGTGATCACTCATCATGAAATATGGGAATATTCCACTATATTGTTGCAGTATTTATAATTCTTCATAATCAATTGAATATTATTGAAACATTGAAAGAGTTTTACTCTTTCATCAATGATTTGTTATTCAACATATAATTTAAGAAAGTCTCATTATTGGAAAATGATTTATTTAGCAACTTCAAAGTCCTTTGAATATTGTTGAAGTTCTATAGAAGCTAGACTCCTATATTCCTAATTCATATATTTTATTGTATACTTTAACTTGCGGAGCAAACTCGTTGCACACCTTTACTTAAATAAAATATTTCAGCTAAGGACAAGGTAGCCGAAAGATCTAACAGGGATAAAGGCAAGGCAAATGCGACTGAGTAGTATTAGTTGTGTAATGATGAATAATATATTATATTTTGGTTTAAACCTTTTGTATTGTAAGGCATGTAATATTAAGGTTAGAGAACCTAGGATATTGAGAAATTTCTATTTTAAGATATATTTATATTAAAGACATGTGATGAATGATGTAATTCACAAATGAATGGGTAGTTAGTGTTAGAGTTTATGCCCTAGAGGACAATTATTTGATATAATTGCTTAACGTTTTGATATTATATTTGATTGAATAAATATATGATTTTATTATGGTTTTATTTACTGCGTAATATAATTGTTAACATAATAAAATTCTTTAGAATAGTGATACAAATTATATAGTTTCTAGTATGTGACTTGAACATGAGATTATATAATTACAATTAGTATCATTGTTCTTAAATGTCCCTAGTCGAGTATCATTGTTGATGGGACAACAATGATGCATTGAGACTAGTATGTGGATTGACTGATGACCAAATCTCATTGGTCATAAATATATGAGATATTACGTCAATGCATAGGTACATGTTAGAGAACGATGTACTGGACAGACCCACCATGAGAATTCTATATGGAGCGTCATTAGCAATTCTCATAGTGACAATGATGTAATGGTCCTCCGACCTGAAATCGCTATATTACTACACGAGAATTTATGTACTTTGATATCATCAAATGTCACCTTTAATAGGGTGGACTATAAAGGTGATTATTGGGTTCATCATGAATCGTGTGAGAAATATGAGTGATCTAGATGTTATTTAACCATCCTATATATTATGGGTGATATCCATAGGCCTCTTGATTGAGTAGGACTATAAAATGCATGGCCATGCTCAAATAGTTATTTGTTTCATATAGTCTACTCATTGATCAAGAAAACTCAGATTGAATTATGAAGAGTATGACACATTCCATGACTCGAGTTTAATCTAGGATATTAAGGTTAAAAGGATTAAATTACATTGAAACATTGGTCACGAAAAGGTTGCATCGAATCATCGATCTTATTATTACTTGGGTAGCAATGATGCATTACTCGATGCCGCTCACTGTTTATAATTTTATAATATGATTTTAAAATTATTGTCAATGTAATAATAACATATAGGGTCACACACAAATAACATAATTAAAAGGAAATTAATTTAAATTGTAAAGATTTAAATATGTCAATATGATTGATAGAATTTTAAATTACGAATTTAAATTAATAGGATAATTTATATATAGGTATATTAATTAAGTAAGACTTAATTAAGATATATATAAATTCAGATTTTAATAATATTAGGTTTTGATTAATTCCTCCTAACTGCTATATATGTGATATATATCAGTCACTTTATTTTTTACGTCAAAATACAAAACCCTAGTCGCTCTTAGAGAGAGACTAGGAAAAACAGCTTCGAAAATCCTCATCCTTGGTGGCTAGTACCGCGGTTCCTTCTTTTGCAGATCGTAGGACGATTCGCGGATCGTTCGTGTGGATACCGTAGAGACGCAGCTCGTTTGGATTGCGTTGGAGATTCGATCGTATCAATTCCAGTTTCTTAATTCGTGGATTGCGTTGGAGATTCGATCGTATCAATTTCAGTTTCTTAATTGGTATAATTTCTAACCTCTGAATTAATTGAATTTTTCGCATGGATCCTGTTTTAGGGTTTCAGAAATTTCTTTAAAAATTTTATTTCCGCTGTGCATTTCTGTGCCAAAAACCCAACATTTAGATGTTATATGTATGATGGATCGTGAGCACCAAACCCGAGGTTAGGAAACTCAGATTTGGGGGCGTCACATAATCTAATCTAATCGAATGGAATTCAATCCCCTAATCCTTGTGAATACTCCTCCTTTTATATCCCTTTTTTTTGTCTTTCAGTTCTCCTTAAAGTCTTTCAAACCTTCAGCCCAAATAAATCCCTTTTAAACTCATCTTTTGAAAACTTTCTTTCTTCCCGAGAACTAAGCCATGTCAGAGTTTTTATACTAGGAAACTTAGCCCCAGTGCATGAATAGTACTAAAAATTACGAAAATGCCATTAAGCTTTATTTTTCATGTTTTGACCCTCCAACGCCGTTTCCTGGAACACAAACACAAAAACAAGTGAAATGACACTAAAAATACTTAAAGTTAACAAAGAATTAAGCCTGAAAGGTATCCAAATTGTAGGTTCAAAACCCATTAATCAATAAAGATCTATATTGATAGATTTAAAAGGATGTTTGGCTTCACGTAAGGAACGTATATTCATTTGATGTTAAAGGGGTTTAATGTAATACCCGATAAAAATTAATAAATAAATAAATATTAAATAATAAAAATTATTTTGTTTTTAAACATATTAATTGGACTTTGTCATTTATTTGGGTCAAAATAGTCATTTAATTTTTGTGGGCTAATGTATTAATAAGTGTTGGGTAAATTAAATTAGAAAATTGGGCTTTAAATTAAGTGGGTCAAATTTATAATTGGGTAATTTTAAAATCCTATTAAAATTTGGAGAGTTAATAAAATATATTAATTAATAAATGATAAGTAAAACCCTAGTCTATCTCACGTATCTCTGATAACTGACTAAGAAAAGAAAAAGAAGAGGTCAGTCGCATTACAAAGAAAAGAGAGAACCACAAACAGGAACCAAATAGGTAAAATTTTTGTTTGTGTTGTGTACTATAAATTCTTGTGTTGATCAATTGAAATCTAGGTGCATAATTTTCATCATAAAGTCCTGTTGATTGTTGATTGGGTAATAATATATTTATATATTAAATTCGTTAATAATAAGATGGAGTCATGCTGTGTTGTTTGGTTTATTATATATATATGTATATATTAATTTCGTTGCATGATGTTATTGAGATGGAGTACTGTGATGCTTATTATATACAGAGAGAGAGAATTTGAAGGTTATCATGTTTAGGCAGTAGCCTGTATGCAATATATTATTTATATATATATATTTATATCTTTTATGAATTTTGAAAAAAAAATTTAATAACATGATGCGGAAGAGAAGTCATTATAGTGTAGAATTTATTATATATATATATATATATATATATATATATATATATATTATATTATATTTTAATAATCTTTTGGCATATTATATTTTAATACGTATTTGGCCATGAAATTTATAAATCAAAATTGGTAAATCAAATTGAAGTTATGTATATTAAATTGAATTAATTAATTTTGCCAACATAATTATAAAAGTTTTAATAATAATTAATAGTATTATGATATTAACGATTGGATGGTAATAAAATCTTATTAAATTATTTAAATTGAACGAAGGGAATTTAAAGAGTTATATTTGGAATATAAATTTTGGAGTATTAATAATTTATTAAACGCATATTAAATAGATTATGAATTATTTTGGGGATTATTAGTTTGGATTATTTTAAATTGAGGTGAATATGTTTATGTTGTGAATGAAGTTTCGCATTTGATATCGTTGGCATGTGAGGGTAAAATTTTGTGGAGTGTGCTACAAATGGTTTGGAAGTATCAGGTACGGATTCCGTACTCTTCCAGCGAATCTCTTTTATTTTTAATTTGTTCATTTGTTTCCGTATTTTGAATTCTGTTATGATTTCACATAATTGTTTCCTGTGAAATAAATATATAAGTTTCATTTTAGAGTTGATACATATGACTCGTATTTGTACTCTTTGAATTAGGTTATCATATCTAGTACTATTTATTTCGATAATTGTAGAGCGGTACATGTTGCTACCTTCTTTTTTGAAATCTTGTGATTATAATTTGATTGGGTTCAACATGTACATATAGAACTCTTTTGCTGGTATTTTTTCGCATGTGTTGTGACATGATATTTTTGTTAGAATATATCATAGGGTATACCTGAGCTATAACCACTTGTGGGGTTACCACAGGCATGTCGTCTTGGCACGAGAGGCATGACACTCTCCGTGGCGGTGTGATTAGTCCACGGCATCCCCGTTTTGGGCTCCGGAGGAACTGGGTCATTTGGTGTTTTGTTGTGGGAGGCGTATGGGTTAACCCTAGTTTTATGTTCTGCGGATTGGTGATGTTGTGCCAAACACACTATCCGATTTGCATACATTTGGATTCGCTATCCAATGTGTGATTTGCCTGTGTGGCATTGTTTTGATGTGCCTGTGTAGCATTATTTTGGTTGCCTATGTGGCATCATTTGATTTTCCTGTGTGGCATTAGTTTGACTTGCCTGTGTGGCAAGATATATTTTTGAGCTCACTCGGTATGAAATAACCCCAGCCATTTGTTTCAGCCTATTATTTTATTGTATTAGTTTTGTTTGTTTCTTTTCAGTTCAATTCATTGAGTTAGTTACTTCAGTTCGTTATTTCTTTATTCTTTTATTGGTTTCATCAATTACGTTGATTCAGATATATTCATTACTTTGATTCAGATATATTCCATTCAGATATTTGGATATTATATTTTCGTTCGTATTTGCACTTGAGGCTTTGTTCAGTATTTTGTCTCAGTTGTTTTCGTATATCAGTTGTATATCTTTTGCATATCAGTATTCATACTGGGCAATTGGCTCATGCTGTGTTTTTCTTCTGGCAGGTTTGCAGGGGTAATTCAGGGCTAGTGTGATGAGAGTATTGCCTTGACCATCTAGGTGGTTTCGAATTTTAAGTTTTGATTATTTTGACTCTATTTGGAGACTTGTATTTAGTACGCTATTAATGAATCACCACTATTAATTTTTTGATGTTGTTAGTGCTCTGTTTTCTTAGTTTTGAGGTTTGTTGTGCTTTGCACGTGACCTCCTTTTCCTTTTCAGGAAAGGGGTGTTACAGAGATGGTATTAGAGCCAGATTCTTTCTTATAGAAAACCTATTTAGGTTTGACCTGTGAGTTGTGGGTAAACCATTGGGTAGACGTAGGAGTCGATTCGATTTTGTTAATTGTTTGGTTGGTCTATATTTTAACTAACTGTAGATTTCTTTTCGATTTGTAGTTGATTTGAGGAAAATGGAATAATTTATTAAGGTGATTGAGTGATGATATTAGTTAAGAATTGTGATTTAATCATTGAGGTGAATAAAATTATACTTTGTACAGATAGGAAATGATCTTATGTGAGATGTGATTATGATGTGGGTATTTGTATATTTCGACGAGTATTTGATTTTGAAAAATTAATCTTTTAGAGTTGTTGTGTTTTTTTTTGTGACAACTATTATGATCGTTGAATTGAGGATTTAATTTGAGTTAAGTTTTGATTTATGTTAAGCTTGTGGATAATTTGAGGTTTGTGTATTGATGGCATATTATGATAAAATGAAAATTACTAAGTATAGAGGATCTTTGATAAATTTGAGTCGTTGATATTTGAGGTAATTAGATTAATCATTTAGAGTTACTAATCAAATTTGTGGCTATTTTCTAGTAGGATGTTGGAGTTATATTCTATGAACTTTCTTTGTGATAGTATCGGGAGACATTGATATTTATTGGATTAAGGTTTGCAATAAGGGATGCTTGATTTGTTATATGATTAGATAGTATGTTATGAAATTCAATTGATTATGAGAGATCTTGAATGGTTGTTGTAATATCCGAGTTTTATTTTTATTTATTTTTAAATTTTTTTTTTGTAATTTAAGAATTGTTAATAAAGGAATTTATATGAAACTTTTGGGTGATTTCATTTATTAGATGTATGTGTGTGTTACATATATGTGTTATTTCAAGATATGTGATGAGATGTATTTAAATGGTTGGTTTAGTTTTATTTAACTATTTAAATAAAATTAGGTAGGGAATTGTTCTATTTTATTACGTGGGATGGTATTAAATCATGAGCTGGAGTTAGGAGTAGAATTTAGAGATGCGGACTATGTATTCGAGTCCGGAACGTCGAAATTAGACAGGATAGACTGTAACACGAAAAAGTGTCACAGTTGACTTTTTGGTCAAAGTCAACTCCATTGATTTTTTTCGAGGAAAAGTCAACTACAATTCGAGATATGAATTTGACTAAGCGGATAGTCCCTTGGCGTCCGGAACGTCGACTTTAGTACGAATCGATATATGGTTCGCAAAGTTTGGTTCCGAAGGGTAAAATAGTCAAATAGCTTATTAATTGATTAATTGATTAAAATAATATATGTAATTTTTTATTTTTTTTAATAGAAATCAGCTGAACTGATGGACCCATGAGACTTTTAAATTGGGACAAGGGAGGGAGTATATGTATATTACATAATAGCTAAGGTGGAAGTAATTTATTTTATTCCTTAAAATCAAAATTCTTTTTATTTTTCTAACTCCCACATTCATTTTCTCTAACTCCCACATTCTTCCTATTAATTAACTATATTATTGTAGTATTAAGTATTGTGAGTAACTAATCATTAGAGTTGGGGGTTATGGGAGTTGGGGATTATGGGAATCAAAAGACTCTAACAAAGCTATTCATATATACAAACACACTTTTCTTTTAAAAAAATACCACCAAGTGAGTAAACATGGAGAGAAATTGAGAGCCTAAGAGAGTTAGAACTAATTTTGGAGGATTACTGAGGATTTGACAAGCAAGGAGAAGGAGCATCATATTAAACCAAGAAGAAATTCATCAAAAGGTAATTCATGAACCCATTTTATTTTTATAACAAAAATGAGAAGAAAATGCATATAAAATTGGTAAATGATTTGTTGTGGCTTTGTGTTGCCATGTTACTGTTGTTTGATGATTATAGATCATTAACAACAAAAGATATGGGTTAATCATGCATCAAATTCATAGAAAATCAAAGAATTAAGCAATGCATGCTCTACCTTTGATAAAATGTCTCTAAGGTGCTAAGTTAATCAAAAAGGTGGAAGTTTGTTGAAGTTTGATGTTGTGAAATGTGAAAACATGTGAGAGTAGATGATCTGGACATTAGGAATAATTTAATTGCATGCTAGAAGCAAAATCCCGAATTTTTGTCAAATTGGGTTTAACTAGTAATCTGTGATTTTTGGGTTTTTTGAGACCTCGGGATCATGTTGTATATGATTTCGATTAACATATGTAATAATTTTATAAAATAGTATGTAACATGAGGTACAACTCTGTCCAAATTTCATAGGAATGGGAGTTAAATTGAGCAAGTAATGAAAATCGTAGAGTAAACTCGAAAATCGTAGAAGTCAATTGAAAATCGTGAGAGTAAACTCGAAAATCGTAGAGTCGATGAAAATCGTAGAGTAAACTCGAAAATCGTGAGCGGATAGTAGAGTGAAAATCGTAGAGTCAACACTTGAAAATCGTGAGAGTCGATTGAAAATCGTAGAGTGAACTCGAAAATCGTAAAGTGCGAGATAGTAGAGTGAAAATCATATAGTGAACTCACGAAAATTATAGAGTAAAGTTTATATTACAACTACTATGCGTTGCTAATAGTTGATGTGCATGATTATATAATTATGTAGAGACGCGTGAAGTGAAGATAGTACGTAAGTCGTTAATCATTATTGGTAAACAACGATCAAGGCAAGTTTCTTACCCTATTTTCATTATGAATTTATTCAACTCTTATTCACTTGATTGCGTGAGGGTAAGTTTGGGCTTGTGATTAATTAATCATTCGTGCAAGCTCCTTTATTGTAAAGTTCTATAACTTCAATTGAGATGCAAAACGTTATTGATGATTATTCAGTTCCTATTGCAACTGCTATACTTTAAAGTTCGTATACACTTAATGAACTATACTCAAGCATGCTTTCTAGCTTTCGTTTCAGCTAGATGTTATTGATGCAAACATAGTATATTGTTTGAACAATTCAAATCCTTTGAATCTATTGAATGTTTACCAATCCAAATTGCTTTGGTGAGGTCCCGCAGGAATACTAAGATGAACAACCCGGATAATGGGGTAACTGATGTCGGGCATATAGTCCCATTTACGCTTACGCGTTTAAACTTTATACTTGTGCACAATGTAGGGTACGATAGGCTGATCACCTTGAGTACTTGCAGAGACCGTTTACAATCTATTTGATTGTTAAACCGTCTGATGGTTTTTGATGAAACAAAATAATGTTCAGGGTATCTAACACCCCTTAGTATGCTATTGAGAATTCCAGAACTCTTATCTTGATATTCCAGTTTATCTCTTGATATTTATTTCAACCGTTGAGAAATATTAATACTAATGCTTTTACTTCTGATGTATGTTCTCAAACTACTTTATATACTTGCTGGGCAATTTGTGCTCATTCTTGCTTAAACCTTTCAGTTAAGGCTAATAATGCTGAGGGCTCGGGCAAGGAAAAAGGAAAGTCTAAGATGAAATGATGAGCGTTGTTTATGTAATAATTATATTTCCGCATATGATGTGATGTAGCGCTAAACGCTAAGTTTAAGTTTAAGTTTATTAAAGGTTGTAAAGACTTGGGACTTTATTTTGAATAAGTATGTAATAGTTAATATTATTATTATTAGAGTTACTTCGATAAATGATGATGTATGTTTTATCGTGAGCACCATGTCCTGTAATCGATGTTAAACGGATTTGGGGGCGTCCCAGGTTGGTATCAAAGCCATAGGTTATAAACTCTGGGTGGGAAAACCTTAGATTATAACCTTAGGGAAGTTAGTGGAGAAAATAAAGAGATGAACTCATGTAGAGTTCTAGGGGTTGTGTCAAATCTATTTTTCCTAAAAACAAAAACAACTATTTTAAAATACTAGCAAAGTTTTTTTTCTTGTTTGAAGGATGTCGAGGGAGAAGAGGAGGTTAGAGATATCCACGTTGTGAGTGGCGGTTGGTGGCGGTTTGTGCACGAGCCTATATATTTGAGGCGATGGTTGACTCGAGACTCGGAGGAGTATCTGAAGAGGAGCAGAGGGCAGGAGGACTCGGAAGAAGCACCTGAGGATACTTTATTGGATGAGTTAATGGATAGGATTACGGAGTTGGACGACAAGGTCCTGAGTTGAAGGAGTTGTATCAGGGGGAGCAGCAAACTGCAGCATTGCTTGAGGCATTGGTGCACCACCTGATAATTAGGAATGGGGATCTGGATGACAAGTTGCGGGCATCAGACCAGAAGGCGGATAGGCTGGAGGATGAGAAAGAAGCTATTAGGACCCACTTGGGGCATATCATTAATGGGTTAGAGTCGAGGATTCAGAGTCTTCAAACCGACAAGCATATTATTACCACATTCTGGGGAGAAGAGAGGAGAGAAGCAGGTGTTGAAATTTGAGAAGCTAATGGCAGCGAGTTAGAAGGAGAGGTGAGAGATAAGAAGGTTAAGATAGACAAGATAAAGTACGCATTTAAGTCAGCACATGGAAGGTTTCAACATAGGGTGAATCATTTTCCAAGTGAGGAGCACCTCTAGTCAGAGCGTGTTATAAGCAGAAATTTGGTCTTGGAGATAGCGGATGAGGAGCATGAGGGCGCCATTAAGGCGGGACTTTTAGTTTATTATGATGAACTTTTACTCTTTGGCGTATAGAACGCATATCTTTGAATAATAAGCTTGGTTTTGGTTTTTACCAAGTATGTTGGTTTAAAGTGATGTAAATGGCTTAATGTTATAAGACGATGAAATACCTTGGGTGTTATGTTTATAAATAAATATATTTTTATTTAAGTATGTGATGTGATGATTAAGTCTCTTCTTATGATTGATATATTATGTAGAGTAAGTGATAAGATAATAACATTAAGTTCATTTTAAATAGATAGATGGCTAGAGGAAGACGTCGTTAAACACCCGAGGGTCAAGCGGTAATCTTTGAGGATCCATAGAATCCTATCGTGATTTGTAGACATGTTAGTGGGGGCACTTCAGAATCAAACCCCGAATGCAAATAACCCTCCAGTGGCCCAAGTGGCACACTTCAAGGACTTCAAGAGCGCAGGACCCCCTGAGTTCAAAGGAACCACTGAACCCATCGAAGCTCAAACTTGGGTCAAGGAAATCAAAAAGGCGTTCGCCACTTACATGCTGAAGGGTGAAGCTAACTTCTGGTGGGAGGCAAACAAGACAAGGTCTGGAGAAGGCGTGATACCTTGGGAAGGGTTTAAGAAAATCTTTTTTGAGAACTATTTTCTAGTTAGTATGCAGAGTTGCATGGAGATGCGATTCCTGGAGCTGAAGCAAGAAGACATGACGGTACCTCAATATGCTGCAAAATTCAACGAGCTGGCAAGGTTTACGCCTCACCAGGTCGACACTGAGGAGAGAAAAATGAGGAGGTTTGAGCAGGGTCTCAAACCATGGCAATATAGCAGACTCTCGGTGTTACAGACGAAAAGCTTCACGACTCTCTGGAGAAAGCTATAATGTTGAGGCGGAAGTGAGGCCACGATGAAATTTAATAAGGAAAAAAGAAAGAAGAATGAATGAGGGAATCGCGGGGAAGGTAGCAGTAGCAGTGGTGCAAACAAGAGGAAGTGGAACAATAACAATAGTAGCAGCAACAATTTCAAATCGAGAAACTCTGGGGGAAAACCAGGGGAAACAAAGAAGAGAACAGAGGCATGCAAGGAGTGTGGGAGGAATCACTCGGGGGCATGTCTAAAAGGAAAGAATGTTTGTTTCAACTACGGGCAGGAGGGGCACATCTCTCCCAATTGCTCTGCACCAAAGAGAAATGGATGCTTCAACTGTGGAGCATTGGATCATCAGGCAAGGAATTTCCCAAAGAAGAAAACAGCAGGAGGAAATGGAGGAAGGGGACCAAGCGGTGGGAATCTCGCGATTAATGGACCACCAACTTAGAATCGACCAACAACAAGGACTTTCAACATGACGGTTCAGGATGAGATCGCATCTAGGGACGTGGTTTCAGGTATCATTCCGATCAATGATATATCTGCTTATATATTATTTGATTCGGGTGCTACTTGTTCCTTCGTATCACATGAATTCTCCCAACGATTAAATTTACCCCAGGAAGAATTAAAATATCCTACGAACATAGAAGTTGCTAACAAGGAAATGATTCCTGTTAGCCATGTCTATAGAAATTGTGTTATAGACATCAGGGGATATAAGTTACCCATGGATTTAATTCCAATTCAATTAGGAGAATTTGATGTAATTCTAGGAATAGATTGGTTATTTAACCATGGAGCGATGATAGATTACCAAAAGAAGTGTATAAACCTTAGGACTCCAGATCAGTCTAAGGTAGCATTCTATGGAAGTAGGTCACTGAGACACTCAAGTTGTCTGACGATGATGCAAGCAAGGAAGTTACTAAGAAAGGGATGTGTAGGATATTTTGCCCATATCGTCGATACACAGAAAACAGGGATAGAGATGGGACAAATACCAGTAATGAACGAATTTTTGGATGTATTTCCAGAGGAATTGCCAGGACTTCCGCCGGATCAAGAGGTCGAATTCGTTATAGATTTAAAGTAAAGGGGGACGACACCGATTTTGAAAGCCCCTGCTACGAATGGCGCAAGCGAAATGAAGGAGGCGATGAATACGAGTTGCAAGAGTTATTGGATAGAAAGTATATTCAACCGAGTGTGTCTCCTTGGGGAGCACCAGTTTTATTTATGAAAAAGAAGGATGGATCGATGAGACTATGTATCGACTATCGATAGTTGAACAAGGTGATGATTAAGAACAAGTATCCGTTACCTAGGATAGATGATCTGTTCGATCAACTGAAGGGAGCAAAATATTTTTCCAAGATCGACTTGAGGACGGGATATCACCAGTTAAAGGTAAGGAAGGATGATGTACCTAAGACAGCGTTCAGGACACGTTACAGTCACTACGAGTTCCTGATGATGTCGTTCGGGTTAACAAATGTGCCAGCAGCATTTATGGACATGATGAATCGGGTATTCAAGCAATACTTAGATAAATTCGTAGTTGTGTTCATAGATGATATCTTGATCTATTCTAAGACTCAAGAAGATCATGCTGAACATTTAAGGTTAGTGTTGGAGGCGTTGAGGAAGGATAAGTTATACGCAAAATTCTCGAAGTGTGAATTCCAGTTGGAGAAAGTTCAATTTCTGGGTCACGTGATCGACAAGGACGGAATTTCTGTGGATCCAACAAAGGTGGAAGCGGTTCAGAATTGGGAATAACCAAAGTCACCGACTGAAGTAAGAAGTTTCTTAGGACTGGCAGGCTATTACAGACGGTTTATCTAAGATTTTTCAAAGATAGCGGGAACGTTGATGAATTTAACGAAGAAGTCGGTAAAATTTGTCTGGACGGAGAAATGTGAAGAGAGTTTTAAGGAACTTAAGAAAAGACTGAGTGAAGCACCAGTGTTGTCTTTACCTGATGATACAGGTGACTTCGTGATTTTCAGTGATACGTCACACAAAGGACTTGGCTGTGTGCTTATGCAACATGGTAAAGTTATTGCGTATGCATCGCGTCAATTGAAGGATTATGAGAAGGGATATCCTACCCATGATCTGGAATTGGCGGCAGTAGTATTTGCCTTAAAGATATGGAGGCACTATTTATATGGTGTAAGGTGTGAAATATACACGGACCATAAAAAGTCCGAAGTATATTTTCACTTGAAGGAGTTGAATATGAGACAAAGAAGATGGTTGGAACTTATAAAGGATTATGATTGCGACATCTTGTATCATCCCGGAAAGCTTAAGCGTGGTAGCGAGATGCGCCAAGCGAGAAAGAAGGCGATGATAGGTTGGCAATGCTAATAGCTCAAGAGGAGTTAATTAAGGAGATGGCTAGATTGGAACTCGAGATAAAAAGTCCAAGAGAGCCGGAGGGAAATTGTTCGCAATGGAGGCTCATCCGACTCTATTGGACAAAATCAAGGAAGTACAAGGCGTGATGAGGAATGTGTGAAGGTGAGGACAAGAATTTGGATGAGAAGAGCTTAAATTCGGTATGGGGGTGATGGACTATTAAGATTTGAGAAGACAATTTGGGTGCGGTGATTATGCAATTAAAGAAAGAAATCTTGCAGGAAGCTCATAGCTCAAGTTACTCAATTCACCCGGGAAGCACAAAGATGTATCAGGATCTCTGCCAAAATTATTGGTGGCCCAATATGAAAAGAGAAGTCGCAGAGTCGTCGACAAGTGTTTAACATGCCAATGAGTTAAGGCGGAACATCGAAACCGCGGGCTACTACTTCAACCTTTAGAAATTCCAGAATGGAAGTGGGAGCATATCACGATGGACGTCGTGGTAGGACTTCAACTACTACAGAAGGTTACGATGCAGTTTGGGTGATCGTTGATCGATTGACCAAGTCAGCGCATTTTTGCCAATCAAGATCGAGATATACCTTGGATCGGTTGGTAAAGCTTTACATCAAAGAGATTATTTCAGTGCACGGGTACTGTATCAATTGTGTCGAGATCGCGATCGGTTCACGACAAATTTCGGAGAAGTTTTCAGAAGCGCGTAGGAGGAATGAATCGAGGTTGAGCCACGACATATCATCCTCAAACAGATGGGCGTGAGCGAGAGAACTATTCAAACGTTAGAGGACATGCTGAGAGCATGCGTTATGGATTTCAAAGGGAGCTGGGATGATCACGTACTGTTGGTAGAATTTGCGTACAATAACAGTTATAATGCGAGCATCGGTATGCCACCTTATGAAGCTTTATATGGAAGGAAATGCAGAATGCCATTATGCTGGGATGAAGTGGGAGAACGACAATTGCTAGGGCCAGAATTGGTGCAACAAACTGCAGATGTGATCAAAATAATACGAGCGAGGCTCGTGACGGCTCAGGATCGACAGAAGAAATATGCAGATCAACATCGGCAACAACGAGATTTCGACGTCGGCACTTATGTGTTTTTGAAAGTGTCACCTTGGAAAGGAAAATGAGATTTGGGATGAAGGAAAACTTAGTTCAGATTCATAGGACCCTTGAAGTGTTGAGGCGAGTGGGTGAGGTAAGCTTATGAAATAGCCTTACCTCGGGAGTTAGAACATATACACAACGTGTTCTATGTTTTACATCCCACGACCCTATAAGCGGGATTACAAGCATGTCATAGAGTATGAACCTATTCGGTTTGAAAAGGACTTAACCTACGAAGAGGTCCTATTGCGGGATAATCGATAGAAAAGAACAAGTGTTAAGAAATAAGATAATACCTTACATTAAGGTATTGTGGAGGAACCAGCAGCAGAGTGAGGCTACGTGGGAACTCGAGGAGAAAATAATGAAAAATTACCCTAATCTTTTTGATTGATGTGTAATGATTTCGGGGACGGAATCCTTTTAAGGGAGG
Source organism: Panax ginseng (assembly GCA_020205605.1). Taxonomy (NCBI): domain Eukaryota; kingdom Viridiplantae; phylum Streptophyta; class Magnoliopsida; order Apiales; family Araliaceae; genus Panax; species Panax ginseng. The sequence goes on along the minus strand of CM035136.1, from coordinate 82,351,657 downwards.
GTGAATGTAATATCCGAGTTTTATTTAATTTTTTTTAATTTTTTTTTTGTAATTTAAGAATTGTTAATAAACGAATTTATATGAAACTTTTGGGTGATTTCATTTATTAGATGTATGTGTGTGGTACATATATGTGTTATTTCAAGATATGTGATGAGATGTATTTAAATGGTTGGTTTAGTTTTATTTAACTATTTAAATAAAATTAAATAAGGAATTATTCTATTTTATTACGTGGGATGGTATTAAATTATGAAATTTGGAGTTAGGAGCGGAATTTAGAGATGCGGATTGTGTATTGAATCGAGCGTCGAAATTAGTCGGGATAGGATGTAATCACGAAAAAGTGTCATAATTGACTTTTTGGTCAAAAGTCGACTGTTGACTTTTTTCGAGAAAAAAGTCAACTACAATTCTGAGAGATGAATTTGACTAAGCGGATAGTCCTTAACGTCAGGAATATCGACTTTAGTAGGAATCGATATATGGTTTGTAAAGTTTGGTTCCGATGGGTAAAATAGTCAAATAGCTTATTAATTGATTAATTGATTAAAATAATATATGTAATATTTTAATTTTTTTGTAATAGTAATCAGCTGAACTGATGGACCAATGAGACTATTAAATTGGGACAAGGGAGGAAGTATACGTATATTACATAATAGCTAAGGTGGAAGTAATTTATTTTATTCCTTAAAATCAAAATTCTTTTTATTTTTCTAACTCCCACATTCATTTTCTCTAACTCCCACATTCTTCCTATTAATTAACTATATTATTGTAGTATTAAGTATTGTGAGTAACTAATCATTAGAGTTGGGGGTTATGAGAATCAAAAGACTCTAACAAAGCTATACATATATACAAACACACTTTTTTTTAAGAAAATTCCACCAAGTGAGTAAACATGGAGAAAAATTGAGAGCCTAAGAGAGTTAGAACTAATTTTGGAGGATTACTGAGGATTTGACAAGCAAGGAGAAGGAGCATCATATTAAACCTTGAAGAAATTCGTCAAAAGGTAATTCATGAACCCATTTTATTTTTATAACAAAAATGAGAAGAAAATGCATATAAAATTGGTAAATGATTTGTTGTGGCTTTTTGTTGCCATGTTACTGTTGTTTGATGATTATAGATCATTAACAACAAAAGATATGGGTTAATCATGCATCAAATTCATAGAAAATCAAAGAATTAAGCAATGCATGCTCTACCTTTGATAAAATGTCTCTAAGGTGCTAAGTTAATCAAAAAGGTGGAAGTTTGTTGAAGTTTGATGTTGTGAAATGTGAAAACATGTGAGAGTAGATGATCTGGACATTAGGAATAATTTAATTGCATTCTAGAAGCAAAATCCCGGATTTTTGTCAAATTGGGTTTAACTAGTAATCTGTGATTTTTGGGGTTTTCCGGAGCCTCGGCATCATGTTGTATATGACTCGATTAACATATGTAATAATTTTATAAAATAGTATGTAACATGAGGTACAACCTGTCCAAATTTCATAGGAATGGGAGTTAAATTGAGCAAGTAATGAAAATCGTAGAGTAAACTCTGAAAATCGTAGAGTCAGTGAAAATCGTAGAGTAAACTCTGAAAATCGTAGAGTCAATGAAAATCGTAGAGTAAACTCTGAAAATCGTAGAAGTCAATTGAAAGTCGTAGAGTAAACTCGAAAATCGTGAGCTATGAGATAGTAGAGTGAAAATCGTAGAAGTCAACACTCGAAAATCGTAGAGTCGATTGAAAATCGTAGAGTGAACTACGAAAATCGTAAAGTCTGAGATAGTAGAGTGAAAATCATAGAGTGAACTACGAAAATTATAGAGTAAAGTTTATATTACAACTACTATGCGTTGCTAATAGTTGATGTGCATGATTATACAATTGTGTAGAGACACGTGAAGTGCGAGATAAAACGTAAGTTGTTAATTTGTTATTGGTAAACAACGATCAAGGCAAGTTTCTTACCCTATTTTTCATTATGAATTTATTCAACTCTTATTGATTGATTGCGGTGAGGGTAAGTTTGGGCTTGTGATTAATTAATCATTCGTGCAAGCTCCTTTATTGTAAAGTTCTATAACTTCAATTGAGAGGCGAAACGTTATTGATGATTATTCAGTTCCTATTGCAACTGCTATACTTTAAAGTTTGTATACACTTAATGAACTATATTCAAGCATGCTTTCTAGATTTCGTTTCAGCTAGATGTTATTGATGCAAACATAGTATATTTTTTGAACAATTCAAATCCTTTGAAGCTATTGAATGTTTACCAATCCAAATTGCTTTGGTTAGGTCATGAGAATACTAAGATGAACAACTTGGGATAATGGGGTAGCGATGTCGAGCATATAGTCCCATTTACGCTTACGCGTTTAAACTTTATACTTGTGCACAATGTGTAAGATACGATAGGGTGATCACTGGAGTACTTGAGAGAGACCGTTTACAATCTATTTGATTGTTAGGCCGTCTGATGGTTTTGATGAAACAAAGTAATGTTCGTGGTATCTAACACCCCTTAGTATGCTATTGAGAATTCGAACTCTTATCTTGATATTCCGGTTTATCTCTTGATATTTATTTCAATTTGAGAAAATTCATACTAATGCTTTTACTTACGATGTATGTTCTCAAACTACTTTATATACTCTTTGGGCAATTTTGTGCTCATTCTTGCTTAAACCTTTCGATTAAAATTTATAATGGCGAGGGCTCGGGCAAGGACAAAGGAAAGTCTAAGATGAAATGATGAGAGTTATTTATGTAATAATTATATTTCCGCATATGATGTGATGTAGCGCTAAACGCTAAGTTTAAGTTTTAGTTTATTAAGGGTTGTAAAGACTTAGGACTTTATTTTGAATAAGTATGTAATAGTTAATATTATTATTATTAGAGTTACTTAGATAAATGATGATGTATGTTTTATCGTGAGCACCATGTCCTGTAATCGATGTTAAACGGATTTGGGGGCGTCACAATTGTAGTTCGCTTATGCAGATAGTAGAATATTTGACTTAGAGTTTGATATGGTGATAAAGAGATCTTAGTAGTATATTTTTGGTGTAATAATATTTGAAAACTAAATTCGATTTGAGGTTTTGATATTTTGGAACTCTTAAGGAAATAGGAGTGTTGGTGATCTAATTTGTAAAGTTGTTCTGTTTATTCGATGTCATTAAAGTTTTTGCATGAATTTATGTAAAAAATAAATAAATAAAAATAAATAAATAAATTGTTAAATCTTTGTCATGTGTGAAACATAAACATTTTACGAATTAAATATAACTTTAAATATTTCGGGTATTCGAATCGTATTTAGATGAAGAGAAAATTTTGTGTTTTCGAATTATGTTACGAAGAGTACGTAAGTTTACAAGAACGAAAATCAAGAAAATTGACGAGGACCCGCTCCAACTGTGGAGCATGTGGTTTAATACAATGCAAAACGAATAATCTTAACGGGGCTTGACACGGTAGCTGACGAATCTTTTACAAGTACATTGATAATTACGTGGACCGATGACTTATCCGCGTTAATTGTTACAAATGGTGGTGCTACGTCGTAACTAAATTATTTTTGTAGCTTATTTGAATTCCGAGGACGGAATTATTTTAAGGGGTGAAAAGTGTAATAACCCATTTTTTTATAATTAAATATTAATTAATTTTATCTTATACAATTATGTTTAAATTGGAAAAGGTAAATGATTTTGTTTCCCTCTTTTCTTCCTTGTTTTGTTTGGAAAATTAAATTCTTTTAGTAGATAATTAAATAACTGATTAAATTAAAATTGAAGAAGACTATTTCTTTTGTTAAAGTCTTGTGGTAAAATCATTCGGAGCGGGAAGCTACTTGGGAGATAGAGGAGTCTATTCGAGCGGAGTATCCGCACCTTTTGATAATTACGTACGTTCATTCTTTTGATTCCGGGGATGGAATCCTTTTTAAGGGGTAGGCGATGTAATACCCGATAAAAATTAATAAATAAATAAATATTAAATAATAAAAATTATTTTCTTTTTAAACATATTAATTGGACTTTGTCATTTATTTGGGTCAAAATAGTCATTTAATTTTTGTGGGCTAATGTATTAATAAGTGTTGGGTAAATTAAATTAGAAAATTGGGCTTTAAATTAAGTGGGTCAAATTTATAATTGGGTAATTTTAAAATCCTATTAAAATTTGGAGAGTTAATAAAATATATTAATTAATAAATGATAAGTAAAACCCAAGTCTATCTCACGTAACTCTGATAACTGACTGAGAAAAGAAAAAGAAGAGGCCAGCCGCATTACAAAGAAAAGAGAGAACGGCAAACAGGAACCAAATAGGTAAAATTTTTGTTTGTGTTGTGTACTATAAATTCTTGTGTTGATCAATTGAAATCTAGGTGCATAATTTTCATCATAAAGTCCTGTTGATTGTTGATTGGGTAATAATATATTTATATATTAAATTCGTTAATAATAAGATGGAGTCATGTTGTGTTGTTTGGTTTATTATATATATATATATATATATATATATATATATATATATATATTAATTTCGTTGCATGATGTTATTGAGATGGAGTCTTTGTGATGTTTATTATATATATAGAGAGAGAATTTGAAGGTTATCATATTTAGGCGGTAGCCTGTATGCAATATATTATTTATATATATATATTTATATCTTTTAAGAATTTTGAAAAAAATAATAATTAATAACATGATGCGGAAGAGAAAGCATTGCGGTGTAGAATTTATTATATATATATATATATATATATATATATATATTAATAATCTTTTGGCATATTATATTTTAATACGTATTTGGCCATGAAATTTATAAATCGAAATTGGTAAATCAAATTGAAGTTATTTATATTAAATTGAATTAATTAATCTTGCCAACATAATTATAAAAGTTTTAATAATAATTTTAATAGTATTATGATATTAACGATTGGATGGTAATAAAATCTTATTAAATTATTTAAATTGAACGAAGGGAATTTAAAGAGTTGTATTTGGAATATAAATTTTGGAGTATTAAAAATTGATTAAAGGCATATTAAATAGATTATGAATTATTTTGTGGATTATTAGTTTGAATTATTTTAAATTGAGGTGAATATGTTTAGGTTGTGAATGAAGTTTCGCATTTGATATTGTTGGCATGTGAGGGTAAAATTTTGTGGAGTGTGCTACAAATGGTTTGGAAGTATCAGGTACGGATTCCGTACTCTTTCAGTGATACTCTTTTGTTTTTAATTTGTTCTTTTGTTTCCGTATTTTGAATTCTGTTATGATTTCACATAATTATTTCCTGTGAAATAAATATATTAGTTTCATTTTAGAGTTGATACATATGACTCGTATTTGTACTCTTTGAATTAGGTTATCATGTTTAGTACTATTTATTTCGATAATTGTAGAGTGGTACATGTTGCTACCTTCTTTTTTGAAATCTTGTGATTATAATTTGATTGGGTTCAACATGTACATATAGAACCCTTTTGTTGGTATTTTGTCGCATGTGTTGTGACATGATATTTTTGTTAGAATATATCGTAGGGTATACCTGAGCTATAACCACCTGTGGGGGTACCACAGGCATGTCGTCTTGGCACGAGAGGCATGACACTCTCCGTGGCGGTGTGATTAATCCACGGCGTCTCCGTTTTGGGCTCCGGAGGAAGTGGCCCGTTTAGTGTTTTGTTGTGGGAGGCGTATGGGTTAACCCTAGTTTTCTGTTCTGTGGATTGGTGATCTTGTGCCAAACACACTATCCGATTTGCATACATTTGGATTCGCGGTCCAATGTGTGATTTACTTGTGTGGCATCAGTTGACTTGCCTCCGTGGCATTGTTTTGATGTTCCTGTGTGTCATTATTTTGGTTGCCTATGTGGCATCATTTGATTTGCCTGTGTGGCATTAGTTTGACTTGCCTGTGTGGTAAGATATATTTTTGAGCTCACTCGGTATACAATAACCCCAGCCATTTGTTTCAGTCTATTATTTTATTGTATTAGTTTTGGTTGTTTCTATTTAGTCAATTCATTGAGTTAGTTACTTCAGTTCGTTATTTCTTTATTCTTTTATTGGTTTTGTCAATTACGTTGATTCAGATATATTCATTACTTTGATTCAGATATATTCCATTCAGATATTTGGATATTATATTTTTGTTCGTATTTGCACTTGAGGCTTTGTTCAATATTTTTTCTCAGTTGTTTTTGTATATCAGTTGTATATCTTTTGTATATCTGTATCCATACAGGGCAATTGGCTCATGCTGTGTTTTTCTTCCGGTAGGTTTGCTGGGGTGATTCAGGGCTAGTGTGATGATAGTATTGCCTTGACCATCTAGGTGGTTTCAAATTTTAAGTTTTGATTATTTTGACTCTGTTTGGAGAATTGTATTTAGTACGCTATTAATGGATCAGCACTATTAATATTTTGATGTTATTAGTGCTCTGTTTTCTTAGTTTTGAGGTTTGTTGTGCTTTGCACGTGACCTCCTTTTCCTTTTCGGGAAAGGGGTGTTACATTTAACATGGCAAACTCCAAGAGATGTCTCATGTTGTCGAGCCATGGAGAGAATCTGACAGACTTCACGACACACTTACTTGAGGTGGTCATCACCCGGATCATTTCTAGCACAAATGTATGGTGGAACGCTCAAGACACCTTAACCCAACTCCTATAAAGAGATGAGAACCTTGGTACAATCAATTGTGCAAGGAAGTTGCGTTGAATGGAACATAAATGACACCATGAGCCCTCACTTATATGTAAGCGATAACCTTGGTACAATCAACATTTGATGCGGTAGAAGATGTCACACACAACTATGTATTGTTGTTTGATAAGTAAAATTGAATCTCAAAGAATTAACTAATAAATTAGCTTAGGGATTCTTCAAAAAACCAAAAGTAGAGAATACTCTCATAAATAATTAAATCTGAATATTATTGAATGAATAATTTAATGAATTACATCCATGAGTCTTAAATGATTGAAATCGAAACCCTAGAAATCCTAAAAGGAATCAATAACAAAATATGGAATCAAAATCTACCCTAATATCCTAGTTATAATAGAATACTAATAATAAACTAGAAATATAGAGTTTTTGAAATATATCCACACTAAGAAACCATCAAAACGTGCCTACCTTGAAAAACATGTCAACATATTCTAGGGTATTCCAGAGCACGCTTGGCGGCATTTTGCAGAGAAAAACCCGTCGTGGCTAGGTTTTTGTCCTGGGAATACCCACTGGGGAGGCATGCTCTAGAATACCAATTGAATTTTGTTTTCCCTGTTTTGTAACAGATTGATCTGAATCGCATCCTTGGATCATGTAAAGGAATTTAGGCACTCAATCATCATTTTTGGAACAGGTCGTGGTACCAATCTCCTTCCATATTGCTTAAACTAACGCCATTAGCCCTTCCTTAAAATGCTTAGCTCACCCTCTCATCACGGGTCCAACTGGAACTTGAACTTGCACCAGATCTAAACCAAGACCTCTACTTGAATCCAACCTAGTAAAGTCCTCATCATTCATCTCCTCTTTAAAAGGATTTGTCCTCAAATCGTCACCTACATCAAATGAACTAAGATCAGAAATATTAAAGGTTGCACTAACATTATCCTCACCAGACAAATCCAGTTTATAAGCCTTGTCATTTATGTGTTCCAACACTTGGAATGGAGCATCTCCTCTAGGAAGCAATTTTAAACGCCTTTGAGCCAGAAATTGTTCTTTCCGCATATGTAGCCATCCCAATCTCCCGGTTCAAGGATAACTTGACGTCGACCCTTGTTGTCATATTTTGCATATTGTTTCGTCCTCCTTTTAATGTTGAGCCTCGCCTTCTCATGTATCTTCTTAACAAATTCAGACTTTTTCTTTCCATCCTTGTTAGTAAATTCAAACACAGGTAATGGTGATAAATCCAATGGAGTTAAATGATTAAAATCATAAACAATCTTAAATGGTGAAAATTTAGTAGCAGAATGAATAGATCTATTATAAGTAAACTCAACGCGTGGTAAACATTCTTCCTAACATCTGATATTCTTTTTAATGATAACTCTTAACAACAAAAACAAAGTTCTATTTACTACTTCAGTTTAACCATTGGTTTGTCGGTGACAAGTAGTAGAAAATAACAATTTAGTTCCCAATTTACAAAAAGTCCAAAAATAGCTTGAAAACTTAGCATCTCTATCAGAAACAATGGTTTTAGGCTTACCATGCAATCAAATAATTTCCATGAAGAACAAATTAGCTATATGGGATGAATCGTCAGTTTTGTGACATAGTATAAAATGTGCCATATTGGAAAATCTATCCACAATCACAAATATAGAATCATTACCATGCTTAGACCTAGGTAAACCTAACACAAAGTCCATTGATATGTCAATCCAAGGTTCATTAGGTATAGGCAATGGTGTATACAATCTATGGAGTTGAACACGAAATTTAGGCTGACGACAAGTAATGCATTTAGCACAAATTCTTTCAACATCTCGTTTCATATAACGCTAATAAATATGTTCTTTTAAAACATCCAAAGTTTTGTCAACAACAAAGTGTCCCATCAAACCACCCCCATGTGATTCCCGAACCAACAATTCACGCAAAGAACATGCAGTTAAACACAATTTATTCTCACGAAACAAAACTTCATCCAATTTAAAGTATTTACCTACAACATTCTTTTCACAAGTTTTAAACTCTTCACCGAAATCAAGGTCATTAGCATTCAATTCTTTATTAAAATATACTTTCAAGACAAAGCATCTGCAATGAATTTTTCCTTAACCTGCTTGTATCGAATGACATACAGAAATGTCTCGATAAACTCCTTCCATCGCGCATGTCTTTTGTTCAACTTATGTTGTCCTTTCAAGTATTTCAATGACTCATGATCGGTATGGATCACGAACTCCTTGGGCCACAAGTAGTGTTGCCATGTCTCTAGTGCCCTAACCAATGCGTACAACTACTTGTCATAAGTAGGATAGTTCAAAGCTGCCCACTCAATTTCTCACCGAAATACGCTACTAGTTTTCCTTCTTGCATTAAAATAACTCAAATCCCTAAACCTGAATCATCACACTCAATCTCAAAAGTTTTATTAAAGTTAGGAAAAATAAGTAAAGAAGCATTTGTCAATTTATCCTTACTCAATTTAAATGCTTTTTCCTGTTCATCACCCCACTTAAAACGACACTTTTCTTGATGACCTCGGTCAATGGTGCTATAATCTCACTGAAATTCTGAACAAAGTGTCGATAGAAACTTGCAAGTCCATTGAAGCTTTGAACTTAACTCATATTTATAGGACTCAGCCAATCTCGGATCGCTTGGATTTTCTCCTCATCAACTTGGACTCACTGTGAACTCACAATAAAGCCGAGAAAAACAATTCTATTGAACCAAAACGTGCACTTTTCCATGTTAGCAGATAACTTTTCTTTCCTAAGTACATCTGAAACAGATTTTAAATGAAAAACATGCTCTTCCAAGTTTTTGTTGTAAATGAGAATATTATCAAAGTAAAAACCACAAATTTGTCAATGAATGGACGCAACACATGATTCATTAATCTCATGAATGTACTAGGTGCATTATTTAAACCAAAAGGTAACACTAACCACTCCTACAAACCATATTTCATTTTAAATGCAGTTTTCCATTCATCACCTTCTTGCATTCTAATTTGATGATAACCATTTTTTAAATCAATTTTTGAGAATATGCAAGACCGAAGCAATTATTCTAAAATGTCATCTAAACTAGGAATGGGGTGTCAATATTTTATTGTAATATTATTTACCGCTCGACAATTGATGCACATCCTCTACTTTCCATCTTTTTTTGGCACTAGGATCACCGAAACTACACACCGACTCATACTTTCTCCAACGAACTCTTTTCCCATCAGCTCATTAACTTGTTTATGTAACTCCTTTATCTCCTCGGGATTACATCGATAAGCCGAATGGTTTGGAATGGCCACACCGGGAACAAAATCAATCTGATGTTCAATTCCCCGAATAGGTCGTCCTTGAGGAAGCTCCTCATTTAATACATCTTTGAAATCCTGTAGAAGGGAAGAAACAACACTAGGCAACAAATCATTAGATTTAGTATTCAAAAGCACCTCTTTATACCGAAGTAAAATCATAGGCTGTTTAGAGACCAAAGCTTGCCTCGCATCATTTTTTTGTGAATATATTTGTTTTCTTTTCATCTCATTTCTTTTTCTCTCTTGTTTTTCTCTTGATTTTTCATTTCCTTGCATTTTTGTATCATGGTCTTTTTGTAAATAAATTTGATCCTCATGCACCTGTTGTGGTGATAAAGGACACAATGTGGCTTTCCTTTTATTGTGTACAAAAGAATATTAATTGGTGAAGCCATCATGCTTCACATGCCTATTAAATTTCCATGGTCTCCCAAGTAGTAAATGGTCAGCTTGCATTTGAACCACATCACATAACACCTTTTCTATATATCTTCCAATGATGAACGGTACCAACACCTACTTTGTCACTCTCACATCTCCACTGTCATTAAGATTAGCAATCTATACGGTTGAGGATGTTTGGTTGTTCTCAATCCTAGTTTCTCCACTATAGTTGTACTTGCCACATTGGTGCAACTCCCACCATCAATTACCATGCAATAAATTTTTCCTTGCACAAGACACCTAGTGTGAAAAAAATTCTCACGTTGCTCCAAACTTTCCTCCTTCATTTGCACACTAAGGGCTCTACTCGTAAACAACATCTCGTCATGCATAGAAACCACCCGGTCATCAATCTCCTCCAACAATGGCATAGAATCGGTGTCACTATATTTCCCCCCGGTTTCTTATTGTTGTGTTCTCCCCTTTTGCTGTGTTCCATGAGGTTTTTGGGATGATCCTCCTCGGGTCTCACTGATCTTATCAAGTCATTCATTCATTATCTCCCACCTTCGATTCCACTATTTATTCATGGCTTCTAACATAAACTCCATGTCAAAAGTTATGGAAGATTTCTCTTCAAAATTCCGTTTATCCCTGGAATTAGACCTATTTCCTGCAAAACAAGGGTTAGTAGAAAACAATTTCCTCACCACTCCCTTACATGTTTCACTCGAATCATGATTTCGCTCGTGTATGCACTCAAAATTTGGCTTTTACCCTCGATTAATCTCAATACTGAGCTTCTTATCTCTAAGTATTATCTCTAATAGGTTCTTTTGGAGCTCAACAAACAAAATTCTCAGTTTTACTAATAAGTCAAAATAACTTATCACGAAACAAAATATAGAAGGTATAAATCTCACAATAGCATGCAATCGACAAAAAAATTAAAATTTGAAAATTATTTCTTTACTATTTTTTTTAAATCAACAATTTCAACAGAAATTTTAAGGATAAGTAACTCGCTAGAACTTAGCTTTGATACCAAATGATGGACTCCATGACACGTTTGCGTGAGGTGGTCATCGCACATATCATTTCTAGCACAGTTGTATGATGGAACTCTTACGAAACCTTAACCCAACGCCTATAAAGTGACGAGAACCTTGGTAAAATCAATCGCGCAAGGAAGTTACATTGCATGGAACATCAATGACACATTGACCCCTAGCTTATATGTAAGCGGTAACCTTGGTACAATCAACGATTAATATGGTAGAAGACACTACACACAACAATGTATTGTTGTATGATAAGTCAAATTAAATCCCAAAGAATTAACGAAGGAATTAGCTTAGGAAATCTTCAAAGAACCAAAAGTAGAGAATATTCGTGTATTCATTAGTATCACGACCACAAATTATCCATGCACTACGGGCCAAGGATATTCTTATATTCATCAATGGTCATGATCATACCAACAACTGTCCATCAATGCACTACGGCCAATGAGGACTTTTACCACATCATTTGTAACATTACGGTCATGATTATACCGAATAATCCCTGGTCATAATCATACCAAGTCCATCTATGCACTACAGGCCACAGATGACTTTCAATATATTATAAACATGAGGATGATGACAATGATATAAGAATTCAATTAAACAAGTTCAAGGATAAATTTGTAAAGATTTATAATTTAATTTATCCAGAAATCAATAATGTCCAAATTGTCAACATGATACTGCTTTGTGGAGTAAAATTTAAGAATGCTCAGAAGAATATTTCCATAAAAAGATACTGGATGAAGCGCAAATATCAAGGATATTACACTAATTTCATGGAGTATAGAAGCCAAAACTTTAATCAACTGAGTATAATAGAATATATGAAACCACAAATGGATTTTTGCCGCCATGCGGTAATCCACGTAGATAGATTATTCCAACAGAATAATAAAGAATGGAATAACAAAAGAATTCACCAGGCGTGCGTAATCCGCACAGATAGGTTATTCCAACAGAATAATAAAGATGGAACCTGGTCACGCGTAATCCGCACATACAGGATGTTCTAATAGAATAATAAAGAATGGAACCAGGTCATGCGTAATCCACACAGACATGATATTCCAACAGAATAATAAAGACTGGAACCAGGTCATGCGTAATCCGCACATACAGGATATTCCAACAGAATAATAAAGAATGGAATAACTACAGAATTCACTAGGCATGTGATAAACCGCACATACAGGTTATTCCAATATAGTAATGAAGAATGGAATAACAACCCTTACGAATATTGAAAGAAAATAACTCTCTTCATGAATACGAAAGAATAATACCCCTTACCTTAGAAAAACTGGATACTGGAATAGTGAGGTAGTAGACTTCTCTTCTTTCTCTCTATAATTTCTCTCTATAATAATTGCTCTAAAGCTTTTGTGAATAGGTGAGAAATGAAGGAAGAATGAGCTTCTATTTATAGGAAAATATAGTTTTGATAATTGCACATTTTGGGGCTCGAAATATTACAGTATAATACCTTCCTCTTTTTCTTCATTTTTAATTTAGTCCTGCAAGTATTATCAAACTTGCACGACCTCCCCTAATAGTAAATAATGTGAATTGATAGTTCATTCATGTGACTCAATAGTATAATCATGTGAAAAAACTAATTATAGTATAGTACCTTCAACTATACCTCCATTTTTAATTTACTCATACAAGTATTATCAATCTTGCACCACCTCCCCTAATAGTACATGAATATGAATCAATAGTACACACATGTGAACAAATAGTTATAAGCATGTGAAATAATAGCAATTAATTGCTTATTTATCCGATTAATTACCCAATTGGTCAATATAACCTCCAGACATCAATTATTATCGAAATAAATGTCGATTTCCACTAACACTAATAATCCCAACACAATGTAACTATCAATTTCATCTTTAATCAACACAACTTATTCATCATTAATATTATAACTCACAATATTTAACAACCAGGTCGTTCCAAGGAAAGAGGGGGCTTTTCTGATATGGATTTCTCCTTATTAGTGCGCAATTAGGTGACCAAACCTCTCCTTGACAGAACTTCTAGACATTGTCAATATTGCAAATAATAATATGAGTAACTTTGTCGTCTCAATTATTGATTTAATAATAATAAATATTATCACGGATAATCTTGTAACAATAATTGAATCAATAATATGAGAGATATGATGCAGCAATTATTGTAGCAATAATTGAGTATAACTGAGTGACTTCTCACGTAAGCATCAATAATCAATACCGTGTTCTACTATGCAACCACGCGTATTACTGTACCTTTACTACCAGTTAGTTCAACAGTTTTAACGGTAACACTTTCGCCGTTATTTTTATAAAAAGATAATTCTGTCATTTGCTAACTACGATAATACTTCCGTTGTGGGGTCCACCAATGATTGTGCCGTCGTACGGATATTCCCTATTAAAATGAATATTCCCCGACCAATCAAATGTTATTTAACCACTTCCTTACTTTGCAAAATTTGTAAATATTACCCACAACTATAACATTATATCAAATCCACACCATAATATTCAAAAATATATTTCGAGAACATTATTCTTTATTCATAAAAGTTGGGGTCTTACAATCTGTCTCTCCTTGCAACATAAAGGTGGCAAAGGGAACCTTTTGCTCCTCGGAGCATCCCAAGACATCAAATATCTTAGTGATTTGCTTAATCCACATCTCTGCCTTAAGTGGTTTTGGCTTTCCCAAAAACTCCAGAGGTCCCAGCTCCTTGAACTATTTAGCAGTGACCAGCAATGAGTTTCCATTGACTCCACCTGTATTATGAACATGAGTCTCTCTCGTTTGGTGTTGCATGAATTCTAAAATACTCCTAAACGTACCATCGTTTGTCATTTGGTTGGTGTTGTTGTTTACACGAAGATTATTGCCTTCCCGATGTACATTATTCTAGTTATTGATCGGTGGTGACTGAACGATCTCATGTGCTCCATTGCTTATCTCAACAATTTCAGATGCCATTCTCAAAAAATGTCACAAAACAAGGGTTAATTGACATGCCATATATTATCTCTATATTATGACCGACCAATTAAATAATAAATAAGCTTAGGTAGGTCATACTAGCGAATGATTTACCCATCTCATCCCTCCTAGTTCTAGTCTCACATCTCAGCCAGGGATAATATCCCTAAGCTTTGATACCAACTGTGACGCCCCCAAAATAGGTATACATCACCCATTCTGAGTCGCCAACTACATGATACAAAATTCAAATACAAACTTAATTATACAACTGTCGTGCAAAATACGACATACATAAGCTGTGAGTTTTAATACAAATATTGTCTTCTAGACAATATCCAAACTCAAATGGAGTCATCATTACAATTATTACCACACTATTTTATAAAATAGTGAAGACTACTACAACCACCATCTCGGACCGTCACTCCATTGCCTGACTAGTTCCGGCTACGTTCTTATTTCTTTAAGAGAACAATAAAAGCAAAGGGGTGAGCTCAACTAGCCCACTAAGAAATATTATGACTAAGATAATGCAGAATAAATTATCGTTAGCCTTCAACAGTGTTAAACTGATAGAATACAATATACAACAAGTTTAACTGCAGCGGAACAAGCAATCCATTAGAAGACTCAAGTAGAGCATGATATCTACTATCTTCTATGATTTAAAAGTTTATCCTAAATTTTATCGCTGAGACTCAGCATAATAAATAATCCACATCACTGAATTATCCATGCACTACAGGCCAATGATATTCATTATTATCACATCCACGAATTATCCATGCACTACGGACCAAGGATATTCGTGTTATCACCAATGGTCATGATCATGCCAAACAACAATTCATCTTTGCACCCTTGACCGAAAAGAACCCATGGTCATGATCATACCAACAATTTTCCATCAATACACTACGGGCCAATGAGGACTTTTACCACATCATTTGTAACATTACAGGTCATGATTATACCAAATAATTCTTGGTCATAATCATACCAATCAACAGTCCATCTATGCACTACGTGCCAAAGATGACTTTCATCATAATATATTCATGGGGATGATGACAATGATATAAGCATCAATCAAATGAAATCAAGGATAAATATTAAAGACTTTAAATTTATCCAAAGTTTAAAAATATCCAAATTGTCAACATGATAACTTCTTTGTGGAGTTAAATTCAAGAATAATATTCATGTATCAAAAATAATTTGGATAAAAAAGAAATCAATTTTCCTGGTGAATAGTACCACGTGAATAGTACCCCGACATGAAAAGATTAAAATTTAACAAGAATGTTCAGAAGAATATCATGGTGAAACGATACTAGATGAAGCGCAAATTTCAAGTATATTCTACTAATTTCAAGGAGTATATAAGCAATAATTTACAAAATGAGTGTAGAATTCGAAATCTGAAACGAAATAATATTACTCACATACGACAGAGTATGGAAAAAAAATATTATTTCTTACGAATACTGAACAAAAATAATATCTCTTACAACTGTTGAACAAAAAAAATATTTCTACGAATATTGAACGAAGATAATATTCCTTATAAATATTGAACGAAAATAATATTCCTTGCGAATATTTAACGAAAATAAAATTCCTTACGAATACAAAAAATAATATCGTAAGCGAATATGAAATAAATAATATCTCTTACCTTAAAAGGAGAGCAATTCCAACTGGTATAGCTGAGATACTCTTCAAGAAAATTGCACTGTTTTCTCTACTAAGAGCTTCCTTAAACTCTAAAGAAATACACTCAATATTATAGAAGAAGAATTCTCCGATTCTGGTGTATTTTCAATTCTAAACCGAGCATCCTATTTATAGGAGAATGACAAGATATTATTTAGAAAATTAAATCACGGACGCACAGTGCATGAATCACAAGTGCTCAACCGGCGAAAATTTTCTGAAAATTTGATTTGTACTATTCATTACTGTGCAATAAAATATTCTAATAAAACAAAAATTTTAAATAAAATATAATATATTCTATTTATAATCTAATAAAACAAAACTTATATATATATATATATATATATTCACGCACACCCACACACATCACACACTTTATGCTCCCTCTTTCTCACGCAACACACACACACACACAGATATATATATATATATATATATATATATATATATCTAAGATAACTTTCTACTGTTTATTTTAAAAAATGAGTAAGTGGGGGTCCATATAATAAGAAAAATTTATAACAAATACTTCATAAAAATCCCTCTATTTATTTCAATTCACTTGGCTTCACAAAACATATTTTTAATAACATTTATTCATAATTATTATAACTCGCAATATTAACAACCAGATCATTCCCAGGAAATAGGGGGCTTTTCGATAAGGATTTCTCCTTATTGGCGTGCAATTAGGTGACCAAACCCTTTCCTCAACAGAACTTTCTAGACATCGCCAATAATACAAATAATAATATGAGTAACTTTGTCTACTCAATTATTTATTTAATAATATAAAATATTGTGACAATAATTGAATAAATAACGTGAGATACTATGCAGCAATATAATGTGGCAATAATTTAATAAAACTGAGTGACTTCTCACGTAAGCATCAATAATCAAAGATATTGTACAATATCGTGTGTTACTATGCAACCACGCGTATTAATGTACTTTTACCACCGGTTATTTCAACATTTAATGGTAAAACTTTCGCTGTTATTTTTATAAAAAGATATTTCTGTCGTTTTCTACCTCCGATAATAATTTCGTTGTGGGGTCCACCAATGAATGCGCCATCGTATGAATATTCCACGATAAAACAAATATTTTACCGACCAATCGAATATTTTATGACTACTTGCTTACTTTGCAAAATTTGTAAATATAACCTACAACTATAACATTATATCAAATCTACATCTTATTAAAAAAATATTTTGAGAAAATTAAATTTTTATTCATAAAAGTTGGGGTCTTACATATGTGATTAATGATCAAATGTTGATCAAATAAGGTATACAATTAGTAAGCCCTAATGTTAGATTAGAAACTCTAGCGATCAGTTAGAAACCCTAATGTTCAATTAAGAAACTCTAGCGATCAGTTAGAAACCCTAATTCTATATTCGGAAATCTTAACCCCTAATTGGCAAACCCTAACGTTAAGTATCAAACCCTAAGGGTTATGATTTAAGTGAATCATGTGAAATGACGAAACTACCCTTAAAATTATGTGAGAAATTACCAAAATACCCTTTACTTCTCTTTTAAGTAAAAGGATAAACCAAATCGTGTGACTCACCACTTTGAGATCTCCCATGTGCTCAAAATCCATCCCAAATCTGATATAATTGACACCTAGCAACAACCACATTCATTGGATCAAAGATTGGATATTAAAGAAAGAGAAAAGTTAAAGAAAGCTGTACTTTATTCACTAACCCTAGCCAAGTCTGTCTCTCTCATAAGCCATGAAATCTTGAGAGAAACTAAGTCCTAAGGTCAGCTAAGAACACCCCATACACCATCCAAGAACAGATCAAAAAGAGGAGATCAAAATTTATTCAAGAAAGGTATAAATCCTAACTCTAAGCTAGATCTTGTATGCTTAAGTAGATTTTATGTTTTTATGTTTAAATATGTTATACGTGATGTTATTTAGTGATTTCTGTTGATATATCATGAATCCATAATATTTAAGTGCATGAAAATGAAGATTTAAAAAACCCTAAAAATATGGTCTGACAGTCAAATGTCAGAGGCCATAGATCCTAATCTGTTAAGTGTTAGACTTGCTAAGTGTATTCTTGTTATAGTGTGCCATGAGGAGAGTAAAGTGGAAGTGGAATCATGTCCATATCATTTCCATATTTCAAGTTATTAATGGTCAAACATGGTTGACCAGTCACATAAAAGTATTTCTGGAAAACCCAGAAACTGCCCAGAAAGGGTTTGACAAGCTTTTGAGGGGCTTAAATCTTCCATCTATTATGTTGTTAGCTTGTCTAAGTGTATCATTTTTATACCCTGACATATGGACTACAAAACCATGACATCAAAACACGTAAATGATAAACATGATCCAAGTTATTAATGGTCAAAATGGGTTGGCCAAGCACAAAATCTGATTTCTGGAAATTCCAGAAATTTCCCAGAATAATTTCTGACAGCTAGTTGACTAAGTTAGATCTTGCAATTGTGATGTTGTTAAGCTACCTAAGTGTAATAATTTTGCATCTTGACATGTATTTTTAAACAGTGTGACACTATAACACTCAAACAATACATAAGAATCAAGTTATTAAAGCTCTAAAATGGCTACTCAACACTGTCTGTGTTTATGGGTAACCCATAAACTCAAGAACAGTCCTGACAGGAAGTTTGGTCACTTAGATCTTCTTTCTATGATGTAGTTAGACCCTGAAATTGGTTAGTACTTGTAGTATTACATTAGTACTACACTATTGATACACTCTCATGCCTAGAAACTTAACTAGATGAAAATTAATCATGGTCAAAGTAGCCCTAAGGCATTGTCTAAAGTTGTTATTCGTTGATGAAGAATACCTATTGTGACAGTTTTTGTCGCTAAAGCCTTTAGCGACAGTTTTTATGAAAATTAATTAAATAATTTAAATAAATAGAAAATAATTATTTAAAATTCATAATTAAGTTTTAAACATTATTGTAAGTTATAAAATTAAGTTTTAATAATTTGACATAAATTTCATTAATATTTTAATTTATTTAAATATTAATGATATTAAGCTATATTTAATAATTATATTAAATAAATTAGTTAAAATGATTTTAATATTTTAAAAATAAAATTAAAGTGTAAAATAATATTTTAAGTTATAATGAATAACTTTTAATATTTTGATATAGATTTCATTAATAACTTAATATTAAAGATAATATATTTATTTAATAATTGTATTAAATAAATTATTTAAAAATAATTTAATGTTTTAAAAATCACTTAGAAAATGATATAAAGGTTTTAAAAATATTTGAATTTATAATATATAACTTTTAATATTTTGACATGAAATACATTAATATTTTAATATTAATGGTAATTATTTAAAAATGATTTTAAATATTTTAAAAATCATTTAAATGTGATATTAAGGTTTTAAAAATATGTTGAGTTATTATAAATAACTTTTAATATTTTGACATTGATTTCATTAATATTTTAAATTATTTAAATATTAATAATGATATAATTATTAAATTATTTAGATCATTTTAAAATGATATTAATGTTTAAAAATCATTATAAATGATAATAATTATTTGAAAATTATTATGAGCTTCCTAAAAATATTATAAATGATAATTAAATAATATTGAAGCTTTTAAATAGAGTTTTATTGAAAATAAACTCGATAATTATGTGATAATGCAACCGGGACACTGAATTGATACCGATATCAAACTAGACTAAAACAGTTTGACCTACTAATTGTTTTTATAGGTTCAAATTACTGTTATGAATACGTGATAAGGTATTTAGGTTAAATAATGGTATTATGTGCCATGATGTATTATGCTAATTGAGATATCAATATTATTGATGATAGATATTTAAACGAAGCTAAATTGGATTGTATAGCAGTAGTCAACGACCAAGGCAAGTTTCCTTAACTCAAACTTGAGTTATTATTTTTTAAGCATGTTAAGTGGATAATTATTGTTGATTATTCCACATCTAAGATTATTATTGAACATTCATATTTATTGCAAGTTAAGTAACTCAACTTGAGTTATTAATTTCAAAGCATGATTAGTGAATAATTATTATTGGTTATTCACATCCATAATGATCATTGTTATTTGCACATAGTGCAATTGATTGTTGTCTATTATTGAACAGTTTATGAGCTATGACTCAGCTAATTATTTTGGCGAGACTAATATTTGTTGAAGCATGAAATGTTTTATTATTTGAACTAAGTTGTTATTGAAAGATTTATGCCATTTATTTCGGCTAAATCGATATGGATATTATACGTTGAAATCATAGTATTTCTTTAAAAACAATCCAAACCATATTATTATGGTACAGATTCATGATATAAGACTGAGATGAACAACCCTCATAAAAAGGGGAACTTTATTGTGGTATGGATTCATGTACTTGCAGAAGAATATGTTTTAATCTTTACGGTTAACTGATACACTTGAGGTAATTCAATATTAATTAACTGATGATTCCTCTATTAGTTCATGATCCAGTTGTGATCACTCATCATGAAATATGGGAATATTCCACTATATTGTTGCAGTATTTATAATTCTTCATAATCAATTGAATATTATTGAAACATTGAAAGAGTTTTACTCTTTCATCATTGATTTGTTATTCAACATATAATTTAAGAAAGTCTCATTATTGGAAAATGATTTATTCAGCTACATCAAAGTCCTTTGAATATTGTTGAAGTTCTATAGAAGCTAGACTCCTATATTCCTAATTCATATATTTTATTGTATACTTTAACTTGCGGAGAAAACTTGTTGCACACCTTTACTTAAATAAAATATTTCAGCTAAGGACAAGGTAGCCGAAGGATCTAACAGGGATAAAGGCAAGGCAAATGCGACTGAGTAGTATTAGTTGTGTAATGATGAATAATATATTATATTTTGGTTTAAACCTTTTGTATTATAAGGCATGTAATATTAAGGTTAGAGAACCTAGGATATTGATAAATTTCTGTTTTAAGATATATTTATATTAAAGACATGTGATGAAGGATGTAATTCACAAATGAATGGGTAGTTAGTGTTAGAGTTTATGCCCTAGAGGCCAATTATTTGATATAATTGCTTAACGTTTTGATATTATATTTGATTGAATAAATATATGATTTTAACATAATAAAATTCCTTAGAATAGTGATACAAATTATATAGTTTCAAGTATGTGACTTGAACATGAGATTATATAATTACAATTAGTATCATTGTTCTTAAATGTCCCTAGTCGAGTATCATTGTTGATGGGACAATAATTATGCATTGAGACTAGTATGTGGATTGACTGATGACCAAATCTCATTGTTCATAAATATATGAGATATTAAGTCAATGCATAGGTACATGTTAGAGAACGATGTACTGGACAGACCCACCATAAGAATTCTATATGGAGCATTATGCGAAGTGTCATTAGCAATTCTCATAGTGACAATGATGTAATGGTCCTCCAGGCACGAAATCGCTATATTATTACTACGAGAATTTATGTACTTTGATATCATCAAATGTCACCTTTAATAGGGTGGACTATAAAGGTGATTATTGGGTTCATCATGAATTGTGATGGAATTTAACCATCCTATATATTATGGGTGATATCCATAGGCCTCTTGATTGAGTAGGACAATGAAATACATAGCCATGCTCAAATAGTGATTTGTTTCATATAGTCTACTCATTGATCAAGAAAACTCAGATTGAATTATGAAGAGTATGACACATTCCATGACTCGAGATTAATCTAGGATATTAAGGTTAAAAGGATTAAATTATATTAAAACATTGGTCACGAAAAGGTTGCATCGAATCATCGATCTTATTATTACTTGGGCAGCAATGATGCATTACTAGATGCCGCTCACTATTTATAATTTTATAATATGATTTTAAAATTATTGCCAACGTAATAATAACATATAGGGTCATACACAAAGAACGTAATTAAAAGGAAATTAATTTAAATTGTAAAGATTTAAATATGTCAATATGATTGATAGAATTTTGAATTACGAATTTAAATTAATAGGATAATTTATATATAGGTATATTAATTAAGTAAGACTTAAGATATATATAAATTCAGATTTTAATAATATTAGGTTTTTATTAATTCCTCCTAACTGCTATATATATGATATATATCAGTCACTTTATTTTTTACATCAAAATACAAAACCCTAGCCGCTCTTAGAGAGAGACTAGAGAAAACAGCTTCGAAAATCCTCATCCTTGGTGGCTAGTACCGCGCGGCTTTTCCTTCTTACTGCAGATCGTAGGGCGATTAGCGGATCGTTCGATGTGGATACAAGTAGAGGCAATGACTCGTTTGGATGCGTTGGAGATTCGATCGTATCAATTCCAGTTTCTTAATTCATGGATTGCGTTGGAGATTCGATCGTATCAATTTCAATTTCTTAATCGGTATAATTTCTAACCTCTGAATTAATTGAATTTTTCGCATGGATCCTATTTTAGGGTTTCAGAAATTGCTTTAAAAATTTTATTTCCACTGTGCGTTTCTTTACCGAAAACCCAACATTTAGATGTTATATGTATGATGGATCGTGAGCACCAAACCCAAGGTTAGGGAACTCAGATTTGGGGGCGTCACATAATCTAATCTAATCGAATGGAATTCAATCCCCTAATCCTTGTGAATACTCCTCCTTTTATATCCCTTTTTTTGTCTTTCAGTTTTCCTTAAAGTCTTTCAAACCTTCAGCCCAAACAAATCCCTTTTAAACTAAACTTTTGAAAACTTTCTTTCTTCCCGAGAACTAAGCCATTTCGTAGTTTTTATACTAGGAAACTTAGCCCTAGTGCATGAATAGTACTAGAAATTACGAAATGCCATTAAGCTTTATTTTTCATGTTTTGATCCTCCAACGCCGTTTCCTGGAACACAAACACAAAAACAAGTGAAATGACACTAAAAATACTTAAAGTTAACAAAGAATTAAGCCTAAAAGGTATCCAAATTGTAGGTTCAAAACCCATTCATCAATAAAGATCTATATTGATAGATTTAAAAGGATGTTTGGCATGACGTAAGGAACGTATATTCATTTGATGTTAAAGGGGTTTAACATGGAAAACTCCAAGAGATGTCTCATGTTGATGAGCCATGGAGAGAATCTGATAGACTTCACGACACACTTACTTGAGGTGGTCGTCGCCCGGATCATTTCTAGCACAAATGTATGGTGGAACGCTCAAGACACCTTAACCCAACTCCTATAAAGAGATGAGAACCTTGGTACAATCAATTGTGCAAGGAAGTTACGTTGAATGGAACATAAATGACACCTTGAGCCCTCACTTGTATGTAAGCGGTAACCTTAGTACAATTAACATTTGATGCGGTAGAAGATGCCACACACAACTATGTATTGTTGTTTGATAAGTAAAATTGAATCTCAAAGAATTAACTAATAAATTAGCTTAGGGATTCTTCAAAAAACCAAAAGTAGAGAATACTCTCATAAATAATTAAATATGAATATTATTGAATGAATAATTTAATGAATTACATCCATGAGTCTTAAATGATTGAAATCGAAACCCTAGGAATCCTAAAAGGAATCAATAACAAAATATGGAATCAAAATCTACCCTAATATCCTAGTTATAATAGAATACTAATAATAAACTAGAAATATAGAGTTTTGGAAATAAATCCACGCTCAAAAACCATCAAAACGTGCCTACCTTGAAAAATGTGTCAACATATTCTAGGGTATTCCCGAGCACACTGGGCGGCATTTTGTAGAGAAAAACCCATCGTGTCTAGGTTTTTGGCCTGGGAATACCCACTGGGGCGGCATGCTCTAGAATACCAATTAAATTTTGTTTTCCCTGTTTTGTAAAAGATTGACCTGAATCGCATCCTTGGATCACGTGAAGGAATTTAGGCACTCAATCATCATTTTTGGACTAGGTCGTGGTACCAATCTGCTTCCATATTGCTTAAACTAACGCCATTAACCCTTCCTTAAAACTCGTAGCTCACTCTCTCATCACGGGTCCAACTGGAACTTGCACCAGATCTAGACCAAGACCTCTACTTGAATCCAACCTAGTAAAGTCCTCATCATTCATCTCCTCATGAAAAGGATTTGTCCTCAAATCGTCACCTACATCAAACGAACTAAGATCAGAAATATTAAAGGTTGCACTAACATTATACTCACCTGACAAATCTAGTTTATAAGCCTTGTCATTTATGTGTTCCAACACTTGGAGTGGACCATCTCCTCTCGGAAGCAATTTTAAACGCCTTTGAGCCAAAAATCATTCTTTTCGCATATGTAGCCATCCCAATCTCTCGGTTCAAAGATAACTTGACGTCGACCTTTGTTATCATATTTTGCATATTGTTTCGTCCTCCTCTTAATTTTGAGCCTCACCTTCTTATTTATCTGCTTAACAAATTCAGACTTTTTCTTTCCATCCTTGTTAGTAAATTCAAACACAGGTAATGGTGATAAATCCAATGGAGTTAAATGATTAAAATCATAAACAATCTCAAATGGTGAAAATTTTGTAGCAGAATGAACAGATCTATTATAAGTAAACTCAACGTGTGGTAAACATTCTTCCAAACAGCTGATATTCTTTTTAATGATAACTCTTAACAACAAAAATAAAGTTCTATTTACTACTTCAGTTTAACCATTGGTTTGTCGGTGACAAGTAGTAGAAAATAACAATTTAGTTCCCAATTTACAAAAAGTCCAAAAATAGCTTGAAAACTTAGTATCTCTATAAGAAACAATGGTTTTAGGCTTACCATGCAATCAAATAATTTCCCTGAAGATCAAATTAGCTATATGGGATGAATCGTCAGTTTTGTGACATGGAATAAAATGTGCCATATTGGAAAATCTATCCACAATCACAAATATAGAATCATTACCATGCTTAGACCTAGGTAAACATAACACAAAGTCCATTGATATGTCAATCCAAGGTTCATTAGGTATAGGCAATGGTGTATACAATCTATGGAGTTGAACACGAGATTTAGGCTGACGACAAGTAATGCATTTAGCACAAATTCTTTCAACATCTCGTTTCATATAACGCTAATAAATATGTTCTTTTAAAACATCCAAAGTTTTGTCAACAACAAAGTGTCCCATCAAACCACCCCCATGTGATTCCCGAACCAACAATTCATGCAAAGAACATGCAGTTAAACACAATTTATTCTCACGAAACAAAACTTCATCCATTTTAAAGTATTTACCTACAACATTCTTTTCACAAGTTTTAAACTCTTCACCAAAATCAAGGTCATTAGCATTCAATTCTTTAATTTGCTCAAAACTAAGTAATTTCGAATCAAGAGTATTTATTAGAATATACTTTCAAGACAAAGCATCCGCAATGAATTTTTCCTTAACATGCTTGTATTGAAAGACATACAGAAATATCTCGATAAACTCCTTCCATCGCACAAGTCTTTTGTTCAACTTATGTGTCCTTTCAAGTATTTTAATGACTCATGATCGGTATGGATCACGAACTCCTTGGGCCACAAGTAGTGTTGCCATGTCTCTAGTGCCCTAACCAATGCGTACAACTACTTGTCGTAAGTAGGATAGTTCAAAGCTGCCCACTCAATTTCTCGCCGAAATAGGCTACTAGTTTTCCTTCTTGCATTAAAACAACTCAAATCCCTAAACCTGAATCATCACACTCAATCTCAAAAGTTTTAGTAAAGTTAGGTAAAATAAGTAAAAAAGCATATGTCAATTTATCCTTACTCAATTTAATTGCTTTTTCCTGTTCATCACCCCACTTAAAGCCACACTTTTCTTGATGACCTCGGTCAATGGTGCTATAATCTCACTGAAATTCTGAACAAAGTGTCGATAGAAACTTGCAAGTCCATGGAAGCTTTAAACTTAACTCACATTTATAGGACTTAGCCAATCTCGGATCGCTTGGATTTTCTCCTCATCAACTTGGACTCCCTGTGAACTCACAATAAAGCCAAGAAAAACAATTCTATTGAACCAAAACGTGCACTTTTCCATGTTAGCAGATAACTTTTCTTTCCTTTGTACATCTGAAATAGATTTTAAATGAAAAACATGCTCTTCCAAGTTTTTGTTTTAAATGAGAATATTATCAAAGTAAAAACCACAAATTTGTCAATGAATGGACGCAAAACATGATTCATTAATCGCATGAATGTACTAGGTGCATTAGTTAAACCAAAAGGTAACACTAACCACTCCTACAAACCATATTTCATTTTAAACGCATTTTTCCATTCATCACCTTCTTGCATTCTAATTTGATGATAACCATTTTTTAAATCAATTTTTGAAAATATGCAAGACCGAAGCAATTATTCTAAAATGTCATCTAAACGAGGAATGGGGTGTCAATATTTTATTGTAATATTATTTACCGCTCGACAATTGATGCACATCCTCTACTTTCCATCTTTTTTTGGCACTAGGATCACCGAAACTACACACCGACTCATACTTTCTCCAACGAACTCTTTTCCCATCAGCTCATTAACTTGTTTATGTAACTCCTTTATCTCCTCGGGATTACATCGATAAGCCGAACGGTTTGGAATGGCCACACCGGGAACAAAATCAATCTGATGTTCAATTCCCCGAATAGGTGGTCGTCCTTGAGGAAGCTCCTTGGTTAATACATCTTTGAAATCCTGTAGAAGGGAAGAAACAACACTAGGAAACAAATCATTAGATTTAGTATTCAAAAGCACCTCTTTATACCGAAGTAAAATCATAGGCTGTTTAGAAACCAAAGCTTGCCTCGCATCATTTTTTTGTGAATATATTTGTTTTCTTTTCATCTCATTTCTTTTTCTCTCTTGTTTTTCTCTTGATTTTTCTTTTCCTCGCATTTTTTGTATCATGGTCTTTTTGTAAATAAATTTGATCCTCATGCACCTGTTGTGGTGATAAAGGACACAATGTGGCTTTCCTTTTATTGTGTACAAAAGAGTATTAATTGGTGAAACCATCATGCTTCACACGCCTATTAAATTTCTATGGTCTCCCAAGTAGTAAATGGTCAGCTTGCATTTGAACCACATCACATAACACCTTTTCTATATATCTTCCAATGGTGAACGGTACCGACACCTACTTTGTCACTCTCACATGTCCACTATCATTAAGATTAGTTATCTATACGGTTGAGGATGTTTGGTTGTTGGTATTCCTAGTTTCTCCACTATAGTTGTACTTGCCACATTGGTGCAACTCCCACCATCAATTACCATGCAATAAATTTTTCCTTGCACAAGACACCTAGTGTGAAAAAAATTCTCACATTGCTCCAAACTTTCCTCCTTCATTTGCACACTAAGGGCTCTACTCGTAAACAACATCTTGCCATGTATAGCAACCTCCTAGTCATCAATCTCCTCCAACAATGGCTTAGAATCGGTGTCACTATATTTCCCCTCGGTTTCTTGTTGTTGTGTTCTCCCCTTTTGTTGTGTTCCATGAGGTTTTTGGGATGATCCTCCTCGGGTCTCACTGATCTAATCAAGTCATTCATTCATTATCTCCCACCTTCGATTCCACTATTTATTCATGGCTTCTAACATAAACTCCATGTCAAAAGTTATGGAAGATTTCTCTTCAAAAGTCCCTTTATCCTAGAATTAGACCTATTTCCTGCAAAACAAGGGTTAGTAGAAAACAATTTCCTCACCACTCCCTTACATGTTTCACTCGAATCATGATTTCGCTCGTGTATGCACTCACAATTTGGCTTTTACCCTCGATTAATCTCACTACTGAGCCTCTTATCTCTAAATATTATCTCTAATAAGTTCTTTTGGAACTCAACAAACAAAATTCTCAGTTTTACTAATAAGTCAAAATAACTTATCACGAAACAAAATATAGAAGGTATAAAATCTCACAATAGCATGCAATCGACAAAAAATTAAAATTTGAAAATTTTTTCTTTACTATTTTTTTAAATCAACAATTTTAACAGAAATTTTAAGGATAAGTAACTCGCTAGAACTTAGCTTTGATACCAAATGATGGACTCCATGACACGTTTGCGTGAGGTGGTCATCGCACATATCATTTCTAGCACAGTTGTATGATGGAACTCTTACGAAACCTTAACCCAACGCCTATAAAGTGACGAGAACCTTGGTAAAATCAATCACGCAAGGAAGTTACATTGCATGGAACATCAATAACACATTGACCCCTAGCTTATATGTAATCAGTAACCTTGGTACAATCAACGATTGATATGGTAGAAGTCACCACACACAACTATGTATTGTTATATGATAAGTCAAATTAAATCCCAAAGAATTAACGAAGGAATTAGCTTAGGAAATCTTCAAAGAACCAAAAGTAGAGAATAATCTCACAAATAATTAAATCTAAATATTATTGAATGAATAATTTAACGAATTACATCCATGAGCCTTAAATAATAGAAATTGAAACCTAAGGAATCCTAAAAAGAATCAATAACCAAATATGGAATCGAAATCTACCCTAATATCCTAGTTATAATTGAATACTAATAATGAACTAGAAATATATAGTTTTGGAAACAAATCCACGCTAAAAAAACCATTACGCAACACCGGGGCGGGCGTTGGCAGAGACCTTCACGCCGGAGAGACTTCAAAGTGCGTCAGGGCAACATTTGGTAGAGAAAAATTGTAGCATCCCCAAATCCGAGTACTTTTTACCCCAGTTCTGGTACATCATTTTTATAACTATTGCGGAAGATATAAACATAAATTGTTTATACATTAACCTTTTACAACATAAAACCCAAGGTCTACAACCTTAACTTATTACATACCTTCAATATCTTAAAGGTTTACAATATTATTTTTGTCAGAAAATTTAATATATCTAACTGCATCATAATTTAATCTTGCACTTTGTCTTTTGCTTCTGTCTTTACTCGAGCTTTCATCTTAATCTGATTTTTTTTTATCATGATATAGCAAGGGTGAGCAACAAATTTGCCCAACAAGTTTTAAATACAATGAAGATATATCATGATTGAAAAGAATGAATAAGCTTTCAAGTTTTCAATAATATAATAATTATGAAATAACATGAATCAAGTTTCAATAATTGCATGACTGAATCAATAATGTTTGAAGGTCAACAATGACCATAAACAATTTAACTGAACCTTATGGTAATGAAGGTGATCAGCCTTTCATACCTAATGAACATTTGCAACATGCACTAAGTGTGAATCAATAATCAGTATATACGTGAATAATCAACAACAATTATTCACCAACATGCTTTGAACATACAACTCAAGTTTGAGTTAGGGAAACTTGTTTGTACCGCTGATTACCGCTAAGCAATCTAATTTAATCCCTCATGAAAGTCCTATCAATTACAAGAGTTATCTTTCAATTAGTATAACATACCGATTATCTCAATATACTATTACTTATCAATCAATTATCTAACACTTAATCAAATATTAGATAACATCTTAACACATTAGCAATATTGTCATCCTTAGATAATTCTTTAATCACTATATCATATCCATTATGATTCAACACTCTCTTTTTCATTTCATAAGTTATTCATTAACATCTAATAAGTCAAATACTTATCCAGCAACCTGAATTCTAAATCTAGCAACCAAATTGCCAATCCAACAGACTGGATTCCAAATCCAACAACCTAAACTGCAATCCAGCTAATTAGATTCCAAATCTAATAACTAGATTGCAATCCAGCAAGCTTGGATTCACCAATCCATCAATCCAGCAAGCTAGATTCTAAATCCTTCAATTTCAGTAAGCTTCTTTTCAATCCAGCAAGCTGGATTAATCAGATTTTCCAATCCAGCAAGCTGGATTCCATATCCTTTTCACGAAAATACTAAAACAGTTTATTATTTTTCTATATTTTGTCCAAACACAAATACATATATTTCGTACACAAAAAGTATTTTTCCATAATTTTCCAACTCCCTTTGGTATTTTTCAAAAATCATTTTTAGTCAATTCCTTAAGAAATTAGCCCCATCACGCTTAACTCCAGAAATTCCCATCTTTTGATACAATCTTATACATATTAGCATGACACTCCAGTTTAAATTTTTTGGCCATCGGAGTTATAGAACTCCGGTTATAGCGATTTTCGTCGGAAAATCACAAAAATTGAAATGGTCATAACTTGGTCATTTTAAGTCGGAATGAGCTCATTTTTGGACAGGAGGTACGTCATACCATATATTTTCATGTCCCAAAAGGCCGGAATTAATTTCACAATTTAAGTGGCTGAAACAGACCTTACAAATACTTTGGCAGTAGCAAAATTGGAAAAATATGTTTTTCGTACTTTGTTAAAAATATTCCATACGGAAATGTACAACTCCTTTTTGAGTGATTCCACTTGGAGATGTTAGATAACTTATAATAGTATCTTCCCAAAAAATTTTAGAATTTTTAAATGTCCGAAAAATGACTAAACTTCCCCTACTCTTAACTTTCCAAAAATAGTCAATTTTTCCTTAAAAGACACAAAACAGTTTTTGCTAAATCAATCACTACGGACTGTATACTCAACATTTTTGAGTGCTACCACTTGGGTTTAGTAGCTAACTTACATATCTAGCACCTCTCTTTGACGGATCGCAAAAATAAGGTGTAGATCAAAAACGGTAGAAATCCAAAGTACATAAAAATTTTAGTGCTCATAAACTAGAAAAAATCATTTTTCTTTATTTTTGATTTCCAACTAAAAGAACACCCAATATGGGTATATCTAAACATGAAACACTCAATAACAAGTATATTCATGGTTTTTAAGTTTAGAAACATAGTTTCAAGATTTGATTTACAATAATAAAAAATTACATAACAAAAAGTATTTATACCTTTGATTGTCATGCCCTCCTTCTTATTCTTCTTCATTATTTGATTATGGAGATTTGATGTCTTACCAAAGACTCCCCTTTCTCTCCTCCATGGTTTCCGAATGGACTCCCTTCTCTCTCCCTCTATTTGGTATATCTTACTAGCAAATATGGAAATGAAATAAAAGAGAAGAGAGAGAAAACAATAGATTTTAGTAAACTTGATGTATCACATGCTCCTCTCCTTTCTCTTCCACTAACCCACCGGCCATGTGGCCATTAATTCTCCACAATTCTCCACCAATTCTCTCTCTCTCTCATTAAGAAATGTGGCTACTTAAAACTTTGACACCTAGCTATTTGGATGAAATATCTTTTGCCACATGTGGTGTTTAAAATTGATGATGTGTTTTCACCATTTCCTCTCCTTTTCTCCTCCACTCACCTTCCGGCCAAGTGGCCTTAATCTTGTCCAAGTTTTGCTTTGATTTTTATTGCTCCACTTAGTATAACAAATGTCTAAAATGCCCTCCATAATTGTGCCAACACTTGGGCCACCATTTATAATCTTTTGGGCTTCTAGATTAATTTCTTGGGCTATGTAAAATTAACATAGTTCAATCCTTTTTATCTTATCCTACCCTAAATATTTAATTAAGGTATCCATTCCATACATTTAGAATTTAAGTCATTACTCTTGTACGCTAAATTTTATAACCAAATTAAACTTACTTTAATTGAGTTATAAAATTAATAAACTTGAGATAATAAAGATATATCTCTTAACTTAATATTCAATATTATTATTCTCCCACATGTTCCTTAATAATTGGGCTCACTTGGGCTTAACATTTAATTCTTTTGGCTTTCCGAATAAAATATTTGGACTTCCTAACTAAAATGTTTGGGCCATAATATTAATATGATCCATTACATTAAATTCCAACTTACCCTACTCATTTCATTAGAGTTTCCATGTACACAATTTAAATACAAATTCTTACCCAAGTACATTTAATTTTTTAACCCAATTAGACTTACATTAATTAGGTTGTAAAATTAATTAATCGAGATATATAAAATAAATCTCTTAGAATTAGTATATATTTTAAATACCATAATTCTCTCATCCTATAACCCTTAAGTTATTCAATTCTTCATTCCTAATATATAATTAGGATCACAATAGTTTTTTTTATTTGTTTATATAATAAATAAATATAAACCATCACATAATATTCATATTCACTTACTCACATAATCATTAAATAAATTGTGACATGTTCCATAATTCTCTTAGATTAGGTCACTAGTATATATTTAAACACTAGAACCACTAATTAAAAATAACCCTTTAGGTCATTTAATTCTCATACTTAATTTAAATAACTTATTTAAGTTATACAATTTATCTTGTATAATTAAATTTAATTTCCTCCTCCTCTCCATAAATTGTTTTCAAACAATTTATTATTATATTAAATATATAATTTAATATATTCAATTATTTATTCAAATATGAATTTAATTTACTCTTTGCTTTGATACCAATATACATATTTACATATTGGATCTCTTTTCATATTTTTACTTTACATCATTTGGTATAATATTAAATATTATATCATTATCCATATAACATAATACCATATATCCAATTATTTCCTTTACTTTCTATAAATTGTCTTCACAATTTATTTAACTGAAGTAAATATATTAATATATTCACCACAAACACATATTCTTAGGAACTTATACACTAACATATACCTCATTATCAGACTATCACTTATAGTCTATCAAATCATTCAAGTTCTTCTCCAAAAAAATTGAAATCCTTAAAATTCCTTCACAGAAACGTTAAATCCATACACTTATTTTCTGTCTATGTTCATCTTATAACCTTTAATCCATCATTTTAGGATTTTAATAATTATCTAAATTCTCGGGTTGTTACAAAAACCCGTTGGGGTTGGTTTTTTACCTGGGAATAATTGTCGGGGCTGCATGCTCTAGAATACCAATTGAATTATGTTTTCCCTATTTTGCAACAGATTGATCTGAATCGCATCCTTGGATCATGTGAAGGAATTTAGGCACTTAATCATCCTCCTTGAACCAGGTCATGGTACCAATCTCCTTCCAAATTGCTTGAACCAATGCCATAAGTCCTTCCTTGAAACGCTTAGCTTTCCTCTCATCATGGGTCCAACTGGAACTTGCACCGGATCCAAACCAAGACCTTCATTTGAATCCAAGCTAGTCATGTCCTCATCAGAATATCTCCTAATAATTCCCATAGACCCCTAAAAGTGAGATTGCATAAGTAGTTATCATGTATGCAATGAAATATATGAGACTTGATATTGATCAGTCGTATTTTGGAAAAGATCACTATAAGACAGTGAAAAACATCTTAAAGTACTTACTTAACACTAAGGATGTGATCATGATTCATAGTTGGTCTGAATTAAAACTAGAGGGCTAAATAGACTCAACTTTTTTCAGACTAACAAAGACGATAGAAAATCCACTTTAGGGTAAATACTTACCTTGAATGGTGGTGCAGTAAATTGAAAAGGTTCCAAACAACAAATTGTTGTTGGTTTAGTGACAAAGACAAATTATATAGTTGTAAAATAAGCTGTAAGTTGATTGTTTGGTTGAAAAGTTCATTACAGAACTAGGAATAGTTCTTAAGTCTCATCTTGGATCTAAACATGTGTTGTGAAACTTTCATTTGATTTTTGAAATCATTGAAAGAGGAGAAATCACTATAGAGATATTGGACTCTCAAAAACAACATTGCAAATCTATTTACTAAAGCTTTCTCCAATTGTAGGATGATCGTCCCTTAGACAAGAATGGTATTAGATACAATGACGATTGACTTTAGTGCAAGTGAGAGATTGAAAGTAGTATGCACTTAAGCCAATCATATTTGATATGATGTTGCATATACGTTGTAATCTTTTTCGTTTATTAATAATATAATTAATTTATTAAAGGAATTTTACTTTATCTACATAGTTTTGTTATATTAAATGTGATAAACCCATAGTTTTGAGAAATGCATTTAGACTCGTGATGATGATCATGCTAATGAGATCTAAATTCTAGATAGCTCACAAACTAAAATCGTCCCTAATAGTTGGATTACTAAAATGGGGATTAATGAATCCGGATAGATTGGTACATACGTTAATTGCTCTTAGGAAGAGGATAATTGATCTCATAATCATTTGTGTAGAGATAATAAAGCAAGTATGTAGGTGCTTATTCAAGAATAAGTTCATAGAACGTGGCTTGCTAAACAAATAACTAATAGAGTTTTACTCACCTATCAATAAAAATTCCTATAAAGATAGTAGTACAAGTGATCCCTGGACTTGAGATCATCATAGTATATTGTGTATGATGAGTTATGCTTTGACATATTACTTAAGACCTTTAGGGTATATCAAAGGGTATGCTTGGGAATAATAAATTGTATATAGAGATAATGAATGATCAACAAAAAATCTACCACTTCTAGTAAAAGGAGAGAATGTCATATGTGATTCGATAAATGACAACTTAATAGTCTTTGGCCAAAGCCGAATGAAATTAGAAAGGTGTTTCTAATTTGCATTAATCAGAGTTGTGCATTTGAGAATCGAAACATATATAATTAAATAATATAAGACTTGATAGTAATTCCATGTCTTATATTTAATTGGGACATTGTATGGTAGAAGGATTGAATTGTATGGTAACTTTGCACTAAAATGTTCTTTTATGATAATTGTTGATATCTATATTATCTGCAAAGTTGTTGATCGCTAAGGGGGCTTACACTTATTGTAGAATAAATATTATTTATTTAAATGAATTAAATAGTTTAATTATTTATTTAAATAAGATTATAATTGTTCTAATTAATTTATTCACAACCTGTTTAATATGGAAAACCTAAAAGGTCACACCGCAAAAGAAAAATATTTATGTAAGAAGTAAATGACATAGTCGTAATAATATGTTAAGTATATTTAATTAAACAATGGTGATAGAATAAATTAAATAGCTTAATATTTTGAAAATATTAAATATAAATTAATAAGAGGTGTCTTATTAATATTAGTACTATTATTATTATTTAAATTCTAAATGGTTTAGGAATTAATTAATAAAAGTACTCTCATAAGTTCCTAATTGGATTAGAAATTTAATTTATTTAAAAGAGTTTAATTAAATAAAACCCTATTCCTAAATAGTTTAAGTGAGTTGGTATTATCTATAAATAAGAGAAGTCTTATTATGTATTGTGGTTAGACAGTTAGCCACACTTCCAATAGTTGGGAGAGTACTGACATATTCTCTAGAGAGAGAAAACTAGGGTTTTGCCGAACACTCAATTTCTTGAATACCTATTATTCCTTGGTGGATCACCTCTAGAGGCCAAATAATTAGGTGGCTTGTATTGATTTAAAGAAGGATTCTCATTAGTGGAATTCAAGGAGAACACGAAGGAATTGGAGGTGAACTTGTACCCGAGGAAGCTTTGATTTACAAGGGTGTGATTACATATCTTCCTCTCTTTCGTTTAATTAATAATTGTGCACAAGGATTATCATGGCGATGGTTTGTAACAAAAATTTTAAAATTCGATTTTATCGCGCTTCCGCACTAATTATGTAATTTGATTATATGTTCGCGCTATATACAAACCTAACACTAACATCATAATCTACCATCCAAGCTAGGGTTCTTCATTAGATTTCAAGAAGCGTGAAGGAGAGTAAGTTGGAGGCTAAGCGTGGAGATCAATAGACTACATGCCACATATTTTTTTCTCTTCTATTTTCCTTTAATTGTTGTAATCCTAAGTTTTTCTTTGATTTTATGAAGACGTTTCCCAACCTTGTTATAACTTAACTTTTTATTAAGATTACAATGGAATCCAATGTTTAGTTTAAATTAATTTCCTCTCATTTGTAGACACTCAAAATTTCGTTTTCCCTGGACTAACCCTACAGAAGGGAAAAAACATCATTTCACTTCGGAGACAACCCCAAGGTAGGGAAAAAGCATCATTTCACCCCGGAGACAACCCCAAGGGGAGATGAAGGCAAAAAGATGCCCAAACATGATGCGAACCAAATAATAAACGCAAACCTAAGGATGTGACCATAAGACATCACCACAACAACCAATGAACTGCAAGCTATCGAAGACGAGCAGATTGACAACCCTCGGGAGCCGAAAGATACCTTTTAGCTAATTGCATCATCTTCCCGGACTCTGAGTCAGTCAGATTTGACCACACTTCGCAGCCTTCCGCAAAGACTTTCAGAGATTTTTGGTTACGGAGTTTAACTTTTATCGAACCGAGACATAAGGCACGAACTTTGAGACAGCGAAACCCTTGGGGCCTAACGTCAGGTGTACCTGCTCTAGTAGTAGGTACACATGCGGTTAACTCAAATCAATAAAACTAGCAATAGGAAGCTCATTAATCATATACGCACAAGAAGGAAAAGCTAGAGAGAGAAAAGGCTCGGGTCTTACATCTTTTTACCATCTTTGAGTTGTTTGATTTTATATATAATACATATTGTAAGTTTAGAGTGATATAAGTTGATCCCAAGCCAATAGAATCTTGTTCACATGTTCCCCAAGGTGACAAACACTCATTTCAATCACTTTCTTTTTAAATGTTGTTATACATACTATATTTATGTAGTTATTGCAATTTATACCAGTTAAATTTGTTGTTTCACATATATAGTGCATATTAGTTGGTAGACATTGAGTTACTATCGGTTAATTTGTGCATATTAAGTTGTAAATCAAGTTATTGGACTAGATCTACCTAGATCTAGCCAAATCTAGCACTTTGAATGGTTATAAAGCATGATGCTCTAACCTATATGCTAGATTGGCTTAGATCCATGGTAGATCTAGATGTTTTACTACTTTTGGTTAGTCCCAGTCACTCCGTAGAGCCCTAGATCTGTATCTAAAGGCGAGGGGGTCTTAATGGCTCGATATGGGGATTTCAACCAATGAAATCACCTAACATCAAGTCTATGATGTTGTATATACATATTTAAACATGTAAATGTGATCTTAGGAATCCTGGGGTTGAGATTTACTGAAAGGATCTTAACTAGATTTTTATTATGGACTTTTTGGTTAAATGTAATGTTTAAATACTGCAAATCGGTGTACATAATATATTGGATCTTAAAACGAGTTCAAGGGGTTGGTCCCGAGAATTCAGATTTAAGATCCCGTGATAGTGAAAATCATGTTTGTGGGTGTTTGGGTTCATCAAGATGGCTTTCATGCCCGATGATGATCTGACCACTTTTTGGCGCTTTATTGCATACATTATGACCCAAAATGATTTTCCAATAAAATCACAAAGATCTTTCATACATAATAAAGAGATTTGGGTAGATCATCTAAGAAACATAAAGATAAAATGAAGTATCAAAGGTATATCAATTTCGGGCGAATGATTTGAAAATTATGATTTTCTAAAATATCATTCGAAATGTATATTTTGTCTAACATTTTTGCCAAATCAAATCCTTCGTACATAGGTGCAAAGAGGAACAAAGCTACTTCCATATAACTCAAATAAAGACTAGAAAAGACTTTAAAACAAAAGCACTAAGCACAATAAAACACACACACACATACTTTATGCATAGGAAATCAATAAGATGCACTAACCGTTTTTTCACGGAAGTCGGGGGGTGCCTAACAACTTCTCCTCGCTTAAGTAAGCCCTCGAATTCTAAGAATCTCAGTTTCAGACAAATGCTACGGAGTCACATATTGGGCCATATAGAGAAAACTTCCAAATTCGGATGAGTTGGCACATCCATTACAAACCATACCAACTGGTAACTCTGTCTCATTCGACCCAATCATAAAAATTAAACTTTGGTAAAAAAAGTCGACTAAATATTGGTCTTTTCCTAAAACCTCACCCTTTAATAAAATCAATCGACATATCAAAATAGAAAGTTTATAAACAAATCAAAGAGAGGAAAAAAGGAAAAACGAAACCACATAATATGAATTTTTTCCTGGAGTCGACAGGTGGCGACTTTACTAGGGACTACAGAGGGCTTAAGCCGCATTCAATCACTTTGGTTTCAGTTCTGCATGTGCATTTTTATGTGAATAATCTTTATATGTGATAATTATCTCTAATCTCTAAGTGCTTTATATTAGTGCCTCACACAATGTCATCATATATGCATCTTGTGAGGACGATGAATCTATGAATGTATATTGTGTGGTACCTCCATTAGGAGGCAAACCCGTCAATTCTTTATTAATGGACTCTAAATAGTGTTCCCTTGTGAGGCTCATGAAAGGCACCACTCAGATCCACTCCAATTAAAAGTTGGATGTCTTCATCAAGTAAATTATGAAGATATGGGAACCAATTTCAAAAAGCCCGTGAGAGTAACCTAAGATAGATCAACCTCTAATAAACCAAACGCGTAGGATGTCTCTTCATGCCTTGTTAATTCCCGAATATACAAATGTCATCCATCTTAAAACTATCATTTCTATATCTTTCTTATCCTGTCATCAAGAACTAACCCCTTGTTTTGCAAGAAAAGATTAAAAACCTTAAACTGATGCATAACATATCATGCATCCATACCATCTACTATTATAAAGACTAAACTAGATATCAATTTTGTGTAGATTATTTCTAGAACTCGATTCTGAGTCTAGAAGATACGATCACTACTAGTTAAGATTACTAAAGGAAGTTCATCAGAATCTATTCCTATATCTCGAGAAGAGTTTGAAGAGTTTAAGAAACAAATTATTGAGATGACCGTACTATTAAGAGAACAGTGCAAAGTAACTCAGGAACCCAAACTGAAAACTCAGACAAAAGCTTTTGATCAAGGAGATATGCGAGTGATAACAAAGGATAATGATTCCTAAATGTCAACTCCGATATCCCCACTCGACCTCAGATCAGGTAAAGAGGCCCCAAATAAAAATCTGATCAGGGAAGTAATAGACCTCCGAGAAAACAGAGAAGCTAGAGACATCAGAAAGCATGTTAGACTGATGGAGGAAGTTATCTGATCTATCAAGGGGATATGATCCCACGAAAGTGTTTGTAGACACTCGAAATTTCGCTTTCCTGTTACTAACTATGAAAGAGGACAAAAATGACTTCTTCACACTCTAGAGATAACCCAGGAGGATCACAACAACAATTCCAACCCCGAAGATAGCCACAAGAGATCCAGTTCTCAACCCCAAAGATAACCCCGGGAAATCAGGTTCCAAACCTCGGAGATAACCTAGGGAAAGTCAGTTCAACCCCGAAGATAGCCCCAAGGGATCAAGATCAAAGCCTAGAGATAGCCCCAGGAGGTCAAGCCAACCTCAAAGATGACCCTGAGGATAGTCAAAGTCAACAGAAAGCCAACCTTAGAGATAACCACGAGAAAAAGACTCCACAATCGCTTGGCAGGAGATAAACCTCGGGAGGGCAAAATGGTCATTTTGCCAACTCAACTTCACTTCAAATAAAATACACTCATGTCAACTCAAAATGCTTCAATATAAGTCCCACAAGAACCATATCTTAACTTCCGAGCGCAAACTACGCAAAACGGCTCAACGGACTGCCTGACGGAAACTTGGGAATGCCATTTATCTGATGGACCCATCTTCCTAGAATAACAAAAAGTTCAAATCATATATCATTATGTAGCTCTCTAAAAGAGCTTTCCGGAATGGTATGGCACACTTCCATCGGACTCCCGGATTGAAAGTTATGAGCGACCGAGCGAACAACGCGTACGTACTTCGACACGGCGGGACCCACACTAGCCGGGCCACCCCGGGCAGCCGCAGGTACACCTGCTACTAGGTGCCGTAGGTAGACCTGCGGCTCCTCCCTCTATAAATAGAGGGCTTGGGGTGCCCATTTTGCAAGAGAAAACAGCGAGGAAGCCCTGCCCAATTTGCTCTGTACTCACCCCATGCAGTGTACTTTCTCATTTTAAACACATGTGAGCTCATATATAGCCTTTTGTACCTACCAAAGTCAGTGTTTATCCACTCTAAAGATATAGAAGTTTCTTTGGCAGTCAACTGTAAGCCTTCTCACACACTTTAGAGTCTTTTTTTTCATCTCTGCACACACCCTTCTTCATGTTGAGAGTCGTGTTGCGCGCATTTGCCCGGACTTTGGTCCGTGGTTTTGTTTCAGCTTATATATATATATATATATATATATATATGAACTGTGTGTCGAACTTTGTTCGATGAGCCTAGACTTCGGTCTGGAGCGTTTACTGCTTTAATATATATATATATATATACATTAATATATATTAACTGTGTGTCGAACTTTGTTCGATGAGCCTGAACTTGATGCAAGCGTTTACTCGCTTTTTATATATATATATATATATATATATATATATATATATATATATATATATATATATGAACTATGGTCGAACTCGCTCGATAAGCCTAGATTTTACATCCCAAATGCGTTTACTCGCTTTTACATACATATATATTTATATATATAAACTGTTGTCGAACTCGCTCGATGAGCACGGATTTTAGATCCGTGCATTTATTGCTTTTTATATATATATATATATATATTTCGTCCCACACAGAGTTTACTTCGTGGTGGTTGATCGCTTTCTGACTTTATTTACGTTTACGCTTCACACTGGAGTTTACTTTGTGGCGATTGATCGCTTCTGCCTTTTATTTACATTTAAATCCGCCAGAGTTTCCTTCGTGGAAATTGACCGTATTTACAACTTTATTTACGTTTTGTCCCGCCTAGAGTTTCCTCCGTGGCGGTTGATAGCTTTTAACAGCTTTATTTACATTTTTGATCCCCTATGGAGGTGCTTCGTGGTTGGTGATCATGTCTGTATATATATATTTACAGCTTTTATATATATACCTGCTTACTGCTTTCATACAAATTGCAGTATCTTGTGCGCCTAGGAATCATGTGATCACAGATTCATCCCATTGGATCTAGATTCGGTTCCCGTGATGGACATTTTCAGCTATAAGCATCTTATAAATTATTCTGTATTGTCTGAATCTCCTCAGATGGTTTCCATACCCACGAGGAAGTCGGCATTATTTTGTACATTATTTTCGCATACGGATGCTCGCATCATTAAATTAAATAAAATCAATCAAGCCGAACACTTAATAAAATGGGAGTGTAAAAGGTCTCAATTACTATTGAGCATCAGGGTTTGAAAAAACCTTTTTTATAAAACATCATTGCTATATCTTGCTAAAAACTAAATTTTTATATAAATTCAAACCCTGTGTGTATAGGTTCGAACGAGGCCTCGCACTACTTCCAAATAATAGCACATTGAACCATACACACACACATTCAGATAATAGTTTCTTGAAAAGAGGCGGTCACTGTGGTAACACGAATATCGGGGGGTGCCTAACACCTCCCCCCCGCATAACCAAGTCCCCGGATCCTAATGAATCTCGGTTTCACCGACCTGTATAGTAGTGTCACATCACTGGGTCAATGTGCAAACCTTTTCTCGGTTGTGTTGGTATAACCATTTAAAAAATCAACTGGCGACTCTTAACAGTCCATCGTCGACATTATACATGTCAGACCTTTTTCACTTGTTTTTTCAAACAAATCTCACCTAAACTGAGAACACCAAAGAACAAGCAGAGCACTCAAGATGTTGGTCGTTTTCACGATCAATAACACACGCGCAAGTATATACGGTTAACAAGTAATATATGATAAGTTGAGTGACATACCCACGAGGACAAAGTGTTAAAGCTAATCAAATACTAAAATTGGTTCAATATAGTCTTATCTAAACAAGTAATAAAAGATGGTGTGTTATAAACTATATGCTTAAAAAAAGTAAAAATAAGAGATTGAGTTGCACAAGTAAGTCAAGCTAGAATCACAACTCCCCTAATGCATCGCCTAATCTCCTAACTCTCTACATTACAAACAAATCATAGGAATGGCCAACCGAGAATAATAAATACACATAAGCCTCTTTTGACAGTCAAATGCACATCCCTAGCTAAATGAATCACAATATTTCTATGGTGAAAATAACTAGACTAGGATCATTAGGCTTAATCCTAATGGTTTCACAAGGCAAATAGAGATATGTGTATCCTATTATGCAATTTATGCTTACATTCCCATAGGCAAGGTCATAACAAGTG
The DNA here is from genome assembly GCA_020205605.1 of Panax ginseng. Taxonomy (NCBI): domain Eukaryota; kingdom Viridiplantae; phylum Streptophyta; class Magnoliopsida; order Apiales; family Araliaceae; genus Panax; species Panax ginseng. The sequence goes on along the minus strand of CM035136.1, from coordinate 82,309,247 downwards.
TTCTTGTATTTTAGGGTTAGATATTAATATCCATTTTTCATTATCCATTAATACCTATATCAATTTCTTTGTTAAGCAATCAATAAATAAGCATGAAATATAACAACCCATTCCAAAATGATTCATTATAATAAATAGGAGAGAAAGTTAATTACGATAAACAATAGGTTACATTGCAATCCTAGAAATGTAATTAGTTCATAACTATGGGACTAATACACATTTTCAAAGTGTTCAACATTCTCAAAAATACACTAATGAATGAAAGATTTTGATAAAGAAAACTCCTTTTGTGAAGTTTTTTGGCTCCAAGTCTTCTCTTCTCCGTGTAGAGTCCGAGCTATGAAGGATGCAATGAGCTTTTCTTCCTTGAAGACCAACTTCTTTCTCTTCTAAGCTAAAAAGCTTAAGGAACTACTCCTGAACTTGCTTCTACTGATGATGGAGGCTGCTTAATGATAATGATTCTCTTTTCTTCACTTTTTAGGTCATTAAGACTTAAAATATAATTATATATTATTTTATATTTGTACAAGATAATGTGTGTATGTAATTATGTAATAAATAAAAATATAATTATTACATGAATGTTTACAAATAATTTTATTTTAGAATTATTGATTATTATAAAGTTTATTCTTTTAATAATTAATTTTATAGTAGAAATGTTATTATTATTTATTTTCCATGAAAATATAATTATATATTATTTAAATAATATATGAAATGATTATTAGAATTATTATAATAATTAATCTATTTTAATATATGAATTTATTCTAGTTTAATTAAGTTAATTATTTTAACTTAATTAATAATGTTAAATACGGATAATTATAACAATTATGTTATTATATGAATTTTTACAGATTATTAAGTTAATTATTTTACCTTAATTATTAAGGTTAATTATGGAAGAATAAATCAGATATGGAATCACTACACCAAAAATGGTCTCTAGTCAAGGACAAATCCTTCACTAGAGGCCCTATATCACTCACAAGTGATTTATTGCGAAGAAATATTTCCTTCACACGAATGCTCGCATTAGACCTCCTTGCAATTAGGTATCCTTCGCTAAGTAGTAACTAAATATTTTTTTGTGAAGGATATATTGTGAATAACTTTTTTATTCACAAATTGTATTTAGTAATGGAATATTGTTATTTAGTGAAAGATTGGTTTCCTTCACAACTAATATTTTAAGAATGACTATTTGAAATTAGTGAATAACTTTATTCCCTCACAAATAATATATTGTGAAGAACAAATTTATTTAACGAGAGAAAATTTTCCTTCACTAATTATAAATTGAGAATCTTTTTTTAGTTTAGTGAGAGAAAAATTCCTTCACAAATTATAAATTTGTAAATAAAAAATTAATTGCTAAATCATCAAAATTCATCGGAAATTATAATTGATTTTCAAAACAGTGATTTCACATTTGTTATTATTATTATTAATCTCAATAAGAAATATTAAATTTAATATTTCAAACATAAATATTGTCATACTTATTTCAAAGTAATTGATAAGCTAATGCATAAAAAGCTAATAAAATCAATACTCCACATATAAATAAATAATACTCAAGTCACGATTACTACAAATTTTTTTATTGTATCTTGGTCTCCCAAAGACCATAGAACCTACAAAATTTATTAACTAGCATAAAAAAACAGAAAGGATAACAATACAATGATAACAACCACCACCACAACAACAATGGAAATGGATTTTACAAACACTAGAAAAGTCAATACAAATCTAAACTAAATAAATTATCAGCATTAGGTAATTCAAATTTCAAGAGCAGTACCAACCACAACATGAAAATGAAGGTATTCGACAAGTTATGCGAATATACTCTGCTTGTTTCTCTATTTTTACAGCTTGGCGATTTATCTCGGATTCTACTTCTGCCTGCATCTCTTTAGCTTTGTGCCTTACAGCTACTAACTAGTTCATAAGCTTATCATCCGCTTTCGGCCCTTATTCTTTTGACCTCTACCTGAAAGTGATGAGGGTAAGGTTATCATTTGTGTGTTTAGTCTAGTGAAGTAGTTATTTAACTTTTTGAGCATTGCAATATAAAATACTCGGTCATTATGTTTCGTATAGAAAATAATTGGGGTGTGGATTCAAGCTCATTGGCCTATCATATATAAATAGTTTCCTCCAAAAAATATTTTTAACTACAGAAACATTTCTTAAATAGAAAGACACGAAGGCAGCCTGTACACTTAAGTTGTACTACAACTTCTATATAACTAGGAGAACAAAAATGATCAATAAAACATTACTCTTTTGACATTCGCCTAGAGGGATGGCAATGGTGTCGTACTCTGGACTCTCCGAAGAGCTCGAAAGTACTATCGACACCTTGACCATCACAACTTTTCCATTCTCTTGCATTTACGGTTCTAGGTAGAATCTGGCTCGAAATGCAGCTAAATGGGCATGATATGTTGGAGGAACTGCACAAAATCAAGGGCTCATCAGTTGCAAGTTAAATCTCTTATTATAAACATATAATACACAAGACTCTTACATTAAAAGATGATTTGAATAAATTGAATTCAAAGAATGTATTAACTTCCAACTAAATGGATAAATGAATGGTAAAGAATACGAAAGTAAAAATGCATACAATAAAACTGTGACGCCCCAAAAATTAGGTATACATCACCCATTCTGAGTCGCCAGATACATGGTACAAAATTCAAATACAACTTCATTTATATTAATCTGTTGACTGTCAGATAGAATACGACCACGATTAATCGTGAGTTTTAATACAAATGTATGTAACTCTCATGGTGTCTCGACCACAACCTTACAATAGTACTTTACATAAAAGTATAGTCAAAAACTGTTTTAGAAACTAAAATCTTTGGGAAGTGCTCAAGGAAACCTTCATACATGGGAGGCCATGCGTCTAGGTTACAATAGATATCATATGTCCACAAAATTATCCTTGGTTGACCCAATAGACCCCAAAGAAAAATGAGAAGATTACTATCATCTTCTTTCCAATGGTGAGTCTTCTCTTGACATATAACTATCTCCACTGTCTCCAAGTGAATATTATATTTCAAATAAACTCCAAGATCATATAGGTAGTGCCTGTAAATATACTCAACAAGTGGATGCGCACAACCCTGTCTTATAATAACACGAGGTTGTATGTCATTAGACATCTTGTATGATAGTGGCAAAACACCATTCCAAATTTGGGTTCGCCTCACCCTATTTGATTCACCAAATATAACTACTAATTGTTGTATAGAATACAACACACTTTTCTATACTGTTTAGGGAGAACCTCCACAGCTAGAGACCACTGTTCTATTCCCCTGTTATCCCCGCTTGACTGGGAAACACTCTTACAGCAACACTCTTATTACCCGAAAGGAATTGTGAAGAAGCGAAAGGGTGAGCACAAGTAGCCCAAATAAATAATATCATGACTAAAGATAATTAAATTATCAATAGCTTTCATCAATAATAAATCGTAGATTTAGAACATATGGTAGATGATAAAACTTTTCAACCATAGTTGTACGTGAACGAAAGCAATCCATTAGAAGAGTCAAATAGACCATAAGGTCTATTATCTTCTCTATGTTAAAAGTCCACCAATAATGTTTTATCCATGTAAAATAAATCAACAATTCCCGTCCACGATCATGTGAATAACTAATAATCACAATTGTGATTCTAAATTCCTCTTCGCACCTAGGACGAAGATAATTTTCATCACCTGAAACATCAAAAATCATGGTTATACCAAATCACAATTCCTACTCGTAATAATTAAATCATCTTTGCACTACGGCCAAAGATATTCATTATTATCACATCCATGAATTAATATTTCATTGATGAGACTCAGCTCAATAATTAATCCACATCATTGAATCATCCATGCACTACAGGCTAAGGATATTCTTTAGTATCACGACCACAAATTATCCATGCACTACGGCCAAAGATAATCGTGTTTTCATCAACGGTCCTGATCATGCCATAAAACAATTCATCTTTGCACTACGGCCAAAGAGAATCCATAGCCATAATCATACCAAAAACTATCCATCAATGCACTACGGGCCAATGAGGACTTTTTCTACATCATTTGTAACATTACGGTTATGATTATACCGAATAATCCCTGGTCATAATCATACCAAGTTCATCTATGCATTACAGGCCACAGATGACTTTCAACATAATATAAACATGAGGATGATGACAATGATATAAGAATTAATCAAATGAGATAAAAGATAAATATTAAATATTTATAATACAATTTATCCAGCGTTCAATAATAACCAAATATTATCAATCACTTAATAATCTCATAATCTAATATCATCAATATTATAACCATATTTTAATCATTTCTTAAACTTATAAACAATTTATTCCAATTGTTTACACTTTATCAAATAATGCATTTAATCATTCAAAAATGCCACTCATAAGATTTCATAATCAATGATCAAATCCCTCATCAAAAATCTGCATATACCCTATATGGGATTCTCAAGCCATAAAATCCTATTTTCCAATTTTATTACTTCACATAATATATTTAATTCATTTACTCAAAACTAGTTCATTTTCATGAAAAATACCAAATCAGTCCCAAAACTATTTCTTTTCTGGGATTTAGCAGAATATAGTTCCATCTTGAACATATATTTTTCTCAGAATTTTTAAAATGCATTTACTATTTTTATATGACTAAAACTGCCGAATATTTAGACATTTATCATAAATTGTACTTTTGTCCAAAAATTCCGAAATTTACAGGGTATACTCTTGTTATATACATGTACTCCCAATAAAATTTTTACCAATTTTAGAATTAACCACAAGGAGTTATAAAGGTTTACTTTTAAAATAGTCTTTTCACATAAAATCCATAACTCTTAATCTATACATCCAAAAATCGCCATTTTTGGACACAATCTAGAAAACTCATTAAATTATCATTTCAAATTTTTTCAGAATTTTTGAGAGTCAGAAAAATTACGAATCTGCCCCTGGCAGAAACCCCTTTTTAATCAAAATAGTATTCGTACGAATGATCATTTACCATGCATGCGGTAATCTACATAGACATGTTATTTCAACAGAATAATAAAGAATGGAACCAGGTCATGCATAAACGCACAGACATGATATTCCAACAGAATAATAAATAATGGAATAACAAAAGAATTCACCATGCATGCGATAGGCGCTTGCAGAAAAGTTATTCCAACAGAATAATAAATAATGGAACTGTGTCGTGCGTAGAACGCATGCAATGGATATTCAGCATGAATAATAAATAATGGAATAACAAAAGAATTCACCGGGCATGCGATGATCAATTGCAGACATGAGTTATTCCAAGCAGAATAATAAACAACGGAATTCAGTCGTGCGAACGCATGCAGACGAGGATGTTCCAAATGTAATAATAAATAATGGAATAACAAAAGAATTTCACCAAGTATAGGGTATCCAGCAGTATCTGAGTTATTCCAACATAATAATAAAGAATGGAATAACAAAAGAATTTCACCAATAAGAAAGAAGGAATACCCCTAATGAGTACAACAAATAATATCACTTACCGTAAAAGAAACTGAATATAAGAGTAGGGAAGTAGCAGAATACTTTTCTATAGTTTTTCTATAATTTCTCTCTCTAGAGTTTTGGTGAATTAAAAGAAAATATGAAGGAATGAGCTTTATTTATAGAAGAATGGATCGCGATAGTAACTAATTCATGAACGGTCCAGATTGATTTACTTTTAATCGGACTACCCATATTTAAAGCAAAATCTTTTAAATAAAATATAATATATTCTATTTATAATATAATAAAACGAATAACTTTATAAAAGATATTACATTTTATATAAAAAGATTTTATTATGCAAAACACTACGCATGCACTATACAACACTATCGAGCACTATGCAAACACTATGCATAATAAAATATAATATATTCTAATTATTGTCTAATAAAACAAATAACTTTATAAAAGTATTACATTTTTATATAAAAGATTTTCTTATTAGCCTAATAAAAGCGAATAACTTTATAAAAGTATTACATTTTATATAAAAGTTTTTTCATTTTATTACATTAATAATACTAATAAAACAAAAATGAGTGACTTATCACATAAGATCAATAATCAATACGCGTGTGCTCTTATACAACCACGCCAGACATCTTGTATTTTTAACATCAATTGTTTCAACAGAGTTAACGGTAAAACTTCCGCCGTTATTTTCATAAAATATTTTTGTCATTTTCTCAATCCGGCAATAATTCCGTTGTGGGGTCCACTAATGATTGTCGTCGCATACGGATATTCCCCAAACAAAAAAGAATATTCCCCGACACAACGAATATTTTATATCAACTTGCTTAATTTGGAAAAAAAAATTCACATATTACCCTTAACTTTAAACTTTTATCAATTTAACTATTTACCAAAATAGAAAAATTGAATACTTTTATTTTATAAAATTCGGGGTCTCACAAAAACCATTATTTTGGTTTTACTATTGCTACTCGTGATTATCACCATCCATAAGTATATATCAATATAAACTCCCAATATTTTGATAGTCGATGTTATTTGCACTTCAAAATTGCAACAATTTACTTTACTCTCATGTCACCATGTTAAACTTTATATTTCGGGATATCCAATAGGATTACCCTATTTTGGTGGTGTAACTCCTTAATTAGCTTCATAAGTTGGGTTTGGGTTTTATCAATAACTTAGAGGCCGACTAAAGCTACACACAATGTGTTACTCCCCCCCGGTCTTACATCAAGTCTGTGGCATAGAGAGAGAGAGAGAGTGTTTAATACCCCAATCCCACATCGAGAATGTGTGAATAAGATAAGGGGTGTGACACTAGCTACTAAAAATTGGGCCAAAGCCTTTTAATGGGCGAAGTATGTATGCGTCCGATTTGAAGTTTGACTAGTTGGTATTTGGGCTAGGCAAGAGAGAGGGGGAGAGAGGGTCGGGGACGATCAATTCAGACAACCATTTGCAAGGAAGAACATCAACCTACCAACCGAAACAGAACGTGTGCACCTTGCATAAGTGTAACAAAGGTTGTTTGTTAAAGATAGAATTCCATCTGCTGTAAAATTGTTCTCATCCCAAAGAATATGGTAATGAGTAGGCCGACTAGTCCCCTACCATAAAAATGAAAGGAGGGTGATTCATTAGATAACCGAATGATTTTGAAGGATAAGTGAAGTTCCTCATAGTTCAAACTTCAAACTAATGTTATACCTGCGAGGAGTGAAAAAGGTCACTCGACTGAAGTTATATTCTCACCTAAATACCATCATGGCTACAGAGATAAAAATAAAATTCTGTTGGATGACATATTTTAGTATCAACCACAGTGCCTGAAAATGCAAGAGATGTATGCCATCACATAAATAAGTGAAGCGCCAGGGATACAATTATTTACATATATATAGAAAAAGGCTTAGTTTCACATAAACAGTAGTAGCGTACCAGGTAAAATGTTTCCATCTTCTTGTCAATGCTACTTCGGTCCCTATGGTTGTTAGCAAACAACCAAGTGTGATGTCGATTTTGCACCACAATAAAAGTCACAGGAGGTTGGTAATTAGGTTCTAAAGAGGCACATGCCTATATAGGATTTATTTGTTAGTCCACAATTGGAGCTACTTGTTTCAGCTTTTCTACTTAAAAGAGAAAAAAAGTAAATTAAAACATCACTAACCTTGTGAATAGCATCTAACTCATAATGTAGGACTTGATAAAATTGGCCTTCACTCATACCATCCGTGGACAAATTATACTCCATAAGAAACTATGGAAAATGTTTGACTTAATATAAATTTGTGATCAAATAGGAGTCTGATAAACCCAATTAGCCGTTTTAGCTCGCAGAACACAAAAGATTACACATCTTTCAAACGTAACATGTTCAAATGGGCAGAGGCCTCCTATATATGTTTGCCTAATAAAATGATCCATATGGACAGATGATCCGTAAAGATTCTCTACCAGATCATGATGATGCAGTGTGCATATTAAATTAACCTTGTTCATAAGAATTATAAGAAATCTGCCTGCCAATGGGCTATGCATGTTAAATTAACCTTGTTCATAAGAAATTTGCCTGCCCAAGCAAATTGTTAGTTGTGGTATGATGATGATGAAGATAAAGGAGCAGTCATGAAAGAGATAGGAGAGGCCAGACGTAGAGATGATGGGTGTACACTTCCTATTAACTGAAGACAAGTGTTGTTACTTGTTAGCACCAAAATATATGACGTGAAAACTGTATGAGGTGATAGAAATTCTAAAAAAATGAATGCCATGATTTGCAAATCGGTAATACTCTTTTTTTTGTTCGTTCGAAGTGTGATGCATAAACAATAAAAATGTCAATACATTAGCTTTGAAGAATCTAGCTATCAATAGAATAATAAACATAATAACAAAAAAAATAATAAACTAGATTTCAAAGATTTACGACTAAAAAACACCAAGGAAAATTAACTTGTAAATTATAATCCTTAGTGGCTTCTGTCTAGTTGCCTTCCTGAAGGAAACCAAAAGATCCCTACATAAAAAGCAATAAGATGTTAGAGCTACATGCTTACAAGCCCCCCTCCCGACCCCCAGCCCACCCAAAGAAAAAGGAATAGAAAATGAAAATTTTCAAGAGAAGTTTATTTATAAGAAGAAAAGGATTCCTCTACCGGATCATGCCACCACTAAAAATTCCACGTCCATGATCTTGCCATGTTTTGTACAGGTCTTGTATAAGTTCTTATCAATGAGCTTGAGCACAAACCAATTGATGCATTCTATGGTTTGAGAAAGAGAAAATATGTTGAAGTGTCACAAAAAAAATTAAATTTATTTTTCAAGGCATTAAGGCAGTAATCACTTGGGACCTCTTGAGCTCAAAGTTGAGTTGAGTCAGGTATACTTCTTTATGCATTTTGTATTTCACACTATAGCAATACCATAACAGCTTCAAGAATTTTCGGACATGCGTATTCTTAGCGAAAAGCTATTGTGCCTTCTCAGTATCTCCTTCACATAGAATCTCAACCAAGATGCCTAATTTGAAAAGATTCACAAAGAAGCTATCTCAGTATGCCTAATCTCAGTATCTCCTTCACATAGAAGCTATTGGATTACTAAGTTGAGAAGATTCATGAAAATTACTAATTCTGTCAACATGTAACAGGTTCAGGATTGTTGTTGCCACTCTTGAATTGCATAATAAAGAGCATAATTGGGGAGTAAATCACAGTGATCAAGCTTAAGGTTTATCATAGGTGAAGTCTTGTGGCCACTGTTCAACCATCCTTTTATGTCATCTGCTATTATGGATCTTCCATTACTTCCTGTACATTCCCAAAATTGTAAACACATTTAAACCAAGTCCTATTTCTCAAAACATAATATCCTTAAATTTTCATATTAATATTCAACCACCATCGGACACTACAATGTGGCTCTTTCTAGTAAACTGAAAGGCACATCAGTTCAGACAAGACATGGCATGATTTTAACTGGTGATCCTGGAGAATGGAAACTACTATCATTGTGACTAAATACTACAATAATACATGAAACATGTTGAGCAAATATGGGACATACTGATGCAAAACATAGTAATGCTATTATTACCTGGAAAATTGGACAGACAAAATGAGAGGGAATTCGACGCTTCCCCTCAGAGTCCAGGGAGGATGAAGTGCATAAACCTCTCATCGGCTCAATCAGACTCCAAACATCTGTGATGAGATTTGGCCGAACCAATCTTTTCTTTTTGCAGCACCTCAATGCCAAGTGAGCCGACTGTTTTGCCAGCTCAAGTGGCCAATCTCATGCTGAAAAGTCCAAAATTGTTTTGAAGTTCCCTTTTTCTAGTGCACATTTCACATCTTTTATTATCCCTAAGGCCGACCTCCCAGTTAACAGACATAACCAAACAATCCCAAATGAGAAGGCATCCGATTCCGTAGTGAGCTCTCCAGTCTCATTAAATTCGGGATTCACATAGATAGACGCCTCTTGACTGGCATCAGGGGGGATAAAACGAAAGATTCCCAAGTTGCTAAGTTTACTGATATAGTTTGCATCAAGGAGGATGTTGGTGAGTGTTAAATTCCCATGGACAATGCACATGTTGTTAGAGTGGAGGAAGATAATAGCAGCATATATATCGGTGGCCATTTTAACTCGACTTTGCCATGGAAGAGGTGGGGTATTTCCCTGGAAAACCAGACGATCTTCAAGGCTGCCATTTTCAGAATACTCATAAATAAGTGACCGAGATTCTGGACAGATTCCAACCAGTTGGACAAGGTTTGGGTGTCTCATCCTACTCAAAACAGCTGCTTGCATTAAACAACAGAGATGCAATGAAGAAATGCCAATGGTTTTTGTCAAAGGAAAATACATGGCACCGAATAGTTTGGTTTTGTCGTTGGCTAATTTCATGAAACATATACATCATTAAATCTTACACGTGAGCCTCAAAAGTTTATACGTGTCAAATATAACTTTGATGCCATTAAGCAAGCAGCATGGCAAGAACTATAGAGAGAAGTTGTTAGAAACATAAATCTTATATAATTCAGCCTTGAAATTTCCTTCTTGCTTAGAGAGTGAGATATAAGACTGAAATTGGACATCTAGTTTCCAGACCACATCTTTTCTAACTTAAGGAACTCTCTAGCAACTAAGAACGAACAGCCTAAAATTTATGTCAATATTTAACAAAACTGAAGAAAGAGGGGATATATCGGCAATATGGTTCAGGAGATTCCAAAAGGAATGCAGCAAGAATTTCCTAATAACCTTATTTAAACGTAGGACTATGTACATAAACCATATTATCTATAAAGCGGCATATGAAAAGATGCGAACAGGTAGGAGAAGCTATAAAATAGCATATATTTTTTACAAGTCTACAAATAGCATAGAATTCTAATGAAGCTAGTACTGAACAATAATACCAGACAACAGATGGTCATGTCTGATAGTTTAAATAGGCAAACTAAATAAACTGAAAGGGACTTCACATCGTCGAGTAAAGACCCCATACTAGCGATACAAATAACAATATCATGCCACCATTCTGTATATTTATTAGTCACCAAAATTGACATGTACAGTTGATTCAAATCAAAGTAAAAAGGTTATCAGCTTTAGCTTCTATGGTCATTTATGAAAATTTGTAGTATAATGTCTCAATCATTATCCACCATAATGTATGGTCCTACATAAGTACCTTGCAAGAAATTGAATACAAATGCATTTACATCAAGATATCTGGAAGGAAAAAAATTACCTCATTTTCAAATTTTGTATCGTTTTGAGAACCATGTGAGGGCAACATCTTTATAGCAACCTTCACATGGCGAAGAAGGCCCTTGTAAACATACCCACATTTCCCATCTCTAATCTATCATGATGGATCAAAGTTTCGAGTAGCCTCAATTATCTCTAAGAAAGAGAATGCAAAAAATTGTGGCGAGCTTAAAAGGGGGAGCCATTCCAGTACATGCGGTCGAATAATAGCTAGATCACTTATGATTGCTGCCCTTACCACAAAACATCTTCCTAACAGAAAAATTGCACAACTTTCTAATATATAACATGTTACATGATATTCCTATGTACGATTAAAACGCAAATACATGGAATGCTTAAAATCTAGCATAACCATAATTGTCATACATTGCACCTGAAACATTAGATGCTAACATAATGTTGACCTACTTTTGTATAAACGGGAAGATTGAGTAAAATTATAGTTTAATGTCATACATAAAGCTAGATTTGTTTATAAAAGGCACAAAATTATGTAAAATTAGTTATTTCTGGAAAAACATCTACAAAACTCAAGCCCGTGATAAGTTTTTACATGACCCTGGGCGAACTGGTTAACACAACTGTTACCCAACAACAAAAACAATTCAGCATGATAATATATGTACAGCTCTAGTGGGCCATTGAGAAAACAAAGGCACAATAAGTAAAGACTAAAACTACACAAATCTAAACATAACTCCTTTGACAACAATACACGAGAGAGGGAAATAATCGCAGGCACTAAATTTAAAACTCCATTAGTCCACAAAAATGTTACTCTTTTCCTAGACATAGGGAGTATTGTTTAGTGGTTATGCATATAAAAAGGCACAAAAAAATTGTGAGACAATTAGTTCAAGTAAAAACAACAGGAAATATAAGGTTATCTTTTTTTCCATTTTCTTTTATGTACTTATTGTCCTTCCCAACAATTTCTCAGAAACCAAACAGAACCATAATACTTGTGCATATTAAAGAATGTCTCTTACACAAACAAATACACACATACATACATGTACTATCTGTATATATATATATGAATAATTACACCAACTAATGGAATACAATTGAACAAAGTTGTTGGAAAAAATACCTTCTAACAAATTGACAGGTCTTTGGGTCTTCGAAGTTAGGGCTTCTGCAATTGGGACAGAAGGTGCAGATTTGAAGATGAAGTTTGGGGTAAAATTTTGGGATTAATGATAATCCCTTTACTCATACGAAACATTATTCACACAATCAAATCTCAATCTCGCTAATTGCAGAAAAATTTGGCGCTAATTTTTTATTTCTCTCGCCTAAACTATGGCCAAGGAAGAGAGGGGAAACCAAATTGGTAGAGACCTAGCTAACATCTATCTTGTTGAATCTTCAATTTTGGCTTAGGATTGAGCGAAACCCTTGATCTAGCTAGCTTGCTTCAACCCTATCTCGCTTGCTTGAGTTGCTTCCCTTTCTTACGAATCACGCACTGTCTCGCTTACCTGACTTGTTTCAATTTTTCTTGAGTCGCTTGTTTCAATTTTCGCAGGACTTGTTTCACTGTGTAGCTTACCTGACTTTATTTAATTATGATCATAAAAAAAACTTTTATGGAGAAATTTTAAAGTTTAACATAGTATAAAGTTATTTATTTTATAGTTTATTAAAATAAATAGTTGATATTGTAAGTTACTTAAAAAGTTTTATTAAAATTAAATGTACGATTGTAAAAAATTTAAGGTATTTATATTCACCACAATTAATTCAAAAAAATTATTTAGAACAAGATAGCGACCAATTTATCCCTCACAAAAAAACTTCTGAATAATGATATATTGTGAGTAATAATTCATTCACTAAATATATTTTTTCCTCGCAAATTTTAATCATAAATTGGCCCCAAAAATTTTTCGTTCGCCCCAATTTTGCGAGGAAAAAAATATAAATTGTAAAGGATGTTTCTTTCGCTAATAACTATATTGTCACTATACTTTTTTACTTCAGTACTGGCTAAACAACTCCTCATGTGAAGGAATAAATTCCTTCACAAAATTTCCTTCGCAAGAGGCCATTTTTGGTGTAGTGAATCCAAACCCTAATTTTGGATTATTATCAAGGAACGAGAATAATAATATAATATTAATTATATTTTGATTTTTCAGTGCTATAAATATGCACTGTATGTACGTATTGAGGATGATTGGTCAATTATGGTGATTAATTTCAAAACCCTAGTTTTTCTGGGGGGAAACCCTAATTTGAAAATCAATTGTGAGTTTAAGACTGTTATATAACTGTGTTATATGTTTTATGATGTCTATTAAATGATTAATTAGGTAAACTCTAATTAAAAATTTAGAAAACCTAAATAATTTTTAGAAAACCCCAAGTTATTAAAAACCCTAATTTTAAATGCTAAACCCTAATTTGAAACTCAAATTAAAGTTCAAGATTGATTGGTGATTGTGTTAATTTGATTAATTAACAAATATTAGAATTATAATTGTTAATTATGGAAACCCTAAATTGTTAAACCCTAATTACTAAACTAGAACCCTAATTTAGTAATTGAAAACCCTAATTATAATCTAGTAACCCTAATTATCAAAATCGTAAACCCTAATTTCTAAATTAGCAAAGTTAATTATAATTAGTGATTTTAAACCCTAATGTTCTGTATAAAGTAATTAGAAAATTAATTTAATTAAGGAAACCCTAATTTCAAAATTTTAGAAACTAAAATTTATTTAATTTTTGTGCAAACCCTAAATTGAAAATCCTATAATTGTTTTCTGCTTAACCTTAGGGTCCCTAAGGGTCAAACCCTAAGGGTTTGCAAGATTACAAGAATGCCATTAAAATTCCATGCAAAAAGACTAAAATACCCCTCTTTGGATATTTTTCTTATGTAACTTGTGTATCTATGCAAATGTGGAGTGGGTGACCTAACATGTTGACTTAGTGACTTAAATTGCCATCAATCAACCACTTATATCAGCCATTCATGCATCCACCACTTCTATAAATAGATTAAGAGATATAGTAAAGCCACATTTTTGCTCATTTTGTGCACAACACTCAACTTAACTCTATCAAGCCCCACACCTCCGAAATTCCTTAGTTTTTCAAATACAAAACCGAGCCCCACTAACATCCATAACAAAAACAGAAGCCAGAATCATAATTGATCAAAGAAGGTATAAATCCTAGCCAAGAAATCTGTCCATCGATCTGTTGTTTGATGTTAAAATTTTTGTGTTAAACATGTTAGATATAGTGTATAATGATGATCTGGGTTGCTAGATGTTAGATCCATAACATCTAGAGGCTCGGATTTGGCATTTTACAAAATCTGGAAAAAAGTTCAACAGTCGTCTGACAATGAATGTCAGGTCCCATAGATCTCGGCATGTTGTGTGTTTTTGTTATTTTAAGCGTTGATCTTATAGTATGCTCTGAGATCTTTGCTCTGGATCAAGAATCAGGCCTAGATCAGTTGTAGATTATAAGTTATAACCGGTGAAAGGCCGTTGATCGGCATTGACTGGGTCATTTCTAGGTAGCCCAGAAACCGAGAACTAGCATCTGACAAGTATTTGTTGGCCTTGGATCTGTCCGGTTGTAGATGTTTTAAGTTTGTTGTTGAAACCATATTGTAGTATGTTATGTTAACTGTTGATTCATGTTTTTAGAACCATTATATATCAAATATACTGGATTCAGCGGTCAAAGTAGCTCAGTTGATCATATTTCATGTTTTTTGGGTAACCCAGAAAACATTTGAACGTGTCCTCTGACATACTTTGACCAACATAGATCTCGTGATTGTGTTGTTGTTGTTATAATTTTATGTAATAAATCTCTTGTCCTACATGTTGGCTACACACTGCAACCTTTAAATCACTAAAACATTACAAGGATTACAAGTTGTAGAAGCCCAAAATGGATAGATGATCGTTCTTCATTTCGGGTAACCTGTAAATGAAGAAACAGTCCTGATAGTCCTTCAAGGCACATATCTCGTTCGTTTAATGTTTGTTGATCATGTTTGTTGTTTGATCTTGTAGTCTAACATTAGTACTACAAGATCTGACAAATTGCATACCCAGAAACACAATACACACTTCACAGTTCTTGGTCAAAGTAGGCCACTCGATAACTGCACTTGAATTTTTGGGTTTGGCCAAGAACACGAAGAACACCTATAGCGATGGTTCTATCGATATAGGCAGTCTTTAGCGACACTTTTATTAAAATTAATTATTTAAATTCTAAAAATTATTTAAAAATAGTAATTAATTTCTAAAAATTACAAAAATAATTTTAAGTTATAAAAATTAAATATTAATAATTTGAAATATTTTTCATAAATATTAGTATTTATTTAAATATTATTGATAATTAATTTATTTATTAAATGCATTAAATAAATTAATTAAAAATGATTTTAAATGATAATAAGTTATTTAGAAATATTTGAAGTTATAAAATATACCTTTTAATATTTTAAAGCAAATTTCAAAGTATTTATTTAATATTAATGATCATTAAGTTATTTACTAAATGAATTAAATAAATTAATTAAAAATGGCTTTATTATATTAAAATCATTTTAAATGATAATAAGGTATTTAAAATATTTTAAGTTATAAAATATAACTTTCAAAATTTAAAGGTAAATTTTATTAATTAATTATTATTAATGATATTAAGGTTATGTAATAATTATATTAAATTAATTTAAAATTTATTTTATTAATATAAAAATCATTTTAAATGGAAATATTTTTAAGTTATAAAATATAACTTTTAATATTTAAAGGATAATTCCATTAATAATTTTATATTAATAATTATTAATTTATCAATAATGATATTAAATTTATTTAATAATTATATTAAATAAATAAATGGTTTTATTAATTTAAAAATCATTTAAAAGGATATAAATAAATTAAAAATATTTTAAGTAATGATTAAAGACTTTTAATATTTTGATAAATAGTACATTAATATTTAAATATTTATGGTAATTATTTTAAAATGATTTTAATTGTTTTAAAAATTATTTAAGGGTAATATTACTACTTTAAAAGTATTTCAAGTTATTATAAATAACTTTAACATTTTAGAAATGATTTCATTAATAGTTTAATATTAATTAAATATTAATGATAATAAAATTAATATTTAAATCATTTAATAATGATTCGATGTTTGAAAATTCATGATAAATTATAATAAATGTTTTAAAATTATTATAAGTCATTTAAAAATAATATGGTGATACTTACAGATATTGAGTTACAGGATAGAGTCTTAGACTCGATAATTACCCGATAAAGCCGTCGGTACACCGACATGATTCATAAATTGATCTGGACATAGATAATTTGATTAGATATGTGTTTATTTGTGATTCAATGGTTGTAGAACATATGTGACAATGTGATTAGGTTATGTGCTGACTGAAATATGCAGTGCTATGTGTTACGATATGTTATTCTAATCAGTAAAATGATTTTATTAATGATAGGTTTTGGTATTAAAGATAAAACTAAGTTGCGTATTGTAAGCAGCGGATCATGCAAGTATTTTACCTTTGCATTTCCTTTATGCAATGGACATGAGTAAGAAGTTTCAGAATTATATTATTATTATGCTATATTATTAACCCTATTGTGATATATTGTATATCCGATCATTGTTTATCAACATGTTAGTATATGGTAATTCAGATATATATTTTGTTCGTTAATTTCTAAACATGGTTACATAAGTGTCCCCACTTGGATACTCATTGTATTTAATCACATGTTGATATATATATATATATATAAAGTCGTCTAAGCTATTTGACCCAGTTAGACACAAATTCAGAAATATTGTTGAATAAGTTAAAACTTTTTTGTGTCCAATCAAATTGTTTTGGTTCGGATTCCAGTCTAAGTATGAACATTCCGATCAAGGGAAAACTTTTATGCGCCCAAGGCGAACAGAGTGAAGGATCTTATCGTTCTTGTAATGTACTATTGATCAATACAGGGCACATTGGGATTATCACCCTCGCGCTTGTAAGTTATGACGGTTTGCAGATGAAGTTCTGCTAAACCTTAGCGAAAATTTAAAACAATGTTCATAGTATGTCGACTACCCTATATATATAGTCAATACGTAGTTTCAAAAATTTGAGATAAAATTGTTATGTTGTTATTATCGGTTTAGTTTACTTCACAACTATAAATTCGTTGTAGAAGTGATGTACAAAGAAAATATTTATTTCTTCATTAATTATATTCATAATTGTTATTACTTCTTTGGGCACCCAAATGCTCATTCTTGCTTTAAAATTAAATGTTTTCATTTAGGCATGATCAACCAAGGTTCGAGATAAGATCAAGTGAAAAGGAAAGAAAATAGAACATGTTAAAGTTTAATGGGTATTTTTGTAATAGTTAGACAATATATGTACAATGATATGTATTCTATATCATGTAAAGAATTATAGTAAAGGTTGCGTAATTGGGATTAGACTCTGATAAATATAAATTAAGTTTGATTTTTATATTATTGTTATTATTATTAATATTATTTCGCTCATAGAAATGGTATCGTGAAGCACCGAGTTCGGGTTTCAAGTACCCGAGTTTGGGGGCGTTACAAGTTGGTATCAGTGCTTAGGGTTCAAAACCTTAGGTGGGCTAGACTTTAGGCTATAACCTTGGAACAGAGGGAAACGTTGAAAATACAAATAACTCATATAGAGTTTAAAAAGGGAGATGAATTGAATAAGTTCATCATCAAATCAAATAAAAGATAACTTATGTAAAACTATTAATTGTTGTGTGTATATATTAAGTGATAATCAAGATAGTTTGTGTGTAGATGTCAGATAGAAAAAGATTAGGATACCCTCAAATCGTAAAGAAGAAGTCAACCTCCATAACCGAGACAATATCAAAGCCAGTAGCTGAAATAGAGGCTCATAGTGAAAGCTACCTCAATGAGGTGGTTGTTTTGAAAAGTATAGTACCAGACCCTAAAACGATAGTATAGCAGATAGGTAGGATATAGTTAAAGAATATGTGGTCAATGTCGAGTTCTTAAACTCATATATTTGTGGTGAGTTCTTAAACTCATAATGTATGGTAAGTTCAGTACTTAACTAGGTGTAGTTTAGTGTGAATGGATTATTGAGGATAATGTGAATAGACAGATTTCTAAGCAATTGATCCTTAGTGGAGGCGTAAGAAATAAGTAGTACTAGTATTAATTGAATAAGTATGATTTGTGTTAAGTATATGATAGGTATGTTTGTATAAGGTAATATTTTTCAAATTTTGTATAAGTTGTGGCAGCGATTCCCAACTTTTGAGTCACAAAGGGATAGCGGATGATTAAAGCAACATGTGCTATGGTGTATGTAAAGTGTTATGAGCATGAATCTATGAGGGATTAATGAAATAAGTTCGTATAAAGATAGTCATTATTTATCTGAACACTGGTTAATACAGTGAACCAAGTTTTTGAATAAATGACTATTTGAGTAGAAAATTTTGTGCTATATGATTAAACGTATACAGTAAGGCTTAGAATGTAAGTTAATAAGAATAATTTATGATAATGTCACCAAGACGAAAACGAAACCCAAGGACAGAAGAACCGGTCAACAAAGCTTGAGGACAATTTGAGTCAATACAGAATTTTGCGAATATGGATGAGCATGCTATGCATAACGGAATACCAGTCGCCCGAAGATCAGTCAGATAATCATTCGACGAATGTCAAAGACTTCAAAGCCATCGTACTGCCAGGACTCGGAAGATTAACTGACCCTGTTGACGCATTTGTGATAGCTAGGTTAACGAAGGGGCAAAAGACAGCTTTTGCCACCTATACGATAAAAAGGAAAGGAGATACATGGAAAGTCTGTGTGTTATGAGTATGGGCAGAGGGGACATATCTCTCCCAACTGTCCCAATCCTAGAATGTACAGTATTTGTTTTAAGTGTGGATCAATGGAGTATAAGGAGGAAGACCGTTCAAGAAGGAGAAGGGAGGCAAAGAATGTGAATACGAGGAAAAGCAACAGGACATTGGCGATAACGGGACTGACATCAACAATCAAACCAACAAAATCAACTGCAAGCGTCTTCAACATGACCGTTTAAGAAACTGTAGCAGCCGAGGATGCAACTCCAGGTATTACTCAAACTAATTTTATTTCTTATATATTATTTTCTTATATATAGTAAATTATTTTATAAAGATATTTTGAAGGAGGAATTTGAGTTCATTTAGAAATCAAATTTTTGTTTAAGAAGATAGGTAAGCTTTATGTGAATAGTTAAAGATCGGTTCGATCAAAGTTGATCGAGGTCTACTTGCAATGATTGTGTATGCTATGTACCCGTGTATGTATAGGTTTTTAAAACGGTGATTCCGGGGATGGAATCTTTATAAGGGAGGGTGAATGTAATAACCCAATATTTTATAGTTTATTAAAATAAATAGTTGATATTGTAAGTTACTTAAAAAGTGTTATTAAAATTAAATGTACGATTGTAAAAAATTTAAGGTATTTATATTCACCACAATTAATTCAAAAAAATTATTTAGAACAAGATAGCGACCAATTTTATCCCTCACAAAAAAACTTCTGAATAATGATATATTGTGAGTAATAATTCCTTCACTAAATATATTTTTTCCTCGCAAATTTTCATCATAAATTAGCCCCAAAACTCTTTCGTTCGCCCCAATTTTGCGAGGAAAAAAATATAAATTGTGAAGGATGTTTCTTTCGCTAATAACTATATTGTCACTATACTTTTTTACTTCAGTACTAGCTAAACAACTCCTCATGTGAAGGAATAAATTCCTTCGCAAGAGGCCATTTTTGGTGTAGTGAATCCAAACCCTAATTTTGGATTATTATCAAGGAATGAGAATAATAATATAATATTAATTATATTTTGATTTTTCAGTGCAATAAATATGCACTGTATGTACGTATTGAGGATGGTTGGTCAATTATGGTGATTAATTTCAAAACCCTAGTTTTTCTGGGGGTAAACCCTAATTTGAAAATCAATTGTGAGTTTAAGACTGTTATATAACTGTGTTATATGTTTTATGTTGTCTATTAAATGATTAATTAGGTAAACCCTAATTAAAAATTTAGAAAACCTAAATAATTTTTAGAAAACCCCAAGTTATTAAAAACCCTAATTTTAAATGCTAAACCCTAATTTGAAACTCAAATTAGAGTTCAAGATTGATTGGTGATTGTGTTAATGTGATTAATTAAGAAGTATTAGAATTATAATTGTTAATTATGGAAACCCTAAATTGTTAAAACCGATTTACTAAACAAGAACCCTAATTTACTAATTGAAAACCCTAATTATAATTTAGTAACCCTAAGTATCAAAATCGTAAACCCTAATCGCTAAATTAGCAAAGTTATTTATAATTAGTTATTTTAAACCCTAATGTTCTGTATAAAGTAATTAGAAAATTAATTTAATTAAGAAAATCCTAATTTTAAAATTTTAGAAACTAAAATTTATTTAATTTTTGTTCAAACCCTAAATTGAAAATCCTATAATTATTTTCTGCTAAACCTTAGGGTCCCTAAGGGTCAAACCCTAAGGGTTTGCAAGATTACAAGAATGCCATTAAAATTCCATGCAAAAAGACTAAAATACCCCTCTTTGGATATTTTTCTTATGTAACTTGTGTATCTATGCAAATGTGGAGTGGGTGACCTAACATGTTGACTTAGTGACTTAAATTGCCATCAATCAACCACTTATATCAGCCATTCATGCATCCACCACTTCTATAAATAGATTAAGAGATATAGAAAGCCACATTTTTGCTCATTTTGTGCACAACACTCAACTTAACTCTATCAAGCCCCACACCTCTGAAATTCCTTAGTTTTTCAGTCACAAAACCGAGCCCCACTAACATCCATAACAAAAACAGAAGCCAGAATCATAATTGATCAAAGAAGGTATAAATCCTAGCCAAGAAATCTGTCCATCGATCTGTTGTTTGATGTTAAAATTTTTGTGTTAAACATGTTAGATATAGTGTATAATGATGATCTGGGTTGCTAGATGTTAGATCCATAACATCTAGAGGCTCGGATTTGGCATTTTACAAAATCTGGAAAAAAGTTCAACAGTCGTCTGACAATGAATGTCAGGTCCCATAGATCTCTACCGTGTGTGTTTTTTGTTATTTTTAGCGTTGATCTTATAGTATGCTCGAGATCTTTGCTCTGGATCAAGAATCAGGCCTAGATCAGTTGTAGATTATAAGTTATAACCGGTGAAAGGCCGTTGATCGGCATTGACTGGGTCATTTCTAGGTAGCCCAGAAACCGAGAACTAGCATCTGACAAGTATTTGTTGGCCTTGGATCTGTCCGGTTGTAGATGTTTTAAGTTTGTTGTTGAAACCATATTGTAGTATGTTATGTTAACTGTTGATTCATGTTTTTAGAACCTTTATATATCAAAATACTGGATTCAGCGGTCAAAGTAGCTCAGTTGATCATAGTTCATGTTTTTTGGGTAACCCAGAAAACATTTGAACGTGTCCTCTGACATACTTTGACCAACATAGATCTCGTGATTGTGTTGTTGTTGTTATAATTTTATGTAATAAATCTCTTGTCCTACATGTTGGCTATAATCGCAACCTTTAAATCACTAAAACATTACAAGGATTACAAGTTGTAGAAGCTCAAAATGGATGAGACGATTGTTGTTCATTTCGGGTAACCGTAAAATGAAGAACAGTCCGATAGTCCCTTGAAAGCACATATCTCGCTCGCTTAATGTTTGTTGATCATGTTTTGTTGTTTGATCTTGTAGTCTAACATTAGTACTACAAGATCTCGACAAATGCATACCCAGAAACACAATACACACTTCACAGTTCTTGGTCAAAGTAGGCCACTCGATAACTGCACTTGAATTTTTGGGTTTGGCCAAGAACACGAAGAACACCTATAGCGATGGTTCTATCGATATAGGCAGTCTTTAGCGACACTTTTATTAAAATTAATTATTTAAATTCTAAAAATTATTTAAAAATAGTAATTAATTTCTAAAAATTACAAAAATAATTTTAAAAATAATTTTAAGTTATAAAAATTAAATATTAATAATTTGAAATATTTTTCATAAATATTAGTATTTATTTAAATATTATTGATAATTAATTTATTTATTAAATGCATTAAATAAATTAATTAAAAATGATTTTAAATGATAATAAGTTATTTAGAAATATTTGAAGTTATAAAATATACCTTTTTAATATTTTAAAGCAAATTTCAATTATTTATTTAATATTAATGATCATTAAGTTATTTACTAAATGAATTAAATAAATTAATTAAAAATGGCTTTATTATATTAAAAAATCATTTTAAATGATAATAAGGTATTTAAAAATATTTTAAGTTATAAAATATAACTTTCAAAATTTAAAGGTAAATTTTATTAATTAATTATTATTAATGATATTAAGGTTATGTAATAATTATATTAAATTAATTTAAAATTTATTTTATTAATATAAAAATCATTTTAAATGGAAATATTTTTAAGTTATAAAATATAACTTTTAATATTTAAAGGATAATTCCATTAATAATTTTATATTAATAATTATTAATTTATCGGTAATGATATTAAATTTATTTAATAATTATATTAAATAAATAAATGGTTTTATTAATTTAAAATCATTTAAAAGGATATAAATAAATTAAAAATATTTTAAGTAATGATTAAAGACTTTTAATATTTTGATAAATAGTACATTAATATTTAAATATTTATGGTAATTATTTTAAAATGATTTTAATTGTTTTAAAAATTATTTAAGGGTAATATTACTACTTTAAAAGTATTTCAAGTTATTATAAATAACTTTAACATTTTAGAAATGATTTCATTAATAGTTTAATATTAATTAAATATTAATGATAATAAAATTAATATTTAAATCATTTAATAATGATTCTGATGTTTGAAAATTCATGATAAATTATAATAAATGTTTTAAAATTATTATAAGTCATTTAAAAATAATATGACTGATACTTACAGATATTGAGTTACAGGATAGAGTCTTAGACTCGATAATTACCCGATAAAGCCGTCGGTACACCGACATGATTCATAAATTGATCTGGACATAGATAATTTGATTAGATATGTGTTTATTTGTGATTCAATGGTTGTAGAACATATGTGACAATGTGATTAGGTTATGTGCTGACTGAAATATGCAGTGCTATGTGTTACGATATGTTATTCTAATCAGTAAAATGATTTTATTAATGATAGGTTTTGGTATTAAAGATAAAACTAAGTCATGATTGTAAAGCAAAATGGATCATGCAAGTATTTTACCTTTGCATTTCCTTTATCGCAATGGACATGAGTAAGAAGTTTTAATTATATTATTATTATGCTATATTATTAACCCTATTGTGATATATTCTATATCCGATCATTGTTTATCAACATGTTAGTATATGGTAATTCAGATATATATTTTGTTCGTTAATTTCTAAACATGGTTACGTAAGTGTCCCCACTTGGATAATCATTGTATTTAATCACATGTTGATATATATATATATATATATATATATATATATATATATATATATATATATATAAAGTCGTCTAAGCTTATTTGACCCGATTAGACACAAATTCGTAAATATCGTTGAATAAGTTAAAACCTTTTTGTGTCCAATCAAATTGTTTTGGTTCGGATTCCAGTCTAAGTATGAACATTCCGATCAAGGGAAAACTTTTATGCGCCCAAGGCGAACAGAGTGAAGGATCTTATCGTTCTTGTAATGTACTATTTGTTCATCACAGGCACATTGGGATTATCACCCTCGCTACCAGAAGTTACTTATTTGTTTTATGAGATGAAGTTCTGCTAAACCTTAGCAAAAATTTAAAACAATGTTCATAGTATGTCGACTACCCTATATATATAGTCAATACGTAGTTTCAAAAATTTGAGATAAAATTGTTATGTTGTTATTATCGGTTTAGTTTACTTCACAACTATAAATTCGTTGTAGAAGTGATGTACAAAGAAAATATTTATTTCTTTCAGCTAATTATATTCATAATTGTTATTACTTGCTGGGCACCCAAATGCTCATTCTTGCTTTAAAATTAAATGTTTTCAGCTAGGCATGATCAACCCGAAGGTTCAAACAAGATCAAGTGAAAAGGAAAGAAAATAGAACATGTTAAAGTTTAATGGTATTTTTTGTAATAGTTAGACAATATATATACAATGATATGTATTATATATCATGTAAAGAATTATAGTAAAGGTCATGAATTGGGATTAGATTCGATAAATATAAATTAAGTTTGATTTTTATATTATTGTTATTATTATTAATATTATTTCGCTCATAGAAATGGTATCGTGAAGCACCGAGTTCGGGTTTCAAGTACCCGAGTTTGGGGGCGTTACAAGTTGGTATCAGTGCTTAGGGTTCAAAACCTTAGGTGGGCTAGACTTTAGGCTATTACCTTGGAACAGAGGGAAACGTTGAAAATACAAATAACTCATATAGAGTTTAAAAAGGGAGATGAATTGAATAAGTTCATCATCAAATCAAATAAAAGATAACTTATGTAAAACTATTAATTGTTGTGTGTATATATTAAGTGATAATCAAGATAGTTTGTGTGTAGATGTCGATAGAAAAGATTAGGATACCCTCAAATCGAAAGAAGAAGTCAACCTCCATAACCGAGAGACAATATCAAAGCCAATAGCTGAAATAGAGGCTCACAGTGAAAGCTACCTCAATGAGGTGGTTGTTTTGAAAAGTATAGTACCAGACCCTAAAACGATAGTATAGCAGATAGGTAGGATATAGTTAAAGAATATGTGGTCAATGTCGAGTTCTTAAACTCATATATTTGTGGTGAGTTCTTAAACTCATAATGTATGGTAAGTTGTACGAACTAGGTGTAGTTAGGTGTGAATGGATTATTGAGGATAATGGGAATAGACAGATTTCTAAGCAATTGATCCTTAGTGGAGGCGTAAGAAATAAGTAGTACTAGTATTAATTGAATAAGTATGATTTTGTGTTAAGTATATGATAGGTATGTTTGTATAAGGTAATATTTTTCAAATTTTGTATAAGTTGTGGCAGCGATTCCCAACTTTTGAGTCACAAAGGGATAGCGGATGATTAAAGCAATATGTGCTATGGTGTATGTAAAGTGTTATGAGCATGAATCTATGATGGATTAATGAAATAAGTTCGTATAAAGATAGTCATTATTTATCTGAACACTGGTTAATACAGTGAACCAAGTTTTTGAATAAATGACTATTTGAGTAGAAAATTTCGTGCTATATGATTAAACGTATACAGTAAGGCTTAGAATGTAAGTTAATAAGAATAATTTATGATAATGTCACCAAGACGAAAACGAAACCCAAGGATAGAAGAACCGGTCAACAAAGCTTGAGGACAATTTGAGTCAATACAGAATTTTGCGAATATGGATGATCATGCTATGCATAACGGAATACCCACGCTCAAGATCGATCCAGATAATCATTCGATTTAATGTCAAAGACTTCAAAGCCATCGTACTGCCAGGACTCGGAAGATTAACTGACCCTGTTGACGCATTTGTGATAGCTAGGTTAACGAAGGGGCAAAAGACAGCTTTTGCCACCTATACGATAAAAAGGAAAGGAGATACATGGAAAGTCTGTGTGTTATAAGTATGGGCAGAGGGGACATATCTCTCCCAACTGTCCCAATCCAAGAATGTACAATATTTGTTTTAAGTGTGGATCAATGGAGTATAAGGAGGAAGACCGTTCAAGAAGGAGAAGGGAGGCAAAGAATGTGAATACGAGGAAAGGCAACAGGACATTGGCGATAACGGGACCGACATCAACAATCAAACCAACAAAATCAATCGCAAGCGCCTTTCTACATGACTGTTTCAAGAAATCAGAGCAAAATAGGGATGCAACTCGTGTATTACTCAAACTAATTTTATTTCTTATATATTATTTTCTTATATATAGTAAATTATTTTATAAAGATATTTTGAAGGAGGAATTTGAGTTCTTTTAGAAATCAAATTTTCGCTTAAGAAGATAGGTAAGCTTTTATGTGAATAGTTAAAGATCGGTTCGATCAAAGTTGATCGAGGTCTACTTGCAATGATTGTGTATGCTATGTATTCGCAGTATGTATAGGTTTTAAAACGGTGATTCCGGATGGAATCTTTATAAGGAGGGTGAATGTAATAACCCGATATTTTATAGTTTATTAAAATAAATAGTTGATATTGTAAGTTACTTAAAAAGTGTTATTAAAATTAAATGTACGATTGTAAAAAATTTAAGGTATTTATATTCACCACAATTAATTCAAAAAAATTATTTAGAACAAGATAGCGACCAATTTTATCCCTCACAAAAAAACTTCTGAATAATGATATATTGTGAGTAATAATTCCTTCACTAAATATATTTTATCCTCGCAAATTTTCATCATAAATTGGCCCAAAGAATCTTTCGTTCGCACCAATTTTGCGAGGAAAAAAATATAAATTGTGAAGGATGTTTCTTTCGCTAATAACTATATTGTCACTATACTTTTTTACTTCAGTACTAGCTAAACAGCTCCTCATGTGAAGGAATAAATTCCTTCGCAAGAGGCCATTTTTGGTGTAGTGAATCCAAACCCTAATTTTGGATTATTATCAAGGAATGAGAATAATAATATAATATTAATTATATTTTGATTTTTCAGTGCTATAAATATGCACTGTATGTACGTATTGAGGATGGTTGGTCAATTATGATGATTAATTTCAAAACCCTAGTTTTTCTGGGGGGAAACCCTAATTTGAAAATCAATTGTGAGTTTAAGACTGTTATATAACTGTGTTATATGTTTTATGTTGTCTATTAAATGATTAATTAGGTAAACCCTAATTAAAAATTTAGAAAACCTAAATAATTTTTAGAAAACCCCAAGTTATTAAAAACCCTAATTTTAAATGCTAAACCCTAATTTGAAACTCAAATTAGAGTTCAAGATTGATTGGTGATTGTGTTAGTGTGATTAATTAACAAGTATTAGAATTATAATTGTTAATTATGGTAACCCTAAATTGTTAAACCCTAATTACTAAACTAGAACCCTAATTTAGTAATTGAAAACCCTAATTATAATTTAGTAACCCTAATTATCAAAATCATAAACCCTAATTGCTAAATTAGCAAAGTTATTTATAATTAGTGATTTTAAACCCTAATGTTCTGTATAAAGTAATTAGAAGATTAATTTAATTAAGAAAACCCTAATTTTAAAATTTTAGAAACTAAAATTTATTTAATTTTTGTGCAAACCCTAAATTGAAAATCCTATAATTATTTTCTGCTAAACCTTAGGGTCCCTAAGGGTCAAACCCTAAGGGTTTGAAAGATTACAAGAATGCCATTAAAATTCCATGCAAAAAGACTAAAATACCCCTCTTTGGATATTTTTCTTATGTAACTTGTGTATCTATGCAAATGTGGAGTGGGTGACCTAACATGTTAACTTAGTGACTTAAATTGCCAGCAATCAACCACTTATATCAGCCATTCATGCATCCACCACTTCTATAAATAGATTAAGAGATATAGAAAGCCACATTTTTGCTCATTTTGTGCACAACACTCAACCTAACTCTATCAAGCCCCACACCTCTGAAATTCTTTAGTTTTTCAGTCACAAAACCGAGCCCTACTAACATCCATAACAAAAACAGAAGCCAGAATCATAATTGATCAAAGAAGGTATAAATCCTAGCCAAGAAATCTGTCCATCGATCTGTTGTTTGATGTTAAAATTTTTGTGTTAAACATGTTAGATATAGTGTATAATGATGATCTGAGTTGCTAGATGTTAGATCCATAACATCTAGAGGCTCGGATTTGGCATTTTACAAAATCTGGAAAAAAGTTCAACAGTCGTCTGACAATGAATGTCAGGTCCTATAGATCTCGGCCTGTTGTGTGTTTTTGTTATTTTAAGCGTTGATCTTATAGTATGCTATGAGATCTTTGCTCTGGATCAAGAATCAGGCCTAGATCAGTTGTAGATTATAAGTTATAACCGGTGAAAGGCCGTTGATCGGCATTGACCGGGTCATTTTTAGGTAGCCCAGAAACCGAGAACTAGCGTCTGACAAGTATTTGTTGGCCTTGGATTTGTCCGGTTGTAGATGTTTTAAGTTTGTTGTTGAAACCATATTGTAGTATGTTATGTTAACTGTTGATTCATGTTTTTAGAACCTTTATATATCAAATATACTGGATTCAGTGACCGGTCAAAGTAGCTCAGTTGATCATAGTTCATGTTTTCTGGGTAACCCAGAAAACGTTTGAACGTGTCCTCTGACATACTTTGACCAACATAGATCTCGCGATTGTGTTGTTGTTGTTATGATTTTATGTAATAAATCTCTTGTCCTACATGTTGGCTACACACTGCAACCTTTAAATCACTAAAACATTACAAGGATTACAAGTTGTAGAAGCCCAAAAATGGACAGAAGGACTGTTCTTCATTTCTGGGTAACCCAGAAATGAAGAACAGGTCTGATAGTCCCTTTGAAGGCACATATCTCATTCGTTTAATGTTTGTTGATCATGTTTGTTGTTTGATCTTGTAGTCTAACTTTAGTACTACAAGATCTGACAAATTGCATACCCAGAAACACAATACACACTTCACAGTTCTTGGTCAAAGTAGGCCACTAGATAACTGCACTTGAATTTTTGGGTTTGGCCAAGAACACGAAGAACACCTATAGCGATGGTTCTATCGATATAGGCAGTCTTTAGCGACACTTTTATTAAAATTAATTATTTAAATTCTAAAAATTATTTAAAAATAGTAATTAATTTCTAAAAATTACAAAAATAATTTTAAAAATAATTTTAAGTTATAAAAATTAAATATTAATAATTTGAAATATTTTTCATAAATATTAGTATTTATTTAAATATTATTGATAATTAATTTATTTATTAAATGAATTAAATAAATTAATTAAAATGATTTTAAATGATAATAAGTTATTTAGAAATATTTGAAGTTATAAAATATACCTTTTAATATTTTAAAGCAAATTTCATTAATTATTTAATATTAATGATCATTAAGTTATTTACTAAATGAATTAAATAAATTAATTAAAAATGGCTTTATTATATTAAAAATCATTTTAAATGATAATAAGGTATTTAAAAATATTTTAAGTTATAAAATATAACTTTCAAAATTTAAAGGTAAATTTTATTAATTAATTATTATTAATGATATTAAGGTTATGTAATAATTATATTAAATTAATTTAAAATTGATTATATTAATATAAAAATCATTTTAAATGAAAATAAAGTGTTTAAAGATATTTGAAGTTATAAAATATAACTTTTAATATTTAAAGGATAATTCCATTAATAATTTTATATTAATAATTATTAATTTATCAAGAATGATATTAAATTTATTTAATAATTATATTAAATAATTAAATGGTTTTATTAATTTAAAAATCATTTAAAAGGATATAAATAAATTAAAAATATTTTAAGTAATGATTAAAGACTTTTAATATTTTGATAAATAGTACATTAATATTTAAATATTTATGGTAATTATTTTAAAATGATTTTAATTGTTTTAAAAATTATTTAAGGGTAATATTACTACTTTAAAAGTATTTCAAGTTATTATAAATAACTTTAACATTTTAGAAATGATTTCATTAATAGTTTAATATTAATTAAATATTAATGATAATAAAATTAATATTTAAATCATTTAATAATGATTCTGATGTTTGAAAATTCATGATAAATTATAATAAATATTTTAAAATTATTATAAGTCATTTAAAAATAATATGACTGATACTTACAGATATTGAGTTACAGGATAGAGTCTTAGACTCGATAATTACCCGATAAAGCCGTCGGTACACCGACATGATTCATAAATTGATCTGGACTTAGATAATTTGATTAGATATGTGTTTATTTGTGATTCAATGGTTGTAGAACATATGTGACAATGTGATTAGGTTATGTGCTGACTGAAATATGCAGTGCTATGTGTTACGATATGTTATTCTAATCAGTAAAATGATCTTATTAATGATAGGTTTTGGTATTAAAGATAAAACTAAGTTAAGATCGTATGTGACGGATCATGCAAGTATTTTACCTTTGCATTTCTTTATGCAATGGACATGAGTAAGAAGTTTCACAATTATATTATTATTATGCTATATTATTAACCCTATTGTGATATATTCTATATCCGATCATTGTTTATCAACATGTTAGTATATGGTAATTCAGGATATATATTTTGTTCGTTAACTTCTAAACATGGTTACAAGTGTCCCCACTTGGATAATCATTGTATTTAATCACATGTTGATATATATATATATATATATATATATATATATATATATATATATATATATATATATATATATATATATATATATATATAAAGTCGTCTAAGCTATTTGACCCAGTTAGACACAAATTCAGAAATATCGTTGAATAAGTTAAAACCTTTTTGTGTCCAATCAAATTGTTTTGGTTCGGATTCCAGTCTAAGTATGAACATTCCGATCAAGGGAAAACTTTTATGCGCCCAAGGCGGACAGAGTGAAGGATCTTATCGTTCTTGTAATGTACTATTGATCAATACAGGGCACATTGGGATTATCACCCTCGCGCCTGTAAGTTATAACGGTTTGCAGATGAAATTCTGCTAAACCTTAGCGAAAATTTAAAACAATGTTCATAGTATGTCGACTACCCTATATATATAGTCAATACGTAGTTTCAAAAATTTGAGATAAAATTGTTATGTTGTTATTATCGGTTTAGTTTACTTCACAACTATAAATTCGTTGTAGAAGTGATGTACAAAGAAAATATTTATTTCTTTCAGCTAATTATATTCATAATTGTTATTACTTGCTGGGCACCCAAATGCTCATTCTTGCTTTAAAATTAAATGTTTTCAGCTAGGCATGATCAACCCGAAGGTTCAGACAAGATCAAGTGAAAAGGAAAGAAAATAGAACATGTTAAAGTTTAATGGTATTTTTTGTAATAGTTAGACAATATATAGACAATGATATGTATTATATATCATGTAAAGAATTATAGTAAAGGTTGCGTAATTGGGATTAGACTCTGATAAATATAAATTAAGTTTGATTTTTATATTATTGTTATTATTATTAATATTATTTCGCTCATAGAAATGGTATCGTGAAGCACCGAGTTCAGGTTTCAAGTACCCGAGTTTGGGGGCGTTACAAGTTGGTATCAGTGCTTAGGGTTCAAAACCTTAGGTGGGCTAGACTTTAGGCTATAACCTTGGAACAGAGGAAAACGTTGAAAATACAAATAACTCATATAGAGTTTAAAAAGGGAGATGAATTGAATAAGTTCATCATCAAATCAAATAAAAGATAACTTATGTAAAACTATTAATTGTTGTGTGTATATATTAAGTGATAATCAAGATAGTTTGTGTGTAGATGTCAGATAGAAAAAGATTAGGATACCCTCAAATCGTAAAGAAGAAGTCAACCTCCATAATCGAGACAATATCAAAGCGAATAGCTGAAATATAGGTTCACAGTGAAAGCTACCTCAATGAGGTGGTTGTTTTGAAAAGTATAGTACCAGACCCTAAAACGATAGTATAGCAGATAGGTAGGATATAGTTAAAGAATATGTGGTCAATGTCGAGTTCTTAAACTCATATATTTGTGGTGAGTTCTTAAACTCATAATGTATGGTAAGTTGTACGAACTAGGTGTAGTTAGGTGTGAATGGATTATTGAGGATAATGGGAATAGACAGATTTCTAAGCAATTGATCCTTAGTGGAGGCGTAAGAAATAAGTAGTACTAGTATTAATTGAATAAGTATGATTTTGTGTTAAGTATATGATAGGTATGTTTGTATAAGGTAATATTTTTCAAATTTTGTATAAGTTGTGGCAGCGATTCCCAACTTTTGAGTCACAAAGGGATAGCGGATGATTAAAGCAATATGTGCTATGGTGTATGTAAAGTGTTATGAGCATGAATCTATGAGGGATTAATGAAATAAGTTCGTATAAAGATAGTCATTATTTATCCGAACAATCGGTTATATACAAAGGAACCAAGTTTTGAATAAATGACTATTTGAGTAAAAAAATTCGTGTATATATGATTAAACGTACAAGAAGGCTTAGAATGTAAATTAATAAGAATAATTTATGATAATGTCACCAAGACGAAAAACGAAACCCAAGGATGTAAGAACCCATCAACAAAGCTTGAGGACAATTTGAGTCAATACAGAATTTTGCGAATATGGATGATCATGCTATGCATAACGGAATACCAGTCGACGGAAGATCAGCCAGATAATCATTCGACGAATGTCAAAGACTTCAAAGCCATCCATCGCCAGACTCCTAAGATTAATCAATTTGCTGACGCGTTTGTGATAGCTAGGTTAACGAAGGGGCAAAAGACAGCTTTTGCCACCTATACGATAAAAAGGATAGGAGATACAGGGAAAGTCTGTGTGTTATAAGTATGGGCAGAGGGGACATATCTCTCCCAACTGTCCCAATCCAAGAATGTACAGTATTTGTTTTTAAGTGTGGATCAATGGAGTATAAGGAGGAAGACCGTTCAAGAAGGAGAAGGGAGGCAAAGAATGTGAATACGAGGAAAGGCAACAGGACATTGGCGATAACAGGACCGACATCAACAATCAAACCAACAAAATCAACTGCAAGCGTCTTCAACATGACCGTTCAAGAAACTGTAGCAGTCGGGGATGCAACTTCAGGTATTACTCAAACTAATTTTATTTCTTATATATATTAAATTATTTTATAAAGATATTTTGAAGGAGGAATTTGAGTTCTTTTAGAAATCAAATTTCTGTTTAAGAAGATAGGTAAGCTTTATGTGAATAGTTAAAGATCGGTTCGATCAAAGTTGATCGAGATCTACTTGCAATGATTGTGTATGCTATGTACCCGTGTATGTATAGGTTTTTAAAACGGTGATTCCGGGGATGGAATCTTTATAAGGGAGGGTGAATGTAATAACCCGATATTTTCTATATGATTAAATCAAGAAATTTTGCGAATAATTTTTTTTATTTTATTTTAAGGATGAGGATTTGTACAAGATAATGTGTATGTAATTATGTAATAAATAAAAATATAATTATTACATGAATGTTTACTTAATAATTTTATTTTAGAATTATTGATTATTATAAAGTTTATTCTTTTAATAATTAATTTTATAGTAGAAATATTTTTATTATTTATTTTTCATGAAAATATAATTATATATTATTTAAATAATATATGAAATGATTATTAGAATTATTATAATAATTAATCTATTTTAATATATGAATTTATGCTAGTTTAATTAAGTTAATTATTTTAACTTAATTAATAATGTTAAATATGAATAATTATAACAATTATGTTATTATATGAATTTTCATGATTATTAAGTTAATTATTTTACCTTAATTATTAAGGTTAATTATGGAAGAATAAATCAGATATGAAATTCAAACCCTAATTTTGGATTATTATCAAGGAATGAGAATAATAATATAATATTAATTATATTTTAATTTTTTCAGTGCTATAAATACGTACTGTATGTACGTATTGAGGATGGTTGCTCAATTATGGTGATAAATTTTAAAACCCTGGTTTTACTTGGGGGAAACCCTAATTTGAAAATCAATTGTGAGTTTAAGACTGTTATATAACTGTGTTATATGTTTTATGTTGTGTATTAAATGATTAATTAGGTAAACCCTAATTAAAAATTTAGAAATCCTAAATAATTTTTAGAAAACCCTAAGTTATTAAAAACTCTATTTTTATATGCCAAACCCTAATTTGAAACTCAAATTAGAGTTCATGATTGATTGGTGAATATTGTGTTAATGTGATTAATTAACAAGTATTAGAATTACAATTGTTAATTATGGAAACCCTAAATTGTTAAACCCTAATTACTAAACTAGAATCCTAATTTAGTAATTGGAAACCCTAATTATAATTTAGTAACCCTAATTATCAAAATCGTAAACCCTAATTGCTAAATTAGCAAAGTTAATTATAATTAGTGATTTTAAACCCTGATGTTCCTGTACAAAGTAATTAGAAAATTAATTTAATTAAGGAAACCCTAATTTCAAAATTTTAGAAACTAAAATTTATTTAATTTTTGTGCAAACCCTAAATTAAAAATCTTACAATTGTTTTGTGCTAAACCTTAGGGTTAAACCCTAAGGGTTTGCAAGATTACAAGAATGCCATTAAAATTCCATGCGAAAAGGCTAAAATACCCCTCTTTGGATATTTTTATTATGTAACTTGTGTATCTATGCAAATGTGGAGTGGGTGACCTAACATGTTGACTTAGTGACTTAAATTGCCAGCAATCAGCCACTTATATCAGCCATTCATGCATCCACCACTTCTATAAATAGATCAAGAGAGAGAGAAAGCCACATTTTTACTCATTTTGTGCACAACACTCAACCTAACTCTCTCAAGCCCCACACCTCCGAAATTCTTTAGTTTTTCAGTCACAAAACCGAGCCCCACTAACATCCATAACTAAAATAGAAGCCAGAATAAGAATTGAGCAAAGAAGGTATAAATCCTAGCCAAAAAAATCTGTCCATCGATCTGTTGTTTGATGTTAAAATTTTTGTGGTAAACATGTTAGATATAGTGTATAATAATGATCTGGGTTGCTAGATGTTAGGTCCATAACATCTAGAGGCTCGAATTTGGCATTTTACAAAATCTGGAAAAAAGTTCAACAGTCGTCTGACAATGAATGTCAGGTCCCATAGATCTCGGCCTATTGTGTGTTTTTGTTATTTTAAGCGTTGATCTTGTAGTATGCTATGAGATATTTACTCTGGATCAAGAATCAGGCCTAGATCAGTTGTAGATTATAAGTTATAACTGGTCAAAGGTCGTTGACCGACATTGACTAGGCCATTTTTTGGTAGCCTAGAAACCGAGAACTAGCGTCTGACAAGTATTTGTTGGCCTTGGATTTGTCCGGTTGTAGATGTTTTGAGTTTGTTGTTGAAACCATATTGTATTATGTTATGTTAACTGTTGATTCATGTTTTTAGAACCTTTATATATCAAATATATGGATTAATGATTTGGTCAAAAGTAGTTTCATTGATCGCGATTCATGTTTTCTAGGTAACCTAGAAAACGTTTGAACGTGTCCTCTGACATACTTTGACCAGCATAGATCTCGCGGTTGTGTTGTTGTTGTTATGATTTTATGTAATACATCTCTTATCCTACATGTTGGCTACACACTACAACATTTAAATCACTAAAACATTACAAGGTTTACAAGTTGTAGAAGCCCAAAACGGACAGTCGAAATGTTCTTCATTTATGGGTAACCCAGAAATGAAGAACAGGTCTGACAGTCCCTTTGAAGGCACAAATCTCGTTCGTTTAATGTTTGTTGATCATGTTTGTTGTTGGATCTTGTAGTGTAACATTAGTACTACAAGATCTGACAAATAGCATACCCAGAAACACAATACACAATTCACAATTCTTGGTCAAAGTAGGCCACTCGATAACTGCACTTGAATTTCTAGGTTTGGCCAAGAACACGAAGAACACCTATAAGAACGGTTGCTCACGCTTATATAGCAATCTTTAATATTACACTTTTATTAAAATTAATTATTTAAATTAGAAAATTATTTAAAAATAGTAATTAATTTTCTAAAATTACAAAAATTATTTTAAAAATTATTTTAAGTTATAAAAATTAAATATTAATAATTTGAAATATTTTTCATAAATATTAGTATTTATTTAAATATTATTGATAATTAATTTATTTATTAAATGCATTAAATAAATTAATTAAAATGATTTTATTATATAACAAATCATTTTAAATGATAATAAGTTATTTAGAAATTTTTAAGTTATAAAATATAACATTTTAAAGAAAATTTCATTAATTATTTAATATTAATGATCATTAAGTTATTTACTAAAATTAATTAAATAAATTAATTAAAAATGGTTTTATTATATTAACAATCATTTTAAATGATAATAAGGTATTTAAAAATATTTTAAGTTATAAAATATAACTTTCAATATTTAAAGGTAAATTTCATTAATTAATTATTATTAATGATATTAAGGTTATGTAATAATTATATTAAATAAATTAATTTAAAATTGATTTTATTAATATAAAATCATTTTAAATGAAAATAAAGTGTTTATAGATATTTTAAGTTATAAAATATAACTTTTAATATTTAAAGGATAATTTCATTAATAATTTAATATTAATAATTATTAATTTATCATTAATGCTATTAAATTTATTTAATAATTATATTAAATAAATAGTTTAAAAATGGTTTTATTAATTTAGAAATCATTTAAAAGGATATAAATGAATTAAAAATATTTTAAGTAATGATTAAAGACTTTTAATATTTTGATAAATAGTACATTAATATTTAAATATTAATGGTAATTATTTAAAATGATTTTAATTATTTTAAAAATCATTTAAGGGTAATATTACTACTTTAAAAGTATTTCAAGTTATTATAAATAACTTTAAAATTTTAGAAATGATTTTATTAATAGTTTAATATTAATTAAATATTAATAATAATAAAATTGATTAATATTTAAATTATTTAATAATGATTCTGATGTTTGAAAATTCATGATAAATTATAATAAATGTTTTAAAATTATTATAAGTCATTTAAAAATAATATGACTGATACTTACAGATATTGTGTTACAGGATAGAGTCTTAGACTCGATAATTACTCGATAAAGCCGTCGGTACACCGACATGTTTCAAAAATTGATCTGGACTTAGATAATTTGATTAGATATGTGTTTATTTGTGATTCAATGGTCGTAGAACATATGTGACAATGTGATAAGGTTATGTGCTGACTGAAATAAGCAGTGCTATGTGTTACGATATGTTATTCTAATCAGTAAAATAATCTTATTAATGATAGTTTTCGGTATAAAAGATAAAACTAAGTTGCGTATTATAAGCAGCGCAT
The DNA here is from genome assembly GCA_020205605.1 of Panax ginseng. Taxonomy (NCBI): domain Eukaryota; kingdom Viridiplantae; phylum Streptophyta; class Magnoliopsida; order Apiales; family Araliaceae; genus Panax; species Panax ginseng. Next base: position 82,271,556 of record CM035136.1, on the reverse strand, counting down.
CAGGCAAGTATCTTACCTTTGCATTTCCTTTATGCAATGGACATGAGTAAGAAGTTTCGGAATTATATTATTATTATACTATATTATTAACCCTATTGTGATATATTCTATATCCGATCATTGTTTATCAACATGTTAGTATATGGTAATTCAGATATATATTCTGTTCGTTAATTTCTAATCATGGTTACACAAGTGTTCCCACTTGGATAATCATTGTATTTAATCACATGTTGATATATATATATATATATATATATATATATATATATATATATATATATATATAAAGCCGTCTAAGCTATTTCGCCCAGCTAGACACAAATTCAGAAATATCGTTGAATAAGTTAAAACCTTTTTGTATCCAATCAAATTGTTTTGGTTCAAATTCCAGTCTAAGTATGAACAACCCGATCAAGGGAAAACTTTTATGCGCCCAAGGCGGACAGAGTGAACGATCCTATCGTTCTTGTAATGTAGTATTGATCAATACAGGGCACATTGGGATGATCACCCTCGCGCCCGTAAGTTATAACGGTTTACAGATGAAGTTCTGCTAAACCTTAGCAAAAATTTAAAATAATGTTCATAGTATGTCGACTACCCTATATATATAGTCAATACGTAGTTTCAAAAATTTGAGATAGAATTGTTATGTTGTTATTATCGGTTCAGTTTACTTCACAACTATAAATTCGTTGTAGAAGTGATGTACAAAGAAAACATTTATTTCTTTCAGCTAATTATATTCATAATTGTTATTACTTGCTAGGCACCCAAATGTTCATTCTTGCTTTAAAATTAAATGTTTTCAGCTAAGCATGATCAACTCAAAGGTTCAGACAAGATCAAGTGAAAAGGAAAGCAAACAGAACATGTTTAATGGTATCTTTTGTAATAGTTAGACAATATATAGACAATGATATGTATCATATATCATGTAAAGAATTATAGTAAAGGTCATGAATTGGGATTAGACTCGATAAATATAAATTAAGTTTGATTTTTATATTATTGTTATTATTATTAATATTATTCCGCCATAGAAATGGTATCGTGAAGCACCGAAGTTCGGGTTTCAAGTACCGAGTTTGGGGCTTTACAAAGACTAAAGCCAGTGGCCGCAGTAGCCAAGTTTAAGTTTTGAACGACGCCGCAGCTGCACGTGTCAACCTAAAAAGATCGGAGGTGGCGCACAAATGCCATTTTATAAAGGGCTGATCGGGGCACCGCACCACGAGATGATGTCACGATTGTTGTGTGGGGGCACTGCAGCGCTAGATTTAAGCTCATAAATGTAACCGCAAAGACCGCTTATGGAAAAATGACCTAATAAGCCCTGCAACACCAAGATTAAGTAAAATAATAATAAAATAATATAAAAGATATATAAATAACGAAGAACAAGGAACTTCTTAAGCAAAAAAGGATCCGATTCGCAGGTATAAACCCCACTTATCAAACACCCCCAAACTTAAGCATTTGTTTGTCCTCAAGCAAATTATGTGAACAATCACACCCACAGTAATGTATGATGTGAAACTTTTAGTTCCTAGTTGGCACAATAGTTATCTAGAAGGGGGGTTGAATAGATATTTAAAAAATCTTTTCGTTTTAAACTAGTTCTTTGATAATGATTAAAACTAAGCGGAATTAATAATGTTTTAATCTTCTTTACCAAGAAGTAGAGTTATGAGAGTGAGGCAGTTATGGCAGATATAACATATATGGCAGTTATGGCATGAACGTAAAAGACACAGTCTTTTAAGTGGTTCAGAGCACTTAAAGCTCTTAGTCCACTCTTCTACTCAACGAGTAAGATATCCACTAAGGATGTCTGCTACAACTTCTGAATCATACAGATTCCTTCTAGACCAGCAGTCTAGAAACTTCTTAGTTCACTCTTGAACTCTTCAAGTCCAGCAGACTTGGTACTCTTCTCAGTTGGTTGATAATGTTGAGTTCTTGATGGGTGCTACTTAGTTGCTGTGTAACCACTTGTTCTAAAGAACTGAGTAGCTGAGCAAGATTTGCAATATCTCAGATCGTAGAGTTGAGCTTAAGAGAGATGTTCACGTTGTTTGTTCAATGCTCACTTAATTCTCTCTCATCTATCTGATCTGCATATATGTGATCTTGAAAACTATCTGTTGGATCCATCCGTTGAGGTATTGAATGCGTCTAAACTTTTTGTACTGTGATAGAGACATTTCTGCACATCTTCTGATTTCTGCATTCTGGCCCACTGACATTGCAGACTACTTTCTCACCTACCACCTGAAAAGGTGTTTTGTCCTTCTTACCCATGGTACTATTCTTAGCTTCTTCAATACGCTTCTTTGTTGCATACTAAGGATATTTCATATACTCTGGGACTAATGAGTACTGCAGCGTCTAGAATCCATTCCTCATATGTTGAAATACATTTACACAAATCATGAGGCTTGACGTTTTCTGACATGAGACAGATGATGCTCTACGATTTGGATCATGGTATTCTATAATTCCAATCTTAGCGTCTTGACTTCTTTGCACTCTAGGATGCTATAAGTCGAGAACACTACAATTTCCCATAGAACTTTGCAGACTACGATTTTCACTTGCTCGTGTTGTTGACTCTACATTCCAGAGAGTATACTATGATCGTTGACTTGTAAACTTCATGTTTCCTTAAGCACACTACGATCGTTCAGATGGCTCGGCAAACATTGGGACCACTTTATGATTTCCGAAGAGTCCCTTCGAGGAAGGCACACACTACGATCTTTGAAGCTCTGTGTTTCTGCCTTGTCTTCTGCAATGTTGATCAGATGATACACTATGATTTCTTCGAAGCCTATCTATTACATCTCAAGATCAAACTAACAGCTTTGATCTTTTTATCTATACATTTCATTACAGAATGATACACGTTTAGAGCTTAGATCAACCTAACAACTTTGATCTATCACTAAGTCCTTGTACATATATTACTTGGAAGGACTTTACAATTAATCATGAGCATGTACATTAAAACATCAAATCATAATATGCATTCTCCCAAAAATCTCCCCCTATTTGATGTTGACATAACCAAGGAGATTTGTTGTCATGATTATTAGTGTCTAGATGCATTTTGCGTGAAATTTAAAACATGACTTAGTATTTTGTTGGAGCAAATTGAAATTTCTAGAGAATATGTATGAATTTATTGATGATCAAGAGATATTACAGTTTAGCATTACATCAATCAGAAATTTCAACTTATCTCTATTTCTTTGACCTTTTTTTGTGGAGGTGGATTGGCATACTCCTCAGCCCTTCTTTTTCTACAAGCTTCCTCATTTTTGGCTAACTCTTCCAGCTCACTTGGACGTAGTCTTGGATTTTCCTCATGCCTGTACATGAATGCAGGATCTCCAGTTGGCATTCTTATGCGTACAGTAGATACATCTTATGAGCTGGGAGTTGACTCCTGACGGCTTAAAGGTATAGCTGTTAAAATTCCCTGCTGATCAGATCGTTGAGTCTGATAGTGGAATTATCGTGCAGGAGGACTTCGTGTTGCTTGAGCTTGATGTTGTCCTCTTCCCCTTTTTTGAGTTCCATGACCTCCTCTGCCTTGTCCTCCCTGAACTCCTTTCCCTTTATTTTCCCCCTTTATGTCAGCATCAAGGGTTCGAATATCTGCAGACAGTCGATTAACTCCTTGGACAAGCTCAGTTGGCTTTGTGTCTGAGCAATGTCCTCTCGACTTTCCTTGATCTATTTTTCAGATCTAGCTTCTTTGTTTCGGAGGGCAGTGAGAACAATGTCATCCTGTCGTTCCTGATTGACATAGGATTTCTGGAAGTCTTGGATTGAGGCTTTTAAGTTGATTATGTTCTCTAACATAAGTTTATTTTAAACTTCTTGATTTTTCTGCATTTTAAGAACAACCTCTCGTTGCTTGGCAGCTATCTGGAAATGAATATCATCTCTGTCCTTCATGCTCTTAAGAATTTCTTGAATAATTTCCCTAAGCTTCTTTGTTAACTCAGTATTCATAGTGCCAGGAAAGTTATTTGCTGCCGTGATCATTTGATTCAGTTGGATGTGAATGAGGCCGGGGTGAGATTCTAGGCTTTCTTTCATATTCTTGACCATGTCCTTAGTTACTTCCTTCAAGTCATCCTTGGTGGGCAAATTTGGGAGAGTATGATTTGACTGAGGATTGTTGATTGGAGAGGTTGTTTGCTGGGATTGATCTTGCAAGTTGTAAAGAGAAAGATCAAGACTAAAGTAGTCATTTGATGAGGAGGATGGTATATCAGATGGAGGGGCTTGGGTTTGGATGTTTGGGACAAGCGTCTCTACGATCTCTATTTGAGACTCTACGATGGGTCTAGAGTCTGGAATCGTAGAGTTGGTAGTTTGTGGGAGCAAAGTAAGGTTAACTTCATTTGGTTCTTCAGTCACAGAATTTTGGGATTCTGCAACTGGAAATTAATTGAGTGGGTGAAGAATCACTTCCAACCATCGAGGAAATTCATAGAATTGACTGAATGAAGATGATTTCAAGTGATTAACTTTTAAGAGATCAGGGATAGTCAGTACCTCAAGTTTATCCTTGGATGAAGAATGGTCAGTAAGCAGCTTCTTGGCAAAGTTGACTTTCCCTGGGAATCCATGAGCCAGAACTGAGATGGCTGGATACTCTTTGAAGCTCTAGAACATGTGATCCCATGAGTTCAGGATTTGATCTTGATGGAATGCCATCATGGGTAGGTAAGAAAACATTTGATTGTACAAATAGCTTATATATCCATCTTTACCCATACCAGTGATTTCGAGCTCATCATCATCATCATCTTGTTCTTCTTCTTTGTTCTCTTTTGAGGATTCCATTATCTCAATGGTCTCTGGATGGTCTTGCACTGGTTCATCTTTATTTTGTGTAGGGACCTCTTCTTCTGCCATGTGGATATCATGAGGCTCCCCCTCAGCATGATTATCTTCTTGAGAGTTCAGAAACTCCCCCTCAGCTGGAACATCTTCTTAAGCTACAGACATCTACCCCTCAGTCGGTGTATTCTCTATCATGAGAATTTCAGGGATCTCCCCCTCAACTAGAGCACTGTCATCTTGATTTGCTCAGGACAGTTCTTCTTTTGCATCCACACTCTTTGCTTCCTTTTTCAGCACCTTTTCATTTTCAAGAATGTACTTCTTGACCAGCTTTCTTCTTGATTTTTTGGGTTTAGCCACAACTTCAGGAATCTCTTGAATCTCAGCTTTGTCCTGTTCAATAGCCACTATACTTGAGATATCTCCTTCCTTGCCTGCCATACTTGGTCCGGCCTCGCGTGAATGTAGAGACTCTACGACAGAGGAGATTGATGGCCTTTTGGACTTATGGCCAGCTTTGTTCTTCTTTAGGATCTGTGATATGGTGGCTTGATCCTCATCAGCTTCATCTTGCTGCTGCTTCCTTCTTAGTATCCTCAGAGTCTCTATATCAGAGGAATCTATAGGAATATCAGTTGTAGATCCTTGAGGCTCTTCTATCTGTCCAAATTTTTTAGCTTCCTCTTGCCCTTGCTTTTTCCGGTAAGGACGAGAGGATCTCCTTGTTGGCTTCTCCTTCTTCTTCAGCTTCCCTGACAACAGACATGTTTCCTAGAAAGCCTGCGTCCTTTAGTTCCCCAGTTCTTCCACTGGACTCAGTCATCATTCGTATATACTAAGTAGGGTTTCTCTTCCAGTTTTCAAACAACTGCTGGGTCATTCTTCGATTTGGGTTTATGGCTTCTCCCTCTTCATCCCCAATTTTATTACCCAGTGCAGATTGCAGAATGATACTTAAGAAACGCCCATATACCATCTTCTGAGGGCTTTTTGATTTCTTTGAGTTGACGATCCACTTGTCGATCCACTCGAGCAATACAGCTCCATAGTTGAGTTGTATACCATAAAACATAGCCCGTCATGAGCTTAAGTTGAGCTTCATTCACCGGAGTCATGACGAGAGCTTTCTACAAAGATGCATTTCCCAATAATGTCAGCCAAAAATTTGTACCTTTGTGGGAACTCCTTCTTTTTGAACCCTTTCATAGAGGGGTTTTTCTTGTGATGCATTTTTCTTAGTCCCTCTTGGAAGTCTATGCTGTCTAAGAATGGGTGCCCTTCATTCTTGAAACCTAGGGCCAGATTGAAGTCTTCTGCCTTTAGTTTAATTTCTACTTCCCTTACTATTGTAGTGATGGTGTCATTTTCAAACACACCATTTTTGTAGAACTCTTTCACTAGCTTGGAATAAATAAGGGTATCTATGCTCAGAGCCTCCTCGAGACCCGCCTTCTGCAGCAGCGCTAGGGTCTTGTGAAAATTTGGTGGAGCTGTTTTGAACTCGTCAAAACAGAGTCTGTAGCCGGATACCACATTTGAAGCAGCTATTGATTCTGTAGTTAGAAGTGAGATACGTTTGAGCTTTCTACTGATTTAGGGCTTTTGCTTTGAGAGAGAGAGAGAGAGAGTGAGAGAGAGAGATAATCTTTTGGACTTCAGATTTCAAAATTATGATTTCAACTTGTACTTGTAACTTCCCTCTCTTATTTTTTGCTTAGTGGGACAGGTGTCAATGATTGGCTCTATGATTTTGACTGTGCACGAATGTATTGATTTACCCTTGGCTTCTTCGGAGCTGAGGTGAGGAAGACTACTATCGTTGAGGTAGTCTTATGTTCGTTGAGTCTGTCCTGCGATCGTCGAGTCTGTCCAGCATTCGTTGAGTCTGTCCTATGATCGTCGAGTCTGATCAATCATTCGTTGAGTCTGTCCTACGATCGTCGAGTCTGACCGGATCCTTGTGATGAGTTTTTGACTAAGAATTCTTTTCAGGTAACTCAGGAAGGGCCAACCTCTTGGAGAGAATCAAGGGTTAGGTTTGTTCCTGAGGCACCTCTTAGATAGATTGCTTTGTTATGAAGCTTGTCATCATAGGATACATTTTTTCTTTGTGGATGGGGCTTGTGTCATCGTTGAGTCTGCACTACGATAGTTAAGTCTTTGCTACAATCGTTGAGGTAGTTTTCTTTTCAGCTCTACGATCGTGAGCTTTCCTTAATTATGTCTACAATTTTGAGTTCAGCCTTTGTATCTGTCATGGTTAGCACAATCTAGAGCATATATTTCATGGTTGTAGATTTAGCATTCCTAGCTCACTTATTAACTTATTAAACTGGATTCATCTAGTGGTTTTGTAAAACATCAATGAAGTTGATTTTCTGTAGGGATATATTGTAAAGATATAATTCCATTTTGCACATGATCTCTAATGAAGTGATACCTTATTTCTATATGCTTAGTCCTAGAATGCATGACAAGATTATGAGTTATTGCTATGGCACTTGTGTTATTACAGTGTATGGGAATAGACTTGAAAGCGAACCCATAATCAGCTAGCTGATTTCTCATCCATAGGATCTGAGCAAGAATTTGCCGAAAGAATATATTCAAACCTGCGGTTGAAGTAGATAATCGAGTTTTGCTTTTTGCTAAACCAGACACAAGTCTATTTCTAGCAATCGATGTGTGCCATCGGTATTTTTTCTATCGATTTTGCATCCTGCAAAATTAGCATCTGTGAATCCTGTTAGTTCAAATGAGGATTCCTTGGGGTACCAAAACCCCAAGTAAGGTGTACCCTTGAGATACCTGAAGATCCTCTTTACAGCAGACAAATGTGACTCTTTAGGGTAGCCTGAAATCTAGCACATATGCATGTTGTAAACATTATGTCTGGTCTACTGGCAGTTAGGTATAAAAGAGAGCCTATCATACCTCTGTATTGAGTGATATCAATACTTTTACCTTTCTTATCCTTGTCAAGCTTGGTTGCAGGAGCAATTGGTGTTTTCATGGGAGAGGCTGATTCCATGCCATACTTCTTCAGTAAGTCTTTGATGTACTTGGCTTGGTTTATGAAAATTCCTTCTTCAGTTTGCATTACTTGCAGTCCAAGGAAGAAGTTTAGCTCACCGATCATGCTCATTTCAAACTTGCTCTGCATTAGCTTAGAGAATATCTTGCATAACTTTTCGTCAGTAGAACCAAAGATAATGTCATCAACATAGATTTGAACTAGTAAGACTTTGTCTTTATGCTTTCTAAGAAATAGTGTGGTATCTACTTTACCTCTAGTGAACCCATTTTCGATTAAGAAGTTAGTCAGTGTTTCATACCATGCTCTAGGTGCTTGTTTAAGACCATATAAAGCTTTATCTAATCTATAAACATATTTGGAAATTGATGGATTGATGAAACCTGGAGGTTGTTCTACATAGACTTCTTCTTGGAGTTCTCCATTTAGAAATGCACTCTTAACATCCATTTGAAAGACTTTGAACTTCATGTGGGCAGCAAAGGAAAGAAAGATTATGATGGCTTCTAGTCTGGCAACAGGTGCAAATGTCTCATCGTAGTCGATACCTTCTTCTTGAGAATAGCCCTTTTGCCACTAATCTTGCCTTGTTTCTGGTTATGACCCCATCTTCATCCATTTTGTTTCTGAAGACCCACTTAGTTCCTATCACAGGATGACTCTTTGGTCTTGGTACCAATCTCCATACTTTACTTCGTTCAAATTGGTTGAGTTCTTCCTGCATTGCTTCTATCCAGCTGGAGTCTTCCATAGCATCCTCTATCTTCTTTGGCTCTATTTGTGACAGGAAGCTTAGATAAAAGTATTCATTCCGAGTAGCAGTTCTTTTTTTGACTTTGGCACTCGAATCTCCAATGATTAGATCCTGAGTGTGATCTCTTGCCCATCTGTTACTGGTTGGGACATATGTCCTGATGCCTTCCTGTCTTAAATCTTCAAGGTCAATCTCTTCTTCTTGGAGTGGAGGCTCGCTGTCTTGAATGGACCACTCTACGATCACATTCTCATGCTCTACGATTTCACTATCTGGCACTACGATCGTAGTGTTGAGCTCGACGACTTCATTCATAGTGTCTGCACTATCGGTCGTAGTGTCTTGAGGCGCTGTTTTGTCTAAGTCAGTTTCATCAAAGATGATGTGTATTGAGACTTCAACATTCAGTGTCTTCTTGTTAAACACCCTGTAAGCCTTGCTGTCTGTGGCATATCCAAAAAAGATCCCTTCGTTCGACTTCAATGGAATTTTGTCGACATCGCTTCCATTATTGAGAATGTAGCATGCACTACCAAAGACATAGAAGTAGCTGACACTTGGCTTCCTTCCTTTCCACAGTTCGTAGGGCGTCTTCTTAATCGTAGAGTGAATTAATGATCTATTCTCGTGTAGTAGCATGCAAGTGTTGACTTCATACCGGAAGTATATTCAGCGGTGAGTCATTGCTAGAGAGTCCTTCCACCTTTCTATCGAGTTCTATTCTTTCTTTCAGCAACTCCATTTTGTTGAGGAGTTCGTGGAGCTGAGAAGTTGTGACTAATACCATTATCTGAGCAGAACTTGTTTATTTCTGAGAAATCAAATTCTCTTCCATGATCACTTCATATGGCCTTGATTTTCTCTCCTTTCTCGTTCATTACCAGTCTGAACATCTTGATTAATTCGAAGCTTATTTCATCCTTTGAGGTTAGGAAGAATACCCATGTGAATCTGGTGTAGTCGTCGACTATGACTGGGGAGTATCTTTTTCCTCCAAGACTAGTTGTTGGGATTGGCCTTAAAAGATCCATGTGGAGTAACTGCAGGAGCTTGTCAATAGAGTTGGTAGTTTTTCTTTTGAATGAGCTTCTGGTTTGCTTTCCAAGCTGACAGGCATTGCATGGCCTTTCCTTCACGAAGTTGAACTTGGGTAGGCCAGCTACTAAGTCTTTTGATGCTAGTTTGGACATGTTTTTGAAGTTTAAGTGAGACAACCGTCTATGCCATAGCCAGCTCATTTCTTCAGATGCTTTTGCCAGAAAACATATTGTCTCATCTGAGCGTAGTTGACCAAGATCCACTATGTAGACACTTCCTTCTCTTGTCCCGGTTAGCTTTACAGCAGATGTCTTCAAATCTCTGACTTGACATTGGTTATTGAGGAATGTCACTTGATGACCCTTGTCACAAAGTTGGCTGATACTTAGAAGATTATGTTGAAGACCTTTCATATAGGCTACTTTGCTGAAAGATACTGCACCATTGCCAGCAGAGCCATATCCTCTTGTCTTGCCCGATCTGTTGTCTCTAAAGATGATAGAGGGACTGTAGCATCCCCGAATCCGGGTCCCGAATTACCGCGGATCCGGTATACTATTTCTACAACTATTGCGGAAGATATAAACATAAATTGTTTATACAGTACACTTTACACACTATTCCCCAAAATCGAGTAACCATAACTTATATACAATTCATAACTTATCTAACACATGACATCATTATCATACAAGACTTACAAATCTAATCGTGCACATTAACTTTAAGCTGGAACTGTCTTTAACTTCCCTTGTATCTGATGCATTCACCTTAATCTGCAATGTTTTATCATAATATAGTAAGGGTGAGCATGAAAGTTGCCCAGCAAGTTTAAATACAATTTAAGGATATATCATGATTGAAAGATTTAGAATAATAAGCTTGCTATAATTCACAATGTAGTTGTGAATTAGCATGAAAAAACTTTTGACTGAACAAGTATTACATATGAACAATATATATCTGGACCAACTGGTAATGAAGGTGATCAGCCTTTCATACCTGACTTATACATACAAGATGTAGAGAGTACAATTCTACATGGCAATCAGTAATGATTAACCATAAGCATATCTGAATGAAACACTCTTAATAGAGTTAAGAAAAACAAACTTGCCTGTTCCGTTGATTACCGATAATGAAAAATAACTTAGCTTTATCCAAGACCTAATACGATAATACCGATCTCCAAATATTAGAATAATATCATCATAAGATAAAATAACCTTAACACATTATCACATAATCCTGTCAATCTATACAACACATAAGACTTAGCATCAAATCAGACTATTTAAGTCTAAGTTGAAACCGACATTAATTCAATCATCCCGACGATCCAATCGGACAATATCGAGTTTAAGTTCAATTAAACTCGCCTAAACAATTAACAATAATCTTAGATAATCATAGTATCAATCAAAACATTTTTCATAAACTTGCAAAATTTTCGGATAATTAATATCATTTAACAACATTTTCAATCATTAATATCTGTATTTAAATGAATTAAATACCATAATATTCTAATATCATTAATATTTATTTAATATTAAACATTAATGAAACACATGTCATAATATTATAACATATTTGTAATATCTCAAAGTATTTTCAATACTTTATTATTTCCTTTAAATATTTTTAAAGTAATTAAAAACATTAATCAATAATCGATATTAATATAAATACCACATTATTCTTGATCATTAACATTTATTTAATATTAAATTTTAATGAAAATCATAACATAATATTATAATATAATTATAATATCACAAAGTATTTTTAATATCTTAAAATCATATTTATATGATTTTTAAACAATCAAATCCATTATCCGATAATTAAAATATTAATATTTTCATGCCAAAATATCAAAAGTTATATTTTATAAATTAAAATATTTTTATAACACTTAAATCATTTTTATATGATTTTTAAAGCATTAATTCTATTTTTCCATAATTTATCTAATATATTCATTAAATATATTAACTACCATTAATAATAAATATTAATGAATTTCATCACAAAATATCAAAAGTCTTCAAAATAACTTAAAATATTTTCTAACACCATAATATAATATAATGATTTTTCATGAATTAAAACCATTTTTAAATAATTTATTTAATATTATAATTAAATAAATAAATACCTTTTATATTCCCAAAATATTAAATATTTTTGAAATATACTCAAAATAATAAAAAACTATTTTTCGGATTTTTAAAATAATTTTTCGTAATTTAATATGTATTTTTAATAATTAAAAACCATTTATTTCTATTTATTTAATTAAATAATTCAATTTCCAAAATTAAGTGTCACTAGTATCTCTATAATGTACGTAACCGTCGCTATAGGTGTTCTTGAGCCCAAACCCGTAATTCCAAAGAATATCAAGGTTCCATGTTTGACCACTTAATCATGTACTCAGATTGAAGTTTTTTGGGTGGATCTTGGTCGATTGTGTAGTACGCGTGCAAGACTATACAATAAAACAATTAGTTTAATCAAATAACATAACAACAAAGAGATCTAAGCAACCAAAGTCACTGTCAGAGGCCTGCTGGGTTCTTTCTGGGTTTCCAGAATTAAAGGTACCTAGTTTGATTCACTTTAACTTAGCTTTCCATGCACTATTAGTGTGATCTAGTGATTCATTCTTGTAGATGAGATGTCGCTACAATAATATACCAATAGGTCGACTTAACAACATCAAGAAAGCAAGATCGGACCTACCAAACTAGAGGTCGAGAGTCGTTTCGAGGAAATTTCGGTTTTCCGTAAATTACAAAGCAGCTTGGTCAAAGCTACTTTGACCTTGATTTTCTTCCATTCCGCTTATGATCTAAGCGATCCGGTGACTTTAACATGTAGTCTACATACCAAACTACAAACAACAAAAAAACAAATGAGCAAATAACAAAGAAGATCAAGTGACCCGTCAAAGCGATTTGAAAAACTGGCTTGCCTGTAAATGAAAAATCAGGATCGGTCAACGTTGTTTCAACCGCTCATATCTTTTGATCTAGAGATGATATAACTCTAATTCTTTTTGCAAATTTTAAAAGACCATATAATGCACTACATGTTACAAGCTTTAAACATCAAAACACTTAACAGTCGAGATCTACGTACCTCGACATTCGTTGTCGAGAACAAAAATGACATTTTCCAGATTTTAAAAAACTTTAATTTCGAGCACTTTGATGTTATGGATCTAATATGTACCAACCCAGATTATCAATTGACACCCTATTACACAACTTTGAACAATCAATTGCAACAAATAACATAAAATCAAAGGATTTCTAAAATTTAGGTTTTTATACCTTTTAGCTTTGATTTTTGATTTTGATCCTTGATGATCTGATCTTGGCTTGTTATAGACTGATATAGGCTTATCATATCTCACTTTCTCACTCTTAATTTTGAATTTCTAGAGAGAGAAGGTCTTGGCTAAGTAGAAAAGTAAAGTAAGTGAATTGCTTACTTTTTAAGTTTTGATTTTAGACTTAATCAATTTATAGGATGCAAGATGGCTTTTATTGATGATTAAAGTAACTTTCTAGACCATGTGGCTAGCTAGAGTTGGTCACCCACTCCTTACTAGGGCTAGATCTACACTCCACCTTATTAAAATAATATAAAGGGCACTTTGGTCATTTGGTTTGTACTTTTAGTGGCTAAATTGTCAAATGCTCCAACCCTTAGGGTTTAGGGTTTGAGCCTTTAGGGTTTAGGGTTTGAACCCTTAGGATTTTTAAAAATAACTTTCTAGGATTTCCAATTTAAGTTTTCAAAATAGAAAATTAATATTTCTAAATTATAATTAGGATTTGATCATTATATTATAATTTCCTAATCATAAATCAAGCTTGCCAATTAGGATTATTATTTCCTAATTAAATTTGCTAATTAGCAATTAGGATCATAATTGGTCACTAGAGTTTATAACCCATTAATTAGGATTTTACATAGAAAATAATCTTTCAAATTTAGAAATTAGGTTTCCTAATTTAGATTAGGTTTCTAATTAAAATAAAGTTTACTAATCTCATTCAAGCTTGCTAATTAGGGTTAAGGCTTCCTAATTAACATTAAACTCTATAAGTTAATAATTAGGTTTTCTTTAATTGCATGTCAGGGTTTTCTATATTTGAAATTAGGGCTTTCCAATTAATCAATTAGGGTTATCCCTAATTACACTTACAATTAATAACATAGAAATTCTATACTTATCTTCAAGCTTACCACTTAGGGTTTCAAGTAATTCATTAGGTTTTTCCTAATAAATTTATAATTAATGACATTTAACTTATTCATAACATTTAAATTTCTGAATTAGAGTTTCGGAACTAGTTTCTAGGGTTTCTTATCAGATGTTAGGGTTTTCTAACATAACGTTATCATTCTTTAATATATACCTAGGATTTGAGCGTTGATAAGTTTTATCCGGTCAACCCTTGACCCCTTAACCACATTATGAACACACACATAAACCATATACACCTAACATATCCACATACACAGATATTCTTAACACTGTAAACCTTTACCAAAAGTTTTTAAATTCACAAAATTCATTCCTAAAAATGTTAAATACATACACTTATTTTCTGTCTAGGTCTATTATTTGACCTTAAATCAATCATTTAAGATTTTAATAAATTGTCTAAATTCTCGGGTTGTCACAGGGACCCTCCTTTTCTTTGTAATTTGATAGTAGGGCTTTGTTCCCTTTCATATGCCTTGAGCATCCACTGTCCAGATACCATGTTGAGGTCGTGGAGTTCTTTTCCTGTCAAAACATTTGAACCTTCATTTTGGTACCCATATTTGCATGGGTCCTTCATTGTTAGTGCCTTTGGGGACCCAAATCTGTCTAATCTTGGGTCTCACATGCATGGAGTTATAATAACATTTTGTAGCCCTATGACCATATTTATTGCATATGAAACATCTATTATGATGAATGCCTGTGTGTGTATGATGATTCATCTTCCACTTGGACTCGTGTGGTTCCTTAGTTAACCTTCTGTTAAACTGATTCTCTTTCTTCCACGTGTCCTTAGGTTTCATAAATAGTGATGAGTGTGCCTTAGCTCTACTGTACCTTCCCAGTTGATTCGTAGAGTTGGTCTTGCTTGACTCTACGATTCTTCGAGGTTGGTGAATAGAGGTTGGGTTACTCTTCTCCTTTATGAAGCCCAGGCCAGCGTGAGATCCTTTACTTCTCTAAGTATAACTAGAAACAGTAGAACAAGGTTGAACTGGCTCTTCCAACTGTGAGGATTTCACAAAGGCAATGCCTCTACCAAAACTTGAGGCATTACTACTGCTAGTTTTCATTGTCTTTTCCACACATGACTCTGAGATGGATTCCTCAAAGCCTAAACACATTTCATCGAACGTGCTTCTCCGATTAGAGAGCAAAGGGTCCATGGATGATGAGGATTTGTTCCATGCGTAGATAATCTTCTAGATCCTCAATTTTAGAGGTTAGCTTAGACTCTCTTTGTGCATTGAGTGTGTTTGTCTGTTTTAAAGTTTTATTCTCAGCCTCAAGCTTGGAAAAAAGATTAGTACTTAGAAGGGTTGTTTCAAGCTCTTCTTGAACTTTCTTCTTCTCCTCTTGAAGAAGTGAATGATCTTTAGACAAGACTCTAAAACACTTCATGTATTGATGTAGATCAGTGGTTATGTTATGCAAAGCAGTTCTTAAATCACTTATATCTACATCAGGAGAGTTGAAATCAAATACCTCATCGAGACTTACATTATGTATGTTGAGGTTTTGGTTGTTCTTTGCATGTTTGGCCATTAGACATTGATTGGCCATTTGTGGTTCTTCTTCATCTCTGGAGTCAGCATTTGAGTCATTATCTGAATCACTCCACGATCCTCCAGCTACCAGGCCTTTGTCTCTTTTCTGAGGCCTCATATTTCCTTTGTATTCCTTATTTGCATGTGTTTTCTTCATTAGTTCTTCTTTGTTAGGTTTGTTGCAGTTGGCGATGAAGTGGTCAGGCTTTTTGCAGTTGTAAAATAGGTCATTCGTTTTCTCCTGGCTGCTGTAATTGCTGACCTTCTTTGGCTTGCTGATTCTTCCTTGTCGCATGAACCTTCTTAGTCTCTTTACCAACATAGCAAAGTCTTCATCATCGTCTTCATCATAATCAGAGTCAATCTCAGTGATGACTTTTGATGCACCTTCATTTGCCTTGAGAACAACACCCTTGTCTTTCCTTCTTCCTTCTGATAGGGTTTCATCATGTTGGGTCAGCTCCAGCTCGTATGTCAGGAGATTGCCATATAGTTGTTGAACTGTCATCTCGTTGAGATTCTTTGACTCTCTTATTGTAGTGGTCTTGGCATCCCATCTGCTTAGTAGGGCTCTCATGAACTTTATGGTCAGATCTTTGTTAGGATAGACCTTTCCATATGCTCGTAGAGAGTTGAGAAGAACGTTGAATCTTTCATAGGTGGAAGTAATGTTTTCTCCTTGCACATGAGCGAACATTTCGTACTGCTGTGTTAGGAGAAATTATTTGTTCTCTCTAACTTCTTCAGTTCCTTCGTGCATGATCAGCAGTGCTTCCCAAACTTCCTTAGTTGTTTTGTTGTTTACAACATTTTCAAATAGATCGTCCTCTAAGGATTGGAACAGGATGTTCTTAGCCTTCTTATCAAGTTGGACAGCTTTCTTCTCGTTATCTGTCCACTATTCTTTAACTTTGATCTATATACGGTTTGGATCGTCAGTGGTTGGTGCAAGCTTGGTTGGAATGTAGGGCCCATTTTGAACTGTCTCAATTAGATCTTCATCTATTGAGTCCATGTACGCTTGCATCTTGACTTTCCAGTTAGAAAATTTATCCTTGTTGCACATGGGTGGCTTGCTGCCTACCCCGGTCTTGGATTCGCTTGGTATGAGTGCCATTGGATCTACTAAAGCTTGTAAGCTATAAAATAGAACCTGCTCTGATACCAATTTTTAGTTCCTAGTTGGCACAATAGTTATCTAGAAGGGGGGTTGAATAAATATTTAAAAAATCTTTTCGTTTTAAACTAGTTCTTTGATAATGATTAAAACTTATCAGAATTAATATTTGTTTTAATCTTCTTTACCAAGAAGTGGAGTTATGAGAGTGGCAGTTATGGCGAGATATAATGATATGGCGCTTATGGCATGAACGTAAAAGACACGATGCTTTTTGAGTGGTTCAGAGCACTTAAAGCTCAGTAGTCCACTCTTCTACTCAACGAGTAGGATATCCACTAAGGATGTCTGTTACAACTTCGAATCACAGATTCCTTCTAAACCAAAGATGATCTCAGAACTTCTTAGTTCACTCTTGAACTCTTCAAGTCTAGCATACTTGGCTTTCTTATAGTTCACTACGAACTCTTCAAGTCCAACAGACTTGGTACTTCTTCTTCAAATACGATAATGTTGAGTTCTTGATGGTTGCTACTCGATTCTTTGTAGTAGCAGCTTGTTCTAAAGAACTGAGTAGCTGAGCAAGCTTTGTAATATCTCAGATCGTAGAGTTGAGCTTGAGAAAGATGTTCACGTTGTTTGTTCAATGCTTTCTTGATTCTCTCTCATCTGTCTGATCTGTATATATGTGATCTTGAAAACTATCTGTTGGATCCATCCGTTGAGGTATTGAATGTGTCTGAACTTTCTATACTGTGATAGAGACATTTCTGCACATCTTCTGAATTCTGCATTCTGGCCCACTGACACTGCAGACTACTTTCTCACCTACCACCTAAAAAGGTGTTTTGTCCCTCTTACCCATGGTACTATCCTTAGCTTCTTCAATACGCTTCTTTGTTGCATACTAAGGATATTTCATATACTCTGGGACTGATGAGTACTGCAGCGTCTAGAATCCATTCCTCATATGTTGAAATCTACCTTTACACAAATCATGAGGCTCGACGTTTTCTGACATGAGACAGATGATGCTCTACGATTTGGATAGTGGTATTCTACGATTTCGATCGTAGCATCTTGACTTCTTTGCACTCTACAATTCTATAAGTCGAGAGCACTACGATTTCCCTTAGAACTTTGCACACTACGATCTTCACTTGCTCGTGTTGTTTACTCTACGTTCCCAAGAGCATACTACGATCGTTGACTTGTAAACTTCATGTTTCCTTCAGCACACTACGATCGTTGAGATGGCTCGGCAAACGTTGGGACCACTTTACGATTTCCGAAGAGTCCCTTCAAGGCTGGCACACACTACGATCTTTGAAGCTCTACGTTTCTACCTTGACTTCTGCAATGTTGATCCGATGATACACTACGATTTCTTTGAAGCCTATCTATTACATCTCAAGATCAACCTAACAGCTTTGATCGTTCTATCTATACATTCCATTACAGAATGATACACGTTTAGAGCTTAGATCAACCTAACAACTTTGATCTATCATTAAGTCCTTGTACATATATTACTTGGAAGGACTTTACAATTAATCATGAACATATACATTAAAACATCAAATCATAATATGCATTGTCCCAATAGAAACAACTCTAATCCTATATACTACCATCCTGGCTTCTAAGCTCAAACATAGCCATTCTCAGAGAACAGGACAAACCCAGATATGAATAACAGTTCAATATCAATTTTCAAGCATAAGACTGTATTCGATCCATTCTATGTATGTGTGTGTGAAGACCAACCATCCTGACTAATCATAGCTCAAAATAAGTTCACACAATCGATTGCAATAACCAATATGATAACTTAGTAACTCAAGCAATCAACAAGAAATAAGAACAAGACGCAAATGCAAGAAAGGAGCAAAAGGCACTAGCATGAAGACATTAAAATCTGACTTGGACAATGCTTAATTACCTTAGGCTATTCAGAGCTACCCATAAATGAGCTTTTGATCAATGACTCCCAAGCTAGATGGCTTTAGGGCACTAGGTGTAGAACACCCCTATGAATCTAATAAATCGAGCAACAAAAGCCACATAATCAACTTAAGCCAAATTAGAGTTTTATTCTATACATTTAATAATCAAAACCTTTAGGATGACTATTCAATGCTTAATTACCTTAGGCTATTTAGAGTTACCCATTAATGAGCTTTTGATCAGTGACTCCCAAGCCAGATGACTTTAGGGCACTAGGTGTAGAACACCCCTATGAATCTATTAACTCGAGCAACAAAGGCCACTTAATCAATTTAAGTCAAATAAGGTGCTTTATATATATATGAAAACATGCCAGCATATAAGATCTTAAATTGTATAAGCGTCTAAGTCTTTTATTACCTTGCAATTAGATAAGTTCAAAAAAGTGAACACATTTTCAAAACAATAACCACACAAACTATATCAAAAATATAACTAGTTAAAATAGTTGGTCGGTGCTTGCTAAGAAGGACGAATAAATAACAGTCTTAACTTATCAACTGAATTAACCCCTCACCCACACATGCCTGACATAAACTCTAAGAAATAGTCATAATCACTTGGCGCTTATCATTAGCCATAATAAAAAATTATAATCACTAAAACCCATGCCCAACATATCAATAATTAAAGAAAGGGCGACAGGTTAAATAAAAGCCAAAGCATGATAAGATCAAAGTTAAAGTATACCCTTGCACTAATATCAGCTCAAAATAGGGTAAAGCCAAAACATGGCATCAAGTATACCAATCTGTGCGAATTCCAAAAGATGGCTACAAACAAAACATGCTAAATAAAGCAAAACAAGCTAAATAAAGCCATAGAATAATTAAAATATATTCATGCATCCAAACATAATAAAGAAGTAAACATAAGTCTAACAGCCGAAAAGAAGTCAACAACAGTTCATATATGACTGCACTACAATACTTATACAGGATAAACAAAATACTAAGATGGCAACCTAACATGATAGTAGACAGAATAAAACTGATAAAATACCCCCAAACTTAAAATGAGCAATTCCATCATTACTAAGCATATATCAATCAAAACAAGAGGGCTTCCCTGATGTCTGGTCACTCGACATCATCATCATCCTCGTCAGCTTTCGCGGTTGGCAATGGCGAAGGATATGGAGGGCATACTAGAGGCACATGAAACTGGAACGACATCGAGTCTGCTTCATCTCCTTCAGATGCAATGTAAATACTCTCCACTGTATTGGCAAACTCTGCGTGATATTGCATGAAGAGATCCTACCTTTGAGCTACTGCATCGATCCTCCTACCCCGTCGATCCACCTTCTGGTGCAGGAGGTTCATGGAGGCCAATATCTGTGTCAACTGATCAGACGCTGAAGGGCCTAGTGTTATTGGTTGTGTAGTTGTGCTGGCCTCTAAAGAAGGAGGTGGTGGCTGAGTAGAAGGCAGGAAGCCCTCACCACGGGGATGAGACTTTGCACCCTCCCAAACTTGGTATCTGGTAATAGTGGCATGATCTATAATTGTTATATGAGGAAGGAGTATCTCGTCCGTGGAAATAGGTACCGCTGCTATCTGGCACAAGAATGTAATAACTGAGGGATGTGGTAGGCCACTCGAAGTGCTGCCTCGCAGAGCCTTGAGGATTGACTTTTGAATAAGGTATCCAACATCAATGTTCAACCCAGTAACTATGGCGAATAGTAGCACTACCCTCTCTCTAGTCACATCACTAACGTGCCTGGTTGGCATCAGGTTATGGCAGATAAAACTGTACCACGCCTTCCCATAGCTCGATAGCTTGGTGTGTGCAAAGCTGGATTTTTTGCCCGTGTATTGGTTTATTTTTCACGTTGTGCCGGGTTTACACAAACTTTTTACTATGTCATCTGCATCGTATCTGCGTACCCCGTCAGCTAGGTAATCCCTATCATAATTAGTCATCTGGAAATAATCGTTGATTGACCTCTTGTTGATCCGAACTATCTTGCCCCTTACTAGCACTGCCGAACTCTCCTCGGCGTTGGCATATAATTCTTTCACCAAGGCAATGATTGGGGACACGGGCTAGCGAGTGAATTGTGTCCAGTTCCTATCAGCAATCATTTGGAACATCTCGCCATCAAGCCGAGCATCATGCTTGAGGCCTCTCTCGGGCACTAAGCTTTTGCTAGCCAAAGTGGTGTAGAACTTGTCAGACGCCTCCCTGCTAAAGAACCTTGTGCGATCCTAGTGCGGTAAGAATGAAGAGGATCTGCCCACACTCAGCTTTTGCTTCTTTGGTGCCAATTCAGAATTCTAAGTCAATAATAAACCACAAGCCAAAAAGGAACCCAAACAACAATCCACCAACTAAGCCTTAATTAACTGGCTACAAAACATAATCAATAAAGATAATTCACAAGCCCAATGATACCACAACAGCGATAAAATACAATTAAATCTTACTTAGACAATTTATCGAACACAAGTAGTGCATCGCATTAACCCAAATTATCTATAACTGTTCTAAGGTCCTTTAACCCAAGTATAATAACAATAATGACACACAACCAAATTAAATTCAGAAGCATTCAAGCTATTTCCCAGGCTAATCAGCCAATGAACAAGTTAATACCAATAATAGGTTGAAATACCCAATACCTTGAATCGAAGAACCCTAGTAGTAGCAACCTTTAGGAAGAATTTTTTGGAGGCCTAATTCGACTGGTTGCACGATTAGAGCAAGAATATGTTGATATGGTGAATTAAGGGTCGAGCTGGGTAGAGGGGATGTGTCATGCGAGAAAAAGGCAGTGAAATAAGTGTTTGATGAGTGAGCAGCTGTCGAGTTCTGTTTAATTAAATAAACCAAAATTCGCTAACGGCGCTGCAACGCTGTGATTCCTTTGTAGACTGGCGCTACATCGTTGGTATTGAATACTAGAATTTTAAAGCGGCATTGTAGCGATGTTCATAGGCATTAAGATGGCATTGCAACGCATATTTCTAGCAGGTTGGGTGCTATGTTGACACTGCAATGCTAATTTTCGTTTGTAAAGTGGCGTTGCATCGCATAGTTCCAGTAGGCCCGATATGAAGATGGTGCTGCAGCGCCAAGTTTCCTTCATAAAGTGGCACTGCAACGTATATTTTAAGTAGGTAGCTTGTGATGACGACATTGTAGCACTGAGAATCCCTTATAAACTGGCGCTGTAACACTATCTTGCAAAGTTGGCGCTGCAACTCTAGTTCAAAGATATAAACTGGCGCCGCAGCGCCGTCCCTACATTAACTCAAAACAGATTATTTTCATGCACATGCCATGTTAAGTATAAGCCATCATAACTAATTAACAGAAAAACTATTAACAACCCACATGATAACTAGTTTAACTCAACTATAGCATACTAACACACTAAATACACATTAACATGCATACTAGATAAAACATGCTACCAACACTATATATACACTCACATGCTTACTAGATAAAACTATAGTGATGAACATACTGATACCTAAGTTAACCAACTAAAGAGAAAAGATGTAATGTTAACTAGATATAAACTAAGAGAAAAAAAAAATTTGATACTGAGATGGGGTTGCCTCCCCACCAAGCGCTTGCTTTTAGAGTCGGCAGCTTGACTATTCTCCCGTCTTACACCGGGTCACCCAGTGTAATGGACGTGTTCTGACGATCGACCTTGCTTCCCCAGTAGTGTTTAAGGCGTTGCACATTCACCTTGAAGGTTTTGTCAGAATTTGGGTCTTCGACCTCAATTGCTCCATGAGGGTATACCTTGGCTATTTTGAACGGCCCTGACCATCGGGACTTTGACTTCCCTGGAAACAACTTCAATCGAGAGTTGAAGAGAAGCACTTTTTGGCCTGGTTCAAAATATCTTTTCACTATCTTCTCGTCATGCCATCTCTTTGTACAACTTTGCATTCTCATACGCATGAAGCTGAAACTCGTCTAATTTGTTCAGTTAAAACAATCTCTTTTCCCCTGATGTATCCAAATTGAAATTGAGCTTTTGAATTGCCCAATAAGCACTGTGCTCCAATTCGACCAGGAGATGACATGCCTTACCATACATAAGCCTATACGGAGACATTCTGATAGGCGTGTAATAGGCAGTGCGGTATGCCCACAAGGAATCATCTAGCTTTTTTGACCAATCCTTCTTGTTCGAGTTCACAATCTTCTCTAGAATGCGCTTGACTTCCCTGTTTGATATCTCCGCTTAGCCACTTGTTTGCGGATGATAGGAAGTGATAATTTTATGGGATACCCCATATTTAGCGGGAAGGGCTTCAAAATATTTATTGCAAAAATGTGACCCCTTGTCAATAATTATTGCCCGAGGTGTGCCAAATCGGGTGAATATATTTTTTCTTAAAAAATTTAGCAAAACCTTGGCATCATTTGTAGGCAAGGCAACGACTTCCACCCACTAAGAGACATAGTCCACCGCGACATATAGTGATTATTATTCGAGGACGGAAATGGGCCCATGAAATCTATTCCCTAAACATCAAATAGTTCTACCTCCAGAATATTTTGTAGAGGCATTTCATGCCTTTTCGAAATGGTTCCTACCCTTTGGCAATTATCGCAACATGTCGTACGAGTTGTACAGAGACTCAGATTCCAATCGGACGAAGGATGAAATGGCATGTCTAAGCCTGGCTATTTTTGCGGATGAAAAGAACTTTGCCACGAATTTTTGAGCCAAGTCAACCCATGTGGTGATGGAGCCTAGTGTTGGGTAAAATCTAATTACGCACAACACGCAAGTATACGTGGTCAACAAGTAATAAAGTGATAAGTTAAGTATCGTTCCCACAGAGACTAGCAAGAAATTAACTCTCACAATTACCAATTTCCTATTAATCCAAATTTTATTAAACTAACCAATTTCAAGATTGTAACTAAAAGTATTAAAAATATTAAAACTACCAAACAATCAACAAACCCTAAAAACTGAATATTCAAAAAAATATTGGAGAATTAGGCTTACAACTACACTCTAAGCATCACTCTAATTATTACACCTTATTCTAGTTTAATTCATTATCCCTGTCTATTAATCAAGAATACATATGTAGAACTAGCCACCTCTCGATGTACTAATACCGTATTAATTCAAATCCACAAATTAAATAGAATCAAGTTAAACTCCTTAATCAACTAAGTCACTATATCTCTATATGAATTACAATTAAAGAAGGTTTAAGTTCAAGTTCTTTATCTGATTACATGTGATGTCAAACATATCTCTACCCTAAAATTCATCAAGATTCTGTTCATTCATAAAATTCAAGAACACATGCTATATTAACTAAGTCTAGACTCGTACTTCCTCTCTCGAATCTATACAAGTCCACAAAGAATTATTGATCAGGCAACTCATAAATTCAAGCATAAATTAATATAGATAAACTGAATAATAGCTTATTAAACTGAAAATCAAAGATTACATAACCATTGTTCCACTTAATGGTCCATCATAAGCCTAAAAAGTACTTAGTTCATCATAAATGAATCAAAAATTGAATAAATTAAAGATATCATCCTTCAAATTACAAATACAAACTAAAAGAAAAGAATAAATTCAGAACACCCTTCTCTTCAGTCCAATTCTCAATTGATAGGAAAATCCTTTAATTATCTTCTCTCCAATGCTTGCTCTAAAAAGTTGTCTTCAATCTCCGTTAATTGCCTTCTGTTATCTCTCTCTTGTTAGTTTCTGTAATATCTCTAGCTAAGACCTGTAATCTGACTCCAATTCACTGTCATTAGGTGTCTTAAGCTATTAACATCACTTAAACTTTACGTTTGCAACATTTGAAACCAACTAGGAGAGTACTCGCCTCTTGCACTACCCCCCCCCGTGGGTGTTAGCTTGTAAAGGGCCTCATACAGAGGCGTGTACACTTGTCTTCTAGGTTTGGACCCCTGCCCTTGCTTCAAATGGGTTTTATATCAGAAATAACCCTAATTACTTTGTCTTGCTCCTTTGCTTGCCCAATTTCTTGCCACATTGCACCTTAAGTCCACCTTTTTTATCCAAATGCCACTCCACCAATCCTAAACACAAAACAAAGCTAAACAAATAAAAACAAAAAATAAAAATAAGGAATTAAACACCGATAATCTTGAATTAGGAACCGATTCGTGGGTATAAAACCCACTTATCAAAATCCCCCAAACTTAAATAGTGCTAGTCCTCGAGCACAAAACAAAACTAACATGATATACAATACAATGCAGTGATCTGTAATGCGTCTAATCTATATGTCTAGATTCCAATAGTATCATATAATCAAAATTATTCCTCCAGCCTCAAAGAAATCAAGCAAACACTACAACACTTCATATCAAAACCAATCGATAATCCTTATTAATCCTTGAATCTTAAACCATTATCACTGGTATAGTGTGTGTGTGATCAACATCTATGCTAACTGATACAATTACAAATTTAATACATAACAATTCTCGTAGAAGTCATCATACAGTTTAAACTCAAAAATTTCAAAAACAGGCAAAATCCAAATAAAATCAAACATTCACCAAGATTAGGGGTCCGAATAAGGTACTCATGCTTTCTTTTTCATTCACGGGGGCTCTTTGCTCTTATTTCCCATTTTTTTAATATATACTTAGTGAGTGTGTTTTACGCTCCATCTCACGCCTGTGTTTATGGGGAGTATGTTTCACATTTCTTCTCAACTCACCGCAAGACTCAATTAGACATTCTTTTTTTTTTGAAGCTTATATACCCCACTTTCCCCCCAAACTTAGGTTCTTGTCTAATTCGTCGTCTTTACTACCTATCCTTGTCAATCTTTCATTTAAACTAGCATATTCCTTTAGAAAATCCTTATGTATCAATTTGAACTAATCAGTCCACATAAGTGTTATTGACGTGCCAACCTTTTTATACCAGTGTCAAACATGAAAAAGATTAAATTCATAACTCAAAAAATTACATCATAGTTCTAATATTGGGTATTGTATTTGTCTACTTAATCCCAATCTCATCATTGGCCAAAAAAATTGAACTACAACAACTGTTGGACATATGCAATACAACACAATGCTTAACTAAATGATTTTTGTTTTATTTTATTTTTATTATTTTTTTATATATGTATGGCAAACATAACATGATGCAAGAATAAATAGAACTTTTTATGCTCCTAAGCTACTATGCAACTACATGATTACATGAATGCAACAGTTAAAAATCCTAAAACTAAACAATGAACTAACATATACAAACCTAAATAATGACATTAAACATGAAAACATAAAAATTAACTTAAATCCCCCCTAAATTGAAAACTATAATGTCCTCATTGTATAGTGTTGGGTAAAATTTAGTTACGCACAACACGCAAGTATACGTGGTCAACAAGTAATAAATTGAAAGTAGAGTATCGTTCCCACGAGGAATTGTTTAATAAAAATCACCATGTACTAACCCATAACCAATTCAATCTTATTTAAACGAATGAATTTCAAATTATATAATTAAACTACTATTAAATTCCACTAGTTCAATTAAGATTATGGAGATTTAAGATCATAACTTCACTTATTGCTTCATTTAAGTTAACACACTTCTCATCAATTATTTTCTATCCTGAATTGTTAATCAAGAACACTAAAGCAGATAAAACCACCTCTCAATGCATAATACCCATACTTAAATCCACAGATGATAGAATTAAGCAAGACACCCTAATTAACTAATCCACTATATCTCTATGTGAATTATAATTAAAAAGAATTTAAAGCAAAAGTTCTCTATAAGATTACATATGGCGTAAAGACATATCTCTATCCTAAACACAAATCATGAATTTCATCTATGCAGAAATCACAAACACATGTTATCATGATTAGATATAAATCTAAACTTCATCTCTCGAGTTCATATAGATTATCACGGTAATTGTTAGCTAGACAATTAAGCAATTAAGTCCAAATCACAATAGACAATCCTCACAATTGAACATAATAATTGATAGCGAAGCATATTAAAATGCACTACACAATAAGATCCATTGTAATCTCAAACAAAGAATTAGTTCATGATTATTGAATTAAAACTAAGAATCCACACTTGAATAAACATTAAAAGACAAAGATAGAAGAAGACAAGAAGATAGAATCTATTGTCGGTAGATTTGAAACTCCCTCATCGCTGCTACTTTGAATCTTCAATGGTCTCCAAGTTGCTTCAATCTCCAAATCTAATAAGAACTAGTGTTTTCTCCTATTCTACTCTAATCTAATCTAATGAAATCCTCTCTCTCTCTCTCCAATCCTTGTTATTCTCCTCCTTTTATAAGTCTCTTTATATGTCTTTAAGTCCTCTTGGAAGTCCTTGAGTCAATCGGATCGAACCAATCCTTCTTGGACTCAAATTTGGACAAAATTCATCTTTTCTGTGCGTACACCCCCCCCCCCCCGGTGGGGGTTAATACACTAAATAGGCCCGTCCTGGTGGCTAGGGTTCTATTTTACAGCTGGTACCCCCGCCTTAGCGGTGGTTATGTGAAGACAAAGCCCGCCCCGATGGGGGTCTTTTTTCTACTCTGACGTCCTTTGGGAAAACGGCCATAACTTTTGATCCTAAAAGATCTACGAGGATTGATACCTATCAAATCGAAGATATCGACGAGCTCTACAACTTTCATTGTTTAAGAATTGAGAAATAACGGACGGGTAAAGGTTGAAATTGGGCTGGAAGTGACTGCTATGCAAATGGGAACCCAAAACAGTGAAGTTTAACGTCCGTTAGTACAAAGATCATAACTCTTGCATCCGAACTCCGATCGGAATGATTCAAGATGTTACGGAAAGCTAAGAAGAAGCTCTACAATATAATCTAAGTTACAAGCCAAGAACATGAAATAAACATGAAAGCCCAAATGATGTTCGGATTGCTTTTCTTTGCGATTTTATACCAATTCTTTTCGAATTCATACCAATTGTCGCTCACACAACTCCCAAGCGTATAATCTATAAAATGAACACAAAATGCATGAAAAGTAACTAAGAAACATGAGTTTAAGTAACTAATTCAAGTAACAGATACCGGATAAGTAGGTATAAAACCTACTTATCAAATACCCCCAAACTTAAACTTTTGCTTGTCCTCAAGCAAAAACACAAAACAACAATACTATACAATGCAACTAATATACATGCCTACGAATCCAGCAGTAATGAAAAAAACAAATCTATTCAATCGACCTCAGCGAAATCAAGTAAACATGATAATACATCATATCAAAACTCATCAGTAATATCTCAATTAATCATCAAATCTTAATCTATTATTACTGATATAGTGCGTGTGTAACATCCATGCTAGCTGATATAATGCTAAATACAACACATAATAGATCTCTTTAAAGGCTATAGTGAAAACTCACAAACTAACTAAAGTCAAACATCCACCAAATTCAAGAGTTTAATCCGGGATACTTATGCTTTATTTTGCATTAGGGGGGCTTTTTGCTCTTTTCCCGTCTTATTGTTGTTTTTCTTTTATTTATTATTATATTTTTTTTCTTTACCATTACTGTGCAATGTCTAGCTCCATTAGGCTAATAGTGCTGCCCCTTAGCGAGCTTTCGACCAACGACTCCCAGACCATAAAAACCTTAGGGCGCTAGGTGTAAAAACACTCCCTCGGGCGTACTTGCTCAAGAAACAAAGGCCCCGAAACAAGACTAGCCACGGTATTTTTTTTTCATCAATTTTTTTCTTCTTTTTTTTCTTTTTGAAGCTTATTTATCCCAAAATTTCCCCCCAAACTTATGTTTTTGTCTAAATTTAGTCATCTCTGCCTTTTCATGTCTTTCATTCATTCACACTAGTATTGTGACGCCCCCGAAACCGGGTCCTCTGACCCCGGATTGGTCATCACGATAAAATACAAATATCCACCTCTAAACAACATACGATAACTAAAATGCGGAATATAATAAACATACGTCGTTCATTCAAAAGGTGTCACTAGTCCCAAGAATCGATAACCTTAATACAATCTTTCAACATACCCTATAATAATACTTAGGGTTTATATTACATAACAGTAATTTAAATTATACATAAGATAAATTCTGCTCCTGGAGACTATCCTACATCTTTCCTTTACCCTTGTCCTTTCTTGAGGTCTCGGGCTTAGCTGCAATATAATTCATGATATAACAAGGATGAGCAACAAGTTTGCTCAACAAGTTTAAATACAACAATAAGGATATATCATGATGAATGGAAAATATCTGACAATGAATTCAACAATATGAATATCAGAAGGATTCAACAATATGAATATTAGTAGAAAATATAATGATTGCTTTTAGAATAACTACTAGTCAAGTAGACTTTGAACTATAACACTCCAATGGAATCAACAGCTAATTGACCCTTTGGTTATCGGGCTCTGAATAAGTACTTGAGGGATCACCCGCGTGACACCATGTATATGCATCACATTTAAATCTGCTCTTTTTATCTTATAATAGATACCTGGTACTCCCCTATCACGGAAAAGGGTGTTCTTTTCAGTCTAAGAATCCTTACAATCAATTGGTTTGGATAGCTTTTATAAAATTTCATACGTTTATCGTAGAACAAAGGTTCAGACTTCTATCTAACATAGTTCAAGAATTATTGAACTTTAAATGATGTACAAGTCCAAGGCATACGAACTCAAGTGCACTAAGTGTGAATATCAATAATATCGATGTGGGATAATTGTAAGGTAATTAAACCACTTAATAGCATGCTTGGAAATAAGATTCAAGCTTAACTGAATAACTTTCAATTCAACAATAACCTGCTCAGTACAATATGAGTAGGATAGGAAACTTCCACAAACTCAGAGTTGTGTAAGTTAGGAAACTTGCAATGCAATAATGTTCGGATACTTGCTCAAGTAAAAGAATAAGAATTTAAGGAACTTACACAACCAAAGAGTGAAGTTCAAGGAAACTTACTCAATAATAATTGGAGTACGTTTAGGGAACTTGTTCAATAAAAGTAGGGTTAAAGGAACTTGCTCAATAAAAGTTAGGTTCAAGGAACTTGCTCAATAAAATTAGGGTTCAAGGACCTTGCTCAATAAATGTAGGGTTCAAAGAACTTGCATGTGAGACATTAATTTTTTTTCTATTTTGGTAAATAGTTAAATTGATAAAAGTTTAAAGTTAAGGGTACTATGTGAATTTTTTTTTTTCAAAGTAATCAAGTTGATATAAAATATTCGTTGTGTCGGGGAATATTCTTTTTATCGGGGAATATCCGTACGACGGTACAATCATTCGTGGACCCCACAACAGAATTATTGTCGGATTGAGAAAATGACAAAAATATTTTTATGAAAATAATAAATGGAAGTTTTACCGTTAGCTGTTGAAACAACCTAGTTGTTAAAAAAGAATGTCTGGCGTGGATGTATAGTAGTAACACGCGGTATTGATTATTGATGCTTATGTAATAAGTCACTTAGTTTTGTTTTATTAGTATTATTAATGTAATAAAAGCAGAAAAGCTTTTTATATAAAAATGTAATACTTTTATAAAGTTATTCGTTTTATTAGGCTAATGGTAAAATCTTTTTATATAAAATGTAATACTTTTATAAAGTTATACATTTTATTAGACAATAATTAGAATATATTATATTTTATTATGCATAGTGTTTGCATAGTGCTGCATTGTGTTGCATAGTTGCCTGCATAGTGTTTGCATAGTAAAATCTTTTATAAAGTTATTCGTTTTATTAGATTATAAATAGAATATATTATATTTTATTTAAAAGATTTTTCTTTAAATATGGACCGTCAAATTAAAGTAAATCAATATGGACCGTTCATGAGTTAGTTACTATGCAGTCCATTTTTCTATAAATAGAAGCTCATTTCTTCATAATTTCTTACGAATTCATTGAAACTCTAGAGAGAGAAATTATAGAGAAACTATAGAAAAGTATTCTGCTACTTTCCTACTCTTATATTCAGTTTCTTTTACGGTAAGGGGTATTATTTCTTTTGTATTCATGAAGAGAACTTCTGTTATTCCATTATTTATTATTCTGTTGGAATAACCTGTATACGTGGGCTACCCTATACGTGGTGAAATTCTTCTGTTATTCCATTTTTTATTATTCTGTCGGAATATCCTGTCTGTGCATTTACGCCGGACCTGGTTCCATTATTTATTATTATGTTGCAATAACCTGTTTATGCGAAGTACCGCATACATGATGAAATTCTTCTGTTATTCCATTCTTTATTATTCTTTTGGAACATCCTGTCTATGCTTTACGCATGACCTGATTATTTTATTTATTACTCTGTTAGAATAACTCGTCTATGCAAGGCCTATTGCATGCACGGTGAATTCTTACGTTATTTCATTATTTATTATTCATTTGGAATATCATGTATGCATGCGTTACGCATGACCAGTTCCATTCTTTATTATTATGTTGAAATAACTTTGTCTATGTGGATTACCGTGCATGCATTGTAAATGATCCTTCGATTCACATACGAATAGTATTTTCATTAAAAGGGGTTTCGCTGTAAGGCGGTTTCATAATTTTTCCGACCCTCAAAAATTCTGAAAAAATTTGAAATCATAATTCGATGAGTTTTCTAGATTGTGTCCAAAATTGGCGATTTTTGGATATATAGATTAAGAGTTATGGATTTTATGGGAAAAGACTATTTTAAAAGTAAACCCTTATAACGCCTTGTGGTTAACTCCAAAATTGGTGAAGTTTTTATTGGGAGTACATGTATATAATGAGAGTATACCTGTAATTTCAGAATTTTGGACAAAAGTACAATTTATGATAAATGTCTAAATATTCGGCTGTTTTAGCCATATGAAAAATAGTAAATGAATTTTAAAAATTTTGAGAAAAATATATGTTCAAGATCGGACTATTTTCTGCTAAATCCCAGAAAAGAAATATTTTTGGGACTGATTTGGTATTTTTCATGAAAATGAACTAGTTATGAGTAAATGAATTAAATATGTTATATGAAGTAATAAAATTGGAAAATATGATTTTATGGCTTGAGAATCCTATATATATTATATGCAAATTTTTGATGAGGGATTTGATCATTGATTATGAAATCTTATGAGTGTGGCATTTTTGAATGATTAAATGCATTATTTGATAAAGTGTAAACAATTGAAATAAATTGTTTATAAGTTTAAGAAATGATTAAAATATTATTATAATATTAATGATATTAGATTCTGAGATTATTAAGTGATTGATAACATTTGGTTATTATTGAACGCCGGATAAATTGTATTAAAAATGTTTAATATTTATCCTTTATCTCATTTGATTAATTCTTATATCACTGTCATCATCCCCATGTTTATATTGTGTTGAAAGTCATCTTTGACCGTAGTGCATAGATGGACTTGGTATGATTATGACCAGGGATTATTCGGTATAATCATGACCGTAATGTTACAAATGATGTGGAAAAAGTCCTCATTGGCCCGTAGTGCATTGATGGACAGTTTTTGGTATGATTATGACTATGGATTCTCTTCGGCCAAGGGTGCAAAGATGAATTGTTTTATGGCAAGATCATGACCGTTGATGAAAACACGATTATCTTTAGCCCATAGTGCATGGATAATTCGTGGTCGTGATATTAACGAATATCCTTAGCCGTAGTGCATGGATAATTCAGTGATATGGATTGATTATCGAGTGAGTCTCAAATGATGAAATATAAATTCATGTATGTGATATTAACGAATATCCTTGTCAGAAAAGGGGTGATTCGATGATGTGGATTATTTATTGTGAGTCTCAAATGATAAAATATTTATTATACACTTTTAATTAGTAGAAGATAGTAGATATCATGCTCTACTTGACTCTTCAAAAATACATTTGTATGTCTTTGGCATGTAGTGCAAAGATGAATTGTTAATGAATATCTTTGGTCAGTAGTGCAAAGATTAATTTATTAGTTTGATTATGGCGGGAATTACGATTTGGTATAACCATAATTTTTGATGTTTGGTGAAGATAGGTGATGAAAATTATCTTAAATCACGGTTGCGAAGAGGAATTTAGAACCACAATTATGATTATGAGTTATTCATATGATTGTGATGTGAACTATTGATTTATTTTACAAGGATAAAACATTATTGGTGGACTTTTAACATAGAGAAGATAATAGACCTTATGGTCTATTTGACTCTTCTAATGGATTGCTCGTTCACCGCAACTATGGTTGAAAAGTTTTATCATCTACCATATGTTCTAAATCTACGATTTATTATTGATGAAAGCTATTGATAATTTAATTATCTTTAGTTATGATATTCTTTCTATCGGGCTAGTTGTGCTCACCCTTTCGCTTCACAATTCCTTTCGTAATAAGAGTGTTGTCGTAAGAGTATTTACGGGTCAAGTGGGGATAATGAGGGAATAGAATAGTGGTCTCTAGCTGTGGAGGTTCTCCCTAAATAGTATAGAAAAGTGTGTTGTATTCTATATAACATTTAGTAGTTATATTCTTTGAATCAAATACAAGGTTGTCTTTGAAATCATTTTATTTATGAATGATGCAAGATAGCACATATAAGACAACTTCAAAAACTCTTATCATAAGGAGTTAAGTCATGTATTAACCTCCTTTCAAGATCAAAATCTCTTTAGCATTTGTGTTCATTAGTTTTGTTGTATTAAGCCTTTCTTTTCAACTAATTTCTAGCACAAAGCTCATCAAGTTGGTCATGGATACAATAGCTATGAATCACACATCATGCTTATTTAGGTTCCAAATCAGTCATGCATATGGTCTCGTAAGTTCAGAACTTGTGAACATAAGTTTTCCTCAAAGTTAGTTTTGAAAACTTTAAGTTTTGCTATAATTTTCTTACTAATCCAAGTTTATTACTTCATACTACATACAAAAGCTTTACATAACATGTTTTACTCCTCTATAGGTATGTATCCAAGTCATAGCATCAATTTAGTAAAACATATCACAAACGAAACCTAAGAATCTGGTTTCGAGGTAATGCAGCCTTGTTGCCGCACCCTAGTACAAATAAAAGTGCAAGCTGCGTCGGTCGAGTTCGAAGAAGAAACCCGCTTCGTTTCTGCAGAGCCTCAAACATCAACACTTCAACTTGATATAACCATGCTTATTACCATCATTTAGGAGTTCATATATGCAACACTACTTCCTAAACACATTATAGCATGCCAAATCACTTTGATTAACAAAGAATTTCAAGTAATTTCAAGAATTTGACAAAACTCATTTCAAGAACATAAGTTAACATTTTATACCTCTTGGAGCTAAATGACTTAGTTTCTTTCCTCTGAACTTTCTAGCATCTTCTATGGACAACCCATACTCAATTTCAAATTCTCAGAGGTTCCACAGATAAACAACATCAACATAAACTCTGAGAATTGGGCTACTATTTATAGAAGGAGCTTGAATTGGGCACTCAATTTACACAAAGGTTTGAATCAAAGGAAACATCAAGAACACATTGGACAACAAAAGGTTGGCCAACTACCAACATCCATAGCCAATGGACTAGAATTTCTATCTAATGAAAGTTACGTGTTTTAGCTTCATACTATTGTTCATGTACCTTCGTGACACACATTTTGGAACAAGAAGAAATCTCAGCATACTTAACCAACTAAGGTTTGGTTTTGACACTATAATGCCCATGATGAAATATAAATGTGTAAATACTACTACACAAGGAAATTTGGGAATTATTTATGTACCCACATTATATAACCAATAAACATTAAATACACACAATAAAATAATGTAGTCAAGTATTATTGTTCGGGTAGTTTCATAATTATCTCTACTACTCACATAGGCATATTATAACATTATTTAATATTATATATCAAGTGTACACACATAACTTCTTTTTCCGATTTCTGGAATGCACAAATATTAATTTATTTCTATTTAACAATCACTTATGATTTTATTGCACTACTTGATACTCATATCATTAGAATATAATCTTATTATCTGATTCTATGCATGTCACACATTTCTCCAATGTTCTAATTCATTTTCTATAGTAGAACTAAACTTTCTAAGTTTGGACATTAAGCCTAATTGCATTTATTTTGGACTTCTGAGAGGGACAAGTGAAATATGCTTGGGTCCTCGGCAAATGCCAAAATAGGTTAGCTTCAAGCCAGTTCCAATTCCTATCACCACATAAGTTTCATATGGGATAACTTAACTTCTTCAATGGTGATATACTCATACTTGACATAAATCAATACGTTCAAATCTTGCTACTATATTCAAATAAATTGAATATTTAATTATTAAGAATCCTATCAATTCTTGATATCAAACTCTTAGGGTTAGTCCACTAATTTAAATAACTATTAGTGACTCCCTTTAATCATTTCATAAATTCACATAACCACATAAGGTTTAAATAAACTCACAAAGCTAACTCATAAAAATTAAATCACATATTTAATTAATAAGGAGTTTTAAATTCTTGGACGTTACATCCCTCCCTCCTTATAAAAATTCCGTCCTCGGAATTGTAAAAATAAGGTTACTCAAATAAGAACGGATAATTCGTTCTCATTTTCTCTTCTAACTCCCACGTAGCTTCTTCTACGGCGTGATTCCTCCAGAGAATCTTAACGGAATGGATAATCTTATTCCTCAGCTTCTATTACTTCCTATACAGTATTTGGACATAAACTTCCTCGTATGATTAGTCTTTCTCGATTTGGATTGGTTCATAGGAGATAACGTGCTTATAGTCTGGTTTATACGGCCGCAACACTAACACATGAAACACGTTGTGAATGTGCTCAAGTTTAGGAGGTAAGGCTACCTCGTACGCCACTTCACCAACTCGCCTCAGAATCTCAAACGGTCCTATGAACCTAGGGCTCAACTTTCCCTTCTTCCCAAAATGAATCTTCCCTTTCCAGGGAGATACTTTCAGAAATATATAGCTTCCTAATTCAAAATCTCTCTTCTTGCGATGTAGGTCGCATACTTCTTGGCGATCTTGAGTGCGCTACTAGCTTGAGCTCTTATCACCTTGATGATTTCTACCATCTGTTGTACCAATTTTGGTCCCAACGAATGACGTTCTCCAACTTCGTCCCAAAGATAAAGGCGTTCTACATTTCCTTCCATATAGTGTTTCTTTATGACGGTGGCATTCCAATACTAGTGTGATAACTATTGTTATATGTGAACTCTACTAATGGAAGGTGATCCTCCCAACTACCCTTGAAGTCCATCACACAAGCTCGGAGCATGTCTTCAAGTGTTTGAATTGTTCTTTCTTTTTTCCCATCGGTCTGCGGATGATACGCGGTACTCATTCGCAGTTGTGTCCCCATTCTTTCTTGAAGACTCTTCCAAAAGTTTGACGTGAATCGCGGATCTCTAATAGATACAATAGATACTGGCACCCCATATCTCGAGATAATTTCCTTGACATAATATTTGGCTAACTGGTCCAAACTATACTTAATCTTAATCGGCAAAAAGTGAGCTGATTTAGTAAGATGATCTACAATCACCCATATGGCGTTGTGCCCTTTTTGCATTGTCAGAAGTCCCACCACGAAGTCCATTGTGATGTGCTCACATTTCCATTTTGGAATCTCTAATAGTTGTAATAACCCGCTTGGTCATTAGTGCTCTGCCTTGACTCTCTGACAAGTTAGACATCTACCTACGCATTCTGCAACCTCTCTCTTCATGTTAGGCCACCAGAAGTGGTGACGCAAATCTTGGTACATCTTCGTGCTTCCTGGGTGTATTGAGTATCTTGTACTGTGCATTTCTTGCAAAATCTCCTCTCTCAGTTGTGGTACTAACTGTACCCAAATTCGTCCTACAAATATTAGCAATCTAGTGCTATCAATCTTAAATTTAAATTTATCACCTTCAGTCAATCGTTACTTGATGTTATTGCAATCTTCATCCTTTTCTTGTGCCTCTTTAACCTTATCCAATAAAGTCGGGCTCGATGTCACTGTAAATAATTGATCGTTGGTCTCCATCGAATACCTAATTTCCAAGTCTAGTCGTTCAAAATCTTTCACCAATTCTTCTTGAATGGTCAACTTTAATAACTTCTCTCTGCCTTTTCTGCTCAAGGCATCTTCCACTACATTTGCTTTGCCTGGATGGTATAGAATTTCACAATCATAATCTTTGATCAATTCTAGCCATCGGTGTTGCCTCATGTTTAACTCCCTCTGCGTGAAGATATACTTCAGACTCTTGTGATCCGTATATATCTCACACTTCTCGCCATACAGATAATGCCTCCAAATCTTCAAAGGCGAAAACTACTGTTATTAACTCCAGATCATGAGTCGGATATCCCTTCTCATAATCTTTCAACTGACGTGACACATACACAATGACCCTGTCGTGTTGCATTAGTTCACAGCCAATACCCTTGTGTGACACATTACTATACACTATAAACCCTCCCGTGTTGTCCGGTAAGGCCAACACATGTGCTTGACTAAGCCTCTTCTTCAATTCTAGGAAATTTTCCTCGCACTTCTCCGTCCAAACGAACTTAACTGTCTTTCTGGTAAGATTGGTCAATGGCGATGCTAATTTCAAAAAATCCTGAATAAACCTTCGATAGTATCCTGCTAATCCTAAGAAACTCCAGATTTCTGTCAGCGTCTTTGGCTGCTCCCAATTGATAATAACGTCTACCTTCGCTGGATCCACCGAAACACCATTCTTGTCGATAATGTGGCCTAAAAACTACACTCTCTGCAACCAAAACTCACACTTGGAGAATTTTGCGTACAGCTTCTCCCTCCTTAATGTCTCCAACACTATCCGAAGATGCTCAGCGTGTTCTTCCTCCGTCTCTGAATACACTAGTATGTCATCTATGAATACGACAACAAACTTATCCAAATACTGTTTGAACACTCTGTTCATAAAATACATAAATGTTGTTGGCGCATTCGTCAATCCAAATGACATTACCAAAAACTCAAAGTGTCCGTACCGAGTTCTGAATGCCGTCTTTGGAATGTCTTCAGGCCTCACATTCAGTTGGTGATAACCGGTTCTCAAGTCAATCTTTGAAAATTACTTTGCCCCCTTCAACTGATCAAACAAATCATCTATCTTGGGCAACGGGTACTTATTCTTAATGGTGACCTTGTTGAACTCTCGGTAGTTGATACAAAGTCTTACCGACCCATCTTTCTTCTTTACAAGTAAGACTGGTGCTCCCCACGATGATACGCATGATCAAATATATCCCTTATCTAACAACTCTTGTAATTGAGTCATCAGTTCTTTCATCTCTACCGGTGCCATACGATACGGCGCTTTGTATACCGGTGATGTCCCTGGTGCCAAATCAATAATAAACTCAATTTCTCTATTCGGTGGCAATCCCAGAATTTCATCTAGGAAGACATCAATGAACTCCATTACAATAGGTATCTGACTCATTTCACCCTCGACTCGTGGAGTATCAACCACATGAGCCAAATAACCTATACAACCCTTCCTAATCAATCTCTACGCTTGCACCATCGTCAGACAATGAGATTATCTCGGAGATTTACTACCATAAAATACAACCTTCGACTTATTCGGAGTCTTAAGGTGTACACACTTCTTCTTACAGTCTATAACTGCTCCGTGAACTGAAAACCAATCCATTCCAAGAATTACGTCGAACTCCCCCAAACGAATCGGTATCAAATCCACTTTGAGGTCCAATCCTCGCAATTTGGTATAACAATTCCTATGAATGTATTATACGGGAATAATTTCCTTGTTCACGATTTCTACGTTCATAGGGTGTTCTAATCTTTCATGGGGTAAGTCTAATTGTTTAGCAAATTCTTCGGAAACAAAAGAACAGGTAGCACCAGAATCAAATAACACGTATGCATCTATATCATTGATCGGAATGATACCTGACACCACGTCCTTAGATTCCACTGCATCCTGTATGGTCATATTGAACGTTTTGTGCCATTAGTCTGTTGGCTTGACTGGTTGGCCCTCCAATGTTTAGCTCGTTGTTATTGTTGCGGTTGCCGCTAGCTGCATCGCCCTTTTTCTTCGATCCTTGATTTGATGATATGTGGCTCCACACGAGAAACATCCTCCCTTCTGCTTATTCGGAAACTGAGGATCCATGTGCCCCGGTTGTCCACAACAATAACAAACACTCTTTCCCTTCATACACTCCCCCAAGTGGCTCCTCCCACAATTCTTGCACTTCATACTTTTCTTAGCCTCCCCTCTGGACTTATGGCCTCCAGAGGATTGGCTCTCCGTCCATTTACGCTTGTTGGGGTTGATGCTTCCCCCTTTTCTGTCCATCTTGACTGGTCTTCTTTTCTTATTTGAATAAAGTGATGGCTTCATTTCCTCCTTCGGCAATGATAGCCCTTTCCAAAAGATTAGAGTAAGTCTTAATCTTTAATACATCCACTGCTTTCTGCACCCATGGTTTCAATCCTAATTCAAACCTCCTTGCCTTTCTGGCCTACGTGTCAACCTGATGTGACGCAAATCGGGCTAACTCATTAAATCTTGCCACATACTCTATGATATACATATTACATTGCTTCAGTTCCAGAAACTTAACCTTCATATCCTATTGTGTATTCTCCGAGAAGTAATTCTCGAGGAATAGCTCCTTAAATCTATCCTAAGGAATAATTCCCTCGTCTGCTCGTCCCCTATTGGCTTTCCACTAATAATTAGCTTCGCCCTTCATTATGAAAGTGGCAAAACTCGTCTTCTGTGCTTCGGCCACTCGTGCGACCTAAAACACCTTCTCCATTTCTTCTATCCATGTCTAGGCTTCAATTGGGTCGAATATTCCTCGGAACTCCGGTGGTCCTACCAATTTAAAGTCCATAAATCTAGCCAAGTGTTGTCCTGGCTGCCCTGCTGCTGGCGGGGGTCTGTTTGTCGTTGCCTTACTTAACAGGTTAATGATGTTCTGCATTGGATCAACATTTTCCCCTCCACCATTGTTAACGGATCCTTCCTCCCCCTGATTTCGCTAAAGTCTCCTAGGCGGCATGATCTGAGGAAAGGAAGAAACAATTAGGCTTTATGTGATATGCTATCCATGTTAGCATTAAGAAGTTTAAGACGTTTATCAATCATTTTTGATTTAAATAAACCACTTCAATATCACAATAAAACTCGATGAATTTCCTCATCCCATCACTTACCTACACTTCTTGAGTTTTCTACTAAGGTCATAACCTAGGTTTCACATTCCTAACGTTTATAACCTAGGTTTTGATACCAACCTGTGACACCCCCGAAACCGGGTCCTCTGACCCCGGTTCGGTCATCACGATAAAATACAAACATCCACCTCTAAACAGCATACAATAACTAAAATACGGAATATAATAAACGTACGTCGTTCATTCAAAAGGTGTTACTAGTCCCAAGATTCGATAACCTTAATACAATCTTTCAACATACCCTATAATAGTACTTAGGGTTCATATTACATAACATTAATTTAAATTAAGCATAAGATAAATTCTGTTCCTGGCGACTATCCTACATCATTCCTTTACCCTTGTCATTTCCTGAGGTCTCGGGCTTAGCTGCAATATAATTCATGATATAGCAAGGATGAGAAACAAGTTTACTCAACAAGTTTAAATACAACGATAAGGATATATCATGATGAATGGAAAATATCTGACAATGAATTCAGCAATATGAATATCTGAAGGATTCAACAATATGAATATTAGAAGCAAAAATATTGATTGCTTTTAGAATAACTGCTAGTCAAGTAGACTTTGAACTATAACACTTAAATGGAATCAACAGCTAATTGACCCTTTGGTTACTGGCTACAGAATAAGTACTTGAGGGGATCAGCCTCGCGTACACCATGTATATGCATCACATTTAAATATGCTCTTTGTATCTTATAATAGATATTTGGTACTCCCCTATCACAGAAAGGGGTGTTCTTTTCAGTCTAAGAATCCTTACCATCAATTGGTTTGGATAGCTTTTATAAAACTTCATACGTTTGTCTAACCAAACAAAGTTTCAGACTCTATCTAACATATTTCAAGATTTATTGAACTTTAAATGATGTACAAGTCAAGACTATACGAACTCAAGTACACTAAGTGCGAATATCAATAATATCGATGTGGGATAATTGTAAGGTAATTAAACCACTTAATAGCATGCTTGGAAATAAGATTCAAGCTTAAATGAATAACTTTCAATTCAACAATAACTTGCTCAGTACAATATGAGTAGGATAGGAAACTTCCATAAACTCAGAGTTGTGTAAGTTAGGAAACTTGCAATGCAATAATGTTCGGATACTTGCTCAAGTAAAAGAGTAAGAATTTAAGTAACTTGCACAACCAAAGAGTGAAGTTCAAGGAAACTTGCTCAATAATAATTGGACTAAGTTTAGGGAACTTGCTTAATAAAAGTAGGGTTCAAGGAACTTGATCAATAAAAGTAGGGTTCAAGGAACTTGCTCAATAAAAGTAGGGTTCAAGGAACTTGCATGTTTCCTCAGCTACAATATAATTCTAGCTTTAGTTACTTGCGTTGAAATGACCTAACGTTATCAAGTCGATCATTTCAATTAGTATGTGTAAACTAGTACGAGTCTACACTTAAAAGAATCAAGCCATCACATAGCATGCTTCTCAACACATTACATGGCACATTGGTCACATATTACAAGATAAAGAGATCATGTAAGCATGCCTTAAATTTCAGAACCAAAAACAAAATCTTGGCAAAAGCTGCAGGGCCAGTAGCAGACTCACGCTGGTCTGGAAGCTTAGGGACGGCTCAACATACATCCCTGGCTGAGACCAAGTTGAGCTTCTGCTCTCCTGACTGCAGTCGAACTCTAACACACCAATTACACATACATTTTAATATACATAAATGCAAGAGTTTCACATAGCACATGACCATACTTGAGTTACTACTTCAAGTTTAACTTACACTTTATATGTCATTAAAACATAAAAATCATGTATCATCAAGTTTAATACATATGAATCATGTTTAGGAGTAATATAGCTATAACATGACATCTTAATACTTTATTATCTAAGTACTCACATAATCTGCACTTATGTTTGAAAATATGTCCAAGGTTGCCTTTGAAATCATTTTATTCATGAATGATGCAAGATAGCACATATAAGACAACTTTCAAAAACTCTTATCATAAGGAGTTAAGTCATGTTAACCTCCTTTCAAGATCAAAATCTCTTTAGCATTTGTGTTCATTAGTCTTGTTGTATTAAGCCTTTCTTTTCGACTAAGTTCTAGCACAAAGCTCATCAAGTTGGTCATGGATACAATAGCTATGAATGACACATCATGCTTATTTAGGTTCCAAATCAATCATGCATATGGTGTCGTAAGTTCAGAACTTGTGAACATAAGTTCTCCTCAAAGTTAGTTTTAAAAACTTTAAGTTTTGCTACAACTTTCTTACTAATCCAAGTTTATTACTTCATACCACATACAAAAGCTTTACATAACATGTTTTACTCCTCTATAGGTATTAAGTCATAACATCAAGTTAGTAACACATATCACAAAATGTAAACCAACAAGCTGGATTCGAGGTGCAGTGCAGAGCAGTGCTTTTGCACCCTAGTACAACAAATATATGAACACCGCCTGCATTGCAGAGCCTCAAACATCAACACTTCAACATGATTTAACCATGCTTAATACCTTCATTTAGGAGTTCATATATGCAAGACTACTTCCTAAACACAATATAGCATGCCAAATCACTTTGATTAACAAAGAATTTCAAGTAATTTCAAGAATTTGACAAAACCCATTTCAAGAACATAAGTTACAATTTTATACCTCTTGGAGCTAAATGACTTAGTTTCTTTCATCTGAACTTGCTATCCTCTTCTATGGACAACCCACACTCAATTTCAAATTCTCAGAGGTTCCACAGATAAACAACATCAACATAAACTCTGAGAATTGGGCTATTATTTATAGAAGGAGCTTGAATTGGGCACTCAATTTACACAAAGGTTTGAATCAAAGGAAACATCAAGAACATATTGGACAACAAAAGGTTGTCCAACTACCCACATCCATAGCCAATGGCCTAGAATTTCTAGCTAATGAAAGTTACGTGTTTTAGCTTCATACTACTGTTCATGTACCTTTGTGACACTCATTTTGGGATAAGAAGAAATCTCAGCATACTTGACCAACTAAGGCTTGGTTTGGAAACTATAATTCCCATGATGTAATATAAATGTATAAATGCTACTACACAAGGAAATTTGGGGATTATTTATGTACTCACATTATATAACCCATATACATTAAATACACGCAATAAAATAACGCAGTCAAGTATTATTGTCCGGGTAGTTTCATAATTATCTCTACTACTCACATAGGCATATTATAACATTATTTAATATTATATATCAAGTGTACACACATAACTTCTTTTTCCGATTTTTGGAATGCACAAATATTAATTTATTTCTGTTTAACAATCACTTATGATTTTATTGCACTACTTTATACTCCATATCATTAGAATATAATCTTATTATATGATTCTATGCATGTCACACATTTCTCCAATGTTCCAATTCATTTTATATAGCAGAACTTAACTTTCTAAGTTTGACCTTTGGCCAAGCAATTGCGCCATTTTTGATCTCTTGGGACGGTAGCAATACTTGGAATCTCTGGCAAGATGCCAAAATAGGTTAGCTTCAAGCCAGTTCCAATTCCTATCACCACATAAGTTTCATATGGGATAAATTAACTTCTTCAATGGTGATATACTCATACTTGACATAAATCAATACGTTCAAATCTTGCTACTATATTCAAATAAATTGAATAATTAATTAATAAAAATCCTATCAATTCTTGATATCAAACTTTTAGGGTTAGTCCACTAATTTAAATAACTATTAGTGACTCCCTTTAATCATTTCATAAATTCACATAACCACATAAGGTTTAAATAAACTCACAAAGCTAACCCTTAAAAATTAAATCACATATTTAATTAATAAGGAGTTTCAAATTCGTGGACGTTATAAGTATTGTCCTTAAGAAGTCAATTATGTATCAATTTAAACTTAATCAGTCAACATGTTGTCTCTAACGTTCTAACCTTGATTATACAAGTTTCAAATAGGAAAATATCCAATTCATAACAAAAAAATAACGTTAAAGCTCAAATAATTAGTACTATACTTGTCTACTCAATTCCAATTTCATCATTGGCCAAAATAACCTTAAACTATCTAGCAACTGGATTCATGCAAATGAACATAGTAACTAACTAATATTTTTGATTTTTTTTATAGACATAAATAAAAACTATTTACAACTACTCTACTATGCAAACTATTATGCACTTACCCTACATGAATGCAAACATATAATAATCCTAAACTAAACAAACATGACAACTTATGCAAAACTAAAACAAGTACATTAAACATGCAAAACTAAACTAATTAACTCTCCCAAACTTAATAATTACAATGTCCTCATTGTAAAATAAAGCATGAAGTG
This sequence comes from Panax ginseng, assembly GCA_020205605.1. Lineage (NCBI taxonomy): Eukaryota > Viridiplantae > Streptophyta > Magnoliopsida > Apiales > Araliaceae > Panax > Panax ginseng. Next base: position 82,227,259 of record CM035136.1, on the reverse strand, counting down.
GATGACGACTTCCCTGTAATCATTGTGATAACTTGGGATTTCGAATAATCAAAATTTTTTGAACATATTTTTTTTTATTTAATATTAATATTGATTGTCAATTTTGTGACAAGTATCTGTGATACGAGTCTCGAGAAGGTCAATTTGTGTATTGACTAATAAATTAAAAGTGCGATTTCGCTTAATCTGAGAATAGAAACCCTAACCCTAGTTACGGATAGGGATTCGATAGAAAATATAATTAAAATCATTATATTAATATATGTGTGTTTGTACCGTATAGAATTTTTGATCAATGATTGATCGGATAAGGTTTAAAATTATAAACCCTAATAAGAGATTAGAAACCCTAATCTCAGGATTAGAAACCCTAACGCATAGTTAGAAACCCTAATTAAAAGTTGGTAAACCCTAATTTCATATACGGGAATACTAAAACCCTAATTAGGAAATCCTAATCCTAATTAGTGAGCTTAATGTGTTTAGTAAATGTTAATATGATTAGAAAACCCTAATTATATTTTTTGTATCTAAATTTCTATTTTACAACCCTTAATTGTAATTTAGAATTTTTAATTTTTAATTTTTCTAATTAAAAACCCTAATTAGAAATTTTTAGAAGCTAAATATTTAAAACCTAAGGGTTAAAACCTTAGGGTTAAACCCGAAGGGCCCAAGTGCAAATTAGGGTTCACATGATCTAATTGAATTAAATGCACAATTAGGGTTCCGCGACCTCATTAAATGTGCAAAATTAGGGTTCACATAACCTAATAGAATGAAGACGGAAAAGCTGAAAATAAATAGGCGAGACCCGAGAGAAGCCTCCACGGGTCTCGAGGCCGAATTCTCGTGGAGGCAGCTCGTTTTGGGAATTGATTGAGGGATTGGATTGGTGGCTAGAAGGACAGGGCAATATGGGCATTATTCTAATTACTAAAGGGTATTTCTGGAATTTCCCTGAAAACATGTGCCTAACATGTGACTACTTAATTCCAGGAAACTCTATAAATACCCCTTCCATTCTAGGAAGGAAGGGGGTCTCTTTTTGGTGACTTAAAGGCTTGGATTTTCCACCTAAAAGCACTAAAGGGTTTGGACTTCTCTTCAGACTCAAGACTTGGACCCTTGGAAGATCAAAGGGACCCTTTTGGTGACTTAAAGGCTTGGAGATTCCACCTAAAAGTACTAAAGGGGTTTGGACATTCTATCAACTCGGAGGACTCAAGAAGGCTCTTGGAATCCCTGCTACCCTAACACGGTTCCCGAATTCTAGGAGTTCTGCCACGCGTCGTTGGAGTAATCGCCCACCAATCGTTCTCCCCTCTTCAATCAACCAATCAATTCCGTGCTCTTTGTGGATTTCTCTCCTCTTCAGCCAACATGAAACCCTAACTGACAAGGCATGATTTCCTTGCCCACATTTATTTGGCGACTCTGCTGGGGAGGTGTAGAATTCGTGAAGGGTATGTCCACAACTCGAAGTGGGAGAACAACAGGAAGAGCTTCACCAACAAACAGTATTACCTCACCGGGTCCAGTTCCAAGGCAAGCAAGTCAAGCTTTCCAAGGCGTGAATCTAAATCTCGATCAACCCATCCTTGAATATGCATCGGAAGGAAGTTCAACATCACCATACATGGCTGAGCAACAACCATCGAATGTCAAGCAGACAGGTATGGGAAGGCAAAACGAGGAAGAAAGTGGAGAGCAGACAAATATTGTGTAACTGGAGATACTCAAGGCATTGAAGGAAGCACAAGAAGGACAAGCAGTGATGATGGCTATGATGCTGGAGATGCAGAAGAAGCAAGAGGAAATGGGAAATTTCCATCAGCAGATGATGCAGATCCCCGCCTACAAGGCCATGTTCCCAGACAATTCACAAGGAGAACAAGCAGGAATGGAGGACAACAATAATGGCATCAACAATAAAGAGAACCAGATTGTACCTCCATTAACGGAAAGTCAGTCGGTTTCAATCATCAACTTGGAGCCCCAGAACAGTGGTGACGTACCACAACCTAGGTTGGAAGCAAGCCAACCTCAGACAAACATCATCCCAACTGTTCTCCCAACATTTTCACAGGTGCAAATGTCAACCATTCCAAGCCATGTCCAGCGAGTGAGCCAACAACTGCCACCAGTGCCAGCTTTACACGATGCAAGTATGCATCAACCAATCTCTCTACCATACACACCGCTGATACAGCAGTATATCACAACACCCCAGTACGTGACGAAGGATGATATGATCAATGTGATCAATCAACTTCGCAGGCAGACATCTCGACCCTCGGAGTTGGTCTTTACTCCTCCTTACCCTGCACACATTCAGAGGCAACCCTACCTGACAGGGTATATTGAGCTTCCCCCGCAGTTTCCAAAATACAACGGGGAGAAAGGAAACGCCAGAGAACATATTGTCAGGTTCGTAGAGTCGATGTCTCCGTGGCTGGGATATGATGAAGTGAACAACCACAACTTGTTGATGCGGGAATTCAACAAAATTTTGATGGATAGTGCCTTCAGTTGGTACTACAATTTAGAGAAGGGGTCAGTCCATGATTGGGATGACCTAAAATTACAATTTTTTAAGAAATTTTTCTATGTGCAAAAATAGGTAACCATTGTAGAACTCATGCGGTTCAAACAGAAGCCGAGTGAGGAGCTATCAGATTACGTTGACAGGTTCAGGGCCCAGGCACAGAAGTGCGCAGAGCCAATTGAAGAAAAGAACCAGGTCAGCATTTGTAATAATGGTGCCTTAGACTCCTTCAAGCCTCACCTCATTACCAAGGCGTGTGATTCATTTGTGATCCTCTCATCTTTTGCACAAGACTTGGGGGGAATCATGACATTTCCCACCAGTCATGCGATGGATACATGGAAGAGCAAGATGACAGCAACTGTGGCTTTGGTGGATTCTCAGTCAAAACCACAAGGGGTATGAGGGAGAAGAATGAGAAATTTGAACGAAGCGGAGAAAAGCATGGGGACAAGTATGCAGAATGCCGCCTGGAGGCTATCACATGCTGAGAAGAAGGCTTCGAGAGAGCTGTGTCACGAATAATGGGTCGAGCACGGAGTTGTGAAACCTCCAAGGCCCCGATTGGTTGTAACCGAAGAAATAAAAAGAAGATCAGACTTCTGTGTATACCATCAATACGTAGGGCATTCCACTATGGATTGTTACAATCTGCGGAGGATATACCATGAGAAAGTGGCGGCCGAGGAGATTGAACTAGGAGAAGAAACATGCAACACTATGTACCATAAGAAAAAACTCTGAACTACAAAATGAGTTAAAAAATCCACCCAAGATGGTGGTCCACCAAAAAATGGTGGTCCCCAAAAAATGGTGGTCCACCAAAAAATGGTGGTTTAAGTCCTCAAGAGTATCCCTTGCCAAGAAATTGGATGACCAAGGGAGGAGGCACAAGAATTGATGAATAATAAAATATATATAAAAAAAAAACCACCCAAGATGGTGGTCCACTCTAAAATGGTGGTCAAGTCCTCGTAGACTGCACTTGCCAAGAAATTGGATGACCCAAGTGACGAGGCACCCGATTTCAAGTCCTCGTAGACTGCATTTGCCAAGAAATTGGACGACCCAAGTTACGAGGCACCCAATTTCTAGTCCTCGTAGACTACACTTGCCAAGAAATTGGACGACCCAAGTGATGAGGTACCCGATTTGAAGTCCTCGTAGACTGCACTTGCCAAGAAATTGGACGACCCAAGTGACGAGGCACCCGAATGAATGTTACACTTTATCATCAAAAGTGAATGAGGCACCTGACTATAAGTCCTCAGATCCAAAAAGTTATAATTTCAACTTTAATAAAAGTAATTGAGGCACCTGAGTATAAGCCCTCAACCCCGAAAAAGTTACACTTTATCTCTAAAAGTGGTGAACGTTATGCTTTCACCGACAAAAGCAAGATTTATTATATGAAACGTTATGCTTTTCGTTAAAAACAATTTTATTATCAATAAATTGACAAGCTTTCACTTAAAAAAAACTACGAAAGTTCATGATCTAAAGGCCATGACCTGTCGAATTGAAGATAGAGGAAAACCTAAATCTTGGTCTTCGTGGCTATCAGGCCTTCGAGGCTATCAGGCCTTCGAGGCTATCAGCAGGTCTGCGAAGCTATCAGCAGGTCTTCAAAGCTATCTTCCGGCCTTCGAAGCTATAAGGTCTTCAAGGCTATCAGGTCTTCGATGCTATCAGGCCTTCGAAGCTATCAGGCCTTCGAGGCTATTAGCAGGTCTTCAAGGCTATCAGCAGGTCTTTAAGGCTATCAGGTCCTTCGATGCTATCAGGCCTTCGAAGCAGGTCTTCGAGGCTATCAGCAGGTCTTCAAGGCTATCAGCAGGTCTTCAAGGCTATCAAGCTTTCGAGGCTTTCAGGCCTTCACGGACTTCTTGGTTCTCAATGACTTCTTGATTCTAAAGAAAAGAGAAATTCCAAGATAGGGTAAGAAAGATTAGATCGAGGATTTTTAAAATATTCCAGGAGAGCTCCTCTAAGGTTCGCCCTTCTAGGGTTTGCTCCCCTGGAGGTTCCCTTTCCTAAGACTTTCATTTTCGAGGCTTGCAAAACATCAAGCCCCGGGAAGTGTTCAGACACTAGAATCAAGACTTCAACAGTTACAATATTTTGCGCGATCATCTCACCAAAGGCGTGACTCACGCGCAGGGGGCAAATGCTTACTGATAGATGACATAGACAGCCTCCAGAGTAGAGGTGCATTCCCCCCAAGAAGTGATGAATATGCATGTAGAGGAGCACCATGGTCCTGTTGGATACAAAGGTCCCTGTATAGCTGGATGCAACGAAGAATGTTAGCCTTCTCCTTAGTATATCCACATAATCAGCATTCTCAAGTATTTCGTCGGTCCAATGCCGCCATTCCTGAATGTGGTTAGATGAATAAGATAAGAAGTGAATGAGAATGCGATCAGAATCGGGAAAGTCACCCCAACTTCCACAAGCCGTTGGATATAGAAACAAGCCTTCCTTCTATGGTGAAAGAAAAAGTTGTACGGTCATAAGTTTGGACTTGCTTCCAAAAGACGACGAAAAGACCAAAGGAGGGGAGCCCTTTCCCAATCATTGAGAAACGGGGCCTCCTTGGTTGTTCCCAAGTCTGCAGAATGTTCAATGGGGAGGGCCTGCAAGAAAAAAGAATTCAGCATAAGGGTTCTAAAGAGCAAGGAAATAAGGCATTTGAACTTGAAGTGCTCATCATAGCAAAGAGGAAAGTCTGAGATTTAAGCTTCAAAACACCTGAAAAGAAGAAGAAACAATGTCAGAAAGAGTTAAGAATCACAATTATAGAAGAAAACTTTTTCCAGAAGTTTTCAGAAAAAAACTTTAGACGGCTAAAAGGCATCCGTCAGAGCCTTTCTTGGGACTTATAATGGCATACATCTGGCCGTTGGCAATGACCTTTGTAGGGCTTGTCAATATCTTTGTTTTGATATATTATGGGCCCCCAAACTCCAAACGAGTCAAAAGTTATGATCAAAATAATAATTGTTCTTCTAAAAACATCATTTTTCCCATAGGGTTCGGCCATGTTGCCTCAGGCCACCTAGGGTTCGGCCATGTTCGCTCTGTAGGGCTCATCGATATCTTCGTTTTGATATATTATGGACCTCGAAACTCCAAACGAGTCAAAAGTTATGATCAAAATAGTAACTGCTCTTCCAAAAACTTCCTTTTTCCATAGGGTTCGGCCATGTTTCCTTAGGCCACCTAGAGTTCGGCCATGTTGGCTTTGTAGGGCTCGTCGATATCTTCTTTTTGATATATTATGGGCCCCGAAACTCCAAACGAGTCAAAAATTATGATCAAAATAGTAACTGCTCTTCCAAAACTTCATTTTTCCCATAGGGTTCGGCCATGTTGCCTTAGGCCACCTAGCGTTCAGCCATGTTGGCTTAGTAGGGCTCGTCGATATCTTCGTTTTGATATATTATGGGCCCCAGAATTCCAAACGGATCAAAAGTTATGCTCCAAATAGTAATTGCTCGTCTCGAACTTCATTTTTTCGCCCAAAACATGGATTTCTCCCTAAGGTTCGCCCCCTAGGGTTCGGCCTCCTAGGGTTTGCCCCCTAGGGGTTTGGCCATATGGAGCGGTTTCACTGCATATAGAGCATTTTTTCTTTCTTCGTGGACAAAACGTCAAGTCTTTCTTTATTATCCGAGGGAAAAAACCGAGATGTAATCAAGGTAATGGGGCTCGGAAGACAAAAGAAAGATTGGGGAGTCCTGAAAAAAATAAAAAATAAAAAAATTGAAGGGTTTGCCCCCCCCTAGGGTTCGGCCCCTTAGGGGGTGTTCCCTCTCTTCATTCCTTTGATGAGGTCCCGTTGCTCCACCAATCAACTGCTTGGAACAAGTGCTCCTTCGCCGTGAAAATTATAGCATTCCTTTGATTAATTCCGAGGGAAAAAACTAAGATATGATCAAGGTAATGGGGCTCAAAAACAAAGAAAGGCTACAATTACCTGAAAAGACAAATAGATGAAGTAATCAAGAAGAATTCAAAGATAAAGAAGTTGGTTTGTTTTCTTTTATTTGGAACATAATTTTCGAACATGTGGTAAGAACATAACATGAATCAAGGCCTACTACAAAAATAGCACATGGGTTCGTGGCTCCTAGTGATCATGAGACAATCGTAATTGAAGTTTAAAATCCAACTATTGGACACATGCACGCAAGCAACTTTGATGGCTATTAGCACCTAGCAACTTTGATGGCTTTTAGTAGAATAACATTATTCATAGCTTCAATGAGTCTCTACTGCAATTCGGATGCATAGCTTCAATGGGTCTCTACTGCAATTTGGATGCAAGATATGTGACCATGGATTATGAATATCGACTCCTTACTTCTCCAAAATAAGATAAGTAAAAAGTTTATTTTCTGAATAAAATAAAATAAGATTCCAGAATATTTTATTTTTATTTCTAGAAAAAAAATAAGATTTGATTTAATTTGATGATATATATATATATAGTCTTGTCAAGATTAAATAAAGAAAGATTTGATCTTATTTCCAAAATAAAATTAAGATTTGATCTTATTTCCAAAATAAAATTAAGATTTGATCATATTTCCAAAATAAAATTAAGATTTGATCATATTTCCAAAATAAAATTTAGATTTGATTTTATTTCCAAAATAAAATTATGATTTGATTTTATTTGGTAAAAAGGAAAGATTTGGTTTACGAAAAGAAGGATTTTATTAATTTAAATTCTATTGGGTGATATTTGATTATGTTTTCTTGTTCCAATTTCCAGAAAAAATAAGGAAACAATTGCCCAAGCTATGGAAAGATTTTTTGGAAGATTTCTCAATTCGTCCAAGGAAGAGCTCTGCTAGGTTTTGCCTCCCTAGGGTATAACCCTAAGGGTTTGGGCTCCCTAGAGATTCCCTCTACTAGGACCACTGTCTTCAAGATCTACAGGTGGAGCCCAACAAAATCGTTCAAATAGCTTGCATTATTCTTGCACGATCGTCTCTTTTGAAATGCGACTCTCGCGCAGGGGGAAAATGTGGGCCCAAGTGAAAATTAGGGTTCAAATGATCTAATTGAATTAAATGCACAATTAGGGTTTCGCGACCTCATTAAATGTGCAAAATTAGGGTTCGGATAACCTAATGGAATGAAGACAAAAAAGCTGAAAATAAATAGGTGACACCCGAGAGAAGCCTCCACGGGTCCAGAGGCAGAAGGCTCGTGGAGACAGCTCGTTTTGGGAATTGATTGAGGGATTGGATTGGTGGGTAGAAGGACAGGGCAATATGGGCATTATTCAAATGACTAAAGGGTATTTCTGGAATTTTGCTGAAAACATGTGCCTAACATATGACTACTTAATTCCAGGAAACTCTATAAATACCCCTTTCATTCTAGGAAGGAAGGGGGACTCTTTTTGGTGACTTAAAGGCTTGGATTTTCCACCTAAAAGCACTAAAGGGTTTGGACTTCTCTTCAGACTCAAGACTTGGACCCTTGGAAGATCAAAGGGACCCTTTTGGTGACATAAAGGCTTGGAGATTCCACCTAAAAGCACTAAAGGGGTTTGGACATTCTCTCAACTCGGAGGACTCAAGAAGGCTCTTGGAATCCCTACTACCATAACACGGTTCCCGAATTCTAAGAGTTCTGCCACGCGTCGTTGGAGTAATCTCTCACAAGTCGTTCTCCTCTCTTCAATCAACCAATCAATTACATGTTCTTTGTGGATTTCTCTCCTCCTCACCCAACATAAAACCCTAACTAACAAGGCACGATTTCCTTGCCCACAAACCTTAAGGGTTAAACCCTAAGGGTTTGTGCATTTGACTAGTATGCCATTAAAATCAATTTGCAAATGACTAAAATACCCTTTTTATATATTTTTAATTAATAACTTGTAAAAATGCCAGCAACTTTAGTGGTTAACCAACTAAGTTGACTTTGGTGACACCAAATCTCAATAAGCCAGCCGAAAATCATAGATCTAGCAACAACATAAGCAATATATAAGAGATTGGGAGAGAGAAAAATCATAAAACTAGTCATTTTGCTCATTTGCTCTCACAAACTCCCTCTCTCACTAGAAGCTCCAAAATTGCTAAGTATATCAGTCCTAAATACATCCCCTAGATCAACTAATAACAGATTAGAGAGACAAGATCTAAGATTATTCAAGAAGAGGTATAACCCTAAATTTATATTTGATCTTGTATGCTAAGAAAGTTTTTGTGTTTTAGTGTTTAGAATCTTGCTAATGGATGTTTTATGAAGATCTATGATGATCAATCATGAATCCATAGCATCAAAGTGTCTTAAAATAATTTTTTTCAAAAATTGTTCTTGAGCTCTAAGGTCGTCCGACAAGCTAATTTCAGTGGCCATAGATCTCTGTATGTTCGTGATTTTTGATGTTTTATGTTTTGGAACTATAGCTGGATATGTGGTCTGTGATCTGAAAGTGTAAACACAGTCATCACATGTCTAGATTTCATTTTATTCTTGGTCAAAACCCGTTGACCGGGCATGACCAGTCAAAATCTGGGCAACCTAGAAATTTAAAAACCGTGTGTGACAACATTTTCACGTTCCTTGATCTGTCAGGTTTTGTGTGTTTTCTTGATGTTTTTGTAATTAATGTGTAGTCGGCTATCTGGACTATAGATACCCAATTTTAGATCACTTATAGCATCACCAGATCAAGTATAGTGAGTGGTCAAACCTGACCAGTCGATCACGAAGTGCTGTTTCTAGAAAACCCAAAAACTTTATGAACACCTGTTCTGACATAGTTTGACCGTATTACATCTAGAGATTTGGATATTGTTTAACTGAGATATTGTCATGTACATGTACCTTGACACTAATACTATAGATTTAGACCATAACATAACTGATTTGATGAACAGAACTGGAAGAAAATCGAACCACAAAGTAGACAGTCGAAGCTGTCAGGGTTTCTAGGTAACCCAGAAAGCCCAGAAGCTTCTGCCAACTACTTTAGGGCTTCGGATCTTGCATTTTAAGTATTTTAAGACCATGTTGAGGATTGATAACTGTATTACTACGTATGTATTACAATATCAATGCTTGAGATAGCCCAAAACATGTTTAATCTGGGAATTAAGGCTGGTCAAACAAGAAACCTTGCTAAGCCGTCTTTCAGTGTTCTTAAGCTCAAGAACACCAACTGTGAGACCCCAGATTTTACGAATAAATATTTAATTTTCTTGGAATAAGTTTTTTTTAATATTATGGTGTTGATTTGATGTAATAGTTGTGGGTAATATTTACAAATTTTGCAAAGTAAGCAGGTTGTTATATAATATTCGATTGGTCGGGGAATATTCTTTTTGTCGAGGAATATCTGTACGACGGTACAATCATTGGTGGACCCCACAACAGAATTATTGTCTGATTGAGAAAACGACAAAAATATTTTATGGAAATAATGGCGGAAGTTTTACCGTTAACTGTTGAAACACCCGGTGTTAAAAGTACAGTAATACACGTGGTTGCATAGTAGCACGCGATATTGATTATTGATGCTTACGTGATAAGTCACTCAGTTTTGTTTTATTGGTATTTTTAATGTAATAAAATAGAATATTTTTATAAAGTTATTCTATAAATAGAATATATTATAATCTATTATGCATAGTGTTTTGCATAGTAAAATCTTTTTATATAAAATAGAATACTTTTATAAGTTATCTGTTTTATTAGACAATAATTAGAATATATTATATTTTATTATGCATAGTGTTTGCATAGTATTTGCATAGTAAAATCTTTTATAAAGTTATTCGTTTTATTAGATTATAAATAGAATATATTATATTTTATTTAAAAGATTTTGCTTTAAATATGGACCGTTAGATTAAAGTAATCAATCTGGACCATTCATGAGTTAGTTACTATGCAGTCCATTTTTCTATAAATAGAAGCTCATTCATTCATTATTTCTTACGAATTCACTGAAACTCTAGAGAGAGAAACTATAGAGAGAAAGAAGAAAAGTGTTCTGCTACTTCACTACTTCTATATTCAGTACTCTTCTTTCTAAGGTAGGGAATATTATTTGTTGTACTCGTAAGGGGTACTCTTTCTTTCTTATTTATGAAGGGAACCTCTGTTATTCTATTCTTTATTATTCTGTTGGAATAACATGTATACGCGGGCTACCCTATACTTGGTGAAATTCTTCTGTTATTCCATTATTTATTATTATGTTGGAATAACATGTCTATGCAGAGTACTGCATACATGGTGAAATTCTTCTAATATTCCATTCTTTATTATTCTATTGGAATATATCACATGCATGCTTTTACGACGGGACGGTTCCGATTATATATTATTCTCATTGGAATATCATGCTCTGTGCATTTTACGTGGGACTGGTTCGTTATTTATTATTCGTTGGAATATCGTATGCCCGGTCTTAATTTACTTTGACTTTGGTTAGATTATTATTATTACATTGGAATAACTTTGTCTACATGTTAAAGTACCGTATGCATGGTGATTTCTTTTGTTATTCCATTCTTTATTATACTAAATTGGTTAAAGTTTTAACTTCTATGCTCCATGCAATTAGTGGAATATCCTTGATATTTGCGCTTCATCCAGTATCTTTTCATGGAAATATTCTTCTGAGCATTCTTGAATTTTACTCTACAAAGCAGTATCATGTTGACAATTTGGACGTTATTAGTTCCTGGATAAATTAATTCTTGAACTTGTTTTATTGAATTCTTATATCATTGTCATCATCCTCATGCTTATATTATGTTGATAGTCATCTTTGGCCTGTAGTACATAGATGGACTTGGTATGATTATGACCAGGGATTATTCGGTATAATCATGACCGTAATGTTATAAATGATGTGGAAAAAGTCCTCATTAGCCCGTAATGCAGTGATGGAAAGTTTTTGGTATGATTATGGATATGGATTCTCTTCAGCCAAGGGTGCAAAGATGAATTGTTTTATGGCATGATCAGGACCGTTGATGAAAACACAATTATCTTTGGCCCGTATTGCATGGATAATTGTGGTCGTGATACTAAAGAATATCCTTGGCCGTAGTGTAGGGGTGATTCGATAAAGTGGATTATTTATTAGGTTGAGTCCCAGCGATAAATGTGATGAAAAACTTTTTAAATCATAAAAGATAGTAGATTGTATTCTCTAGTTGACTCTTTTAATGGATTGCTTGTTCCGCTGCAGTTAAACTTGATGTTTGTTATATTCTATCAGTTTGACACTGTTTAAGGCTAATGATAATTTATTCTGCATTATCTTAGTTATAATATTTCTTACTGGGCTAGTTGAGCTCACCCTTTCTTTCACTGTTCTCTTCAGGAAATGAGAACGTAGCTGGGACTAGTCAGGAAACAAAGTGATGATCCTAGATGTTTGCATTAGTAGTCCTCATTATTTTGTGAAATAGTGTGATAATAATTGCAATGAGAACTCCTTTTGAGTTTGTATACTCTCTAGTAGACAATATTTGTATTCAAACTCACAGTTTATGTTTTGTCGTATTGTACACGATAGTTGTATTATTAAGTTGTATTTGAATTCTGTATCATATATCTGGCGACTCAAGATGGGTGATGTATACCTAATTTTGGGGGCGGCCACAATTTTGCTATCAAAGCTTAGGATATGATCCCAGCTAGGATGTGAGAATAGAACTAGGAGGAGAGGCGGGGAATTCATTCGCTAGTATGACCTACCTAAGTTTATTTGATATTTAATTGGTCGGTCAGAGTATATGGATAATATGTTACATGTCAATTAACCTTTGTTTTGTGGCAGTATTTGCAAATGGCATCCGAAAATGTTGAGATAAGCAATGAAGCACATGAGACCATTGAGACACCTTTAATCACTAACCAGGTTAATGTGATGTCAGACGAAGAAGGAATTAGAGATATCTACGTGGTGCATGAAGAACTAATATTTGCACCCGAGCTAGTTGCAGAGGTAGCAGCTGAGAGTGAGGAAGAAGAGGAACCTGAGGATAATTTATTAGAAGAATTTTATGATCAAAATTTAGCATTACAAAATCGTATTCATGAGTTAGAAGAGCAGGCTGAAGAACGGCAGGAGGTCGTGGAGCAAAGAGATGCAACCATTCAAAATTGTGTTACCCGATGTGCGATGCTTGAACAGAAGCACTCTTTGGCAGAGTACAAGATATTAGAATGGAATCGAGAATGCTATGATCAAAGTTACGATGAAAGCGAAACAATCGAACGAAGGAGAATAGATAACGCATGGGTAAAAGCCGCACGACGGTAGATATTGTAGAAAAAGACGTCTGATCCAATAAAGCCAAAATAGATGAAATGGATTTTTATTTTTGGACAATAATTGGGAGAATCCAACATCGAATTCGGAATTACCCTGTGCATAGCGGTCAACCCCAATTCGATATGGATCAGAGAATAATGATTCAAATCATGGATCAGGAATGGGACGAAGCACTTAAGGGTGGAATGTACCATATAGCAAAGTCAAATCCAGTAGTTTAAGTGAGAGTGTTTGTCAAGGAACCCGAATGAAGTTATTACGGGTAAGTTAATGATAAACTCTTGCGAAGTTTATACCTTATTAGATACCAGTTCTACTTACTCTTTTATTTCACCTAGTTGTGTTCAATGTTTGAAGTTAACTCCGGAGAAGTTAGACTTTGATATATCTGTTTAAACTCAGTTGGGAGAAACCTTCGTTACCTCCACTATTTATAAATCTTGTTCAAATCAACACTTTCACGTTACGTGTCAATCTTATCTCTTTGAAAATACTTGCCTTTGATGCGATTTTAGGAATCGATTGGTTAACTACTCATCGTACTTTTCGTAAGGTTGTTAGATTTCATATTCTTAACCAACCTGTTATGCGAATTCAAGCAACCAAACCACTAAAGTCAATCATTGTCATATCAAGCCATAAGTAAAGAGCCCCGGTCCTTTCGTTGTTGACTTTCTTGTGTGGAATGCACCGAAGCCAGACTTTCTGTAGGCGACGTCGTGAATGACGATGGCAAGTTGATAGCTATCAATGTGACGTGCTATCCAAGTCTTGGATGAGAGTCACAATTTTGAATGATATTTCTATTGTTAATAAATTTCCTGACGTATTCTTGAAGACTTCTTAGCCTACCCTAGAGCGTGAAATCGAATTTTGTATTGACCCCAGTACAAAACCCATTTCTAAAACCCTTAAATATTTCTTCAACTAAAATGAACGTAACATGCGCCAAAGACATTGGCTCGAGCTGTTGAAGATTACGATCATACCATGCAATATCATCGTGGAAGTGCGAACGTGGTAGCTGACGCGTTGAGTAGAAGATTGTATGCGGTTACAAGTACGAATATACGAATCCACGTGAAGATAACGAATATATGATTAGAATCGACTTTAATCGATAAAGTTAAAGCCGCTCAAGCTACATACTCAGAGCTGATGAATGTGAAAAAGAAGGTTCAAAAGGGCGTTATTCTAGAAGCAAGAATAGACGAAGAGAGGAAATCTTAACCCTCGATTTAATTGGCCCATTTAAAATCCTCGATTGAGTAGGAACTGTTGCTTATAGACTCGTTTTACGGCCAAGAATGTCGCGTGTTCATAACGTTTTTAACGTATCGATGTTACGTAAATATGTGGACGGCCCAAACCACATTATTAATTTAGAACCGGAGGAGATAGCGGATGATTTAACGTTTGAGGAGATACGTGTTAAAATCTTGGATAAGAAGAATCGTATTCAACACTCAAAGGTGATACCTCAAGAGTTAGAATTTGAAATGAAGTCGAGGTATCCTCACCTCTTCGGCATACCAGGTACGTACGTAAATTTCGAGGGCGAAATTCCATAAGGAGGGGAGATTGTGAGACCCTAGATTTTACGAATAAATATTTAATTTTTTCGAAATAATTTTTTTTTAATATTATGGTGTTGATTTGATATAATAGTTGTGGGTAATATTTACAAATTTTGCAAAGTAAGCAAGTGGTTATATAATATTCGATTGGTCAGGAAATATTCTTTTTATCGGGGAATATCCGTGCGACGGTACAATCATTGGTGGACCCCACAACGGAATTATTGTCTGATTGAAAAAACGACAAAAATATTTTATGGAAATAACGGCCAAAGTTTTACCGTTAACTGTTGAAACACTCGGTGTTTTAAAAGTACAGTAATATGCGTGGTTGCATAGTAGCACACAGTATTTATTATTGATGCTTACGTGATAAGCCACTCAGTTTTATTTTATTGGTATTATTAATGTAATAAAACAGAATACTTTAATAAAGTTATTCTATAAATAGAATATATTATATTCTATTATGCATAGTGTTGCATAGTGTTTTGCATAGTAAAATTTTTTTATATAAAATAGAATACTTTTATAAAGTTATCTATTTTATTAGACAATAATTAGAATATATTATATTTTATTATGCATAGTGTTTGCATAGTGTCTGCATAGTAAAATCTTTTATAAAGTTATTCGTTTTATTAGATTATAAATAGAATATATTTTATTTTATTTAAAAGATTTTGCTTTAAATATGGACCGTCAGATTAAAGTAAATCAATCTGGACCGTTCATGAGTTAGTTACTATGCAGTCCATTTTTCTATAAATAGAAGCTCATTCATTCATTTTACAGTTATCTTAATTTCATACTCAATCATAATCACAGTTCAATTTCTTTTTACAGTTCATAGGCAATAAAATACTCATTTCTAATAGTCTTATAAGACATGTTCGTGCATCTACGTTCACTATAAAAACCAATTCCCTTTCTTTAACACGTAATTAGCATATAATATATATATATATATATATATATATATATATATATATATATATATATATATATATATATATGCTAGTTATAACAATTATCATTACAATTAAGCATAATTTCATAATCAATTCTAAAAGATGGTTTACATATAATTTTTGTAAAAACCTTATACACTGAAATTCAATAACACCGAAACTTTTCGTAAAACATATATACTTTATATACACATACCTTATGTTGCTTTACAAATTAGTTGTTAATCACTGAGAATAAGAATTCGGAACCTTCTCTTGTTGCTTCTCTCTCTTAGACTCTCTCGCATATTCTCTGAATCTTTATTTCATTTTCTTTCTTCTTAGACTCATCTAGCAAAACTAGAATACGTAACCCAAAAACCCAAAACTGTTATGGCCATAAAACGCCAATTAAAAGCATCAGTTACAAAACATATAACGTATCAGTTACAAATATTTATTCTATATTTTATTTATTATTTAATTTATTTTATAAATAAATCAAAATTTAAAATACAAAAGCCATAAGGCTCCGTTTGGCAAAACCCGTTTAAAATTAAAGATTTAATATACTTAAGCCTTGTTTGGTAAAACTAAATTAAAATCACTTTAATTTATTTTAATAACCACTTATAATATAGTTATTTGTCACACTTCTATTTAATTAAGTTTTCATACTTAATTAATTAATTCTAATAACAATTTATCAATTAAATCATTTAATCACAAAACTCAATACAAATAATTCCCCATAAAAATAAAATATCAATATAATAATTCATTTAATCAATATAAACTCTCTAATTTAATTATTAAATTACACTAGAATATTATCTGAAAATACTAAATTTCCTTAACTCATTAATTATCTATTAAACAAATAATTAATCAAATAAACTCAAATCAATTAAACAAATATTTATTCAACAATAACACATCCATTAAATATTTATAAAAATTCAATAAATATTTAAATATTATAATTAAAAAATCTGGATTTTTACATCGGCTATCTGGACTATAGATACCCGGTTTTAGATCACTTATAGCATCACCAGATCAAGTATAGTGAGTGGTCAAACCTGACCAGTCGAGCATGAAGTGCTATTTCTGGAAAACCCAGAAACTTTATGAACACCCGTTCTAACATAGTTTGACCGGATTACATCTGGAGATTTGGATATTTTTTTAACTGAGATATTATCATGTACATGTACCTTGACACTAATACTATAGATTTGGACCATAACATAACTGATTTGATGAACAGAACTGGAAGAAAATCGAACTACAAAGTAGACAGTCGAAGCTGTCTGGGTTTCTAGGTAACCCAGAAAGCCCAGAAGCTTCTGACAACTACTTTGGGGCTTCGGATCTTGTGACACCCCCAAATCCGGGTTACCTGACCCCCGAGTTTGGTGTTCACGATCCACGATATAATACTAACTATCTACCCATTCATATAGAAATAGTAATACATATCACATTAACATATGTTGTTAATACATTAGTCCCAGGTCCGCTTACCTTAACATTACAAACATACCCATTAGATATACAAAAAGGGTTTACAAACATAACATAATAATAAGTTTATTATAACTACTCCGACATTTTGCCTTTCTTCTTCTTTTGCACCTTACGCAACTTCGTCCCTAATTTGAAAAGTTTTATTTAGCAAGGGTGAGCAACTAGTTTGCCCATGAAGTTAAAACATATAATAAATGTATCTGAATCAATAAAACGGACTATCTATTTTGATAGAATGAAACCAAAGTTCGGGGAACTTTGAAATAGCTGAACAAATCGTTAATCAATAACAAGTCTTCTCAAATTCTAGGCAACGCAACAATCTGATAATGAAAGAGTACAATGCTTTCAAAGTTTCTACGATATTTAATTGAATAAACAAGAATCAATTCTACACAATAACAAAGTGGAATATTTTCCAGATTTATGCTGAGTGATCTCACCGGATCTTTGAACTTATTTTCTCGGTATCTATCAAAGATTTACTTTGATACATACTGTGAGACGTGTCGAGATAACCATAAAGATTAAATCATACCCCTCTGCAAGTATAACAAGTGATCAGCTTTATTATACCCTATACTATGCATAATACTTAACAGTGTGCAATGGTCGAATATACGACCTAAAATGTTCCCTTTATATAAAAGGTTGTTCTTCTCAGTCTTTGAATCAAAATTTGATTTAACAACGAAACACAATGATTTCAATTTCTATTTACTTATCGATCTAGCCGAAATAATTGGCATCGATCTACCAATAACAATTGAATTCTTTTCTCGAATCTATCAAGTTCTAACAAATGTTCGTCTAGCCAGAATAATTAGCTAAGACATTTCTCAACATAATTTGACAATAAGCAGAATTATACATCTTTGTCAATTCTATCTTCTACGAATATGAATATCCAACAACAGTTATTCTACAATGGTATATTCTCCGAATTAGTAATTCAATTTGAATTATTAAACATGCACTAACTACGAATAATCAACAATAAATTCCCTGGACATGGTATAATTTGCAATAATTAACTATTATAATATTTGAATGAATATAACTCAAGGTTGAGTTAGGAAACTTGCCTTCCGCGTTTATTACTGCTACACAAAATACTTATCTGCTTTCGAAAGACCTATAACCAATAATATCGGTCTTACAATTAGCACAATTATTCATAACATGTAACACTGTATTCTACAGTGAAACTTCTCCTAGGCACATTACCACATAGCCACATTAGTGTTTATAACCTATATAAACACTTAACAAGTCTAACTAGTTGATGCAGGTGGACTTGGTCCATTCTAAATTGTTACGGTCACCCTATCCAACAATTAACACAGTTATTGTCAATTAAATTTGATCTCTAAGCTTCAATATTATTTTAGATAAGTCAAATATCGTTTATAATATTTTTCTGAAGCTTTTAATAATTTATAAACAATTATTATAATTTATAATAATTTTTAAACACTTAAATCATTTTTAAATGATTTAATTATCAAATAATCTTATCATTATTAATATTTAATAATATAAAAATATTAATAACATACTTGTCAAAATATTAAAGTTATTATTAATAACTTAAAATATTTTTAAAACATTAATATTCTACTTAAATGATTTTTAAAATAATTAAAATCATTTTAAATCATCACCATTAATATTTAAATATTAATGAAATTATCATCAAAATATTAAAAGTAATTAATTATCGCTTAAAGTATTTTTAATTCATTTTACTCATTTTATTTTATTTTTAAATCAATAAAACCATTTTTAATTCATTTATTTAATATAATAATTAAATAAATCTTATATCATTAATATTAATTTATTAATGAGAATTCTCCAAAAATATTGAAAATTATATTTTATAATTCAAAATATTTTCTAATACTTTATTCTATTTTTAAATGATTTTTAAATCATTAAAATAATTTTATCGTATTTATTTAATTTAATAATCAAATAAATCTAATATCATTAATATTAAATTATTAATGAAAATTCTCTAAAAATATTAAAAGTCACATTTTATAACTCAAAATATTTTTAAATACTTTATTCTTATTTAAAATGATTTTTCATAATATTAAATTATCTTCCTCTAATTTATTTAATACACTAATTAAATAAATTAAATATCATTAATATCTAAATAATTATAAATATTAATGAAAAATATCCCAAATAATTAAAAGTTATTTTTTGGAATTTAAAATAATTTTTAATACCATTTTTGTAATTTTTATAATTTATTTTCAATTTTTAAGTATTTTTCGGAAAAATCAGAAAATAAATTAATTACACCGTCGCTAATAGCCTATAGCGACACATAGCGTCGCTGTTGGTGTTCTTGAGCCTCAAGAACACTGACAGTTAGTGCTCGAGGGTCTTAGTTTGACCACTTGTAATTCTCGGATTAATCATGTTTTAGGAAATGTTAAACACTGATCATGTAGTGTTTATGTAACACTACATGGATCAATCATCATCGCCGTCATACAACAAATCAACAAGGAGATCTGGACTTGCAAACCTACTGTAAGACGCCACCTGGGTTTTCTGGGTAACCCAGAAACCCAGCCAGCTTCGAGGGTCTACTTTTGAGCTCCATTAATTCTATGTCATGGTCTTTGTATTGGTGTTATAAAGGTTTAAACCTATAGTACTCATGCCATAAAACATTTATATACAAACATCATAATCTCCAGATTCAACTTGGTCAAACGTTGTCAGAAAAATGGTCCATAAATTTTCTGGAAATTCCAGAAAACACGAAATGTTACCGGATGGTCTACTTTGACCATCTGCTACATCCGATCGGCTTGATGTTTAAGAGATACAAAGGAACTTTTAAAAAGTCCATATTACCAGCTACAACATGAACATAAAAATAACATCAAACACTATAAAACTTGTCAGATCCGAGCCTTGTAAAAGTTGTCAGACGACATATTACACTTTCTAGGTTACCCAGAAAGTTCATGGTCATGGTCGGTCAACCCTCTTTGACCATGAATATCTTGAAATCGATACATGGAATAGCTTTTATTCCACTTCCAGATCCAAGACCTTATGTCAGGCTACACGTATAAAGCCTAAAACAACTCAAAATATAAACACATAAATATCTAAGTCCACTGACATTTGCTTGTCAGAGCACTTTTAGACTCAAGAACAGTTTTTGAAAAAAAAATCTTTTTAAAGTATTTTGATGCTATGGATCCATGATGGATCAATATAGATCATCTAAAAACATCATATAACATAAGATTTAACACTTAAACACAAAATTTTTTCTAAGCATGTAAGATCAAAATAGGTTTTAGGTTTATACCTTTATGTTCTAAATTTTTGATCTTCGATCTACAATCTGTTCTTGGGTGATCTAGGGCTGTTAAATTGACTGATCTACTAAAGAATTTTGGAGGTCTTGGTGAGAGAGAGAGTAGGTGAGAGCTTGGTTGGCCAAATGAGCAAATTAATGGAATTTCTCTCTCTTAGATCTTATATATACAATGATATGTTGCTATGGTCTGATCTTGCTGTCACATAGGGGCTGGTTGCTGATAATTTAAGTCACATTGGTTAACTTAGTTGGCCACCTACTAAAGTTGTTGGACAATTTTGCAAGTTAACTAAGAAAAGAATATAAAAAGGGCATTTTTGTCATTTGTAAAATACATTTAATGGCATACATGTCCAATTCATAAACCCTTAGGGTTTAGGGTTTGGGTTAGGGTTTAGGATTTGAACCATTTAGGGTTTAGGGTTTAAACCCTTTAGGTTTGCAATTTAATTTCCAAGATTTTCGAATTTCGGTTTTCAAAATAGAAAATTAATATTCCAAAATTATAATTAGGATTCAATAATTATATTAATATTTCCTAATCATAAAATTCAATCTTGTTAATTAGGATTAATATTCCTAATTAAAATTGCCTAATTTAGTAATTAGGGTCAAAATGGTCATAGGGTTTATAACCCACGAATTAGGGTTTTAATTAGAAAAATAATTTTTCTAAATTATAGTTTGTAAAATAGAAATTAAAATAACTAAAATATAATTATGATTTTCTAATCATATTAAAGTTTAATACACACATTAGGCTTCCTAATTAGGATTAGGGTTTCCTAATTAGGGTTTTAGGATTCCCGGATTTTAAATTAGGGTTTTCCGTCATACTATTAGGGTTTCTAACGGTACGTTAGGGTTTCTAATCCTGAGATTAGGGTTTCTAATCTCTTATTAGGGTTTATTAATTTTAAACCTTATCTGATCAATCATTGATCAAAATTCTAAATAATACAAACGCGTACTCATTAATATAATTATTTTAATTATATTTTCTATCGAATCCCTATCCAAAAATTAGGGTTAGGGTTTCTATTCTTTATTAAGCACAACTCTACTCTAAATTTATTAGTCAATACACAAATGGACCTTTTCGGGACTCGTATCACAGATACTTGTCACAAAATTGATAATTAATATTAATATTAATAAATAAAAAATTTATTCGTAAAATTTTGATTATTCGAAATCTCGGGTTATCACAAATCTTGCATTTGAAGTATTGTAAGACCATGTTGAGGATTGATAAATGTAGTACTACGTATGTATTACAATATCAATGCTTGAGATAGCCCAGAACATGTTTAATATGGGAATTAAGGCTGGTCAAACAAGCAACCTTGCTAAGCCGGCTGTTAGTGTTCTTGAGCCCAAGAACACCAACAGCGACGTTAAGTGTCGCTAAAGGCCTACAACGATAGTTTATTTATTTTCTAATTTCTGATTTTCCGGAAATTATTTAAAAAATAGAAATAATTTATAAAAATTACTAAAAATGGTTTTCAAAATCATTTTAAATTCTGAAAAATAATTTCTGACTAATTGGAATATTTTCCATTAATAATTATAATTATTTGAATATTAATTCTATTTAATTTATTTAATTAGTGTATTAAATAAATTAGAAAAAAATGATTTTAATAATATAAAATCATTTTAAATAAGAATAAAGTATTTAAAAATATTTTGAGTTATAAAATGTAACTTTTAATATATTTTAGAGAATTTTCATTAATTATTTAATATTATTGATATTAGATTTATATAATTATTAAATTAAATAAATAAGTTAAAAATGATTTTATTGATTTTAAAATCATTTTAAATAAGAATAAAGTGTTAGAAAATATTTGGAATTATAAAATATTATTTTTAATATTTTGGAGAATTCTCATTAATAAATTAATATTAATGATATTAGATTTATTTAATTATTATATTAAATAAATAAATTAAAAATAGTTTTATTGATTTAAAAATCTTTTAAAATGAGAAAAATGATTTTAGAATATTTTAAGTTATAATTAATGACTTTTAATATTTGAATAATAATTTCATTAATATTTAGATATTAATGATGATGATTTAAAATGATTTTAATTATTTTAAAAATCATTTAAGTAGAATATTGATGATTTAAAATATTTTAAGTTATTAAAAATAACTTTAATATTTTGACAAGAATGTTATTAATATTTTTATATTATTAAATATTAATGATAATAAGATTATTTGATAATTAAATCATTTAAAAATGATTTTTAAGTGTTTGAAAAATTATTCTAAATTATAATAATTGCTTATAAATTATTAAAAGCTTCAGGAAAATATTATAAAGGATATACGACTTATCTACATTAATATTGAAGCTTTGAAACCGAATTTAATTGACAATAAGCGTGTTAATTGCCGGATAGGGTGACGAAACCGAGAATGAATAGAAGTCCAACAAGGCCAAATAAATAGTTAAATGGATAAGTGTTTATATAGGTTATAAACACTAATGTGGCTATGTGGTAATGTGCCTAGGAGAAGTTTGACTGTAGATTACAGTGTTATGTGTTATAAAATATTGTGCTAATTGTGAGACCGATATTATTGGTTATAGGTCTTTCAAACGGAGATAAGTATATTGTGTAGCTGTAAACAGCGGAAGTGGCAAGTTTCCTAACTCAACCTTGACTTATATTCATTCAATTATTATAGTGGTTAATTATTGCTAATTATACCAAGTCCATGGATTTATTGTTGATTATTCGCAGTTAGTGCATATTTAATAATTCAAATTGAATTCTCGATTACGAAAATATATTAAGTAGAATAAGCATTGTTGGATATTTAAATTCGTAGAAGCTAATATTGATAGTACAGATAATTCATGTTTATTCTCGAATTATGTTGAGAAATGTCTTAGCCAATTATTTTGGACTAGACGAATATTTGTTAAAACTTGATAGGTTCGAGAAGAGAATTCAGTTATTATTGATAGATCGATGCCAATTATTTCGGCTAGATCAAGAAGTAACTAGAATTTTAAATCACAGTATTTCGTTGTTAAATCAAAAACCTTTTATATAAAGGGAACATTTTAGGTCACATATTCGACCATTGCGCACTGTTAAGTATTATGCATAATATAGGGAACAAGGAGTTGGCCGGCTCTAAGTACTTGCAGAGGGGTGTGATTTAATATTTATGGTTATCTGATACTCCTACGTATGTGTCAAAGTAAATCTTTGATAGATACCCAAAAAGAAAAGTTTTAGATCTAGTGTGATCACTCAGCATAAATCTGGAAAACATTCCACCTTATAATTGCGTATAATTGATTCTTGATTATTCAATAGTATATTGTAGAAACTTTGAAAGCGTTGTACTCTTTCATTATTAGATTATTGTGTTGCCTAGAATACGAGAAGACTTGTTATTGATTAACGATTTGTTCAGCTATTTCAAAGTTCACCGAACTTTGGTTTCATTCTATCAAAATAGATAGTCTGTTCTTATTGATTCATATACATTTATTGTATGTCTTAACTTGCGGGGCAAACTGTTGCTCACCCTTGCTAAATAAAACTTTTCAGCTAGGGACGAAGTGGTAGAAGGTGCTGTGAAGAAGAACAAGGGAAAAGGCATAGTTATAAATTAGTTAGGATAACCAATATTATTATGTTGTATTGTATTGTAAACCCTTTTTGTATATCTAAGGGATATTTCTGTAATGTTAACGTTAGTGGACCTGGGACTTATGTATTAACAACATATGTTAATGACTTATGTATTCCTATTTATATATGAATGGGTAGTTAAATTGTATTATATTGTGGATCTTGAACACCAAACTCGGGGGTCGTGGTAACCCGGATTTGGGGATGTCACAATTATTTAAGCTTGTGGTGATGGTGGCGTTGGCGGCAACGATCATTTTCCTATCCATTGAACCTCCAATACATGCAATGAAGTGAGACAACATAGATTAGAATAGCACTTGGATTGGTAAGAGAACTTAATAAGAAAATTAATTCCTATCTACTAAATAAACTAGTAAAGCATATAAATATAAAAATTCTTGGGCCGCCTCCCAGTTAGCGCTTGAATTACAGTCTTTCAGCCTGACTTTGTCTGGTCAACACTATCCAATTCCTCTTCGATAGTTGAGGAACCATCTAACCATCAGAAATAATGTAGCTTTTGGTAGGTTCCCATTTGTGATGGCTATCGAATTAAAGTCACCTAGCATGCTTTGATTTGGTATGATCTCAATCAAGAACATCCCACAGCTAGGTGTTTTCTCCATTGTGTATGTGATCACTTTGGGGCATGGAAGCTTGTCACACACAATGGGCTCTTCGTCTATCTTCTCTTTCTCGTCCCACCATGGATTCAAAATTGTACTCGCTCTTATGTCATCAAGAGCTTCACCGACGACATGACTACCAAGTGGGCATAATTTTGCAAATCTGACTGACTCTTTGATCTTTGGTGGAGACCCATTTAGATCTTCGTCAACCTCTATTTCATTATACCCAACTGTCTCCACACTTCTGATATCTTGTGGCTCATCCAGTCGCAGATTTTGTTCGGGTTCTCCATCAATTTCGTCATCCATGTCATAAAGCCAAGTGTTTGGAGGATGGAAGCTTACGGCTTTGGTCATTTGATCTATCTTATTCTGAAGATTTTGAATTGATCGCTCTTGATTAATCCTCCTCTCCTCATTTGATGCTACGAACTTGGACAATAATTCCCCCAGCCTTGAATTTTCTATTTCAGTCTCGGAAGCTATGTATTGAGGACCATTGGTTGAGGTAGTGACGAGTTGTTCCATCCGATTATTAAAATTTTGGGTTGACAACTCTTGGCTAATCCTAATCTCATCTAGGTTTGCTATTCCCTTCAATATTACATCCCTCGGATTTGGCTTTTCTTCTTATGGCAATGGAGGTGGACATGAAAAATTCCGGTGTGTATGATGAATTTGGAGCGTAATATTGATCATCATAAATGTAGCTCCCTAAAGAATCCGAGTGATACCCCCATTCTTGGTGATATTTAGGCTCAGCATAGTTGTTGAGGTAATCACCACTATATGGTACCGGGTCAAAACTGACGGTGCATTGATGACTCAGATGATTTCAAACACAATAATCACAAGTAACCGCCACACTTTGACGACGTTGTGCTGCAAAAACGTCTAACTTCCTCGAAATTATCTCAATTTGTGCTGACAATGCAAAAAATGCATTGAGTCCATCAATTCCCGTGTCCCTTGGTGGAGTCATATTTGTGTATGGCCATTAATAATTGCATCCATCCATGGTACCTGAAAAAAAAGTAAAATAGGGAGAGAATTAAATAAAAAGAAAACAAAAATTTTAAATTAAGACAAATTTGATTGAAGCTAATATTGGCAAAAATAAATAAATATTAAACTAATTCCCTGGCAACGACGCCAAAAATTTGTTGGGCAAAATCTAGTTACGCACAACACGCAAGTATACGTGGTCAACAAGTAATAAAGTGAAAGTAGAGTATCATTTCCACGAGGAATTATTAAATAAAAATCACCATGTACTAACCCATAACCAATTCAATCTTATTTAAACGAATGAATTTTAAATTATATAATAAAACTACTATTAAATTCCACTAGTTAAATTAAGATTACGGAGATTTAAGATCATAACTTCACTTGTTGCTTAATTTAAGTTAACACACTTCTCATCAATTATTTTTCTATCTTGAATTGTTAATCAAGAACACTAAAGCAGATAAAACCACCTCTCGATGTATAATACCCATACTCACTTAAATCCACAGATGATAGAATTAAGCAAGACACCCTAATTAACTAATCCACTATATCTCTATGTGAATTATAATTAAAAAGGATTTAAAGCACAAGTTCTCTATAAGATTACATATGGCGTAAAGGCATATCTCTATCCTAAACATGAATCATGAATTTCATCTATGCAGAAATCACAAACACATGCTATCATGATCAGATCTAAATCTAAACTTCATCTCTCGAGTTCATATAGATTATCACCATAATTGTTAGCTAGACAATTAAGCAATTAAGTCCAAATCACAATAGACAATACTCACAATAGAACATAATAATTGATAGCGAAGTATATTAAAATAAATTACACAATAAGATCCATTGTAATCTCAAACAAAGAATTAGTTCATGATTATTGAATTAAAACTAAGAATCCACACTTGAATACACATTAAAAGACAAAGATAGAAGAAGACAAGAAGATAGAATCTATTGTTGGTAGATTTGAAGCTCTCTCCTCGCTCCTAATTTAATCTTCAATGGTCTCCAAGTTGCTTCAATCTCCAAATCTAATAAGAAATAATTTTTTTTCTCTTATTCTACTCTAATCTAATCTAATGAAATCCTCTCTCTCTCTCCAATCCTTGTTATTTCGCTTCTTTTATAAGTCTCTTTATATGTCTTTAAGTCCTCTTGGAAGTCCTTGAGTCAATCGGATCGAACCAATCCTTCTTGGACTCAAATTTGGACAAAATTCGTCTTTTCTGCATGTACCCCTGCCCCGGTGGGGGTTTATACACTAAATAGGCCCACCCCAGCGGGCTAGGGTTCTGTTTTATAGCTGGTACCCTCGCCTCGGCGGGGGTTTTGTGAAGAGAAAGCCCACCCCGGCGGGGGTCCTTTTTCTATTCTGACGTCCTTTGGGAAAACAACCATAACTTTTGATCCGAGAAGATATATGAGGCCTGATACCTATCAAATCGAAATATCGACGAGTTCTACAACTTTATTTCTTTAAGAATGGAGAAATAATGGACGAAGGATGGTCGAAATTGGGCTATAAATGACTGTTATGAAAATGGCCACCCAAAACAGTGAAGTTCAACATCCGTTAGTAAAAAGATCGTAATTCTTGCATCCGAACTCCGATTGTAATGATTCAAGATGTTCCGGAAAGATAAGAAGAAGCTCTACAATATAATCAAAGTTCCAAGCCAAGAATATGAACTAAACATGAAAGCCCAAACTATGTCCGAATTCCTTTTCTTTTTGATTTTATACCAATTCTTTGCGATTTCATACCAATAGTCACTCACACAGCTCCCAAGCGTATAATCTACAAAAGTAATGAAAAGTAACTAAGAAACATGAGTTTAAGCAACTAATTCAAGTAATAGATACCAGATAAGTAGGTATAAAACCAACTTATCATATAGATAACCAATGAATGTATATGAGGACTTCCCTGTAATCGCCTAAGTCTGGGGTGGTTGTGCGGGTTCTTCTTAATCGGAGTCACTGGGTGGAAACCTTGACATTGGGGCTGACTACTGGTATGAGAATTATGCACTAGGACTGAAGCTCTGGAGTATCACATTCAACGAGGTGAATGATAGATTCATGGCTTCAAACATGTGGTCCTGCCTCGCTGCGAGTCGCCGTATTTCAGTTTGTGCCTCCTTGTTGTGCTCATCCACTTGGCGTTGAAGGTTTAGAAATTAAGGGATGGATATAGCATCGGGTTGTGGTGTCGCCTCCGTTCCATGCTCTCCCATTATCGAATCCCCCAAAAAATCATCGTCCTCTAAAGTGTCCTCAACGTCAACCGCATCTTCTGAGGCCGATGGAAATATAAAATTGACTCCCCTAGGGTATGACTCGCCCCTTCCCACACTACATACCGCGCAATCATTATGGAATCTAGTGTTTGAAGCGGCTACTAGGTGGTCTCATCATCGAACCATCTAACCCTCGCTTGCCTACACAACCCACAAATTAGTGATGGGTGTGGCAAGCCGCTCGAGAAATGTCATCGTAAGCATCGTCAAATTGAAAAACTGATTATAGCCCCTACGTCGATGATGAAATCTTGCACAATTGCATATAAAAGTAATACCTTCTCTTTGGTCACATCAGATGTGTGTGTGGATGGAAATAGCTTGGCACACAAGAATGCGTACCATATCTTCCCATACCTGCTGAGATCCTTACTGTAAAACACAGTGCCTCCTTCTTGACCTTTTATCCATGTTGTACCTGGTTTTGTCATATCCTTCATAATAGCCTCGAAATCAGGATCGAAATTATGTGAGTGAGCATACTGGCAATGTCTAGGCACTCGTAACTAGTAGTATGTGTTGATGGCATCGGCACGGAAAGGAACTAATCTACCCCACACAAAAGCGTTGAAATGGGCCTTATCTTCAGCGTTAGCGTAGAATTCTTTGACCACACTCACAACTGCGGCCTCAGTCTCTTTCGTAAAATCAATCCAACCCTTCTGATATATTTGTTGCATCATTTCACCGTCAACATGGTCTGGTGCCAACCCCCGCTCCTGTGAGAGTGCTTTTGATACCATGTAATCATAACAATCGGCGGTGGCGACACTTATGAATTTACATTGGTCGAAGGTTCGTGATGGTGGTGTGGTTCCAGAACTCTCTCCACGCTTCCTCTTTGATGTGGCTTTAGATGCCATTGAATGGAGTAAGCTTTAACAACAATATTCCCCTTAAACTTCACTTACACAATTTGTCTAACACTTGGTGTGCACAGTGTTCAATCCCCCAAACTTGATGATTTTGCTTCAACTATGGTGATAGGAAGGAAGGAATTGGAAGATAAATTTCTCTCTCTCAATTGGTGCATAACTTCCCTCAAGAAGAACCCTAATTCGTAGCTTTCTGAGTTTGAGTTGAATGTATTGTGATGAAAATTGGGTTGTGAGGGAATGAATTTATAGAGATGGTGTGATGGAGAGGATTATGGGTTGGAGTAATGGATTGAAGTAGTGTGTGAGTGTGCTAATGAAGTGGGATGGTAGATTGTAACTTGCCAAAAAGTGGGTATATGAAGATGTAGGTGTGGTGTTTCAGTTGGGGACTACGTAGTAGTGGGAAAATATGATGTAACTGCCGAAGAGTGTTGGTTCAAATTCAAGACCCCCGCCCTGGTGGGGGGTATTATGCCTATTAAGCCCGCCCCGTCGGTCATGCACACTGTCAACGAGATTGGGAGACCCTTACTGGCTCAAGGGTAATCTGGTAGGTGCACTTTTTACGTGGCTAGTGTTCTGCAAATAGCCTCTGTTTTTCTTATTTCTTCCTTGCTACTCCAATCCATGATCATGTTAGGTTCCTGAAATACAATCAAACATAAGTATGAGTAGATATTGAGCAATTTTATGTATGGTGATCAAATTATCTAGGAAATGCAACTTAACTAATTATGTAATGAACTTATTCTATATTACTAATTATTCTAAACTATAATTTGACGAACATGAATAAAAATACGAAGACTAAAAGTGCGATTGGGTTGCCTCCCAATTAGCGCTTGATTTTAAGTCGTTCAACCTGACTACTCCCTGTTTATGGTACGTCGGCTAGTGTGATTACGATGACATCTGAATTGGAATCGCCACCCCAATAATGCTTTAGTCTTTGACCATTAACCTTGAATGTTTCCAATGGATTCCTACTATAGAGTTTAACGGCGAGATGTGAAAAAACTCTTTTGATGGTAAATGGACCCGACCACCTCGATTTTAGCTTCCTTGGGAACAACCTCAACCGTGAGTTAAACAATAGTACTGATTGCCCCGGTTCGAATGTTCTTTGCATGATTTTTTGGTTGTGCCATTTCTTGACCTTTTCTTTGTATAACTTAGAGTTTTCGTAAGCTTGAAGTCGAAATTCATCGAGCTCATTTAACTTAAGTAGTCTCTTTTCACCCACAGCTGCTTGATCGGAGTTAAGTTTCTGAATTACCCAGTAGGCTTTGTGTTGTAACTCCATAGGCAGGTGACATGATTTCCCGTAGACCAATTGATATGGTGACATACCAATTGGTGTTTTATATGCAGTCCGATAGGCCCATAATGCATCATCCAATCTGAGAGACCAGTCCTTTATATTCGGGTTTACCACCTTTTCTAAGATTCTCTTTACCTCCCTGTTTGAAACTTCAACTTGCCCACTTGTTTGGGGATGATATGTCGTCGCCACCTTATGGTTAACCCCATATTTTGCCATGAGCGATGTAAACGATCTATTACAGAAGTGACTACCTTCATCACTTATAATAGCTCTTGGTGTGCCAAATCTTGTAAAAATATTTTTATTCAAAAATTTAAGAACCACCTTGGCATCATTTGTTAGTAGTGTTACGGCTTCAACCCATTATGATACATAGTCAACTGCAAGCAAGATGTACTGATTAGTGAACGAGGAAGGGAATGCCCCCATAAAATCCATGCCCCATACATCAAAAATCTCAACTTCTAAGATTATTTGTAGTGGCATCTCATTCCTTTTGGATATGTTGCCCACCCTTTGACATCTATCATGGCTTTTTACGAACTAGTGGGCATCTTAAAATAATGTAGGCCAATAAAACCCAACTTGAAGAACTTTCGTTGTTGTTCTCTCACTTCTGTAATGTCCTCCGTATATAGATGAATGACATTCATGCAATATACTATTTACCTCACTGTAGGACACACATTTTCTAATCATCTTGTCAACGCACTGTTTAAATAGGTATGGCTCATCCCACATATACCAGTTGACGTCATGTAGGAATTTCTTTTTTTGCTGTCGTGTAAGATCAGGGGGAACGATGTTGCTCACTAGATAATTAGCGAAGTCCACGTACCATGGAAATTATGTATTGACTCCAAACAGTTGCTTATCCAGAAATGACTCATTGATTACACACTTATCCTCTTCATCTTTACCCTGCTTTTCCAGCCTCGATAAACGATCTGCAACTTGATTCTCCGTCCCCTTTCTATCTTTTATTTCCAAGTCAAATTCCTGTAGAAGGAGAATCCATCTGATAAGGCGTGGTTTAGCATCTTTTTTTGAAATTAAGTACCGAATAGCCAAGTGATCTGTATAAAATACCACCTTTTTCTAGATCAAATATGCCCTGAATTTATCAAAGGCATATACTACTGCAAGAAATTCCTTTTTCGTAGTTGTGTAATTCATTTGGGTCTCCGTAAGTGTCTTACTTGCATAGTATATGGCATGAAATACCTTCTCTCGGCATTGACCCAAGACAGCTCCAACCGCATAGTCGCTTGCATCACACATTAACTCAAAAGGCACATTCCAATCCGGTGCGACGATAACTAGAGTTATAGTTAATTTTTTCTTCAATAGCTCGAATTCCAACTTACAATCCTCATCAAACTTAAAAACTGAATCCTTCTCTAAAAGACTGCACAATGGTTTTGCAATTTTAGAGAAGTCTTTTAAAAATCTCCTGTAGAACCTGGCACGTCCCAAAAAGCTACGGATTCCCTTAACTGAAGTTAGTGGTGGAAGTTTTTCAATCGTTTCCAGCTTTACTTTATCAACCTCTAAACCTTTCGCTGAAACCTTGTGCCCCAAAATCATTCCTTCTTCAACCATAAAATTACACTTTTCCTAGTTAAGAACCAAATTTGTTTCTGTGCATCTCTATAAAACCATTACCAAGTTCTCCAAACATGTATCAAAATCATCCCCATAGACAGAAAAGTCGTCCATGAAGACTTCCACATTTTTCTCTACCATGTCCAAAAATATTGTCATCATTGTGACGCCCCCAAATCCAGGTATCTTCCAACCCGACAAATGGTGCTACACGATACTCATAACTATACATTCATTCTAATGAAATGACATCAAAAAATGTGTGTTCCAACGTCATTCTTATTACATTAATAATAATAAATCTCATTCTGAGATTCTTAAACCATTACATTCTTTGTTAGTCATAATATAATACATATATTTACTAGTCTATTGCAAGATAAACTAATCATTCATCTTCACCTTGCCTTTATCTCTACTGGAAACCTCGGTTCACTCGTCTTTAGCTGCATTCATATGGTTCATGCAAGAGTGAGCATAACAAGCCCAGCAAGTA
This sequence comes from Panax ginseng, assembly GCA_020205605.1. Taxonomy (NCBI): domain Eukaryota; kingdom Viridiplantae; phylum Streptophyta; class Magnoliopsida; order Apiales; family Araliaceae; genus Panax; species Panax ginseng. The sequence goes on along the minus strand of CM035136.1, from coordinate 82,195,034 downwards.
CTACAATTTCTTTTAAAAAGCATGCTTCAAACATAGGAATCGTATATCTTCAATAACTGGGTAATAGTTACGAAGTACTATCAATAATTCAAAATAGCATTTCTTTTCCTTCAAAACATTTTACAATGACAATATTCAGTAAAACATCAATTCTGGTCCAAGACCATGAGCGTTTCAAAATTTCTTTGAAAATGACAACCCGGTACGAAGTTATCAGCCTATAGTAATCTATGTTGATCAACACTACATCCATTAAACGTGTGTACGTTTACGTTTTGGCAACCTCACGTGCCCATCGAATAATCGATGAAAATATATTTGTTTATTCATATTCAGGCTTACCTTGAATTCGTACCAAACAATTGGCGTAGGATAGCATTAGCAATTCTATATTGAAAGACTTGTAAATAAATTAATCAATCTATCAAGATTAGTCTAGCCGAGTTAAAACTGGCATCGACTCTTTCTTTAAAACCATACATGCATCTTATAACTTGAATCATTTGAAAACCTGGCTAACACGAAGGTTAGACAATCGTTTAGAAAAACTTGCCTTCAGCGTCTGCTGTAGTAAAATTACATTTCCTTTGAGCCTTTATGGTCTCTACAACACATAATCACATAACATACCACATTAGGTCATGTATGAACATACATGGTTCCTAATGAATCTTACCCTTCTTCTCAATCTAATCATGTAGTAGATTTGTTATTAGTTACTGACTTTCGTCATTCTCTTTTACATCATTCTTTACCAACTTATTTCCTTTCTATAACTTAATTGAAATTATTTCATTAATACAACTCGGTCTGAGTTAATCATTATCCCTCGCGGTTTACTAACGTTCTTACATCATTATTCGAAACTCGATCGTCATTGGTTAAGTACATCTATTGCATACCATTCATGTTCACATTCGACTTATCTTCAACCTTTAGTGTACTTAAGGTTTACATTTATCTTAATGATGTTACATTAAGTTTAGTAATGTATTGATTCATTACTAATCAATTATCTTTATTTCCTTACTTGTAAACTTTTATTACTATGCATGATGTAGTGTTAACGTTGTGGTGTCAACTTCTCCTCTTGGTCTCACATTGCGGCTGGGCTTTTAGTTCTAGAATTGATTCACGGTCTTTGCGTGCGCCATGCCCAGTGTATTGAAGCCATTCATGGCGTGAGTTAACAAGGGCTATTGTATGGGTCTCATGACTGCGGCGTCTGTGAGACTTTTCGCCTTGAGTCCGCAGCCATGGGCTTGGACTCGTGCATCGCATAATTTTGACAAATTTTTCATTTTATGAGATTCCCGTGCTCATAACTTCTTCGTTATAAGTCCGAATTGGCTCATTCAAGAGCCTACGGTTCACAAATTACATACTATACGTGCTCATGAAAGAATTTTATCTATTTGCCTTCGTTAACTAAAAATTCACATTACATTACTTTGGGCTTTAGCTTAATTAACTTAGCTTAATCATTTGGGCTTGCATTAAATTACTTTGGGCTTCACATTACAAACACTTGGGCTTGCATATTAACTCTATTGGACTTTCATATTAAATTATATTGGACTTGTACATCCACATAATCCACAAGTCTATTCACAAATGGCTTAAAGCCTTATAACATATACTCTACGTATAATTCACGTATTCTAACTCGTATACTTATTCAACATATACGACATACCATCTTTCATACACACTCGTATAATACTTCATATCGTACTCATATTCATTACTTTGTAAAATACCTACGTATTATACAATCATTGCTTAATTCATTATACGCGTTTAAATTCCTTCTCGGAAGTCACTTTCCCTAAATGTTAGGTTTTTAAGTCCGCAGGCGAAAAACTACATTTGCCATAACTGAAATATTATTGGATATTCCATCTCACCTCGATATTCTATCGTTACGTATTTCTCGGAAGTTCAAAAATAATTCCCGAGCAGAAATACGTGAAGAGTGTTTTTTGGAAAATTTCTCGGAAAGAATTTATTTTCTTCTTGGAAATTCAAACATTTTAATTCTACCACGTAGCCAAAATACTACGACGTTCTGATATGTTTAGGTCATAGAACGACCTTCAATTAGCTTGCTCCCATAAATAATCAATTAAATTCATTTAATCCACATAATAAAATAAAATTTTAATTCTCAAAAAAAATCTGATTTTCTGGGGCATTACACTCTTCCCCCCTTATAAGGATTCTGTCCCCAGAATCTCGCTATACTTATATAAACAAATGAGGCAAAATTTTCTTTATTTTAATCTCGAGTTCCCACAATGTTTCTTTGACATTGTGGTTCTTTTATTTCACCTTTTCTGAAGGTATTGTCTTAATTTACATGACTCGTCACTTCCTAGTAATAATCTGAGTTAGAAGTTAAACACTTATTAACACATTACGCTATCTCTCTATTATATTAGTTATTCTTCTTTTAATTTGAAATTATTTGGAACTCAAATTCCTCCTTCAAAATAAGATTATACTTGATCTTCTCTTCATCCTGCATCTTCTTCTTCATTCGCTTGCATTCCTCGTTACCTAGTAGTACTTACTTAACTAGTTCCGTTATCGTAGATTGAGTCTACGTTGTGAATAACATTTATATCCCTTCATTCTGTATTTTAACTTCTAAATTTGTTCTTGCCATCTCCGTTATTAACTCATTTTGAGTCGTTAACATCGATAGCTTTTCCTACCCTTCCTACTTAACGCGTCGACTACTACGTTTACCTTCCTTGAATGATATAACATGTGAGACCCCAGATTTTATGAATAAAGATTTAATTTTCTCGAAATAATTTTTTTTTATATTATAGTGTTGATTTGATGTAATGTTATAGCTGTGGGTAATATTTACAAATTTTGCAAAGTAAGCAAGTGGTTGTATAATATTCGATTGGTCGGGGAATATTCTTTTTGTTGGGGAATATCCAAACATTGACGGTACAATCATTAGTGGAACCCACAATGTAATTATTGTCGGACAGAGAAAATGACAAAAATACTTTATGAAAATAACAAATGGAAGTTTTACCGTTAACTATTGAAACACCGGTGTTAAAAGAGTAAAATGTCTGGCGTGACAAAGCGAGCACACGGTATTGATTATTGATTCTTACGTGAGAAGTCACTCAATTATACTCAATTATTGCTATAGTAATTGATGCATCATATCTCTCATATTATTGATTCAATTATTGTTACAGTATCATCTGCATAATATGATATATTGTTCAATTGGGTATTCGGGACACTTTTCGTGTCAGAGTACTATTCATGAGTTACTATTCACGAGTTACTATTCATGAGTTACTATTCATGAGTTACTATTCACTCGGTTACTATTCACTCTAGTATTGTGCATTCGGGTATTTGGGTACCATATTATTCCATGAGGAGATGTGCTAATTTTTTAGACCGTTGGTTGAAGATATAATAGTTAGTCAATATGGACCGCTGGTGGAGTTATAATAGTAAATCAATATGGATCATTTGGTTTAGTTTTTTTAATAGTAAATCAGTATGGACCGTTGTTTTAAGTTTTAATAGTAAACCAATATGGACCGTCCGTTTAATAGTAAATCAATCTGGACCGTTCATGAATTAGTTACTATTCATTCCATTTTCCTATAAATAGAAGCTCATTCCTTCATTATTTCTTACGAATTCACTAAAACTCTAGAGAGAGAATTACAAGAGAACCTATAGAAAAGTATTCTGCTACTTCCCTACTCTTATATTCAGTTTCTTTAACGGTAAGGGATGTTATTTGTTGTACTCATGAAGAGAACTTCTGTTATTCCATTATTTATTATTACATTGGAATAACTTATATATCTGTGAGCTACCCTATACATGGTGACATTCTTCTAATATTCCGTTCTTTATTATTCAGCCGGAATATCACATGCGTATGCATGCGTTCTGTGGGACTGGTTCCATTATTTATTATTCGTAGAATATATGTTCTGTATGCGTATGCGTTATATGGGACTGGTTCCATCCTTTATTATTCTATTGGAATAACTTTTGCTGTGTGATCTATCATCACATGCATGGTGATTTCTTTTGTTATTCCATTCTTTATTATACTCGGTTGGTTAAAACTTTGACTTCTATACCCATGAAATTAGTGGAATATCTTTGATATTTGCGCTTCATCAATATCTTTTCATGGAAATATTCTTACGAGCATTCTTGAATTTTACTCTACAAAGCGATATCATGTTGATAATTTGGGCGTTATCACTTCTAGATAAATTAATTCTTGAACTTGTTTTATTGAATTCTTATATCATTGTCATCATCCTCGTGTTTATATTTTGTTGAAAGTCATCGTGGCATGTAGTGCATAGATGGAATTGGTATGATTATGACCGAGGATTATTGATTGTAATCATAGTAGTAATGTTACAAATGATGTGGAAAAAGTCCTCATTGGCCCGTAGTGCATTGATGGGACGAGTTTTTGGTATGATTATGACTATGGATTCTCTTTGGCAGTAGTCAAAGATGAATTGTTTTATGGCATGATCAGGACCGTTGATGAAAACATGATTATCTTAAGCCGTAGTGCATGGATAATTCGTGGTCGTAATACTAAAGAATATCCTTGGCCGTAGTGCAGGGGTGATTCGATGGTGTGGATTATTTATTAAGCTGAGTCCCAGTGATAAAAGTGATGAAAAACCTTTTAAATCATAGAAGATAGTAGATTTTATTCCCTACTTGACTCTTCTAATGGATTGCTTATTCCGCTGCAGTTAAACTTGATAGTTCTTATATTTTATCAGTTCAACACTGTTGAAGGCTAACGATAAATTATTCTGCATTATCTTAGTCATAATATTTCTTACTGGGCTAGTTGAGCTCACCCTTTCTTTCACTGTTCTCTTCATAAAATGAGAACGTAGCTGGGACTAGTCGGGGAATAGAGTGATGGTCCTAGATGGTGCATTAGTAGTCCTCACTATTCTGTGAAATAGTGTGATAATAATCGTAATGAGGACTCCTTTTGAGTTTGTATAATCTCTAGTAGACAATATTTGTATTCAAACTCACAGTTTATGTTTTGTCGTATTATACACGATAGTTGTATTATTAAGTTGTATTTGAATTCTGTACCATGTATCTGGCGACTCAAGATGGGTGATGTATACCTAATTTTGGGGGCGTCACAGTTGGTATCAAAACTTAGGGATATGATCCCTGGCTATGATGTGAGAATAGAACTAGGAGGGGAGAGACGGGGAATTCCTTCGCTAGTATGACCTACCTAAGTTTTTTGTGGTATTTAATTGGTCGGTCAGAATATTGGGATAATATGTTACATGTCAATTAACCTTTTGTTTTGTGGCAGTATCTGAAAATGACATCTAAGAATGTTGAGAATAGCAATGGAGCACAGGCGACCATTGATTCTCCATAGATCAATAATCAGGACAATGTGCAACAGGATGGCGATAATCCTCCTGTAAATAACAACACTGATCAATTGATGAATGACGGTACGTTTAGGAGCTTTTTAGAATTCATGCAACATCAGGCGAAGGCGGCTCCTATTCATAATGCAGGAGGAAACAATGGCAACCCACTGTTGGTCTCCGCTAAGCAATTCAAGGAGCTGGGACCACCGGAGTTTTTGGGAAAGCCAGAACCACTTAAGGAAGAGACGTGGTTAAAGCAGATCACCAAGATATTTGATGTCTTGGGATGCTCCAAGGAGCAAAAGGTTCCCTTTGCCACCTTTATATTGCGTGAAGAGGCGGATCACTGGGGAATCGTAGAAGCGTACCCAACTGGCCTTTTCAAGATGTCTTGGGAGAAGTTCCAAGAGCATTCAATGACAAGTACTTTCGAAAGAATTTTTTCACATGAAGGAGGTGGAATTTATCAAGTTAGAGCAAAACAACATGACCGTGTGTCGCGATCGAAGCCAAGTTTTTTGAGTTGTCCGATTTCGCCCCCACTTGGTTGATAATGAAAGAGAGAATACGCGGATGTTTTTAAGAGGTTTGAAACCGGAGATACGTCAATATCTTATTTCTCATAAAGCGTGTTTGTATTCAGATGTTGTAAATAGGGCTCGATTAGTGGAAGCGCGATAACGAGTCAAAGCAAAAAAAAGAGAGGTAGGAAAAATGATAATCTGGGTGATAATTGATCATCAAAGCGGTGACAATAAGCATAGAGGAATCAACATGCGAAATGGTAACCACCGGTGGTAATCATGGTCAAAACAATAAGAATGGACATTTCAAGAAGAGGAGATTCAACAATGATGGAAAGACGTCAGCAGCAGCACCCATTGTTAAGGAAGGAGAACGACCACCTATCATATGCTTCAAATGCGGAGGGGAGGGACACTTCAGTTCAAACTACGCGATGCCATCCAAAGCATACTATAATTGTGGAAGAGAAGGTCACTTAGCCCGATTTTTTCGTTCACCGAAGACAAGTTCAGCTAGGATGGAGGCACCAAAGGATGTCCCAGACAAGCCAAAGCCAGTAGTTTAAGAGAGAGTTTTTTTTTCGTAACGAGGAACCTGAATAAAATTATCACGGGTATGTTAGTCATAAACTATTGCGAAGTCTATACCGTGTTAGATACCGGTTCTACTCACTCTTTTATTGCACCTAGTTGTGTTCAATGTTTGAAGTTAACTCCGGAGAAGTTAGACTTTGATATATCTGTTTAAACTCAGTTGGGAGAAACCTTCGTTACCTCCACTATTTATAAATCTTGTTCAAATCAACACTTTCACGTTACATGTCGATCTTATCTCTTTGAAAATACTTGCCTTTGATGTGATTTTTGGAAACAATTGGTTAACTACTCATCATGCTTTTTGTAAGGTTGTTAGCTTTCATACTCCTAACTAACCTGTTATGCGAATTCAAAGTAACCAAACCACTAAAGTCAATCATTGTTATATCAAGCCATAAATAAAGAGCCCCGATCCTTTCGTTGTTGACTTTCTTGTGTGGAATGCACCGAAGCCAGACTTTCTGTAGGCAACGTCGTGAATGACGGTGACAAGTTGATAGGTATCAATGTGACATGTTATCCAAGTCTTGAATGAGAGTCACAGTCTTGAAGACTTCTTAGCCTACCCCTAGAGCGTGAAATCGAATTTTGTATTAACCCTAGTACAAAACCCATTTCTAAAACCCTCAAATATTTTCTCCACCTAAAGCGAGAACGTATAATGTGCCAAAGAGCGTTGGCTCGAATTTGTTGAAGATTACGATCGTACCATTTGATAATATCATTGGGAAAAATGAAGCGTGGTAGTTGATGCGTTGAGTAGAAGATCGTATGCGTTTACGAGTGTGATGTTGTTAACACAACGACTCATTTCGTATAACTTACAAATGATGGAGATAGAGTTAAAGACTCTAGGGACCCACGTGAAGATAATGAATATACGATTAGAATAGACTTGAATCGATAAAGTTAAAGTTGCTCAAGCTACATACTCAGAGCTGATGAATGTGAAGAAGAAGGTTCAAGAGGGCAATATTCTAGAAGCAAGAATCGACGAAGAGAGGAAATCTCAACCCTCGATTTAATTGGCCCATTTAAAATCATCGATGAAGTAGGAACTGTGGCTTATACACTCGTTTTACCGCCAAATATGTCGCGTGTTCATAATGTTTTTAACGTATCGATGTTACGTAAATATGTGGACGAACCGAACCACATTATTAATTTAGAACCGGAAGAGATAGCAGAAGATTTAACGTATGAGGAGATACATGTTAATATCTTGGACAAAAAGGATCATATTTGACGCTCAAAGGTTATACCTCAAGAGTTAGAATTTGAAGTGAAGTCAAGGTATCCTCACCTGTTCGGCATACCAGGTACGTATGTAAATTTTGAGGGCGAAATTTTATAAGGAGGGGAGATTGTGAGACCCCAGATTTTATGAATAAAGATTTCATTTTCTTGAAATAATTTTTTTTATATTATGGTGTTGATTTGATGTAATGTTATAGTTGTGGTATTTACAAATTTTGCAAAGTAAGCAAGTGGTTGTATAATATTCGATTGGTCGGGGAATATTCTTTTTGTCAGGGAATATCCATACGACGGTACAATCATTGGTGGACCCCACAATGTAATTATTGTGACAGAGAAAACGACAAAAATACTTTATGAAAATAATCTATGAAAGTTTTACAGTTAACTATTGAAATATCTTCGGTGTTAAAAATACGATGAATACGCTGCGTGGTTGCTGAGCATTAGCACACGATATTGATTATTGATGCTTACGTGAGAAGTCACTCGATTACACTCAATTATTGCTCATGATAATTCTTTGCATTATATCTCTCATATTATTGATTCAATTATTGTTACTGTATCATCTGCATAATATGATATATTATTCAATCAGGTATTCGGGACACTTTTTGTGTCAGAGTACTATTCATGAGTTACTATTCACGAGTTACTATTCATGAGTTACTATTCACCCAATTACTATTCACTCTAGTATTGTGCATTCGGGTATTTGGGTACCATATTATTCCATGAGGAGATGTGCTAATTTTTAATATCGTTGGTTGAAGATATAATAGTTAGTCAATATGGACCGCTGGTGGAGTTATAATAGTAAATCAATATGGATCGCTGGTTTAAAGTTTTAATAGTAAAACAGTATAGACCGTTGTTTTAAGTTTTAATAGTAAACCAATATGGACCGTCCGTTTAATAGTAAATCAATCTGGACCGTTCATGAATTAGTTACTATTCATTCCATTTTCCTATAAATAGAAGCTCATTCCTTCATTATTTCTTACAAATTCACTAAAAATCTAGAGAGAATTACAAGAGAACCTATAGAAAAGTATTCTGCTACTTCCCTACTCTTATATTCAGTTTCTTTAACGGTAAGGGATGTTATTTGTTGTACTCATGAAGAGAACTTACATTATTCCATTATTTATTATTCTATTGGAATAACACTGTATATATCTATGGCTACCCTATACATGGTGACATTCTTCTAATATTCCGTTCTTTATTATTCTACATCGGAATATCTGCATGCATGCGCTTCTGTGGGACTGGTTCGATTATTTATTATTATCGCCGAATATATCACATGCGTGCGTTTACGCTTGGGACTGGTTCCATCCTTTATTATTCTATTGGAATAACTTTTGCCATGCGATCTATCGCATGCATGGTGATTTTTTTTTTGTTATTCCATTCTTTATTATACAAAGTTGTTAAAACTTTGACTTCTATACCCATGAAATTAGTGGAATATCTTTGATATTTGCGCTTCATCCAGTATCTTTTCATGAAAATATTCTTCTGAGCATTCTTGAATTTTACTCTACAAAGGAGTATCATGTTGACAATTTGGACGTTATCAGTTCGTAGATAAATTAATTCTTGAACTTGTTTTATTGAATTCTTATATCATTTTCATCATCCTCATGTTTATATTTTGTTGAAAGTCATCTGTGGCCTATAGTGCATAGATGGACTTGGTATGATTATGACCGAGGATTATTCGGTGTAATCATGGTAGTAATGTTACAAATGATGTGGAAAAAGTCCTCATTGGCCCGTAGGTGCATTGATGGAATGAGTTTTTTGGTATGATTATAGCTATGGATTCTCTTTAGCCGTAGTGCAAAGATGAATTGTTTTATGGCATGATCAGGACCATTGATGAAAACATGATTATCTTAAGCCGTAGTGCATGGATAATTCGTGGTCGTGATACTAAAGAATATCATTGGCCGTAGTGCAGGGGTGATTCGATGGTGTGGATTATTTATTAAGCTGAGTCCCAGCGATAAAAGTGATGAAAAACCTTTTAAATCATAGAAGATAGTAGATTTTATTCCCTACTTGACTCTTCTAATGGATTGCTTGTTCCGATGCAGGTAAACTTGATAGTTCTTATATTTTATCAGTTCAACACTGTTGAAGTCTAACGATAAATTATTCTGCATTATCTTAGTCATAATATTTCTTCTTTGGGCTAGTTGAGCTCACCTTTTTTTTACTTTGTTCTCTTTGAAATGAGAGCGTGTATTTGGGACTAGTCGGGGAACAGAGTGATGGTCCTAGATGGTGCATTAGTAGTCCTCACTATTTTGTGAAATAGTGTGATAATAATTGTAATGAGGACTCCTTTTGAGTTTGTATAATCTTTAGTAGACAATATTTGATTCAAACTCACAGTTTATGTTTTGTAGTATTGTACACGACAGTTGTATTATTAAGTTGTATTTGAATTCTGTACCATGTATCTGGCGACTCAAGATGGGTGATGTATACCTAATTTTGGGGGCGTCACATAACATATCACCTTCGTAATCTCTTATCCATTCTATTTACCTTCTCTACCTTATATTCAACTACTTCAGTGGGAAGGTATATTTTAGACTCTTAAAGTCCGTGTATATCTCACACTTCTCCCTGTAGAAATACTATCTTTAGATTTTTAATTCAAAAACTACAACTGCCAATTCTAGATCATAAGTAGGATAAACCTCCTCATAATCCTTTAACTGGCGTGATGCATACATAATGACTTTGCCATGCTACATGAACACGCAATCTCGTCATCTATGCTAAACATCGAGATACACTACAAAATTCCCCGTATCATCTAATAAAGATAATATAGGTGCTTTACTTAACCTTCCTTTTTAGTTCCTGAAAACTATGCTTATCAGTCCTCATTTCCAACGTACCTATCAATTTTCCACCGACATTACCTCGTATGCAAATCTATCTAAAAAACTTATGTGCCCTCTTCAATTAATCAAATAGATCATCGATCCTGGGCCATGGGTATTTATTCTTAACCGCTAACTTACTCCTATTACAATAGTCGTTAAACAACCGTAACGACTCATCCCCTTCCTTAACATCCTACTAATTGCGTCATGGTTAGAAAACAATAATGTCGCGGTGCTTTATTACCGTAAATTACTACCTTGGATTTTTTGAAAAAGTGAAGATTCACAATTTTCTTATAACTATTTACTAAAGTTCTATGGTTACTTAACTCATTCCTACCGAGAATTTCTTCAAATTCTCCCAACTTTATCGGTACTTATCTACCGATACTTGCTTACCTTTATTATTCATGAAATAATTTCCACTAATATAATTAACGAAAGTTATTTCCTCCTCCTCTACCCTAATTTTTAAAGGTACTTAAAATCCCTTTCAGACAGACTCCTAGATGAGTCTTTCCACATGTCTTATATGCTTCGACCTTACACTTAGGCTCCCCTTGTCCCACTCCAGTATTCCCAGAGTTAAAAATTCTTTCTTTTTGGCCTACTACCACTGGCATTCACTACCTTGGTTCTTCTCTCTCCCTTGTTCTCATTCTTTCTCTCTTTATGGTATTGAGTCAACGTATGACTACCACCTTCTACTATAATTACCTTCTCCAGAATGATCCCATAGGAAACACTCTAGAACACCAAAATCATATTATAGAGCCAGGGTTTCAGGCCCTGCTCAAACCTACAAGCCTTCCTCTCCTCTGTGCCCACTTGGTGTGGAGCAAACCTTGCCAATTCATTGAATTTGGTCGCGCATTGCGGAACCGTCATGCCCCCTTGCTTAATTTCTAAGAACTTAATCTCCATCCTCCCTTGCAAGCTTGTAGGGAAATAATTATCAAAGAAAACCTTCTTGAATTGTTCCCCTGCTACCGCATCTATTCTAGCCCAACCCTGGTGAGCCTCCCACCAAACGTTGGTGTGACGCCCCTAAATCTGAGTATCTTCCAACCCGACAGATGGTGCTATATGGTGCTACAGTTCACACAATCATTCAATTGAAATGCCTCAAAAGAACGAATATGTCTTTTATATCTTCAAAATAATATTAACATTTCCCAGGTTCTGTATAACCGTACATTTATCCTTGTCATAATATTAAATATTATTATTACAAAACCTATACTATTACATAGTTAATCTACGGGTTCGCCTTAGCCGTCAGTCCGTTTGGTCTTAGCTGCATTCATATGGTTCAAGCAAGAGTGAGCCTAACTAGCTTAGCAGGTACAATAATTCTAGGAAAATAGCATGCTTGAGACATATGAATCATAAATCTTCAATAACTGAACAATAGTTACAAAGTACTATTGATAATTCAAAATAGCACTTATTTTCCTTCAAAACATTTTACAACAATAATATTCAGTAAAACATCAATTCCGGTTTTAAGACCATGAGCATTTCATAAGTCCTTTGAAAAGGACATCTCGACACGAAGTCCGTAAGTCCCGCATAACTTACGAGCACGTCTAGGTGATCAGCCTATAGTACTCTATGTTGATCAACACTACATTCATTAAACGTGTATACGTTTAAGTTGTGGCAACCTCACGTGTCTGTCGTTTGACGACAAAACAATTTAACATATTCAGTCTCCTTTTGAAAACCACAACAATATTAGTTTGGTAAATCATTATACATACTTGAAAGATTAAAAGAATCCAACATATCATAAGTCTAGTCGAAGGAATTGGCATTGACTTCATCAGACATTAACTCATGTGAAGAATACATGAATCACAAAGACTTGTCCAGAACGAACTAGAACAAGGGTTAGAGTACTTGCCTTTAGCGTCTGCTTACACATACAACACGTGCACTTTAGGTCTTTAAGGCCTCTACAGTAGATGATAATATCACATAACACATTAGGTCATGAATAATTATGCATGGTTCCTAAAGAATCTTACCCTTCTTCTCAATCTAATTACGTATTAGATTTGTTATTAATGGTTCCGGCTTTCTGTTACGTCATTCTTACTTTCATATGCAATTGACTTATCTTAACCCTAAGTGTTCATACTTAATGCTTAATTATGTCTTAACAATGTTACATTAAGACCCTTAGTTAATTGGTAAACATATACTATCCATGCTTAACATGTAAAAATTATTTATTGTCTAGGTTTTAAGTCCGCGCACATGACGGCGGTTAGTAATAACTCTCGTGTCGCGCTACTGGCGTCACATGTTATTACTAGAAACAGGACTCACAGTGCCATGCATGTGAGTCCTCAGGTATGGGTTATACTGTGCACATGAGTCTCAGGGGATGAGATGAGGCTCGCTTTGGCGCTATGGCGCCGGTCATTAAGCTTGGAGTCGCAGCGGCGCGGACTCTGTGCCACAGAAATTTTTGACAGACTTTTTGAATTGTGAGATTCCCGGACTCGTAACTTCTTCATTATAAGTCCGAATTGGCTCGTTCAAGAGCCTACGGTTCATAAATCACATACTCAACGTGTTTATTTGAGAATTTTATCTATTCGACTTTGTTTGCTAAAAATTCACCTATTAGTCCATTTTTAACGAAAACAATAAACGTTCGTGAACTTTCAACGCTCGTTTCTTTGTTCTAAGTCGGAATCCGGCCATTTTCGAGTTCGCAACTCTATAATGCCAAATACGACTTGTCTCCATCGAAAACCAATGTCTCTGAGTTCAAACACAAAATACGACTTCCATTCCGAGAATTTCACGAATTCGACGATTATCGTCCAATCGTGTGAATTCCGGCAAAACTATATTCTTAACTATTTGTTCATCATTCCAAATGGATTCATTTCAATATCTAGTCATCTCAACTTACATGATACAACAAGTTACATTCAAATTAGATTATGGCTTATTTCTTATGAGTTCATAACTTAATAATTCCTATCATACAAGACTTTCATTCCTTATGACTTACTCTTAATTAAGTCATTTAAGCTACATGATTACATCTTATTGTTCATACTAACTTCTAAAGTTAATCATATGAAGAGTTCATATGTGTATTCTATAAGTTCATAACTTTTTTAGGTTCAAGTTACATATTCATAACTTATTTGGTTCAAGTTCATTGTTTAACCACTTCTCATATGTTCTTAGCATATAAGTTCATTAGGTTACACTTCTCTTATCACCTTACTATGATAGAGATAGAAGAGACAAGATCAATTACCTTTGAAGACTAACTTCTCTTTCTTTGGAAATCTAACAATGGAAGGTTTAAGCTTCAAAGTGCTTATTAGCTCTAACAAATAAGTTGTTTTTAAGGAGAGTTTGTTGGATGAAATTTGAACAAGTAAATGACAAATCCAAGCTTACTATAGAGGGGCTAAGGTTAGGGTATTAAGGTCATTAAGACATCCCACCTCCTTAGTTAACCTCCTTACTATTCATGTCTTAAAGCCTAAGTAATATTTCTCATCACTCTTAATTCTTGCCGATCACACAAAGTTCTTGCCCACTACTTCACCCATGGGTTTCCCCATGGATCCTACTTTACCCATTAGGTCATCCTTTGGGCGTATGCTTAAATTAATTAGATTATTTATTATGGGCTTGCATTAATCTAGCTTGGGCTTCATATTATTAATTACTTGGGCTAAACCTTGTTACAACTTGGGCTTGCCCCTTAAAGCTTATGGATTTGCACTTCATACACAATCCATAAGTTTAATTCATTTGAATATTAAATCCTTAACGTTCTCAATATAAGTCCTCATTTGAAATATTGTGTTTTCCATACCTAGATTATTATTACATAATCCATCTCGCCTTAATATTATAATGTTACGTATTTCTCAGAAGTTCAAAATTAATTCCCAAGCGATAATTGATGAATAGTGTTTTTCGGAAAATTTCTCGAAAAGCTTTTATTTTCGTCTTGGAAATTCAAACAATTTAATTCTCTCACGTGGTTCAAATACTACGATGTTCCGATGTTTCTAGGTTATAGAACGACACACATGTTATTAACACATAATAAAACAAATAATATTATTTTATTCATTATTTAATTCTTTCAAGTATTTTACAAAGGATTCGAATTTCTCAGTCATTACATTCTTCCCCCCTTATATAGATTTTGTCCCCATAATCTCGCCTTACATTACGCAAACAAAAGCGGGTAATCTTTCTTTATCTTTTCTTACAACTCCCACGTTGCTTCCTCGGCATCGTGGTTCTTCCATAACACCTTTACCGTCGATATGACCTTGTTTCGCAGAACTTGTTCTTTTCTATCAATGATTTGAATCGGCATCTCTTCGTAAGTTAGGTCCTTCTCTGTTAGAATAGGCTCAAATTCTATTACATGTTTATAATCCGGTTTGTAAGGGCATAACACCGATACGTGAAATACATTATGTATTCGTTCTAAGTCTGGAGGTAATGCTATCATATAAGCTACCTCGCCTACCCGTTTTAATACCTCAAAAGGTCCTATAAACTTTGGACTTAATTTCCCCTTCTTTCCAAAGCGTATCTTTCCTTTCTAAGGAGATACCTTTAGAAATACGTACGAGCCTACTTCAAACTCCTTATTCTCTCGATGTAAGTTTGTGTACTTCTTCTGTCTGTCTTGAGCTGCTACGAGACGCATTTGTATCAAATTCACCACTTCCGCTGTTTGCTGCACCAATTCTGGTCCTAACATTCGGCGTTCTCCCACTTCATCCCAGCACAATGGTGTTCGGCACTTCCTCCCATATAAAGCTTCGTAAGGCGGCATACCTATGCTTGCATGATAACTATTGTTATACGCAAACTCTACTAATGGTAGATGATCATCCCAACTACCCTTAAAATTCATGACACAAGATCTTAACATATCTTCTAACGTCTAAATTGTCCTCTCGCTCTGTCCATCGGTTTGTGGATGATATGTCGTACTCAACTTCAACTGCATCCCTAACTGCCCTTGTAGACTTCTCCAAAAGTTTGATGTGAATCGTGGGTCACGATTTGACCCAATCAAAACTGGTACTCCATGTCTGGAAATAACTTCCTTAACATAAAGTTTCGCTAATTGATCTAAGTTATACTTGACCCGAATTGGTAAAAAGTGAGCCAACTTTGTCAACCAGTCCACTATTACCCAAATCGCATCATACCCCTTCTGAGTAGTTGGAAGTCCCACCACAAAGTCCATCGTGATATGCTCCCACTTCCACTCCGGAATCTCCAATGATTGTAAAAAGCCACTTGGTCGTTGATGTTCGGCTTTAACTTTTTGACAAGTCAAGCACCTACTCACATACTCGGCTATTTCTCTCTTCATGTTCGGCCACCAAAAATTATGTCAAAGGTCTTGATACATCTTAGTGTTACCAGGATGAATCGAGTACCTTGAACTGTGAGCCTCTTGTAAAACTTGCTCCTTTAATTCTGTCTCATTCGGAACCCAAATTCTTCCTTCAAATCTTAATAATCCCTCATTATCAAGACTAAACTTAATATCTTTTTCATTGGTCAACCGCTTCTTCATCTGGTAATACTAATCAGTTTTGAGTTGCACCTCCTTGACTCTCTCTACGATGGTAGATTGTATCTCCGTCACAAACAGTCTTTGCCCCGCTTCACTTGGCAACTTCACCTCTAACTCCATCCTAGCCATCTCTGTTATTAACTCAGTCTGAGTCATTAACATAGACAACTTCTCTCGACCCTTTCTACTTAAGGCATCGGCCACTACATTGGCTTTTCCAGGGTGATACAGGATTTCACAGTCATAATCCTTTATCAACTCCAGCCATCTCCTCTGTCTCATATTCAACTCCTTCTATGTGAAGATATATTTTAGACTCTTGTGGTCCGTGTATATCTCACACTTTTCCCCGTAAAGATAATGTCGCCATATCTTTAAGGCAAACACTACCGCGGCTAGTTCTAGATCATGAGTAAGGTAAACTTTTTCATAATCCTTCAACTGCCTAGACGCATACGCAATGACCTTGCCATGTTGCATAAGCACGTAACCAAGTCCTCTATGCGAAGCATCGCTATATACTACAAAATTTCCTGTGTTATCGGGTAATGACAAAACAGGCGCTTCACTTAACCTCTTCTTCAGTTATTGAAAACTATCTTTGCACCTCTCCGTCCATGCATAATTCACTATCTTCCTTGTCAAATTGGTCAATGGAGTAGCTATCTTCGAAAAATCATGAATGAATCTCCGATAGTACCCCGCTAACCCTAGGAAACTCCGCACCTCAGTCAGCGTTCTAGGTTATTCCCAATTCATTACGGCTTCCACCTTCGCTGGATCTACTAAATCCCCTCGTGGTCAATGACATGTCCTAAAAATTGTACCCTCTCTAGCCAAAATTCACACTTAGTGAACTTCGTATATAACTTCTCCTTCCTTAATGTCTCCAATGCTATCCTTAGGTGTTCATCATGATCTTCTGGCATCTTAGAATAGACTAGAATATCATCGATAAACACCATGACGAACTTGTCCAAATATTGTTTGAACACCCTGTTCATCATATCCATAAATGCAGCAGGTGTATTTGTCAACCCAAATGACATTACCAGAAACTCGTAATGCCCATAACGAGTCCTGAATGCCGTTTTTGGTACATCTTCATTTCTAACCTTCAGCTGATGGTACCCCGTCCTTAAATCTATTTTAGAAAAGTACTTTGCCCCTTTCAACTGATCAAAAAGATCATCGATCGTGGGTAATGGATACTTATTCTTTATCGTCAACTTGTTCAACTCTCGGTAGTCGATACAAAGTCTTAATGATCTGTCCTTCTTCTTGACAAACAATGTCGGCACTCCCCACGGTGAAACACTCAGTTGTATGTACTTCCTGTCTAACAGTTCTTGCAACTGCGCCATCAACTCCTTCATATATCCATTGGCGCTTATACGATCGATTGCCTCGAAGGCGGTGCCGCTCCTGGCACAATGTCTATCACGAACTCGGTCTCCCTATCCGGTGGAAGACCCGACAATTCACTTGGAAATACATCCATAAATTCACTCACTATAGGTATTTGTTCTATGGTCACTCCCACTCTTTGGGTATCAACCACATGACACAAATAGCCTACACACCCCTTCCTCAATAATTTTCTAGTTTGGGTCATGGTAAGACAACACGAACGTCCTGGCGATTTATTACCGTAAAATATTACATGAGGTTGTCTTAATGTTTTAATATTCACGCTTTTCTTTTGACAATCTATTATTGCCCCATGGTTAACTAACCAATCCATTCCGAGGATTACGTCGAATTCTTCTAATTTTATCGGTATCAGGTCTACCGATAATTTACAACCTCGTATATCTACGCAACAAATCCTATGAATATCTTTAACATGAATTATCTTTTCGTTTGTTACCTTAATATTTAAAGGTATAGGCAACTTTTTGGGAAGTAATCCTAATCGTCTAGTAAAATCACATGCGATAAACGAACAAGTAGCACCCGAGTCAAACAACACGTATGCATTTAGATCGTTGATCGAGATAATACCTGCGACTATGTCCCCTGAGGCCATCGCATCTTGGATGGTCATGTTAAAGGTACGGACCATCAGCCTACTTGACTGCACTTAACCCCCAATAGTTAACATACCACTATTGGTGCCCTTATTCCCGTCCGTCCCTTTCTTTGGGCAGTTCTTTGCCATGTGGTCAGTTGACCCACACACAAAGCATCCGTGGTTTTTCTTTGGACTCAGACAGTTAGGCGTAATGTGCCCCTCCTGTCCACAGTTGTAACACACGGCCTTACCTTTGAGACAGACTCCTAAGTGAGACTTCCCACAGGTTTTGCAGGCCTCCATCCTCCTCTTCAGGTCCCCTAGTTTCACCACAATATTCCCAGAGCTACTCACCTTACTCTTATACCCTTCGCCACTCCCGTTGGCTCCCTCGATCTTTACTCCCCCATCCACTTTCCCCTTATTCTTCTTATCCTTGTGGTACTGGCTCAATGCCTCGCTACCACCTTCGGCAATTATCACCTTCTCTAAAATGATTCCAAAGGAAGTACTTTGGAACACAGAAATACGGTTATAGAGCCAGGGTTTCAAGCCCTGCTCGAACCATCGTGCCTTCCTAACCTCGGTGTCCACTTGGTGTAGAGCGAACCTTTCCAGTTCATTAAACTTGGCGGCGTATTGGGGAACCATCATGTCCCCTTGCTTCAAATCTAGAAACCACATCTCCATCCTTCCCTGCATGCTCGTGGGAAAGTAGTTCTCGTAGAATATTTCCTTGAACCTCACCCACGTTAGAACATCTATCCCGGCCCTAGCCTGATTGGCCTCCCACCAAAAGTTGGCCTCTCCCTTCATCATGTAGGTTGCAAAAGCAACCTTCTGGGCCTCATCTACATTTGCTATCACAAATGCCTTCTCGATCTCCTTCACCCACGTTTGGGCTTCAATAGGGTCCGTAGTTCCTTTGAACTCCGATGGACCCACACTCTTAAAGTCTTTAAATGTAGTAGCTTGTACTACACCAGGATTTACGAGGATGTTAGCCCCAGTTCTATTAAATACTGCGTTTAAAAGGTTTACAAACTCCTGCATGGGGTTAACCGGACCTCCCTCCGGTTGATTGGTGTTTGCACCTTTATTACGTGGTACTCTTCTTGGCGACATTTTGCTGTTACAATAAACAACACATTTCGTTATTATTCATTTCCTATTAGTTAGTTATTATTCAAATTTTTTTTAAACAATAACTTAAACATTCATTGCACAATATTTTCTGAAAAATAAAACTTATATTGATTCCTTGTAGTATAACACTACACTGATTACATTACAAGGCCTAAGCTAATTACATTACTTTCCCGTAATTACTTTCCAAAAATTGGGATTTACAAAAGACTACCCTTTGTTATACAAAAGAGGGTTTTACGTCACTACTAGATACAAAATATTTACATATCTAAACTACTCTAGCTTTTACTAGATCACATCTGCCTTAAGGCATTCTCAAAATCCGCCTTGGCAAGACCGGCGATAATATCACGGCTGATAGTATGTCGTGTTTGACCTGTCTCTACGGGATAACCAGCTACCTGCAGCTAGAAATCTGCATGAGAACTCCTATGAATATAAGACATTCTCCCTATCTTTTGTTTCTTGTTCTTTAGCTCACCCCTGAGCTCAAAGACCTCCTGTTTCAGCTCGTGGACTTTATCCTTCGTCAAAATCCTCTCATTGTGCTCCTATTCCTACATGGACTCCACGTCCGTCTTATCCTCTATAACAGCTTGGAGCTCTACCTTCAGCTCCTTAACCTCCTGACAATTGTGGATGTTTCTATCCAATACTGACATAAATAGTGACATCATTGACTCCCCTGGAGCCATCCCTATTGCTATTGCTAATGGGTTGAAGGACACTACCTCCACCTCTTCTTCCAACATGTCGTCAAATACGGACATGAGATCTAAACTCTCTGAGTCTCTAGACTCTACCACTACCACTTCGGGATTTGCTGCTATGGGGTTCGGTATAATTTCTATCTGATTAACCGACCCTTCGTTGACTACCTGTACATCTCTATTTTCTCCTGACATCTATAACAACACAAAAAGTTTGATTAGTACATGTCAGTAGATAATAAAAACACATAACATATATAATACATTTTTATACGGTTAATTTCCATCTCTTTTTTTTGACTTTTCTTAAGGTTATGACTTAAGGTTTAAATCCCCCCTTAAGTTTTATAACCTAAGGCTTTGATACCAACAAGTGACGCCCCCAAATTAGGGTATCTTCCAACCCGACAGATGGTGCTACACTATGCTACAGTTCACACAATCATTCAATTGAAATGCCTCAAAAGAACGAATATGTCTTCTATATCTTCAAAATAATATTAACATTTCCCAGGTTCTGTATAACCGTACATTTGTCCTTGTCATAATATTAAATATTATCATTACTAAACCTATACTATTACATAGTTAATCTACGGGTTCGCCTTAGCCGTCCCTTTATCCTTGTCGGATCCGTCAGTCCGTTCGGTCTTAGCTGCATTCATATGGTTCAAGCAAGAGTGAGCCTAACTAGCTCAGCAAGTACAATAATTATAGGAAAATAGCATGCTTGAGACATAGGAATCATATATCTTCAAAAACTGAACAATAGTTACGAAGTACTATTGATAATTCAAAATAGCACTTCTTTTTCTTCAAAATGTTTTACAACAATAATATTCAGTAAAATATCGATTCTGATTTCAAGACCGTGAGCATTTCATAAGTACTTTGAAAAAGAAATCCCGGCACGAAGTCCGTAAGTCCGGCATAACTTATGAGCACATCTAGGTGATCAACCTATAGTACTCTATGTTGATCAACACTACATTCATTAAACGTGTATACGTTTAAGTTGTGGCAACCTCGCGTGCCTGTCGTTTGACGACAAAACAATTTAGCATATTCAGTCTCCTTTTAAAAACCATAACAATATTAGTTTTGTAAATCATTATACATACTTGAAAGATTAAAAGAATCCAACATATCGTAAGTCTAGCCGAAGAAAATGGCATTGACTTCATCAGACATTAACTCATGTGAAGAATACATGAATCACAAAGACTTGTCCAGAACGAACTAGAACAAGGGTTAGAGTACTTGCCTTTAGCGTCTGCTTATAGATACAACATGTGCACTTTAGGTCTTTAAGGCCTCTATAGTAGATGATAATATCACATAGCACATTAGGTCATGAATAATTATGCATGGTTCCTAAAGAATCTTACCCTTCTTCTCAATCTAATTACATATTAGATTTGTTATTAATGGTTCCGGCTTTTTGTTACATCGTTCTTACTTTCATATACAATTGACTTATCTTAACCCTAAGTGTTCATACTTAAGGCTTAATTATGTCTTAACAATGTTACATTAAGACCCTTAGTTAATTGGTAAACATATACTATCCATGCTTAACATGTAAAAATTATTTATTGTCTAGGTTTTAAGTCCCAGCGTCATGACGCCTGGGTTATAACTCTCTCGTGTGTACATGCTATGGCATCACATATTATTGCTTAAAACCGGACTCATTGCTATGGCGTGAGTCCCTTTGTTATGGGTCGCCATGCGGGGTGAGTCTCGCATTGGCACTGCGGCGCCGGTCATTAAGCTTGGAGTCTCGCCGCGGCGCGGACTTGGTGCCACGGAAATTTTTGACAGACTTTTTGAATTATGAGATTCCCGGACTCGTAACTTCTTCGTTGTAAGTCCGAATTGGCTCGTTTAAGAGCCTACGGTTCACAAATCACATACTCTATGTGTTTATGCAAGAATTTTATCTATTCGACTTTGTTTGCTAAAAATTCACCTATTAGTCCATTTTTAACGAAAATGATAAACGTTCGTGAACGTTCAATGCTCGTTTCTTTGTTCTAAGTCGGAATCCGGCAATTTTCAAGTTCGCAACTCTATAATGCCAAATATAACTTGTCTCCATCGAAAACCAACATCTCCGAGTTCAAACACAAAATACGACTTCTGTAAGACCCCGTATTTTAAGAAATGAAAGTATTCAATTTTCTTATAATTTAGTAAATGGTTAAATTGAGAAGGGGTTAAATTTAAGGGTGATATGTGAAAAAATTTCAAAGAAAGAAAGTTTTTATAAAATAATCGGTGATAAAATTATAGTAATACGCGTGGTTTCATAGTAGCACACGGTATTGATTATTGATGTTTACGTGGGAAGTCACCCAGTTATACTCAGTTATTGCTACAGTAATTGCTGCATCATATCTCTCATATTATTGATTCAATTATTATCACAGTATCATCTGTATAATATGTTATATTATTAAATCAATAATTGAGACAGCAAAGTTATTCATATTATTATTTGCAATATTGACAATGTCTAGAAGTTCTATCAAGGAGAGGTTTGGTCACCTAATTGCGCGCTAATAAGGAGAAATCCTTATCGGAAAGCCCCCTCTTTCCTAGGAACGACCTAGTTGTTAAATATTATAAATTATAATATTAATGATGAATAAGTTCGTGTTGATTAAGGATAAAATTGATAGTTCCATTATGTTGGAATTATTAGTGTTAGTGGAAATCGACATTTGTTTCGATAATAATTGATGTCTGGAGGTTATATTGACCAATGGGGTAATTAATCGAATAAATGAGCAATTAATTGCTATTATTTCACATGCTTATAATTATTTGTTCACATGTGTGTACTATTGATTCACATGATTTACTATTAGGGGAGTTGGTGCAAGATTGATAATACTTGCATGACTAAGTTAAAAATGGAGGTATAGATGAAGGTATTATACTGTAAGTATTTTTTTCACATGTTTAGAACTATTGAGTCACATGATTTACTATTAATTCACATGATTTACTATTAGGGGAGGTGGTGCAAGTTTTATAATACTTGCAGGACTAAATTAAAAATGAAGAAAAAGAGGAAGGTATTATACTGTAATATTTTGAGCCCCAAAACGTGCAATTATCGAAACTATATTTTTCTATAAATAGAAGCTCATTCTTCCTTCATTTCTCACCAATTCACTAAAGCTATAGAGCAATTATTATAGAGAGATATTATAGAGAGAAAGAAGAAGAGAAGTCTGCTACTTCACTATTCCAGTATCCAGTCTTCTTCTAAGGTAAAGGGTATTATTTCTTTCGTATTTGTAAGGGGTATTATTTCTTTTGTATTCATGAAGAGAGCTTCTGTTATTCCCTTCTTTATTATTATGTTGGAATAACCTGTCTATGGGAAGTACCGCATACATGGTGAAATTCTTCTGTTATTCCATTCTTTATGATTCTGTTGGAATATCATGTCTATGCGGATTACGCATGACCTGGTTCCATTCTTTATTATTCTGTTGGAATATCTTGTATATGAGGATTACACATGGCATGGTTCCATTCTTTATGATTCTGCTGGAATAACTTTTCTGTGTGGATTACGCACACCTGGTGAATTCTTCTGTTATTCCATTCTTTATTATTCTGTTGGAATAACATGTCTATGTGGATTACCGCATGCATGGTGAATGACCTTTCGTATTTATTCTCTATTAAATTGTAGAAATGATCTGTCTACGTGGATTACCGCATGGCGGATGAAAATCCATTTGCAGTTTCGTATATTCTATTATACTCGTATGAGATATCATTTCTTTTGTAATCGTCATGAAATATAATTTTATTTGGTATTTTATTTATGAGTTACTATTCACAGGTTACTATTCACCCGGTTATTATTCATTCTAGTATTATTCACTCGGGTATTCGGGGCACTTTTCGTGTTGGAGTACTATTCACGGGTTACTATTCACCCAAATTACTATTCACCCGAATATTATTCACTCGGGTATTTGGGGTACTTTTCATGTTGGGGTACTATTCAAGAGGTACTATTCTCGAAGTACTATTCACGGGGTACTATTCACGGGGTACCATTTACCCGAAAAATATATTTTTGTTATGTCCAAATTTATTTTGGTATATGACTATTATTCTTGAATTTTACTCCACAAAGCAGTATCATGTTGACAATTTGGATATTTTCAAACTCTGGATAAATTTAAAGTCTTTAATATTTATCCTTGATTTCGTTCGATTTGATTTCGTTGGATTAAATCTTATATCATTGTCATCATCCTTATTCTTATATTATGATGAAAGTCATCTTTGGCTTACGTGTAAAGATGGACTGTTGATTATTAGTTTTACAGTTGTATATCTTTGGCTTACGTGCAAAGATGGACTGTTGATTATTGGTTTTACAGTTGTATATCTTTGGCTTACATGCAAAGATAGACTGTTGATTATTGGTTTTACAGTTGTATATCTTTGGCTTACGTGCAAAGATGAACTATTGATTGATGAGTATCTTTGGCTTACGTGCATAGATGGACTTGGTATGATTATGGGATTATTCGGTATAATCATGACCGTAATGTAACGAACGATGTGGTAAAAGTCATCATTGACATGTAGTTCATTGATGGATAGTTGTTGGTATGATTATGACCAGGGATTATTCGGTATAATCATGACCATTGATGATTACATGAATATCCTTGGTCGTGGTGCAGGGATGATTCAATGATGTGGTTTATTTATTAAGTTGAGTCTCAGCGATAAAGTTGATGAAAAACTTTTTAAATCATAGAAGATAGTAGATTTTATGCTCTACTTGACTCTTCTAATGGATTGTTTATTTTCGCTGCAGTTGTTGATCTAAAACTTGTTGTCTATTGTATTCTATCAGTTGTTATACTGTTGAAGGCTAAGGATAATTTATTCTTCATTATCTTAGTCATAATATTTCTTACTGGGCTAGTTGAGCTCACCCTTTCTTTCATTGTTCTCTTCAGGAAATGAGAATATAACTGGGACGAGTCGGGGAATGGAGTGATGATCCAGTATAAGTGGCTTTAGTAGTCCTCACTATTCTACGGAATAATGTGATAACAATTGTAATGAGGACTCCATTGAGTGTGGATATTGTCTAGATGACAATATTCTTGTTTAAACTCTCAGCTATGTTTTGTCGTATTTTACACGACTGTTGTATAATTAAGTTGTATTTGACTTTATGTACCATGTATTTGGAGACTCAAGATGGGTGATGTATACCTGTTTTGGGGCGCCACAACTTCCATTCTGAGAATTTCACGAATTCGACGATTATTGTCCAATCGTGTGAATTCCGGCAAAACTATATTATTAACTATTTGTTCATCATTCCAAATGGATTTATTTCAATATCTAGTCATCTCAACTTACATGATACAACAACTTACATTCAAATTAGATTATGGCTTATTTCTTATGAGTTCATAACTTAATAATTCCAATCATACAAGACTTTCATTTCCTTATGACTTACTCTTAATTAAGTCATTTAAGCTACATGATTACATCTTATTATTCATACAAACTTGACGAGTTCATATGTGTATTCTATAACTTCATAACTTGTTTAGGTTCAAGTTACTTATTCATTTCTTTCCTCAACTCGGTTACCGCTGGCACCCACACTCTCCCTTCGAATCTCAAAATACTGTCTTTATCCATTTTGAATCTCTCTTCTTCATTTTCTGCGATCATTTTCCTGATTTTCTCGAACTCTTCATCCTTCTCTTGTGATTCCTTTACTCTGTCCAACAAGGTTGGACGAGCCTCCATTGAAAATAATTTATCTTCAGACCTCACCAGTCCTTTTACCTCTATTTCCAATTTCTCCATTTCCCTTATTAACTCCTCCTGAGTTGTCAGTTGCAACAACTTCTCCCTCCCTTTCCTGCTTAGCGCGTTGGCTACTACATTTGCCTTTCCTAGGTGATAAAGAATATCGCAGTCATAATCCTTGATTAATTCTAACCACCTTCTCTGACGCATGTTCAACTCCTTTTGTGTAAAGATATATTTCAGACTCTTGTGGTCCGTGTATATCTCACATTTCTCTCCGTACAAATAATGCCTCCAAATCTTTAACGCAAAAACTACTGCCGCTAACTCTAAGTCGTGAGTAGGGTATCATTTTTTGTAATCCTTTAATTGTCATGATGCGTACGCAATGACCTTGCCATTATGCATTAGCACACAGCCAAGTCCTTTGTACGACACATCACCATCTTCCTTGTTAGATTGGTCAACGGGGTCGCTATCTTAGAAAAATCCTAGATAAATATTCGATAGTACCAAACTAACCCTAAGAAACTTCTTACTTCAGTTGGCATCTTTGGCTGTTCCAAATTACTTATTGCTTCTACCTTTCCAGGGTCTACTAAAATTCCATCCTTATCCACCACGTGTTTTAAGAATTGAACCTTCTTCATCCAAAATTCACACTTAGAAAATTTTGCATACAACTTCTCCTTTCTTAGCGCCTCTAAAACCATCTTCAGATGTTCGGCGTGTTCTTCTTCCGTCTTTGAGTAGATCAAGATATCGTCGATGAAAACTACTACGAATTTATCTAAGAATGGCTTGAAGACTCGGTTCATCATGTCCATAAATGTTGTCGGAGCATTTGTCAACCCGAATGACATCACCGAAAATTTGAAATGTCCGTAACGAGTTCGGAATGCAGTTTTTGATATGTCATCCTCCCATACCTTCAACTGGTGATAACCCATCCATTGATCTATCTTTGAAAAACACTTCGCTCCCTTAAATTGATCAAAAAGGTCGTCAATTCTTGGTAACGGATATCTATTCTTGATTGTTACTATGTTTAATTCTCGATAATCGATACAGAGCCTCATCGATCTGCCCTTCTTTTAAGCAAACAACACTGGTGCTCCCCAAGGAGACACACTTGGTCGTATATAACCCTTATCTAGAAACTCTTGCAATTGTATCATCAATTCCTTCATTTCTACTGGCGCCATATGATATGGACCTTTCAAATTTTGTTATGTTCCCAGTGCTAAGTCTATTACGAATTTGATTTCTCTGTCTGGCGGAAGACTAGGCAGATCGTCCAGAAATACATCTTTAAATTCTCTCACTATGGGTATATCCTTAATTTCCACTCCCTTTTTCCGAGTATCAACAATGTAAGCTAAGTAACCTACACATCATTTCCTTAACAATTTCTTGGCATGCATCATCGTAAGGCAACATGATTGCTTAAGCGATGAGCTACCATAGAACAATACCTTAGACTTATTCGAAGTCTGAAGGTTTACACTTTTATTTTGACAATCAATTATCGTCGCATGGTTATACAACCAATCCATTCCCAATATTACGTAAAACTCAACCAATCTTATCGGAATCAAGTCTACGCTTAGTTCATGATCTCTAATGTTTGCGCGACAATTTCGGTAAACATATTCTACAGGGGTTACTTTCTTATTTGCAACTTCTATGTTCAAAGGATTTCCTAATCGTTCTCGGGGTAAATCAAGTCGACTAGAAAATTCCTCAGATAAAAGAACAGGTGGCACCTGATTCAAATAATGCATAGGCATTTATATCATTGATCGAGATAATACCTGACACAACGTCCTTCACAGCTACTGCGTACTGGACGGTCATGTTAAAGGTCCTGGTGGTTGGGCGATTGGATTGTGTCGGTCCACCAATCATCAGTTTATTGCCTCCCCCTTGCTGGTCACTTCCTCCGTTGCTCCCTTTCTTTGGGCATTCCTTAATCACGTGGTCTGCCAAGCCACAAGCAAAACAACCTTTGATCTTCTTGGGCTTCGAGCAGTTGGGCAAAATATGTCCTTCTTGGCCACAGTTATAGCAGGTATTGTGTCCCTTCCAGCATTCACCCTGGTGATTCTTTCCACACTATGGGCATCCCTCAGCCCTCTTCTTAAAATCTCAACGAAACTTCCCCACTTGATTGTTGTGATTTTTGATGTTGTTATTGTTCTCCCACTTCCTCTTTCCTAAATTACTTCCCCCACTACTGCTTCCTCCATGAATATCTCCTCCCGTGTTCTTACCCTTCTTTTCCTTGTTATACAAACTCAAGGCTTCACTACCTCCTTCTCAATAATGGCCTTCTCCAGCAATGTTGCAAATGAATTGATCTGAAGAATTGACACCTTGTTGAACAACCAAGGTTTCATACCTTGCTCAAAATGTCTAGCTTTCCTCTCTTCATCCCCTACCTGGTGTTCTGCAAACCGGGCTAGCTCATTGAACTTAGTCGTGTATTGTGCCACCGTTACGTATCCTTGCTTAAGTTTTAAGAACTTTACCTCAATTATGTTTTTCATGCTTTAAGGGAAATAATTCTCGAAAAATAGAGTCTTGAATCTCTCCCATGCTACTATCCTTTCTCTTGCTCTTTGTTGGTTCGCCTCCCACCAGTAGTTCGCCTCGCCTCTCATCATGTAGGTGGAAAACATTGCCTTCTGGTCTTCACCCACACGAACGATGGTGAAGGCCTTTTCTATTTCCTTAATCCATGTCTGCACCATGATCGGATCTATAGTACCCATGAATTTCGGAGGTCCTACACTCCTAAAGTTCTTAAAGTTCGTAACTGGTACTGCATGGGGATTGGGTGGTCTTGGTTCGTTTCTTCCCCTAAGAACCTCCCCTAACAAATCTACTAGCCTTCGTATAGGGTCTACTTGTCCTCTCTCATCATTGACCAACTCTTCTGGTGCGGTTAGTCTACGTCTGGGCGGCATTTTTCTGTATCACAAAATTTCCATTTTTATTATCTTGTTTTATTACTCAAACATTTCTCAATAAAAAAGGAATAAACTTTTATAACACATTTTGAAAATAAGATCATTTATATTCATATGCCAAATCATTACATCGACGTGATCATCCCTAGCATACTTCTATAAATGTCAACACATATCCCCTAATATATCACAAAAGATGGGGACAAATACTAACATACTACCCCTCTAACATTTTTCAAAAGTTTGGGGTTTACAACTATCTCATATCTTACACAAAAGACTGATATTACATTACGATATATACATCACATAAATGAAATACTACAACTACTAAATTCCTAACACCTAGACCTCAATCTAACATTCCACGCTCCACAACGCTATTGTACTCATTTTGAGTTATGTACGCCACCAAGTCCCTGCTTATGGTATGACGGGTCTGTCCCTGCTCCGCTGGGTAATAATATACACCATCAATAAATCTCTCCATGTTCGTGCGTAAAGTATAGCCCATCTTATTCATCTTTCTTCTCTTGCATCTCACATCATCTTCCAGGTCATTAGCTATGAGACCCTAGATTTTATGAATAAAGATTTAATTTTCTCGAAATAGTTTTTCAAATATTATGGTGTGGAATTGAGATGGTGTTATAGTTGTGGGTAGTATTTATAAATTTTGAAAAGTATGCAAGTTATTGTATAATATTCGATTTGTCGGGGAATATTCTTTTTGTCGGAGAATATCCGTATGACGGTACAATCATTGGTGGACCCCACAATGGAATTATTGTCGGATTGAGAAAATGACAAAAATATTTTATGAAAATAACGGCGAAAGTTTTACCATTAATATTGTTGAACTACTACTCGGTAGTAAAAAAGTACGAAGAATACGCTGCGTGGTGGCATAAGTAGACACACAGATTGATTATTGATGCTTACGTGATAAGTCACTCGCTTTTGTTTTATTGGTATTATTAATGTAATAAAAATGAAAAGCTTTTTATATAAAATGTAATACTTTTATAAAGTTATTCGTTTTATTAGACTATAAATAGAATATATTATATTTTATTATGCATAGTACTGATAGTGTTTTGCATAGTAAAATCTTTTTATATAAAAATGTAATACTTTTATAAAGTTATTCGTTTTATTAGATTATAAATAGAATATATTATATTTTATTTAAAAGATTTTGTTTTAAATCTGGACCGTTCATGAATTAGTTACTATGCAGTCCATTCTTCTATGAATAGAAGCTCATTCCTTCATTATTTCTTACGAATTCACTGAAACTCTAGAGAGAGAAATTATAGAGAGAAAGAAGAAAAGTATTATGCTACTTCACTACTCCTACATCCAGTACTCTTCTTCTTAAGGTAAGGGATATTATTTGTTGTACTCGTAAGGGGTATTATTTCTTTTGTATTCATGAAGAGAACTTCTGTTATTCCATTCTTTATTATTATGTTGGAATAACATGTCTATGCGAAGTACTGCATATATGGTGAAATTCTTCTGTTATTCCATTCTTTATTATTATGTTGGAATAACCTATCTATGCGAAGTACCGCATATATGGTGAAAGTCTTCTATTCCATTCTTTATTATTCTGTTGGAACATCCTGTTTCATGCGTTTACATGATGACTCGTTCCGTTATTTATTATTAGGTTGGAATATCTTATGCGTGCATTTTCGCATGACGGTTCCATTATTTATTATTTCGTTGGAATATCCACGTCTGTGTGTTTACGCATGACCTGGTTCCGTTATTTATTATTCTGTTGGAATAACCTGTTTGTGCAGTCTATCGCATACCTGGTGATTTCTTTTGTTATTCCATTCTTTATTATACTCAGTTGGTTAAAGTTTTGGCTTTTATACTCCATAAAATTAGTGGAATATCCTTGATATTTCCGCTTCATCCAGTATCTTTTCATGGAAATATTCTTCTGAGCATTCTTGAATTTTACTCCACAAAGAATTATCATGTTGATAATTTGGACGTTATTGGTTCTTGGATAAATTAATTCTTGAACTTGTTTTATTGAATTCTTATATCATTGTCACCATCCTCATGTTTATATTATGTTGAAAGTCATCTGTGGCCTGTAGTGCATAAATGGACTTGGTATGATTATGACCAGGGATTATTCGGTATAATCATGACCGTAATGTTACAAATGATGTGGTAAAAATCCTCATTGGCCATAGTGCATTGATGGACAGTTATTGGCATGATCATGACCATTGATGAATACACGAATATCCTTGGCCCGTAGTGCATGGATAATTTATGGTCGTGATACTAATGAATATTCTTGGTCGTAGTGCAGGGATGATGTGGATTATTTATTAAGCTTAGTCTCAGCGATAAAAGTAATGAAAAACCTTTTAAATCATAGAAGATAGTAGATTTTATTCTCTACTTGACTCTTCTAATGGATTACTTGTTCCGCTGCAGTTAAACTTGGTGTTTGTTATATTTTATCAGTTTAACACTGTTGAAGGCTAATGATAATTTATTCTGCATTATCTTAGTCATAATATTTCTTACTGGGCTAGTTGAGCTCACCCTTTTACTTTCATTATTCTCTTCAGGAAATGAGAACGTAGCAGGGACTAGTCGGGGAACAAAGTGATGGTCCTAGATGGTGCATTAGTAGTCCTCACTATTCTGTGAAATAGTGTGATAATAAATGTAATGAGGACCCCATTGAGTTTGTATATTTTCTAGATGAAAATATTTGTATTAAAACTCACAGCATATGTTTAGTCATATTTTACACGACTGTTGTATAATTAAGTTTGTATTTGAATTATGTACCATGTATTTGGCGACTCAAGATGGGTGATGTATACCTATTTTGGGGGCGTCACATTAGCCCTATCATTGGCTTCCTCCCATTTTTTCTCAAAGTGAATCCTCTCCATCACTTCCATCTCCAGATATGCCCGAAGAACCTCATTCTCAACTTTCTCACTAAGCTCCCTCTGCTCAGACTCCTCTAGCTTAACTACCAATTCCACATTCCTAGCTATTGAATGGTGAAAAAGAGTGCCCATCTTTACTCCTGCTTCCTTGCGATATGCAAGTTCTACTTCCAACTCCTGCATCTTCCACTTCCTCTGGTGGTCCTCGTCCCTTAATTTTTGGAACTCGGACTCCCTCTCTTGAGCCTCAGCCTCCACCCCTTGACTCTACATCCTAACTCCAAGATCTTCTCCTCATACTCACCCAGCATCTGATCCTCAAATGTAGTCTCATCGGGATCTTCTATGGGCTCCTCCTCCATAGGTTCCTCATCTGGATCCGCCTCTACAGGAAATGGCTCCATCTCTTCCTCTTCATCATCATCATTGATAGGAGCCACTGCGAAAATGGGCTCAGTTATCATTGGTGCCTCATACACCACGTGTATGTCACGAGGCTCCTCCTCTACTACTCGGCTAGATCCTCCCAAGTCTGTCATCCTACAACCACAAACACAAGACAACAAACAACAAACTCCATCAGAACAAAATTCATTGCATGGAATGAAAATATATTACATAATGCCACTAACTCGCTAGGAAAACTCTATATGAGTTTTATCTCCTTCTATCTTCTAAGTTCTTCGAAGTTATAATCTAAGGACTCTCATTCCTAAGGTTTATAACTATGGCTCTGATACCAACTTATGATGCCCCCAAATTCAAACCACTGATATCTCGAATTCGGTTTGCCACGTGCTACAAATCTAATGACTAAATATATCTCATGCAACGGAAATAACAGAATAGATTACATTTATTTAATATAATCATTCATGTCCCAAGTTTTCGTAACTTAAACATCTCTTACATACCTAAAACATACATAAACATATCTTAGGCATAACTAATACATAATACAATTTATGTCTTTATATAATCATAAAACTTCCAAATAAACATGAAACTGCTTCGTAGCTTTATCCTTGCCCTTATTAGTGTCGGAGGGTCCGCCTTGCTCTGTCTTAACTAAAATGTTTTTAGGGAAAGCAAGAATGAGCAACAAGTTTAGCTCAACAAATAATATAGCAATAAGAGTGTTCAATATAATTTTAAATTTTCTCAAGGGTACATCAATATACGATAGTTCAAGGATAATAAGAAGTATCAATGGTTCTCAACAATAGTCGCTAAGGACATAAAGATATCAATAAGATTCAACGCTTAATCAATTCGGGATTTCAAAGTAATAAATACTAAGCAGTCACTAAGGAATGTGAACTTCTACTAGAATTAACAGTAATAAACTGATAATCCAATAAAAATGAGTACAACAAGTGATCAGCCTAAAGTACCCTACGTTATGCATAACATTTAATCATACAAATGTGCGCACGTCGGTCTCCCGATAAAGAAATAATTCCCCTTCAAGGAGGGTTTTTCATCTCAGTCAATTATAAGAGTCTGCACCAATTCAATTGGTTTGGATCGCTTTCAAATTAAGATTTAGGTCTAGCCGAATCAAATGGCATAGACCGCTCTTTAAATGTATACAAGAACAATTATAAGTTCAATACTCGAAATCAAAGTTCAAAGAATATAAACAACTCTATTCTAACTATAAAACATTAGGTCATAAGATAAGAATCATATTTTCAATTATTTACTTGTACAACCAATAATAGTACAAGCTCAAGTAATGCTCAATAAAGAGTAGGGTTTGAGTACTTGCACATATTCAAAGTTGTGTAAGATAGGAAACTTGCGTAATCATAGATTCCTTCCATAAAGTAAATGCATAGGTTAGGATACTTGCCTCAAGCGTAGTTTACCAAAGCATAGCTAATCAACTTTTTTTTTGAATCCTATTATAACATAGTTACACGTATAGGATATTCATTAGTTACGTACATTCAATACCAATACTTGATATGTAAGTTCAAATGCAAACATACGACTCAAACTTAGTCTTATAGTTCCATACATATGTCATCACATACCTTACATACACATAGCACAAAATCAGTTTGTAAGACACTATGAAATCAAATAACATAGTTCGTAATCCTCTTTTGACTTAACGTTCAAAAGTTTATAAACACATATTCAATCTATGATTTTTATCATTAGCATGTTTATTGATACTTTGAATATTGTATTTATACATGTATTACAGATTAAGGCAACAATACAAGCATGCACCACATCTTAGATCACAAACAATTTAGGTAGTCTTCACTGTAGGGTGGCGCAGTTGTGCCCTTGTTAATCTTAGGGACGGTGCAGCTACGTTGTTCTCTAGCCTAACCAGAGTTGAGCTTTGCATTTCCTATTTTTATCTCATTTCTTAGCACACTAGGACAATTACACTTATCATGCATACATGCTAGAGGGATTTACATACACGTATGACCATCCTAAGCTCACCTTTACATGTTAGGGTATTAGTTTAGGATTTCCAAGGAGTTTAGGCACAATAGGGTCATAGAACCACAAGGCCTACTAGGTGAACCATATGTACATGTGAGAAGGTTATATAAACTGTAATATGCATGCTCGTAAGTGTTCACATTATTTATTCATAGCTAGCATCATTTATCACTTTAAAACATAGTTAAACTCATGTTTGGTTAACGTTCATTACGTCTAACACATAAAAAAACATGTTTAGAGACACAATGAACATAAACATGCCATCTTCAATCTTCAGTACTTAACTACTAACACAAATGCAATTTAGTTTGAAAAATATCCGAGTTTACTTTTGAAATCATTTTAAACTTGAACAATGCAATTTAACACACACAAAATATCTTTAAATCTCTTTTTATGTGTAGTTAAGTCATGTTTTCATATTCACAAAGTCAGAACGTACTCCATGTGGTATTCATGGATATTAGTTTCAATATGTCAAGTTTTCTTTGAAAACGTCATTTAACTCAAAGCCTAAACAAGTTTTTCAGGGATAAAGGAACTATAAATTACAACTCATACTCCTTAATGTCCATAAACCAATCATATATCTATACTATTGTGCTCAGAATTTGCAGAATGTGAGTTTCATTGAAGTTCATTTTTGAATCTTTAAGCTTTTGTTATAAAACTCTTACTAAATCATGTTGGACAATTCATACCTCATAAGAAAGCTTTATACCACATGTTATACTTCTTTTCATGCATGTATAGGTCATAATACCAGATTAGAAATAATATAGTACAACAAAAACCAGAATCTAGTTCTGGGAACTGGCCCAGCTGCGATGCACCCTAGTACAAATTGGGCGCAGTTGCGCCCTTCTTGAACCAGAACCAGAAAGGTGCTCTATTCTGCAGAGTATCAACCCAACTTCGATTTCTTCAGTTTAAACATGCTCAAGTTCATTATTAGAGGTTCCATACATGTATACACACTTCACAAACACTTTGGTAGGACCATTCAAAATCTAATTTGCAAGAATTTAGTAGAATTTCCATTATTTGCCGACTTTGAAATTACGTATTCAAGAAAGAATTTTACCTTCTTTGTAGCTTAGTATGCATAGTTCCTTCTCTCTGCACTATCTAGACTCATCCTCAATTACCAGTAACTCACACTGTCAAACTTAGAATTTGACAGATAATTTTACAGTAACGGGAAATGAAGAAGAAGTTGCCTTCTTATAGATAAATGGTGGACTGGTTAATGGGTTTACACTAAGTTTGGAATCCATGATGTAGAAGAAGAAAATAATGGATATCAAAGGGTTGCTCAACCACCACTTCCCAGCCATTTTCATAGCCAATCATCACCTAGTTATAGCCATTGTTCATTGGTCTGCAGATTACGTAAAGGAAAAATAGAACACTGTTTGGGCAACTGAATTTGGAACAATGGTTTAAGTGCTCAGCAACTTAGTTAAATAATTCTTAGTTTGGTTTCTTTGATTTCCAAAAATATAATTTTAATGTGTTAATGCTACTACAATATGAAATGTTAAAGATTTAATATATACACATATCATATAATCCATGTACATTGGGTTCACATAATTTAATATTTAATGCAAATAAAATAACGCAGTTAGGTATTATTGTCTGGGTATTCCCCATAGAAATTATTATTGCACATATATCAATATTATATCACTATCCAATATTAAATGTCCATTTTAAACATTTAATCCTTTTTTAAATTTCTGGAATATACAGTTAATTAATTATGTATTAAAATGTCACATATGATTTTATTGAGCTAATGGGTACCTCATACCATTTAAATTTACTCTTATCATATGATGTCACACATTACAATAATGTTCCATTTAACAGTCACTGCAATAACTAACTCTTCAAGTTTCACATCAAGTAGCAATTGCGCTTGATTTTGTAGATCTGAGGAGGCGCAATTTTATGGCCCTTGACAATGTCAAACTAGTTTAGGTTCATGACAGTTCCGACTTCTATTACCATACTAGTTTCATATAACATAAACTAAATTCCAGATGGATAATACTACTAGTTAAAGAGTCTATTTATTCCATACATGGAATTATACAATCACATATAATTAATCTTCCTCTTATTAAACTGTTTCATCTTAATTCATTTAGTAAGTTTCATTATGCCACACTAGGAAAATTCTCATAAGCTTTATGTGAGATCCCGAATTTTATGAAATAAAGGTATTCAATTTTTCTATTTTGGTAAAAAGTTAAATTGATAAAAGTTTAAAATTAAGGGTGATATTTGAAAATTTTGCAAAGTAAGCAACTTGTTATAAAATATTCGTTGTGTCAGGGAATATTCATTTTAACAAGGAATATTCGTACGACGGCACAATCATTGGTGGACCCCACAACGGAAGTATTATCGTAGTTAGAAAATGATAGAATTATCTTTTTATAAAAATAACGGTGAAAGTTTTACTGTTAAACTGTTGAACTATCCGGTAGTAAAAGTACAGTAATACGCGTGGTTGCATAGTAGCACATGGTATTTATTATTGATGCTTACGTGAGAAGTCAATCAGTTATACTCAATTATTGCTACAATAATTGTTGCATCATATCTCTCATATTATTGATTCAATTATTGTCATAGTATCATCTGTATAATATGTTATTTTATTAAATCAATAATTGAGATGACAAAGTTATTCATATTATTATTTGCAATATTGACAATGTCTAAAAGTTCTGTCAATGAGAGGTTAGATAATCTAATTGCGCGCCAATAGGGAGAAATCCTTATCGGAAAGCTCCCTATTTCCTAAGAACGACCTGGTTGTTAAATATTATGAGTTATAATATTAATGATGAATAAGTGTGTGTTTATTAAAGATGAAATTGATAGTTCCATTGTGTTGGAATTATTAGTGTTAGTAGAAATTGACAATTATTTCAATATTAATTGATGTCTGGAAGTTATACTGACCAGTCGGGTAATTAATCGGATAAATGAGCAATTAATTGCTATTAATTCACATGCTTATAACTATTTGTTCACATGTGTATACTATTGATTCACATGCATGTACTATTAGGGGAGTTGGTGCAAGATTGATAATACTTGCATGACTAAGTTAAAAATAGAGGTATAGATGGAGGTATTATACTGTAATTCGTATTTTCACATGTCTAGAACTATTGATTCACATGATTTACTATTGATTCACATTATTTATTATTAGGGGAGGTGGTCCAAGTTTGATAATACTTGCAGGAATAAATTAAAAATGAAGAAAAAGAGGAAGGTATTATATTGTAATATTTCGAGCCCAAAAACGTGCAATTATCGAAACTATATTTTCCTATAAATAGAAGCTCATTCTTCCTTCATTTCTCACTAATTCACTAAAGCTATAGAGAAATTATTATAGAGAGAAATTATAGAGAGAAAGAAGAAGAGAAGTCCATTACCTCACTATTCCAAAGAACCGCTTTTCTTTTTTTAAGGTAAGGGGTATTATTTCTTTTCAGATTCATGAAGAGAGCTTCATTATTCCATTCTTTATTATTATGTTGGAATAACCTATCTATGTGAAGTACCGCATACATGGTGAAATTCTTACGTTATTTCATTCTTTATTAGTCGGTTGGAATATCATGTCATGTATGCGGATTCGCATGACACTGGTTACATTCTTTATTATTTCATTGGAATATCACTGCGTGCGTACACGTATGACCTGGTTCCATTATTTATTATTCTTTTGGGAATAACCTGTCTGTGCGGTCTATCACATGCCTAGTGAATTCTTCTGTTATTCCATTCTTTATTATTCTGTTGGAATAACATGTCTATGTGGATTACCGCATGCATGGTGAATGACCTTTCGTATTCATTCTTTATTAAATTGTGGAAATGATCTGTCTACGTGGATTAACGCATGGCGGATGAAAATCCATTTGCAGTTTCGTATATTCTATTATTCTCGTATGAGATATCATTTATTTTGTACTCGTCATGAAATATAATTTTATTTGCTATTTTATTTACGAGTGACTATTCACGGGTTATTATTCACCCGGTTACTATTCACTCTAGTATTATTCACTCGGGTATTCGGGGCACTTTTCGTGCCGGGATACTATTCACGAGTTACTATTCACGGGTTACTATTTACCCGGTTACTATTCACTCTAGTATTATTCACTCGGGTATTCGGGGCACTTTTTGTGCCGGGGTACTATTCACGAGTTACTATTCACAGGTTACTATTCACTCGAAAACTATATTTCTTTTCTGTCCAAATTATTTTTGAGACATGAATATTATTATTGAATTTTACTCCACGAAGCAGTATCATGTTGACAATTTGGATATTTTTAAACTCTTCATAAATTTAAAGTCTTTAATATTTATCATTGATTTCGTTTAATTAATGCTTATATCATTGTCATCATCCCCATGCTTATATTGTGATGAAAGTCATCTTTGGCTTACGTGCATAGATGGACTGTTTATTATTGGTTTTACAGTTGTATATTTTTGGCTTACGTGCAAAGATGGACTTTTGATTATTGGTTTTATAGTTGTATATCTTTGGCTTACGTGCAAAGATGGACAGGTGTATGACATGATCATAACCACTGGTGATAATAACGAATATCCTTGGCCCATAGTGCATGGATAATTTGATGATGTGATTGGTAGGATCATGACCATTAGTTAACAGTTTAATGTATTTGGCCGTAGTGCACTGACAAACAATTGATTGGTATGATCATGACCATTGGTTATATAGTTAAATATCTTTGGCCCGTAGTGCAAAGATAGACAACTGATTGGTATGATAATTGTTATTACATTTGAATATCTTTAGCCTTTGGGGTAGGGATATTGAGTAAACGTTCTATTAAGCCTTTGTGGCAAGGAGAAACTGTTGATTTACATGATTATAAATATGAATTATAGATTTAACTATAATCTTTGGTGGTTTAGGTGAAGACAGATGATGATAGTTCTTTTTATCTTGGGTATAACAAAGAACTGTTGTTGAGTATTACAAGAATGAAATATTAACGATGGACTTTTGATCTAGAAGAGATAGTAGACATTTTGTTCTACTTGACTCTTCTAATGGATTGCTTATTCCACTGCAGTTGTTGATCTAAAACTTGTTGTCTATTATATTCTATCAGTTTTTATACTGTTGAAGGCTAAGGATAATTTTTTCTGCATTATCTTGGTCATAATATTTCTTACTGGGCTAGTTGAGCTCACCCTTTTCTTTCACTGTTCTCTTTAGGAAATGAGAATATAGCTGGGACTTGTCGGGAAATGGAGTGATGGTCCGAGATGGTGGCTATAGTAGTTCTCACTATTCTGTGAAATAGTGTGACAATAAATGTAATGAGGACTTCATTTGAGTTTGAATACTATCTATAAGACAATATTCGTGTAAAAACTCTAACCTACGTTGTTGTCGTATTGTATAAAAGAAGTTTGTATTTGATTTATGTACCATGTATTTGGCAACTAAAGATAGGTGATGTATACCTGTTTTGGGGGCGTCACATTTGGTATCAAAGCTTAGGGATATGATCCCTAGCTGAGATATGAGACTAGAACTAGGAGGGGAGAGACGGGTTAATCTTTCGCTAGTATGACTTACCTAAGCTTATGTGTTATTTAATTGGTCGGTCAGAGTGTAGGGATAATATGTGGTATATAGATTAACCCTTGTTTTGAAACTATATTCTAGAATGATATCTGAAATATAGGAGATGAGAAATGGGAAAATCATGATAGAGAGGAAATAATCGGGAAGGTATAATCCGAAAAGAAAGCAAGGTATTCTCATCTCTTCGAACTACCAGGTACGTAAATTTCGAGGGCAAAATTTCATAAAGAGGAGAGATTGTGAGATCCCGAATTTTATGAAATAAAAGTATTCAATTTTCTATTTTGGTAAATAGTTAAATTGATAAAAGTTTAAAGTTAAGGGTGATATTTGAAAATTTTGCAAAGTAAGCAAGTTGTTATAAAATATTCGTTATGTCGGGGAATATTCGTTTTAACAAGAAATATTCATCTGACGACAAGCACAATCATTGGTGGACCCCATTAACTAAGTATTGTCGTAGTTAGAAAATCCACGTAATTATCTTTTATAAAAATAACTACGAAAGTTTTACCGTTAAACCGTTGAACTACCGTAGTAAAAGTAAAGAATACGATGTCTGGCATGGTTGCATAGTAGCACACGATATTGATTATTGATGCTTACGTGAGAAGTCACTCAGTTATACTCAATTATTGCTACAATAATTGATGCATCATATCTCTCATATTATTGATTCAATTATTGTCACAATATCATCTGTATAATATGTTATTTTATTAAATCAATAATTGAGACGACAAAGTTATTCATATTATTATTTGCAATATTTACAATGTCTAGAAGTTCTGTCAAGGAGAGGTTAGATAATCTAATTGTGCGCCAATAGGGAGAAATCCTTATCGAAAAGCCCCCTCTTTCCTAAGAACGACCTGGTTGTTAAATATTATGAGTTATAAAATTAATGATGAATACATTTGTGTTTATTAAAGATGAAATATATAGTTCTATTGTGTTGGAATTATTAGTGTTAGTGGAAATTAACATTTCTTTTGATATTAATTGATGTCTGGAAGTTATACTGATCAGTCGGGTAATTAATCAGATAAATGAGAAATTAATTGCTATTAATTCACATGATTATAACTATTTGTTCACATGTGTGTACTATTGATTCACATTCTTGTAATATTAGGGGAGTTGGTGCAAGATTGATAATACTTGCATGACTAAGTTAAAAATAGAGGTATAGATGGAGTCTTATCGTAATTCATATTTTCACATGTCTAGAACTATTGATTCACATGATTTACTATTGATTCACATTATTTACTATTAGGGGAGGTGGTGCAAGTTTGATAATACTTGCAGGACTAAATTAAAAATGAAGAAAAAGAGGAAGGTATTATACTGTAATATTTCGATCCCCAAAATGTGCAATTATCGAAACTATAGTTTTCTATAAATAGAAGCTCATTCTTCCTTCATTTCCCACCAATTCACTAAAGTTATAGAGCAATTATTATAGAGAGAAATTATAGAGAGAAAGAAGAAGAGAAATCTTCTACCTCACTATTCCAGTATCCAGTTTTCTTCTAAGGTAAGGGGTATTATTTCTTTCGTATTCATGAAGAGAGCTTCTGTTATTCCATTCTTTATTATTATGTTGGAATAACTTGTCTATGCGAAGTACCGCATACATGGTGAAATTTTTCTGTTATTCCATTCTTTATTATTATGTTGGAATAACTTGTCTATGTGAAGTACCGCATACATGGTGAAATTCTTCTGTTATTCCATTCTTTATTATTCTGTTGGAATATCCTGTCTATGCGGATTACGCATGACCTGGTTCTATTCTTTATTATTCTGTTGGAATATCCTGTTTATGCATATTACGCATGACCTGGTTCCATTCTTTATTATTTTGTTGGGAATAACCTGTATGTGCGGTCTATCGCATGCTTGGTGAATTCTTCTGTTATTCCATTCTTTATTATTCTGTTGGAATAACCTGTCTATATGGATTACCACATGAATGGTGAATGACCTTTCGTATTCATTCTTTATTAAATTGTGGAAATGATCTGTCTACGTGGATTACCGCATGGCAGATGAAAATCCATTTACAGTTTCGTATATTCTATTATACTCGTATGAGATATCATTTCTTTTGTACTCGTCATGAAATATCATTTTATTTGGTATTTTATTTACGAGTTACTATTCACGGGTTACTATTCACCCGGTTACTATTCACACTAGTATTATTCACTCGGGTATTCGGGGCATTTTTCGTGTCGGGGTACTATTCACGAGTTACTATTCATGGGTTACTATTCACCTGGTTACTATTCACTCTTGTATTATTCACTCGGGTATTCGGGGCACTTTTCGTGTCGGGGTACTATTCACGAGTTACTATTCACCCAAAAACTATATTTCTTTTCTGTCCAAATTATTTTTGAGACATGAATATTATTGTTGAATTTTACTCCACAAAGCAGTATCAGGTTGACAATTTGGATATTTTTAAACTCTGGATAAATTTAAAGTTTTTAATATTTATCCTTAATTTCATTTAATTAATGCTTATATCATTGTCATCATCCTCATGCTTATATTGTGATGAAAGTCATCTTTGGCTTACGTGCATAGATGGACTGTTGATTATTGGTTTTACAGTTATATATTTTTGGCTTACGTGCAAAGATGGATTGTTGATTATTAGTTTTATAGTTGTATATCTTTGGTTTATGTGCAAAGATGGACAGG
The DNA here is from genome assembly GCA_020205605.1 of Panax ginseng. Taxonomy (NCBI): domain Eukaryota; kingdom Viridiplantae; phylum Streptophyta; class Magnoliopsida; order Apiales; family Araliaceae; genus Panax; species Panax ginseng. The sequence continues at coordinate 82,152,236 of CM035136.1, read as the reverse complement.
TGTATGACATGATCATAACCACTGGTGATAATAACGAATATCCTTGGCCCATAGTGCATGGATAATTCGATGATGTGATTGGTAGGATCATGACCATTAGTTAACAGTTGAATGTCTTTGGCCGGAGTGCACTGACAAACAATTGATTGGTATGATCATGACCATTGGTTATATAGTTAAATATCTTTGGCCCATAATGCAAAGGTAGACAACTGATTGGTATGATCATTGTTATTACATTTGAATATCTTTAGCCTTTGGGGTAAGGATATTGAGTAAACGTTCTATTAAGCCTTTGTGGCAAGGAGAAACTGTTGATTTACATGATTATAAATATGAATTGTGGATTTAACTATAATCTTTGGTGGTTTAGGTGAAGACAGGTGATTCTAGTTCTTTTTGTCTTGGGTATAACAAAGAACTGTTGTTGAGTATTACAAGAATGAAATATTAACGATGGACTTTTAATCTAGAAGAGATAGTAGACATTTTGTTCTACTTGACTCTTCTAATGGATTACTTATTCTGCTGCAGTTGTTGATCTAAAACTTGTTGTCTATTATATTCTATCAATTTTTATACTGTTGAAGGCTAAGGATAATTTATTCTTCATTATCTTGGTCATAATATTTCTTACTGGGCTAGTTGAGCTCACCCTTTTCTTTCAATGTTCTCTTCAGGAAATGAGAATATAGCTGGGACTAGTCAGAAAATGGAGTGATGGTCTAAGATGGTGGCTATAGTAGTTCTCACTATTCTGTGAAATAGTGTGACAATAAATGTAATGATGACTTCATTTGAGTTTGAATACTGTCTATGAGACCATATTCGTGTAAAAACTCTAAGCTACGTTGTTGTCGTATTGTATAAAAGAAGTTTGTATTTGATTTATGTACCATGTATTTGGCGACTCAAGATGGGTGATGTATACCTGTTTTGGGGGAGTCACATTTTTATCAAGCTCTTCATCAATCTCACCACATTACTTTATTGTCGTGGCGTTCAACAGTTAACTTCATTTAATAGAGTTTTTATAAACCACGCCACAACAATATTTATTTATACTCAAGTAAATACTCGACTTCCATTAATTTATTTATTAAAAATCTTCAAAATTTCTCGGGTATTACACAGAGAATGTGCATGTTATAGATGGATCATAAGTACTGGATCCTAGGGTAGAGAACCCGGATTTGGGGGCGTCACATTATCTTGAACATGTGGTTGTTCTTTTGTGGTCACCACAATCTCCACACTGTCTATTAGATCTTGGATTTTATGCTTTAGAGACCAACAATATTGGGAATCATTCTCGGAGCTTCAGAATGATAAGCACATTTCTTGTTTGTGTCAAAATTAATCCCACTTGGATTAGCTGGGGGAACGAGTTGGGAAATCTTCTTTTGTGCTGTCAGAAGCTTCAGTATATTTTCCAATGAATCCCCTAAGGGTGTGAAAACTATTCGACGTCTAACCTCTCCAACCTTTTGCAATGGACGATTTGAGGATTATGTAGATGCTTGAAAAGGGGAATAATTTTTCCTTGGGATGGGCAAGTTTTGATTGCCTCTCTGAGCTTGTCCTTGCAGTACCAAGGATACATCATGTTTCTTTTTATGAACCCTTCACGGGTTATTCCCATAATTTCCAACTTGAATGTGCTCAACCACGGCTTCTAAAGTAGTAAGGTCTTTAATCTTTCCAGTCTTCAACCTCATTTCAGCCATGTCTCCGTGTTTAATATTTTTTTAGAATGGTTTTCCTATGTCTGTCACGACCCTATCGTAAAATGGAGCTTCTATATATATCAATAAATGTTATTACCATCTCAATTTCTGTCATTGACGGGCTGACTTGAGCAGCCAAGCGTCTCCACCTTTGGGCATATTCGCGGAAAGATTCACTATTTTGCTTCTTAACCTTGGTATTTTGATATTTATCTAGAGCCATTTGTGAATGGAAACTGTAGTGGTTTAGAAAAGCATAAGTTAGTTCTTCCCAACTATGAATTTTGGAATTGTCAAGTCTGGCGTGCCAGGCTCTGGCCTCTCCAGTCAGACTCTTCTGAAACAACTGCATCCTTAGTTTCTCATCTTCGGCATAAGATCCAGTTCTATAATGAACACTTTTAAATGAGTGTAAGGATCTCCTAATCCATCATATTTCTCAAAACCAAGAGTTTTAAACTTGTTTGGATAGCGGGCCCCTGGAATGATACAGAGGTCTGGGTAAGTCACACTCCCATACGCTCCAATCCCTTTGAATGATTGGATGGTTTCTTCCATTTGCTGAACTTTCTTACGAATATCACCACTTTCTCGATCCTCTTTAAGATTGGTGATTTCAGGGGTTTTGTTGGATTTTTCATGGATTTGAGGTTCAGGTATTTGTGCTTCCTTTTCTTTCTTGTCAGTATCCTAGCTTTCTCCTTGCGCAGAGGTTTCTGTTTTAGTGGGTATTTGTTGACCCTGAGTCTTTTTCGTTCTGTTCTTTCAAAAAGATAACTAATTTTGCTATCTGGTTTTTTAGTCCCTCGAACTCCTCTCAAGAAATAGAGGTAGATTCAGGTTGGGCACTTATAGTCATGTTTGAAGATGGGCTTAGTACTTTTTTAGACTTTGATCGGGTAACGGGACCAATTGATTCCCTACAAAAGGATTATGTAATTTAGTCTTGGTAAACATTAATAGTCTGCATGCTATGCAATGTGTCTATTTTTGGGGTTTTTTAATGTTTTCCTGTAAAACAGATGTCAGTTGTTTTGATGATAGGATAGTATGACAGGTTTTGATAAGGAATGGAATGTTTATTTACATTTTTCTTTTTCTTTTCTTTATATTTACATGGAATCAAAATTTACATTGAATCGAAATTTACATGGAATTAAAAGGGAAAGGCATGAAGAAACTCCCCTTCGCGTTTAGTTTATCAGAGGATGACCTATCTTAGGCTACTCTCACGGCTTTTCGGCATGAAGGTCCCCAGATCATCGCAATTTACTAGATGGGAAGTTAATCCGATCTTTCAATTGGAGCGGATTTGAGTGGTGCCTTTCCTAAGCCTCACGGGATTATTATTTGTTGAGTCTAATAATCAAACATCGACGAGTTCACCTCCTGGTGGAGGAATCACACAACATACATTCACAAACACCGTGTCTCACCGTATGAAATGATGACATTGTGTGAGGCACTAATACAAAATGTAGAGATTGTGCGAGGCACTAAAGTGCAGTAAATAGAGCATTCATTCACATCCATTTAATGTAAAGACATCATTCACACACCTGCAAGAAAGGAAATCTATAAATATATTAATGATGCTTAAGCCATCTACTGTCCCCAGCAGAGTCACCACCTGTCGACGTCGGGGAAAATTTCCTTTTGGAATTCCTCTTTTAAGTATTTCTTACCCTTTTATGTTTTCTATGTGGTTCGAATTTGGTTTAAAAGGGTGAAATTGACAAAAGAGTCCGACATGAAATGTCGAGGATTTGAAAATATTGATTTTTTACAGAGCCACCAGTTGGTTGGAGTGAAATGGTTCTACCAACTCAATCGAGTTTATGAAAGATTTTGCAAACCCAATTATTGGACTATGTTTAACAGGCCTTGGAAACCGAGATTCATAGAGTTTGGGGGTTTGCTTAAGAGGGGGGAAGGTGTTACGCACCCCCCAACATCCGTGAAAACACGGTTATCACATCTTTTTAATTTCCTAATTTATTTGAAATGTGTGTGTGTGTTGCAGTTAATTAGACCTAAGTGCTTTATTCGGAAGTAGTGTTATGCCTCTTTTGCACCTATATACAAAGTGTTTGACTTGTATAAAAGTTCAATTTTAATACAAGACATATAAAATGATGTTTTGAAAACAAGTTTTCAAACCTTTATGCTCACATAGTAATTGAGGCCTTTGATACTTCTATTTTATTCCGTATTCGGCTTATTTTGATTTTATTCTTGAGATGCGAAGCATCTTCGACAAAATAATATACATATACGTGTCGTGTTCCTTATAGGCATGAAAGCCATTAAAGTATGTTCGAGCACCACACATATGAATTACAGGTTAGCTGTACAATTGAAAAGGGCCCATCATAGGAACCAGATCTAGATCCGTAAGCTGGATCTTAGATCATGTGGCTTCTAGGCTCACATAATATCATATGAATAGCATGCATAACAAATATACTAAAATAAAATAGATATTTAATACAAACGTTGCAAAATAAAGGATTTATCAGTTAAATCCTTGCATGTACGTAGCCAAACCTTCCAACTTCCTCTAGATATAGGTCTAGGGTCATGTGGTTGCTTAATATTTACAAAACTAGAAAGAAAACAAGATTTAAATAAATCTTAGCCATTCTAGCTCATCGGTTCCAATTTTACAACTTTTGAACCAGTTAAAGAGTTAGAAATGGCTAGATTTAGATAAATCTAGTTCTCAAATTTAAATATTACAGCTTTACATTGAATGAGCAGTTAAAATTGATATTTAATCACAGTAAACAATTAATATATATATATATATAGGTGATATATATATATATATATATATATATATATATTAAAACAGGTAAAAGCTTCGGATTCAAAAAGATCTTACGGTGTAAAGCGAGGAATGCTTTAAAAATCGCTTTTGAAGTCGGAAAACTCGATTTCCCAAGTTAAAACTTGATATGTTGTAATATATATATATATATATATATATATATATATATATATATATATATATATATATATATATATATATATATACAAGTGTTTACAAAGAAGAATATCAAGTTTGGAACACCGTAAGAGGGGTTAAAAGTTTGAAATGGGTGGAATTCCCTCTCTTTTTCTCTCTTTTTCTCTTTTTATGGTCGATGAGGGTCTATTTATAGAAAACAATAGCCACGGGTCTACCTCTGGCTGACCTCGATGGGCCCGGCCCCATGGGTCCTATTGTCTCAAAGTACGTGCACTCAGACCAATGCGCAGTCTGCTCGAACCTTCATAACTTTCAATCCGGGAGTCCGATGGAGGCGTGTTATACCTTTTCGAAAAGCCCTTTTCGAAAGCTACACAATGACATGGGATTTGATCTTTTTCAAATTCGGGAACATGGTCCCATGACCAAATCTTTGAGTCTTCGCAGTCTATCCGTTGAGTTGTCTTGTGTTATTTTCACTCGGGATTAACATTATGGTTCTGCATGACCTTCATACCAGTGATTTGACTTGATTTGATGTTGATTTGGAAAAATTACTATTTTTTCCCTCCGAGTTATCTTCGGGTTTGATGTAGTTGTAATTGTCTTTCTCAAGGTAGTCTTTGAGATTGGACTGTTGTTGACTTTTATCAGTCCTCAAGGTTGTTTCTCGGGGTTGTCACCGGGTTTTACCTTGATCTCCTGGGGTTGTCTCCAGGTTTTATCTTGATCTCCCGGGGTTGTTATCGAGGTTATCGCTGAGGCTTGAATTGACCTCTCGGGGTTGTCGTCTAGGCTTGAATTAATCTCTCGGGGTTGTCACCATAGCTTGATTTGACCTCTCGGGACTGTCACCAGGGCTTTAATTGATCTCCTGGGGTTGTCACCAGGGTTTGAATTGATGATTTTTACTTCCAGGATTGTCTCTGGAAGACAAAAAATGATTCTTCCCTCCTTCATGGTTAATAACAGGAATGCAAAATTTCTAGCGTCTACAACCATTATGATCTAAAAAGCAAAATACAAGGAGTTGCATAGTCGATGTAATTAACAAGAGTTGTCTACCTATTTATTTATATATAGTTTGTTGTGCACACACAAGGCTATATACATTTGAAATGGGATCCTTATTCTCACTAGCATATCTTTAATTAAATATTGTCGAACTATATATATTGAGGGCAATATAGTTTGAAGAAAATAGTAGGAGATACCAATTTAAAACAAGACCTCATTTATTTTGGTAATTAATGAAAGAATGTATGCTAAAATGTTATTAATTAAATTCATCTATAGAATTTTATAATGTCTAAACTACTATCACTGCGACGCATATTAGATGTTAATCAATCGGACCAATTTAAATAGATTGGTTAAGGAAATTGAGAATAGTTCTCACGGCTGAAAATCTATTCTATGTCCTTAATATGCCTATCCCTGCAATGGTTGCAGACAATGCCTCTGAGGAAAAGATCGCTACTTTTAGAAAGTGGCAAGATGATGCACAGTTGGCTCAATGCATCATGCTCCATCCATGAGTAACGAGTTTCAGCATCGACATGAAACTATAGATGCTCCTACTATATTCTTACACATAAAGTAGTTGATGGTAAAGAAAATAGGACTGATAGATATAAGATATCTAAAGAGCTCTTCCGATTTAGAATGACCGATGACACTACAGTGCAGACAAAAGTCCTTAACATGAACAATTAGGACAACAGGTTTTGTCATGGATGAAGATATGAGCCAAGATTTGATCTTGTAGTCACTCCCGGACTCCTTCTTACAATTGTTATGAATTTTTTATATGAACAAGCTAGATATCAGCCTCGCTGCTTTTCTTAACATGTTGAAACTGTTGAGAGTCACTTTCCAACCAAGAAAGACCAAGGGGTGTTTGTTTAGAGCTGAATGGAGCTGAATCTGAATGGTTTGAATCATTCGGCGTTTGCTTTTTGATGCGAATAATTTGAATTGATAAGATAGACAAATTTCGCATGGCTAAGTCGATTTTTGAGGTGAATGAAATTTGAATGAAGTAAAAAAAATTAAAAATTAAAAAATTAAAAAATTAAAAAATTAAAAAAAAATATTAACTATTATTTTAAGTAATATTAAATAAATTTACAATAATTTTAAATTTTTGTAGAGGGGGTAAAATAATAAAGTTTTTTCATTCAGATGTTTGAGTATATGTCAATTATCAAACAACTTTTTCATTGATTCAACTCATTCAGATTGATTCATTTCATTGATTGATTTGATTGATTCAGATTTATTCAGTTTTTATCAAACACCCCCCAAGTCTTACTGGTAGGGGCCAAAAGATCTTCTGAACAGAAGAACGATTCTAAGAAGATAAATAAAAAGGCAAAAATAAAGTATAATAAAAATAAAACTGATAAGGATAGCAAATGAGTTTGATTCCACTGCAATAAGCCTAGACACTAGAAAAGAAACTGCAAGAAGCATCTTGCAGAGGCTAATCAGAAGAAGCTTAGTAAGCTTCGATTACAAATACAGTTTTGTTCATGATTGAAATAATTATTTCTTTAATTTAAGGTTCTACTTGGGTATTGGATACATGATTTGGTTCTTATAAATATAGATTTATGAAGGGACTAAGCAGAAGTAGAAAGCTAAACAAAGAATAAGTAATCCTATTTGTGGGAAATGAAGCAAAGGTTGCTACATTAGCTATAAGAACTTATTGTTTAGCACTGCCTACGAGCAAGTCTATTAAGTCAATAAGTTTTTATTGTACTCCAATTCTCGTTAAAAACATTATTTCCATTTTTGTTTTTTGACAACAAAATTTTTGGTATTATATTTAAGAACAATTGTTCTATTTATAATAATAATGTTTTATATAGAACTGGAATATTGCTTAATAGATTTTGTGTACTTGACTTGCATGAAAAATTATTTTGCAAATTGAACAAACTAGTATAAGAAAAGGAGATGATCATTCAAAGAGTTGAATATTTGTATTTGATGAAATACAAGTCTGAATCATTTAAAAGTTTCAAAGAATTTAGAAGTGAAATAAATTGGCAAATTATTAAGATTCTTTGATTAGATAGAGGAAGGAATACTTGTGCAATGAGTTTCTAGATCATCTTAAATGGTTTTCTCATAATGGATGCCTCTTGATATGCAATAATTGATTGGTGTGTTTGAAAAGAAAAATCGTACCTTGTTGGACATGGTGATGTCCATAATATTTTTACCGGCATTGCAGTATCCTTCTGGGGTAATACCCTAGAAGTGGTTGCATATCTATGAAAAGGTAACCTCAAAATTCGGCCCCAAGACTCCAAAAGAGTTATGGACAAGGAGGATTCCTAATTTTAAGTATGTTATGATAGGGGTTGTCCAGTTTATGTGAAAAGGTTTCAAATGATAAGCTTGGGACAAGATTTGACAAGTGCAGATTTGTGGGACATCCTAAAATAAGTTTAGGGTATATGTTCTATAATCCTACTTAGCAAAATGTGTTTATTGCGAAACACACTGCCTTCTAAGATAAAGGTGTTTATCATTGAAGGAGCTAGTGGGAGAATAATAGATCTTGAAGAGTTCAAGAACCACAAAGCACTATAAGTCAAATAAGAGGAACCTATAGATAGACCTATTATACCACAACCAAATCGTAAATCTGGAATGGTACCGAAGATACCTGGGAGGTATGGATTCATCATAGATGAGTAGGTACGCATCATAGAAGATGATGATCTAGTTACATACGATGAGGTAAGAATTGTAGACACTCAGAGAAATGGATTGAAGCAAGCTTCTCAAAAATGGAACATTCATTTTGATAGGACAATCAAAAGAGTTTGATTTTATCAATTATAAGAATGAACCTAGTGTGTACAAAATGGTCAGTGGGAGTGTCGTGATATTACTAGTATTATATGTTGATACACTACGGATAAGAAATGACATACTAATGCTACAATCAATAAAGATAAAGTTGTCTAAACATTCTTCTATGAATGATTTGGGAAGAGTATCTTAATTGGGAATACAAATCTATATAGATAGATTTAAAAGGATTATCAGCTTAACCCAAGAAACATATATTCATTTGACGCTAAAGTTGTTTAACATGGGAAACTCCAAGAGATGTCTCATGTTGATGAGCCCTAGAGTGTATCTTTTTTAAAAGTCCCCATAAACTCCTAAAAGAGAGATCACATGAGTAACTATTATGTATGCAATAAAATGCATGAGACCTTATGTTGATCGATTATATTCTAGAGAAGATCATTGTGAGATAGCGAAAAACAACTTAAAGTGCTTAACCGACACTAAGGATGCAATCATATTCATGGTGGGTCTAAATTAAAACTAGAGAGCTTAACAGACAAAGTAATTGTTGGTTTAGTGATAAAGACAAAGTATATAGCTGTAAATGAAGCTACAAGTTGATTGTTTGGATGAAAAGTTTATTACAAAACTAGGAATAGCTCTTAAGTCTCATCTTGGATCTAAAAATGTGTTGCGGCACTTTCATTTGATTAGAGGAATCATTGAAAGATGGAAAATCACTATTGAGATAGTGGACTCTCAAGAACAACATTATATATCCATATACTGAAGCATATCCAGCAACATGATGATCGTCACTTAGAGAAGAAAGGTATGGGATACCATGACGATTGGCTTTAGTGAAAGTGGGAGATTGAAAGTAGTATACACACAAGTCAATCATGTTGATGATAAAGCATATACTTTGTAACAATCTTATTCATTTATTAATAAAAGTATTCATTTACTAAAGGCTTTAATTTATCTACATGGTGTTGTTTTAATAATATGTGATACACCCATAGTTTTAAGCAATGATTTTAGAATAATGTTGAGATCATGCTAATGAGATCTAAATTCTTAGATAGCTTAAAAACTAAAATGTTCCCAATCAATGGATTACTAGAAAGGGGATTAGTGAATTCGGATAGATTGGTATATACGTTGCTTGCTCATTGGATGAGGATGATTGATCTCATAATCATTTGTGTAGAGACACTAAAGCAAGTTTGTAGGTGCTTATTGGAGAATAAGTTCACTGAACGTGACTCGCTTAGGAATACCTAATGGAGTTTTACTTTCCTGTCAATAGGAATTCATGTAGTGATAGTAGTACAAGTGATCCTTAGACTTGAGATCATCATAGTATCTTGTGTATGATAAATTATACTTAAACATATTCCTTAAGACCCTTATGGTATATCAAATGGTATGTTTTGGTATAATAAATTATACATGGAGATAATGTATGATCAACAAAGAATCTAACGCTTCTAATAAAAGAAGAGAAATGTCTTATGTGATTCGATAAATGACAACTCCGTAGTCCTTGGCCAAGCAGAATGAAATTAGAAAGGAGTTTCTAATTTGCATTATTTGGAGATGTGCATTTGAGAATCGAAATACATATAATTAAATAAAATAAGACTTAACAGTAATTCCATGTCTTATATTACCTTCGTTCCTAAAAGATTGTCTTTAAAGTTTTTGCACATGGATTAAGAAAGTATCATTTACCAAGTAAAATTTGTTTGAAATTACATCACTACCCCTTTATGGGAAGTTAAAAACTATTAATACAAGGGAGAGAATTTCTTGGGACAATGAGAGAAGGTAGGGTTAATATAGGAAAGTAAATAATTTATTCTCCTCAAAAGTTCTAAACGACAAATATTTTATAACAAATTTTTTCTTCAAAAATGACAATCTTTTAGGAACGGAGAGAGTATTTAATTGGGACATTGTATGGTGGAAGGATTGAATTGTACAATAACTATTTACTCAAATGTTCTTTTATGATTATTGTTGAAATCTATATTATTTGGAAAGTCGTTGATCACTAATGATGTTTAACTTTATTGTAGAATAAATGTTTTTTATTTAAATAAATTAATAGATTAATTTATTTATTTAAATAAGATTAGAATTGTTCTAATTGATTTATTAACAACCGGTTTAATATGGAGAACATAAAGGGTCACACCGCAATAAAAAGAATATTTATTTAAGAAGTAAATGGCATAATCATAATAATAAGTTTAGTATATTTAATTTAATCTATAGTGATAGAATAAACTAAATAACATAATATTTATTATTTAATATTTTGGAAATATTAAATATAAATTAATAAGAGGAGTCTTATTATTATTATTACTATTATTATTATTTAATTCCTAAAGGAGTTTGAGAATTAATTAATAAGAGTACTCTTATATATTCCTAATAAGATTAGGAGCCTAATTAATTAAAAGAGTTTAATTAATTAAGATAAAACCCAATTCCTTAATCGTTAAGGAGGGTTGCCTACATCTATAAATAAGAGGAGTCTTATTATGAGTGAGGGTTAATGTTTTCACAAACACACATGAATGACAATTCCAAGAGTTGGGAGAGTACACCTTTTCTATAGAGATAGAAAAACTAGGATTTTTCCAAACACCCATCTTCTTGAATATTTTTTCTTCCTTGGTGGATCACCTCTAGAGGCCAAACACTTGTGTGGCTAACATTGATCAAAGTTAGAAATCAAACCTAGTGGATTCAAGTTGAATGTGAAAAGGAATTGGAGATGAACTCGTACCGGAGGAAGCTAGTTTCTACAAGGGTATGAATCTAATCTCCATCTCTTTTCTATTGATTGATAATTATGCACAAAATATGATCATGGTGATGGTTTGTATAAAAAAATTTAAATTCCGTTTTATCGCGCTTCCGCACCTTTTATGTAATTTGATTGCATGATTACACTATATACAAACCTAACAACATGTGCATATATAAAATGCAACTAACATTGATGCGTTTAGTATACATTCATGCTGCAATTAAATCTCATAATCAAAGCCAAACACACTTACTGATAAACATGTGTATATATATTTATCTCCTCAATATCAGATTATGGACATTATATACGTAATTGCATAAATCAAACAGTACTTTGAAGGGTACATTACAATAAATATCAAACTCAAATTGAACTTCAGCCTCATATCAAAGTAACACCAAAAATAAATTAAGCCCCAAAATCAGTTGCATATACCCTAATATTCAAACCCAAATTGAACTTCAGCCTCAATATCAATTTCATACAAAAAACAAATTAAACCCTAAATTAAGCACCAAAATTAGTTGCAAATTAGGGAGAGAAAATGTGTACCTCACTTGATTTGAATGCTAAATAGAGAAATATAGTCTACCACTAGCCGCCCCTACCCACGACGTTGCCGGAAGTCCAAAATGTATTGTGATAGAGAGGATATTTGAACAGGGGGTTCTTGGTTTGAGCCTTATTAATCTACTGAGAGAGAGAGAGAGAGAGGAGGAGGAGGTCGTCGGCGAGGGAGGGAGTGACGAAGGGAGGAGGTGCTTGAAAGAGGGGTGAGAAAAGGAAGGTCGACCGTCGCTGCTAGCTAGAGAGAGAAGATGGAGAGAAAAAATGAGGGGAAAAAACGGGTTTCATCCCTAATTCAAATCAGTTAATTTCGACAAAATTCTGTCGGCAATAGTTCCCTCGGTATTAACTTATCCGACGGATGTTCCGTCACAAATAAACTCTTCCGCCAAATTATGATTCGTGTTGGCACGAAATGTTGCTCGACAGAATATTCTGTCAGAATAACATTACTGTCGATGAAATATAGTCTGTCGAAAATAATTTTGTCCAAGTATTTTTCTTGTAGTGCTAGTACAAGGGAGAGAATAATTGGAAAAGATTAATTCCAAATGTTTCTCATTCAAGCAAAGGCATCTTTTTGTAGAAAAGGATAGATAATGGTTCATTGTCGCAACTTTGTCTAATCTTATTCCCTCCATATATCTTCAACTAAACAGATTTTGAACGAAAGTGGGCATTAATTGTTGGACACAAGCAGTTTCCCAATCAAATGGGTGTGTTTTTGGTAAAAGGTAAGGAATAGTACATTTGCAATTATCACTGTTGGTTCTTGCTTTTTCCCGCAAGTGGATTATATTGTCACAAGTTATTAGCTTTTGGGGGGAGAGTGCATATGGTGGCCCTTTCACCCCATGAGAAGGTAAACACAATTGATAGCTATGTGACTTTGGTCCTGATAATCCTTAGCCATCCAGATCAACATCATATTAGAGTGGAATGATGCGACTATATTTTATTGTAAATTCCATAAAAGTAAATATTGTTGAATTATAACTTTTATTCTCCCTATACGTTTGTATGATTACAGTACAAACAATATTTCAAAGTATAAGGCAATTATTAACTATTTGAAACCAACTTAGCGATATTTTTAATTTTAAATTGGCATGTATTTTTATTTAATGTTTTTAAAATACTCAATACAATAATAAATATTTTAAATAATTAAAAAATATTATTCATTATAAAATTTGTTATTTCATAGTTTTAACGAATTACCTTAATTTAAATTTGAAAATATCTCAAATAGATTTTAAAAATCAACAATAATGAAATGGAGAAAGTATTATTCTCAACATATTTAAAATTCCTTGAAAAACATATTTTTATGTACTATATATTTCTTTAGTTTAAAATGTATAAAATTATTAACCATCTAAAAATACTAATAATTATAAAATTATCAATTTTAAAAACTCAATAAATCACAACAATTTTCAATATAAATATTGTAACTTGATTTCAAAAAGTTAATTTTTTTTAAAACGTGCGGAGTATACAATAAAAGATTTGTTTAATGTAAATTTGAAAGCTCCAACTTTGGAATGAAATAGTACGAAATACAAATGATTACATAAAAAAAACTCATAAGAAAGTGTGAAAAAAATCACATAATATTAAAAATATTTAAATTTGGGTATTAGTTTTTACACTATCATACTAAAATCTTATTGGTGATGAATGTAACCAATAAATTTACAGTGATCTCTAGATTTAAATATATATAAAAAAAAGTAGTGTTAGGGCCTCAGGGGTCTTAAATTTTATGTCTCAAATGCGTTTTTAAATTACATGATATTAAATATTTTAATAATAATTTATGATATAGTCAATTACATAAAACTTACCTAATCTATGTTACGGTGGCACATCATTTGAGATATTTTTTTAGACTAAAAATTTGAAACTCCTAGCATCACCCGAAAGAAAAGGGTGATTTAAAATAGAGTCATGTTATGAATTGCGATAAATTTATATCGAATTATAATTGTGAAATTTATCAATATATGAAACTAGTAGTAATTATAAATAATCACATTTATTATACACCTCTCTAAAAAAATTATCAACTAATACTTATGCACGTAACTGACAATCAAATAATGGACTTAAACATTTGTAATATATATAATTTTTCTTTAAAATATTAGCATATTGATAGATGTCTCTGCATTTATTGTGCAACAAGCGTTAATGAAGGCCGTAAAATATTATCATTGAGAAGTGAAATGATTACCAAGTTATAAATAATTTGATGGGGGTTGAAAATGTACTTTACCTGATTCCAATTTTTTAATACTTTATACTTTTCGAATATATATATATATATATATATATATATATATATATATACTATATTACAATAAAAATATAATGAGTAATAATATATGGTATATATACACTATATTGACTCATAATAGACTTTTTTAATCACAATTGTTCATAAGTAAATAATTCATTATTTATTTTAAAAGTAATATAAATTAGATTATTATTTAGTTTAAAATATTATAGAGAGAGATACATATATTGAGAGGATATGAGTCATATGTGGTTAAAATTTGATTAACAATTTCAGTGTAAAAAGAGTGGGTGCAAATTTCAGTGGGTGCAAATTGCTTTGAAGCGGGAAAGTGTAATACCCAATTTCAAGAAAAGTGTAATACCCAATTTAGGTGGAGTGCAAATTGACTCTTCTAATCCTTAAAAAAAATCTATTTATCATATATTAAAAAAAAAAAAAATCCAGTGGGTGCAATTGACCCCACTGGATAACATGTGGCTTCGCCCCTGTGTGCAAGTTCACAAATTTAAAACTATCTGCAGTAAGAAGTTAAATTTCAACAAGCATTTTCCTTCAGAACATTAAAGGATAAATTTTTCCTACTTATACACGTAAGTGACAATCAAATAATGGACTTAAACATTTGTAATATATATAATTTTTCTTAAAAATATTAGCATATTGATAGATGTCTCTGTATTTATTGTGCAAGTTCACAAATTTAAATCTATCTGCAGTAAGAAGTTAAATTTCAACAAGCATTTTCCTTAAGGATAAATTTTTCCTAATTTTCGCCATGCTCCGTCTTAAGCCTCTAGAAAAAAAAAAAGAGAAGGGTTGGAGAGAGAGAGAGAGCGCTTTATAGTACTCTCATTCTTTTTAAACTATCTGTTTAGAAAGAAAATTTATTCTTTTTTATTTATCTTTCGTAGATTTAAAGAGAATTTTTTTTAGTTATTTAATTTCCCTTATTATTCTAAGCGTTAAACACACTTTTGTTTCTTTCTCATTTTTTTAATTTATTAGTCTGATTAGATATGCTTCCCTCTTTTTTCTCTCATCTTTTAAATAAATTTATAAATATTGCATACCTAATTTAATTAATTAAACAAATTATTAATTATGCTTTTTTCCAATATAATCATACATCATTTTTGGATGACAAACATGAGTATGTTTGGTTACCGGTGTTTAGAACGTTTGGAACAATAGCATTTGGTGTATATGAAAGTCCAAACACAACATTTATGAATTAAATAAATTGTATTTAAAATAAACTACTTATAAATAAACAACATTTACATGTGTTTAGAACCTTAAAACTCTGATAAACGAACAAGTATATTATATAAAAGCATACACTTATTTTAACATATTTAAAGAAAGGGTTAAATGCAAAGTCGATCACTGAACTTTTTTGATATTTGGGTATTGAGCTCCTTTCTTCCGGTCAACGTTAACTGAGCCCCTTTCTATTCAAAAATTTGAACTTTGAACCCCCAGTCGCCACATATGCGTTGACCTACTGACATGGCACATCTGACGCGATATTTTATATTTTAATTTGCCACGTGACAGATGTGATGTGGCTTCTTTAGAATTTTTTCTAAAAATTTATCTCTCCCAAGGTTTGAACTTGCAACCTCATGTGTGAAACTTTAAATATCTAACCACTAGAGCACCACATGTTAACCATTAAAAATTTGCAAAAACTAATTATTATATCAAAACATTTCATTTTCAGTTTGATCAGCCACATTGAAAACCTCAACTGAGCTCAACATCTACCCTCTCTTCCTCCCTCCCAAGATTCATCATCTTCCAAAACAAAGACATGTTACACTCTCCATTTTGGTTCCTCCTTTCTCTCTCTAAAAACAGCCATGAGTGAAGTTACAGCGTTAATAATAAAAATATAAAAATAATAATAATTATTATTATTTTTTTATTATTATTATAATTATTATTACTATTACTATTATTATTATTATTATTATAAGTATTATTATTATTAATAATATTATAATTACTATTATAATTACTATTATTATTATTATGAATTATTATTATTATAATTATTACTATTAGTATAATTATTATTATTACTATTACTATTATAATTATTATTATTACTATTACTATTATAATAATAATTATTATTATAATTATTATTTTTATAATTATTATTTTTATTATTATAATAATAATTATTATTATTATAATTATTATTATTACTATTACTATTATTATTATTATAATAATAATTATTATTATAATAATTATTTTTATTATTATTATTATTATTATTATTATTATTATTATTATTATCTTTTCATACTACCATGAATAAAAGTAGGATTCTTTTATGGAACAAAATTAATTGTCTAATGACAAATGAGACGCATCAAGCGGAACAGATGGAGTATGTCTATTTGGAATTGTATTTTGTGGTCCTAGTCAGTGTAGTGATTTCAACATTCTAAAATCATTTGTAAGTCAACTATAAGAGTGTTAAAATTTACTCCCTCAGTTTCGAATTTCTTTTTTAATCCATTCGTGAAATCTTAAAATTCAAAACTAGTATGAAATTCTTATACTTTATTACGAACAATTGTAATTGCTATAAACTAACTAAAAAGTGTTACTAATTGTCATATTTGTTGTTTTAAAAGTTAAATAGATTATATCAATTTTACATTATAAGATTTTGCAAATTGACTTCAAATAGTCAAACTATATATTTCTAATTTTGGAAAGGAGATAGTATCTATTATGCAATTGAATCATGCTTTGTATCATCCATAACAACTAATCATTTTTACTTACTTGATAATAATTACTCTTTTTGGGTAATTAGTAGGCCTCTTAAGGTTAATCTTGACAGTAGTTTTCTAGTGATAGAAACTCGAGGAATTGAATGGAATTTGGATATTCCCTAAAAAAACTACATGACTTTGTCAGATGTCATGTACTCATGTATTTCTTTCAAATATCGATAGAGGGGCACACACTGGAATCAAAAGAAAGGTATATTATTATTATTATTATTATTATTATTATGATTATTATTATTATTATTATTAGTATTATTATTATTAATATTATAATAATAATAATAATAATAATAATTATTATTATTATTATTAATAATAATCATAATAATAATAATAATAATAATAATAATAATAATAATAATAATTATTATTATTATTATTATTATTATTATTATTATTATTATTATTATTATTATTATTATTGTAGTATATGTAGTGAAAGAGAAGAAAAAAATATATGGGGGAAATATCATGTTTTGATATAAATATTAATCCTTGCAACATATTAATAATTGACTCATGTTGCTCCAGCGGTCAAATGATCAAAATTTCAAACGTTAGGTCACAGGTTCGATGTGACGCCCCCAAAATTAGGTATACATCACCCATCTTGAGTCGCCAGATACATGGTACAGAATTCAAATACAACTTAATAATACAAGCTGTCATGTATGTACAATACGACAAAACATAAAGCGTGAGTTTGAATACAAATATTGTCTACTAGAGATTATACAAACTCAAAAGGAGTCCTTATTACAATTATTATCACACTATTTCACAGAATATTGAGGACTACTAATGCACCATCTAGGACCATCACTCTGTTCCCCGACTAGTCCCAGCTACGTTCTCATTTTTTGAAGAGAACAGTAAAAGAAAGGGTGAGCTCAACTAGCCCAGTAAGAAATATTATGACTAAGATAATGCAGAATAATTTATCGTTAGCCTTCAACGATGTTAAACCGATAAAATACAATAACTATCAAGTTTAAGCTGCGATTGGAACAAGCAATCCATTAGAAGAGTCAAGTAGGAAATAAAATCTACTATCTTTTATGATTTAAAGGTTTTTCATCACTTTTATCATTTGGGACTCGATTTTAATAAATAATCCACATCATCGAATCACCCCGCACTACTACGGCCAAGAATATTCTTTAGTATCACGACCACAAATTATCCATGCACTATGGGCCAAGGACATTCATGTATTCATTAATGGTCATGATCATGCCAACAACTGTCCATCAATGCACTACGGCCAATGAGGACTTTTATCACATCATTTGTAATATTACGGTCATGATTACACCGAATAATCCCTGGTCATAATCATACCAAGTCCATCTATGTACTACAGGCCACAGATGACTTTCAACAAAATATAAATATGAGGATGATGACAATGATATAAGAATTCAATAAAACAAGTTCAAGAATTAATTTATCTAGGAACTGATAACGTCCAATTTGTCAACATGATACTGCTTTGTAGAGTAAAATTCAAGAATGCTCAGAAGAATATTTCCATGAAAAGACACTGGATGAAGCGCAAATATCAAAGATATTCCACTAATTTCATGGGTATAGAAGTCAAAGTTTTAACCAACTGAGTATAATAAAGAATGGAATAACAAAAGAAATCACCATGCATGCGATAATCGCGATAGCAAAAGTTATTCCAACAAAATAATAAAGGATGGAACTGGTCCCGTAAGCGCATGACGAGGATATTACTACGAATAATAAATAATGGAACCAGTCCCAAGCATAAACGCATGCATAAGATATTCCGACAGAATAATAAAGAACGAAATATTAGAAGAATGTCACCATGTATAGGGTAGCCCGCGTATACAAGTTATTCCAACAGAATAATAATTAATAGAATAACAGAAGTTATCTTCATGAGTACAACAAATAACATCCCTTACCGTAAAAGAAACTGAATATAAGAGTAGGGAAGTAGCAGAATACTTTTCTATAGGTTCTCTTATAATTCTCTCTCTAGAGTTTCAGTGAATTCGTAAGAAATAATGAAGGAATGAGCTTCTATTTATAGAAGAATGGATTGCATAGTAACTAATCTATGAACGGTCCAGATTGATTTACTATTATATCTTCAACCAACGGTCTGAAAAATTAGCACATCTCCTCATGAAATAATATTGTACCCAAAAAATGATTTGGACCGAAAATAAATATATCTTACGGGTGAATAGTACCCCGTGAATAGTAACTCGTGAATAGTAACTCATGAATAGTAACTCGTGAATAGTAATTCGTGAATAGTACTCCGACACGAAAAGTGTCCCGAATACCCAATTGAACAATATATCCTCCAGACATCAATTATACTAACACAAATAAGTCCAACACAATGGAACTATAAAATTCATCTTTAATCAACACAAACTTATTCATCATTAATATTATAATTCACAATATTTAACAACTAGGTTGTTCCCAGGAAAGAGGGGGCTTTCCAATAAGGATTTCTCCTTATTGACCCGCAATTAGGTGACCAAACCTCTCCTTGACAGAACTTCTAGACATTGTCAATATTGCAAATAATAATATGAATAACTTTGCTGTCTCAATTATTGATTTAATAATATATCATATAATGCAGATGATACTGTAACAATAATTGAATCAATAATATGAGAAATATGATGCAGCAATTACTGTAGCAATAATTGAGTATAACTGAGTGACTTCTCACGTAAGCATCAATAATCAATACTGGTGTACTCTTTGCGTGCACCACTCTGATATCTTGTACTTTTACTATGGGTAGTTCAGCAGGTTTAATTGTAACACCGCCGCCGTTATTTTCATAAAGTATTTTTGTCGTTTTCTTAATCAAATGATAATAATTCCGTTATGGGGTCCACCAATGATTGTGTTGTTATCTGAATATTCCTGTTAAAAGCGAATATTCCCCACCAATCGAATATTATATAACAACTTGCGTACTTTGCAAAATTTATAAATATTACCCACAACTATAACAATATATCAAATCAATACCATAATATTCAAATATATAATTCGAAAAAATTATTCTTTATTCATAAAAGTTGGGGTTTTACAACCTCCCCTTCTTATGAAATTTCGTCCTCAAAATTAGGGTACATACCTGGTATGTCCAAGAGATGAGGATACATTGACTTCATCTCAGATTCTAACTCCCAAGACATTTCCTTCACATCGTGGTTTCTCCACAAAACTTTGACTTGAGGTATAACCTTGGAGCGTAGAACATGATCCTTCTTATCCAAGATTTTAATAGGTAACTCTTCATACGTTAAATCTTCCTCTATCTCGTCTGGTTCTAACTCAATAATGTGGTTTGGGTCTTTCACATATTTACATAACATAGATATGTGAAAAACATTATGAATACGAGACATACTTGGCGGTAAGGCGAGTCTATAGGCCACAGTTCCCACTCGCTCAAGAATTAAAAATGGGCCAATGAACTGAGGATTGAGCTTTCCTCTCTTTCCAAATCTCGTAACTCCTTTCCATGGAGAAACACGTAACAACACATGATCTCCAATATCGAATTCTACGTCCTTTCGATGAAGATCGACATAACTCTTTTGTCGATCTTGTGAAGTTTTTTATCGTTCACGGATCGTTTGAATCTTTTTCGTAGTCATACGTACCAACTCCGGTCCCAACAACGTTGCTTCACCCACCTCATCCAAAGATATCTTTGGAAACGACACTTTCTTCCATCCAAGCGCCTCAAATGGAGCCATGCCAATACTTGATTGATAACTGTTGTAGAAAAACTCCACCAATGGTAAGAACTTGTCCCAACTTCCCTTTAAATCAAGGACACATAGTCTTAATAGATCTTCAAGAGTTTGAATAGTCCTCTCCGACTATCCGTCCGTCTGAGGATGATATACCGAGCTAAATCGTAAGTCTGTGCCCATAGCTTTTTGCAAACTAACCCAAAATCATGAAGTGAATCTTGGGTCTCGATTAGAAACTATGGATACCGGCATACCATGAAGTCTTACAATCTCGTTTATATACATACGAGCAAGACGTTCAAGTGTATAAGTTTCTCGTATCGATAAGAAATGAGCAGACTTGGTCAATCTATCAACAATGACCCAAATTGCATCTATGCCTTAGAAACCTTGGGAAGACCAGTAACGAAATCCATGGTAATGTGCTCCCACTTCTATTCTAGAATTTCAAGTGGTTGCAATGGACCTTTTGGTACTTGATGCTCCGCCTTGACTCGTTGACAAGTTAAACACCTTGAGATAAACTCTGCTATCTCTCTCTTCATATTGCTCCACCAAAATGTATGTCGAAGATCATGATACATTTTGGTACTCACAGGATGGATTGCAAACGATGTGTTGTGTGTCTCCATCATGATTTTATACTTTAAATCAGGGTCTTTAGGAACACAAAGTCTGGAGTTGACTCGAAGTATTCCTTCTTCATCGATTCTTGCTTCCGGCATAGCACCTTCTTGCACTTTCTTCCTCATACGCATCATTTCAAGATTACGCAGCTTGAGCGACTTTAACTTTATCAATTAAAGTCGGTTCTACTCGTATATTTGCCATCATCACATGGGTCCCTAGAGATTTTAACTCTATCTCCATCCTTTGCAAGTCACACAAAATGGGCCTTTGCGTTAACAATATCACACTCGTACTTGCATATGATCTTCTACTCAATGTGTCAGCTACCACGTTCGCTTTTCCAGGATGGTATTGGATGGTATGATCATAATCTTTCAATAGTTCAAGCCAGCGTCATTGTCACATGTTTAGTTCCTTTTGAGTGAAGAAATATTTGAGGCTTTTATGATCCGTAAAGATCTCCACTTTCTCCCCATACAAGTAATGCCTTCAAATTTTAAGTGCGAAGACAACAGCTGCTAACTCTAGATCATGAGTAGGATAATTCCTCTCATATTCTTTGAGTTGTCTTGAGGCATAGGCTATGAATTTCCCATGTTGCATGAGAACACATCCCAACCCTTTGGTAGGAAGCATCAACAGATGACAAATCCCTCGAGAGCGGATGGTATTGTCGTAACAAGTCTTTGAAATGAGTCTCCTCTTGAGTTCTTGAAAACTCTTCTCACATTCTTCGCTCCAACCGAACTTTGTATTTTTCCGAGTCGGTGAGTTAATGGAGTAGCGATTCGAGAAAATCCTTCCATGAATCTCCGATAATATTTGGCCTAAACCGAGAAAGCTACGTACTTGATCATCGATTTAGGTTGCTCCCGACTTTGAATAGCTTCAATCTTTCTTTGGTCAGCGGATATTCTATGACTTGTTACTACGTGCCCAAGGAATGCTACTTCCTCAAGCCAGAACTCACATTTCTTCAACTTGGCATAAAGCTTGTATTCACGAAGCTTTTGGAGTGTCAGCCTCAAGTGTTGCTCATGATCTTCACGACTTTTGGAATAAATAAGGATGTCATCAATAAAGACGACCACAAAGTGATCCAAATATTTCTTGAATACTCGGTTCATCATATCCATGAAGGCAGCAGGAGCATTAGTCAATCCAAAGGACATGACTAGGAATTCATAATGTCCGTACCGAGTTTTGAAAGCCGTCTTTGGAATGTCATCGGTTCTAATCTTCAATTGGTGATATCTGAAACGAAGATCAATCTTTGAAAAGAATTTGGCTCCTTGAAACTGGTTAAACAGGTCATCAATACATGGCAATGGGTACCTATTTTTGATGGTGACATGATTCAACTCTCGATAATCAATACAAAGTCGCATACTCCCATCTTTCTTCTTCACGAATAGAATAGGAGCACCCCAAGGAGACGTACTAGGACGAATGAAACCAATGTCTAACAATTCCTGCAATTGGGTCTTTAACTCTTGAAGTTCAATAGGAGCCATTCGATATGGGGCTTTGGAAATGGGTTTTGTACCAGGTTCAAGGTCGATACAAAATTAAATTTCACGCTCTAGGGGTAGGCCAGGAAGTTCTTTAGGGAATACGTTAGGAAATTTATTAACAATAGAAATATCGTTCAAAACTGACGTATTTTTGTTTAAATCTGTGACATGAACTAAGAAAGCTTGACATCCATTTTTCAATAAACGAATAGCTTTATGGCTTGAAATGATCGTGATTGATTTTAATGGTTTGGTCGCTTGAATTCGCATAATAGGTTGATTAGGAATATAAAACTAACAACCTTATTTAAAACAATCAATTTTTTGCATGATGAGTATTTAACCAATCAATCCCTAGAATTACGTCAAACGCAAGTATTTTTAAAGAAATAAGATCGACAGGTAATGTGCGGTTACCAATTTGAACCAAACAAGACTTATAAACAGTGGATGTAATGAAGGTTTCTCCCAATGGAGTTTCCACATATAAGTCAAAGTCTAATTTCTCCGGAGTCAAATTTAATCGTTGAACGCAAGTAGGAGAAATAAAAGAATGGGTAGAACCGATATCAAATAAAGTATAGACTTCGCTAGAGTTTATGATAAACTTACTTGTGATGACTTCATTCGGGTTCCTTGCTTTCTAGGAGGTCACAACAAACGCTCTCCCTTGCACTACCGGCTTTGACTTTTCTGGGACGGCCTTTGGTGCCTCCATCCTAGCTGAACTTGTCTTCGATGAACGACAAAATCGGGCTAAGTGTCCTTCTCATCCACAATTATAACATGCTTTGGACGGCATCGCGCAGTTTGGACTGATGTGTCCCTCCCCTCCGCATTTGAAGCATATGATAGGTGGTCGTTCTTCTTCCTTAACAACGGGTGCTGGTGCTGACGTCTTTCCATCATTGTTGAATCTCCTCTTATTGAAATGTCCATTCTTATTTTTTTGGCCCTGATTACCATCGAAGTGGTTACCATTTCTGGCCTGTTGATTCCATCCACGCTTGTTGTCACCGATTCGATGACTGCTCTCCTTTGGTTGCATTGACTCGTTATCGCGCTCCACTAACTGAGCCCTATTTATAACATCTGAATACAAACACAGTTTATGAGAAATAAGATGTTGACGTATCTCAGATTTCAAACCTCGCAAAAACATTCGCGTCATTCGCTCCTCATTATCCACCAAATGGGATGCAAACCGGGACAACTCTACAAATTTAGCCTCATACTGCGACACAATCATATTATTTTGCTCCAGCTTGATAAACTCCACCTCTTTTATGTGACGAATACTTTTGGGAAAGTACTTGTCGTTGAATAGTTCTTAGAACTTCTCCCAAGACATCTTCAACGGCGGAAGTTGAGTACGCTTTCATCGATTCCCACGATGAATGCCTCTCCTCGCAACATAAAGGCGGAAAAGGGAACCTTTTGCTCATCGAAGCATCCCAAGACATCAAATATCTTGGTGATCTGCTTTAACCATGCTTTCACCTTTAGTGGTTTTTGTAAGACCCCAACTTTTTAATGAATAAAATCAAATTTCCTCTATTTATTATTGTGAATAATAAGGTGTTAATTTGATATAATGCTTTGGTTATGGGTGAAATGTGCATATTTTTCAAAATACGCAAGTGGTTATAAAATATTCATTGTTGTCGTGGAATATTCGTTTAGTCGTAGAATATTCTTTCTGTCGGGGAATATTCGTACGACGGCGCATCCATTTGTGGGCCCCATAACAGAATAACTGTCGAATGAAGAAAATGACAAAAATTAAGTTTTTATAAATAACGGCGTAGTTGTTACCGTTAACACTGTTGGAATACCCGGTGGTTAAAATACAAGAATACGCGTTATTGCACAAGAAGACACTACCGGTATTGCACAATATTTTTGAATTATTGATTCTTACGTAAGAAGACACTACTCAATAATTGTTACAATAATTACTGTTCAATATTTTATTTTATTGATTCAATAATTGCTGCGTTGATATTTTATATTATTGTTGCTTCAATAATTGTCACTGCACAGTATCTCCATTATCAGATAAATAATTCATATTATTTGAATAATATTATTAGATAGCATTATTGGCAATGTCTAGAAAGTTCTGTCAAGGAGAGGTTTGGTCACCTAATTGCGCGCCAGTAAGGAGAAATTCTTATTGGAAAGCCCACTCTTTCCTGGGAACGGCTTGGTTTTCATAATTGTGATTCTGTAATATTATTTGTGAATAATTAATTATTGATTTATATGATAAGGAAATATTTATTTTATGTGGATATAAATGATGGATATATTTATTTTTATGTGGATAAAAATGAAGGAATTAATCTTGAGGTGTTTTATCGATTATTTTGTGCGATGGAGGTATTAAAAATCATCCGTTTGTGGATTTCAAATATTTTTGGTTTGGAATTTGGAAAACTCAAAGCTACAAAGTTGTAGAGAATTCGATTTTAGTCAGAATGGATATAAAATTCGTATTTTTATGATAACCGGGCTATTTTCTATGAATTATTGAAGTTTCAGAAAATAAAATGATTTTTATTAAATTTATGGGTGGGACCCACTTTGGTTGGTGTAAATAACATGGGGGCTGCTTAAATTTTCAGAATTGAGGGGATGATGGCTTTCAAAGCATGCGTAGAAAGAATGAGAATAAATAATAATATTTTATTATTTTAGTCTCCTTTAGCGTTCTAACATTTTCCTATAAATAGGTGCTTATGTTAGAATTAAAAATCACACCAGAAACATAAGTTTTCTCTCTCTATATTATCAAGCATATTTTTGTTAGTATTTAGATATCTTGAGTGTTTCTATACGACGCAAGTTCGTTCGGCGTTATATCCGATATTCAAGTCAGAAATACTGCTCTTTGAGGTAAGGGATAGTAAGGGATTTTAAGGGTTATTATGTTTTTCAGTCCGTACTTTTTTTGACCTTCAGAAAATTCTGGAAAAATTAAAAATGATATTGTGATGAGTTTTATTGATTGTGTCCTAAAATGGCGATTTTTGGATGTATAGATTAAGAGTTATGAATTTTACGAGAAAAGACTATTTTAAAAGTAACCGCTTATAACTCCTTGTGGTTAACTCCAAAATTGATGAAATTTTTATTGGAAGTATATCTATATAATATCAGTGTATTTTGTGAATTTCGGAATTTTTGGATAAAAGTACAATTTATGATAAATGTTTAAATATTCGGCGGTTTTGGGCCATATGAAAAATAGTAAATGAATTTTAAAAATTCTGAGAAAAATATATGTTCAATATGGGACTATAGTCTGCTAAATCCCAGAAAAGAAATATTTTTGGAACTGATTTGGTATTTTTCATGAAAATGGACTAGTTATGAGTAAATAAATTAAATATGTTATGTGAAGTAAGAAAATTGGAAAATAGAATTTTATGGCTTGAGAATCCTATAAGAGGTATATGCAGATTTTTGGTGAGGGTTTTGGTTATTGGTGATAAAATCTTACGAGTTTGACATTTTAAGATGATTAAATACATTATTTAGTAAAGTGTAAACGATTAAAATAAATTGTTTATAAGCTTAAGAAATATTATTTTTTCAATATCATTATACCGAAATATTGGTATGGATTTTATTGTGGAATTTCTACCTTTTTTATGTCAGGGTTACTATTTATGAGTTACTATTCACGAGTTACTATTCACGGATACTATTCACGATAAAATTGGTTTCTTTTTCTGACCAAATTATAGTTGATTTCTGAATATTACTCTTGAGAATAAAACTATATGTTGATCATATTATTTTTTTATTATCATATATAACATTTTTATAATCCTAATGATGATATTTCTCTTTGACTTGAGTGTAAAGATGGGTAGATTTTTGGTATGATCATTACTATGGGTTCTTTTTGGCCAGTAGTGCAAAGTTGAATTGTTGACTGGTATGATCATGACCATTGAATTTATAATTGAATATTTTTAGCTTAAGTGCAAAGGTGAATTGATCAACATGGTTATAATTATTGTTTATAAAAATTCTGAAATGATTATATATTTCTTTGAGATATTAATATATTTGGGCCTGTAATGCAAATATGAACTGTTGATGAATATATTTGGCTCAGAAAGGCAAAGATGAATTATTGATGAATATCTTTGGCCCAGTAGTGCAAAGATGACATGTTGTGGAATATCTTTGGTCAGTAGTGCAAAGATGAACTGTTGACGAATATCTTCGGCCGTAGTGCAAAGATGAAGTTATTAGTATGATTATTGGTATAACCATGATCTTTGATGTTTCAGGTAAAGAGAGGTGATGTAAATTATCTTAGTCCTGGATGAGAAGAGGAATTTAGAACTACAATTATGATTATGAGTTATTCATATGATTGTGGACCAGAACTGTTGATTGATGTTACAGGGATAAAACATTGTTGGTGGATTTTTAATATAGAGAAGATAATAGACTTTATGGTCTATTTGACTCTTCTAATGGATTGCTCGTTCCGCTGCAACTATGGTTGAAATTTTTATCATCTACCATATTTTCTAAATCTCTGATTTATTATTGATGAAGGCTATTGATAATTTACTTATCTTTAGTCATGATATTCTTTCTTGGGCTAAGTTGTGCTCACCCTTCATTTCACAATTCCTTTCTGTAATAAGAGTGTAGAAATTGGCTCAAGTGGGGTAACAGGGGAATAGAACGGTGGTCATCATTTAGTAGTTATATTTGGTGAATCAAATAGGGTGAGGCGAGCCTAACGTTGGAAGGGTGTTTTGCCACTATCATACAAGATGTCTAATGACATACAATCTCGTGTCATCATAAGACAGGGTTGTGCACATCCACTTGCTGAGTATATCTACGAGTACTAACTATATAAACTTGGTGTTTGTTTGAAGTATAATTCTCAGTTAGAGACAGTGGAGATAATGATATGTCAAGAGAAGAGTCACCATTGGAATGAATATGATAGTAATCTTCACATTTTTCTTTAGGGTCTATTGGGTCAACCAAGGATAATTCTGTGGCCATTTGATATCTATCATAACCTAGACGCATGGCCTCCCATGTACGAAGGTTTCCTTGAGCACTTCCCAAAGATTTTAATTTCTAAAATAGTTTTTGACTATACCTTTATGTAAGGTGCCATTGTGACGTGCTATCCAAGGTTGGGATGAGAGTCACAGTTGGTATATATTTGTATCAAAACTCACAGCATATGTGTTGTTGTATTTTGCACGATAATTATTGTAATAATGTTGTAGTTGTTTCTTGTACCATGTATTTAGCGACTCGTAATAGGTTGGATGGATTGGACTGTTTTTGGGGTTGTCACATTTGGTATCGAGCTTAGGGATATGGTCTCCATGAGATCGGGAATAGAACTAGGATGGGAGAGATGAGTAAATCATTCGCTAGTGTGTCCTACCTAAGCTTAATTATTGGTCGGTCATAATATTGGGATATTATGTGATATGTTAATTTGTTCAATTTACCCTTGTTTTGAAGTCGTATTCTAGAATGATATCCGAAATACGGGGAGATGAGCAATGGAGAAATCATGATGATGGGGAAGATGGAATCGAAATGAAAGCAAGGTATTCTCAACTTTTCAAAATATTGTGCGTAAATTTTTGGGGACTTAAATTTCATAACGTGGGGAGGTTGTAAGACCCTAACTTTTTAATGAATAAAATCGAATTTCCTCTATTTATTATTGTGAATAATAAGGTGTTAATTTGATATAATGCTTTGGTTATGGGTGAAATGTGCAAAATTTTCAAAATATGCAAGTGGTTATAAAATATTCATTGTTGTCTTGGAATACTCATTTGGTCGTAGAATATTCTTTTACGTTAGGGAATATTAAATACAACTGACGTAAACCATTTCATTGGGCCCTATAATGCGGAAAGCGTCGAATGAAGAAAATGACAAAATTAAGTTTTTATAAATAACAGGCAGTAGTTATTACCAATTAACATTGTTGGAATACCCTATTGGTTAAAATACGAGTAACACGCTTATATCGTTAAGAGAAGACACTGCGGTATTGCACAATATTTTTGAATTATTGATTCTCACGTAAGAAGACACTACTCAATAATTGTTACAATAATTCTTTGTTCAATATTTTATTTTATTGATTCAATAATTCTTTGCGTTGATATTTTATATTATTGTTGTTTCAATAATTGTCTTTGCACGAAGATCTCCATTATCGGATAAATAATTCATATTATTTGAATAATATTATTAGATAGCATTATTGGCAATGTCTAGAAAGTTACATCAAGGAGAGGTTTGGTCACCTAATTTGGCGCGCCGAAGAGGAGAAATTCTTATTGGAAAGCCCACTCTTTCCTGGGAACGGCTTGGTTTTCATAATTGTGATTCTGTAATATTATTTGTGAATAATTAATTATTGATTTATATGATAAGGAAATATTTATTTTATGTGGATATAAATGATGGATATATTTATTTTTATGTGGATAAAAATGAAGGAATTAATGCTGAGGTGTTTTATCAGTATTTTATCGGTGTGGAGGTATTAAAAATCATCCGTTTGTGGATTTCAAATATTTTTGGTTTGGAATTTGGAAAAACTCAAAGCTACAAAGTTGTAGAGAATTCGATTTTAGTCAGAATGGATATAAAATTCGTATTTTTCTGATAACCGGGCTATTTTCTATGAATTATTGAAGTTTCGGAAAATAAAATGATTTTTATTAAATTTATGGGTGGGACCCACTTTGGTTGGTGTAAATAACATGGGGTTGCTTAAATTTTCAGAATTGAGGGGATGATGGCTTTCAAAGCATGCGTAGAAAGAATGAGAATAAATAATAATATTTTATTATTTTAGTCTCCTTTGACGTTCTAACATTTTCCTATAAATAGGTGCTTATGTTAGAATTAAAAATCACACCAGAAACATAAGTTTTTTCTCTCTATATTATCAAGCATATTTTTGTTAGTATTTAGATATCTTGAGTGTTGCTATATGACGCAAGTTCGTCCGGCGTTATATCCGATATTCAAGTCAGAAATACTGCTCTTTGAGGTAAGGGATAGTAAGGGATTTTAAGGGTTATTATGTTTTTCAGTCCGTACTTTTTTTGACCTTCAGAAAATTTTGGAAAAATTAAAAATTATATTTTGATGAGTTTTATTGATTGTGTCCAAAAATGGCGATTTTTGGATGTATAGATTAAGAGTTATGAATTTTACGAGAAAAGACTATTTTAAAAGTAACCGCTTATAACTCCTTGTGGTTAACTCCAAAATTGATGAAATTTTTATTGGAAGTATATCTATATAATATCGATTATGTACTTTGTGAATTTGAAATTTTTGGATAAAAGTACAATTTATGATAAATGTCTAAATATTTATGTTTTTTAAATATATGAAAAATAGTAAATGAATTTTAAAAATTTCGAGAAAATATATGTTCAATATGGGACTATAGTCCGCTAAATCCCGTAAAAGAAATATTTTTGAACCGATTTGGTATTTTTCATGAAAATGGACTAGTTATGAGTAAATAAATTAAATATGTTATGTGAAGTAAGAAAATTGAAAAATAGAATTTTATGGCTTGAGAATCCTATAAGAGGTATATGCAGATTTTTGGTGAGGGTTTTGGTTATTGGTGATAAAATCTTATGAGTTTGACATTTTAAGATGATTAAATGCATTATTTAGTAAAGTGTAAACGATTAAAATAAATTGTTTATAAGCTTAAGAAATATTATTTTTTCAATATCATTATACCGAAATATTGGTATGGATTTTATTGTGGAATTTCTACCTTTTTTATGTCGGGGTTACTATTTATGAGTTACTATTCACGAGTTACTATTCACGGATACTATTCACGATATAAAATTGGTTTCTTTTTACGACCAAATTATAGTTGATTTACGAATATTACTCTTGAGAATAAAACTATATGTTGATCATATTATTTTTTTATTATCATATATAACATTTTTATAACCCTAATGATGATATTTCTCTTTGACTTGAGTGTAAAGATGGGTAGATTTTTGGTATGATCATTACTATGGGTTCTTTTTGGCCAGTAGTGCAAAGTTGAATTGTTGACTGGTATGATCATGACCATTGAATTTAGAATTGAATATTTTTAGCTTAAGTGCAAAGGTGAATTGATCAACATGGTTATAATTATTGTTTATAAAAATTCTGAAATGATTATATATTTCTTTGAGATATTAATATATTTGGCCTGTAATGCAAATATGAACTGTTGATGAATATATTTGGCCTGTAGTGCAAATATGAACTGTTGAGGAATATATTTGGCCTGTAGTGCAAAGATGAATTATTGATGAATATCTTTGGCCCGTAGTGCAAAGATGACATGTTGTGGAATATCTTTGGTCAGTAGTGCAAAGATGAACTGTTGACGAATATCTTCGGCCGTAGTGCAAAGATGAAGTTATTAGTATGATTATTGGTATAACCATGATCTTTGATGTTTCAGGTAAAGAGAGGTGATGTAAATTATCTTAGTCCTGGATGAGAAGAGGAATTTAGAACTACAATTATGATTATGAGTTATTCATATGATTGTGGACCAGAACTGTTGATTGATGTTACAGGGATAAAACATTGTTGGTGGATTTTTAATATAGAGAAGATAATAGACTTTATGGTCTATTTGACTCTTCTAATGGATTGCTCGTTCCGCTGCAACTATGGTTGAAATTTTTATCATCTACCATATGTTCTAAATCTACGATTTATTATTGATGAAGGCTATTGATAATTTACTTATCTTTAGTCATGATATTCTTTCTTGGGCTAGTTGTGCTCACCCTTACATTTTCACAATTCCTTTCGGTGTAATAAGAGTGTATTTGGGCTTCAAGGGAGTAAGGGGAATAGAAGCGGTGGTCATCATTTAGTAGTTATATTTGGTGAATCAAATAGGGTGAGGCGAGCCTAACGTTGGAAGGGTGTTTTGCCACTATCATACAAGATGTCTAATGACATACAATCTCGTGTCATCATAAGACAGGGTTGTGCACATCCACTTGCTGAGTATATCTACGAGTACTACCTATATAAACTTGGTGTTTGTTTGAAGTATAATTCTCAGTTAGAGACAGTGGAGATAATGATATGTCAAGAGAAGAGTCACCATTGGAATGAATATGATAGTAATCTTCACATTTTTCTTTAGGGTCTATTGGGTCAACCAAGGATAATTCTGTGGCCATTTGATATCTATCATAACCTAGACGCATGGCCTCCCATGTACGAAGGTTTCCTTGAGCACTTCCCAAAGATTTTAATTTCTAAAATAGTTTTTGACTATACCTTTATGTAAGGTGCCATTGTGACGTGCTATCCAAGGTTGGGATGAGAGTCACAGTTGGTATATATTTGTATCAAAACTCACAGCATATGTGTTGTTGTATTTTGCACGATAATTATTGTAATAATGTTGTAGTTGTTTCTTGTACCATGTATTTGGCGACTCAGAATAGGTTGGATGGATTGGACCTGTTTTGGGGTTGTCACATTTGGTATCAGAGCTTAGGGATATGGTCTCTGGCGGAGATCGGGGAATAGAACTAGGATGGGAGAGATGAGTAAATCATTCGCTAGTGTGTCCTACCTAAGCTTAATTATTGGTCAGTCATAATATTGGGATATTATGTGATATGTTAATTTGTTCAATTTACCCTTGTTTTGAAGCTGTATTCTAGAATGATATCTGAAATACAGGAGATGAGCAATGGAGAAATCATGATGACAGGGAAGATGGAATCTGAAATGAAAGCAAGGTATTCTCAACTTTTCGAAATACCAGGTACGTAAATTTCGGGGACGAAATTTCATAACGTGGGGAGGTTGTAAGACCCTAACTTTTTAATGAATAAAATCGAATTTCCTCTATTTATTATTGTGAATAATAAGGTGTTAATTTGATATAATGCTTTGGTTATGGGTGAAATGTGCAAAATTTTCAAAATACGCAAGTGGTTATAAAATATTCATTGTTGTCTTGGAATACTCATTTGGTCGTAGAATATTCTTTATGTTGGGAATATTAAATACAACAAGTATGACCATTTGTGGGCCCCATATAATGTAATAATCGTCGAATGAAGAAAATGATAAAAATTAATTTTTATAAATAACACAGAAGTAGTTATTACTGAATTAACACTTTGTTGGAATACCGGTGGTTAAAATAATAATAACACGCGTTATTCGCATTAAAGAAGACATACTCAGTATTGCACAATATTTTTGAATTATTGATTCTTACGTAAGAAGACACTACTCAATAATTGTTACAATAATTCTTCGCTCAATATTTTATTTTATTGATTCAATAATTGCTGCGTTGATATTTTATATTATTGTTGTTTCAATAATTGTCACTGCACAGTATCTCCATTATCAGATAAATAATTCATATTATTTGAATAATATTATTAGATAGCATTATTGGCAATGTCTAGAAAGTTCTGTCAAGGAGAGGTTTGGTCACCTATATGAGGTATATGCAGATTTTTGATGAGGGTTTTGGTTAGTGGTGATGAAATCTTATGAGTTTGGCATTTTAGGATGATTAAATGCATTATTTAGTAAAGTGTAAACGATTATAATAAATTGTTTATAAGCGTAAGAAATATTATTCTTTCAATATCATTATACTGAAATATTGGTATGAATTTTATTGTGGAATTTCTACCTTTTTATGTCGGGGTTACTATTCATGAGTTACTATTCACGAGTTACTATTCACGATAAAATTGGTTTCTTTTTCTGACCAAATTATAGTTGATTTATGAATATTACTCTTGAGATTAAAACTATATGTTAATCGTATTATTTTTTTTATTATCATATATAACATTTTTATAACCCTAATGATGATATTTCTCTTTGACTTGAGTGTAAAGATGGGTAGATTTTTGGTATGATCATGATTATGGGTTCTCTTTGGCCAGTAGTGCAAAGTTGAATTGTTGACTGGTATGGTCATGACCATTGAATTTATAATTGAATATCTTTAGCTTAAGTGCAAAGGTGAATTGATCAACATGGTTATCATAATTGTTTATAAAAATTCTGAAATGATTATATATTTCTTTGAGATATTAATATATTTGGCCTGTAATGCAAATATGAACTGTTGATGAATATATTTGGCACGTAGTGCAAAGATGACATGTTGTGGAATATCTTTGGTCAGTAGTGCAAAGATGAACTGTTGACGAATATCTTTGGCCATAGTGCAAAGATGAAGTTATTAGTATGATTATTGGTATAACCATGATCTTTGATGTTTCAGGTAAAGAGAGGTGATGTAAATTATCTTCGTCCTGGATGAGAAGAGGAATTTAGAACTACAATTATGATTATGAGTTATTCATATGATTGTGGACCAGAACTGTTGATTGATGTTATAGGGATAAAACATTGTTGGTGGATTTTTAATATAGAGAAGATAATAGACTATATGGTCTATTTGACTCTTTTAATGGATTGCTCGTTCTGCTGCAACTATGGTTGAAATTTTTATCATTTACCATATGTTCTACATCTCTGATTTATTATTGATGAAGGCTATTGATAATTTAATTATCTTTAGTCATGATATTCTTTACTGGCTAGTTGTGCTCACCCTTCTGTTTCACAATTCCTTTCAGGTAATAAGAGTGTAGCTGGGTCGAGCGGGGGTAACAGGGGAATAGAATGATGGTCATCATTTAGTAGTTATATTTGGTGAATCAAATAGGGTGAGGCGAACCTAACGTTGGAAGGGTGTTTTGCCACTATCATACAAGATGTCTAATGACATACAACCTCGTGTCATCATAAGATGGGTTGTGCACATCCACTTCTTCGAGTATATCTACGAGCACTACCTATATAATCTTGGTGTTTGTTTGAAGTATAATTCTCAGTTAGAGACAGTGGAGATAATGATATGTCAAGAGAAGACTCACCATTGGAATGAATATGATAATAATCTTCTTATTTTTCTTTGGGGTCTATTGGGTCAACCAAGGATAATTCTGTGGCCATATGATATCTATCATAACCTAGACGCATGGCCTCCCATGTACAAAGGTTTCCTTGAGCATTTCCCAAATATTTTAATTTCTAAAGCAGTTTTTGACTATACCTTTATGTAAGGTGCCATTGTGACGTGCTATCCAAGGTTGGGATGAGAGTCACAGTTGGTATATATTTGTATTAAAACTCACAACATATGTGTTGCATCTAGAAATTAATAATCATGACAACAAATCTCCTTGGTTATGTCAACATCAAATAGGGGGAGATTGTTGGGAGAGTGCATATTTTTATTTGATATTTAAATATAAATGCTCATGATTATTTGTAAAGTCTTTCAAGGAATATTTGTATAAGGACTTAGTGATAGATCAAATTTATTAGGTTAATCTAAGCTCTTAAGGTATATCATTCTGTAAATGAATGTATAGAAAAGAAGATCAAACTTGTTAGGTTGATCTTGAGATGTAATAGATAGGCTTCGAAGAGATCGTAGTGTATGAAGATGATCAAGATTATAGAAGCCAAGGCAGAACGTAGAGCTTCAAGGATCGTAGTGTGCCTGCCTTAAGGGCCTCTTCGAAAATCGTAGAGTGGTCCCAACGTTTGCCAAGCTAACTCAGAAATCGTAGTGTGCTCTCGAAAACGTAGAGCTTGCAAAGAAAGCAAATGAAGATCGTAGTGTGCAAGTCTTTAAGAGAAATTATAGTGCTCTTATTTGATAGAATCAAACCAAGCACCAAGGTATCAAGACACAACGATTTGGATCGTAAAGTATCATCTGTCATGTGTCAGAAGCATCGAGCCCTACCTTTTTGGTTGAAGATATATCTCCAACAAATATGGAATGGGTTTCAAACGTTGAAGTCCTCACCAGTTCCAACGATACATAAGATATCCTTAGTATGCAACAAAGAAGCGTATTGAAGAAGCTAAGGAAAGTACCATTGGTAAGAGGAAAACATCTTTTTAGGTGTTAGGTGAGAAAGTAGTCTGCTGTGTCAGTGGGCCAAAATGCAATTCAGAAAATGTGCAGAAAAGTCTCCATCAAAGTACAGAAATGTCAAACGCATTTAATGCTTCAACGGATGGATCAAACAGATAGATTTCAAGATCACATATATGCAAAAGATATGCAGATGATAGAATCAAGCATACATTGAACAAAAACGTACAAGAACTCTCAACGCTCAACTCTACGATCTGAGAAAAAGAAAAGCTTGCTCAGCTACTCAGTTCTTTCGAACAAGTGCTTAACAGCAACTGAGTAGCAACCATCAAGAACTCAACAACTACCAATCAACTGAAGTAAGAGTTCCAAGTCAGAAGGACTTGAAGAGTTCTAAGTGAACTGTAAAGAGCCAAGTCTACTGGACATGAAGAGTTCAAGAGTGAACTAAGAAGTTCCTAGACTACTGGTCTAGAAGGAATCTGTGTGATTCAAAAAGTGTAAAAGACATCCTTAGTGAATTTCCTACTCGAGGATTAAAAGAATGGACTAGGAGCTTTAAGTGCTCTGAACCACTTAAAACGACTGTGTTTATTACATTCTTGCTATAACTGCTATATCTGTTATAATTGCTATATCTGCCTCACTCTCATAAACTCACTATCTTAAGGGAGATTAAAACAAATATTAATTCCGCTAAGTTTTAATCATTATCAACTAACAAGTTAAAATGAAATATTTTTTAAATATCTATTCAACCCCCCTTCTAGATAACTATTGTGCCTCCGGGAACAAACAATTAATTATTGATTTATATGATAATGAAATATTTATTCTATGTGGATGGATAGGAAAATAATTATTTTGTGTGGAGATAAATGAAGGAATTAATGCTGAGGTGTTTTATCAGTATTTTGTTGGAATGGAGGAATTCTTAGAAAAGTGTCAATTGTTAAAAATTGATATTTTATCTTTTATGATAAAATAATTCATTCAAATATATTATTATATTACATTATAAATGTATATTGTGATAATATAATAATATAATAATGGTGATATTTTCACACTAAATTCACGGTGCATGAATCAACTGAGATAAATCTAGCAATCAAAAGAAGAACAAAATATGAGATTTTCAGAAAAATTAGTTTATTACTTGATTTTGTAAAATCCATAACTCTTTGTGTATAATAAGTTAGGAGATGAGCCATATATCAAAAGAAAGCCCTGGAAGTAAGCTAATCGTAGAAATTTGAATCACCCAAATATTCTTTCTGGATTTTTCGTGGTGACTGTTTGAGTGAAACTGGTACGAGGGACTTATAGCCCGAAAATCAAATCAATGTTCTTAAAGCACTATTGCGTGAGTCATAATTTTAATCCGACCATTGGATCGTTGTGATTTTTTGATATGTTATATATATATATAAGTTGAGTATATGTCCACAAATTTTGAAACGTTAAAAAAACGTAAGATTTGTTATGAATTTTAAGAGGTGTTGAAAATCGTCCGTATGTGGATTTCAGTCATTTTTCGTTTGGAAAAACTTAAACTTACAAAGTTGTAGAGAATTTAATTTTCTATGGAATGTAAATAAAATTCATATTTTTATGATAAAATTGCTATTTATTATGAATTATTGAAGTTTCACAAAGTAAATATTTTTATTAAAATATCTTTGGGGTCTATTGGGTCAACCAAGGATAATTCTGTGGCCATATGATATCTATCATAACCTAGACGCATGGCCTCCCATGTACGAAGGTTTCCTTGAGCACTTCCCAAAGATTTTAATTTCTAAAATAGTTTTTGACTATACCTTTATGTAAGGTGCCATTGTGACGTGTTATCCAAGGTTGGGATGAGAGTCACAGTTGGTATATATTTGTATCAAAACTCACAGCATATGTGTTGTTGTATTTTGCACGACAATTATTGTAATAAAGTTGTAGTTGTTTCTTGTACCATGTATTTGGCAACTCAGAATAGGTTGGATGGATTGGACCTGTTTTGGGGTTGTCACAGTTTTGGCTCTCTAATAAACTCCGGTGGTCCCAGCTCCTCGAACTGTTTAGCGGTGACCGTCCGAGAATTTTCAGTGTTTCTACCTACATTTTGGACAGAGAGCGCCTCGTCATTGTCATTGCATGAATTGCATAAAGCCTCTGAACATTCCATCATTCATCATTTGGTTTGTGTTGTTGTTTGCATGAGGATTATCGCCTTCTCGATGCACATTATCCACGATTATTGATATGTGGTGAATCAACGGTCACTTTGTGCTCCATTGCTATTCTCAACATTCTCGGATGTCATTTTCAGACATCGCCACAAAACAAAAGGTTAATTGACATGTAACATATTATCCCTATATTACGTGACCAATTAAATACCACAAAAAACTTGGGTAGGTCATACTAGCGAAGGAATTCCTCGTCTCTCCCTCCTAGTTCTATTCTCACATCTTAGCCAGGATCATATCCCTAAGCTTTGATACCAAATTGTGGCGCCCCCAAAATTAGGTATACATCACCCATCTTGAGTCGCCAAATACATGGATGTAATTCAAATACAACTTAATAATACAACCGCTGTGGTACAATACGACAAAACATAAAATGTGAGTTTGAATACACATATTGTCTACTAGAGATTATACAAACTCAAAAGGAGTCCTCATTACAATTATTATCACACTATTTCACGAGAATAGTGAGGACTACTAATGCACCATCTAGGACCATCACTCTGTTCCCCGACTAGTCCCCAGCCACGTTCTCATTTCAAGAGAACAAAGAAAAGAAAGGTGAGCTCAACTAGCCCGAAGAAGAAATATTATGACTAAGATAATGCGTAATAATTTATCGTTAGCCTTCAACAAAGTGTTAAACCGATAAAATACAATAACTATCAAGTTTAACTGCAGCGGAACAAGCAATCCATTAGAAGAGTCAAGTAGGGAATAAAATCTACTATCTTCTATGATTTTAAGTTTTTTTCATCACTTTTATTGCTGGGACTCAGCTTAATAAATAATCCACATCATCGAATCACCCCTGCACTACGGCCAAGGATATTCTTTAGTATCACGACCACAAATTATCCATGCACTACGGGCCAAGGACATTCGTGTATTCATTAATGGTCATGATCATGCCAACAACTGTCCATCAATGCACTACTACCAATGAGGACTTTTATCACATCATTTGTAACATTACTACCATGATTACATCGAATAATCCTCGGTCATAATCATACCAAGTCCATCTATGCACTCTGAATACAAAAGTTATTCCAATGAATAAAAATTAATGGAATAATGAAGTTATCTTCATGAGTACAACAAATAACATCCCTTACCAAGTAAAAGAAACCGAATATAAGAGTAGGGAAGTAATTTGAATACTTTTCTATAGGTTCTCTTATAATTCTCTCTAGAGTTTCGGTGAATTCGTAAGAAATAATGAAGGAATGAGCTTATTTATAGAAGAATGGATTGCATAGTAACTAATCCATGAACGGTCCAGATTGATTTACTATTATATCTTCAACCAATGGTCTGAAAAATTAGCACATCTCCTCATGGAATAATATTATACCCAAAAAATGATTTGGACCGAAAATAAATATATCTTACAGGTGAATAGTAACTCGTGAATAGTAACTCGTGAATAGTACTCCGACACGAAAAGTGTCCCGAATACCCAATTGAACAATATATCCTCCAGACATCAATTATACTAACACAAATAAGTCCAACACAATGGAACTATAAAATTCATCTTTAATCAACACGAACGTATTCATCATTAATATTATAATTCACAATATTTAACAATCAGGTCGTTTCCAAGAAAGAGGGGGCTTTTCGATAAAGATTTCTTTTTATTGGCGCGCAATTAGGTGACCAAACCTCTCCTTGACAGAACTTCTAGACATTGTCAATATTGTAAATAATAATATGAATAACTTTGTCGTCTCAATTATTGATTTAATAATATATCATATAATGCAGATGATACTGTAACAATAATTGAATCAATAATATGAGAAATATGATGCAGAATTATGTAGCAATAATTGAGTATAAGCTGAATGACTTCTCACGTAAGCATCAATAATCAATACTGGTGTCTTCTTTCGCAACTACTGGCGCCAGACATCGTATTTCTTTTACTACCGGGTAGTTCAACGGTTTTAACGGTAACACCTCGTAGATTATTTTCATATAAAGTATTTTTGTCGTTTTCTCAATCCGACAACAATTCCGCTAGGTCCACCAATGATTGTCTTAGTTATCGAATATTCACCGTTAAAACGAATATTCCCAGACCAATCGAATATTATATAACAACTTGCGTACTTTGCAAAATTTATAAATATTACCCATAACTATAACATTATATCAAATCAATACCATAATATTCAAAAATATAATTCGAAAAATTATTCTTTATTCATAAAAGTTGGGGTCTTACATTCGAGTCTTTGGAGAGGTAAGTTTTGGGAAAAATTTAAAAGACATGTCATATCATCGGATAAGTGTCAAATTTTAATATTAAATACCACGTCATACCTGGTGACGTGTGCCACGTAGGCGCCACGTGTGTCACGTAGGCGCCATGTGTGCCACGTAGGCGCCACGTGTGCCATGTCATCAGGTCAACGCACATGTGGCGCCTCGTGGTTCAAAATCCAAATTTTTTACTAGAAAAGGGCTCATTTTATATTGACCGGAAGAAAGGGGCTCAATACCCAAATATCAGAAAAGTTCAATGGTCGACTTTACATTTAACCTTTTAAAGAAATCAGATTTTGGATGTAGTGTTATCATGATCAGTACGGAGGATTATAGGCCCAAAGCCCAAGGGGCTCAATCTACCATGAGATTTTGGATTTTTCTTAAAAGTCTATAAAATTTTGATATTTTTACTTTAGGCCCCCAAGAGAACATATATCTATAATTTTTCAAAAATTATAAGAATGTATTTCTATTTAAATATAAGAGTTATTTTTATTCATTTAAGTTAATCTGAAATATAATTAAATTCATAAATTTATCACTCTTCTCATTTTTTGGTTATCACAATACAAATATCAAATTTTACAATTCTTCACTCTACTTTGTGTACTATAAAGAGTGAATATGTCGAACATAAATATAAAAAAAATTATTATTTCAACCAATAAATATTAAATTAACTATAAAATTTGAACCGGGATGACACCCTCAAAACTCAATAAGTTATTCATGATAGTGCATTATTATGCTTGCCCCCCTCAAAAAAATATATGGCTTCGTGCACGATCATGATGGCTCATTCTTCTATTAATTGTGTTGAAAAGTGTTTCATTTGTATATTCTATTATTAATTTTATTTTATTTTTTTTAGGATTTTCGGGGTATTTATTATCTATCAATTGTTGCTACGATTGACATTCTTCCTAATTATATATGTTAATTTATTTGAAAGAATTATTATTATTATTATTATTATTATTATTATTTTATTATAATATTTGTTTTTACAAATTTTCAATTTTAATATACTCTATCTGTTTCAAAATTATAGATATAATTTGAATTTTAAGGTCAAAAACTGACATTAAATTATAAATTGATATGAATTTATTTAATTTTAATTGATACAATTATTATAATTGTATAGTATATAACACAAATTATTAATTAGAAAATTTATTTCATTC
Source organism: Panax ginseng (assembly GCA_020205605.1). Lineage (NCBI taxonomy): Eukaryota > Viridiplantae > Streptophyta > Magnoliopsida > Apiales > Araliaceae > Panax > Panax ginseng. Next base: position 82,110,538 of record CM035136.1, on the reverse strand, counting down.
TAAATCTTTATGAGTCATATTAATTTTAAAATTTAATATATTATCATTTGACTTTAAAAAACAAATTATATATATAATTTTTTAATAGGATATTATTTGTACTTTCATTGGATTCTGTAGGATAATTATAAGATTATATGCAGTAAGATACGATTAGCAATGATTTATTTTATTAATAATGTAAATAGTAGAAGTGTAGGAGGTAGAACCGAGGGGACCAAACAAAATGGGGATGTCAAAATCACACCTTTATGCCCCCTCTCAACTTTGAGAAGTGGAGAGCAGTAAGACATCTGTGTGACTTGGCTTCATAACTTTCTCACACCCCACTTTGTAAATTGCAGGAAAGTGACCTTTCCTATAATTGACTTGGATCATTCATCAATAAATTAATGTTCTATGTGCTTAAATTTAGTTGGAATTGACCAAATTATCAAAAAGTCGTGGCTACTAACAAAGCAACTAGACTGCTTTCTTTATACTTTTTCATCTCACTTTTTTTTATAAAAAAATAAAATTATTTCGTGCAAGATAAATAATATTTGTTAATACAATGCATATTTTTAGATTTGATGATGATATATATAATTAATGAATTTTTGTAATTAATAATTTTTGTACAATTTTATAAATAAAATTGGTGTAAAATGACTTGGTTTATCGATCAAACCTGTTAGATTAATCTATTTTATAGAGTGAATCTAATGTATATATCTAAAGTTTAAAGTCGATCGTAAAGCAAGTAGTTGGAGATCGTAGAGCCTATTAATCATAATCTTGAAGATCATAGTGTTTGTTAATAATCGTAGAGCCTACTTATCATAATCCTGAAGATCGTAGAGCTTGTTGATTATAGCTTTGAAGTAAAAGTATTATGCATAAAATCCAATCATATTTGATATGATAAAGCATATACTTTTGTAACGATTTTATTCATTTATTAATAATAAAAGTTAATTTATAAAAGGCTTTACTTTATCTACATGGTGCTGTTATATTAAATGTGATAAACCTATAGTTTTAAGCAATACTTTTAGAATCATGATAATGATCATGCTAATGAGATCTAAATTCTTAGATAGCTTAAAACTAAAATAGTTCCCAATCGTTGGTGTTGGGACGTAATTACTTGGGCCCGAATTATATGGTGGGCCAAAATCCACGTGGATGTATTTAACCCTACGTAGGAACCTGTTTGGGCAGTTGAATATTTTAAGAAATCTAAGATTCCTAATTACATTTAATTTTTAATTCCCAAAGAAAGTGTCAGGATATAATCCGACTTCCTTATTTTTGAGGAGATTCTGTTCAATCCCATTAAGAAATCTAACCTAATGAGGAAAACTAATTCTATATGGGGAAGGATGTGTGATCAATATAAATACAAGGCTATACCTTAATTATTGTTCGGGAGTGTTTTACCAACCTCCATGTGGGCCGAAGGCATGACGCGAGAAGAAGTCTATAAGCCCCATGGGCAAAAACCCTCGGAGATGTTGGAGTATTTCGGGTTCGGGTATCCGAGTCCTTTGTGCCGGAACCCTATTTTGGTATATAGAGTTCAGGGTCGGGCCTTCGAGTCCTTTGGGCCGAAGCCAAAGCCAGGGTTCTGTTTCGATATTGGTGTTTGGGGTCGAGCCTTCGAGCTCCTTGGGTCGAAGTCCAGACCAACGTATATAATCTTGGTGGGATTGGGCCTGCGCGGTGGGACAGTGTAAGACCCCGAATTTTATAAAATAAAAGTATTCAATTTTTTTTCCTATTTAGTAAATAGTTAAATTGATAAAAGTTTAAAGTTATGGGTGAAATGTGCAAATTTTGCAAAATAAGCAAGTGATTATAAAATATTCATTGTTGTCGGGGAATATTCGTTTGGTCGTGAAATATTCTTGTTGTCGGGGAATATTCGTATGACGGCGCAGCCATTTGTGGGACCCATAACAGAATAACTGTCGGATGAAGAAAACGATAAATTTGAGTTTTTATAAATAACGACGTAATGGTTACCGTTAACACTGTTGGAATACCTGGTGGTTAAAATACGATGAATGCGTGATCGACCGCGAAGCAATACGATATTTTTGAATTATTGATTCTTACGTAAGAAGGCACTACTCAATAATTGTTACAATAATTACTGTTCAATATTTTATTTTATTGATTCAATAATTGCTACGTTGATATTTTACATTATTGTTGTTTCAATAATTATCACTGCACAATATCTTCATTATCAGATCAATAATTCATATTATTTGAATAATATTGTTTGATAGCATTATTGGCAATTTCTAAGGAAGTTCTGTCTAGGAAAGGGGTTTGGTCACCTAATTACGCGTCAATAAGGAGAAATCCTTATCGGAAAGCCCCTTCTTTCCTAGGAACGACCTGATTGTCATAATTGTGATTTTATAATATTATTTGTGAATAATTAATTATTGATTTATATGATAAGAAAATATTTATTCTATGTGGATGGATAGGGAAATATTTATTTTGTGCGAAGATAAATGAAGGAATTAATGCTGAGGTATTTTATTAGTATTTTGTCGGAATGGAGGAATTTTTAGAAAAGTGTCAATTGTTGAAAATTAATATTTTATCTTTTAAGATAAAATAATTCATTCAAATATATTATTATATTACATTATAAATGTATAGTGTGATAATATAATAATATAATAATGGTGATAGTTTCACACTAAATTCACGGTGCATGAATCAAATGAAAGAAATCTAGAAATCAAAAGAAGAACAAAATATGGGATTTTCAGAAAAATTAGTTTATTATTTGATTTTATAAAATCCATAACTCTTTGTGTATAATGAGTTAGGAGATGAGCCATATATCAAAAGAAAGCCTTGAAAGTAAGTTAATCGTAGAAATTTGAATCACCCAAATATTCTTTGTGGATTTTTCGTGGTGACTGTTTGACTGAAACTGGTACGAGGGACTTATAGCCCGAAAATCAAATCAATGTTCTTAAAGCACTATTGCGTGAGTCATAATTTTAAACCGACCATTGGATCGTTGTGATTTTTTGATATGTTATACATATATAAGTTGAGTATATGTCCACAAATTTTGAACCGTTAAAAATTAACGTATAATTTGTTATGAATTTTAAGAGGTGTTGAAAATCGTCCGTATGTGGATTTCGGTCATTTTTCGTTTGGAATTTGGAAAAACTTAAACTTACAAAGTTGTAGAGAATTTAATTTTCTATGGAATGTAAATAAATTCATATTTTTCTGATAAAATTGCTATTTATTATGAATTATTGAAGTTTCAAAAAGTAAATATTTTTATTAAAATTATGGGTGGAACCCACTTTTCTTTTTTTGAAAACATGTGTTGGAAAAAATTTTCAAATATGATGGGCTGATGGCTTTCTAAAAAGGATGGCGTAGAAGAGAAAAAATAAATAATATTATTTTATTATTTAGTCTGTTTTGGCGTTCTAGCATTTTCCTATAAATAGGTGCTTAGGTTAGAATTGAAAATCACACCAGAAACAAGTTTTTTTTTTCTCTCTCTCTCCCTCTCTCTATATTATCGAGTGTATTTTGTGAGTATTTAGATACTTTGAGAGTTGCTATTCAGTGAAAGTTTCCTTCAGTATTACATCCAAAATTCCAGCCAGAAGTACTATTCTTTTAAGGTAAGAGATTGTAAGGGATGTTATTTTCTTCGTAAATGATATTATTTTCTTTAATATCATTATGCCGAAATATTGATATGAATTTTATTGTGAAATGTCTACCTTTTCGTGCCGGTGTTACTATTCACGTATGTCGACGTCGGGATTTTTAATTGTCCATTTCCGTTACTTGTTCTTTGGTGTATTCATTTTAGGTGAGATTTGTTTGAAAAAATAAGTGAAAAAGGTCCGACATGTATAATGTCGACGATGGACTGTTAAGAGTCACCAGTTGGGTTTTTTAAATGGTTGTACCAACAAAACCGAGAAAAGGTTTGCACATTAACCTAGTGATGTGACACTGCTAAACGGGTCGGTGAAACCGAGATTCATTAGGGTCCGGGGACTTGATTATGCGGAGGGAAGGTGTTAGCCACCCCTCGACATCCGTGTTACCACGGTGATCGCCTCTTTTCAAGAAACAATTATCTGAATGTGTGTGTGTGTGGGTCAATGTGATGTTTATTTGGAAGTGGTGCGAGGCCTCGTTCGCACCTATATACACAGGGTTTGAATTTACGTAAAAATTCAGTTTTTAGTAAGATATAGCAATGATGTTTTATAAAAAAGGTTTTTCAAACCCTGATGCTCAATAGTAATTGAGACCTTTTACACTTCGATTTTATTAAGTGTTCGGTTCGATTAATTTTATTTTCGAGATGCGAAGCATCTATAAGAAAATAATGTACAAAAATAATGCCGATTTCCTCGTGGGTATGAAAACCATCTGAGGAAATTCAGACACCGCAGAATAATTTACAAGTTGCTTACAGCTAAAAATGTCCATCACGGGAACCAAATCTAGATCCAATAGACTGAATCTGTGATCACATAATTCCTAGGCGCACATGATACTGCAATTTGTATAAAATTAGCAAGCAGGTATATATATAAAAGTTGTAAATATATATATATATATACAGACATGATCACCAACCACGAAGCACCTCCATGGGGGATCAGAAATATAAATAAAGCTGTAAAAAGCTATCAACCACCACGAAGGAAACTGTAATGACCGAGAAATTCAAATCTTATTGTAAAAGGATTTTTATTAAATTAAATAATAATAAAATCATATTCTATGTGTTATCAAGATGGTTGTCGTTGTATAACCTATTGATGTTAGAATGTCGTAGTATTTGAGCTACGTGGATGAATTAAAGTGTTTGAATTTCCAATACGACAATAAAAGTTTTCCGAGAAATTTTCTGAAAAACACTATTCCTCGGTAATTGCTCAGGATATATTTTTGAGTTTCCGAGAAATACGTAATGATGGAATAACAAGGTAAGATGGATTATGTAATAAAAATCTAGTTATGGAAAATGTAATAATTCGCTTGTGGACTTAATTTATAAACGTTAAGGAAGGCGAAATGGTAATGAATAAGTAATAATGATATGATACTTTGGTATTGTACAAAGTAAATGAAAATGAGTATAATACGAAGTATTATACGAGTTTGTATGAAGGACGAAATATCGTATAAAAATCCTATATGAATTAGAATACGAAAATAATACATAAACTATATGTATTAAGTAATGCTAATGGACTTGTAAAGATTGATTGAATTAATATAAGTTCAAATGAATTAAAGGGAGAGGCCCAATTATTAATTAATGAACAAATTAGTGTTTATTAATGCAAAGCCCAAAGAGTTAGTTGGTCCAAGCCAAGCTAGATTGAAATGAATTGGTTGACCTATGGGGCACACCATATTAATATGGTTAAATGCGGTGACCAAGTTAATGTAATGACCAAGATTTAAGGAGTAATGACCAAGACTTATGAGTGGTGTAGACACTCAAAATTTATTGTACTACTGTTACTAACATTGCAGGAGGATAGATTCGTCTTTTAAGAGAGAACCCTAAAAGACAATCCAAATCCATACCGGATACTACCGGAAGTTCAGCATCAACCCCGGATCGCAATCTGGGAGTAACAAATCCAACCTCGGAGATAACCCCGAGACCTGCAGATACAATACCAGAACATACATCGGAGAAGACCGATTAATCTCGGAGATAACCCCGAGGTATCTAGTCTCAGTCCCAACCATGGGAATAGCCACCAACCTTGGTGATAACCCCAAGGAATGCAGTTTCGGCGATAACCCCGGAAATGCTTGTTTCAAATGCGAATAGCTTCAATCTTAACGCTCACAACTAGATACACTGCACCAACCCGGCAATAACATCGGGAAGACAGGCACACCTCAAAGATGACAATGAGGACCTTCAACAATTGCAAGCATCCAATCTCGTGATAATCGAGCAACGTCTACTTTATCATTAATCCGTGATAACTGCTGGTGAGGGGCAACATCGTCATCTCGTCAAAAAATGATGCCACATCACGTCTCTACGTAACAATGTCCCACAAGGCTAACCAATCCCAAGTGACTATTGTGCGGGGTAACGGATGGAAGTTGAAGCTTGAAGACCGGAGGGCATCGTCCCATCTTTAATGACTTCACACAAACTCTAATCCCATGCCATTGTACAACTCTTGACAATGGCGGTCGGAAATAGGTTCTGTATACCTCAAACGGATGCCCGGATTGCACTTCTAAAAGTTCGAGTGTACATTACAATGCTTGAGTGCACGTACTTCGAGATGACCCGACCCGACAAACCCGGGCCAACTCGGGTTGCCTCTGGTACACCTGTGGCTCAACCGCAGGTACACCTGCGACTAATATGCCTATAAATAGAGGGCTTGGGGTGCTGATTTTCTAAGGAAAAAAGACGGGGAAACCCTGCACAATTTGCTCCGCACTCGCCCATATAGTGTATTTTCCCACTTTTAAACACATGTGAGGTCATATATAGCCTCTTTTTTACCCACAAAAGCCAGTGTTTACCCACTCTAAAGATATAGAAGCCTTTTTTAGCAGTCAGCTGTAAGCCTTCTCACACACTTTAGAGTTTTTCTCTTCATCTTTGCACACACCCTTCTACACGTTGAGAGTCGTGTTGCTTGCTTTTGCTCGAACTTCGGTCCGTGGTTTCATTCTAGTCTGTATATATATATATATATATATATATATATATATATATATATATATTGACTAACACTATCGAGTTATGCCTCGATTGAGCCTGAACTTGATGCAGGCGTTTATTTGCTTTTCTATATATATACATTTATATATATGAACTGTGTGTCGAACTTTGTTCGATGAGCCTAGACTTCGGTCTGGAGCGTTTATTTTTTTTTTATATATATATACATTTATATATATGAACATTGTGTCGAACTTTGTTGATGAGCCTGAACTTGATGCGGAGGCGTTTCTTTGCTTTAATATATATATATATATATATATATATATATATATATATTAGCTGTGTGTGAACTATGTTCAATGAGCACGGATTTTATATAAAATTGCATTTATTCGCTTTTATATATATATATATATGTATACTTATATATATATGAAGCGTGGTCGAACTCATTCGATGAGCACAGATTTTACATCCAAGTGCGTTTAATGCTTTATATATATATATATACATATATATATATATTTATTTTAAATCTGCTGGAGTTTCCTTCGTGGCGGTTGATGAATTCTTCTGACTTTATTTATATTTACGATCCCCATGGAGGTGCTTCGTGGTTGGTGATCATATACGTATATATATTTTACAACTTTTATATATATATATCGCTTACTTCTTTCATACAAATTGCGGCGATTTACATGCGCCTAGGAATCATGTGATCATGATTCATCCCATTGGATCTAGATTCGGTTCTCATGATGGACATTTTCAATTTATGGCGACTTGTAAATTATTCTCTGCGGTGTCTTAATTTCTCGGATGGTTTCCATACCCACGAGGAAGTCGGCATTATTTTTTGTATATTATTTTTAAATACGGATGCCTCACATAGTCAAATAAAATCAATCCAGCCGATCACTTAATAAAAATGGGAGTGTAAAAGGTCTCAATTCTTATTGAGCATCAGGGTTTGAAAAACCTTTTTTATAAAACATCACTGTCATATCTTGCTAAAAACTGAATTTTTACATAAATTCAAACCCTGTGCATAAAGGTTCGAACGAGGCCTCGCATAACTTCCATATAACAACACATTGACCCACACACACACACACACACACTTAGATAATAGTTTCTTGAAAAGAGGCGGTCACCGTGGTAACACGGATGTCGGGGGGTGCGTAACACCTTCCCCCCACATAACCAAGTCCCCGGACCCTAAACGAATCTCGGTTTCACCGACCCGTATATCAGTGTCACATCACTGGGTCAATGTGCAAACGTTTTCTCGGTTGTGTTGGTACAACCATTTAAAAAACCAACTGGCGACTCTTAACAGTCCCATCGTCGACATCATACATGTTGAACCTTTTTCACTTGTTTTTTCAAACAAATCTCACCTAAAATGAGAACACCAAAGAACAAGTAACGGAAAGGGACACCCAAAAATCCCGACGTCGACAGGTGACGACTCTGCTGGGGACTCAGTAAGAGGACTTAAGCCGCTATTACAATCTTTTCAAAAACTGTTGTATGCGCTTGTGTGTGGATGTTGCATTTACATTTGATGAATGTGTACGAATGCATTTCCTTATTGCACTTAGTGCTTCGCACCATAATCGCTTATGATATTAGTGCTTGCGCATATATCGCTTATGATATTAGTGCTTCCGCACATGTCATCATTTCCATACGGTGAGACGCGATATATGTGAATGTATGTTGTGTGGTCCCTCCACCAGGAGGCTATCCCGTCGGTGTTTGATTACTGGACTCGTGAGAAGACTAATTCTCCGAGGCTTAGGAAAGGCACCACCCAAATTCGCTCCAGTTGAAAGACCGGATTAACTTCCCGTCAAGTAGATTGCGATGATTTGGGAACCTTCATTCCAAAAAACCGCGAGAGTAACCTAAGATAGGTCAGCCTCTGATAAACCCAAAGCGGAGGAAAGTCTCTTCATGCTCTCATTTCAATTACTTGTAAACACAAATTACTTGTAATTTTATTCCATATCTATCTCCATATAATGAGAAATATGAAGAAATGTGTACACATACATATTAACATGCTATAAACAGTTGATCGCTCTTACAGCTTTATTTATATTTCTGATCCCCCATGGAGGTGCTTCGTGGTTGGTGATCATGTCTGTATATATATTTTACAACTTTTATATATATATCTGCTTACTTCTTTCATACAAATTGCAGCATTCTGTGCGCCTAGGAATCATGTGATCACAGATTCATCCCATTGGATCTAGATTCGGTTCTCATGATGGACATTTTCATGTATAAGCGACTTGTAAAATTGATCTCATGGTCTGAATTTCCTCGGATGGTTTCCATACCCACGAGGAAGTCGGCATTATTTTTGTATATTATTTTAAATGCGGATGCCTCACATCCGTCAAATAAAATCAATCCGGTAGATCACTTAATAAAATGGGAGTGTAAAGGTCTCAATTCTTATTGAGCATCGGGGTTTGAAAAACCTTTTTATAAAACATCAACATCATATCTTGCTAAAACTGAATTTTTACATAAATTCAAACCACATGCATAAAGGTTGAACGAGGCCTCACATAACTTCCATATAACAACACATTGACCCCCCCCCCACACACACACACACTAAGATAATAGTTTCTTGAAAAGAGGCGGTCAAGTGGTAACACGGATGTTCTGGGTGCCTAACACCTTCCCCCACATAACCAAGTCCCCGGACCCTAAGCGAATCTCGGTTTCACCAAGCCAGTATATCGATGTCACATCATCTTTGGGTCAATGTGCAAACCTTTTCTCGGTTGTGTTGGTACAACCGTTTAAAAAACCAATGGCGACTCTCTAACAGGTCCCACCCATCGTCGACATCATACATGTTGAACCTTTTCACTTGTTTTTCAAACAAATCTCACCTAAAATGAGAACACCAAAGAACAAGTAATGTAAAGGACACCCAAAAATCCCGGCGTCGACGGTGTGACGACTCTGCTGGGACTCCGAAGAAGAGGACTTAAGCCATTATTACAATCTTTTTCAAAAGCTGTTATGCGCTTGTGTGTGGATGTTGCATTTACATTTGATGAATGTATACGAATGCATTTCCTTATTGCACTTAGTGCTTCGCACCATAAGCGCTTATGATATTAGTGCTTCGCACCATATCTCGCTTATGATATTAGTGTTTCGCACATGTCATCATTTTCATACGGTGAGACGCGATATATGTGAATGTATGTTGTGTGGTCCCTCCACCGGGGAGGCTATCCCGTCGGTGTTTGATTCTTTGGACTCGTGAGAAGACTAATTCTCGAGGCTTAGGAAAGGCACCACCCAAATTCGCTCCGGTTGAAAGACCGGATTAACTTCCGTCAAGTAGATTGCGATGATTTGGGAACCTTCATTCCAAAAAACCGCGAGAGTAACCTAAGATAGGTCAGCCTCTGATAAACCCAAAGCGGAGGAAAGTCTCTTCATGCTCTCATTTCAATTACTTGTAAACACAAATTACTTGTAATTTTATTCCATATCTATCTCCATATAATGAGAAATATGAAGAAATGTGTACACATACATATTAACATGCTATAAACAGTTGATCGCTCTTACAGCTTTATTTATATTTCTGATCCCCCATGGAGGTGCTTCGTGGTTGGTGATCATGTCTGTATATATATTTTACAACTTTTATATATATATCTGCTTACTTCTTTCATACAAATTGCAAAGATTTACATGCGCTTTAGGAATCATGTGATCACTGATTCATCCCATTGGATCTAGATTCGGTTCTCATGATGGACATTTTCAATTTATAGCGACTTTGTAAATTATTCTGCGGTGTGCGAATTTCCTCGGATGGTTTCCATACCCACGAGGAAGTCGGCATTATTTTGTATATTATTTTAAATACGGATGCCTCACATCCGCCAAATAAAATCAATCCGGTAGATCACTTAATAAAATGGGAGTGTAAAAGGTCTCAATTCTTATTGAGCATCGGGGTTTGAAAAACCTTTTTATAAAACATCACTGTCATATCTTGCTAAAAACTGAATTTTTACATAAATTCAAACCCTGTGCATAAAGGTTCGAACGAGGCCTCGCATAACTTCCATATAACAACACATTGACCCACACACACACACACACACATACTCAGATAATAGTTCCTTGAAAAGAGGCGGTCACCGTGGTAACACGGATGTCGGGGGGTGCCTAACACCTTCCCCCCACATAACCAAGTCCCTGGACCCTAAGCGAATCTCGGTTTCACCGGCAGTATATCGATGTCACATCACTTGGTCAATGTGCAAACCTTTTCTCGGTTGTGTTGGTACAACCATTTAAAAAACCAACTGGCGACTCTTAACAGTCCCTTCATCGACATCATACATGTTGAACCTTTTTCACTTGTTTTTCAAACAAATCTCACCTAAAATGAGAACACCAAAAGAACAAATGCGGAAAGGACACCCAAAAATCCCGGCGTCGACGGTGACGACTCTTTGGGGACTCGATTAAGAGGACTTAAGCCGCTATTACAATCTTTTCAAAGCTGTTATGCGCTTGTGTGTGGATGTTGCATTTACATTTGATGAATGTGTACGAATGCATTTCCTTATTGCACTTAGTGCTTCGCACCATAATCGCTTATGATATTAGTGCTTCGCACCATATCTCTGCCATGATATTAGTTAGCCGCACATGTCATCATTTTCATACGGTGAGACGCGATATATGTGAATGTATGTTGTGTGGTCCCTCCACCAGAGGCTATCCGTCGGTGTTTGATTCTTTGGACTCGTGAGAAGACTAATTCTCGAGGCTTAGGAAAGGCACCACCCAAATTCGCTCCAGTTGAAAGACCGGATTAACTTCCCGTCAAGTAGATTGCGATGATTTGGGAACCTTCATGCCAAAAAACCGCGAGAGTAACCTAAGATAGGTCAGCCTATGATAAACCCAAAGCGAAGGAAAGTCTCTTCATGCTCTCATTTCAATTACTTGTAAACACAAATTACTTGTAATTTTATTCAAGATAACCCTCTTCCTCAACATAAAGAAGAAGAGGTCAACATAATCAATTAGAGCAATGGACAGAGTTCCAACTTCAACTGTGAATCTTCCCAGACCCTAAAAGATGGTGATGACAGATGGGATTATGCCAAGTTCCAATTCACAATGGAACGAAAGATGAAAGCTCTCTGCAAACAAATTAAACAATTGGCGAGTAAGCTGGTGACTTATCGACATCAAGTGACTCAAATCATTAATCGACCGAGAGCATGCCGATCTCCTACCTATTGTCATGAATATTCCCTCGTCACTTTCAGAAAATGAAATGCTGGAAGACAAAGTGACAAAGAGAGCAAATGCCAAAACCCGTCGGGATTTTGCCAACAAAAGGGAATTCACCTATTTGGGCCAACCTACGGAGGAAATTCTTCATATGTTAATCAATGACGGAAGGATCAGTTCCTTTCTACCCCTAATCAACCCCCGTTCGGGATGGTACAACTCTGATGGAGTATATCAATATCACTCCCGATCTCGCATGGTCACAAACACGAGGAAGAATCTTTGGGCACTCCGCCACCTTATTTAAAATCTAATCGACGGTGGTGTCCTGCGCCTAGCGAATGGCGACAACGTGTTACGTCTGAAAGTGAGAATGTAGGCCCTACTAAGTGGAAAAGTGTGGTAGCGGATCATATCCACTTCAAACCGATGGGATTAATACCTTACTCACAATGCCAACAATTCAACTTAAGGAGGAAACAATCCTTTGAAAGTGGCCGCTCTGAGCAATCAATTTGCCATCGCAGAGAGCACAATATCCTATTGTTAGCTTGCATGAGGTTAAAATGGAATTATGGAGAAGGTGAAGGATCTACCTCACATACAACCGCTGCTGCAGTGTTGAAGGAAAATCCATCATATCTCCCCATCGGGTGATGAAGTCTACGACCAAATCGAAGGGAAAATACCCATGGAGAAGATTGAAAAAATTCCTCCATGTTGTGGGTCATAATGAAGCTACGGTGGTTTTAAGCTTGAAAGAAGCTCCACTACAAATATCAATTTTGGACTTGGTCCTAACTTTCGAGAATCACCGGAAGGTCTTGTTAAATTTTTTGGAAGAAGCCTATCTCCCGACATCAGTGGATACGGAAAAGTTTTAACATCTGGTTGATCACATTTTCAACAACAATGTGATATCCTTCATCGATGATGACATATCTGCTTAGAAGGACCCCGGTCATTGCAAACCATTGCACATTGCGGTCTTGTCCTCCGGATATATGGTAGCTGGAGTCTTAATAGATGGAGGTTCCTCTCTGAATATCTGCCCATATGCTACCTTGGCGAAGATGAATATCAATCTCAATAGAATTCATAGTAGCCATACTATCATCAAAGCTTTTGATGGAGCCCACCGTAACTCGGTCGGAGTGATTGAGCTGCCAATCGAAATTGGTCCTCACACATTCTGCGTGTCTTTCCATGTACTCAAGATAGACTGGGATACAACTTTGCTCTTAGGGCGACCATGGATTCACATGGCGGGCGATCCCCTCCACTCTTCATCAACAGTTGAAACACATCATCAACAATAGCACAGGTCACAGATTAACATTTGAGCAGGAGATTCCTCAAAGACGAGGGACATGCCGTTCATCAATGCCAATGAGGATGTTGAGCCAATTAGTTTTCATACTTTGGAAATAAGCAATATCCAATACCATGCTATTGGAGCGCCATTGCCCGAACCCAAGATTTCTGCCGAAGTAATGTCGGCTACTCAAGAAATGATGTCGTTGGGTCATAAGCCGGGACAAGGGTTGGGTAAAGATTGCCAGGGTATCAAGTACCCAATTCACTTAACCAGGCAAACTGGAACCGCTGGGCTAGGCTATTTTGCCAGCTCTAGTCACAGGAATCCTCATAAGCATCAGCAGATTCCTTCAGCTTCAACCATGTGGCGTTTAGCTTCGCCTTCAAAATCTGAGTCGGCACAACCTCCCATAAAGGTGCCAGCCAATGTAATGGCTATGTTATGTCCCAAGCCGGTACCGATGAAGGGGAAAGAAGTCTTTGTTCCAAATCCCGTAGTGGAAGAAGAGGAACGAAGAATCAAACAAGAAGTCATACGGATGATGTCCGGTATACGCATCATCATTCATGATGAACATACCAACAGATACACCCCAGACGATGATTGCCCGGGACGTAATGCATTTGTCATTCGAGATATAGGAGGATGATGATAATCCCTCCATCATCTGCGGTCCACCGCACTTTTTACCCTTACCAATTGGGCGGCATTCCTTGCTTTGGTCGGCGAGGTAAGGCAGGCGAGAACTCTTTACGCCTGTAGATATGTCTTTGCTTACTTTTTCATGCGGTATTAGCAATTTATTGTGCGATATATGCTAACAACTGTGTGTATGATCAAACACGTTTCATATATATACTAAGTGAAAGCATATTTTTTTGAGGATTACGAATTTAGATGTACTGTGCTTACGTCTGGTGCCTCTTCTACTGAGGATTGTACCTTTGATGTAGAGATGAATTGACCTTGATGGATATACATGATGACATTGAGGTGCCTCCAGAAATTCGGGGAATGGGTCAAAGACAAACCCAAACCCAACCTTGATCAAACCACTTCTTTCAATCTGGAACCTTAGAAAGCCCTAAGTTAATCCAGATTGGTTCAGACCTTACCCTAAACCAAGCGGAATGATATGGTTACGCTATTAACCCAATTCCAGGATGTGTTTGCATGGTGTCATGAAGACATGGTGGGTTTATCCTTGACATTGTCCTTCATCACCTTCCCATTAAAGAGGATTTAAGCGGTCAGCGAAACTTCGGCGATTGAAACACGAGTGGAGTTTAAAGGTGAAAGAAGAAATTGTGAAACAATTTCAAGTCGGCATCATAATGGTGTCTACATATCACGAGTGGATATCCAACATTGTGCCGTGCCTAAACACGGAGGGAAGGTGCGAGTTTGCGTGGATTGCGGGACTTGAACAAAGCTTGCTTAAAAGATAGTTTTCCGTGCCATTTATCCACATTCTCATTGACAATCTTTCTTGTAATCGACATGTATTCCTTTCTTTGATTGCTTTGCGGGGTACCATCGGATCATGGTGTGGATGAAGATCGGTGAAAAGCGCTTTCATCACTCCTTGGGGAACTCTTTTGCTATAGGCGGTTGTCATTCGGCCTCATCAATGCCGGAGCTACCTATCAACGAGCTATGATGGCTCTTTTCCACGACTTAATGCATAAAGAGATCGAGATCTACGTGGATGACATCATTGTCAAGTCCCGGAAGGAGGATGACCATCTAGACCATCTCAGAAAGTTGTTCAACAGGTTACGCAAGTACAACTTGAAGTTGAATCCAGCTAAGAGTGCCTTTGGTGTTAAATCAGGCAAGTTGCTAGGATTTCTAGTCAGCCACAAAGGAATTGAGTTGGATCCTGCCAAAATCCAAGCCATCACTGAAATGCCCATTCCTCAGACAGAGAAGGAAATACGGGGATTTTTGGGAAGAATCAACTTCATTAGCGGTTTATCTCCCAACTCACGACAACTTTGTGAGCCAATCTTCAAACTATTAAGGAAGAACTCCTCCATGAAATGGAATGATGAGTGTCGAAGGCCTTCCTTACAATCAAAAAACTTGACTAGTCAAAGCTCCGTTTTGGTGCCACCCAGGATGATGTTCCCCTGTTTATGTACTGTCCATAAGTGACAATGCCATGGGCTGCATGCTAGGACAGAAGGACGATAGAGGCCAAGAACGAGCTATCTATTACCTCAGCAAAAGGTTCAGCAACAATGAACACAAGTACACTCTAATCGAAAAGACGTGTTGTGCTTTAGCATGGGCTTCCATGAGGTTACATCATTACCTCCATGGTCACACAACCCATCTCATATCCCGCATGGATCCTCTCAAGTACGTGTTCAACAAATCTATGTTAAATTGTCGGCTGTCCAGATGGCAGTTGATCCTACAACAATTTGACATCGTATATGTGACTCAAGGAATTGCGGATCAACTGGCCGCACCTTCAGGGGATTTCAAACCCTTGGAAACATATTTCCCTAATGAAGGAGTAATGACAATGCAGCAACACCATCAGTATGATATGCACCAATCATGGAAGATGTATTTTGATGGAGTACATTAATATGGAAGGTTACGGAGTGGAGCGGTTCTAGTATCGATGCACGGGGAGCGATATCCGTTGTCATCAAGTTGCAATTTGGCAGCACCAATAATACGGCTGAGTATGAAGGCTGTCTCATGGGGCTAAAACTTGCCCATTCAATGGGCATCAGGCGGTTAACTGTCCTTGGAGATTCAAAGCTGGTAATCAGACAATCCATCGGAATCTATCAAACCAAGGAACTACATTTGCTGCCTTACCATCGGCAGGTTTTGAAGATGGCTTTGGAGTTCGAAGAAATCTCCTTTCTACATGTTCCTCGTAATAGGAATGATTTTGCAGATGCGTTAGCAACTTTGGCCTCCTTGATTCGCATATCAGACAAGGAACACTTGCCAAGCGTCATAATTTCCCTGAACAAGGCCCCAGCCTATGGGAATTACGTTGGAGAAGTATCGGATGAGTTACCTCGCATCCAACATCCTTGGTATCAGCATATCAAGGAATATCTACGAGATGGATCTACACCCACTGGGGCAAACCCGACTGAGAAAAGGCGGATCCATCGAATTGTAATGAAATTCTACCTGAGTGGAGATGCGCTCTACAAAAGAGATACAGGATTAGGTCTCCCCAGATGTTTAGACAAAGATCAAGCCCAAAGGCTTATGGATGAAATCCATGGTGGAGTCTGTGGCCCCCACATGAGTGGCTCCCTCCTTGTCAAGAAAGTCCTCAGGACAGGACATTATTGGCTATCTCTCAAAGCTGATTGCAACGACCACGTCAAAAGATGCTATCAGTGCCAAATTCATGGGAATGCTATACACGCCCCTCCACGGGAACTCCACAATATGAGTTCGCCTCGGCCCTTCTCAATGTGGGGAATGGACGTTATCGGACCCATCGAGCCTAAAGCCAGTAATGGTCACCGATTTATCTTCACCATGATCGACTACTTCACCAAGTGGGTAGAATCAGCCTCCTTCCCCAGGGTCACTAAAGAAGTCATCATTGCTTTCATCGAGAAATAATGTCGTTTTGTCGATATGGACACCGAGAGGTGATTGTGTCGAGACAATGCCAAAAACCTCAACAACAAAATGATGGAGGAATTATGCGATGAAATTCCACATCAAACATCTTAACTCTGTCATCTATTGTTAGAAGATGAGCGGTCTTTGTTGAAGCGACTAACAAAAACATCAAGAAGATTATGCAAAAAGATGTCCGCCAACCACAAAGATTGGCACGACCTATTGCCTCGACGACTCTGCTTAGCCTACAAAACCTCAATGTGCCCTTTCATTGGGGGGCAACCCCTACGTTTTAACCTACTGAGGATGGGCGGTGCTCCCATAGAAGTTGAGATAGAATCTCTCGAGTGTTGATCGGCTTTCGGTGGATGAAGACCAATGTGTACAAGGCGGTATCACCAATTGTCTCTAATAGGCGAAAAGCGAACCACGACTATCTTCCATGGTCGATTATATCGCCAAAGGATTGCGGATCCTACAACAAAAAAATCCATTCTGGCGGTTTAAACAACATGACTTGGTTTTGAAGAAGATTCTTGACAACCAAGATCAGGCTAAAGGAAAATTCGCTCCTAACTGGGAAGGCCCGTTTATTGTCAAGGAAGTATTGACAGGAGGTGCTCTCAGATTGCAAGAAATGAACGACGATGAATTTCTGCAACTCATTAACTCAAGACACCGTGAAACGGTATTATGTCTGAAGTAACAAGTAAACACCCTGGTGCATCATCATCAGGTCACCAGTCATTCCGGTTCTTTAACCCTTTACCACATACAACTTATCTACACTTTGCCCCTCAGGGAAACATACATTTCAAGCCTGCAGCCTGGCTTTCTCCTTTGCGTTCATACAATTCAGGTCATCCCACCGCGGATTGAACCTCTTGCGTTTGCAGTTTGGCTACCCATACTTGGGATCAAACTTCTCGTACCTGCAGTTTATCCTCAACCAGGGATTAAACTTTCTCCTCCTCGCACTCTGACCTGCACATGGGATTACACTTTTCGTCTCGCCCTGAGGGGTGAACTATGTCGACCTGATCTCCTCTTCAATAGGAGTACGTAGGCAACCATTTCACATGGCCCGGTCGCAATAAAACGAAAACAACAAAAACATTTATACCCTTACAAAAACAAAAACAACCAAAAACATTCCTACACCATTTCTGCCATACACAGCATTGAACCTCTTACACCAGGTTCGAACTACGCAGACCTGATCTCCTCTTCAATAGGAGTACATAGGTAGCCATTCATGGTGCGGTCTCACCCCCTACCAAAACACAAACCCTTGTCAATTGGTACTGGAATTCCTTCAATACACTACATTTCATTTGGCTTCAGACCAAAGGGATGGAATTACCTGAACTCCTCCCAAATAGGAGATTCGGCGACCATCTAAGCTGCGGTCATACCTTGAAGAGCAACACCAATCCATAAGAGGTGGAATTAACTAGGCTTCTCCTAAATAGAAGTACTGGCGACCATCTGTGGTACGGTCAATCTCAGAGAGGAAAGCCACACTCCTCTCAGAGAGAACTCAAAGATGGTAGGGATACACATAGATCAATGATCCATTCTGAAATATCCAGAGACAACTCAATGTCCATCCACCCAGGAGGAATTCAGAATACATCAAGATCACAAGCCACAAGCAAAGAGCAAAATATCAAGCAAATAGCAGGACATATCTAAAAGGGAAGTGATCCAAAAATATATTTCCCTGTCATATATAATGCTGTTTGATATATACAAATGTAAGTTGTACATGATAAAATGGCTAAGCTTAGTGCATGCGAGGTAAATACAAGCTCATCTACGAGTCAGGGTATATGCGAGCTAACAAGCCCAACATGGCGTCCCTCTCAGAAGACGAAGGCGAAGCTGTGGTCTCCTGTATGAGAATATTCACACGACCCAAAAGATCTGTAGCCATTTGCATGGTGACCATATGATCATCAATATATGTGCTCATCTCTGCAATCATGCCAGTGGTAAGGGACCTCACTGCAGTGCTGTCTGTGACGGCTACATCCCAGGCAGATATAACACTATCCCGCTTAACTATCCCTGCATCTCTGGCTGATATAGCCTCATCTCGCTCAACAACAGCGGCATCTCTGCGATCTAATGCCTTGTCTCTCTCCAATAGAGTGGCGTCCTTCATATCAAGACCAGTCGACATCATAGATCGAATCTGGTCTCTCTCAAAGGTCATCAGATGAAGACTCTGCTCTAAGTATTGTGCCGAGTGTTGAATCACAAAACTACTTGTACTAGGAGAATCCAGAAGAAATGATGGCAACCCAGCAGCGTGCTCCTCCTCGATGTAGGTATCAATGTCCTCCATGGGCTCTGCATCGTCTGACTCAATATTAAATTTTACTGAATCATCTTTGCGGTAGATAAAATCTCTATCTCCATCCATGCGGAATACTCTGCAGAATAACCGGGATGACTGACAGAAAAAGAAGCTATCTCATGCTGATCCCAACAAGCATACACACGGGATTGGTCCTCTGCTTTGAGAGATATCGAGAAGTGAATCTTGACTATCGCCCCCTCGAAAGGATGAAAATCCAAGGCCGGTCGACTCTGCGACATCACGGCGATGGGTGATAAGTAATGCGCCCTCAAGCCAGAGAGGCGGGGAAATCCATGCGGAGCATGAGTAATGAAGGTGTATGGTGAACAAAGCCCTGAGCACAACAATATGCTAAATGGATCTCTGATATCTGCCAAAAATGCGGACCAGGACTGAGCATCTGTACACTCCGATGGCTGAAAGGAGTATGACATGGCCACATCATGGGAGAAGCAATACCCATGTCGTCTAAGGGTACCAACCGATCGCAAGTGTGACATAAACCACACATACAGCATGACCGAACTCCCAGTGAACACTCCTGACGGGTAAGTTCATCAGTAGGATGCTGACCGCAGAGTCTCTGCTACAATCATAGGCACAATGGTACGAGCCTCCCTGAGAGCTCTCACGACCATGATAACGCCTATATCTATCTCATCCATATACCACGACATATACACATATGACAGTACACATAGCATCAGTACATCAACTCTGGCCAAACGCCAATGATCTTCCGACGCGGTGAAATCCCCAGAATGTCATGGGTAGCCATCCTCCGCGCCAAATCTGTCATACAGAAAACGCTGAGAGATCACGTGGCCAGATGTCAGCTCATCCTGTACTACTCTGCGCCTCAATCCTATGAGAGTCATGAATCGTCTACTCATGTCTCCCAAAGCTAGATGCACGCAAGGTCTGTCTAAGGGTAGCATCGTCAAACGTGCATACTTCTCCAAAGTAGGAGTCAACTCATGGGTGCCAAATCGAAATACCTTCCTATCTGGTAGCCAATGCTCTAGCATCCCGTCTACAAACCCTGCGGGAACCTGAAAAGCCAATAGGGTCATGGTATGTCTTTGTGTAATGATCTCTGGTCACCCTATCGGGGGGGTGACATGCTATCGTCATCACGATCGCATACCTAATGCCACCACTGACGGTGGGGTATGATCTATACGGCTAATTGTTGAAGAAGACATCTGTGCGGGCCGTGTCATAAGACCATTCATAGCTCAATGCCGAATATCTCTGGACATACATACATATGCATAACATGATACATGCATAATGAGATAATGGATGGCAATATGATATAGGGAATGAAAAATGGTGCATACATTCCTAAATATATCATCATCTAATACATCACTCTGACACATTATAAATCTGAGGAAATGGGGCACAACCTCCCTACTACTACTAAGAGGCCTATCAAAAGATATAGCGAGAATAGGAACAACCACCCAATATCTAACGAGAGGCCTATCAAAAGATATAACGAGAATATACATCGAGGAAGAAGACCAGGTCTCGATGTACATGTCCTCAATCTGTCCACTGATGTAACTCCTCCGAGTCTTTGGATCTCTATCAACAAAGATGTCAGGCCTATAAAGAGGAGGATCTGCGCCGACAAAACCAAATGGGTCATCTCGAGGGGCAAGACACGAAAGTGGAAGGAACAAATGACTCCGCCTCTGCTGGATCTCTGCCCAAATGTCGAATAAATACGTGTGCCTGGTCCAACTGTCGGGTCAAACTATCAATCTAGGTCATATGAGTCGGAGCTCGGACACAAGCTACCCAATCCATCATCATCAAAGATCCCGGAACCATGTCCCCATAAAGCGTGTGGGGCGGGCTCGATAGTCCAATAAAAAAAGGAACTACCAACGCCTGGGCGTCTCACGAGTACATGGGCCCTCTGATAATGCAAAGGTGTCAACCCCCAACAATGGGATATCAGTGACGGGTGACTGTGATACAGGCCAATGACGCCTGGAAGGAGGCAAGATCGGTATACGGATCTCCCCTGTGGTGCTCCTAATAGCATGCTCTCTTAAATAGAGCTCCCAGCCTCCATCTGTGAAGAGAGGAAATCTCCTGGTGGAAATCAAATACTCGACTCCAGTCGGGTGTCCATCCTCAAAGCCGATGGTCAAATGATCCCCTGAATAGGGAATCCATGTAATGGTACCCGTCGTCAACAACTCCAGTTGCATACGGCAGTGAGTGAATCCCTCAGATATAGGGACCTCCAGCAAAATAGAATGGTTCCATCGTCGTCCTCGTGGATAGGTATCTAAACCTAACACACTCACAGGACACAAACATGGGAGCCTCTTATAGGCCCAAAATTGCCAACACAATGGCAAAACACCTACTATCAGTAAACACTCTTAACCTATGAATGGGAAAAGACAAGAGAAATACTCACCCGCAGAAATGGGTAAAATCTAGCCAAGCCTTGGTGAACCACGTGGTAGCATGCGCATGCCCGGAGGAAATAGGCAAAGGTGTAAGAGCCCCAATCGTACTCTCCAATACGATTCGACATCGCGTGTGGCGCTGACCAAAGCGAAAGATACCGTGGAAGAGTTGTCTGCTATGAAGCAGCCTCGAATGATCATCAGGAACAATCGCCGCAGAACGCGATCCCTGATCCTGACATCATCAAGCATGGGCTCACTCAATAGCCCGCTCATAGCATCTACGCTCAAAGGACCTGAACGGACAGTCCTGCCTTTGAGCACCTCCGCCGGAACTCCTAGTAAGGATCGGATGGCAGTAGGGGTGATATTCGCCATACAAGGCACTGGCTCCCCTCCAAACTCCATACCTGTGATAAATCGCCAATCCATAGGTGTCATCATCACCTCGCAATCCAGCAGGTGGAGTGACTCAGTCTGATGAAACCATCTCTCAGACAATGCCCTGAGGTAACCCCAGGGACAACGACGGGGAAGGATGGAGAAGAACGTCCCAAATCCCCACTCATGCACTACTGCTCTATAGTCAGGATGAAGCGCCTGGTACATGGAGTGAATGCTGAACCAGTTCCCTCGAGGCTGTATAAAACCAGGAACCTGCATAAAATGAAGAGCAATATCAAAACCCTTTAAATCCTCATCAATAGGAAAGAAGGAAGACCAAAGTCTAACGACATACCTCGTTAGCATGTAAATACATCGATGGATGTTTGCCCAAATCACCCAACAACTCTGGGTTTGCCACCTAAATGCTCGGAAGCTCCCTGCGAGGGACATGTGCAGTAGGAGCAGGATCCTCAATCGGAATATCCGCCTCCTCGTCCTCAACGTCTGGAACATCTACCTGGACAGGACGTATCACGACCTCCACCAATCGGCGAGGTTGTCTGACAGAACGGGGATGAGACACTTCAGAAGCCCTCCGGCGTATGCCAAGAAGCGTTCTTATAAAAACTGCTCGGCTGATTCAGATCCATAATATCTGGACAACAAGTCTCCAAATCACCTCAGAAAGGGTGTGGTATTTCCTTACCTGGAGCTTTCTAAAATGCATTTTATGACTATATGCATGCATGCATTTACTTTAACATATAATAGAGTTAAAATGCATGACTACCCAATGCCTACATTTGGAAAATTTTTGTCATAGTCCCCTTTGAAAATAGGACTATCCACATGCACATAGGCATGTCTAGGTGGCCATTCAGTAACACACCTACCCCAAAGTCATATACATAATATATGAATAAAAAATTAAAATCATCATGCATAAGGTCAACCTCAATGCTAGGAGTACTTTGCCTTTCTACCTTCTGCTCATTGGACCTCAAATAGGACAAAAATAGCAGAAAAAGGTGCCAATTTGACTGTCTCAAAAGTCAATTTTTTTCACATCATTATGTTCAGCATGGTTTAATACTAACATTTACTATGTTGAATATTTTTTATCAAGTCATTTGTGCATACATAATCACTACTATGTGTTTAGATGCATTTTGTGCGATAACTCACAAATCAAGTGATAAGCTGGAAAAAATACATGCATACGTTACCAGGATAGTGTAGAACACTTGTACGGTGACAAAATTTGCAGAAAGCAGTCCGAACTCAGCAGATCTGAAGATGGCTCGCGGTTTTCTCTTTGCGAAACAAGTTGAAAATGACTGCGGCAGGCCCATCTGTTGGAATTTATCATCCACGATTGGCCGCAGGCCCACCTGCGACTGTAGCAGGTGCACCTGCAGCACCCCTATGGGGGTCCTACCCCTCTGGCTCGGTCCAGTTCGAGTTGAAACGGAATTCTTACAGACTAGAAAGGTCAAATCGAGAATAAAAACGCCACGCAATTGAGCAGAACTGCATACAATCCTGGTCTTCTCAGATGAGACTTTGAATTTGTACATCACTCATTGGTAGTCACCTAAATACAAGGTATACCCTACCAACGATCCCAGTTGTCACAAGTCACATACGATAATACCTTATATAGGTCTGATGCCGCCAACTCCAGGTCGTTACCCTACGTATCTCCCCGACGGGGGTTACAACGTAGATCCCCGATGGGGGTTACAACGTAAATCCCCGGTGGGGGTTACAACACGTTCATCCGTTGACATTTATATCAACGAAGGTCAAGTAGCCTTGACGTTATTTCAAGCCGATGGCAAGTAAACCCATCGAAGTATTGAGGACTGTTCAACAGTTACGTACGTACTCATGAGTCCCCAGTAGGTCCCCAACGGGGGTTACAACGTAGATCCCCGGTGGGGGTTACAACACACGTCCATCCGTTGACATGTTTTCCAGCGAAGGTCAAACAGCCTTGACATCATTTCAGCCGATAACGATTAAACCTATTAGAGCTCTAGAGCCATTCGAGGTTTTCATACCCAACTGCTCATATTCCCCAGCATATCCCCGGCGGGGGTCACAACGCAATGCTCCGTTGATCTACACGACAGTGAAGGTCAATCAACCTTGACAATCTACTCACAGAGCCTCAGCCGCTGATTCACGCATCAGCGAAGGAAAAGCAACCTTGATAGTATATCCCACAGGATGTTTCAGCCGTTGATTCATATGTCGATGAAGCACACGTCAACGAAGGTCAGGCATCCCTGACAGCATTTGCTGGTGGTAGTAAATCCAACAGAATTGTGACATATTCTGGCGATACTAACCAGGAAAGGTCCCTGTTTATCAAAGAGGATAGATGATGGAATATGTTATACACATTCTCAAACAGACCAAGCTTTATCCCCACAGATCTCTTGCACATAAGAGATACCTCCTTAGGATCAAGTCATTATAAAAGACACAAGAATTTGGTGATAACTCCAACATCAACATTCCAACAGATTCAGATTACACACCAGATCCGACCATCATTGCCCATCCCGGTTGAAGTAATGAGGAGCCAACAATCATCCCGGCATGTTGGCTACTGACCTTTGTACACATGCATCATACGTTTTCATCATTTTTTTTCTACCCATAGTACCATGTTTGTCTTGTTGCGTTTCAAGTGTCTAGGATTCTTTATCCTACCCATGCATCGCCATGCATGAGTATGATAAAGAGGGGCATCTGTAGACACTCAAATTTTTCTGTACTACTGTTACTAACATTGCAGGAGGACATATTTGTCTTTTAAGAGAGAACCCTGAAAGACAATCCAAATCCATACCGGATACTACCAGAAGTTCAGCATCAACCCCGGATCGCAATCTGGGAGTAACAAATCCAACCTCGGAGATAACCCTGAGACCTGCAGATATAATATCGGAACACACAGGAGAAACCGATTAATCGAGAGATAACCCCGAGGTATCCGGATCTCGGATCCCAACCATGAGAATAGCCACCAACCTTGGTGATAACCCCAAGGAATGCAATTTTGGCGATAACCCGAAATGCTTGTTTCAAATGCGACTAGCTTCAATCTCAGGGCTCATAACGAGATACACCTGCACCAACCCGGCAATAACATCGGGAAGACAGGCACACCTCAAAGATGACAATGAGGACCTTCAACAATTGCGGTGAATCAATCTCGGTGAAGTCTCGAGCAACGTTTGCTTTATCATTAATCCGTGATAAACCGGTGAGGGGAAACATCGTCATCTCGTCAAAAAATGATGCCACATCACGTCTCTATGCAATAATGTCCCACAAGGCTAACCAATCCCGAGTGACTATTGTGCGGGGTAACGGATGAAAGTTGAAGCTTGAAGACCGGAGGGCATCGTCCCATCTTCAATGACTTCGCACAAACTCTAATCCCATGCCATCGTACAACTCTCAAGAATGGTGGTCCGAAATAAGTCCTGTATACCTCAAACGGATGCCCGGATTGCACTTCTAAAAGTTTGAGTGGACATTACAGTGTTTGAGTGCACGTACTTCGAGACGACCCGACCCGACAAACCCGGGTTGCCTCTGGTACAGCTGCGGCTCAGCCGTAAGTACACCTGCGACTAATATGCCTATAAATAGAGGGCTTGGGGTGCTGATTTTCTAAGGAAAAAAGACGGGGAAACCCTACACAATTTGCTCCGCACTCGCCCATATAGTGTATTTTCCCATTTTTAAACACCTGTGAGCTCATATATATCCTCTTTTGTACCCACAAAAGCCAATGTTTACCCACTCTAAAGATATAGAAGCCTTTTTTAGCAGTCAGCTGTAAGCCTTCTCACACACTTTAGAGTTTTTCTCTTCATCTTTGCACACACCCTTTTACACGTTGAGAGTCGTGTTGTTTGCTTTTCTTGGGACTTGATCCGTGGTTTCATTCGATCTGATATATATATATATATATATATATATATATATATATATATATATTTATATATATATTGACTAACACTATCGAGTTATGCCTCGATTGAGCCTGAACTTGATGCGGGCGTTTATTTGCTTTTATATATATACATTTATATATATGAGCGTGTGTCGAACTTTGTTCGATGAGCCTGAACTTGATGCCCGAGCGTTTATTTTCTTTTCTAGATATATACATTTATATATATGAAGCGTGTGTCGAACTTTGTTCGATGAGCCTGAACTTGATGCAGGAGCATTTCTTGCTTTATATATATATATATATATATATATTATATATTAAGCGTGTGTCGAACTCATTTGATGAGCTTTGGATTTTATATCTGGTGCATTTATTCGCTTTTATATATATATATATATTTATATTTATATATATATGAGTATGGTTGAACTACATTTCGATGAGCACAGATATTACATCAAATGCGTTTAATGCTTATATATATATATACATATATATATATATATATTATTTTAAATCTGCCTAGAAGTTTCCTTCGTGGCGAGTTGATACGCTCTTACGGCTTTATTTATATTTACGATCCCCCATGGAGGTGCATCGTGGTTGGTGATCATATGCGTATATATATATTTTATAGCATTTATATATATATATATATATATATATATTTGCTTATCGCTTTCATAGAAATTGCGGCATTCTATGCGCTTTAGGAATCATGTGATCATGATTCATCCTATTGGATCTAGATTCGGTTCCGTGATGGACATTTTCGGTTTATGAAGCGACTTGTAAACTATTCTGCGATTAGTCTCGAATTTCCTCGAGATGGTTTCCATACCCACGAGGAAAGTCGGCATTATTTTTGTATATTATATATTTTAAATGCGGATGCCTCGCATCCGCCAAATAAAATCAATCCGGTAGATCACTTAATAAAATGGGAGTGTAAAAGGTCTCAATTCTATTGAGCATCGGGGTTTGAAAAACCTCTTTTATGAAACATCAACGCCATATATCTTGCTAAAAGCTGAATTTTTACATAAATTCAAACCCTGTGCATATAGGTTCGAACGAGGCCTCACACAACTTCCATATAACAGCACATTGACCCACCCACCCACACACACACACTCAGATAATAGTTTCTTGAAAAGAGGCGGTCACCGTGGTAACACGGATGTCGGGGGGTGCCTAACACCTTCCCCCCGCATAACCAAGTCCCCGGACCCTAAACGAATCTCGGTTTCACCGACCCGTATATCAGTGTCACATCACTGGGTCAATGTAAAAACCTTTTCTCGGTTGTGTTGGTACAACCATTTAAAAAACCAACTGGCGACTCTGAACAGTCCCATCGTCGACATCATACATGTCAGACCTTTTTCACTTGTTTTTTCAAACAAATCTCACCTAAAATAAGAACATCAAAGAACAAGTAACTGAAAGGAACACCAAAAAATCCCGACGTCGACAACTGGTGGTCAAGCAAAGGGTAGGTTTTGTGCTAACCAAGTAATGAATAGTAAGGAGGTGACTTAAGGATGTGGGATGATTTAAAGACCAAACTACCCTAGCTTTGCAACTTCTATAAATATAAGAGGCTTACAAGCCATTTAACCCTTGTTCAAATAATCCAACATATTGCAAGTGCTTAAGTGTTAGAGAGAATAAGCTACAAATAAGTCATTCCATAAGTAAGAAGAAGAAGAAAGCTACCTTACCAAGACTACACAAAAGTAAGACTTCTTCTCCATTATCTTCTATCTCTACCATGATAGGTTGATAAGAAAAGATGGATTAAGAAACATGAATGATAAGAAGCAAGAAGAATGTGTAAGTCATGAACTTAAGCCACATAAGTTGGCAATAAGTCATTTGAACTTATAAAAGTTATAAACTTATTATAAGTTAACCTTGAATGTTAAGTATGAAAATATGAACTTGTAATGAGTTTATTAAGAGAAGTGAATTAAGAACTTATATGATTATATGTATCATATATACATAAGTAAAGTTATATGTGAAGAACATGTAAAGTATGATGATTAAGAAACTTTAATTGTCATAAGTCATGAATAGTCAAAACTTAAGTAGTTTATAAATTGACAAGTTATAAGCTCATGAAGAATAAGTTAAAAATCCAGCAATGATTATAAGTTATGGTAATAAGTAGGTTGAGATGTTCACATGATGAATGGAAGTCATTTGTAATGTTGAACAAATCATAAGAATGAAGATTTACCGGAAATTGCACGATTGGACGATAATCATCGAATTCGTAAAATTCTCGGAATAGAAGTCAAATTTTGTGTTTGAACTCTGAACCATGGTTTTCCAATAGAGAAAAGTCATATTTGGCATTTAAGAGTTGCGGACTCAAAAATGACCGGATTCCGACTTAGAATGAAGAAACAAGCGTTGAATGTTCACGAACGTTTATCGTTTTTGTTAAAAAAGAAACAATAGGTGAATTTTTAGAAAACGAAGTCAAATAGATAAAATTCTTGCATGAACGCATAGATTACGTAATTTGTGAATCGTAGGCTTTTGAACGAGCCAATTCAGACTTATAACGAAGAAGTTATACATCCGGGAAGTTCACAAAATTCACTAACTAAAATTGTTTTTTGGTGCACAGAATTGGCACGGTGGCGCCAACCCAAGGCAAAATGAGTGCCATGCAATGACACGTATGATGTCAAAGTACTGCTTGCAAGAGTTCACACAATGTGAAACATAGTATAATATGTGGCTCATGACGCCATGTACAATACAAAAATCTTACGGAGAGTGGCCTTAGCATGTGCTGACCATTAAGTAAGGACTCATGGCATGACGCCAAGTCCGGGACAATGCTCTTATAAGCTCATGACGTAGCGAGATGTAAAATATGAAGACGGCGCCGCATCACCAGTCTCAGAACAAGGATAGTAATGAATGTTTATAAGTACAAAGAAATGAAAGCTAATTGATTTAAAAGTAAACACAACTTAAGGAATGTAATGCAACATTGTTTAAACTCTGTTAAACCTTAAGTATAAGACCCCAACTTTTTGAATAAAAATAAATTTTCTATAATTATCATTTTTGAATATTATGATATAATGTTATAGTTGTGGGTAATAATTATAAATTTTGCAAAGTACGCAAGTTGTTATATAATATTCGATTGGTCGGGGAATATTCGTTTTAAATAGGAAATATTCGTACGACGACACAATCATTGGTGGATCCCACAATAGAATTATTGTCGGATTGAGAAAACGACAAAAATATTTTATTAAAATAAATGGCGGAAGTTTTACCGTTGATAATGTTGAACTACTCGGTAGTAAAAGTACAGTAATACGCGTGGTTGCATAGTAGCATACGGTATTGATTATTGATGCTTACGTGAGAAGTCACTCAATTTTGCTTATTTTATAGACTCCCATTTACCCATTTTTCAAAATAATCGGTAGAAGATTATTAAGTATATATATTGTATGGAATCCACCTGTGATGTTGATTTGTTGGTGGAGGAAACATACGGGGCCACTAGAAGAGAAATGAATTGAGGGGGGAGTGAATACTGATGGTTCACAAATGGTGGGTGAATATATATATATATATATAGAATATGAAATTAGAAAGTGGGGGAGGGAGTAAAAAAAACGTGGGGGAGTATTATTATGACTTTGTTGGCAAGTGGGGACGGGGAGAGTACAATTATTATTAGTATATATATATAATATATATATATATATATATATATATATATATATTATAATTTATATAAAAGATTTTGCTTTAAATATGGACCGTCAGATTAAAGTAAATCGATCTGGACCGTTCAGGAGTTAGTTACTATGCATTCCATTTTTCTATAAATAGAAGCTCATTCCTTCATTATTTTCTTACGAATTCACTGAAACTCTAGAGAGAGAAAATTATAGAGAGAAAGAAGAAAAGATTTCTGCTACTTAACTACTCTTATATTCAGTTCTTTTACGGTAAGTGGTGTTATTCTTTCTTATTCATGAAGAGAACTGTTGTTATTTCATTTCTTATTATTACATTGGAATAACTTTGTATATCTGGTCTACCCTATACTTGGTGACATTTTTCTATTATTACATTGGAACATCTTCATGTGTGTGTTTTACAGGACTGGTTAAAATCTTTATTATTACGTTGGAATATCACATGCGTGTGTTTTACAGGACTGGTTAAAATCTTTTTATTATTACATTGGAACATCACATCAGTATGTTTTACACCGGACCTGGTTCCGTCTTTATTATTATTCCGTTGGAACATCCGATCATGTGTTTTACACGGACTGGTTAAAATCTTTATTATTACATTGGAACATCACTGCCGGTGCAAAATTTTGCACTGAGGCGGTTCCGTTATTATTATTTTGTTGGAATAACCTGTCTACATCTAATACCGCATGCATGGTGATTTCTTTTGTTATTCCATTCTTTATTATACTCAGTTGGTTAAAGGTTTGACTTCTATACTCCATGAAATTAGTAGAATAACCTTGATATTTGCGCTTCATCCAGTATCTTTTCATAAAAATATTCTTCTGATCATTCTTGAATTTTACTCTACAAAACAGTATCATGTTGACAATTTGGACATTAATAATTCTTGGATAAAATAATTCTTGAACTTGTTTTATTGAATTCTTATATCATTGTCATCATCCTCATGTTTATATTTTGTTGAAAGTCATCTGTGGCCTGTAGTGCATAGATGGACTTGGTATGATTATGACCAGGGATTATTCGGTGTAATCATGACCGTAATGTTACAAGTGATGTGGTAAAAGTCCTCATTGGCCCGTAGTTCATTGATGGACAGTTGTTGTCATGATCATGACCATTAATGAATACACAAATATTCTTGGCCCGTAGTGCATGGATAATTGTGGTCGTGATACTAAAGAATATCCTTGGTAGTAGTGCGGGGTGAGTCGATGATGTGGAATATTTATTAAAATTCGAGTCTCGGCGATAATGATGATGAAAAACCTTTTTAATCATAAAAGATAGTCGATTTTATTTTCTACTTGACTCTTTTAATGGATTGCTTGTTCATCTGTGATTAAACTTGATGTCTATTATATTTTATCGGTTTAACATTGTTGGAGACTAATGATAATTTATTACGAATTATCTTAGTTATAATATTTCTTCTTTGGGCTAGTTGAGCTCACCCTTCCTTTCCTTTATTCTCTTGAGGAAATGAGAATATAAATTGGGACGAGTCGGGGAGCGGAGTGATGGTCCGAAGATAGCATTAGTAGTCCTCACTATTACGTGAAATAGTGTGATAATAATTGTAATGAGGACTCCTTTTGAGTTTGTATAATCTCTAGTAGATAATATTTGTATTCAAACTCACAGTTTATGTTTTGTCGTATTGTACACGATAGTTGTATTAGTAAGTTGTATTTGAATTCTGTACCATGATTCTGGCGACCCAAGATGGGTGATGTATACCTAATTTTGGGGGCGTCACAGTTGGTATCAAAGCTTAGGGATATGATCCCGGGCTAAGATGTGAGACTAGAACTAGGAGAGGAGAGACGGGGAATTCCTTCGCTAGTATGACCTACTTAAATTTATTTTGTATTTAAATTGGTTGGTCAGAGTTTAGAGATATTATATTACATGTCAATTAACCTTTGTTTTGTGGCAGTATCTAAAAATGACATCCAAAAATGTTGAGAATAGCAATGGAGCACAAGAGACCGTTGAGTCTCCACATATCAATAATCAGGAGAATGTGCATCAGGAAGGCGACAATCCTCATGCAAATAACAACACTGACCAAATGATGAATGATGGATTGTTTAGAGGCTTTATGCAATTCATGCAACAGCAGGCGAGAGCGTCTCCTGTCCAAAATGTAGGTGGAAACACTGGAAACTCTCGAGTGATCTTTGCTAAATAGTTCAAGGAGAATTTGGGACCACCGGGAGTTTAGGGAAGCAAAAACCACTTATGGCGGAAGCATGGATAAAGCGAGATCACCAAGATATTTGATGTCTTGGGATGCTCCGAGGAGAAAAAGGTTCCCTTCGCGCCTTTATGTTGCGTGAGAGGCGAGATTCTTGGTGGGAATCGGTAGAAAGCGTACTCAACTGCCGTCTTGAAGATGTCTTGGGAGAAGTTCCAAGAGCTGTTCAATGACAAATACTTTCCCAAAATTATTCGTCACATGAAAGAGGTGGAGTTTATCAAGTTGGAACAAAATAATATGACCGTGTCGCAATACGATGCTAAATTTGCGGAGTTATCCCGATTTGCGTCCCACTTGGTGGATAATGAAGAGAGAATGACACGGATGTTTTTAAGAGGTTTGAAGCCGGAGATACGTTAACATCTTATTTCTCATAAACTGTGTAAGCTTATGAGGTCATCACGGGTAAGCTTATCATAAACTCTAGTGAAGTCTACACTTTATTTGATACTGGTTCTACCCATTCTTTTATTTCTCCTACTTGCGCTCAACGACTAAATTTGACTCCGGAGAAATTAGACTTTGACTTATCTGTGGAAACTCCATTGGGAGAAACCTTCATTACATCCACGGTTTATAAGTCTTGTTTGGTTCAAGTTGGTACCCACACATTACCTGTCAATCTTATTGCATTAAAAATACTTGCATTTGATGTAATTCTAGGGATTGATTGGTTAACTACTCATCATGCAAAAATTGATTATTTTCGTAAGGTTGTTAGCTTTCATATTCCTAATCGACCTATTATGCGAATTCAATCAACCAAACCATTAAAATCAATCACTGTCATCTCAAGCCATAAAACTATTCGTTTATTGAAAAACAGATGTCAAGCTTTCCTAGCTCATGTCACAAATCTAAACAAAAATATGTCAGTTTTGAATAATATTTCTATTGTTAATGAATTTCCTGACGTATTCCCTGAAGTACTTCCTGGCCTACCCCCAGAGCGTGAAATAGACTTTTGTATCGACCTTGAACCCGGTACAAAACCCATTTCTAAATCCCCATATCGAATGGCTCCTATTGAACTTCAGTAGTTAAAAACTCAACTGCAGGAATTGTTAGACATTGGCTTTATTCATCATAGTACTTCTCCTTGGGGTGCTCCTGTTCTATTCGTGAAGAAGAAAGATGGGAGTATGCGACTTTGTATTTATTATCGAGAGTTGAATCATGTCACCATCAAAAATAGGTACCCATTGCCACGTATTGATGACCTGTTTGACCAGTTGCAAGGAGCCAAATTCTTTTCAAAGATTGATCTTCGTTCCGGATATCACCAATTGAAGATTAGAATCGATGACATTCCAAAGACGACTTTCAGAACTCGGTACGGGCATTATGAATTCCTAGTCATGTCCTTTGGATTGACTAATGCTCCTGCTGCCTTCATTGATATGATGAACCGAGTATTCAAGGAATATTTGGATCACTTTGTGGTCGTCTTTATTGATGACATCCTCATATATTCCAAAACCCGTGAAGATCATGAGCAACACTTGAGGCTGATACTCTAAAAGCTTCGTGAATATAAACTTTATGCCAAGTTGAAGAAATACGAGTTCTGGCTTGAGGAAGTAGCATTCCTTGGGCACGTGGTATCAAGTCATGGAATTTCTGTTGACCTAGCAAAGATTGAAGCTATTCAAAGTTGGGAGCAACCTAAATTAGTGATCGAAATACGTAGCTTTCTCGGCTTAGCTGGTTATTATCGGAGATTCGTAGAAGGGTTTTCTCGAATCGCTACTCCACTAACTCAGCTGACTTGAAAAGATACAAAGTTCGGTTGGAGCGAGGAATGTGAGAAGAGTTTTCAAGAACTCAAGAGGAGACTCATTTAAAGACTGTTCGACAATACCATCCGGTTCGGAGGATTTGTCATCTACAGTGATGCTTCGGGCAAAGGGTTAGGATGTGTTCTCATGCAACATGGGAAAGTCATAGCCTATGCCTCACGACAACTCAAAGAATATGAGAGGAATTATCCTACTCATGATCTAGAGTTGGCAGCTGTTGTCCTCGCACTAAAGATTTGGAGGCATTACTTGTATGGGGAGAAAGTGGAGATCTTTACGGATCATAAAAGCCTCAAAAATTTCTTCACTCAAAAGGAACTCAACATGCGACAACGACGTTGGCTTGAACTATTGAAAGATTATGATCATACTATCCAATACCATCCTAGAAAAGCGAACGTGGTAGCTAACTCATTGAGTAGAAGATCATATGCGGGTACGAGTGCAATATTGTCAACGCAAAGGCCCATTTTGTATGACTTGCAAAGGATGGAGATAGAGATAAAGACTCCAGGGACCCACATGATGATGGAAAATATACGAGTAGAACCGAGCTTTAATTGATAAAATTAAAATTTGCTCAAGTAATGAGATCCGGGATGATGATGCATATGAAGAAGAAAGTGCAAGAAGGTGCGATGCCGGAAGCAAGAATCGATGAAGAAGGAATACTTCGAGTCAACTCTAGACTTTGTGTTCCTAACGACCCTGATTTAAAGTATAAAATCATGATGAAGGCGCACAACACACCATTTTTAATCCATCCTGGGAGTACCAAAATGTATCATGATCTTCGACATACATTTTGGTGGGGCAATATGAAGAAAGAGATAGCGCTGTTTATCTCATGGTGTCTAACATGTCAACGAGTCAAGGCGGAGCATCAAGTACCAAAAGGTCCATTGCAACCACTTGAAATTCCAGAATGGAAGTGGGAGCACATTACCATGGATTTCGTTACTGGTCTTCCCAAAGTTTCTCAAGGCATAGATGCGATTTGGGTCATTGTTGATAGATTGACCAAGTCTGCTCATTTCTTACCGATACGAGAAACTTATACACTTGAACGTCTTGCTCGTTTGTACATAAACGAGGTCGTAAGATTGTATGGTATGCCAGTATCCATAGTTTCTGATCGAGACCCAAGATTCACTTCGCAATTTTGGGTTAGTTTGAAAAAAGCTATGGGCACAGATTTACGATTTAGCTCGGCATACCATCCTCAGACGGACGGACAGTCGGAGAGGACTATTCAAACTCTTGAAGATTTATTAAGACTCTGTGTCCTTGATTTCAAGGGAAGTTGGGACAAGTTCTTACCGTTGGTGGAGTTTTCCTACAACAACAATTATCAAGCAAGCATTGGCATGGCTCCATTCGAGGCGTTGTATGGAAGAAAGTGTCGTTCTCCAGTGTGCTGGGATGAGGTGGGTGAAGCAACGTTGTTGGGACCGGAATTGGTACGTATGACTACGGAAAAGATTCAAACGATCCGACAACGTATAAAAACCTCACAAGATCGACAAAAGAGTTATGCTGATCTTCATCGAAAGGATGTGGAATTCGATATTGGAGATCATGTGTTGTTACGTGTTGCTCCATGGAAAGGAGTTATGAGGTTTGGAAAGAGAAGAAAGCTCAATCCTCGATTCATTGGCCCATTTTTAATCCTCGATCGAGTAGGAACTGTGGCTTATAGACTCGTTTTACCGCCAAGTATGTCTTGTGTTCATAACGTTTTTCACATATCCATGTTACATAAATATGTAAAAGACCCGAACCATATTATTGAGTTAGAACCAGACGAAATAGCGAAAGATTTAACGTATGAAGAGGTTCCTGTTCAAATCTTGGATAAGAAGGAACATATTCTACGCTCCAAGGTTATACCTCAAGTCAAAGTTTTGTGGAGAAACCACGATGTCGAGGAAATGACCTGGGAGTTAGAATTTGAAATGAAGTCAAGGTATCCTTACCTCTTCGATATACCAGGTACGTACCATAATTTCGAGGGCGAAATTTCTTAAGAAGGGGAGGTTGTAAGACCCCAACATTTTGAATAAAAATGAATTTTCTATAATTATCATTTTTGAATATTATGATATAATGTTATAGTTGTGGGTAATAATTATAAATTTTGCAAAGTACGCAAGTTGTTATATAATATTCGATTGGTCGGGGAATATTCGTTTTAAAAAGGAAATATTAAATATTTAATTTACAATTATTAGTGGACCCCACAATACAATTATTATCGATTGAGAAAACGACAAAAATATTTTATTAAAATAATGAAAGTTTTCTGGTTGATCTTTGTTGAACTACTTCGGTAGTAAAGTAAAAGTACGATGAATACGCATGGTTGCATAGTAGCACATGGTATTGATTATTGATGCTTACGTGAGAAGTCACTCAATTTTGCTAATTTTATAGACACCCATTTACCCGTTTTTCAAAATAATCGGTAGAAGATTATTCAAATTATATATATTGTATAGGATCCATTGTGATGTTGATTTGTTGGTGGAGGAAACATACTGGGGCCACTAGAAGAGAAATGAATTGAGGCGGGAGTGAATACCGATGGTTCACAAATGGTGGGTGAATATATATATATATATATATATATATATATATATATATATATATAAAACATGTGATTATATATAATATATATATAGAATATGAAATCAAAAAGTGGGGGAGGGAGTAAAAAAAACGCGGGGGAGTATTATTATGACTTTGTTGGCAAGTGGGGAGGGGGAGAGTACAATTATTATTAGTATATATATATATATATATATATATATATATATATATATATATATTATATTTTATTTAAAAGATTTTGCTTTAAATATGGACCGTCAGATTAAAGTAAATCGATCTGGACCGTTTAGGAGTTAGTTACTATGCATTCCATTTTTCTATAAATAGAAGCTCATTCCTTTATTATTTTCTTACGAAATCACTGAAACTCTAGAGAGAGAAAATTATAGAGAGAAAGAAGAAAAGATTTTTGCTACTTAACTACTCTTATATTCAGTTCTTTTACGGTAAGGGGTGTTATTCTTTCTTATTCATGAAGAGAACTGTTGTTATTTTGTTTCTTATTATTCTGTTGGAATAACCTGTATACGCGGTCTACCCTATACTTGGTGACATTCTTCTATTATTCTCGTTGGAACATCACATCCTCGTGTGTTTTACAGGACTGGTTAAAATCTTTATTATACATTGGAACATCCATGCGTGTGTTTTACAAGAACACAGTTCCGTCTTTATTATTCTATTGGAATATCACATGCGTGTGTTTTACACCGGAGGACGGATTTCATCTTTTTATTATTATTCATTTGGAACATCACATGCGTGTGTTTTACACGGCACTGGTTCCATCTTTATTATACATTGGAAAATCATATCGAGTTGCAAAATTTTGCACGACTTTGGTTCCGTTATTATTATTCTATTGGAATAACCTGTCTATGCGAAGTACCGCATGCATGGTGATTTCTTTTGTTATTCCATTCTTTAGTATACTCAGTTGGTTAAAGTTTTGACTTCTATACTCCATGAAATTATTAGAATATCATTGATATTTGCGCTTCATCCAGTATCTTTTCATAGAAATATTCTTCTGATCATTCTTGAATTTTACTCTACAAAACAGTATCATGTTGACAATTTGGATGTTAATAATTCCTGGATAAAA
The DNA here is from genome assembly GCA_020205605.1 of Panax ginseng. NCBI lineage: Eukaryota > Viridiplantae > Streptophyta > Magnoliopsida > Apiales > Araliaceae > Panax > Panax ginseng. Next base: position 82,072,882 of record CM035136.1, on the reverse strand, counting down.
TAATTCTTGAACTTGTTTTATTGAATTCTTATATCATTGTCATCATCCTCATGTTTATATTTTGTTGAAAGTCATCGTGGTATTCAGTAGTGCATAGATGGACTTGGCATGATTATGACCAAGGATTATTCGGTGTAATCATGATCGTAATGTTACAAGTGATGTGGTAAAAGTCCTCATTGGCCTGTAGTGCATTGATTGACAGTTGTTGGCATGATCATGACCATTAATGAATACACAAATATTCTTGGCTCAGTAGTGCATGGATAATTGTGGTCGTGATACTAAAGAATATCCTTGGCCGCATCTTGCAGGGGGTGATTCGATGATGTGGAATATTTATTAAAAGTCGAGTCTCAATGATAATGATGATGAAAAACCTTTTAATCATAAAAGATAGTAGATTTTATTTTCTACTTGACTCTTTTAATGGATTGCTTGTTCACTGCAGATTAAACTTGATGTCTATTATATATTTTATCGGTTTAACATTGTTGGAGACTAATGATAATTTATTCGCATTATCTTAGTCATAATATTTCTTCTTGGGCTAGTTGAGCTCACCCTTCCTTTCTTTATTCTCTTCAGAAATGAGAATATATTTGGGACGAGTCGGGGAGCGGAGTGATGGTCCGAGAGGATAGCATTAGTAGTCCTCACTATATTCGTGAAATAGTGTGATAATAATTGTAGTGAGGACTCCTTTTGAGTTTGTATAATCTCTAGTAGATAATATTTGTATTCAAACTCACAGTTTATGTTTTGTCGTATTGTACACGATAGTTGTATTAATAAGTTGTATTTGAATTCTGTACCATGATTCTAGCGACCCAAGATGGGTGATGTATACCTAATTTTGGGGGCGTCACATTAAGGATGTTGTATAAAGGTTGAGATAACCTAGTCGAATATAAATGCAAGGATAATGATAAACCGAAACGAATTGTAACTGAATCTAATACACAGTTAGATTGAGATGAAAGTATGATATAGTCATATACATACTTGATTATATGTGACCTAATATAAGGCATTATGTGATCATGTATTGTAGAGACTTGAACGACTTGAACATAAAGTTAATATACCGTAGTAGACGCTAAAGGCAAGTATTCTAACTCTTGTCTCAGTTAAATCTGAACAAGTTTTTTGAAGTTCATGTATTCTTTCGCATGAATTGAGGTATGTTGAAGTAAAGCCAATTCCTTTGGCTAGACTTGATGTAGTAATAATCTATTCATGTATTATCAAATGTTGTTATCTTTTGTCAACTACTTGATATGGTTTTCAAAAGAAGACTGAAATGTTAAACAAATGTTTTGTCAGTAAAACGACATGCACGTGAGGTTGCCAAATGCTTAAACGTGCATACGTTTAATGGATGTAGTGTTGATCAACGTAGAGTACAATAGGCTTATCACCTAGAAGTGCTCGTAAGTAATATCGGGCTTATGGACTTGCTTCCGGATTGTCCTTTTTCCAAGAAAGAATGAATACTCGAGGTCTTTGACCGGAGTGACTGTTTTACTAAATATTATTATCATTGTAAAACATTTTGAAAGAAAAGATGAAGTGCTATTTTGAGTTATCAATAGTACTTCATAACTATTGTTTAGTTATTGAAGATATACGATTTGTATGTGTCAAGCATGTTGTTATTAAATTGTTATACTTGTTGAGCTAGTTATGCTCACTCTTGCTTGAACCATATGAATGCAGCTAAGACTGAACGTCCCGAAGGATCGAAAAAGGATAAGGGAAAAGCTAAGGCGGATTTCTAAGCTGTCTTGTAATAGTATAGGTCTATTGTTGTAATGTAACTGATATTATGACAAAGAGCCTTTGCAATGGGTTTAGAACCTGGGAAATGTATATATTACTTTGAATATATAGAACTTATGTTCGTTCTTTGAGACTTTTCAATTGAATGAATTTATGAATGTTGTATAGTATAGCACCATCTGTCGGGTTGTAAGATACCCAGATTTGGGGGCGTTACAAGTTGGTATCAAAGCCTAGGTTATAAAACTTAAGGGGGAAAGTAGAACCTTAAGTCATAACCTTAAGAAAGAATAAAGAAGTAAAAGATGGAAAGTAACCCTATAACAATGCATTATATTATGTTATGTATTTCTATTATTTCTTGGCGTGTACTAATCAAACTATATTGTTTTATTGTAGATGTCGAGGAGAAAATGATATGTATAGAGATATACATGTAGTGAGCGAGGATTAGGTTAATCGGGTAGAGATACTACCCCGTAGCAAGAGAACCAGAGTTGGTGACAATCGAGTCGGGAGACTCGGACGATTTAGAATACATATCTATATTTGATGGCATGCTAGAGGAGGAGGTGGACGTGATGTCCTTTGACTGAGTTCCACCTCTGGAGGAGTTGTCTCACTGGGGAATCGATGAAGGCATTGTTTATGTCGATTATTGGATAGGAATGTCCATTCTTGCCGTGGAGGTTAAGGAGTTGAAAGAGGAACTCCAAGTCTGTCAAGTGAGGACAAGGCTAACATGGAGGAATGTGGGAAGAGGAGCATGATGATAGGGTTCTAGCTAAGGACAAGGTCCGAGAGCTGAAATGTGAAGTCTTTGAGCTCAAGCAGGAGCTAAAGACTAAACAACGGAAGTTGGAGAGGATGTCCTATATACATAGGAGTTCTCATGTAGATTTCAATGAGCAGTGGTGGGTATCGATAGAAGCGAGACGGACGGAGACACACCTTATCGGTAGAGATGTTATTAGAATGCCAAAGACAAAGATTTCGAGAATGCCCTACGTCAGATGTAATCTAGCAATAGCTAGAGTAGAGTAGATATGTAAATATTATGTATCTAGTAGTGACGTAAAACCCTCTTTTGTATAACAAAGGGTAGTCTTTTGTAAATCCCAATTTTTGGAAAGTAATTGCGGGATGGTAATGTAATCAGCTAAGGCTGAGTAATGTAAACAATGTAGTGTTAAACTACAAGTTATAAATTAATATAAGTCTTTTTATGGAATATGTTGAGTAAAGAGTATGATTTATTATTTTATTACAAATAATAACAAACCAAAAAGACTAAAGTAATAATGATATGTTGTTTTTCTTAACAGCAAAATGCTGCCAAGAAGGAGACAACGAAATCGGTATGCTTAATGTTAAACAACCAGGAGGGTGGTGGGTTAATCCAATCTGGGAGTTCGTTAATATTTAACTTGGTGCATTTAATAAAATGGGGGCTAATCTACCCGTGATTCCTGGAGTAGTACGAGCTACTACTTTTAAGGACTTTAAAAGTGTAGGTCCGCCGGAGTTCAAAGGAACTACGGACCCTATAGAAGCCCAGACTTGGATAAAAGAAATCGAGAAAGCATTTGTAATAGCAAATGTTGAGGAGGGTCAAAAGGTTGCCTTTTCAACCTATTTGATGAAAGAAGAAACCAACTTCTGGTGGGAGGCAAACCAGGCTAGAGCCGATATAGGAAACCTAATGTGGGAGAGGTTCAAGGAGATTTTCTTCGAGAACTATTTTTGCACGACTATGCAAGGGAGGATGGAAATGAGGTTTCTTGAATTGAGACAAGGGGATATGATAGTTCCCCAGTATGCTGCCAAGTTTAATGAACTGGCACGATTCACTCCGCATCAAGTGGACACTGAAGTGAGAAAGGCTAGAAGATTTGAGCAGGGCTTGAAACCCTGGCTCTATAGCCGAATCTCTGTGTTCAAAAGTACTTCCTTTGGAACCATACTAGAAAAAGCAATTATTGCCGAAGGTGGGAATGAGGCTCTCAGCCAGTACCACAAGGATAAGAAAAATAAGGGCAATGTTGATGGAGGAACCAAGACCGAGGGAGCCAGTGGAACTGGCAACGGTCAGAAGAGGAAGGGCTTTAACTCTGGGAATACTGGAGTAAAACAAGGGGACTCTAAGAGGAGGATGGAGGCTGTAAACTCATGGGAAGACTCACTTAGGAGTCTCATCTCAAAGGAAAGGCAAGATATGTTATAATTGTGGACGGAAAGGCATATTTCATTTAATTGTCCAAATCCGAAGAAAAATCACGGATGTTTTGTATGTGGATCAACTGACCACATAGAGAAGAACTGCCCGAAGAAGGGGACAGAAGGAAATAAGAGAACTAATAGCGGTAAGTTAGCTATTAGTGGTCCAGCTCAGCCGAGAAAATCAATGGCCCGCCCTTTTATATGACGGTCCAAGATGCGGTGGCATCAGGGGATGTAGTTGCAGGTATTATTCCGATCAACAATATAAATGCATACGTGCTATTTGATTCGGGTGCTACTTGTTCATTTATAGCATGTGATTTTGCTAGACGACTAGAATTATTTCCCAAAAAATTGCCTATACCTTTGAACATTAAGGTAGCAAACGAAGAGATAATTCCCGTTGAAGATATTCATAGGAGTTGTTACGTAGATGTACATGGTCGTAAGTTATCGGTAGATTTAATAATGATAAAGATAGGAGAAATCGACGTAATTCTCGGAATGGATTAGTTGATTAACCATGGAGCAATTATAGATTGCCAAAAGAAATGTGTGAGCATCAGGACGTTGAAGCAACCTCCTGTAGTATTTTACGGTAGTAAATTGTCGGGACGTCCGTGTTGCCTTACGATGACACAAACTAGAAAACTTTTAAGGAAGGGTTGTATAGGTTACCTATGCCATGTTGTTGATACCCAGAGAGTGGGAGCAACCATGGAACAAATACCTATAGTAAATCAGTTCTTGGATGTATTTCCAAGTGAGTTACCAGGTTTACCGCCGGATAGGGAGATCGAATTTGTGATAGATATTGTGCCAGGAGCGACACCGGTCTCAAGGGCACCGTACTGTATGGCGCCTATGGAAATGAAGGAACTAATGGTTCAGCTACAAGAACTATTGGACAGGAAGTACATTTAACCAAGTGTTTCTCTGTGGGGGGGCACCGGTGTTGTTTGTCAAGAAGAAAGACGGATCTTTAAGGCTTTGTATCGACTATCGGGAGTTGAACAAGTTAACGATAAAGAATAAATACCCATTTCCCAGGATCGATGATCTCTTTGATCAATTGAAAGGGGAAGTATTTTCCTAAAATAGATTTGCTGACGGGGTATCATCAGTTGAAGGTTAGGAAGGAAGATGTACCAAAGACTGCATTCAGGACTCGTTATGGTCATTACGAGTTTCTGGTGATGTCATTTGGGTTGACGAATGCACCTGCTACATTTATGGATATGATGAACAGAGTGTTCAAATTATATTTGGACAAGTTCATTGTGGTGTTTATCGATGATATTCTAGTCTATTCTAAGACGCCAGAAGATCATGCTTGTAACGCCCCAAAATCCGATCTATCTTCACACCCGGATTCCGTACGTCACGAGTACATCATTCATCCAACATACATCATTATATACTAAAATATAACAACATACACTCTTAAATCCCAGGTTCTGGAAACCTTATAACCTCTTTCATTACAAATAATGGTAATTACATTATTCATTTCATCCTACAAGAGTGACTTTTATCCGCCACCAAAGATGCATAATAGTTCATTAAACTAGTCTATAATTCAATTCATCTTTCTAATTTATAAGTCTTCACTTGATCTTCTCCCTACCTTCACACTCTGAATGACAATTCATCTGGATACCGTCAGCTTGATCTTTACGGGATCCTTAAGTTCTTCTAACTTTGTTCGCTAAAAATTGTTTTTCATTTAAAGCAAGTGTGAGCATTCAATTGCCCAACAAGTCATAACAGTTGAACAAACAACTTCAGAATTAAAACATTTCTTTAGAACTTCTATAATCGAACAAAGGTATGAAGCAGCTTGAATAATAGGAATAGTCTCGATTCCTATCATCTTAAAACATCAATCGTTTTCTCTTTTAAATACTTTCATCCCTCTACCTTTTTCATACACATCCTGTCTGGCTAGAATCATTAGCACAAACTTAACAATAACGGTTCATATATAAACAGAACATACTTGTATTGGACAACTCAATCATAGAACAATGCATATCATAAAAACACCGCAGTGTTCAAATTATAGATCAAGGCCTTATACGTTCTACCACATTGTACAAATATCGCACATTCACACATAGACAGAGCTTCTCAAGTACAACATCTGAGAAGTTTAAGAAACTAGCATTCATGTAATATGAATGAAGTTAGGAAACTCACTTTACGCCTGACTCTGACTTACGCCAAACTGTTCATTTCAATTCCTATATAACACATAAGGAGAAAACATAAACACCAATTAGTCATATATTGAACTTACACATTGGTTTACTTAACTTTACTTCTTAGAGTTTGCGTTCTTGCAATATAAGTTTACTCGACTAACTTCTTTTACCAATTTACGGCTTTATGACATACGGAGATGTCTTACTCATACGTCTTACTCATACGTTCATCATCTTGGATGATTTATATTCTTATCTTCTTCTTATAACTTCTCTAGGACTCAGCATACATCGCGTCTCTGCTAGTAGTCCATATGGTACTCTGAGTGGTTTCCCACAAACAACCAACAAACAAGTTCCTGTCTCATCTACACTGCCATCACAATTGAGTTAGATCGGTTGCCAGTTTTGTATATACCTTCGCTCTCTGAAGGAATTGTTTATCCCAGCTCCCATATGTCAACCATCAAAGGTTACGATTGTACCACAACCTAACTTCTCTTAACTTATATGAACTATTAAACTATAATGTTCGATTAAGTCAATTTCTTATTCCTTACGGCTTTTCGACAACTAAATGTCATCCTCAGGATTCATTCTTTATCGAATCACATTTGGCTTTCAATAATCTTATTACCGTTTTGTTATGGCTTTCTTGATAATTCATATACTATTTAATACTTTCGTTATCCATTATATGAACCCCATGTTCATTACTCGTTCTTAGTGTCAAAGCCATACCAATCATTGTATGCTAAGACCAAGCGTCCATCATGAACGACGTTGCGTTCACAAATATCTATACACTTCACACTTATCTCTCATTATCATGATATAACATCAAAATGTTATTCATTACCCTCGTCACTCAACGTCTAAGGAATCACAACCATAGCAATTCCTCACGTTCGTTCATCCCGGCTACGATCCCCGGATATCGGTTACATAACCCGCGATTATATTCTTTGTCATTTAATCTTATTTAATCTATACGTTCAACCTTTAATAAAGGTTTACATCACTTGATTAAGTGTTACATTAGTTGAATATTATATTCTTTATTGTCCCTTACATTTCCCCCAAGAGCTGAGCAGTTAAAAGATCATATCTGGCTTTTTCCCAACACTGGCGCCGCGGTGCCACTCCCTTTGTTATCTCTCGCATCATGCACATGTGTTTGATGCAGCACCCCGATTCATGGGCCATGCCGCTCCCTCTACAAGGCATGGTCAGTGGCTATGGCCAAGCCCTAATCCTAGAAATTTTCTCTAAGTGTTAAATAAATTTTGAGATGCTTACTTCGCGATCTCATATCTCCTTCGTTATAACTCGTAATGAGGTCGTTCCAAGGCCATTCTCTTCCTTCTCTTATGTACTTTAATACCCCTTGGACAGAACTTCGTTCTGAATCTATTAACATGCCATTAGATTGGCTTGATCTTCATTCTTCGTTCATTTTTACATTTTTTTAACGCTCTTCGTTTGTTCGTCCGTAATTCGATCATTCGAACTCGGAACTTGTTCGTTATTGAGTCTATGATTCATGTTTTCTACGTTCTATTAATTTCTTATGAAACCCTACACGTTCGGGTTCATTTACTAACTTTCTAATTCTCGTTCGTCTTTTACAAAATTTCGCCATAACTTCGTTATAGCTAAGTTTTAATCCGTTCTTCATGAACGTTTCTACCGTTCCTAACCAAACAATAAACATCTAACTTATACGCGATGGTTTTAAACTTGTCCATCAACAACAATTACACTACGATGGTTTTAAATTTGCCCATCAACAACGTTCTTCGTGTTCTTCGCGTGTTCTTCGTGTTCTTTGTTCGTTCTTCATTTTAATCGATATTTTGGATTACGATTCCACTTTTTTATTGGAATTTGATGTTATAGAACATTATTCCTTACTTATTTCACCTACTTATTCATATAATCCATTCGGATCGCTCTAATTCATTACGAATCTTATACTTCCTTAAGAAATTTACAAACTAAACTTCTAATTTATTATTTCTTCATTTTCTTATGATTTCAACCATATGAAATCATCTCTAATCTTATCTACCTCTTATCTTCATTAAGTTATGTTTTTAAACATAAAAACTTAAAGAAAATTAAAAGAGATTAGGTTCCGGATTACCGTTCTTCTTTAATCCTCTTCTATTATACAAAGCCGATGATTTGCAAGCTTTGCTATTACACGATCACTTTCGATCCGATCATTCATGCTCATGCTCTTCCTTCTCCCTCCCATCCGACTTCTCTCTCTCTCTCTCTCTCTCTCTCAAGTGTTGGATTTTCAAAATCCACAAATAATGAAATAAGCTTACTTATTAATAGATTTTCAAAGCTAAGGGCATTTTAGTCATTTAGCCCCCACCTCCTTACTATTCCACCTCCTCCCACAACTTAGCCACCAAGTTTACTTGGCCACCACCCTTACTTGGTGGCCAAGTAGCATACATGCCCATGGGTCAACCCATGGGTTGCCCGATGGTTATTACCCATCCGTTTACCAATCGGTTCGATCCATGGTTTCTTTTCTTGGTTTGGGCCTTAACCCTAAATTTTATTGGGCCTATCTTGGGCTTGATTTCACATAGAGTTGGGCTTGACATAATCCAAGTCCAATTAGATTCTACAAAGTCCATGAACTCAAAGTTCATTAAGACTTATCGTATTCTACGCATCTCGTTCTCGTATTCTCGTATTTTCTTCAGATATAGCTAAATACGATATTCGTATTATACGTCGTAATAATCTTTCGTACTATACTCGTATAATAATTCATATCATACTCATATCTCTCACGCATAATAACCCTAATTATTATACGTGATCATAAAATCTCGGAACTCACTTTTCCTAACCCTTAGGTTTTGAGTCCGTAGAAGCGAAAACTTCGTTTTGCCATAAGCTGAAATATTATTGAATATTCCATCACGTCTCAAAATTAAACATAATCTATAGCTTCTAAGAATTTCAAAATAAATCTCGAAAGCGTAAACGGATGAATAGTGCCTATTTCGTCTTTTTCCCCGAAAATATTTTGTTCCCGGAAAACTTCTATTTTCGTCTTGAAAATTTTTATTCTCTCAATCTAGCTCGTAGCCAGAATACTCCCGATTTATAATCATCCTAGGTTATAGAACGATTAATAAACACATAGCACATAATAATATTAATAAAAATAACTAATTCTTTAAACTTAAATTCTGGACAACCCGAATTTCCGGGTCGTCACAATGCTGAACACTTAAGATTAGTGTTGGAGACACTAAGGAAGGAGAAGTTATATGCGAAATTCACCAAATGTGAATTTTAGCTGGAAACGGTGCAGGTTTTAGGTCATGTCATTGACCAAGAGGGGATTTTAGTGGATCCAGCGAAGGTGGAAGCAGTAATGAATTGGGAACAACCGAAAAACGCTGACTGAGGTGCGGAGTTTCCTAGGGTTAGCAGGGTACTATCGAAGATTTATCCAAGATTTTTTGAATATAGCTACATCGTTGACTAATTTAACAAGGAAGACGGTGAAATACGTATGGACGGATAAATGTGAAGACAGTTTTCAAGAACTGAAGAAAAGATTAAGTGAAGCGCCTGTTTTGTCATTGCCAGATGACACATGAAATTTTGTAGTGTATAGTGATGCTTCGCATAGAGGACTTGGTTGTGTGCTTATGCAGCATGACAAAGTCATTGCTTATGCATCTCAGCAGTTAAAGGATTATGAGAAAGTTTATCCTACTTATGATCTGGAACTGGCCGCAGTAGTGTTTGCCCTAAAGATATGGAGACATTATCTTTATGGAGAAAAATGTGAGATATATATGGACCATAAAAGTCTAAAGTATATCTTCACTCAGAAGGAGTTGAATATGAGACAGAGAAGATGACTAGAGTTGATAAAGGATTATGATTGTGAAATCCTGTATCACCCTAGAAAGGCTAATGTAGTTGCCGACGCCTTAAGTAGGAAGGGTCGGGAAAAGTTGTCTATGTTAACGGCTCAAAAGGAGTTAATAACAGAGATGACTAGGATGGAAATAGAAGTAAAGATGCCGAGTGATTCAAAGGCGGTTACTCTTTCATGACGGATATGCAATCTACCATCATAGAAGCAGAGTCGAGGAGGTACAACTCAAGAGGCCAAGCGAGTGTATCCAAATGAAGAAGCGGTTATCCAGAAGGAAGATACTATGTATAGTCTTGATAATGAGGGATTATTAAGATTTGAAGGAAGAATTTGGGTTCCGAATGAGACAGAATTAAAGGAGCAAGTGTTGCAAGAAGCTCATAGTTCGAGGTACTCGATACATCTTGGTAGCACTAAGATGTATCAAGACCTTCGAAAGAGTTTTTGGTGGCCAAACATGAAGAGAGAAATAGTAGAGTATGTGAGTAGGTGCTTGACTTGTCAAAACGTTAAGGCCAAACATCAATGACCCAGTGGCTTATTACAGTCATTGGAGATTCCAGAATGGAAGTGGGAGCATATCACGATGGACTTCGTGGTGGGTCTTCCGACGACGCATAAAGGGTACGATTCAATTTGGGTAATAGTGGACCGGTTGACGAAGTTGGCTCACTTTTTGCCAATTAGGGTCAAATATAACTTAAACCAGTTAGCTAAACTTTATGTTAAGGAAATCATTTCCAGACATGGAGTACCGGTATCGATTGTGTCATATCATGATCCACGATTCACATCGAATTTTTGGAGGAGTTTGCAAGAACAGTTTGGAACGCAGCTGAGGTTAATCATACCTTATCATCCACAAACCGATGGGCAGAGTGAGAGAACAATTCAGACGCTTGAAGACATGTTGAGGTCGTGCATCATGGATTTTAAGGGTAGTTGGGATGATCACCTACCACTAGTAGAGTTTGCATATAACAACAGTTATCATGCAAGCATAGGCATGCCGCCGTATGAAGCTCTGTATGGAAGGAAGTGCAGAACACCATTGTGTTGGGATGAGGTGGGAGAACGCAGGATGCTAGGACCAGAATTGGTACAGCAGACATCGAATGTGGTAAAGTTAATTCGAAAGCGTCTCGTCACAGCTCAGGACAGACAGAAGAAGTATGCAGACTCACATAGACTAAGTCGAGAGTTTGAGGTTGGCTCGTATGTGTTTCTAAAGGTATTTCCCTAGAAAGGAAAGATACGCTTTGGAAAGAAAGGAAAGTTAAGTCCAAGGTTTATAAGACCTTTTGAGGTGTTAAAACGGGTGGGAGAGGTAGCTTATATGATAGCATTACCTCCAGACCTAGAATGAATACATAACGTGTTTCACGTATCTGTATTACGTCCATATAAGCCAGACTATAAACATGTAATCGAGTATGAGCCGATTCATATCGAGAAAGACTTAATATATGAAGAATCGCCGATGCAGATCATTGATAGAAAGGAACAAGTTCTGAGGAACAAGGTAATACCATCAGTATTATGGAAGAACCACGATGCTGAAGAAGCAACGTGGGAATTAGAAGAAAAGATGAAGAAAAATTTTCCCCATCTATTTGATTAAATTAAGACGAGATTCTTGGGACAGAATATTTATAAGGGGGGAAGAATGTAACGACCGAGAAATTCGGATCATATTGTAAAAGGATTTTATTAAATTAAATAATAATAACATCATATTCTATGTGTTATCAAGATGGTTGTCGTTGTATAACCTATTGATGTTAGAATGTCATAGTGTTTGAGCTACGTGGATGAATTAAAGTGTTTGAATTTCCAATACGAAAATAAAAGTTTTCCGAGAAATTTTCTGAAAAACACTATTCATCGGTAATTGCTCGGGATATATTTTTGAGTTTCCGATAAATACGTAATGATGGAATAACAAGGTAAGATGGATTATGTAATAAAAATCTAGTTATGGAAAATGTAATAATTCGCTTGTGGACTTAATTTATAAACGTTAAGGAAGGCGAAATGGTAATGAATAAGTAATAATGGTATGATACTTTGGTATTATACAAAGTAAATGAAAATGAGTATAATACGAAGTATTATACGAGTTTGTATGAAGGATGAAATATCGTATAGAAATCCTATATGAATTAGAATACGAAAATAATACATAAACTATATGTATTAAGTAATGGTAATGGACTTGTAAAGATTGATTGAATTAATACAAGTCCAAATGAATTAAAGGGAGAGGCCCAATTATTAATTAATGAACCAATTAGTGTTTATTAATGCAAAGCCCAAAGAGTTAGTTGTTCCAAGCCAAAGTTAGATTGAAATGAATTGGTTGACCCATGGGGCACACCATATTAATATGGTTAAATGTGGTGACCAAGTTAATGTAATGACCAAGATTTAAGGAGTAATGACCAAGACTTATGAGTGGTGGTCAAGCAAAGGGTAGGTTTTGTGCTAATCAAGTAATGAATAGTAAGGAGGTGGGATGATTTAAAGACCAAACTACCCTAGCTTTGCAACTTCTATAAATATAGGAGGCTTACAAGCCATTTAACCCTTGTTCAAATAATCCAACATATTGCAAGTGCTTAAGTGTTAGAGAGAATAAGCTCCAAATAAGTCATTCCATAAGTAAGAAGAAGAAGAAAGCTACCTTACCAAGACTACACAAAAGTAAGACTTCTTCTCCATTATCTTCTATCTCTACCATGATAGGTTGATAAGAAAAGATGGATTAAGAAACATAAATGATAAGAAGCAAGAAGAATGTGTAAGTCATGAACTTAAGCCACATAAGTTGGCAATAAGTCATTTGAACTTATAAAAGTTATAAACTTATTATAAGTTAACCTTGAATGTTAAGTATGAAAATATGAACTTGTAATGAGTTTATTAAGAGAAGTGAATTAAGAACTTATATGATTATATGTATCATATATACATAAGTAAAGTTATATGTGAAGAACATGTAAAGTATGATGATTAAGAAACTTTAATTGTCATAAGTCATGAATAGTCAAAACTTAAGTAGTTTATAAATTTACAAGTTATAAGCTCATGAAGAATAAGTCAAAAATCCAACAATGATTATAAGCTATTGTAATAAGTAGGTTGAGATGTTCACATGATGAATGGAAGTCATTTCTAATGTTGAACAAATCATAAGAATGAAGATTTGCCGGAAATTGCACGATTGGACGATAATCGTCGAATTCATAAAATTCTCTTAATAGAAGTCAAATTTTGTGTTTGAACTCGGAACCATGGTTTTCCAATAGAGACAAGTCATATTTGGCATTTAAGAGTTGCAGACTCAAAAATGACCGGATTCCGACTTCAAACGAAGAAACGAGCGTTGAATGTTCACGAACGTTTATCGTTTTCGTTAAAAATGAACCAATAGGTGAATTTTTAGAAAACGAAGTCAAATAGATAAAATTCTTGAAGGAACGCATAGATTACGTAATTTGTGAACCGTAGGCTTTTGAACGAGCCAATTCGGACTAATAACGAAGAAGTTATGCGTCCGGGAAGTTCACAAAATTCATAAACTGAAATTGTTTTATGGTGCCTGAGTCAGCCATATGGCCAACCGAAACAAAAATGAGTTGCGCATACGGTAGCGCATGCAATGATGTCGAAAGTACATGCTTTGCAAGAGTTACATGCAGTGTGAACCATAGTATAATATGTGGCGCCCATAACGCCACGTATACGATCTGAAAATCTTACGGAGAGAGTGGCGCCGCAGCGAGACCCATTAAGTAAGGACTCGTGCCGCAGCGCCAAGTCCGGGACAATGCTACTATAAGCTCGCGCCGCAGCGCAAGATATAAGTATAAAGACGGCGCCGCAACGCCAGTCTCAGAACAAGGATAGTAATGAATGTTTATAAGTACAAAGAAAGGAAAGCTAATTGATTTAAAAGTAAACACAACTTAAGTAATGTAATGCAACATTGTTTAAACTTTGTTAAACCTTAAGGATGTTGTATAAAGGTTGAGATAACCTAGTCGAATATAATTTCAAGGATAATGATAAACCGGAACGAATAGTAACTGAATCTAATACACAGTTAGTTTGAGATGAAAGTATGATATAGTCATATACATACTTGATTATATGTGACCTAATGTAAGGCATTATGTGATCATGTATTGTAGAGACTTGAATGACTTGAACATAAAGTTAATATACCGTAGTAGACGCTAAAAGCAAGTATTCTAACTCTTGTCTCAGTTCAATCTGAACAAGTTTTTTGAAGTTCATGTATTCTTTCGCATGAATTGAGGTATGTTGAAGTAAAGCCAATTCCTTTGGCTAGACTTGATGTAGTAATATTCACGACAGGCACGTGAGGTTGCCAAATGCTTAAACGTTCATATGTTTAATAGATGTAGTGTTGATCAACATAGAGTACAATAGGCTGATCACCTAGAAGTGCTCGTAAGTAATATCGGGCTTACGGACTTGCTTTCGGGTTTTCCTTTTTCCAAGAAAGAATGAATACTCGAGGTCTTTAACCAGAGTGAATGTTTTACTAAATATTGTTATCATTGTAAAACATTTTGTAAGAAAAGATGAAGTGCTATTTTGAGTTATCAATAGTACTTCATAACTATTGTTCAGTTATTGAAGATATACGATTTGTATGTGCCAAGCATGTTGTTATTAAATTGTTATACTTGCTGAGCTAGTTATGCTCACTCTTGCTTGAACCATATGAATGCAGCTAAGACTGAACGTCCCGAAGGATCGAAAAAGGATAAGGGAAAAGCTAAGGCAGATTTCTAAGCTGTCTTGTAATAGTATAGGTCTATTGTTGTAATGTAACTGATATTATGGCATAGAACCTTTGTAATGGGTTTAGAACCTGGGAAATGTAAATATTACTTTGAATATATAGAAGTTATGTTCGTTCTTTGAGACTTTTTAATTGAATGAATGTATGAATGTTGTACAGTATAGCACCATCTGTCGGGTTGGAAGATACCCGGATTTGGGGGCGCTATAGAAACTCCAAGTGGGACAAAATGTAAATAAAGCTGTAAAGCTATCAACCACCACGGAGGAAACTCCAGGCGGGACAAAATGTAAATAAAGCTGTACAAAGCAATTAACTGCTACGAAGTGAACTCGAGGCGAGATTTAAGCGTAAAGAAAGGCGTAAAAGCGATCAACAACCACGAAGTAAACTCCAGATGGGGACGAATATATATATATATATATATATATATAAAAGCGAAAGTAAACGCACCGGATGTAAAATCCGTGCTCATCAATGCAGTCGACAAGCAGTTAATATATATAAATATATATATATTAAAGCGAGAACGCTCAGCATCAAGTCTAGGCTCATCGAATAAAGTTCGACACACAGTTCATATATATAAATATATATATATATATATATATATATAAGCAAATAAACCCTCCAAACCGAAGTCTAGGCTCAATCGAGGCATAACTCGATAATGTTAGTCCATATATATATATATAATATATATATATATATATATATATATATACAAACTGAAATAAAATCACAGACCGAAGTCCGGGCAAACACACGCAACACGACTCTCAACGTGAAGAAGGGTGTGTGTAAAGATGAAGAGAATGGCTTTAAAGTGTGTGAGAATGCTTACAGTGGGCTACCAAAGAAGGCTTCTATATCTTTAAAGTAGATGAAACTCGGCTCCTGCCGATACAAAAGTAGCTATATGTGAGCTCACAAGTGTTTAAAATGGGAAAACACTCAGTATATTGCAAGTACGGAGAAAATTTGACGGGGCTTCCTCGCTCTTTCTCCCTTCAAAATGGCCACCCCAAGCCCTCTATTTATAAAGGGGGGAGCCGCAGGTGTACCTACGGCCAGCCACGGGTGTACCTGAGGCTGTCCGGGTTGCCCCGGGTTTCTCGGGTTGGGTTTCCTCGTAGTACGTGCACGTAAGCACTGCAATGTCCGCTCGAACTTTTAGAATTACAATCCGGGCATCCGACTGAGGTATATATGACCTATTTCGGACTGCTGTTGTCGAGAGTTGTACAATGGCATGAGATTAGAATTTGTACGAAGTCATTGAAGATGGGACGATTCCCTCCGGTCTTTAAGCTTCAAATTCTATCCGTTACCCCGCATAATAGTCACTCGAGATTGATTTTTCTTGATTCTTGTGGGACATCGTTGTGTAGAGATGTGTGTATGAATTGTTTAGACGACGTGATGTGGCTTTAGTGTGGCGAGATGATGCCTTGGACCCTCACCAGAGTTATCGCCAGTTTGGGCTGATAAAGCAGACATTGCTCAGGGTTATTGCTGAGATTGGACTGCTGCAAGTGTTGAAGGTCCTCAGTGTCAATTCTGAGGTGTGCCTGTCCTCCCGGTGTTATCTCCGGGTTGGTACTGGGTGTCTTGTTGTGAGCGCCGAGATTGAAGCTGGTTGCATTTGAAACAAGTATTTCGGGGGTTATTGCCAGAACTGCATCCCTTGGGCTGATCACCAAGGTTGGTAGCTATTCCCATGATTGGGACTAAGACTGGATACCTCGGGATTATCTTTGAGAATAATCGGTCTTCTCTAGTGTGTGTTCCGGTATTGGATCTGCACTCCTCGGGGTTATCTCCGAGGTTGGAATTGTTACTCCCAGTGTGTGTCCTTGGGTTGATGATGAACTTCCGGTAGTATTCGGAATGGATATGAATTGTCTTCCAGGGTTCCCTCTTGAAAGACGAATCTGTCCTCCTACAATATTAGTGACAGGTGTATAGAAAATTTTGAGTGTCTACAACGTATACGCACTATTCATGTAAATGACACTATTTACGTATATGACATTATTTATGTATACGGTACTATGTACGAATATATAGTACTATTCACGAGTTACTATTCATGAGTTACTATTCATGAGTTACTATTCACGGATACTATTCACGACAAAATTGGTTTCTTTTTCTTACCAAATTATCGTTGATTTATGAATCTTACTCTTGAAATTAAATACAGTAGTTGATCATATTGTTTTTATTATCATATATAACATTTTTATAATCCCGGTGATGAAATTTATCTTTGACTTTAGTGTAAAGATGAGTAGATTATTGGTATGATCGTGACTATGGGTTCTTTTTGGCCAGTAGTGAAAAGTTGAATTGTTGACTGGTATGATCATGAGCATTGAATTTATAATTGAATATCTTTAGCTTCAGTGAAAAGGTGAATTGATCAACATGGTTATAATTATTGTTTATATAAATTCTGAAATGATTATATATTTCTTTGAGATATTAATATCTTTCTTTTGTAGTGAAAAGAAGATCATTATTGAATATCTTTGGCATGTAGTGCAAAGATGATCATTGTTGAATATCTTTGAATTTGTAGTGCAAAGATGACTGTTATTGAATATCTTTGGCACAGTAGTGCAAAGATAAAGCATTGATGAATATCTTTGGCCCGTAGTACAAAGATGAATTTTTAAATATGACTATGAGCGAGGCTGTGATCGGGTATAACAATGATCTTGATGTTTGAGGTAAAGGCAAGGTGATGAAAATTATCTTAAATCACGGGTTCAAGAGAAATTTAGAACCATAATTATAATTATGAGTTATTCACATGATTGTGGATAGGAACTGTTGATTGATGTTACAGGGATAAAACATTGTTGGTGGAATTTTAACATGGAGAAGATAATAGACTTTATGGTCTATTTGACTCTTCTAATGGATTGCTCGTTCCACTACAACTATGGTTGAAAAGTTTTATCATCTACCATATTTTATAAATCTCTGATTTATTACTGATGAAGGCTATTGATAATTTAATTATCTTCAGTCATGATATTCTTTACTGGGCTAGTTGTGCTCACCCTTATGCTTCACAATTCCTTTCAGGTAATAAGAGTGTATTTGGGTCGAGCTGGGGTAACAAGGGAATAGAACGGTGGTCTCTAGCTATGGAGGTTCTCCCTAAACAGTATGGAAATAATTTTATTGAGAACTTTAGAATAGTGTGTTGTATTTTATACATTATTTCATAGTTATATTTGGTGAATCAAATTGGGTGAGGCAAACCCAACGTTGGAAGGGTGTTTTGCCACTATCATACAAGATGTCTAATGACATGCGACTTCGTGTTATCATAAGACATGGTTGTGCACATCCACTTGCTGAGTATATCTATGAGCACTACCTATATAATCTTGGAGTTTGGTTGAAGTATAACCCTCAATTGGAGACAATGGAAATAATTATATGTCAAGAGAAGACTCACCATTGGAAAGAACATGATAATAATCTTCTCATTTTCCTTTGGGGTCTATTGGGTCAACCAAGGAAAATTCTCCAGTCATATGATATTTATTATAACTTAGATGCATGGCCTCCCATGTACGAAGGTTTCCTTGAGCATTTTTCGAGGATTTTAATTTCTAAAATAGTTATTGACTGTACCTTTATATAAGGTACCACTGTAAGGTATCAATGTGAGGTGATATCTAGGTAAAGGGATGAGAGTCACAGTTGGTATCTATTTTTAGTAAAACTCATAACATATCTGTTGTCGTATTTTTGCACGACAATTTTAATAATGAAGTTTGTATTTGGAAATTGCATTGAGTGTAGTTCGTGGCGACTCAGAATGGATTGTGTGGATTGGACTTATTTTGGGGGCGTTACAGGCAGCCCATGTGCAGAGTCCAGAGTTATAAGGGGTCTATATTGTTAAGGACTCTAGTCCTAATCACGTTTGAATAAGGTAACTCCAAAGGTTGTAGTGGAATTGGATTCTACTTACACCTTTTAGAGAGATTGTGATTGGACTCAAACATAGGTAACTACCATATTTAGGAGTCCTAATCCGACTAGGAGAGGGATTCTAAGGGAGTGAGAATGGCTATAAATACAAGGCTTGACTACAATTAACAGGTAATACATCTTTGAGCACTAAACACTTAAGCCTCCATTGTTAAACCTTGTGAACGGCCTGTACTCATTCTCACACTGGAGCTATCCCCCGGCGGCACAAGTTGTCAAGCTTCGCGTGTGATCTATTATTGTGCAGGATTCAGAGCGTGGAATTGGTGATTAGACGCGCCGGCGAAAGTTGGCGTTAACATTAGAGCTAGAAGAAGGGCTTTAGTGCTTTTTGCAATCACGATAATCTTTTCCGGTAGCAGGCTATGGCAAATAAGGAGAATAGTGCCTCTGCCTAGGAAAAGGCAAAAACCCACCATACACACCAGACCACCCAGGTGAGGGGGTCGGTGAAAGACATACTAGGTTCCAAAATTGAAGAGGACAAGGTGGAGCCGACCCCATCCCTCCGGCGTAAACTCTTCCATTACAGCCAACACACACCCAATCTGGATAGTCATGCCTGTGAAAACCACTCTCGGGCACACGAGGGACAAGGAAAAGACCAAAGAGAGGGCAGCCGAGACCAGCGAGAGTTCATCCTATAGAAGAAGATGGAGTTACGGCTTCAACAAGATGAGCTCGAGGCACATATTGCCAAGATGGCAGGCGAATAGGAAGCCTCCTCGAAGAGGTGTAGACATCATAGCCGATCCGGATCACCCTGAAGGGATGAGGGTAGAAAGGAAAGGAGCCGAACTAGGTGTTGCTCCCGAGAAGGAAGAAGCCGAAGGAGGAATCCATCGGATGATAGAAAATTTGGGTACCAAGGAAGATCGGGGTAAAAAAGGAGGATCGCGTTGCTCGAATACGAGAGGGACAGACACAGGTCGTCCCCCCGTAAAGAGGAGGCTAATCCCCTTGCTATAAGGGTCATAGAATTGGAAAAGTTGTTAGCAGCCCGATGGGGACCTCTTCAAGTTGTCTAAGATCACCCTTATCACCGGAAATCAATCAAGTCACGGCCGATCCAAAGAAGAAGATGCCCCCAATGGATACGTAAGACGGGCTAGGGGATCCTTACGGTTATTCGGATGGATATAACCGTTTGATGTCTTACTATGGGCATTCAGATGCTACCAAATGTCATATGTTCGCCACGACATTGAAAAAGAGTGCCAGAGAATGGATGGGAACTTCGGCAGCCGGATCGATCGGTTCGTGGAATGAACTTCGGGAAAAGTTTCATGATCGATTCAGAAGTAACAAGAGACGAGGAAAGATCACAGCTTCCCTCATGCAGGTCAGATAGAAGTCGGACGAAACCCTAGGTCAGTATGTAAAAAGATTTTGGGAGGCTATGGGCTCGGTAGCAGAGTTGAACATCGGGAGGTCAAAAAAGTTGATGAAAGACTTGGTGATCAATCCTCCTGCAGATCTGACCGAAGCCTTCCATCGGGCCGAAGGGTTTATTGCGATAGAAGAAGCCATTGGTAATTTCAAGCCACACTCCCAGTCGTACGAGAAGTCTAAGGATCGGAACAAACAAAATTATCAGCTTTCGGACAATAACCAGTGGAGGGCAGATAATCCTGGAAAGAAAAAATATAATGGTGGGGGATCTGGAAGTAACCGACCTCCCCTTCCAAGCCGAAATGTCAGCAAAGTATACACCCCTCTCACTATGGATCAGGTGAAGATATTGGAAGAGATAAGAAATAAGTCCTTCTACGAACCGTGCTCGAAATGAACAAAACCTGGGAAGAGGGGTCGAGACAAGTTCTGTGATTACCACCATAGTTCTGGACATACCACGGAGGCATGCAATGACTTGATGGACATGATAGAGAAGAATGTGCAGAGCACCAGATCGGGATACTCAACCTTAACCGAACCCGCTAGCCCGAGGCGTAATTGATGTGATCTTAGGCGGTTCGGTGGGACATGTCACCGGGAAGAAGAGAAGTGGACATCTCAATGCAGTATTGTCGGTTACGGGGTCTACGACAAGAAAGGATCGACCCTATCCGGGAACATCTATATCTTTCTCTGACGAGGACTATCCTATGGATCTCATAGAACCACATGACGGGGCGTTGGTGATAACCGCTCAGGTTGGGACTGTAGACATGAAATAGATGATGATAGACAACGGATCTTCAGTGACATATTATACACTCATGTCTATCAGAGGATGGGCCTAGAGGGGAAGAAGATGGAATTGGGTGGCAAAGGACCTTTATGCACTGAGTTCGATGGAGACTGGTATATGTATCAGTACCATTGAAGTTTGCCGGTCAAATTTAAGCACAACACCCAATCAAGTCGAGATAGTGGTCAGATTTTTTGTGGTCCAGGTGGATTCGGCATACAACGCGATTCTCGGACGACCAACCCTGGCAGCCCTGCAAGCAGTGACTTCCATACCCCATTTCAAAATCAAATTTCCGACACCGAACGAGATCGGGGAGGTAAAAGGTGATTTAGACATTGCCCGAATGTGCTATCGGAACAGTTTAATTTCTTCAAGGGTCAGGGTCAGTAAGCAGAAACAGACAATGGCTATCGAAATAGAGCCATTCACTGAGAGTAGTACAGAACCGCTTGCTCTGCCTTCCGAGGAAATAGAGGATATAGAATTGGTACCGGGGAATATAGAAAAAATGATCAAAATTAGGTCAGGGATGACAGAACCATTCCAGACAGGTTTGATAGATCTTCTTCGAATATATACCGATATCTTTGCGTGGGAGCCTAGTGATATGCTTGGGGTAAGCGAGTCGGTGGCCCTGCACAGATTACATGTGGACCCAAACAAAAGACCAGTTATACAGAAGCGAAGAGTTTTCGCCCCAGAGAGATAGTAGATCATCGATGAGGAGATTGCCAAACTCCTAGAGGCGGAATTCATCTTCAAAATCAATTACCCAGTGTGGTTGGCTAACGTGGTCTTGGTCCAGAAGCAGAATGGGAAGTGGAGGCTATGCATCAACTCTACGAACTTGAACTAGGGCGTGTTCGAAAGACTTCTATCCTTTGCCTAACATAGATTGGCTGATTGACACCACTTCGGGATACGGCATGATGAGCTTCATGGACACCTTCTCAGGGTACCATCAGATTTCAATGACTAAGGAAGATATACTGAAGACCAATTTCATCATGCATTGGCCAATCTATGCGTATCGGAAGATGACCTTTGGGCTATTGAATGTCGGGGCAATGTATCAGCGCATGATGAACTTAGTGTTCATGAAGCAGTTAGGGAGAAGCATGGAAGTCTACATGGACGACATGATTGTCAAAACCATGTCAGTCCGCGACCATCTTAAGGATCTGGAAAACTGCTTCAAAATAATCAAAAGACGTAAGTTGAGGTTGAACCCTACCAAGTGCACGTTCGGATTGGGCTCGGGAAAGTTCTTAGGATATTTGGTCGGCAAAAGGGGAATCGAAGCAAATCCAGAGAAAATTCAGGCGGTCCTGGTTATGAAATCCCCAAAGTCGTATAAGGATGTTCAGAGATTAACAGGTCGTATCGCAACTCTTCGGAGGTTTGTCTCGAAGTCAGCAGAGAGATGCCTACCCTTCTTCGACACTTTGCAAGGGCCTAAAAATGAGAAGAGCTTTCAGTGGACTTCGGAGTGCGAAGATGCATTCCAAGGGATCAAAAAATACTTATCCTCGACGCCATTGTTGATGAAGTCGATCCCTTCAGAACCTTTGTATCTATACTTGACTGCAAGCTCGATGGCAGTGGGAGCGGCATTAGTTCGGGATAAGGGGAAATCGGTTCCCAAAGATACTACGCTATCCACCATGTACTTGAGATCGTAAACCCGATACCGAACACGGAAAAATTTTTACGCCTTGATCATTACAAGTAGAAAACTTTGGTATTATTTCTAGGGTCAGTTGGTGGTGGTATACACGGATCAACCGCTAAAAAAGGTACTACACCAGCTAGAGGTCTCGGGATGGCTTGCTGCATGGGCAATGGAATTGACACAATTCGCACTAGAATATCTACCCCGAACATCAATTATAGGACATGCGTTGGCGGATTTTGTGGTGGAGTGTTCATTCACGGAACCAAATGTGGAATCTGTCACTGAAACACATCATGTGCAGACTTCATGGATGCTATATATCGATGACTCATCAACTTCGGATGTCAGCGGTGCAGTGATCATACTGACAAGTTCTGAAGGGTTCAAAGTCCAACAGGCCATCCAATTCCAGTTCAAAGACACCAACAACGAAGCAGAATACGAGGCCATCCTAGTCGGACTACGGTTGGCCCAAAGCTTGGAGGTACAAAAATTAGTCATCTATAGTGATTCCCAGCTGGTCGTCAAAAAGATATCAAGGGAGTATGAGGCTCGGGGGGCAAGAATGATGAGATACTTAGCCAAGGTGAAGGATAAACTGGCATACTTCACTTCGTTCAGCTGTCAGGGGGTTGATCGGTCCGGCAATACAGTGGCAGACGCTTTGACTCAATTGGCAACCACCGAAGCCAGTTCATTCAGCGGGTCGGTATATTTAGAAGTGCTGAAACAACCAAGTGTTCCAAAGGTGGATGTATTATGTATGGATTGACTCAACTGCTGGCTTACGCCATACATCTCCTACTGGCCGATGGGGTTCTACCCTCGGATCGAATCCTAGCAAAAAAGATCAAGCACCGTAGCTCAAACTTCATTCGTATTAATGGAGATTTATATCGAAGAGCTTTTAGTTCTCCACTGCTCAAGTGCTTGACACCGTTAGAAGAAAACTACACACTTCG
Organism: Panax ginseng; assembly: GCA_020205605.1. Taxonomy (NCBI): domain Eukaryota; kingdom Viridiplantae; phylum Streptophyta; class Magnoliopsida; order Apiales; family Araliaceae; genus Panax; species Panax ginseng. The sequence continues at coordinate 82,049,069 of CM035136.1, read as the reverse complement.
GGAAGTGCACGAAGGTATTTGTGGGGATCACATGGGGGCGAAGTCACTAACACACAAGAATTTGAGGCAAGGATATTACTGGCCAACCATTTATCAAGAAGCAAAGGATTTCGTCAAAAAATGTCCCAAGTGTCAGCTGAACAGTGCCATTTCACATCAACCTCCCGAGGAGTTGTATTCAGTCTTATCCCCAATTCCATTTTCTATATAGGGAATCGATATCCTGGGGCCTCTATCGAAGGCCAAGGGACAAATGAGTTTTGTGATCATATCCATCGACTACATGACCAAATGGGTCGAAGCCAAACCTCTACAAAAAATCACCGAACAAGAGTGTCTAAATTTTTTCAAGGAAGGGGTTGTATATCGGTTCGGTATCCCAATGGAATTGGTCTCAGACAATGGCAGATAGTTCATGGGATCAAAGTTTGAAACCTTTCTGAAGGAGTTGGGAATTCAACATAGGAAGTCCTTGGTGGCGCACCCTCAGTCAAATGGGCAGGTAGAAGTCACCAACCGAACCATACTTAACCGAATCAAAAAGAGGTTGGATGAATTGAAAGGTCGCTGGCCAGAAGAGTTACTTAGTGTTTTATGGGCCTACCAGAATACACCAAGAACAACGACGGGAGACTCACCGTTCAGATTAGCCTTCGAGACCGATGCACTTATACCTGTTGAGATCGGATCCCCTACACTTAGGGTCAATCAGTACAAAGACCTGTACAACGATGATGTCCTACGCCTCAACTTTGACCTCTTGGAAGATGTTCGGGAGTCAGCTTTGGTGCAGCTAGCTATTTATCAGAAACGCACTGCCCGACATTACAACCAAAAAGTTAAACAAAGAAGGTTCGAGGCTGGAGATTTGGTGCTTCGGAAGTCAGAGGCATCAACCCCCCAAAATACCGGCAAGTTGATGCCTAACTGGGAGGGGCCTTATAAAGTAGTAGAGGTACTGAAGCCCGGGATACCGGCTTCGAGCAATGGATGGATCAGAGCTAAAGAATAAATGGCATGCTGGAAGACTTAGAAGATATTACCAGTAGATGCTATGCTATTTTTTATACATTACTTATGTAATCTATGCAAGTCATCAATGTAATAAATGAAAATTTCTCTTCGGGAAAAGTTTATACTTCATTTGAATTCATAAAGTTCTTACAAATACGATCAGACAAGCTTCGCGCCTAAACCAATCAGAAAGTTAGAAATGACCTAACTGATCGGTAAAAGTCACAAGTATAACTGATTGAGAAAGTTATAAATTTGATCAAACAAGCTTCGGGCATAAACCGATCAGAAAGTCAGAAATGACCTAACTAATCGGTAAAAGTCACAAGCATAATAGATGGAGAAAGTTATAAATTCGATCAGACGAGCTTCAGACATAAACTGTGCAGAGAGTCAAAAATGACCTGACTAATCGGTAAAAGTCCCAAGCATGACTAATCGACATAACAACTTAAACATTTCTAGTATCTCATTCATATGCAAAAGTTTTACAACTCTGAGCATACCAGCTTCAGATATAAATCGATCAGAAAGTCAGAAACAACATAACTGATCGGCAAAATATCGCAAGCATAACTATTCAGGCAGGTTAGAAACAACATAAGGGAAAAAGATTACAAAAATTACAAGTCCAAAAACAAGCTAATTCGGGGAACTATTATCTTCGGATTCTGACTCTTCATCAGAGGAGTTGAGGATAACAGCATTCTGTCCAACAGCAATCAACCTTGCCCAAGCCTTCTCCCGATAATCTTTAAATCCTTTAGCAAACTGGGTCATGACCTTATTGGTAAGGGCAGGCGATTCCTCGTATTCCTTGATGGCTAGCTGCTTAGCGACGGCACGTTCTTCCCTCAAGGTGGTGTTCTCCTAAATCAACGTCCTCAATTGACCATGTATTCTGGAGAACTTGTCCTCGACTGTATGAAGGGATGCCTTCAGATCCTTGTTCTCCTTTGTCAAAAGTTCCTTGTCCTGAACAAGTTTTTCGGCATGACCATCGAGACAGACGAACTCCTGCTGAAGTAAAGAATATTGTTCTTCGAGCTCGGTGACCAGACGATCAGCCTTGATCAACTTATTTTGAGTTTCGGCGTGAAGGTCTTTTTACTTCTTCATATCCAAGTCTCGACCTCACAACTTAGCCTCAAGAAGCGCCACATCCGGCCTCAGTTAAGCCTCTTTCTTAGTAGTACGAGCCAGAGGCAGAATAACACGAGCGAGGATGGCGTGGGCCTATAACAAAGCAACACATCATCCATGAAAAGCATAACATAAAGGTAAAAGAAGAAGTCTAGCTCTTTCAGAATTACCTGACACTGAGCCCTGATATAGGCTACCAGGTATTCTTCGGATGAGTGCCCCTTGAACCGTTCGTCATCACCGGGAAGTTTGAAATGCTCGAACAGGTTGAAGGGGAATACTTCAGACGGACTATTCGGCCAACAGGTAGTCGGCGTCCCTTCTGAAGAACTAGCTTTGGAGGTGGGAATTGAGGTCGGTATCGGGTCAGCCACATAATGGTCAATTCAGGACCTTCAACCATACGAGGCTTCTTAATTCGAGGTTCAAGAGGATGGTCTTCGGTATCCTCCGAATCCTCGATCACGGCAGTGGAAGTTGGGGAAGGAGGTGTCGGTTTCGGCTAGGCTGAAGAAGCGACCTTGGAAGGGGCTTTGGTGGAAGGCCTCTTTGTTTTCTTCAGCAAGGCCATCTTCTCAGCCCAGTTCATTTTCAAAGCGTTCTTGGTGGCTAGCTTCGGCGGTGTTAATTTGGGAAGTGGACCCAAAGCGAGAACCGATGAGAGAGTTCAGCAATCGCGATGGTCTCCTCCTCAGCTGTCTCGTCAGTTATAGGAAGACAGATTGTCTCGATGGTGATGGGAAGAGGAGCTAAGGATTCAGCGGCCCCTTCGGGTTTGAAGATTGTCACTGCACAAAAGGGATCACATAAGAGAAACGTTTATGGAAGTACGACTTGAGAGGATAGTTGTATGACGGGGTTCGGGTTAAGATACTTACATTCGTGTTTGTGCAACCAGGCCTCGTTGGACAAAGCTTTTAGAATCCATTCGGTCTTGATTAACTTTTTGTAAAATTCTTTGAACGTACCAGCACAATATTTGGGGAATTTAGACACTTTGGCGATGGGATCCTCGGGGTGGGCCCAATTTGGGAGAAGTTTGAGGTCAGTTCCCTTTACGAAGATCCATTGTGGATGCCACCCTTTGTTGCTCGAAGGAGTTTTTGATAAGGACGGCCCAGTTGGGTTGTTTATTTAATTGTCGAAGGCCAGGTTCCTTCGACCTGCCGATGGTGAATAAGGCAAAGAAAAAGTCAAGGCCTAGTGTAATACCTAGTTCTTGGCACAAAGCGATGAAGGAGATCAGGTGGATATACGAGTTCGGCACAAGTTATTCGAACCTGACCCCCACAAAGCAGAGAAAGGAAGATATAAACTCATGAAGTGGGAACCGAACCCCATACTTCAGAACATATAGGGGAACGATAACCCACTCGCCTTCCGTTCTCCAGAACATTCTCTCCTCCGAACTGGGTACCCGAAGCTTGTACTCCTTCGGTATGTTGAACAGAGTACGGATGTCCGATATTTGAGAAGGAAGGACAGTCGATCGGGTGTTGATATGCGAGAAGCCGATCTCAGAGGAGTAAATTCTTTGGAGTTTTGCTTCGGCGTTGTTAGGAGAGATATCCGAAGGTGTTTCCGGAAGTTCGACTGGAATCAGATCACCGAAGGCGAAGGTAGCAGTTCCGGCTAGGGTAATCGTCTCGGGAGGAAGAATGCTAGAATCTGCAATTCGAGTAGTATAATGAACGAATGCAAGATTTGAAAATCGATAACAAGAGGAAAAAGCTAGAATCAGAGAAATTTGGTGAAGTAAAGCACTCGCCGAAAATCGTCCTTGCAAGAAATTCTGAGAGAGGAATTTGAAATGGTGAAAGGCTCGAAAATGTGACAGTGATGGATGGATGGGGGTTTTTATAGGCAGAGATGCACGAAACCCAAGGGCGGCTATTAAATGCAGTTGGGTCCCAGACCTAGGAAGCCGTGAAGTATTTTGAGAAACGAGGAGAAACCGCTTAAGTTCCCCAGGCAACTCATCATTTCTTCGCCTTACTTTTCAAATTCATGTCCTTTCTAGTCTCTAATTATAAAAAAATTATAACAAGAGACTGGGGGTAATGTTCGAGAGTCTTTTACTAACCTCCATATGGGCCGAAGGCCCGACGCGAGAAGAAGTCTACAAGCCCCATGGGCCAAAACCCTCGGAGATGTTGGAGTATTTTGGGTTCGGGTATCCGAGTCCTTTGGGCCGGAACCCTATTTTGGTATATGGAGTTCAGGGTTGGGCCTTCGAGTCCTTTGGGCCGAAGCCCAGGCCAGGGTTCTATTTTGATATTGGTGTTTAGGGTCGGACCTTCGAGCTCTTTGGGTCGAAGCCCATACCAACGTATATAATCTTGGTGGGATTGAGCCTGCGCGGTGGGGCAGCCCATGTGCAGAGTCCAGAGTTATAAGGGGTCTATATGTTTAAGGATTCTAGTCCTAATCACATTTGAATAAGGTAACTCCAAAGGTAGTACTGGAATTGGATTCTACTTACACCTTTTAAGGAGATTATGATTGGACCCAAACATAGGTAACTACCATATTTAGGAGTCCTAATCCGACTAAGAGAGGGTTTCTAAGGGAGTGAGAATGGCTATAAATACAAGGCTTGACTACAATTAACAGGTAATACATCTTTGAGCACTAAACACTTAAGCCTCCATTGTTAAACCTTGTGAAGGGCCTGTACTCATTCTCACACCGGAGCTATCCCCCGGCGGCACAAACCGTCAAGCTTCGCGTGTGATGTGTTATTGTGCTGGATTCAGAGTATAATTTGGTGATTGGACGCATCGGCGAAACTTGGCGTTAACAATTATAATGTACACATTCATATTATTTACAACACTAGAGCATTAAGTCTTCATTGCTAAACCCTATTCAGCCTGTACTTATTCTCACACCGGAGCTATCCCCCAGCGGCCCAAGCCGTTAAGCTTTTGGTGTGACTTTGTTTCTGTGCAGGATTTGATGCGCTTTCGTGATTGAGGCACGTGGACGAATCTCGGGGTTAACATTGGCGCTAGAAGGAGGGGTTTCTAGTTCTACACAATTTTCAATCATAAATGAGTTTTAGGTGGAATTATGGTGAATAACAGGAATACGGTTTCAGTATATGACCAGTCAACGGCGGACCCCCTTCCTCACCAACCAAGGGGTTCAACCAAAGACAGATTTGGGCCATTAGTTTTTGAACGATTGGGGTCCCATGAAAATTTTGCGTGTAAGACCTCAAATTTTATGAAATAAAAGTATTCAATTTTTCTATTCAGTCAATGGTTAAATTGATAAAAGATTAAAGTTAAGGGTAATATTTGAAAATTTTACAAAGTAAGCAAGTTGTCATAAAATATTCGTTTGATTGGGGAATATTCTATTTGTCGGGGAATATCCGTATGATGGCACAATCATTGATGGACCCCACAACGGAATAACTGTCGGATTTAGAATGCGACAAAAATAAACTTTTTATAAAAATAATGGCAAAAGTTTTACCGTTAACTGTTGAAATACCTGGTAATAAAAGTACTGTAATACGCGTGGTTGAATAGTAGCACACTGTATTGTACAATATCTTTGATTATTGATGCTTACATGAGAAGGCACTCAGTTTTATTCAATTACTGCCACAGTAATTGCTGCATAGTATCTCACGTTATCTATTCAATTATTGTCACAATATTTTATATTATTAAATCAATAATTGAGACGAAAAAGTTATTCATATTATTATATGTATTATTGACAGTGTCTAGAAAGTTCTGTCGAGAAAAGGGGTTTGATCACCTAATTGCGCGCTAATAGGGATAAATCCTTATCAGAAAACCCCATCTTTCCTGGGAATAATTTGGTTGTTAATATTGTGAATTATAATATTAATGATGAATGTTATTAAAAATGTATTTTGAGAAGTCAAGTGACTTGAGATAAATAGATAGGATTTTTATGAAGGATTTTTTGTAAATTTTGCTTATTATTTAGACCCTACACTTACTCATTTTTCAAAAGCTGCTTGGGAGAAAGTTATCTGAGTTTTTGTTTTATATATATATTATATATATTTATTGAAAAAAGTCTTGGGTGGGGGAGGAGTTTGTCACTGGGAGAGTACTTTTGGTTTTATATATATATATATATATATATATATATATATATATATATTATAATAAGTTTTATTTTTTATGAAAAATAGAATATATTATATTTTATTATGCATAGTGTTTGCATAGAACTTGCATAATCTTTGCATAGTAAAAAATCAGAAAATCAGAATTCACCCGTGAAAGAATTCTTTGGGCATGTAACGCCCCGAGATCTGGTCTATCTTTACACCCGAATTTCGTGCATCACGAGTACATCTCCTTCCAAACATACATCATTATATGTTAAATATAACAACATACATTATCAAATCCCAGGTTATATTACCTTATAACCTCATTCATTACAAATAATGATAATTACATTATTCTTTACACATTACAAGAGTGACTTTTATCCACCACCAAGGGTACATAACAGTTCAATAAACTAGTCTATAGTTTAATTAAACTATTCTACATTATAAGTCTTCGCTTGATCTTCAAGCTCATTCATATACTGAATGACACTTCATGTGGATATCGGTCAACTTGATCTTTACTGGATCCTTAAGTTCTTTTTAACATCGTTCGCTGAAAATGTTTTTCATTTAAAGCAAGTGTGAGCATTCAATTGCCCAGCAAGTCATAGCATTTGAACAAATAACTTTAAGAATTTAAACATTCTTTTAAGACTTCAATAACTGAACAAGGTTATGAAGCAGCTTGAATAATAGGAATAATCTCGATTCCTATCATCTTAAAATATTAGTCACATTCACTTTGAAATACTTTCATTCTTCTACCTTTTCCATACCCATCATGTCTGGCTAGAATCATTAGCACATACTTAAAAATAACGGTTCATGTATAAATAGAACATTTTCATATTGAACAGTTCAATCACAGAACAGTTCATCTCATAGAAACCCCAAAGTGTTAAAATTATGGCACAATGCCTCATACATTCTACCACATTGTACAAATATCACACATTTGGACATAAGTAAAACTTCTTATGTTCAACATCTAAGAAAGTTTAAGAAACTAGCATTCATTTAGAATATGAATGAAGTTAGGAAACTTGCCTTACGGACATCTACAACTTAAAGTACGCTGAACTGCTCATTCCAATTCCTATATAGCACATAAGGAAGTAACACATACACCAATTAGTCATATACTTGACTTACGCATTGGTTTACTTAATTTTACTTCTTAGGGTTCGTGTTCTTGCAATCCAAGTTTACGCGACAACTTTCTTTACCGGTTTACGACTTCATGATATACGGATATGTCTTACTCATACGATCATCATCTTTGATGATATACATTCTTATCTTCTTCTTATAACTCTTATAGGACTCACTACACATCGCGTCTCTACTAGTAGTCCATATGGTACTTTGAGTGGTTTCCCACAAACTACCAACCAACAAGTTCCTGTCTCATCTACACTGTCTTTCACAGCGAGTTAGATCAGTTTCAAGTTTCGTATATACCTCCGCTCTCTGAAGGAATTGTTTAGCCCAGCTACCATATGTCAACCATCAAAGATTATGATTGTACCACAACCTAAACTTTATCTTAACTTATTCAAACCATTAAACTATAATGTTCGTTAAGTCAATTTCTTATTCCTTATAACTTTCTGGCAACTAAATGCCATACCTCAGGATTCATTCTTATCGTCTAAGTCATACAGTCTTTTGTATACTTAGAACGATCATTCAATATTAATTCTACACAATCATAGCTTTAAGCATTTTATGTTACATTATTCATTTCTTACAACGTCCACTTCGTTTGACTCGGAACGTCCTCCAAGTTATCATTACTAACTCGGCTTCTTTACGTTATATGTTATTGTCTTTAATTCAGTTTCTTCATAGTTCATAGGTTCACTCATCATCCTTCATTACCTTACGGTCAAACCATACACGGGGTGTAGGTTCTGCCCGTTTAATATTCGCGTAAACTCAATCCTCACGTCAGCTAAAGTGTTTATCGCTTATCTTCGTTATCCATCACATGAACCCCATGTTCATTATTCTTTCTTAATGTCGAAGCCATATGGTTCATTGTATGCTAAGACCGATCTTTTATCGCAACTACATTGCATTTACGTTCATTACATTCTTTATCTTTTAATTCCATTCAATCCTTCCGTTTAACCTTTACTAAAGGTTTAAATCACATTTTTAAGTGTTACAATATGTGAACTACACGTTCGTTATCTTTCCTTACACTTCCCCCAGGAATTGAGCAATTAAAAGCTCATTTCTGGGCCTTACCCTGCATCGACGCTGCGACGCCGATTCCTTCTCTTCCTCTTGTACTGCAGCACCACTTAACAAAACTAGATTGTCCGGGTTGGCGCTGCGGCGCCACCTCCCAAGGCTTATCTGGCGCTGCGGCACCAAGCTTAAAACCTTGAAAAATTTTCTAAGTCTTTTATATGCTTGAAACGGTTACTTTGCAATCTCATAACTTCTTCGTTAAAACTCAGAACGAGGTCGTTCCAAAGCTATTCTCTTCTTTATCTTACGCACTTCAATTTCCCTTGGATAGAAATTCATTCTGTATCCGTTAACTTGCCATTCAATTGGCTTAAATTCCATCTTTCGTTCGTTTTACGTTATTAACCTTCTTCGTCCGTTCATCTGTAATTCGGTCATCCGAACTTGGAAATTTTTCATTCTTGAGTCCACGACTCACGTTTTCTACATTCTCTTATATTCTTATGAAATTCTACATATTCGGGTTCATTTACACACTTTCTACTTCTCGTTTGTCTTTTACGAAATTTTGACAGAACTTCGTTATAGCTATGTTTTATCCATTCTTCATGAACGTTTCTACCATTCCTAACCAAGAAATAAAAAAATAACTTATACGCGATGGTTTTAAAATTTTCCATCAACAACAAGTTATAACTACGATGGTTTTAAATTTGTCCATCAACAACGTTCTTCGCGTTCTTCGTTCGTTCTTCATTTTTAATCGATATTTTGATTACGATTAAACTTTTTCTTGGAATTTGGTGTTATAGGACACCATTCCTTACTAATTTCACAAAATCGTTCATATGATTCATTCGGAACATTCAAATTTATTACGAAACTTATGCTTCCTTAAGAACTTTATAAAATAAACTTCAAATTCTTAATTCTTCATTTTCTCATTATTTCAACCATATGAAATCATTCTTAACATATGTTACTTCTATTCTCATTAAGCTATGTTTTTGACATAGAAAACTTAAAGAAAAATTACTTAGAAGTTAGGTTTTGGATTACCTTTCTTCTTTAATCTTATTCCGATGGACAAAGCTTGCACTCGGGCTAGCTTTTCCTCTTCCTTTCTCATCTCTTCCTAACTCCCTCTCTCTCTCAAGTGTTGGTGATTTGAGCTTTAGGCTCTCTTATATAGAAAACCAAGGCTAGGGGCAAAATAGTCATTTTGCCCCTCAAATCACTATTCCCACCTCCTTAGTTTAATAACACAGTTACATAACAGTCTCGAACTCATAATTGAGTTTCATATTAGGGTTTTCACTTTGCAATTAGCTAATTACTATTTAAGGATTCTAATTTTAGAAATTAGGGTTTTAAATTACTAATTAGGGTTTTCCATAATTAGCGTTAAAACCTATAATACATATCATATACCACATAACACAATCACTACACAGTCTTGAATCTCCCATTTGAGTTTTAGAATAGGGTTAAACAAATTAATGCTAGGGTTTTGTTAGGTTATATGACAACCCGAGAATTTTGATATTTATAAAATATTAAAATATTGAATTAAGGTTAAATAATAAACCTAGACAGAAAATAAGTGAATGAATTTGAGATTTATGAGAAAGAATTTTGTGGATTTAAAAATCTTTTGGTGAATTATTCAAGATTAAGTATATAAGTGAATATGTTCTGTGTACATGGTATTATATGTGTACAGTATGTGGTTAATAGTCAAGTGTTGACCAGATAAGCTATATCAGTGGTAAACCCTAATATTATATTAAGAACGTCAATGTTCAGTTAGAAAATTCTTACGATTTATAAGAAACCCTAAAACCGGTTCTGGAAACCCTAATTTCAGTTCCGAGAATTCGAAACCCTAATTATGAAGTTAAAAACCCTATTTTGGGAATTCAAATGCTAATATAAGGTATAAATGTTATTAATAATAACCTAATTAGGGATAACCCTAATTGATTTAGAAAACCCTAATTTCTGGATTAGAAACCTTAATTTATAATTAGGGAAAACCTAATTATTAATTTAATAATTTTAATGTTAATTAGGAAACATTAATCCTAATTTTCAAGTAATTATAAGTAATTAGAAAACCCTAATCTAATTAGGAAACCTAATTTCTAAATTAGAAATACTATTTTTCTATTTATAAACCTTAATGTACAATTATGACCCTAATGACTAAATTAGCAATTTTAATTAGGAAATATTTATCCTAATTAGCAAGCTTGATTTATGATTAGTAAATTTTAATATAATTAGAGAATTCTAATTATAATTTAGAAATATTAATTTTCTATTTTTAAAAAATCTATTTTTTGGAAATCCTAGAATTTTTTTTAAGAACCTTAGGTTTTAACCCTAAGGGTCAAACCCTAAGGGTTATAGCAAATGTCCATTATGCCATTAAATTTGTATGCCAAAAGACTAGAATTGTAAGACACCGAATTTTATGAAATAAAAGTATTCAATTTTTTTCTATTTTGGTAAATAGTTAAATTGATAAAAGTTTAAAGTTAAGGGTAATACTTGAAAATTTTTGCAAAGTAAGCAAGTTGATATAAAATATTCTTTTTGTCGGGGAATGTCTGTACGACGGTACAATCATTGGTGGAACCCGCAACGGAATTATTGTCAGATAGAGAAAACGGCAAAAATATTTTTATGAGAATAACAACAGAAGTTTTACCGTTAAAACTGTTTAACTACTCGATAGTAAAAGTACAGTAATATGCGTGGTTGCATAGTAGCACACGGTATTGATTATTGATGTTTACGTGATAAGTCACTCAGTTTTATTTTATTAGTATTATTCATGTAATAAAACAAAAAAGCTTTTTATAGAAAACAGAATACTTTTATAAATTATTCTATAAATAGAATATATTATATTCAATTATGCATAGTGTTTTGCATAATAAAATCTTTTTATATAAAAGCTGAATACTTTTATAAAATTATTCTATAAATATAATATATTATATTTTATTATGCATAGTATTGCATAGTGCCTACATAGTATTTTGCATAGTAAAATCTTTTATATAAAACAAAATACTTTTATAAAGTTATTCTATAAATAGAATATATTATATTTTATTATGCATAGTGTTTATAATTACTGCATAGTATTTTGCATAGTAAAATCTTTTTTATATACAATGATTACTTTTATAAAGTTATTCGTTTTATTAGATTATAAATATAATATATTATATTTTATTTAAATGATTTTGCTTTAAATATGGACCATCCAATTAAAAGTAAATCAATCTGAACCGTTCATGAATTAGTTACTATGCAGTCCATTCTTCTATAAATAGAAGCTCATTCCTTCATTATTTCTTACGAATTCACTGAAACTCTAGAGAGATAAACTATAGAGAGAGTTCTTCTTCTATAATCTTGAGCGTATTTCTTTAAATTTTAAGAAAGCTTTAAGCGTAGTGCAAATTTTCTTCAAGTATATTATCGCCCTACCAGTCGGAATACTTTTCTTTTTAAGGTAGGGGATATAATTGTCATACTCGTAAAGGATATTATTATTATTATTATAGTAAGGGGTATTATTTCGTTCATATTCATGAAGAGAACTTCTGTTATTCCATTCTTTATTATTCATTGGAATAACTCAGATATCGAGTAATCTTGTATACATGGTGAAATTCTTCATTATTACATTTTTATTATTATGTTGGAATAACCTGTCATGCTAATAATCGCATACATGGTGAAATTCTTCTATTATTCCATTCTTTATTATTCGCCGGAATATCACATGCATGCGTTCGCATGACCATTGTTCCATTATTTATTATTCATTGGAATAACCTTTTATGCATATGCGGTTTTATCGCATGCACGGTGAATTCTTTCGTTATTCCATTATTTATTATTCGTTAGAATATCCCATCTATGCGTTTACGCATGACACGGGTTCCATTTTTTATTATTACATTGAAATAACATGTCTATGTAGATTACCGCATGCATGGTAAATGATCATTCGTATTCATACGAATAGTTTTTTCATTAAAAGGGGTTTTGCCGGTAATGATTATATTTTTTGACCCTCAAAAATTCTAGAAAATTTTGAAATGATAATTTGATGAGTTTTCTAGATTGTGTCCAAAAATGGCTATTTTTGGATGTATAGATTAAGAGTTATGGATTTTATGGGAAAAAACTATTTTAAAAGTAAACCCTTATAACTCCTTGTGGTTAACTCCAAAATTGGTGAAATTTTTATTGGGAGTACATGTATATAACAGGAGTATACCCGGTAAATTTTGGAATTTTTGGACAAAAGTACAATTTATGATAAATGTCTAAATATTGGCGCTTTTTAGCCATATGAAAAATAGTAAATGAATTTTAAAAATTCGAGAAAATATATGTTCAAGATGGGACTATATTCTGCTAAATCCCAGAAAAGAAATATTGTTTGGACTGATTTGGTATTTTTCATCAAAATGAACTAGTTATGAGAAAATGAATTAAATATGTTATGTGAAGTAATAAAATTGGAAAATAGGATTTTATTTCTTGAGAATTCTATATAGGGTATATGCAGATTTTGATGAGGGATTTGATCATTGATTATGAAATCTTATGAGTATGGCATTTTTGAATGATTAAATGCATTATTTGATAAAGTGTAAACAATTAAAATAAATTGTATATAAGTTTAAGAAATGATTAAAATATTGTTATAATATTAATGATATCAGATTATGAGATTATTAAGTGATTGATAACATTTGGTTATTATTGAACGCTGGATAAATTGTATTATAAATGTTTAATATTTATCCTTTATCTCATTTGATTGATTTTTATATCATTGTCATCATCCTCATGCTTATATTGTGTTGAAAGTCATCTTTGGTCGTAGTGCATAGATGGACTTGGTATGATTATGACCATGAATTATTCGGTATAATCATGACCATAATGTTACAAATGATGTGGAAAAAGTCCTCATTGGCCCGTAGTGCATTGATGGACAGTTTTTGGTATGATTATGGCTATGGATTGTGACAACCCCAAAATAGGTCCATTCCATCCAGCCCATTCTGAGTCGCCAAATACATGGTACAGAAAACAATTACAACTTTATTAATTCAATTGTCGTGCAAGATACGACAACACTTCAACTGTGAGTTTAAATACAAATATATACCAACTGTGACTCATGTCCCAACCGTGGACAACACCTCATAATGACACCTTACATAAAGGTATAGTCAAAAACTATTTTAGAAATTAGAATCTTTGGGAAGTGTTCAAGGAAACCTTCGTACATGGGAGGCCATGCGTGTAGGTTATGATAGATATCATATGGCCACAAAATTATCCTTGGTTGACACAATAGACCCCAAAGAAAAACGAGAAGATTACTATCATATTCTTCACAATGGTGAGTCTTCTCTTGACATATCATTATCTCCATTGTCTCTAATTGGGAATTAAACTCCAAACAAACACCAAGATTATATAGGTAGTGCTTGTAAATATACTCAGCAAGTGGATGAGCACAACCCTATCTTATGATGACACGGGGTTGTATGTCATTAGACATTTGGTATGATAGTGGCAAAACACCCTTCCAAGTTAAATTCACCTCACCCTCAACATCTATAGACTACTGTTTTCTATTCCTTCATATCCCCCCCACTCGACCCAAAACTACACTTTTATTACGAAAGAAATTGTGAAGCAAAGGGTGATCACAACTAGCTTCGATAAAGAATATTATGACTAAAGATAAATAAATTATCAATAGTCTTCATCAGTAATAAATCAGAGATTTAGAACATATGGTAGATGATAAAACTTTTCAACCATAGTTGCAGCGGAACGAGCAATCCATTAGAAGAGTCAAATAAACCATAAAATATATTATCTTCTCCATGTTAAAAGTCCATCAACAATGTTTTATCCCTGTAACATTAATCAACAATTCCTGTCCACAATCACGTGTATAACTCATAATTCTAATTGTAGTTCTAAATTCCTTTCCTCATCCAGGACAAAGTTAATTTTCATCACCTGAAACATCAAAGATCATGGTTATACCAAATCACAATTCATGTTCATAATCCTACTAATAAATTCATCTTTGCACTACGGGCCAAAGATATTCATCAACAAGTCATCTTTGCACTACAGGCCAAAGATATTCATCAACAAGTCATCTTTGCACTATATGCCAAAAATATTCAACAATAGGTCATCTTTGCATTACGAGCCAAAGATATTCATCAGAAATCATTCATCTTTGCACTACAGGCCAAAGATATTCAGTTATAACATCATTTAGGACTAAGGATTATGCAAAATATTTTAAAGAAAACGAATCCAGTGAAACAAAAGAACAAATATTAAGGATTCGTACTTTAAACAACCCAAGTTCAAAAATACTTCAGAAATAACCAGAGTGGAGTAAAATTCAAGAATTAAGACCAAAACATAGATCCAATCAAAGATAGGAATCATAACAGACAATCTTGGATACAGAGAAGAAAACTTAATTTTTTTGTGAATAGTGTCGAATACGTGAATAGTAACTCCGACACCAAAAGATAGAAATTTCACAAAAAACATCATCATGCTTCGTAAATAGTACTTGTGAATAGTAACTCGTGAATAGTAACTCATGAATAGTAACTCGTGATTAGTAACTCATGAATAGTAACCCTAACATGAAAAAGTTCCAAATTTGATAAAAAGTTCAAACCAATATTTCAGCATAATGATATTGAAGAAAAAATATCATTTATGAAGAAAATAATCTCCCTTACCTCAGAAAGAATAGTACTTCTGACTGGAATACTGGATATAGTGCTAAAAGAACTTGCATCGTATAGCAATACTCGAAGTACTAAAATGCTCGATATATAGAGAGAGAAATCTTTAGTTTCTGGTGTGATTTTCAATTCTAACCTAAGCACCCTATTTATAGAAAAATGCTTAGAACACCAAAGCAGAAAATTTAATAAAATATTATTATATTTATATAAATTTTCTCGTACACCAAGAATCAAATCAAAGCATGCATTCAACACTAGTGGGGCCCACCAACAATATAAAAAATGTTTTTCTTAATAAAAATTATTAAAACTTCAAAATCAATTATTGAAACTTCAATAATTCATAATAAATAGCCTTTTTATCAGAAAATTGAATCTCCCAAAATTTTTATACGAAATTCAATTCTCTACAACTTTGCGGAAGAAAGTTTTTCCAAATTTCAAACAGAAATTGACCAAAATCCACATACTGAGACGATTTTTGTGCTATAATCAAATTTCGGTCAAGAAATGGGGTCAACCGACACACAAAACATGTGTTAATAATTTAATGCAACAAAAATACTCTTCCTCCTCATATACTCATATATCACTCATTAATTGTAAAAATATCATCATTATTATATTATAATAAAATATTATTTTATCAAAAAAGATAAAATATCGATTTTCAACAATTGTCACTTTAAAATTTTTTCTCCATCTATATCCACATAAAATGAATATTTTCCTTATCATATAAATCAATAATTAATTTTTCATAAATAATATTACAGAATCACAATAATGACAACCAGGCAGTTCCCAAGAAAGAGGGGGCTTTCCAATAAGGATTTCTCCTTACTGGCGCGCAATTAGGTGACCAAACCTCTCCTTAGACAGAACTTTCTAGACATTGCAAATAATGTTATCTAATAATATTATTAAGATAATATGAATTATTTCTTCGATAATGGAAAATACTGTGTAGTGACAATTATTAAAACAACAGTAATATAAAATATCAACGCAGCAATTATTGAATCAATAAAATACTGAACAGTAATTACTGTAACAATTATTGAGTAGTGCCTTCTTACGTAAGAATCAATAATTGGTGCAATATCAAAGTGCTCTTCGTGCAACAACGCGTGTATTCTTGGATTTTAACCACGGGTATTCCAGCGTTGTTAAGCAGTAACAATCGCTGCGCCATTATTTGTAAAAACTCCCTTTTGTCGTTTTCTTCATCCGACAATTATTCTGTTATGGGGCCCACAAATGGCTGCGCCGTTGTACGAATATTCCCCGACAAAAAGAATATTCCACGACCAAACGAATATTCTTCGACAATAATGAATATTTTATAACCACTTGCGTATTTTGAAAAAAAATTCATATATCACCCTTAACTTTAACTTTTATCAATTTAACCATTTACTGAATAGTAATTATAAGAAAATTTGAATATTTTTATTTCATAAAATTTGGGGTCTTACATGGATTCTCTTCTGGCAAGGGTGAAAAGATGAATTGTTTTATGGCATGATCATGATCGTTGATGAAAACACGATTATCTTTAGCCCGTAGTGCATGGATAATTCGTGGTCGTGATATTAACGAATATCCTTAGCTGTAGTGCATGGATAATTCAGTGATATGGATTGATTATCGAGCTGAGTCTCAACGATGAAATATAAATTCATGGATGTGATATTAACGAATATCCTTGGCCGTAGTGTAGGGGTGATTTGATGATGTGGATTATTTATTAAAATTTGAGTCTCAAATGATAAAATATTTATTATACTCTTTTAATTCGTAGAAGATAGTAGATATCATGCTCTACTTGACTCTTCTAAAATACAGTTGTATGTCTTTGGCATGTAGTGCAAAGATGAATTGTTAATGAATATCTTTGGCCGTAGTGCAAAGATGAATTAATTAGTAGGATTATGAACAGGAATTCTGATTTGATATAACCATGATTTTTGATGTTTCAGGTGAAGATAGGTGATGAAAATTATCTTCGTCCTGGTTGCGAAGAGGAATTTAGAACCACAATTATGATTATAAGTTATTCATATGATTGTGGACAGGAACTGTTGATTTATTTTACATGGATAAAACATTATTGGTGGACTTTTAAAATAGAGAAGATAATAGAACGTATGGTCTATTTGACTCTTCTAATGGATTGCTCGTTCCGCTGCAACTATGGTTGAAAAGTTTTATCATCTACCATATGTTTTAAATCTCTGATTTATTATTGATGAAAGCTATTGATAATTTAATTATCTTTAGTCATAATATTCTTTACTGGGCTAGTTGTGCTCACCCTTCTGCTTCACAATTCCTTTCAAGTAATAAGAGTGTAGCTAGGTCGAGCGGGGGTATTCAGAAGATTAGAACGGTGGTCTCTAGCTGTAGAGGTTCTCCCTAAATAGTATAGAAAAGTGTGTTGTATTATATACAACATTTACTAGTTATATTTGGTGATTCATATAGGGTGAGGCGAACCCAACGTTGGAAGGGTGTTTTGCCACTATCATACAAGATGTCTAATGACATACAACCTCGTGTTATCATAAGACAGGGTTGTGCACATCCACTTACTGAGTATATCTACGGGCACTACCTATATGATCTTGGAGTTTATTTGAAATATAATATTCACTTGGAAACATTGGAGATAGTTATATGTCAAGAGAAGACTCACCATTGGAAAGAAGATGATAGTAATCTTCTCATTTTTCTTTGGGGTCTATTGGGTCAACCAAGATAATTATGTGGCCATATGATATCTATTATAACCTAGACGCATGGCCTCCCATGTACGAAGGTTTCCTTGAGTACTTCCCAAAGATTTTAATTTCTAAAATAGTTTTTGACTATACTTTTATGTAAAGTACCATGGTAAGGTTGTGGTCGAGGCACCATAAGAGTTACATACATTTGTATTAAAACTCACAATTAACTGTGGTCATATTCTATACGACAGCTCAACAGTTGAATAAATGAAGTTGTATTTGAATTTTGTACTATGTATCTGGCGACTCATAATGGGTGATGTATACTTAATTTTGGGGGCGTCACAAGAATGCCCTTTTTGTTTTTTAATAAGTTAGTGTGTAGGCTTTGACTTTAGGTGAGTTGTTCACCAAAACCTAACCCTAGCCATGTGCATTATATCTTAGCCAAATTTGATATGTGAGGACACCTAGCAACATTAGGTTCATTGGATCAAAATAATAAGAGATTTAAAGTAAGAAAATACTTACTTTTTTTCTCATTATTGTCAAGCCCATTCTCTCTCTATATTTCGGGAATGGGGTGTGAGAGAGAGTGATAAGATAAGCCATGACCATATCCTAACTTACCAAGAACAGATCATCAAGATCAGAATCCAAGAATCAAAGTTTTAAAGGTATAAAAACCCTAAACTTAGAAATCATACGATCTGATGTTAAATTTTGTTGTTTGTTGTTTAATGTTGTGTAATAGGATGTTATTTAGTGATCTGGGTTGTTAGATCCCAGATCCATAACATTAAAGTACTCGAAATTGAAGATTTCTTAAATCTGGACAACCTATAATGCCAGGGATCGTAAATATGTGTGTGTTTGATGGTTGGTGTAGTTTATGTCATAGATCTGTTCTTTGTTGTTAGGGATTTGATCTGAGACTTGAATCAAGCTCAGATCATGTATATATTGCAAGATATGATCGGTCAAAATGCGTTGACCGAGCACAAAATCTGGAAATCTGGTCAAACCCAGAAACCCAGAATTTCTGACAACATTTTGCAAGGCTTGAATCTTGCTGTTTTTAAGTTGTTTGGCCATGTTGTTGTTATATACTTGTAGACTGACATGAGTACTACATATCCATGCCTTTAGATCACCCAGATCCGTAACAGAATCATAGAAATTTGTGATCAAACAACCGTTGACCAAACTGCTCAAGAACATTTCTAGAAAACCCAGAAATGTTCAAGAACAGTTCCTGACCACTACTTTGACTGGCTTTGATCTCTTAGATATGTAGTTATCATGATGATCTAATGTTATACAAGTGTACACTGACATCAATACTACATGACTATATCAATAAAACACACTAACCAAGCTGGGGACGTAGAGATTCAAAGGACCAAAGTAAGATCTCGAAAGTCATTCATCATTTTTGGAAAACCCATAAATGAAGAACAGCTCTAACATGAAATTTGAGAGCCCATATCTCTCAGTTTTAGTGTTAGATTGCCCTGAAAATTGCTGAAGGTTGTAGTCCTACAGACATACTACAATCCTAACCAAATATTAAACTCAGATACATTAAGAGCCATGAATTATAGCTGGTCAAACTACCTATCCTGTAAACTGAGTTTGAAGATCTGGGTTTGCAGAAGAACACAATCAGCGACGGTTTTGTCACTAAATCCACCTTTAGCGACACTTAATTTCTAAAAATAATTATTTTATTAAATAATTAGAGAAAAATAGTTTTTAATTATTAAAAATACAAAATAAATTCCTAAAAATTATTTTAAAGTCTGAAAATTAGTTTTTAATTATTTTGAGTATATTTCATAAATATTTAATATTTTTGGAATATAAATGGTATTTAATTTATTTAATTATAATACTAAATAAATTATTTAAAAATGATTTTAATACATGAAAATCATGAAAAATTTTATTATGGTAAAAGAAAATATTTTAAGTTATTTTTAGTGACTTTTAATATTTTGTGAGGAATTTTCTTAATTAATTAATATTAATGGTAATTAATTTATTTAACAAATGTATAACACATCATACAATAGTGGAACAACGATTTTAGATCAAATTCAACACTAAGTATTCATGCATTTACAACTGCATCAACTTTTATTATCTCTGCACCAGGTTACATAAATAAAATAGATTTTTTATATTTTAAATCCTTATCGTCTAGCCAAAACAAGTAGCATAGACTATACTTTAAACCGTTCAAAAATCGCTGCAATTCAGTTTTATCATCTCAACAGGTAACGATGTGTCGATGGCCCGAAGTCCACGCATACACAATGGTCACCAGAAGTTGAGAATAAGAATTTATTTTTAAAAACATATAGTGTGTATTTAGCTTGATGTCAAAATTTCGAAGTGTAGCATAGCTATAAGATTTGGAAAACCTATGTCTCCACTAATGATCAATTACTTAGTAACCTATCTATTCCTATAATTTTCAATACTCCAATCACACATGTCTATACCCAGTTCGTCGAACTTACCACACTTATGAGTTCAGGAACTTTCCACAATCATATGACTTTAAGAACTTGTCCTAGTCAGACCTTTGGCGTCCATTCGCTGAGGGGTTCAAAAATATTTCATATAATCATGAGTCACGAACGTACCATAAGTATGAGTTTTAAGAACTCATACTTAACCTTATATTCTCTAACTATACCCTACCAATCTGTTATATACCTGAGAAAAGAATCACCTTCTCAACAGGTATATAGCAAGTAGCGTGACACATATATTTTAATAATTAACCTAACTCCCTTCTCAATACAAATTTCATTTAATCCGTATTCAAAATCCTTTCCTTAATCTATACCAATTCATAGTACAACTGACACGACATTCTTGTCGTAACTTTTTAATCATTTGCTTGATCATTCTCACTACTATAACCTTATCCAATCACGGAGTGATCTTATCGTATATACTACGATATATTTCTATGCTATGATCGTTTTGTTTTACGATCTCCTATCCCAGTACTTTTAGTCTTTTAGACTCTATCTATTCGCCACTACTGTTCACCTTTATTATCAGAGTTAGGGAACTCCGTATCTTATAACTCGCCGAGATTCGTCTTTGAATCTTACCGACCAACTAACTCTATGTGAGTTAGATCTTACCCTATTCACTACGGTTATTGGTCTAAGGTAACTCTACCCTAGATTTATAGCCAACAACTTTGATACCAAATGTAGCACCCCCAAATTCTGGTCCTAAACCACCACGAATCTGGTACACTAGTTCTAACTATTGTGGAAGATATAAACATAAATACATAAATTGTCTATACATTAAACGTTACACACTAACCCCAAGGTTGAGAACCTTACTTAAAACCTGAATCAATATCATATCTAACATGCAATGTTATTATTATACAATACTATTACAAATCTAGCTGCACATATAGTCCCAAGTTGAACTTGGCTTTGACTTTTCCTTGTATCCGACGTATTCGCCTTAATCTGCAATGTTTATCATGACATAGCAAGGGTAAGCAACAAGTTTTCCCAACAAGTTTAAGTTCAATAAAATATGGATATATCATGATGGAAAGATTTTGAATAATAGCTGGCTAACATTCAATAATATAATTGTGAACTAGCATGGACAAATTTTCATAACTAGACGAACATTGAACATGAACATATCAATTATATTTGAACCTAATGGTAATGAAGGTGATCAGTCTTTCAACAATTCATAGACGTGATGTAATCAATAATGATTAATCACAAGTTAAAAGAACAGTTCAAGAAAAACTTTCACAATACGTGAGTATAAAAAACTTGCTTGATCGGTTGATTACCATTACGAAACATAACTTAGCTTTATCCGAAGACCTAATATTAATAATATCGATTTCCCAAGTTAGAATATTATCATCACAGTATAGAATAATATAAACACATTACCAAATTATCCTATCCATCTATACAGCACATAAGACCTAGTATCAGGTCAAACTATTGTAGTCTGAGTTGAATTCGGTACTATTCTGACATCCCGACGGCCTAGTCAGATAACTATCGAGCCTAATATCCATAAGACTCTGTCTAAACGCAACACAATTAACTTAGACAATTAATTATTCAGTTAAAATAATTTTCATAGGCTCATAATAATTTTCAAGTAATTATTATCATTTATTATGATTTTTCAATCATTAATATCATATTTATATGATTTAAATACCACTTAATTCCATTATTATTAATATTTATTTAATATTAAATATTAATGAAATCCTTAACTTAATATTATAATATATTTATAATATCTCAAAGTATTTGTAATACTTCATTATTATCCTTAAATGATTTTAAAGTAATTAAAACCATTAATAAATAATTGTCCTTAATATTAAATTATTAATATTTTTCATGACAAATATCAAAAGTTATATTTTATAACTTAAAATATTTTATAAACCTTTAAATCATTTTATATGATTTTAAATCGTTAATTCTATTTTTTCTATAATTTACTTAATACATTTAGTAAATAAATTAATTATCATTAATATTAATTAATTAATGAAATTCATCAAAAATATTAAAAGTTATCAAAAATTACTTAAAATATTTTCTTATATCATAATATAATTTTTCACGATTTCTCATGTATTAAAATTATTTTTAACTAATTTATTTAATATTATAATTAAATAAATTAAATACCATTATTATTCCAAAAATATTAAATATTTATGAAATATATTCAGAATAATTAAAAACTAATTTTCAAGCTTTAAAATAATTTTTAGTAATTTATTGTGTAATTTTGATAATTAAAAACCATTTTTTTTCTATTTATAAATTAAAATAATTAATTTTCATAAATAAACTGTCACTAAAGGGCCCTATAGCGACAAACCCGTCGCTATAGGTGTTCTTGGCCAAAACCCAGAACTCAAAGGCAGTTAACGAGTTAGCTAGTTTGACCACCTATAGATCATAGATTATTGAGTTTCTGGGCTTGTACTAGTGTTAATGTTGTAGTACTAATGTAGTACTACAACCCTAAATAAATTTCATATAAATTTGAATAATAATAATGATAATTTACTCGAGGTAATTAATAAACTTGAACAATAATGACAAGTAGGGTTAGGAAACTTGCCTCGTGCGTAGATTAAGCACGTTCTTTGAATTTTAATCCTACATACCATTCATATTCACAATACCAGTTAATTATAACTTAACTGATCATCATAAACTCATTCTTTTATCTAAACTTTGGTTATGACTATACTTAGTCAATTTATCACATTCATTGTCACATAATTTACACTTCACAAATAACAAGCTAGTTATGAAATCAATAATTCAATCCACATGTAATTATGTTATTTACATGTTAAATATCTATTTTAACATCTCATTATACTTATAACATATTTTTTTGTTCATTACATTAAGTTAACAATACATTGCTAGACTTAACACTTTAAAAATTACATTTCTGGACCATTCTGCAGAGTGGCACTGTGGCGCCACGTTTATACTAGGTCGCATGGCCATGTACCGGACACTTAGTATGTCATGCACATGTGCCTTAAAGCGTTAATCAAAATGCCATGTAACCGTAAACTATTCTGCCATATGGCCATAACCCAAACTCTGAAATTTTGCAGAAATCATATACGACATGTTTTCATGAAACTGATGTTATGGTTTACAAAATATATAAAATTAAATATGACTTGACAACCCATAATCATTACTCCTATCCCAATTACAGAGGTTTAAATCAAAACTATGAAAGCCAATTTTTATAAAAACTAAACAACGTCAAATAGAATTTGGGAAGGAGAATTACCCAGAGTATAAATTAGAAGAGGTGATTAATGATGATTCTTTCACAATAATTGTTAACTACACACTCACAATTTCTCTCAATCTCAATATTTCTCTCTGACAATTTCTCAAACTCTCTCCTTCTCTGTTTTTCCAGACTTAGAAACAATAAGGAATGGAAAAGACGTCGTAATAAGAACTAGCGCATTATGGTCAGTTAACCCAGTCATGGGTAACTGCATCCAACCACTACTAGGGCCTTGTTTGGCAACCCTTAATTGATTCAATGTCATTTAATTTAATAAAAGCTTTATAATATAATTTAAATCATGTCACACCCAATTCAAATATCTTATTTAATGTAATATAAAATAAATATAATAATTTCTCATAAATTCACACAGACACATAATTAATTTTCTCATTAATTAATTATATCAAATTATTAAATCTCAAATTAATTATTACATTAATTAAATAACATTTAGGCTTATTAAATATTTTTTTAATTCAATAAGCTTACATAATTACATACTTCGATAATAAAAATTCTCACATTAATTTAATAAATGTAACACATATAATTAAATTAATCTACCACACACTGTATTAATTAATTATTTAATCTAATAATTAAATCATCGAAAATATTTATTTACTTCAATAAATATTAAAATTAATTTACAAAATCTCGTTCGTCACATCTTTCCCCCATTAAAAGGATTCTGTCCCCAGAATCACGACTCCATAAATTCGACCCGTTACATTCTCCCCCTTATAAAGATTACATCCCCGTAATCGCTTTCACATAATTAAGTAAATAAATGAGGGTAATTCTTCATCATATTCTCTTGAGTTCCCACGTAGCTTCTTCGTTGTTGTGGTTCCTCCAAATTACCTTAATGAAGGTATAACTTTATTTTCGAGAACTTCTTTCTTTGCTATCCGACAATTTGGATAGGAATTTCTTCGTAAGATAAGTCTTTTTCAAAATGCAGGGGTTCGTATTCAATTACATGCTTGTAATCGGCTTTGTAGGGTCGTAAAATAGAAACATGGAAGACGTTATGGACATTCTCGAGTGCTGGAGGTAAGGCTACCTCGTACGCAACTTCTCTGATTCTTCTCAGTACTTCAAATGGTCCAATGAATCTTGGGCTCAATTTCCCTTTCTTTCTGAACCTGATCATCCCCTTCCAGGGAGAGACCTTCAAGAAAACATAACTACCTGATTCAAACTCGATATTTTTACGTTGTGGATCAGCGTATTTCTTCTGTCGATCTTGAGCAGCTACAAGTCGTGCTCGGATAACTTTGACTATTTCTGTTGTCTGTTGTACCAATTCTGGCCCTAGCAATTGTCTTTCGCCAACTTCATCCCAATAAAGTGGAGTTCTGCACTTTCTGCCATATAAAGCTTCGTAAGGCGGCATGCCTATACTAGCGTGGTAACTGTTGTTGTAGCCGAACTCTACTAATGGTAGGTGATCATCCCAATTTCCTTTAAAGTCCATCACACAGGCTCTTAGCATATCTTCTAATGTCTGAATCGTTCTCTCGCTTTGCCCCTCTGTTTGAGGGTGGTAAGCTGTACTCATTCGCAATTGCGTACCCATGCATTCCTGAAGACATTTCCAGAAATTCGATGTAAAACGCGGATCTCTATCAGAAATAATTGACACCGGCACTCCGTGTCTCGAAATAATTTCTTTTACGTATAGCCTTGCCAACTGATCCAAGTTGAATCTGATTTTGATCGGAAGGAAGTGTGCGGATTTCATCAGCCGGTCAACGATAACCCATACCGCGTCGTAGCCTTTCTGAGTCGTTGGAAGGCTAACCACGAAGTCCATTGTAATATGTTCCCATTTCCATTCTGGGATCTCTAATGGTTGTAGCAATCCACTCGGTCTCTGATGTTCTGCCTTCACTTTCTGACAAGTCAGACACTTGGCAACACATTCTGCAACATCACGTTTCAAATTCGGCCACCAGAAATGTTGTCTAAGATCTTGGTACATCTTGGTACTACCAGGGTGAATCGAATATCGTGAACTATGAGCCTCGCTCAAAATTTCTTTCTTAATCTCTTGTACTGGTGGAACCCAAATTCTACTTTCAAATCTCAGTAATCCTTCCTTATCCATCTTAAATCTTGGTTCAGTTCCTTCAGATATCTTCTTTGTCACCTTTTTGCATTCATCGTCCTGAAGCTGAGCCTCCTTTACTTTATCTAGTAGAGTTGTACCAAATTGCATCTGAAATAGTTTGTCATCAATCTCCGTAGGATACTTCACTTCCAACTCTAGTTTTTCCATTTCTGCAATTAGCTCCTCCTGAGCAGTCAACATCATCAATTTCTCACGACACTTTCTACTTAAGGTGTCGGCAACCACATTTGCTTTACCCGGATGGTATAAAATCTCACAGTCGTAATCCTTAATTAATTCCAACGATCTTATTTGACGCATATTCAAATCCTTCTATGTAAAAATATATTTCAGACTCTTGTGGTCCGTATATATTTCACACTTTTCCCCGTAGAGATAGTGCCTCCAAATTTTCAAAGCAAAAATAACTGCAGCTAACTCCAAGTCATGGGTCGGGTATCCCTTCTCGTAATCCTTCAACTGTCGTGATGCATACGCAATGACTCTGCCATTTTGCATAAGCACACAGCCAAGTCCTTTATGCGACGCATCGCTAAAAACAACAAAATTTTATGTATCATCCGGAAGAGATAACACAGGGGCCGTACTCAACCTCTTCTTCAATTCTTGCAAACTTTCCTCACACTTATCCGTCCAAACAAATTTCACAGCTTTTCGAGTTAAATTCGTTAGCGGAGTTGCGATCTTGGAAAAATCTTGAATGAATCTTCTATAATATCCTGCCAATCCAAGAAAACTTCTTACTTCCGACGGCGTTCTCGGCTGATCCCAGTTAATCACGGCTTTGACTTTTGATGGATCTACCAAAATTCTGTTTTTATCGATCACGTGACCAAGAAATTGTACTCGCTCGATCCAGAATTTGCATTTCAAAAATTTAACGTACAACTTCTCCCTTCTCAATACTTCCAACGTTAACCTCAAATGTTCTTCGTGTTCTTCTTTGGTTTTGGAATTTACCAAAATGTCGTCTATAAATACCACCACGAATTTGTCCAAAAACGGCTTGAACACACCATTCATTAGTCCCATAAATGCTGAAGGAGCATTCGTTAGACCAAATGACATTACTAAAAATTTGTAGTGACTGTATCGCGTTCTGAACGCTGTCTTCGGTACATCCTCTCGCCTCACCTTCAGTTGGTGATAACCACTCCTCAAGTCTATCTTGGAAAAGTATCTTGCTCCCTTTAATTGATCAAACAGATCGTCGATTCTTGGTAATGGATATCTATTCTTAATCGTGACCTTGTTCAGTTCTCTGTAGTCAATGTAGAGCCGCATCGATCCATCCTTCTTTTTCACAAATAACATCGGCGCTCCCCACGGTGATACGCTCAGTTGAATGTACTTCTTGTCCAGCAATTCTTGTAATTGTACCATTAATTCTTTCATCTCTACTAGTGCCATTCTGTATGGTGCCTTCGATATTGGAGTAGTTCTGGGTGCCAAATCGATTACAAAATCTACCTCTCTATCTGGTGGAAGTCCTGGCAAATCGTCTGGAAATACGTCGACGAAGTCCCTCACAATCGGTATTTCTTCTACCTTCGGATTCTTTTTTCGATTGTCGACTATGTAAGCTAAGTATCAACCTTGTCTTAATAACTTCCTGGCCTGCATCATCGTTAGACAACTCGCTTGTCTAAGTGACTTGCTACCATAAAATACAACCTTTGACGGAGTCATAAGGTTAATACGCTTCTTTTGGCAATTAATTACAGCCCCGTAATTGAATAACCAATCCATTCCCAAAATAATGTCAAATTCCCCAAGTCGAATAGGGATAAGATCTACGTTTATGATATTACCCTTAATATCCACTCTACAGTTCTTATGTACGTACTTAAAAGGAATTATTTCTCTATTCGTAATTTCTATGTTCATGGGATAATCCAATTCATCCTTAGGCAAATCTAAATTCTTGTCAAAATCATCGGATGTAAAGGAACAAGTAGCACCCGAATCAAATAAAACATAAGCATTAATTTTACTGATCGGAATGATACCTGACACCACATCACGAGATTGAACTGCATCTTGCACCGTTATGTTGAAAGTCTGGGCGGTCGGTCGGTTTGTTGCGGTTGGTCCGGTGATGGTTAAGGCATTTCCACTGTTATTTCCCCGGTTTCCTCCTGAACCTGACCCTCCTGATCCCTTCTTGGGACAGTCTCTTGCCAGATGGTCCTTCGAACCACAAGTAAAACAAGCACCCTTCTTTGGGTTTGGACAGTTTGGTGCTATGTGGCCTTCCTGACCACAATTGTAGCACACTCTTTTTCCTTTTATACAAACTCCCAGATGTGCTTTCCCGCAGGTTGGGCATGCTTCAATTCTTTTCTTCTGACTACCTTGCTGATTTCCCGATGATGAGTTGTCATTCCATCTTTTCTTCTGATTGAAATTTCCACCTCCTGTGCCATTTCCATTGGCCTTGTTATTTCCTTCACCTTCATTCTTCTTCTTCTTTTGATCTTGATTGTACTTGGTCACCGCATCGCTTCCTCCTTCAGCGAGGATGGCCTTTTCCAGTACTCCGACAAATGTGTTTGGCTGAAACATTAATACCTTGCTGTACACCCAAGGCTTTAGTCCTTGTTCGAATCTTCTGGCTTTTCTCTCGTCAATGTGTACTTGGTACGGGGCGAACCTTGCCAACTCATTGAATTTAGCCGCATAGTCAGGTTCCCAACTTAAATAAGTTGAGAAATAAATAACGTGCTTCAACTCTAGAAATTGAACCTCCATCTGGTTCTGTGAATTAGTTGGGAAATACATTTCAAAAAACATCTCTTTAAATCTCTCCCACGTAATTACACCTTCACCTCCTCGCACTTTGTTTGCTTGCCACCAGTAGCTAGCCTTAGACTTCAGCATAAACATTGCAAAAGAGGTCTTCTAGTCTTCTTTAACCTTAGCAACATCAAAAACCTTCTCCATTTCCATAACCCACGTTTGAGCCTCGATTGGGTTCATGGAACCTTTGAACTCTGGCGGTCCCACCGCCTTGAAGTCTTTAAACGTTGTGTTTGATGGAGCTTGAGGTTGATTATTCATGGCTCTAGTCAGTAAGTTCACCAACTGCTGAACTGGATTAGCATTGGCGTTATTGTTATTATTGGTAGACTCTTCCTGAGCCGGTTGACATTGTTGTTTTCTCCTTGGCGGCATTTTTCTGTTAAATAAACGCTTATTAGAACTTTATTTATTTCTCTAAATCATTAAGGCATTACTCAACAATTTAACATATCACTTAACACATTATCTCAAATAACTTGATATATATTCATTCAACTAAAATGTTTTAACATCAAACTATAGCATCACTGCTATTTACATCAACTATCCTGGAATAAAGAATCCACATGATTTAAAACATTAAAATATTCTTTCGTTCATAAACATATCAAAATTTACATCTAAAACTAATTAAGTTCTTCACATAATTAAGCAAATCATATCACTGCCGGTTAAGGTGCTGAATAGCCTTGCTACGCTCCTCTTCTAAGATGCGATACATCGTCATGCGATCCATCATGTACAATGGTAGTCCTTCGAACTGGATTGGGTACCTCAAAACTCGATCTTGGGTCTCATTCATTGCCTTGTTAAGTGTAGAATATGTTTCCCCAATCTTCGCTTTCTTTGCACGACTATCATCCTCTGCACGATCAGCTCGACGTGATTCTCTTACCCTTCCTCTGCTATTTGCAGTCTTTCAGAGGTTTCCTTCAGTTCCTTCTTCAGTTTTTCTATCTCCTCGGTCTTATCTTAGGTTTGACCCTTCTCATGGACCAAATCCCATTCTACATTTCGCAGTCGTGAGTGAAGAGTCGAAATCTCCCTCTCCTTCTCCTCTAGAGTAATCTGCTGAATAATAGCTCGCTCAGTCAGATCATGCACCTCATCTCATAACTCCACGTTATGGTCGTATAATGTGTCATACATCTCAGCATCAACGGTGTACCATTGTACCTCCTCTTCTTCCTCTTCCTCTTCCTTAACAAATTCCTCTTCAGGATCCTCCTCAGGATCAGTCTCAGGTTCATGTTCCTAACCAACAACGGTGATCAATGGAGATGATTCCCTCTATACTAGCTGTTCCCTAACGACATGAATGTCTCGGGGTTCCTCCTGTATTGGTACTATAGGTACTCAGGGTTCCTCCTCAGTAGGTACTATAGGTACATGGGGTTCTTCCTCCCCAGCTTGACTAGCTTCTCCAACATTCGACATCCTAACAACAAAATTTTAAGTTTTAGTTACTAAGTCGCACCATCTAACGCATACTTTAACACATAAACACATAATGTATTTTATTATCTTCAATGAATTACAAAAATTCATTTCTTAGAACTCGATAAGAGTTTTCCATTACTATCTTCTTCTATAAGGCTACTACCTAAGGTTGTTCCCCCACTTAAGGTTCATAACCTACAGCTTTGATACCAACTTGTGACACCCCCAAATTCGGGTGCTTAAATTCCACGGGATTTGGTGTTCACTATACAAATATCATCTATCTATCTACCCATAATAAATGCAAACCATTCAATAGATAGAAATAAAATCTTCCCCTTAAGGGTTACAACATCCGAATAATAATACAATCCCAGGTTAAACTAACCTTAAACATCTGTGCGGAATCATAAACGAATAAGTCTTAAACAACATCATTAAATCAAGTCTTAAATAAAATACATCATCATATAAACAACAAGTCTTCATCACTTGCTAACTTTGCCCTTGCCTTTACTAGTGGAAGGTTCATCAGTTCTTTCCTTCTTAAATGCAATGTTATTATTAAGCAAGAGTGAGCACTATTGCCCACAAGTATAATAATGAAATAACAGTATAATAACATGCGAGTAAATCAAAGACATCTCGAATAAAAGCTCAACTTTTGAATCAAGAATGAATAACAAGAATCAAAAAGAATTACGAGGGTCATAAGACCTTGAACTATGTCCTAGGTTATCAAGGGTTATACTTGAAACCTTTAATATCATAAGACTATGGACCTTTCTACTGTGCTTAGGGGGATCGCCCTTAGTACCATCATCATGCACAATATCTTAACGCTAACGCATAAGTAAATCCCTTTGCAGGGTTGTTCATCTCAATTTGACATTCGAGTCTGCATCAAAGGAAGTTTAGTTTGGATAATTCAATAAGGGTTCTAGAATTTAGAACGTTCGTCAACTAAGGACTAGTTGAATCAATAAAGTTCACTAGTCTAATAAGGTTCAATAATAATTATATTCAATTTGAAAAATAATCTAAAAACGTATACAATAGGACAATTATTGTATAACTGAATCATGCTTTGAAAAGATAATCAATCTTTAATATAACATTTGAACTTGAATAATAATAATGATAATTTACTCGAGGTAACTAATAAACTTGAACAATAATGACAAGTAGGGTTAGGAAACTTGCCTCGTGCGTAGATTACACTTTAACTAAGCACGTTCTTTGAATTTTAATCCTACATACCATTCACATTCACAATACCAGTTAATTATAACTTAACTGATCATCATAAACTCATTCTTTTATCTAAACTTTGGTTATGACTATACTTAGTCAATTTATCACATTCATTGTCATATAATTTAAACTTCACAAATAACAAACTAGTTATGAAATCAATAATTCAATCCACATGTAATTATGTTATTTACATGTTAAATATCTATTTTAACATCTCATTATACTCATAACATATTTTTATGTTCATTACATTAAGTTAACAATACATTTCTAGACTTAACACTTTAAAAATTACATTTCTGGACCATTCTGCAGAGTGGCGTTCTATACTGAGTAGTATACTGAGGCACCATGGTGTCATGTTTTAGGACACTTGGGGCTACTTACAATGCATGTTTAGAAGCGTTGATTTGGCCTGGCATATATAATCAGAAATTGTTCTCGCATTCGCGTAAAATTGCAATAACAGAGCCAAAAAATTCCAATTAAATTATCAAGACACTAATTTAATCATACACATGTTAGAATTCGTATATAATCATTACCCAACATTTATAAAGTGATTCTAACCCATTAAAACACATAATCACAGAGTTTAAGCATGCAATTTCACTGACTTTGATGTTCTTGAAGGTTTTAAAAATAAAACATGAAAATTGTCACTACTGATTCGTTATAACACCGAATCCGTTTATTTAAACTTTGGTCTCTTCGTATCAACATGCATAACAGCATACGAGTGTAAAATTTAGGGATAATATACGATCAACACATGAAATATCACGTATAAGGCCATATGGCCGTAACCCAAACTCTAAAATTTTGCATAAATCATATACGACATGTTTTCATGAAACTGATGTTATGGTTTACAAAATATATATAATTAAATATGATTTGAAAACCCATAATCATTACTCCTATCCCAATTACAGAGGTTTAAATCAAAACTATGAAAGCCAATTTTTATAAAAACTAAACAACGTGAAATAGAATTTGGGAAGAAGAATTACCCAGAGTATAAATTAGAAGAGGTGATCAATGATGATCCTTTCACAATAATTGTTAACTACACACTCACAATTTCTCTTAATCTCAATATTTCTCTCTGAAAATTTCTCAAACTCTCTCCTTCTATGTTTTTCCAGACTTAGAAACAATAAGGAATGGAAAAGACGTCGTAATAAGAACTGGCGCATTATGGTCAGTTAACCCAGTCATGGGTAACTGCATCCAACCACTACTAGGGCATTGTTTGGCAACCCTTAATTAATTCAAAGTCATTTAATTTAATAAAAGCTTTATAATATAGTTTAAATCATGTCACACCCAATTCAAATATCTTATTTAATTTAATATAGAATAAATATAATAATTTCTCATAAATTCACATAGTCACATAATTAATTTTCTCAATAATTAATTATATAAAATTATTAAATCTCCAATTAATTATTACATTAATTAAATAACATTTAGGCTTATTAAATATTTCTTTTAATTCAATAAGCTTACATAATTACATACTTCGATAATAAAATTCTCCACATTAATTTAATAAATGTAACACATAATTAAATTAATCTACCCTAATCAGATCAATTAATTATTTAATCTAATAATTAAATCATCAAAAATATTTATTTATTTCAATAAATATTAAAATTAATTTACAAAATCTCGTTCGTCACAATCTAGATATAACAACATCATAAAAAAACATAACACTTGATAGATCTTGGGCTAACAAAATCTTGTCAGGCACTAAAAACGAGTTTCTGGGTTGCCCAGAGTTTCTGGGTTGCCCAGAAACTCCTGGTCATGCTCGGTCAATTGGTTTTGACCAAGAATAACATGAAACCTAGACATGTAATGGCTGTTATTACACTTCCAGATCACAGACCACATATCAAACTACATATCTAAAACATAAAACAACAAAAAACATAATCAGGCAAGAATCTAGTGCCACTGACATTCGTTGTCAGACCACAGTTTTAAACTTTTTCCAGATTTTGTAAATCATCCAATCCGAGCCTATAGATGTTATAGATCTAACATATATCAACTCAAATCACCAATATACACTATAAATAACATGTTTTAACATAAAAATAACAAATCTAACATAGCATACAAGATCAAATATTCTTGGCTTAGGGTTTACCTTTCTTGAACTATTTTGAATCTGGATTTCTGATTTGATATAAGTGATAGTGGGGCTTGTTTTGTGACTGATCTAGCAAGGAAATTTCGGAGGTGTGGAGTTGAGAGGATTTTGGTTAAGTGTTGTGCCCAAATGAGCTTAAAATGATTTTTTTCTCTCTTAATCTCTATATATATTACATAGATGCAATGTATGCAGCTGAATATGGCTGATGTGCTGGAGATTTTAAGTTAAAGCAGTAGATAAATTTGGTCACCAACTCAATATATGGATAGATCTACAAGTTAGCTTAAATTATGCAAGAGGGGTAATTTGGTCATTGACCTTATAATTTTAATGGCAAACATGTAACATGGCAAACCCTTAGGGTTTAACCCTAAGGTTTAGCATAATAAATTTGTAGGATTTCCAACTAGGGTTTGAAATAAAAATTTTAGTTTCTAATTTATAATTTAGGGTTTTTCTAAAATAATTTAGGTTTTTTTAAATAACTAGAACTTACTAATTAGGTTTAAGACCCACTAATTAGCATTAAGTTTTCCAATTAGCGATTAAAGTTTTCAATTAGCAAATTAGGGTTTATAATTTAAATATTAGGGTTTCTAAAAATTAGGATTTCTAAATATTAATTAGGGTTTCTCTAATTAATATTAAATTCTATAATACTTAACCTTAATCATAATAACACAATTACATAACAGTCTCGAACTCATAATTGAGTTTCATATTAGGGTTTTCGCTTAGTAATTAGCTAATTACTATTTAAGGTTTCTAATTTTAGAATTTAGGGTTTTAAATTACTAATTAGGGTTTTCCATAATTAGCGTTAAAACCTATAATACATATCATATACCACATAACACAATCACTACACAGTCTTGAATCTCCCATTTGAGTTTCAGAATAGGGTTAAACAAATTAATTCTAGGGTTTTGTCAGGTTATAATAAAACTGCTGCACAGATTAACCTTACACACATATCATACATATTTATAGCACTGAAATATACTTAATAGTATATTATTATTCTTATTCCTTGTTTAAAATCCAAAATTATTGTTTCGATTCCATATCTGATTTATCTTTCATATATAACATTATTAATTAAGTTAAAATAATTAACTTAACTAATTTGAATAAATTCACATAATAAAATAGTTATTATAATAATTCTAATAATCATTTTATATATTATTTAAATAATATAAAATAATATTTTCATGGAAAATAATTAATAAAAACATTTCTACTATAAAATTAATTATTATAAGAATATACTTTATAATTGTCGACGTCGGGATTTTTATGTGTCCCTTTTCGTTACTTGTTCTTTGGTGTTCTCATGTTAGGTGAGATTTGTTTGAAAAAACAAGTGAAAAAGGTCCGACAGGTATAATGTCGATAATAGACTGTTAAGAGTCGCCAGTTGGTTTTTTATATGGTTGTACCAACACAATCTAGAAAAGGTTTGCACATTGACCCAGTGATGTGGCACTGCTAAACCGATCGGTGAAACTGAGATTCATTAGGGTCTGGGAACTTGATTATGCGGGGTAAAGGTGTTAGGCACCCCCCGACATCCATGTTACCACGGTGACCGTCTCTTTTCAAGAAACTTTTATATGAATGTGTGTGTGTGTGTGGATCAATGTGGAATTATTTGGAAGTAGTGCGAGGCCTCATTCGCACCTATATACACAGGGTTTGAATTTGTGTAAAAAATCTATTTTAACAAGATATGGAAGTGATGTTTTATAAAAGAGGTTTTTCAAACCCTTGTGCTCAATAGTAATTGAGACCTTTTACACCCATTTTTATTAAGTGATCGGCTTGATTGTTTTTAATTTTCGAGATGCGAAGCATCTTCAAGAAAATAATATACAAAATAGTGCCGAACTCCTCGTGGGTATGATAACCATCTGAGGAAATCTGAACACGGTGAATCATTTTACAAGCTGCTTACAGCTGAAAATGTCCATCACGGGAACCGAATCTAGATCCAGTAAACTGAATCTGTGATTACATAATTCCTAGGCTCACATGATGCCGCAATTGATAATAAAGCAGTAAGCAGGTATATATATATAAAAGCTGTAAATATATATATATATATACAGACATGATCAGCCGCCACGAAGCACCTCCATGGGGGATCAGAAATGTAAATAAAGCGGTAAAAAGAAATCAACCGCCACGGAGTAAACTCCAGGCGAGACTAAAAGTAAATAAAGTCAGAAGATTTGGCCAACCACCACGTAAGTAAACTCCAAAGGGACTAAATATATATATATATATATATATATATATATATATATATATATATATATATAAAAGCGGTAAACGCACCAGATGTAAAATCATGGCTCATCAGACAAAGTCCGATAACAGTTGATATATATATATATATATATATATATATATATATATATATATATATATATATATATATATTAATGCAAGAACGCTCCGTATATATAATCGGGCACATCTAACAAAGTTCAACACACATTTCATATATATATATATATATATATATATATATATATATATATATATATATACACACAAACAAATAAACACCTGCATCAAGTTCAGGCTCAATCGAGGCATAACTCGATAATGTTAGTCCATATATATAATAAATATATATACAAACTGAAATAAAACCACGGACCGAAGTCCGGGCAAACACACGTAACACGACTCTCAACGTGAAGAACAGTGTATGCAAAGATGAAGAGAAAGGCTTTAAAGTGTGTGAGAAGGCTTACATTGGGCTGTCAAAGAAGACTTCTATATCTTTAAAAGGATGAACACTCGGCTCTCGTCGGTACAAGAGTAGCTATATGTGAGCTCACAAGTGTTTAAAATGAGAAAGCACTCAGTGTAGGGTGAGTACATAACAAATTTGACAGGGCTTCCTCGCCTTTTTTCTCTTACAAAATGGCCACCCCAAGCCCTCTTTTTATAGAGGGGGTACTGTGCTAGTCGCAGATGTACCTACTATTTGGCCAAGTTGCCCTGGATTTCATGAGTCCCGTCGTCTCGAAGTACGTGCATGCATGCACTATAATGTCTGCTTGAACATTTAGAATTACAATCCGGCATCCGAATGAGGTATGTAAGACCTATTTCAGATCGCCGTTGTCGAGAGTTACGTAATGACATGGGATTAGAGGTTGTACGAAGTCAGGAAGATGGGACCATACCCTCCGGTCTTCAAGCTTCAAATTTTATCCGTTATCCTGCGTAATAGTCACTCGGGATTGGACATCCTTGGTTCTTGTGGGACATTGCTGTGTAAAAATATGTGTATTAAAATATTGAGATGATGTGATGTGGCGTCAAGGTGGCAAGATGATGACTTTTCCCCTCACCGGGGTTACAGCTGGTTTGGGCTAATAAAGTAGACGTTGCTCAGGGTTATGTCTGAGGTTGGACTGCTGCAAGTGTTGAAGGTCCTCAGTGTCATCTCTGAGGTGTGCTCGTCTTCCCAGTGTTATCTCCGGGTCTTGTACTGAGTGCCTCGGTGTGAGTGCCATGGTTGAAGCTGATTGCATGCATTTGAAACAAGCATTTCCGGAGTTATCGCTGGAACTGCATTCCTTAGGGTTATCTCCAAGGTTTGTAGTTGCTACTCCCAGTGTTGGGACTGAGACTGAATATCTCGGGGTTATCTCTGAGATGGATCGGTCGTCTCTGGTGGAATTTTTGGTATTAGAATTTTTCATGCCTCGGTGTTATCTCCGAGGTTGGACCTGATACTCCCGGTGTGCGTTCCGGGGTTGAGGCTAAACTTTCGGTAGTATCCGGACTGGATGTGAGCTGTCTTCCAGGGTTATCTCCGAAAGATGAATCTGCCCTCCTGCAATGACCCTCTTTATCATATTCATGCAAGGCCATGCATGGATAGGATAAAGAATCCTAGAAACTTGAAATGAAACAAGATAAACATGATGCAATATGCAGCAACATGATGCAAATATATGATGCATGTGTGCGGGGTTGTTGCCCAACATGCTGGGGATGATTGTCGACTCGCTATTGCTTTTATCGGAGATTGACAATGATGACCAGATTGGATGTGTGATCCAAATCTTGGAGGATGTTAACATTGGGGTAGTCACCAAAGTCCTTAATCCTTGATATATACTTGATTCCGAAGATGTGCCTCTAGTGTACAAGAGATATTTGGGGATAACGCTCTGTATATTTTGAGGATGTGTTTAACATATTCCATCATCGATCCTCCTCGATGATGCTGACTCTTCCTAGTTTGTATCGCCATATCATATCAATGTTCTGCTGGATTTACTACCAACAGTATGTGTTATCAGGGTTGCCTGATCTTTGTTGACGTGTGAATCAACAGAAAAACGCCCCTGTTAGGCTGGCTGTCAAGGCTGCTTGACCTTTGTTGACGTGTGAATCAACGGATCATGCGTTTTAACCTCCACCGGGGATTTGTTTGATTTTCATTGATGTGTGTATCAATGGAACATGCGTTTTAACCCCCACTGGGGTCTTGTGTAATCTTCGTTGATGTGTGTATTAATGGAACATGCGTTGTAACCCCCGCCGGGGTTTCTCTTCTTGATTCTACGTTGTGACCCCCGTCGGGGATCATTTTAATTATCGATGATGTGTGTATCAACGGCTGATATCATCGGATGGCTTCTGACACATTCGTTGGATTTACTTGCCAACGATATATACTGTTGTCAAAGCTGCTTGACCTTTGTTGATATGTGTGTCAACGAAAGAACATACGTTGTAACCCCCACCGGGGAATGTTTGATAGAGAATTTGTGATGCCCCCGCCGGGGTGATGTACTTCGAATTATGCAAATACGTGATGCCCCTACTGGGGATCTCGTTTTGAGAATGCGTGATGCCCCTGCCGTGGTTTCTTGAGCGGATTAGAGTTACTACCCTGAATTGGCGGCATTCGACATACGTCAGGTATTGCCGAGTATGACTTATAACAGTTAAGATTATCGGCATAGTGTACCCTGTGCTTAGGCAAACACCAATGAGTGATGTGTAGACCCACGGCTCGGTCTGAGAAAACCAGGATCTGCAAGCCATTTTGCTCAATCGCGTAGCGTTTTTATTCCTAATTTGACTTTTTCAGCTTATGAGAACTCCATTGCAACTCGAACTGGACCAAGACGGAAGGGTGGGACCGCAGGTGGACACTTAATGCCATCAGGTTACTTTCATAAGTCATTTTTATATTGCGCCGCTAAGGAAATCCGAGATCTCTTCTTCAGATTTGCTGAGTTCGGGCGACTGTCTGCAAATTTTGTCACCGTACAAGTGGTCTTCACTGTCCTGGTAACGTATGTATGTCTTCTTTTCCAGTTTTTATCTGTTGGAAAATGACTTATTAAATAAAATGCATCTAAACACATAGTTGTGAATATGCATGCTCAAATGACTTGATAAAAAATATTCAACATAGTACATGTTAGTATTAAACCATTCTGAACATAATGATGTAAAAACATTTGACTTCTGAGATAGTCAAATTGGCACCCTTTTCTGCTATTTCTTATCCTATTTGAGGACAAATGAGCAAAAGGCAAAAATGCAAAGTAATCCTGGTAATTAAACTACCCTTATGGGTTGATGACTTTGACTTTTTATGCATATAGTATGTATATGAATGTGGGCAGGTGTGCTACTGAATGGCCACCTAGTCATGCCTATGTGCATGTGGATAGTACTATTTACAAAGGGGACCATGACAAAATTTTTTCAAAATGTAGGCATTGAAAAGTCATGCATTTTTAACTCTATTGTAGATGTATGTTAAAGTAATGCATGCATGCATGTAGTCATAAAATGAATTTTGAAAAGAAAGCTCCAGGTTAGAAATTACCACACCCTTTTTGAGGTGATATTGAGACTTTTGTCCAAATATTATTGATCCGGATCAGCAGAGTAGTTCCCGTAAGTCCACTTCTGGTATACGAAGGAGGGCTTCTGAAGTGCCTCGACCCCGTTCTGTTAAACAGCCTCGTCGGTTGGTGGAGGTGGTGATACGTCCAGTCCGGGTTGATGTGCCGGACATCGAGGAAAAGAAGGAGGATGTTCCCGTTGTGAACCCCGCTCCTGCTGCACATGTTCCCCGTAAGGACCTCCCGAGTATTCAGGTGGCAAACCCAGAGTTCCTGGGTGATTTGAGTCGACATCCCTCGATGTATTTGCATGCCAACGAGGTATGCCGTTAGATCTTAATCTTCCTTCTTTCCTATTGATGAGGACTAAAAGGTTTTGATGTTGATCTGCATTTCATGTAGGTTCCCGGCTTTACACAGCCTCGAGGGAACTGGTTCAACATTCATTCCATGTACCAGGCTCTACATCCTGACTATAGAACAATTGTGCATGACTGGGGATTTGAGGCGTTCTTTTCCATCCTTCTTCATCGTTGTCCTTGGGGTTACCTCAGGGCATTGTTCGAGAATTTGGTTTCACTGCACTCGGTCCACCCATATCTTTGGACTGTGAGGTGATGATGACGCTGATGGATTGGCGGTTTATCACAAGGATGGAGTTTGGAGGGGCACCAGTGCCTTGTATAGCAGATATTACCCCTATTGCTATTAAATCCTTGCTAGGAGTTCCGGCTGAGGCGCTCAAGGGCATGTCCGTCCGTACGGGTCCTTTGAGCGTAGATGCTATGAGTGGGCTATTGAGCGAGCCCAAGCCAGATGATGTCAGAGTCAGGGTTCGCATTCTTCGGTGATTTTTCCTGATGATTATTAGAGGCTGCTTCATAGCAGATAACTCTTCATTGGTGTCGTTCGCTTTGATCAGCGCCACACGATATATGGACCGTATAGGAGAGTATGATTGGGGTTCCTATAACTTTACCTATTTCCTCAGGGGCATGCGTATGCGTTCACAGGGATTGACCGAGGCTTGGTTAGGATTCTACCCATTTCTGCTGGTGAGTATTTCTCTTGTAGTTTCCCATGTATAGGTTAAGAGTGTTTACTGACCACAGATGTTTGCCTTTGTGTTGGCAGTTTGGGGCCTATGATAGGCTTCCATGTTTGCGTCCTGTGAGCGTGTTAGGTTTAGATACCTATCCACCAGGATGGCGATGTCATCATTCAATACTAGCGGAGGTCCTTGTAGCTAAGGGTTTCAGTCATTGCCGCCTACAGCTGAAGTTGTAAACATCTGATATCATCACATGGATTCCCTATTCTGGGGAGTACTTGGCCATGGGTTTTGAGGATGGGTACCCGACTGGTGTCAAGTATGTGCTTTCCACCCGTAGGGTTCCTATCTTCACGAATGGAGGATGGGAGCTCTATTTAGGAGAACATGCTATCAGGAGCACCACATGAGAGATATGTATGCCGATCTTGCCTCCTGCCAGGCGTTATAGGCCTGTGTCACAGTCACCCGTCATTGATATCCCATTGTTGGGGGTTTACGGTTTTGCATTATCAGAGGTTGCCTACACTCAAGAGATGTTCCAGCGTTGGTGGTCCCCTCGCACTATTGGAGCCCAGTCCCGCGCCACTCAAAGCTCATGGGGGATATGGTTCCAGGATCCGTGCTGATGACTGATTGGCTATCATGTGTCCGAGATCCGACTCATTTGACACAGATTGACAGTTTGACCCAGCAACTAGACTAGGCACATTTCTTTGTCCGGTATTTGGGCAGAGATCCGGTAGAGGCAGATTCGTTTGATCCTTCTAGCTCAGGTGTTGGCCCCTCAGATGACCCATTTGGCTTTGCCGGCGCATATCCTCCTTTGTATAGGCCTAACATCCCTGTTGATAGAGATCTAGTGACTCAGGAGGAGTTACATCAAGGTGACATGATTGATGATGTAGATATTGACACCATTGTCTTCTTCTAATGTGTATTCTCGTTATCTCTTTTGATAGGCCTCTGTTAGATATTGTTGGGTAAAATCTATATACGCAAAACACGCAAGTATACGTGGTCAACAAGTAATATAGTAATGAATACAATATCGTTCCCACGGAGACAAATTAGTAAGAAATTTAACTTCACAATTACCGATTTTTGATTAATCCTAATTCTATTAAACTATTAAATTTAATGATTTAAAATTATAGAAACTAAATTAATAAATAAATTAACTATCACAAAACAATCACAAATATCAAAATCTGGAATTTTAAACAAATAATGGAGAATTAGACTTATGATTTCACCCTAAGCTTCACTCTGATTTCTACACCTTTATTCCAATTCAATTCACTATCCCAGTTTATTAATCAAGAACACGAATGTAGTATTAGCCACCTCTCGATGCACTAATACCGTATTAACTTAAATCCACAAATTAGATAGAAACAAGTTAAACACCTTAATCAACTAAGTCACTATATCTCTATGTGAATTAAAATTAAAGAAGGTTTAAGATTAAGTTCTCTATCCGATCACATGTGATGTCAAGCATATCTCTACCTTAACATTAATCAAGAATCTGTTATTCACAAAATTCATGAACACATGCTATATTAACTAAGTCTAGACTGTATTTCATCTCTAGAGTTCATACAAGTCCACAAAGAATCGTTGATCAGACAATTCATAAATTCACGTTCAAATTAATTTAGATAAACTGGAAAATAGCTTATTGAACTGGAAATCAAAGTTTACAAAATAATCGTTTCACTTAAGGATTCATTATAAGCCTAAAAAGAAAATTAGTTCATAATGAATGAAATAAAAACTGAATACTTTAAAGGAAACATCCTTTCAATTACAAATATAGAACTAAGATGAAGAATAATTCAAAACCACCCTTCATATAGCCTTAATCTGCAATCGTCACGAAAATCTCTTCAAAATACTCCTCCTATGCTTGCTATGAAAAACTGAACTTAATCTTCGTAATATGCCATATGTGTTCCCACATTCGTGTTAACTAAGTAATATCAACCAACCAAAGAGTTCTAGTCGAAGTCCCTCAGCCAATAGAGTCCAAGTGACATGCCAAGTTCCAACAACCTATGTCGTAGCAGTCTTCGAACCAAAGCAGGACATTCAGAATCCGGCACCCCCCGCCCCGACGGGGGTACATAGGCCAAATAAGCCCGCCCCGGTGGGGGTGCACATTGTCAACCAATTTTGCTTATCTCATGTTTTCTTCCAAAATCGCTCCAAACAACCTCCTTTCTGTACGACTTGCCTCAATGACCACCCTACACATAAAAGAATAAGAAACGAGTAAAAACGAACACGGAAACAAGAAAGTAACAACAAATTAAGCTTGAAATGAACATCGATTCGTGGATATAAAATCCACTTATAAAAATCCCCCAAACTTAAACCGTGCTAGTCCTCGAGCACAAAACAAACTACATGCTATGCAATTCAATGCAATGAGATTGAATGAATATAATCTATATGCCTTCTAATCCAACAGTATCGTAGAATCAATATTATCCCATCGGCCTCAAAGAAAACAAGCAACTCTACAATATGAATCACCAAAACCAATCCACAATTCCGTATTAATTCTCAAATCTTAAACCATCATCACTGGTATAATGTGTGTGTGTGTTCAACATCTATGATAACTGATATGGACTCAAATTCAATACATACTCAATTTCTTAGAAGGAATCATACAGTGCAAACTTAAAAATTCCAAAAATAGGCACATTCCAACTAAAACTAAGCAATACCAAATTCAAGGGTTCATGCAGGGTACTTATACTTCTTTTATCTCATTTTTTTTCACGGGGGCTTTTTGCTCTTTTCCCGTTTTTTTTTTCTTTTTTTTTCTCTCTTCTTTTAAGAAAGATAGTTGGTGAGTGCGTTTTACGCTCCATCTCACGCTTGTGTTTATGGGGAGTATTTCTCCTCAACCCACCACAAGACTCAACTTCTTTCAAATTTTTTTTCTTTTCTTGAAGCTTATACACCCTACGTTTCCCCCCAAATTAGGTTCTTGCCTAATTTGTTATCTTCACTGCCTATTCTTGTCATTCTCATATCTATACTAGCATTATCTTTTAGAAATTATTTATTTATCAATTTGAACTGACCAGTCAACAAAGATGTTATTAGCGTGCTAACCCTTTTATAAAAGTTTCAAACAATCGCAAGATTCGATTCATAACAGAAATTATATCACACTTCTAATAATCAATACTGTATTGGTTAACTTATTCTCAATCTCATCATTGGCCCACAAATAACATGAATTGTAACATTGTTGGACATATGTAAACACAATAATGAAATAATTTTTTTTTTATAATATAACAAAATGCGATAAATAACAGGATGCAATAACAAAAATATGCGATAACAAAAATAACCTATATGCAACATCATAATTCCTAATTAAGATGCAAAACTAGAATGCAATGACAAATTTAAACCTAACTACTACATATGCATGCAAACAAGAATTTAAATCCCACAAACTTAAGTAATACAATGCCCTCATTGGATAAATAATCAAAATTAAATGTGTGAGGACTTCCCTGCAATCGCCTAAGTCTGGGGAGGTGGTGGTTGATCTTCTTCGTCTGAGTCACTAGGTGGACACCTCGACA
Organism: Panax ginseng; assembly: GCA_020205605.1. Lineage (NCBI taxonomy): Eukaryota > Viridiplantae > Streptophyta > Magnoliopsida > Apiales > Araliaceae > Panax > Panax ginseng. The sequence goes on along the minus strand of CM035136.1, from coordinate 82,004,789 downwards.
GTGACATCGGCTGCTGATATGGAAATTGCGTTACTGGATTGAAACTCTGAAACGTCATGTTGAGTGAAGCGAACGACGCGTTCATAGCATCAAACATGTGGTCTTGCCTCAATGCGAGTCACCGCATCTCCCGACGTACTACCTTGTTGTGTGCATCCATTTGACGTTAAAAGTCAAGGAACTGATAACTGGATAGTGCCTTGACCTGCGGTACTTACTTAGTTCCTTGATCTTCCATAGCCTCATCCTCATCCTCCGAGGTGTCTTCAGCGTCAGCTTCGTGCTCCTAAGCTGATGGAAATACAAATCCTAAACCTCTAGGACGAGATTCGCCCCAAGCCTACCATTAATCGAATCTGCCATTATCATTCTATTGTCTAGTAGCTACAGCGGCATCTGAGTGGGCTCATCATCGAACCATCGAACTCCGGCTTGACGACATAACCCACAAATGAGAGATGGGTGTGGCAAGCCGCCGAAAAGTTGCCCCGTAGGCATCGACGAATTGAAAAATTGATGATGGCACCAACGTCGATGAGGAAGTCTTGCACAATAGCATAAAGTAGCAGTGCCTTCTCTTTGGTCACGTCGGAGGTATGTGTGGATGGCAATAGTTTTGCGCATAAGAATGCATACCAAATTTTCCCGTACCGACTGAGGTCTTTGCTGTGAAACACCGTGCCTCCCTTCCGACCCTTTATCCATGTTGTACCCGGCTTTGTCATGTTCTTGATAACCTTCTCAAAGTCAGGGTCGAAATCCCTCAAATGAGCATACTGACATTGTCGAGGCACCCGCAATTGATAATATGTGTTGATGGCATCGGCATTGAACGAGACCATTCGACCCCGCACAAAGGCATTGAACGGTGCCTTGTCCTTGGTGTTCGCATAGAACTCCTTGACCACATTAACGACGGCGGGCTCGGGCATCCGGTGCCAACCCCCGCTTCGGTGTAAGAGCCTTAGTGACCATGTAATCGTACCGGTCGGTGGTGGCGGCACTTTTGAACTTTCAGCGATCGAATATGCGGGATGGTGGAGTTGGACTTTAACTCTCTCCCCTTTGGCATTTCGGTGTGGGTTGCAAAGCCATTGATTTCTTTAGACACAATAATTCCCCCCAAACTTGGTTCACACAAACCGTCGAATACTTGGTTTGCACAATATTTTCTTCCCCCCAAACTAGGTGATTTCTATGGCAATTCTGGTGAGAGAAAATGAAGATGAAGTGGAATTGTGCTCTAAAATTACCCCAATATCTTGCTGAATTCGTAGCCTTGTGTAGAAGGAGTGGAGTGTATGTGGTGAATTTGGGGATTGAGTGTGTGAATTTATAATAGTGGATGATGTGAGGGAGAAGGTTATGAGTGATTGATGGAGTTAATGGGTTTGTGTGTAGTAATGGGGTGAGAGGATGGAGTAATCGTGGGTAGAAATAATGGGGTAGGAGTTGTAAATCGTGGGTGTTGTGTAGGAGAATGGGTAGTTTAGGTGATAAAGAAGGAAGGAGTAGTGGGCATGTAGTTGGGAAGTAGAAGGGACCAAATGTGTGTAATCGCCAAAAATGTCCGCTAAAATCAAGGACCCCCCTATGGGTGTTAAGTAAAATAGTCACGCCCGCCAAGCTAGTCCCCTAACTTCAACCTTGTGGCTTCGAATTGGGCAGTTCAAAATTAGCTTTGTTTTCTTCTTTTCTTCCTTGTTGTTGCTATTACTAACTTTTGACACCTCCTGCAAACCATAACACTCATACATTAGTAGATTATTGATCGAATTGAGCATGATTGAGAGATTTCCAAGAATCATAGAATGAATTAATAAAAAAAATCGATAAACTAAAATCCTAAGCTATAATATAACTAATACGGAAAAAATTAAAATGAATATAAAAATAAAATAACTAAAAAGAAATGATTGGGTTGCCTCCCAATTAGCGTTTTATTTTAAGTCATTCAGCCTGACTGATTCCTGTTTCATCCAGGATCGGTTGGGCTATTCGCGACATGATTTGTATTTTTCGCATAACACCAACACTGTTGTAATGCGTGTCTGTGCACTTGAATAGTAGGTGATGAAGTTGAAATTCTATCCTCGATTAATGCCTTTAGACCATTATCCTCCTTGCAGTCCCTGAACTTGACATGTGTAGATTTTTTGAGCAACTCACACTCTTCTTTATCAGTCGGGATTGGGATTTCTTTAAACACCTTTACCGTTACTACTTGATCAAACACTTTTATTATCAGTTCTCTATTAGGTACGTCAATCAGTGTTCGTCCTATCGCCAGAAATGGTCGTCCCAAAATAGTGGGGATGTTCTTATCTTCCTCAAAGTCTAGTACCATGAAATCAGTCGAAAAAATCAATGACTCAACCTTAACCAATACGTCTTCAACTATTCCTAATGATATGTTAAGGATCTATCTGCAAGCTATAGGTTAATGTTGGTTGGTTTTGCTTCCTTTAACCCCAGGGTTCGATAAATGGACAGTGGCATAAGATTTATACTTGCTCCTAGATCGCATAGTGCTCTCCCCAAATCTTGATCTCCAATTGCACACGGGATTATGAAACTCCACGGATCTTTTAATTTAGGAGGGAGCTTCTTCTGTAACACCGCACTACACTCCTCTGTTAATGCCACTAATTCGAAATCCTGGAGCTTGCGTTTCTTCTACAGAATGTCTTTCATGAACTTAATGTAACTTGTCATCTGCTCCAGTGTTTCGGCAAATGGAATATTGATATGTAATTATTTGAATATATCCATGAACCTCGAAAACTGGTTCTTCATCTTTGCACTTTCTGGCCTTTGAGGAAAGGGTACAGATGGTGTAATTTTAATTTGGTTGTCTTTCTTCCCTTTTTCCACCGCTTTCTCTGTAGATTTCGTGTTTATGTCATTCCCTGCATCCTCACATTCATCTCTTGTACTGGCTTTCTCATCAAAATTAAGACCCAACTCCTTACCACTCCTGAGTGTGATTGCATTATACTGTTCGTGATTTCACTTTGGATTCCTTTCGGTGTCACTAGGTAGAGTCCCTTGTGGTCTGTTGTTCAATGCTGAGGGAATTTGTCCAATCTGATTTTCCAAATTCTTGATGGCCATTGCTTGGTTTTTCATCGCTGCCTCATTACTTGTTATATACTTCGCGAACATTTCCTCTAAGTCTGGTTTCCTCTCTTAACGTTAAGCTGGTTGTTTTTGATTCTGAAACCCTGGGGGATACGATGGTCGTGGAGCTTGCTGATTCTGATTATTATTCCATGACTGATTGTGATTCTTATTCCCTTGATTATATGTATTCTGGTATGTATTCTATGGGATTCTGTTGTAGCTACTCATGAAATGTACTGACTCTGGGTTGATTGCGCATTGATCTGTCAAATGTTCACACGCGCACAATTCACAAATTATTGCAACTTGCTGTGTCTTTCCCCCTGACCAAGCGTCAAACTTTTTAGAGAGTGTTGAAATCTGTGTTGTTATTGCCGTCACTTTATCTACCTCTAACACCCCAGCGACTGTAGGTTGTGTCAATCTTGCCGTGGCCCACTGGTAGTTGTTATCATCCATGGTTTCTATCAACGGATATGCCTCATCATAAGTTTTTTCCATAAATGCTCCACCCGATGCTGCATCAATACTCGTCTTGAGATTCCCATGTAGTCCATTGTAAAATGTATTCCTCTACAACCACTTGGGCAATCCGTGATGTGGGCATTTTCTGAGCAATTCTTTGTATCTCTCCCATGCCTCATACAGTGACTCCCCATCTTGCTGATCAAACATGGTAATCTCGTTCCTCATCTTTGTTGTTTTCGCTGGCGAGAAGAATTTTGCTAAAAATTTCTGAGCCAGGTCCTCCTATGTCATTATCGAACCTGCTGGTAGAAAATGTAACCAACTCTTCGCCTTATCCCGTAGAGTGAATAGGAACAAGCGAAGTCTAACCGCCTCATCCGATACCCCATTGAACTTGTAAGTGTCGCAAATTTCCAAAAAATTGATTAAATGTTCGTTAGGATCGTCATTTGCCATTCCCCCAAACTGAACTGAATTCTGTATCATCTGAATTATCCCAGGCTTGATTTCGAACGTATTCGCAGCTATTGCGGCCTGGTGATGCTCGACTTCAGTTCAGTCACTTTGGGTGTAGCGAAGTCCCTTAACGCTTTCTGATCTTCAGCTGCCGTTGCTTCTTCTATGTCAGAGTTTTCGAATTCGTTCCTTGTTTCCTTGATCCACTTACTTAACCTCTGAAATCTTCTTTCAATGTCGTCCCAAAAAAAAAAGCAAGTCTGGATATTTGGATCGTGTTTGCATAAACCAATGTCAAAAACCTGAAATAAGAAAATTAAAAATAAAAAGTGTTTAAATAAAACTGGACTAATTAAACTGATATTGTAAAAATATTAAAATCTAGACTAAATTATCCCCGGCAACGGCGCCAAAACTTGTTGGTTAAAATCTATATACGCAAAACACGCAAGTATACGTGGTTAACAAGTAATATAGTAATGAATAAAGTATCATTCCCACGGAGACAAATTAGTAAGAAATTTAACTTCACAATTACCAATTTTTGATTAATCCTAATTCTATTAAACTATTCAATTCAATGATTTAAAATTATAGAAACTAAATTAATAAATAATTAAACTATCACAAAACAATCACAAATATCAAAATCTGGAATTTCAAACAAATAATGGAGAATTAGACTTATGATTTCACCCTAAGCTTCACTCTGATTTCTACACCTTTATTCCAATTCAATTCACTATTCCAGTTTATTTGTGACGCCCCCAAATCTGGGTATCTTCCAACCCGACAGATGGTGCTCCACGATACTATATTTCATACAATCATTCCATTGAAATAACAACAAAATAAGTGTAATTACTATCTTTGTATTACATCTGTAATAAATCCTTTCCCAAGTTCATAACCGAATACATTCGTTGTTCTTCATAAGTATATTACATACAAATATACTAGTCTATTACAAGATGATTAATTGTCCATCTTAGCCTTGCCTTTATCTCTCTCATGTAACTCTCGGCCTGTTTCGGCTTTTAGCTATAAAACATATGGTTCAAGCAAGAATGAGCATAACTAGCTCAACAAGTCTTAACAACGAAACATATGAATATCACATCAGTAAGTACATGCTTTATATCAATATCAGAACAATTATTTACTAAGCATCCTGAATCATTTGACTAATACTTCTACTACAACAATTCTAGAGTATATATAATAGCTTAGGAATGATGAACCGGTCAATAGACCATGAACATACTCTTTTCGTTTTCATACTTGAAAAGGATATCCGGCACTAAGTCTATCCACCCGTCTTTACTTACGAGCACTTCTAGGTGATCAGCCTAACGTTACCAATTCTTCTTACATTAATATCTTATAAGTGTTTTAAAGTAAGTCTCATTATGTACTTTAAGTACCTATAACATCTTACTTTAGGTCTACTTTCAAAATGGAACTAAACCTAACTTGGTCAACTTTTTTCCCTTTGTCATGGCCATGCACGGCATCCTTTGTATATTAGTGGCCTGCACATGAAAGTTAGCAGTGGTACTCGTCGAAGTCTGGCATATCAGCCACCACTTTGTACTGGTTTTGGGGCTGTGGTGCCGAGTCTATGCACCAGTTAGCCAAAACAGATTTGGTTTCTTAACGAAACTCCCAACTTCCTAATTTGTTCATTTTACATCCGAATTGACCCATTCGAATTCCTACAAGTCAGGAATTACATCCTTTACGTGTTCATATAAGAATTTCATATTTTTGAATCCGTTAACTCGGAATTCACCTTTAATTTCGTTTTTAAGCGTTCGTTTAACATTTTCGCCCATTCAATACTTGTTTTGACATTGGAAACTGACATTTTTAAGTCATACGACAACTTTTGACCTTTTATCCACCATAACTTCGTTACTAATGTTCTCTAAGCCAAATCACATGGAATACTCCATGGACTTCATATCTACATCCTAACCAATCAAGATGCACATATCTTAGCTACAACGGTTTCCAAAACGTTCAATTATAACTAAGTTAACTTTTAAGACTTTCTATGGTTTTAACTCACGTAAACACTTACGATTTCTATTTGGTCATGACCTATCAATGATTTGGTCATTAAAAGGCATTCTTATATCTTCTCTATAATCATTCTCCACTCATCTACGATTCTTCTATGAGAAAGAAATCGAAAAGGATGAAGATTATGGTTTATAGGAATTTACCTTTGAAGTAGTTAACGTTCTTGATAAACGTCTTTTGGTTTGCTTGGAAGTAGAAGGATTATAGGATTCTAGCTTTTTTCCCTCTCTCAAATATGTTGGACAAACTTTGTAAAACAACAAAAATCCAACTCTTAGCTTTCTATTTATAGAAAACCAAATGAGGGCAAAAATGTCCAATTTTCCACCTCATTACTTAATTACCACTTTGTCACCAAGTAAATTACTTGGTGACCAAGTGATACACTTGGCTTGCACACCAAGTGGCCGGCCCACCATGCCCATGGGTCATCCCCATGGGTTTTACCCATCCCTTGACCCACTGGTTCGACCCGCGGTTTACTTTTTGGATTGGGCTTGACATAAAAACATTGGGCTTTAACCAATCTAATATTGGGCCTTGACTTGGGCTTGTATACTAATTCATTGGGCTTGTTTATTAATCCAAGTCCAATTGGATTGGATAAAATCCTTAACTCATACTCTAATAATACAACTCGTATTCTACGCGTATTACTCACATATTCTCTTTGAATAATACGCATATAATAATCGTATTATACGTCGTACTATTCTTCATACCATACTCGCATACATACTAGTATAATACTCATATTCTTTACGTATAATAATTGAAACGACTATACGTATTACATTTCCCTTTCGGAAACCTCTTTCACAAACCATTAGGTTTTAAGTCTGCAGGCAAAAACTTCGTTTGCAATAACAGAAATATTATTGGATATTCCATAATATCGTCATATTCTAACATTATGCATTTCTCAGAATCTCAAACCCTAGCTCCGAACGTCATCGAATGAATAGTGTTTTTACGTAAACAATCTCAGAAAACCTTCGTTCTCGTCTTGATAATTCACAACAATTAATTCTAGCACAAAGCCAGAATACTAACCACATCTACACATTCTAGGTCATACGACGACCTTCGAACATCTTAGTCGTATAATAACTCAATAAAATTCATTTAATCCACATAATCAAATAAAAATTTAATTCATTGAAAATTCAAAATTCTTGGGCGTTACATTCTTCCCTCCTTATAAGGATTTTGTCCCCAGAATCTCGTTATTCTTACATAAACAAACGAGGAAACATTTCCTTCATTTTACTTTCGATCTCCCATGTTGCTTCTTCAGCATCATGGTTACTCCAAATTACCTTTACGGAAGGTATTACTTTATTTCTCAAGACTTGTTCTTTCCTATCAATAATCTGAATCGGAAGCTCTTCATAAGTTAAGTCTTTTTCTACTTGAATAGACTCATACTCTATTACATGCTTATAGTCCGGTTTATAAGGACGCAACACAGACACGTGAAACACATTGTGTATTCTTTCCATTTCTGGAGGTAAGGCTACTTCATAAGCTACCTCCCCTATTCTTCTTAAAATCTCAAAAGGTCCTACAAACCTCGGACTTAACTTCCCTTTCTTTCCAAAATATATCTTCCCTTTCCAAGGCGATACTTTTAGAAAGACATAAGACCCTACTTCAAACCCCCTCTTCTCTATGAGGATCTCAGATACTTCGTTGTCATCTTGAGCCGCTACTAATCGAGCTCTTATCAGCTTTACCATGTCTGCCGTTTGTTGTACCATCTCAGGTCCCAACATTCAACGTTCACCTACTTCATCCCAACAAAGTGGTGTTCTACACTTCCGTCCATACAACGCTTTGTAAGGTGGCATGCCTATACTAACGTGAAAACTATTGTTGTAAGCGAATTCAACCAATGGTAGATGTTCGTCCCAACTCCCATTGAAATCCATAATGCAAGATCTTAACATATCTTCTAGCGTTTGAATTGTCTGTTCGCTTTGCCCATCCGTCTGTGGATGATACGCCGTACTTAATCTTAACTGTGTTCCCATTTGCTCTTGCAAACTCCTCCAAAAGTTCGACGTGAATCGTGGATCACGATCGGACACAATCGAAACAAGTACTCCATGTCTAGAAATGATTTCTTTGACATAAAGCTTAGCTAAATTCTCTAAATTATACCTAACTCCTATTGGTAGAAAATGAGCAGATTTAGTTAATCGATCCACTATTACCCAAATAGCATCTTATCCCTTTCTTGTCGTTGGAAGTCCCACCACAAAGTCCATGGTGATATGTTCCCATTTCCACTCCGGAATCTCCAATGGTTGTATCAGTCCACTCGGTCTTTGGTGTTCAGCCTTAACTTTCTGACAAGTTCAGCACTTATTAACATATTATGCAATCTCCCTCTTCATGTTCGGCCACCAAAAGTTCTGACGAAGGTCTTGATACATCTTAGTACTACCAGGATGTATCGAGTACCTCGAACTGTGAGCCTCACACATAATCTCTTCCTTCAACTCGAAATTATTTGGAACCCAAATTCTTCCCTCCAAACGAAGTAAACCTTCTTTATCAAGGTTATACTTAGTCTTCACGTCATCTTTCATTATCTTCTTCATCCGCTCGGATTCCTCAGTACTCAACTGTACTTCCTTAACCCGTTCCATTATCGTTGGTCTAGTTTCTATTGCAAATAACATCTCCCTCGTTTCCCTTGGTAACTTAACTTCTAATTCCATCCTCGCCATCTCTGTGATTAACTCATTCTGAGTCGTTAACATTGATAGTTTCTCTCTACCCTTCCGACTCAACGCGTCTGCTACTACATTCGCCTTCCCCGGATGATATAAGATATCACAATCATAATCTTTTATTAATTCGAACCACCTTCTCTATCTCATGTTTAACTCCTTCTGTGTGAAGATATATTTTAGACTTTTATGATCTGTGTATATCTCACACTTCTCCCCGTATAAATAATGTCTCCATATTTTTAAAGCAAATACTACTGCTGCCAATTCTAGGTCATCAGTAGGATAGACCTTCTCATAATCCTTTAACTGACGTGGCGCATACGCAATGACCTTGCCATGCTACATAAGCACGCAACCTAGTCCTCTATGCGAATCATCGCTATAAACTACAAAATTCCCCGTATCATCTGGTAAAGATAACATAGGTGCCTCACTCAACCTCCTTTTTAGTTCTCAAAAACTATGCTCACACTTTTCTGTCCACTCATACTTTACCGACTTCCTTGTCAGATTTGTTAGCAGAGTAGCTAATTTAGAAAAGTCCTGAATGAACCTTCTATAGTATCCCGCTAACCCCAGAAAACTCCTAACCTCGGTTAGCATTTTCAGTTGCTCCCACTCATTCATCGCTTCTACCTTCGCTGGATCTACGGATATTCCATCTTTGTCTATAACATGTCCTAGAAACTGCACTTTTTCGAGCCAAAATTCACACTTAGTGAATTTCGCATACAACTTCTCCCTCCGTAGGGTTTCCAACACTATTCTTAGATGTTCAACATGATCTTCTGGCGTCTTAGAATAGACTAGAATATCATCAATGAACACTAAGATGAACTGGTCCAAATACTAATTTAACACTCTGTTCATCATATCCATGAATGCGGCTGGCGCATTCGTCAACCCAAACGACATAACCAAAAACTCGTAATGCCCATAACGAGTTCTGAACGTCGTCTTAGGTATATCTTCCTTCCTCACCTTCAGTTGATGATACCCCATGCGCAAATCTATCTTAGAAAAATACTTTGCCCCTTTCAACTGATCAAATAGATCATCAATCCTGGGCAACGGGTATTTATTCTTAATCGTTAACTTGTTCAACTCCCGATAGTCGATACAAAGTCGTAACGATCCGTCCTTTTTCTTTACAAACAACACCGGTGCTCCCCACGGTGACATACTTGGTTGAATGTATTTTCTATCTAATAGTTCCTGCAACTGAACCATTAACTCCTTCACCTCAACTGGCGCCATTCTATATGGTGCCTTTGAAACTGGTGTCGTTCCCGGTAACAAATCAATTACAAATTCTACATCCCTATCTGGAGGAATACCATGTAACTCCTCGGGAAATACATCCTCAAATTCTTGAACCACCGCTATCTATTCCAATGATGTTCCCATTCTCTCGGGTATCCACCACGTGACATGAGATAACCCTTACACCCCTTCTTTAACATCTTCCTAAAGCTTATGTGGTTGTTAGACAACAAGAACATCCTTGATTTATTTCCATAAAACACCACCTCAAAGTTCCATAGAAAGCCTTAAGTTCACAATCTTTTATGACAATCTATTATTGCTTTATGGTTAATTAACCAATCCATACCGAGAATCACATCGAATTCCCTTAACCTTATCAAGAAAAGATCTACCGATAATCTATTACCCTTGATATCTACGTAAACAATTCCTATGAATATGTTCAATGGGAACTATCTCCTCGCTTGCTACCTTAACGCTCTAAAGCTATTTCTAACTTTCGTGATTTAATCCCAATCGTTGAGCAAATCCACATGCTATAAAAGAACAAGTAGCACCCGAGTCAAATAACACGTAAGCATTTATTTTGTTGACCGGAATAATACCTCCATTACATCCGATTGATGCAACAAGCATCTTGGACTATCATATTAAATTCGGCCGAGTGTCTACCCATCGATGGTGTTGGTCCAAGAATGGCCAAAGTACCACTACCGTAACCCTTATTACCCTCCGCCTTTTTTTGGGCAATTTCTTGCCATGTGGTCTCACTGACCCACAAACAAAACATCCCATGCTTTTCTTAGGATTAGGACACGGTTGGGGATATATGACCCTCCCGCCTTACAGCTTATAACAACTTGGCCTTACTAGCATGTCTTATGTGATAACGAAAATTTCTAAAATCTTAAATGATTAGAATAAAGGTTAAAGAATAAAACCTAGATGAGAATTTGAGAATTTATTTAAAATTTTCAAGAAAAACCTATATGGTTTGATATTGAATGAGAATAGAGAAAATATGGATTACAAAATTCTAAAACCCTAGAAATGAATTAATATGTACTTGAAGGAATATCAAGAATAAGGTATTACGACACTGTAAATTCGATGTGTTGAATAGTCTAAGAAATGTTATATAAGTACATATGAAAATTTTATTATTGGAGATAAGATTTCACAGAAGAGATCTATATGTCTATATATATATATATATATATATATATATATATTTTAGCAAGAGGAATGATGAATCAAGTTAATGATCAAGATAAAACTATGTTAGTAATTAACATAGCTTGAGTGTTGGCCTTGATTGGCAAATAAGAATTTAAATAAGTATAAAAGTCGTTAGTTAATACGATTAGCAATGAGAAGTGAAATATGTTATGATTATACAATTATATGTATGATTAAATAAATATACATTATATAATGTGAATACATTTATTTTGTATATAAAAGTGAAGTAAGAATTAAGTTATGTAACCTAATATATATATTAGGCGTGATAATTAAATAACCTAAATGGTTATCGTTATTTAGTGGTCCTAATATTTTATTTTAGTGACCTAATTTAAGTGAATTGTGGAACATGTCCCAATTTATTAAATTATTTTGTTCGAATAGGTGAGTAAAGGAATATGAAGATTATGTGATAGTTTATATTTGTTTATTATATAAGCAAATAAAAGAAACTAATGTGATCCTAATTATAAATTAGGAATGAAAGATTTAATAACTTAAGGGTTATGGGAAAAGAGAATTATGATATTTAGAATATATACCAATTATGAGAGATTTATTTTATACATCTCAATTAATTAATTTTATAGCCTAATTATAGCAAGTCTAATTAGGTTAAGATATTAAATGTACTTAAGTAAGAATTTTTATTTCATTTGAGTGCATGTAAACTCTAATTTAATGATAAGGGTAGAATGGAATAGAATTAGAAGTAATGGGCTATAATAATATCATAGCCCAATTAATTTATAGAGAGTCCAAGAGAAATTTATTTAATGGACTAAGGAAGTTATATTATATAAGCAAGCCCAATTTATTAATTAAGTATGAGACTTGTAGATAATATGATTTAAGGGCGATTAAATTAATAATCTAGCCTAGCATATTATGTATGGGACAAGAATTATAAAGGCCCAATCTAATTTGTAGAGGAAGCCTAATTTTATTTTTGTTAGTAAGTAATCAAGTAAAATGGCTAGCTCAATGGAATTAATTATTGAGAGCCCAAGCTAAGCCCACTTGTGGGAGATTAGTAAATTGTATTAAGTTAAGAGATATATTTTTATTATCTCAGGTTATTAATTTTATAACTTAATTAAAATAAGCTTAATTGGGTTATAGAATTTATTGTAGTAGAGTGATGATTTAAATTTTAATTGTTTGGAATGATACCCTAATTAAATATTTAGGGTGGGTAAAGATAGAAAGAATTGGTCTATTTATATATTTCATTGCCCAGAAGAATTTAGTGGGAAAGCCCAAACATTTATGGGAAATGTCTCAATTTATTTTAACCCAATTAGTGATGATGGGCATGGTGATCATTTAATAAAGCAATTTAATGAAAACAATTAATTAAAACATCATGTGGCAATTTAAAGGCCAAGTGGCCGAATATTGCAAGAAAGAAAAAGGAAGAAGATCGGCAATATGAGAGAGAGAGAGAGAAGAGGCTTCGGCAGCTCCAAGAGGAGAAGAAGAGGAGTTTTTGATCTTCATACACCAAAGATCCATCCATGGAAGAGAAGAAGAAGAAGGTAAAATTTTTCTCTCTCTAAGCTTTATTCCTTTATTTTATGAAATTGATGATTTGGGTTTTTGATTTGGGAGTTAAAACCCTAAGATATATGTGATTTATATAGATTCATGTATGGATTTAGCTATTTTGGGTGTTGATTTGGTTTGAAACCAAAAGAAGAGAAAAATAAAATTTTTCTAGTTTAGAAACTCAAAATTTCTATGTACTTTGAAAATCTACCGTTTTAAATCTATGACTTCTTTTTGCGATCCGTCAAAAAGGGATGTTAGATATATGTGTTTAGTAGTTAACCCAAGTGGTAGTACTCAAAAATGTTGAGTTTACATGGGGTAGTGACTGATTTGGTGAAAACAGTTCCGTTTTTATAACAAAAAAATGGACAGATTCGTGGCAGTCAGTAGCGAGGGAAATTTCGTCCAGTTTTTGTGCTTTAAAAATGCTGGGCTTTTGGTATGTTGTAGTACTCTGATTTAGCTTTCCATAGACTCCGGAACGGACTAATTCCGATTCCGGATGAGGTAGTTATGGCATTCGGGAGATGTGTATCAAAACTGTTAATCAAATTCCGAACAGCCACATTTGTGTAAATTTCTGGACTGATGTGTAATGATTTTGGAAAAATGTCGTGAGACAAAAGTTGTAGCCCTTGAAGTTATCTTCGCGTGGGCTCAAGAATCGCTCAAAAATGTTTTAAAACGCGAGAGTTATGGCTGTTTTAGTGAGGCTGAGTAAAATATTTCGAAAATCAAAAGTGTCCAAAAATAGGAAAAATGCGATGTATGAAGTGAGACCCGTGAGCATGGTTTATGCAAGTTTGTAATGAAGCTTTGGGTCGGGTTTAAAGTGTTGTAATGTTTATAACATTTTAGAATGCTTAAGCAAGTTATTTATTAAAAAGGAAAACAATTGAAATAATTGTTTATTTATGTGATTAATGACTTAAGTTATTTTTATATGACTAATAATATTGTATTGAGATATTATTAGTAGTATTTGATTGGAATATTATTAAAAGGTTGATAACCTTAGCGTAAAATATTATTGCATAATTAATAATATTCGACGGGAGATTTAATAAGAGATTTATGATATTTTTCAATGTAAATGTTGAAATTGATATTCAATGAAGTATATTATGTGTTTGGGCAAATGATAGAGAAATAATAAGTCATAATAATCTAATAAAGTCTTATGGTGCGAAATTTGACTATAACTAATATTATATGCCGAGAAACTTTCTTCGAGGGCATAAATAAAAGCAATAAAAATATGTAATAAATATAAATTACATATTTAAGCGAAAATATATATATATATATATATATATATATATATATATATATATATATATATATATATATATAGTTGCCTATAAAAATTATTTTGTGGTGGAACAAAGAATGTAAAACCTTTGAAATATTGTATTAATCATAAAAATGATATTTTGAGGTTTTGATTGCTCAAAATGAAGTTTTTGATTTGAGATTTATGTCTTGAAGCAAAAATGCGAATGATCGTAAAATAAAAAATAAAGCGAATGTGCTAGTGAGATAAAATGTTTATATATGAGGCAATAGTGGGTGTTGACTCATGAATGGACAAAGCCCAAGTAAAAGTTATTTAAAGTGAAGAAATAATATAGTAAATTGATTTTTACTATAAAAGCTATACATTAGTCATTTAAACTCGAATTTTGAGTAGAGGTAAAAGATATTTCTAAAATGAAATTTAAATGGTTTAAGTTTCAAGGTGTAAAGTATTTGCATCTTAAAATGTGTGAGACCTTTATTATTTATGAAACAAGTAAAATATTATTACATGATTAATAATATTAGAAGGTGATTACAATATTATTAAATGATTAATAATATTAGTAAAGGATTTAAATATTATTAAATGATTAATAATATTTGTAAATGATAAATATTCTATAAAAAGAATATTAGGCAAAAGTTTTAGATAATGGATAAGTGATAGTAATATTATTAAGGGATAATAATATTACTAATGAGTTAAAGAATTATTTAATGTTTAATTATGTGGCTAAATGTTAGCTAATTTATTATTTGAGTAATAGTGTTGTGAGATAAAATGTATTATGCTAATTGGAGGATCGATCTTATTAATGATAGGTCTTTTATAAGAGATTAAATTGATTGCTTAGCGGTAATCAACGGTACAGGCAAGTTCCTAAACTTGAACTTATAATTATTGTACAAGTTTCCTAACTCAAATTGAGTTGTTAATTCAAAGCATGTTAGTGGTTAATCATTGTTGATTTTACCACGTCAATAAATTATTGATTCGCACATTGTGCATGTTGTATATGTTCATCGGTATGAAAAAGGTGATCACCTTCATTACCATATGTTTGATTAAACTTGTTCATGTTAATTGTTGACATCCATTATTATTGGTTCGATCATTCAATCGTTGAAAAATTGATTCATGTTATTTCACAATTATTATATTGTTGAAAACTTGAAAGCTTATCCATTCTTTTCAATCATGATATATCTCCTTTGTATGTAAAACTTCTTTGGGCAAATTTGTTGCTCACCCTTGCTATATCATGATAAAATTTTGATTAAGATGAAGGCTTGAATAAGGACGAGAGGCAAAGACAAAGTGTAAAAGTTTCTTTATGTTGTAGTTAAATTTATTAAATTTTCTGATGAAAATAGTATTGTAAATCTTCTAAGATATTGAGGTATGTATTAAGTTAAGGTTGTAGACCTTGGGGAATGATGTGTAAAAGTTTAATGTATAAATAATTTATGTTTATATCTTCCATAATAGTGATAGAAATAGTATCTTAGGATCAAGTGGCGATTTGGGACGGATTCGGGGATCTCTGATTAGTATCAAAGTCATGAGGTTATAAACCTTAGGTAGGTGTACCTTAGGCTATAACCACAAAGATGATAAGTAATAAACTCGAATAGAGTTTAAGCGATAAGAGATGAGTTTATGGAAATTCATCGTTAAGTAAAGAGAAAGATAAAGAAGATTCAAAGAAGAATCTTAAAGAGTTATAAGGATAAGAAGAATGGAGTTACGACTCGGTAATAGAGATGAAAAGTGATACTAAATAGACGATGTCTATAAGAGGAAAAGTGCTAATAAAATCATAATATAATATGATTAAGGAGAAGAACAAGAAGATCGTAAAATAAAACGATCGTAAGCATAAGAAGAAATGATTACAAAAATAAGATCACCACGTGATCAGATTAAATCATTGAATAACATATGATTTGTTAAGTGATTGGAATGATATAGCTTGATGCTATAAAGAGAAGGTACTATGAAATGGTACAATATAAACTCAGAAATGAGTGGAAAATGTTAAGATACGGATTAAAGAAAATTCGTATTAAGAAAAGAGAAAGTTAAGATTATATGGGTTTTCAATTGAGGACTTAGGTCAGCAGCTGAGTTGTATGATTCCTTGTATGGGCAGGGAATTTGTACTTGGTTTTAGAATCACTTAGCTTCCTGGTCGATATAGTGGTTAGGTTGACCAATTCTTTGTATGGGCGGGGAATTGTCCGCTTGGCTTTCTATATTGATTAGTGGCCGAGTTTGATTTGACAACCACTTAGCTTCTTACATTGATAATCATTGGAACCTAAATGTCGCACTATTTGATATATACATGTTGAGAAGGTGATTCTTTTCTTATGTGTATAACGAATAGGTAAAGAATATAAGGTTAATTGCGAGTTCTTAAAACTCATACTTATGGTAAGTTCATGACTCATAATCATATGATATGTTTTGAACCCCTTAGCGAATGGACGCCTATGGTCTGACTAGGATAAATTCTTAAACCCATATGATTGTGGCAAGTTCCTGAACCCATAATGTGTGGTAAGTTTGATGAACTGGGGTATAGCAAAGTTGTGAATGGAGCATTGAGGATTATAAGAATAGATAGATTTATTAAGCAATGGATCAGTAGAAAAAGTGAAGTTGATGATGGAAGCATAGGTATTCCAAATCTTCTAGCTATGCTAGACTTCGAAGTTTTTGACATCAAGCTAAATACGCACTATGTGCTTTTGAAAAATGAATTTTTATTCTCAACTCCTGGTGACAATTGTGTATCGTGGACTTGAGACTCACAGACACCTCGTTGCCTATTGAGATGATAAAACATATTTGCAAAGGTTTTGAGCGATTTAAAGAAGAGTCTATGCTTATTGATTTGGCTGAGGCGAAAATGATTTGAGATGTCAAAATGTATTTTTATATCATTAATGCATCATGCAACTGGTGCAAAGATGATAAAAATGATGGAGTTATCAATGCGAGAATTACTTAGTGTTGGATGTGATCTAAAGATCATCACCCCACTATAGTATGATGTAGTATGACAAAGTCATAAAATGACGGAATCCTCAGCTGAATTATATATACTCTGATGCGGTATCATGACGTCAAAATGATTTTAAGAATTTTAAAGATAATTTATGCCAATTGAATTTGGCCAGAAATATTTCGATTGAAATTCGAATTATTGATATGTGTCTAAGCTATTTGATTCAGCTAGACAAATGTTTATGAAATTCAAAGTATTCTTTGAAAGCTTATGCCAAACCAAATTGTTTTGGTGCGGAATCTTATGATAAGTCTGAGGTGAACAACCCTGAAAATGGGGATATACTAATTGGATAAAATATTCCAATCTAAGGATGCATATAGTCGTTCAGATTACTAAGGTACAATAGAGTGATCATCTAAAGTACCGACATCGGTAGTTTACCTTCTTTGTGATTGTAAACATACCTATTAAAGAAATGTTTAAGAGGTAGAGTACCTTTCTTTCTTAATTGAAAAAAGGGTAGCGGTAGAAATACCCCTAAACCTCGAGTTCAAAATTTTTATGATCCCTCGCATGAGATATGAAAAGTTTTTTTAAACCCTTGAGTAATGTTGTGGTAGAACGTGATGATTGATATGAAATAATGTAAACTTGTTGTGTACGAGTAGAATCTGAGATGATTGAATAAAGGTTATTACGACAACCTAGTTTTGAAGAATGTTTAAAAGATGTAAACTCCTAGTGAGTAGTTATGGTGAAATATGATGATAGAAAGAGAAATCCTCAAAGGAGGAAATTGTAAAGGTTAAGTTGCAAAACCTAGTTATGAATAAGAGAATAAGCAGAGATTAGTATGCTTTAATTTCGAGGACGAAATTCTTAGAAGAAGGGGTGAATGTGATAACCCGAAAATTTCTAAAATCTTAAATGATTAGAATAAAGGTTAAAGAATAAAACCTAGATGAGAATTTGAGAATTTATTTAAAATTTTCAAGAAAAACCTATATGGTTTGATATTCGAATGAGAATAGAGAAAATATGGATTACAAAATTCTAAAACCCTAGAAATGAATTAATATGTACTTGAAGGAATATCAAGAATAAGGTACGATACGATACTGTAAATTCGATGTGGTGAATAGTCTAAGAAATGTTATATAAGTACATATGAAAATTTTATTATTGGAGATAAGATTTCACGAGGAAGAGATCTTTATGTCTATATATATATATATATATATATATATATTTTAGCAAGAGGAATGATGAATCAAGTTAATGATCAAGATAAAACTATGTTAGTAATTAACATAGCTTGAGTGTTGGCCTTGATTGGCAAATAAGAATTTAAATAAGTATAAAGTCGTTAGTTAATACGATTAGCAATGAGAAGTGAAATATGTTATGATTATCTGAATTATGTGTATGATTAAATAAATATACATTATATAATGTGAATACATTTATTTTTATATATAAAAGTGAAGTAAAATTAAGTTATGTAACCTAATATATATATTAGGCGTGATAATTAAATAACCTAAATGGTTATCGTTATTTAGTGGTCCTAATATTTTATTTTAGTGACCTAATTTAAGTGAATTGTGGAACATGTCCCAATTTATTAAATTATTTTGTTCGAATAGGTGAGTAAAGGAATATGAAGATTATGTGATAGTTTATATTTGTTTATTATATAAGCAAATAAAAGAAACTAATGTGATCCTAATTATAAATTAGGAATGAAAGATTTAATAACTTAAGGGTTATGGGAAAAGAGAATTATGATATTTAGAATATATACCAATTATGAGAGATTTATTTTATACATCTCGGTTAATTAATTTTATAGCCTAATTATAGCAAGTCTAATTAGGTTAAGATATTAAATGTACTTAAGTAAAATTTTTTATTTCATTTGAGTGCATATAAACTCTAATTTAATGATAAGGGTAGAATGGAATAGAATTAGAAGTAATGGGCTATAATAATATCATAGCCCAATTAATTTATAGAGAGTCAAGAGAAATTTATTTAATGGACTAAGGAAGTTATATTATATAAGCAAGCCCAATTAATTAATTAAGTATGAGACTTGTAGATAATATGATTTAAGGCGATTAAATTAATAATCTAGCCTAGCATATTATGTATGGGACAAGAATTATAAAGGCCCAATCTAATTTGTAGAGGAAGCCTAATTTTATTTTTGTTAGTAAGTAATCAAGTAAAATGGCTAGCTCAATGGAATTAATTATTGAGAGCCCAAGCTAAGCCCACTTGTGGGAGATTAGTAAATTGTATTAAGTTAAGAGATATATTTTTATTATCTCAGGTTATTAATTTTATAACTTAATTAAAATAAGCTTAATTGGGTTATAGAATTTATTGTAGTAGAGTGATGATTTAAATTCTAATTGTTTGGAATGATACCCTAATTAAATATTTAGGGTGGGTAAAGATAGAAAGAATTGGTCTATTTATATATTTCATTGCTTGAAAAGAATTTAGTGGGAAAGCCCAAACATTTATGGGGAAATGTCTCAATTTATTTTAACCCAATTAGTGATGATGGGCATGGTGATCATTTAATAAAGCAATTTAATGAAAACAATTAATTAAACCATCATGTGGCAATTTAAAGGCCAAGTGGCCGAATATTGCAAGAAAGAAAAAGGAAGAAGATCGGCAATATGAGAGAGAGAGAGAGAGAGAGAGGAGAGAGGCTGGCTGGAGAGAGAGGAGAAGAAGAGGAGTTTTGATCTTCATACACCAAAGATCCATCCATGGAAGAGAAGAAGAAGAAGGTAAAATTTTTCTCTCTCTAAGCTTTATTCCTTTATTTTATGAAATTGATGATTTGGGTTTTTGATTTGGGAGTTAAAACCCTAAGATATATGTGATTTATATAGATTCATGTATGGATTTAGCTATTTTGGGTGTTGATTTGGTTTGAAACCAAAAGAAGAGAAAAATAAAATTTTTCTAGTTTAGAAACTCAAAATTTCTATGTACTTTGAAAATCTACCGTTTTAAATCTATGACTTCTTTTTGCGATCCGTCAAAACAGGGATGTTAGATATATGTGTTTAGTAGTTAACCCAAGTGGTAGTACTCAAAAATGTTGAGTTTACATGGGGTAGTGACTGATTTGGTGAAAACAGTCCGTTTTATAACAAAAAAATGGACAGATTCGTGGCAGTCAATAGCGAGGGCAATTTCGTCCAGTTTTGTGCTTTAAAAATTCTGGGCTTTTGGTATGTTGTAGTACTCTGATTTAGCTTTCCATAGACTCGGAGCGGACTAATTCCGATTCGGATGAGGTAGTTATGGCATTCGGGAGATGTGTATCAAAACTGTTAATCAAATTCCGAACAGCCACATTTGTGTAAATTTCTGGACTGATGTGTAATGATTTTGGAAAAATGTCGTGAGACAAAAGTTGTAGCCCTTGAAGTTATCTTGGCGTGGGCTCAAGAATCGCTCAAAAATGTTTAAAAAAAGCGAGAGTTATGGCTGTTTTAGTGAGGCTGGGTAAAATATTTCGAAAATCAAAAGTGTCCAAAAATAGGAAAAATCGATGTATGAAGTGAGGCCGTGAGCATGGTTTATGCAAGTTTGTAATGAAGCTTTGGGTCGGGTTTAAAGTGTTGTAATGTTTATAGCATTTTAGAATGCTTAAGCAAGTTATTTATTAAAAGGAAAACAATTGAAATAATTGTTTATTTATGTGATTAATGACTTAAGTTATTTTTTATATGACTAATAATATTGTATTGAGATATTATTAGTAGTATTTGATTGGAATATTATTAAAAGGTTGATAACCTTAGCGTAAAATATTATTGCATAATTAATAATATTGATGGGAGATTTAATAAGAGATTTATGATATTTTTCAATGTAAATGTTGAAATTGATATTGATGAAGTATATTATGTGTTTGGGCAAATGATAGAGAAATAATAAGTCATAATAATCTAATAAAGTCTTATAGTGCGAAATTTGACTATAAGTAATATTATATCTTGAGAAACTTTCTTTCGAGGCATAAATAAAGCAATAAAAATATGTAATAAATATAAATTACATATTTAAGCGAAAATATATATATATATATATATATATATATATATATATATATATATATATATATATAGTTGCCTATAAAAATTATTTTGTGGTGGAACAAAGAATGTAAAACCTTTGAAATATTGTATTAATCATAAAAATGATATTTTGAGGTTTTGATTGCTCAAAATGAAGTTTTTGAAATTTGAGATTTACATGTGAAGCAAAAATGCGAATAATCGTAAAATAAAAAATAAAGCGAATGTGCTAGTGAGATAAAATGTTTATATATGAAATGATAGTCGGTGTTGACTCATGAATGGAAAATGAAGTAAAAGTTATTTAAAGTGAAGAAATAATATAGTAAATTGATTTTTACTATAAAAGCTATACACATTATTTTTTAAACTCGAATTTGTGAGTAGAGGTAAAAGATATTTCTAAAATGAAATTTAAATGGTTTAAGTTTCAAGGTGTAAAGTATTTGCATCTTAAAATGTGTGAGACCTTTATTATTTATGAAACAAGTAAAATATTATTACATGATTAATAATATTAGAAGGTGATTACAATATTATTAAATGATTAATAATATTAGTAAAGGATTTAAATATTATTAAATGATTAATAATATTTGTAAATGATAAATATTCTATAAAAAGAATATTAGGCAAAAGTTTTAGATAATGGATAAGTGATAGTAATATTATTAAGGGATAATAATATTACTAATGAGTTAAAGAATTATTTAATGTTTAATTATGTGGCTAAATGTTAGCTAATTTATTATTTGAGTAATAGTGTTGTGAGATAAAATGTATTATGCTAATTGGAGGATCGATCTTATTAATGATAGGTCTTTTATAAGAGATTAAATTGATTGCTTTAGCGGTAATCAGCAGTGCGAGGCAAGTTCTAAACTTGAACTTATAATTATTGTGCAAGTTTCTAACTCAAATTGAGTTGTTAATTCAAAGCATGTTAGTGGTTAATCATTGTTGATTTTACCACGTCGATAAATTATTGATTCGCACATTGTGCATGTTGTATATGTTCATCGGTATGAAAAAGGTGATCACCTTCATTACCATATGTTTGATTAAACTTGTTCATGTTAATTGTTGACATCCATTATTATTGGTTCGGTCATTCAATCGTTGAAAAAAATTGATTCATGTTATTTCACAATTATTATATTGTTGAAAACTTGAAAGCTTATCCATTCTTTTCAATCATGATATATCTCCTTTGTATGTAAAACTTCTTTGGGCAAATTTGTTGCTCACCCTTGCTATATCATGATAAAATTTTGATTAAGATGAAGGCTTGAATAAGGGCGGAGGCAAAGACAAAGTGCAAAAGTTTTTTTATGTTGTAGTTAAATTTATTAAATTTTACGATGAAAATAGTATTGTAAATCTTCTAAGATATTGAGGTATGTATTAAGTTAAGGTTGTAGACCTTGGGGAATGATGTGTAAAAGTTTAATGTATAAACAATTTATGTTTATATCTTCCATAATAGTGATAGAAATAGTATCTAGGATCAAGTGGCGATTTGGGACCGGATTGGGGATCTTCTGATTAGTATCAAAGGCATGAGGTTATAAACCTTAGGTAGGTGTACCTTAGGCTATAACCACAAAGATGATAAGTAATAAACTCGAATAGAGTTTAAGCGATAAGAGATGAGTTTATGGAAATTCATCGTTAAGTAAAGAAGATAAAGAAGATTGAAGAAGAATCTTAAAGAGTTATAAGGATAAGAATGCAGGAGTACACGACTCGGTAATAGAGATGAAAAGTGATACTAAATAGGCGATGTCTATAAGAGGAAAAGTGCTAATAAAATCATAATATAATATGATTAAGGAGAAGAATAAGAAGATCGTAAAATAAAAGCGATCGTAAGCATAAGAAGAAATGATTACAAAAAATAAGATCACTGCGTGATCAGATTAAATCATTGAATAACATATGATTTGTTAAGTGATTGGAATGATATAGCTTGATGCTATAAAGAGAAGGTACTATGAAATGGTACTATATAAACTCGAGAAATGAGTGGAAAATGTTAAGATACGGATTAAAGAAAATTCATTATTAAAAAAAGAAAGTTAAGATTATATGGGTTTTCAATTGAGGACTTAGGTCGGTAATTTGAGTTGTATGATTCCTTGTATGGGGTAGGGAATTTGTACTTGGTTTTAGAATCACTTAGCTTCTGGTCGATATAGTGGTTAGGTTGACCAATTCTTTGTATGGGGGGGAATTGTAATAAGCAGCTTTCTATATTGATTAGTGGTAGAGTTTGGTTTGACAACCACTTAGCTTCTTACATTGATAATCATTGGAACCTAATGTGTATTTATTTGATATATACATGTTGAGAAGGTGATTCTTTTCTTATGTGTATAACGAATAGGTAAAGAATATAAGGTTAATTTTGAGTTCTTAAAACTCATACTTATGGTAAGTTCATGACTCATAATCATATGATATGTTTTGAACCCCTTAGCGAATGGGCCTTTATGGTGCGACTAGGATAAGTTCTTAAACCCATATGATTGTGGCAAGTTCTGAACCCATAATGTGTGGTAAGTTTGATGGCTGGGGGGTATAACAAAGTTGTGAATGGAGCATTGAGGATTATAAGAATAGATAGATTTATTAAGCAATGGATCGGTAGAAAAGTGAAGTTGATGATGGAAGCATAGGTATTCCAAATCTTCTAGCTATGCTAGACTTGAAGTTTTGACATCAAGCTAAATCACGCACTATGTGCTTTTGAAAAATGAATTTTTATTCTCAACTCTGGTGACAATTGTGTGTATCGTGGACTTGAGACTCTGAGCACCTCGTTACTATTGAGATGATAAAACATATTTGCAAAAGGTTTTTGAGCGATTTAAAGAAGAGTCTATGCTTATTGATTTGGCTGAGCGAAAATGATTTGAGATGTCAAAATGTATTTTTATATCATTAATGCATCATGCGACTGGTGCAAAGATGATAAAAATGATGGAGTTATCAATGCGAGAATTACTTAGTGTTGGATGTGATCTAAAGATCATCACCCCACTATAGTATGATGTAGTATGACAAAGTCATAAAATAGCGGAATCCTCAGCGAATTTGTATATACGATGCGGTATCATAACGTCAAAATGATTTTAAAATTTTAAAGATAATTTATGCCAATTGAATTTGGCGAAATATTTCGATTGAAATTGAATTATTGATATAATATCTAAGCTATTTGATTGACTAGACAAATGTTTATGAAATTCAAAGTATTCTTTGAAAGCTTATGCCAAACCAAATTGTTTTGGTGCGGAATCTTATGATAAGTGCGAGGTGAACAACCACGAAAATGGGGATATACTAATTGGATAAAATATTCCAATCTAAGGATGCATATAGTCGTTCAGATTACTAAGGTACAATAGGTGATCATCTAAAAGTACCGGCATCGGTAGTTTACCTTCTTTGTGATTGTAAACATACCTATTAAAGAAATGTTTAAGAGGTAGAGTACCTTTCTTTCTTAATTGAAAGAGGTAGCGGTAGAAATACCCTAAACCTCGAGTTCAAAATTTTTATGATCCCTCGAATGACGGATATGAAAAGTTTTTTTTAAACCCTTCAGAGTAATGTTGTGGTAGAGCGTGATGATTGATATGAAATAATGTAAACTCGTTGTATCACGAGTAGAATGCGAGATGATTGAATAAAGGTTATTACGACAACCTAGTTTTTTGAAGAATGTTTAGAAGATGTAAACTCTAGTGAGTAGTTATGGTGAAATATGATGATAGAAAAGAAATCCTCAAAGGAGGAAATTGTAAAGGTTAAGTTGAAAACCTAGTTATGAATAAGAGAATAAGCGAGAGATTAGTATGCTTTAATTTAGAGGACGAAATTCTTAGAAGAAGGGTGAATGTGATAACCCGAAAATTTCTAAAATCTTAAATGATTAGAATAAAGGTTAAAGAATAAAACCTAGATGAGAATTTGAGAATTTATTTAAAATTTTCAAGTAAAACCTATATGGTTTGATATTGAATGAGAATAGAGAAAATATGGGATTACAAAATTCTAAAACCCTAGAAATGAATTAATATGTACTTGGAGGAATATCGAGAATAAGGTATTACGATACACCTGTAAATTCGATGTGTTGAATAGTCTAAGAAATGTTATATAAGTACATATGGAAATTTTATTATTGGAGATAAGATTTCACAGGGAAGAGATCTTTATGCTTATATATATATATATATATATATATATATATATATTTTAGCAAGAGGAATGATGAATCAAGTTAATGATCAAGATAAAACTATGTTAGTAATTAACATAGCTTGAGTGTTGGCCTTGATTGGCAAATAAAATTTAAATAAGTATAAAGTTAGATTTAGTTAATACGATTAGCAATGAGAAGTGAAATATGTTATGATTATCTGAATTATGTGTATGATTAAATAAATATACATTATATAATGTGAATACATTTATTTTGTATATAAAAGTGAAATAAGAATTAAGTTATGTAACCTAATATATATATTAGGTGTGATAATTAAATAACCTAAATGGTTATCGTTATTTAGTGGTCCTAATATTTTATTTTAGTGACCTAATTTAAGTGAATTGTGGAACATGTCCCAATTTATTAAATTATTTTGTTAGAATAGGTGAGTAAAGGAATATGAAGATTATGTGATAGTTTATATTTGTTTATTATATAAGCAAATAAAAGAAACTAATGTGATCTAATTATAAATTAGGAATGAAAGATTTAATAACTTAAGGGTTATGGGAAAAGAGAATTATGGTATTTAGAATATATACCAATTATGAGAGATTTATTTTATACATCTCGGTTAATTAATTTTATAGCCTAATTATAGCAAGTCTAATTAGGTTAAGATATTAAATGTACTTAAGTAAAATTTTTATTTCATTTGAGTGCATGTAAACTCTAATTTAATGATAAAGGGTAGAATGGAATAGAATTAGAAGTAATGGAACTATAATAATATCATAGCCCAATTAATTTATAGAGAGTCCAAGAGAAATATATTTAATGGACTAAGGAAGTTATATTATATAAGCAAGCCCAATTAATTAATTAAGTATGAGACTAGTAGATAATATGATTTAAGGGCGATTAAATTAATAATCTAGCCTAGCATATTATGTATGGGACAAGAATTATAAAGGCCCAATCTAATTTGTAGAGGAAGCCTAATTTTATTTTTGTTAGTAAGTAATCAAGTAAAATGGCTAGCTCAATGGAATTAATTATTGAGAGCCCAAGCTAAGCCCACTTGTGGGAGATTAGTAAATTGTATTAAGTTAAGAGATATATTTTTATTATCTCAGGTTATTAATTTTATAACTTAATTAAAATAAGCTTAATTGGGTTATAAATTTTTATTGTAGTAGAGTGATGATTTAAATTCTAATTATTTGGAATGATACCCTAATTAAATATTTAGGGTGGGTAAAGATAGAAAAGAATTGGTCTATATTATATATTTCATTGCCCAAAAGAATTTAGTGGGAAAGCCCAAACATTTATGGGAAATGTCTCAATTTATTTTAACCCAATTAGTGATGATGGGATGGCATGGTGATCATTTAATAAAGCAATTTAATGAAAACAATTAATTAAAACATCATTTGGCAATTTAAAGGCCAAGTGGCGAATATTGCAAGAAAAGAAAAAAGAAGAAGATCGGCAATATGAGAAGAGAGAGAGAGAGAGAGAGAGGCTTGCAGCTGCAGAGAGAGGAGAAGAAGAGGAGGTTTTGATCTTCATACAAAGATCCATCCATGGAAGAAGAAGAAGAAGAAAGGTAAAAATTTTTTCTCTCTAAGCTTTATTCCTTTATTTTATGAAATTGATGATTTGGGTTTTTGATTTGGGAGTTAAAACCCTAAGATATATGTGATTTATATAGATTCATGTATGGATTTAGCTATTTTGGGTGTTGATTTGGTTTGAAACCAAAAGAAGAGAAAAATAAAATTTTTCTAGTTTAGAAACTCAAAATTTCTATGTACTTTGAAAATCTACCGTTTTAAATCTATGACTTCTTTTTGCGATCCGTCAAAAAGGGATGTTAGATATATGTGTTTAGTAGTTAACCCAAGTGGTAGTACTCAAAAATGTTGAGTTTACATGGGGTAGTGACTGATTTGGTGAAAACAGTTCCGTTTTTATAACAAAAAAATGGACAGATTCGTGGCAGTCAGTAGCGAGGGAAATTTCGTCCAGTTTTTGTGCTTTAAAAATGCTGGGCTTTTGGTATGTTGTAGTACTCTGATTTAGCTTTCCATAGACTCCGGAACGGACTAATTCCGATTCCGGATGAGGTAGTTATGGCATTCGGGAGATGTGTATCAAAACTGTTAATCAAATTCCGAACAGCCACATTTGTGTAAATTTCTGGACTGATGTGTAATGATTTTGGAAAAATGTCGTGAGACAAAAGTTGTAGCCCTTGAAGTTATCTTCGCGTGGGCTCAAGAATCGCTCAAAAATGTTTTAAAACGCGAGAGTTATGGCTGTTTTAGTGAGGCTGGGTAAAATATTTCGAAAATCAAAAGTGTCCAAAAATAGGAAAAAAATCGATGTATGAAGTGAGACCCGTGAGCATGGTTATATGCAAGTTTGTAATGAAGCTTTGGGTCGGGTTTAAAGTGTTGTAATGTTTATAACATTTTAGAATGCTTAAGCAAGTTATTTATTAAAAGGAAAACAATTGAAATAATTGTTTATTTATGTGATTAATGACTTAAGTTATTTTTATATGACTAATAATATTGTATTGAGATATTATTAGTAGTATTTGATTGGAATATTATTAAAAGGTTGATAACCTTAGCGTAAAATATTATTGCATAATTAATAATATTATTGACGGGAGATTTAATAAGAGATTTATGATATTTTTCAATGTAAATGTTGAAATTGATATTCAATGAAGTATATTATGTGTTTGGGCAAATGATAGAGAAATAATAAGTCATAATAATCTAATAAAGTCTTATAGTGCGAAATTTGACTATAAGTAATATTATATCTTAGAAACTTTCTTTCGAGGCATAAATAAAGCAATAAAAATATGTAATAAATATAAATTACATATTTAAGCGAAATATATATATATATATATATATATATATATATATATATATATATATATATATATATAGTTGCCTATAAAAATTATTTTGTGGTGGAACAAAGAATGTAAAACCTTTGAAATATTGTATTAATCATAAAATGATATTTTGAGGTTTTGATTGCTCAAAATGAAGTTTTTGAAATTTGAGATTTACATCTTGAAGCAAAAAATGCGAATGATCGTAAAAAAAAAAAAAATAAAGCGAATGTGCTAGTGAGATAAAATGTTTATATATGAAAGGCAATAGTCGGTGTTGACTCATGAATGGACAAATGAAGTAAAAGTTATTTAAAGTGAAGAAATAATATAGTAAATTGATTTTTACTATAAAAGCTATACATTAATTTATTTAAACTCTGAATTTGCGAGTAGAGGTAAAAGATATTTCTAAAATGAAATTTAAATGGTTTAAGTTTCAAGGTGTAAAGTATTTGCATCTTAAAATGTGTGAGACCTTTATTATTTATGAAACAAGTAAAATATTATTACATGATTAATAATATTAGAAGGTGATTACAATATTATTAAATGATTAATAATATTAGTAAAGGATTTAAATATTATTAAATGATTAATAATATTTGTAAATGATAAATATTCTATAAAAAAGAATATTAGGCAAAAGTTTTAGATAATGGATAAGTGATAGTAATATTATTAAGGGATAATAATATTACTAATGAGTTAAAGAATTATTTAATGTTTAATTATGTGGCTAAATGTTAGCTAATTTATTATTTGAGTAATAATGTTGTGAGATAAAATGTATTATGCTAATTGGAGGATCGATCTTATTAATGATAGGTCTTTTATAAGAGATTAAATTGATTGCTTAGCGGTAATCAAGCAGTGCGAGCAAGTTCTAAACTTGAACTTATAATTATTGTACAAGTTTCCTAACTCAAATTGAGTTGTTAATTCAAAGCATGTTAGTGGTTAATCATTGTTGATTTTACCACGTCAATAAATTATTGATTCGCACATTGTGCATGTTGTATATGTTCATCGGTATGAAAGGTGATCACCTTCATTACCATATGTTTTGATTAAACTTGTTCATGTTAATTGTTGACATCCATTATTATTGGTTCGATCATTCAATCGTTGAAAAATTGATTCATGTTATTTCACAATTATTATATTGTTGAAAACTTGAAAGCTTATCCATTCTTTTCAATCATGATATATCTCCTTTTTGTATGTAAAACTTCTTTGGGCAAATTTGTTGCTCACCCTTGCTATATCATGATAAAATTTTGATTAAGATGAAGGCTTGAATAAGGACGAGGAGGCAAAGACAAAGTGCAAAGTTTCTTTATGTTGTAGTTAAATTTATTAAATTTTTACGATGAAAATAGTATTGTAAATCTTCTAAGATATTGAGGTATGTATTAAGTTAAGGTTGTAGACCTTGGGGAATGATGTGTAAAAGTTTAATGTATAAACAATTTATGTTTATATCTTCCATAATAGTGATAGAAATAGTATCTTAGGATCGTGGCGATTTGGGCGATTTGGGACATCTACATGCCTCCATCCTCCGTTTAGTATCCCTTGTTTTGCCCTCTTGCATGCTAGTAGGGAAATAGTTCTCGAAGAATACCTTCTTAAATTGTTCCCATGTAATGACTTCCACTCCACTCCATTACCTGGTGAGCCTCCCAACAAGTAGTTGTCTTCCCCCTTCATCATATAGGTCGCATAAAGAGGTCTTTGCGCGCCCACCACGCTTTTTAATAAGAAATGCCTTCTCTATTTTCTTGACCAATGTCTGGGCCTCCATTGGGTCCGTTGTTCCCTTAAATTTGGGTGGACGTACACTTTTAAATTCCTTAAAAGTAGTCGTTCGGGCTACTCTAGGTCCTGCGGGTGCTCTACCCCTGGCTTGGTTAAATGCAGCCGTTAATAAATTAACGAACTCCTGCATTGGGTTATTAGGCCCCCCCTCATTATCATTATGCGATTCCGCCTCTTGGTTATGTTGTCTTCTTCTTGGCGGCATTTCTGATTAAATAAATAAAGTTTCGTTATTACTCATTTACTTACTTCGTTATTAGTCGTCAAACATTTGGACAATAACTCATACTCAACAAAGAAATTCAAAATAAAAACTTTCTTATATTAAAATGTTTCTTCATAGTTCAAAACTATTTACAAGTTACTTTACATAGCCCAAAAGCTATTACATATACATCCCGCGATTGACTTCTACAAAAATTGGGATTTGCAAAAAGACGACCCTTTAATTATACAAAAGAGGGTTTTACGTCACTACACAAAAGTATTCACTATACTACTACTAATATTGCTTAACAGCATTCTCATGCTTCTGGTTTGCCAAAATTGACACAATATCACGACTTATAGTATGTCGAGTCTGTCCCGACTCAATAGAATAACAAGCTATCTTAAGCTTGAAATCCTCGTGCGCACTGTCATTTATATATGACATTCGTGCTATCTTCTGGTCTTTTTCAACCAATTTCTTGCGAAGTTCTATGACCTCGTTCTTATAGTCCTGGGCTTTGTCAGTCATGAGCACTTTCTCATCATGCTCTATCTCATAGTCTGACTCTGCAGACTCTTTCGCCCCATAAAGATCACTGATCTCTTCCTTCTGATGCTGCACCATATTATGCAGTTGCACGTTACGGTCAAGCACTGAGAGGTACATTGCCCTCATAGTCTCTGCAGGTGTAGACTCTAAGGCAGGCATCACCATATTAATCGATGTTACCTCCATGTCATCCTCCACATCAATCATCATATTCAAATATGATGTTATCCCCGTGGTCTCCTCCGAATAATCCTCCTCCGAGTAATATTCCTCGGGCTCTGACTCTTCTAGAATCACTACAGGTATGTCTGCTATAGGCACAAGTACTGTCTCAACTCGGTTCACGGACTCCTCGCTAATCACATGTATATACCTATACATCAAGCTATCAACTGACATCTACAACAACACATAACAAATTGATTAGTACATAATACACAATAATATAAGCACAAATCACATTTAATCCATTTAGGGTTACTTTTCATCTTTTAAATCTTTTGGTACTGAGTTTCCTCAATACCTTATTAACTCATTTGACTCGAGTTAGCTTTCTTCGGACTCCTCCTTTCCTACGAGGTTATTAGCCTAAGGTTCTTCCCCCCCTTAAGTTTTATAACCTAATGCTTTGATGCCAACCTGTGACGCGCCCAAATCCGGGTATCTTCCACGATAATACATTTCATACAATCATTCCATTGAAATAACAACAAAATGAGTGTAATTACTATCTTTGTATTACATCTGTAATAAATCCTTTCACAGGTTCATAACCGAATACATTCGTTGTTCTTCATAAGTATATTACATATAAATATACTAGTCTATTACAGGATGATTAATTGTCCATCTTAGGCTTGCCTTTATCTCTCATAGAACTCTCAGTTCGTTCGGCTTTAGCTGCAAACATATGGTTCAAGCAAGAATGAGCATAACTAGCTCAACAAGTCTTAATAACGAAACATATGAATATCACATCAGTAGTACATGCTTTATATCAATATCAGAACAATTATTTACTAAGCATCCTAAATCATTTGACTAATACTTCTACTACAACAATTCCAGAGTATATATAATAGCTTAGGAATGATGAATCGGTCAATAGACCATGAACATACTCTTTTTGTTTTCATACTTGAAAAGGATATCCAGCACTAAGGCCATCCACCCGTCTTTACTTACGAGCACTTCTAGGTGATCAACCTATTGTACTCTATGTTGATCAACACTCTTACGTCAAATGTATTTATATTTAACATTTGGCAACCTCGCGTGCCCATCGAATAATCGATGAAAATACTTTTGTTTGTTCATAGACAAACTTACCTTCTCATCCGTACCAAATACTTGGCATAGGATAGCGTTAATAGTTCTTTATCAACAGACTTGTAACCAATTCAATCTATCCTTAAATACTTGTCTAGCCCGGATAAAATAGGCATCGACTCTTTTCTATTTACCATTCATGCATTGTATATCATGCATTACGTAAAAACTTGGCTAACAAGAAGGTCAGACAAGAGTTAAGAAAGACTTGCCTTCAAGCGTCTTCAAATATATATTCCAACTCTTCTCAGTCTTTACAGGATCTACATGATACATTCACATAGCACACTGTAATTAGTTATCAAACAAACTCACTTTACGGTTCTAACCAACTTCTTTCTCTTCTATGTCTTACTTTTTTTAACTTCGTTATTAAAGTCGATTTGACTTTCTATACTTCATTATGTTTTATTAACGTTCTTACGTCCTTAGCCGACATTCGATCATTAATGGTTAATTACCAATATTGAACGTCGTTCACGGTTCATTCATTACGTATTTGCGTTCTTCGTTTAATTTCCATTAAACGTTACCAATTCTTCTTACATTAATATCTTATAAGTGTTTTAAAGTAAGTCTCATTATGTACTTTAAGTACCTATAACATCTTACTTTAGGTCTACTTTCAAAATGGAACTAAACCTAACTTGGTCAACTTTTTTCCCATCGGCGCTACGGCTACGGCAGCATCCTCCTTTGTATATTAGTGGCCTGCATGCATAGAAAGTTAAAGGTGGTACTGTCTCGAGTCGAGTCTGGTAAATATTACACCACTTTATCTTGGTTTTGGGGCTGTGGTGCCGAGTCTATGCACCAGTTAGCCAAAACAGATTTGGTTTCTTAACGAAACTCCAACTTCCTAATTTGTTCATTTTACATCCGAATTGACCCATTCGAATTCCTACAAGTCAGGAATTACATCCTTTACGTGTTCATATAAGAATTTCATATTTTTGAATCCGTTAACTCGGAAATCACCTTTAAGTTTGTTTTTAAGCGTTCGTTTAACGTTTTCACCCGTTCAATACTCGTTTTCTTCGTTATAAGTCGGAATACGAAGATTCCTTCGCCAACGACTCTTAATTACCTTATCTCACGTGTTGACATTGGAAACCGACGTTTTCAAGTCACACGACAACTTTTGACCTTTAATCCGGACTTTATGCGTTTTCAACGTTTAACGTCTATTTCAGCAAAATCCGCCATAACTTCGTTACTAATGTTCTCTAAGCCAAATCACATGGAATACTCCACGGACTTCATATCTACATCCTAACAAATCAAGATGCACATATCTTAGCTACAACGGTTTCCAAAACGTTCAATTATAACTAAGTTAACTTTCATGACTTTCTATGGTTTTAACTCACGTAAACACTTACGATTCTATTTGGTCATGACCTATCAATGATTTGGTCATTAAAAGGCATTTTTATATCTTCTCTATAAACATTCTCCACTAATCTACGATTCTTCTATGAGAAAGAAATTGAAAAGGATGAAGATTACGGTTTATAGGAATTTACCTTTGAAGTAGTTAACGTTCTTCATAAACGTCTTTTGGTTTGCTTGAAAGTAGAAGGATTATAGGATTCTAGCTCCTTTCTCTCTCTCAAATATGTTGGACAAACTTTGTAAAACAACAAAAATCCAACACTTAGCTTTCTATTTATAGAAAACCAAATGAGGGCAAAAATATCCAATTTTCCACCTCCTTACTTAATTACCACTTTGTCACCAAGTAAATTACTTGGTGACCAAGTGATACACTTGGCTTACACACTAAGTGGTCGGCCCACCATTCCCATGGGTCATCCCCATGGGTTGCCCCATTGGTTTTACCCATCCCTTGACCCACCGGTTCAACCCGCGATTTACTTTTTGGATTGGGCTTGACCTAAAAACATTGGGCTTTAACCAATCTAATATTGGGCCTTGACTTGGGCTTGTATACTAATTCATTGGGCTTGTTTATTAATCCAAGTCCAATTAGATTGGATAAAATCCTTAACTCATACTCTAATAATACAACTCGTATTCTACGCGTATTACTCTCGTATTCTCTTTGTATAATACTCATATAATAATCGTATTATACATCGTACTATTCTTCATACCATACTCGTATACATACTAGTATAATACTCATATTCCTTACATATAATAATCGAAACGACTATACGCATTACATTTCCCTTTCAGAAACCTCTTTCACAAACCCTTAGGTTTTAAGTCCGCAGGCAAAAACTTCATTTCCCATAACAAAAATATTATTGGATATTCCATAATATCGTCATATTCTAACATTACGCGTTTCTAAGAATCTCAAACCCTAGCTCCGAACGTCATCGGATGAATAGTGTTTTCACGCAAACAGTCTCAGAAAACCTTCGTTCTCGTCTTGATAATTCATAACAATTAATTCTAACACAAAGCCAGAATACTAACCACATCTACACATTCTAGGTCATACAACGACCTTCGAACATCGTACTCATATAATAAATCAATAAAATTCATTTAATCCACATAATCAAATAAAAATTTAATTCATTGAAAATTCGAAATTCTCGGGCGGTACATTATTAATCAAGAACACGAATGTAGTATTAGCCACCTTCCGATGCACTAATACTGTATTAACTTAAATCCACAAATTAGATAAAAATAAGTTAAACACCTTAATCAACTAACTCACTATATCTCTATGTGAATTAAAATTAAAGAAGGTTTAAGATTAAGATCTCTATCCGATCACATGTGATGTCAAGCATATCTCTACCTTAACATTAATCAAGAATCTGCTATTCACAAAATTCATGAACACATGCTATATTAACTAAGTCTAGACTGTATTTCATCTCTCGAGTTCATACAAGTCCACAAAGAATCGTTGATCAGGAAATTCATAAATTCAAGTTCAAATTAATATAGATAAACTGGAAATTAGCTTACTGAACTGGAAATCAAAGTTTACAAAATCATTGTTTCACTTAAGGATCCATCATAAGCCTAAAAAGTGAATTAGTTCATAACGAATGAAATAAAAACTGAATACTTTAATGGAAACATCATTTCAATTACAAATATAGAACTAAGATGAAGAATAATGCAAAACCACCCTTCACGTAGCCTTAATCTGCAATCGTCAAGAAAATCTCTTCAAAATACTCCTCCTATGCTTGCTATGAAAAACTGAACTTAATCTTTATAATATGCCATGTGTGTTCCCTCATTCATGTTAACTAAGTAATATCTACCAACCAAAGAGCTCTAGTCGAAGTCCCTCAGCCAATAGAGTCCAAGTCAAATGCCATGTCCCAGCAATCTTCGAACCAAAGCAGGACATTCAAAATATGGCACCCGCACTTTATTGGGGTACATATAAAATAAGCTCGCTTTCAAGCAAGGTGCACACTATCAACCAATTTCACTTATCTCATGTTTACTTCCAAAATCGCTCCAAACGACCTCTTTTCTTCACGACTTGCCTCAACGACCACCGTACACATAAAAGAACAAGAAACGAGTAAAAAAGAACACGACAACGAGAAATTAACAACGAATTAAGCTTGTAATGAACATCGATTCGTGGATATAAAATCCACTTATCAGATATTGGGTGGATGTGCCCCCATTCTCGCTATATCTTTTGATAGGCCTTTGTTAGTAGTAGGGCGTCTGTGCCCTATTTCCCTATATTTTTAGTTGTACAGAGATGATGTATATAGATGATGATATACTTAGGAATGTATGTACTGTTTTCCATTCCCTATGTAATATTGCCATCTATTACCTATAATGCATGTATCATGTTATGCATATGTATGTATTTCCAGAGATATTCAGCATTGACCCCTGGATGGTCTTATGACACAACCCGTACATATGTCTTCTTCGACAGTTAGCCGTAATGATCATACCCCACCATTATTGGTGGCATCTGGTATGCGATCGTGGTATGATAGAATGTCACCATCAGACAGGGTAACTGTAGATAATTTGTCACAGAATAGTATGACCCTGTTGATGTTTCAGGTTCCCACAGGATTCGTTGAGGGAAGGTTTTTCGATTTGGTACCCATGAGTTGACTCTGACTTTGGAGGAGTATGCACGGTTGACGATGCTGCCATTAGACAGACCTTGCTCGCATATGGCTATTGGAGATATGAGCAGACAATTTATAACCCTCACCGGACTGCGGCGTAGGGTGGTACAGGATGAGCTAACATCTGGTCACGTTATATCCCAGAGTTTTCTGTTTGACAGATTTGGCTCTGAGGATAGCTATACACGGCACTTCAGGGATTTCACCGCACCAGAGGATTATTGGCGCTCGGCCCGAGTAGATGTCCTATTACTGTGCGTGATGTTATATGTATACATGCCATGATACATGGATGAGATAGACATCAGAGTCATCATGGTAGTGAGAGCTCTCAGGGAGGGTCATTCCATTGTACCGATGATCTTGGCAGAGACGCTGAGGTCGGCCATATACTGCTGCACTTATCCAATGGGAGTGTTTACAGGCAACGCGGTCATGCTATACGTGTGGTTCATGTCACACTTGAGATCGATTGGGACCTTTCGCAGACATGGGTATTGCTTCACCAATGATATAGCTATGTCTTACTCCTTTCAGCCATCGGAGTGTACAGACGCTATGTCTTGGTCGATGTTCTTGGCGGATATCAGAGATCCGTTTGGCATTCTGTAGTGCACAGGGCTTAGCTCACCCTACATCTTCATTACCCATGCTCCAGGCATGGACTATCTCCTTTTGGCTGGTTTAAGGGGCATGAATACCTATCACCCGCTGGCCATGATGTCGCAGTTTGACCAGTTCCAGGATTCCCATCCTTTCGAGGGGGCTCTAGGTCAGCATTTAGCTTCCCGTCATCTTTCAACAGAGGATCGATCCCAGGTATATGCATGTTGGGATCAGCGTGAGATAGCTACTTTCTCTATTAGCCATCTGGGCTACTCGCTAGAGTATTCTGCGTTGATGGAGACAGAGACTTCATTGGCTACAGCAGTATCCATAGTACCGAATAGTGATTCAGACGATAGAGAGCCCTTAGAAGACGTTGATTCTCACATCGAGGAGGAGCAGTCTACTGGGTTGCCAGCATCTCCTTTAGATTCTCCGAGTACTAGCACTATTGTGATTCAAAGATTCTAAGACAAGATTTGAGCGAGTCTTCATCTGACGACCTTTGAGAGAGATCAGGCTAGAGCCTTGATGTTGACAATCCTTGACAGGAGAGACGCAGCTCTGTTAGAGAGAGACGAGGCATTAGCTCGTAGAGACGCCGTTATTGTTGAGCGGGATGAGGCCAGATCAGCTAGAGATACCATGATAGTTGAGAGGGATAATGCCATATCTGCCCGGGACGTAGCTGTTACAGATGGTACTACAATGAGGTCTCTTACCACTAGCATGATTGCAAAAATGAGCACGTACAATGATGGGCATAAAGTCACCATGCAGATGGTTGTAGATCTGTTAGCTCGTGTGGATACCCTTGTATAGGAGACATCATCGTTACCTCCTTCTGCTGAGAGGGATGCCATGTTGGGCTTGATAGCTCGCATATACACCGATTTGTAGATGAGCTTGTATTTTCCTGTACAGGCTAGCTTAGCCATTTTGTCATGTAAAGTTTACATTGTGTATATCAAATAACATTATATATAGCAGGGAAATATATTTTTGATCACTTCCCTTTTAGATATGTCTGTTGCTTGCTTGATATTTTGCCTGCTTCTTCAGGTCTTGTGATCTTGATGTGTTTTGAATTCCTCCTTGATAGATGGACATTGAGTTGTCAATGGATAGTTCA
This sequence comes from Panax ginseng, assembly GCA_020205605.1. Taxonomy (NCBI): domain Eukaryota; kingdom Viridiplantae; phylum Streptophyta; class Magnoliopsida; order Apiales; family Araliaceae; genus Panax; species Panax ginseng. The sequence goes on along the minus strand of CM035136.1, from coordinate 81,966,533 downwards.
GAATGGATCATTGATCTGTGTGTATCCCTACCATCTTTGATGTCTTGGGACTAGTTTATATATAGAAATATGGAGAGGAATGTGGCTTTCTTCTCTGAGATTGACCGCACCACAGATGGTCGCCAATACTTCTATTTGGGAGAAGCCTACTTAATTCCATCTCTTATGGATTAGTGTTGCTCTTTGAGGCACAACCGCAAATTAGATGGTCGCCGAATCTCCTATTTGGGAGGAGTTCAGGTAATTCCACCCATTTGGTCTGAAGCCAAATGAAATGTGATGGATTGAAGTTTTATCCCAGTACTGTTGACAAGTATTTGTGTTTTGGTTGGGGGTGAGGCCGAACCATAAATGGCTGTCTACGTACTCCTATTAAAGAGGAGATCAGGTCTGCGTAGTTCGAACCTGGTGTAAGAGGTTCAATGCTGTATGTGGCATAAATGGTGTAGGAATGTTTTTGTTGTTTTTTGTTTTTGTAAGGAGAAGGGTAGAAATGTTTTGGTTGTTTTTTGTTTTTTTGCGACCCGGCCATATAAAATGGTTGCCTACGTACTCCTATTGAAGTGGAGATCAGGTCGATGTAGTTCACCCCTCAAGATGATTCGCAGCCAAAGAGAAGTATGAATCCCATGTGCAGGCTATACTAAAGAAAGTTTGATCCCATGATTGGGACAAACTGCAGGTGTAAAAAAGTTTGATCCTGTCTTCAGAAAAAACTACAAGCGTAGAAAAGTTTAATCCCGTCTTCAGGATAAACTGCAGGTGTAGAAGGTTCAATCCCTGAGGGGATAACCGAAGTTGTATGAACGTAGTGAAACCAGGCTGCTGGTTTGAAGAGTATGTTTCCCTGAGGGGCAAAGTGTGGCGAAGAGTTGTATATGATGAAGGGTTAAAGAATCGGAATGACTGGTGATCTGATGATCCAACACCAGGATGTTTGCTTGATGGTAACTTCAGACATAGTACCGCTTCATGGTGTCCGAATTGATGAGTTGTTGAAATTCATCGCCGTCCATTTCCTACAACCTGAGAGCGCCTGCTGTCAATACCTCCTTGACAACAAACGGGCCTTCCCAGTTAGGGGTGAATTTTCCTTTGGACTGATCTTGGTTGTCAAGTATCTTCTTTAAAACCAAGTCATGTTGTTTAAACTGCTGTAGTCAGACTTTTCTGTTGTAGGATCTGGCAATCCTTGGTTGATATAACTGACCATGGAAGATAGCCGCGATTCGTTTTTCATCTATTAGAGACAATTGGTGATACCTCTCTTGTACCCATTGATCTTCATCCAGCTGAGCGTCTATCAACACTCTAAGGGATTCCATTTCCACTTTTATGGGGAGCACTGCTTCCATCCCATAGGTTAATGCGTAAGGGGTTGCCCCAGTGGAAGTGCGCATTGATGTTCTGTAGGCTAACAGAGTAAGAGGCAATAAGTCAGGCCATTCTTTGTGGTTGGCGGACATCTTTTGCATGATCTTTTTGATGTTTTTTGTTAGCCGCTTCAACAGAACCATTCATCTTTGGACGGCAGATGACGGAGTTAAGATGTTTGATGTGGAATTTACTGCATAACTACTCCATCACTACACCAAAAATGGCCTCTAACGAAGGAAATTTTGTGAAGGAATTTATTCCTTCGCATGAGGAGTTGTTTAGCGAAGGAGTAGTGAAGGAAAAAAGTATAGTGACAATATAGTTATTAGCGAAAGAAACATCATTCACAATTTATATTTTTTTCCTCGCAAAATTGGGCCGATAGAAAGAATTTTGGAGCCAATTTATGATGAAAATTTGTGAGGAAAAAATCTATTTAGTGAAGGAATTATTACTCACTATATATCATTATTCAGAAGTTTTTTGCGAGGGATAAAATTGATCGATATCTTGTTCTAAATAATTTTTTTTGAATTAATTGTGGTGAATATAAATACCTTAAATTATTTACAATAGTAAATTTTTTCATTTTAATAACACTTTTAAGTAACTTACAATATCAACTATTTATTTTAATAAACTATAAAGTAAATAACTTTACACTATGTTAAACTTTAAAATTTCTCTATAAAAGTTTATTTTTATGATCATAATTAAATATAGTTAAACTTAAATAATCCAAAAGACTTTAAATTTTATTTTAAGTATATAATATTAATCCAAAAAGTCTTTTGGAGATTAATTTAAAGTAACTTTATTTTTTGGTATTGTATTTAATATTCAGTTAAATAATAATTTGGGAGGAATTTAATTAAGAAAGACTTTTGGATTATTTAATTTTATTTTTAATTAGTTCAGTACTAAACCATATGAAAAAATCAAAAAAACTTAACTTTATTTATTTGAAGTACAGTACTTTGCTTGTTTCAATAAAAAAAAAGAGTACAGTAGTGTGCGTGCATAGAAACAAACATTGGCATTTAGGTTCTTTCTTATTTTTAATAATACTTTATAAATAATTTACAATATCGACTATTTCTTTAAATTAAGTAAATAAATTTATAATAATTTAAACATTAAAATTTACACATATGCTTAAAAGTTAAAAAAAAAAGAGAAATGACCAAATCATTCTGGCTTATAACCCAAAGGCCAAACCCCAAATCGCGTCTCTCATGCACGCCTATCCCAAAACCCCAAATAGTGTCTCACTCTCACGCTTTGCCAAACAAATACCTCACAAATCTTAATGTTACTTGCCAGATCTCGGTGGTTGTTTTGCATATGTTTATATGGGCGGCAAGAGAGGGAAATAAATTCATGCCAACTACGCCACAACTCTTGAATCACCTCTCGCTTTCGTCGCCTTGGTGCCTAAAGAGGCCGCGCTTTTTATCATGGGTGAGCAATTTGCAAAATTCATATGGCGCCAATCGATAGAATCAAGCTTCTTATGTAGGTTAATTTCCCAAATTTTGTCTTGAATTTATTGTTCATTGTTGAAGTATTGGTCGATTTAGTTACTTTTGTTGCTAATTATTGGGATAAGATGATTATTTCTCCGCTTCCAAGTGGTTAAGTGTCTTGAATTTGTGCTCGATTTGTTACGATTAGGAATGTGGGATCACAATTTCGTAGTTTTAGAAGCAATTTGTTTTCCACGATAAAAATTTATTTTATGACTATATTAATTAGGGTTCGACTATGCACTTGAGTTGAAATGCTTATATTTGAGGTAGTTGAACTATTTTATTCATGGCATTGTATTTAACCAAATCTTTGAGTTTCTAATCTGAAATTTGTTTGATTATTCAATGTTTGTGTTTCTAATGTGGATTGAATCTTGCTTGCATTGTGCTAAAACTAAATTTAAAGATTGAATAAATAAATATAAGGCTTTCACTTTTTCGAGGAACTTTTTTTACTAAATTTTGATTAAAAACTCTTTTTTTGTGTTTATATTTGTTCGTCCACCATAATGAAGATAGCTACGTTAAAGAAAACACAAAAAGATATGGATGTCCAAAGAACAACTTGTGGAAGCCTAGATCTGATCCAAGTGAACTCAAGCAGCAATGATCGCGATGTTAATCTTTGTGGAAGCAGTGTTAACTCTTTCCAGCAGATGTTGTAAAATAAGACTTGCTGTGAATGTACTTGCATACTGATTACTATTATTTTTCACATCTCAGTATAACACAATGTCATTTTTGATTTAGCAGACATATATACAGAGTTACCTCCCTGTTATAATATATCCAGGTTGTATTTTAAGTGTTGAAGATTGAGAATGAAGACATTGTTCAAGTGTTTCTGATGTGGGGTTTGGGTTTTTGATGTTAATTAGAATTACAAAGACCATAAATTACAAGATGTTTTTGTAAAATCCACAAAGTTTCTGACTTTAAAAAACAAACTTTGGTCCCTTGTTTGACAAAATATGGATGGAACTTTCTTAAAAAATAGAACAGGACAGAAAAGGAGTACTCAAACTGCGATATTTCCAATTTCCATTACACTGTCAGTTTGTGAATATATGAGGTTTATGACTATTTGGATATCTCATTTGTAATTACTATTTTCACAAGGGGAAAAATGATATTTCCACATGGTCTCACTTACTATTCATGTGAGGAGAGCCTTGCGAAAATATCAATTTTCATGCTCAGTATTTGAATCAAATATGTTTTGGTGCTGATAAGAAACTGCAACATAACTTCATTCTTGAACTTTTAACAAGGAATTAATTTTCTTTTTTTGGTCACATGTTTATTTATTTTTAACAGATAAGTAGTTTAGTACAACGAAGACTCATTTGGTTTGCGTCTAGAATGATAAAGACTCTGGCTCTTCCTTGCAAAGTATGTACTTGGTCCTGTCAGTAAACCTCAATCATTAGATGATATCATAATTTATTTATTTTTTCCTTTTCTTTTTGTGATTAAAAACAGCTATTATTCATTGTATGTTGTAGTTACATATACAGTTTAAATGTGTCATTGATGTATCCCCATGCTTGAGTATTTCTTGAAAAAGAAAAGAAAATATTTTTTCTCATCTCTTTATCAATTTTTCAGTACATATTATTATAGTATTCTCTTAGTTTCATGATTCTTCTGCGCTTTGTTTGAAGTCGGGAATATAATTAGCACTAGACATTATAATGTCCAATATCTTACAAGATTGTGTAAAATATTCAAGATGAATGTGTTGTTGTTTTTTTTGGGGGGGAATTCTTGTATATATAATTCTTTAGAACTTTTGGATACAGTGTATATAAATATGTACTCGTAAAAAAATACTATGTATATAAATATTTGAGCTGAGATTTTTTCTTAATGTATTTAGAATTTTTTGGTAAATATAATAATAATTTAGATATTAGTTTTGGTATAGGCATCAAACTTACCTTTTGGAAAAGTTGGAAGGCCTAACCAGGTAAAAGCAGGCAAAGCAAAGATGGAGCTCTCAATTACAAAACCTGATGACTGACATCTACATCTTTGCGATGGTGACCTTCTTGAAGCTATTGTCTCACATAGGTTACTTAAAGACAATTTTCGTGTTGGTTTTAAATTATATTTTTTTTTCAACTGGGAAAAATTGTTTGGCAAAACATGTTTAGTAGTCTTGTAAATGGTTATGAATACTGGTTTTATCATAATCTATGTTCAGTGCACATAGTTTTGGAAGGGCAGTAATCATGCCAAATCTGCGATCTCCCATCGCCACTACAGCTGCTGCTATGGCATATCATGAGTCCATTTTGAAAGTCTTTGTGATGCCCCCAAAACAGGTATACATCACCTATTCTGAGTCACCAAATACATGGTACAGAATACAAATACAATCTTTAAATATACAACATAAGCTGTGAGTTTCAATACAAACATTGTCTTCTAGATAGTATTAAAACTCAAAATAAGTCCTCAATACATTTATTAACACACTATTTTACAGAATAGTGAGGACTACTAATGCTATCCTCTGGACCATCACTCCGTTCCCCGACTCGTCCCAGCTATATTCTCATTTCCTGAAGAGAACAGTGAAAGAAAGGGTGAGCTCAACTAGCCCAATAAGAAATATTATGACTAAGATAAAGCAGAATAAATTATCCTTAGTCTTCAATAGTGTTAAACTGATACAATATAACAACCATCAAGTTTAACTGCAACGGAACAAGCAATCCATTAAAGAGTCAAGTAGAAAATAAAATATACTATCTATTATGATTTAAAAGGTTTTTCATCACTGTTATCGCTGAGACTCAGATTGATAAATAATCCACATCATTGAATCACCCTTGCACTACGGCCAAGTATATTCTTTAGTATCACGACCACAAATTATCCATGCACTACGGGCCAAGGACATTCGTGTATTCATTAATGGTCATGATCATGCCAACAACTGTCCAACAATGCACTACGGGCAAATGAGGACTTTTTCCACATCATTTATAATATTAAGGTCATGATTACACCGAATAATCCCTGGTCATAATCATACCAAGTCCATCTATGCACTATAGGCCACAGATGACTTTCAACAAAATATAAACATGAGGATGATGACAATGATATAAGAATTCAATAAAACAAGTTCAAGAATTAATTTATCCAAGAACCAATAACGTCCAAATTGTCAACATGATCTTTGCTTTGTAGAGTAAAATTCAAGAATGCTCGGAAGAATATTTCCATGAAAAGATATCTTTGGATGAAGCGCAAATATCAAGGATATTCCACTAATTTCATGGAGTATAGAAGTCAAAACTTTAACCAACCGAGTATAATAAGGAATGGAATAACAAAAGAAATCACCAGCATGCGATAGACCCTTGACAGCAAAAGTTATTCAACATAATAATAATTAACGAAAACCAGTCCCACAGAAACGCATGTGATGTGATATTCCAAATGTAATAATAAAGACGGAATCAGTCCTGCAGAAACGCATGCATACGATGATATTCTAACAAAATAATAAAGACGGAATCAGGTCCGGCGTAAAATGCACATACACGATATTACAACAGAATAAGAACGAATGGAATAACAAAAGAATTTCACCAAGTATAGGGTAGCCGCATATACAGGTTATTCCAACCGAATAATAAATAATGGAATAATAGAAGTTCTCTTCATGAATACAAAAGAAATAATACCCCTTACCGTAAAAGATACTGGATATAAGAGTAGGGAAGTAGCTGAATACTTTTCTTCTTTCTCTCTATAATTTTCTCTCTCTAGAGTTTCAGTGAATTCGTAAGAAATAATGAAGGAGTGAGCTCCTATTTATAGGAGAATGGAAAGGATACTATGCAATAAAATATTCTAATAAAATAAAAACTTTTAAATAAAATACATATAGTATACCCACCATATATATATATAATACATATAGTACACCCACCATCACCACTTCTTCCAATTCCCGTGCTTCCCCCCATCATCATTTATTTGACTTTTAACACATATATACATATATAGTACTCCTTTTCCACCATTTATAAATATACACCCACCATATATATAATATACACCCATCATATATATATATATATATATATATATATATATATATATATATACCCATCATATATATTTATTATACACCCACCACTCCATCACATTCACGGGTGAAAATCCCTCCACCAAAAATCCTTCATCCCACTAGTGGCCCCAACCAAATATATATATATATATACCGAAAAACTTTCTACCGATTACTTTGAAAAATGGGTAAATGGGGGTCCATAAAATAAGCAAAACTTCATAAAAATCACCTTAATAATTTTAACAACATTTATCACCTTTATTATAATTCACAATATTAATCGACTGTGTCATTCCCGTGAAAGAGGGGCTTTCAATAAGGATTTCTCCTATGGCGGCGCAATTAGGTGACCAAATCACTCCTTGATGAACTTCTAGACATCGTTAATATTGCAAAGAATAATATTAATAACTTTGTCGTCTCAATTATTGATTTAATAATATATAAAATATTGACAATAATTGAATCAAATAACGTGAGATACTATGCAGTACTATAGCAATAATTGAACAAAACTGAGTGACTTCTTACGTAAGCATCAATAATCAATACTGTAGTGTGCTACTATGCAACCACGCCGTATTCATCGTTTCTTTAACACCGGGTGTTTCAACAGTTAACGGTAAAAGCTTCCGCCGTTATTTTCATAAAGTATTTTTGTCATTTTCTCAATCCGGCAATAATTACATTGTGGGGTCCACCAATGATTGTCTTGGTCATGTCTGAATATTACTGTTAAAATGAATATTCCCCGACCAATCGAATATTATATAACAACTTGCGTACTTTGCAAAATTTATAAATATTACCCACAACTATAATATTATATCAAATTCATCCCATAATATTCAAAAATGATATTTATAGAAAAATCATCTTTATTAAAAAGTTGGGGTCTCACAACCTCCCCTTATGAAATTTCGCCCTCGAAATTAGGGTACGTACCTGGTATCTCGAAGAGGCATTGATACCTTGATTTCATTTCAGATTCTAACTCCCAAATCATTTCCTCAACATCGTGGTTTCTCCACAAAACTTTGACTTGAGGTATAACCTTGGAGCGTAGAATATGTTCCTTCTTATCCAAGATTTGAACAGGAACCTCTTCATACGACAAATCTTTCGCTATTTCGTCCGGTTCTAACTCAATAATGTGGTTCGAGTCTTCCACATATTTACGTAACATGGATATGTGAAAAACATTATAAACACGAGACATACTTGGCGGTAAAGCCAGTCTATAGGCCATAGTTCCTACTCGATCGAGAATTAAAAATGGGCCTATGAATCGAGGATTGAGCTTTCCACTCTTTCCAAATCTCGTAACTCCTTTCCATGGAGAAACACGTAACAACACATGATCTCCTATATCGAATTCCATATCCTTTCGATGAAGATCAGCATAACTCTTTTGTCGATCTTGTGAGGTTTTTATACGTTGTTGGATCGCTTGAATCTTTTCCGTAGTCATACGTACCAACTCTGGTCCCAACAATGTTTCTTCACCCACCTCATCCCATCATACTGGAGAACGACACTTTCTTCTATACAACGCCTCAAATGGAGCCATGCCAATACTTGCTTTATAACTGTTGTTGTAGGAAAACTTCACCAATGGTGAGAACTTATCCCAACTTCCCTTGAAGTTAAGGACACAGAGTCTTAATAGATCTTCAAGAGTTTGAATCGTCCTCTGCGACTGCCCGTCCGTCTGAGGATGATATGCCGAGCTAAATCGTAAATCCTTGCCCATAGCTTTTTGTAAACTAACCCAAAATCTTGAAGTGAATCTTGGGTCTCAATCCGAAACTATGGATACTGGCATACCATTCAATCTTAGAATCTCATTTATGTACATACGAGTAAGACGTTCAAGTGTATAAGTTTCTCGTATCGGTAAGAAATGAGCAGACTTGGTCAACCTATCAACAATGACCCAAATCGCATCTATGCCTTGAGAAACCTTGGGAAGACTGATAACGAAATCCATGGTAATGTGCTCCCACTTCCATTCTGGAATTTCAAGTGGTTGCAATGGACCTTTTGGGACTTGATGCTCCGCCTTGACTCGTTGACACGTTAAACACCTTGAGATAAACAGCTCTATCTCTTTCTTCATATTGCCCCACCAAAATGTATGTTGAAGATCATGATACATTTTGGTACTCCCAGGATGGATTGCAAACGGTGTGTTGTGCGCCTCCATCATGATTTTATACTTTAACTCAGGATCGTTAGGAACACAAAGTCTAGAGTTGACTCGAAGTATTCCTTCTTCATCGAATCTTGCTTCCGACATAGCACCTTCTTGTATTTTCTTCCTCATACGCATCAGCTCCAGGTCTGTATCTTGAGCAGCTTTAACTTTATCAATTAAAGTCGGTTCTACTCGTATATTCGTCATCATCATGTGGATCCCTGGAGTCTTTATCTCTATCTCCATCCTTTGCAAGTCATACAAAATGGGTCTTTGCGTTGACAATATTGCACTCGTACCCGCATATGATCTTCTAATCAATGCGTCAGCTACCACGTTCACTTTTCCAGGATGGTTTAGATGGTATGATCATAATCTTTTAACAATTCAAGCCAACATCGTTGTCGCATGTTGAGTTCCTTTTAAGTGAAGAAATATTTGAGGCTTTTATGATCCGTAAAGATCTCCACTTTCTCCCCATACAAGTAATGCCTCCAAATTTTAAGTGCAAAGACAATAGCTGCCAACTCTAGATCATGAGTAGGATAATTCCTCTCATATTCTTTGAGTTACCGAGAGGCATAGGCTATGACTTTCCCATGTTGCATGAGAACACATCCTAAACCTTTGCCTGAAGCATCATTGTAGATGACAAATCCCTCCGAACCTGATGGTATTGTCAGAATAGGTGCTGAAATGACTCTCCTCTTGAGTTCTTGAAAACTCTTCTCACATTCCTCGCTCCAACCAAATTTTGTGTCTTTCTGAGTCAGCTGAGTTAATGGAGTAGCGATTCGAGAAAATCCTTCCATGAATCTCCTATAATAACCAGCTAAACCGAGAAAGCTACGTACTTCGGTCACTGATTTAGGTTGCTCCCAACTTTGAATAGCTTCAATCTTTGTTGGGTCAACAGATATTCCATGACTTGATACTACGTGCCCAAGGAATGCTACTTCCTCAAGTCAGAACTCGCATTTCTTCAACTTGGTATAAAGCTTGTTTTCACGAAGCTTTTGGAGTATCAGCCTCAAGTGTTGCTTATGATCTTCACGGTTTTTGGAATATATGAGGATGTCATCAATAAAGACAACCACAAAGTGATCCAAATATTCCTTGAATACTCGGTTCATCATATCCATGAAGGCAGCAGGAGCATTAGTCAATCCAAAAGACATGACTAAAAATTCATAGTGTCCGTACCGAGTTCTGATGGCAGTCTTTGGAATATCCTCAGTTTTAACCTTCAGCTGATGATATCCAGAATGAAGATTGATCTTTGAAAAGAATTTTGCTCCTTGCAACTGGTCAAACAGGTCATCAATGCGAGGTAACGGGTATTTATTTTTGATGGTGACATGGTTCAATTCCCGGTAGTCAATACAAAGTCGCATACTCCCATCTTTCTTCTTCACGAATAGAACAGGAGCACCCCAAGGAGACGTACTAGGATGAATGAAACCAATGTCTAACAATTCCTCCAACTGGGTCTTTAACTCCTGAAGTTCAATAGGAGCCATTCGATATGGGGCTTTGAAATGGGTTTTGTATCGGGTTCAAGGTCGATACAAAATTCAATTTCATGCTTTCTGAGGGGTAGGCAGGGGAAGTTCTTCGGGGAATATGTCAGGAAATTTATTGACAACATAAATATCATTCAAAACTGACGTATTTTTGTTTAGATCCGTGACATGAGCTAAGAAAGCTTGACATCCGTTTTTCAATAAACGAATAGCTTTATGGCTTGAAATGACATTGATTGATTTTAATGGTTTAGTTGTTTGAATTCAAGATAATAGGTTGGTTAGGAATATGAAAGTTAACAACCTTACGAAAAAAATCAATTTTTGCATGATGAGTAGTTAACCAATCAATCCCTAGAATCACATCAAATGCAAGTATTTTCAATGAAATAAGATCGACAGGTAATGTGAGGGTACCAATTTGAACTAAACAAGACTTATAAACAGTTGATGTAATGAAGGTTTCTCCCAACGGAGTTTCAACAGATAAGTCAAAGTCTAATTTCTCCGGAGTCAAATTTAATCGTTGAGCGCAAGTAGGAGAAATAAAAGAATGGGTAGAACCGGTATCAAATAAGGTATAGACTTCGCTAGAGTTTATGATAAGCTTACCCGTGATGACCTCATTCGGGTTCCTTGCTTTCTGAGAGGTCATAACAAATGCTCTCCCTTGCACCACCGGCTTTGACTTTTTTGGGACGGCCTTTGGTGCCTCCATCCTAGCTGAACTTGTCTTCGGTGAACGACAAAATGGAGCTAGGTGACCTTCTCTTCCACAATTATAACACGCTTTGGATGGCATCGTGCAGTTTGGACTGATATGTCCTTCCCCTCCGCATTTGAAGCATATGATAGGTGGTCGTTCTCCTTCCTTAACCACGGTTGTTGGTGCTGACGTCTTTCCATTATTGTTGAATCTCCTTTTCTTGAAATATCCATTTTTACTGTCTTGGCCATGATTACCACCGAAGTGGTTACCATTTCTGGCATGTTGATTCCCTCCACATTTGTTATCACCGCTTCGATAACTGATACTACTAGTATTTTTATGCTGCCGACTGCTTTCTCTTGGTTGCATTGACTCGTTACCGCACTCCAATAACTGAGCGCTATTTACAACATCTGAGTACAAACACAATTTATGAGAAATAAGATATTGACGTATCTCTGATTTCAAACCTCTTAAAAATATATGCATCATTCGCTCCTCATTATCGACCAAATGGGATGCAAACCGGGATTACTCCACAAATTTAGCCTCGTATTGCGACACGGTCATATTGTTTTATTCCAACTTGATAAACTCCACCTCTTTCATGTGACGAATACTTTCGGAAAAGTACTTGTCGTTGAATAGTTCTTGGAACTTCTCCCAAGACATCTTGAAAAGGCCAGTCCACAGTGCTTTTTCTGATTCCCACCAGTAATCTACCTCTTCACGCAACATGAAGGTGGCGAAGGGAACCTTTTTCTCCTCAGATCATCCCAAGACATCAAATATCTTGGTGATCTGCTTTATCCATGCTTCCGCCTTAAGTGGTTTTGGCTCTCCAATAAACTCCGGTGGTCCCAGCTCCTTGAACTAGTTAGCGGTGGCCATCCGAGAGTTTCCAGTGTTTCCATCTATATTTTGGACAGGAGCCGCTCTCGCCTGATGTTGCATGAATTGCATAAAGCCTCTAAATAATCCATCATTCATCATCTGGTCAGTGTTGTTGTTTACCTGAGGATTGTCGCCTTTCTGATGCACAGTATCCTAATTATTGATCTGTGGAGACTCAACGGTCTCTTGTGATCCATTGCTATTCTCAATATTCTCGGATGTCATTTTCAGATACTGCCACAAAACAAAGGTTAATTAACATCTAACATTTTATCCCTATACTCTGACCGACCAATTAAATACCAAATAAACTTACGTAGGTCATACTAGCGAAGGAATTCCCCGTCTCTCCCCTCCTAGTTCTAGTCTCACATCTTAGCCAGGGATCGTATCACTAAGATTTGATACCAACTGTGACGCCCCCAAAACAGGTATACATCACCTATTCTGAGTCGCCAAATACATGGTACAGAATACAAATACAATCATTAAATATACAACATAAGCTGTGAGTTTCAATACAAACATAGTCTTCTAGACAGTATTAAAACCCAAAATAAGTCCTCAATACATTTATTAACACACTATTTCACAGAATAGTGAGGACTACTAATGCTATCCTCTGGACCATCACTCCGTTCCCCGACTCGTCCCAGCTATATTCTCATTTCCTGAAGAGAACATTGAAAGAAAGGGTGAGCTCAACTAGCCTAGTAAGAAATATTATGACTAAGATAAAGCAGAATAAATTATCCTTAGTCTTCAATAGTGTTAAACTAATACAATATAACAACCATCAAGTTTAACTGCAGCGGAACAAGCAATCCATTAAAAGAGTCAAGTAGAAAATAAAATCTACTATCTTTTATGATTTAAAAGGTTTTTCATCACTGTTATCGCTGAGACTCAGCTTAATAAATAATCCACATCATCGAATCACCCCTACACTACGGCCAAGGATATTTTTTAGTATCAATGCACTACGGGCCAAGGACATTCGTGTATTCATTAATGGTCATGATCATGCCAACAACTATCCATCAATGCACTACGGGCAAATGAGGACTTTTTCCACATCATTTGTAACATTACGGTCATGATTACACCGAGTAATCCCTGGTCATAATCATACCAAGTCCATCTATGCACTATAGGCCACAAATGACTTTCAACAAAATATAAACATGAGGATGATGACAATGATATAAGAATTCAATAAAACAAGTTGAAGAATTAATTTATCCAGGAACCAATAACGTCCAAATTGTCAACATGAGCATCGCTTTGTAGAGTAAAATTCAAGAATGCTAGAAGAATATTTTCATGAAAAGATCTTTGAATGAAGCACAAATATCAAGGATATTCCACTAATTTCATGGAGTATAGAAGTCAAAATTTTAACCAACTGAGTATAATAAGGAAAGGAATAACAAAAGAAATCACCAGGCATGCGATAGACCGCATGCTGAGTTATTCCAATGAATAATAATTAAACGGAAACGCACATGATGTCCGGTAATAAGAAACGCATGCATACGATATGATATTCAAAGAATAATAAAGCGGAATCAGTCCGACGTAAAAGCTATTGTGATATTCCAATGTAATAATAACGAATGGAATAACATAAGAATTTCACCAAGTATAGGGTAGCCTACGTATACAAAAGTTATTCCAACCGAATAATAAATAATGGAATAATGAAGTTCTCTTCATGAATACAACAAAAAATAATACCCTTACCGTAAAAGAAAACTGGATATAAGAGTAGGAAGTAGCGAGAATACTTTTCTTCTTTCTCTCTATAATTTTCTCTCTCTAGAGTTTCAGTGAATTCGTAAGAAATAATGAAGTAGTGAGCTTCTATTTATAGGAGAATGGAAAAGATACTATGAAATAAAATATTCTAATAAAATAAAAACTTTTAAATAAAATATAATATATATATATATATATATATATTATATAATATATATATATATAAGCTCACGGGTTAGCACCCCATGACTTTGCTGAAATCATTTATGCAAATTTCCAACCTACATATATATATATATATATATATATATAATACATATAGTACACCCACCATCACCACTTCTTTCAATTCCCGTGCTTCCCCCCGTCATCATTCTTTTGACTTTTAACACATATATACATATATAGTACTCCTTTTTCCACCATTTATAAATATACACCCACCATATATATAATATACACCCATCATATATATATATATATATATATATATATATATATATATATTATACACCCATCATATATATATATATATATTATACACCCACCACTCCTTCGTATTCACGGGTGAAAATCCCTCCACCAAAAATCCTTCATCCCACTAGTGGCCCCAACCAAATATATATATATATATACCGAAAAACTTTCAACCGATTACTTTGAAAAATGGGTAAATGGAGGTCCATAAAATAAGCAAAACTTTATAAAAATCACCTTAATAATTTTAACAACATTTATCACCTTTATTATAATTCACAATATTAATCGACCAAGTCGTTCCCAGGAAAGAGGGGTATTTCCAATATGAATTTCTCTCTATTGGCGCGTAATTAGGTGACCAAACCTTTCCTTGACAGAACTTCTAGACATCGTTAATATTGCAAATAATAATATTAATAACTTTGTTGTCTCAATTATTGATTTAATAATATATAAAATATTGACAATAATTGAATCAAATAACGTGAGATACTATGCAAAGATCAGTAGCAATAATTGAACAAAACCGGTGACTTCTTACGTAAGAATCAATAATCAATACTGCAGTGCTACTATGCAACCACGCCAGACATCGCATTTCTTTTAACACCGGTGTTTCAATAGTTAACGGTAAAAACTTTCGCCGTTATTTTCATAAAGTATTTTTGTCATTTTCTCAATCCGACAATAATTTCGCTAGGGTCCACCAATGATTGTGCCGTTGTATGAATATTCCCTGTTAAAACGAATATTCCCCGACCAATCGAATATTATATAACAACTTGCGTACTTTGCAAAATTTATAAATATTACTCACAACTATAACATTATATCAAATTCATCCCATAATATTCAAAAATGATATTTATAGAAAAATCATCTTTATTAAAAAGTTGGGGTCTTACAGTCTTACCTAATGACAACGATTTTATCCCTCTTATGACACTTTATTTGACAGATACAAGTCCTCATGAAATTAAACTAGCATGTGAGTCCACTGTTAACCTTAAATTTTACAAATTCTTTCAAGATTATTAGCTTTCACTTCAAGTATTGCGATTGAAAGGTTATGTAATGAAGCTGAGTTGATGCTTTAAGTTTAATTAACATTATGATATATTTTCTGTGTAGTTTCTAAATTTTTCTATCCATTTGGAGTGTTAGCTTCTTCATAAATTAACATTTTCAATTACTAGACCTTTATATGTTTGAAGAATAAACAGAGAACAATTGATATATTGCGGTCTGTACAATGACCTACTGCTTAGAAGAAACGTAGTCTCCTAATTATAATCTCATTGTGGGTCACTGCAAATTTAAAGCACCAAAGCTACATGCCTATGATGCTATGATAATGAACAAAACTCAATGAAGTAGAACTGACTATCTGGTAGGCAGAACTGACCATATGTGCGCATTTGTTAAAGTTACTTTTTCTTTCCATTTATCACTCTTGTCTACCTAACTACAGAAAAGTAAGACCTGATAATATGTGTGAAATTTTACCACCAGGTCCATGAAGAGGTTACAGATCCGGATGTTGACATATTTGATAGTGAAAAAGTGTTCATAGACACTGTTCTAAGACCCTTAGTATAAAATTTTCCTCGACTAAAAGTTGTGATGGAGCATGTCACTACCATGGATGCAGTTAGGTTTGTTGAGTCTTGCGCTGAAGGTAATTTTGTTATTTAGTTGTATCTTAATGGTTCTATATGATATTTAATTTTCTACTATTTATCTGCCAAAAAAAATAGTTTAATCGCAATAGAAAAATAGAGGTATGATTACCCCAGGGTATTCAAGCTATACTTTTGAGAACTCTCCAATATTTTTATAAAGAAATCCTTATTGTGCAGCTGCTATGGGAGTTTAACTTCTGGTCTGGTTTTGATAATTATTCCACTGATAATTGTGCAAGAAATTCAGAAAACACAACCACTTGTTATGAAGTATGTTGAAGCAGCGAAGAGGGCTATGAAGTGTATAACACTTTGTACCTGGTAACTCGTCATTCACTTATTATAGATAAGGTCGCTTCATATTTTTTTTAATGGTTTTGGAGAAAGAGTGTTGATCCAGGACTGTACTGAGTTTGGCAGTATGGTTAGTGGTTTTTACGAAAGATAATAAAAACAGGAAATACTGGAACATTTTTTACCTTGGTTAGCTATAGAACCCGTTCTTCATTGTTCCGTTGAAGTTGCTTCCCCTACCACCACAACAATGACCTCTCCTTTCACATTACTAATTCATTAAGATGATGATGTTTTGAGTGTTGTCGACCTCTCACACGATCTTCATGATTTAAAGTTCAAAATAGCATTTTCATCCATAACTAGAGTTATATAACTTGTTAAATTGCTTAACATAGGACAATTGAAGATAACATTTTTTCTGTCTTAGAAGTTTTCCAATTTTTAGCTAAATGTTAATGCTAACCTTTTCCTGATGTTTGGTTAGACCCTTAGACATTTAGTGATTTTAAGGGGGAAATGTATCTATATTGCCTGAAGTTAATGACCATAATGGTTAATAACTAAGTTTATATATGGAACATGGTAATAGTAGTATTCTGTCAAATGTATCTGTATTTCCTGAAGTTAATAACCATAATGGTTGATAACTAAGTTTATATATGGAACATGGTAATAGTAGTATTTTGGCAAAGGAGGTACTTGCAGCTTCAGAAGTTGTTAGAGAAAAACTTTGGAGGTTCCCTTCGGAAGAAAGTTATTGGGAGTCCATGAAATCTGGAGTTAGCTGATATGGTCAACACCGGTGGTCATCATGGTGGTTCCATTACTGCAGCTCTTTTCCTGAAGCAGGTAACGTACATATTGATCAGTACACATTCAACACTTTAGAGCATAAGTTCACCAAGCTCATTTTTTCTTATTCCTCATCTTATTGACATTGAATTTTGGTGTTACTTTTCCAACAGGAAATTTACATGTCCAACCTTGATTTCCTTGAAGAAAATAATAATGAAGTGGACCTAACATGATGTACACTTCATTCCATCTAGTTCGTTGTTATTCTTTCAGTTTTCTTGTGTTAGTTATTAAATATTGTAAGTACTATGGTCTTTGGGAGGTCAAGATATAATAACAAATTTCATCTATGATTGTGACTTAAGCATTATCTATTTATATATGGAGTATTAGTTTTAATTATTGGCTCTTTATGCATTAGTTTATCAATTAGTTTGAAACATGTATGACATTTATATTAACTTGAAATATTAAATTTAATATTTATTATAGCAATTAATAATAATAATAATAATAATAATAATAATAATAATAATAATAATAAATATGAAATTAGTGATTTGAAAAATATTTATAATTTGCAATGAATTTTGATTATTTATCAATTAATTTTTTTTTACAAATTTATAATTTGTGAAGGATTTTACTTGAGAAATGGATTTTAATGAAGGATTATTTTCCTCACTAAATCTTTTCTAGTTAATTAGTTAGTCATCAATGAAGGATTATTTCCCTCACTAATTTGAAGATACATTCTCAATTTATAATTACTGAAGGAAAATTATCTCTCATTAAATAAATTTTTTCTTCACAATATATTATTTGTGAGGGAATAAAGTTATTCACTAATTTCAAATAGTCCTTCTTAAAATATTATTTGTGAAGAAAATCAATCTTTCACTAAATAACAATATTCCATCACTAAATACAATTTGTGAATAAAAAAGTTATTCACAATATATCCTTCACAAAAAATATTTAGTTACTACTTAGCGAAGGATACTCAATTGCAAGGAGGTCTAATGCGAGCACTCGTGTGAAGGAAATATTTCTTCGCAATAAATCACTTGTGAGTGATATAGTATGTCTTGTGAAGGATTTGTCCTTCACTAGAGGCCATTTTTGGTGTAGTGCATCATTTTGTTGTTGAGGTTCTTAGCATTGTCTGACACAATTACCTCTGGTTGTCCATATCGTCAAATGACATTGTTTTTGATGAAAGCAATGATGACTTCTTTAGTAACCCTGGGGAAGAAGGCTGCTGCTACCCACTTGGTGAAGTAGTCGATCATGGTGAATATAAAACGATGCCCATTACAGGCTTTGGGATCGATGAGTCTGATCACGTCCATTACCCACATTGAGAAGGGCCAAGGTGAACTCATATTGTGGAGCTCCCTCGGAGGGGCGTGAATTGCATTTCTATGAATTTGGCATTGATAACACCTCTTGACGTGATCATCACAGCCAACTTTGAGGGTAAGCCAGTAATGTCCTATTCTGAGGATCTTCTTAACAAGCAGGGGGCCACTCCTGTGTGGGCCACATACTCCACCATGGACCTCATTCGTGAGTCTTTGAGCTTGGTCCTTGTCCAGACATCTGAGGAGACCTAGTCATGCATATCTCTTGCAGAGTGCATCTCCGCTCAGGTAGAATTTCATAGCAAATCGATGGATCTGCCTTTTCTCAGTAGGGCTCGCCTAAGCAGGTGTAGATCCATCTCGTATGTACTCCTTGATATGCTGATACCAAGGATGCTGTGTGATAACCCGGGATTTTGAATAATCCAGATTTTACGAATAATTTTTTTATTATTATTAATATTAATTATCAACATTGTGTTGTGTATCTGTGATACGAGTCTCGCGTGAGTAGTAGTCAATTTGTGTATTGACTGAAAAATAAGAGTAGAGTTGTGCTTAACAGCTTTAGAAACCCTAACCCTAATTCTGGATAGGGATTCGATAGAAAATATAATTAAAATAATTATATTGATATGTATGTGTTTGTACTGTATAGAAATTATTGATCAATGATTGATCGTATAAGGTTTAAAATTTATAAACCCTAATAAGATATTAGAAACCCTAATCTTAGATTTAGAAAACCTAACGTATAGTTAGAAACCCTAATCGTATGCCGAGAAACCCTAATTTCATATTTGGGAATCCTAAACCCTAATTAGGAAGCCTTAATCCCAATTGGTAAGCCTAATGTGATTACTAAACTTTTATATGATTAGAAAACCCTAATTAATTAGGAAATACTAATAATATTTTAGAAATCTTATTTTTCTATTTTAAAACCCTAATTTAGAAAAATCCTTGAAGCTAAAGTTTTAAAACCTAAGGGAACCTTAGGGTTAAACCCTAACGGTTGAATCAAAGGTCAAGTATGCCCTTAAAATTATTATGCTAAAGACCAAAATGCCCGTTTTGGATTTTTAATTATGTAACTTGCAATATTTGCCAACACCTTTAGTAGGTAACCTAATATATTGACTTTGTGACATTAATATATCAACAAATCAACCTCCCTTTAACAGCAACATCAGATCATTCATGCATCTAAGCAATATAAAAGAATTTGGGAGAGATAAAAGTTATTTCATTTTGTTTTTATTCATTCAAGCTCTCACCTACTTTCTCTCTCACCAAGACCTTCGAAAATTACAAGTGTTTCAGTCACAAGACACCTCTCTTAAACACCAATATCAGATAAGGAGATCTAAGCTCAAAGATTTAGCAAGAAGATATAAACCCTAAAACCTATTTTAATCGTACTTGCTTAGAAAAAATTTTGTGTTTATGTGTTTAATTAGGTGTTATATAATGTTTTTAGTTGATCTATGATGATCCATTATGGATCCATAGCATCAAATGACTTTAAAAGTAAAGATTTTCAAAACTGTTCTTGAGCTTAACAATCGTCTAACAAGCTAATGTCAGTCACTCTAGATCTTTCTGTGTTTGTGATTTTTGTTGTTTTAAAGTTGTAATCTATAGCTTGTCATGTTGTCTTTGATCGGGAAGTGAAAGCACAGTCGTTTAATTTCCAGATTTCGAGTTATAATCGGTCAAAGTCGGTTGACTGACCATGACCGAGTAGAATTCTGGGTAACCCAGAAAGTAGGAACAATGTCTGACAACATACTTAAGCTCCTTGATCTGTCATTTGTTTTATTGTTTTGATGATTTGTTGTATCCAACTTGTAGCTTGCTAGATGGACTATAGATTCTGGCCTTTAGATACCTTAAATCATCAACTGATCAAATGTAGTGGACGGTCAAACTTGACCATCAGATCATGACTTGCATTTCTGGGGATTTCCAAAAACATGAAGAACAAAGATTTCTGACATCCTTTGACTGAGATATATTTGGAACATGTGATGTTGTTGGACTGAAATAAATATATTTAGTTGTTCTTGGACATATGTACTAGATCTATGAACCAAGAAACCACCTATTTAATGATCCGAACATGTTTATAATCGATCTACAACATGACCAGTCGAACTGTCTGGATTTCTGGAAAACCCAGAAACCTTCTAACAGTGACTTTGAGGGCTTGAATCTTGATGGTGTTAGGTGATATAATCTAGATTGTGGTTGATGCTTGTAGTGTTACATAAAAACTACAAGATGAAGGTTAATTATTGCACATAACATGTATGGATTGAGAATTATAGGCAGTCAAACGTTGACACTTGAAGCTGGTCTAACAGTGTTCTTGAGGCTCAAGAACACCTAAGACGACAGAAAGTGTCGCTAAAGGGCTATAGCGACGGTTTATTTATTTTCTAATTTCTGATTTTTCGGAAAATACTTAAAAATAGAAAATAAATATAAAAATTACAAAAATAACTTTTAATTATTTGGGATATGTTTCATTAATATTTATAATTATTTGAATATTAATGTTATTTAATTTATTTAATTAATGTATTAAATAATTTAGAAAAATGATTTTAATTATATAAAAATCATTTTAAAGAAGAATAAAGTGTTTAAAAATATTTTGAGTTATAAAATATAACTTTTAATATTTTTGGAGAGTTTTCATTAATAATTTAATATTAATGATATTTGATTTATTTAATTATTGTATTAAATAAATTAGAGAAAATGATTTTAATATTATAAAAATCATTTTAAATAAGAATAAAGTGTTAGAAAATATTTTAAATTATAAAATATAATTTTTAATATTTTTGGAGAATTCTCAATAATAAATTAATATTAATGATATTAGATTTATTTAATTATTATATTAAATAAATGAAATAAAAATGGTTTTATTGATTTAAAATTAATTAAAAATGAGAAAAATGATTTAAAAATATTTTTAGTTATAATAAATGACTTTTAATATTTTGATAATAATTTCATTAATATTTAAATATTAATGGTGATGATTTAAAATGATTTTAATTATTTTAAAAATCATTTAAGTAGAATATTAATGATTTAAAAATATTTAAAGTTATTAATAATAACTTTAATATTTTGACAAATATGTTATTAATATTTTCTATTATTAAATATTAATGATGATAAGATTATTGGATAATTAAATCATTTAAAAATGATTCGGATGTTTGAAAAATTATTATAAATTATAATAATTGTTTATAAATTATTAAAAGCTTCCGAAAAATATTATAAACGATATTTGACTTATCTAAAATAATATTGAAGTTTAGAGACCAAGTTTAATTGACAATAACTATGTTAATTGTCGGATAGGATGATCAGAACACCAAGAATAGACAAGTCCAACCAGACCGAACTAGTTAGACTTGATAAGTGTTTATATAAGTTATAAACACTGATCTGACTATGTGGTAATGTGTCTGGGAGAAGATTGACTGTAAATTACAGTGATACGTGTTGTGAATTATTATGTTAATTATGAGACTGATATTATTGGTTATAGGTCTTTCGAAAGCAGATAAGTATATTTTTTAGCTGTAAACAGCGGAAGAGGCAAGTTTCCTAACTCAACCTTGAGTTATATTCATTCAATTATTATAGTGGTAAATTATTGTTAATTAGACCACGTCCAAGAATTTATTGTTGATTATTCGCAGTTAGTGCTTGTTTAAATTCAAATTGAATTACTGATTCAAAAAATATACATTCGTAGAATAACTGTTGTTGGATATTCTTATCGTAGAAGCTAATATTGATAGTACAGATAATTCCTGTTTATTGTCAAATTATGTTAAGAAATGTCTTAGCTAATTATTCTGGCTAGAAGAACCTTTGTTAGAACTTGATAGATTCGAGAAGAGAATTCAATTGTTATTGACAGATCGATGTCAATTATTTTGGATAGATCGATAAGTAAATAGAAATTGAAATCATAGTATTTCGTTGTTAAATTAAATCTTGATTCTAGCGCCAATGTTAACGCCAAGTATTGCCTGCGCGTCCAATCACAGAATCCATGCGCTGAAACCTGCACAATAACGGATCACACAGAAGCTTGACGGTCGTACCGCCGGGGGATAGCTCCGGTGTGAGAATAAGTACAGGCCGTTCATAAGGTTTAACAATGGAGGCTAAGTGTTTAGTGCTCAAGAGTAGGTATTACCTGTTAATTGTAACCTTGGCCTTGTATTTATAGTACTATCACAACCTTAGAATCCTTCTCCGAGTCGGAATAGGACTCCTAAATATGGTAGTTACCTATATTTGGGTCCAACACAATCTCCTTAAAAGGTGTAAGTAGAATCCCTTTCCAATACTACCTTTGGAGTTGCCTTATCAACATATGATTAGGGTTAGGACCCTAACCACGTAATCCCCTTATCACTCCCAACTCTGCATCTGGGTTATCCGACTGCACAGGCCCATCCCAACAAGCATCATAAGGACACGAAGGCCCGACCCTGACCTCCTTGATGACAACCGGATCCCGGCCTATGGGGCTCGGGTATCCGAACCCGAACGTCCCCGACCTCCTATACGCCTTCGGCCATATCGGCCCAACTTCATCAATTCCAGCCTAGGCCTACAGTCAATATGATGGTCGGTAAAACACTCCCAAACATTGCCCCCCAGTCTCTTGTTATAAGATATTTATGACATGAGACTTGAAAGGACACGAATTCGAATAGTCACGCGTAGTAATGATGGGCTGTCTTGGGAACCCAAGCGGTTTCTCGTCGAGTAACGAGCTGATACATATTTCCCTAGGGATGGACCCCACTTGCTATAAACAGCCGCCCTTGAAACTCGTGTCAAACATACTATATAAGTCTCTTTCCATCCATTACTGTCACTTTTTTGAGCCTTTAACCATTTCAAATCTCTCTTCAACTTTTTTCGGCAAGGCGATTTCTGGCGAGAGCTCCCCTTCACCAAATATCTTTGATTCTTACTACTTTTCTTCGTTTAAAAACCCTCACACTTCACATTTGTTCATCGTATTAGTCCAATGGCAGATTCCAGTGATCCTCCTCCGCTTCTGAATTACCTTGGACCAAGACCGCTTACCTCGCTTACGGCGACTTGGTCCCGGTCGAGTTACCGGCAGCAGCCCCAACCGATCATTCTTTTGAGAATACCGAACACAAGATCCGACGCCTTTACTCATCCGAAACCGACTATGCCATCCTCAATACTAAATCATACATCACTTCATCACAACTATCCGACATCCGAACCCTGTTCAATATTCCCAAAGAGTACAAGCTTCGAGTCCTAGAACCGAGCGAGAGGATGTACTAGCACCCCGATGGCGACTGGATGGCCGTTCATCTTTACGCCTTGAGGTATGGGGTTCGGTTCCCACTTCATGAATTCATTTCCTCCTTCTTGTGTTTGGTTGGGATCAGGTTCGCACAGCTAGCACCGAACTCCTATATCCAACTCGTTAGTTTTATCGCCCTATGCCAAGAGGCTGACATCACTCCAAGGCTAGATTTTTTCTTTGTCCTTTTCTCTGTCGGTCGATCGAAGGAACCTGACCTTCATCATTTGAACTGCGTGCCTGACCGAGATACCTTCGTGAAGACCCCTTCGAGCAATAAGGGGTGGCACTCACAATGGTTCTTCATGAAGGGAACCGACCATAAATTTCTGCCGAATTGGGCCGGCCCCGAGGATTCCATTATGAAAGTTACCAAATTCCCAAAAGGGAGAGCCGACACCTTCAAAAAGTTTTACTCTATTTTGAGGAAGACCAACTGGGGTTTAGGGATCGTGTCCAACGAATCCTGGCTCTATGAACATGGCTGTAAGGAACAATCTCGAGCACTTTTTCTTATCCTCTTGACCTTCTACTGAATTGTTATTAACCTATAAATCTTCTATTGTAGTGACTATAGTGATGGTGGTCGAGGCTTTGGAAGATACAGAGGATCGACCTCTCGAACCTCCACTGAAGAAGCCTCGTATGGTCGAAGGCTTTGGTACGGTTGATGCGGTTGTTGGCCCGATACACGAGTCAACCCCTAATTCCAAAGCCAGTTCATCCCAAGGGTCACCGACTACTTGTTGGCCGAAGAGTCCTTTGGACATATTCCCTTTCAATCTGTTCGAGCACTTCAAGCTCTCGGGCGACGACGAACGGTTCAAGAGCTACTCTTCCGAGGAGTATTTGGTATCTTATATCTGAGCTCAGACTCAGGTATTCCCGATAAGCTTTAAAGAGTTTTCTTTTATCGTTAGGTTGTATTTTGAATGTCTGATGTGTCGTACTTTGTTTTGTAGGCTAATGCCATCCTTGCACGGGCTATCCCTTCTCTCGCCCGATCTATTAAAAAAGAGATGCAACTAAAACATGAGGTGTTGCTCGTTGAAGCCGAGCTGCGAGGTCGAGATTCAGAGCTGAAGAGGGAGAGGGACCTTCACGCCGACACCCGAAACAAGGTAACCAAGGCTGATCGTCGGATTTCCAAACTCGAAGAACAACATTCGCTCCTTCAACAAGAGTTCATTGGTCTCGACAGTCATGCCAAGAAGCTTGTGCAGGACAAGGAGCTTCTGACCGAAGAGAACAAGGTCTTGGTGGGGAATCTTCACACCATCAAGGATCAATTCAACACAATGCATGACCAGCTGAGGACGTTGATCAAGGCGAACAATACCCTAATAGCGGAACAGGCTGTTATCAAACAGACAGCCATCAAGGAGTATGAAGAGTCGCCTACCTTGACCGATAAGATTATGGCCCAGTTTGCTGAGGGGGTTGAAGCTTATCGAGAGAAGGCTCGGACGAAGCTGGTCGATACTGGGTTAGACGCCTCAATCCTTGACTCTTCCAATGAGGAATCCGAGGCCGAAGCTAGTGATGGTTCGCCTTAATGTATGATTTTCGTACTTGTAATTTTTCCTTTTTTAGTTTTGTAATTCGCTCGATCCGTTAGGCTGATGGTATATGTGTCCGAAGCCTGTCTGATCGGGAATTGTAAAATAGATTTGATATGAATGAAATAGTATAAGTTTTATTAGTTGTTATCACGATTAGTTTTGCTTCTGACTTTTATCGAACAGTTAAGTCATTTTTGACTGTCTGATCCATTTATGCCTGAAGCATACATGATCGGATTTATAACTTTATCAAACAGTTATACTTGTGGTGTTTACCGATCAGTTAAGTTCTTTCAGACTGTCTGATCATTTTACGCTCAAAGCTTATCTGATCAGATGTGTAACTTTGTCAATCAGTTATCTTTGTGACCTTTGCTGATCAGTTAGGTCCTTCCGGACTGTCTGATTAGTTTACGCCTGTTGCATGTCTGATTAGTAAAGTAATGCGAATTTAAATGAAGCATAAGTATTCCTCGAAGAGAAGTTTTTATTTCATTGATAAATTACATAGGTTACATAAGTAAAGGGAAGAATAGACATGCATTTACTGGTAATATTTTCTAAGTCTTCCAGCATGCCATGTATTCTTTACCTCAGATCCATCCATAGCTCGAAGCTGGTAAGTCCCTGGCTTCGGCACCTCCATTACCTCGTAAGGCCCCTCCCAGTTAGGCATTAGCTTGCCTGTGTTCTGGGGGGTTGATGCCTCTGACTCCCGAGGCACCAAATCTCCTACCTCAAACCTCCTCAACTTCACCTTCTGGTTGTAGTGTCAGGCTGTTCTCTGCTGATAAATAGCCAACCTCAATATAGCAGAGTCTCGAGCTTCATCCAGGAGATCTAAATTTGTTTTCAGGCCTTCATCATTGTATAGTTCCTTGTATTGACAGACTCGAAGAGTGGGGGACCCGACCTCAACTGGTATGAGTGCATCGGTCCCGTATGCTAGTCGAAATAGAGAATCTCCCGTTGTTGTTCTCGGAGTAGTCTGATATGCCCATAGAACGCTGAGTAGTTCTTTAGGCCACCGACCCTTTAACTCTTCCAACCTCCTTTTTATCCCGTTGAGTAGGGTTCGGTTGGTTACTTCTACGTGACCATTCGATTGAGGGTGAGCGACTGAGGTATTGCGGTGTTGAATTCCCAACTCTTTCAAAAAAACTTTCGAACTTGGAGCCCACAAACTTTCTGCCATTATCAGAGACCACTGCCATCGGGATGCTGAAACGGTAAACAACTCCTTCCTTGAGAAATTTCAAGCATTCTTGTTCGGTGATCTTCTGTAGTGGTTTGGCTTCGACCCATTTTGTCATGTAATCGATAGCCACAATTACAAATCTGACTTGCCCCTTAGCCTTCGGCAGAGGCACTAGCATATCGATTCCCATACAGTGAAAGGAATCGGGGATAAGACGTAATACAACTCTTCGGGAGGTTGGTGTGGGATGGTGTTGTTCAGCTGACACTTGGGATACCTTCTGATGAATTCCTTGGCCTCGGTGTAGATAGTCGGCCAGTAATACCCTTACCTCAGAATCTTGTGTGCCAGTGACTTGGCCCCCATGTGATCCCCACAAATCCCTTCATGTACTTCCCAAAGGGTGTAGTTCGCTTCTGACGGTGTTAAGCACTTGAGCAGTGGAGAGCTGAAAGCTCTTCAGTATAGATCCCCATCAATGAGGACGAAGTTTGAGCTCCGGTGTTTGATCTTTCTTGCTAGGATGAGATCGGAAGGTAGAACCCCTTCGGCCAAGTAATAGATGTATGGCGTAAGCCAGCAGTCCAGCCGATCAACACATAGTACCTCCTCTGTCGGGACACTTGGCTGTTCCAATACTTCCAGATATACCGATCCGCTGAAGGAGCTTGGTTCTATCGTTGCAAGTCCAGTTAAGGCATCTGCCACTGTGTTGTCGGATCGATCCACTCCCTGACAGCTGACTGAACTGAAGTATGCCAATTTACTTTTAGCTTCGGCTAAATACCTCATCATTCTTGCCCCCTGGGCTTCATACTCCCCGATATCTGTTTGATGACCAACTGTGAATCACTATAGATGACAAGATTTTGTACTTCTAGGCTTCGGGCCAACTTCAGCCTGGCTAGAATGGCCTCATACTCTGCTTCGTTGTTGGTCGCTTTGAACTGGAATCTAATTGCTTGTTGGACTTTAAACCCTTCAGGGCTCGTTAGTATGACCCCGGCACCACTGACGTCCGAGGTTGATGAGCCATCAATATATAGGGTCCATGAAGTCCTCCCGTGTTGTGTTTCGGTCACCGACCCCACATCCGGTTCTAAGAACGTATATTCCATGAAGAAGTCGGCCAGTGCCTGCCCTTTGATTGCTGTCTGGGGTAGATACTCTAATGCAAACTGTGGTAATTCCATTGCCCGTGCTGTTAGTCTTCCCGAAACCTCTGGTCGATGTAGGATTGTCTTCAACGGCTGATCTGTGTATACCACCACCACCCTGCCCTGGAAATAATGCCGAAGTTTTTTGCTCGCTATGATCAAAGCGTAGGAAAATTTTTCCAGATTCGGGTATCGAATTTCTGCATCTCGGAGCACATGGCTGACGTAGTATACTGGGAACTGATTTCCCCCTTTGTCCCGAACTAATGCAGCCCCTACCGCTATTGAACTCGCTGCCAGATATAGATATAAAGGTTCCAAAGGGATCGGTTTCATTAGCAGTGGTGCCGAAGATAAATACTATTTGATCCCTTGGAACGCGTCTTCGCACTCCGAAGTCCATTAGAAACTTTTCTCGTTCTTGGGCCCTTTCAAAGTGTCAAAAAATGGTAGGCATCTCTTTGCCGATTTGGAGACAAATCTTCGTAGGGCCGGGATCCGACCTGTCAGTCTTTGTACATCTTTATAGGACTTTAGAGATTTCATATCCAGGACCGCCTGGATCTTCTCTGTTTTTCTTCGATTCCCCTTTTGCTGAACAAATACCCTAGGAATTTTCCCGATCCCAATCCGAACGTGCACTTGGTCGGGTTCAACCTCAGCTTGCGTCCTCTAACTGTCTCGAAGCAGTTCTCTAGATCTTCAAGATGGTCACGGACTGACATGCTTTTTACGATCATGTCGTCTACGTAGACCTCCATACTTCTCCCTAGTTGCTTCATGAATAAGAAGTTCATCATTCGCTGATAAGTCGCCCCTGCATTCAATAGCCCGAAGGTCATCTTCCGACACGCATATATTGCCCGATGCATGATGAAACTAGTCTTCGAGATGTCTTCCTTACTCATTAAAATCTGATGGTATCCTGAGAACGCGTCCATGAAGCTCAGCATACCGTACCCTGAAGGGGCGTCTATCAACTGATCTATGTTGGGCAATGGGTAGAAGTCTTTCGGACACGCCCTATTTAGATCGGTGTAATCGATTCATAGCCTCCACTTTCCGTTCTGCTTCTGGACCAAGACTACGTTGGCCAACCACTCCGGGTAATCGATTTCGAAGATAAATTCGGCTTCCAAAAGTTTGGCAATCTCTTCATCAATGATTTTCTGTCTTTCTAGGGCGAAAATTCTTCGCTTCTGTATGATTTGTTTTTTGCTTGGGTCCACATGTAATCTGTGTAGGGCCACCAATTCGTTTACCCCTGGCATATCACTCGACTCCCGTGCGAAGATGTCGGCGTAGACTTGGAGCAATTCTATCAATCATGTCCTGAACAGTTCTGCTAACCCCAACCCGATCTTGACCCTTTTCGCTGAATTCCCTGGCATCAGTTCTATATCCTCGGTTTCTTCGGCCGGTAGAGCAAGCGGTTTTGTGCTCCTTTAAGTGAATGGCTCTATTTTGATGGCCATTGTCTGTTTCTATTTACTGACTCCGACCCCTGAGGAAATCAAGCTTTTTCGGTAGCACCTTCGGGCAATATCCAAATCTCCTTTTACCTCCCCGATCCCGTTCGGTGTTGGAAACTTGATTTTAAAGTGGGGTATGGAAGTCACTGCTTGCAAGGCTGCTAAGGTCGATCTTCTGAGGATTGCTTTGTACGCCGAATCTACCTGGACTACGAAAATTTTGACTATTATTTTGACCTGATTGGGTGAGGCAGCTCGATGGTACCAGACACATACACCGGGTCTCTGCTAAAACCGTAAAAGGGTCATTCGCCTCCCAAATCCATCTTCTTCCCTTGCTGGTCAAGCCTTTGGTAGGCATGAGTATATAGGATGTCGACCGAGGACCCGTTGTCTATCATCATCCTCTTCATATCCACTATCCCGACCTGAGCCGTTATCACCAGTGCGCCGTCATGTGGCTCGATGAGGTCTGTGGGGTAGTCCTCATCCGAGAAGGAGATAAACGTACCCGGATATGCCCGATCCTTTCTAGTAGTTGACCCCGTAATCGACAACACTGCCTCGAGATGCCCACTCCTTTTCTTTCCAGTTACCCACCCAATTGAGCCGCCTGATATCACATCAATTATGCCTCGGGCTGGCGGATTCTGTGGAGGCTGGATGTCCTGATCGTGATCCCTGCTTTCCTCTCTTGGTGCCATCGCGTTACCCCGTTCGGCTACATACTGTATCAACTATCCATTTTGAACGTTCTTCTCTATCATGTCCATCAGGTGGGTGCATGCCTTTGTCGACTGCCCGATACTCTGATGGTATTCACAAAACTTGTCTCGACCCCTCCTCCCTAGTTTGGTTCACCTCGAGCAGGGCTCATAGAACGGTTTATTTTTTATCTCGTCCAAAATCTTCACCCAATCCGTAGTGAGGGGGGTGTAAACTTTGCTGACATTACGATTAGGTAATGGGGGTCGGCTGCTTCCTGATCCTCCATTATAAGTCTTTTTACCCGAATTATCCGACCTCCACTGGTTGTTATCCGAGCGCTGATAACTCGGTTTGTCCTGATCCTTTAATTTCTTGTAAGATTGAGAGTGTGGTTTGATATTTCCCATGGCCTCCTCTATCGCGATAAACCCTTCAGCCCTATGGAAGGCTTCGGTTAGATCTGCAGGTGGGCTGATTACCAAATCCTTCATCAGCTTCTTTGACCTCCCGATATCCAGGCTCGTTGTGAAGAATCCCAAAGCTTGTGGGGAGTTCAACTCGGCTACTGATCCCACAGCCTCCCGAAACCTTTTTACATACTGACCCAGGGTTTCGTCCGACTTCTGTCTGACCTGCATTAAGGATGCTGTTATTTTTCCTCGTCTCCTGTTGCTTCCGAACCGAGCATGGAACTTCTCCCAGAGATCATTCCTCGACCTGATCGATCCTGCTGCCAAAGTCCCCATCCATTCCTGGGAGCTCTTTTTCAAGGTTGTGGGAAACATATGACATTTGGCCACGTTCGAGTGTCTGTAGTAAGACATCAGACGATCATATCCATCTGAATGATCATACGGATCCCCTAACCCGTCGTACGTGTCCATAGGGGGCATCTTCTTCTTCGGATCGGCTGTGACTCGGTTGATCTCTAGTGAGAAGGGCGATCTAGGGCATCTTAAAGAGGTCCCCGTCGAAATTTTAGCTGCTAGTAGTTTCTCCAGTTCCGCGACTCTTCAGGCGAGGGGATCGGCCTCCCCTTTATGAGGGGACGAATGATGTCTGTCCCTCTTGTATTCGGGGGACGCGATCCTCCTCTTTTGATCCGACCTTCCCGGGTGTCTGGATTTTCTGTTGTCTGATCTACTCCTCCTTCGACTTCGTAATTCTCGAGAACGACTCCGTGGTCGGCTCCTTTCGTTTCTAGCCTCATCCCGTCAAGGTGATCGGGATCGGCTAGGGCGTCTGCGCCTCTTCAAACAGGCCTCCTGCTCTTCGGTCATTTTAGCCATCTGGGCTTCGAGTTCTTCCTCACGCTGGTCTCGACTGCCGTCTCCTTTTTCTTGTCTTGCGAGGGCCCGAAAGTGATTCTCATCGGCCTGACTCGCTTGAAGGGGTGTGTGTTGACTGTCATGGAAGAGCTTACATCGGAGAGAAGGGGCTGGTATCTCTTCAACCTCCAAAATTTTAGACCCAAGTCGATCCTTAACCGACCCCCTCACCTGTGTGGTCTGGTGTGACTGCTGGGTCTTTGCCTTTTCCTGGGCAGAGGCATTATTTTCTTTACTCGCCATATTCCTCTGCCGGAAAAACTAGTTGTGATTGCCAAAAAAGCACTAAGCCCGCCTTCTAGCGCCAATGTTAACGCCAAGTTTTGCCTGCGTGTCCAATCATAGAATCCACGCGCTAAAACCTGCACAATAACGGATCACACAGAAGCTTGATGGCCGTGCCGCTGGGGGATAGCTCCGGTGTGAGAATAAGTATAGGCCGTTCACAAGGTTTAACAATGGAGGCTAAGTGTTTAGTGCTCAACAATAGGTATTACCTATTAATTGTAACCTTGGCCTTGTATTTATAGTACTCTCACCACCTTAGAATCCCTCTCCGAGTCGGAATAGGACTCCTAAATATCTAAGTTACCTATATTTGGGTCCAACACAATCTCCTTAAAAGGTGCAAGTAGAATCCCTTTCCAATACTACCTTTAGAGATACCTTATCAATATATGATTAGGGTTAGGACCCTTAACCACGTAATCCCCTTATCACTCCCAACTCTGTATGTGGGCCGTCCGACTGCACAGGCCCATCCCAACAAGCATCATAAGCACCGGTCTGGGCCTCGACCCAAAGGACACGAAGGCCCGACCCCGACCTCCTTGATCACAATCAAATCCCGACCTCTGGGGCTCGGGTATCCGAACCCGAACATCCCTGACCTCCTATACGCCTTCGGCCATATCGGCCCAACTTCATCAATTCCAGCCCAGGCCTACAGTCAACATGATGGTCGGTAAAACACTCTCGAACAATTCGTATACATTTATTGCATATCTTAACTTGCGGGGGAAAATTTGTTGCTCACCCTTGCTAAATAAAATATTTCAGGTAGGAATGAAGAGGCCAGCGGATCAAAGAAGAACAAAGGCAAAGGCAAAGTACTGGATTAGTTATAATAAACATTATTATTATGTTGTATTTGTGAACCCTTTCTGTATAACTAAAGGGTATGTTTGTAATGTTAAGGTTAGAGAACATGGGGTAATGTATTGATTATATTAGTTAATGGAGTGTATGTGCCTATTTATAATTAAATGGGTAGTTAGATGTTATCTATATTGTGGATCGTGAGCATGAAACTCGGGGGTCAGGTAACCCGGATTTGTGGGTGTCACAGGTTGGTATCAAAGATATAGGTTATAAACCTTAAGTGGGGTGGGGGAAAACCTTAGGATTATAACCACACGCGAGATAGAGAAAACTCATTTAGAGTTCTAAGTGAGAGATTGTCGAAGTGCATCAATAATGAGATATGTGGACATATAGTGTGAGAAGTTTGTACTAATGAAGTACTAATCAAGTTATTTAAACTGATTGTAGGATGTCTGGAGAAGATCAAATTAGTGCGGAGATGCTAGCGGCTGTTGCATCAATGCCAGAAGCTGGGGTTCCAGTGCAAATCGAATCAGTTGAGAAGGTGGGAGAAGATGAACCTATGATCAATCTAGGGAGTGATCATGACGATTATCCCAAAATGTATCTGAGTGGTGATGAGGAGCATAGTCTGAGCAAGCTAGGGTAAAAAAAAAAGAATAAGACCAAAGTTGGAGAATAAGATTAACTATCGGCAGAAGTACAAGAACTCCAGAGTAAAGTATTTCTCTTAGAGGAGTTATGGAAGACGGACCGAGCGTTATGCGAAATAACTGAAGAACGGAATGAGTTGAAGGCGCAGGTGGAAATGATGAATACTGAAGGTGGTGGATCGTCTGAAAGAACAATCAAGCAGCAGAAAGACAAGAATAAGCGAAAGAGGGACAACGATAGCCCTAATTCTGAAAAGTCAAAACCGAAGAAGAAGTAAGCATGTAGCAAGTGTGGAAAGACTCGCACGGAAGAATGCATGATATGGAAGAACGTGTGCTTCAACTGCAAGCAGAAAGGACATATTTCCCTACATTGTCCTAAGCCGAATATGAGGAAGTGTTATTCATGTGGGAGAACGGGTCACGGATTCAACAAGTGTCACATCAAGAAGAAGACTGGTGAAGGGAGTGGGCGATAGACAACTTAGAGATATGCAGTAGTATCTTTTGGTAATAGGTTATGATAGTAATGGTTGTAATATCGAGAATGGTGTGTAAGCATATATAAATATAAATATGTTTATATGAATGAAATCATTATTTTCTATATGAATATAAGATTAAGATTAATTTATGTGTTCTTAAAACTCATACTTATGGTAAGTTAATAACGCATAATTATATGAAATGTTTTGAACCCCTCGGCGAATGGACGCCAAAGGTCTGACTAGGATAAGTTCATACACTCATATAATTGTGGCAAGTTCTTGAACTCATAAGTGTGGTAAGTTTGACGAACTGGTAATAACTATGTGTGAATGGAGAATTGCAACTTTTTGTGTTAAGTTGTGTTGTTAATCCTGATATGATTTAAAAAGGGATAGTAATATGTATTAAGTACTAAATGTGATATGAACTATTTGAATAAATATTCGTTTATATATGAGAATTATGTGTTGAATTCTTATTGTGTTAAGAATTTGTGTAGAGAAAGAGAATTAATGTAAGATTTTTATTTAAATCAGATAATGCCACCTAGACGACAGAATCGAAATCAAAGGGAAGCAATCGGTGAATAATGAAGGAGGTCAAGATGACCCGATGCAGAATTTTGCAAATATGATAGCCGAAGCTATGGGGAATAGAGCTCCAGCAGAAAGAGGAAGAGCGAGAGAACAACCAGCTGATAGATTAGCTAATTTCAAAGACTTTAAAGCTGTAGGACCACCAGAATTCAAGGGAGCCACGGACCCGATTGAAGTCGAAACTTGGGTGAAAGAGATGGAGAAAGAATTCATCATTGCTCGTGTGGCAGAAGAGCAAAAGATAGCTTTTGAAACTTATCTGATGAAGGGAGAAGCCAATTACTGGTGGGAGACGAATCAAGTGAGAGCTGGTACAGCTGAGGTGACTTGGACAAGATTCAAGGAGTTGTTCTTTGAGAACTACTTTTCACCGAGTATGCAAGCTTGGATGGAAGTTAAGTTCTTAGAACTAAAGCAAGAGAATATGTCGGTTTTTGAGTATGCGGTTTAATTCAACGAATTAGTGAGATTTACACCACATCAGGTGGACACAGAGGTGAGAAAAGTAAGAAGATTTAAGAATGGGCTAAATTCGGGGATATTCAACAAGGTAGCAGTATTACAGATCAATACGTTCACGGCTTTGATGGAGAAGGCGTTAATTGCTGAAGGAGTGAGCGAAGCTGCATCTTGATTTCATCAGGAGAAGAAGAAGAAGACAAGTTGTGACGCCCTCAAATCCGGGTTACCTGACCCCCGAGTTTGGTGTTCACGATCCATAATATAATAACATCTAACTACCCATTTAAATATAAATAGGAATACATAAGTCATTAACAGAGATTGTTAATACAATAGTTCCAGGTTCTCTAACCTTAACATTACAATCATACCCTTTAGATATATAAAAAGGGTTTACAATACAACATAATATTAATAATGTTCATTATACTAATCCAGTACTTTGCCTTTGTTATTCTTTGATCCACTGGCCTCTTCGTTCCTAGCTAAAATATTTTATTTAGCAAGAGTGAGCAACAAATTTTCCCCGCAAGTTATGACATACAATAAAGGTATAGAAATCAATATCAAGTCTGGTCACATTTTCTGCAACAATAATCCGATAATGAAATGGTACAACCCTTTCAAGGTTTTCTACAATATTTGAATGAATAATCAAGAATTAATTCTACGAAATAGCAAAGTGGAATTTTTCCAGATTTATGTTGAGCGATCTGTTGGATCTTGAACTTCTCTTCTCAGGTATATATTAAAGTTTTACTTTGACATATACGCAGGTGTATCAAATAACCATAAAGATTAAATCATACCCCTCTACAAGTACTTAGAGCCGGTCAACTCTTTGTACCCTTATGCATAATACTTAGAGTCGCACAAGAATGGCTTGAATATCGACTAAAAATGTTCCTTTATATAAAAGGTTGTTCTTCTCGGCCTCGTAATCAAGATTTGATTTAACAACGAAATTCAATGATTTCAATTTCTATTTACTTATCGATCTAGCCGAAATAATTGGCATCGATCTGTCAATAACAATTGAATTCTCTTCTCGAATCTATCAAGTTCTAACAAATGTTCGTCTAGCCAGAATAATTAGCTAAGACCTTTCTCAACATAATTTGACAATAAACAAGAATTATCTGTACTGTCAATCTTAGCTTCTACGGATATGAATATCCAACAACAGTTATTCTATGAATATATATTTTTCAAATCAGTTATTCAATTTGAATTATTAAACATGCACTAACTGCGAATAATCAATAATAAATTCTTGGACGTGGTATAATTAACCACTATAATAATTGAATGAACATAACTCAAGGTTGAGTTAGGAAACTTGCCTTCTCCGCTGATTACAGCTACACGATAAACTTATATGCGTTTGAAAGACTTATAACCAATAATATCGGTCTCACAATTAGCACAATATTTCATAACACGTAACATTGTAATTCACAGTCAAACTTCTCCTAGGCACAATACCACATAGCCACATCAGTGTTTATAACCTATATAAACACTTAACAAGTCTAACTATTTCGGTCTGGTTGGACTTCTGTCCAATCTCGGTGTTCTGGTCACCCTATCCGACAATTAGCACATTTATTATCAATTAAATTTGGTTTCTAAGCTTTAATATTAATTTAGATAAGTCATATATCATTTATAATATTTTTCAGAAGCTTTTAAAAATTTATAAGCAATTATTATAATTTATAATAAGTTTTCAAACAGCTAAATCATTTTTAGATGATTTAATTATCAAATAATCTTATCATCATTAATATTTAATAATATAAAAATATTAATGTTATATTTGTCAAAATATTAAAGTTATTATTAATAACTTAAAATATTTTTAAATCATCAATATTCTAGTTAAATGATTTTTAAATTAATTAAAATTATTTTTAAACCATCACCATTATTATTTAAATATTAATGAAATTATTGTCAAAATATTAAAAGTCATTAATTATAACTTAAAATATTTTTAAATCATTTTTAAATGATTTTAAATCAATAAAATTATTTTTAATTCATTTATTTAATATAATAATTAAATAAATCCAACATCATTAATATTAATTTATTAATAAGAATTCTAAAAATTATTGAAAATTATATTTTATAATTCAAAATATTTCCTAACACTTTATTCTTATTTAAAATGATTTTTAAATCAATAAAATCATTTTTAACTTATTTATTTAATTAAATAAATCTAATATCATTAATATTAATTTATTAATGAAAATTCTCCAAAAATATTAAACGTCACATTTTATAACTCAAAATATTTATAAATACATTATTCTTATTTAAAATGATTTTTCATAATATTAAATCATTTTTTCTAATTTATGTAATACACTAATTAAATAAATTAAATACCTTTAATATTTAAATAATTATAAATATTAAAGAAAAATATTCCAATTGGTCAAAAATTATTTTTCATAATTGAAAATAATTTTTAAAACCATTTTTAATAATTTTTAGAATTTATTTCTATTTTTAAATAATTTTCAGAAAATCAGAAAATAAAAATTATTTAAACCGTCGTTATAGGGTTTTACCGACACAAAGCGTCGCTTTTGGTGTTCTTGAGCTCAAGAACACTGACAGCTTCGTGTTTAACATTACATGTTTAACTAGCTTAATTGCTCAGTTTAAAATCATTTATGGGCTTGATAGAACCTGGATCTTGTAGCTGAAATATAACACTACAATAACTAGTCATCATCTAGGTCATAACACAACATAACATGAAGATCTGGGCTTTCAAATTACCTGTCAGGCGGTTTCTGGGTTTTCCCAGAAACCTAGGAGTTCGTCTAGGCACTTTCTAGGTAATTTTAATCTAAATTATGTTCATGATTTTGATGGTTTTATGGTTCAAACTAGTAGTATGAATGACAAAGAATAACGACATATTACGATCCCAGTCCAACAACAACCGATTCACAAGTTACAGCTTGGTCAAAGGCTGTCAGACAAATTGCTCATAGTGTTTCTGGGTTTTTCCAGAAATAGCAAACATGATCAGCATGCCTAGTTTGACGACATGTTACGTTCAATCCGTTGATGATTTAAGGTATCTAAAGGTCATAAGCTCTAGTACACATTACAGGCTACATATGGATTACAACAACAACATCAAACATTTAATAATCTGACAGATAGTGGCCTCCAAATATCTTGTCAGACGCTGATTTTCACTTTCTGGGTTACCCAGAAAGTTCATGGTCAACGTCAGTCAACTCACTTTGACCATATCGTGCAATCTGGACATAAAATGGCTGTGATTCCACTTCTAGATTACATTCCTCATGTCAAACTACCGATCCAAAACATAAAGGAAGAATAATAAAAAACAGACACAGATCTGTGGCTCCTAACATTAGCTTGTCAGACCACAAATCGTGTTCTTGACAGTTTTGGAAAAACTCAATTTTAAAGTATTTTGATGCTATGGATCTATGTTCTATCAACATAGATCATCATTAAACATCATCTAACAAATATCTAAACACATATTTTTTCTTAGCAACATGTATCAAAAATAAAATTAGGTTTATACCTTCTAGCTCTCAATTCTCGATCTAAGCTCTCCAATATGTTATTAGGTGATGTAGGAACTGATATTGGGACTGAATTACTTATGATTTTCTTAGGTTTAGGAGAGAGAGAGAGAGTTGGTGAGAGCTAGAAAGAAAAATGAGCTTATTTTGCATTCTTTCTCTCTTAATCTATATATATTGCTTGACATGTTGCTAGATTTGATAAATTCAGCTGGCATTGCTGGAGATTTATGTTCGAAAGTCAAATTAGTGGTTCACCAACTAAAGGTATTGGTATTTTTACAAGTAACCATTTAAAGAATATAAAAAAGGCATTTTGGTCATTTACAAAATAAATTTAATGGCATACTTGGAATTTGTACAAACCCTTAGGGTTTAACCCTAAGGTCCTAACCCTTAGGTTTTAAAACATTAGTTTCCAAAATTTCTAATTAGGGTTTTAATTAGAAAAATAAAATTTCTAAATTACAATTAGGGTTTGTAAAATAGATATTAAAAGAACTAAAACATACTTAGGATTTTTAATCATATTTAAGTTTAATAAACACCTTAGAGTTGCCAATTAGGATTAGGGTTTCCTAATTTAGGGTTTAGGATTCCCGAATATGAAATTAGGGTTTCTCGACATTCGTTTAGGGTTACTAACTACATTAGGGTTTCTAAACCTGAGATTAGGGTTTCTAATCCCTTATTAGGGTTAATTAATTTTAAACCTTATCCGATCAATCATTGATCAATAAATCTCTTCGGTACAAACACGTACTCATTAATATAATTATATTAAACATATTTTCTATCGAATCCCTATCCAGAAATTAGGGTTAGGGTTTCTAAAGCTGTTAAGCACACCTCTACTCTAAATTTATTAGTTAATACACGAATTGACCTTCTTGAGACTCGTATCACAGATACTTGTCACAAAATTGATAATCATTATTAATATTAATAAAAAAAAAATTATTCGTAAAATTTTGATTATTCGAAATCTCGGGTTATCACATTCACCCCTCCTTAAAAGGATTCCGTCCTCGGAATCACCGCTTTCTTATTCTCTACAATCTTTTAAAGTTGTATCATCAATTCATTCTTATCAACACAATATTAATTTTCTGTCTCATATTCTAACCTATGACTTGAATCTATAAAAGAAAACAATTCACACTAATTATCTAACTCAATATTACTCGCGTATTTTAAGTATTAAGTGAAATCGTTACCTGTCGCCACCTCCTGAGTAGCCACTGCATCCTGCGTCGTCATGTTGAATGTACGGGTCGTTGGTCTTCCTGGATGTGCAGGTTCTCGAATTGCCAAGGTTCCGCCACCGGGTCCCTTGTTGACACTTTCCTTCTCAGCATTCCTCTTTGGATAGTTCTGTACCAGAAGATCTGTCGATCCGCACGCAAAGCAACCTTGTATCTTCTTCGGATTTGGGCAATTGGACGACGTGTGTCCTTCTTGTCCACATTTATACCAGACTCCATTCTTCTTTAGACAAACTCCTGCATGATTTTTCCCACACGTTGCAAATGACTCCCTCCCTTGCTTATTTCCATCAGTCTTACTACCTAATTGGGTATTCTCACTCCACTTCCTCTTATTAGGGTTACAACCACCACTGCTTCCACCATCATTTGCCTTCTTCTTCTTATCCTGATGAAATCGAGATGCAGCTTCGCTCCCTCCTTCAGCAATTAACGCTTTCTCCATTAAAGCCGCAAATGTATTGATCTGCAATACCGCTACCTTGTTGAATATCCTCGGCTTCAGTCCATTCTCGAATCTTCTAGCCTTTCTCGCCCCTGTGTCCACCTAATGAGGAGCAAATCTCGCTAACCCATTGAATTTGGTAGCGTATTCTGTTATCGACATGTTCTCCTGCTTCAATTCTAGAAATTTAACTTCCATCCTGGATTGCATTCTCGGCGAGAAGTAGTTCTCAAAGAACAACTCCTTGAATCTTGTCCACAACACCACCGCTGTACCAGCTCCAGCCTAATTAGTCTCCCACCAGTAATTGGCTTCTCCCTTCATCAAATAAGTTGTGAAAGCCGTATTTTGCTCTTCCACCACTCGCGCAATGACGAATTCTTTCTCCATCTCCTTCACCCAACTTTGGGCTTCAATCGGATCTGTGGTTCCCTTGAATTCTGGCGGTCCTACCGCTTTAAAGTCCGTGAAGTTAGCCAATCTATCAGCTGGCTGATTTCTCACTCTTCCTCTTGCAGCTAGAGCTCTATTTTCTATAGCTTCGGCTATCATATTTGCAAAGTTTTGCATTGGGTCAACTTGACTTCCTTCGTTATTCACTGACTGTTCTTCTCGTTGGTTTCGATTCTGTCGTCTAGGCGGCATGATCAGATTTAAATAAAAATCTTATATTAATTTTTTTTCTTTACACAAATTCTTAACACAATAAGAATTTAGAACATAATTCTCATATAAACGCATATTTATTCAAATAGCACATTTAGTACTTAACACATATTACTATCCCTTTTTAAACCATATCAGGATTAACAACACAACTTTACACAAAAAGTTGCAATTCTCCATTCACACATAGTTATTACCAGTTCGTCAAACTTACCACACTTATGAGTTCAGGAACTTGCCACAATTATATGAGTGTATGAACTTATTCTAGTCAGACCTTTGGCGTCCATTTGCTGAGGGGTTCAAAACATTTCATATAATTATGAGTCATTAACTTACCATAAGTATGAGTTTTAGAACACACAAATTACTCTTAATCTTATATTCATATAGAAGATAAAGATTTCATTCATACAAACATATATATATTTACATATGCTTAAACATCGTTCTCGATATTACAACACTTAATATCATAAACTTCTACCAAAAGATACTATCACATATATCTAAGTTGTCTACCGACCACTCCCTTCACCAGTCTTCTTCTTGATGGGACACTTGTTGAATCCGTGACCCGTCTGCCCACATGAAAAACATTTCCTCATATTTGGCTTAAGACAATGTAGAGAAATATATCCTTCCTACTTACAGTTGAAACAAACATTCTTTCACATCATGCATTCTCCCGCGTGAGTCTTTCCACACTTGCTACATGTTTGCTTCTTCTTCGAGTTTGACTTTTCAGAATTAGGGCTATCATTGTCCCTCTTTCGCTTATCCTTGTCTTTCTGATGCTTG
Organism: Panax ginseng; assembly: GCA_020205605.1. Classification (NCBI taxonomy): domain Eukaryota; kingdom Viridiplantae; phylum Streptophyta; class Magnoliopsida; order Apiales; family Araliaceae; genus Panax; species Panax ginseng. The sequence goes on along the minus strand of CM035136.1, from coordinate 81,924,944 downwards.
ATGGTTCCTTCAGACGATCAACCACCTTCAGTCTTCATCCTTTCCACCTGCGCCTTGAGCTCGTTCTGTTCTTCAGTCATTTCGCATAACGCTCGCTCCGTCTTCCATAACTCCTCTAAGAGAAACAATTTACTCCGGAGTTCTTGAATTTCTGCCGATAACTGATCTTGTTCTTCAACTTTGGTCTTATTCTTTTTCTCCACCCTAGCTTGTTCAGACTCTGCCTCCTCATCTCCACTCAGATACATCTTAGGATAATCGTCATGATCGCTCCCCAGATTGACCATGGGTTCATCTTCTCCCACCTTCTCAACTGATTCACTTTGTCCTGGCACCTCGGCTTCTGGCACTGGTGCAACAGCCGCTTGCATCTTCGTACTCATTTGATCTTCTCTAGACATCCTACAATCAGTTTAAACAACTTGCTTAGTACTTCACTAGTATAAAATTTTCACACTATGCGTACACTTATCTCACATTAATGCACTTCGGCAATCCCTCACTTAGAACTCTAAATGAGTTTTCTCTATCTCGCGTATTGTTATAATCCTATGGTTTTTCCCCACCCCACTTAAGGTTTATAACCTACAGCTCTGATACCAACCTGTGATGCCCCCAAATCCGGGTTACCTGACCCCCGAGTTTGGTGTTCACGATCCACAATATAATAACATCTAACTACCCATTTAAATATAAATAGGAATACACTACACCAAAAATGGCCTCTAGCGAAGGAATTTTTGTGAAGGAATTTCTTCCTTCACATGAGGAGCTTTATAACGAAGGAACGGTGAAGGAAAAAAATATAGTGACAATATAGTTATTAGCGAAGGAAACATCTTTCACAATTTATATTTTTTCTCTCGCAAAATTGAGGTGATAGAAGTATTTTTGGTTCCAATTTATGATGAAAATTTGCGAGGAAAAAATCTATTAGTGAAGGAATTATTACTCACTATATATTATTGTTCAGAAGTTTTTTTATGAGAGATAAAATTGGTCACTATTTTGTTCTAAATAATTTTTTTTATAATTAATTATGGTAAATATAAATACACTAATTTTTTTACAATAATAAATTTAGTTTTAATAACACTTTTTATAAATAACTTATAATATCGCATATTTGTTTTAATAAAGTATAAATAAATAACTTTTGACCACAATACACTTCTTTATTTTCCCCTCAATTAGAAGGGTTTCCACTAGCAGAGCCAGAAATTCTTCATATTGAATCCTCTTAAAACAAAAATTCAAAAGAAAGAAAAGAGAATGATGAAAACAAGATTGCTATGGTTCACATTGGGCTTCGGATCCTCAGCAGCTACAATTACCCACTTCGTCTTCAAAGATCTTTGGGTCAATCGCCAAATTGTCTCTATATACTTCTTATTTTTCCTCTTTTTCCTTTAATTTTGCACAATACATTGTAATTTATACACAATTATGTATATAAATAATTTATATGAAATTTGTGGTTTTTATCAGATTTTTTTATTGTTCTTTGAAGCTTAGCGGTTTGAGGCTCTAGTTGATCGCTAAAGTTTACAAAAGAACTCGATTCAGTTTAAATTCGGATTTGATATAAGGAGATGAAAATAGTTGATTTGAAGGTGAAGAATCCATTATTTGAATAGAGATTCAAGGAACTTGAAGCTAAAGAGAAGAAAATGGGTTTTGCTAAAAGAGCACTTGAATAAAAAAAAAACAACTTGATGATCAGATTCGGGAACTTGAATTGAAAGAGGTTAAAGTCAAAAGGGTTATCAACAGGAGGATTGCAACAAGAATTCAAATAAGAATAGCAATCATAGAGGTAACCCATGTATTTTCATTATGTTCATGCCCAATTAAGTGAAATTATATGTAAATGTTGATATAACTGTTATATCTGGTTGTGAATTGGTATGGAGGATGTGTTATAATTGTTATGTGGAGTAATAAGGTTGAAAATTTTGGCTAGAACCATGTCTAAACAACTTTGAAATTATAGGTTTTAAACCTTGCATGTATGATGTTTGAAAATTTTCCTCAAAGAAGTTTAATGCTTAAAAAGTGAGGCTTAAGCAAAGCTTGGGCTAGGTATTAGTTATGATTGTTTTGAAATGAATTAGTTATGATTGTTTTAGCGAGGTTGGCTTATTGGGAATTATGTTATATTTTAGGTTCTTTCTGCCCAAAAAATGTATTCTTGGAAGTTGGTTCTTTGTTTTGATGAATCAGATTAATCTTTTAAATGAACTTGAAAGCATTAGTATCTTTAAGTTTAGAACTCGAGAATAAGTAGTGTTGATTCAAAGTGTACAATCAAAGATAGTTTCGAAACTTGTGCTTCTTGTTTTCCGCATCATGTACATGAGTCCAACTTTTCCCCTTAAAACGTATTTAAAGTAGGGTTATCATTGGATATGAATGAAGGAAATCTTGCCCCACCATCTAGTACACTCATTATACAATGCAATGGTCTTTATATGTACAATCTATCTAGAGAATTGATTCGTTGGCTTCTCGATCTTTGGCATGACAACTTTAAATGTTGTGTCTTTAGGGCTTCAATCTCTTTCCTAATTTACTTATGTGGTATTAAAGCCATTCCAATTAGTGATTATTTAATGGAATTCTCAAAGAGTGTAATTGAATATTAGATATGTTTATTCTCATGCATTAATAATTGTCAGGAAATGTCTTACTAAAGTTGTCTCCTTCTTGTCCAGATAAAGATGGAAATTTTCCACCCTTAAAAACCAAGTTTTATGCTACTAAACTATAGTAATTGCTATTGCCTTCATTATTGCACCTTTTGTATATTATGTAACATCTAATTTGATTTATTTATTTTCCCTTTTTTAAAGACGGTGGTCTAGCCTTCTCTTTGTATTCACGATGTTGACTATCCATTCCCTATTCTCAAGTGAATATTTGAGATAATAGAGCGTAGACTTCATGCTACTTGAGCTTATGTTTTACTTTTATGAAACCAGGATTATCAAGTGGAGGCATATCTCGGCATATCTCAGAATGATAGTAAAGAGGTTGCTATTGATAGCGAGTTGCTTATATGTTTTACTTTACAGAAAGAAGAAGGTTGAGAGGATTACACTCTAAACAACTGAAGATCAATCTATTCGAGCTAGTTCTCATTTATTGTATTTTCCCCATTTTATTATTTGTTAAACACTTGAACATCTCTTTCAAGTTATTACTTATACTAGAGTATAGCAGTTTGTTTTATATTATACTGAATTATGATCTAAACCATATTTTGTTTCTTCTAATTTTACTGAAGTTATCCTCAATGATGTTACTAACCCTCCACCTATCCCTTCCCCATATCCACACACATACCATAAAATGAATATGTCTGGTTATGCTTGATATAGATGGTGTTGAAGTAGCCATTATTCATCCTTTATTTCAGAAGCCTTCACTGAAATTAAAATCCTGCCCCTAGGATTAGGTTTCAACAAAAATAGAATAACGATAGTGTATTTGTTACTTATCATGAGTGTATTTGTATTCCTTAGAAATAAATGAGTGTATTTGTTCCTTATCTCTATGCCATAATGTATCGAATTGATTTTTACCAATCTTTTTGACTTGTTTTTATTGAGTTCTTAAATCATTTAGGATAGGAATTTAGTTTAATCGAGAGACCAAGCGTAAATTCCCATTTATTTTCCTCTGCACATGATGGGAGAAATTGTCAAAAAAATCTCTCTTTTTTCTTGGCACCCAAGTGCAACTTATTTTATAGGTAGCTGACCGATTTCTCCCTTCTCTCCGAGTGTAGGTCTGGTGGTACTTTGCTTAAAGCTGCAGAGTCCACTGTAATGGCTTCTCCATGCCTTTGGCATAACTGTGGACAAATCTGTGGAGTTTTCATATGAAGAGCTATCAAAGGCTACTAATAACTTCAATATTTCTTATAAGATAGGTCAAGGTGGCTTTGGTGCTGTTTACTATGCTAAGCTCAGAGGCAAGGTTTGTAATATTTTCAATATTTAACATTACAAGCAGCATGCTGCTCCTTTGAGTTTTATTATAAGTTGTAATTGTCATAACTAAGTTCTTATTACAACAAACCTATATGCATTCTTACCAAATAGTCTGCTACTTTTATTACATGTGGCCTTTCGAATAAGGAAGAAAATAGGTCAAAGGAATGATATCAAATATACATTTTTTTGGTGATCTCCCAAGACTGATGAAGATGCAGAGCATTATGGTAACCTAACTTAGAACCTATACAATTACGTCTAAGGGGTCATGTTCTAACCTGAAGGATAAATGCATTATATACAATGTTATGTAATTTCCTATGTGTTGGGCAATTTATAATACTCAAATTTTGGAAATTATAATATTATTATCTTGAAAAGACTTTTACGGTTTTACCTAGCTCAAGCTGGATCTGAACAAGGAAGCAAGATTTTTATTATCAACCAGAAATAGTACCGATAATGCAGGGTCACACTAACTTGCTCATTGATTACATTTTACGCGTTGTTTCTGTCAATTTCATTTCGTAGATTTACAAACATAAGTCGGTGTTTTTTGGTAGATTTGTATATTCTTATGTTAAATATCATACTATTTTGGTGACTACATATAAAAATATTATATATATATATATATAGAGGAACAAATGCTATATTTCCTCTTGGCATGTGGGATTTGTGCACTTCTAGTCAGTCCATACTTCATTTACTTTTGATGACAAAAAAAATTCAGGATAACTATGTTATTCAAAGCTTTGAGTGTGGTATCACTGCTCAAAATAGTGGTGATTTTGTATGGGAAATAGTATCAGTAACCACTTAATTTACTATATGAGACTTGTGCAATTTATTGCATGTCAGAGTATAAATCGTAATATTGGTGCCACACGGGTTGAAGTTTCTAGGGGAAGAGGAAAGCCATCAACAATTGTTGACAAGGATGAAGGTCTATGAAAGGTGAAACATTACTATAATTATGTATTTATGTTAATTGTTGTATATATATGCATTTATTGTACCCTATGTAGATTTTTCCTTTTATTTCCGGAGTGTAGATGAATGTTATTGAAAATATGTCTACTGTTGATGATTAAATGTCTTCCAAGTTGATGATTTTTTTTATTCTATTACTTAATTTGATATCTAATTAAGTAATAGATATTCTAATTATTTGTATATCTTGTGTTTTGTTGTAAAGACAACCCAGAACCACAAATTTGGGTGATGCTTATTGATGGTCATAATGTCTTTTGTTCAAGTATATATATCTTAGAATTAAAGATTTATGAAGCTACAAGTGAAACGGAGTAGGATTATTATTGCACCATTTGTTCAAGTATCTTACCTATCCATATGTCTACGCATGCTACAGTTGTGTTCAATAAGCATAACTAGAGTGCATTAAGAATTTTAAGACTTTGATGAAGTGGAATCGGTGTGAGACTTTTATTTCTTTGTCCAAGATATGAAATATTAAGTTCCTGGTAGTTTTTTTTGTCAACTATGTGGGCACGTAATAGCTCTCTTAATTTCAGTTCACCAAGTTCATCTTTTCTTATTCCACATTTTATTGAAATTGAATTTTGGTGTTTCTTGTGCAGCTTGAAGTTTACAATAAAAACCTTGATTTCCTTGAAGAAAATGACGATGAAGTGGATCTAACATGGCGTACACTCCATTCATTCTAGTTCATTGTTATTCTTTCAGTTTTTTTATGTTAGTTAATAAATATTGTAAGTACTATCCTTGGGAGTTCAAGTTATAATAACAAATTTTGTACTTATCCTGACTTGAGCATTATCTATTTATATATGCAGTATTAGTTTTAATTATTGGCTCTTTATGAATTAGTTTGAAACAAGTATGACATTTATATTAACTTAAAATATTAAATTTAATATTTATTATAACAACTAATAAAAATAATAGTAATAATAATAAATACGAAATCACTGATTTGAAAAATAATTATAATTTGCAATGAATTTTGATTATTTACCGATTAATTTTTTATTTACAAATTTATAATTTGTGAAGGATTTTACTTGAGAAATGGACATTAAAGAAGGATTATTTCCCTCACTAAAATATTTTTTAGTTAATTAGTTAGTCATTAATGAAGGATTATTTCCCTCAATAATTTGAAGATACATTCTCAATTTACAATTAGTGAAGAAAAATTTTCTCTCGTTAAATAAATTTGTTCTTCGTAATATATTATTTGTGAGGGAATAAAGTTATTCACTAATTTCAAATAATCCTTCTTAAAATATTATTTGTCAAGGAAACTAATCTTTCACTAAATAACAATATTACATTACTAAATACAATTTGTGAAGGAATAAGTTATTCACAATATATCCTTCACAAAAGACATTTAGTTACTACTTAGCGAATGATACACAATTGCGAGGAGGTCTAATGCGAGCACTCGTGTGAAGAAAATATTTCTTCGTAATAAATCACTTGTGAGTGATATAGGGCCTATAGTGAAGGATTTGTCCTTCACTAGAGGCCATTTTTGGTGTAGTGATACATAAGTCATTAACAAAGATTGTTAATACATTAGTCCCAGGTTCTCTAACCTTAACATTACAATCATACCCTTTAGATATATAAAAAGGGTTTACAATACAACATAATATTAATAATGTTCATTATACTAATCCAGTACTTTGCCTTTGCCTTTGTTCTTCTTTGATCCACTGGCCTCTTCGTTCCTAGCTGAAATATTTTATTTAGCAAGGGTGAGCAACAAATTTGTCCCTCAAGTTATGACATACAATAAAGGTATAGAAATCAATATCAAGTCTTCTCACATTTTCTGCAACAATAATCTGATAATGAAATAATACAACGCTTTCAAGGTTTTCTACGATATTCGAATGAATAATCAAGAATTAATTCTACGAAATAGCAAAGTAAAATGTTTTCCAAATTTATGATGAGCGATCTGTTGGATCTTGAACTTCTCTTCTCGGGTATATATTAAAGTTTTACTTTGACATATACGCAGGTGTATCAAATAACCATAAAGATTAAATCATATCTCTCTGCAAGTACATAGAGCCGGCCAACTCTTTGTACCCTATATTATGCATAATACTTAGGTCACGCGCAATGGTCGAATATACGACTAAAACTGTTTCCTTTATATAAAAGGTTGTTCTTCTCAGTCTCTGAATCAAGATTTGATTTAACAACGAAATTCAATAATTTCAATTTCTATTTACTTATCGATCTAGCCGAAATAATTGGCATCGATCTGTCAATAACAATTGAATTCTCTTCTCGAATCTATCAAGTTCTAACAAATGTTCGTCTAGCCAGAATAATTAGCTAAGACCTTTTTCAACATAATTTGACAATAAATAGGAATTATATGTATTGGCAATCTTAGCTTCTACGGATATGAATATCCAACAACAGTTATTCTATGAATATATATTTTTCGAATCAGTAATTCAATTTGAATTATTAAACATGCACTAACTGCGAATAATCAACAATAAATTCTTGGACGTTGTATAATTAACCACTATAATTATTGAATGAACATATCTCAAGGTTGAGTTAGGAAACTTGCCTTCTCTGCTGATTATAGCTACACAACAAACTTATATGCGTTTCAAAGACCTATAACCAATAATATCGGTCTCACAATTAGCAAAATATTTTATAACACGTAACACTGTAATTTACAGTCAAACTTCTCCTAGGCACAATACCACATAGCCGCATCAGTGTTTATAACCTATATAAACACTTAACCAGTCTAACTATTTCGGTCTGGTTGGACTTCGGTCCATTCTCGGTGTTCTTCACCCTATCCGACAATTAACACATTTATTGTCAAGTAAATTTGATTTTTAAGCTTCAATATTAATTTAGATAAGTCATATATCATTTATAATATTTTTCAGAAGCTTTTAATAATTTATAAGCAATTATTATAATTTATAATAATTTTTCAAACACCTAAATCATTTTTAGATGATTTAATTATCAAATAATCTTATCATCATTAATATTTAATAATATAAAAATATTAATATTATATTTGTCAAAATATTAAAGTTATTATTAATAACTTAAAATATTTTTAAATCATCAATATTCCACTTAAATGATTTTTAAATTAATTAAAATCATTTTTAAACCATCACCATTAATATTTAAATATTAATGAAATTATTATCAAAATATTAAAAGTCATTAATTATAACTTAAAATATTTTTAAATCATTTTTCTCATTTTTAAATAATTTTTAAATCAATAAAATCATTTTTAATTCATTTATTTAATATAATAATTAAATAAATCCAACATCATTAATATTAATTTATTAATGAGAATTCTCCAAAAATATTGAAAATTATATTTTATAATTCAAAATATTTCCTAACACTTTATTCTTATTTAAAATAATTTTTAAATCAATAAAATCATTTTTAACTTATTTATTTAATTTAATAATTAAATAAATCTAATATCATTAATATTAATTTATTAATGAAAATTCTCCTAAAATATTAAAAGTCACATTTTATAACTCAAAATATTTTTAAATACATTATTCTTATTTAAAATAATTTTTTATAATATTAAATCATTTTCCTCTAATTTATTTAATACACTAATTAAATAAATTAAATACCTTTAATATTTAAATACTTATAAATATTAAAGAAAAATATTCCAATTGGTCAAAAATTATTTTTTATAATTGAAAATAATTTTTAAAACCATTTTTAATAATTTTTAGAATTTATTTCTATTTTTTAATATTTTTTGGAAAATCAAAAAATAAAAATTATTTAAACTGTCGTTATAGGGCTTTAACGACACAAAGCGTCACTGTTGGTGTTCTTGAGCTCAATAACACTGACAGCTTCGTGTTTAACATGACATGTTTGACCAGCTTAATTGCTCGCTTTAAAATCGTTTCTGGGCTTGATAGAACCTGGATCTTGTAGCTGAAATGTAACACTACAATAACCAGTCATCATCTAGGTCATAACACAACATAACATGACGATCTGGGCTTTCAAATTACCTGTCAGACGGTTTCTGGGTTTTCCCAGAAACCCAGCAGTTCGTCTAGGCACTTTCTAGGTAATTTTAATCTAAGTTATGTTCATGATTTTGATGGTTTTATGGTTCAAACTAGTAGTATGTATGACAAAGAATAACGACATATTACAATCTCAATCCAACAACAACCGATTCACAAGTTACAGCTTGCTCCAAGGCTGTCAGACAAATTACTCAGTGTTTCTGGGTTTTTTCCAGAAATAGCAAACATGATCAGCATGCCTAGTTTGACCACATGTTACGTTCAATCCGTTGATGATTTAAGGTATGTAAAGGCCATAAGCTCTAGTACACATTACAGGCTACATATGGATTACAACAACAACATCAAACATTTAATAATCTGACAGATAGTGGCCTCCAAATATCTTGTCAGACGCTGATTTTCACTTTTTGGGTTACCCAGAAAGTTCATGGTCAACGTCAGTCAACTCACTTTGACCACGAATATCGTGCAATTTGGACATGTAATGGTTGTGATTCCACTTTCAGATTACAGTCCTCATGTTAGACTACGGATCCAAAACATAAAACAAGAAAAATCAAAAACAGACACAGATCTGTGGCTCCTGACATTAGCTTATCATACCACAAATCGTGTTCTTGACAGTTTTAGAAAAACTCAATTTAAAACATTTTGATGCTATGGATCTATGTTATATCAACACAGATCATCATTAAACATCATCTAGAAAAGATCTAAACACATATTTTTTTCTTAGCAACATGGATCAAAAATAAAATTATGTTTATACCTTCTAGCTTTCAATTCTTGATCTAAGCTCTCCAATATGTTATTAGGTGATCTAGGAACTGATATTGGGACTGAATTACTTATGATTTTCGTAGGTTTGGGAGAGAGAGAGAGTTGGTGAGAGCTAGAAAGAAAAATGAGCTTATTTTGCATACTTTCTCTCTCTTAATCTATATATATTGCTTGACATGTTGCTAGATCTGATAAATTCGGCTGGCATTGCTGGAGATTTATGTCCCAAAGTCAAATTAGTGGTTCACCAACTAAAGGTATTGGTATTTTTACAAGTTACCATTTAAAGAATATAAAAAGAGCATTTTGGTCATTTACAAAATAAATTTAATGGCATACTTTGAATTTGTACAAACCTTTAGGGTTTAACCCTAAGGTCCTAACCCTTAGGTTTTAAAACATTAGTTTCCAAAATTTCTAATTAGGGTTTTAATTAGAAAAATAAAATTTCTAAATTACAATTAGGGTTTGTAAAATAGAAATTAAAAGAACTAGAATATAATTAGGGTTTTTTAATCATATTTAAGTTTAATAAACACCTTAGGCTTGCCAATTAGGATTAGGGTTTCCTAATTTAGGGTTTAGGATTCCCGAATATAAAATTAGGGTTTCCCGGCATTCGTTTAGGGTTACTAACTACGTTAGGGTTTCTAAACTTGAGATTAGGGTTTCTAATCCCTTATTAGGGTTTATTAATTTTAAACCTTATCCGATCAATCATTGATCAATAAATCTCTTCGGTACAAACACATACTCATTAATATAATTATATTAATTATATTTTCTAATGAATCCCTTTCCAGAAATTAGGGTTAAGATTTCTAAAGTTGTTAAGCACAACTCTACTCTAAATTTATTAGTCAATACACGAATTGACCTTCTCGAGACTCGTATCACAGATACTTGTCACAAAATTGATAATAAATATTAATATTAATAAAAAAAAATTTATTCATAAAATTTTGATTATTCGAAATCTCGGGTTATCACACAAGTGATGGAGGAAGCAGTGGTTGTAGTAACCCTAACAAGAGAAAGTGGAGCAAGAATACGTACCCAGTCGGGTAATAAGACAGAGGAGAATAGGAAAGGGAGTGAACCATGTGCAACTTGTGGGAAAAATCATTCTGGAGTTTTCCTGAAGAAGAAGGGAGTCTGTTACAACTCCGGGCAAGAGGGGCACATATTGCCCAATTGTCCCAATCCGAAGAAGATACAAGGTTGCTTTGCGTGCGGATCGACTGATCATATGGTTAGGAACTATCCAAAGAGGAATGTGGCGAAGGAAAGTGGCAGCAAGGGACCCAGTAGTGGAACCTTGGCGATTCAAGGACCTGCTCAGCCAGGAAGACCATCGGCCCATGCATTCAACATGACGGTGCAAGATGTAGTGGCTGCTCAGGAGGTCGCAGCAGGTAACGATTTCGTTTAGAAATTTTATTACACGAGTATTATGAGTTAGATATCTCTGTGAATTGTTTTCTTTTATAGATCCAAATCACAGGTTAGAATTTTAGACACAAATGAATATTGTGTTGATAAAAATGAATTTATGATACAACTTTAAAAGATTGTAGAGAATAAGAAAGCGGTGATTCCGAGGACGGAATCCTTTTAAGGAAGGTGAATGTGATAACCCGGGATTTCGAATAATCCAAATTTTATGAATAATTTTTATTATTATTAATATTAATTATCAATATTGTGTTGTGTATCTATGATACGAGTCCCGAGTAGTAGTCAATATGTGTATTGACTAAAAAAAAGAGTAGAGTTGTGCTTAACAGCTTTAGAAACCCTAACCCTAATTCTTGATAGGGATTCGATAGAAAATATAATTAAAATAATTATATTGATATGTATGTGTTTTTACTGTATAGAAATTATTGATCAATGATTGATCGTATAAGGTTTAAAATTTATAAACCTTAATAAGATATTAGAAACCCTAATCTCAGATTTAGAAAACCTAACGTACAGTTAGAAACCCTAATCGTATGCCGGGAAGCCCTAATTTCATATTCAGGAATCCTAAACCCTAATTAGAAAACCTTAATCCCAATTGGTAAGCCTAATATGATTTCTAAACTTTTATATGATTAGAAAACCCTAATTTAATTAGGAAATACTAATTATATTTTAGAAATCTTATTTTTCTATTTTAAAACCCTAATTTAGAAAAATCCTTGAAGCTAAAGTTTTAAAACTTAAGGGTTAGAACCTTAGGGTTAAACCCTAAGGGTTGAATCAAAGGTCAAGTATGCCCTTAAAATTATTATGCTAAAGACCAAAATGCCCTTTTTGGATTTTTAATTATGTAACTTGCAATATTTGCCAACACCTTTAGTAGGTAACCTAATATATTGACTTTATGACATTAATATGTCACCAAATCAACCTCCCTTTGACAGCAACATCAGATCATTCATGCATCTAAGCAATATAAAAGAATTTGGGAGAGAGAAAAGTTAATTCATTTGGTTTTTATTCACTCAAGCTCTCACCTACTCTCTCTCTCACCAAGACCTTCAAAAATTATAAGTGTTTCAGTCACAAAACACCTCTCTTAAACACCAATATCAGATAAGGAGATCTAAGCTCAAAGATTTAGCAAGAAGGTATAAACCCTAAAACCTATTTTGATCTTACTTACTTAGAAACAATTTTGTGTTTATGTGTTTAATTAGGTGTTATATAATGTTTTTAGTTGATCTATGATGATCCATTATGGATCCATAGCATCAAATGGCTTTAAAAGTAAAGATTTTCAAAACTGTTCTTGAGCTTAACAGTCGTCTGAGGTAGGGAGTCGGTTGATCCATGAGGGTAGATCTGTGAAATAATCATTAAACAACAATTACAACTTTTTCTGCAGTTAAAAAAAAAACTTTAGACGCCAATAAGCCAAGTGCAACTCACAAGTGTGTATATGTGGACCCGGTGACATCAACTTCACCAAGCACCAAAGCAAATTTGAAACATGACCTTGGTAGCTAATTACGTAAAAGGTCGTAATACGGTTTCAATTACAATTGCACTATGAATAGAAAATGAGATATTACTAAGCATACCGAAAAAGATATGACTTGTATGTTAGAACATCACAACCCTTGATTCTCTACCAAAGATGATAACGATGCAAACTTCAATTTGAGAGTCGATATTATCTACAAAGGTGGTGATAATTGAAATTACAAATATTGTATAGCAAATCAATAATGTGACATAGTTTGCCAAACTTTGCACAAAACAGATGCAGGAATAGCACAACACCACATACAAGTGCCAAGTTGAGCACAAAACTTGGAAATACATGCCACAAACCTCAGACATAGTAGATCCATGCTCCAAAACAATAAATGTTTGGTGCCAATGGTAATCTTCTTAAAGAACTGTCTAGCAAATAAACGAATGAAAACATGCATCTAGGCCCCCAAAATAACTTATAAGGAAATAGGAGAAACCATGTATGTAAAATCTTGTTATTTTTGAAATCAAATTAACAGCCAAAATATTAGTCACATAACAAAATATGAATGCATCTTTGACTTGTAACTGTAATCTTGCACAACCTAGTGAAGTAACAACAAGAATTCTTCAACCTCTAGATTGTTGTATGTCTTGTGACCGATCTAAGTAAGTCTCAAATTGTCATTAAAGCTTGAAAGACCATTCAAAGAGATTTAAAATTTTCTAAGGGTTTAGCAAACCCAATTCGAAACTTTGGAAACAGAACTGAGCATCAAAATCTAACTAAATGTCAGTTTTATAAAATTGCAAATCTTCTCTCAATTCAACTAAATTTGTGGGAATTGTGTTACGAGTAATATCATTTTGGATAGTATTTCTATATGTTAACAAAATATATACACATTTGATTAATATGAATGAAAGTCTCGTCACATCATAAAATATTTAGCCCAGAAACTAAAGTTCATAATTTTGGTGGAATAAGAATTTGTGTTGGTGCTTTTTTCGAATCACAACATCCAGTAAATCATTACAAAGACCGCACCTCCTTTTGGTCCCAAACATCATCTAACCAGCAGGAAGTATGAAGCAGAGCCAGCAAATTAAGGTTCCACAAGAACAGGATGAGGATCCCCATTACACCTTCACGCAGACTTCCTCCAATATACATTCATGACAAAAATAATATTGTGGTGACAACATTATCTACACAATTACTTTTTGTCATTAAATGTGTATTAAGTCCAATCTACATCCTTGCCCTCTTCTATGAATTATCAAAATGAAGAACATAAGCCAAGATGAAATTTTCCACCATAGCTTCCCAAACTCTTACCAACAAAAACAAATTGACCACAAACAATACGAGAAAATAACAAAGAAGCTACCCAAGTTCTATCAAAACCTTAAAATAAATCCCAATTTCGGTCCAAGATTTATCCTTCACGAAATTTCATTTAAAATAAAACAAGAAACTAATTAATTAAATTAATAAATTACATACCATGAAAGACAAATTTTTCAAAATACACATACCTTGTAAACTAGACCAACAATTGTTGTCGGTCTTAAGAAAAGATGAGGGTTTGAGACCCTTCTTCATTAGCATCTCATTCCATCAACACAGATCGAAACTAAAGCCACCCTTAGCGGGAACATCCACTTATGCCTTAGACATTTTGGAGAAATCAAAATCTAACCCTATTCATACAACATCTAAGCATGTGTCGATTAGCATAATAGCATAAATAGAACTACAAAACAAAGACCAAACAAAATAGGTAAATAAATTTTTTAAAAAAACCTAATTTGGTATTGATATTGAATGATCCGGAACTTACGTAAGTTCAAGGATCAAAGATCGTTGATGCTTAATTTCGAGAAATACTGAAGTTGGAAGAGGAAGAAGAGTAACTCGAATCGGATCGAAATAACGTGAAGGCTTGGGTAGTAAGAAAAGGCCTGCGACTTTAGATACACAAATTAACCACACCGAGTTTCTTCGTCAAGTTTTGAACCTTATTCCTTTTTTGAACGATGTCTGTCCTTTTCGCTTCATCTCCTTCGCTTCATCTCCTTCAAAGAAGCACCCCAAATCAGATGCAAGCGAAATCTAGGCAAACCCTAGCTTTTGTTTTCCAGATAGAATGAAAAGAGGCTAAATAGAGAGATGAGAAACGAAGACACTCGGTGACAAATGAGAGAGCGGAAAGTTTTCATTTAATCGTTTTTTTAGCTCCGTGTTTTTGTTCATAGACAACGTTTTTAAAAATAAAACGTTATCTAATTAAAACCAAAAAAATGCCCTTTTAAATAGATAACTTTTTTGCATATATATCTACAACTTTTTTTTTAAAACGTTGTAAAAAAAAATATCAGAACGTTTTTATAAAAAATATTGTGGTTTAAGCGTTGTCTATTTATTATTTTGTAGTAGTGTAATGTCAGTCGTTCTAGATCTTTCTGTGTTTGTGATTTTTGTTGTTTTAAAGTTGTAATCTATAGCTTGTCATGTTGTCTTTGATCTGGAAGTGAAAGCACAGTCGTTTAATGTCCAGATTTCGAGTTATAATCGGTCAAAGTCGGTTGACCGACCATGACCGAGTAAAATTCTAGGTAACCCAGAAAGTATGAACAGCGTTTGACAACATATTTAAGCTCCTTGATCTGTCAATTGTTTTATTTTTTTGATGATTAGTTGTATCCAACTTGTAGCTTGCTAGATGGACAATAGATTTTGGTCTTTAGATACCTTAAATCATCAACTGATCAAATATAGCGGACGGTCAAACTTTACCATCAGATCATAACTTGCATTTCTGGGGATTTCCAGAAACATGAAGAACACAGATTTCTGACATCCTTTGACAGAGATATATTTGGAACATGTGATGTTGTTGGACTGTAATAAATATATTTAGTTGTTCCTGGACATATGTAATAGATCTATGAACCAAGAAACCACCTATTTAATGATCCGAACATGTTTATAATCGATCTTCAAGATGACCGATCGTATGCAGTTTTTGGAAACCCGTAAACCTTCCGATGATGACTTTGAGGGCTTGAATCTTGATGGTGTTAGGTGATATAATCTAGATTGTGGTTGATACTTGTAGTGTTACATAAACACTACAAGATCAAGGTTAAATATTGCATATAACATGTATGGATTGAGAATTACAAGCAAACCAAACGTCCCTTGAATCGAAAATCGACAAGCGTTGTTCTTGAGGCTCAAGAACACCTAAGACAACAGAAAGTGTCGCTAAAGGGCTATAGCGACGTCTTATTTATTTTCTAATTTCTGATTTTTTGGAAAATACTTAAAAATAGAAAATAAATTATAAAAATTTCAAAAATTGTTCTAAAAATTATTTTAAATTTCGAAAAATAACTTTTAATTATTTGGGATATTTTTCATTAATAT
This sequence comes from Panax ginseng, assembly GCA_020205605.1. Classification (NCBI taxonomy): domain Eukaryota; kingdom Viridiplantae; phylum Streptophyta; class Magnoliopsida; order Apiales; family Araliaceae; genus Panax; species Panax ginseng. Next base: position 81,908,685 of record CM035136.1, on the reverse strand, counting down.
TTATAATTATTTGAATATTAATGCTATCTAATTTATTTAATTAGTGTATTAAATAATTAGAGAAAATGATTTTATTATATAAAAATCATTTTAAAGAAGAATAAAAGTGTTTAAAAATATTTTGAGTTATAAAATGTAACTTTTAATATTTTTGGAGAGTTTTCATTAATAATTTAATATTAATGATATTTAATTTATTTAATTATTGTTAAATAAATTAGAGAAAATGATTTTAATATTATAAAAATCATTTTAAATAAGAATAAAGTGTTAGAAATTATTTTAAATTATAAAATATATTTTTCAATATTTTGGAGAATTCTCATTAGTAAAATAATATTAATGATATTAGATTTATTTAATTATTATATTAAATAAATGAAATAAAAATGGTTTTATTGATTTAAAAATTAATTAAAATGAGAAAAATGATTTAAAAAAAAATTAAGTTATAATAAATGAATTTTAATATTTTGATAATAATTTCATTAATATTTAAATATTAATGGCAATGATTTAAAAATGATTTTAATTATTTTAAAAATAATTTAAGTAGAATATTAATGATTTAAAAATATTTTATGTTATTAATAATAACTTTAATATTTTGACAAGTATGTTATTAATATTTTGCTATTATTAAATATTAATGATGATAAGATTATTGGATAATTAAATCATTTAAAAATGATTCGATATTTGCAAAATTATTATAAATTATAATAATTGTTTATAAATTATTAAAAGCTTCTGAAAAATATTATAAACAATATTTTACTTATCTAAAATAATATTGAAGCTTAGAGACCAAGTTTAATTGATAATAACTGTGTTAATTGTCGGATAGGGTGATCAGAACATCAAGAATAGATCGAAGTCCAACCAGACCGAACTAGTTAGACTTCATAAGTGTTTATATAAGTTATAAACACTGATGTGATTATGTGGTAATGTATCTAGGAGAAGATTGTCTGTAAATTACAGTGATACGTGTTGTGAATTATTATGCTAATTGTGAGACCGATATTATTGGTTATAGGTCTTTCGAAAGCAGATAAGTATATTGTGTAGCTGTAAACAGCTGAAGAGGCAAGTTTCCTAACTCAACCTTGGGTTATATTCATTCAATTATCATAGTGGTTAATTATTGTTAATTATACCACGACCAAGAATTTATTATTGATTATTCGCAGTTAGTGCATGTTTAATAATTCAAATTGAATTACTAATTCGAAAAATATACATTCATAGAATAACTGTTGTTGGATATTCATATTCTTAGAAACTAATATTGACAGTACAGATAATTCCTGTTTATTGTCAAATTATGTTGAGAAATGTCTTAGCTAATTATTTTGGCTAGACGAACCTTTGTTAGAACTTGATAGATTCAAGAAGAGAATTCAATTGTTATTGACAGATTGATGCCAATTATATATTTGGGATAGATCGATAAGTAAATAGAAATTTAAATCATAGTATTTCATTGTTAAATTAAATCTTGATTCTGAGACTAAGAAGAACAACCTTTTATATAAAGGAAAACATTTTATTGGTCGTATATTCGACCTTTGCGCGCGATTAAGTATTATGCATAATATAGGGTACAAGGAGTTGGCCGGCTCTAAGTACTTGCAGAGGGGTATGATTTAATCTTTATGGTTATCTGATACAACTGCGTATATGTCAAAGTAAAACTTTGATATCTACCCGAGAAGAGAAGTTCAAGATCCAATGGATCACTCAGCATAAATCTGGAAAACATTCCACTTTGTAATTGCGTAGAATTGATTCTTGATTATTCATTAGAATATCATAGAAACCTTGAAAACGTTGTACCCTTTCATTATTAGATTATCGTGTTGCATAGAATGCGAGAAAACTTGTTAGTTATTAAAGCTTTGTTCAGCTAATTCTAAGTGCCCTGAACTTTGGCATTATCCTATCAAAATAGATAGTCCGTTCTTAATGATTCGTATACATTTATTGCATGTCTTAACTTACGGGGGCAAATTTGTTGCTCACCCTTACTAAATAAAATATTTTAGCTATGAACGAAGAGGCCAGCGGATCAAAGAAGAACAAAGGCAAAGGCAAAGTACTGGATTAGTTGTAATAAATATCATTATTATGTTGTATTTGTGAACCCTTTTTGTATAACTAAAGGGTATATTTGTAATGTTAAGGTTAGAGAACCTGGGGTATTGTATTGACTATATTAGTTAATGGAGTGTTTGTTCCTATTTATAATTAAATGGGTAGTTATATGTTATCTATATTGTGGATCATGAGCACCAAACCCGGGGGTCAGGTAACCCGGATTTGGGGGTGTCACATGCTGGATGGGAGGTAGCTCATCTGATACTTCTCCAACATAGTTCCCATAGGCTGGTGCCTTGTGAAGGGAAAATGTGACGCTTGGCATGTGTTCCTTGTCAGGCACGTGAATCAAGGAGGACAAAGTTGCTAACACGTCTGCGAAGTCATTCCTATTACGAGGAATATGTAGAAAGGAGATTTCTTCGAACTCCAAAGATATCTGTAAAACTTGCCGATGGTATGGCAGCAAATGTAGCTCTTTGGTTTGATAGATTCTCGTGGATTGTCTGATTACCAACTCTGAATCCCCAAAGATAGTTAACCGCCTGATGCCCATTGAACGGGCAAGTTAACCCCATGAGACAGCCTTCATACTCAGCTGTGTTATTGGTGCTGACAAACTGCAATTTGATCGCGACGGGATACTACTCCCCCGTACCGGATACCGTAATCGCTCCGGCTTCCGTAACCTTCCATATTAATAACTCCATCGAAATACATTTTCCATGTATAGCATGTATCGCATCGATGGTGTTATCGAATCGTCATTACCCTTCATCTGGGAAGTAGGTTTCAAGGGTTTGAAATCCTCGAAGCTACTACGGTGGCGATTGATCCGCAATTCCTTGACCTTTGATAGACTTTTACGCCATATATAAGCGATATCAAATTATTGTAGGATCAAGCGCCATCCGGACGGTGCAATTTAACATGGGTTTGTTGAACACGTACTTGAGAGGATCCACGCGGGATATGAGATGGGTTGTATGACCATGGAGGTAATGTTATAACCTCATGGAAGCCCATGCTAAAGTACAACAAGTCTTTTCCATCAGAGTGTACTAGTGTTCACTGCTGCTGAATCTTTTGCTGAGGTAGTAGATAGCTCGCTCTTAGCCTCTATCGTCTTTCTGTCCCAGCATGCAGCCCATGGCATTGTCACTTATGGACAGGTACATGAACAGGGGAACATTATCCCTGGGTGGTACCAAAATGAGAGCTTTGACTAGATGTTCTTTGATTGTGAGGAAGGCCTTCTGGCACTCGTCGTTCCATTTCATGGATGAGTTCTTCCTTAACAACTTGAAGATAGGCTCACAGGTTGCTGTGAGTTGAGAAATGAACCTACTAATGAAGTTGATTCTTCCCAAAAATCCCCATATTTCCTTCTCTGTCTGAAGAATGGGCATTTCCATTATGGTCTGGATTTTAGTGGGGTCCAACTCAATCCCTTTGTGGCTGACTAGGAATCCTAGCAACTTACCTAATTTAACGCCAAATGCGCACTTCACTGGATTCAACTTCAAGTTGTACTTACGCAACCTGTTGAATAGCTTCACGAGATGGTCTAAGTGGTCATCTTCCCTTCGGGATTTGACAATGATGTTATCCACATAGATCTCTATCTCTTTATGCATTAAGTCATGGAAAAAAGCCATCATAGCTCGTTGATAAGTGGCTTCGGCATTGATGAGGCCGAATGACAACCGTCTATAGCAAAAAGTTCCCCAAGGTGTGATGAAAGCAGTTTTGTCACGATCTTCCTCAGCAACCATAATCTGGTGGTATCCAGCGAAATAATCCACAAAGGAGTACATGTCGTACTTAGCAGTATTGTCAATGAGAATGTGGATAAATGGCACGTGAAAGCTATATTTAAGGCAAGCTTTGTTCAGATCCTGGTAATCCACGCAAATTCGCACCTTTCCTCCAGGCTTCGGCACGAGAACGATGTTGGATATCCATTCAGGATATGTAGACACCATGATAATTCAAGCTTGAAATTGTTTCACAATTTCTTCTTTTACCTTTAAACTCCACTCAGGTTTCAATCGCCTGAGCTTCTACTTGACTGGTTTGAATCCCTCTTTAATGGGAAGGTGATGAAGAACAATGTCAGTGGACAAACCCACCATTTCTTCGTGAGACCATGCAAACACATCCTGGAATTGGGTTAGTAGCGTAACCATGGCATTCCTTTGGTTTGGGGTAAGATCTGAACCAATCTGGATTAACTTAGGGCTTTCTAAGGTTCCGAGATTAAAAGGAGTAGTTTGATCAAGGTTGGGTTTAGGTTGGTCTTTAACCCATTCTTGAATTTCCAGAGGCACCTCAATGTCCTCATGTATTTCCATCAAGGCTGAATTCAGTTTCACATCAAAGCTACAATCTTGTGGAGAAAAGGAACTTTATCAGCAAGTAAAGGCACATCTAAATTCAGTGTCCTGAAACAAAATATGCTTTCACTTGGTATATATGAAATTGTCTAATCATATAAAGTGTTAGAATGTACTGACAAAATAAAACTGCTAATACTGTATAGAAAAGTAAGCAGTTATGATATCTACAGGGCAGAAAGAGTTCCTGCCCGCTTTACCCTCGTCGACCAATGCAAGGAGTGCTGCTCCAATTGTCGAGGGCAAAGTCCTGAGGGACTACAGTGATGGAGGGGTTGACATCTTCCTCCTTCTCCAGAATGATGACCATTATGTCTAGGCAATCATCGTCTAGGGTGTATCTGTTTGTATGTTCATCATGGACAATGATGCGTATGCCCGACATCATTCGGATGATGTCTTGTTTAATTCTTTGTTTCTCTTCCTCCACTCTGGGGTCTGGAACAATGATTTCTTTCTCCTTTACCAGCATCGGCTTAGGAAATAACATAGCCATTACGTTAGCTGGCACCTTTACATGAGGTTGTGCTGACTCAACAGTTGTAGGTATAGACAAACATCATGTAACTGAAGCTGGAGGAATCTGATGATGCTTATGTGGATTCTCATTATTAGAATCTGGCGTAATAATAATTGACCAAATTTGCCCCTAATTTACCGATAACTTTTATTGGGTGCTTAATACCTTGATGACTCTTACCCAGCCCTTGTCCTGGCTGATGACCCAAATATATCATTTCTTGAGTAGCCGACATTACTTTGGCAGAAATCTTTGGTGTGAGAAGTGGGTCCCCAATAGGGTGGTAGTAAGTGTTGCTCACCTCCAGGGCATGAAAACTGACCGGTTCAACTTCTGAATTGAAGCTGATGAGGGGTATGTCACTTTGTTTAAGACATTCCGGCTCAGCGTTAACCGTGACTAAGCTGTCATTCATTATGTATTTCAGTTGCTGATGAAGAGTGGAGGGGACTGCCCCAGCCATATGAATCCACGGTCTTGCCAATAGCAGGTTGTATCCTGAATCTATTTTGAGCACGTGAAAAGATACGCAGAATGTATGGGGACCAATCTCGATTGGTAGCTCAATCTCTCCGACTAAATTTCAGTGGGCTCTGTTGAAAGCTTTAATAACCGTATGGCTGCTTCGGATCCGTTTGAGATTGACGTTCATCTTTAGCAACGTAGCATAAGGACAAATATTCAGAGACGAACCTCCATCTATCAAAACTTCATCTAGTATATATTCGGAGTACAAAATCGTAATGTGCAACGGCTTACAATGACCGGTCCCTTCGGGCATTATGTCATCATCAGTGAAAGATATCACAATGTTGTTAAAAATGTGATCAACCAGATGTTGAAATTTTTCTGTCTCCACTGATGTCGATAAGTATGCTTCTTCCAAAACCTTCAATAAGATTCTCCCGTGATCCTCGGAAGTTAAAACCAAGTCCAGGATTGAAATTTGGTGTGGAGCTTCTCTTAAGCTTAAAACCACCTTGGCTTCGTTATGACCCATAGTGCGGAGGAATTTTTCAATCTTCTCCATGGGTATTTTCCCCTTTAACTTAATGGCGGACTTCATCACCCGTTGGGGGAAAATACAGTGGATTCTCCTTCAACACTGCAACAGTTGTATGAGAGGTGGATCCTTCAGCTTCTCCATAATTCCATGGGACCTTTTGTAGGTTGATAACAGGATATTGTGGTCTGAATGACAAGTTGATTGGCTCGGGAGCAGCCACTTTCAAAGGTTTGTCAATTCCTTTGAGTTGAATTGTTTGCATTGTGAGAGGTTTAACAGTCCCATCAGCCTCAGCGGATATAACTGCTACAAATCCCTTCCATTTAGTAGGACAAGTATTCTCACTCTCAAATAGCACTGTATTATCGTCTGCTAGCTGCAGGACACCGCTATCAATTAGATTTTGAACGAGGTGACGGAGTGCCCAGCATTCTTCAGTGTTATAACCGCGAGAATGGGAGTGATATTGGCATACTCCATCAAAATTAAACCATCCTGAACGTGGATTGATTGGAGGTAGAAGGGAAGTGATCCTTCCTTCATTGATCAGCATCTGAAGTATTTCCTCCATAGGTTGGCCCAGGTATATATGTAAATTCCCTTCTATTGGCAAAATCCCTACGGGCTTTGGCGCTTGCTCTCTTCGTCAGTTTGTCTTCCAGTATTTCTTTATCTGAAGGTGACGAACGAGTTTTCACAACAAAAGGGAGCAAAATAGCATGCTCTTGGATAACTAATTGGCATTTGACTTGATGTTGATATGTCACTAATTCTGCCAATTACTCAATCTGTTTAAATAGAGCTTTCGTCTTTCGTTCCATTGCGGACTAGAACTTTGCATAATCCCATTTGTCAACACCATCTTTGAGGGTCTAGGAAGATTCATCGTTAAAATTGGAGCTCCATCCACTACTCCAATTAATTATGTTGACATTTTCCTCTTTGTGTTGGGGAAGAGGGTTGTCTTGCACATGAGTTTGATCCAGTTTGGTGACCACGATCTCACCATTGTCTATCAAATCTTGGATCTTGTGTTTCAAGGCCCAACAATCTTGAGTATCATGTCCAGGTGCCCCGGTATTATAAGCACATTTCCGAGCAGCATTGAAACCCCTCCCATTAGGGTTGGCTGGTGGAAGAAGATGCGTAATTTTCTTCTGAGTTGTTAGAAGAGTGAGAATGTTCTCGAGCGAGTCCCCTAAGGGTGTGAATACTCTAGGGCGTTTGACTTCTCAACTTTTTGGCATTGGAGGGTTTGGAGACCGTGCTTAAAAGGGAGTGTATTATCTCCTCTGGATAGGCATGTTCTGATTGCCTTTTTGACCCTGTAGTATCAGGGAAACATCCTCCTCTTTCTTTTTATGGACCCTTCGGGGTTGTTTCCATAGTTTCTGGATTGTATGTGCTCAGCAACAGCTTTAAGGGCAGCTAGGTCTTGAATCTTTCCGAACTTCAATCCCATCTCAGCCACCTCCCCATGTTTAATCATTTCAAAAAATGGTTTACCAATGCAGCTAAAACTCTTTCATAGAATGGAGCTTCTTGTATGTCTATGAAAGTCATGAACATTTCTGATTCCGTCATGGAAGGAATAACTTGAGCAGCAAGGTGCCTCCACCTTTGAGCATACTCTCTGAAATACTATTAGGATCGCTTCGACCTTGGTAATTTGGTACCGGTCAGAGCCATCCGACATCGAAGTCAGATTGATTGAGGAAGGCGTGAGCTAGCTCCTCCCAACTATGGATCTTTGAGTTGTCTAGTCTGGTATACCATGAACGGGTTTCTCCAGTCAAACTCTTCTGGAACAACTGCATCCTGAGCTTCTCGTCCTATGTATAAGATCCAAGTTCTCCAATGAACACCTTCAAATATGTGTAAGGATCTCCTAACCCATCATATTTTTCGAAGTCAGGAGTTTTAAACTTTTCTGGATAATGAACCCCAGGGAATATACAAAGGTTAGCATATGAGACACTTCTGTGTGCTCCAATTTTCCTTTGATTACACGAAGGGTTTCTTCCATTTGAAGGACTTTCTTTCTGATGTCACTGATGTCGGGATCTCCTTTGAGATGGGTGATATCATGACTTTTGTTGGTCGTATCCAACTGCATTTTCAGGTTCTGTAATGGATTTATCAGGACCCTGGGTTCCTCCTTGTGTAGAGGATTCAGCATGTATGGGTATCCTCATACCCTGAGTAGACTGGTGTAGTTCTTTAAGCAGAACAGCGAAATATGTGATTTGTATACTTAATCCGTCAAATTCTTTGTGCGAAACTGGATTAAGGTCAGTTTGGTCTGATGACGACATAATTGACTGTAGGCTCGTGGCCTTTTTGGATTTTGATCAGATAATAGGTCTGATTGCCTCCCTATAAAAGACTTGCGTAGTTTAGTCTTTAGGGAGTGTGTAAATGTTTACATGCTATGTATCCGTTCTAGGAATATTATCCTGCAAGGCGGATGTTAGCTGTTTGTAATTCAGGATAACATGTTTTAAAATATGTATGTACACAAGTTTCTTCATATTTCTCATTACATGGAGATGAATATGGAATGAAATTAAAAGTAATTGACTTTACAAGTAATTTGAAATGAGAAAGCATGAAGAGACTTTCCTCCGTGTTTGGTTTATCAGAGGCTGGCCTATCTTAGGTTATTCTCGCGGCTTTTTGGCATGAAGGTTCCCAAATCATCACAATTTACTTGACAGAAAGTTAATCCGGTCTTTCAACTGGAGCGAATTTGGGTGGTGCCTTTCCTAAGCCTCGTTGGAATTAGTCTTCTTACGAGTCCAGTAATCAAACACCGACAGGATAGCCTCCTGGTGGAGGAACCACACAACATACATTCACATACAACGTGTCTCACCGTTTATGAAAATGATGACATGTGCGAAGCACTAATATCACAAGCAGATATAGTGTAAAGCATTAGTTGCAGAAAAATATATGCATTCGTACACATTCATAATAAATATAAATGCAACATCCACACATAAGCATATAATAGTTTTAAAAAGATTGTAATAGCGGCTTAAGTCCTCTTACTGGGGTCCCCAGCAGAGTCGCCACTTGTCGACGTCGGGATTTTTATTTGTCCCTTTTCGTTAATCGTTCTTTGGTGTTCTCATGTTAGGTGAGATTTGTTTAAAAGAACAAGTGAAAAAGGTCCGACATGTATAATGTCGACGATGGAATGTTAAGAGTCGCCATTTGGTTTTTTATATGGTTATACCAACACAACCGAGAAAAGGTTTGCACATTGACTAGGACTGAGCAAAAAACGGATATAACCGAATTATCGAACCGAACCGAAATAAATTAATCGAAATTTTCTGATAATTCAGTTATTTTTAACATTTCGGTTATATCCAAAATTATATACGGTGTTCGGTTGGTTTATATGGGTATCATTTTTGGGTTATTCGGTTTACCCGGATAACCGAACATTGCACTGTTTGGCTGTTTGCACATATTTTTGGGTTATATCTAAAATTGATTCTTTCGATATGGCAGAAGAGGAGGCCCAACCAGGGAAAAAGGACTCTGGTCTTGGGCTCTGTGCCCTATATTCCTAGTTCAATTGGATTGAGCCTGACCGAACGAGTCTAAACTCTCTATTTTGCCTTCTTTAATTTCCTTTTCTTTCATAGTCCTAAGTCCCAAAGATTATGAATCAATGAATTTTATGAAGAAACACTGGCAAGGTTGTACCACTACCCGTGCCCTCGACGGTGCCTTTTTGCAAGCGTTAGCGGCTCACCTTTACTTGTCTTCTTCTTCCACTCCCTCCCTCTTCTTCCCCAACACCGTCTACACCCCTCTCAGGTATCTCTCTCTGTTTTTAAAAAAACACACAATTTTACAAAAACAAAGAATTTCTGAAGTTTTTGCACCAAATTCTGCTAATTTAATGTAATTTTTTCAGGGTTGAAGAGCTTCCTCTTGACGAAATTGACAATGTTTACCTCTTTGATTTTGTGGGTCCCCTAGTTTTGTTCAGAATCTCTCTTCCAAGGTTGCTTGGTCTATTTTTCAGTTTTCTGTATACCCTTTTCCTTATATCCTTCTCTATTTATCTGCTGAGAATCTTTGTTGATTCAGTAATATGTCATGCTATTTTATATTGTTGTTAGATTATAATTCGGTTATTAACCGAATAACCGATAACTAGTTCGGTTATTCGGTTATTCAGTTATTCGGTTATCATGTAATTCGGATAGTTGTTCAGATATTAAAAACAATATAAATTCGATTTTCGGTTATAACTAAAATGTGTATTCGGTTCGGTTATAACCGAATGCTCACTCTTAACATTGACCCAGTGATGTGACACTGCTAAACGGGTCGGTGAAACCAAGATTCATTAGGATCCAGGGACTTGATTATGCGGAGGGAAGGTGTTAGACACCCCCCAACATCTGTGTTACCACGGTGACTGCCTCTTTTCAAGAAATTATTATATGAATGTGTGTGTGTGTGTGGATTAATATGCAATTATTTGGAAGTAGTGCGAGGCCTAGTTCGCACCTATATACACAGGGTTTGAATTTGTGTAAAAATTATGTTTTAACAAGATATGGCAGTGATGCTTTATAAAAGAGGTTTTTCAAACCCTTGTGCTCAATAGTAATTGAGACCTTCTACACTCCAATTTTTATTAAGTGTTTGGCTTGATTGTTTTTAATTTTTGAGATGCGAAGCATCTTCAAGAAAATAATATACAAAATAGTGCCGAACTACTCGTGGGTATGATAACCATCTGAGGAAATCCAAACACCGTGAATAAATTTACAAGCTGCTTACAGCTGAAAATGTCCATCACGGGAACCGAATCTAGATCCAGTAAACTGGATATGTGATCACATGATTCCTAGGCTCACATAATGTCGCAATTGATAATAAAGCAGTAAGCATGTATACATATAAAAGCTGTAAATATATATATACAAACATGATCAGCCGCCACGAAGCACCTCCATGGGGGATCAGAAATATAAATAAAGTGGTAAAAAGCAATCAACCGCCACGGAGTAAACTCTAGTCGGGATGAAAAGTAAATAAAACTGTAAAGACGGTCAACCGCCACGAAGTAAACACCAAGCGGGACTAAATGTAAATATATATATATATAAGCGGTAAACGCACAGGATATAAAATCCAGGCTCATTAGACAAAGTCTGACAACAGTTGATATATATATATATATTAAAACAGTAAACGCTCCGGATATAAAATCCAGGCTCATCGAACAAAGTTCGACATACGCTTTATATATATATATATATATATATATATATATATATATATATATATATATATATATATATATATATAAAAGCAAATAAACGCTTCTGCATCAAGTTCAGGCTCAATCGAGGCATAACTCGATAATGTTAGTCCATATATATAATAAATATATATATAAGTATATATATATATATATATACAAACTGAAATAAAACCACGGACCGAAGTTCGGGCAAACACACGTAACACGACTCTCAACGTGAAGAACAGTTTGTGCAAAGATGAAGAGAAAGGCTTTAAAGTGTGTGAGAAGGCTTACAGTGGGCTACCAAAGAAGATTTCTATATCTTTAAAAGGATGAACACTCGGCTCCCGCCGGTACAAGAGTAGCTATATGTGAGCTCACAAGTGTTTAAAATGAGAAAGCACTTAGTGTAGGGTGATCAATACAGAGCAAATTTGGCAGGGCTTCCTTGCCTTTTTTCTCTTACAAAATGGCCACCCCAAGCCCTCTATTTATAGAGGGGAGAGCTGCAGGTGTACCTGTGGCAAGGCCGCAGATGTACCTGCCGTTGGCTGGGTTGCCCCGGGCTTCGTGAGTCCCATCATCTCGAAGTACGTGCACACACGCACTGTAATGTCCGCTCAAACTTTCAGAATTGCAATTCGGGCATCCGACTGAGGTATGTAAGACCTATTTCGGACCGCCGTTGTCGAGAGTTATTCAATGACATGGGATTAGAGGTTGTACGAAGTTCAGGAAGATGGGACCATGCTCTCCGGTCTTCAAGCTTCAAATTCTATATGTTATCCTGCGTAATAGTCACTCGGGATTGGACATCCTTGGTTCTTGTGGGACATTGTTGTGTGGAAATATGTGTATTGAAATGTTGAGACGACGTGATGTGGCGTCAAGGTGGCAAGATGACGACTTTACCCCTCACCGGGGTTATAGCCGGTTTGGGCTGATAAAGCAGACGTTGCTCATGGTTATCTCTGAGATAGGACTGATGCAAGTGTTGAAGGTCCTCAGTGTCATCTCTGAGGTGTGCCTATCTTCCCGATGTTATCTGCGGGTCTTGTACTGAGTGCCTCTGTGTGAGTGCCGAGGTTGAAGCTGATTGCATGCATTTGAAACAAGCATTTCCGGATTTATCGCCGGAACTGCATTCCTTGGAGTTATCTCCAAGGTTGGTAGCTGGTACTCCCAGTGTTGGGACTGAGACTGAATATCTCGGGGTTATCTCTGAGATGGATTGGTCTTCTCTAGTGGAATTTTCGGTATTGGAACTGCATGCCTCGGGGTTATCTCCGAGGTTGGACCAGATACTCCCGGTGTGTGTTCCGGGGTTGAGGCTGAACTTCCGGTAGTATCCAAACTGGATGTGAGCTATCTTCTAGGGTTATCTCTGAAAGACGAATCTGCCCTCTTGCAATGTCAATGACAGGTGTGCAGAAAATTTCGAGTGTCTACAATAATGATCAATAATTCTAAAATATTATTTGTAATTATTCATGTAATAAATAAATTTAATATTTATCACATAAATACATACACATTATCTTGCACGCATTCTCATCTTTAAAATAAAAAAAAATTATACGCAAAATTTCTGATTTAATTATATAGAAAATATCGGGTTATTACAATATCCACAAAAGATAGTGCTTTAATTCAGAACTCTTTGGCTCAAATCATATATTTGTAAAAGTAACGGGAATTCAAATTGATAAGTTACATGAAATGCACTCTTGAATATTAAGTGAAATAGTGGAACTGGGAAACAAGTGCGGAAGTGCCTTAGAAATGAATGTAGAATGTTTAATTATCTTCGATGTTAGAATATGTTTTAAACGGTGTAAAGTCAATTACTAGATCTTATATATTTTTTCTCAAACAGTGTGGGCTACCTAAGAGGATACTTAAAATGAAATTTTGCAATTTACTTGGTTGGTATTGTTATAATGTTCTCTCACTTCCAGGATGCTTCACTAGATTTAGCAACCACAAAAAAAAATAAAAAATAAAAACACATATCAGGTTGTCTTGGAATAGGGAAACACATTTTTACCGTTTAATTTTGTTGATATTTTTCTATGGATTTACAGTTTATTTGATGAGTTGTTTATTGTGAATGTACTTGAAAAAACTCTCATATTATGCTGGTGTTGATGAAATTTGGGTTTTGTTTCTTAGCTCCTTGATGTGTATATGCTTATGGATGCTATTACAAATTTGGAAGAGCATATGCTTTATTGTGTATACTGAATCACAAGTTTTCTTATGTACTTATAATTTGGTTAGCCAGTTGGTTGATATCAATTTAGGAAATCGTTGGTTTTGATGTGTAAATGAGTGTTATATGGTGCTCAAAACAATTATTATATCTATATCTACTTATGTAAAGGTTTTCAACAATTTCCATCGCGGCTAGTGATTGCTAGCAATATCTGTATATTCTTTTTAGCAAGAACAATTGAAATTTTATGCAGAGGTCTAGTAATTAGTAAGGGGATGCAACTTGTGTTCTTGCAAAACCTAGTCAACCTGGGATAAGCTTGATTTTACTACATTGCAATGTATTATGTATTTTTGCTATGGTTGAATGTAATATGGGCAGAAATCAATCATTTATAGGATTCGTAATAAGACTCTCAGTTCTTTTCATAAAAAATGGAATATTGAAATTTGATAGTGATTTTGTAGTTGGAGAGTGTTCTGATTTTAGTAACTTGTAAGCGAGCTAAACTTTAAGATGATCGTAAGTGTTACTCTAAACTTCTCAAAATAAAATTAAAAACACTGAAGAGAAAAAAGTATAGTGATGCTGTATCAAAATTATGGTTACATATTGAGTGAATCTCATACTTTCTTAAATGATATATGATATTTTAAGTTTCATGGTCAGAATGACAATTTTCTTTAATATTTACTTGAATGAATTTGTGAATGAACTTATAATCGTAGTCTTTACATTTAACTACTTAACATGACATTCTTTTGAACATTGTTGTCTAGTTTGTGGAGCTACCTGCAACTTCCACTTGTGAGATGTATTTATATATTTCCTGCCTAATTTCTATAATCTTGCCTAAGACTAAAGTTATTGTGTGATTGGCTTTTAAGTTTACTTAATAAGTTGTTTTAGATGATAATCTTGCATTGAAACCACAAGATATCTATAAAGGCGGTTGATCTCATTTCTTTCTGGTGCTTTAAATTTAGTTTACTTGGAAAACAATGGCATTGCCGATCTTTTTAACAATTGAAATTGGTCGTCAGCCTTGAGTTTACTTTACCGTTCCTATTTGTTATGACCAGACCAAGTAATAATGATCATTGATGTATTTGTAAATGGACTACTTTCATTTGTGATGAATCATTGCTGCATTATGTTTGCAAAGGTGATGATATTTTGCACTTGAGAAACTCAAGTAGAAGAAATGAATCTCATCCTTTTTGCTTGATATGCATGGTAGGAAGTAATATGAAAAAAAATTCGTTATAGTTGGTTTCTATCCCCTGTAACCGACCACCCGGGTATCCAAAAAACGAGCATTTACCTCAATCTCCACCTTCAATCGAGCCGTACTCGCAAAGGCCACTGTAGAACAATCGCCAGGCCCCATGATTGAGAAAGGCAATTTTTTTATAAACTTATGTATTTATGTGTATAAAAAAATAATAATAAAAAGATTAACGATATTATGTATTAAAAATGACATGTTAGAAAACATTAAATATGATATTATAATTGATGATTTTGCATCTAAAAGTGCAACAAGAAGATATTTTAAATGATGTTTTATAGTTTAGATTTCATTGGGTAAAACTAAAAAAATATCCACTGTAGTTGGTAGGTTTTACTGATTATATCATTGAACTTTTAATTTTTCAAATTATACCACTAAACTAATTATTATTTTGAAATTGAGTCATTTTGTTAAAAAAAAATAAACGAACATTAATTTTTTATCTACAAAACTAATGAATTACCCACTGTAGTTGGCACATTTTACTGATTACACCATTGAACTTTTAATTTTTTAAATTACCTCATCAAACCAATAAAAACAATTAATTTAAATATTTTAAAAAATTATTATTGTTTTAAGTAAAAAATATTAGAAACTTTTTTTTTCTTCATAAAATGAGTACAGTTTCATAAAATATAGATTCAAACAAATTAAAGTGATTTTAAATTAAATTAATGTCTATTTATTTTTTTTTAATGTAATGACCCATTCTTAATATTAGAAATTTTAAAAAAACTAAAAATAGACATTAAAATTAAAAAATAGTAAATGATAAATAAAAAATTTGATTCAAATTTTTTCAAAAAAGAAATTAATAATTTTATAAATAAATATTATTTTCAAGAAAAAATTGGAAAATTCTTCATATTTTAAAAAATGAGTAAAATTTTATAAAATATAGATTCAAAAAAATAAACTTTATTTTCAAAGAAAAAAGAGATTTTTTAAAAATCAAGAACGTTTCATAAAACTTTAATTTTTTAAATCTATATTTTATAAAACTTTACTCATTTTATGGAAAAAAAATAAAGTTTCTAATATTTTTACTAAAATAATAATTATTTTTAAAAATATTTAAACAATCATTTTTTAATTAGTTTAAATGGGTAATTTGAAAAATTAAAAGTTCAATTGTGTAATCAGTAAAACGTGACACCTACAATGGGTAATTCATTAATTTTGTAGATAAAAAATTCACGTCCGATTATTTTTTTTAATGGAATAACCCAATTTCAAAATAATAATTAGTTTAGTGGAGTAATTTGAAAAATTAAAAGTTCAATTGTGTAATCAGTAAAACTTGACAACTACAGTGGGTATTTCTCATTAGTTTTACCAATTTTATTTATATTTTTATATTGTAGGTACATTTGATGATTCTTTGCTTCGAGGACATTTTAAAGTTTTCTTCCTTATCTTTTATAAATTCTTATAATTTTAATAAAAATAATTAGTTGATAATTTATTTATTTTTTAATTTAATTTGTATAAAGGGGGCACACTGGAAAATGTTTGCCATAGGCCTTGGAAAACCCAGGACCCGCTCTGCCTTCAATCAACAACAAATTCTGGCCACGAAGAATGGAGTCGTGTTGGGTGAGCTCACTAACTTGGTAAATGTTGGTTCTGATTTTGCTGATAAGACTCAGACTCCCGAACCCAAATTGAAAAGGAAAGTGAAAAGGCTATTGTTCAGAAGCCGCGGCATGAAGTTCATGACTTATAGGATTTGTATCCTCCAACTTCCCAGCTCCTCATCAACTCATAAACTCATGCACTGATGAATCTGATATCTTAACTAACTATTTAGAATAACTCATTTCTTGAACTTAAGTTATTGCTTGTATGTTATAATTGTTGTATTTTATAATATATATATATATATATATATATATATATATATATATATATGGGGAAAATGGGTATGCACAGCTATGCAAAAATTTTTTTACACAGTCAGTCAAAAACGACGTCGTTTTAACTGAAACAAAAAAAAACACGGCTTCCCTCAAGGCTGATAGCAAAGAACTCATCTGCCTCTTTTTTCTTCTCTCTCCTGCTCTCTCGTGCTCTCCCTGCTGCCTCTTTCTTGCTCTTCCCATCTCCCAGCTCGCCCATCTCCTCGCTCATCGCCTATCTCCTCGCTCGTCGCCCATCTCCTCGCTCAGGCTTCCCATCTCCTCGGGACAAATCCTTCGATTCATTGCAAGGTAACAAAATTAGATGTGGGTAGATGGATTTTCTTGCTTTTAGTGTTGAATTAGGCCTTTTGTTTTATATTTTGTGTTTTGGTTTTGAAAAATTGGAGGGCTAATATTTTTTCAGGGCCAAACCCTAGAATCTGCAGATTTGTTTGTGTTGATAGACAACTTTTTGATTTATGAATATTGTTCTGGGTTATAGTGGGTGGTGTTAAAAATAGAAAGCAGAGCACATTTGTTCTGCTGTTATGGAGTGTTATTATTTGAGAATGAGTTGTAATTTGATGAGAAACTCCTCTTTCACTTTCTCTCTCCAAAACCTTCAAAATATTCCCGATCCCCTCTATTCTTCTCCTCCGTTTGCCTCGTTTCTTCTGTCTCTTCGCTGAATAATTAATTATGTACTATCTTTTCGTTTGCTTTTATGTTAGTTTTGTTGATTTTTTTTGTTATAAATTGTTTCAGAGATTGTTCAGCTGTGTTTGTTTGATAACGACTCTTTAAAATTGTGTTCATGGGTTTGACAACATTTATGTACTACACAATACACAATACACATCTGCCTATACATCATCTGTTAGTTTTGGCCATACTAGGGTGTATTGAGTTTGATTATGTAGGCCATTTTGATTATGCTTATTAGATTTAACAGTAATGATGCTAATAGTTCTCCTCAGCTTAAGAGAGGTTTCTGAAAAAAATAATATTTTTCAGGTCAGCAACAATATTAGAAAGTTGCCACTAATTTTTATTGGCACTCCACATTTTATATGAAGGAGACGAGTATTCTTAAATTGCTTGATATTTTAACTATTAATGTGAGACATTATTGTCAAAGTGTATTTCTGAGTGTCAATATCATCATCCTTTTCTGAGGGAGGGAGACAATATATGGGATGGAAGTGATATCCATTGCCTAGTAACTGGATATGTGAATTGCTTGCATAACAAAAGCCCATACACAAATTAAGATCCTAGTAAATGGGTAATATGACCATACGTTTATTACACAAAAAGAATTTGTTTGTAATTTATTTATTTTTAAAAAATATTTTAAAAATACCTTCTACAATTGGTTTAGTTGTTTTGAAGGGCCAATACCTTCTAGCATTTCTGTCTTGAGCAATTTAGCTCAAGTATAAGCTCTCTGATTGCTGTTCCTGTTTCCTTCTTAAGTATAAGCTCTCTGTTTTATTTATTGGCAGAGACCTTAGCTTTAACAAGCTGGAAGGGGAGATACCAAATGATCTTGAAAGCCTATCACATCTGGAGACTATCTAAGCAACCAAAATTAAGGAAGATGTTTTTAACTTGTGTAGGAATTCTTTCTAGTTGTTTGATATACATTTGTCATAATGTATCCAAGTGTGATGTCACACATGAATGTCATACATAATGTATCCAAGTTTTTGTTGGCCTGTAAGTTCTTTTGGATGTATTTGTTGATTTGCTATTTCCCAACTTTTCAAATTTGTTCTTCTATTTAATGTGCAAGCCCTGAGTTTTTTTTTAAATTCTAAAAGCAAATTCATTTTATTGGCCCATCTTTGTTCCATGGTCATTTTGGGGAAAATCTTTTAGAGATTTTTGTTTTGTTTATAATGGACTTTGTGCTGTTTGTAGGCCAACTACTGGTGGTGGTCCGCTTCCTGCGCCAGCCAAGGCATAAATTTTGTGCTAAGGATTGTCAAATACAAACTCTGTTTACCTGTAAAAAAGTTCAAGAAAGCTCTATTTGAAGACCAATATTTTAGGCTAGCGTCGCTTGCTAGCATATAATATTGCACTTGTAGGAATTGTATTCTTCCTCAGAAAAGGCTTTATTTTTGCAGTTGTAATTGATTCTTTGAAGGATATTCATAATTATTATAGATAAAAGGAGTATATTGGAATAAAGAAAATTCTTCGATCAAAGTTGCAAAGATATGTGAAACATAACCACAACTAAAAGTACTATGTTTACCCATTTACTGATTTCAAATTGGCAAACAAACTGCTGAATTAAACAAAGGGGATTAAGGGTTTATTAAATTGTTCATAGAAAATTTAGTAAGACAATAAAATACCAGACTCATGATGATTTATCTCCTGTTCTTGAAGAAAAATGATCATTTTTCTAACAAAATAATAAAACCCAAAAAGTAACAGCCTTTACTAAGCTAGAATCTTGAAGGTATAACCTTTTAGCTTGAAATTCACAAAGGCAAACAGAGCATCTTTCTCAAAAGCAAACAAAGGCAAACAGAGCTTGAAATTCACAAAGGCAAACAAAGCACCTTTTACTTTTGTTTTGCATATTATTTGGAAGACTGCAATCAAACATATGGGTATGCTAACAGAGTTCGGAACTCCATGAATGCTATGAAACTCAAATGCCAAGGAATACTTCTTATTAAGAATAGGGAATTGAAAATCATAAAGCAAAATTTGCATTGCCACAGAAAAGTATTCCAGATAAAATAAAGAATTATATCAGTTTTTTCTTATCCCAAAAAAAAGAAACGAAGAGAAATACAATAGACTGAATGGATTTTTCTCGTGATGATTACTTTTAATATAGGGTATATGGTATCAAATAAAACCCTTGCAAATATATGTCGAACTTCCTGCAGACTACCTAAAGTTAACAATTCATTATCAATCTTACTAGCTTGCTTTGCTATAAATTTTTCTCTATGTCCCTCTTCCAACACATTCAAATATCTTGCACACCCTCAAATATAGTTCGAGTGGGATAAAGACCTGCAAAAACGAAAGCAAACAATGATCAAGCTGAGACATACACACTTGCTACTGAAATTTATACTAGGGAATAACTATTACAATTAGCCATTCATTTGAATACAGACTACTTAATTAAGCATGAATGAAAAAAACAAAGAAAAGATAAATAACATAAACTACTTAATTATGCAATTGAGTGTAAATGTCCTGCACATGCCAAATTTTTAAAGGCATCACATATATTATTGTTAGATCTCCATGTTACAACATCAACATCAAGGAGCAAGGACCCTCCCTATCCAGAGAATTAAATCTTGAATATTTTTGTTTTCACAATAACCGTATGCAATCAACAAGTGCTAATAAATAACCAACTCTCAAAAGACCTAAATCTCATCATATTGCCACCATATGTATCATTACTGCAATGAGCAATACTGAATTGACACTAAATATGTAAAATGGCCATATTGCTTTCTATTTTTAACACAACCCACTATAACCCAGAACAATATTCATAAATCAAAAAGTTGTCTATCAACACAAACAAATCTGCAGATTCTAGGATTTGGCCCTCAAAAATATTAGCCCTCCAAATTTTCAAAACCAAAACACAACATATAAAACAAAAGGCCTATGTTAGTTCCCAGAGGACACAATAGATCTAGAAGAGGGGGGGTTGAATGTATCCTTTTTCATTCAGATACTTTTCTGGTTTATATTATATTGTTCATAATTAACATATGACAAACATAAGAATCTTTTCAAGCACAACGGAATAAGTAAAAGATCCCCTTCATTGATATATTCATAATCATACATACATTGTTCGTAAGTTAACATAATGCAAATGACATACATAGCAGTTATAGCAGTTATAGTACATAATGTAAATGACATAATGTAAAAGACACAAGGGGTTTTAAGTGGTTCAGAGACTCAAGCTCCTAATCCACTCTTCTGCTTTCAACTATTGCGTGATTTACCACTAAGGAAGGGCAAAGACCCTAAATCACTAAGATTCCTTCAAGGCCGTGACCTTGGGACTTCAGTTCACTAAGAACTCTTCAAGTCCAGCAGCCTTGGTACTCCTTTAGTTCCCTAGGAACTCTTCAAGCCCAGCAGGCTTGGAACTTCGTTTAGTCCCTACGGACAAGGACCCTTCTGGCCTTGACTTTGTTTAGTCCCTTCGGACAAGGACCCCTCAGGCCCTGACTTTGTTGAGTTGTTGGAGTTGGTGCTGAGCTGCTAAGATGTCTTCATGCTCTGAACATCTTCTATACTTAGCGACTTGGCTTGACCATCCTTGAAGTGCAAATTGAGTGTTACATGATGCTCAGCTTCTTTGGTTACTCAACCACTTCGGATGACCCCTTTGTGAACTCGCCTTGAAGATCCTTCTCCTTGGTACTTGATGGTCGCACATGATAGGCTTCCAAGATGACCGTGTAAGCTCTTCTGTTAGGTACTTAGAAGCTTTCTCATGCTTGACACCAAGATGTCATTTGTGATCTTCTACAGCTACTTGATGCCTTCTCATGATGGACTTGCTAAGATGGTCAGTAGGCTCTTCTCTATTGTACTTAGAGTCTTCCCATGATGGACATCAAGATGACATAATGCTCTTCTTTCTCTCGGCAGTTCAGAACACTCTTCATGTAGTAGATCTCTCACTTCTACATAGTAGAACTCACACTTCTACTTCTTTCTTTATCTGACTTCTGAGTGTTCTTGGTGGATCGTAGAGTGAGCCTTCTGACTCACTATTTTACATGGTTTAGATCAGTCCACCTTCTCTCCAAACTCAGAAACTCCAGCAACCTTTGATCTTTGAAGCTCTTCCTCATTTCTACTCCTTCCTAATCCTTCCGTTGGAAAGTAGCCGTTGAAGGCTATTCAAATCTCTTCACAGATCTTGAGTTGCTTGAGGTAGACTGCTTGATGTGACTTGTCATACTTTTTTTCGACGACATTTGCGATCTCTTCGTTTCACCCTACCCGTCGGATGTATCACTTTAATGTCTTGGGCAGGTCGAAGACTTTATTACCTCTTTCTGATTTCTCGATCAGAGGTTGTCCTATTGCATCGATGCTCTCAATAAGCACTTGTCCGAATATTACCCTTCAGATTTAACCTCTGTTAATGCTTCAGTCTTCAGTTATTCGGACTCTACGATTCTGATGCACGTCTTCAAGGACTTGAACGTAGTGTCTTGTTGAGTTTTGCTCATTGACTGGTAGGGTTAACACTACGATCTTGAAGAGTGTTGATTGGATCTTCAATGTTGAACACCTCTTCCTTATATTGTGCAAAGGCTTCAATACTTTTTGCTTTTTTTTGTTCTCGATTCTCGCCATCGATAGCCTAATTACTTTGCTCGGTCCCTTACGAATATCAAGACACTTGATTTGTGGCGGCCCAAATTTGCTTTCTCCTTGTGATCTCCTGTTCACTTATAATCAATGAACTGACCCTGCACTTAATCACTTTAGCCTTGCTCTTCAGAGGCTGACCAGTATCTCGGTTCATCTTCCATCAGTTCCTTCTTTGTTTGGAAAACACTACGATCTTGGTTGCTTCCAAGATCGTTGTCTTCTGTCCACTTGATAGCTACTACATTAGCTGACTTTCCTTAGTCAGCTTCTGAAGTCTTCTTTAGATCTCCTTGGGGAAGACTTCATTACGAATTGCCTTACACCTTAATCTTGATGCTGATTGGGTTGGTGCTAAGATCTTCTGTTAGCATGCATGCCATTCATTGAGTGCTCTCTGGTTTCCTTGGATGTAGCTTGCAGATTGAACTAGAGGCTTCGTTCCTTTGGATATTCTGGCAGTGCTCATTTGTTGAGAGCCGTATATGCTCTACGATCCATCCTTGACATTTTGAGTACTTCTTCTTAGATCATAGTTCTGCACTCTATGATTCAGCTTAGGCTTATACAGACAGTACGATCCTGAGATCAGATCTTAACACTACGATTTCTGCCTTGTGCTTGTTGTCTTCATCTGATCTTGCTTGACTACGATATCTGCATGTAATCAATAGACTCTATGAACTCAGAGTGTGATCTATGATCCTTGACTTGGCTTTGGCATCAGTAGACTCTACGACACTGAGTGTAGTCTACATTTCTGTCTTGGCTTCAGAAGATGACCGATCGGCTCGTAGGTAGGCTGTCTCTACGATTCTGAACATGACTTCCTCAGCACACTATGATCCTGAGGAAACTCTACTCGATACACTACGATCCTTCTTCGTTTCCCCTGGCAGTCTACGAACTCCGAGATCTACTAGCTTGTATACTCTTATTCTGCCTCGATAGCTCTCGAGTTAACCTTGACTCACCTGGAAGACTTCGACTTCTGGTGTAGTGCTCGACGATCAGACTAGCCTATCTATTACATCATAAGATCAACCTAACAAGCTTGATCTTTCTATCTTTATAGTCCTTGTACATCTTTTCTTTTTAAGGACTTTACAAAGCTGTCTTTCTTATGTAGGATCAACTTAACATATTTGATCAATTCATTCTAAGTCCTTGTACACATATTTCTATTATCCATCAAAGGACTTTACAACTTTTCTTAATGCAAGCATACTTGCATATTATTCATTCATTCATATATATATATATATATATATATATATATATATATATATCATAATCAAATCATATATAAATAGGAATACCATTCACATGCTTATTCCTGACAATCTCCCCCTATTTGATTATGACAAAAACAATAAGTGCATATGCATGTTATGAATGAATCTTATATACAGTGAGAAGCTGTATTTCTAAAACAGTTAATCATGAATGTCATTTATATTGGTATGACAATTTATACATTAAGACATTCTACATCCTGGATCTAGAACATACCTAACTAGTTAGAGATGTACCTCTTTGGCTCCATGTATGTTTCCAGGATGCTTGTTGATCAACTACTCATCTGATTGTTCTTCTTGCTCTTGCTCCCCCTGGGATGATGACCTTTTGTCTTTGCTTGATTCTCTCTTGAGCATCTTTCCGATCATGCTCCCCTTAGACTTTGCAATCTTGTTATCATCATCTTCTGGCTCCCCCTCAGATGATGACTCTTTATCTGCAGCTGCTTTCTTCTTCTTTGACTTTTTCTCCCTTAACCCTCTACTCTTCTTTGAGTGCCTCTTGCTCCTCTTCTTTCTATGCCTCTTTTTCTCCCCCTTTTTGTCATTAATCATTTGAGAGAGCTGCTCCATGTTGGAATTAAGCTGCTCCATCAGGTAGGAGGAGTTGGCAACTTCAAACTTTAGTTCTTGCTGGCCTAGTTCAAGTTGCACTGAGAAGGTCTGCCTCATATCATCAATCTTGTCAGAGAGGGCTTGAATCTGCTCTTCATTGGCCTTCTAAATTTGTAGAGCTTCAGCCTTTTGATCTTGTATGGCCTTCTGATAGTTGTTATCTCTTTCTTTGAGTTTGAGAGATACATCGACCAAAGTAGCTTGAAGCTTGTGCTGGAAAAGATTATCTCTCGTCGCATGCATTCTTCGTGATTCTTCAAAGGAGAGAGATATTTTCTCGCTTAGATCATCAGAACTCTTTAGTAGTTCCTGCTCCAAAGTAGTTTGATCCTTTTGTTGGGCAGCTACAGGTTGAGCATTGGATTGGACTCTACGATCTTCATCTTTGGACAGTTTTTCAAAGGCTTGGAAAATCTGAGCAATCGTTGAGTTCCAATCACTGGTTGAGAATGAGGGAATGTCTGATAGTAATGCTTGAGCATAAGGAGGCTTCTGGTTTTGAGCTTGAACATCATCAGCAGTAGAGTGAGAGGACTGTACGACCAGATCCTTGGTCATGGCTCCTTGTCCTTCAGAATCCACTCTACGATCGTAGGGTATATAAAGATTTCCAGCATGTCGATAGACCTTGAAGTGAGGCTGGTTTGTAATCATCTTTGTAGCATAACTTTTGACCCTTGGGAAGTTTTGGTCTACCAGTTCCATGCTTGGAAATGTCTTGTAGCACCAGCTGAGGTAGCTTCCATCTCCTTCAGTAAAGGCTTTTAGCCATGGCATCCACTGGAAGAACCATCTCATCAACAGATCATCAGGGTTGTAGAGAATGGTTGAGCAATCTAGCTCCATATTGTTCCAGTTCTTAGCTAAGTCAAAAGTAGTCATTTTTACTACTCTGATCTGATCATCTCCATAGTGTACCCATCCATCAGGTGGAGTCTCTGATGGTTCATTAGGAACTTCTACCACTATTCTCCTAGTGAATCTTGTAGGTGAGAGGACAGGGTAGAGTTCTGGTTCTTCTTGTTCCCGATCTTCAGAATTGGAGTCATTTTCTACTTCTTCTTTCTCAGAATCAAAACCATTTTGATCAGCTTCAGCAGAGAATCCTTGTTGCTGTATTTCATGACCAAAACCTTCTTCAGCAAGGATTTCCTCAGATTCTTCCTCTCCACTACTGGTTTCATATTCAACACTTTCTCCCGGGGATACAGACTCATCGTCACTCAATTCAATGATGGCATTTGATTGACCACTATTCCTTTTGGAGGAAAACTTGGCTTCGCAAATCGTAGCTTTTCCTTCTTCTTCGAGGTTCAGTTTGGGAGAGTCGACTCTTCTTCTTCTTCGACTCGACTCCTCCGGTTTGTGCCACACACTTCCTTGGAGTTCAAAGATCTTTGGCATGGACAGATCCTTCTTTCTTGGACTCATCACTTTTTGAGTCATAATGAAGGCTTTCTAGATCTGAGGGGGCATTCTTTTCTTCTTCTTGAACAACATTGTCTGACCCATTCTCTGGGCTTGTTGGGGCAGTTGCATTTGGGGATGCAATTTGATCATCTTGAATTTCTTTGTCATCAGAGTGATTGCTCTGAGAATTGGCCATGGGGCTTGAGCATTCTTCTTCATCGATGAGTTGTTTGACTTTCTTCCATCCCATCGCCTTCATTTTCATTTTGGATCGATCGTGGGACTGGACCTTGACATCTGTTTATTTTTCTTCTGATGACTCTACGTCCCTTTCTTAGACAGATGTACTGATTTGGGAAGCTAAGGTTGGTGTGTCTTCCACCTTAGCTTTCTTGCTAACTGGCCCTTGAAGCAACCTGCTGCTTCTTCTCTTTGTTGTTTCAGCAGTTAGGACTTTTTCTTCTTTATCCTTGTCCTTTGAGGAGACTCTCCTTGGTGGGGCCTGGGCTTTCTTCTCATCACCAGCTTTCTTCACAACTTTTGATTTCTTCCTGGCTGGTGTGATTTCTGCTTCTACAGAGTCATCAGACTCAGAGCTCTCTGCCTCTACTATCTTTCTCTTCTTTGCATAGGCTTTACTGCTGCTCCCATCTGTTAGCCTTTTGTTCTCCTTAGGGTTCTTCTTCCAGTTCTCAAATAATTGTGGAGACATCACTTTGTGCACATTCAATGTTTCTCCTTCATAATCCTTGATTTTCCCTCCTAGTTTCTTCTTCAGTATAATACTGAGCATCCTTCCATGAAACACCTTGGTTAGGGGTTTTTCAGTGGTCTTCTTCTTCTCAGCCTTCTCTACCCACTTGGAGATTTGATCGAACAAGATAGCTCCAAAGTCAATTTGTTTCTTCAGGACTATTGCTGACATTATCTTCAACTGTTGGACAATCACTATATCATGTGCAGTGTTTTTGCACAGTATGCACTTTCCAACAATTTCAGCTAGGAACTCATATTCTTCAGGAAACTCCTTCTTCTTCATGTCTTTGAAACTAGGGTTTCTTTGGTACCCCATCAACTCCTTTGCTTGTTCAGTGTTGACATCTTCAAGGTTCTTCAGCACTTGGTTAGGAAAACCTAGGCATTGATTGAGGTCAGAAGATTTCAGCTTCAGAGTCTGACCTTTAACCTTGGTAGACAGGGTTCTAGAGTTTATGGAGACGTTTGAGTAGAACTCTTTAACCAGGTCAATGTACACACGAGTACTTGCCTCAAGGCATTCTGAGAACCCAACTTTCTTCACGAGTTCAAGAATGTCCCTGAACCTTTTCTCAGATTTCTCAAATGATTTGGTTCTGAGCTGAATGCCGGTGATAACTTGACAGTTCTCCATATGAATAGTTTGAAGACTGTGGGTGTTTGATTTAGAGAGGTTTATGCGAGATGGCTGACTATGATTTGGTTGGGCTCTAGAGGGTTAACTAATTTTGGCTCTTGAGAGGATTCTAGTGTTTGAAAATGGGAGAGAGAAAGGTTCGATAGCTTTTGGTAACTGTCTGTAGATTTGAAATTGTCTTTAAGGCAGTTCCTTCCAACTCTGCATAACCAGTGATGTGTCAACCATCCATTGGTTGCACGTTGCCCAGTATTGAGTTGTAACTCCCCATAACTTTTCAGTTAGATGTTTCCTTTTAGAAGACTAGTCATTTAAATGACGTGGCTCTGACCGTTGACCTTTAATTCGTAGAGTGGCATGATAAGGCAGCTATGGACTCTACGATTCCCTTGGTTGACTCAATGATCAACTTTTGAGAGATGCTGCAGTGGATGGCTTTGTCTTTTCTCCTTACTTGATGCAGCATAGATTAATCACTGATGTAATCGAACTTATCTCCTTAACTTGAATAGTTTAGCAAATATCTCATTTTTCAAGCTCCATGCGAACTGGAGTACCCTTTGGTAGGACTACGATCGTCGAGTTGTATTCTACGATCGTTGAGGTTGTGCTACGATCATTGAGGTAGCACTATGATCGTTGAGATTGCACTGCGATCGTTTAGTTCTCTTCAAACTCGACTCTACGATCGTTGACTGACTTGGTCCTTGAGATGAACTTGATCAAGAATTCCTTCTGGGTTAAGGTAGCTCAGGAAGGGCCAACCTCTTAGAGTGAGCTAAGGGTTAGGTTTGTCCCTGAGGCGCTTTCCAGATGGAATACTATAGCAGTGATTTGTAATGACATGTCATTCGACCTCTTCTGAGTGGGAGGTCTTCTACCAGCTTTAGACAACTGCATTGCTGAAATCGTGGTGTCCTCCTGCTCTTACACTACGATCATATGTTTAATCGTAGTCACTTCACGATTATGGGTTGGGTGGCTGAAAGGTTATCAGTAGTACGTTTTGAGACGTTCTTACTGACTATGGATCTTCATTTGGTTCATCACCCACAAAGTTTTGGGACTCAGAGATTTGGTATAACTTTTCATAGTATATCTCAAAGGTCTTTGTTGTTCCTTAATGAGATCATCGCTTCCTCCATTGTTGACGCTGTCTTCCCAGATAGATGTGACTCCCTCTTCTTCAAATTCATTTGAAGGCAGCCTTGCATATTTCTCTCTAGCTGGAATCTCAATCATTACTTAGATCACCTTGTATCGTTGAGATGAGTATTTTCATGACTGATCACTCTACGATCATTTGACAGTACTACGAACGTAGTCTTCTTTAACAGTCTTGAGTTTGAGAAGTTCTACTTCTGAATAAACTCCTCTTTTCTGATGCTCGATGATCCTTTGATGTGAGCTTCCATGAGGATTCTTCTTATGTAGCACTCTTTGCTAGCTTTTGAGCACATAAGACCTTTTCCTTCTTTGGCTAAATGACTTGCTTCCATATACAGATTAGTAGCCATGTGAGCTCCATTCTGGTTAGCTCAGAAGGTCTGCAAGGACAGGCTTGGACAGATAGGAACTCTATCAGAATCATCTCTGAATTGTCCTTAGCCTTCTACTGGTTGAGTCTTCTTGACTGAAGTCTTCTGCTTCATCATTCCTTAGTGTGGTCAGACTGACCAAGTACCTGCAAGTTTGAATATATTTCTATTTTTGGTACCCATAATGAAATGGGTCCTGCTAGGTTAGTTCTCTAAACCCCTGTTCCTCTTATTTGGGCAATCATCATATTTACCACAAACGGACATTCATGCATGCAACTATCTTAAGATAATACATTTTGAGATGCATGATGGTGAGTGTGTAAAATATGTCATTTAATAACACACTCTCTATCTATGATAGATTCATCATTTACTGGATTATGTTCACAGTGTTTAAGTGTTCAGAGTAGGAATCAACTCTACGATTTATGAGTATCTAGTTGATTCATGGAGGTGATCAGTTTCTATAGATCAACCAGATCTTCTTGTAGATCTGATCATACTCTGTGAGTTGTCAAACACTTAGAACATAGGCTTGTACATACATACTAACCCACCAGCAACGATTACTTCACGTAAAGTTTATTTAGCATGTGATGCTCTTATGACCCATTTCAGATTTCCTTCAAGATGTCATCGTCAACCTAAAAACTTGGATGGGGAGAAAGTTTATAGTCATTTGAGTTTCCATCCTTAGGTTACTTTCTCTCTTCACCATTTTAAGTAGATTATGGCTCCTTGACAGAGTACTGTCATGGTTCATAAGAAGGTGCAATTATGATGTATACATTTAATAGAGAGGAACCGTACCGTTTTACTGTCTGTTACTAAACAATCATTTACCTTAGATATACTGAGTTTAGGTATTGATGAGCATAGCTTTACTTTTGCTACTGACATCTTATTGCTCTTGCTGGCCTTTAATCAATCAGTAGTGGCCTTGAAGATATAGGCCAAGAGAATCTCAGCATTAAGATCTTTGACATCCTTTAGCTGACAGAGTTTGCACCCAGCTGTTGGTTGGCCAGACATAAGTTTGAGAAGATTTTCTTTCTTCTCTCGATAAGCATTTCTTAGCATGTATGGCTTCTTCATCTTTCAGACTGGTGGGTGCTTGACTCTTTGTCATTGACGTCTCTTGAGTGTTCTCGTGTGGTCTTAGGACTACAAGATTGACTGTAGGCTAGGATTGGTCTTGTTGATGTATTAATAGACACCATGGACCAATCTGAGCAGCTTCAAGTGTATATACACATTTACCCTATACACAATATTTCCAACATGTGAGCTTATCTGCATATAACAAGTTACTTACTACTAAACTACGTTTAGAACAATGTTAGTGCCTGGGATCAAACTCAAAGCGATTAGTTTTTGAATATAGCATGAGAACTCGCTTTCGATACCAATTGTTAGTTCTAGAGGCACAATAGATCTAGAATAAGGGGGTTAATAGATCCTTTTTATTTTAGATACTTTTCTGGTTTATATTATATTGTTCATAATTAACATATGACAAACATAAGAATCTTTTCAAACACAGCGGAATAAGAAAGTTCCCCTTCATTGATATATTCATAATCATACATACATTGTTCGTAAGTTGACATAATGTAAATGACATACATAGCAGTTATAACAGTTATAGTACATAATGTAAAAGACACAAGGGTTTTAAGTGGTTCAGAGACTCAAGCTACTAATCCACTCTTCTGCTTTCAACTAGCAGGATTTCCATTAAGGAAGGGCAGCACCCTGAATCACTAAGATTCCTTCAAGGCCAGCAACCTTGGGACTTCAGTTCACTAAGAACTCTTCAAGGCCAGCATCCTAGGTACTCCTCTAGTTCCCTAGGAACTCTTCAAGCCCAGCAGGATTGGAACTTCGTTTAGTCCCTCCGGACAAGGTCCTTTCTGGCCCTGCTTTGTTTAGTCCCTTCGGACAAGGACCCCTCAGTCCCTGGCTTTGTAGAGTTGTTGGAGTTGGTGCTGAGCTGCTAAGATGTCTTCATGCTCTGAACATCTTCTATACTTAGCTGCTTGGCTTGACCATCCTTGAAGTGCAGCTGAGTGTTGCATGATGCTCAACTTCTTTGGTTACTCAACCACTTCGGATGACCCCTTTGTGAACTGCCTTGAAGATCCTTCTCCTTGGTAATTGATGGCTGCACATGATAGGCTTCCAAGATGGCTGTAAGCTCTTCTGTTAGGTACTTAGAAGCTTTCTCATGCTTGACACCAAGATGGCATTTGTGATCTTCCTTCTAGCTACTTGATGCCTTCTCATGATGGACTTGCTAAGATGACTGTAGGCTCTTCTCTATTGTATTTAGAGTCTTCCCATAATGGATATCAAGATGACATAATGCTCTTCTTTCTCTCGGCAGTTCAGAATACTCTTTATGTAGGTGATCTCTCACTTCTACATAGTAGAACTCACACTTCTACTTCTTTCTTTATCTGACTTCTGAGTGTTCTTGGTGGATCATAGAGTGAGCCTTCTGACTCACTGTTTCACATGGTTTAGATCAGTCCACCTTCTCTCCAAACTCGAAAACTCCAGCAACCTTTGATCTTTGAAGCTCTTCCTCATTTATACTCCTTCCCAATCCTTCCGTTGGAATGTAGCCGTTGAAGGCTATACAAATCTCTTCACAGATCTCGAGTTGCTTGAGGTAGACTGCTTGATGTGACTTGCCATACTTTTTCTGACGATGCAGTCTACTGTTTCACCTACCCTGTCAGATGTATCACTTTAATGTCTTGGGAAGGTCGAAGACTTTATTACCTCTTTCTGATTTCTCGATTAGAGGTTGTCCTATTGCATCGATGCTCTCAATAAGCACTTGTCCGAATATTACCATTCAGATTGAACCTTTGCCAATGCTTCAGTCTTCAGTTATTCGGACTCTACGATTCTGATGCACGTCTTCAAGGACTTGATTGTAGTGTCTTGTTGAGTGTTGCTCATTGACTGGTAGGGTTAACACTACGATCTTGAAGAGTGTTGATTGGATCTTCAATGTAGAACATCTCTTCCTTATATTGTGCAGTGCTTCAATACTTCTGTTTGCTTCGACTGTTCTCTGATACTGCTAGCCTAATTCCTTGCTCTGGTCCCCTTCTGAATATCAAGACACTTCAGATTTGTGGCGCGTCCAGCTTGCTTTCTCCTTGGGATCTCCCGTTCACTTATCATCAATGAACTGACCAGTATCTCGGTTCACCTTCCATCAGTTCCTTCTTTGTTTGTCAAACACTACGATCTTGGTTGCTTCCAAGATCGTTGTCTTCTGTCCACTTGATAGCTATTGCATTAGCTAACTTTCCTTAGTCAGCTTATGAAGTCTTCTTTAGATCTCCTTGTGGATGACTTCATCACGAATGGCCTTACACCTCAATCTTGATGCTGATTGGGTTGGTGCTAAGATCTTCTGTTAGCCTGCATGCCATTCGTTGAGTGCTCTCTGGTTTCCTTGGATGTAGCTTGCAGCTTGAATTAGAGGCTTCGTTCCTTTGGATATTCTGGGAGTGCTCATTTGTTGAGAACCGTATATGTTCTACGATTCATCCTTGGCATTTTGAGCACTTCTTCTTAGATCGTAGGTCTACACTCTATGATTCAGCTTCGGCTTGTGCAGACACTACGATCTTGAGATCAAATCTTGACACTACGATTTCTGCCTTGTGCTTGTTGTCTTCATCTGATCTTGCTTGACTATGATCTCTGCATGTAATCAATAGACTCTACGAACTCATAGTGTGATCCTTGACTTGGCTTTGGCATCAGTAGACTCTACGACTCTGAGTGTAGTCTATGTTTATGTCTTGGCTTCGGCAGATGACTGGTCGGCTCGTAGGTAGGCTGTCTCTACGATTCTGAACACGACTTCCTCAGCACACTACAATCCTGAGGAAGCTCTACTCGATACACTACGATTCTTCTTCGTTTCCCCTGGCAGTCTACAAACTCTAAGATCTACTATCTTGCATACTCTTATTATGCCTCGATAGCTCTCGAGTTAACCTTGACTCACCTGGCAGACTTCGACTTCTGGTGCAGTTCTCGATGATCAGACTAGCCTATCTATTACATCATAAGATCAACCTAACAAGCTTGATCTTTCTATCTTTATAGTCCTTGTACATCTTTTCTTTTTAAGGACTTTACAAAGCTGTCGTTTTTATGTAGGATCAACTTAACATATTTGATCAATTCATTCTAAGTCCTTGTACACATATTTCTATTATCTATCAAAGGACTTTACAGCTTTTCTTAATGCAAGCATACTTGCATATTATTCATTCATATATATATATATATATATATCACAATCAAATCATATATAAATAGGAATAACATTCACATGCTTATTCCTGATAGCCTAATTCAACACTAAAAGCAAGAAAATCCATCTACCCACATCTAATTTTGTTACCTTGCAATGAATCGAAAGATTTGTCGCGAGGAGATGGGAAGCCTAAGCGAGGAGATGGGCGTCGAACAAGGAGATGGGCGACGAGCGAGGAGATGGGCGAGCTGGGAAATGGGAAGAGCAAGAAAGAGGCAGTGGGGAGAGTAGGAGAGAGCAGGAGAGAGAAGAAATAAGAGGCAGATGGGTTCTTTGCTATCAGCCTTTAGAGAAGCCCCGTTTTTTTTCCAGTCAAAACGACGTGGTTTTTGACTGACTGTGTAAAAAAAAATTGCACAGCTGTGTATACCCATTTTCCCCTCTATATATATATATATATTCATAAATTTTTGTGATGTACCATTAAAATAATTAAATGAGTTATAATATATTGATGGAGATTTGTAACTGTTAGAGGATATCAATTTTATGGCTGTTGGAAATTTATTTTTGACCGTTGCTTTCAATTTTATGACTGTTGGAAAAATATTTCCGTTGCTTGTAAATGTAATATTTTACCGTTGTAGAAGGATTATTACCGTTGCCATCTTTTGCTATATAAAGGAAAAAGGCATCATATAGAGATATAATAATCAACAGACTTTTTACCTTTTCTCATATATATACATATATCACTTGTTAGCAGCAAAAGAGAAAAGTCACTTTCTATATAATATATATCAGGTACTTGGTTTTAATATATATATATATATATATATATATATATATATATATTACCGAGCCTGTTAACATATATATATATATATATAAATAATAATTTTCATATCTATATTTTATTGTTTATACACGGTTTATTTTGACTTTGAGTAAGAAAATATTAGAAGTTGTTCCTAGGTCATTAAACTATTTCAAGTGATGATTAGTTGGGTAAAGAGCCGTTGAATCCTGGAGTAGAAATTCGTCAGTGTCCTTAGCACCGAGAAAAGTTCTCCGAGGGGCGAAATTTCTACTTAAGTATAGTGCACTGCACGCCTCTGCTCAAAATTATTCGCTCTAAATCGATAAGTTTATTTCTGCCATTCTTTTATTTGATAGTTGAATCCTATATTTTGTTCATATTTTTTCAACAATCTTAAGTAGAAATTATGGATTCTGCTATGTTTACTATTGCCTCTTTTTTAGTCTTAACAAAAGAGCTCTAACTCATGCAAGCATACATGCGTCAACAAGTAATACAGAGCAAGTAAAGTGTCGATCCCACAGAGAAATTTGTTTAACTAAGATTACTATTCATTAATTGATTCACTATATTTATATGCTCAAACTAATGATTAAACTTGGTTTGTTCTCGAATTGCAAATAACAACTAAAACAATAATAACGATGGAATAAATGATATTGGAACTAATGGGATCCTAACTTCATTTAATACTTCATTCAATCACCACTATCATGCATGACTCGTTCACATATCACAGAAAAGTAGCCAAGAGCAGTAAAAGAGTATTAGCCATTTTTCAATGCACTAAGACCTACTTACACAACATCCACATATGATAGACTCTATGTAATCATCAATATAACCAAAATCACTATATGTCTATGTGAAATTGCAACTATATTGATTTTAAGTTCAAGCCCTTATTCTAACTTATACGGTGAAACAATATATGTCTATCTGGTTCATGAAATACATAGGCCATATAACACAGCCCTATATACGTATACTATCATGATTACAATCCATATTTGCATGTTCATTGTCAATTCCATACAAATACTGAAATGAATGGTTATCAAGCATTCATACATGCAAAACAATCATGATAGACATCCCATATGATATGCACAACACTCCAGCATTTAAGCATGCAATCAAACTACATATTAAAATCCGTTAGGATCCCATAATGGAGTTTATTTCATGATTAAACCAAAAGCCATTATGGGATCAAATCTAAACATTACTAATAAACAAGAAATTGAAAGATGAAAGGCAGAAACAATCAAACCCAATTGCTGAATATAGATCAATAATCAAATCCTCATAAGATTCTAGCAAAATAATAATAATATAATCCACTATGGTAGAAAATCCCAAGTTAGAGGAGAAAAGTAGAGTGTGGCCTCCTTCTACGTTGGAATCTCTCCCAGAGAATAAACCCTAATTACCACGTAAAGAATATAACTAAAACTGAATAAAAATGTCAAGTGATACCCCTGGCACCAATCAGGAATCCTTTTAAATCAATTACAACCCTTAAAAATTGGAAATAAAATAAAACAAGTCAGCAGCCTCAGGCCTCGCGCACGACCGCGCGCTCCTCCGGCTTATTATGCTCGCGGGCGCGAGACTTGCAGTAGGTTCTTGTGTTCAGCCGGTCTATCGCGCGGGTGCGCGCTCCCTCGCATTGTCCTTCTCGCGGTTGCGCAACTTGCAGTAGGTTCCAAGGTCTGGTTGGGTACTCGCGCGGGCGCGCGCATCCAAGCTCTTCCTGCCGCGCGGCCTGCAGCTGATGTCTTCTGCTTCTGCTCCTTGGCTTGGTTCTGCAACGTTGTTGCTGCTACTGAAATGTCCTATGTCTATCCATGCTTGTCCATCCATGTTCCACTCAATCCTACGTCATGCACATCCTATCTTTTGCCTCGCCTCACGCATCCATTAGCCTCGTGCCCGATATCGCCACCAAATTAGGCCAATTCCTGCACTTATTCACCAAAAGGAGTTTTAAGTATGCGAAATGCAAATTAACATGAAATACAGCTAAAACAGACTAAAATTTACTTGAGATGGGCATAGTTCGCATGAATTGGTACCCCATAAGTAGGTGTAAAACCCACTTATCAAATACCCCCAAACTTGAACCGTTTCTTGCCCTCAAGCAATGCAAACTACTGAACAATGAAAATGTAGCTATATTACTATGCAACTACATTATGATGCAACTAATCTCACATTGTCTCAACTATCATAGAAATTCAGTCCAATTTGCCTCAGGGAATTTTTTTCTAGAATCAAGAATACAGATGCAAAGCAGGCATAATGGCATACACTAAGATAATTCAAAAATTCTGTAGAGATGTTGTGTGTGTGTGTTGTGTTCGCCCAAAACTTGATTTAGGTACAGAATACTCATGATATATTGCTCACAATAGAAAATTATAGCTTAAATCAAAAATTATGTATATATATGCAACCAAGACTATTCCAACATCTTAAAATAAACTAAGGTTCAACAATGGGCTTAACTGCTTTATTTCTACCCACTGAGGCTTTTTCGACTTTCCGTGGTGTTTATTGCCATTTTATTTTCTTTTTTCTTTTTTTTTCACATGGTATGTAATATCTTACTCCATTAGGCACACTACTACCCCTTAGCGAGCTTTCACCAACGACTCCTGCACCATGAAAGACCTTAGGGCACTAGTAGGTGTATAGACAATCCCCCATGCATTGTATTTACTCAAGTAGCTAGGGGCCCCAAATAAGACTAGCCATGTTATTTCTACTTTTCTTTCTTTTTTTTTATATATCTGAGATACCCATGTTTTCCCAAAGTTTAAAAATCAATGTGTTATATGCCTAGAAGTCACTTTTCACATATTTCTCTTTTTAACACTACATTTTTCTATCGAGCAATGCAAAACGTACTTCTTATACCTACAAGTGCTTGTGAACACATTTGTGAAAATCGAAAGCATTTAAACATCATTATGACTTTCATTGTATAAAACGTTATATCTCAGCTCATGTTATCCAAATTCAGAAATCATTTAAAAACTTCACTATCATCATTGGCTAGATAAAAAATTTCTATACGGTAAGAACTTTGAGGTATGCAACTATAAAATGTAATCTACACATGCAACAACTATAAAAATTAACTAATCATGCAAAACTATATGCAAACTAAAAATACTACTACCCAATACCCCTAAACTTAAAATATTCAATGTCCCAATTGAATGAAGGTAAAGGGTACGAAAACTCCCTAATTATCGGTGGTGCCACCCTCCTCGGGTGGTGAATCCGGTGGTGGATATGGTGCTGCGATTCCAAACTGAGGCCATTCTTGTGTTGTTCCTTGTTGCGCAAATTCTTTGGCTAAAGCCCTTGTGAGTCCCGTCGCAAATGTGCCCAAATTATCGTACATGGCATCGACCTTGCGCTCCAACCTTCAGAGCTGGCGATCGCCATAGGTGGCACGTGCGTGCGTGGACGGGCCTGCCTCATCTGTTTGCCGGGGTTGTTGTGATGGCTCTGGAAAAGTGGGCTGAAGGATGAATCCTATTCCGCGTAGGTGTGGTACACCCCCTGTCCACTCCTTGAAATTTGCAATAGTTGCATGCGTGATTGCATGGTTTGGGTACTGCAGCTGCTCATTATGCCATTGGACTCCTTGTTGAGTACAGAGCATGGCTACAACCGATGCATGCGGAATAGTCCCATTTCTATTCCCACGCATATAACTCAACATATTTCTATGGATTAAAAGGCCGACATCAATGTACTTGCCTTTGATGATTCCCCACAAAATAATCGCACGCTCAGTGGTTATTACATTGTAAGCCGACGGAACTAGCTTGGCACAAATAAACAGGTTCCAGGCCTGGGAATATCAATTCAATGCTGACAATGGAAACAATTTTGGTTCAGTTGTTCCTGTCTTGTACTTCCATTTGGTGCCCGGAATACACAAATCAGTAATCACAACTGCGAGATCTGTTTCTAAATAGTCACCTTCTAACCAATTGTCAGACCCGGTGGGTGGTGCATCATATATGTTGAATACTTCTCTGATTGCGGAAGGGCAAAAATTCACCTGTTCTGCTCGAACTATCGTTATGCCTCTTGTTATCAACTCCGCAACATTAGCATAAAATTCTCTAACAATTCCCATGGGGATAGGCATAGGAGATGCAATTAAGCTAACCCAGTCTCGTTCGCGTATCATATGCCATAGTTGGCCATCCTTCTTCGCAGGTAGAAGTCCCCGTTCCTTCACAAAAGATTTGGCCACACTCCGATAATAGTCTTGCTGGGCTTCCAAACTGATAAATTTACTCTCGTCCAAGACCTCCTCTTTGTGGTGATCGGAGGAAGATTTTGATGAAGAGGAGAGTGAGATTACACGTGTAGCATCCCCAAATCCGGGTACTTTTTACCACGAACCTGGTATACTAATTCTATAATTATTGCGGAAGATATAAACATAAATTATTTATACATTAAACTTTTACACATCATTCCCAAGGTCTACAACCTTAACTTAATACATACATTCAATATCTTAAATGTTTACAATACTATTTTCGTCAGAAGATTTAATAAATCTAACTGCACCATAATTTAATCTTGCACTTTGCCTTTACTTCGGTCTTTACTCGAGCTTTCCACTAAATCTGAAAATTTTATCATGATATAGCAAGGGTGAGCAATAAATTTGCCCAGTAAGTTAAATTTATTTGAGGATATATCATGATTGAAAGAATTGAACAATAAGCTAGCTAACTTTCAACAATATATACATTGTGAAAGAGCATGAACAAATTTTCTTAGCTGAACGACCAAGTCAATAAAAATGAATGCTCAAGCATAAACATTAACATATTAACTGAACCAAATGGTAATGAAGGTGATCAGCCTTTCATACCTGATTAACATTTACAACATGCACAATGTGCGAATCAATAATCAGTATAGACATGAATAATCAACAATAATCATTCACTAACATGCTTTGAACATACAACTCAAGTTTGAGTTAGGAAAACTTACCTGTATTGCTGATTACCGCTAAGCAATATAATGTAATCTCTTATGAAAGACCTATCAATTATAAGATTGATCTTTTAATTAGCATAACATACCTGTTAGCTCATAATACTATTACTTTATACATAGATTATCTAACACTTAATCAAATATTAGATAACACCTTACAACATTAGTATTATTATCATCATTTGATAATTCTTTAATCACTATATCATATACATTATGATTTAACACTTTAATAAGTCAAATACCAAAATTAAAGAACTCTGGATTTCAAATCCAAAGAAGTCGGATTCCAAATCCAAAGAACCTAGATGGTCAATTCAAAGAAACCTAATCGCAATCCAAAGAAACCTGGATTCTAAATACAGCAACTAGATTGCAATCCAGCAAACTGGATTCAACATATATTCAATTCAGTAACCTTCTTTTCAATCCAACAAGCTGGATTCATCAGATTTTCCAATCCAGCAAGATGGATTTCATATCCTTTACACGAAAATACTAAAACAACTTATTATTTTTTTATCCTTTGACCAAACACATATACATAAATTTCATACACAAAAAGTATTTTTCCAAAATTTTCCAACTTCCTTTGGTATTTTTGAAAAATCACTTTTAGTTAATTCCTTAAGAAATTAGCCCCATCACGCTTAACTCTAGAAATTCCCATCTTTTGACACAATCTTATACGTGTTAACGTGACACTCCAGTTTAAATTTCGTTGCC
Organism: Panax ginseng; assembly: GCA_020205605.1. Classification (NCBI taxonomy): domain Eukaryota; kingdom Viridiplantae; phylum Streptophyta; class Magnoliopsida; order Apiales; family Araliaceae; genus Panax; species Panax ginseng. Next base: position 81,869,432 of record CM035136.1, on the reverse strand, counting down.
ATCGGAGTTATAGAACTCCGGTTATAGCCGTTTTCGTCGAAAAATCACAGAAATTGAAATGGTCATAACTTGGTCATTTTAAGTTGGAATGAGCTCATTTTTGGAAAGGAGGTACTTAATACCATATATTTTCATGTCCCAAAAGTCCAGAATTTTTCTCACAAATTAAGTTGCCGAAACAGCCCCTGGAGAGTCCTTCGCAGAAGCGAATTGTCGTTTTGCAGTTTTTTCGTACTTTGTTAAACATTTTCCATACGGAAATCTACAACTCCTTTTTCAGTGATTCCACTTGGAGATGTTAGAAAACTTATCATAGTATTCTCCCAAATTTTTCTAGAATTTGTAAATGTCCAAAAAATGACTAAAAAGCCCCTACTCTTGACTGTCCAGAAACAGTCAATTTTCCTTAAAAGACACAAAACAGTTTTTGCAAAATTAGTCACTACAACATGTGTACTCAACATTTTTGAGTGCTACCACTTGAGTTTAGTAGTTAACTTACATATCTGGCACCTCTCTTTGACGGATCGCAAAAAGGTGTAGATAAAAAACGGTGTAAATCCAAAGTACATACAAAATTTTGGGCTCATAAACTAGAAAAATCACTTTTCGTTATTTTTGATTTCCAAACAAATTAACTCCCAATATGGGTATATCTAAACATGAAACACTCATAAACATGTATATTTATGGTTTTTGAGTTTAGAAATGTAAATTCAAGGTTTGATTAAGAATAATCAAAATAATTATATAAACTAAATAGAGTTTATACCTTTGCTTTTTCATGACCCCTTTCTTCTTCTTCCCAAGATGGCTATGGAATTAGGAGAATTTGAAGAAAACTCTCCCTCTTCCCCCTCTATGGCTGTCGAAGCCTCTCTTCTCTCTCCCTCTATATGGTTTTTCTTGGGGTTAGCTAGATGAAGGAGATGAAAGAGAAAATTAAGATAGCTTTATTTTAGAAATCTTGATCACATGCTCCACTATTTCTTTTTTTTTCCTCCATGACATCCGGCCATGTGGCTGCCAATTTCTCCCACTAATTCTCTCTCTTTCTCTCAATAAACCACCAAAGCTTGCTTGGAAGTATTACCAAAGTGTTGGCTAAATAACAAAATGACACATGGAATAGTAGTTCACCAACTAAAGCAAACTATCATCACATTCATCCCCTCCTTTTCCCTCCTCTCTATAACCGGCCACTTCGCCTAATATTTTCCAATTCTTGCTTTGATTTAATCTCTTATTTAATATACACAAGGTCCAAAATACCCCTTCTCAATTGGGCTAAATGTTGGGCCACTCAATTAATTCTTTTGGGCTTCTAACTTTAGTTTCTTTGGGCCATAACAAATAATATCTTCCAACACTCTTAATATAACCATTCCCTAATTATTTAATTAGGATTTTCATTTCCTCAATTATAACTTAAATCCTTACTCATGCATATTTATTTCATTAACACAATTAGACTTGCTATAATTAGGGTATAAAATTAATTAGTTGAGATATATAAATTAAATCTCTTAGACTTAATATATATTTTATATACTAACATTCTCCCCTATTATAACCTCTTAGGTTATTTACTTATCACACCTAATACATATATATTAGGTCACATAACTTAATTCTTAATTCACTTACTCACATATTCATACAAAATAATTTAATAAATTGAGACATGGTCCACAACTCTTAGATTAGGTCACTAGTATATAATTAAAATACTAGAACTACATACACATAATCTTATGAACTCATACACTAAACATATACCTCATTGTCAGACTATCACTTATAGTCTATCAAATCATTCAAGTTATTCTCCAAAAATTTTGAAATCCTTAAAATTCCTTTACAAAAACGTCAAATCCATACACTTATTTTATGCATAGGTTTATTATTTAACCTTTATTCAATCTTTTAAGATTTTATAAATTTTCGGGTTGTCACAGAACGTGCTCTTTTTGGGCCCATGTGGGGATGATTGAGAGATTTTGGAGGAATTGTTGATGATTGTTCCTCCAAACTTATTGCTACACAACCCAAGTAGAACCCTAAACTTATGCCAGGAAAGTGATGTGTGGGTATGAACTTTGATGAGAGTTGATTATCCTTATGAATATAGGAGACAGAATAATACGCTTCTATTATATTAGAGGATAAATCCTATCAGACCACAACTCATATTTTGGACATATAAAAAAAAAATTCCACGTCTGCGAGAACGCGCGGCCGCGAGTTCTTATAATGGATTTCAGGCGCGGGCGCGTGAGTGGATATATTTATACGATCTGTAGTAGTGCGTATGGTATGGTGCGTGTCTTTGTGTACATCGCGCATGGCAGTCACGATCTGCATTCTCGCACTTTGTATTTAATTGTAGGTGCGGCAAGATAGAAATGTGTGCTCTCCATTGCACCTGCAATTCATCAATAGACATTATCAAAACAGGGTTTACTACATAAACATGAATGTCTATTGTATATCCTCATTTTATACAATGCATATACACGCTCCCCTATACTATCTGCTATTATGTTAATGTGTTAACTTAGGTTGAAATAACTTAACGAAATAAACAAAGAGTGAAAGAGAGATTTTAGAGAAGAAATATAATGGGTGGCCTCCCATCCAGCGCTAAGTTATAGTCAATTAGCTTGACTGTCTCTGATGTTCATGTTGAAGAAAGAATTGAGGCGACTTTCTGTCTGTCTACCTCACCACCAAAGTAATGTTTTAAGCGCTGTCCATTCACCTTAAAAGGCTTGTCTGGCGACGTATCGAATATTTCGATTGCACCATGCGGAAAAACAATTTTCACTGTGAATGGTCCTGACCACCTCGATTTCAGCTTTCCAGGAAAAAGTTTAAGTCTGGAGTTATAAAGAAAAACCCTTTGTCCTGGTTCAAATGCTCTCTCAATGATTTTTTGATCATGCCATTTCTTCAATTTCTCCTTATAAAGCTTCGAATTCTCGTATGCCTGCAGTCGGAATTCATCCAACTCATTGAGTTGGTATAAGCGTTTCTCCCCGACAACTATCAAATCAAAATTTAGCTTTCGAATTGCCCAATATGCTTTATGCTCTAGCTCCATGGGATGGTGGCAGGATTTTCCATATACGAACTGAAAAGGGGACATACCTAATGGTGTTTTATACGCTGTCCTATAAGCCCATACTACATCATCTAACTTCAATGACCAATCCTTCCTTGTGGGATTCACAACTTTCTCCAAGATTCTCTTGACTTCTCGATTTGACACTTCAGCTTTGCCATTCGTTTGTGGGTGATATGCTGTAGCAATGCGATGATTCACCCCATATTTAGCCAACAAAGCTATAAACTGCCTGTTGCAAAAGTGACTGCCTTCGTCACTGATGATAGCCCTTGGAGTCCCAAACCTCGTGAAGATACTGCTATGTAAAAATTTGAGGACAACCTTGGCATCATTTCTCGGAAGAGCTGCCACTTCTACCCATTTCGAGACATAATCTACAGCGAGCAGAATGTTGAGATTTTCGCAAGAAGAAACGAAAGGCCCCTTGAAATCAATTCCCCATACATCAAAAATTTCGACTTCCAAGATTGTATTCAATGGAATTTCATTCCTTTTAGAGATGTTCCCCACTCGCTGACATCTATAACACTGCTAGACAAAATTGTACGCATCCTTGAAAATTGTTGGCCAGTAGTATTCTAGCCGTTGTTCTTTCACCACCATAGTGTCCACCATACACAGTAGAGTGACAATCCTGCAGAATCCCCTCGGTCCCGCTATATGGAACACACCTTCGTATAACTTGATCAGAACATTGTTTGAACAAATAAGGCTCATCCCATATATACCATTTGACATCATGCAAAAATTTCTTCTTTTGATAACCCACCAAATTGGAAGGTAGCATCTTACTTACCAAATAGTTTGCATAATCTGCAAACCATGGCACTTCCCCTTTCACCACAAACAACTGTTCATCTGGAAAAGATTCATTGATTAAAACCTTGTCATCTGTCTCCCTTTCCGGAATCTCAAGTCGAGATAAGTGGTCCGCCACTTGGTTTTCAGTGCCCTTCCTGTCTTTGATTTCGAAATCAAATTCCTGTAGTAATAAAATCCATCTGGTCAACCGAGGATTTGCATCCTTTTTTGCCACTAAATGTCGAATAGCAGCGTGATCTGTATACACTATCACATTTTGTTCCGATCAAATATGCTCGAAATTTATCAAAGGCGTACACCACTGCTAATAACTCTTTCTCCGTGGTGGTGTAGTTCAACTGTGCGTCTGTAAGGGTCTTTCTTGCATAGTAAATAACATGAAACATATTCTCTTTCCTCTGTCCCAAAGCTGCCCCTACGGCGTAATCACTGGCATCACACATCAGCTCAAATGGCAATTCCCAATCTGGTGCAGTAATAATTGGTGCTGATGTTAATTTCCCTTTCAGATGCTCAAATGCCGACACACAAGCCTCATCAAAGATAAAATGCGCATCCTTCTCCAATAAATTGCATAGTGGTTTAGTTATCTTGGAGAACTCTTTGATAAATCTGCGATAGAAACCTGCATGACCCAGAAAGCTGCGAACACCTTTTACCGAAGTAGGTGGTGGCAATTTCTCTAAAGTTTCCAACTTTGACCTATCTACCTCGAGTCCCTTCTTCAATACTTTGTGTCCAAGTATCATTCCTTCTTGTACCATAAAATGGCATTTTTCCCAGTTCAATACTAGATTTGTTTCAACACATCGATTTAAAACCATCGCCAAATTCTCGAGGCATAGATCAAACAAGTCCCCGAAAATTGAGAAGTCATCCATAAATACTTCCACATTCTGCTCTACCATATCTGAAAATATAGCCATCATGCATCTCTGAAAAGTGGCTGGAGCGTTGCACAACCCAAAAGACATCCTTCTGAAGGCAAATGTGCCGTATAGACATGTGAAAGTTGTCTTTTCTTGGTCTTCTGGAGCTATCATTATTTGATTATAGCCCGAATATCTGTCCAGTAGGCAGTAGTACTCATGACCTGCTAATATGTCCAACATCTGATCAATTAATGGTAGTGGAAAATGATCTTTCCTTGTAGCTTTATTGAGCCTGCGGTAGTCCATGCATACTCTCCACCCTGTCACTGTTCGTGTTGAAATCAACTCGTTGTTCTCATTAGTCACTACTGTCATGTCACCCTTTTTCGGTACACACTGCACTGGGCTCACCCATGATCTTTCTGAGATTGGATAGATTATACCCGCATCCAACCATTTTAGCACCTCTTTCTTAACCACTTCTTTCATTATCGGATTTAAGTCTCCTTTGTTGCTCAACCGATGGTTTACTTTCATCTTCCATCAGGATTTTATGCATACAAAATGAAGGGTTGATCCCTTTGATATCCGCTATGGTTCAGCCAATCGCTAATTTGAACTCTTGAAGCACTCGTAGCAATTTTTCTTCCTGAAAGGATGTTAATGCAGCAGAAATAATCATAGGTAGCTTCGAATTTAAAAATGCATACCTGAGATGATCTGGAAGTGGTTTTAATTCAAGTTCTGGAGGTGTCTCCAGAGATGGTTTTAATTTTATGGAGGTTTCTCCTGCTTTTGTCAACGGCTCAACAGGTATCCTGAATTTCCTGACTTGTGGAGTGGTATCCAGATATTGCACAAGTTCATCAAGTTCCTCATCCTCCAAATCTGAATTTTCAGCAATTACACTCCTCAAAGGTTTGTCATCCACCCGACTTTGTACTTCATCATTTATGACCTGATCCACCAAATCAACCAAGAAACATTCCTCTTCATCTGCTGGAAACTTCATAGCTATGAAGACATTAAAGGTGACCTCTTGATCATAAACACGCATAGTGAGTTCCCCCTTCTGCACATCTATCAGAGTCTTTCATGTGGCTAAGAATGGTCTTCCCAATATGATTGGTATATTTTTGTCTTCCTCGTAGTCTAGGATAATGAAGTCAGCAGGAAAAATAAATTTATCTACCTTAACCAACACATCTTCAACAATTCCTCGTGGATACGTGATCGATCTATCAGCTAGCTGTAATGATATGTTTGTTGGTTTTGGATCCGGCAATCCCAACTAGTTAAATACTGACAAGGGCATCAAATTTATACTTGCCCCAAGATCACATAAACACGTACTGAAGTTCATCCTTCCAATGCTGCATGGAATTGTGAAGCTGCCCGGATCCTTTAGCTTTGGCGGTAATTTCTGCTGAAGCACTGCACTACATTCCTCTGTCAAGGCTACCGTTTCAAACTAATCTAGTCTCCTCTTCCTTGATAGTATACCATTCATAAACTTGGCGTAGTTGGGCATTTGTTCCAATGCCTCGGCGAACGGTATAACGACCCAGAATTTCGGATCGTCCAGAATTTAGGTTTAAAGAATTAGTTATTAATAAAATGAATTCTTATTAATACTATTCTGTGTTATGTGTTTATTAATCGTTCTATAACCTAGGATGATTATAAGTCAGGAGTATTCTGGCTACGAGCTAGATTGAATGAATAAGAATTTGCAAGACGAAAATAAAAGTTTTCCGGGAACAAAATATTTTTGGGGAAAAAGACGAAATAGACACTATTCATCCATTTCTGCTCGGAGATTTATTTTGAAATTCCGAGAAGCTATAGATTACGTTTAATTTTGAGACATGATGGAATATTCAATAATATTTCAGTTATGGCAAAAACGAAATTTTCGCCTACGGACTCAAAACCTAAGGGTTAGGAAAAGTGAGTTTCGAGAATTTTATGATCACGTATAATAATTAGGGTTATTATGCGTGAGAGATATGAGTATGATATTTATTATTATACGAGTATAGTACGAAGATTATTACGACATATAATACGAATATCGTATGAACAATATATGAAGAGATTACGAGAATACAAGAATAGAATGCGTAGAATACAATTAGTCTTAATGGACTTTGAGTTCATGGACTTTGTAGGATCCAATTGGACTTGGATTATGTCAAGCCTAATGCTTTGTAAAATCAAGCCCAAGTTAGGCCCAATAAGAATTAGGGTTAAGGCCCAAACCAAGAAAAGAAACCGCGGATCGAACCGATGGGTAAACGGATGGGTAAAACCAATGGGGCAACCCATGGGGTGACCCATGGGCATGTGGGGCGGCTACTTGGCCACCAAGTAAGGGTGGTGGCCAAGTAAACTTGGTGGCTAAGTGTTGGAGGAGGTGGGAATAGTAAGGAGATGGGGGAGAAATTACTAAAATGCCCTTAGCCTTGAAAATCTATAAAAAGGAAGTTCATTTTATTATTTTTGGATTTTGAAAATCCCACACTTGAGAGAGAGAGAGACGTCGGATGGGAGGGAGAAGGAAGAGCATGAGCATGAATGATCGGATCGAAAGTGATCGTGTAATAGCAAAGCTTGCAAATCGCCGGCTTTGTATAATGGAAGAGGATTAAAGAAAAACGGTAATCCGGAACCTAATCTCTTTTAATTTTCTTTAAGTTTTTATGTTTAAAAACATAACTTAATGAAGATAAGAGGTAGATAAGGTTAGAGATGATTTCATATGGTTGAAATCATAAGAAAATGAAGAAATAATAAATTAGAAGTTTAGTTTGTAAATTTCTTAAGGAAGTATAAGATTCGTAATGAATTAGAGCGATCCGAATGGATTATATGAATAAGTAGGTGAAATAAGTAAGGAATAATATTCTATAACATCAAATTCCAATAAAAAGTGGAATCGTAATCCAAAATATCGATTAAAATAAAGAACGAACGAAGAACACGAAGAACACGCGAAGAACACGAAGAACGTTGTTGATGGACAAATTTAAAACCATCGTAGTTTAATTGTTGTTGATGGACAAGTTTAAAACCATCGCGTATAAGTTAGTTGCATATTGCTTGGTTAGGAATAGTAGAAACGTTCATGAAGAACGGATTAAAACTTAGCTATAACGAAGTTATGGCAAAATTTTTGTAAAAGTCAAATGAGAATTAGAAAGTTAGTAAATGAACCCGAACGTGTAGGGTTTCATAAGAAAGTAAGAGAACATAGAAAACGTGAGTCGTGGACTCAAGAACGAGCGAGTTCCGAGTTCGGATGACCGAATTACGGACGAACGAACGAAGAGAGTTAAAAACGTAAAATGAACAAAGGGTGAAAATCAAGCCAATCGAATGGCATGTTAACAGATTTATATTGAATTTCTGCTAGATGGGTATTAAACTATGTTAGATAAGGAAGAGAATGGCTTTGGAACGACCTCGTTCCAAGTTATAACGAAGGAGTTATGAGATCGGGAAGTAAGCATCTCAAATTGGATTTAACACTTAGAGAAATTTTCTAGGGTTAGGGTTAGGGTTATGAGAAGGGTTAATTCATGCCTTGTAGAGTGGCGCGACAGCACCAGACCGAGGGTCGAGTTCTGCTAACTCACGCTGCGGCGCGAGAGATAACAAAGGGAGTGGCGCGGCGACGCCAGTGTTGGGAAAAAAGCTAGAGATGAGCTTTTAACTGCTCAGCTGTTGGGGGAAATGTAAGGGATGATAAAGAATATAATATTCAACTAATGTAACACTTAATCAAGTGATGTAAACCTTTATTAAAGGTTGAACATATAGATTAAACAAGATTAAATGACAAAAAATTTATTCATGGGATTACGTAACCGATGTCTGGGGATCGTAGTCGCAATGAACGAACGTGAGGGATTTTTATGATTGTGACTCCTTAGACGTTGAGTGACGAGGGTAATGAATAACAGTTCAATGTTATGACATGATAATGAGAGATAAGTGTCTAGCGTATAGACGCTGTGAACGCAACGTTGTTGCAATGGACGAGCGGTCTTAGCATACAACGATCAGTATGGCTTCGACACTAAGAACGAGTAATGAACATGGGATTCATGTAAAAGATAACGAAATTATTAATAATATTTGAATTATCAAGTAAGCCGTAGTGAATGGTAATAAGATTAATGAAAGCCGAATGTGAGTCAGATAAGAATGCAAATCATCAAAGATGATGAACGTTTTGAGTAAGACATCTCCGTTTGTCATGAAGCCGTAAACTTGTAAAGGAAGTTAGTCGTGTAAACTTATATTGCAAGAACGCGAACCCTAAGAAGTAAAGTGAAGTTAAACCAATGCATAAGTTCAATATATGACTAATTGGTGTTTATGTTTTCTCCTTATGTGTTATATAGGAATTGAAATGAGCAGTTCAGCGTAAGCTATAACTGGGCGTAAGGCAAATTTACTTATTTCAGTCATATTACATGAATGTTAGTTTCTTAAACTTCTCAGATGTTGTACTTTAGAAGTCTTGTCTATGTGCATATGTGTGATGTATGTACAAGGTGGTAGAATGTATGAGGCCTTGAGCCACAATTTGAACACTTCAGTATTTCTATGATATGCATGTTCTGTGATTGAGTTGTTCAATACAAGTATGTTCTGTTTATGTATGAACCGTTATTGTTAAGTCTGTGCTAATGATTCTATCCAGACATGATGTGTATGAACAAAGTAGAGGGATGAAAGTATTTCAAAGTGAAAATGACTGATGTTTTAAAATGATAGGAATCGAGACTATTCCAATTATTCAAGCTGCTTCATAACCTTTGTTCGGTTATAGAAGTTCTAAAGGAATGTTTTAATTCTGAAGGTGTTTGTTCAACTGTTATGACTTGCTGGGCAATTGAATGCTCACACTTGCTTTAAATGAAAAACAATTTTCAGCGAACAATGTTATAAGAACTTAAAGATCCCGTAAAGATCAAGCGGATGGTATCCAGATGAATTGTCATTCAGAATGTGAAGAAGCGAGAAGATCAAGTGAAGACTTGTAATTTAGAAAGATGAAATTGAACAATAGACTAGTTAATGAACTATTATGTATCCTTGGTGGCGGATAAAAGTCACTCTTGTAAGATGAAATGGATAATGTAATTACCATTATTTGTAATGAAAAAGGTTATAAGGTTTCCAGAGCCTGGGATTTGAGAGTGTATGTTGTTATATTTTGGTATATAATGATGTATATTGGATGAAGGATGTACTCGTGACGTACAAAATCCGGGTGTGAAGATAGACCAGATTTTGGGGCGTTACAAACGGTATGTTGATCTGCAGCTTTTTGAATACCTCCAAAAATTTGCTGAACTGTTTATCTTCCCTTTTTTTATTTAATCTCTGCGGATACGGAACTTGAATGTGAAGTGGTGGTACTGAACTCTTAAACGTCTCCTCTGGACCTGTTCTGTCTTTCTCTTCCTGCTGACCCTCAGATTTCTCCAAATTTTCTTTCTCAGTAGCTAGCTCCTTTCATGGCTGCTTGGCTACTTCCTCCTCGATTTATTCTCTACATGGTATGCGACTTTGAAAGAATCGACAAATCTTTCCCATATCGCAATGTGATCACTTGACACTGTTCCTTCCCTTCTCTTCTTGGATTTGTCTCCGTATTACTTGGCAATGAACCTTGGGGCCTATTAGTAAGCATATTTTCCATCTGCCCCATTTGAGTTTCCAGATTCTTTATAGCCACTACTTGGCTCTTGATCATAACTTCTGTGTTTGCCATGTATTTCATCATCATCTCCTCCACTTCTGATTTCTTTTCTTGCTGATGTGCAGCTGGAGTGTGATGTTGCTATTGTTGTTGAGAAAATTCTGGCGAAAAAGGTGGTCTAGGATTGAACTGCGGCTGCACCGGTTGTGCCTGAAATTGATTATTTGGTTGAAACTGATTCAGCTAATTCCCTTGATTATTCGACCAACTAAAGTTTGGATGATTTCTATTGTTGGGGTGGTATGTATTCTGAAATTGACCTTGGTATTTTCTATAATTGCTCACATACTGCACTGATTCTGAGCTGATAGCACATTGATCCGTCGAGTGTGACCTCGCATAAATCTCACATACGAAGGCAACCGTCTTTACTTTTCCTTCCGCCAAAGTATCTATCTTCTTTGCCATGGCTGCCATCTGTGCTGACAACTGAGTAATAGCATCAACCTCCAATACACCTGCAACTTTAGTTTGTGGCATTCGAGATGTAGGATTCTGAAAATCATTCGATGCCATTGTCTCGATAAGGTCATAGGCTTCCTCATAGTTCTTTGCCCATAATTCCCATCCTGCAGCTGCATCTACAATCGGTCTCGACTGCCATCGCAATCCATTATAAAACGTGTTGATTACCATCCAATCTGGCATACCGTGATGTGAGCACTTTCTCAGCATTTCTTTGTATCTCTCCCATGCTTCATATAATGACTCGCACTATTGTTGCTTAAATTGAGAGATAGATGTCCTCATCTTTGCAGTCTTAGCCATTGGGAAGAACTTAGCTACGAACTTCTGTGCTAAGTCCTCACATGTAGTTATAGATCCTGCTGGAAGAGAATGAAGCCAACTTTTCGTTTTATCCCTCAATGAAAATGGGAACAACCTTAGCCTAATAGCATCCTCCGTCACACCGTTGTATCTGAATGTATCATAAATTTCGATGAAACTTAACAGGAGTTCGTTCGGATCATCCATAGCAGCACCCCCAAACTGAACTGTATTTTTCACCATTTGAATAGTGCCAGTTTTTATCTCGAAAGTATTGGCTGCTATTGCTGGTCTGACTATGTTGGATTGTAGTCCATTAATATTAGGCATGGAATATTCTTTCAGAGCCCTATGATCCTCTATTTGCTCTTCTCCTTGCACCTCGGCTGCCATATTATCTGTCGTATTTTCCAACTGGACTTGTAAATTTCAACGAACACCCGCATTCCAACCTCTCCCATTTATGTTATCCTGAACAGGTGTTAAATCGGGGTTGGTTGACCGCGTGCGCATAAAAATTTATCCAAGTTCCTGAAACAAAAACAAAGACTGAAATGAGATAAGACTAGAATTTTCTAAGTCATACAATATAGCTTAAACTAATGATAATAATACTAAATTAAACGCCCCTCCCCGGCAACGGCGCCAAAAACTTGTTGCCTCTTTTTTAGTCTTAACAAAAGAGCTCTAACTCATTCAAGCATACATGCGTCAACAAGTAATAAAGAGCAAGTAAAGTGTCGATCCCACAGAAATTTGTTTAACTAAGATTACTATTCATTAATTGATTCACTATATTTATATGCTCAAACTAATGATTAAACTTGGTTTGTTCTCGAATTGCAAATAACAACTAAAACAATAATAACGATGGAATAAATGATATTGGAACTAATGGGATCCTAACTTCATTTAATACTTTTTTCAATCACCACTATCATGCATGACTCGTTCAAATATCACAGAAAAGTAGCCAAGAGTACTAAAAGAGTATTAGCCATTTTCAATGCACTAAGACCTACTTACACAACATCCACAGATGATAGACTCTATATAATCATCAATATAACCAAAATCACTATATATCTATGTGAAATTGCAACTATATTAATTTTAAGTTTAAGCCCTTATTCTAACTTATACGGTGAAACAATATATGTCTATCTGGTTCATGAACTACATAGGCCATATAACACAACCCTATATACATATACTATCATGATTACAATCCATATTTGCATGTTCACTGTCAATTCCATACAAATACTGAAACGAATGGTGATCAAGCATTCATACATGTAAAACAATCATGATAGACATCCCATACGATATGCACAACACTCCAGCATTTAAGAATGCAATAAAACTATATATTAAAATTCATTAGGATCCCAAAAGCCATTATGGGATCAAATCTAAACATGACTAATAAACAAGCAATTGAAAGATGAAAGGTAGAAACAATCAAACCCAAATACTGAATATAGATCAATAATCAAATCCTCATAGCAATAATAATAATAATAATAATCCACTCTGGTAGAAAATCCCAAGGGGAGGAGTTGATGTCAAGTGATTAACACAGAATCATTTTAAATCAATTAACCATTAAAAATGAAATAAAATTTTGATGATGATTTACTCAGCAAGACTTAAATTGTGTATTATGGATTTTCACAGTTGATGAAAGAGGTTCATTGGGATGAAAGACTTTGAAGATTTGAGTCCTAAAAAAATATGTCCAAGGTCACGCCATGCACATTGCAAATATATGATTTTTCAATTCAAGGCTCTAAATTGTGATTATATCATGTGAAGTTGATGAAAGATCATTATGAAAAGACTTTGAAGATTTTGTGCATATTTTATATATGATATTTCAATTCAATCGCTATTTACTAACAAGCAAAATATCATTCAAGATAACAAGAAAAATGCGTAGGAATACGTAGGTCCCAATGATATATTATGCATGTGTAGGATTAGTTGAATATAATTTGCTTTCTATTTATTACGGATTGGTTGTATATATGGCAAGAGTGGATTTTGATTAGAAGTCTAATAATGCATGTTGGAAATTGATAGTTGATATGGCAGTAGGACTTTAATTGGCACATACCTTGAAAGAAGGAAGTCATGATTATCTTTAAGAAATTGGAATGTGTTATGATAAGTGATGACATTTGAGTTATCTATTATCGGGTCGATTTAATCTTTATCATAAATCATAATTGTTACAGATTTAGTCCTAGTTGACTTGGTCTCTATTATCTTTGAGAGAGTCCAATATTTTTTCCAAACATTTATTTGTTTCGCTTTTGGTTTCAATCGAAAATCATTGAACGTTGCCTTTGTTTAACGTAAAATTTTCTTATTAGCAACGGTAAAATTTGATTGGGCTATAAAAAGTAGCTGAGATAAGTGATGAAAAATACAACACACAACACTCGATTTAATATCTTGCACTTATATACTTTGAAAGCTACTCTGCTTTCCTGCAAAATTTCGAGTCATTGATTCATTGATATATTCAACCAATTTATATGGGCATTAAATTGGTGATATCTTTTACTATTTCTATTTGATCATTGCATTCATTAGTGAGCCTTGCATTGTTAAATTGTTTATTTGCTTTGATCATTAGACCTCTATCATTGTAATCTTATATATTTTTAGACTAAGTGTTGTCTAAAGGGAATTTAATCTGTGTGGATTAAGGTTTGTTTACAAAACAGTTCAAGGAAGCTTAGAAGCTTAAGGGTGTATTGGTGCACAAGGAGCAAGTGTGCTCAAGTGAATTATTGTTATTCAATTTGATGAATCTGCTTTTGTAACAAGGGTCATTTTTAAAGAAATAAAAGTGAGTCTCCAATACTAGTTGGTATTGGACGTGGAGTAGGTTATTATATAGAGGGTAATAACCAACCACGTAAAAAAAATCTTGGTGTTATTTACTATTACTTGCTCTATCTTTATATCTCACAAGTTAATTGATTTTAATTATTATTTTCACAAAATATTTTATTTAGCTTACAAAAACACCAAGATATTTTCTTAAACAAAAATTTAATTTAGAGACTATATTCATTCAAAAAGTCGTATTCACAAATATAGTTGACTACATTCCGCAATTTGATTTAAAGATTTTAATTGGTCATAGTTTGTATCCACACTTATTCAACCCCCCTTCTAAGTGTGCCTTATCTGAATTTCATTTGGTATCAAAGCTTGGCTCTACTTACTTGGTCTTAAAGGTGACTTGTAGGGAAAGATTCGACATGGCACAGCTTTGAAACAACAATCAAGAAGGTCAATCAACCAATAGACCTCCATCGCTATATGGAATGTAAAACTACAACTCGAAATTCGAATGAGGATCTACCTTAAAAGAGATCCTTGGGAATGGTGGGTTGTGGAGAATGGACCGCTTATTCCAAGGAATGATGATGGTACACCAAAGACCTTGCTAGAAATGGATTCAATCGAAACCTTCATGGTATCCTATGACTCAAGGGAAATGAACACTCTACTAAGCGGCATGGTGCAGTCCGAGATTGACAAAGTAACTTCATGCAACACAGCTAAGGAAATCTGGGATACTCTTGTGGTGAGTCAATGAAGGAACTTCAAAAGTTCAAGAAGTTAAACTAAGCATGCTTATTCATGACTATGAGATGTTCAAACTTGAGAAAGATGAAACTATAAAGATGGCCCAAGCAAGGTTCCATGTTCTTCTAAACTCCTTAAAGTCATTGGACAAATCTATTCCACAAAGTGAGATTAATCAGAAGTTACTTCAAAGCTATGCCCAAGAGGTTCAGATCTAAGATTACTACTCTTCAAGATTCCTCTACTATATCTACTATGGATACACTAACCTTTTTTTGGTGAACTTGAGGAATATGAACATCGCTTAAAGAGGTATGATGATGAGGATGAAACTCCTCAAGAAAGGTTTTAGCTCTTAATGCAGAAATGAAGAAGAGCTTGATGATGATTTCGATGAAGAGATAGCCTTGATGACAAGGAGACTCAAAGGACTTCTTCAAAGAAAGAATAAACGAAAAGAATATCTTCAACTCAAATAAAGGCAAAGGAAAACAAACCGAGGAGACGTGTTTTGAATGTGGACGCCTGTGGCACTTCAAGAAGGACTATTTTCAACTAAAAACAAAAGAAAAACAAGCTTCAAGGATAATAAGAGAAACAAGGCACTAGTCACTGGAGTGATGAAGAAGAATCAAGTTGAGGTCGACGCCAAGGATGAGATAGCTCAAGTATGCTTCATGGGAATAGAAGGTGAATCAAATGACGTATCTATGTTTGAAACTATTTCTTTGAAACAAGAAAATGAGAAATTAAAAGAAAAGAATGCACATTTAAAAGACTTAGTTAACACATTAATGGGTGAAGTAGAATCCTTGATAGATGAAAAGAAAAATATTGAAAAGGAATCTATATGTAAAGAAGAAAAAGTTTTGATTGCTAAAAATAATTTTCTTGAGAATTATAACAAAATTCTTTTTAATAAAGTAAATCATTTGAATAATGAAGTTGAAAAATTGACAAATGAACTAAAAATGCGAGATGTATGTATTGATGCTTTTGGTAATGAATCTCCATCTAAACCTATTCATGATAATGAACTTCAAAAGGAAGTAGATTCATTGAAAATATCTCTTGCTACATTCGTTCAAGGAGAAAAAAATTTAATTGTAATGTTAGGAAAGCAAAAACCTAGTTTTGATAGACAAGGAATAGGTTATAATCCCACTCATAAAAACGGTAATGTGAATATACTTAGATCCAAGTCACGCTTTCAAATTGAATTATTGTTCTCCTTTCACAACATGCAAAAATTGTGGTATTAAAGGTCACTTGGACATAAATTGTTATAAGAAAAATAAGATTAAAAAGGTATGGATTAAAAAGAATGATTTACTTGTTACTAACATTAAAGGACCCAAAAGATGTGGGTACCAAAAGGATGAAATATCTTTTCTTAATGTGTATGTTTCAAGGCAAGAGTTCCTTCTCAAAAGTGGATTCTTGATAGTGGATGCTCTCGCCATATGACCTAAGGATAAATCAAAGTTCGTTGAACTAAAAATCAAGAAAGAAAATGGAACGGTCACATTTGGAGATAATCGAACTTGTGAGATTATTGGAAAAGGTAAAATTGGTAATGGTAAGGTTAACATCGACAATGTTCATTTAGTTAACTACTCGAATTTAATCTTATTAGTATAAGTCAATTAATGGACAATGGTCACCAAGTTAGTTTTGATAAAGAAAATGCATTATTTCCCATGGTATTAACAATGTTTCTCTAGTTGCACAAAGAGAAGGAAATATATATACTATTGATTTTGAGGGACAGGATGAAGAATTATGTCTTGCCTCTGCAAGATGAGGCTAATCTATGGCATAAAAGGATGGGACATGTTCACATGGAGTTAATCAAGAAATTGTCCTCTAAAAATCTGGGTCAAAGGATCGCCAAAGATAAAATTTGAAAAGAAAGGAGTATGTGTTCCTTGCCAACTTGGAAAACAAGTAAGAACCTCATTTAGTGCAAAGAATAAGGTATCAACCTCCTCCTTTACAATTACTTCATCTTGACTTGTTTGGTCCAGAAAGACATGCTAGTATTAATGGTAAATTTTTTGCATTTGTGATAGTTGATGATTTTTCTAGATTTACTTGGGTACTATTCTTAAAAACCAAAGATGAAGCTTTTAAAGAGTTTGAAAAGTTAATAAGAAATTTAGAGACTAAATATGGTTTCAAGCTCATAAAAATTCGAAGTGATCATGGTACTGAATTTCAAAAGGACTTTGTTATATTTTGTGATCAAAAAGGTATAAGTCATGAGTTTTCAGCTCCTAGAACTCCTCAGCAAAATGGAGTAGTAGAAAGAAAGAACAGAACACTTCAAGAAACAGCTAGAACACTTTTACAAGAAAGCAAACTTCCAAAGAAATTTTGGGCTGAAGCTGTTAATACTTCATGTTATGTGTTAAATCGTGTTCTTATTCGTCCTATTATTTTGAAAACTCCTTATGAGCTATTGAATAACAAAATCCCTAATATAAGTTATTTCAAAGTATTCGAGTCTAAATGTTATATACTAAATACTAGTGATAACTTGGGTAAATTTGATGCCAAATCCTACGAAGGTATTTTCATTGGTTATTCTCATAACAAGAAAGCATATCGTGTTTTTAATATTTACAAATTATGTGTTGAAGAATCAATTCATATAACTTTCAATGAGACTAACAATGATCTTCCAAAAGAAAGAGAAGAGGATGCAGAAATTTGGAAACTTTTACAAATTCAAGAAATCAAGAGAACCATTCAAAGAAACCGAATAGACAAATTCAACAGTCGGATCGAAGCAGCTCACATGAAAATGAACAAGAAATAACACAAAATCTTGAAGAAAATTTCTCACAACAGAAGAGATAATACACAATGTTCAAATGCCAAAGACAACAAAAATATCTCAAGGATCATCCACCGTAGAAAACATCATTGGAGATATAAACAAAGGAGTTACTACACGAAGAAATCTACAAAATCAATGTGCTTTTCTCGATTTTTATCACAAGTAGAACCAAAGAATGCGAAAGAAGCTATACTTGATGAAAATTGGCTTATGGCAATGCAAGAGGAACTTCAACAATTTGAACGGTGTCAAGTTTGGGAATTAATGCCTCCTCCTAAGGAAAGTTCCATCATTGGAACAAAATGGGTGTTCAAAAACAAGCTTGATGAGCATGGGACAATTACTCGAAACAAAGCATGGTTAGTGGCTCAAGGGTACAATCAACAAGAGGGGATCGACTATGAAGAAACTTATGCTCCAGTCGCAAGACTAGAGTCTATCCATATCTTGTTAGCATTCGCGTGTTACAAGAAATTCAAGCTTTATCAAATGAATGTAAAGAGTGCGTTTCTTAATGGATACATCAATGAAGAAGTATATGTCAAACAGCCTCCTGGATTCAAACATGAGAAATATCCCAATCATGTTTTTAAGCTGAAGAAAGCTCTCTATGGTCTCAAACAAGCTCCAAGGGCTTAGTACGAAAGGTTGAGTAAGTATCTTATTTCAAGTGGTTTTACTAGAGGTAAAATAGATTCTACATTATTTATTAAACATGAAAAAACAAGAAATAATTATTGTTCAAATATATGTAGATGATATAATATTTGGTGCTACTAATGATTTTCTTTGTGAGTGATTTTCAAAGTGTATGCATAAGGAATTTGATATGAGCTTAATGGGAGAGCTAAATTACTTTTTGGGACTTCAAATCAAGCAAACAAGAGAAGGGATCTATATTCATCAAACCAAGTACACAAAAGAGTTTCTTAAGAGATTTTGTTTTGAAGGAACAAATCCAAAGGCTACACCAATGAGCACGTCAATAAAGCTCACATCAGATGATAAAGGTATAGATGTAGAGGTAACTAAATATCGAGGTATGATTGGTTCTTTATTATATTTAAATCGCCTAGACTCGATATAATGTATGTTGTATGTCTTTGTGCTCGATTTCAATCTAAACCCAAAGAATCCCACTTGCAAGCAGTTAAAAGAGTTTTTAAATATTTAAGTGGTACTTTAAATTTAGGATTATTTTACCCTATATGTAATCATTTTGATCTAATGGGTTATTCAGATGCTGACTATGCAGGATTTCAAATTGATAAAAAAGCACAAGTGGTGCGTGTACATTTTGGGACATAGTCTTGTTTCGTGGCATAGTAAAAGCAAACTTCAGCTTGCTTTTATCAACTATCGAGGGTGAATATTTAGTCACAGGAAGTTGTTGCTTCTCAAATATTATGGATGAGACAAACATTATGTGATTTTGATATTATCTCGCAATAATGTGCCTATATATTGTGATAATTCTAGTGCTATCGACATATCAAAGAACTCGCTTTTGCATTCACGCATAAAACATATAGAGGTCGACATCATTTTTAAGGGATAATGTTTCAAAAGGGTTAGTCAAATTGGTTTTTATTCCCACCGAAAAACAATTAGCTAATATTTTACTAAACCCTCGAGTGAGGAAAGATTTTGTATGTTAAGGAGAGAACTTGGAATGTGCATGGTATAATTATGATTTACGTACTTAAAAGTATATTTCATGCAAATATATTCGTTAGACATTCTTTATCTGGATAGATACACGATTTTATTAGAAATCATAATTATCGCCGGATATCAATTAAGAAGGAAACGTAAGGACTTCCACCTTGGAACTCGGAACCACAAATTAACAGACTTCTTTTTGAAACTTGAAAAGACACACGCTTTTCTTTGATGGACTCTTGAATAGTTTTTATTTTATATCTTCAGACTTCATCATTAGTTAGATCTTGCGTCTTCACCATTTTCTTTGTTTCACTCACAACATTTATCACACCATGAAAACCAGAGCAAATAAGAAATCTGCTGGAAAATCAACCAATGAAGGTGCCTCGTTGCCTAGAGTTACAAGAACAAAGATGAAGTCCAAGCACGCATGTAAGAAATCCTCCGTGCAAGTGTTGTTCGATGCTACAACTCGTCTCGACACTCAGATTCTAGTTTTTCTTTCATGAAAACCTCCAAGTCGATCTGTCTCCTCAAGGAAAATCGAAGCAACCAAAGAGATGAAGAGCAATTTTTCTCACAACCGTAATCTCCTTCTAACTGTAAAATTTGTTTTCATCTTCTTTTGATTTACAAGAGAATTTCTTTAGAGGTCCTAGTTTTGAAGCACGCTTTTAAAAACTCCATTGCTACAAAACAATTTGTGTATGAAAAATCTTTGGATCTCTTTTATCTCAAACACTCTATTTTGGAAAAACTTTTCACCGAGTGCAACATTTTTTCTATGCTTTTTCCTCCCATCGTTGCTTATCCTCAGTTGGTCCAACAATTCTACACCAATCTTGAGTGTAATGGAGACTGTTTTACTACATTTGTCAAGGGTAAATCTTTATTTTTCACAAGTATAGATTTTGGAAGTATTCTGGGTGTTTCTTCTACTGGACCATGTCCTTTCACTCTCAAAGGAGCGGCCAATATTCCTTTTCCTCCTTTAGAACAACTTCATATAGTCATGAATGACTATTCTCTTTCATCTCTGTCTTTACAAAAACTATCTGTTGTATGTCCTAATGCATGTGTGTTGCATAAGTTGGTTCTAGATAACTGCTTCACGCTTGGTGGTGGGGGTTCTGATTTTACTTATCAGGATTTAGTTGTCGTAGCTATGATTCTCAAAGGAAAGGTTTTTAATTTATCTCAAATGATGTTATCTCATATGCAAAGTTGCATTCGTCAAAGCAAGAAATGTCTTCCTTACGGTAAATTGTTAACAAAACTTTTTCAACATTTTAAGATTTCTTTTGATGATGAAATTTCTGTCACAAATCATGAGCTTATTGACACTGCCAATTTGACAAAATCACACATCACTTTTCATGCTGGTGAATTCGTACGTCTTCTGCCTGATCCTCCTACTCCTCCTCCTCCTGTTTCTCATCCTCCTGAATCATCTTCTTCTTCTTTGCCCAATTCCAATGGATCTGATGTTATGAATGTCTTGACTGAAATTTTGCAAAATCAAACTTCTTTGAAAGACGAGTTGGTTGAAATCAGAAATCGACTTGTGTGTCTTGAGAAAGGGAAGTTACCTATGGATGCTCCCGAGATCAATAAACTATATCATCGTGTGGAAGAATTATTTATTGATCTTCAAGCGGGTTTTGAGATTTAGACGATGGCTATGGTAGAAGCACTCAAACATAAATTTAATCAAAACACTTGTCAGTTAAGTCAAGAGGTGAAATTTATCAGTTATCAACTCGGGGAGCGTGCAAATTTTATGGCCACCAGGTTCAATGCTATTGGTCAGAGGTTTCATGTTCCAACAATGTATTCTCCCATCCCCGAATGGCCAATGAACAATTGGATGTCTGAATACAAGGGTGACTTTCTTAATATGGAGCTTCCTCCTGCGATCTTTATTCCACGACCACCTCGACTGGCCAACGATTACACTTTGGAAGAGCGTCTTCATCGCCTTTCATCCTCGCCTATACTTTACCACTGCGTATCAAATGAGCTAATCTCAGGAGATTGATTAAGGTCTTTTTTGCATGATGCCAAAGGGGAGAATTTCTAAGAATTTCATGTTCTAGTTTTTAGTTTGTTTTAAGACTATGGTTTTTGATAGGCATGATTGCCTGGATGTTAATTGCATGGATGTTAAGACTATTTATAATGCTGCATGCCTTAAACTGATTTTGTTGCAGGCAGTTTAAGAATTGATGGTTTAGTGTGATACTAACATGCAGGTGTTATAAATTTCTCCTGAAATGTGCATGAATTTAGGGGAGTTTTATTTATATATGTTGTCATCATCAAAAGGGGAGAATGTTGATGAATTCACGTTCTAGCCTAAATGTTTTGATGATGATTTACTCATCAAGACTAAATTGTGTATTATGGATTTCGTGAAGTTGATGAAAGATCATTGATGAAAGACTTTGAAGATTTGAGTCCTAATATGTAAGGTCATTTCAAATATATGATTTTTCAATTCAAGGCTCTAGGACATATCTTATAATTATGAATTAATTTTTTGTGCATATTTTATATATGTCATTCACTGCTATTTACTAACAAGAAAAATCGTCAGCATGCATGCGCGTAGGATTAGTGTGTCCAATGATATATTATGCATGTGTAGGATTAGTTGAATATAATTTGCTTTCTATTTATTATGGATTGGTTGTATATATGGCGTAGTGGATTTTGATTAGAAGTTTAATAAATGCATGTTGGAAATTGATAGTTGCATATATGGCAAGGGACTTTAATTGGCACATACCTCAAAAAGAAGGAAGTCATGATTATCTTTAAGAAATTGGAATGTGTTATGATAAGTGATGACATTTGAGTTACTATTATTGGCTGACATAATCTTTATCATAAATCATAATTGTTACAGATTTAGTCCTAGTTGACTTGGTCTCTATTATCTTTGAGAGAGTCCAATATTTTTTTCCAAACATTTATTTGTTTCGTTTGGTTTCAACTGAAAATCATTGGAACGTTGCCTTTGTTTAACGTAAAATTTTCTTATTAGCAACGGTAAAATTTGATTGGGCTATAAAAAGTAGCTGAGATAAGTGATGAAAAAAAAACAACACACAACACTCGATTTAATATCTTGCACTTATATACTTTGAAAGCTACTCTGTTTCCAGTGCAAATTCTGAGCTGCTGATTCATTGATATATTCAGTCAATTTGCGTGGGCATTAAATTGGTGATATCTTTTACTATTTCTATTTGATCATTGCATTCATTAGTCGAGCCTTGCATTGTTAAATTGTTTATTTGCTTTGATCATTAGACCTCTATCATTGTAATCTTATATATTTTTAGACTAAGTGTTGTCTAAAGGGAATTTAATCCAGGTGGATTAAGGTTTGTTTACAAACAGGTTCAAGGAAGCTTAGAAGCTTTAAGGGTGCATTCAGTGCACAAGGAGCAAGTGTGCTCAAGTGAATTATTGTTATTCAATTTGATTGAATCTGTTTTGTAACAAGGGTCATTTTTAAAGAAATAAAAGTGAGTCTCCAATACTAGTTGGTATTGGACGTGGAGTAGGTTATTATATAGAGGGTAATAACCGAACCACGTAAAAAATCTTGGTGTTATTTACTATTACTTGCTCTATCTTTATATCTCAAGTTAAGTTAATTTTTAATTTGATTTTAATTTTATTTGCTTTCACAAAATATTTTTATTTAGCTTACAAAAAACACCAAGATATTTTCTTAAGTGTGCCTTAAAAATTTAATTCTAGAGACCATATTCATTCAAATTAGGCCAAGTCGCACTTATTCACAAAAATATAGTGTGAATACATTAACATGCAATTTGATTTAAAGACTTTTAATTGGTCATAGTTTGTATCCACACTTATTCGAACCCCCTTCTAATGGAACAAATTTTAAACGTGCCTTTTGATTATGGACAATTTCATGATATCTATTGTCTATATAAACATGCTGCTGAAATTTGGGATGCTTTAGTCTTGAAATACGTTGTGGAAGATGCTGGGGTTAAAAATTATGCAATTGGGAATTTTCTTAATTTTTACATGACTGATGAAAAAGATGTCTCTTCTCAAATTCATGCCTTTCATCTTGTCATAGCCGAACTTAATAATGAAGGCATGAACTTACCCGCTCCTTTTATTGTTGGCTCCCTTATAGAGAAATTGCCTGATTCTTGGAAAGATTACAAGAATACTATGAAACATAAAAGGAAAGACATGGTCTTAGAGGAGTTAATTGTTCATATTCGTATTGAGGAAAAGAACAGAAATTTAGATAAAATTGCCAAAGCCAAAGAGATGTCTTCCAAAGAAAATTTGGTTGATGATCGCAAACCTCATCACCCGTTCAACAAACATCCTAAACATGGGCAAAATTATAACCCCGGTCCGAAGGCAAAACCGAATCAGTTCAAACCCAAAACCTCAAAAACTAAAGGTGATTGTTTCGTGTGTGGAAGGCCAGGTCATTATGCTGCTCAATGCAAGTTCAAAAAGGGAAACAACCAGTCTGTTCCTCCGAGAGCTTACTTAGCTGAGGCAAACAATACTATTGTGGCGGTTGTCTCCGAGGTGAACATGGTGACTGACAAAGAGGCATGGGTAGTGGATTCTGGTGCTACCAAACACATTTGTCCGAATCGTGGTGCATTCATCTCTTACACTCCCCTTGAGGGAAAAGATGAACATGTATACATGGGCGATTCGAGGCCTGCACCAGTGTTTGGTAAAGGGAAAGTTAATTTAAAATTGACTTCTGGGAAGATCCTTTCTCTTACTGATGTTCTTCATATTCCTGAGATTCGCTATAATCTCGTATCTGTTGGGATACTTGGGAAAGTTGGGGTTAAGGTTATGTTTGAATCTGATAAGGTAGTATTAACCAAAAATGGGGTATTTGTGGGAAAAGGGTATCTTAATGCTGGATTATTTCATTTGAATGTACTTGAACTCATGAATAATAATGCTAGTACTTCTTTTGCTTACTTGGTTGAGTGTGATGATATTTGGCATGCTAGATTAGGCCATGTGAATTATTCTTATATAAAATTAATGGAAAATTTGGGAATTTTAAAAGATGTTAAAATTTCAAATACCAATAAATGTCAAGTGTGTGTAGAAGCCAAAACTACTAAAAAGACATGTAAACCAGTACTAGTTAGTGAATCTGAACCTCTCTGTTTAATTCATTTAGACTTACGTGATATGTCTAGAAATACTTCTAGAGGTGGGAAAAATTATTATGTGACCTGTATAGATGATTATTCTAGATATACTAAAGTTTACCTTCTTAGAAATAAAAATGAAACTAAAGATAAATTTCTAGTTTATAAGGCCGAAGTTGAAAATAAATTAGAAAATAAGATTAAAAGACTCAGGTCCGATAGAGGTGGAGAATATGACTCTGGACCCCTTAGTAAATATTGTGAAGAACAAGGAATTATACATGAGGTAACACCTCCCTATTCTCCAAAATCTAATGGGGTTGCTGAAAGAAAGAATAGAACACTAAAAGAAATGATGAATGCTATGTTAGTAAGTTCTGGGATCCACCGAATTTGTGGGGGGAAGCTCTTCTTTCTGCTTGTCACTTGCAAAATAGAATAATTTATAAGAAAACTTGAAAAACACCTTATGAGCTTTGGGAAAATCATTTACCTAACTTGAAATACCTTAAAGTATGGGGGTGTCTTGCTAAGGTAATGTTACCCGACCCTAAAAAATGGAAAATTGGTTCTAAAACCGCTGATTGTTTGTTTATTGGTTATGCTGAACATAGTGCTGTTTATAGATTTCTTGTTTTAAAAAGTGATGTATTAGATCATATTACAATTATTGAGTCAAAAAATGTTGATTTCTTTGAAAATATTTTTCCTTTGAAATCTAAAGTGGATCGACCAGTAGCAGAGCTTCATACGAGCTCTTATATAGTTCCAATTGAGGAATCTGAAGTTAAACCATGGAGTAAGCGTACTAGAAAACCCACTAATCTGGGAGACGACTTTTTTACGTTCCTCTTAGATAATGACCCATTAACTTTTAAAGATGCAGTTTCTTCTCCCGATGCTCCTTTTTGGAGAGAAGCCATAAATAGTGAGATTGAGTCTATTATGGAAAATCACACTTGTGAATTAGTGGACCTTCCTCTTGGTTCTAAATCTATTGGTTGTAAATGGATTTTTAAAATGAAATTAAAACCTGACGGATCAATTGATAAATTTAAGGCTAGGCTTGTTGCTAAAGGTTATAAACAAAAGAAAGATCTTGACTTTTGTGAGACTTATTCACCTGTTGCAAGAACATCATCCATTAGAGTTTTAATTGCTCTAGCTGCTATTAAAAAATTAATAATTCATCAAATGGATGTTAAAACTGCGTTTCTTAATGGAGATTTAGAAGAGGAGATTTATATGGACCAACCTGAGGGATTTATTTCTTTAGGCAATGAGCATAAAGTTTATAAATTAGTCAAATCTTTATATGGTCTTAAACAAGCTCCTAAACAATGGAATGATAAATTTGATAGTGTGATGACTTCTAATGGATATATAATAAATGATGGAGATAGATGTATATATAACAAATTTAATAATGAGAATTGTGGTGTTATTGTATGTCTTTATGTGGATGATTTGCTTATTTTTGGAACCAATATTGATGTTATATATGAGACTAAAAATATGTTATCCACTAAATTTGATATGAAAGAATTGGGAGAAGCAAATGTTATTCTCGAAATTAATTTGAGAAAAGTGTGTAATGGGTATATGATTTCTCAAGATCATTATGTGGAGAAAATGCTTAAGAGATTTGGACATTATAATGTTAATCCTGTTAGTACTCCGTATGATTCTTGTTTACATTTAAAAAAATATGAGGGACCTAGTGTATCTCAATCTGAGTATGCCCAAATCATAGGTTGCTTAATATATCTTACTAATTACACAAGACCTGATATATCTTATGCAGTTAAAAGACTTAGAAGATACACTCATAATCCAAATAAGGATCATTGGACTGCTTTATGTAGAGTACTCAAGTATCTGCGAGGTACTATTGGATTTGGCTTGTATTACTGTGGTAATCCTGTAGTTCTTGAGGGCTATAGTGATGCTAACTTGATCTCTGATTCAGATGAAATCAAATCCACAAGTGGTTATATATTTACCTTAGGAGGAGGAGCAGTGTCTTGGAAGTCTTCTACACAGACTTGTATAGCTCGCTCTACTATGGAGTCTGAGTTTATTGCCTTAGAGAAGGCAGGTTCTGAAGCAAAGTGGCTCAGAAATCTTTTAGGAAATATTCCTTTGTGGACGAGACCAGTTCCATCTGTGTCTCTACATTGTGATTGCCAAGCTGCTATAGGCAGAGCTAAGAATAAGAGCTATAATGGCAAGAGTAGGCATATACGCCTAAGACATAATATTGTGAGACATCTGTTATGTGACGGGATTATATCCCTTAATTTTGTTAGGTCAGAGTTAAATCTTGCGGATCCTCTGACAAAGCCACTAAGCAAGAGGCTAGTGAGCAATACATCGAGGGGGATGGGACTACTGTCTATTACAAAAATCAACAGTGATGGTAACCCAACCTATATGAATGGTAATCCCAAGAAGTAGGTTTATATGGGTAACAACAAGTCATTGGTTGATTGGTTGAGACACTATCAATTTTATAAATATTTGAGTTCATCCATATGGTGTAGGATAATGTAATTCTATAGTGTTAGAGGTTGAGTTATATACTCTTAATGTTTTCTATAGTCCTATTGGGTGATGTGTTTAACTGTAAAACACATTTGATGGAAACACCTATATGAGTGTAGAGGTGAGGCCGCCTCTTATGAAA
The DNA here is from genome assembly GCA_020205605.1 of Panax ginseng. NCBI lineage: Eukaryota > Viridiplantae > Streptophyta > Magnoliopsida > Apiales > Araliaceae > Panax > Panax ginseng. The sequence continues at coordinate 81,842,076 of CM035136.1, read as the reverse complement.
ACAAGACAGGTTTTCTAGAGCGCTCATGAATTCCAGGTATGGCGCAAGGCCAAAATGTGCCAAATTGCGTAGAACAACTTCTAATTAGAGTTTATATTGTGAGTAATATGATTACTGATTCATAATAAAGAAGGAGGTTCATAGAAATTTTTATTTCACCAAATTCTTCTGAATCAAGTCTTATTTACTCTATACATTGGTTCATAGTCCAAAAGACACCAGTGTTAATGCTACATTCTTATATTTCTTACTCGATTTATTTTATTTTTACTTTGTAATATGTGGGGGATTGTTGTATTTTATAATATATTACAAAGTTAAATAAAGATATATATATATATATATATATATTCATAAATTTTGGTGATGTACCATTAAAAGAATTAAATGAGTTATAATATATTGATGGAGATTTGTAAATCATTGGAGGATATAAATTTTATGGTCATTGGAAATTTATTTTTTTGATAATTGCTTTCAATTTTATACTTATTTGAAAAATATTTCTGTTGCTTGTAAATGTAATATTTTACCGTTGTAGAAGGATTATTACCATTTCCATCTTTTGCTATATAAAGGAAAAAGGCATCATATAGAGATATAATAATCAACAGACTTTTTGCCTTTTCTCATATATATACATATATCACTTGTTAGCAGCAAAAGAGAAAAGTCACTTTCTATATATATATATCGTGTACTTGGTTTTAATATATATATATATATATATATATATATATATATATATGGAGAGGCTCTAAAGAGAACCTTAAAGAAGCGAACCAAAGATCTAACCGTCGTCTTTTGGTGTCTATATGACAGTGTCAATCTGTCGCTAAAGACTACAATGGCTACTGATTTGGTCAAACTGTCGCCATAGACACCAAAAGACAGTTAAGTCTTTGGTTCGCTCTTTAAGATTCTCTTTAGAGACGGATCATATATATATATATATATATATATATATATATATATATATATATATTACCGAGCCTGTTAACAAATATATATATATATATATATATATATAAATAATAATTTTCATATCTATATTTTATTGTTTATACACGGTTTATTTTGAGTTTGAGTAAGAAAATATTAGAAGTTGTTCCTGGGTCATTCAACTATTTCAAGTCTTTGATTAGTTGGGTGAAGAGCCGTTGAATCTGGAGTAGGAATTAAATCGGTGACCTTAGCACCGAGAAAAGTTCTCCGAGGGGCGAAATTTCTACTTAAGTACAGTGCACTGCACGCCTCTACTCAAAATTATTCGCTCTAAATCTATAAGTTTATTTATGCCCTTCTTTTATTTGATAGTTGAATCCTATATTTTGTTCATATTTTTCCAACAATAATCTCTCATGAGTTTGGTGGATAAGATGTCAGTAATGTTCGATTTCAAAATTTCACATCTTTATCATTCAAAAAGTATAGACTAAGCATAGACTAAAAAAGTATCTAGTCTCACATTGGTTGAGGATGGTTGGTGTAACACCTTATAAGACTACCAATTATAATCTCATTTTTATGCGTACTGTCGTAGTATGATACTATGAACTACATTATACCTGCATTAACCTATTTTTATCAAATTCTGCTTTCATTATCTCCCAACTTACAGCTGGAAAATCTTGATTCGGAAGCCTTCTGTCACTTGGTCATTTTTCTTGCAAAACTGACATGGTATACATGAAAGGTCCTAGAGGACGTGGGGATGGGGGAAGTTGAAGTAGCGGTTTCTGGTGTTTTAGGTATATTAATAACTCTTCCCCGCGTTGATCTAGTGATGTCACCAAAAGCATATTGGATTATCTTCTTATGTTTTGATTATACTGTTTTGGCCAGACATAAATTTGAACTGAAAATCAATTTGCCTTCTGTCACTTGGTCATTCTTCTGGCAAAACTAACTTCTATTGATTTTTTTTGTATGTGTGTACTGGGATGGATTCAATTAATTAAGATATACTAATGCTTGGGCAGTGGGCACACTTTCTTTATAACTTAAAAAAGAAGGTAACTGAATGTAACATAAGATGTTTTTTTAAATATTGTCGCACGACATTTAACGCATATATTTTGTAATAGATATAGGATGGACTTGCAAGCGTTAGTACCTTGCTACCTTTAGAGTACTAGTTCAGAGTTTTGTGTTAGTCGCATTAAGGCAAGTAATATAGGACAAGTTAGAGTGCGCAAGCAAAGAAGGCAAAAAAGAGATGAAAACTAATACTTATGCTGATGCTTTGATAATTATATATATAGATTGCTAGCTGGTTATTGTTTGATTGAGTGGTATTACTATCTTTTTCCTGCAAAGTGTTGGTATGGTGTTTGTGGGAGTTTTAATTTTTTTGAAGAAGTGAGGAATATTTAAATTAAGATACGGAGTTGTAATTACCAATCAAATGAATGTTATGTTCGAATTATCTTGTTGTTGGTCCCGAAGGATGTTCAGTTTTGGTGTATATTTTTTGTTGCTCACTTTGAGGAGGTATTCATGTCTTGGTATGGGACATGAATGATGAATCATGACCACATGTGCTTACCTATTATACATTTATATTAAGCATGCCTCATTTAGAAAGCTAATACCACTTTGCTAGAGTGGATATATTTTTTTGTGGGGAATTTCCTTCAGGAACCAAAATGAATTGAGTTCGGTTGCCTTTTGCTAGGAAACCGTATATGGTTGTGCTACTCTTTCTATAAAGATCTCTTCAGCATGCTTTTTTTTCCTTCATTTATTGTAGTATCTATAAAGTTGTACTCAAATCTAAAGGTTCCATATATGAAGTCAACCACATATCACATGTTAGTTGTTATAAATGACTTTCATGTGATTAATTGAAAAATTGACATTATTTTTATTTTTTCCACCCGACTTACTTCTAACATTTGGATCACCAACTTCAGGTTATTATAAGGCCAGGTAACTTCACTCTTAAGGGCAATCTGTGTACGTCCTGCTAAAAAGGAAGCAAGTATTAAGATGATATGAATGTACAGAAATTTAGTCTTATAATTAAAAAATAAGAAAACAAAAAATGTAATGTAGTGTTTGTTACTTTCAACCATGAAGCTTTTCGTTCTTATTTTTATTGTCGGTCTCGCTTGTTTTGACTAATTATTTTTATTTCTTAAATTTCACGTGCATTCAAATGGTAAGACAAAATAATTACAACAATGATTGTATTGTTAAGAGTTTGGCATTCAAGTGAGGGCTGAGTTCACTTCTATTAATGTACGAGTTCTTTATCCTCCAAAGGTAAATCATATCTGTAATCTGACTTCTGTGTTTGAACACAACATTACCTTCCAAATTATTCTGCCTCCATTCTCAAATTTGGTTGACCCAACTTATGTATCGTTGGTATAGGTTGATTTTCTAGTAGTGTGCAGTTATAGATTTTGATATTTTGAATTTAAAGGTTGTGATCTATTTTTTCAGTAACAAAGTAGTTTATGTTGGACAACTAAACATATTGAATAAAGTAGATATTTATTTCTTCACTAAATACCATATTATAATTGACTTACGGATGCAGAGTCATTTTAATTTTTGTTTAGATTTATTTTTTTATTCTATTTATTTTCTACAAACATAAGAATATTATGTGGTAGTGCATTATTTTTTAGAATATATCTATTTTCCTCATCTTTTAGGTTTATATGCATTCAAATAATTTTTATGTCCATGGTTGCACTTCAGATATATGTGTAGCCTTGGAAATAAGAAAGTTGAACTTTTTGATATGCAGGGAGCAGGTGCTACTGAACCTACAACCGAAGACAATGTTCAAGTTCAAGTGGCTTCAAGTAATCAGATGTCTTCTACATATAACTAAACTATTGTATTGTAATAATGAACATAAAAGTTATTAGTTTAGTAGTTTGGTATAATAATGATCATCATATTTTAAGGATGAATTATCCAATTATTATATTGTAATGTTGTAATGTGAATGATTTTAAATGATGTATATAATATTTTTTATGTTTTATTTTATATTGTTGCTATAAACAAAAAAAAAGACAACATTTATATTGTTGCAAATCATAACAATGTTTGTTACATACAAAAAGCAAAAAACAACGTATTGGGTCGTTGCTAATTGACAACTTTTGGTGCTCTCGAAAAACAATCAGCTTCGAATAGTATCGTTGTTAATTGATCATAATTATCCATAAAAAACCAATGGCAACGGAAAAATTAGTTGCAAATTAATATATAACCGGTTTTTTTTGTACATTTAGCAACAAACCTCGTTACCAAAAAGTACACAAATAGCAACGAAAATCAATTAAGGCAAAAATTTCTATATTTTTCAGTAACGACAAACTTCGTTGGCAAATGTGTATCAAATGCAACGAATTTTATCTTCGTTGGCAAATAAAAAGATTCTTTTAGTTGCCAATTAGGCGTATTTTGCAACGAATTTTTTTTTAATTAGTAATGATTTCTTAATAAATTTGCTACAAAACATTTCATTGCTAAATGATTTATGATTTTACACGAAAATAAAATTTCGTTGCGAAATATATTACTTTCTGCAATGAAAAAATTTATTGTCGCTAGACAATTAGCAACGCTCATTACGCAACGAAATATCCAACGACCGAAAAATCGTTGCAAATGGCATTTGGCAACGAAATTTCGCACATTTAGCAACGAAAATTGTTTGTTGCAAAATCACAATATTTTTGTAGTGAGATAAGATTAAGTAATAACATAATCCGAACTCAACACTTAACTAAAATCAGGTAATAAAGTAATGAAATACTTATTCATTATCGAAGTGTGAGTCATGTCTGCAATAATCCAATTCGCCATCGAATAGTCGAATGAGTCCATCCGAACCTCCAATCAACATAAGGACTTTGTTTACCAACGAAGGGCCTAACAAATTCCATAATCAACCGATTCGCCACCTTTAAGACGAATGGTTCCAACCTAACCTCCGAACGCCATAAGAACATTGTTTACCAACAAAGAGCCTAACAAATTCCATAATCAACCGATTCGCCACCTTTAAGACTAATGGTTCCAACCGAACCTCCAAACGCCATAAGAACTTTGTTTACTAACGAAGGGCCTAACAAATTCCATAATCAACTGATTCGCCACCTTTAAGACGAATGGTTCCAACCGAACCTCCGAACGCCATAAGAAATTTAATGAACAGAACATCATTGGAGAAAAAACTTCCTTTATTGATGATGATTCAAATATTTACAGACTCTGGTAGACTAACACAGTCTCTATTAAAAATACTTCTGAAGCCTACCAGCATGCCAAGTATTCTTGATTTCCGACCCATCTAATGCTCGCAATCGATAAGTCCCTGGCTTCGGTACTTCAATAACTTCATAAGGACCTTCCCAATTCGGCATCAACTTTCCCAAATTCTGAGGCATAGAAGCTTCGACCTCCCTGAGGATAAGATCTCCCACTTCAAACCTTCGAAGCTTTACGCCTTTGTTATAGTGTTCAGCCACACGTCGTTGATAGGCTGCCAACTTTATCAAGGATGTCTCTCTGACTTTTTCCAGTAAGTCCATGTTGACCTTCAGTCTTTCATCATTGTATGTTTCTTTAAACTGACTAACCCGAAGATTTGTAGATCCAATCTCCATAGGGACTAAGGCATTTGTACCATAAGCCAACCTGAAAGGTGAATCTCCCGTTGTAGTCTTCGTAGTAGTCCGATAAGCCCATAATACGCTAAGCAGCTCCTCTGGCCATCTTCCCTTTGCCTCATCTAATCTTTGATTAATCCCATTTAAAAGCGTTTTGTTAGTTACTTCAACCTACCCATTAGACTGTGGATGAACTACTGAAGCTCTTCTGTGCTGGATCCCCAATTCCTTCAGAAACGCTTCAAACTTCGATCCCACGAACTGGCGTCCATTATTAGAAATCACCACCATCGAGATGCCGAAACAAAATACCACAGACTCCTTCAGAAACTTTAAACATTCCTACTCCGTTATCAACCTAAGTGGCTTCGCCTCTACCCACTTGGTCATATAATCAATTGCTACTATGACAAAACTGACCTGACCTTTAGCTTTTGGCAATGGACCCAGTATATCTACCCCACAGACAGCAAAAGGTATAGGAGATAGAATCGAATATAGCTTTTCTGGTGACTGATGCGGGATCGAACTGTTCAATTGGCACTTCTGACACTTCTTTACGTAATCAGTAGCCTCCTTAAAAATTGTAGGCCAATAATAACCATGCCAAAGTACTTTGTAGGCTAAAGACTTTGCAGCCATGTGGTCACCACAGATACCTTCATGAACCTCCCGGAGAGCATATTCAGCCTCTGAAGGAACTAAACACTTCAATAACGGAGATAAAAAAGCTCTTTGATAAAGATCCCCATCAATAAGCCCAAAATTAGCACTTTTGTACTTCACTTTCTTAGCCAGCATCTGATCCGAAGGAAGTACGCCATCTGCCAAATACTCTAAATATGGAGTTATCCAGCAGTTAGAACGCTCGACACACATTACTGATTTATACTGGAAACTAGGTTGTTGTAGAGTCTCCAAATACACCGATCCATCAAAAGTATTTGCATCCGTAGTAGCCATCTTTGACAACGCACCGACAATGGAATTATCATTGCGATCAACTCCCTGAAACTCATAAGAAAGGAAATATTGAAGTCGATCCTTTAATTCGATGAGATACTTGATCATTCTTAAACCTCGAGCTTCATATTCCCCAGAAATCTACTTGACGACTAACTAAGAGTCACGGTAAATGATTAACCTCTGAACTTTGAGACTCTTTTGCCCGGTCAGAAATCCGCGCTAGCATGGCCGTGATATTCTCGCCTCGTTGTTCGTTGCTCGAATCCGAACACGATAACTCTTTGCACTTTGAATCCCTATGGACTTGTAAAAATAATCACTGCTCCACTGATGTCCGAAGTAGAAGATCCATCTGTATACAACATCCACGAATTCTGCTTCTGCTGAAGTACTACAACTGCTCTGTTAGACTCTTCTACTTCACCGAAACTATCATTAGCCTCAGAAAACGAACACTCAACCACAATATCAGCCAAAGCTTGCCCTTTAATAGCCGTCCGGGGATGATTCTCTATTAAGAATTGAGACAACTCCATCATCCAAGCAGCTAGTCTCCTTGAAACCTCAGGCTTACCTAGAACCTTCTTCAAAGGTTGATCTGTGTATATTACTAACAACCGACCTTGAAAATATTTCCTAAGCTTTCGACTAGCTATTATCAAAGCAAAGGCAAACTTCTCAATGTTCGGTTACCTTGTTTCAGCATCCCTAAGAACATGGCTTACATAGTAAACTGGGTGCTGCTTACCCCCAACTTCACGAACCAATACCGCTCCTACTGCCAATGAACTAGTTGATAAATACAAGTACAATGGCTCAGCAGTAGCAGGCTTCACCAACAAAGGCACCGAAGATAGATACGTCTTTATTCCCTAGAAGGCGTCTTCACACTTTGAAGTCCACTGGAATATCTTTGCATTCTACGGCCCTTTCAGCGCATCAAAGAACGGCAAACATCTTTCTGCCGACTTAGACATGAACTTCCTCAAAGATGCAATTCTTCCCGTTAGACGTTGAACATCTTTAAAAGATTGAGGAGTCTTCATGTTCAGAATAGCCTGGATCTTTTCCAGATTTGCTTCGATACCGTGATAACCCGAGATTTCGAATAATCAAAAATTTGCGAATAATTTTTTTTTTATTAATGTTAATATTAATTATCAATTTTGTGACAAGTATCTATGATACGAGTCTCGAGAAAGTCAATTTGTATATTGACTAATAAATTTAGAGTAGAGTTGTTCTTAACAAGCTTTAGAAACCCTAACCCTAAGTCCGGATAGGGATTCGGTAGAAAATATAATTAAAATAATTATATGATGAGAATGTGTTGTACTGTATGTTGATAATGATCAATGATTAATCGAATAAGGTTTAAAATTATAAACCCTAATAAGGGATTAGAAACCCTAATCTCAGATTTAGAAAATTAATTGTACAATTAAAAACCCGAATTGTACGCCAGGAAACCCTAATTTTGAATTCGGGAATCCTAAACCCTAAATTAGGAAACCAAAATCCTAATTGGCAAGCGTAATGTGTGTATTAAACTTTAATATGATTAGAAAACCCTAATTATATTTTAGTTATCTTAATTTCTATTTTACAAACCCTAATTATAATTTAGAAAATTTATTTTTCTAATTAAAACCCTAATTCGTGGGTTATAAACCCTAATGACCATTTTGACCCTATTTGTTAAATTAAGCAATTTTAATTAGGAATATTAATCCTAATTAGCAAGATTGAATTTTATGATTAGGAAATATAAATATAATTATTGAATCCTAGTTATAATTTTGGAATATTAATTTTCTATTTTGAAAACCGAAATTCGAAAATCTTAGAAATTAAATTGCAAACCTAAAGGGTTCAATCCCTAAACCCTAATCCAAACCCTAAACCCTAAACCCTAAGGGTTTGTGTATTGGACAAGAATGCCATTAAATGTATTTATCAAATGTCAATAATACTCTTTTTACATTTTAAATGAGCTAACTTGTAAAATTGGTAAAACCTTTAGTTGTTCACCTAACCATTTGACTTGGTGACTCTAGAAATCCAGCAAATCAGCTTAACTCAGCCGAAAATATCAGCTAGCAACATATCTAAGTATTATATATAGATTAAAGAGAGAGAAAGTCTCAAAATTTGGCTCATTTAGTCTCTTGCTCTCACCAACTCTCTCTCTCTCCTAAACCCACGAAAATCATAAGTGAACCAGTCACAATATCAATCCATAGATCAACCAATAACATATTGGAGAGCTTAGATCAAGAATTGAAAGAAAGAAGGTATAACCCATTTTTATTTTTGATCTTGTATGCTTTGAAAAATTTTGTGTTTATGTGTTTTGAATCTTGCTAATGGATGTTTTATGGTGATCTATGATGATCAAACATATATCCATAGCATCAAAGTGTCTTAATTTGGTGTTTTTCCAAAACTGTCCAAGAACAAATTTTGTGCTCTGATAAGTAAATGTCAGACGGCTCCGATCTCTGTCTGTTAATGTTTTGTTATGGTTTATGTGTTAGATCTATAATTTGGTATATGGGCTTTCATCTAGAAGTGGAATCCCAGTTGTTGGATGTCTATATTTCGTTTTATTTAATGTCAAACATCGTTGATCGACGTTGACTGCTCAAAAATTTGGGCAGCCCAGAAATTTAAAACAGCTTCTGACAACTTATTATATGGTCCGGATCTGTTAGTCAGTTTGGTTTTTGATGTTGTTTTGTAGATCTTGTAGCCTGTAATGTTAACTATAGATCCATGGTTTTAGATCACCTTAAACATTAACATAATTGATGTAGTGGCTGGTCAAATTTGACCATCTAATCACGAGAACACTTTTCTGGAATTTCCAGAAAGTGTATGAACATGATCTCTGACTAGGTTTGACCGGTTTGAATCTTTATGTGTGTTATGAAGTTGTCTTTGGGTTGGTGTTATGTTGTTGTTGTATGACATGAAACCTATAGTTTTGAACGACTGGACCACATAATCGATTACCAGAACATTGTATTAATCGAGCCCAAAAAGGACCCTCGAAGCTGTCCGGGTTTCTGGGTTACCCAGAAAACCCAGGTGGCGTCTGATAGGAGGTTTGAGGATCCAGATCTTCATGCTTTGATATTATTTGACCCAATTGATGATTGGAGATTGTAGTGCTACATTCCTACTACACGATCACAGTTAGAGCTAGCCCAGAATCGAATTACACAAAGATTAAAAGCCGGTCAAAGTTGACCACTTGTTAAGCCGGCTGTCAGTGTTCTTGAGCTCAAGAACACCAACAGCGACGCTTTGTGTCGCTAAAGGGCTTTAGCGACTGTTTATTTATTTTCTAATTTATGAATATTCCGAAAATTAATTAAAAAAAGAAATAAATTCTAAAAATTACCAAAAATGATTTTAAAAATTATTTTAAATTATGAAAAATAATTTCTGACCAATTGGAATATTTTCTTTAATATTTATAATTATTTAAATATTAAAAGTATTTAATTTATTTAATTAGAGTATTAAATAAATTAGAGAAAAATGATTTTAATTATATAAAATCATTTTAAATAAGAATAATGTATTTAAAAATATTTTGAATTATAAAATATAATTTTAATATTTTTGGAGAATTTTCATTAATAAATTAATATTAATGATATTAGATTATTTATTTATTCAATTAAATTAATGAATTAAAAATGTTTTTATTGATTTAAAATGAGAAAATGTTTTAAAAGTATTTTAAGTTATAATTAAGGACTTTTAATATTTGGATAATAATTTTATTAATATTTAAATATTAATGGTGATGATTTAAATATGATTTTAATTATTTTAAAAATCATTTAAGTAGAATATTGATGATTTAAAAATAATTTAAGTTATTGATAATAACTTTAATATTTTGACAAGTATGTTATTAATATTTTTATATTAATAATGATAAGATTATTTGATCATTAAATCATTTAAAAATGATTTAAGTGTTTGAAAAATTATTATAAATTATAATAATTATTTATAAATTATTAAAAGCTTCCAGAAAATATTATAAATGATATTTGACTTATCTAAAATAATATTGAAGCTTAGAGACCAAGTTTAATTGACAATCAATGTGCTAATTGTCGGATAGGGTGACCAGAACACCGAGAATGGACCGAAGTCCAACCAGACCAAAATAGTTAGACTTAATAAATGTTTATATAGGTTATAAACACTAATGTGGCTATGTGGTAATGTGCCTAGGAGAAGTTTGACTGTAAAATACAGTGTTATGTGTTATAAATGATTGTGCTAATTGTGAGACCGACATTGTTGAATATAGGTCTTACGAACGTAGTTAATTATATTGTGTAGTTGTAATCAACGCGGAAGGCAAGTTTCCTAACTCAACCTTGAGTTATATTCATTCAATTATTATGGTTAATTATTGCTAATTATACCATGTTCAGGAAATTTATTGTTGATTATTCCCAGTTAGTGCATGATTAATAATTCAAATTGAATTACTAATTCAGAGAAAATACATTTGTAGAATAACTGTTGTTGGATATTCATATTCGTAGAAGATAGAATTGACAGTACAGATAATTCCTGTTTATTGTTAAATTATGTTGAGAAATGTCTTAGCTAATTATTTTGGCTATACGAACATTTGTTAGAACTTGATAAATTCAAGAAAAGAATTCAATTGTTATTGGTAGATCGATGCCAATTATTTTGGCAAGATCGATAAGTAAATAGAATTTGAAATCATAGTATTTCGTTGTTAAATCAAAATCTTGATTCTGAGACTGAGAAGAACAACCTTTTATATAAAGGGAACATTTTGGGTCGTATATTCGACCATTGCGTGCTGTTAAGTATTATGCATAATATAGGGTACAAGGAGTTGGCTGGCTCTACAGAGGGGTATGATTTAATCTTTATGATTATCTGATACTCCTAGTATTTATCAAAGTAAATCTTTGATAGATACCCGAGAAAATAAGTTCAAAGATCTGGTGAGATCACTCAGCATAAATCTGGAAAATATTCTACTTTGTTATTGCGTAGAATTGATTCTTGTTTATTCATTTGAATATCGTAGAACTTTGAAAGCGTTGTACTCTTTCACTATCAAATTATTGTGTTGCATATTAAGGGAGAAGCCTTGTTATTGATTAACGTATTGTTCAGCTAATTTAAAGTTCCCCGAACTTTGGTTTCATTCTATCAAAATAGATAGTCTGTTCTTGTTGATTCATATACATTTATTGTATGTCTTAACTTGCGGGGCAAACTAGTTTCTCACCCTTGCTATAAATAAAACATTTCAGCTAGGAACGAAGAGGCCAGCGGGTCAAAGAAGAACAAAGGCAAAGGCAAGATGCTGGAGTAGTTATAAAGAACATTATTATTATTATGTTGTATTGTAAACCCTTTTTGTTTATCTAAGGGGTATGTTTGTAATTTTAAGGTTAGAAAACCTGGGACTTATGTATTAACAACTTATGTTAATGATTTATGTATTCCTATTTATATATGATTGGGTAGTTAAATGATATTATAGTGTGAATCGTGAACACCAAACTCGGGGGGTCAGGTAACTCGGATTTGGGGGTGTCACAGGTTGGTATCAAAGCTGTAGTGACCAAGGTGTCACCAGTTAGTAGAAGAGCCGTAGGTTATAAACCTTAAGTGGGGTGGGGGGAAAAAACCCTATGATTATAACTATACGTGAGATAGAGAAAACTCATTTAGAGTTCTAAGTGAAGGATTACCAAAATGAATCAATAGTGAGATAAGTGTACACATACTGTGAGAAGTTTGTACTGGTGGAGTACTAATCAAGTTGTTTAAACTGATTGTAGGATGTCTGGAGAAGGTGAAAAGAGTGCGGAGATGCTAGCGGCTGTTGCACCAGTGCCAGTTGTCGAGGTGCCAGCACAGAGTGAATCAGTGGAGAAAGTGGGAGAAGATGAACCTATGGTTAATCTGGGGAGCGATCATAACGATTATCCCGAGATGTATCTTAGTGGAGATGAGGAGGCAGGGTCTGAGCAATCTAAGGTAGAGTTAAAGAAGAAGACTAAAGTTGAAGAACAAGATCAACTATCGACAGAAGTTCAAGAACTCCGGAGTAAAGTGTTTCTATTGGAGGAGTTGTGGAAGACGAAGCGAGCGTTACACGAAATGACTGAATAAAGGAACGAGTTCAAGGCGCAGATAGAAAGGATGAAGGCGGAAGGTGGTGGATCATCTGAAGGGACCAGCAAGAAGGACAAGAAGAAGAGAAAGAAGGACAACGACAGCCCTAATTTTGAAAAGTCAAGCCCGAAGAAGAAGCAAGCATGTAGCAAGTGTGGGAAGACACACGCAAGAGAATGCATGATGTGGAAAAATGTGTGCTTCAACTGTAAGCAGGAAGGACATATTTCTCTGCATTATCCTAAGCCAAATTTGAGGAAGTGTTTTTCATGTGGGCAGACAGGTCACGGATTTAATAAGTGTCCCATCAAGAAGAAGACTGGTGAAGGGAGTGGTCGGTAAAAAACTTAGATATATGTAATAGTATATTGGTAGAAGTGTATGATATTAAGTGTTGTAATATCGAGAACGATGTTTAAGCATATGTAAATATATATATATATATATATATATATATGTTTGTAGGAATGAAATCCTTATTTTCTATATGAATATAAGATTAAGATTAATTTGTGTGTTCTTAAAACTCATACTTATGGTAAGTTAATGACTCTTAATTATATGAAATGTTCTGAACCCCTCAGCGAATGGACGCCAAAGGTCTGACTAGGATAAGTTCATACACTCATATAATTGTGGCAAGTTCCTAAACTCATAAGTGTCGTAAATTTGATGAACTGGTAATAACCGTGTGTGAATGGAGAATAACAACTTTTTGTGTAAAGTTGTGTTGTTAATCCTGATATGATTTAAAAAGGGATAGTAATATGTGAAGTACTAAATGTACTATGTGCTATTTGAATAAATATTCGATTATGTGAGAATTAATATAAGATTTTTATTTAAATCAGATCATGCCGCCTAGACGACAGAATCGAAATGAACAAGAAGAACAGTCAGTGAATAATGAAGGAGGTCAAGCTGACCCAATGCAAAATTTTGCAAATATGATAGCCGAAGCTATGGAGAATAGAGCTCCAGCTGCAAGAGGAAGAGCGAGGAATCAGCCAACGGATAGATTGGCTAATTTTAAGGACTTTAAAGTAGTGAGACCGCCGGAATTCAAGGGAACCACAGATCCTATTGAAGCCCAAACTTGGGTGAAGGAGATGGAGAAAGCATTCGTTATCGCCAGAGTAGCGGAGGAGCAAAAGACGGCTTTTGAAACTTATTTGATGAAAGGAGAAGCCAATTACTGGTGGGAGACTAATCAGGCCAGAGCTGGTACAACGGTGGTGTTGTGGACAAGATTCAAGGAACTGTTCTTTGAGAACTACTTCTCACCAAGTATGCAATCCAAAATGGAAGTCAAATTCTTAGAACTAAAGCAGGAGAACATGTCGGTATCTGAATACGCTGCCAAATTCAACGAGTTGGCAAGATTTGCACCTCATCAGGTGGACACAAAGGCGAGAAAGGCAAGAAGATTAGAACGGACTGAAACCAGGAATATTCAACAAGGTAGCGGTATTGCAGATTAACACATTCGCGGCATTGATGGAAAAGGCGTTAATTGCTGAAGGAGGGAGCGAAGCTGCGTCTCGATTTCATCAGGATAAGAAGAAGAAGACAAATGACGGAGGAAGCAGTGGAGGTAGTAACCCGAATAAGAGGAAATAGAGCGAGAATACCCAAACGGGTAGCAAAACTAAAGGGAATAGAAAAGGAAGGGAGCCATGTGCAAATTGTGGGAAGAACTATGCTGGAGATTGCCTGAAGAAGAAAGGAGTCTGTTATAACTGCGGGCAAGAGGGGCATATGTCACCCAATTGTCCCAGTCCAAAGAAAATTCAAGGTTGCTTTGGATGCGGATCGACTGATCATTTGGTTCGGAACTGTCCGAAGAAGAATGCGGAAAATGAAAGTGGCAACAAGGGACCCAGTGGCGGAACCTTGGCGATTCGAGGACCTACACAGCCAGGAAGACCAATGGCCCGTACATTTAACATGACGGCGCATGATGCAGTGGCAACTCAGGAGGTGGCAGCAGGTAATGATTTCATTACGCGAATAATATGAGTTAGATAATTCTGTGAACTGTTTTCTTTTATAGATTCAAGTCATAGGTTAGAATTTGAAACCAAAATTAATATTGTGGTGATAAAAATGAATTGATGATACAACTTTAAAAGATTGTAGAAAATAAGAAAGCGGTGATTTCGAGGACGGAATCCTTTTAAGGAGGGGTGAATGTGATAACCCGAGATTTCGAATAATCAAAAATTTGCGAATAATTTTTTTTTTATTAATGTTAATATTAATTATTAATTTTGTGACAGGTATCTGTGATACGAGTCTCGAGAAAGTCAATTTGTGTATTGACTAATAAATTTAGAGTAGAGTTGTGCTTAACAAGCTTTAGAAACCCTAACCCTAAGTCCGGATAGGGATTCGGTAGAAAATATAATTAAAATAATTATATTGATGAGAATGTGTTGTACTATTGTTGATAATGATCAATGATTGATCGAATAAGGTTTAAAATTATAAACCTTAATAAAGGATTAGAAACCCTAATCTCAGATTTAAAAAATTAATTGTACAATTGAAAACCCTAATTGTACGCCAGGAAACCCTAATTTTGAATTTGGGAATCCTAAACCCTAAATTAGGAAACCAAAATCCTAATTGGCAAGCCTAATGTGTGTATTAAACTTTAATATGATTAGAAAACCCTAATTATATTTAGTTATCTTAATTTTTATTTTACAAACCCTAATTGTAATTTAGAAAATTTATTTTTCTAATTAAAACCCTAATTCGTGGGTTATAAACCCTAATGACCATTTTGACCCTAATTGCTTAATTAAGCAATTTTAATTAGGAATATTAATCCTAATTAGCAAGATTGAATTTTATGATTAGGAAATATAAATATAATTATTGAATCCTAGTTATAATTTTGGAATATTAATTTTCTATTTTGAAAACCGAAATTCAAAAATCTTAGAAATTAAATTGCAAACCTAAAGGGTTCAATCCCTAAACCCTAATCCAAACCCTAAACCCTAAGGGTTTGTGTATTGGACAAGAATGCCATTAAATGTATTTATCAAATGTCAAAAATACCCTTTTTACATTTTAAATAAGCTAACCTGTAAAATTGGTAAAACCTTTAGTTGTTCACCTAACCATTTGACTTGGTGACTCTAGAAATCCAAAGAATCAAATTAACTCAAATTTAGAAAATATCAGCTAGCAACATATCTAAGTATTATATATAGATTAAAGAGAGAGAAAGTCTCAAAATTTGGCTCATTTAGTCTCTTGCTCTCACCAACTCTCTCTCTCTCCTAAACCCACGAAAATCATAAGTGAACCAGTCACAATATCAATCCATAGATCAACCAATAACATATTGGAGAGCTTAGATCAAGAATTGAAAGAAAGAAGGTATAACCCATTTTTATTTTTGATCTTGTATGCTTTGAAAAATTTTGTGTTTATGTGTTTTGAATCTTGCTAATGGATGTTTTATGGTGATCTATGATGATCAAACATATATCCATAGCATCAAAGTGCCTTAATTTGGTGTTTTTCCAAAACTGCCCAAGAACAAATTTTGTGCTCTGACAAGCAAATGTCGATTTTACTCCGATCTCCAATCTGTTAATGTTTTGTTATGGTTTATGTGTTAGTTCTATAATTTGGTATATGGGCTTTCATCTAGAAGTGGAATCCCAGTTGTTGGATGTCTATATTTCGTTTTATTTAAGGTCAAACATCGTTGACCGACGTTGACTGCTCAAAAATCTGGGCAACCCAAAATTTAAAACAGCTTCTGTCAACTTATTATATGGTCCGGATCTGTTAGTCAGTTTGGTTTTTGATGTTGTTGTTTGGTAGATCTTGTAGCCTGTAATGTTAAATATACATCCATGGTTTTAGATCACCTTAAACATTAACAAAATTGATGTAGTGGCTGGTCAAATTTGACCATCTGATCACGAGAACACTTTTCTGGAATTTCCAGAAAGTGTATGAACATGATCTCTGACTATGTTTGACTAGTTTGAATCTTGCGTGTGTTATGAAGTTGTACTGGGTTGGTGTTATGTTGTTGTTGTATGACATGAGACCTATAGTTGTGAACGACTGGACCACATAATCGATTACCAGAACATTGTATTAATCGAGCCCAAAAAGGACCCTCGAAGCTGTCCGGGTTTCTGGGTTACCCAGAAAACCCAGGTGGCGTCTGACAGGAGGTTTGAGGGTACATATCTTCATGCTTTGATATTATTTGACCAGTTGATGATTGGAGATTCAGAAAAGCTACATTCCTACTACACGATCACGATGAAGAGCTAGCCCGTAATCGAATTACACAAAGATTAAAAGCCTCACAAAGTTGACCACTGTTAAGTTGTTTGTCGTTGTTCTTGAGCTCAAGAACACCAACAATGACGCCAGGTCGCTAAAGGGCTTTCTTGAAGGTTTATTTATTTTCTAATTTCGAATATTCGAAATTAATTAAAATAGAAATAAATTCTAAAATTACCAAAATGGTTTTAAAATTATTTTAAATTATGAAAATAATTTCGCACCAATTGGAATATTTTTCTTTAATATTTATAATTATTTAAATATTAAAAGTATTTAATTTATTTAATTAGTGCATTAAATAAATTAGAAAAAATGATTTTAATTATATAAAATCATTTTAAATCGATTAATGTATTTAAAAATATTTTGAATTATAAAATATAATTTTTAATATTTTTGGAGAATTTTCATTAATAAATTAATATTAATGATATTAGATTATTTATTTATTCAATTAAATAAATGAATTAAAATGGTTTTATTGAATCAAAATCATTTAAAATGAGAAAAATGTTTTAAAAGTATTTTAAGTTATAATTAAGGACTTTTAATATTTGGATAATAATTTTATTAATATTTAAATATTAATGGTGATGATTTAAAAATGATTTTAATTATTTTAAAAATCATTTAAGTAGAATATTGATGATTTAAAATATTTTAAGTTATTGATAATAACTTTAATATTTTGACAAGTATGTTATTAATATTTTTATATTAATAATGATAAGATTATTTGATCATTAAATCATTTAAAATGATTTAAGTATTTGAAAAATTATTATAAATTATAATAATTGTTTATAAATTATTAAAAGCTTCCAGAAAATATTATAAATGATATTTGACTTATCTAAAATAATATTGAAGCTTAGAGACCAAGTTTAATTGACAATCAATGTGCTAATCATTGGATAGGGTGACCGTAGAACAGAGAGAATGGACCAAGTCCAATCGCATCAAATAGTTAGACTTGATAAGTGTTTATATAGGTTATAAACACTAATGTGGCTATGTGGTAATGTGCCTAGGAGAAGTTTGACTGTAAAATACAGTGTTATGTGTTATAAATGATTGTGCTAATTGTGAGACCGACATTGTTGAATATAGGTCTTACGAACGCAGTTAATTATATTGTGTAGCTGTAATCAACGCGGAAGGCAAGTTTTCTAACTCAACCTTGAGTTATATTCATTCAATTATTATGGTTAATCATTGTTAATTATACCATGTTCAGGGAATTTATTGTTGATTATTCGCAGTTAGTGCATGATTAATAATTCAAATTGAATTACTAATTCGGAGAAAATACATTTGTAGAATAACTGTTGTTGGATATTCATATTCGTAGAAGATAGAATTGACAGTACAGATAATTCCTGTTTATTGTCAAATTATGTTGAGAAATGTCTTAGCTAATTATTCTAGCTAAACAAACATTTATTAGAACTTGATAAATTCAAGAAAAAATTCAATTGTTATTGGTAGATCGATGCCAATTATTTCGGCAAGATCGATAAGTAAATAGAATTTGAAATCACAGTATTTCGTTGATAAATCAAAATCTTGATTCTGAGACTGAGAAGAACAACCTTTTATATAAAGGGAACATTTTGGGTCGTATATTCACCTATCTTGTACCGTTAATTATTATGCATAATATAGGGTACAAGGAGTTGGTTTCATCTAAGTACTTGCGAGAGGGTATGATTTAATCTTTATGGTTATTCGATACTCTCGGTATGTATCAAAGTAAATCTTTGATAGATGCAGAAAATAAGTTCAAAGATCCGGTGAGATCACTCAAAGATAAACCGGAAAATATTCCACTTTGTTATTGCGTAGAATTGATTCTTGTTTATTCATTTGAATATCGTAGAACTTTGAAAGCGTTGTACTCTTTCATTATCAAATTATTGTGTTGCATAGAAAGGGAGAAGCCTTGTTATTGATTAACGCATTGTTCAGCTAATTCAAAGTTCCCCGAACTTTGGTTTCATTCTATCAAAATAGATAGTCTGTTCTTGTTGATTCATATACATTTATTGTATGTCTTAACTTGCGGGGCAAACTAGTTGCTCACCCTTCCTATAAATAAAACATTTCAGCTAGGAACGAAGAGGCCAGCGGGTCAAAGAAGAACAAAGGCAAAGGCAAGATGATGGAGTAGTTATAAAGAACATTATTATTATTATGTTGTATTGTAAACCCTTTTTGTTTATCTAAGGGGTATGTTTGTAATTTTAAGGTTAGAAAACCTGGGACTTATGTATTAACAATTTATGTTAATGATTTATGTATTCATATTTATATATGATTGGGTAGTCAAATGATATTATTGTGTGAATCGTGAACACCAAACTCGGGGGTCAGGTAACCCAGATTTGGGGGTATCACAGATACCCCGTTTGCTAACCAGATAACACAGAAACTTACCTACACCTAAACCGAAGGAATATTTGGTAGGATTCAGCTTCAGATTATAATGACGGACTATATGAAAACACTCTTCTAAATCATCCAAATGCCCTTGCACTGTCATACTGTTGACGATCATATCATCAACGTAGACCTCCATATTCCGTCATAACTGTCTCGTGAAGATGAAGTTCATCATCCTTTGGTATGTGACTCCCGCATTTATCAAACCAAATGTCATCTTCTTATAAGCATATACCGACCGATGCGTAATGAACGTCGTATTCTATATATCTTCTTTACACACAGAAATTTGGTGATAACCAGAAAAAGCATCCATAAAGCTAAGTAAGGCATACCCCGAAGTCGCATCGATGAGCTGATCAATGTGAGGTAAGGGATAAAATTCCTTCGGGTAAGCCTTTTTCAAATCCGTATAATCAATGCAGACTCGCCATTTCCCGTTCTGCTTCTGCACCAGAAGCACATTCGCCATCCACTCAGGATAATCTATTTTGAAAATAAAATCAGCATCCACCAGTTTGGCGATCTCTTCATCAATAATCTTTTGCCGCTCTGGTGCAAATATTTGCCTTTTTTGCCGAACTGGCTTCTTCGCTGGACCTACATATAGCCGATGCTCCGCAACCTTTCTGCTCACCCCTGGAATATCACTAGGTACCCATGCGAAGATATCAACAAAACACCGAAGTAGTTCTATCAGGTTTGTATACAAAGGCTCCGGCAGACCTGAACCTATCTTCACTGTCTTGTCTTTTTTACCAGGAATCAGCTCGAACTCCTCAGTCTCTCCAACCGACATGACTAACGGCTCTGAACTATTTTCAGTAAAGGGCTCAATCTGGATAGCCAGAGCCTGCTTTTGCTTACTAACCCATACTCCAGAAGCAATCACAACATTCTGATAGCACCTTCTAGCTAATTCAAGATCCCCGACCACTTCTCCAACTCAATGAGACATCGGGAGTTTGATTTTAAAGTGGGGAATTGATGTCATGGCTTGAAGAGCAGTCAAGGTGGGTCTCCCTAGAATGGCGTTGTAGGCAGAATCTACATGCACAACATAAAATTTACACAATATTTATACCTATTGTGGAGCTGTACCAAAGATGAATGGCAGCTCAATAGTCCCCGCCACCTTGACCGGATCATTGTTGAAGCCATGCAAAGGGGCCTCCTGCCCAACCTGTTAGAGTTTATGCCCTAGAGGCCAATTATTTGATATAATTGCTTAACATTTTGATATTATATTTGATTAAATAAATGAATGATTTTATTATGGTTTTATTTACTGCATTTTATAAATGTTAACATAATAAAATTCCTTAGAATAGTGATACAATTTATATAGTTTCAAGTATGTGACTTAGACATGAGATTATATAATTACAATTAGTATCATTGCTCTTAAGTGTCCCTAGTCGAGTACCATTGTTGATAGGAAAACAATGATGCATTGAGACTAGTATGTGGATTGACGGATGACCAAATCTCATTGGTCATAAATATATGAGATATTAAGTCAATGCATAGGTATGTGTTAGAGAACTATGTACTGGACAGACCCACCATGAGAATTCTATGTGGAGCATCGAAGTGTCATTAGCAATTCTCATAGTGACAAGGATGTAATGGTCCTCCGACCTGAAATCACTATATTTCTACACGAGAATTTATGTACTTTGATATCATCAAATGTAACCTTTAATAGGGTGGACTATAAAGGTGATTATTGGATACATCATGAATCGTGTGAGGAATATGAGTGATCTAGATGGAATTTAACCATCCTATATATTAGGGGTGATATCCATAGGCCTCTTGATTGAGTAGGACTATGAAATGCATGGCCATGCTCAAATAATGATTTGTTTCATATAGTCTACTCATTGATCAAGAAAACTCAGATTAAATTATGAAGAGTTTGACATATTCCATGACTCGAGTTTAATCTAGGATGTCAAGGTTAAAAGGATTAAATTACATTGAAACATTGGTCACGAAAAGGTTGCATCGAATCATCGATCTTATTATTACTTGGGTAGCAGTGATGCATTACTAGATGTCGCTCACTATTTATAATTTTATAATATGATTTTAAAACTATTGCCAACGTAATAATAACATATAGGGTCACACACAAAGAACTTAATTAAAAGGAAATTAATTTAAATTATAATGATTTAAATATGTCAATATGATTGATAGAATTTTAAATTATTAATTTAAATTAATAGGATAATTTATATATAGGTATATTAATTAAGTAAGACTTAATTAAGATATATATATATATATAAATTTCAGATTTTATTTTAATTGGATTAGGGTTTTGATTAATTCCTATTAACTACTATATATATGATATATAGCAGCCATTTTAAGGAATGATCATAAACTCACAAACCCTAGCCGCTCTTAGAGAGAGACTAGAGAAAAGTTCGAAAATCTTGTTCCTTTGGTGGCTAGTACCGCAACTCCTTTTATTGCAGAATCGTGTGACGGTTTGTGTGAGTTCGTGTGGATACCGTAGATACGTAGTACCGTGAGGAATTGCGTTGGAGATTCGGAGCGCTTCAGAAAATTATATAATCGGTATAATATCTAACCACTGAGTTAATTGTTTTTCGCATGGATCCTGTTTTAGGGTTTCAGAAATTGCTTTAAAATTTTAATTTCTGCTGTGCGTTTCTGTGCCAAAACCCAACACAACCTCCATCTTTTGTCCATCCAAATGCATCCTCTAGTAAGCATGTGCATACAGAATATCCACAGAAGACCCATTGTCTAAAATCATCCTCTTCATATCCACCGAACCCACTTGTGCAGTGATCACAAGCGCCCCTTCATGGGGTTTGATGGGCTCAGAAGGGTAATCCTTATCGGTAAAAGAAATTACTATACCTGGATAAGGTCTTTCAGTATTCGAGAGTGTACCCGCCACTAACATGACTGAATCCAGATATCCTCGATACTTCTTCCCGACAACCTTGCCAGAAGTAGCCCCAGTAATTACATCAACCGCATGTCTTGTTGGATGATTAGGAGTTGGCTGCGCAAGTGGAACTGGTTGGATAGCCTGAACAGACCTCCTATCTCTCTGTTGATCTCGTTGAGGCTCTCTTCTAGCCACGTACTAAACCAATGTACCATTTTGGACCTTTCCCTCAATGAACTCATTTAAACTCTAACATTCATTAGTTCTATGCCCATATGCCTGATGATAATCACAGTACTTACTAGAATTACCAGATCCGGGTTTATGATTGTCGCAAAGTAGTTCAAAATATGGTTGATCTGTGTTCAACTGAGTGTACACTTTGTTCACCTTCTAGTCCAAAATAGGCGGACGAACTCCTCCTTGACGCCAGTTGTTGTATCTCTTAGAACCTCCCTCTGAACGATCATTATTCCCACCGTTCTTCTTCTAATTTCCTTCAACTTTGTCTTTATCCTTCTCCTTCAGCCTGTCCGTAGAAGGATGTTTTAAACTATTCATAGCTTCTTCTATCACAATAAAGCCCTCTTTTTTATCAAAGGCTTCGGTTAAACTCTTCGGATGGTGAAACATCAGCTTCTTCACTAGCTTCTCTGACTTGACCAGGTCCAAACCATTCTAAAATAGCCCAACGACTTGAAGATCATTGGGATCAGACACTTAACCAACGACTTCTCTGAATCTCTTTACATACTGGCTCAAAGACTCATTTGAATATTGGCAAACTTGAGCCAACGAGCCAGTAGGCTTTCCTCTCCCCATGTTGCTTCCAAAACGTGCATGTAATTTACTACATAAATCCATCCAAGCCGAAATTCAATCCGAAGGTAGAGTTCTCATCCACTGCCTCGCATCCTTCCTTAAGGTTGTCACAAACGTTTAACATTTGGCTGCATCCAAGAAATCATAATAATCCATCAACATATCAAACGTCTAACTGTGGTCATAGGGATCCCCAGATCCATCATAACTCTTCATATGAGGAAGCTTTTTGGTAGGGTCAGCCTTCTCTTTAAGAATTGGTAGGTTTGCAATATTCATGAACGCAATCAAATTGCACAAAATAAGCGGAAGCATGAAAATCAGAGTTTCAAAATTTTACAAACCATATACCCGGATCATCCTTTATGCACAATTATTAATTAAACAAAAAATAAAGGACGAGAATCATACCCTTGAAGATCTGAGCTTCCTCGGGTACAAGTTCACCTCCAAATCCTTTTCTTGTTCAACTTGAATCCACCGGGTTTGGTTCCTTCCTTTGATCAACGTTAGCCACCCAAGTGTTTGGCCTCTAGAGGTTATCAACGTTAGCCACCCAAGTGTTTAGCCTATGTTAGGTGAAAAAACAGTCTGCTGTGTCAGTGGGCCAGAATTCAATTCAGAAGATGTGCAGAAAAGTCTCCATCAAAGAACATAAATGTAAAACTTATTTAATGCTTCAACTGATGGATCCAACGGATAGTTTTCAAGATCACATATATGCAAATCAAAAAGATGAGAGAAGTAAGAAAGCATTGAACAAAAATGAACAAGTACTCTCAACTCTACGATCTGAGAAAAAGAAAAGCTTTCTCAGCTACTTAGTTCTTTCGAACAAGTGCTTAAACAACAACTGAGTAGCAACCATCAAGAACTCAACATCTGTCAATCAACTTAAGAAAAAATTCCAAGTCAGAAGGACTTGAAGAGTTCTAAGTGATCTGTAAAAGAGCCAAGTCTGCTAGACATGAAGAGTTCAAGAGTGAACTAAGAAGTTCCTAGACCGCTGGTCTAGAAGGAATCTAAGTGATTCAGAAAGTGTAAAAGACATCTTTAGTGGATTTCCTACTCGAGGAGTAGAAGAGTGGACAAGGAGCTTTAAGTTCTCTGAACCACTTAAAACGACTGTGTCTCTTACCTTCTTACTATAACTGTTATATCTGCTATAACTGGTATATCTGCCTCACTCTCATAAACTCACTATCTTAAGGGAGATTAAAACCAATATTAATTCCGCTAATGTTTTAATCATTATCTTCTAACAAGTTAAAACAAAAAGATTTGTAAATATCTATTCACCCCCCCCCTTCTAGATAACTATTGTGCCTCCGGGAATCAACAATTGGTATCAGAGCAGGTTCTATTATACAGCTTACAAGCTTTAGTAGATCCAATGGCACACTTACCAAGCGAATCAAAGACTGGAGGAGGCAGCAAGCCACCAATTGCAACAAGGATAAATTTGCAAACTGGAAAGTCAGGATGCAAGCATACATGGACTCAATAGATGAAGATCTATTTGAGACTGTTCAGAATGGGCCCTATGTTCCAACAAAGCTTGCACCAACCACAAACAATCCAAACAGAATACAAATCAAAGTCAAAGAAGAGTGGACAGACAACGAGAAGAGAGTTGTCCAACTCGACAAGAAGGCCAAGAACATTTTTTTTCAATCTTTAGAAGACGATTTATTCGAAAACGTTGTCAACAACAAAACAGCAAAGGAGGTTTGGGAAGCACTACTCATCATGCACGAAGGAACGGAAGAAGTAAGAGAAAACAAACAATCACTCCTGACACAGCAGTATAAAATGTTTGCTCATGTTCAAGGAGAAAACGTAACTGCCACCTATGAGAGATTCAACATTCTGCTCAACTCTCTACGAGCCTATGGGAAGATCTATCCAAACAAAGATCTAATCATAAAGTTCATGAGAGCCCTACCAAGCAGGTGGGATGCTAAAACCACCGCTATTAGAAAGTCAAAGAATCTTCATGAGATTATAATTCAACAACTATATGGCAATCTTCTGACTTACGAACTGGAGCTGACTCAACGAGCTGAAACCCTATCAGAAGGAAGAAAGAAGGATAAGGGTGTTGCTCTTAAAGCAACGGAAAGTGCATCCAAAGTCAACACTGAGATTGACTCTGACTATGACGAAGACGATGATGAAGACTTTGCTATGCTGGTAAAAAGACTAAGAAGGTTCATGCGTCAAGGCAAAACCAACAAGCCAAAGAAGGTTAGCAACTACAACAGCCAGGAGCAAATGAATGATCTATACTACAACTGCAAGAAGCCTGACCACTTCATTGCCAACTGCAACAAACCTCTCAGAGAAGAACTAAAGAAGAAATCACATGCAAAGAAGGAATACAAAAGAAACAAAAGGCCTCAGAAGAGAGACAAAGGCCTGGTAGCCGAAGGATCGTGGAGTGATTCAGACAATGAATACAATCCTGAATCTAGAGATGATGAAGCACCACAAATGGCCAATCTATGCCTAATGGCCAAATATGCAAAGGACAAGCTAAACTCCAACATACACGAAGTAAGTCTCGATGAGGTATTTGACTTCAACTCTCCTGATGTAGACATTAATAATTTGAGAAATGCATTGTATGGCATAAAAACTGATCTACATCAATACATGAAGTTGTTCAGAGTTTTGTCTAAGGATCATTCACTTCTTCAAGAGGGGAAAAAGAAAGGTCAAGAATAGCTTGAAACAACTCTTCTAAGTACTAACCTTCTCTCCAAGCTTGAGGCTGAGAATGAGATCTTAAGACAGACTAATGAGCTCAATGCACAAAGAGAGTCTAATCTAACCTATATAATTGAGGAACTAGAAAAGACTATCTCTACATGAAACAAATCCTCATCATCCATGGACTCCCTACTCTCTAGTCAGAGAAATGTATCTGATAGAACATGCCTAGGCTTTGGGGAATCCACTTCAGAGCCATGTGTGGAAAAGACAAAGGAAACTAGCACTAGTAAAGCCTCAAGTTTTAGTAGAAGCATTACCTTTATGAAATCCTCACAGAAGGAAGAACCAGCCCAACCTTGTTCTATTATTTCCATCCATACTTGTGACGGCCCCAAATCTGAGGTCCTGAATCACCGCGGATCCGGTTCGATCATTCTATACAACTATTACTATTTTTACAGAAGATATAAACATAAATTGTTTATACATTAAACTTACACATAATCCCCAAGGTTGAGTAACCTTAACTTAATACACATTTTATAACTCACTTGACTTACAATAACATTATATACATTACTATTACAAATCTATTGCACACGTATACTAAAGCTGGAACTATCTTGGACCTTTCCTTGTATCCGACGCATTCGCCTTAATCTGCAATGTTTTATCATGATATAGCAAGGGTAAGCATAAAAGTTGCTTGACAAGTTTAAATTCAATAATATAACGATATATCATGATTGAAATGATTGAATAATTGGTAGCTATAATTCAACAATATAATTGTGAACTAGCGAGGAACAAATTTATGGTGAACAAGTATTATACATGAACAAATATATCTCGAACCAATTTGGTAATGAAGGTGATCAACCTTTCATACGACTTATACATGCAATCATCAGACAGAGTACAATTCATGGCAACCAAAGAATGATTAACCATAAGCTTATCCGAATAAAACACTCTTAATAAAGTTAAGTAAAACAAACTTGCCTGAACCATTGATTACCGCAACGCAATTTAACGCTTTATCCGAAGACCTAATATTAGTAATATAGATCTTCAATATTAGAATAATATCATCACAATATAATACAATAATATATATATATATATATATATATATATATACATAGAATAACCTAAACACATGACATATAACCCTATCAGTCTATAACACACATACGACTCGGTATCAAGTCAAACTATTGCGATCGACTTGAGTTCGACAAAAGTTCTAACATCCGACGATTACAATGGGACAATTCTTCGAGTTTAAGTTCAATTAAACTCTGCCTTAACACTTAACAATTAACTCAAATAATTTTATTAACAGTTAAACCATTTTTCTTAAGCTCGTAATAATTTTTTAAATAATTACTATAATTTATCTTAATTTTTCAATCATTAAAATCGTATTTAAATGAATTAAATACCACATAATTCCTTTATCATTAATATTTATTTATTATCAAATATTAATGAAATTCTCAACATAATATTATAATATGTTTATAATATATCAAAGTATTTTAAATACCTTAAAATCACCTTTATATGATTTTTAAACAATTAAATTCTTTATCGATAATTGCTTTTATTATTAAAATATTAATATTTTCATGGCAAAATATCAAAAGTTATAGTTTATAACTTAAAATATTTTTATAACACTTTAATCATTTTTATATGATTTTAAATCATTTATTCTATTTTTCCATAATTTATTTAATATATATATTAAATAAACTAATTATCATTAATATTGATTAATTAATGAAATTCCTCACAAAATATTAAAAGTAACTAAAAATAACTTAAAATATTTTCTTTTACCATAAATTATTTTTCATGATTTTTAATGAATTAAAATCATTTTAAATCATTTATTTAATATTATAATTAAATAAATTAAACACCATTTATATTCTAAAAATATTAAATATTTATGAAATATACTTAAAATAATTAAAAACTATTTTTCAGAATTTAAAATAAATTTTTAGAATTTTCTAAGTATTTTTAATTATTAAAATCTATTTATTTCAATTTATTTAATTAAAATAATTATTTTCTAATTTATCTGTTGCTAAAGGTACCTATAGTGACAAAACTGTCACTATAGGTGTTCTTCAGCCAACCCAGATATTCATAAGCTGCTAACAGGTTGCCTAGTTTGACCACAATTAAAATAGTGTAGTTGATGATTTCTGGGATCGGTTTTCCACTAATGTTGTAGTATTATCGACACACTACAAGCTTAATCAAGCTTCATGGCCAAAACATAACTAATCTGTGAGATATAAGCTACAAAAAACATTGTCAGACCTGTTCTTGAGGTTATTGGCTACCCAAAACTTCATCGCCAGTTACCAGGGTACCATGTTTGACCGTTTCTAGATTCGTGGTTATAAAGGTTCTGAGTTTGTAAGTTTGATAGAATTGAAGTGTTCATGTAACACTATAATCTAGATTCAATTTCATGCCCAAACCACAACATAACAGTAAACTATAAGCCTCCTAATATCATGTCAGAGTTGTTCTTCATTTCTGGGTTTTCCAGAAATGATGAACAACTCAAGCATGCTACTTTGGTCCCCTGAATCTCTACGTCCCCGGCTATTTTAGTGTGATATGAAGGTTCAATACTATAGTTGTGATTTCCGGGTAGATCAACATATCGGTCTAAAAACATAATATTAAAGAAATCAAGGATGGTCAAAGTAAGGGTCAAGAAACGGTCCTTGAAGATCTGGGTTTTCCCAGAATCTTCATCCAGTTAGTTCGTCAACGGTCGTTTGACCACTATTATATATGATTCAGTTAGGTGTATGGTTGTTTTAAGAGCATGATTCGGTAGTCCGTATATCATACTACAGCATCCGAACAACAAATCGTTTAAAACATCAACAACATGCAAGATCAGAAGGCTAGAAAAGCTTGTCAGATCTAGCTGGAAAATTTTGGGTTTTCCAGAAACCGTTTTTGTGCTCGGTCAACGTACTTTGACCGATCATATCTTTCAATCTACACGTGATCTGGGCTTGATTCAAGTTCCAGATCATATCCTTTACACAACAAACAATTAAAAAACAAAGATCTAGAAGCCCTGACATGTGACTGTCAGACAACATTTTTCAACTTTTTCCAGATTTTTGAAAATGCTAATTTCGTGCACTTTGATGTTATGGATCTGGGATTTTACAACTCTGATCACCAAATGACACCTTATTACACATATCTAACCAACAACTAACATTAAACAACATAAGATCAAAGGATTTGGAATTTTAGGGTTCATACCACTTTGAGCCTTGATTTTTGATTTCTAATCCTTGATGTTTGTTCTTGGAGATCTAACACCTGGTCTTAGCTTAACTTTTCTCACTTTCTCACTCTACAATCCCGAATTCTAGAGAGAGAATGTGTTGGAGAGAAATGAAATTTAAAGTGTCTTTCTCTCTCTTTAATCTCTTATAATTGATATCAATGCAATGAAATGGCTGATGTGTTGGCTGATGGCTGTGTTTTTAGAGCACATGCTAGACTAGGGTTGGTCACCCACCAATTATGTTGACAAGATATGCAAGTTTCCTCCAATAATGCTAGAAGGGCAAAAATGTCATTTTGCATTTAATTTTAATGGTATTTTAGACAATTGGGCAAACTCTTAGGGTTTAGGGTTTGGTTAGAGTTTAGGGTTTGGAAAAATTAGGGTTTAGGGTTTGAAAATTTTAGGGTTTGCAATTTAATTTCTAAAATTTCCAAATTAGGTTTTCAAATTTGAAAATTAATATTTCTTAATTATAATTAGAAATTTCTAATTATATTAAGATTTCTTAATCATAACTTAAATATTGCTAATTAGAATTAACATTTCATAATTAAAATCGATAATTTTAGTAATTAGGGTCAAAATGGTCATTAGGGTTCATAACCCACGAATTAGGGTTTTAATAGAAAAATAAATTTTTTAATTTAGATATTAAATTTTTGTAATTAGATTAGGGTTTTTTAATTACTCATATCTTGAAAAATAAGATTAAGTTTTCCTAATTAACATTAAAAATATTAAATGAACACTTAGGTTTTCCCTAATTATAAAATTATGGTTTCTAATCCCGAAATTAGGGTTTAATAAATTTGAAATTAGGGTTTGCTAAGTAATTAAGCTTTACCCTAATTAATATACTAATTAATAACACTTAAGCAATATAATAATCATTTAAGTTCCCAGATTAGGATTTTAAATTCCCGAATTAGGGTTTCGGATTCCCGAAACTAAAATTAGGGTTTCCAGAACCGATTTTAGGGTTTCTTTTTAAACGCTAGGGTTTTCTAACCTAACGTTGACGTTCTTAATATATACTTAGGGTTTGTTACAGATATCGTTTATCTAGTCAACCCTTGACCCTTAACCACATACTGAACACATATACATAGAACATATTCACGTATTTCCTTAATCCTGAATAATTCACCTAAATTCTTCACAGAATTTTGAAATCCTCAAAATTATATCTTAAAAATATCATACGCATACACTAATTTTCAGTCTAGGTTCTAATTTTGAACCTTCAATCAATTAATAAAAAATTTAAAATATTCAAAATTCTCGGGTTGTCACAATACTCCAAGGAGTAAAGGATCTCATGTTGGCCTGGGCTTCAGAAAAGAGAAGAGTAATCCATCCTCTACTCACCAACCTCTAAGGATCGTAGAGTTAAATAAAACCAACTCTACGAACCAAGCTGGGAAAATACTGAAGAGAGGTAAGATGCATTCCTCACATTTCATAAGACCAAAGGACATGTGGAAGAAGGAGAATCAGTTTAACAGAAGAATGACTAAAGAACCAAAAAAGTTCAAATGGAAAATGAACTCTCACACACACACAGGCATGCATCATACTAAGTGTTTTGTGTGCAATAGAGTAGGTCACAAGGCTACAAGATGCTATTATAATTCCATGCATATGAGACCCAAGATCAAACAGATTTGGGTCCCCAAGGTACTAACAAAATATGACCCATGCAAATATGGGTACCAAAATGAAGGTTCAATGTTATGACAGGAAAAGAGCTCCACGATCACAACCTGGTATCTGGACAGTGGATGCTCAAGACACATGACAGGGAACAAAGCCCTTCTGTTTAACTACATAGAAAAGGAGGGTCCCTCAGTCATCTTTGGAGACAACGGTTCGGGCAAGACAAGAGGATATGGCTCTGCTGGTAATGGTGTAGTGTCTTTCAGCAAAGTAGCATATGTGGAAGGTCTCTAACACAACCTTCTAAGCATCAGCCAACTCTGCGACAAGGGTCATCAAGTAACATTCCTCAACAACTAGTGTCAAGTCATAGATTTGAAGACATCTGCTGTAAAGCTAACCGGGACAAGGGAAGGAAATGTCTACACAATAAATCTTGGAAAACTAAGCTCAGACGAGACAATATGCTTTCTGGAAAAAGCATTTGAAGAAATGAGCTGGTTGTTGCATAGACGGTTGTCCCACTAAAACTTCAAAAGCATGTCTAAACTGGCATCAAAAGATCTCGTTGCAGGCCTACCTAAGTTCAACTTCGTAAAAGAGAGGCCATGCAATGCCTATCAGCTTGGAAAGCAAACCAGAAGCTCATTCAAGAGCAAAACTGCCAACTCTATCGAGAAGCCCCTGCAGTTGCTCCACATGGATCTATTTGGGCCAATTCCAACAACAAGTCTTGGAGAAAAAAGATACTCTCTAGTTATAGTCGACGACTACACCAGATTCACATGGGTATTCTTCCTAACCTCAAAGGATGAAATGAGCTCCCAATTGATCAAGATGTTCAGACTGGTGATGAACGAGAAAGGAGAGAAAATCAAGGCTATAAGGAGTGATCATGGAAGAGAATTTGACTTCTCAGAAATGGACCGGTTCTGCACAGACAATGACATCAGTTATAACTTCTCAGCTCCACGAACTCCTCAACAAAATGGAGCAGCTAAAAGAAAGAACAGAACTTTAATAGAGGCTGGAAGAAATCTACTAGCAGCAGCTTATCTACCTGAATACTTCTGGGCAGAAGTTGTCAACACTTCATGTTATACGCAGAATAGATCACTGATACACTCTACGATCAAGAAGACACCCTACGAACTGTGGAAAGGAAGAAAGCCAAGTGTCAGCTACTTTCATGTATTCGGTTGTGCATGCTACATTCTAAACAATGGAAAGCAGTACTTGACAAAATTTCAACCCAAGTTAGGCGAAGGAATCTTTCTTGCATATGCCACATACAGTAAGGCCTACAGAGTGTTCAACAAGAAGACACTGAGTGTTGAAGTCTCGATTCACATCATCTTTGATGAAACAAACTTAGACAAAACAGTGCTTCAAGACACTACGACCGATAGTGTCACTACGAATGAAGTCGTCGAGCTCAACACTACGATCGTAGTGTCAGATAGTGAAATCGTTGAGCAAGAAAATGAGATCGTAGAGAGGTCTATGCAAGACAACGTACCTCCACACCAAGAAGTAGAAATATATCTTGAAGATTTAAGACAAGAAGGTATCAGGGCAGATGTTCGAACCAGAAACAGATGGGCAAGAGATCACACTCAAGATCTAATCATTGGAGATCCGAGTGCAAGAGTCAAAACGAGAGCTGCCACCCAAAATGAATGCTTTTATCTAAGCTTTCTATCATAAATGGAACCAAAGAAGATAGAGGATGCTATGGAAGACTCCATCTAGATAGAAGCCATGCAGGAAGAACTCAACCAATTTGAAAGAAGCAAAGTATGGAGATTGGTACCAAGACCAAAGAGTCATCCTATCATTGGAACCAAATGGTCTTCAGAAACAAGATGGATGAAGATGGAGTAATAACCAAGAACAAGGCAAGATTAGTGGCCAAGGGCTACTCTCAGGAAGAAGGCATTGACTACGATGAGACATTTGCACCTGTTGCCAGACTAGAAGCCATCAGAATCTTTATTGCCTTTGTTGCTCACATGAAGTTCAAGGTCTTCCAGATGGATGTCAAAAGTGCATTCCTGAATGGAGAACTTCAAGAATAAGTCTATGTAGAGCAACCTCCAGGTTTCATCAATCCATCTCTTTCCAATTATGTTTATAGATTAGACAAAGCCTTATATGGTCTTAAACAAGCACCTAGAGCATGGTATGAAACACTAACTAACTTCCTGATTAAAAATGGGTTCATTATAGGTAGAGTATATACCACATTATTTCTTAGAAAGCATAAAGACAAAGTCTTATTGGTTCAAATATATGTTGATGATATTATCTTTGGTTCTACTGACGAAAAGTTATGCAAGAGATTCTCCAAGCTAATCGCAGAGCAAGTTTGAAATGAGCATGATGGGTGATTTGAATTTCTTCCTTGGATACGCAAGTAAAAGCGGATCGATGAAGGAATCTTCATAAACCAAGCCAAGAACATCAAAGATTTACTTAAGAAGTATGGCATGGAATCAGCCTCTCCCATGAAAACCCCAATTGCTCCTGCAACCAAACTTGACAAAGATGAAAAGGTAAAAGTATTGATATAACTCAATACGAGAGGTATGATAGGCTCTCTTTATATCTAGCGCCGAGAGAGCCGGACATAATGTTTGCAACATGCATATGTGCTAGATTTTAGGCTAACCCTAAAGAATAACATTTATCTACTATAAAGAGGATTTTCAGGTATCTCAAGGATACACCTTACTTGGGGCTTTGGTACCCCAAGGAATCCTTATTTGAACTAACAGGATGCACAGATGCTGATTTTGCAGGCTGCAAAATAGATAGAAAGAGTACCAGTGGCACCTGTCAATTTCTAGGAAATAGACTTGTGTCCTGGTTAAGCAAAAAGCAAAACTCAGTATCTACTTCAACTGCAGAAGTTAAATACATTCTTTGTTGGTAATTTCTTTAAGGCTCGAGATCCTATGGATGAAAAATCAGCTAGCTGATTATGGGTTTGATTTCAAATCAATTCCCATTCACTATAATAACACAAGTGTCATAGAAATAACTCATAATGCTGTTATGCATTCTAGGACTAAGCATATAGAAATAAGGTATCACTTCATTAGGGATCATATGAAAATGGAACTATATCTTTACAATATATCCCTACTGAAAATCAACTTGCTGATGTTTTTACAAAACCTCTAGATGAATCCAGGTTTAACAAGTTAATAAGTGAGCTAGGAATGCTTAATTTACAACCATGAAATATATGCTCTAGTATGTGCTAACTATACAGATACAAAAGCTATGGTTGAAATTGTAGACATGATCAAGGGAAGTCCACGATCGTAGAGCTGAAGTGACATGAAAGAAAATGATCGTTGCAAAGACTCAACAATCGTAGTGCAGACTCAACAATAGCAGAACCCCATCATCAAGAGGAGCATCCTGTGATGATAAGTTTCAAAACAAAGCAATCTCTCTGATAAGCGCCTTAGGAACAAACCTAACCCTTGACTCACTCCAAGAGGTTGGCCCTTCCTGAACTACCTTAAAAGAATGCTAAGTTAAAAACTCATCACAAGGATCCGGTCAGACTCGACGATCGTAGTTCAGACACGACAATTGCTGGAACAGACTCGACGAATCTTTGGGCCGATGACTCAAGCGTTCGTAGCTTCGAGACATGACGATTCTTTGGATGAGAATCAATGATCGTAGTTAAGACTCAACGATCACAAAAGCTACCTCAACGATCATAGTCCTCCCTAAAGGACACATCAGCTTTGCAAGAGCTAAGGGCAAATCGAGACAATCCTTCTCGACCAAATTCAGAGAGAGCAGAATTTGAATTTGACACATCTACTAAGCAAAATGGAGAGAGGGAAGTTATATGTACTAATTGAAAGCGCCTTTTTAAAATCAGAAGTTCAAAAGATTATCTCGTTCATCCTCTCTCAAAATAGAAACCCTAAATCAGAAGAAAGCTCAGTCAATCACACTTCTTGCAAGAAAATTAATGGTGGCTTCGGTGTTATCTCATTCTGAGACTACTGCTTTGTGAGTTCAAAAGCAATTTGAACCCAAGTTTCACAAAACTCTATCATTACTAAAGAAGGCGGGTCTCGAAGAAGCTTTGGGTACAGACACATTGATCTACCCTAAACTGGTACAAGAATTCTACAATAATGGTTTATTTGAAAACAACACCATCACTGGAAAATTCAGGAATGTAGAAATCAGACTAAAGGCTGAGGACATCAATCTACCCCTAGGTCTCAAACCTGAAGGGTATCCATCCATAGATGGCATAGACTTCTATAAGGGACTCAAAAAGATGCATCATAAGAAATCACCCTTTGTCAAAGGATACAAGAAGAAGGAGTTTTCACAGAGGTATGAATTTCTAGCTGATATTGTTGGAAAATGTATATGTTGCAAGAGCTCTAGTCATGACTCTATAAATGAGGTGCAACTCAAGCTCATGACTGCCATATGTTATGAAATACAACTTAACTATGGGGCTCTATTACTTGAATGGATTGGGAAGTAGTTAATCAGCTCAAAGAAGACAAAGAGCTCTCAAAAGATGCTCTACGGGCTATTTATAAGCATCATCCTACAAGCTGCTTTGGTTGATAAGATTAAGGACGACGAAGGAGAAGTCATTAATCCAAACAGGCGAATGACCCAACAACTATTCGAAAATTGGAAAAGAAATCCAGCTGAAAATGAGCGGATGATGTCTGAATCCAGTGGAAGAACTGGTGAAATAAGGGAATCAGGAGTGCCAGAAAATATGTCAGTTGTCAGAGAAATTGAAGGAGAAGAAGAAGAAACAAACAAGGGAGAACCCTCTGCCCTTATCAGAAAAAGCAAGGGCAACAGGAAGCTTAAGGCTAGGATGGAAGAAGAACCCCAGGGATCCATAACTGATAAACTAGTAGAGTCCTCTGACATTGAGACTCTAAGGATCCTGAGAAAGAAGCAACAGCAGGCTGAGACAGAAGAAGATAGAGCTACCATATCTCAGCTGCTGAAGAAGAATAAGATCAACCACAAATCCAAAAGGCCATCCATCTCTTTAATTGTAGAGTCTCTACTGATCATAGAGACCAGACCAAACACATCAAGCAAGGAAGTAGCTACATCAAACATTTTGACTGATCAACTGGACAAAGCTGAAGTTAAAGAAAGTCCTGAGGTTGTGGCTCAGCCTAGAAAACCAAGAAGAAAACTGGTCAAGAAATATCTTAGTTTCAATAAAGAAATACTAAAAAGGGAAGACAAAGAATTGGCGGATGCAAAGGAACCAGCCAAAGAAAGACAAAGAGACAAAGCTCAAGCTGAGGGGCAGACACCCGAAATTCTTATGATAGAGAATACACCAGTTGAGGGGGAGATGCCTGAAGCTCTCATTCTAGAAAATACTCCAGTTGAGGGGGAGCTTTTAAACTTACAAGAAAATGATCAAGTTGAGGGGGAGGCTCATGACATCTCCATGGCAGAAGAAGTAGTTCCTGCAGAAAATAAGGAAGAACTAGAGCAAGAGCCAAATGAAGCCATTGATATAATGGACTCAATGAGCGAAGACAGAGAAGAGGAAGAAGATGATGAGGTCGAGATCACAGCTGTGGGCATAAATGGGTACAGAAGAGCTAACTATGAGCAACTATTTTCCTATCTACCCATGATGCCTTTCCATCATGCTCAAATTCTAAACTCTTGGAGTAACATGTTTTGGAGCTTCAAAGAGTATCCGGCCATCTTAGTACTTGCTAATGGATTCCCAGGAAGATTCAACTTTGCCAAGAAGTTACTCACAAACAACTCTTCCTCAAAGTATAAACCTGAGGTACTGTTTATCACAACCCTCTTCAGAGTTAATCACTTGCCATCATCCTCATTTAATCAATTTTATGAATTCCCACGATGGTTGGAAGTAATTCTTCATCCACTAAATCAATTTCCAGTAGCAGAATCCCAAAATTCTGTAACTGAGGAACCAAATGTGATCAACTCCATAATGCTCCCACATCTCATCATCTCTATGATCACTGACTCTAGCCTCATTGCAGAGTCTCCACCTCAAATCGTAGAGCCACCAAACCCAGACACCGAAACACAGGCCCCTCCATAAGATATTCCTTCTTCTTCCTCAAATGAATACTTCAACCTTGATCTTGCCCTTTATTCACTACAAGATCAATACCAGAGAAAACCCCCTTCCTCACAAATTCCCCAACTGAATGAAATTCTTTCAGAGTTGTCAACAAAAGCTGACTTGTCAGAAATGTCTAAGAAATTGATTAAGGAACTCGATGAGAATCTTGAAGAACACACTGACCACATTCAGCTGAGATTAACAGCAATGATCAATGCTGCCAATAAACTCCCAGAATACCTAAGCTCTACGCTCTCTAAGACACTTAAAGAGTTCATCAAGCACATGATTCAAAGCATAAAGGACCTGGATGACATTCACTTTTTAGCAGCCAAGAAACACAGAGAAGTTGTTCTTGCCCTACAGACAACTCAAGAAAATCAGAATAAAAACATGTTGGAAAGCTTCCTCAATCTACAAACTGTAGTCAAAGAATTCCAAAAATTCTACGTCAGCAGTGGCAAACAAACTGACAACATTCTATCTGTTCTCCAACAAACGGAAGCTCGGTCTGAAGCTCTAATAAAAAAAATCGAGATGACATTGCTCAGACTAAAAGTCAACTCAACAAGCTTGTCCAAGGACTGAATCGCCTCTCAGCAGACATTCGAACCCTTGATGCTGACATAAAGGGGGAGAATAAAGGGAAAGAAGAAGGAGCCCAGGGTGGAGGCAGAGGAGGTCAAGGAGGTAGAGGAGTTCAAGGAAGCCATGGAAGAGGCATAGGATAATTCCACACTCAAGCTTTAAGAAGCCACCAACAAACTCCACGATCATGCAATCAGACTCAATGATCTGATCAGTAGGAAGTCTTAATGGCTCAACCAATAAGGAGTCAGGGGCCAGCTACCAGCTCACAAAATGTGACCACTACAGGCCTAAGAATGCCAATTGGAGATCCTACATTCATGAATAGGCATGATCACAACCCAAGGATAAGCCCAAGTGAGCTGGAAGAGATAGCCAGAAGGGATTAAGCAAACAGGAAAAGAAGGGCTGAGGAGTATGCCAATCCTCCACGCAAAAGACCAAAGAAATAGAGATAACTAAAATTTTAAATTCTTATTAATGTAAAGCTAAATTGTATTACTCTTTGAACATCAATAAATTCATGCTTATTCTCTAAAAATTTTAGCTGCTCACTGAAATACTAAGTCATGTTTACTTTCCTGCAATTGCATCTAGAAACTAATAATCATTACAACAAATCTCCTTAGTTATGTCAACATCAAATAGGGGGAGATTGTTGGGAGAATGTATATTTTGATTTGATGTTTTAAATGTAAATGCTCATGATTATTTGTGAAGTCCTTCAAAGAACATATGTACAAGGACTTAGTGATAGATCAAATTTGTTAGGTTGATCTAAGCTCTTAACGTGTATCATTCTGTAAATGAATGTATAGATAGAAAGATCAAAGCTGTTAGGTTGATCTTGAGATATAAGATATAGGCTTCAAAGAATTCGTAGTGTATCAATCTGATCAATATGGCAGAAGTCAAGGCAGAAACATAGAGCCTCAAGGATCGTAGTGTGCATGCCTTGAAGGGCCTCTTCGAAAATCGTAGAGTGGTCCCAACGTTTGCCGAACCAACACAGAGATCGTAGTGTGCTCTCAGAAATGTAGAGTTTACTACTCAAGCAAGCGAAGATCGTAGTGTGCGAGTATTTAAGAGAAATCGTAGTGCTCTCGGCTGATAGCATCAGACCAAGCACCAAGGCGACAAGTCACCACGATCTGAATCGTAGAGTACCACGACCTGAATCATAGAGTATCATCTATCTTGTGTCAGAACCATTAAGCCTCACGCTTTGTGTGGAGACAAACTCCAACAAATGAGGAATGGATTCTAAACGTTGTAGTACTCACCAGTCCCAAAGGCATAAAAGATATCCTTAGTATGAAACAAAGAAGCGTATTGAAGAAGCTAAGGAAAGTACTATTGGTAAAGGAAAAAAATACCTTTTCAGTTGTTAGGTGAGAAAGTAGTCTGCTGTGTCAGTGGGCCAGAATGCAATTCAGAAGATGTGCAAAAAAGTCTCCATCAAAGAACAGAAATATCAAACGCATTTAATGCTTCAATGGATGGATCCAACGGATAGTTTTCAAGATCACATATATGCAAATCAAGCAGATGAGAGATATAAGCAAGCATTGAACAAAAACGAACAAGTACTCTCAATGCTCAACTCTATGATCTGAGAAAAAGAAAAGCTTGCTCAGCTACTCAGTTCTTTCGAAAAAGTGCTTAAAAAAACTGAGAAGCAACCATCAAGAACTCAACATCTACCAATCAACTGAAGAAAAAGTTCCAAGTCAGAAGGACTTGAAGAGTTCTAAGTGAACTGTAAAAGAGCCAAGTCTGTTGGACTTGAAGAGTTTAAGAGTGAACTAAGAAGTTCCTAGACTGCTGGTCTAGAAGGAATCTAAGTGATTCAGAA
The DNA here is from genome assembly GCA_020205605.1 of Panax ginseng. Taxonomy (NCBI): domain Eukaryota; kingdom Viridiplantae; phylum Streptophyta; class Magnoliopsida; order Apiales; family Araliaceae; genus Panax; species Panax ginseng. Next base: position 81,802,443 of record CM035136.1, on the reverse strand, counting down.
AGTGTAAAAGACATCCTTAGTGGATTTTCTACTCGAGGAGTAGAAGAGTGGACTAGGAGCTTTAAGTGTTCTGAACCACTTAAAACGACTGTGTCTCTTACCTTTTTACTATAACTGTTATATCTGTTATAACTGTTATATCTGCCTCACTCTCATAAACCCAATATTAATTCCGCTAAAGTTTTAATCATTATCTACTAACAAGTTAAAACGAAAAGATTTTTAAATATCTATTCAACCCCTCCCCTCCCTTCTAGATAACTATTGTGCCTCCGGGAACCAACATATAGTATAAGCATGCACATATAGAATACTATATTCTACTTGGATTGATTATGGACTTTTATTCTAGTTTGGTTCACTGGAGCCACCAAGTGAACCAAAAGGTCAAACCCTAGGGGTGCAAGAATTAATATTTAAATATAACTATTACATTTAAATTCCAAGCTGCATTACAAATGGGTCTTCAAGCGCTCCTTGCTCCTTGATCTCTAATTCTTCAAAATTAATTCTAATTATTCCTATTACAAAACTATTTAAAAATAAATAGAAACCTTGATCAGCAGTCAAGGGGAAGTACATAGAAGGGAGATAAAATTTACATTAAAAAAATTAGAGAAGACGAGGTACGTAGACCCCATTTAATAAATCTCATACATTCAAGCATCCAACTAAAATAAAATCCAACCACATTAGTCAATAGTCCATAATTAATCCCATTTATTATCATACACATCACCATATGTATCAATATATAACATTCATCTCATGAATAATAAACATTCAATATATATATATATATATATATATATATATATATATATATATATATATATATATATATATATTGATATCATTTAATAAGCAAATTTAGTTAGTATAAAATCTAATTTTGAATCAAAATAAACTCCTTTATTTTAATCCAAATTTAAATCAAAATAAACCTCCTTTATTTTAATTTAACCTATTTTGAATAAAATAAACTATTTATTTTAATCAAAATCTTTAATCAAAATAACTCATTTATTTTAATTAATTATGAAATCCAATTCCGAGTAAAAAGAAAAAAAAATCCTTTATTAAAGGAAATACGGATTCTCTTTCCTATTCACAAATAAACTACTTTATTTTGAATAATATGAAATCTTATTTAATATCTAAATAAACTCATTTATTTAAGGAAATACAGATTCTCTTTCCTATTCACAAATAAACCCCTTTATTTTGAATAATATGAAATCTTATTTCATATCTAAATAAACTCCTTTATTTAAGGAAACATGGAATTCAATTTCAACTCCAATTAATTATCATGTAATCCAATTCCAACTCTAATTAGTTAGCAACTTAGCATGAAATCTAATTTTAAAATTAAAATAAAACTTTTTATTTTAATTATAAAATAATTAAGAATATTATATATATATATATATATATATATATGGGGAATGATCCATAGCATCTATATGCTATGAGATAAAAAATGGCATATAAGCTCAAAACCGTCCGTTTTATTGATGAATGGATGGGATCAGATTTGGGTAACCATCGTCCGCTAGACATACTAGCGGACGTTTAAATGATAAATTATGGACGGTTATGCCCCCTTATACACAGCACTAAGCTAAGAGAAATTACAGAATATACACAATCCGCTAGTCATACTAGCGGGCGGATTTTAACTAACACAATTGGAGGAAAGGTAACAAAGGTAACACAATATAGAGGAATCGTACGTGAAGAGTTCTGCGAATTGGGAAAAAACTGACGAACCCTAGAAGCAATCATTTCCCAAATCACCTGCAAGTGAAATACACAGGAATCGTGCGTGAAGAGTTCTGCGAATTGGGCGAAAACCGTTGAACCCTAGAAGCAATCATTCCCCAAATCTTTTGCAAGTTCTCGAATTTTGAGTCATCTGCAAATCACTTGGAAGTTCTCGACGTTCTCAGAATTAAAACAGATCGTGAAGTGGTCTGCGAATTGGGCAAAAATCGACGAACCCTAGAAGCAATCATCTGTAAATCACCTGCAAGTTCGTGAAGTGTTCTATGCTTTTTCACGATTTATGAGTTGCAATCTACTTCTGCCAGGTACATTAGATTATCTCTTCTTCCCTTGTTTTTTGGATTTAAACATGCCATTGAAATTTGAACATTAATTTGGTCTAAAAATTGCATTTTTTTAGTTCACATTTAGCTCTGTTATAGTCATGAGATACATATCTTTTGATTCTTAAAATTTTCAATAGAGGAAGAGAACCCAAGAATTTTATCCTGTTTTGATTCAGGGTGTCAATATCAATTCTTTTTACCGTTGGATTTATGTTGATCAGTTGATGTGCAACATTACTTAAGTCTTGAAATAGTTCCTTCTTTTTTATCTTGATCTCATTGTTCTAGATTGAAGAATTGAGTTATGTAATATGTTGTTTTCTTCTTTTTTTCAATTCAGTTAGATGAGCTATTTATTTCCCCCATATTACAACCTGAATATGTTTCTGCTCCGTAATAATCATTATTGACGATTTATAATAATATTTTTATGCTACATGATTAATGTATTAAAGAGGTTAAACCCTTCATCCCCCCAAAAAAAAAAAAAGAAAGGAAAAGAAAAAAAGAATGACATAAAGTGGCCATCCATATGTTGATTGATTTCAGTTTCCTTCTCTAAAACAACTTGCTTTTCAATCTGAACTTTTTTGAAAAGGCTGCATTTCCTCCTATTATTGCATCACCAAATATCTTGTTTTTATTTGTAATTTTATTGTACTCTAAAATGATTGCATTAATATGTTGCGTCTTGCAGTCCTTATAACTCTGGTGTGAGCCCTGATTATAGCCCGAGTTCGCCACAATACAAGTGAGTTAAATCTTTTTTATCTAGAGTCAAAATGTTCTATTTTTGGGGGTTTATTTTTTATTTCCTCGTCTTACTGATGTTTCTTCAAGATGGTTTGATGTTCAACACTACTTGAGTTCTGTGATAGTTCCTTCTTTTTTATCTTGATCTCATTGTTCTAGATTCAAGACTTGATTTATATGGTGTTATGGTAATTGTAGGGATTCTGTAGACAGAAACTATCTGGCAAAGGGCTCGCATTCATAGTTGGTTATGGATCTGGTATTGTATTCTAACTCACTTATAATTTCATGAAACACATGCATTTGAGGGATTTAATTAGGCATCCAAGAAAACGATTTTGGTTTGGGACTTGTTATTTAATGTATTTCTCTGGGCAGTGTCAAGTGATTCTACGAAGAGGAGATTGCAAAGAAGTTCACGTTGAGGGTAAAATTGTGAGTTATTCATCTTATACTCTATGCTTGTTTTGATCATAATGAGTTATACTCTATGCTTGTTTTGATCCCTTAGTATGAGCTTAGGATGTGCAAAACGAGGGACATTCCTGAAAAATATCTTTGTATCGGCCAAACTTTAGATTCGGATTCAAATAAAGAGTAATGATTGTATATTTGACCAACTATTGTAATACGTTGTTTTATAAACTCGGGTTAATAGTTTTAAAATGATTCCATTATTATATTATCAGATTCCTTGAAATACTATAATATTTTCATTCTTGTTTGGAATCCATTATGTTTGCTTGGGTGGAATCATTACTATACTATCATTATACTATTGCTTGGAATTTATTATTGTAATTCATTTTGCAGTAGCATAACCACAGGAACCATAAGATTTTTAGTAGTCTAAAGTTGATGGCATATACAACAAGCTTATTAAATGATTCTTCAACTAAAAGTTATGTGGACTATACAGCAAGCTTTTTTGCAGATACTGCCTTTCAGATTAAGGTTCAAGAGTAGAGTCCCCAAATGCAACTGCTTCACTTATCGAGTTCACGATCATCAAGCGCCTTCAAGTTTTATTTACTTTAGTCTACGAGGCTATTGCTTCACTTATCGAGTTCACGATCATCATTGAGGCTAAAAAAGCAAGTTCGACAAGGGAATTTGTACCCAAATGCAAGCTATGAGCTGCATATGCTCCATACGAAATCTTCCTTTTCTACCAGGAATGCCAAATTTAAGCATGCCTTTTATATTTTATATTAGAAAGCACTGAGATAAAATTATGACATTTTATATATTTTGATTTTGATATTTAGACCAATTATGAGTATTCTACTCTTCTTATTTCCTTCTTCCATCTTTTAATAGTCAGATCTGTCTCATAAGTAAATCTGGAAGTATAGTAACTTTAATTTAGTGTAGAAGAAAGGGAAAATGGGTGCTTTGGATCATATGCTCGGATATGTTTGATTGTTCATGCAGCGATGGCGGCGGCGGATCAAAGTACAGAAAATGCAAATAATTATAGGTATTTTAGTAATTTGTTGAACAATTGATCGATTAATCAGTTTATATATTGTTTCTGTTGCATAGATTCAAATGATGGAGATAATCAGTTTATATATTTTGCATTTTTTGGTGAATTATTTCTGTTTAGCAAGTTAGCTGCTTAAAGTGACTAATGAATCCAGCTTTCTTAAATATACTGCTAATCGCTTTATAAGTCTAATCAAGTTTGAGGACAGGTCATAGAGTGTTAGTAATACGTGTACACAAGGGTGTTCAATTATTTCCAATGCACTAGGTGGCTATAATTGTGTGAAGGCAGCTATAATATTTTGTTTACCTTGTTAGGAAAAAAAATTATTAACTATGATACCCCATCTATCTCCTAATATAGTAGGTTTGTATAATATAATTTTGTTATGTACTTGAATAAATTTTATTATGTTTATTTGGAATATGATGTGTTGTATTTGATTTGGAATTGAATTTATTTGATTTGGAATATTTTGGAATTGGATTTATTTGTATGTATTGTTGATGTACAGGAACTTCTCAAAATTTGGAATACTTTGGAATTTTGTCATGTTATGATTCTGGGTGTTGTAATCAATTCAAATTGTGTTGTAATTGAATTGTGAACAATATACTAGATGTGTTGTATTTGATTTGTATTGTATCGATTAATCTGAGAGGAGTTCTTGTTGATAGGAATTACATGTGTTTGTAATTGCGATTGATTTATATGGTGTTATTACAAAGGAGTTCTTGTTTTAGTGGGAATGAAAGTTTGTAATTGCAGTGAATCTTTATCAGTTAACACAGAGGACTGAATTGTATCAGTTATCAGTTTTAGTGGGAATGAAAGTTTGTAATTGCAGTGAATCTTTATCAGTTAACACAGAGGACTGAATTGTATCAGTTATCAGTTAATACATAGGTAGGAAGAAGTTACTTACCGTCCGCTAGTATGTCTAGTGAACACTGCACACTTTTGTAATTTTACTAATTATGTCCGCTAGAATTACTAGCGGACGGTGGTTACCCAAATCTGATCACATCCATTCATCAATAAAATGGACGATTTAGAGCCTATATGCCACTTTTTATCCCATAGCATATAGATGCTATGGATCATTCCCCTATATATATATATATATAATATAAGTAGTCATACTACTTTTACATGAAATCACGTGACAACCTTTAGGAATCATATATATATAGATTACATATATATATAAAACAACCGTAGCAGCCTTTTAGAAAACTCCTCCTGTTAACTAACTTAGTTTACAGACTATAATGGATGAAAAGCTAGGCTTCCACGAATCAAGCAACATGTAATCACGAAATATCAAGATTAGTAAATTTTCTTTTCTTTTCTTTTCTTTTTTATTAATTTTATACAACAAAATTATGCTCAATTAAATTGTTCTAAACACATATCAATATACATATCAAATTAAAACAATTAATAATTCGCATAAAGGTTTGGCTTTGATACCACTGTTAGGTTTGTAATATTCATGAGCGCAAACAAATTGCACAAAATAAGCGGAAACGTGGAAAATTAGAGTTTTAAAATTTTACAAACCATATACCCGGATCATCTTTTATGCACAATTATTAATTAAACCAAAAGATAAAGAACAAGAATCGTACCCTTTAAGATTCGAGCTTCCTCAGGTACAAGTTCACCTCCAAATCTTTTCGCGTTCATCTTGAATCCACCGGGTTTGGTTCCTTCCTTTGATCAATGTTAGCCACCCAAGTGTTTGGCCTCTAGAGGTGATCCACTAAGGAAGAAGAAAGATTCAAAAAGATGGGTATTTGGCAAAACCCTAATTTTTCTATCTCTCATAGAAAAAGAGTGTACTCTCCCAACTATTAGAATTGCGTGTATATATATCTGATATAAGACTCCTCTTATAAAGATATCAGTTAACTCTTATAATCTAATTAGAAAATAGGGTATTAATTAATTAATTAAATCATTTTACTTAATTAAGCTCCCTAATCTTATTAAGGATAATTAATTAAACTCTTTTAATTAATTTAACCTCCTAATCTTATTAGGATTATATGAGAATACTTTTATTAATTAATTCCCAAACTATTTTAGGAATTAAATAATAATAATAGTAAAAATAATAATAAGACTCCTCTTATTAATTCATATTTAATATTTCCAAAATATTAAATAATAAATATTAAGCTATTTAATTTATTCTATCACCATAGATTAAATTAAATATACTTAACTTATTATTACGATTATTTCATTAACTTATTAAATAATTATTCTTCCTTTTGTGGTGTGACCCTTTAGGTTCTCCATATTAAACCGGTTGTGAATAAATCAATTAGAACAATTCTAATCTTATTTAAATAAATAAATTAAACTATTAATTTATTTTAATAAATAATATTTATACTACAATAGGGATAAGCCTCCCTAGCGATCAATGACTTTCCAGATAATATAGATTTCAACATTAATCATAAAAGAACCTTTGAGTAAATAGTTACCGTACAATTCAATCCTTCCACCATACAATGTCCCAATTAAATATAAGACATGGAATTAATGTCAAGTTTTATTTTATGTAATTATATGTATTTCGACTCTTAAATGCACAACACCAAATAATGCAAATTAGAAACTTCATTCTAATTTCATTCTGTCTTGGCCAAGGACTACTAGGTTGTCATTTATCGAATCACATAGGACATTTCTCTTCTTTTACTAGAAGTGGTAGATTCTTTATTGATCATACATTATCTCCATGTACAACTTATTATACCCAAGCATACCCTTTGATATACCCTAAGGGTCTTAAGGAATAAGTCAAAGTATAACTCATCATACACTAGATACTATGATGATCTCAAGTCCAAGGATCACTTGTACTACTATCACTACATGAATTCCTATTGACAAGCAACTAAAACTCCATTAGGTATTCCTTAGCGAGCCACGTTCAGTGAACTTATTCTCTAATAAGCACCTATATACTTGCTTTAGTGTCTTCACACAAATGATCATAGGATCAATCATCCTCATCCAATGAGCAAGCAACGTATGTACCAATCTATCCAGATTTACTAATCCCCAATTTAGTAATCCAACAATTGAGAACTATTTTAGTTTTAAGCTTTCTAAGAATTTAGATCTCATTAGAATGATCATCATCATTATTCTAAAAGCATTGCTTAAAACTATGGGTTTATCACATATTATAAAATAGCATCATGTAGATAATTAAAAGCCTTTAATAAATTAATATTTTTTATTAATAAATAAATAAGATTATTACAAAGTATATGCTTTATCATCAAACATGATTGGCTTGTGTGCATACTACTTTCACTATGATCTGCCGAAAGAAGTCATCGGACAATGAAGGGTCGGCACCCGATCCACTCGCACCACTACCTCCAGTGGGTGGGCGTCGCCGAGATCTCGCATCAGGGACTAAGGTGTAAGCTGGGATATGGGGAATGCCCACAACTATACCCTTCTTTGGTCCCCTTGTAGCCTACAGCCCATCCTCTATCTCCTCGTCCACATGCGTAGACTCATCTGCTGGAGTATCACCTCTCTGACTGCTCCGGGCCACTGCAAGATCCTCGAACCGTCGCTGAAAAAAAACACATTAGTAGATGATACGCAAAGTATAAAATAAAATAATATAAAAGAATATCCGAATTTTAAATACATACTAAATAAGATGATTAAATAACTTACAGCAATGCATTCTGTCTCATGTGAGATATAATCACTGTCACCTTTCTTTTGGTGGGCGTGCCACCAAAACTCCAAGCGGAAGGGTGCATGTTTTAAACTCACCTCGAGTCTCTCCGTCTGGTCGTATAATTTGAGACCCAATGCGATTGTGGGAGGCGACTCTCTTGTCAGGCGGTTGAGCGTTGTCTTGCCGACATCTTCTTAAAGGCCTCGCCGTCCCAAATGCTGCACATCTGGTCCCACACTGCAGCAGATATGAAATCTGGCTGGACATCCTTTAGTGTCTGTCCATCAGCCATCTTCGTCTGGGCCTTCTTCTTCCATTCGTAGACCCACTTGTGCCAATTCATCTCTAAGTATTTGTGTAGAACATTCATTCCCTCAAAATGATAATATCTCTGCACATTACAGATTAAGAAGTTTAGTAGACAACATAAATCAAAGAGGTAACAGTATATTCAAATGGAATATAAAACTAGCATATGAATGATTGACATCCTACCCTAAACTCTGTAATAATCAGCTGACGTGGGCGGTCATCCACATCCGCCCACCTCATCCACGGGCTTGAGAATCGGCTGCTGACGATCCCAAGAAACGTGTTCCTTGGCGTGGCAAGGATACTACAATTGAAATTAATACATTGCAAATTATAAAGAATATATAAGAACTAAATACTTATGTTATAGTAATACTATATAGGATTATGAAATTACCTATGAGTCCCAACACGACATATAAGCGGCGCCTGGGGGGGACTCCCTAGCAAGCCACGTGCTAGTCCCCGCGGAGGCCTACACCGATCACCTATGTATTGAAATACATCAATATTTATATAAACGAATATAATGTCAATACAATATAAAAAAAATATAATAAGATGTATCCCAACAAAACATGTAATTATACCTGACGATCCAGCCTGATCATCATGCGTAGAATCACCACGACCCCCACGACCTGCACGCCCACCACGATCGTCGTGTGGTGTGCGTGCCATATGTATGCATACTGTCAACTAAAAGAATGCAAACAAAGACATGGTAATTTATATTGAGAAAGCATTATATTCATTTCAAATAGATGTATCTCAATAACATAGATGTATCTCGACCAAAAGTACACATGTTATACTTTCCAAAGTGGACTGAAATTTTATATTAAGTGTTATACTTTCCAACTAGAACACCTCATCTAAAATTCTTCCAATTGCTAGGAATCAAAAACAATCATGGATTATGTTACACTCACGAATAATAAAGTTCTAGAATACACCAGATTTAGCATTAGGCATGCACAAGTAATAATAATGCTGAGCGACAATGAAGAATCATGCATGTTTCTTAGGAACAAATAAATAATATGCAACAACTGCAGCACAGGAATGTCAACGGTAAGAAATTTGAATCAGAATGAGCACATGATAGTTTCTCCATACATGCAAATGTGTTGTCACTATCAAGTGACAAATGTAAAGTGTGACAAGAATAAAAAACAGGAATTTAGAGAAGATAACAATGGAACGAACAAGAAATTCTATTAAAATTTTATATCAGTGTTGTAATTTGATGTATAGCAAAATACTAAGAACGAATGGTATTCTCTATACAGTCCCCGACAAAACATACATTTATCTGGCTTACCCCTGTTTTTACACACATAGAACTTTTCTAGCATAACTGCAATAAGTAAAAACCTTTAAATTAATAGAAGTATTATTCTAGCTTGAGCAATATCAGAATCGTCATCTTCAAGTATAAATCATTTATATCGTCAAAGCAAGGTTTTCTCTATTCAGTCTTCAATCTAAAGGTAAAAATATTCTTAATCTTTAGATTTAAAGAAATTGGTTTATTTCTAATCTATATTAATTGATATGCTTGGTTATGAGAGATTGAATGAAATTAGGGAATATATAGGATTCCGGAGTTATAAGAATGAAATTGGTATGAAGAATATGTATTAATATAATAAATTTGCGTTTTGAACTTGTGCATAGAACATGTTTGTCAAAAGTCCTATATGGACTGTTTTATTAAAAACCCATGTGATAAGCAAATCCGGGGCTATGGCGAGATACATTTATCTTATATGATGATAATTAAAGAGATTGAGGGTACCACTACAAAAAAATAGGTCATACGGACTCTGCCATCGCCAATGACTTCAATGTCGTTGGCAATGAGGTCATTGGCGACAGCAGAGTCCGTCGCCCTTCCCATCGCCATATGGGTCGTCGCCCCTGTCTCCCATCGCTTGAGCGTCTATATTCGTCATATTCTGTATCGGTTCTGGTTGTCCTCCAGATTTGTTGACAGGTTCTTCTGTCCTTTGGTTTCATTTTCGTCTTGGCTGCATTATCTAATTAAATAAATCATGTTCATCTAACTAATTTATAGTACTTTATAGCATAACACATATTGCTTTAAACATTCGATATCCCTTTGTGACATAAAAGTCGGGAATCACTGCCACAACTTATACGAAAGTTGAGAATATTACATTACACATCATAAAGCATACATATTCAAGTAATAATAATACTACTTATTTCTTACACCTTTACTAATGATCATTTGATTAGTAATCTGTTTATTCCCATTATCCTCAATAATCCATTTATACCTAACTATACCTAGTTCATCCAACTTACCACACATTATGAGTTTAAGAACTCACCACAAATATATGAGTTTAAGAACTCAACATTGACCACATATTCTTTAACTATATTCTGCCTACCAGTTATTCTATCGTTTCTGGGTTCAATACTACATTTTCCAAAAACAACTACCTCATTGAGGTAGCTTTCAATGTGAGCCTCTATTTCAGCTATTGGCTTCGATATTGGCTCAGTTATAGAGATCTGCTCCTTCTTTACGATCTGAGAGTATCCTAACTCTTTTCTATCTGATATCTATACACATAAATTATACTGACTAGCATATAATATATACACACAACACATAATAGTTTTATATACGTTATCTTTTATTTTGTTTTAGAATTGATTCAATTCATCTCCTTATAAACTCTAAATGAGTTATTTGTATTTTCAACCTTTCCCTCTGTTCTAAGGTTGTAGCCTAAGGTCTAACCCACCTAAGGTTTTTAACCCTAAGCTCTTATACCATAATGTGACGCCCCCAAATTCGGATACTTGAAACACGAACTCGGTGCTTCACGATACCATTTCTATGAGCGGAATAATACTAACAATAATAGAAATAACAAACTTAGTTTACATATATCAGAGTCTAATCCCAAGTACGCAACCTTTACTATAATTCCTTACATGATAGATAATATATATCATTGACTTAATACAGTCTAACAATTACAAAAGATACCATTAAACATATTATGTTTGCTTTTCCTTTTCACTTGTTCTTGTCTGAACCTTCAGGTTGATCACGCTTAGCTGAAAATATTTAAATTAAGCAAGGATGAGCATTTGAGTGCCCATCAAGTAATAACAATTATAATTATATTTAGCTGAAAGAATTAAATGTTTTCTTTGTACATCACTTCTACAACGAATTAATAGTTGTGAAGTCAACTGAACCTATAATAATAACATAACAATTCTATCTCAAATTTTTGAAACTACGTATTGACTATATATATAGGGTAGTCGACATGCTATGAACATTGTTTTTAGTTTTCGTTAAGGTTTAGCTGAACTTCATCCGCAAACTGTCATGACTTACAGGCACGAGGGTAATCTGCCCAATGTGCCCTGTATTGATCAATACTACATTACAAGAACGATATGATCGTTCACTCTGTCCGCCTTGGGTGCATAAAAGTTTTCCCGTGATCGGGATGTTCATACTTAGACTGGAATCCGAACCAAAACAATTTGATTTGGATACAAAAAGTTTTAACTTATTCAACGATATTTCTGAATTTATGTCTAGCTGGGTCAAATAGCTTAGACGACTTTATATATATATATATATATATATATCAACATGTGATTAAATACAATGATTATCCAAGTGGGGACACTTGTGTAACCATGTTGAAATTAATTAGAATATATATATCTGAATTACCATATACTAACATGTTGATAAACAATGATCAGATATAGAATATATCACAATAAGGTTAATAATATAGCATAATAATAATATAATTTTGAAACTTCTTACTCATGTCCATTGCATAAAGGAAATGCAAAGGTAAGATACTTGCCTAATGCGCTGCTTACAGTTCGTAACTAAGTTCTATCTTTTATATCACGACCTATCATTAATCAGATCATTTTACTGATTAGAATAACGTATTATAACACATAACACTGCTTATTGCAGTCAACAAATAACCTAATCACATTGGCACATAGGTTTAATAACCATTGAATCACAAATAATCACATATTTAATTAAATTATCTAAGTCCAGATCAATTTTTGAAACATGTTGGTGTACCGACGGCTTAATCGAGTAATTATCGAGTCTAAGACTCTGTCCCGTAACTTAGTATCAGTCATATTATTTTTAAATGACTTATAATATTTTTTATACATTTATTATAATTTATTATGAATTTTCAAACATTAGAATCATTATTAAATGATTTAAATATTAAACAATTCTATTATCATTAATATTTAACCATTTATGAAACTATTGCCAAAATATTAAAGTTATTTATAATAACCTAAAATATTTTTAAAGTATTAATATTATCCTTAAATGATTTTTTAAAATATTTAAAATCATTTTAAATAATTATCATTAATATTAAAGTATTAATGTATTATTTATCAAAATATTAAAAGTCATTAAGTATAACTTAATAATATTTTTAATTCATTTATATCCTTTTGAAATGATTTTTAAATTAATAAAACTATTTTAAACTATTTATTATTAAATAAATTTAATATTATTAATAATAAATTAATAATCATTAATATTAATTTATTAATGAAGTTATCCTTTAAATATTAAAAGTTATATTTTATAACTTAAAATATCTTTAAACACTTTATTTTCATTTAAAATGATTTTTTCTAATTATAAAATCATTTTTAATTAATTTATTTAATATAATTACTAATTAAATCTAATAGCATTATTATTAAATAATTAATGAAATTTATCTTAAAATATTAAAAGTTATATTTTATAACTTAAAATATTATTAAATACCTTTTATCATTTAAAATGATTTTTAACATAATAAAATCATTTTTAATCAATTTATTTAATGCATTTATTAAATAAATAAAATATAAATAATATCCAAATAATTATTAATATTTATGAAAAATATGTCAAATTATTAAAAGTTAATTTTTATAACTTAAAATAATTTTTAAAAGTATTTTTGAAATTTTTAATAATTAATTTCTATTTTTAAATAATTTTTGAAAAATAAAATAAATAAAAATACATTTATAGCACTTTGTAGGGACAAAATCATAAATCTTAGATGTTCTTGAGTCATAAAGAACATTCATAGCAGTTAACAAGTGAGCACGTTTGACCAAACATTACTCTCTGATTATTGTGTTTCTGGGTAAGTAAATGATTAGAGGTTGTAGTACTACTATCAAACTACACGATCCAATAGCAAACATGGCCAACAAACATAAAACCAGAGAGATCTAGGCTTGCAAAGTGGTACATCGGAGATGTTCTTCATTTACAGGTTACCCGAAATGAAGAAACGATTCGACCAATCCACTTTTGGGCTTCCACAACTTGATATCATGTTGATGTTTAAGTGATTTAAGGCTTTCAGGTTCTAGACCACATGTTGTACTATAGATCTATCAAAAAACATCAACATAACAACAACACATCAACCAAATATGGACCGGTCAAAGTAGTGGTCAGAAACTGCTTATGAAGGTTTATGGGTTACCCAGAAACTTCATCCGGCAGTTTCGTCCACACCACTTTGACCACTGTTTACTTTGAGTCAAAGACGGATATAAAGATTCTAGAGGCATGGTCATGTAGCCTACACTTGAGACAACAACATTACCACAATAATGAGTCTAACACGTAAAAACAAGCAAGATCTAAAGCGCATGAACATGTTGTCGGACTTTTCGGGCACGTTCGGGTTACCCGAAGCGTTTCATTAATCTTGGTCGGCGTGGTTTGACCACTAATAACTTTCAATCGACATGATCGACTCGATTCCAGTTTTAGATCAAAGATCCCATGGCATACTACAAGATCAAAGCTTAAAAACACAAAAACTAAACACAGAAGGAGATCTACAAGGCCAGACATTCCTTGTCAGACAACAAAATTTTATTTTTTTTCAGATTTTGTAAATCATTAAATTCGAGCCTCTAGATGTTATGGATCTAACATCTAGCAACCCAGATCATCTTTATACACTACATACAACATATTTAACACAAAAAAACTAACATCTAACATAGTATCAAAAGTCAGATTTCGTTTTAGGGTTTATACCTCCTATGAGCAATCTTTGATTCTTGGCTACTGATTTGGTTCTAGAATTCGTGGGGCTTGATTCAAGGACCGGTCTAGCACTGGAAATTCGTTGGTTTAGAGAGAGAGGCTCAAGGTTGAGTGTTTGTGCAAAATATGAGCTAGCAAGTGACATTTTCTCTCTCTTAATCTATTTAAACCACTTAGATTCAATGAATCTAACTTGCAAGGTGTCGATAGAGATAAGCTTGAATGACTTTTAGGCATGTGCTATAAATCTAGAGTGATGACTTGCAATCTAGCTTATTAAATAAATACCAAAAAGGCTAAGTTAGTAAACTAACAAAGTAATTTAAGGGTATTTTTATCCATGATGCTTGAATCTAGATTAAAATCAATAGATCTTAAACCTTAAGGTTTCCCAAATAATTTCTAGGGTTTAAAAATTTAAGTTTAAAGTTTAATAAAATTTTAATTATAACTTACTAATTAAAATTAGGGTTTTTTTTAAATAAAAAATTAGGGTTTTAAAAATACTTAGGGTTTCTTGATCTAATTAGGGTTCCTCTAATTATGAATTAGGGTTTCCTAATGAACATAATTATTTACTAAAATAATAATTAGAGTTATCATATTAGCAATTAGGGTTTTAAATTGGAAATTAGGGTTTCTAAACAATAATTAGGGTTTACATAATTAGCATAATATAATAATGGTCTTAAATCACGTACCACAATTTCTTACCAATTGCAAACTCCGGTTTGAGTTTCAAGTTAGGGTTTAACGAATTAATGTTACTGTTTTAACATGCCACAACATAATTGACCAACCGTTATCTATACGTACATACAGTACATATTAATAGCACTGAAAATTCAAATATAATATTATTATATTATTATTCCCATTCCTTGATAAAAATCCAAAATTAGTGTGTGGATTCCATATCTGATTTATTCTTTCATATTTAACCTTAATAATTAAGGTAGTTAACTTATTAATCCGTACTAAAATTCGTATAATAAAATAATTATTATAATTATTCTAAAAATCACTCCATATATTATTTAAATAATATATGATTATATTTTCATGGAAATAATCAATAAAACATTTCTGCTATAACGATAATTATTATAAGAATATACTTTACAAAAATCAATAATTTTAAAATACAATTATTTGTAAACATTTATGCAATAAATATATTTTTATTTTCCACTTAAATACATATACACATTATCTTGTACAAATCCTCATCCTTAAACTAATAATAAAAAAAATTTATACGCAAAATTTCTTATTTATTTATATAGAAAATATCGGGTTGTTACAGCGACGGTCGTGGCGACGAACAAACCGTCGGTAATGGTTACCACTAAAAAATTAAAAATAGTCATTCTTGAAACGGCATATATAATCACTTATGACCCTCAACTCCCCGTCGCCAATGAGGTTTTAAAAAAAAAAAATTAATATCAAAATACCCCTGTTCATTTACATATACATAATTTTACATGTAATAAACTAAAGAAAAATAAAGAATTCTTCACAAACGCATATCAATAACAATAATAGTTTTTGCTATATCAACCATCAAATATGTAAACAACGTAATGACTTATAAATAAAAGTCGTACGATGTAAATACAAAATGTAATCATAAACAATCAATATAGTTAGATACATATACCATCAACCTAACTAGATACTAAACTCTAGCCTGTACAACTCAAAAGCTGTATAAATATACATATATGAAGGTCAAAATATAAACATAATGGGTACTACAACCCAAGATTAGGAATGTTGTCGGTATCATCATCGCCGCCAGTCCCACTGCCGGTCCCACCTATGGTCCCACCGCCGGTCCCCACCTCCGGTCTGACTGCCGGTCTCACCCTCAATAGTCTCATCAACATCAGCCCGGTGGTCATCACCATCTCCACCACGGGCATCGCTCGTGCCGCAGCCTCCACCCGCCGAAGCCTCATCAACAAGACCCTACAAAATTAAAATATTAATAACGAATTTGAAAATATAGCATATTTAAATTAGTTTTGTTTGTGTTCTTCAAGTGTTGTTGAGTGTTGCAAACTGTGAGATAACTCAGTCTTCGTATGTCGGAATCGAGTCCCGTAAGTTGTAACGCGTGTATATTACCTACGCGGTGCTATGTGTGTGTTTGCGTGGCGTTCAGACGGTCGATGCGGATTTTGGGTTCTTTTTTGGCTTTTTGCCTAAATGTTGTTGAGTTTTGCAAACTATGCGATAACTCTGTCTCCGTATGTCAGAATAGAGCCCCGTAAGTTGTAACGCGTGTCTATTACCTACACGGTGCTATATGTGTGTTTGCGTGGCATTCGAATGGCCGATGCGGATTTTGGGCTCTTTTTTGACTTTTTGCCTAAGTGTTGGCGAGTTTTGCAAACTGTGTGATAACTCGGTCTCCGTATGTCGGAATCGAGTCTCGTAAGTTCTAACACGTGTCTATTACCTACGCGGTGCTTTTTGTGTGTTTGTGTCGCGTTCGGACACATGGTCGATACGGGTTTTGAGCTCTTTTTTGGCTTTTTGCCTAAGTGTTGTTGAGTTTTGCAAACTGTGCGATAACTCGGTCTCTGTATGTCGGAATCGAGTCCCATAAGTTCTAACATGTGTCTATTACCTACGCGGTGCTATGTGTGTGTTTGTGTGGCGTTCGGACGGCTGATGCGGGTTTTGGGCTCTTTTTCGGCTTTTTGCCTAAGTATTGTTTAGTGTTGCAAACTGTGCGATAACTCGGTCTCAATATGTCAGAATCCAGTTCCGTAAGTTGTAATGCGTGTCTATTACCTACGCGATACTATGTGTGTGTTTGCGTGGCATTCAGACGGTCGATGCGAGTTTTGTGCTCTTTTTCATCTTTTTGCCTAAGTATTGTTGAGTTTTGCAAACTATGGCGATAACTCGGTCTCCGTATGTTGGAATCGAGTCCCGTAAGTTGTAACATGTGTCTATTATCTACGCGGTGCTATGTGTATGTTTGCGTGGTGTTCGGACGGCTGATGCAGATTTTGGGCTCTTTTTTGACTTTTGCCTAAGTGTTGGCAAGTTTTGTAAACTTTACGATAACTCGGTCTCCGTATGTCAGAATTGAGTCCCGTAAGTTCTAACATGTGTCTATTACCTACGTGGTGCTTTGTGTGTGTTTGTGTGGCGTTCAGACTGCCGATGCGGGTTTTCAGCTCTTTTTTGGATTTTTGCCTAAGTGTTGTTGAGTTTTGTAAAATGTGCGATAACTCAGTCTCCGTATGTCAGAATCGAGTCTCGTAAGTTCTAACACGTGTCTATTACCTACGCGGTGCTATGTGTGTGTTTGTGTGGCGTTCGGACGGCCGATGCGGGTTTTGGGCTCTTTTTTGGCTTTTTGCCTAAGTATTGTTGAGTGTTGCAAACTTTGCGATAACTCGGTCTCCGTATGTCAGAATCGAGTCCCGTAAGTTGTAATGCGTGTCTATTACCTACGCGGTGCTATGTGTGTGTTTGTGTGGCGTTCAGACGGTAGATGCGGGTTTTGGGCTCTTTTTGGCTTTTTGCCTAAGTGTTGTTGAGTTTTGCAAACTGTGCGATAACTCGGTCTCCGTATGTCGGAATCTAGTCCCGTAAGTTGTAACACGTGTCTATTACCTATGCGGTACTATGTGTGTGTTTGCGTGGCGTTCGGACGGCCAATGCGGGTTTTCGGCTCTTTTTGCCTACGTGTTGGCGAGTTTTACAAACTGTGCGATAACTCAGTCTCCGTATGTCAGAATCGAGTCCCGTAAGTTATAACACGTGTCTATTACCTACGCGGTGCTTTGTGCGTGTTAGCGTGGCATTCGGACGACCGATACGAGTTTTGAGCTCTTTTTTGGCTTTTTGCCTAAGTGTTGTTGAGTTTTACAAACTGTGCAATAACTCGGTCTCCGTAAGTCGGAATCGAGTCCCGTAAGTTCTAACACGTGTATATTACCTACGCGATGCTATATGTTTGTTTGTGTGGCGTTCAGACGGCTGATGCGGGTTTTGGGCTCTTTTTCGGCTTTTTGCCTAAGTGTTGTTGAGTCTTGCAAACTGTGCGATAACTCGATCTTCGTATGTCGAAATTGAGTCCCGTAAGTTGTAATGCGTGTCTATTACCTATGCGGTTCTATGTGTGTGTTTGCGTGGCGTTCAGATGGCCGATGCGGGTTTTAGGCTCTTTTTTGGCTTTTTGCCTAAGTGTTGTTGAGTTTTGCAAATTGTGCGATAACTCGGTTTCCATATGTCGGATTCGACTCCCATAAGTTTCAACACGTGTCTATTACCTATGCGGTACTATGTGTGTCTTTGCATGGCGTTCGGACGCCGATGCGGGTTTTGGGTTCTTTTTCAGCTTTTTGCCTAAGTGTTGTTGAGTTTTACAAACTGTGCGATAACTTGGTCTCCGTATGTTGGAATCGAGTCCCGTAAGTTGTAACATGTGTCTATTACCTACGCGGTGCTATGTGTATGTTTGTATTGTGTTCGGACGGCCGATGCGGATTTTGGGTTCATTTTCGGCTTTTAGCCTAAGTTTTGGCGAGTTTTGTAAACTGTACGATAACTCGGTCTCCGTATGTCGGAATCGAGTCCCGTAAGTTCTAACATGTGTCTATTACCTACGCGGTGCTTTGTGTGTGTTTGTGTGGCGTTCGGACTGCCGATACGAGTTTTGAGCTCTTTTTTGGCTTTTTGCCTAAGTGTTGCTGAGTTTTGCAAGCGTATGCGATAACTTTCGATCTCCGTATGTCAGAATCAAGTCCCGTAAGTTCTAACACGCGTGTCTATTACCTACGTGATTGCTATGTGTGTGTTTGTGTGTGGCGTTGGATGGTGATCTGAGTTTTGGGCTCTTTTTGGCTTTTTGCCTAAGTGTTGTTGAGTGTTGCAAACTGTGCGATAACTCGGTCTCCGTATGTCGGAATCGAGTCCCGTAAGTTGAAACGCGTGTCTATTACCTACGCGATGCTATGTGTGTGTTTGTGTGGCGTTCAGACGGTAGATGTGGGTTTTGGGCTCTTTACGGCTTTTTACCTAAGTGTTGTTGAGTTTTGCAAACTGTGCGATAACTCGGTCTCCGTGTGTCGGAATTGAGTCCCGTAAGTTATAATGTGTGTCTATTACCTATGCGGTTCTATGTGTGTGTTTGCGTGACATTCAGATTGCCGATGCGAGTTTTGGGCTCTCACTACTAGAAATTCAATGTATAGCGACGAGCTATAGCGACGGTCGGCACGGAACCATCGCTATAGGGTATCTATAGCGATGGTCGGCACGGAACCGTCGGTATAGAGGATTTTTAAAACATAAAACCCTCCCACTTTCCCCCAAATCATTTCAATTCACTCTTTCTCTCTCGTTACAAACGAACGGTGCAGTAGAACTTAGGGTTTTAGTGCAAAATTGATCAGAAATTTTGAGCTATTGAAGCTTAATCAAGGTACTTTTCTCTCAGCTCTCTTAGGCGCTTTCTCAGCCCCAATTCCTCCACTCCCTCCTCACTTTCCACCCTCATTTCCTCATCTCTCCTCTCGTCATTTGCCCTATCGTCTTTTGACGCAGGCCCATCATAAAACGGTGATTGATCTAATAATCGACTTTGTGGCTCAAGTGAGAGTCGATCTCTGAGTGAGTTCGTGGCTAGGGTTTGGATCGGGTGGCGTCTGGCTTGTTGGCTTGGGGTAGACGCCAGGTGTTTATGGTATGCTTCTAAATTTAAAATTTGATGAAATTTTATGATTATAATTTATATGTGCATCCATCTTAAAATAATTTGCTGCTTGAATTTGGTTGATTTTGTTATTCCCTATAATACAGTGTATGATTTTACGTTTTCGATTCATGTAATATAAATTTTGGTACATATTGTGATGGTGTAGATAGCATCTCTTGTGATGGGGACCATGCTTAATGAGGAGGTTTCTTATCTTTGAGGATCCAATTCTTTATCTTCAATTGGCTTTCACAACATCTTTCTTTCGGGTGTATTTCGGGCTTCTCTTGGTTTACTAAGGTATTCAATTATGTGTTTTCTACTATATTGTTGAAAAAGCGAAAAAAAGTAACTTGATATCAAGGTTCTTTGGAGAAACAAATACTAGTATTCCACAAGAATCATTTAAAATTGCACAAATAAAAGATTTAAATATCTCTCTGCTACACAAATTATTAGTGCGAAATGCCATATCAATATTACGTAATATTATAAAAATTTAAAAGTACAAAAACACGGTTTTGTATCTCTCTATTGATAAGAACCAGGCATTAACAGATTGGGATTTGTAATTGATTTTCTATCGAAGGCAACTCTTGTTGGGTTCATGGTGGTGCAAAGTGATCATTATATCATTGCAACAACTGAAAGGACTGCACTTGCACTTTTTTTAATATATAGAATAAGGTATATCATCAATTTATATGGAATACAATTTGAATTACAATTGATTTGATTACTTTTATTAGTTTATTGTCTTCTTGTAATATAAATTGGGATGCTAACTAAGATATGGTTTCCGGATACTTGGTTTCTTCTTTGCGAGGATCGTCTTAAATCAATTTGGCTTGATTAGGAATCTTCTGAGATGTTAAAGTTTCTATCGAGTGGGGATCCTCTTTTTGGTATGCTTATACTTCAATTTTTACTTTTTCCTCTCTCTCCCCAATGATTTTCCTTATGAGTCCAAAGGCCATGGGGCTCTTTTGACCAAGCTAACTTCTTGATGAGAGGAGTTGTTTATATGTTGGAAATGTTGTATATACAATTATACATAAGATAAGATTGAGAAATACTTTGTCAAACATTTGTCATCGTGGTGCAGTACTAAAAATTGTTTAGGCAATGGGCCCAAAGAAACGATTTGATTTTATATACTTAATGTGATGTTTATTGTCTTACTAAATATAATAATACATTTTAGGCGTTATCTTATAGCGGTGACTCTTGAAGTTGATAAAAAAATTCACGAGAAAAAGGAGAAGGAAAAGGAACAAAAGAAGAGTACATTTTGTTAATTTGCGATATTCTTCAAATGAGATAATAGGATATATGTATATTGGTTTTTGTGTACAATATATTAGTGTAATACTCTTTTGGTGGTCTCGGCGTTAATTACTCATTTTACCGAGTTAAGTTAGTTGTGGGTGTGCGGTTGAATACTCATGATTGAATTGGCGGTCTCATTTGATCAACAAAGAACGAAACTCAATTTGTGGGTGCCTTTGTGATAATATGTTGCATTGGCGAGAAATTGTACAAGGAAGTTTCTTAAGGTTTAAATATTCGGAATTTGATGCGAGAATATGTAGTCTTTGTTGCCATTTTCCTCTGGGTTTTAATGTTCTAGTGTAGTTGTTAGCGATAATGTGCACATCTAATAGTATTATTTTCGTTTGACACTTCAATTTTATAGTCTTACTCCAAATTTGTGATTTTTTGAGCGGTGGATGATAAACTTTATATATATTTGGAATATGTTCTGGTGGCTCCATCTATAACCTTCTCCAAGAATATGGACTATTGAAGGTTGCTTTCGAGTTCAAACATCTCTTCTTAGATGTAACTAAAATATTGTATTGTAATGTTGTAATGATTGTATTGTGAATGATTATAATGTTGTAAAATATCTCTTCTTATATTGTAATGTTGTAATGTGAATGATTTTAAATGATGTATATAATATTTTTTATATTTTATTTTATATTGTATTTGTGTTTGTTGAATAAATGTGCATTATTAATTTTTTTTTAAAATTTAAAAAGGTTATAGCGACGGTCATCGACCGTAGCTATAGTATGCTAGAAAACACATACCTATAGCGCGATGTCACGTAAATAGTAGTAATAGCCTTCAATGACCATAGCTAAAGAGCAAATATAAAGGTTTTGGCATGACCTATAGCGACGGTCGGCGACCGTCGCTATAGGCCAAAAGACCGTCGCTATAGGTTTTAGCGACGGCTTCTACAGCGACGGTCGGCGACCGTCGCTATAGCCTATACCGACGGTCGTTTGGTCTATAGCGACGGTCGGCGACCGTCGCTATAGGTCGATTTTCTAGTAGTGTCTTTTTTGGCTTTTTGCCTAAGTGTTGTTGAGTTTTGCAAACTGTGCGATAACTCGGTCTCTATATGTCGAAATCGAGTCCCGTAAGTTGTAACACGTGTCTATTACCTATGCGGTACTATGTGTGTGTTTGCGTGGCGTTCGGATGGCCGATACGGGTTTTGGGATCTTTTTCGTCTTTTTGCTTAAGTGTTGGCGAGTTTTGCAAGCTGTGCGATAACTCGGTCTCCGTATGTCGGAATCAAGTCCCGTAAGTTCTAACACATGTCTATTACCTACGCGGTGCTTTGTGTGTGTTTGCGTGGCGTTCGAATGGCTGATACGGGTTTTGAGCTCTTTTTTGGCTTTTTGCCTAAGTGTTGTTGAGTTTTGCAAACTGTCCGATAACTCGATCTCCGTATGTCGGAATTGAGTCCCGTAAGTTGTAACACTTTTCTATTACCTACGTGGTGATATGTGTGTGTTTGCGTATTGTTCAGACGGCCAATGCGGGTTTTGGGCTCTTTTTCGGCTTTTTGCCTAAATGTTGTTGAGTTTTGCAAACTGTGCGATAACTCGGTCTCCGTATGTCAGAATCAAGTCCCGTAAGTTGTAACGCGTGTCTATTACCTACGCAGTACTATGTGTGTGTTTGTGTGGCGTTCGAACGGCCGATGAGGGTTTTGTGCTCTTTTTCGGCTTTTTGCCTAAGTGTTGGCGAGTTTTGCAAACTGTGCGATAACTCGGTCTCCGTATATCGGAATCGAGTCCTGTAAGTTCTAACACATGTCTATTACCTACGCGGTGCTTTGTGTGTGTTTACATGGCGTTCGGACGGCCGATACGGGTTTTGAGCTCTTTTTTGGTTTTTTGCCTAAGTATTGTTGAGTTTAGCAAACTATGCGATAACTGGATCTCCGTATGCCAGAATCGAGTCCCGTAAGTTCTAACACGTGTCTATTACCTACGCGGTGCTATGTGTGTATTTACGTGGCGTTCGGACGGCCGATGCGGGTTTTGAGCTCTTTTTCGGCTTTTTGCCTAATGTTGTTGAGTGTTACAAATTTTGCGATAACTTGGTCTCCGTATGTCAGAATCGAGTCCCGTAAGTTGTAACGCATGTCTATTACCTACGCGGTGATATGTGTGTGTTTGCGTGGTGTTCAGACGGCCGATGCGGGTTTTGGGCTCTTTTTCGGCTTTTTGCCTAAATGTTGTTGAGTTTTGCAAACTATGCGATAACTCGGTCTTCGTATGTCAGAATCGAGTCTCGTAAGTTGTAACGCGTGTCTATTAACTACGCAGTACTATGTGTATCTTTGCGTGGCGTTCGGACGGCCGATGTGGGTTTTGGGCTCTTTTTTGGCTTTTTGCCTAAGTGTTGGCGAGTTTTGCAAACTGGGCGATAACTCGGTCTCCGTATGTCGGAATAGAGTTCCGTAAGTTGTAACGCGTGTCTATGTGTGTGTTTGCATGGCATTCGGACGGCCGATGCGGGTTTTGGGCTCTTTTTTGGCTTTTTACCTAAGTGTTGGCGAGTTTTGCAAACTGTGCGATAACTCGGTCTCTGTATGTCGGAATCGAGTTCCGTAAGTTCTAACACGTGTCTATTACCTACGCAGTGCTTTGTGTGTGTTTGCATGGCGTTCGGACGGCCGATACGGGTTTTGAGCTCTTTTTTGGGTTTTTACCTAAGTGTTGTTGAGTTTTGCAAACTGTGCGATAACTCGGTCTCCGTATGTCAGAATCGAGTCCCGTAAGTCCTAACACGTGTCTATTACCTACGCGGTACTATGTGTGTGTTTGCGTGGCATAGCAATACAATTACAATTTATAATTATAAATTACATAAATTAAATAAAGAAATACAGAATTTAATTGTTTTTACCTGTCGAATATGTGATAGGAAGATGTTGGCCAAGACAACTGCACATACGTAGATGGCCTCCTCCCGTACTACACCCATGAGGTCGTCAACGGCGGCTGTAGGATCTATAGAGCCGTGGACAACCTCCTGAGCCAGCTGGTAGATCCGATCGCGTGATGGTGCGCCTGATTGCATAACACCGCTCGCCATACACCCCTCTATGATCCGTCGAAAGAAGTCGTCGGATAATGAAGGGCCGACACCCGATCCACTCACACCACAACCTCCAGTGGGTGGGTGTGCCGAGATCTCATGGCGGGGACTAGGGTGTGGTGGGACATGGGAATGCCCACAACTCTACCCTTCTTGATCCCCCCAGCAACTGCGGCCGGTACTCTATCTCCTCATCAAGACGCATAGACTCGTCTACTAGAGTGTCACCTCTGCAGCTTCTCAAGGCCTTGCAAGATCCTCGAGGCCGTCATTTGAAAAAAAAACACATTAGTAGATGATCGCAAAGAATAAAAAGAAATAATACAAAAGAATATCGAATTTTAAATACATACTAAATAAGATAATTACAAAACTTACTGACAATGCGTTACGCCTCGGTGAGATATAACCCGTCACCTTTTTTTTGGTGGGCGTGCCACCAAAACTCCAATGAGGAGGTGCATGCTTTAAACTCACCTCGAGTCTCTCCCGAGTGCAGTCGTGCAGTGAGACCCGATCCGGTGTGGGAGGGGCGACTACTGCTTTGTTAGGCGACTTAACGCTTTGTTGACATCTTCTTGAAGGCCTCGCCATCCCAAATGTTGCAAATCTGGTCCCACACTGCAGCAGATATGAAATCTGGTCGGACATCCTTAAGTGTCTGTCCATCAGCCATCTTCATCTGGGCCTTCTTCTTCCAGTCGTAGACCCACTTGTGCCAATTCATCTCTAGGTATCTGTGTAGAACAGTCATGCCATGGGCTTCCTGTCCGTCCTCAAAATGATAATATCTCTGCACATTACACATTAAGAAGCTTAGTAGACAACATAAATCAAAGAGGTAATAGTATATTCAAATGGAATATAAAACTAGCATATGAATGATTAACATCCTACCCTAAACTCGGCAATAATCAGTTGCCCTGTGCGGTCATCCACATCCGTCCACCTCATCCACGGGCTTGAGAATCGGTTGCGGACGATCCCAAGCAACGTGTTCCTTGGCGTGGCGTCAAGGATACTACAATTGAAATTAATACATTGCAAATTACAAAGAATATATAAGAACTAAATACTTATGTTATAGAAATACTATATAGGATTATGAAATTAATTACCTATGAGTCCAACCACGACATATAAGCGGGCGCTGTGGGGATTCCCTAGCAAAGCCACGTCTTTAGTCCCGGAGGCCTCGTCGATCACCTATGTAGTGAAATACATCATATTTATATAAATGAATATAATGTCAATATAATTATACGACGATCCTACTTTGATCATCATCGCGTAGAATCGCCTTACGGCCCGACGACTGCACGCCCACCACGATCGCCTTATGTGGTGTGCGCCATATATGTATATATCTTGTCAAATAATAAAAAAAATATTATTAAACATTCATAAATACTATATTTGAGCACAATAACAAAGAGGATAACATATAGATACAACTAAAAGAATGCAACATAAATAGTAACCTAAAAGGATACATCATAAATAGTAACACCTTTAGTAGATTAATATAAGTTGAAGATAATGATTGCACTACTATAAACTATTACATTTGAATATAACTAAAAGGACACAATTAAAGAGTACATACTCCTAATCCTTTATATCGTCAAAGCCATCAATATCAGAATCGTCATCTTCGAGCAATAGATCTTCACTATCGTTGTCATCACCATCTTCGTCGTCCTAAACGATTTCTTCAATTATATCTACCTCCTCAACAACATCGTCTTCACTTCGGACAATGACAACATCATCCTCTTCTTCACTAGACTCAATAATAATTGTTACATCAGCAGGTGTGACACTAGTAGACTCGACTTGTAAAGGTTCATCGTCTGGACGAGGAGTTGTGCCTTGAAAACCACGGGCACTGGTGGTTATAACAGCATGTCATGGGCTTGCAGGGGTCTTAACACTCCGCGCGTAGTACACCTATGTTGCTTAACTTGCTAAAATAAAAGGCTCGTCCATACCACTCATCAGTCTTAGTTTTGACTTAACGTTAATAGTTACCCGTCCTGATTTTTTATCAACTTTAACTCCATTCTCAACATCAAACCAATGACAATTGAAGCAAACTAATTCTTTATAACCCCAATATTTGAGCACGACAGCTTCTAGCAATCGTCCATACCAGTCATCCCAAATGTTATCGTAGCAGCTACCTTTCACCACAACACCAGAATCAGAAGAAGCAACTTCCCCAATATCGCAACACTTAAATCTGTAATCGTTGACAATGCAGCATGTATAAGTATCTACAGATCTTTCAGGGCCATCGGCTATAAGCTTTAGCCGATTGTCAGCTAACTCATCTGTGAGGACCTAATGTACATTGACACAACATATTCTAATGTTAATTACGCCATAAGAATAAATCTATGATGGTATATTCATTGAACTTATAAGGTTAGACTTACATGATCTTTAAACCATTGCACAAATTCTCCATTTCTCAAATTTTGTAAATCCCCGTCCGATATACTCGGATTCGCTTCACGTACTTCAGCATCATAATGACTGCAGCTCATTTATATACTCAATGTGTTTGAAAAGGAACTTGACACAATTACACCAGACATATATAATTATGACTACTTACTTAATGTATGGCGATACTTCATTCATGTTGACAAGTGCATACAATGTGGCAGCTGCATACTCACTAGCGGTCAAGAATCGCCTTTTTTTACCACCGAATGGGCGTACAGGATGACTAAAGGCCGTTAATTCTCCATTTTCCTCATGCGCAATATCCTGATTTCGACGTAAGCGATTGTGCTTCGTCTGAACATTCGGCTCAAAGTACAACGAGCAAAAATTAACAAGTTCCTCCATAACATAACTTTCAGCAATTGACCCCTCTATACGGGCTCTATTCTTCACCTTTTTTCTTTAGACTTCGCATATACCTATATGATATATAGATTAACAAAAAAGAATGAACATTTTACCGTATTAAAAACATTAATGTCATTACTCTCTCGAGTGGATACATCCATCTATATTTAGACAGAGGCCCAACTTAACTTAACCCGTATGGCAAGTGAATAGGCAAATGCTCCATTGAATCAAAAAAGCGATGGGGAAGATCATTTCTAAACACATTATTTCTACTATCTGCATCTCCATTTTATCTATGTCTTTTGGTGAAGCTCCATCAAGCATAGATCTACGAAGAAATTAGAAAGCTCTGTCGATTGCTTGACCACACGTTTGATAACAAGTCGATAAATGCCACAGGGATCAACTTCTGCATGAATACGTGACAATCATAACTTTTGAGACCCTAAAACTTCAACTCTTCGACTTTACAACACCTTGCTATATTGAAGAATATCCATCTGGGAGCTTTGGTCCGATCAATTACATATCAATATCAACTATTCCCTGGTCAAAGTATATTCAGCTTTAGGCGTTACCATCTTACTACCCTCCTGATACAGCCACAGATCTTCTCTAATGTTCATCTCTACCAAATCAAGCCTCGACTTGTTGTTGTCCTTTGTTCTACCACTGGCATCTTGGACTGTATAAAATATGTTATCAAATATGTTCTTCTAAGTATGCATCGGATCTATACAATAACGAATGCAGAGTGTAGCCCAATAAGGCAGGTCAAAGAACATGGATTTGTGTGTCCAGTTGTGAACCTTGCCGTAACTGTAAGCTCGCTCTAATCTGCGATTCTTCCCTGGAGGTGGAAACTTCAAATGACTAATCCAACTCAACACTGCTGACCCAGAAAGACGGCCAGGTACTTGACGGTTCTCTATTTTTCGATTGAATTTTCTACTCATCCGTCGATAATGATGTTCAATCGGAAAAAACTATCTGGATGTTGCAAAGAAACTCATTTTCCCCCATGTTTAAGCCGCACAGCTTTAACTGACCCCATGCACATGGGACATGACAAGCCCCCGTGAGTCGACCATCCACTGATCATTCCTAACGCCGGGAAGTCATTTATTGTCCATAGTAAAGCTGCCCTCATGTCAAAGTTCTGCTTAAGAGATACATCATACGTTTGAACCCCTTTTTCCCACAACATCTTCAACTCATCAACTAACGGCCTGAGGTATACATTGATGTCTTTACTCGGACTCTTATCACCTGGAATCAGTAAAGGCATGAACATATAGGGATCTTTCATGCACATCGAAGGCGGGAGGTTATACACCATAATAATCACCGGCCAAGTTAAGTAGGGCTTTGTGTAAGGCCCGTTAAACGGATTAAACTCATCCGTAGCAAGTCCAAGCCTAACATTGTGAACCTCTTCAGCAAACGAGGGCTGCTTGTTATCAAAATTTTCCACTCAAGCCCATCTGTCGGGTGCGTCCGTTGACCTTCGACTATGTCCCGTGTAGAGTGCCACCACATATCCTCGGCGGTATGTGTTGACATGAACAACCGCTGAAGCCTCGGGGCAATGGGAAAGTAACGTAAGATCTTTCTCGGCACGTCTTTTCCCTTTTTCTTGTGCTGTTCACGATATCTACTTGTACCACAAATATCACATGACCTCTTACCTTTATTGACATCACCGTAATATAACATACAGTCCTTCTCACAAGCATCGATCTTCTCATACCCTAGATTGAGCCTTTTGACCATTTTCTTCACATCATAGTACAACTCCGATAACTTATTGCTGCGCAGTAAGCACTCCTTCACAATGCTAGCAGGTTCATTAAAACCTCTCTCGCTTCTGATCGTGCTCATTCTTGAAGTTTAAAAACTTAGTCACGGCGAGATAAAGGCGGTGTGCTTTTCGTGCCCGTCATACAGTGGCGTCGCTGCTTCATGCAATAACTCTTAGAAACCCTTATCCCCGTCATTCGGCTCTTGTTGTGTGCTACTATCATCCACATACGTATTCCTTTGGAAGTATGAACTAAACCGACTATCATGTTAAATACGATCAAAGGTTTCGTCACCTTTAGATTCTGGTTCTAATTCATGTTCATCCAACCAGGTTTCCCCATGATAGATCCATATCGTATAACCCTACTTGAACCCATACGCAAATAAGTCGCACATGACATCACTCCTTTCCTTCCACACTTCATTCACACACCTCTTACAAGGACATCTAATCTCATCACCGCTGACTTGCTCAAACGCGAAATTGAGAAACTGTTCAACCCCACTACGGTACTCAGAGCTAAGCCCACTCTTATCAGTGGCTACCCTACGTTCCATCCAACTTCGATCAACAGACATCTTGGACAACTGTCTACTATATATATGGAAAGTTAGACAAGCACAATCAAGTCTACAAGTTAATGTATATGCAAGCTTATGAGTTTCCTAACTTCATCTCCCACTCTAACGGGTCAGGCTTCTATCCCATTCTCGGATGTGTCACCTCACTGATGCCAACAACTTGAACAAATCTTTAAATTTTTTAGAAATTTCGGCAGAACCTCCCCATGGTCTTCAAGTACACGAAATAGACTAACACATCGTAGTCTAAATATGCACCCGAAGAACGTCAAGAGATATATACTGACCGAAAATTCAAAAAATATAAAGACGTGCTCAAGTCGTTAACACCGACCTAAGTGAGATCGAAACATACAAGAACAGTCCCAAAACGGGGACTATTTGAGATTCACTCCTACTAAGTGAATCTCAAATGGGTTTCTAAGCTTCCTAAACCATATGAGAATATGCACATGTCATAGTAAGGATTATTTTTGTATAACATTAAAAATACTAGCTTTTTATCAGGTCACAAACTATTATTAAACTTTTTTAAAACCCACCCACACCCTACCCCACCCCACCCTTATATTGAGGATGAAAGAAAAATCGATAGTCAAATTACTACTATAATAATTTCTCAATTAGCTAATACATGACTGTGTGTGAGAGAGAGAGCTGGGAAATATGTTTAATTATGTTTCAATGGAAGCATTTGAATATGAGCATTGGGATGAAAAGCACAAAAAGAATGGTTGATAGCTCCAAATTTGAATATGAGCATTAGAATGTGTTCTTTGTAAACTCTAAATCATGTTATTACTGTAGTTATCCAAATTCAACTTGTATGCACTTGAATAACTCGAAAAAGTTGAGTTCTTATCATCATGTTACTGTAATATAAACACTTCATACATTCTCATTTTTCATTTGACTACAGTGAATTGGTCTTAGTCTATAAAAGGCTTTATAATATAAGGAATAAACTCTCCACTTTACAATATGTAAACATAGAACATAAATATATCCTTAAGTTTGTAATTTTTGCAAATGGGATTCTTTTTGTGGTATGGAAGGAATATATAACAGTAACACAATGCTCCGTTCAATAAATGTTTACCACTTGAGGATGAACGATGGCCAGCGAAACAAACTTGATCTTGCAGTACCCAAAAGACCTTTCCCCAAAATTGTGTAATGCCTGCATAAAATATACTCTACCTTTAACCATTTACTTGTAGTCATGTAGACCATTGCAAATATTAAATTATAATATCCAGGCATGTTTATAACAGTTGTGAACACTGAGATTGTTTGATAATGTATCCTCAACATAATACTAGGTTTTCAATTTGAACTTCTTATCCCGAATAGCACATCTCGACATAAATGTATCTATTTAATCATAAATAAAATCATGTTATTTAAGCTAAATGGACATACATATGACCAGCATTACATGGTTGATAAACAACAACGCCAACATAAATTAATAAAATAAACCATTTAACACCACAAAATCCCACAACATATATAGTAAGAACAAATGTGTACAAGCAAAATTAACTAACAAAAAAATGTGTACAAGCAAATAAATCAGTTAGAAGAATGAACCCATTAATTAGTTGCTCTGAAATAGAACTGAAATTGGGAAGATTACCTTGCAGTCGAGAGAGACGACAGAGAGCGAGGGTTTCAGTCGAGAGAGACAGAGAGCGAGAGGGTCATTGTAGTCGAGAGAGAGGGACGACGGGAAGAGACCGGCGACGGTGGGAAGAGACCGGCGACGGCAATAAAAGGTGAGTGGGCGACGGGAAGAGAAGTCGGCGCGAGGGAAGAGGGAGAAAAGTAATAAGCGAAATGGGGAAAAATTCAGTCACTGAAAATAAATATAAACTCATTCGCGACGGCACTCACTGCCGACGGCATATGCCGTCGCCTATGTCCTTTTACCACGCGCGCCAAAAAATTCACACCAAATTTGGGCCGGGAAAGGTCATTCACGACGGGCCTCAGTGGCGATGGCTAAGCCGTCGAGAATGATGTTATTAGCGACGGGGGTACTGTCGTCGCTAATGATGCCGTCGCCAATGACCTATTTTTTTGTAGTGTACTAGATTAAAACGAAGAACAATTTTATACCCAAAATAAAAATTTTAAAATTTGTGTGTCAAGCCATTCTTGGCCATTGTTTGAGCAGCCCAAAGATATTAAAATGGGGATAACTAATAATCTTCTTCTAGTCTTTTATAGAATCTGTAACATATAAAGATATTAGAATTAATTGCTCTGAACTGAAAGCTATTTTCAGTATTTGCAATTGCAACTTACATAACCTTTATAGGATGTGCCATGTCCATGCTTATAATGATTTGTCAATGTAATATAATGTTAATCAAAGACACCATTAAGAAGAAAAAATGAACCAAGTTCAGAGTTAAAAAAAACCTCAATACCATTATCAATTCTAATTATTTTAATGGATGTACTAAAATGGTTTGTAGATAGCAGAGGAGTCCATGTAGATCTTAAGAAGTCAACAAATAAGGTTTAAAAAAATACTTGCATTCATTAGAAGTAGCAATTATATAAGGCCCTCAAATATCCAATTGAATTAAAGCAAAATAAGATCTGCTTGAGATGAACTAGTACGAAAAGGAAATTTACATTGTTTTGCAAAGGATAACTACTAAACACGTGGTATTGTAATCATTTGTAGAATGGATTTTAATAGGCACAATAGCCTTTATTACTGAGAAAATTGTATAGCTAAGACTATGATGACACAAAGAACTAGAAATTTCACTGTTATTGCAAGAAGATTATGTTGCAGATTGAGAGCCTCTTTGTTATTGTTCCGACACAACAAACTAGAAATTTCATTGTGCTTGCAAGGGGAAAATATATATGATATACCCTATGAGATATACAAATATCATATTAAACCAAATACAGTTCAACAGAAGTTCAACCTTGAATGATTATATAGTTTCATATTAAATACTCAACTTGAACATAAATACATTAAAGAGGAAATATGAAAATTAGTCTCCAGAAATTAAAAAATATCATAGCCCCAATTATAACACACTTACTTAATGTTGTTGTCTATTTGAAATCTTACATGTTTATGAGCCTACCAATGCAAACCAGCCAAATCCTTGTACAGGTCTGAAGTTGCAGCGACGAACTGGCCAGAGGTACGGTCGGAGGTCCGGTCAGAGGCCTCGATTGCAGCGGCGAAATGGATAAGGGGAGGGGTTGCAACAGGGATGAGAAAAATAGGCGAAATGGGAAACAATAAATCGAAATGGGCGAAATGGGTGAACTTAATTTAGAGAATGAATAAACCAAATTTGAGATTTAGTGGGTTAAGGAGCGAAAATGGCTGAATTTGAGAGGGAAAGAAATATAGAGAGAACAAAATTTTATAAAAGAAGTCGTTACAGGAGGTGGTTTTAATTGTCATTGTCGACGACATACCCCATCGATAAAGCTACTGTCGTGATTGAGTCACTACCGACGGCACTACCGTCGATACTAAAATCATTACCGTCGCCAATGAGGTTTTCCCTCCACCGGGAATGCTTGGCGCCAAACAAAAAGGTCATTAGCGAAGGCAAGCATAGGCGATGGCTAGACCGTCGACATTGATCTTATTAACGACGGGGATTTTGCCGTCGGCAGTGACCCTTATTTTTGTAGTGGTATACATGAAGGGTCCTAGAGGACGTGGGGATGGGGGAAGTTGAAGTAGCAGTTTCTGGTGTTTTAGGTATATTAATAACTCTTCCCCGCGTTGAGCTAGTGATGTCACCAAAAGCATATTGGATTATCTTCTTATGTTTTGATTATACTGTTTTGGCAAGACAAATTTGAACTGAAAATCAATTAGCCTTCTGTCACTTGGTCATTCTTCTGGCAAAACTAACTTCTATTGATTTTTTTTTTGTATGTGTGTACTGGGATGGATTCAATTAATTAAGATATACTAATGCTTGGGCACACTTTCTTTATAACTTAAAAAAGAAGGTAACTGAATGTAACATAAGATGTTTTTTTAAATATTGTCGCACGACATTTAGTGCATATATTTTGTAATAGATAAAGGATGACTTGCAAGTGTTAGTACCTTGCTACCTTTAGAGTACTAGTTCAGAGTTTTGTGTTAGTCGCATTAAGGCAAGTAATATAGATCAAGTTAGAGTGCGCAAGCAAAGAAGGTGAAAAAGAGATGAAAACTGATACTTATGATGATGCTTTGATAATTATATATATAGATTGCTAGCTGGTTATTGTTTGATTGAGTGGTATTACTATATTTTTCCTGCAAAGTGTTGGTATGATGTTTATGACAGTTTTAATTTTTTTGAAGAAGTGAGGAATATTTAAATTAAGATACGGAGTTGTAATTACCAATCAAATGAATGTTATGTTTGAATTATCTTGTTGTTGGTCCCGAAGGATGTTCAGTTTTGGTGTATATTTTTTGTTGCTCACTTTGAGGAGGTATTCATGTCTTGGTATGGGACATGAATGATGAATCATGAGCACATTTGCTTACCTATTATACATTTATATTAAGCATGCCTCATTTAGAAAGCTAATACCACTTTGCTAGAGTGGATATATTTTTCTGTGGGAAATTTCCTTCAGGAACCAAAATGAATTGAGTTCGGTTGCCTTTTGCTAGGAAACCGTATATGGTTGTGCTACTCTTTCTATAAAGATCTCTTCAGCATGCTTTTTTTTCCTTCATTTATTATAGTATCTATAAAGTTGTACTCAAATCTAAAGGTTCCATATATGAAGTCAACCACATATCACATGTTAGTTGTTATAAATGACTTTCATGTGATTAATTGAAAAATTGACATTATTTTTACTTTTTCCACCCGACTTACTTCTAACATTTGGATCACCAACTTCAGGTTATTATAAGGCCAGGTAACTTCACTCTTAAGGGCAATCGTAAAAATCCCGCTAAAAAGGAAGCAAGTATTAAGACGATATGAATGTACAGAATTTCAGTCTTATAATTAAAATATAAGAAAACAAAAAATGTAATGTAGTGTTTGTTACTTTCAACCATGAAGCTTTTCGTTCTTATTTTTATTGTCGGTCTCTCTTGTTTTGACTAATTATTTTTATTTCTTAAATTTCACTTGCATTCAAATGGTAAGACAAAATAATTACAACAATGATGGTATTGTTAAGAGTTTGGCATTCAAGTGAGGCCTGAGTTCACTTCTATTAATGTACGAGTTCTTGATCCTCCAAAGGTAAATCATATCTTTAATCTGGCTTCTGTGTTTGAACACAACATTACCTTCCAAATTATTCTGCCTCCATTCTCGAATTTGGTTGACCCAACTTATGTATCGTTGGTATAGGTTGATTTTCTAGTAATGTGCAGTTATAGATTTTGATATTCTTAATTTAAAGGTTGTGATCTATTTTTTCAGTAACAAAGTAGTTTATGTTGGACAACTAAACATATTGAATAAAGTAGATATTTATTTCTTCACTAAATACCATATTACAATTGACTTACGGATGCAGAGTCATTTCAATTTTTGTTTAGATTTATTTTTTTATTCTATTTATTTTCTACAAACATAAGAATATTATGTAGTAGTGCATTATTTTTTAGAATATATCTATTTTCCTCATCTTTTAGGTTTATATGCATTCAAATAATTTTTATGTCCATGGTTGCACTTCAGATATATGTGTAGCCTTGGAAATAAGAAAGTTGAACTTTTTGATATGCGGGGAGCAGGTGCTACTGAACCTACAACCGAAGACAATGTTCAAGTTCAAGTGGCTTCAAGTAATCAGATGTCTTCTACATATAACTGAACTATTGTATTGTAATAATGAACATAAAAATTATTAGTTTAGTAGTTTGGTATAATAA
The DNA here is from genome assembly GCA_020205605.1 of Panax ginseng. Classification (NCBI taxonomy): domain Eukaryota; kingdom Viridiplantae; phylum Streptophyta; class Magnoliopsida; order Apiales; family Araliaceae; genus Panax; species Panax ginseng. The sequence goes on along the minus strand of CM035136.1, from coordinate 81,766,637 downwards.
TGATCATCATATTTGAAGGATGAATTATCCAATTATTATATTGTAATGTTGTAATGTGAATGATTTTAAATGATGTATATAATATTTTTTATGTTTTATTTATTGTTGCTATAAACAAAAAAAAGGCAACATTTATATTGTTGCAAATCATAACAACTTTTGTTACATAGAAAAAGCAAAAAACAACGTATTGGGTCGTTGCTAATTGACAACTTTCGGTGCTCTTGAAAAACAATCAGCTTCGAATAGTATCGTTGCTAATTGATCATAATTATCCATAAAAAAACCAATGGCAACGGAAAAATTCGTTGCAAATTAATATATAACCGGTTTATTTTGTACATTTAGCAACAAACCTCGTTACCAAAAAGTACACAAGTAGCAATGAAAATCAAGTAAGGCAAAAATTTCTATATTTTTTAGTAACGACAAACTTCGTTGGCAAATGTGTATCAAATGCAACGAATTTTATCTTCGTTGGCAAATAAAAAGATTCTTTTAGTTGCCAATAAGGCGTATTTTACAACGAATTTTTTTTTTCAATTAGTAACGATTTCTTAATAAATTTGCTACAAAATATTTCATTGCTAAATGATTTATGATTTTACATGAAAATAAAATTTCGTTGCGAAATATATTACTTTCTGCAATGAAAAAATTTATTGTTGCTAGACAATTAGCAACGCTCATTACGCAACGAAATGTCCAACGACCGAAAAATCGTTGCAAATGGCATTTGGCAACGAAATTTCGCACATTTAGCAACGAAAATTGTTTGTTGCAAAATCACAATATTTTTGTAGTGAGATAAGATTAAGTAATAACATAATCCGAACTCAACACTTAACTAAAATCAGGTAATAAAGTAATGAAATACTTATTCATTACCGAAGTGTGAGCCAGGTCTGCAATAATCCAATTCGCCATCGAATAGTCGAATGAGTCCATCCGAACCTCCAATCAACATAAGGACTTTGTTTACCAACGAAGGGCCTAACAAATTCCATAATCAACCAATTCGCCACCATTAAGATGAATGGTTCCAACCTAACCTCTGAACACCATAAGAACATTGTTTACCAACGAAGAGCCTAACAAATTCCATAATCAACCGATTCGCCACCTTTAAGACTAATGGTTCCAACTGAACCTCCGAACGCCATAAGAACTTTGTTTACTAACGAAGGGCCTAACAAATTCCATAATCAACTGATTCGCCACCTTTAAGATGAATGGTTCCAACCGAACCTCCGAACGCCATAAGAAATTTAATGAACAGAACATCATTGGAGAAAAAACTTCCTTTATTGATGATGATTCAAATATTTACAGACTCCGAATGACTGACACAGTCTCTACTAAAAATACTTCTGAAGCCTACCAGCATTCCAAGTATTCTTGATTTCCGACCCATCTAATGCTCGCAATCGATAAGTCCCTGGCTTCGGTACTTCAATAACTTCATAAGGACCTTCCCAATTTGGCATCAGCTTTCCCAAATTCTGAGGCATAGAAGCTTCGACCTCCCTGAGGACAAGATCTCCCACTTCAAATCTTCGAAGCTTTACACCTTTGTTATAGTGTTTAGCCACACGTCGTTGATAGGCTTCCAACTTTATCAAGGATGTCTCTCTGACTTTTTCCAGTAAGTCCATGTTGACCTTCAGTCCTTCATCATTGTATGTTTCTTTAAACTGACTGACCCAAAGATTTGTACATCCAATCTCCATAGGGACTAAGGCATATGTACCATAAGCCAACCTGAAAGGTGAATCTCCCGTTGTAGTCTTCGTAGTAGTCCGACAAGCCCATAATATGCTAAGCAGCTCCTCTGGCCATCTTCCCTTTGCCTCATCCAATCTTTGATTAATCCCATTTAAAACCATTTTGTTAGTTACTTCAACCTACCCATTAGACTGTGGATGAGCTACTAAGCTCTTCTGTGCTGGATCCCCAATTCCTTCAGAAACGCTTCAAACTTCGATCCCACGAACTGGCGTCCATTATTAGAAATCACCACCATCGAGATGCCGAAAGAAAATACCACAGACTTCTTCAGAAACATTAAACATTCCTGCTCCGTTATCAACCTAAGTGGCTTCGCCTCTACCCACTTGGTCATATAATCAACTGCTACTATAACAAAACTGACCTGACCTTTAGCTTTTGGCAATGGACCTAGTATATCTACCCCACAGACAGCAAAAGGTATAGGAGATAGAATCGAATATAGCTCTTCTGGTGGCTGATGCGGGATCGAACTGTTCAATTGGCACTTCTGACACTTCTTTATGTAATCAGTAGCCTCCTTAAAAATTGTAGGCCAATAATACCCATTCTGAAGTACTTTGTAGGCTAAAGACTTTGCAGCCATGTGGTCGCCACAGATACCTTCATGAACCTCCCGGAGAGCATATTCAGCCTCTGAAGGAACTAAACACTTCAATAACGGAGATGAAAAAGCTCTTTGATAAAGATCCCCATCAATAAGCCCAAAATTAGCACTTTTGTACTTCACTTTCTTAGCCAGCATCTGATCCGAAGGAAGTACGCCATCTGCCAGATACTCTAAATATGGAGTTATCCAGCAGTTAGAATGCTCGACACACATTACTAATTCATGATGGAAACTAGGTTGTTGTAGAGTATCCAAATACACCGATCCATCAAAAGTATTTGCATCCGTAGTAGCCATCTTTGACAACGCACCGACAATGGAATTATCATTGCGATCAACTCCCTCAAACTCATAAGAAAAGAAATATTGAAGTCGATTCTTTAATTCGGTGAGATACTTGATCATTCTTGAACCTCGAGCTTCATATTCCCCTGAAATCTGCTTGACGGCTAACTGAGAGTCACTGTAAATGATTAACCTCAAAACTTCGAGACTCTTTTCCGGTCGTAATCCTTCTAGCACCGCTTCATATTCTGCCTCGTTGTTCGTTGCTCTGAATCCGAACCTTATAGCCTGCTGCACTTTGAATCCCTATGGACTTGTAAAAATAATCCCTGCTCCACTGATGTCCGAAGTAGAAGATCCATCTGTATACAACATCCACGAATTTTGCTTCTGCTAAAGTACTACAACTGCTCTGTTAGACTCTTCTACTTCCCCCAAACTATCATTAGCCTCAGAAAACGAACACTCAACCACAAAATCAGCCAAAGCTTGCCCTTTAATAGCCGTCCGGGGATGATTCTCTATAAAGAATTGAGACAACTCCATCATCCAAGCAGCTACTCTCCCTGAAACCTTAGGCTTACCTAGAACCTTCTTCAAAGGTCGATCTGTGTATATTACTAACAACCGACCTTGAAAATATTTCCTAAGCTTTCGACTAGCTATTATCAAAGCAAAGGCAAACTTCTCAATGTTCAGTTACCTTGTTTCAGCATCCCTAAGAACATGGCTTACATAGTAAACTGGGTGTTATTTACCCCCAACTTCACTAACCAATACCGCTCCTACTGCCAATGAACTAGTTGCTAAATACAAGTACAATGGCTTAGCAGGAGCAGGCTTCACCAACAAAGGCGCCGAAGATAGATACGTCTTTATTCCCTAGAAGGCGTCTTCACACTTTGAAGTCCACTGGAACATCTTTGCATTCTTCGGCCCTTTCAGCGCATCAAAGAACGGCAAATATCTTTTTGCCGACTTAGACATGAACCTCCTCAAAGATGTAATTCTTCCCGTTAGACGTTGAAAATCTTTAAAAGATTGAGGAGTCTTCATGTTTAGAATAGCCTGGATCTTTTCCAGATTTGCTTCGATACCCCGTTTGCTAACCAGATAACACAGAAACTTACCTGCACCTAAACCGAAGGTACATTTGGTAGGATTCAGCTTCAGATTGTAATGACGGACTATCTGAAAACACTCTTTTAAATCATCCAAATGCCCTTGCACTGTCATACTCTTGACGATCATATCATCAACGTAGACCTCCATATTCCGTCCTAACTGTCTCGTGAAGACGAAGTTCATCATCCTCTGGTATGTGACCCCCCGCATTTATCAAACCAAATGTCATCTTCTTATAAGCATATACCGACCGATGCGTAATGAACGTCGTCTTCTATATATCCTCTTTACACATAGAAATTTGGTGATAACCAGAAAAAGCATCCATAAAGCTAAGTAAGGCATACCTCGAAGTCGCATCGATGAGCTGATCAATGTGAGGTAAGGGATAAAATTCCTTTGGGTAAGCCTTTTTCAAATTCGTATAATCAATGCAGACTCGCCATTTCCCGTTCTGCTTCTGCACCAAAAGCACATTCCCCATCCACTCAAGATAATCTATTTTGAAAATAAAATCAGCATCCACCAGTTTGGCGATCTCTTCATCAATAATCTTTTGCCGCTTTGGTGCAAATATTCGCCTTTTTTGCCGAACTGGCTTCTTCGCAGGACCTACATATAGCCGATGCTCTTCAACCTTTCTGCTCACCCTAGGAATATCACTAGGTACCCATGCGAAGATATCAACAAAACACCGAAGTAGTTCTATCAGGTTTGTACATAAAGGCTCCGGCAGACCTGAACCTATCTGCACTGTCTTGTCTTTCTTACCAGGAATCAGCTCGAACTCCTTAGTCTCTCCAACCGGCATGACTAACTGCTCTGAACTGCTTTCAGTAAAGGGCTTAATTTGGATAGCCAGAGCCTGCTTTTGCTTACTAACCCATACTCTAAAAGCAATCACAACATTCTGATAGCACCTTCTAGCTAATTTAAGATCCCCGACCACTTCACTAACTCCATGAGACGTCGGGAATTTGATTTTAAAGTGGGGAATTGATGTCATGGCTTGAAGAGCAGTCAATGTGGGTCTCCCTAGAATGGCGTTGTAGGCAGAATCTACATGCACAACATAAAATTTACACATTATTTATACCTGTTATGGAGTTGTACCAAAGATGAATGGCAGCTCAATAGTCCCCGCCACCTTGACTGGATCATTGTTAAAGCCATGCAAAGGGGCCTCCTGCCTAACCTATTAGAGTTTATGCCCTAGAGGCCAATTATTTGATATAATTGCTTAACATTTTGATATTATATTTGATTAAATATATGAATGATTTTATTATGGTTTTATTTACTGCATTTTATAAATGTTAACATAATAAAATTCCTTAGAATAGTGATACAATTTATATAGTTTCAAGTATGTGACTTGAACATGAGATTATATAATTACAATTAGTATCATTGCTCTTAAATGTCCCCTAAAGAGTACCATTGTTGATAGGACAACAATGATGCATTGAGACTAGTATGTGGATTGACTGATGACCAAATCGCATTGGTCATAAATATATGAGATATTAAGTCAATGCATAGGTATGTGTTAGAGAACGATGTACTGGACAGACCCGCCATGAGAATTCTATGTGGAGCATCGAAGTGTCATTAGCGATTCTCATAGTGACAAGGATGTAATGGTCCTCCGACCTAAAATCACTATATTTCTACACGAGAATTTATGTACTTTGATATCATCAAATGTCACCTTTAATAGGGTGGACTATAAAGGTGATTATTGGATACATCATGAATCATGTGAGGAATATGAGTGATCTAGATGGAATTTAACCATCCTATATATTAGGGGTGATATCCATAGGCCTCTTGATTGAGTAGGACTATGAAATGCATGGCCATGCTAAAATAGTGATTTGTTTCATATAGTCTACTCATTGATCAAGAAAACTCAGATTAAATTATGAAGAGTATGACATATTCCATGACTCGAGTTTAATCTAGGATGTCAAGGTTAAAAGGATTAAATTACATTGAAACATTGGTCACGAAAAGGTTGCATCGAATCATCGATCTTATTATTACTTGGGTAACAGTGATGCATTACTAGATGCCGCTCACTATTTATAATTTTATAATATGATTTTAAAATTATTGCCAACGTAATAATAACCTATAAGGTCACACACAAAAAACATAATTAAAAGGAAATTAATTTAAATTGTAAAGATTTAAATATGTCAATATGATTGATAGAATTTTAAATTATGAATTTAAATTCATAGGATAATTTATATATAGGTATATTAAATAAGTAAGACTTCATTAAGATATATATATATATATATATATATATAAATTTTGGATTTTATTTTAATTGGATTAGGGTTTTGATTAATTCCTATTAACTACTATATATATGATATATAGCAGCCATTTTAAGGAATGATCATAAACTCACAAACCCTAGCCACTCTTAGAGAGAGACTAAAGAAAAGTTCAAAAAATCTTGTTCCTTTGGTGGCTAGTACCGCAGCTCCTTTTATTGCAAAATCGTGTGACGGTTTGTGTGCGTTCGTGTGGATACCGTAGAGACGTAGTACCGTGAGGAATTGCGTTGGAGATTCAGAGCATTTCAAAAAATTATATAATCGGTATAATATCTAACCACTGAATTAATTGTTTTTCGCATGGATCCTATTTTAGGATTTCGTAAATTGCTTTAAAATTTTAATTTCTGTTGTACGTTTCTGTGCCGAAACCCAACACAACCTCCATCTTTCGTCCATCCAAATGCATCCTCTGGTAAGCTTGTGTATACAGAATATCCACAGAAGACCCATTGTCTAAAATCATCCTCTTCATATCCACCGAACCCACTTGTGTAGTGATCACAAGCGCCCCTTCATGGGGTTCGATGGGCTCAGAAGGGTAATCCTTATCGATAAAAGAAATTACCGTACCTGGATAAGGTCTTTCAGTCTTCGGGAGTGTACCCGCCACTAACATGACTGAATCCAGATATCCTCGACGCTTCTTCCCGACAACCTTGTCAGAAGTAGCCCCAGTAATTACATCAACCACATGTCTTGTTGGATGATTAGGAGCTGGCTGCGCAAGTGGAACTAGTTGGATAGCCTGAACAGACCTCTTATCTCTCTACTAATCTCGTTGAGGCTCTCTTCCAGCCACGTACTAAACCAATGTACCACTTTGGACCTTTCCCTCAATGAACTCATTTAGACTCTGACATTCATTAGTTCCATGCACATATGCCTGATGATAATCACAGTACTTACTAGAATTACCAGATCCGAGTTTAAGATTGTCACAAAGTAGTTCAAAATATGGTTGATCCGTGTTCAACTGAGTGTACACTTTGTTCACCTTCTAGTCCAAAATAGGCGGACGACCTCCTCCCTGACGCCAGTTGTTGTATCTCTTAGAACCTCCCTCTGACCGATCATTATTCCCACCGTTCTTCTTCTGATTTCCTTCAATATTGTCTTTGTCCTTCTCCTTCAGCCTGCCCATAGAAGGATGTTTTAAGCTATTCATAGCTTCTTCTATCACAATATAGCCCTCTTTTTTATCAAAGGCTTCGGTTAAACTCTTCGGATAGTGAAACATCAGCTTCTTCACTAGCTTCTCTGACTTGACCAGGTCCAAACCATTCTGAAACAGCCCAATGACTTGAAGATCATTGGGATCAGACACTTGACCAACGACTTCTCTGAATCTCTTTACATACTGGCTCAAAGACTCATTTGAATATTGGCGAACTTGAGCCAACGAGCCAGTAGGCTTTCCTCTCCTCATGTTGCTTCCAAAACGTGCATGTAATTTGCTACATAAATCCATCCAAGCCGAAATTCAATCCAAAGGTAGAGATCTCATCCACTGCCTCGCATCCTTCCTTAAGGTTGTCACAAACGTTTGACATTTGGCTGCATCCGAGAAATCATAATAATCCATCAACATATCAAACGTCTGACTGTGGTCATAGGGATCCCCAGATCCATCATAACTCTCCATATGAGGAAGCTTTTTGGTAGGGTCAGCCTTCTCTTTAAGAATTAGTAGGTTTGCAATATTCATGAATGCAATCAAATTGCACAAAATAAGCGGAAGCATGAAAATCAGAGTTTAAAATTTTTACAAACCATATACCCGGATCATCCTTTATGCACAATTATTAATTAAACGAAAAATAAAGGACGAGAATCATACCCTTGAAGATCTGAGCTTCCTCGGGTACAAGTTCACCTCCAAATCCTTTTCGTGTTCAACTTGAATCCACCGGGTTTGGTTCCTTCCTTTGATCAACGTTAGCCACCCATGTGTTTGGCCTCTAGAGGTGATCCACCAAGAAAGAATAAAGATTCAAGAAGATGGGTGTTTGGCAAAACCTTAGTTTTCTATCTCTCATAGAAAAGGAGCGTACTCTCCAACAGTTGGAATCACGTATATAGATATCTGATATAAGACTCACCTTATAAAGATATCAGGTAACCCTATTTAATTAAAAATAAGGTATTATTTATTTAATTAAACTCTTTTAATTAAATGAGCTCTAATCTTATTAGGGATAATTAATTAAACTCATTTAACTAATTTTCCCTCCTAATCATATTAGGAATAAATGAGAGTACTTATATTAAATTAATTCCTAAACTCTTTTAGAAATTAAAATAATAATAATTGTAATAATATTAATAAGACTCCTCTTATTAATTTATATTTAATATTTCAAAATATTAAATAATAAATATTAAGCTATTTAACTTATTCTATCACCATAGATTAAATTAAATATACTAAACATATTATTACGATTATGCCATTAACTTCTTAAATAAATATTCTTCCTTTTATGGTGTGACCCTTTAAGTTCTCCATATTAAACCGATTTGTGAATAAATCAATTAGAATAATTCTAATCTTATTTAAATAAATAAATTAAACGATTAATTTATTTAAATAAATAATATTTATTCTACAATAGGGATAAGCCTCCCTAGCGATCAACGACTTTCCAGATAATAGAGATTTCAACATTAATCATAAAAGAACCTTTGAGTAAATAGTTACCGTACAATTCAATCCTTCCACCATACAATGTTCCAATTAAATATAAGACATAGAATTACTGTCAAGTCTTATTTTATTTAATTATATGTATTTCAACTCTTAAATGTACAACTCCAAATAATGCAAATTAGAAACTCCTTTCTAATTTCATTCTGCCTTGGCCAAGGACTATTGGGTTGTCATTTATCGAATCACATAGGACATTTCTTTTCTTTTACTAGAAGCGGTAGATTCTTTATTGATCATACATTATCTCCATGTACAACTTATTATACCCAAGCATACTCTTTGATATACCTTAAGGGTCTTAAGGAATAAGTCAAAGTATAACTCATCATACACAAGATAATATGATGATCTCAAGTCCAAAGATCACTTGTACTACTATCACTACAGGAATTCCTATTGACAGGCAAGTAAAACTCCATTAGGTATTCCTTAGCGAGCCACGTTCAGTGAACTTATTCTCTAATAAGCACCTACATACTTGCTTTAGTGTCTCCACACAAGTGATCATGAGATCAATCATCCTCATCCAATGAGCAAGCAACGTATGTACCAATCTATCCCGATTCACTAATCCCCAATTTAGTAATTCAACGATTGGGAACTATTTTAGTTTTAAGCTTTCTAAGAATTTAGATCTCATTAGAATGATCATCATCATTATTCTAAAAGCATTGCTTAAAACTATGGGTTTATCACATATTATGAAACAGCATCATGTAGACAATTAAAAGCCTTTAATAAATTAATACTTTTTATTAATAAATGAATAAGATTGTTACAAAGTGTATGCTTTATCATCAAACATGATTGGCTTGTGTGCATACTACTTTCAATCTCCCACTTGCACTAATGCCAATCGCCATGGTATCTCATACCCTTCTTCTCTAAGTGATGATTATCCTGCTATTGGATAAGCTTTAGTTAATGGATATGTAATGTTGTTCTTGAGAGTCCACTATCTTTATAGTGATTTCCCATCTTTCAATGATTCTTATAATCAAATGAAAGTGCCACAACACATGTTTAGATCCAAGATGGGACTTAAGAACTATTCCTTAATGAACTTTGCATCCAAACAATCAACTTGTAGCTTCATTATATCTATATACTTTGTCTTTATCACTAAACCAGCAACTATTTGTTGTTTAAAACCTTTCCAATTCACTGCACCACCGTTCAAGGTAACCCTTTACCTTAAAGTGGATTTTCTGTCGTCTTGGTCTGTCTGAAAAACTTTAGTCTGTTAAGCCCTCTAGTTTTAATTTAGACCCACCATAAATTTTAATCGCATCCTTAGTGCCAGTTAAGTACTTTAAGATGTTTTTCACTGTCTTACAGTGATCTTCTCCAGAATATGATCGATCATCATCAGGTCTTGTATATTTCATTATATACATGATTGTCACTTATGCGATCTCTCTTTTCAGGAGTCTATGGAGACTATTAAGAGAGATACACTCCATGGCTCATCAACATGAGACATCCCATAGAGTTTACCATGTTAAACGACTTTAGCATCAAATGAATATACGTTCCTTGGGTTAAGTCGAGCATCCTCTTAAATCTATTTATATAGATTTGTATCCCCAATTAAGATACTCTTCCCAAATTATTCATGGAGGAATGTTTAGACAACTTTATCTTTACTGATTGTAGCATTGGTATGTCATTCCTTATCCATAGTATATCAACATATAATACTAGGAATGTCACGACGCTCCTACTGACCCTTTTGTACACACTAGGTTCATTCTTATTTGTGATAAAATCAAACTCTTTTGATTGTCATATCAAAAAGAATGTTCCATATTTGAGAAGCTTGCTTCAATACATTTCTCTGAGTGTCTACAACTCTTACCTCATCATATGTAACTGGATTATCATCTTCTATGATGTGTACCTCATCATCATCATCATCATTTATGATGAATCCATACCTCCCAGGTATCTTCAGTACTATTCCAGATTTATGATTTGGCTGTGGTTTAATAGGTTTATCTACAGGTTACTCTTATTTGACTTATAGTGTTTTGTGGTTCTTGAACTCTTCAAGATCTATTATCCTCCCTCTAGCCCCTTCAATGATAAACATCTTTATCTTAGAAGGCAACGTGATTCGCAACAAACACTTTTTCTAAGTATGATTATAGAACATATACCCTAAACTTTCTTTAGGATGTCCCACAAAACTGTACTTGTCAAATCTTGTCCCAAACTTATCCCTTTGAAACCTTTTTCACATAAGTTGGACAACCCCTTATCTTAACATACTTAAGATTAGGAATCCTCCCTGTCCATAACTTTTATAGAGTCTTGGGGCTGAATTATTAGGTTACCTTTTTCATAGATATGCAGCAATTTCTAGAGAAGGATACTAGAATGTCGGTAAAATCATTATGGACCGCACTATGTCCAAAAAGGTACGATTTTTTCTTTCAGATACATCAATCAATTATTGCGTATCAGGAGGCATCCATTGTGAGAAAACCATTTGAGATGATCTAGAAACTCATTGCACAAGTATTCCTTCCTTGACCTGATCAAAGAATCCTAATACTTTCCCAATTTGTTTCACTTCTGAATTCTTTGAACCTTTCAAATAATTCACACTTGTATTTCAGCAAATATACACATTCAACTCTTTGAATGATCATCTCCTTTTCTTATACTAATTTGTTCAATATGCAAAATTATTTTCACATAAGTCAAGTATACAAAATCCATTAAGTAATATTCCAGTTTTATACAAAACATTATTATTATAAATAGAACAACAACTGTTCTTAAATATAATACCAAAGATTTCATTGTCCAACAACAAAATATAAATAATGTTTCTAACGAGAACTGGAATACAATAACAACTTATTGACTTAATAGATTTTCCCGTAGGCAATGCTAAACTATAAGTTTCTATGGCTAATGCAGCAACCTTTGCTTCATTTCACACATATGATTACTTATCTTTGTTTAGCTTTCTACTTCTGCTTGGTCCCTTCATAAATCTTTATTTATAATAACCAAAGTCGGTATCCAATACCCAAGTAGAACCTTGACTTAATGAAAAATTTATTTCAATCATGAACAAAACTATATTTGTAACCGAAGCTTCACAAAGCTTCTTCTGGTTAGCCTCTACAAGTTACTTCTCGTAGTTTCTTTTCCAGTGTTCAGGCTTATTGCAGTGGAAGCAAACTCCTCTTCTATCCATATCAGTTTTGTTCTTGTTATCCTTTGTTTATGCCTTTTCTATTTACCTTCTTAGAATCGTTCTTCTTTTCAGAAGATCCTTTAGCCCCTACTAGTAAGACTTGGTCTTTCTTGGTGGAAAGTGACTTAGCATTTTCAACATGTTAAGTAAATCAGCGAGGCTAATATCTAGCTTGTTCATATGAAAAAATCACAATAATTGTGAAAGGAGTCCGGCAGTGAGTTCAAGATCGAATCTTGGTTCAACTCTCCATCCATGACAAAACCCATTGTCCTAATTGTTGCGAGGTCCCGAATCACCGCGGATCCGGTTCAATCATTCTATACCACTATTACTATTTGCGAAAGATATAAACATAAGTTGTTTATACAATACACTTTACACACATTTCCCCAAAATCGAGTAACCTTAACTTATACACAATTCATAACTTTTCTAACACATAACATTATTATCAAACTATACTATTATAAAACTAATCGCGCACATTAACTTTAAGCTGGCACTGTCTTTAACCTTTCCTTGTATCCGACGCATTCGCCTTAATCTGCAATGTTTTATCATGATATAGCAAGGGTGAGCATAAGGATTGCCCAGCAAGTTTAAGTTCAATAATATAACGATATATCATGATTGAAAGAGTCTGAATGATAAGCTGGCTATAATTCAACAATATAATTGTGAACTAGCATGAACAAATTTATGACTGAACAAGTATTATACATGAACAAATATATCCGAACCAACCTGGTAATGAAGGTGATCACCTTTCATACCGACTTATACATGCAATATATACAGAGTACAATTCATGGCAACCAGCAATGATTAACCATAAGCTTATCCGAATGAAACAACTCTTAGTAGAGTTAAGTAAAAATAAACTTGCCTGAACCGTTGATTACCGCAACGCAATTTATAACGTACATAGTGCGTATTTAGCTTTATGTCAAAATTTTGAATTCTAGCATAGCTAGGAGTTTTGGAAAACTTATGTCTCCACTAATAATCATTTTCTTAACAATCTATCTGTTCCTATAATCCTCAATTCTCCATTCACACACAACTATGTCCAGTTCGTAAAACCACACATGAGTCCATAAATTACCACAATCATATGAGTTTAAGAACTTGTCTTAGCCAGACCTTTGGCGTCCATTCGCTGAGGGGTTCATAAATATTTCATATAACTATGAATCAAGTATGTCACATAAATATAAGTTTTAAGAACTCGTACTTAACCTTATATCCTTTACCTATGACCTATCTATCTGTTAAACACATGAGAAAGGAATCACCCTCTTAACATGTATATAGCAAATAGCGCGACATAAACACTTCAATGATTATCATTGCCAGAACTAAGTAGTTTTTACAACAAGTACAATTCCCCGCCCACACAAGGAATCATACAACTCAGCTGCCGACATGAATCCTCAATTGAATCCCCACCTAACACTAACTCCCTTTTTAATACGAATTTCATTCAACTCGTATTCATAATCATTTCCTGAATCTGTACCAATTCACACAGCAATCTTGATGTAAACTTTTCAATCATCAGATTGATTCTCATCCCATACTATAACCTTATCAGATCACGGAGTGATCTCATCGTATATGTTACGATTCATTTCTATATCTTGATCGTTTTGTTTTACGATCTCCTATCACTGTACTTTTTGTCTTTTAGACTCGATCTATTTATCACTACTGTTCAACTTTATTATCAGAGTTAGGGAACTCTGCAACTTTTACAACCCGCCAAGATTCATCTTTGAATCTTACCGACCGACTAACTCTATGTGAGTTAGATCTTATCCTAATCACTGGGGTTATTAGTCTCAAGTATTCCTACCTAAGGTTCATAACCTACAGCTTTGATACCAACTGTGACGACCCCGAATCCGAGGTCCCGAATCACTGCGGATCCGGTTCGATCATTCTATACCACTATTATTATTCGTGGAAGATATAAACATAAGTTGTTTATACAATACACTTTACACACATTTTCCCAAAATCGAGTAACCTTAACTTATACACAATTCATAACTTTTCTAACACATAACATTATTATCAAACTATACTATTACAAAACTAATCGCGCACATTAACTTTAAGCTGGCACTGTCTTTAACCTTTCCTTGTATTCGACGCATTCTCCTTAATCTGCAATGTTTTATCATGATATAGCAAGGGTGATCATAAGGATTGCCCAGCAAGTTTAAGTTCAATAATATAACGATATATCATGATTGAAAGAGTCTGAATGATAAGCTGGCTATAATTCAACAATATAATTATGAACTAGCAGGAACAAATTTATGACTGAACAAGTATTATACATGAACAAATATATCTGAACCAACTGGTAATGAAGGTGATCAACCTTTCATACCTGACTTATACATGCAATATGTACATAGTACAATTCATGGCAACCAGCAATGATTAACCATAAGCTTATCCGAATGAAACAACTCTTAGTAGAGTTAAGTAAAAATAAACTTGCCTGAACCGTTGATTACCGCAACGCAATTTATAACGCTTTATCCGAAGACCTAATATTAGTAATATAGATCTCCAATATTAGAATAATATCATCACAATATAATACTATTATACATATATATACACAGAATAACCTAAACACATAACACATAACCCTATCAGTCTATAACACACATAAGACTCGGTATTAAATTAAACTATTTCATTTTAACTTAAATCCGACACAATTCTGACATCCCGACGGTCTAGTCGGACAATTCACGAGTTTAGGTACAATTAAACTCTATATAAACACTTAACCATTAACTAAGATAATTTATTAACAGTCGAAATATTTTTCGTAAGCTCGTAATAATTTTTTAAATAATTATTACTATTTATCTTGAATTTTTAATCATTAATACCATATTTAAAAGAATTAAATACCACATAATTCTTTTATCATTAATATTTATTTATTATCAAATATTAATGAAAATTATCACATAATATTATAATATATTTTTAATATATCAAAGTATTTTTAATACCTTAAAATCACATTTATATGATTTTTAAACAATTAAATTCATTATCGATAATTGCTATTAATATTTTCATGACAAAATATCAAAATTTATATGTTATAACTTAAAATATTTTTACATCACTTAAATCATTTTTATATGATTTTTAAAACATTAATTCTATTTTTCCATAATTTATTTAATATATTTATTAAATAAACTAATTATCATTAATATTAATTAATTAATGAATTTCATCACAAAATATTAAAAGTCACTAAAATAACTTAAAATATTTTATTATACCATAATATTATTTTCATGATTTTTCATGTATTAAAATCATTTTTAAATAATTTATTTAATATTGTAATTAAATAAATTAAATACCATTTATAATCCAAAAATATTAAATATTTATGAAATATACTCAAAATAATTTAAAACTATTTTTCATAATTTAAAATAATTTTTTAGAATTTATTTAGTATTTTTAATAATTAAAAACCATTTTTATCTATTTTTAAATAATTTTTGGAAAAATTAGAAATTAAATAAATAGAAACCGTCACTAAAGGGCCTTATAGCGACAGACCCGTCACTATAGGTGTTCTTGGTGTTCTTGCTCAAACCTAGAAAACCCATGTCAGTCATCGAGGGGCTTAGTTTGACCACATTTAAATTAGTGTTCTTCATGATGTCTTGGTACCTAATGGTGTTAGGATAGTAGTAGGGATGTAATATTACAACCACAACCAATATTCATGGTCAGAACATAACACAATCGAGAGATTCAAGCAATCAAAGTCTTGTCAGAGACTGTTCTTCATTTTCTGGGTTACCCGTAAATGAAAGAAACTCTCGAAATGCCTATTTTGAATCCTTGTAGTTTGTATCCTGGGTTTATATTGTATGATCTATCGGTTCATATATGTAGACCACATGTCAAAGTTCAACAACAAATCATCATATTAACTTAACAACATCCAAACCGTAAGATCTAAGCCGGTCAAAAGCTTGTCAGAGATCCGGTTCCTGAAGATCTGGGTTACCCAGATTCTTCATCCGGCGAGTAAGTCAACGCTATTTTGACCACGAATTTCAATGATTCTGTTACAGATTTTGGTGAACTAAAGGCATGCGTATGTAGTCCTTATATATGTCTACAACATCTAACCAACAACATGGCCAAAACAACAAACATAAGCAAGATCAGAGGTCTACAAAACTTGTCAGAAACTTTTACGGAAAATCAATTTGCTTGATTCCAGACTTCGTGATGGGTCAACGCTGTTTGACCAACAATAACTCTCGATCTACACATGATCTGCACTTTATTAAAGTTCCAGATCCAAGACCTTATAACATAAAACAAGTATAAACGCTTAAAACACAAAAAAAAACTAACAAGACAGGATCTATGAGACCTGACATTTGACTGTCAGACATCATTTTTCCAGATTTCCAGATTTGAGAAATCTTTAAATTCGAGCATCAAAATGATATGGATCTAAGTTTTAGCAACCCAGATCATCAAATGACACTCTCTAACACATATCTAAACAACAACATTAACACAAAATATTAAGAATTTCTAGAACTAGGGTTTATACCTCTTTAGCCTTTGATTCTAGGATCTGATCTTGATGATCTGATATTGGAAGTCTAAGAGATGATATGTGCTTAACTTATCTCACTTTCTCACTCTATATTCTCGAAATTCTAGAGAGAGAAGGTCTTGGTTGATTTGATAAATAAAGTAAGAGATTTTCTCTTACTTTTTAATTTCTAAGCTTGGATGCAATGTATAAGGATGGTATAAGGGCTGATTACTGAGATTTGCATCACTTGATAGGGCTAGGGTTGGTTCACCAACTCACCATAGGTCTAGATTTACAAGCAACACTAAATAATGCACATAAGGGTAAAATTGTCTTTTTGCAATTAATTTTAATGGCATTCTAGTAAATGGCAAAACCCTTAGGGTTTAGGGTTTAGGGTTTGGGTTAGGGTTTAAGGTTTGGAAAACCTTAGGGTTTAGGGTTTGAAACCCTTAGGGTTTAAAATTTGATTTTCTAAAATTTTCAATTTAGGTTTTAAAAATAGAAAATTAATATTTTTAAATTATAATTAGAATTTTCTAATTATATTAAAATTTCTTAATCATACTTTAAATCTTGCTAATTAGGATTAGCATTTCCTAATTAAAATTGCTAATTAATCAATCAGGGTCAAAATGGTCATTAGGGTTTTCAACCCAAAACTTATGGTTTCTAATAGAAAAATAATTTTCTAATTTAAAAATTAGATTTCGTAATTAGATTAGGGTTTTCTAATTACTAAAACTTGAAAATTAGGATTAATATTTCCTAATTAACATAAAAATTATTAAATTAACACTTAGATTTTCCCTAATTATAAATTAGGGTTTCAAATCCCAAAATTAGGGTTTCAAATTTTGAAATTAGGGTTTGCTAATTAATTTGTTAAGATTAACCCTAATTAATCTTATAATTATTTACACGTACGCCATTAGGTTCCCAATTTAGGGTTTCATGCACCGAATTAGGGTTTTGGATTTTCAGAACTGAAATTAGGGTTTCCAGAACCAATTTCTAGGGTTTCTTATTAATCGCTAGGGTTTTCTAACCGGACGTTGACATTCTTAATATATACTGAGAGTTTGTTACAGATATCTTTTATCTGGTCAACCCTTGTTAATCCTGAATAATTCACCTAAATCCTTCACAGAATTTTGAAATCCTCAAAATTCCATCTTAAAAATATCAAACGCATACACTAATTTTCTGTCTAGGTTCTAATTTTGAACCTTAAATCAATTAATAAAATTTTTAAAAATATTCAAATTATCGGGTTGTCACAATTGTTCAATCAAATTGATCATTTTTAGGACATGTGCCTGTACTGTAGTGTCGTTGGTCATTCTAGATCGGAAGAGCTCCTTAGATATCTGTTATCTATGAGTCCTACTTTCCTCACCATCAACTACTTAACGTACAGGAGTATAGTAGGAGCAACCATAGTTTTAGGCCGACGCTGAAGCATGTTACTCATGGATGCGAGAATGATGCATTGAGCCAACTGTGCATCATCTTGCCACTTTCTAAACGTAGCAATCTCTTTCTCAGAGTCATTGTCTGCAACCATTGCAGGGATAGGCGTATTAAGGACATAAGATAGCTTTTTAGTTGTGAGAACTATTCTCAATTTCCTTAACTAATCCGTTTAATTCGGTCCGGTTAAATAGTATCTAATATTCTTCGCAGTGATAGTAATTTAGACATTGTAAAATTCTGTAAATGAATTTGTAATTAACAACATTTTAGCATATATTCTTTTATTAATTACCAAAATAAATTAGGTCTTGTTTTAAATTGGTATCTCCCCCTATTTTCATCAAACTATATTACCCTCACTTATATAGTTCGGCAAAATCTAATTAAAGATATGCTAGTGAGAATAAGGATCTCATTTCAAATGTATATAACCTTGTGGTGACACAACAAACTATATATAAATGAATAGGTAGACAACTCTTGTCAATTGCATCAACTATGCAACTCCTTGTATTTTGCCTCTTAGATCATAATGGTCAAGTGTGTACACATCCGAACTAAAATTATTTAAGTTAAGTCCAACCTAGCACTCCATATATTCAAAAAAGAAAAATATTGTCATTGTGGTGACACAACAAAATAATATTGTTCAATTTTCTTTATAAGCATCAAATGTGATAAAATTAACATCTCAAAGAATTAAGATAATCCTTGCGGTGACACAACAAACTTATAATAATTAATTGATACTCTATTATTTTTATCATGCTAGAAGGCGACGTTCGATATTCCAAATATCTTTGAAAGCTTATGACTTAATATAAAAAATTTGAGGGGTTTGCATGTAATTAATTTGTCTCATCTTGTTTAGCGCGCATGCACATATATATATAAAATACGCGTCATATTAATGAACATGCGAAGCATGTTTGCATAATATATAATATATATAGTGTTGGGAGAATGTATATTTTGATTTGATGTTTTAAATGTAAATGCTCATGATTATTTGTAAAGTCCTTCAAGGAACATATGTACAAGGACTTAGTGATAGATCAAATTTGTTAGGTTGATCTAAGCTCTTAACGTGTATCATTCTGTAAATGAATGTATAGATAGAAAGATCAAAGTTGTTAGGTTGATCTTGAGATGTAATAGATAGGCTTCGAAGAATTCGTAGTGTATCAATCTGATCAATATAGCAGAAGTCAAGGCAGAAACGTAGAGCCTCAAGAATCGTAGTGTGCCTACCTTGAAGGGCATCTTCAGAAATCGTAGAGTGGTCCCAACGTTTACCGAGCCAACTCAGAGATCGTAGTGTGCTCTCGGGAACGTAGAGTTTACTACTCAAACAAGCGAAGATCGTAGTGTGCAAGTATTTAAGATAAATTGTAGTGCTCTCGGCTGATAGCATCAGACTAAGCACCAAGGCGACAAGTCACCATGATCTGAATCGTAGAGTACCACGTTCTGAATCGTAGAGTATTATCTGTCTTGTGTCTGAAGCATCAAGCCTCACGCTTTGTGTGAAGACAAACTCCAACAAATGAGGAATGGATTCTAAACATTGTAGTACTCACCAGTCCCAAAGGCATAAAAGATATCCTTAGTATGCAACAAAGAAGCGTATTGAAGAAGCTAAGGAAAGTACCATTGGTAAAGGATAAAACACCTTTTCAGGTGTTAGGTGAGAAAGCAATCTGCTGTGTCAGTGGGCCAGAATTCAATTCAGAAGATGTGCAGAAAAGTCTCCATCAAAGAACAGAAATGTCAAACGCATTTAATGCTTCAACTAATGGATCCAACGGATAGTTTTCAAGATCACATATATGCAAATTAAGCAGATGAGAGAAGTAAGAAAGCATTGAACAAAAACGAACAAGTACTCTCAATGCTCAACTCTACGATCTGAGAAAAAGAAAAGCTTTCTCAGCTACTTAGTTCTTTCGAACAAGTGCTTAAACAGCAACTGAGTAGCAACCATCAAGAACTCAACATCATCAATCAATGAAGAAAAGTTCCAAGTCAAGGACTTGAAGAGTTCTAAGTGAATCGTAAAAAGAGCCAAGTCTCTTTGGACTTGAAGAGTTCAAGAGTAAACTAAGAAGTTCCTAGGATCTTTGGTCTAGAAGGAATCTAAGTGATTCAGAAAGTGTAAAAGACATCCTTAGTGGATTTTCTACTCGAGGAGTAGAAGAGTGGACTAGGAGCTTTAAGTGCTCTAAACCACTTAAAACGACTGTGTCTCTTACCTTCTTATTATAACTGCTATATCTGCTATAACTACTATATCTTCCTCACTCTCATAAACTCACTATCTTAAGGGAGATTAAAACCAATATTAATTCCGCTAAAGTTTTAATCATTATCTACTAACAAGTTAAAACGAAAAGATTTGTAAATATCTATTCAACCCCCCCCCCCTTTCTAGATAACTATTGTGCCTCCGGGAACCAACAATTGGTATCAGAGTAGGTTCTATTATACATCTTACAAGCTTTAGTAGATCCAATGGCACACTTACCAAGAGAATCAAGGACTGGAGGAGGCCGTAAGCCACCAATTACAACAAGGATAAATTTGCAAACTGGAAAGTTAGGATGCAAGCATACATGGACTCAATAGATGAAGATCTATTTGAGACTATTCAGAATGAGCCCTATGTTCCAACAAAGCTTGCACCAACCACAGACAATCCAAACAGAATACAAATCAAAGTCAAAGAAGAGTGGACAGACAACGAGAAGAGAGTTGTCCAACTTGACAAAAAGGCCAAGAACATTTTGTTTCAATCCTTAGAAGATGATTTGTTCGAAAACGTTGTCAACAACAAAACAGCAAAGGAGGTTTGGGAAGCACTACTCATCATGCACGAAGGAACGGAAGAAGTAAGAGAAAAGAAACAATCACTCCTGACACAACAGTATAAAATGTTTGCTCATGTTCAAGGAGAAAACATAACTGCCACCTATGAGAGATTCAACATTATGCTCAACTCTCTACGAGCCTATGGGAAGATCTATCCAAACAAAGATCTAATCATAAAGTTCATGAGAGCCCTACCAAGTAGGTGGGATGCTAAAACCACCGCTATTAGAGAGTCAAAGAATCTTTATGAGATTACAGTTCAACAGCTATATGGCAATCTTCTGACATACGAACTAAAGGCTAAGAAGGTTCATGCGTCAAGGCAAAACCAACAAGCCAAAGAAGGTTAGCAACTACAACAGCCAGGAGCAAATGAATGATCTATGCTACAACTGCAAGAAGCCTGACCACTTCATTGCCAACTGCAACAAACCTCTCAGAGAAGAACTAAAGAAGAAATCACATGCAAAGAAGGAATACAAAAGAAACAAAAGGCCTCAGAAGAGAGATGAAGGCCTGATAGCCGAAGGATCGTGGAGTGATTCAGATAATGAATCCAATCCTGAATCTAGAGATGATGAAGAACCACAAATGGCCAATCTATGCCTAATGGCCAAACATGCAAAGGACAAGCTAAACTCCAACATACACGAAGTAAGTCTCGATGAGGTATTTTACTTCAACTCTCCTGATGTAGACATTAATGATTTGAGAAATGCACTGTATGGCATAAAAACTGATCTACATCAATACATGAAGTTGTTCAGAGTTTTGTCTAAGGATCATTCACTTCTTCAAGAGGAGAAAAAGAAAGTTCAAGAATAGCTTGAAACAACTCTTCTAAGTACTAACCTTCTCTCCAAGCTTGAGGCTGAGAATGAGATCTTAAGACAGACTAATGAGCTCAATGCACAAAGAGAGTCTAATTTAACCTATAAAATTGAGGAACTAGAAAAGACTATCTCTACATGGAACAAATCCTCATCATCCATGGACTCCCTGCTCTCTAGTCAGAGAAGTGCATCTGATAGAACATGCCTAGGCTTTGGGGAATCCACTTCAGAGCCATGTGTAGAAAAGACAAAGGAAACTAGCACTAGTAATGCCTCAAGTTTTAGTAGAAGCATTACCTTTATGAAATCCTCACAGAAGGAAGAACCAGCCCAACCTTGTTCTATTGTTTCCATCCATACTTGTGACGGCCCCGAATCCGAGGTCCTGAATCACCGCGGATCCGGTTCGATCATTCTATACAACTATTACTATTTTTACAGAAGATATAAACATAAATTGTTTATACATTAAAC
Organism: Panax ginseng; assembly: GCA_020205605.1. NCBI lineage: Eukaryota > Viridiplantae > Streptophyta > Magnoliopsida > Apiales > Araliaceae > Panax > Panax ginseng. The sequence goes on along the minus strand of CM035136.1, from coordinate 81,744,285 downwards.
TTACACATAATCCCCAAGGTCGAGTAACCTTAACTTAATACACATTTTATAACTCACTTGACTTATAATAACATTATATACATTACTATACAAATCTACTGCACACGTATACTAAAGCTGGAACTATCTTAGACCTTTTCTTGTATCTGACGCATTCGCCTTAATCTGCAATGTTTTATCATGATATAGCAAGGGTAAGCATAAAAGTTTCCCAGCAAGTTTAAATTCAACAATATAACGATATATCATGATTGAAATGATTCGAATAATTGGCTGGCTATAATTCAACAATATAATTGTGAACTAGCAGGAACAAATTTATGACTGAACAAGTATTATACATGAACAAATATATCTGAACCAACTGGTAATGAAGGTGATCAACCTTTCATACCTGACTTATACATGCAATATATACAGAGTACAATTCATGGCAACCAGCAATGATTAACCATAAGCTTATCCGAATAAAACACTCTTAATAATGTTAAGTAAAACAAACTTGCCTGAACCATTGATTACCGCAACGCAATTTAACGCTTTATCCGAAGACCTAATATTAGTAATATAGATCTCCAATATTAGAATAATATCATCATAATATAATACTATATATATATATATATATATATATATACATAGAATAACCTAAACACATAACATATAACTCTATCAGTCTATAACACACATACGACTCGGTATCAAGTCAAACTATTGCAGTCTGACTTGAGTTCAAAAAAGTTCTAACGTCCCGACGGTCTAGTCGGACTATTCTTCGAGTTTAAGTTCAATTAAACTCTGTCTTAACAATTAACTCAAATAATTTTATTAACAGTTAAAACATTTTTCTTAAGCTCGTAATAATTTTTTAAATAATTACTACTATTTATCTTGATTTTTCAATCATTAAAATCGTATTTAAATGAATTAAATACCACATAATTCCTTTATCATTAATATTTATTTATTATCAAATATTAATGAAATTCTCAACATAATATTATAATATGTTTATAATATATCAAAGTATTTTTAATACCTTAAAATCACCTTTATATGATTTTTTTAAACAATTAAATTCTTTATCGATAATTGCTTTTAATATTAAAATATTAATATTTTAATGGCAAAATATCAAAAGTTATAGTTTATAACTTACAATATTTTTATAACACTTAAATCATTTTTATATGATTTTAAATCATTTATTCTATTTTTCCATAATTTATTTAATATATTTATTAAATAAACTAATTGTCATTAATATTGATTAATTAATGAAATTCCTCACAAAATATTAAAAGTCACTAAAAATAACTTAAAATATTTTCTTTTACCATAATATTATTTTTCATGATTTTAATGAATTAAAATCATTTTTAAATCATTAATTTAATATTATAATTAAATAAATTAAATACCATTTATATTCCAAAAATATTAATATTTATGAAATATACTTAAAATAATTAAAAACTATTTTTCAGAATTTAAAATAAATTTTTAGAATTTTCTAAGTATTTTTAATTATTAAAATCTATTTATTTCAATTTATTTAATTAAAATAATTATTTTCTAATTTATCTGTTGCTAAAGGTACCTATAGTGACAAAACTGTCACTATAGGTGTTCTTCAGCCAACCCAGATATTCATAAGCTGCTAACAAGTTGCCTAGTTTGACCTCAATTAAAATAGTGTAGTTGATGATTTCTGGGATCTGTTTTCCACTAATGTTGTAGTATTATCGACACACTACAAGCTTAATCAAGCTTCATGGCCAAAACATAACTAATCCGTGAGATATAAGCTACAGAAAACATTGCCAGACCTGTTCTTGAGGTTCTTGGCTGCCCAGAACTTCATCGCCAGTTACCAGGGTACCATGTTTGACCGTTTCTAGATTCATGGTTATAAAGGTTCTGAGTTTGTAAGTTTGATAGAATTGAAGTGTTCATGTAACACTATAATCTAGATTCAATTTCATGCCCAAACCACAACATAACAGTAAACTATAAGCCTCCTAATATCATGTCAGAGCTGTTCTTCATTTCTGGGTTTTCCAGAAATGATGAACAGCTCAAGCATGCTACTTTGGTCCCCTGAATCTCTACGTCCCCGGCTATTTTAGTGTGATATTAAGGTTCAATACTATAGTTGTGATGTCCGGGTAGATCAACATATCGGTCTAAAAACATAATATTAAAGAAATCAAGGATAGTCAAAGTAAGGGTCAAGAAACGGTCCTTGAAGATCTGGGTTTTCCCAGAATCTTCATCCAGTTAGTTCGTCAACGATCGTTTGACCACTATTATATATGATTCAGTTAGGTGTATGGTTGTTTTAAGAGCATGATTCGGTAGTCTGTATATCATACTACAGCATCCGAACAACAAATCGTTTAAAACATCAACAACATGCAAGATCAGAAGGCTAGAAAAGCTTGTCAGATCTAGCTAGAAAATTCTGGGTTTTCCAGAAACCGTTTTTGTGCTCGGTCAACGTACTTTGACCGATCATATCTTTCAATCTACACGTGATCTGGGCTTGATTCAAGTTCCAGATCACAGCCCTTACACAACAAACAATTAAAAAAACAAAGATCTAGAAGCCCTGACATGTGACTGTCAGACAACATTTTTCAACTTTTTTCAGATTTTTGAAAATGCTAATTTCGTGCACTTTGATGTTATGGATCTGGGATTTTACAACTCAGATCACCAAATGACACCTTATTACACATATCTAACCAACAACTAACATTAAACAACATAAGATCAAAGGATTTCGAATTTTATGGTTCATACCACTTTGAGCCTTGATTTTTGATTTCTAATCCTTGATGTTTGTTCTTGGAGATCTAACACCTGATCTTAGCTTAACTTTTCTCACTTTCTCACTCTACAATCCCGAATTCTAGAGAGAGAATGTGTTGGAGAGAAATGAAATTTAAAGTGTCTTTCTCTCTCTTTAATCTCTTATAATTGATATCAATGCAATGAAATGGCTGATGTGTTGGCTGATGGCTGTGTTTTTAGAGCACATGCTAGACTAGGGTTGGTCACCCACCAATTATGTTGGCAAGATATGCAAGTTTCCTCCAATAATGCTAGAAGGGCAAAAATTTCATTTTGCATTTAATTTTAATGGTATTTTAGACAATTGGCCAAACTCTTAGGGTTTAGGGTTTGGTTAGGGTTTAGGGTTTGTAATTTAATTTCTAAAATTTCCAAATTAGGTTTTCAAATTTGAAAATTAATATTTCTTAATTATAATTAGAATTTTCTAATTATATTAAGATTTCTTAATCATAACTTAAATATTGCTAATTAGGATTAACATTTCCTAATTAAAATCCCTAATTCTAGTAATTAGGGTCAAAATGGTCATTAGGGTTCATAACCCACGAATTAGGGTTTTAATAGAAAAATAAATTTTTTAATTTAGATATTAAATTTTTGTAATTAGATTAGGGTTTTCTAATTGCTCATATCTTGAAAATTAAGATTAAGTTTTCCTAATTAACATTAAAAATATTAAATGAACACTTAGGTTTTCCCTAATTATAAAATTATGGTTTCTAATCCCGAAATTAGGGTTTAATAAATTTGAAATTAGGGTTTGCTAAGTAATTAAGCTTTACCCTAATTAATATACTAATTAATAACACTTAAGCAATATAATAATCATTTAAGTTCCCAGATTAGGATTTTAAATTCCCGAATTAGGGTTTCGGATTCCCGAAACTGAAATTAGGGTTTCCAGAACCGATTTTAGGGTTTCTTTTTAAACGCTAGGGTTTTCTAACCTAATGTTGACGTTCTTAATATATACTTAGGGTTTGTTATAGATATCGTTTATCTAGTCAACCCTTGAATTCTTTAACCACATATCTTGAACACATATCATAGAACATATTCACGTATTTCCTTAATCCTGAATAATTCACCTAAATTCTTCACAGAATTTTGAAATCCTCAAAATTCTATCTTAAAAATATCATACGCATACACTAATTTTCAGTCTAGGTTCTAATTTTGAACCTTAAATCAATTAATAAAAATATTCAAAATTTTCGGGTTGTCACAATACTCCAAGGAGTAAAGGATCTCATGTTGGCTTGGGCTTCAGAAAAGAGAAGAGCAATCCATCCTCTACTCACCAACCTCTAAGGATCGTAGAGTTAAATAAAACCAACTCTACGAACCAACTGGGAAGGTATAGTAGAGGTAAGACGCATTCCTCACATTTCATAAGACCAAAGGACATGTGGAAGAAGGAGAATCATTTTAACAGAAGAATGACTAAAGAACCACAAAAGTTCAAATGGAAAATGAACTCTCACACACACACAGGCATGCATCATACTAAGTGTTTTGTGTGCAATAGAGTAGGTCACAAGGCTACAAGATGCTATTATAATTCCATGCATATAAGACCCAAGATCAAACAGATTTGGGTCCCCAAGGGTACTAACAAAATATGACCCATGCAAATATGGGTACTAAAATGAAGGTTCAATGTTATGATAGGAAAAGAGCTCCACGATCACAACCTGGTATCTGGACAGTGGATGCTCAAGACACATGACTGGGAAAAAAGCCCTTCTGTCTAACTACATAGAGAAGGAGGGTCCCTCAGTTATCTTTGGAGACAATGGTTCGGGCAAGACAAGAGGATATGGCTCTGCTGGTAATGGTGCAGTGTCTTTCAGCAAAGTAGCATATGTGGAAGGTCTCCAACACAACCTTCTAAGCATCAGCCAACTCTGCGACAAGGGTCATCAAGTAACATTCCTCAACAACCAGTGTCAAGTCATAGATTTGAAGACATCTGCTGTAAAGATAACCGGGACAAGGGAAGGAAATGTCTACACAGTTAATCTTGGACAACTAAGCTCAGACGAGACAATATGCTTTCTGGCAAAAGCATTTGAAGAAATGAGCTGGCTATGGCATAGACGGTTGTCCCAATTAAACTTCAAAAGCATGTCCAAACTGGCATCAAAAGATCTCGTTGCAAGCCTACCTAAGTTCAAATTCGTAAAAGAAAGGTCATGTAATGCCTGTCAGCTTGGAAAGCAAACCAGAAGCTCATTCAAGAGCAAAACTGCCAACTCTATCGAGATGCCCCTGCAGTTGCTCCACATGGATCTATTTGGGCCAATTCCAACAACAAGTCTTGGAGAAAAAAGATACTCTCTAGTTATAGTCGACGACTACACCAGATTCACATGGGTATTCTTCCTAACCTTAAAGGATGAAACGAGCCCCCAATTGATCAAGATGTTCAGACTGGTGATGAACGAGAAAGGAGAGAAAATCAAGGCTATAAGGAGTGATCATGGAAGAGAATTTGACTTCTCAGAAATGGACCAGTTCTGCACAGACAATGGCATCAGTCATAACTTCTCAGCTCCACGAACTCCTCAACAAAATGGAGCAGCTGAAAGAAAGAACAGAACTTTGATAGAGGCTGGAAGAACTCTACTAGCAGCAGCTCATCTACCTGAATACTTCTGGGCAGAAGTTGTCAGCACTGCATGTTATACGCAGAATAAATCACTGATACACTCTACGATCAAGAAGACACCCTACGAACAATGGAAAGGAAGAAAGCCAAGTGTCAGCTACTTTCATGTATTCGGCTGTGCATGCTACATTCTCAACAATAGAAAACAGTACTTGACAAAATTTCAACCCAAGTCAGACGAAGGAATCTTTCTTGGATATTCCACATACAGTAAGGCCTACAGAGTGTTCAATAAGAAGACACTAAGTGTTGAAGTCTCGATTCACATCATCTTTAATGAAACAGACTTAGACAAAACAGTGCTTCAAGACACTACGACCGATAGTGTCACTACGAATGAAGTCGTCGAGCTCAACACTACGATCATAGTGTCAGATAGTGAAATCGTTGAGCAAGAAAATGAGATCGTAGAGAGGTCTATGCAAGACAACGTACCTCCACACCAAAAAGAATAAATATATCTTGAAGATTTAAGACAATAAGGTATCAGGGCAGATGTTCCGACCAGAAACAGATGGGCAAGAGATCACACTCAAGATCTAATCATTGGAGATCCGAGTGCAAGAGTCAAAACGAGAGCTGCCACCCAAAATGAATGTTTTTATCTAAGCTTTCTGTCATAAATGGAACAAAAGAAGATAGAGGATGCTATGGAAGACTCCAGCTGGATAGAAGCCATGTAGGAAGAACTCAACCAATTTGAAAGAAGCAAAGTATGGAGATTGGTACCAAGACCAAAGAGTCATCTTGTCATTGGAACCAAATGGTCTTCAGAAACAAGATGGATGAAGATGGAGTAATAACCAAGAATAAGGCAAGATTAGTGGCCAAGGGCTACTCTCAGGAAGAAGGCATTGACTACGATGAGACATTTGCACATGTTGCTAGACTAGAAGCCATCAGAATCTTTCTTGCCTTTGCTGCTCACATGAAGTTCAAGGTCTTCCAGATGGATATCAAAAGTGCATTCCTGAATGGAGAACTTCAAGAAGAAGTCTATGAAGAGCAACCTCCAGGTTTCATCAATCCATCTCTTTCCAATTATGTTTATAGATTAGACAAAGCCTTATATGGTCTTAAACAAGCACCTAGAGCATGGTATGAAACACTAACTAACTTCCTGATTAAAACTGGGTTCACTATAGGTAGAGTAGATACCACATTATTTCTTAGAAAGCATAAAGACAAATTCTTATTGGTTCAAATATATGTTGATGATATTATCTTTGGTTCTACTGACGAAAAGTTATGCAAGAGATTCTCCAAGCTAATGCAGAGCAAGTTTGAAATGAGCATGATGGGTGAGCTGAATTTCTTCCTTGGACTGCAAGTAAAGCAGACTAATGAAGGAATCTTCATAAACCAAGCCAAGAACATCAAAGATTTACTTAAGAAGTATGGCATGGAATCAGCCACTCCCATGAAAACCCTAATTTCTCCTGCAACCAAACTTGACAAAGATGAAAAGGTAAAAGTATTGATATAACTCAATAAAGAGGTATGATAGGCTCTCTTTTATATCTAACTGCCAGTAGACCAGACATAATGTTTGCAACATGCATATGTGATAGATTTCAGGCTAACCCTAAAGAATCACATTTATCTACTGTAAAGAGGATTTTTCAGGTATCTCAAGGGTACACCTTACTTGGGGCTTTGGTACCCCAAGGAATCCTTATTTGAACTAACAGGATACACAGATGCTGATTTTGCAAGCTGCAAAATAGATAGAAAGAGTACCAGTGGCACCTGTCAATTGCTAGGAAATAGACTTGTGTTCTGGTTAAGCAAAAAGCAAAACTCAGTATCTACTTCAACTGCAAAAGTTAAATACATTGCTGCTGCGCTCAGATCCTATGGATGAAAAATCAGCTAGCTGATTATGGGTTTGATTTCAAATCCATTCCCATTCACTGTGATAACATAAGTGCCATAGCAATAACTCATAATGTTGTTATGCATTCTAGGACTAAGCATATAGAAATAAGGTATCACTTCATTAGGGATCATGTGAAAAATGGAACTATATCTTTACAATATATCCCTACTAAAAATCAACTTGCTGATGTTTTTACAAAACCTATAGATGAATCCAGGTTTAACAAGTTAATAAGTGAGCTAGGAATGCTTAATTTAAAACCTTGAAATAGACTAGTATGTGCTAACTATACAGATACAAAAGCTATGGTTGAAATTGTAGACATGATCAAGAGAAGTCCACGATCGTAGAGCTGAAGTGACATGAAAGAAAACGATCGTAGCAAAGACTCAACAATCGTAGTGCTGACTCAACAATAGCAGAACCCCATCATCAAGAGGAGCATCCTGTGATGATAAGTTTCAAAACAAAGCAATCTCTCTGATAAGCGCCTTAGGAACAAACCTAACCCTTGACTCACTCCAAGAGGTTGGCCCTTCCTGAGCTACCTTAAAAGAATGCTAAGTCAAAAACTCATCACAAGGATTCGGTCAGACTCGACGATCGTAGTTCAGACACGACAATTGCTGGAACAGACTCGACGAATGCTGAACAGACTCAACATTCGTAGCTCAGACACGATAATTGCTGGACAGAATCAATGATCGTAGTTAAGACTCAACGATCACAAAAGCTACCTCAACTATCGTAGTCCTCCCTAAAGGACACATCATCTCTGCAAGAGCTAAGGGCAAATCAGTACAATCCTTCTCAGTAAAATTCGTACAGCCAAGTAGAATTTGACACCTGTCCTACTAAGCAAAATGGAGAGAGGGAAGTTACATGTACTAATTGAAAGCACCTTTTTAAAATCAGAAGTTCAAAAGATTATCTCGTTCATCCTCTCTCAAAATAGAAACCCTAAATCAGAAGAAAGCTCAGTCAATCACACTTCTTGCAATAAAATCAATGGCGGCTTCCAGTGTTATCTCCGGCTACAGACTCTGCTTTGACGAGTTCAAAATAGCTGAACCTAAGTTTCACAAAACTCTGTCATTACTGAAGAAGGCGGGTCTCGAAGAAGCGTTGGGTACAGACACATTGATCTACCCAAAACTGGTAAAAGAATTCTACAATAATGGTGTATTTGAAAACAACACCATCACTGGAAAATTCAGGAACGTAGAAATCAGACTAAAGGTTGTGGACATCAATCTAGCCCTAGGTCTCAAGCCTGAAGGGTGTCCATCCATAGATGGAATAGACTTCTATAAGGGACTCAAAAAGATGCATCACAAGAAATCACCCTCTGTCAAAGGATACAAGAAGAAGGAGTTTATCAGAGGTATGAATTTCTAGCTGATATTGTTGGAAAATGTATATGTTGCAAGAGTTCTAGTCATGACTCTATAAATGAGGTGCAACTCAAGCTCATGACTGCCATATGTTATGAAATACAACTTAACTATGGGGCTCTATTACTTGAATGGATTGGGAAGTGGTTAATCAGATCAAAGAAGACAAAGAGCTCTCAAAAGATGCTCTACGGGCTATTTATAAGCATCATCCTACAAGCTGCTTTGGGTGACAAGATTAAGGACGACGAAGGAGAAGCCATTAATCCAAACAGGCGAATGACCCAACAACTATTCGAAAATTGGAAAAGGAATCCAGCTGAAAATGTACGGATGATGTCTGAATCCAGTGGAAGAACTGGTGAAATAAGGGAATCATGAGTGCCTGGAAATATGTCAGTTGTCAGAGAAATTGAAGGAGAAGAAGAAGAAGAAACAAAAAAGGGAGAACCCTCTGCCATTATCAGAAAAAGCAAAGGCAAGAGGAAGCTTAAGGCTAGGATGGAAGAAGAACCCCAGGGATCCACAACTGATAAACCAGTAGAGTCCTCTGACATTGAGACTCTAAGGATCCTAAGAAAGAAGCAACAACAGGCTGAGGCAGAAGAAGATAGAGCTACCATATCTCAGCTACTGAAGAAGAATAAGATCAGCCACAAATCCAAAAGGCCATCCATCTCTTCAATTGTAGAGTCTCTACTGATCGTAGAGACCAGACCAAACACATTAAGCAAGGAAGTAGCTGCATCAAACATTTTGGCTGATCAACAGGACAAAGCTGAAGTTCAAGAAAGTCATGAGGTTGTGGCTCAGCCTAGAAAAGCAAGAAGAACACTGGTCAAGAAATATCTTAGTGTCAATAAAGAAATACTAAAAAGGGAAGACAAAGAATTGGCGGATGCAAAGGAACCAGCCAAAGAGACAAAGCTCAAGCTGAGGGGGAGACACCCAAAATTCTTATGATAGAGAATACACCAGCTGAGGGGGAGATGCCTGAAGCTCTCATTCTAGAAACTGCTCCAGTTGAGGGGGAGCTTTTAAACTTACAAGAAAATGATCAAGTTGAGGGGGAGGCTCATGACATCTCCATGGCAGAAGAAGTAGTTCCTGCAGAAAATAAGGAAGAACTAGAGCAAGAGCCAAATGAAGCCATTGATATAATGGACTCTGCAAGCGAAGACAGAGAAGAGGAAGAAGATGATGAGGTCGAGATCACAGCTGTGGGCATAAATGGGTACATAAGAGCTAACTATGAGCAACTGTTTTCCTATCTACCCATGATGCCTTTCCATCAAGCTCAAATTCTAAAATCTTGGAGTAACATGTTTTGGAGCTTCAAAGAGTATTCGGCCATCTCAGTACTTGCTAATGGATTCCCAGGAAGATTCAACTTTGCCAAGAAGTTACTCACAAACAACTCTTCCTCAAAGTATAAACCTGAGGTACTGTCTATCACAACCCTCTTCAGAGTTAATCACTTGCCATCATCCTTCTTTAATCAATTTTATGAATTCCCACGATGGTTGGAAGTAATTCTTCATCCACTAAATCAATTTCCAGTAGCAGAATCCCAAAATTCTGTAACTGAGGAACCAAATGTGATCAACTCCATAATGCTCCCACATCCCATCATCTCTATGATCAATGACTCTAGCCTCATTGCAGAGTCTCCACCTCAAATCGTAGAGCCACCAAACCCAGACACCCAAACACAGGCCCCTCCATCAGATATTCCTTCCTCTTCCTCAAATGAATACTTCAACCTTGATCTTTCCCTTTATTCACTACAAGATCAATACCAGAGAAAACCCCCTTCCTCACAAATTCCCCAACTGAATGAAATTCTTTCAGAGTTGTCAACAAAAGCTGACTTGTCAGAAATGTCTAAGAAATTGATTAAGGAACTCGATGAGAATCTTGAAGAACACACTGACCACATTCAGCTGAGATTAACAGCAATGATAAATGCTGCTAATAAACTCCCAGAATCCCTAAGCTCTACGCTCTCTAAGACACTTAAAGAGTTTGTCAAGCACATGATTCAAAGCATAAAGGACCGGGATGACATTCACTTTCTAGCAGCCAAGAAACACAGAGAAGTTGTTCTTGCCCTACAGACAACTCAAGAAAATCAGAATAAAAATATGTTGGAAAGCTTCCTCAATCTACAAACTGTAGTCAAAGAATTCCAAAAATTCTACGTCAGCAGTGGCAAGCAAACTGACAACATTCTATCTGTTCTCCAACAAAGGGAAGCTCGGTCTGAAGCTCTAATCGAAAAAATCAAGATAACATTTCTCAGACTAAAAGTCAGCTCAACAAGCTTGTCCAAGGACTGAATTGCCTCTCAGCAGACATTTGAACCCTTGATGCTGACATAAAGGGGGAGAATAAAGGGAAAGGAGAAGGAGCCTAGGGTGGAGGCAGAGGAGGTCAAGGAGGTAGAGGAGTTTTAAGGAAGCCAGGGAAGAGGCATAGAACAATTCCACACTCAAGCTTCAAGAAGCCACCAACAGACTCCACGATCAAGCAATCAGAATCAATGATCTGATCAGTAGGAAGTCTTAATGGCTCAGCCAATAAGGAGTCAGGGTCCAGCTACCAGCTCATAAAATGTGACCACTACAGGCCTAAGAATGCCAATTGGAGATCCTACATTCATGAATAGGCATGATCACAACCCAAGGATAAGCCCAAGTGAGCTGGAAGAGATAGCCAGAAGGGATTAAGCAAACAGGAAAAGAAGGGCTGAGGAGTATTCCAATCCTCCACGCAAAAGACCAAAGAAATAGAGATAACTAAAATTTTAAATTCTTATTGATGTAAAGCTAAATTTTATTACTCTTTGAACATCAATAAATTCATGCTTATTCTCTAAAAATTTCAGCTGCTCACTGAAATACTAAGTCATGTTTACTTTCCTGCAATTGCATCTAGAAACTAATAATCATGACAATAAATCTCCTTAGTTATGTCAACATCAAATAGGGGGAGATTATTGGGAAAATGCATATTTTGATTTGATGTTTTAAATGTAAATGCTCATGATTATTTGTAAAGTCCTTCAAGGAACATATGTACAAGGACTTAGTGATAGATCAAATTTGTTAGGTTGATCTAAGCTCTTAACGTGTATCATTCTGTAAATGAATGTATAGATAGAAAGATCAAAGCTGTTAGGTTGATCTTGAGATGTAATAGATAGGCTTCAAAGAATTCGTAGTGTATCAATCTGATCAATATGGCAGAAGTCAAGGCAGAAACATAGAGTCTCAAGGATCGTAGTGTGACTGCCTTGAAGGGCCTCTTCAGAAATCGTAGAGTGGTCCCAACATTTGTCGAGCCAACTCAGAGATCGTAGTGTGCTCTCGAAAATGTAGAGTTTACTACTCAAGCAAGCGAAGATCGTAGTGTGCAAGTATTTAAGAGAAATCGTAGTGCTCTCGGCTGATAGCATCAAACCAAGCACCAAGGCGACAAGTCACTACGATCTGAATCGTAGAGTACCACGATCTGAATCGTAGAGTATCATCTATCTTGTGTCAGAAGCATCAAGCCTCACGCTTTGTGTGGAGACAAAATCCAACAAATGAGGAATAGATTCTAAACGTTATAGTACTCACCAGTCCCAAAGGCATAAAAGATATCCTTAGTATGCAACAAAGAAGCGTATTGAAGAAGCTAAGGAAAGTACTATTGGTAAAGAAAAAAAAACCTTTTCAGGTGTTAGGTGAGAAAGTAGTCTGCTGTGTCAGTGGGCCAGAATGCAATTCAGAAGATGTGCAAAAAAGTCTCCATCAAAGAACAAAAATGTCAAACGCAATTATTGCTTCAACGGATGGATCCAACGGATAGTTTTCAAGATCACATATATGCAAATCAAGAAGATGAGAGAAGTAAGCAAGCATTGAACAAAAACGAACAAGTACTCTCAACGCTCAACTCTACGATCTGAGAAAAAGAAAAGCTTGCTCAGCTACTCAATTCTTTCAAAAATGTGCTTAAAAAAAACTGAGTAGCAACCATCAAGAACTCAACATCTACCAATCAACTGAAGAAAAAGTTCCAAGTCAGAAGGACTTGAAGAGTTCTAAGTGAACTGTAAAAGAGTCAAGTCTGTTAGACTTGAAGAGTTCAAGAGTGAACTAAGAAGTTCCTAGACTGCTGGTCTAGAAGGAATCTAAGTGATTCAGAAAGTGTAAAAGACATCCTTAGTGGATTTCCTACTCAAGGAGTAGAAGAGTGGACTAGGAGCTTTAAGTGTTCTGAACCACTTAAAACGACTGTGTCTCTTACCTTTTTACTATAACTGCTATATCTATTATAACTGTTATATCTGCCTCACTCTCATAAACTCACTATCTTAAGGTAGAATAAAACCAATATTAATTCCGCTAAAGTTTTAATCATTATCTACTAACAAGTTAAAACGAAAAGATTTTTAAATATCTATTCAACCCCCCCCCCCCCCCTTCTAGATAACTATTGTGCCTCCGGGAACCAACATATAGTATAAGCATGCACATATAGAATACTATATTCTACTTGGATTGATTATGGACTTTTATTCTAGTTTGGTTCACTAGAGCCACCAAGTGAACCAAAAGGTCAAACCCTAGGGGTGCAAGAATTAATATTTAAATATAACTATTACATTTAAATCCCATGCTGCATTACAAACGGGTCTTCAAGCGCTCCTTGCTCCTTGATCTCTAATTCTTCAAAATTAATTCTAATTATTCCTATTACAAAACTATTTAAAAATAAATAGAAACCTTGATTAGCAGTCAAGGGGAAGTACATAGGAGGGAGATAGAATTTATATTAAGAAAAATATAGAGAAGACGAGGTACGTAGACCCCATTTAATAAAACTCATACATTCAAGCATCCAACTAAAATAAAATCCAACCACATTGGTCAATAGTCCATAATTAATTCCATTTATTATCATACACATCACCATATGTATCAATATATAACATTCATCTCATGAATAATAAACATTCAATATATATATATATATATATATATATATATATATATATATATATATATATATATATATATATTGATATCATTTAATGAGCAAATTTAGTTAGTATAAAATCTAATTTTGAATCAAAATAAACTCCTTTATTTTAATCCAAATTTAAATCAAAATAAACCTCCTTTATTTTAATTTAACCTATTTTGAATAAAATAAAATATTTATTTTAATCAAAATCTTTAATCAAAATAACTCATTTATTTTAATTAATTATGAAATCCAATTCCAAGTAAAAAAAAAAAATCATTTATTAAAGAAAACACGGATTCTCTTTCCTATTCACAAATAAACTACTTTATTTTGAATAATATGAAATCTTATTTCATATCTAAATAAACTCATTTATTTAAGGAAATACAGATTCTCTTTCCTATTCACAAATAAAATCCTTTATTTTGAATAATATGAAATCTTATTTCATATCTAAATAAACTCCTTTATTTAAGGAAACATGGAATTCAATTTCAACTCCAATTAATTATCATGGAATCCAATTCCAACTCTAATTAGTTAGCAACTTAGCATGAAATCTAATTTTAAAATTAAAATAAAACTTTTTATTTTAATTATAAAATAATTAAGAATATTATATATATATATATATATATGGGGAATGATCCATAGCATCTATATGCTATGAGATAAAAAATGGCATATAAGCTCAAAATCGTCCATTTTATTGATGAATGGATGGGATCAGATTTGGGTAACCATCGTCCGCTAGACATACTAGCGGACGTTTAAATGATAAATTTTGGACGGTTATGCCCCCTTGTACACAGCACTTAGCTAAGAGAAATTACAGAATATACACAATCCGCTAGTCATACTAGCAGGCGGATTTTAACTAACACAATTGGGGGAAAGGTAACACAATACAGAGGAATCGTGCATGAAGAGTTCTGCGAATTGGGTGAAAACTGACGAACCCTAGAAGCAATCATTCCCCAAATCACCTGCAAGTGAAATACAGAGGAATTGTGCGTGAAGAGTTCTGCAAATTGGGCGAAAACTGTTGAACCCTAGAAGCAATCATTCCCCAAATCATTTGCAAGTTCTTGAATTTCGAGTCATCTGCAAATCACTTGGAAGTTCTCGACGTTCTCGGAATTAAAACAGATCGTGAAGTGGTCTGCGAATTGGGCGAAAACCGACGAACCCTAGAAGCAATCATCTGCAAATCACCTGTAAGTTCGTGAAGTGTTCTATGCTTTTTCATGATTTTTGAGTTGCAATCTACTTCTGCCAGGTACATTTGATTATCTCTTCTTCCCTTGTTTTTTTGCATTTAAACATGCCATTGGAATTTGAACATTAATTTGGTCTAAAAATTACATTTTTTTAGTTCACATTTAGCTCTGTTATAGTCATGAGATACATATCTTTTGATTCTTAAAATTTTCAATAGAGGAAGAGAACCCAAGAATTTTATCTTGTTTTGATTCTGGGTGTCAATATCAATTCTTTTTACTGTTGGATTTATGTTGATCAGTTGATGTGCAATATTACTTAAGTCTTGAAATAGTTCCTTCTTTTTTATCTTGATCTCATTGTTCTAGATTGAAAAATTGATTTATGTAATATGTTGTTTTCTTCTTTTTTTCAGTTCAGTTAGATGAGCTATTTATTTCCCCCATATTACAACCTGAATATGTTTCTGCTCCGTATAATCATTATTGATGATTTATAATAATATTTTTATGCTACATGATTAATGTATTAAAGAGGTTAAACCCTTCATCCCCCCCCCCCCCTCCCAAAAAAAAAAGAAAAGAAAAGAAAAAAAGAATGACATAAAGTGGCCATCCATATGCTGATTGATTTTAGTTTTCTTCTCTAAAACAACTTGCTTTTCAATCTGAACTTTTTTGAAAAGGTTACATTTCCTCCTATTATTGCATCACCAAATATCTTGTTTTTATTTGTAATTTGATTGTACTCTAAAATGATTACATTAATATGTTGCGTCTTGCAGTCCTTATAACTCTGGTGTGAGCCCTGATTATAGCCCGAGTTCGCCACAATACAGGTGAGTTAAATCTTTTTTATCTAGAGTCAAAATGTTCTATTTTTGGGGGTTTATTTTTTATTTCCTCGTCTTACTGATGTTTCTTCAAGATGGTTTGATGTGAAACATTACTTGAGTTCTCTGATAGTTCCTTCTTTTTTATCTTGATCTCATTGTTCTAGATTCTAGACTTGATTTAAATGGTGTTATGGCAATTGTAGGGATTCTGTAGACAGAAACTATCTGGCAAAGGGCTCGCATTCATAGTTGGTTATGGATCTGGTATTGTATTCTAACTCACTTATAATTTCATGAAACACATGCATTTGAGGGATTTAATTTGGCATCCAAGAAAATGATTTTGGTTTGGGACTTGTTATTTAATGTATTTCTCTGGGCAGTGTCAAGTGATTCTACGAAGAGGAGATTGCAAAGAAGTTCACGTTGAGGGTAAAATTGTGAGTTATTCATCTTATACTCTATGCTTGTTTTGATCATAATGAGTTATACTCTATGCTTGTTTTGATCCCTTAGGATGAGCTTAGGATGTGAAAAGCGAGGGACATTCCTGAAAAATATCTTTGTATCGACCAAACTTTAGATTCGGATTCAAATGAAGAGTAATGATTGTATATTTGACCAACTATCGTAATACGTTGTTTTATAAACTCGGGTTAATAGTTTTAAAATGATTCCATTATTATATTATCAGATTCCTTAAAATACTATAATATTTTCATTCTTGTTTGGAATCCATTATGTTTCCTTAGGTGGAATCATTACTATACTATCATTATACTATTGTTTGGAATTTATTATTGTAATTCATTTTGCAGTAGCATAACCACAGGAACCATAAGATTTTTAGTAGGCTAAAGTTGATGGCAGATACAACAAGCTTATTAAATGATTCTGCAACTAAAAGTTATGTGGACTATACAGCAAGCTTTTTTTGCAGATACTGCCTTTCAGATTAAGGTTCAAGAGTAGAGTCCCCAAATGCAACTGCTTCACTTATCAGGTTCACAGTCATCAACTACCTTCAAGTTTTTATTTACTTTAGTCTCTGAGGCTATTGCTTCACTTATCAGGTTCACAGTCATCATTGATGCTAAAGAAATCAAGTTCTGACAAGGGGGGACTGTACCCAAATGCAACTGCAACTGCATATGCTCCATGCGAAATCTTCCTTAACTACCAGGAATGCTAAATTTAAGCATGCCTTTTATATTTTATATTAGAAAGCACTGAGATAAAATTATGACATTTTATATATTTTGATTTTGATATTTGGACCAATTATGAGTATTCTACTCTTCTTATTTCCTTCTTCCATCTTTTAATAGTCAGATCTGTCTCATAAGTAAATCTGGAAGTATAGTAACTTTAATTTAGTGTAAAAGGAAGGGAAAATGGGTGCTTTGGATCATATGCTCGGATATGTTTGATTGCTCATGCAGCGGCAGCGGCGGCGGATCAAAGTACAGAAAACGCAAACAATTATAGGTATTTTAGTAATTTGTTGAACAATTGATCGATTAATCAGTTTATATATTGTTTCTGCTGCATAGATTCAAATGATGGAGATAATCAGTTTATATATTTTGCATTTTTTGTTGAATTATTTCTGTTTAGCAAGTTAGCTGCTTAAAGTGACTAATGAATCCAGCTTTCTTAAATATACTATTAATCTCTTTATAAGTCTAATCAAGTTTGAGGACAGGTCATAGATTGCTAGTAATACGTGTACACAAGGGTGTTCAATTATTTCCAATGCACTAGGCGGCTATAATTGTGTGAAGGCAGCTATAATATTTTGTTTACCTTGTTAGGGAAAAAAAATTATTAACTATGATACCCCATCTATCTCCTAATATAGTAGGTTTGTATAATACAATTTTGTTATGTACTTGAATAAATTTTATTATGTTTATTTGGAATATGATGTGTTGTATTTGATTTGGAATTGAATTTATTTGATTTGGAATATTTTGGAATTGGATTTATTTGTATGTATTGTTGATGTACAAGAACTTCTCAAAATTTGGAATACTTTGGAATTTTGTCATGTTATGATTCTGGGTGTTGTAATCAATTCAAATTGTGTTGTAATTTAATTGTGAACAATATACTAGAGCTGTGTTGTATTTGATTTGTATTGTATCAGTTAATACAGAGGAGTTCTTGTTGATAGGAATTGCAACATTTTGTAATTGCAATGATTTATATGGTGTTATTACAAAGGAGTTCTTGTTTTAGTGGGAATGAAAGTTTGTAATTGCAGTGAATCTTTATCAGTTAACACAGAGGACTGAATTGTATCAGTTATCAGTTTTAGTGGGAATGAAAGTTTGTAATTGCAGTGAATCTTTATCAGTTAACACAGAGGACTGAATTGTATCAGTTATCAGTTAAAACATAGGTAGGAAGAAGTTACTTACCGTCCGCTAGTATGTCTAGAGGACAGTGCACACTTTTGTAATTTTACTAATTACGTCCGCTAGAATTACTAGCGGACGGTGGTTACCCAAATATGATCGCATCCATTCATCAATAAAACGGACGATTTAGAGCCTATATACCACTTTTTATCCCATAGCATATAGATGTTATGGATCATTCCCCTATATATATATATATATATATATATATATATATATAATATAATATAATATAATATAAGTAGTCATACTAGTTTTACATGAAATCACGTGACAACCTTTAGGAATCATATATATATATATATATATATATATATATATATATATATATATAAACCGTAGCAGCCTTTTAGAAAACTCCTCCTGTTAACTAACTTAGTTTACAGACTATAATGGATGAAAAGCTAGGCTTCCACGAATCAAGCAACATGTAATCACGAAATATCAAGATTAGTAAATTCTGTTTTCTTTTCTTTTCTTTTTTTTTAATTTTATACAACAAAATTATGCTCAATTAAATTGTTCTAAACACATATCAATATACATATCAAATTAAAATAATTAATAATTCGCATAAAGGTTTGGTTTTGATACCACTGTTAGGTTTGTAATATTCATGAGCGCAATCAAATTGCACAAAATAAGTGGAAACGTGGAAAATCAGAGTTTTAAAATTTTACAAACCATATACCCGGATCATCTTTTATGCACAATTATTAATTAAACGAAAAGATAAAGAACACGAATCATACCCTTTAAGATTCGAGCTTCTTCGGGTACAAGTTCACCTCCAAATCTTTTCGCGTTCATCTTGAATCCACCGGGTTTGGTTCCTTCCTTTGATCAACGTTAGCCACCCAAATGTTTGGCCTCTAGAGGTGATCCACCAAGGAAGAAGAAAGATTCAAGAAGATGGGTATTTGGCAAAATCCTAGTTTTTTTATCTCTCATAGAAAAAGAGTGTACTCTCCCAACTATTGGAATTGCGTGTATATATATCTGATATAAGACTCCTCTTATAAAGATATCAGTTAACTCTTATAATCTAATTAAAAAATAGGGTATTATTTAATTAATTAAATTATTTTACTTAATTAAGCTCCCTAATCTTATTAAGGATAATTAATTAAACTATTTTAATTAATTTAACCTCCTAATCTTATTAGGATTATATGAGAATACTTTTATTAATTAATTCCCAAACTCCTTTAGGAATTAAATAATAATAATAGTAATAATAATAATAAGACTCCTCTTATTAATTCATATTTAATATTTCCAAAATATTAAATAATAAATATTAAGCTATTTAATTTATTCTATCACCATAGATTAAATTAAATATACTTAACTTATTATTACGATTATGTCATTAACTTATTAAATAATTATTCTTCTTTTTATGGTGTGACCCTTTAGGTTCTCCATATTAAACCGGTTGTGAATAAATCAATTAGAACAATTCTAATCATATTTAAATAAATAAATTAAACTATTAATTTATTTTAATAAATAATATTTATACTACAATAGGGATAAGTCTCCCTAGCGATCAACGACTTTCTAAATAATATTGATTTCAACATTAATCATAAAAGAACCTTTGAGTAAATAGTTACCGTACAATTCAATCATTCCACCATACAATGTCCCAATTAAATATAAGACATGGAATTAATGTCAAGTTTTATTTTATTTAATTATATGTATTTCGACTCTTAAATGCACAACACCAAATAATGCAAATTAGAAACTCCATTCTAATTTCATTCTGTCTTGGCCAAGGACTACTGGGTTGTCATTTATCGAATCACATAGGACATTTCTCTTCTTTTACTAGAAGTTGTAGATTCTTTATTGATCATACATTATCTCCATGTACAACTTATTATTCCCCGGCAACGGCGCCAAAAACTTGTTGGGTAAAATCTAATTACGCACAACACGCAAGTATACGTGGTCAACAAGTAATAAAGTGAAGAGTAGAGTATCGTTCCCACAGAGAATTATTTAACAAAAATCACCAAGTACTAACCCGTAACCAACTCAATCTTATTTAAACGAATGAATTTCAAATTATATAAATTAAACTACTATTAAATTCCACTAGTTAAATTAAGATAACGGAGATTTAAGATCACAACTTCATTTATTGCTTCATTTAAGTTATCACACTTCTTATCAATTATTCTCTATCCTGAATTGTTAATCAATAACACTAAAGCAGATAAAACCACCTCTCGATGCATAATACCCATATTAACGTCAATCCACAATTAAGATAGAAATCCGTTAAACACCTTAATCAACTAACCCACTATATCTCTATGTGAATTACAATTGAAGATGGTTGAAGCATAAGTTCTCTATCCGATTACATGCGATGTCAAGCGTATCTCTACCTTAACAATAATCAAAAATCTACTATTGACAAAATTCATGACACATGCTATCATGATAAGATCTAAATCAATACTTCATCTCTTGAGTTCATATAGATTATCACGGTAATTGATGGCCAATCAATTAAACAATTAAGTCCAAATCACAATAGACAATCCTCACAATAGAATATAATAATTGATAGCGAAGCATATTAAAATAAACTACACAATAAGATCCATTGTAATCTCAAACAAAGAATTAGTTCATTGAATTAAAACTAAGAATCCACACTTGAATAAACAATAAAAGACAAAGATAGAAGAAGATGAGAAGATAGAATCTATTGTCTATAGATTTGATGCTCCCTCCTTGCTCCTACTTTGAATCTTCAATTGTCTCCAAGTTGCTTCATTCTCCAAATCTAATACGAACTAGTGTTTTTATCTAATTTACTCTAATCTAATCTAATTGAATCCTCTCTCTAGTCTCTAATCTCCTAATCCTTGTGATTATCTTCCTTTTATAAGTCTCTTCATATGTCTTTAAGTCCTCATTGATGTTCTCTTGGAAGTTCTTGTGTCAATCGGATCGAAACAATCCTTTTCGGACTCAAATTGGACCAAAATTCGCACTTTTCGCGCATTTTCTGGGCTACCCCCGCCTCGGGGGGGGGGGGAGGGGGGGGGTTTATGCTTGATTTAGGCCTGCCCTGGCGGGCTAGGGGCCTGCTTTGTACCAAGTATGCCCACCCCTACGACGGTTTTGTGAAGGAAAATTTTCTGCTCTAACGTCCTTTGGAAAAACGGCCATAACTTTTGATTCGGGAAGAGTTACGAGACCTGCCACCTATCAAATCGAAGATATCGACGAGATCTACAACTTTTATTCTTTCAAAATTGAGACATAACGAACGAATGAAGGTCAAAATTGGGCTGAAAGTGACTGCTGTGCAAATGGCCATCCAAAATAGTGACGTTCGATGTCCGTTGGTACACATGTCATAACTCTTGCATCCGAACTCCGATTGGAATGATTCAAGTTGTTCTAGAAAGCTAAGAAGAAGCTCTAAAATGTAATCCAAGTTCCAAGCCAAGAATATGAAATGAACATGAAAGTCCAAACGATGTCCGGATTGCTATTCTTTGCGATTTCATACCAATTCTTTGCGATTTCAACTCCCTAGCATATAATCTACAAAATGAACACAAAATGCATGAAAAGTAACTAAGAAACATGAGATTAAGCAAATAATTCAAGTAATAGATACCGTATAAATAGGTATAAAACCTAGTTATCAAATACCCCCAAACTTAAACCGTTGCTTGTCCTCAAGCAAAAACACAAAACAACAATGTTATGCAATGCAACTAATCTACATGACTAAGAATCCAGTAGTAATGATAGAAACAAGTCTATTCAACCGACCTTAGAGAAATCAAGTAAACACGATAATACATCATATCAAAACTCATTAGTAATTTCCCAATCAATCATCAAATCTTAGACTGTTATCACTAATATAGTGCGTGTGTGCTCCACAACAATGTTAACTGATATAAAATCAAATTTAACACATAACAAGTCTCTTCGAAGGCATCATACAGTGTAAACTCAAGAAATCCAAAAATAAGCTAGATCCAACTAAAATCAAATAATTACCAATATCGCGGGTCAACATGGGATACTTATGCTTTATTTTTCATCTACGAGGGCTTTTTGCTCTTATTTCCCGTTTTATTTATTCTCTTTTTTTTTCTTTTTTTTTCTTTTTGGATAGTGAGTGCGTTTTACGCTCCATCTCACGCCTGTGTTTATGAGGAGTGCACTTCACGCTTCTTCTCGACCCACCACAGGACTCAATTTATTCAACTCAATATCATTTTTTCTTCTTCTTTTTTTTTGAAGCTTGTATACCCCACTTTTTCCCCCAAACTTAGGTTCTTGCCTAATTTTAGCCATCACTATTTATTCTTGTCATTCTTTCATTCAGACTAGCATTATCCTTTAGAATCCCATTATGTATCAATTTAAACTCAATCAATCAACAAGTTGTTTTTATTGTGATATCCTTATTATACCAGTTTTAAACAGAAAAAGACTCAATTCATAACAAGAAATCACATCAAAGCTCTAATGATCAGTACTATACTTGTCTACCCAATTCCAATCTCATCATTAGCCAAAATAAACTGTAACTATCTAACAACTGGAATCATGCAAGATGAACATAGTAACTAACTATTATTTTTGATTTTATTTTTTTCATTTTTTTTTGTTATAAATAAAAACTATTATGCAACTACTCTAGTATGCAAACTATTATGCAATTACACTACATGAATGCAAACATAAATAAACCTAAATTATTTAACTCCCCCAAACTTAACAATTATAATGTCCTCATTGTAAAATAAAGCATGAAGTTGGCGAGGACTTCCTTGTAATCATTTAAGCTTGTGGTGATGGTGGCGCTGGCGGCGACGATCATTTTCATATCCATTGAACCTCCAATACCTGCAATGAAGAGAGACAACATGGATTAGAATAAAACTTGGATTCCTATCTACTAAATAAACTAGGAAAGCATATAAATAAATAAAAAATTTGCTGGGTTGCCTCCCAGTTAGCGCTTGAATTATAGTCTTTCAGCCTGACTTTGTCTGGTCAACGCTATCCAATTCCTTTTCAAAAGTTGAGGAACCCTCCATCCATCGGAAATAATGTAGCTTTTGGTAGGTTCCCATTTGTGATAGCCATTTCATTAAAGTCACCTAGCATGCTCTGATTTGGTATAATCTCCATGAAGAAGGGCAAATAACTAGGTGTTATCTCCATTGTGGTTGTGATCATATTTGGGCATGAAAGTGTGTCAAACACAATGGGCTCTTCGTCTATCTTCTCTTTCTCGTCCCACCACGGCTTCCTTGTTGCCCTAGCTCTTATGTCATAAAGAGCTTCATGGACATACTTATGACTACCTAGCAGGCATGGTTTTGCAAATCTAACTTAGGATCCTTGAACTTTGGTGGAGAAGGAAATTGGGGCACTAATAACATCAGCTCATCCTTGTTAGTACTTATAGTTAGTTCTTCATCGACCTTGTTGTCATTATCCCCATTTGTCTCTTTTCCAACATCTTATGGATCATCCAGTTGTAGATTTTGCTCGGGCACTTCATCAATCTCGGAATTCTCATCATAACACCAATTGTTTCGAGGAAGGTTGCTTCTGGCTTTGGTCATTGGCTCTATCTCGATCCGTAAGATTTTGAATTGACCTCGCTTGATTACTCATCTTCTCCTCATTTTTCGCTTCTGAACTTGGAAAACAATTCCTCCAACCTTGAATTATCATCTCTTGTGACCATTGGAGGTGGACGTGAAAATTTCGGTGTGTATGATGGATTTAGAGCGTAATGTTGGTCTTCATAAGTATCGCTCCATGATGAATCCGGGTGATACCCCCAAACTTGATGATAATTATCATATGCATCTTGATTGAGGTAATTACCACCATCTTGTCTGAAGCCCAAGATTGATGGTGCATTGATTACTCGGGTGATTGCCAGCACAATAGTCACAAATAACTACAATCCTTCGACTCATTTGGGCTGCAAAAATGTCCAACTTCCTTGAAAGTTCTTCAATCTGTGCTGACATTGCGAAAAGTGTCGCGAGTCTGTCAATCTCCGCTCCCCTTGGCTGAGTCATTCTTGCCATCCTTCAACTCCGTTAGGCTGTGATAACCTCCAACGTCTTCGAAGTTACCTCAATTTGTATTGGCTCTATAGAAGATGTATTAAGTCCATCAATCCATGTTTCCCTTGGTTGAGTCATGTTCGTGTATGGCCATTGATACGTAAAGTCATCCATGGTACCTGAAAAGAGAGAAATATAAGAAGAGAATTAAAAATAAAAATAAAAATGTTTAAATTAAGACTAATTTGATTGAAATTAATATTGGCAAAGAGATATTAAACTAATTCCCCGGCAACGGCGCCAAAAACTTGTTGGGTAAAATCTAATTACGCACAACACGCAAGTATACGTGGTCAATAAGTAATAAAGTGAAAGTAGAGTATCGTTCCCACAAGGAATTGTTTAATAAAAATCACCAAGTACTAACCCATAACCAACTCAATCTTATTTAAACGAATGAATTTCAATTTATAAGTAAACTAATTCTAATTACCACTAGTTAAATTAAGATAACGAAGATTTAAGATCACAACTTCACTTATTACTTCATTTAAGTTAACACACTTCTCATCAATTATTCTCTATCTGAATTGTTAATCAAGAACACTAAAGCAGATAAAACCACCTCTCGATGCATAATACCCATATTAACGTCAATCCACAATTAAGATAAAAATTCGTTAAACACCTTAATCAACTAACCCACTATATCTCTATGTGAATTACAATTAAAGAAGGTTGAAGAATAAGTTCTCTATCCGATTACATGTGATGTTAAGCATATCTCTACCTTAACAATAATCAAAAATCTGCTATTGACAAAATTCATGACACATGCTATCATGATAAGATCTAAATCAATACTTCATCTCTCGAGTTCATATAGATTATCACGGTAATTGATGGCCAATCAATTAAACAATTAAGTCCAGATCACAATAGACAATCCTCAAAATAGAATATAATAATTGATAGCGAAACATATTAAAATAAACTACACAATAAGATCCATTGTAATCTCAAACAAAGAATTAGTTCATGATTATTGAATTAAAACTAAGAATCCACAATTGAATACACATTGAAAGATAAAAATAAGAGTAGAGTAAAGAATAAATACATTTGTCAACAAATCTCCATCTTCCTCAAGCTCCCCGCTCTTGATCTTGATGGTCTTCAAGTTGCTTCAATCTCCAAATCTAATTAGAACTAGTGTTTTGATCTAATTTACTCTAATCTAATCTAATTGAATCCTTTCTCTAGTCTCTCATGTCCTCTAATCCTTGTGATTCTCCTCCTTTTATAAGTCTCTTTATATGTCTTTTAAGTCCTCTTGAAAGTTCTCTTGGAAGTCCTTGTGTCAATCGAATCGAAACAATCCTTTCCAGACTCAAATTGGACCAAAATTTGCATTTTTCGCGCATTTTCTGGGCTACCCCCACCCCGGCGGGGGTCTATGCTTGTTTTGGGCCCGCCCCGGTGGGCTAGGGGCCTACTTTGTACCATGTATGCCCACCCCGGCGACGGTTTTGTGAAGGAAAAGTTTTTGCTCTGATGTCTTTTGGGAAAAAGGCCATAACTTTTGATCCAGCAAGAGTTACGAGGTCTGTCACCAATCAAATCGAAGATATCGATGAGATCTACAACTTTCATTCTTTGAGAATTGAGAAATAACGAACGGATGAAGGTCGAAATTGGGCTGGAAGCGACTGCTGTGCAAATGGTCATCCAAAACAGTGACGTTCGATGTCCGTTGGTACAAATGTCATAACTCTTGCATCCGAACTCCGATTGGAATGATTCAAGATGTTCCGGAAAGCAAAGAAGAAGCTCTACAATGTAATCCAAGTTCTAAACCAAGAACATGAAATAAGCATAAAAGCCCAAACGATGTCTGAATTGATTTTCTTTGCGTTTTCATACCAATTCTTTGGGATTTCAACTCCCAAGCATATAATCTACAAAACGAACACAAAATGCATGAAAAGTAACTAAGAAACATAAGATTAAGCAAATAATTCAACTAAAAGATACCGGATAATAGGTATAAAACCTACTTATCAAAAACTTGTTGGTGTAAATCAATACGCTTAAAAACACGCAAGTGCACGTGGTCAACAAGTAATATAGTAGTGAATAAAGTATCGTTCCCACGAGGACAAAATATCAAGAATCTTAACTTCACAATTATCAATTTTGTATTAACCCTAATTTTATTAAACTAATCAATTCGATGGTTTTTAAAACAAATAAAAAAATGAATAAATAATTAAATTATCACAAAATAGTCACCAATAACGAAATCCAGAATTTCAAACAATTAATGGAGAATTAGACTTATGATTTCACCCTGAGCTTCACCGATTTTCAAACCTTTATCCCAACTCAATTCAATATTCCAGTTTATTAATCAAGAACACGAACGTAGTAAGAGCCACCTCTCGATGCACTAATACCATATTAACATCAATCCACAATTAAGATAGAAATCCGTTAAACACCTAAATTAACCAACTCACTATATCTCTATGTGAACTGGAATCAAAAAGGTTGAAGTTTAAGCTCTCTATATGATTACATGCGATGTCAAGCGTATCTCTACCTTAACAATAATCACAAATATGCTATTGACATAATTCATGACACATGCTATCTTAACTAGGTCTAGATTCGAATCTCCTCTCTCGAATCCTTTCAAATCCACTAAGAACTGTTGATCAGGCAATTCATAAATTCACGCACAAATTAACATAGATAAACTAAAAATATATTATTGAATTAAAAATCAAAGTTACAGAATCATCGTTACGCCCAAAGATCCATCACAAGTCTAATAAGTAAATTAGTTCATAACGAATAAATTAAAAACTGAATAATTTGTTGAAAACATCATCCCAATTACAAATAGATGAAATAGAAGAAGAATTATGGAAAACCCCTTCACGTAGCCTCGATTTGCAAACCGTCGTGACAATCTCAAAATTACTCCTCCAACGCTCGCTTCTTCAATCCTTGAAATCGCTTCTTGAATTCTTCCTTTTTTTTTTTTATAAGATTGTTGTTGTTCTAAGTACAAGCAAGCCCCCCCACATGCTCGTTGGATGATCCTTTTATTAGAGTCCAAACACACCAGATAAAACCCACAAAACCGAGCCCCAACAGAAGTTGAAACCAAACAGAAAGTTGTTGAACGGACTCACGCCGTTCCTACGGGGTACATGTAAAAAGGCCCTCCCACGGCAGCATGGCCACTGACTTCAAAATTCCAAGGCTCTAATTTTTTTTAAGTTTTGCTCTAAAAAGACCGCCTTTCCATACCAATTGCATCCATGACCACCCTACACATAAAATATCATGAAATGAGTAAAAACGAACACAAAACATGAAAATAACTACGAAATTAAACTTGAAATGAATATCGATTCGTGTATATAAAATCCACTTATCAAAATCCCCCAAACTTAAACTGTGATAGTCCCCGAGCACAAAACAACTACATGCAATACAATGAATGCAATAACAATCTAAATGCCTAAAAATCCAACAACATCGCATAACTAACTTATTCCATCGGCATCAGAGAAAACAAGCAACTGTACAGTACGAATTATCAAACCCATTCCACAATTACGTATGAATTCTCAATTCTTGAACAACTATTACTGGTATAGCGTGCGTGTGTGATCAACATCTAAGATAACTGATATGAACCCAAATTCAATACATAAACAACTTCTTAGTAGGAATTATACAAAGGCAAACTAAAAAAATCAAAAGATAGTAACGATTCAACTAAAATTAAACTTAACCAAATTTACGGGTACATGCAGGATACTTATACTTTCTCTTCTTCTTTTCTTTTTTCTATACGGGGGCTTTTTGCACTTTTCCCGTTTTATTCTTATATCTCTTTTTTTTCATAGA
The DNA here is from genome assembly GCA_020205605.1 of Panax ginseng. Taxonomy (NCBI): domain Eukaryota; kingdom Viridiplantae; phylum Streptophyta; class Magnoliopsida; order Apiales; family Araliaceae; genus Panax; species Panax ginseng. The sequence goes on along the minus strand of CM035136.1, from coordinate 81,715,977 downwards.
TGGTTGGTGAGTGCGTTTTACGGTCCATCTCACGCTTGTGTTCATGGGGAGTGCTTCACCTCAACCCACCACAAGACTCAACATATTACTTTTTTTAAAAAACTGATATATCCCGCATATATCCCCCCAAACTTAGGTTCTTGCCTAATTTAAGCCTTCACTGCCTATCCCTATCATTTTCTGGTTCACGCTAGCACTATCCTTTAGAAACCCTTTATGTATCAATTTGAACTAACCGGTCAACAAAGAAGTTATTAGTGCTACCCTTTGTATAACAGTTTCAAACAAGTCCAAGAATCGATTCATAACAGTAATTACATCACAGTTCTAATAATCCATACTATATTGGTTAACTTGTTCATAATCTCATCATTGGCCAGAATAACATGTAAAATGCAACACCATTGGACATATGCAAACTAACTATTTAACTACAATTTTTTATTTATTTTTTTTAGATACAATATGAAAACAATGCAAATACCTCATGCAAAATCCTAACTACTATGCAAAATAAAAATTTTTAAAAAAAATGCATGCATGCAACTAAACAAATAACTCCCCCAAACTGAAATAAGATAATGCCCTCATTGGATAAAAATAAAATGCAAGAGGACTTCCCTGGAATTGTCTAAGTCTGGGGTGGTGGTTGGTGCTCTTCCTCATTAGAATCACTAGGAGGAAATCGAGGTAAAGGACCGGGTTGTTGATACGGAAATTGGGTCGCCGGGTTAAAACTCTGAAGTGTTGTGTTGAATGAGGCGAAAGACGCGTTCATTGCATCGAACATATGATCGGGCGGCGCAATCGCCTCATTTCCTATTACGCCTATTATTATGCGATTCATTTGATTCGAACTCAAGGAACCGAGTACTAGAAAATGCCTCACCATGGGACCTTTCGGTTCCTTGATCTCCCATTGTTTCATCCTCATCTCCCGAGGTATCGCTTGCAGATCAACTTCGCCTTCCGACGCCGATGGAAAAATAAAGCCTGCACCCGTGGATGTGACTCGCCTCCGTGCCACCATCAAATACCGCGCAATCAATCTCGAATCAAGCAAAGCAAGCGGCGGTTGAGTGGGCTCATCATCGTAATATAACGCACTCAAGACAACGCACAAACGCACAAATCGCTGAAGGTGGGGCAATCCGCTCAAAAATTTTCCGTAAAGACCGACGGATGGAGAAATTAATGATGGCCCTGACGCCGATATGGAAATCTTGCACAATGGCGTATAACAAGAACGCCTTCTTTTAGTGACGTCCAAAGTGTGTTGGGATGGAAGCAATTTTGCACATAAAAATGCGTACTCATATCTTTCCATACAAGCTCAAGTCCTTGCTATTAAACACCGCTCCGCCTTCCCCGCCTTTGGTCCAAGATGTGCCCTACTTTGTCATATTTGTAATAACCTCCTCATAATCCGGGTCAAAATCCCTTAGTTGGGCATACTGACAATGGTGTGGCACCCGCATTTGATAATACACATTAATAGCGTCATCACTGAATGGAACCATCCGACCCCGCACAAACGCTTTGAAAGGAGCTTTTATCTTCTAAGCGTCAGATAGAATTCTTTGACGAGGTTGACCACGGGGTAAATTTTGATGTTCGGTGAATTTAAGCCACCCTTTACATGAATTTGGGACATCATCTCCCCATCATTGCCCTTGGGGCCAAGCCACGCTCGTGTAAGTGCCTTAGATTGCATGTACTCAGAACGGCCACACGGCCATGCACTCACAAATTTTCGGTGGTCATACGTGGTTCAAGGTGGAGCGGCGCTTGAACTCGCCCCCCATTGGCGTTTGGGTGTTGGTTGAGATGCCATTGCATTTCAGCAGTGAACTCTTGCTAGTAACCACTTCCTCTCCCAAAAATTTGGTTCACTAATCATCAAACACTTTGTGTGCACAAATGCCCTTGGTCTTCCCCCAAACTTAGGTTGTTTCTATGGAATGTCAAATGGAGAGAAGATGAAAACGCACAGGGAATGCAACTTACTTTCAATTGTGTTATATGTTCCCCAATTTCGTGAAGAAGTCGAAATTTGTGGTGATGAAGATTGGAGGTATGGGTTAGGGTTTATATAGAGGTGATGTAGGGTAGAGAAAGTGGTGGACGTGATTGAAGTCGTGTGGAAGACGTGGGGTAGAAGGTGGGTAAACTGATTTAGGTAGTGGTAGTGGTGGTAGTATTTTTTTAGGGTCGTGGGTTTGTTGAGGAGAGGAAGGCAAAAATAGCAGCAGGTTTTGAGTGAGGGGGAAGTGGTTAGGGCGTGCCATTTAAAAGAACACGCCCTTGCCAGATTAGGACCTCATTTTGCTAAAAGGTTAGGGACAAAAGTCTCATTCCTGGCCGGCATAATTTAATCGCTAAACTTTTTGGTCAAAAAATTTTGAGATGGAAAATTTTCCGATATTCCTCCATCAAGTAGGCATTGTTGCTCGAGTAATGTTAGACCTCTCCCCAAACCAAAAACAAGCAATACGTTAGATAAATGATGACTTGGAGTTTGATGAGATTTTTAGTACTTTTCGTAGATTTTAGCAAAATTTAGTAATTGACAAGTCCTAACTACTCGCTTCATAAACTATATCCTAACAAATTAAACGTGAACTATGAAAATAAAGAAAGGTTGGGTTGCTCCCAATTAGCGCTTGATTTTAAGTCGTCAAACCGACGACTACTCCCTTTTCATTGTGTATCTGCGAGGATGAAGTTGTCGACGTCCCAATTCGACTTGCCTCCCCAGTAGTGTTTTATCCGTTGACCATTGACTTTGAACGTTTCTAGCAGATTACGACTGTAGAGTTCAACGGCGCCATGAGGAAATACTCGTTTTATAGTAAGTGGTCCCGACCATCTCGACTTAAGCTTTCTGGGGAACAAACACAGCCGTGAATTGAATAAGAGGACTGCTTGACCCGGCTCGAATGTTCGTTGCACAATTTTTTGGTCGTGCCATCTTTTAACTTTTTCTTTGTATAACTTGGCATTCTCGTAGCTTGGAGGCGTAATTGCCGAGCTCATTTAGTTGGAGTAGCCTCTTTCTCCTACCGCGGCTTGATCAAAATTCGGTTTCAGATTGCTTAATAAGCCTTGTGATGTAGCTCCACCCGGTAAGTGACATGCCTTTCCATACAAGAGTTGATACTACGACATCCCGATTGGTGTGTTTTGTATGCGCTTCTAAGACGCCCATAATGCGTTGTCCAATCGAAGTGACCAATCTTTCCGACTCAGATTTACAACTTTCTCCAATATCCGCTTAACTTCTCTATTCGATACCTCGGCTTGCCCATTAGTTTGAGGGTGATACGTTGTAGCCACCTTGTGATTGACCCCATACTTAGCCAAAAGAGCTGTAAACGACTTATTGCAGAAGTGACTGCCTTCATCACTGATTATTGCTCTTGGCGTGCCAAACCTTGTGAAAATGTTTTTTTCAGAAAACTTGAGGACCACCTTGGCATCATTAGATGGTAATGCCGCAGCCTTCAACCCATTTTCGACACGTAATCCATCGCGAAAGCGTAATATACCGATTGCTTCAAAGACGACGTGAATGGTCCCATGAAATCGATGCCCCATACATCAAAGATTTCCACTTCAAGATTTGTTTGTAGGGGCATCTCATTCCGTTTTGATATGTTTCCCACCCTTTTGGCATCGATCACATGTTTTCACAAATTGGTGGGCGCCTTTGAACACCGTAGCCAATAAAACCCGGATTGAAGAACTTTCGTCGTGGTGCGCCACTCCCGTAATGTCCACCGTGATGCCAATGAATGGCATTCTTGTAATATGCTATGGACTTCACTATATGGGATACATCGTCAATCATCTTATCAAGCACATTGTTTGAATAAGTACTATTCATCCCACATGTACCACTTGACATCATGCGTAAACTTTTTTCTCGTTGTCGCAGTGAGATCCGGTGGGAGCATCTTGTTTACCACATATTCGCTAAGTCTCGCATACCACGAAAATTCGTGATTCAACCCAAATAATCGCTTCATCCGGAATGTCTCGTTGATCACGATCTATCTTCATCCTTTATCTCCTGAGTTTCGGCCTTGACAAATGATCGCAACTTGATTTTCCGTCCCTTTCTATCTTTAATATCTAAATCAAATTTTGAAGTAGGAGAATCCATCTGATAAGGCGTGGCTTTTTGCATCTTTTTTCGCTATTAAGCACCGAATAGCCGAATGGTCCGTGTAGACTATTACCTTAGTCCCGATCAAATAAGCCCTAATTTGTCGAACGCGTATACCATCGCAAGCAATTCCTTTTCCGTAGTAGTGTAGTTCATTTGAGTCTCTATGAGTGTTTTTTTTTGCATAATATATGGCGTGAAACACTTTATCTTGTCTTTGGCCCAAAAAAATACCCCAACCACGTAGTCGCTTGCATCACACATAAGTTGAATAACATTTTCCAAATTCATGCGACTATCACGGGGATGTAGTTAATTTCTTCTTCAACAATTCAAACGCGGACTTGCATTTCGCAAGAAAGCTAAAGTCGTGATCCTTCTCTAAAAGACCGCATAGAGGTTTTGCAATCTTAGAGAAGTCTTTTATGAATCTCCTAGAGAACCCAAAGATGCCCCGTAAAACTACAAATACCTTTAATCCGAGCTCTATGGAGGTAATTTCTCGATCGTGTCAACTTTGCCTTGTCCACCTCCAACCCTTGAGCCTACACCTTATGTCCCAAAATTATGCCCTCTTAAACCATGAAGTGGCATTTTTCCCAATTCAAAGATGAGGTTCAGATCCTACAACACCGCAATACCATGACCAGATTCTCTAAGCAAGTGTCAAAAGTGTTTCCATAAACCGAGAAATCGTCCATGAAGATTCAACGTTCTTCTCCACCATATCCGAGAAAATAGCCATCATACATCACCGAAAGTTGTTTGCGGTGCATTGACAATCCGAATGACATTCTCCGAATGCAAAGGTGCCGTAAGGGCAAGTGAATGTTGTCTTTTCTTGATCCTCGTGAGAGAGATAGCAATCTGATTATATCCCGAATATCCATCCAATAAGCAAAAAACTCATGTCCCAATAACTGCCTAACATTTGATCGATAAAAGGTAGCGGAAATGATCCTTCCGGTTGCCTTATTCAATCTCCTCAGTAATCAATGCACACCCTCCAACCTCACATCGCCCTTGTTGGAATTAACTCGTTGTCCTCATTCTCAATTACCGCATTCCCCTTTCTTAGGCACACAATGAATCGGACTTACCCATTTATCGCTTTTAAATTGGGTATATGACATCCACATCCAATAACTTCGTAATTTCCTTCTTGACCACTTCCTTCATGATTGGGTTAAGTCGACGTTGATGCTCCACCGATGGACTTGCATCATCCTCCATCGTAATCTTGTGCATGCAAAATGATGGGCTAATGCCTTTTATATCCGCTGATCATCCATCCAATCGCCGATTTGTGATCCCTAAGCACTCTCAAGAACTTTTCTTCCCGCAATTGTTATGCAATAGAAATAATTACTGTGTAAAGAATTTAAATCACCTAAATACGCATACCGAGATGTTTAGGGAGTGGCTTAAGTTCCAATGTCGGTGGCTCCTCCAATGATGGTTTCAATTTTTCTGCAACTGTCTTCTCGGTGTGCAAAGGTTCAACCGGTGCTCTGAATCGGCTAACTCGTGGTAATGAGTCTAACACCTGTAATAAGTCCACAAATTCTGGGTCATCTTTTTCCTCATTCCCCAGTAAGGTTGTTTCTAATGGATCGTTGATCAAACTCTTTCCCATATCTTCGCTGGTAATTTTCTCAATTAAATCCATTTGATTACACTCTTCCTCGTCCGTGGGGTATTTCATGGCCTTGAACACATTGAATTTTACTTCTTGATCTTAGACCCTCATTGTAAGTTCTCCTTTTTGCACGTCTATGAGTGTCCTTCCCGTGGCCAAGAAAGGTCTCCCTAGGATGATCGGGATGTTCTTATCTTCATCGAAATCCAGTATGATAAAATCCGCAGGAAATATAAACTTATCAACTTTTACCAAAATGTCCTCTACGATGCCTCTCGGATATGTGACTGACCTATCCACCAACTGCAATGAAATATTCATAGGCTTTGGCGCGGGCAAACCCAATTCTGAATATACTGATAATGGCATCAAGTTTATACTCGCCCCCAAATCACATTAGCACTTGTTAAACGACATCTTCCCGATCGTGCACGGGATAGTAAAGCTCCTCGGGTCTTTGAGTTTTGGTGGAAGCTTTTTTCGTAACAATCGCACTACACCTCCGTTAGTGCCAATTGTTTCAAGTCTTCCCATTTCTTCTTCCTAGACAAAATCCCTTCATAAACTTCGCATAACTCGGCATTTGTTCTAGGGCCTCTGCGAATGGGATATTAATCTGGAGTTTCTTGAACACATCTAAAAACTTTGCGAACTGCTTATCTGATTTCTGTTTTTGGACCCTCTGCTGAAATGGCGGTGGAGGAAAAATAATTGGCTCACTGTTTAGCTTGGGTTCCTCGGTTTTGTTCCCCTCTACTGCGTCACTGTCATCAACTTTTTCCTCTGGAGTTGCTGAATTTTCTGCACTATTCCCACCGAGGTGTTTTCCACATCTCAACATAACTGCTTGACATTGTTCATGATTACCCTTCGGATTTCTTTCGGTGTCGCTAGGTAATGTTCCTTGTGGTCTATTATTCAATGCCAATGCAATTTGACCTATCTGATTCTCTATATTTTTGATAGCAATAGCTTGATTCTTCATAGCCAAATCGTTGCTAGTCATGTACCTTGCCCATGATTCCTCCCCATCGGATTTCCTATCCTACTGTTGAATCTGTTGTGGATGACTATGAAAACCAAGGGGATATGATGGTCGTGGAGCTTGAGTTTGCTGATTATTGCTCCATGAGAGGTTTGGGTTATTCCTATTCCCCTGGTTGTAGGTGTTTTGGTAGGTATTTTGTGGAATTCTGTTGTAGTTGCCTATGAACTGAACGGATGCTGGATTTATTGCACACTGCTCTGTCAGATGATCACACGCACACAATTCACATACTACCATAACCTGCTGAACTTGTTGAACTTGAGCCCCTGCTAACGTATTCACCCTCTCATTCATCATATCAAACTTCATGGATAGTGCAGAAAGAGTTGCTTGTGTAGTTGTTACTCCATCTAATTCCAAGATCCCACCTTTTTTGTTCAGGTGGTTCTTCTTTGTGGGCCTTTGGTAGTTATTTGCCGACATTATTTCTATCAAATTGTAGGCTTCCTCGTAACTCTTTGCCATGAATGCACAGCCCGATGCCGCATCAATGCTAGTTCTGACATTTCCATGTAGCCCGTTATAGAAGGTGTTCATTTGTAGCCACTTGGGCAATCCATGATGTGGGCACTTTCTGAGTAATTCCTTGTATCTCTCCCATGCCTCATACAGTGACTCTCCATTCTGCTGCTCAAACATTGTGATGTCATTCCTCATTTTTGCACTATTCGCCGGTGGGAAAAATTTGGCAAGAAATTTTTGAGCCAAATCCTCCCACGTAGTGATCAAACCCGGTGGCAGAGAGTGTAACCAACTCTTCGCCTTGTCCCGTAAAGTGAATGGGAACAAGCGAAGTCTCACTGCCTCATCCGACACCCCGTTGTACTTGAACGTGTCGCACATTTCCAGAAAACTGATCAAATGCTCATTCGGATCGTTGTTTGCCATTCCCCCAAACTGACATGAGTTCTGCATCATCTGAATAGTCCCAGGCTTTATTTCAAAAGTGTTCGCGGCTATTGCAGGCCTAGTAATGCTCGACTGCAGATCAGTCACCCTAGGTATGGCAAAATCCCTCAACGCTTTCTGGTCTTCGGCAGCCATCGTTTCTTCTTTATCAGAATTTTCAAATTCGTTCCTCGTTTCCTCAATCCACTTACTCAACTTTTAAAATCATCTGTCAATGTCGTCCTCAAAAGGTAGCAAGTCTGGATGTTTAGATCGTGTTTGCATAAACCAATGTCAAAAACCTGAAATAGAGAAAACAAAAATAAAAATCTTTAAGTAAAACTAGACTAATTAAACTGATATTGTAAAAACAAATATTAAAATCTCGGCTAAATTGTTCCCCGGCAACGGTGCCAAAAACTTGTTAGTGTAAATCAATACGCTTAAAAACACGCAAGTGCACGTGGTCAACAAGTAATATAGTAGTGAATAAAGTATCGTTCCCACGAGGACAAAATATCAAGAATCTTAACTTCACAATTATTAATTTTGTATTAACCCTAATTTTATTAAACTAATCAATTCGATGGTTTTTAAAACAAATAAAAAAAATGAATAAATAATTAAATTATCACAAAACAGTCACCAATAACGAAATCCGGAATTTCAAACAATTAATGGAGAATTAGACTTATGATTTCACCTTGAGCTTCACTCTAATTTTCAAACCTTTATTCCAACTCAATTCAATATTCTAGTTTATTAATCAAGAACACGAACGTAGTAAGAGCCACCTCTCGATGCACTAATACCATATTAACATCAATCCACAATTAAGATAGAAATCCGTTAAACACTTAAATTAACCAACTCATATCTCTATGTGAACTGGAATCAAAAAGGTTGAACTTTAAGCTCTCTATACGATTACATGCGATGTCAAGCGTATCTCTACCTTAACAATAATCACAAATATGCTATTGACATAATTCATGACACATGCTATCTTAACTAGGTCTAGATTCGAATCTCCTCTCTCGAATCCTTTCAAATCCACTAAGAACTGTTGATCAGGCAATTCATAAATTCACGCACATATTAACATAGCTAAACTGAAAATATCTTATTAAATTGGAAATCAAAGTTACAGAATCATCGTTACGCCCAAAGATCCATCACAAGTCTAATAAGTAAATTAGTTCATAACGAATAAATTAAAAACTGAATAATTTGTTGAAAACATCATCCCAATTACAAATAGATGAAATAGAAGAAGAATTATGGAAAACACCTTCACGTAGCCTCGATTTGCAACCGTCGTGACAATCTCTGAAAATTACTCCTCCAACGTTCGCTCTTCAATCCTTGAAATCGCTCTTGAATTCTTCCTTTTTTTGTTATAAGATAGTTGTTGTTCTAAGTAGAAGCAAGCCCTCACCTGCTCGTTGGATGATCCTTTTATTAGAGTCCAAATGCACCATTAAAACCCACAAAATCGAGCCCCAATGTTGAAACCAAACAGAAAGTTGTTGAACGGACCCTTACCTCCATAGGGGGTACAGTACAAAAAGGCCTTCCTCCCGTGAGCATGGCCACTGACTTCAAAATTCCAAGGCTCCAATTTTTTTTAATTTTTGCTCCAAAAGACCGCCTTTCCATACCAATTGCATCCATGACCACCCTACACATAAAATATCATGAAACGAGTAAAAACGAACACAGAACATGAAAATAACTACGAAATTAAACTTGAAATGAATATCGATTCGTGTATATAAAATCCACTTATCAATACCCTAAGGGTCTTAAGGAATAAGTCAAAGTATAACTCATCATACACAAGATACTATGATGATCTCAAGTCCAAGGATCACTTGTACTACTATCACTACATGAATTCCTATTGACAGACAACTAAAACTCCATTAGGTATTCCTTAGCGAGCCACGTTCAGTGAACTTATTCTCTAATAAGTACCTACATACTTGCTTTAGTGTCTTCACACAAATGATCATGGGATCAATCATCCTCATCCAATGAGCAAGCAACGTATGTACTAATCTATCCGGATTTACTAATCCCCAATTTAGTAATCCAACGATTGGGAACTATTTTAGTTTTAAGCTTTCTAAGAATTTAGATCTCATTAGAATGATCATCATCATTATTCTAAAAGCATTGCTTAAAACTATGGGTTTATCACATATTATAAAATAGCATCATGTAGATAATTAAAAGCCTTTAATAAATTAATACTTTTTATTAATAAATAAATAAGATTGTTACAAAGTATATGTTTTATCATCAAACATGATTGGCTTGTGTGCATACTACTTTCACTATGATCTGCCGGAAGAAGTCGTCGGACAATGAAGGGTCGGCTCCCGATCCACTCGCACCACTACCTCCAGTGGGTGGGCGTCGCCGAGATCTCGCATCAGGGACTAAGGTGGAAGCTGGGACATGGGGAATGCCCAAAACTCTACCCTTCTGTGGTCCCCTTGTAGCCTGCAGCCAATCCTCTATCTCCTCGTCCGCATGCGTAGACTCATCTGCTGGAGTGTCACCTCTCTGACTGCTCCAGGCCACTGCAAGATCCTCGAACCGTCGTTGAAAAAAAACACATTAGTAGATGATACGCAAAGTATAAAATGAAATAATACAAAAGAATATCCGAATTTTAAATACATACTAAATAAGAGAATTAAATAACTTACAACAATGCGTTCTGCCGCATGTGAGATATAACCACCGTCACCTTTCTTTTGGTGGGCGTGCCACCAAAACTCCAAGCGGGAGGGTGCATGTTTTAAACTCACCTCGAGTCTCTCCCGATACAGGTCGTACGACTGAGACCCAGTGCAGTATGGGAGACGACTCTGCTGTCGGGCAGCTGAACGTTGTGCCAACATCTTCTTAAAGGCCTCGCCATCCCAAATGCTGCACATCTGGTCCCACACCGCAGCAGATATGAAATCTGGCCGGACATCCTTTAGTGTCTGTCCATCAGCCATCTTCGTCTGGGCCTTCTTCTTCTAGTCGTAGACCCACTTGTGCCAATTCATCTCTAGGTATTTGTGCAGAACATTCATGCCATGGGCTTTCTGCCCGTCCTCAAAATGATAATATCTCTGCACATTACAGATTAAGAAGTTTAGTAGACAACATAAATCAAAGAGGTAACAGTATATTCAAATGGAATATAAAACTAGCATATGAATGATTGACATCCTACCCTAAACTCTGCAATAATCACCGACGGCGTGGGGACATCCACATCCGCCCCCACATCATCCACTTCAAGCTTGAGAATCCTGCCAGGCGATCCCAAGCAACGTGTTCCTCATGGCGTGGCGTCAAGGATACTACAATTGAAATTTATACATTTCAAATTACAAAGAATATATAAGAACTAAATACTTTTATGTTATAGTAATACTATAAAGGATTATGAAATTACCTATGAGTCCCAACACGACAAATAAGCGGCGCCTGGGGGGGACTCCCTAGCAAGCCACGTGCTAGTCCCAGCGGAGGCCTACGCCGATCACCTATGTAGTGAAATACATCAATATTTATATAAACGAATATAATGTCAATACAATATAAAAAAATATAATAAGATGTATCCCAACAAAACATGTAATTATACCTGACGATCAGGCCTGATCATCATACGTAGTGGTGTGCGCACCATATGTATGTATACTATCAACTAAAAGAATGCAAACAAAGACATGGTAATTTATATTGAGAAATCATTATATTCGTTTCAAATAGATGTATCTCAATAACATAGATGTATCTCAACCAAAAGTACACATGTTATACTTTCCAAAGTGGACTGAAATTTTATATTAAGTGTTATACTTTCCAACTAGAACACCTCATCTAAAATTCTTCCAATTGCTAGGAATCAAAAACAATCATGGATTATGTTACACTCACGAATAATAAAGTTCTAGAATACACCAGATTCAGCATTAGGCATGCACAAGTAGTAATAATGATGAGCGACAATGAAGAATCATGCATTATTCTTAAGAACAAATAAATAATATGCAACAACTGCAGCACAGGAATGTCAACAGTAAGAATTTTGAATCAGAATGAGCACATGATAGTTTCTCCATACATGCAAATGTGTTGTCACTATCAAGTGATAAATGTAAAGTGTGTCAAGAATAAAATACAGAAATTTAGAGAAGATTACAATGGAACGAACAAGAAAGTCTATTAAAAATTTATATCAGTGTTGTAATTTGATGTATAGCAAAATACTAAGAACGAATGGTATTCTCTATATAGTCCCCGTCAAAACATACATTTATCTGGCTTACCCCTGTTTCTACACACATAGAACTTTTTCTAGCATAACTGCAATAAGTAAAAACCTTCAAATTAATAGAAGTATTATTCTAGCTTGAGCAATATCAGAATCGTCATCTTCGAGTATAAATCATTTATATCGTCAAAGCAAGGTTTTCTCTATTCAGTCTTCAATCTAAAGGTAAAAATATTCTTAATCTTTAGATTTAAAGAAATTGGTTTATTTCTAATCTATATTAATTGATATGCTTGGTTATGAGAGATTGAATGAAATTAGGGAATATGTAGGATTCCGGAGTTATAAGAATGAAATTTCTATAAAGAATATGTATTAATATAAGAAATTTGCGTTTTGAACTTGTGCATAGAACATGTTTGTCAAAAGTCCTATATGGACTGTTTTATTAAAAACCCATGTGATAAGCAAATCCGGGGCTATGTAAGTAGATACATTTATCTTATATGATGATAATTAAAGAGATTGAGGGTACCACTACAAAAAATAGGTCATTTCGACGGACTCGCTGTCAATTAATTACTTCATTCTGTCGACGATAATGAGGTCATCAAATTTAGCAGTCCGTCCTTCACCCTTCCCTGTCGTATGTATGGGTCGTCGCCGACTCCGTCATTCGCTTGGTCGTAAGTTAGTCATTCTCGACGGGTCGGGTCATGACGACAAGAAACCGCTTCAAGAATGATGTATTGGCGACGGCCGTAGCGACGAACAAACCGTCAGTAATGGTTACCACTAAAAAATTAAAAATAGTCATTGCCGACGGCATAGCCGTCGCCTATGACCCTCAACCCCCCGTCGCCAATGAGGTTTTTAAAAAAAAAATTGAATATCAAAATACCCCTGTTCATTTACATATACATAATTATACCTATAATAAACTAAAGAAAAATAAAGAATTCTTCACAAACGCATATCAATAACAATAATAGCTTTTGCTATATCAACCATAAAATATGTAAACAACGTAATGACTTATAAATAAAAGTCGTACGATGTAAATACAAAATGTAATCATAAACAATCAATATAGTTAGATACATATACCGTCAACCTAACTAGATACTAAACTCTAGTCTATACAACTCAAAAGTTGTATAAATATACATATATGAAGGTCAAAATATGAACATAATGGGTACTACAACCCAAGATCAGGAATGTCGTCGGTATCATCATCGCCGCCAGTCCTACTGCCGGTCCCACCTATGGTCCCACCGTCGGTCCCACCTCCGGTCTGACTGCCGATCTCACCCTCAATAGTCTCATCAGCATCAGCCCGGCGGTCATCACTATCTCCACCACGGGCATCGCCCATGCCGCAGCCTCCACCCGCCGAAGTCTCATCAACAAGACCCTACAAAATTAAAATATTAATAACGAATTCGAAAATAGAGCATATTTAAATTAGTTTTGTTTGTGTTCTTCAAGTGTTTTTGAGTGTTGCAAACTGTGCAATAACTCGGTCTCCGTATGTCGGAATCGAGTCCTGTAAGTTGTAACGAGTGTCAGTTACCTACGCGGTGCTATGTGTGTGTTTTCATGGCGTTCAGACGGTCGATGCAGGTTTTGGGCTATTTTTTGGCTTTTTGCCTAAATGTTGTTGAGTTTTACAAATTATACGATAACTCGGTCTCCGTATGTCGGAATCGAGTCCCGTAAGTTGTAACGCGTGTCTATTACCTACGCGGTACTATGTGTGTGTTTGCGTGGTGTTTGGACGGCCGATGCGGATTTTGGGCTCTTTCTCAGCTTTTTGCCTAAGTGTTGGCGAGTTTTGCAAACTGTGCGATAACTCGGTCTCCGTATGTCAAAATCGAGTCTCGTAAGTTCTAACATGTGTCTATTACCTACGCAGTGCTTTGTGTGTGTTTGTGTGGCGTTCGGACGGCCGATACGGGTTTTGAGCTCTTTTTTGGCTTTTTGCCTAAGTGTTGTTGAGTTTTACAAACTGTACGATAACTCGGTCTCCGTATGTTAGAATCGAGTCCCATAAGTTCTAACACGTATCTATTACCTACAGGGTGCTATGTGTGTGTTTGCGTGGTGTTCGGACGGCCGATGCGGGTTTTGGACTCTTTTTTGGCTTTTTGCCTAAGTGTTATTGAGTGTTGCAAACTGTGCGATAACTCGGTCTCTGTATGTCAGAATCGAGTCTCGTAAGTTGTAACACATGTCTATTACTTACGATGTTTTATGTGTGTGTTTGCGTAGCGTTCAGACGGTCGATGCGGGTTTTGGGCTCTTTTTCGGTTTTTTGTCTAAGTGTTGTTGAGTTTTACAAACTGTGCGATAACTTGATCTCCGTATGTTAGAATCAAGTCTCGTAAGTTGTAACACGTGTCTATTACCTACGCAGTGCTATGTGTGTGTTTGCGTGGCGTTCGGACGGCCGATGCGGATTTTGGGCTCTTTTTCGGCTTTTTGCCTAAGTGTTGGCAAGTTTTGCAAACTGTGCGATAACTCGGTCTCCGTATGTCAGAATTGAGTCTCGTAAGTTCTAACATGTGTCTATTACCTACGCGGTGCTTTGTGTGTGTTTGCGTGGCGTTCGGACGGCCGATACGGGTTTTGAACTCTTTTTTGGCTTTTTGTCTAAGTGTTGTTGAGTTTTGCAAACTGTGCGATAACTCAGTCTCTGTATGTCAGAATCGAGTCCTGTAAGTTCTAACACGTGTCTATTACCTACGCGGTGCTATGTGTGTGTCTGCGTGGCATTCGGACGGCCGATACGGGTTTTGGGCTCTTTTTTGGCTTTTTGCCTAAGTGTTGTTGAGTGTTGCAAACTGTGCGATAACTCGGTCTCTGTATGTCAAAATCGAGTCCCATAAGTTGTAACGCATGTCTATTACCTATGCGGTGCTATGTGTGTGTTTGCGTGGCATTCAGACGGTTGATGCGGGTTTTGGGCTCTTTTTCGGCTTTTTGCCTAAGTGTTGTTGAGTTTTGCAAACTGTGCAATAACTCGGTCTCCGTATGTCGGAATTGAGTCCCGTAAGTTGTAACGTGTGTCTATTACCTACGCGGTACTATATGTGTGTTAACATGGCATTTGGACGGCCGATGCGGGTTTTGGGCCCTTTTTCGGCTTTTTGCCTACGTGTTGGCGAGTTTTACAAACTGTGCGATAACTTAGTCTCCGTATGTCAGAATCGAGTCTCGTAAGTTCTAACACGTGTCTATTACCTACGTGGTGCTTTGTGTGTGTTTGCGTGGCGTTCGGACGGCCGATACGGGTTTTGAGCTTTTTTTGGCTTTTTTTGGCTTTTTTGCCTAAGTGTTGTTGAGTTTTGCAAACTGTGCGATAACTCGGTCTTCGTATGTTAGAATCGAGTCCCGTAAGTTCTAACACGTGTCTATTACCTATGCGGTGCTATGTGTGTGTCTGCGTGGCGTTCGGACGACCGATGCGGGTTTTGGGCTCTTTTTCGGCTTTTTGCCTAAGTGTTGTTGAGTGTTGCAAACTATGCGATAACTCGGTCTCCATATGTCGGAATTGAGTCCCATAAGTTGTAACGCGTGTCTATTACCTACGCGGTGCTATGTGTGTTTTTGCGTGGCGTTCAGATGGCCGATGCGGGTTTTGGGCTCTTTTTTGGCTTTTTGCCTAAGTGTTGTTGAGTTTTGTAAACTGTGCGATAATGCGGTCTCCGTATGTCAGAATCGAGTCCCGTAAGTTGTAACGTGTGTCTATTACCTACGCGGTACTATGTGTGTGTTTGTGTGGCGTTCGGACAGCTGATGCAGGTTTTGGGCTCTTTTTCGGCTTTTTGTCTAAGTATTCGCGAGTTTTACAAACTGTGCGATAACTCGGTCTCCGTATGTCAGAATCGAGTCCCGTAAGTTCTAACACATGTCTATTACCTACGCGGTGCTTTGTGTGTGTTTGCGTGGCGTTCGGACGGTCGATACGGGTTTTGAGCTCTTTTTTGGCTTTTTGCCTAAGTGTTGTTGAGTTTTGCAAACTGTGCGATAACTCGATCTCCGTATGTCAGAATTGAGTCCCGTAAGTTCTAACACGTGTCTATTACCTACGCAGTGCTATGTGTGTGTTTACGTGGCGTTCGGACGGCCGATGTGGGTTTTGGGCTCTTTTTCGGCTTTTTTCCTAAGTGTTGTTGAGTGTTGCAAATTATGGGATAACTCGGTCTCCGTATGTCAGAATCGAGTCCCGTAAGTTGTAACGCGTGTCTATTACCTACGCGGTGATATATGTGTGTTTGCGTGGTGTTCAGACGGCCGATGTGGGTTTTGGGCTCTTTTTTGGCTTTTTGCCTAAATGTTGTTGAGTTTTGCAAACTGTGCGATAACTCGGTCTTTGTATGTCGGAATCGAGTCCCGTAAGTTGTAACGCGGGTCTATTAACTACGTGGTACTATGTGTGTGTTTGCGTGGCGTTCGGACGGCCGATGCGGGTTTTGGGCTCTTTTTCGGCTTTTTGCCTAAGTGTTGGCGAGTTTTGTAAACTGTGTGATAACTCGATCTCTGTATGTTGGAATCGAGTCCTGTAAGTTCTAACACGTTTCTATGTGTGTGTTTGCATGGCGTTCAGACGGCCGATGAGGGTTTTGGGCTCTTTTTCAGCTTTTTGCCTAAGTATTGGCGAGTTTTGCAAACTGTGCGATAACTCGGTCTCCGTATGTCGGAATCGAGTTCCGTAAGTTCTAAAATGTGTCTATTACCTACGCGGTGCTTTGTGTGTGTTTGCGTGGCGTTCAGACGGCCGATACGGGTTTTGAGCTCTTTTTTGGCTTTTTGCCTAAGTGTTGTTGAGTTTTGCAAACTGTGCGATAACTCGGTCTCCGTATGTCGGAATCGAGTCCCGTAAGTTCTAACACGTGTTTATTATCTATGTGGTGCTATGTGTGTGTTTGCGTGGCATAGCAATATAATTACAAATTATAATTATAAATTACATAAATTAAATAAAGAAATATAGAATTTAATTATTTTTACCTGTCGAATATATGATAGGAAGATGTTGGCCAAGACAACTGCACATACACGGATGGCCTCCTCCGCATTACACCCATGAGGAATTAACTTGGCTACAATGTAGGATCTATAGAGCCGTGGACAACCTCCTGAGCCAGCTGGTAGATCTGATCGCGTGATGGTGCGCTTGACTGCACAACACCACTCGCCATGCACCCCTCTATGATCCGCCGGAAGAAGTCATCGGATAATGAAGGGCCGGCACCTGATCCACTCACACCACTACCTCCAATGGGTGGGCGCCGCCAAGATCTCTTAGCAGGGACTAGGGTGTAAGCTGGGACATGGGGAATGCCCACAACTCTACCCTTCTTCTGGCCCCCCACAGAGCCTCAGCAGCAGTCCCCCTATCTCCTCATCGGCATGCATAGACTCGTATACTGGAGTGTCACCTCTCTGGCTTCTTCGGGCCACTGCAAGATCCTCGAACCGTCGCTGAAAAAAAACACATTAGTAGATGATACGCAAAGAATAAAAAGAAATAATACAAAAGAATATCCAAATTTTAAATATATACTAAATAAGATAATTACAAAACTTACAGCAATGCGTTCTGCCTCAGGTGAGATATAACCACCGTCACCTTTCTTTTGGTGGGCGTGCCACCAAAACTCCAAGCAGGAGGGTGCATGCTTTAAACTCACCTCGAGTCTCTCTCTCAAGACAGTCGACGACCGAGACCCCAGCAAGATATGGGAGACGACTACGCCGGGCAATTAACGCCAGCCGACATCTTCTTGAAGGCCTCGCCGTCCCAAATGTTGCACATCTGGTCCCACACTGCAGCAGATATGAAATCTAGCCGGACATCCTTAAGTGTCTGTCCATCAGCCATCTTCGTCTGGGCCTTCTTCTTCCAGTCGTAGACCCACTTGTGCCAATTCATCTCTAGGTATCTGTGCAGAATAGTCATGCCATGGGCTTCCCGTCTGATCCTCAAAACGATAATATCTACGCACATTACACATTAAGAAGCTTAAGAGACAACATAAATCAAAGAGGTAACAAAGATATTCAAATGGAATATAAAACTAGCATATGAATGATTAACATCTTACCCTAAACTCAAAGAATAATCACCATGCGGTAGTGCGGTCATCCACATCCGCCCACCTCATCCACAAGCTTGAGAATTGGTCATGGACGATCCCAAGCAATGTGTTCCTTGGCGTGGCGCCAAGGATACTACAATTGAAATTAATACATTGCAAATTACAAAGAATATATAAGAACTAAATACTTATGTTATAGAAATACTATATAGGATTATGAAATTAATTACCTATGAGTCCCAACACGATATATAAGCTATACTGTGGGGATTCCCTAGCAAGCCACCACGTTTAGTCCTCATGAGGCCTCACGCCGATCACCTATGTAGTGAAATACATCAATATTTATATAAACGAATATAATGTCAATATAATTATACATGACGATCCTACCGATCATCACGCTGTAGAATCGCCATCACCCCACGACCTGCATGCCCACCACGATCGCCATGTGGTGTGCGCGCCATATGTATGTATACTGTCAAATAATAAAAAAAATATTATTAAACATTCGTAAATACTATATTTGAGCACAATAACAAAGAGGATAACATACAAATACAACTAAAAGAATGCAACATAAATAGTAACCTAAAAGGATACATCATAAATAGTAACACCTTTAGTAGATTAATATAAGTTGAAGATAATGATTGCACTACTACAAACTATTACATTTGAATATAACTAAAAGGACACAATTAAAGAGTACATACTCCTAATCCTTTATATCGTCAAAGCCATCAATATCATAATCATCATCTTCGAGCAATAGATCTTCACTATCGTTGCCATCACCATCTTCGTCGTCCTCAACGATTTCTTCAATTATATCTACCTCCTCAACAACATCGTCTTCACTTTCGACAATGACAACATCATCTTCTTCATCACTAAACTCACTAATAATTGTTACATCAGCAGGTGTGACACTAGTAGACTCGACTTGTAAAGGTTCATCATCTGGACGAGGAGTTGTGCCTTGAAAACCACGCGCATTTGGTGGTTATAACAACATGCCATGGGCTTGCAGGGTCTTAACACTCGCGCAGAAGTACACACTCGTGTTACTTGACTTGCTTAAAATAAAAGGCTCGTCCATACCACTCATCGGCCTTAGTTTTGACTTAACGTTAATAGCGGTCAATTCATCCCCGATTTTTTATCTACTTTAACTCCATTCTCAACATCAAACCAATGACAATTGAAGCAAACTAATTCTTTATGACCCCAATATTTGAGCACGACAACTTCTAGCAATCGTCCATACCAGTCATCCCAAATGTTATCGTAGCAGTTACCTTTCACCACAACACCAGAATCAGAAGAAGCAACTTCCCCAATATCGTAACACTTAAATCAGAATCGTTGACAATGCAAAGATGTATAAGTATCACAGATCTTTCGTATTATCACTATAAGATTTAGCCGATTGTCAGCTAACTCATCTGTGAGGACCTAATGTACATTAACACAACATATTCTAAAGTTAATTATGCCATAAGAATAAATCTATGATTGTATATTCATTGAACTTATAAGGTTAGACTTACATGATCTTTAAACCATTGCACAAATTCTCCATTTCTCAAATTTTGTAAATCCCCGTCTGATATACTCGGATTCGCTTCACGTACTTCAAAGATCATATCGATCATGACTCATTTATATACTCAATGTGTTTGAAAAGAACTTGACACAATTACACCGCATATATATAATTATGACTACTTACTTAATGTATGGCGATACTTCATTCATGTTGAAAAGTGCATACAATGTGGCAAATGCAGATACTCACTATCTCCATCAAGAATCGCCTTTTTTACCCACCGAATGGGCATACTGAGGATGACTAAAGGCCGTTAATTCTCCATTTTCCTCGTCTTGCAACAAATTTGATTCGACGTAGCGATTGTGCTTCATTCGAACATTCTACCAAAGTACAACGAGCAAAAACTAACAAGTTCCTCCATAACATAACTTTTCAAGAATTGAATTTCTCTACGAGCTCTATTCTTCACCTTTTGCTTTAGACGTCGTGATATACCTATATGATATATAGATTAACAAAAAGAATGAACATTTTACCGTATTAAAAACATTAATGTCATTACCTCTCGAATGGATACATCCATCTATATTGTACTGGGACCGCCAAACTTAGCTTCAGATGGCAAGTGAATAGCAAATGCTCCATTGAATTAAAAAACGATGGGGGAAGATCATTTCTAACTTGCACATTATTTCTACTATCTCTGATCTCCATTTTATCTATGTCTTTGAGTCAAGCTCTGGCCAAGCATAGATCTCTAACGAAATTAGAAAGCTCTGTCAGTGCTTCAACCACACATTTCGGTAACAAGTCGATAAATGCCACAGGGATCAACTTCTGCATGAATACGTGACAATCATGACTTTTGAGACCCTGAAAGTTCAACTCTTTGACTTTGCAACACCTTGCTATATTCGAAGAATATCCATCTGGGAGCTTCAGTCCACTGATCCAATTATATATCAATATCAACTGTTCCCTAGTCAAAGTATATTCAGCTTTAGGCGTTACCGTCTTACTACCCTCCTGATACAGCCACAGATCTTCTCTAATGTTCATCTCTACCGAATCAAGCCTCGACTTGTTGTTGTCCTTTGTTCTACCACTGGCATTTAGGACTGTATAAAATATGTTATCAAATACGTTCTTCTAAGTATGCATCGGATATATACAATGAAGAATGCAGAGTGTAGCCTAATAAGGCAGTTCAAAGAACATGGATCTGTGTGTCCAGTTATGAACCTTGTCGTAACCGTAAGCTCGCTCTAATCTGTGATTCTTCCCTGGAGGTGGAAACTTCAAATGACTAATCCAACTCAACACTTTTGACCCAGAAAGACGGCCAGGTACTTGACGTTTCTCTATTTTTCGATTGAATTTTCTACTCATCCGTCGATAATGATGTTCAATCGGCAAAAACTGTCTGGATGTTGCAAAGAAACTCATTTTCCCCCATGTTTAAGCCGCACAGCTTTAACTGACCCCATGCACACGGGACATGACAAGCCCCCGTGAGTCGACCATCCATTGATCATTCTTAACGCCGGGAAGTCATTTATTGTCCACAGTAAAGCTGCCCTCATGTCAAAGTTCTGCTTAAGAGATACATCATACGTTTGAACCCCTTTTTCCCACAACATCTTCAACTCATCAACTAACGGCCTGAGGTATACATTGATGTCTTTACTCGGACTCTTATCACTCGAAATCAAGAAAGGCATGAACATGTAGGGATCTTTCATGCACATCGAAGGTGGAGGTTATACACCACAATAATCACCTCTGGCCAAGTTGAGTAGGGCTTTGTGTAAGGCACGTTAAGCGGATTAAACCCATCCGTAGCAAGTCCAAGCCTAACATTGCGAACCTCTTCAAGAAACGAGAGGTGCTTTTTATCAAAATTTTCCACTCAAGCCCATCTCGCCAAAAAAAGGCCAGTTGACCTTCGACTATGTCCGTGTAGAGTGCCACCTCATATCCTCGGCGGTATATGTTGACATGAACAACCGGCTGAAGCCTCGGGGCAATGGGAAAGTAACGTAAGATCTTTCTCAAGACGTCTTTTCCCTTTTCTTGTGTTGTTCACTAGATCTACTTGTACCACAAATATCACATGACCTCTTATCTTTATTAACATCACCGTAATACAACATACGGTCCTTCTCACAAGCATCGATCTTCTCATACCCTAGATTGAGCCTTTTGACCATTTTCTTCACATCATAGTACAACTCCCAGAACTTATTGCACGCAAGTAAGCACTTCTTCACAATGCTTAATAGTTCATTAAAACCTCTCTCGCTTCTGATCGTGTTTCGTTCTTGAAGTGTAAAAACTTAGTCACGGTAGATAAGACGGTGTACTTTTCGTGCCCGTCATACAGTGGCGTCGCTGCTTCATGCAATAACTCATAGAAACCCTTAGCCCCGTCATTCGGCTCTTATTGTGTGCTATCACATCATCGCTCAGATTCCATCGAAAGTATGAACCAAAGTAGCTTCAACTATCATGTTAATGCAGATCAAAGGTTTCGTCACCTCTAGATTCTGGTTCTGATTCATGTTCATCCAACCAGGTTTCCCCATGATAGATCCATGTCGTATAACCCTGCTTGAACCCATACGCAAATAAGTCGCACATGACATCACTCCTTTCCTTCCACACTTCATTCACACACCTCTTACAAGGACATCTAATCTCATCGCCACCGACTTGCTTTCAAACGCAAAATTGAGAAACTGTTCAACCCCACTACTTGCATTTCGAGCTAAGCCCACTCTTATCGGTGGCTACCCTACGCTCTATCCAACTTCGATCAAGCAGACATCTTGGACAACCGTATGCGCTATATATATGGAAAGTTAGACAAGCACAATCAAGTCTACAAGTTAATGTATATGCAAGCTTATGAGTTTCCTAACTTCATCTCCCACTCTAACAGGTCAAAGCTTTATCCCATTCCGGATGTGTCGCCTCATCGATGTTAACAACTTGAACACATCTTTAAATTTTTAGAAATTTTATGAAGACCTCCCATGGTCTTCAAGTACACGAAATAGACTAACACATCGTAGTCTAAATATGCACCAAGAACGCCAAGAGATATATATCAACGAAAATTCAAAAAATATAAAAAGACGTGCTCAAGTCGTTAACACCAACCTAAGTGAGATCGAAACATACAAGAACAGTCCCAAAACGGGGACTATTTGAGATTCACTCCTACTAAGTGAATCTCAAACGGGTTTCTAAGCTTCCTAAACTATATGGAAATATGCACATGTCAAAGTAAGGATTATTTTTGTATAACAATAAAAATACTAGCTTTTTATCAGGTCACAAACTATTATTAAACTTTTTTAAAACCCACCCACACCCCACCCCACCCCACCCCACCCTTATATTGAGGATGAAAGCAAAACCGATAGTCAAATTACTACTATAACAATTTCTCAATTAGCTAATACATGACTGTGTGTGTGAGAGAGAGAGAGCTGGGAAATATGTTTAATTATGTTTCAATGGAAGCATTTGAATATGAGCATTTGGATGAAAAGCACAAAAAGAATGGCTGATAGCTCCAAATTTGAATATGAGCATTAGAATGTGTTCTTTGTAAACTCTAAATCATGTTATTACTGCAGTTATCCAAATTCAACTTGTATGCACTTGAATAACTCGAAAAAGTTGAGGTCTTATCTTCATGTTACTGTAATATAAACACTTCAGACATTCTCATTTTTCGTTTGACTGCAGTGAATTGGTCTTAGTCTATAAAAGGCTTTATAATATAAGGAATAAACTCTCCACTTTACAATATGTAAACATAGAACATAAATATATCCTTAAGTTTGTAATTTTTGCAAATGGAATTCTTTTTGTGGTATGGAAGGAATATATAACAGTAACACAATGCTCCATTCAATAAATGTTTACCACGCAGATGAATAGTAAACTGACAGAAACAAACTTGATCTTGCAGTACCCAAAAGACCTTTCCCCAAAATTGTGTAATGTCTGCATAAAACATACTCTACCTTTAACCATTTACTTATAGTTATGTAGACCATTGCAAATATAAAATTATAATATCCAGGCATGTTTATAACAGTTGTGAACACTGAGATTGTTTGATAATGTATCCTCAACATAATACTAGGTTTTCAATTTGCACTTCTTATCCCGAATAGCACATCTCGACATAATTGTATCTATTTAATCATAAATAAAATCATGTTATTTAAGCTAAATGGACATACATATGACCAGCATTACATGGTTGATAAACAACAACGCCAACATAAATTAATAAAATAAACCAATTAACACCACAAAATCCCACAACATGTATAGTAAGAACAAATGTGTACAAGCAAAATTAACTAACAAAAAAATGTGTACAAGCAAATAAATCAGTCAGAAGAATGAACCCATTAATTAGTTGCTCTGAAATAGAACTGAAATTGGGAAGATTACCTTGCAGTCGAGAGAGACGACAGAGAGCAAGGGTTTCAGTCGAGAGAGACAGAGAGTGAAAGGGTCATTGCAATCGAGAGAGAGGGACGACGGGAAGAGACCGGCGACGGCAATAAAAAGCGAGTGGGCGACGGGAAGAGAAGCCGGCGACGACGGCGCGAGGGAAGAGGGAGAAAAGTAATAAGCGAAATGGGGAAAAATTCAGTCACTGAAAATAAATATAAACTCATTCGCGACGGCACTCACTGCCGATGGCATATGCCGTCGCCTATGTCCTTTTACCACGCGCGCCAAAAAATTCCCACCAAATTTGGGCCGGGAAGGGTCATTCACGACGGGCCTCAGTGGCGACGGCTAAGCCGTTGAGAATGATGTTATTGGCGGCGAAGAATGCTGCCGCGCTAATGATGCGTGCCATAATGACTTTTTTTTTTTGTAGTGTACTAGATTAAAACGAAGAACAATTTTATACCCAAAATAAAAATTTTAAAATTTGTGTGTCAAGCCATTCTTGGCCATTGTTTGAGCAGCCCAAAGATATTAAAATGGGGATAACTAATAATCTTCTTCTAGTCTTTTATAGAATATGTAACATATAAAGATATGAGAATTAATTGCTCTGAGCTGAAAGCTATTTTCAGTATTTATAATTGCAACTTACATAACCTTTATAAGATGTGCCATGTCCATGCTTATAATGATTT
Organism: Panax ginseng; assembly: GCA_020205605.1. NCBI lineage: Eukaryota > Viridiplantae > Streptophyta > Magnoliopsida > Apiales > Araliaceae > Panax > Panax ginseng. Next base: position 81,691,104 of record CM035136.1, on the reverse strand, counting down.
GTCAAAGTAATATAATGTTAATCAAAGACACCATTAAGAAGTAAAAATGAACCAAGTTCAGAGTTAAAAAAAAACCTCAATACCATTATCAATTCTAATTGTTTTAATGGATGTACTAAAATGGTTTGTAGATAGCATAGGAGTCCATGTAGATCTTAAGAAGTCAACAAATAAGGTTTAAAAAAAATACTTGCATTCATTAGAAGTAGCAATTCTATAAGGCCCTCAAATATCCAATTGAATTAAAGCAAAAGAAGATCTGCTTGAGATGAACTAGTACGAAAAGGCAATTTACATTGTTTTGCAAAGGATAACTACTAAACACGTGGTATTGTAATCATTTATAGAATGGATTTTAATAGGCACAATAGCCTTTATTACTGAGAAAAGTGTATAGCTAAGACTATGATGACACAAAGAACTAGAAATTTCACTGTTATTGCAAGAAGATTATGCTGCAGATTGAGAGCCTCTTTGTTATTGTTCTGACACAACGAACTAGAAATTTCATTGTGCTTGCAAGGGGGAAATATATATGATATACCCTATGAGATATACAAATATCATATTAAACCAAATACAGTTCAACAGAAGTTCAACCTTGAATGATTATATAGTTTCATATTAAATACCCAACTTGAACATAAATAAATTAAAGAGGAAATATGAAAATTAGTTTCCAGAAATTGAAAAATATCATAGCCCCAATTATAACACACTTACTTAATGTTGTTGTCTATTTGAAATCTTATATGTTTTTGAGCCTACCAATGTAAACCAGCCCAACCTTGTACAGGTCTGAAGTTGCAGCGACAAACTGACCAGAGGTACGGTCGGTGATCCGGTCAGAGGCCTCGATTGCAGCGGCAAAATGGATAAGGGGAGGGGTTGCAACAGGGATGAGAAAAATAGGCGAAATGGGAAATAATAAACCGAAATGGGCAAAATGGGTGAACTTAATTTAGAGAATGAATAAACCAAATTTGAGATTCAGTGGGTTAAGGAGCGAAAATGGCTGAATTTGAGAGGGAAAGAAATACAGAGATAACAAAATTTTATAAAAGAAGTCATTGCAGGAGGATGTTTTAATTGTCATTGTCGACGACATACCCCATCGATAAAGCTACCGTCGTGATTGAGTCACTACCGACGGCACTACCGTCGATACTAAAATCATTACTGTTGCCAATGAGGTTTTCCCTCCACCGGGAATGCTTGGCGCAAAATAAAAAGGTCATTAGCGAAGGCAAGCATAGGTGACGGCTAGACCGTCGACATTGATCTTATTAACGACGGGGATTTTGCCATCGGCAGTGACCCTTATTTTTGTAGTGGTATACATGAAGGGTCCTAGAGGACGTGGGGGATGGGGGAAGTTGAAGTAGCAGTTTTTGGTGTTTTAGGTATATTAATAACTCTTCCCCGCGTTGATCTAGTGATGTCACCAAAAGCATATTGGTTATCTTCTTATGTTTTGATTATACTTTTTTGGTCAGACATAAATTTGAACTGAAAATCAATTAGCCTTCTGTCACTTGGTCATTCTTCTGGCAAAACTAACTTCTATTAATTTTTTTTTGTATGTGTGTATTGGGATGGATTCAATTAATTAAGATATACTAATGCTTGGGCACACTTTCTTTATAACTTAAAAAAGAAGGTAACTGAATGTAACAGAAGATGTTTTTTTAAATATTATCGCACGACATTTAGCGCATATATTTTGTAATAGATATAGGATGGACTTGCAAGTGTTAGTACCTTGCTACCTTTAGAGTACTAGTTCAGAGTTTTGTGTTAGTCGCATTAAGGCAAGTAATATAGGACAAGTTAGAGTGCGCAAGCAAAGAAGGCAAAAAAGAGATGAAAACTGATACTTATGCTGATGCTTTGATAATTATATATATAGATTGCTAGCTGGTTATTGTTTGATTGAGTGGTATTACTATATTTTTCCTGCAAAGTGTTGGTATGATGTTTATGAGAGTTTTAATTTTTTTGAAGAAGTGAGGAATATTTAAATTAAGATACGGAGTTGTAATTACCAATCAAATGAATGTTATGTTTGAATTATCTTGTTGTTGGTCCCGAAGGATGTTCAGTTTTGGTGTATATTTTTTGTTGCTCACTTTGAGGAGGTATTCATGTCTTGGTATGGGACATGAATGATGAATCATGAGCACATGTGCTTACCTATTATACATTTATATTAAGCATGCCTCATTTAGAAAGCTAATACCACTTTGCTAGAGTGGATATATTTTTCTGTGGGAAATTTCCTTCAGGAACCAAAATGAATTGAGTTCGGTTGCCTTTTGCTAGGAAACCGTATATGGTTGTGCTACTCTTTCTATAAAGATCTCTTCAGCATGCTTTTTTTTCCTTCATTTATTGTAGTATCTATAAAGTTGTACTCAAATCTAAAGGTTCTATATATGAAGTCAACCACATATCACATGTTAGTTGTTATAAATGACTTTCATGTGATTAATTGAAAATTTGACATTATTTTTACTTTTTCCACCCGACTTACTTCTAACATTTGGATCACCAACTTCAGGTTATTATAAGGCCAGGTAACTTCACTCTTAAGGGCAATCTGTGTGCATCCTGCTAAAAAGGAAGCAAGTATTAAGACGATATGAATGTACAGAATTTCAGTCTTATAATTAAAAAATAAGAAAACAAAAAATGTAATGTAGTGTTTGTTACTTTCAACCATGAATGTAACACCCCAATCCCATATCGAAAGATAGGGGAAAAAATTGTCTGCATATAAGGAAATAAGTTACTACTAATAGTACCTTCAAGTCATGACCTTTTGGGAGCCTGTGGTGGGCTAAGATAACCTAAGAAAGTTCTATTGGGCCAATGGTTTAAAGACCTCATTTGGATGGATTTGATTCGATTCGGACTTAGAATTTGACCCGAGATTTGTTCCGGACTCAGGATTTGACCCGGGTTGCTTCATATGGTATCAGAGCCGACTCTTGAAAGCTCTGTCTGGGTCATCCGTCCAAGTTCTTGAGGTGGGGACACGAAGGCTGGTGGTATTATCCCACAATGAAGAGATGGAGGTCCAGAGGTGGGGACACGAAGCCAGCCGGTATTATCCCACAATGGCTAGAGAGAAAGATTTTTGGGCCCGTGTGTGTGATCGGTTCTGACGGAGATGTCAGAAATTTAAGTGGGGGAGTTTGTAACTGTGACGCCCCCAAAAATTAGGTATACATCACCCATTTTGAGTAGCCAGATACATGGTACAAAATTCAAATACAACTTCATTTATACAACTGTTGAGCTGTCGTATAGAATACGACCACAGTTAACTATGAGTTTTAATACAAATGTATGTAACTCTTATGGTACCTCGACCACAACCTTACAATGATACTTTACATAAAAGTATAGTTAAAAACTATTTTAGAAATTAAAATCTTTAGGAAGTGCTCAAGGAAACCTTCGTACATGGGAGGCCATGCGTCTAGGTTATGATAGATATCATATGTCCACAGAATTATCATTGGTTGACCCAAAAGTCCCCAAAGAAAAATAAGAAGATTAATTTCATCTTCTTTCCAATGGTGAGTCTTCTCTTGACATATAAATATCTCCGTTGTCCCCAAGTGAAAATTATGTTTCAAATAAACTCCAAGATCATACAGGTAGTGCTCGTAGATATATTCAGCAAGTGGATGTGCACAACCATGTCTTATGAGAACACGAGGTTGTATGTCATTAGACATCTTGTATGATAGTGGCAAAACACCCTTCCAAAGTTGGGTTCGTCTCACCCTATGTGATTCACCAAATATAACTACTGAATGATGTATAGAATACAACACACTTTTCTATACTGTTTAGAGAGAACCTCTACAGCTAGAGACCACCGTTCTATTCCCCTGTTATCCCCGCTCGACCCGGCAATATTCTTACGACAACACTCTTATTACCTTTGAAAGAAGAGTATTCCGACTGGTAGAGCGAGGATATACTCGAAGAAAACTTGCACTACGCTCAAAGCTTTCTTAAACTCTAAAGAAATACGCTCAAGACTATAGAAGAAGAACTCTCTCTATAGTTTTTCTCTCTAGAGTTTCAGTGAATTCGTAAGAAATAATGAAGGAATGAGCTTCTATTTATAGAAGAATGGACTGCATAGTAACTAATTCATGAACGATCCAGATTGATTTACTTTAATCTGACGGTCCATATTTAAAGCAAAATCTTTTAAATAAAATATAATATATTCTATTTATAATCTAATAAAACGAATAACTTTATAAAAGTATTCTGTTTTATATAAAAAGATTTTACTATGCAAAATACTATGTAGGCACTATGCAACACTATGCAGGCACTATGCAAACACTATGCATAATAAAATATAAAATATTCTATTTATAGAATAACTTTATAAAAGTATTTTGTTTTATATAAAAAGATTTTACTATGCAAAATACTATGCATAATAGAATATAATATATTCTATTTATAGAATAACTTTATAAAAGTATTCTATTTTATATAAAAAGCTTTTACATTTTATTACATTAATAATACCAATAAAACAAAAGCGAGTGACTTATCACGTAAGCATCAATAATCAAAATCGTGTGCTACTATACAACCACGCAGCGTACATCGTACTTTTAACAAGGTGTTTCAACGATTAACAGTAAAACTTCCGCCGTTATTTTCATAAAAATATTTTTATCGTTTTCTCAATCTGACAATAATTCTGTTGTGGGGTCCACAAATGATTGTACCGTCGTACGGATATTCCCCAACAAAAAAAAATATTCCTCGACTAATCGAATATTCCCCGACACAACGAATATTTTATATCAACTTGCTTACTTTGAAAAAAAAATTCACATATTACCCTTAACTTTAAACTTTTATCAATTTAACTATTTACCAAGATAGAAAAATTGAATACTATTATTTCATAAAATTCGGAGTCTCACAGTAACACCCCAGTCCCATTTTGAAAGATAGGGAAAATATTTGTCTGCATATAAGGAAATAAGTTACTACCAATAGTACCTTCAAGTCATGACCTTTTGGGAGCCTGTGGTGGGCTAAGATAACCCAAGAAGATACTATTGGGCCAGTGGTTTAAGGACCTTATTTGGATGAATTTGATTCGATTCGGACTTGGGATTTGACCCGAGATTTGTTCCGGACTCAGGATTTGACCCGGGTTGTTTCAATGAAGCTTTTCGTTCTTATTTTTATTGTCGGTCTCGCTTGTTTTGACTAATTATTTTTATTTCTTAAATTTCATGTGCATTCAAATGGTAAGACAAAATAATTACAACAATGATGGTATTGTTAAGGAGTTTGGCATTCAAGTGAGGGCTGAGTTCACTTCTATTAATGTACGAGTTCTTGATCCTCCAAAGATAAATCATCTTTAATTACTCTGACTTCTGTGTTTGAACACAATATTTTACCTTCCAAATTATTCTGCCTCCATTCTCGAATTTGGTTGACCCAACATATGTATCGTTGGTATAGGTTGATTTTCTAGTAGTATGTAGATTTTGATATTCTGAATTTAAAAGTTGTGATCTAATTTTTCAGTAACAAAGTAGTTTATGTTGGACAACTAAACATATTGAATAAAGTAGATATTTATTTCTTCACTAAATATCATATTACAATTGACTTACGGATGCAGAGTCATTTCAGTTTTTGTTTAGGTTTATTTTTGTATTCTATTTATTTTCTACAAACATAAGAATATTATGTGGTAGTGCATTATTTTTTAGAATATATCTATTTTCCTTATCTTTTAGGTTTATATGCATTCAAATAAAATTTCTATCCATGGTTGCACTTCAGATATATGTGTAGCCTTGGAAATAAAAAAGTTGAACTTTTTGATATGCGGGGAGCAGATGCTACTGAACCTACAACCGAAGACAATGTTCAAGTTCAAGTGGCTTTAAATAATCAGATGTCTTCTACATATAACTGAACTATTGTATTGTAATAATGAACATAAAAGTTATTAGTTTAGTAGTTTGTTATAATAATGATCATCATATTTTAAGGAGGGTAAATGCAAACTCGACCCCTGAACTTTAGGGGTTTTTGGGTATTGAGCCTTTTTCTTTTGGTCAACGCAAATTGAGCCCCTTTGACATGGACATTTTTAATTTTATTTTACGCATGGACAAGCTGACGTGGCCATTTTTGAAATTTTTCATAGATTTGAACTCAGAACCTCAAGTTTGGAAAATTGACCCAATGATCAACTAAGCTACATAACCTAGTTGTTATAATTTTGCAAGGATTAGTATTTATAACTAAACAATTAGATCCCCAAATTAAAAGACAAAACTAATGTTCAAATTACATAATTTCCGGTAAATATTACCTTATGAAATTAATGATTAACTAAAATATATTTTAGGTAAATTAAAAAAAATATTTACCGGAGATTATGTAATATTACATTAATTTAATATTACATAATTTTTGGTGTAAAATTATGTAATATTTCATAATTTCCGTTGTAAATTATTTTTTGGTAATTACCGCCACATGTGTAAATTAATTTAATATATTATCGAAAAAAATATTAACTAATGATTAACATAATTTTCTCATCACAGCAGATTTATCCTCATCACAGCAGATTTATAACTAAACAATTACTATTACTATTTACTATTACTATTATATCTTTATAGCTTATCCTCATCACAACAGATTTATTATTATTATTATTATTATTATTATTATTACTATTATTATTATTGTTATTATTATTATAACTTTAATAATAATAATAACAATATTAATAATAATAATAATTATTATTATTATCCGAATAAACCTCCAACTGTTATTTTCCATTCTCGCATCAACATGACTTGTGTAAATCATGAAACTGGGGTGGTAATGTCTTTCATGTTATTCTCTTATTGATGATGATTATGATTATGATTATTTTTAATATTAGTAATATTATTATTAGTATTGTTATTATTATTATTAGTATTGTTGTTGTTGTTATTATTATTATTATTATTATTACTATTACTATTAAAAAAAATATTTACCAAAAATTATGTAATATTTTAGGTAATATATTTAATTAAAATATGGTTTTCGGTAAATATATCCTTAAGGTTTGCTATAGGAACTGCTTGGAATATGTTGTCTTTTAATTTGGGAATTTAATTGTTTAGTTATAAATATTAATCTTTGCAAAATAATAACAATAAAACCCATGTTGCTCAGTTGGTCATTGGACTAATTTTCCAAATTAGAGGTTCCGTGTTTGAATCTGTGCATCTACATAATTTTGGAAAAAAATTCAAAAAGGCGCCAAGTAGGCAGGTTCACTTGTAAAATAAAATTAAAAATGTCCACGTCATATCTGCCACATAGGCGCCACGTAGGCAGGTTAACGCACATGTGGCGCCTGAGGCTCAAAATTCAAATTTTTTAATAGAAATGGACTCAATTTGTGTTGACCAAAAGAAAAGGGCTCAATACTCAAAAATTCCTAAAGTTCAGGGGTCGACTTTGTATTTTACCCTAAATTAATGTAATATTACATAATTTCCGGTAAATATTTTTTTTAATTTACCTAAAATATATTTTAGTTAATCATTAATTTCATAAGGTAATATTTACCGGAAATTATGTAATTTGGACATTAGTTTTATTTTAATTTGGGGATCTAATTGTTTAGTTATAAATATTAATCTTTACAAAATTATAGCAACTAGGTTATGTAGCTTAGTTGGTCATTGGGCTAATTTTCCAAACAAAATTGAGTTTTTGAGTTCAAATTTGTGCAACTACATGTTTTTGGGAAAAATTTCAAAAATGGCCACGTCAGCTTGTCCATGTGTAAAATAAAATTAAAAATGTCCACGTCATATCTGTCACGTGTGTCACATAGGCGCCTGAGGCTCAAAATCCAAAATTTTTAATAGAAAGGGGCTTAATTTGCGTTGACCAAAAGAAAAAGGCTCAATACCCAAAAACTCCTAAAATTCAGGGGTCGACTTTACATTTTATCCCATTAATTTAATATTACATAATTTCTGGTGTAAAATTATGTAATATTTCATAATTTCCGTTGTAAATTAATTTTCGATAATTACCGCCACATGTGTAAATTAATTTAATATTACCGAAAAAAATATTAACTAATGATTAACATAATTTTCTCATCACAACAGATTTATCCTCATCACAGCAGATTTATAACTAAACAATTACTATTACTATTATATCTTTATAGCTTATCCTCATCACAGCATATTTATTATTATTATTATTATTATTATTATTATTATTATAAACCTCCAACTGTTCGTTTCCATTCTCGCATCAACATGACTTGTGTAAATCATGAAACTGGGGTGGTAATGTCTTTCATGTTATTCTCTTATTGATGATGATTATGAATATTATTATTATTATTATTAGTACTATTATTATTAGTATTGTTATTATTATTATTAGTATTGTTGTTATTATTATTATTATTATTATTACTATTAAAAAAAATATTTACCGAAAATTATGTAATATTTTAGGTAATATATTTAATTAAAATATGTTTTTCCCGATGAATATATCCTTAAGGTTTGCTATGGGAACTGCTTGTGATATGTTGTCTTTTAATTTGTGAATTTAATTGTTTAGTTATAAATATTAATCTTTGCAAAATAATAACAATAAGACCCATGTTGCTCAGTTGGTCATTGGACCAATTTTCCAAATTAGAGGTTCCGTTTTCGAATATGTGCATATATATAATTTTAGAAAAAAATTCAAAAAGGCGTCACTTAGGCAGGTCCACTTGTAAAATAAAATTAAAAATGTCCACGTCATATCTGCCACGTGTGCCACATAGGCGCCACGTAGGCAAGTCAACGCACATGTGGTGCTTGAGGCTCAAAGTCCAAATTTTTTATTAGAAAGGGGCTCAATTTGCGTTGACCAAAAGAAAAGGGCTCAATACCCAAAAACTCCTAAAGTTCAGGGGTCGACTTTGTATTTTACCCATTTTAAGGATGAATTATCCAACTATTATATTGTAATGTTGTAATATGAATGATTTTAAATGATGTATATAATACTTTTTATGTTTTATTTTATATTGTTGCTATAAACAAAAAAATGGCAACATTTATATTGTTGCAAATCATAACAACCTTTGTTGCATAGAAAAAGAAAAAAATGTATAGTGTCGTTGCTAATTGACAACTTTCGGTGCTCTCGAAAAACAATCAGCTTCGAATAGTATCGTTGCTAATTGATCATAATTATCCATAAAAAAACCAATGGCAACGGAAAAATTCGTTGCAAATTAATATATAACTGTATTTTGTACATTTAGCAACAAACATTGTTACCAAAAAGTACACAATAGCAACGAAAATCAATTAAGACAAAAATTTCTATATTTTTTAGTAACGAAAAACTTCGTTGGCAAATGTGTATCAAATGCAACGAATTTTATCTTCGTTGGCAAATAAAAAGATTCTTTTAGTTGCCAATTAGGCGTATTTTGCAACAAAAAAAATTTTTTAGTAGCAATTTCTTAATAAATTTACTACAAAATATTTCGTTGCTAAATGATTTATGATTTTACACAAAAATAAAATTTCGTTGCGAAATATATTACTTTCTGCAACGAAAAAAATTTTTGTTGCTAGACAATTAGCAACGCTCATTACGCAACGAAATGTCCAACGACCGAAAAATCGTTGCAAATGGCATTTGGCAACGAAATTTCGCACATTTAGCAACGAAAATTGTTTGTTGCAAAATCACAATTTTTTGTAGTGAGATAAGATTAAGTAATAACATAATCCGAACTCAACACTTAACTAAAATCAGGTAATAAAGTAATGAAATACTTATTCATTACCGAAGTGTGAGACAGGTCTGCAATAATCCAATTCGCCATCGAATGGTCGAATGAGTCCATCCGAACCTCCAATCAACATAAGGACTTTGTTTACCAATGAAGGGCCTAACAAATTTCTTAATCAACCGATTTGCCACCTTTAAGACGAATGGTTCCAACCTAACCTCCAAACGCCATAAGAACTTTGTTTACAACGAAGGGCCTAACAAATTCCATAATCAACCGATTCGCCACCTTTAAGACGAATGGTTCCAACCGAACCTCCGAACGCCATAAGAAATTTGTTTACTAACGAAGGGCCTAAAAAATTCCATAATCAACTGATTCACCACCTTTAAGACGAATGGTTCCAACCGAACCTCTGAACGCCATAAGAACTTTGTTTACCAACGACGGGCCTAACAAATTCCATAATTAACCGATTCACCACCTTTAAGACGAATGGTTCCAAGCGAACCTCCGAACGCCATAAGAAATTTAATGAACAGAACATCATTGGAGAAAAAACTTCCTTTATTGATGATGATTCAAATATTTGACTTCCGTAGATCGACACGATCTCTCTACTAAAAATACTTAGAAGCTACTACCAAAGATGCCAAGTATTCTTGATTTCAGACCCATATAATGCTCGCAATCGATAAGTCCCTGGCTTCAGTACTTCAATAACTTCATAAGAACCTTCCCAATTCGGCATCAATTTTCCCAAATTGTGAGGCATAGAAGCTTCGACCTCCCTGAGGACAAGATCTCCCACTTCAAACCTTCGAAGCTTTACCCCTTTGTTATAGTGTTTAGCCACACGTCGTTGATAGGCTGCCAACTTTATCAAGGATGTCTCTCTGACTTTTTCCAGTAAGTCCATGTTGACCTTTAGTCCTTCATCATTGTATATTTCTTTAAACTGACTGACCCGAAGACTTGTAGATCCAATCTCCACAGGGACTAAGGCATTTGTACCATAAGCCAGCTTGAAAGGTGAATCTCCCGTTGTAGTCTTCGTAGTAGTCTGATAAGCCCATAATACGCTAAGCAGCTCCTCTGGCCATGTTCCCTTTGCCTCATCCAATCTTTGCTTGATCCCATTTAAAAGCGTTTTGTTAGTTACTTCAACCTGCCTATTAGGATCGTGGATGACCTCTCAAGCTCTTACGTCTTTGGATCCCCAATTCCTTCAGAAACGCTTCAAACTTCGATAACACGAACTGTCGTCCATTATTAGAAATCACCACCATCGGGATGCCGAAACAAAATACCACAGACTCCTTCAGAAACTTTAAACATTCCTGCTTCGTTATCAACCTAAGTGGCTTCGCCTCTACCCACTTGGTCATATAATCAATTACTACTATAACAAAACTGACCTGACCTTTAGCTTTTGGCAATGGACCTAGTATATCTACCCCACAGACAGCAAAAAGTATAGGAAATAGAATCTAATATAGCTCTTCTGGTGGCTGATGCGGGATCAAATTGTTCAATTGGCATTTCTGACACTTCTTCACGTAATCAGTAGCCTCCTTAAAAATTGTAGGCCAATAATACTCATGCCGAAGTACTTTGTAGGCTAAAGACTTTGTAGTCATGTGGTCGCCACAGATACCTTCATTAACCTCTCGGAGAGCATATTCAGCCTCTGAAGGAACTAAACACTTCAATAACGGAGATGAAAAAGCTCTTTGATAAAGATCCCCATCAATAAGCACAAATTAGCACTTTTGTACTTCACTTTCTTAGCCAGCATCTGATCCGAAGGAAGTACGTCATCTTTCAGATACTCCAAATATAGAGTTATCCAGCAGTTAGAACGCTCGACACACATTACTGATTCATGCTGGAAACTAGGTTGTTGTAGAGTCTCCAAATACACCGATCCATCAAAAGTATTTGTATTCGTAGTAGCCATCTTTAACAACGCATCGGTAATGGAATTATCATTGTGATCAACTCCCTGAAACTCATAAGAAAGGAAATATTGAAGTTAATCCTTTAATTCGGTGAGATACTTGATCATTCTTGAACCTCGAGCTTCATATTCCCCTGAAATCTGCTTGACGACTAATTGAGAGTCACTGTAAATGATTAACCTCTGAACTTCGAGACTCTTTTCCAGTCGTAATCCTTCAAGCACCGCTTCATATTCTGCCCGTTGTTCTTTGCTCTAAATCCGAACCTGATAGCCTGCTACACTTTGAATCCCTCCGGACTTGTCAAAATAATCCTTGCTCCACTGATGTTCGAAGTAGAAGATCCATCTGCATACAACATCCACGAATTCTGCTTCTGCTGAAGTACTACAACTGCTCTGTCAGACTCTTCAACTTCCCCCAAACTATCATTAGCCTCATAAAATGAACACTCAACCACAAAATTAGCCAAAGCTTTCCCTTTAATAGCCGTCCGGGGATGATTCTCTATGAAGAATTGAGACAACTCCATCATCCAAGCAGCTAGTCTCCCCGAAACCTCAGGATTACCTAGAACCTTCTTCAGAGGTTTATCTGTGTATATTACTAACAGCCGACCTTGAAAATATTGCCTAAGCTTTCGACTAGCTATTATCAAAGCAAAGGCAAACTTCTCAATGTTCGGGTACCTTGTTTTAGCATCCCTAAGGACATGCCTTATATAGTAAACCGGGTGATGCTTACCCCCAACTTCACACACCAATACCGCTCCTACTGCCAATGAACTAGTTGCTAAATACAAGTACAATGGCTCAGCAGGAGCAGGCTTCACCAACAAAGGCGCCGAAGACAGATACGTATTTATTCCCTAGAAGGAGTCTTCACACTTTGAAGTCCACTGGAACATCTTTGCATTCTTCGTCCCTTTCAGCGCATCAAAGAATTGCAAACATCTTTATGCCGACTTAGACATGAACCTCCTCAAAGATGAAATTCTTCCCGTTAGACGTTGAACATCTTTAAAAGATTGAGGAGTCTTCATATTCAGAATAGCCTGGATCTTTTCCAGATTTGCTTTGATACCCCGTTTGTTAACCAAATAACATAGAAACTTACCTGCACCTAAATCGAAGGTACATTTGGTAGGATTCAGCTTTAGATTGTAATGACGGACAGTCTGAAAACACTCTTCTAAATCATCCAAATTCCCCTGCACTGTCATACTCTTGACGATCATATCATCAACATAGACCTCCATATTCCGTCTTAACTGTCTCGTGAAGACGAAGTTCATCATCCTTTGGTATGTGACCCCTGCATTTATCAAACCAAATGTCATCTTCTTATAAGCATATACCGACCGATGAGTAATGAACGTCGTCTTCTATATATCCTCTTTACACATAGAAATTTGGTGATAACCAGAAAAAACATCCATAAAGCTAAGTAAGACATACCCCGAAGTCGCATCGATGAGTTGATCAATGTGAGGTAAGGGATAAAAGTCCTTCGGGCAAGCCTTTTTCAAATCCGTATAATCAATGCAGACTCGCCATTTCCCATTATGCTTCTGCACCAGAACCACATTCGTCATCCACTCAGGATAATCTATTTTGAAAATAAAATCAGCATCCACCAGTTTGGCGATCTCTTCATCAATAATCTTCTATCGCTCTGGTGCAAATATTCACCTTTTTTGCCGAACTGGCTTCTTCGCTGGACCTACATATAGCCGATGCTCCGCAACCTTTCTGCTCACCCCAAGCATATCACTAGGTACCCATGCGAAGATATCAGCAAAACACCGAAGTAGTTCTATCAGGTTTGTCCAGAAAGGCTCCGCCAGACCTGAACCTATCTTCACTGTCTTATCTTTCTTACCATGAATCATCTCGAACTCCTCAGTCTCTCCAACCGGCATGACTAACGGCTCTGAACTGCTTTCAGTAAAGGGCTCAATCTCGATAGCCAGAGCCTGCTTTTGCTTACTAACCCATACTCTAGAAGCAATCACAACATTCTGATAGCACCTTCTAGCTAATTCAAGATCCCCAACCACTTCACCAACTCCATGAGACGTCGGGAATTTGATTTTAAAGTGGAATTGATGTCATGGCTTGAAGAGCAGTCAAGGTGGGTCTCCCTAGAATGGCGTTGTAGGCAGAATCTACATGCACAACATAAAATTTACACATTATTTATACATGTTGTGGAGCTGTACCAAAGATGAATGGCAACTCAATAGTCCCCGCCACCTTGACTGGATCGTTGTTGAAGCCATGCAAAGGGGCCTCCTACTCAACCTCCATCTTTCGTCCATCCAAATGCATCCTCTGGTAAGCATGTGCATACAGAATATCCACAGAAGACCCATTGTCTAAAATTATCCTCTTCATATCCACCGAACCCACTTGTGTAGTGATCACAAGCGCCCCTTCATGGGGTTCAATGGGCTCAGAAGGGTAATCCTTATCGGTAAAAGAAATTATCGTACCTGGATAAGGTCTTTCAGTCTTCGGGAGTGAACCCGCCACTGACATGACTGAATCCAGATATCCTCGACGCTTCTTCCCGACAACCTTGCCAAAAGTACCCCCAGTAATTACATCAACCACGTGTCTTCTTTGGATGATTAGGAGTCGGGCAAGCGCAAGTGGGCCCGGTTGGATAACTGAACAGGACCTCTATCTCTCATCGATCTCGTTAAGGCTCTCTTCCAGCCGCGTACTAAACCAATGTACCAATTTGGACCTTTCCCTCAATGAACTCATTTAAACTCTGACATTCATTAGTTCCATGCCCAGATGCCTGATGATAATCACAGTACTTACTAGAATTATCAGATCCGGGTTTAAGATTGTCACGAGGTAGTTCAAAATATGGTTGATTCGTGTTCAACTGAGTGTACACTTTGTTCACCTTCTAGTCCAAAACAGGCGGACGACCTCCTCCCTGATGCCAGTTGTTGTATCTCTTAGAACCTCCCTCTGACCGATCATTATTCCCACTATTCTTCTTCTGATTGCCTTCATCTTTGTCTTTGTCCTTCTCCTTCAGCCTGTCCGTAGAAGGATGTTTCAAGCTATTCATAGCTTCTTCTACCACAATATAGCCCTCTACTTTATCAAAGTCTTTGGCTAAACTCTTCGGATGGTTAAACATCAGCTTCTTCACTAGCTTCTCTGACTTGACTAGGTCCAAACCATTCTAAAATAGCCCAACGACCTGAAGATCATTGAGATCAGACACTTGGCCAACGACTTCTCTAAATCTCTTTACATACTGGCTCAAAGACTCATTCGAATATTGGCGAACTTGAGCCAACGAGCCAATAGGCTTTCCTCTCCTCATGTTGCTTCCAAAACGTGCATGTAATTTGCTACATAAATCCATCCAAGACGAAATTGAAATTGAAGGTAGAGTTCCCATCCACTGCCTTGCATCCTTCCTTAAGGTTATCACAAACGTTTGACATTTGGCTGCATCCGAGAAATCATAATAATCCATCAACATATCAAACGTCTGACTGTGGTCATAGGTATCCCCAGATCCTTCATAACTCTCCATGTGAGGAAGCTTTTTGGTAGGGTCAGCCTTCTCTTTAAGAATATCCAAGGAAAAAGGAGACGCCTTTTTTCTCGAAGTGTCCTTTACTTGTTAAACTTCGGCTAGCTGCTTCCGAAGCTCCTTTAGCTCCTTAACCAAGAACTCCACTCCTTCAGGTTGTGGGGAGGCTTCTTTCTTCTAATCAGATTGGCTTTTCCCAACTAAACCCGCAGCTTTAGATGGACTTCTTCGATGATGAGTATCCGTAGGGCGGTGTACCCTCTTTGGATTCCCAGGAGTACGACTTCTGGATCTGCTTCAGCGTCGAGCTCTCTCGTTATGGTGAGAATACTCAAGGCGGGGTACCTTCTTTGTATTCTCGGGGGTGTGTCCTCTCGACTTGCTTCGACCATATTCCCGAGAATCCATAGGGCAGTGTACCCTCTTCGAATCCTCAGGGGTATGGTTCTTTGATCTTCTTCGGTCACGAGAGCGACTTCAAGATACTCCCCCAGAGTGCACAGGCTCTTTTCGCTTCTAGATCGTCTCTCCAGAGATCTACCTCGTTCTTTAGGTTGAGTATGGATAGACGCTTCATCCTCCATTTTAGTCAAACGAACCATCTGTTCAGCAATTTCTTCCCTTTGCTTCAGGAGAACTTCTAAAGCTTTGTCAGCTTCTTCGGCCATCTTGGCCAACTTGGATGCTCTATCAACCTGACCACTTCGGCGTTAGGTTCTAGGCGGTGTGCCTTCTACCCTTTTCCGATCTTGGTCAGCTTTTCTATCAATAGTATAAACCAATCTTCTTTTGACATCATCATGGACCTTTGCATGAGAACCTCCAGAAATGTCATGTGATGCAGTACTATCATGTTTGCTTTTTGAAGGACCCAGCCTATCCTTGACAGAGACTCGTTGTATAGACGAACTAACAGTCATCGGTTGTCCTTAGGGGGTAACCGTTCTACTCCTCACCATAACTTCCGACGTAGAACTGCTAAAATATGTGATTGAAAACTCAAGAACACTACAAAATAGCCCTCCTTCTAGCGCCAATGTTAACGCCAAGATCTTTCCACGCGCCTCAACCACTTAAAAGCGCGTCCAATCCTACACAGTAAACACGTCAATACCAAAAGGTTAACGGCTTGGACCGTCGGGAGATAGCTCCGGCGTGAGAGTCAGTACAGGCAGATACAAGGATCACAATGGAGGTTATTAGCTATAGTGTTTGATAACCAAAAATATCAAAATTACCTCTCTTTGTGTTCTATCCCGGCCTCATATGCTCTCACGTTTGTCATGTATACAACCGACCTCTCCTGACCCCATCCCAATGCCCACAGTTCACCTGCTCTTTCCATCACCTTTTTCTACCATCGACCGACTCTGTCCAATCCTCAGTAATGCATTGCAAGGATAACAGTCAAAGTTCATCCATGTAATGATCACCGGTCAAAACCCAAATAAAAATATTATTCACCCAATGGGTCGGCCCAATGAACCGACCCAATACTTTCAAGACCACGGCCCAACATGTCTAAAGTATTATGACCAAACACAGAGCCGGCCCTGGGCCAGGTCTACTAGGGCTACCGCCCAGGGCCCAAAACTGAAGATGACCCAAATTTTTTAAAAAATGATGTATATATGTGTATAAAAAAATAAAAAATTAATTATAAAATATAATATAAAACAAATCAATAAATATGGAGAATCAAATAGACTCTTAGCCACAAAAAGAAGGAAAAATCCTTCGACCCTCTCAGTTCATAAGGCAAAAAAAAAAAAAAAATTCCCAATTATTCTCCTCTTCTCCAACAAAGTTGGAAAATAAATCATCCATTAGCTAGACCAGTGCTTTTCTTTGAAGGTAATTTTTTTTAAAGATACATATAGAATTTAGATAAGTAAATTTTATAAATTGTAATATATATTTTTGTTAACTTTTTCTTATTTATTATTTGATTCAACAGAAAACTTGGCTGTGATTCTTGTTCTTCATTTTTAATGCAATTTTTATAATTCGGGGTACTATTTTTCCTTTGTTTGGGGTTTTGTCCCATTAAATTTTTCCCAAACAAGTTTTTTAACGAGATCCCAAGGTGTTCTTACTTATTTTTTGTAAATTCTTATAATTTTAATAAAATTTAATTAGTTGATAATTTATTTATTTATTTTGTTTAATTTCTATAAAGGGATACATTTAATTTTTTTTATCCTGGACCTTACAAAAATCAGGACCGACTCTGACCAAAAAGAGTTATTTAAAAATTAGTAAACAGCAATATATAGAGAAGTCGTTCTGTTCATAACTGCACATGTGATCAGAAAATAATTGAACATTTTTCTACATTAATTAATTAATTGCGAAGAGGGTCAAATTGAACAAAATAAAGCACCCACCGAACTATAAATTTTATTTTATTTTCTTATCCACCCATTACATATATTATTTTTACTTAATTTAAAATGGTTATTAAATTTATATTTATTCTGATAATATAAATATTCTTTTTGATAAAAAAAATAAATATTAACTGGCAATATTAATAATCTAAACATTATACTTTTATTTTTTGGACATGAAATCTCTTGACAAACCCTACATAACACTAGCCCTTTTATTTTGCCCAACAATTTATGATAACTAAACTAAGAAGTAAGAAGTTGTTTGATAAAATTGAATGAAAAATTTTGAATACATAAGAAAATTTGATTGAACTGAATGGAATAAAAGCGCTGAATACGGAACAAAATAATGCGTTTGATAATTGTGTATTTAAAATATTTGAATACATATATTTTTCTATTTCAACCTTCTGGATTGTTATGAACAAATAAATTATATAACTACGAATAAACAATGTTATCTAATAAAAATTAAATATAAACTTTTAAACAATTTTTGATGAAGTATATTATTACTAATATAATTTTTAGAATAAAACACTAAAAATATTAAAATATTTCAAAATAAAAAACTACAACAACATTCATTAAATCGGTTATTGACCAATTTATTAAAGAAAAAAGAAAAATAATTTGTACATAACAAATTTTGTTTACAATAGTAAAATAAGATGGATATTAAATATAATTTTTAATTGTCAATGAGGTTATGCAAGTAAAATATCATTCTTTTTATTTTCATACACATGGATTAAGAAAGTCATTTAATATTATCATTTAACAATTAAAATTTATGTAATTTCATTACTATCCTTTTATGGGTAGGAGAGAATATTTTTGGACAATGAAAGAAGTTATGGGTTATATAGAAAAATAAATAATTATTTTCCTAAAAAATTGTAAACAACAATATAAATTGAAACAAAAATTTTTTTCTCTAAAAAGTCTATTATTATGAAATGGAGGAAGTACTGATTTAATCACAATTTTAGAATCGTTTAGACATATTTAAAATCATTCAAAATTTAAAAATTATAAATAAACGATCTAAATGGTTTATTTGATAGATTCAGACTAATTTGTCATGATTGAGAACGAAGTTGACTAGAAGAAAGTTTGTGTATATTCTCTTCAAATTCGTGCTTTTGTTTTATTGAAGAGTTACACAGTTTTTTTGGACCGGAATATTGGATATTTTTTATTAAAAAAGTTTGTTTTTTTTGTGACTCTCAAAAAGTGTATAGTATTTATTCTAACCAAATTTTTTACAAAATACAGTATTTTTAGGTATAATTTGAATATATATACAAAACAGAGTTGTACAGACTGTACAACCATGTTCTTGTATATGTATCCAAATTATACCTAAAATATTATATTTTATAAAAATTCCGGTTGGAATAAATACTATATATTTTTTTTAGTCACAAGAAAAAAAATTAAAAATGTCCAATATTCCGGTCCAAAAAAATTGTCTGCCAAGACTTATTGTTTATTGAAATGATGTGATATTTATCAATAAGTCTTCACGGACATGTTTATTGGACCTGAATATTGGATATTTTTAACAAAAAAAAAATCTTACAACTCCCAAAAAATATATAATATTTATTTTAATTGAAATTTTTATATAATATGGTATTTTGGGTGTAATTTAGATACATATACAAGAACAGAGTTGAACGGTCTGTATAACCATATTCTTGTATATGTATCCAAATTACATCCAAAATATCATATTCTGTAAAAAAAAATTAATTAAAATAAATATTATACATTTTTTGGGAGTCACAAGAAAAAGCAAAAAAATAATAATTAAAAATGTCTAATATACCGGTCCAATAAACATATCCGTGTAGGACTCGGATCCGGATCCTCTATGAGGATTTCTCTGTGAGGATCTTGTGAGAGTTTTGCTATGGGATGGACAACACATTAAAAAGGAGATCCAATTGCTCACAACTCTTTTTTTTGTCTGTGTATCAAAACGACGTCGTTTTGATAGAATTTCTTTTTATAAGTTGATAGAAAATTGGAATCCACCAAAGGCGTTTATTTTTACCAAACAAACGAAGTAAAATATAAAGAATACATTCTAAATAGTATTTGAGTTGTGATGGTGATTGTCTCCGTTGAGCGGTGAATTAAGAGAGGTAAAGTAAAACGATTATTAATAATAATAAAAAAGATATAAAAAATTATTAATTTTTTGATGTGTTGTCAATCTCACAATAAAACCTCCACGAGATCCTCACGCAGAAATTCTCAGAGAAGATCCTGATCCTTAGGACTCGATATTTATAGGCCAGATGGGGAGAGGAGAGGAGCATTGCCGGAATACAAGTTGGCCAGCTAGGAGCGAACATCAACTGGTTGACGTCCAGCCACGTCCTTGATGCTTAGCTCGCGACGTGGCTGGTAGGCTGACCTGGTGTCCCTTTTTCATATTTTTAGTATTTTTTTTTGTATTTTTAGCTCATTAATGTTATATTTTTTGTACTTTTAATTATTTTTTTACTTTTATAAATATTTAATATTTTTTAAAAATTGTCTATTTGTAATTTTGGACATCTACATGTTCCATGTAAAATACTATAAGTAGTAAGATGTTAGTATAATAATGTGGTATGATAATAAAATTAAGAAAATAATTTATATGTGGGTAAATTTATGACAAAGTTAGATTGAGACTTGCCTGAAAGTCGAATGATAAGATGCAATAAATTAGAGTGAAGAAAAACTCGCGAAAACCTAGTATTCTATATATTCACATACGTCAGTATAATATTTATCATCGACATAAATTTTTCTTCATATCGTAAAATTATTATGACAAACATGAGGATATATAGTGTCATGTTATACTACAATCACTATGAACTAGTTTTGTAAAGCACAAAATTGGACAAATAAAATTCTTTTTGTAAAATAGAGGGAGTACATTCCACGATTTGACAATGATGCTGATACACAATAAGATTAATTTTCTCAGCTAAAAAAAAAAGGAAAAAAGAAAATAGAGATTTACAAAAATTGACCAGCTCAATCTCCCTGATGCTACATACAACACTTCACCAAGCTCACGTTCTTTTGAAGTACAAGCATTACACAACTATTTTACTTGAGAAGTACGCCAACGGCATATGCAAAAATTGCTTATTTCATCAGCTACTGTATAACTTGAGACTCCTGAATAACTTTTCTCTTGTTTTCTATCCAACTATTTATCAGATTACTATCTGGAGGCTGGAGTTTGCATGGAGGGTTTGAAGAAGGAAATGTAGTCGACCTTTCCAGGAATTCCCTTTGTTTTTCATCGGCAAAGCAAAGCGCCGTTTCATAACACACTTCTAGAGCAGAAGAAGGTCGGACAGGCTTGAAATCCAGCAGTTTTGAGTATTCCGTTATGAGATGATACATGTAATCATATATCCGATCAATGCTTAAACTTTCCATGAAGTCTTGAGCTCCTTTTCCTATTGCCTCGGCCTATTCAACCAAATTCAGAAAAGAAAACATATTACCACCAACAATTATATAAAAATAATATTTATAAACATGGTATTAGGTACTTGCAAAATTCACTAAATTCAGTAACAACATAGATGAAAAACCTCAATCTACATATGGTATTAAAACAGTACCCTAGATGACTGGAAACTGGAACATCACAGTTTCATCAAATTTCAAATAACTATTTCTTTTATTTTATTCTTTTCTTCTTCCTTTGCTAATTAGTTTTTTCAGTCAAATTAACATATTATTAGCAACAATGTGACCTCGTTTTGACTACTACAATATTATTTAAGTCTAGATTCAAACCCAATAGGAGCAGTACTGATTACCAAACTTGTAATGCCAAATTGTGAAATGACAACTTGTGGACCAAACCTACTTATTCTCAAAAGGCTGAACAGTCAACACCCACCTGGAAAATGACTGCAGGTTCCAAACACATAAAAAAAGCACCCCAAATGAGTATATATTTCTCTGTCAGTAGGCAATGTTATGGATTAAGATAAAAAACCTAAATATCCCCAGTAACCCCTCAATTTATTTCAAAGCATTCTATTTTCCAAATTTCGCTCCTTGCCCAAAATAATCTGCCATTCAAATACCAAGATGAAAGTTTATATTCTCTGTTGTCTTCTAGGAAAAAGCAGCAATTTTAGCAGATGCTATGGAATGGCATTTATTGTTATAGAGGCCACAAGCAATAAATTAGGAAATGTATAATTGTACTACTACAACAACTTTATTCTTGTTGCTAGTACGAAGATGGATGCAACCGAGTTAAGACTTAAGAGTCATTTTAGCACAAAAAATCAACTGCCGTACCAGCCCGTGTACAGAAACAGAATAAATCACAATTGCAAACATGAGTTAGTTGGTAAGTCATGAATTCATACCTCAGATGGGTGTGCATTACCCCAGTCAACAGCAAACTTTATAGATGGGCATAAATTAAAAGGAGATATAGGCCAGTAGTTTTTCTTAGGAATGAGTCCTCGACTGAAGAAATCTTCATATTGTGGAGTTATTATTAAGGGAAGAGAGCCACAAGACAGAATATATTTCAAGCTTACGGACCAAGCATAACCTTCAGCGTAGATCTTATACCTGCATAAGTGGAAGCAATGGTCTAGCTATAAGATTATCTGGAGCCAAAAGGAAGATAAATTGCATTAATAATGATCTTTAACAAGTATCACTATCATAAATTCATGTCCCTCTTCTAAAAGTAACTTGCCTATGTTTACACTGATTTGATAGTTTGGACTTCTCAAATCCACTTTTTGATTCCTCTAACCAATCCTGTATTCATTATAGACGAGGCAAAAGAACAAAGAAACTCAATAACTCATTCACTGTGGCTCAGGAATTATGAAATAAATATTGATATTTAAAAAGGTCCACATCCGGTAAAAACCTCAAAGTCATAACCTGACGCATAATTTGTGCTCCCCACTGCTTTGTGTCATTACATTGTAGCAACTCCATACGAACAGGAGAAACAACATCTGGATTTCCCTTCCAGTATGCAATAGGAAACTTCTTTTCCCATTTTTGAGATCGTGAACCTCGTTTAATGCTTTTGAATTCTTCATCCCAGGGTGCTATATTAATCTCTGACCTGTAAGAGAATCAATAATATCAACATCACTCGGTGCAAATCAACACATCAGGCATGCATATAGCCTAAGTAGTCCATATCATACTCTCCTAGCGCTGTCCATCTGAAAATAACAATTAAAAAATCAGTATATAAAATATCTACTGATAACTGACCAGTCTCTTGGTGTATGACTGCTACATATCTTCCTATGTCTTACATCTTTCTTGTGCTGTCACTTGCTTTCTCATGCATGCAAGTATAATCCCTCAAATATCTTTATTTTTTTTTATTTTTTTGTTCATCAATGAGATTTAATCCCTGGTAATACCATTCGCAAATACCACAGTAGAACATTACTGTTGTACTATTTAGTTTTAGTCTATAATGTCCGAAGCTAAATGTCTTGGATGGTAACTCTTAGGAATAAGAATGTATAGTTATCATTCATGTCTTTATTATAGTCCCTCCGTTCCACAAAACGGGTCACATTTACAAAATTTTCAAATACTCCCTCCGTTCCATAGTTATAGGCTGATTTCTTTTGGCACATAATTTAAGAAAATCAGTTTAAGTGGCAATTTTTAACATAATTTTCCACATATACCCCTTAATATGGAATTAATGAATAAGTTAATTACTCTTTACTTATACTCTTAACTTCATTGATTGACGTGTATTGACCATTAAAGTCCATAACCATATAACTTTAACCAAAGAGAATACAACAACATTAAATGTGGTGATAAAAATAATGACATTGAATGTTGTTTTTTCAAAAAAAGAGTAACGGTTGAATATTTATTATAAGGGCATAAAAGTAAAACAATGAACCAACTAAATTTTATAAATAGTAAGTAGCCTATATATTGGGACATCTCAAAATGAAAAATTAGCCTATAACTATGGGACGGAGGGAGTACTAATGATGTATTTATGTTCCATGTTTATCCTTAAAATAAGAAGTTGTTACTTTAGAAATGGATAATAATCAAATTATAATTGTAAACTTGAGAACATTTGTGTCGCTTATACTACCCCTATAAAAGACAATTTTTTTAGCGGAACAAATATATATATATATATATATATATATATATATATATATATATATAGACAACGGATCCGATGGGATCCGACCGTCCAAAATCAGGACCCAATTTTTTTTTTTTTGTAGAACAACTAAAAAAATAAAAATAAAATTATGGAACTGAAATTTTCCATAATCTGATATTTTGGGTGTGTTTTTAATACCTACATCATCAATGTATATGCGATGCTGCAGCATGCACAGAAATGTTTTGGTATAGGCATCCAAATCAAAACATTGTATTATGTAAAAATTCAATTTCATATTTTTTTTTTTTTTAGTTGTTTCAAAAAAAAAAAAAAAAAAAAAAAAAAAAGGTCCGGATTTGAATAGAGTCCGGGATCCCGGACTGGATCCGGACTCTATATATATATATATATACATATACGGTAAAGATCAAGAGCATTCTCCTTAAATAGCATTCCGCCTTAAATAGTATTCTTTTATCAAAACGACGTAGTTTTGGAGGAACGCGGTGACATTTTTATAAATACAATGCCACCGCGTATTTACAAAAATGCCACCGCGTCCCTCCAAAATTACGTCGTTTTGATAAAAGAATGCTATTTAAGGCGAAATGCTATTTAAGGAGAATACTCTTGATCCTGACCGTATATATATATATATATATTTTGCAATGGGACTCTTTTTGTGGAGCTGAGGGAGTATTATCCAATCCATCTCAGAAAACTGAAAACAACAGAGCAGAAAATGGCACCAACTTTTCCTGCTCATAAATATTTGCATGAGACATATAATGGTAGTCCTCAATAAACAATTTGGACTCAATTTGTTTTAATAACGCACAAGCCCATTACTCAAATGAGGATTTTACATGAATAGTTTATGCAAGTAAATACAATTAAAAATCTAAATATTAGATTTCTGATTCTCACCAGCCCCAGAAAGACCAATCAGGAAACGGGATGTCAAAGTGATCAGCTGTAGTGCAGTAGCGAAACAGAGGTAAAGGCATCGACGCGTGCTCTGTCCGATTAATAATGGGTTTGTCCATGCAATCAAACATCAAATCCACATCCGGAACCCTCCCAGGATATCTCCTAAGGAGCTGCACCAGACTCCAAACTGTAAAAATAGCTCGGCTTTGCACACAAGCATAATAAGAATCCACATACAGTTTTCCCCCAATAATCACAATGCGTAATGCAGCAAAGTTCTTAGCTTCCACCAAATGGCTGAACGATATCCGAGACTTAACCCACGGCTCCAAATCATGACGTATCCATCTATAGAATTCCGGGCAGGCCTCGCCTTGTTGAGTCGATTGAGACTGTTTGTTTTGAAGTGGAAGGATGTTGCTGCTCGATCGTCCACACATGAAGTAACCACATTGTATGATCTTGGAAGCTTTTGTGTATTTGGTTTCTTCGTCTGTCTTGGTAGGAAATATATGCCATGGTGTTGGTTCTAAATTGTGACCAGCTATGGTCTTGGTCTGAGATACAAAGCTGTTTACCTAATTGATCAAATGCCCACAGAGGACCAAGTTACTTCTAGCACCAAGACATATATACACACATAATACATTTACACAGATATAGACGTTTGGTTCCTAATAGGATCCGTGCGCCATAGCTAAAATAAGCGCATATAAGAACGTTTTACGTTTAGGCCCCAAGGTTAGCCTATGAATTTTCTTAAATTTACCACTAGACTTATTTTATACTCACTACGTTCCATAAATGGAGTCATATTTGCAATTAAAAAAATGTTCACAAGTTCTCTTTTATTGATAGTATAAAATGACATAATATCCTCAAATATAATAATACAATTTCACAACCATACCCCTACTACTAAACTTACACTCATTATATTTAAGGATAAAATTGGTAAAATATATATCAAAGTTCAAAATTTTTGCAAATGTGACTCCTTTTGTGGACAGAGAGTATAATTTAGGAAATTTAAGTAATATGAGAGTATTCATTGGGATTATTTTGATTGGTCTGTTTGTGAATGTGCAACTGTGTATATATGCATTGTTTGGTTTACTACAACTAAACATAGATACAGATATCCTTGCACAAATAAGGAAATGATTTATATGTTGACAAAATTGGATTGCAACCTACTTAAAACTCTAAGCTATAAAATAGAATAAATTAAGGTAAGGTCATTCTTAATTCCTTCTTATTCTATCTATCCTCATACACAGTTTTGTCCAGACTCATATAAATACGTACACAAACTGTTCGATTAAATGTTGCAATGAAGAAAATCACAAAATACAGTTTAACCACACATACAGTACATATAAATATAAACATAGAGAGAGACCTGGAAAAGGAGGAAGATAGTGAGAGACAAGAAGGCAAAAAGGTAAATGAATCGAGGGGAAAATGATGGGGAGCGAGATTTATTTTTTGCAAACAAACCCATTGTTTCAGGTTCATAATAGTAGGGATGATAATGATGAAGAAGGTGAAGGTCAGCATTGTGCCGCCGTTGATGGATCTTTCTCTCTCTCCCCCTGCAGACTCTCTCTTTCTGTTGTTGTATGGAAGGTTTTACTGTCAACTCGCCATTTCCGACTCCTACTCCTCCAATCCGAACAACTCTACACATTTGCGAAAGCTTCCACTGTGTTATTGGGTTTAAAATGACTCCAGTTAGGATGAATTTATTTATTTTTGAAGTTGGTTAATAGAATAATATCACATATAATCGTGTCAATATTTTATTTATCGATTCAAAATAAACTTTATACTAACCACTTTTATTTAAAATAGATGAAAAGAAAAATAAATGCACAGCAAACGAAGCAAGTTTTTTTATTTGTGTTGGGACCAAAAACTTGGCCCATTTTCTTGTCTATTTTTACTCTTAAACGGAAAACTAAATAATTGAAGTAAATTTGTGATACCCTAAACTCTAATTTAGAATATAAATGTAAATATTAATAAAGGTTAATTTTATAACCTAATATGAACACTTTGTGTTGAAAAAGTAATTTTAAAAACATAATAATAAATAAATTGAAATGAATAAAAAAATAAAAATATAATATAATGAAAAAATTAAAAATTAAAAAATGACGGAGATATGGATGTCCACTTCAAGACCATGTGGCCTTTTGAGACATAATTATTTGGGCATGTTGATCTGTTAATTTTCATGTTGTTCCAGGTACACACAAAGTTTGAATGATCTCGCTGTAGTCCAGCTCGTGCTCTAAATATTGCTTGTAGTCATTATTGGATATTATGTCCAAGCTGTAGTAAGCATTTATTATCTTGAAACTGACCTCCACATCATCTTTTGCATTGACGTAGAATTCCTTAACAATTTTAATGACCGATGAATCCGGTTGGGATGTAAAGTTCACCCATCTTCTACTTTCAATCATTTGTAGTAACTCCCCATCTTCTGCCTCTGGCAATAATAGGAATTAGCGTTTTACTAGAAAGTAAATTGTAATATCTTTCGGACGCACTAGCACTTGTAAATCTCTTTTTGTCAAACTTTGTCGAAGTGCCCGAAGTCTCTCTCCTCTATGCCTTTTAGTAACCATAAGTCTTGCGTGTTAATTTCTTGCCCAACAAATGATGTTCAGTGGCTTAGTATGGGCAAATCCTCTTTGTGACAAATTATCGAACACTTGGTGTGCAAAAATTTTGAACACTATTGTTAAGCACTCCCCCAAACTTAATTTTCACCAAATTTGTCAATTACTAAGCACAATAGCCTTCCAATGCAATACAAGCAACAATTAAGAGTACACAAACCCACTTGCGTAGATTGAGTTTAGGTAGGAGATTGAGTGTTTGGTTATGCGTATACAAGAAGAAGTTTGAATAATGGGCTAGATTAGAGGAGGGTAATTTGAGTGAGTTTGTGTTGGAGTAGGAGAGCAAGAGAATGTTTGAATTGGGTTTGGACAAGTTATCCCCGATTAGGGCTTATAATAATAATTTTTTTTCAAGTTGCAGTAGGAGTGCCTAGGCGCTAGACATTGCACTGGTTTGACCGCCTAGGCGGTTGGGAGGGGAATGTATTGGGCGCTTAGAGCGCTTATGCGCTTGATTTGGCCTAGGTGGGGGCGCTTAGGTGCTTGGGGCTCGTCTTGGCTATTGCAGTTAGGGTTGCACAAACGGCCTGGGGCCTGCGACTCGGCCTTGATCTGGCCTGAGCCCGACCTGGTCAAAGCCTGGCCTGGTCAAGGCCTAGACCGATAAGGCCCAGCTTGAAGGCTGAAAAAAGGCCGCTGTTTAAAAGCCAAAACCCGGCCTGGACTGGCCTAATTAAAAGCCTGACCTGGACCGGCCTGGGCTAAAGCCTAAAGATCAAAAAATTTTACCCTTAGCCTTTTTTGTTTATTATCTTTGCGTCCAAGCCCAACATGTCACAATGTTAAAAAAATATTTAGATTGGACCAGCCCACAACTTATTGGAAGAGGAGGAGAGTCCATTTTATATGGAAAGCTTCCTTTTAACACTTTTCTCAGTAAACAATATGGGACTTGGGCTTATTATTATGTGCAATCTTACATCCAATAAACCACCCACTCCCTGTAATCTCCTCCTTCATCTCAGAGCCTTAAAACCTCTCAGAGCCTCTTTCTTTTCCAATTTGCACACAATGTTCGGTAGAGGTGGTGGTGGTGGTGTTCCAATTCTATTTCCATTTGTATATAATGACAGGGTAACACATGCCATCACAGTGACAATCCTGAATCCTAACATCTAAAATGTGATCAGTTCATTACACTAAGAATCAGTTGAAATGTAGCTATTAAATTATTTAATTCAATACAATTTAGAGTTTTATACCTCCTGGACATCGAAATAAAGCACGCTCATTTTGAAAGCCAAGCTTCGAGTAGCCAAAGACCTAGCAGAAAGCAGATGCGGATCTGCCAATAATCCCCAACACGAGGCCTCGACATCAACGCATTCCACGACAAAGCGGCTGAGCCATCCGGAAGCCGAGAGCGTGTGCCTCGATAATAGATGCGTCCGACGCAGAAGCCCAAGCAACAGAGCCATGACGATATCAGCAACCTCCTCGGTGCGAGACACATCGACATGAACGAGCCGGTGAAGACCGAGGTATATCACAGAGTTCCATAAATGGCCATAAGCTTCAGTTTATCTATTTCCACTTTTAAAGTCCCATATTGTCTACCAATGTTAATTTGTCCTACTTTTGTTTTATAAATAGAGAGTTGAGTTCAAGGCAAATTCTTTCAACTAAGCAATTAAAGCATTAACAACTTGGGCCTGTAATAACCTGATATTTTCTATATAAATAAATAAGAAATTTTGCATATTAATTTTTTTTATAAAGATGAGAATATGTGCCAAGTAATGTGTATGTATATATGTGATAAATAAAATTTATTTATTACATGTATAATTTCAAATAATTTTATTTTAGAATTATTGATCATTATAACGTATATACTTATAATAATTAATTTTATAGTATAAATGTCTTTATTATTTATTTTCTAAGAAAATATGATTTTTATATTATTTAAATAATATATGAAATGATTATTGGAATTATTATAATTAATATTTTATTATATGAATTTGTTCGTAATATTTAAGTTAATTATTTTAACTAAATTAATAATGCATGCTATATGTGACAAATAAATCAGATATGGAATCAAACCCTAATTTTGGATTTTGAGCTATGAATGAGAATAATAATATTATATTAAATATAATATTATTTTTCAGTGTTATAAATATATACAGTATATGTGTAGATTGTTAACGGGTAGTCAATTATGATGTATGACAACAAACCCTAGTATTACTGTCATAAACCATAATTGGGAATTTAAAACTGGAAATTTAGATCGGTCAGAAATTGTGTTATATGAATTATGTGCATATTATAGAATTAATGATAATTAGATAAAACCCTAATTAATATTTGAAAGCCCTAATTTAAAATTAGAAACCCTAATTGTTAATTAGGAACCCTAATTACTAAAATTATAAACCCTAATTATTATTTTAGTAAATTGAAATGTTAATTTAGGAACCCTAATGATAATTAAGGAACCCTAATTATTTAAACCCTAAATTTTATTAAAAACCCTAATTTAATTAGTATGTTTTAATTTAAAATTTTACAACCCTTTAATTTTTAATTGTCCAAACCCTAGTAATTATTTGAGAAACTTTAAGGTTAAAAATCTAGTGATTAAACCCTAGATTCAAGCACCTTGGACAAGAATACCCTAATTTTATGAAATAAAAGTATTCAATTTTTCTATTTTGGTAAATAGTTAAATTGATAAAAGTTTAAAGTTAAGGGTAATATGTGAATTTTTTTTTTTGCAAAGTAAGCAAGTTGATATAAAATATTCATTGTGTGGGGAATATTTGATTATTTGGGGAATATTCTTTTTGTTGGGGAATATCAAATGCGGCGGTACAATCATTAGTGGACCCCACAGCGGAATTATTGTCGGATTGAGAAAAGCGACAAAAATATTTTTATGAAAATAACGGCGGAAGTTTTACCATTAGCTATTGAAAACACGGTGTAAAAAAATGCGATGTCTGGCGTGGTTGCATAGTAGCTGCACGGTATTGATTATTGATGCTTACGTGATAAGTCACTCGGTTTTGTTTTATTAGTATTATTAATGTAATAAAAGCGGAAAAGCTTTTATATAAAAGCAGAATACTTTTATAAAGTTATACGTTTTATTAGGCTAATAGTAAAAAATCTTTTTATATAAAGCAGAATACTTTTATAAAGTTATACATTTTATTAGACAATAATTAGAATATATTATATTTTATTATGCATAGTGTTTGCATAGTACTTTTGCATAGTATTTGCATAGTAAAATCTTTTATAAAGTTATTAAAGTTTTATTAGATTATAAATAGAATATATTATATTTTATTTAAAAGATTTTGCTTTAAATATGGATAGTCAGATTAAAATAAATCAATCTGGATAGTTCATGAGTTAATTCTATATCGGTCCATTTTCTATAAATAGAAGCTCATTCCTTCATTATTTCTTACGAATTCTTTGAAACTCTACAGAGAGAGAAATTATAGAGAAACTATAGAAAAAAAATATTACGCTTCTTCCTATTAGGTTTCTTTTATATTAGGTTTCTTTTTATTTGTAGTAAGGGATATTATTTCTTTTGTATTCATGAAGAGACTTTACATTATTCCATTATTTATTATTCTATTGGAATAACTTTTGTATATCTGTGGCTACCTATACTTGGTGAAAAATTCTTACATTATTCCATTCTTTATTATTACATTTGGAATATATACATGCGTTTCTGTGGGACTGGTTCCATTATTTATTATTATGTTGGAATAACTTTGTTTATCGAAATACGCATACATGGTGAAATTCTTACATTATTCCATTCTTTATTATTACATTTGGAACATCATCATATGCATGCTTTACGCATGACTGGTTCCATTATTTATTATTACATTGGAATAACACATGCATGCGATCTATCGCATGCACGGTGAATTCTTACATTATTTCATTATTTATTATTACATTTGAATAATATCACATGCATGCGTTTACGCATGACACAGTTCCATTCTTTATTATTACTGTTGAAATAACTTTTATCTATGTGGATTACGCATGCATTGTAAATGATCCTTCGTATTCATACGAATAGTATTTTCATTAAAAGGGTTTTTACGAGGAGGGGCGGTTTCATAATTTTTCGACCCTCAAAAATTTGGAAAAATTTGAAATGATAATTTGATGAGTTTTCTAGATTGTGTCCAAAAATGGCGATTTTTGGATGTATAGATTAAGAGTTATGGATTTTATGGGAAAAGACTATTTTAAAAAGTAAACCCTTATAACTCCTTGTGGTTAACTCAAAATTGGTGAAATTTTTATTGGGAGTACATGTATATAATGAGGAGTATACCTGTAAATTTTGGAATTTTTGGACAAAAGTACAATTTATGATAAATGTCTAAATATTAAGATTTTAGCCATATGAAAAATAGTAAATGAATTTTAAAAATTACGAGAAAAATATATGTTCAAGATGGGACTATATTACGCTAAATCCCAGAAAAGAAATATTTTTGGGATTTGATTTGGTATTTTTCATGAAAATGAACTAGTTATGAGTAAATGAATTAAATATGTTATGTGAAGTAATAAAATTGGAAAATAGGATTTTATGGCTTGAGAATCCTATATAGGGTATATCTGATTTTTTTGATGAGGATTTGATCATTGATTATGAAATCTTATGAGTATGGCATTTTGAATGATTAAATGCATTATTTGATAAAGTGTAAACAATTGAAATAAATTGTTTATAAGTTTAAGAAATGATTAAAATATTGTTATAATATTAATGATATTAGATTATGAGATTATTAAGTGATTGATAACATTTGGTTATTATTGATATTTGGATAAATTGTATTATAAATGTTTAATATTTATCCTTTATCTCATTTGATTAATTCTTATATCATTGTCATCATCATCATCATGCTTATATTGTGTTGAAAGTCATCTTTGGTAGTAGTGCATAGATGGACTTGGTATGATTATGACGGGGATTATTCGGTATAATCATGGTAGTAATGTTACAAATGATGTGGAAAAAGTCCTCATTTTGGCGTAGTGCATTGATGGGATAGTTTTTGGTATGATTATGGCTATGGATTCTCTTGACGAGGGTGCAAAGATGAATTGTTTTATGGCATGATCATGGTAGTTGATGAAAACACGATTATCTTTAGTAGTAGTGCATGGATAATTCGTGGGTCGTGATATTAATGAATATCCTTGGTAGTAGTGCATGGATAATTGAGTGATATGGATTGATTATCGAGTGAGTCTCAATGATGAAATATAAATTCATGGATGTGATATTATCTTGAATATCCTTGGTGGATGTAGTAGTGCGAGGGGTGATTCGATGATGTGGATTATTTATTAAAATTTGAGTCTCGGCGATAAAATATTTATTATACACTTTTAATTTCGTAGAAGATAGTAGATATCATGCTCTACTTGACTCTTAAAAATACGATTTGTATGTCTTTGGCATGTAGTGCAAAGATGAATTGTTAATGAATATCTTTGGTAGTAGTGCAAAGATGAATTTATTAGTATGATTATGGCGGGAATTACGATTTGGTATAACCATGATTTTTGATGTTTTGGTGAAGATAGGTGATGAAAATTATCTTCGTCACAGTTGCGAAGAGAATTTAGAACCACAATTATGATTATGAGTTATTCATATGATTGTGGATGAGGCTATTGATTTATTTTACATGGATAAAACATTATTGGTGGACTTTTAACATAGAAGATAATAGACCTTATGGTCTATTTGACTCTTCTAATGGATTGCTCGTTCATTTGCTGACTATGGTTGAAAAGTTTTATCATCTACCATATGTTCTAAATCTACGATTTATTATTGATGAAAGCTATTGATAATTTAATTATCTTTAGTCATGATATTCTTTTCTTGGGCTAGTTGTGCTCACCCTTTACTACTTCACAATTCCTTTCGGGTAATAAAGAGTGTTTAGTAGTAAAGTGTTTGAATTGCCGGGGATAATGAGGGGAATAGAGCAGCGGTGGTCTCTGGCTGTGGAGGTTCTCCCTAAATAGTATAGAAAAGTGTGTTGTATTCTATACATCATTTAGTAGTTATATTTGGTGAATCAAATAGGGTGAGGTGAACCCTGACTTTGGAAAGGTGTTTTGCCTTTATCATACTGAGATGTCTAATGACATACAACCTCGTGTTATCATAAGACATGGTTGTGCGCATCCACTTCTTTGAAGTATATCTCGGGCACTACTATATGATCTTGGAGTTTATTTGAAATATAATTTTCACTTGGAGCAGTGGAGATATTTATATGTAGAGAGAAGACTCACCATTGGAAAGAAGATGATAGTAATCTTCTTGTTTTTCTTTGGGGTCTATTAGGTGACCAAGGATAATTACGTGGACATATGATATCTATTATAACCTAGCGCATGGCCTCCCATATCGAAGGTTTCCTTGAGCACTTCCCAAAGATTTTAATTTCTAAAAGCAGTTTTTTGACTATACTTTTTATAAAAAGTACCATTGTAAGGTTGTGGTGAGGTACCATGAGAGTTACATACATTTGTATTAAAACTCATGATTAAGCGTGGTGCGTATTCTATCTGACTGACTCAATGATTAATATAAATGAAGTTGTATTTGAATTTTGTACCATGTGTCTGGCGACTCAAGAATGGGTGAT
This sequence comes from Panax ginseng, assembly GCA_020205605.1. Lineage (NCBI taxonomy): Eukaryota > Viridiplantae > Streptophyta > Magnoliopsida > Apiales > Araliaceae > Panax > Panax ginseng. Next base: position 81,656,849 of record CM035136.1, on the reverse strand, counting down.
GTATACCAATTTTTGGGGGCGTCACATTTGGTATCGAGCTTAGGGATATAATTCATTTGGCGGAGATAAGAGTCTAGAACTAGGAGGGGAGAGCGAGTTATATACTTATTTAGTGTGTGACTTACCTAAAAGTGAAATTGTTTACTTGATAAGTTGACAAATTGTGATATGTCAATTAACCTTTGTTTTGAAGATATATTTTAGAATGATATAAAATACGAGGAGATGAGCAATGGAAAAATCATGATCTGAGAGGATATAGCGGGAAGGTACAATTTGAAAAGAAAGAAAGGTATTCTCATCTCTTGAATATCGAGTGCGTACGTAAATTTTGAGGAGAAATTTCATAAGGAGGGTGATTGTGAGACCCGAATTTTATGAAATAAAAGTATTCAATTTTTCTATTTTGGTAAATAGTTAAATTGATAAAAGTTTAAAGTTAAGGGTAATATGTGAATTTTTTTTTTTGCAAAGTAAGCAAGTTGATATAAAATATTCGTTGTGTGGGGAGATATTCGATTAGTCGGGAATATTCTTTTTGTGGGGGAATATCAAATGCGACGGTACAATCATTGGTGACCCCCTAGCGGAATTATTGTCGGATTGAGAAAAGCGAAAAAAATATTTTTATGAAAATAACGGCGGAAGTTTTACAGATTAGCTTTGTTGAAACACCGGGTGTAAAAAAATGCGATGTCTGGCGTGGTTGCATAGTAGCACGGTATTGATTATTGATGCTTATGTGATAAGTCACTTTCGGTTTTGTTTTATTAGTATTATTAATGTAATAAAGCAGAAAAAGCTTTTATATAAAGCAGAATACTTTTATAAAGTTATTTCGTTTTATTAGGCTAATAGTAAAAAATTTTTATATAAAAGCAGAATACTTTTATAAAGTTATACATTTTATTAGATAATAATTAGAATATAATATATTTATTTATTATTTATAGTGTTTGCATATAATTTTTGCATAGTGTTTTAGTAGTTTTTATATAGTAAAATCTTTTATAAAGTTATTCGTTTTATTAGATTATAAATAGAATATATTATATTTTATTTAAAAGATTTTGCTTTAAATATGGATAGTCAGATTAAAAGTAAATCAATCTGGATAGTTCATGAGTTAATTCTTATCTGGTCCATTTTTCTATAAATAGAAGCTCATTCCTTCATTATTTCTTCTTTTGAATTTCTTTGAAAACTAGAGAGAAATTATAGAGAAACTAGAAGAAAAGTATACACTACTTCCTACTCTTATATTAGGTTTTTTTTACGGTAAGGGATATTATTTTTGTTGTACTCGTAAGGGTATTATTTCTTTTGTATTCATGAAGAGAACTTACATTTATTCATTATTATTTATTATTACATTGGAATAACTTTTATATCTGTGGGCTACTACCCTATACTTGGTGAAATTCTTACATTATTCCATTCTTTTTTATTATTGAATATTTTGGAATATCATACATACATGCGTTCTGTGGGACACAGTTCCATTATTTATTATTATGTTGGAATAACTTTTTTTTTATCTGAAATACATCAGCATACATGGTGAAATTATTTACATTATTCCATTCTGGTTTATTACATTTGGAACATCACATATATGCTTTTACGCATGACTGGTTCCATTATTTATTATTACATTGGAATAACACATGCATCTTGATTTATCGCATGCTGGTGAATTCTTACATTATTTCATTATTTATTATTACATTTGGAATATCATATATGCATGCGTTTATGCATGACTGGTTCCATTCTTTATTATTACATTGAAATAACTTTGTCTATGTGGATTTACGCATGCATTGTAAATGATCATTCGTATTCATACGAATAGTATTTTCATTAAAAAGGGGTTTTACGCGAGAGGCGGTTTTCGTAATTTTTACGACCCTCAAAAATTTTGGAAAAATTTGAAATGATAATTTGATGAGTTTTTTCTAGATTGTGTCCAAAAATGGCGATTTTTGGATGTATAGATTAAGAGTTATGGATTTTTTATGGGAAAAGACTATTTTAAAAGTAAACCCTTATAACTCCTTGTGGTTAACTCCAAAATTGGTGAAATTTTTATTGGGAGTACATGTATATATGAGAGTATACCACTGTAAATTTTGAATTTTTGGACAAAAGTACAATTTATGATAAATGTCTAAATATTAAAGGTTTAGTTTAGCCGTATGAAAAATAGTAAATGAATTTTAAAAATTTGAGAGAAATATATATGTTCAAGATGGGACTATATTACGCTAAATCCCGGAAAAGAAATATTTTTGGAATTTGATTTGGTATTTTTTCATGAAAATGAACTAGTTATGAGTAAATGAATTAAATATGTTATGTGAAGTAATAAAATTGGAAAATAGGATTTTATGGCTTGAGAATCCTATATAGGGTATATCTGATTTTTTTTTTTGATGAGGATTTGATCATTGATTATGAAATCTTATGAGTATGGCATTTTGAATGATTAAATGCATTATTTGATAAAGTGTAAACAATTGAAATAAATTGTTTATAAGTTTAAGAAATGATTAAAATATTGTTATAATATTAATGATATTAGATTATGAGATTATTAAGTGATTGATAACATTTGGTTATTATTATTGAGCTTATTTGGATAAATTGTATTATAAATGTTTAATATTTATCCTTTATCTCATTTGATTAATTCTTATATCATTGTCATCATCCTCATGCTTATATTGTGTTGAAAGTCATCTTTTGGTAGTAGTGCATAGATGGACTTGGTATGATTATGACGAGGGATTATTCGGTATAATCATGGTAGTAATGTTACAAATGATGTGGAAAAAAGTCCTCTCGTTGGCGTAGTGCATTGATGGGGCGATTTTTGGTATGATTATGGCTATGGATTCTCTTGACCGAGGGTGCAAAGATGAATTGTTTTATGGCATGATCATGATAGTTGATGAAAACACGATTATCTTTGGCAGTAGTGCATGGATAATTCGTGGTCGTGATATTAATGAATATCCTTAGTAGTAGTGCATGGATAATTGATGATATGGATTGATTATCGGTGAGTCTCGTGATGAAATATAAATTCATGGATGTGATATTAATGAATATCCTTGGTAGTAGTGTGGGGTGATTCGATGATGTGGATTATTTATTAATTTGAGTCTCGGTGATAAAATATTTATTATACACTTTTAATTCGTAGAAGATAGTAGATATCATGCTCTACTTGACTCTTCTAAAAATCTGATTGTATGTCTTTGGCATGTAGTGCAAAGATGAATTGTTAATGAATATCTTTGGTAGTAGTGCAAAGATGAATTTATTAGTATGATTATGGCGGGAATTACGATTTGGTATAACCATGATTTTTGATGTTTGGTGAAGATAGGTGATGAAAATTATCTTACGTCACAGTTGCGAAAGAATTTAGAACCACAATTATGATTATGAGTTATTCATATGATTGTGGGCGAGGCTATTGATTTATTTTACATGGATAAAACATTATTGGTGGACTTTTAACATATAGAAGATAATAGACCTTATGGTCTATTTGACTCTTCTAATGGATTGCTCGTTCATTTTTGACTATGGTTGAAAAGTTTTATCATCTACCATATGTTCTAAATCTACGATTTATTATTGATGAAAGCTATTGATAATTTAATTATCTTTAGTCATGATATTCTTTCTTTGGGCTAGTTGTGCTCACCCTTTACGCTTCACAATTCCTTTCGGGTAATAAGAGTGTTCTTAGTAAGAGTGTTCTTAGAATTGGCGGGGATAACGAGGGGAATAGAGCGGTGGTCTCTAGGTATGTGAGGTTCTCCTAAGCAGTATAGAAAAGTGTGTTGTATTCTATACATCATTTAGTAGTTATATTTGGTGAATCAAATAGGGTGAGGTGAACCCTGACTTTGGAAGGTGTTTTGCCACTATCATACAAGATGTCTAATGACATACAACCTCGTGTTATCATAAGACATGGTTGTGCGCATCCACTTCTTTTGATATATATCTCTGAGCACTACTATATGATCTTGGAGTTTATTTGAAATATAATTTTCACTTGGAGACAGTGGAGATATTTATATGTCGAGAAGACTCACCATTGGAAAGAAGATGATAGTAATCTTCTTGTTTTTTCTTTGGGGTCTATTAGGTTGACGAGGATAATTACGTGGACATATGATATCTATTATAACCTAGCAGCATGGCCTCCCATATACGAAGGTTTCCTTGAGCACTTCCCAAAGATTTTAATTTCTAAAAGCAGTTTTTGACTATACTTTTATGTAAAGTACCATTGTAAGGTTGTGGTCGAGGTACCATGAGAGTTACATACATTTGTATTAAAACTCATGATTAAGCGTGGTAAGTATTCTATCTGACATTTCAATGATAATATAAATGAAGTTGTATTTGAAATTTTTGTACCATGTATGTCTGGCGACTCGAGAATGGGTGATGTATACCTAATTTTGGGGCGTCACATTTGGTATCGAGCTTAGGGATATAATTCATTTGGCGGAGATAAGAGTCTAGAACTAGGAGGGAGAGGCAGAGTTATATACTTACTTAGTGTGTGACTTACCTAAAATTTGAAATTGTTTACTTGATAAGTTGACAAATTATGATATGTCAATTAACCTTTGTTTTGAAGATATATTCTAGAATGATATACGAAATCGAGGAGATGAGCAATGGGAAAATCATGATCTGAGAGGATATAGCAGGGAAGGTACAATCAGAAAAGAAAGAAAGGTATTCTCATCTCTTGAATATATAGTGCGTCGTCACGTAAATTTTGAGGAGAAATTTCATAAGGGAGGGTGATTGTGAGACCCGAATTTTATGAAATAAAAGTATTCAATTTTTCTATTTTGGTAAATAGTTAAATTGATAAAAGTTTAAAGTTAAAGGGTAATATGTGAATTTTTTTTTTTTTTGCAAAGTAAGCAAGTTGATATAAAATATATTCGTTGTGTGGGGAATATTAGATTAGTCGGGGAATATTTTTTTTGTCGGGGAATATCAAATACGATGATACAATCATTGGTGGACCCCCTAGCGGAATTATTGTCGGATTGAAAAAAGCGACAAAAAAAATATTTTTATGAAAATAACGGCGGAAGTTTTACCATTAGCTTTGTTGAAACACCGGTAGTTAAAAAATGCGATGTCTGGCGTGGTTGCATAGTAGCACTGCGGTATTGATTATTGATGCTTATGTGATAAGTCACTCGATTTTGTTTTATTAGTATTATTAATGTAATAAAAGCAGAAGAAAAGCTTTTTATATAAAGCAGAATACTTTTATAAAGTTATTCGTTTTATTAGGCTAATAGTAAAATCTTTTTATATAAAATAGAATACTTTTATAAAGTTATCTATTTTATTAGACAATAATTAATATATTATATATTATATTTTATTATGCATAGTGTTTTGCATAGTGTTTTGCATAGTAGTTTTGTATAGTAAAATCTTTTATAAAGTTATTCGTTTTATTAGATTATAAATAGAATATATTATATTTTATTTAAAAGATTTTGCTTTAAATATGGATAGTCAGATTAAAGTAAATCAATACGGATAGTTCATGAGTTAATTCTTATCGATCCATTTTTCTATAAATAGAAGCTCATTCCTTCATAATTTCTTACGAATTTCTTTGAAACTCTAGAGAGAGAAATTATAGAGAAACTATAGAAAAAAGTATACGCTACTTCCCTACTCTTATATATAGTTTTTTTACGGTAAGGGATATTATTTTTTTTTTTTCGTAAGGGTATTATTTCTTTTGTATTCATGAAGAGAACTTACATTATTCCATTATTTATTATTACATTGGAATAAACTTTTGTATCTGTGAGCTACCCTATACTTGGTGAAATTCTTACATTATTCCATTCTTTATTATTTTTTGGAATATCACATATCACATGCATGCGTTCTGTGGACTTTTGGTTCCATTATTTATTATTATGTTGGAATAACTTTGTTTATATGAAATACCGCATACATGGTGAAATTCTTACATTATTCCATTTCTTTATTCTTTATTATTACATTTGGAACATTATTATCATGCTTACATTGTATACATGCGTTTCATGGATTTGGTTCCATTATTTATTATTATACATTGGAATAACTTTTATGCATGCGATCTATCGCATGCACTGGTGAATTCTTACATTATTTCATTATTTATTATTACATTTGGAATATCATGTATGCATGCGTTTACGCATGACACTGGTTCCATTCTTTATTATTACATTGAAATAACATGTCTATGTGGATTCCGCATGCATTGTAAATGATCCTTCGTATTAAATACGAATAGTATTTTCATTAAAAGGGGTTTTACGCTGAGAGGAGTTTTCGTAATTTTTACGACCCTCAAAAAATTCTGGAAAAATTTGAAATGATAATTTGATGAGTTTTCTAGATTGTGTCCAAAAATGGCGATTTTGGATGTATAGATTAAAGTTATGGATTTTATGGGAAAAGACTATTTTAAAAGTAAACCCTTATAACTCCTTGTGGTTAACTCCAAAATTGGTGAAATTTTTTATTGGGAGTACATATATATACGAGGAGTATACCCTGTAAATTTTGGAATTTTTGGACAAAAGTACAATTTATGATAAATGTCTAAATATTGGGTGAGTTTTAGCCATATGAAAAATAGTAAATGAATTTTAAAAATTACGAGAAAAATATATGTTCAAGATGGGACTATATTACGCTAAATCCCGGAAAAGAAATATTTTTGGGATTTGATTTGGTATTTTTCATGAAAATGAACTAGTTATGAGTAAATGAATTAAATATGTTATGTGAAGTAATAAAATTGGAAAATAGGATTTTATGGCTTGAGAATCCTATATAGGGTATATCTGATTTTTTTTGATGAGGATTTGATCATTGATTATGAAATCTTATGAGTATGGCATTTTGAATGATTAAATGCATTATTTGATAAAGTGTAAACAATTGAAATAAATTGTTTATAAGTTTAAGAAATGATTAAAATATTGTTATAATATTAATGATATTAGATTATGAGATTATTAAGTGATTGATAACATTTGGTTATTATTGAGCATTTGGATAAATTGTATTATAAATGTTTAATATTTATCCTTTATCTCATTTGATTAATTCTTATATCATTGTCATCATCATCATGCTTATATTGTGTTGAAAGTCATCTTTTGGTAGTAGTGCGTAGATGGACTTGGTATGATTATGACGAGGATTATTCGGTATAATCATGGTAGTAATGTTACAAATGATGTGGAAAAAAGTCCTCGTTGGCGTAGTGCATTGATGGCCAGTTTTTGGTATGATTATGGCTATGGATTCTCTTGACCGAGGGTGCAAAGATGAATTGTTTTATGGCATGATCATGATAGTTGATGAAAACACGATTATCTTTGGCAGCGTAGTGCATGGATAATTCGTGGTCGTGATATTAACGAATATCCTTAGTAGTAGTGCATGGATAATTGATGATATGGATTGATTATCGAGATTTGAGTCTCAACGATGAAATATAAATTCATGGATGTGATATTATGAATATCCTTGGTAGTAGTGCGAGGGGTGATTCGATGATGTGGATTATTTATTAAAATTTGAGTCTCGGTGATAAAATATTTATTATACACTTTTAATTTCGTAGAAGATAGTAGATATCATGCTCTACTTGACTCTTCTAAAATCTGGTTGTATGTCTTTGGCATGTAGTGCAAAGATGAATTGTTAATGAATATCTTTGGTAGTAGTGCAAAGATGAATTTATTAGTATGATTATAAGCAGGAATTCCGATTTGGTATAACCATGATTTTTGATGTTTTGGTGAAGATAGGTGATGAAAATTATCTTCGTCACAGTTGCGAAGAAGAATTTAGAACCACAATTATGATTATGAGTTATTCATATGATTGTGGATAGGAGGCTATTGATTTATTTTACATGGATAAAACATTATTGGTGGACTTTTAACATAGAGAAGATAATAGACCTTATGGTCTATTTGACTCTTCTAATGGATTGCTCGTTTCGTTGCAACTATGGTTGAAAAGTTTTATCATCTACCATATGTTCTAAATCTCTGATTTATTATTGATGAAAGCTATTGATAATTTAATTATCTTTAGTCATGATATTCTTTCTTTGGGCTAGTTGTGCTCACCCTTTACGCTTCACAATTCCTTTCGGGTAATAAGAGTGTTCTTAGTAAGAGTGTTTGTCGAATCGGCGGGGATAACGGGGAATAGAGCGGTGGTCTCTAGGTTGTGGAGGTTCTCCTAAGCAGTATAGAAAAGTGTGTTGTATTCTATACATCATTTAGTAGTTATATTTGGTGAATCAAATAGGGTGAGGTGAACCTGACTTTGGAAGGGTGTTTTGCCACTATCATACAAGATGTCTAATGACATACAACCTCGTGTTCTCATAAGACAGGGGTTGTGCGCATCCACTTCTTGAATATATCTACGAGCACTACTATATGATCTTGGAGTTTATTTGAAATATAATTTTCACTTGGAGACAACAGTGGAGATATTTATATGTCGAGAAGACTCACCATTGGAAAGAAGATGATAGTAATCTTCTTGTTTTTCTTTAGGGGGGACTATTAGGTCATAACCAAGGATAATGAGCACTGTGGACATATGATATCTATTATAACCTAGGTTACATACATGGCCTCCCATATACGAAGTATTTTCTTGAGCACTTCCCAAAGATTTTAATTTCTAAAAGCAGACTTTTTGACTATACTTTTATGTAAAGTATCATTGTAAGGTTGTGGTTGAGGCACCATGAGAGTTACATACATTTGTATTAAAACTCATATTTGGTTAAGCTAGTGGTGGTATTATTACATCTGACAGATTCAACTCAGATGGGCCTGACAACTTTATAAATGAAGTTGTATTTGAATTTTTTGTACCATGTATCTGGCGACTCGAGAATGGGTGATGTATACCTAATTTTGGGGCGCTACAACTGGAATCAATAGATCACATAGCAAAAAACACACAACGCGAGATATAAGGATCCAAAGTAGATACTGCGTTCATTCTTCATTCGGAAAACCTAGAAATGAAGAAACGGACTACATTTCTGCAATTTGTGAGCCCCAACGCGCGTTTTGATTATTTATGTTTAGACTTGACCATGGATTGAAACATGTTCTCCGATAGTTTGTCTAGACAAATTTGAAGCGAAGCGAGAAAACACTTAACATGAACAGTTGACAAATTTAAGGCCATCCAAATCGTTGACCGAACCACGACTTTGTTTTACTGGGCAGACCCATAAGCGCCAAAACACTCGGCAACTTGTTCATGAGCTTAGATCTTGCATATGATGCGTGTTTTGACCATGTTTGTTGTTAGGCGTGGTAGTATTACATCCGATTCTATAATATCTAATCATTAACTCCACCGAAACACATTACACATTACCTCGAAGATCGATTGTCGTTGTTCTCGAGCCTCAAGAACACCTATTTAATGTAAAGCATCACTAAAGCCATTAGCGATTTAATTTAATTATTTTTGTTTTATAATTTTAGAAAAATACATTAAAAATAGAAATAAATTCTAAAAATTATAAAATCGCTTTTAAAAATTATTTTAAGTTATAAAAATTAACTTTGAATAATTTGACATATTTTTCATAAATATTAATATTTATTTGGATATTATTGGTATTTAAATTATTTAATAAATATATTAAATAAATTAATTAAAATGATTTTATTGTATTAAAAATCATTATAAATAACAATAAGGTATTTAATAATATTTTAAGTTATAAAACATAACTTTTAATATTTTAAGATAAGTTTCATTAATTATTAAATATTAATGATATTAAATTTATTTAGTAATTATATCAAATAAATTAATTAAAAATGATTTTAATATTATAAAAATCATTTTAAATGAAAATAAATAGTTTAAAAAATTTTAGGTTATAAAATATAACTTTTGATATTTAAAGGTAAATTTCATTAATAATTTAATATTTATGATATTAAGTTATTTAATAATTATATTAAATAAATAGTTTAAAAATAGTTTTATTGAATTATAAATCATTTAAAAAGGAAATAAATGAATTAAAAATATTTTAAGTTATAACTAATGACTTTTAATATTATGATAAGTTCTAATATTAATATTAATTTTAAAAATAATTTTAAATATTTTAAAAATCATTTAAGGGTAATATTAATACTTTAAAAATATTTTGAGTTATTATAAATAACTTTAATATTTTGGCAATGGTTTCATTAATAGTTTAATATTAATTAAATATTAATGATAATAGAATTAGTTAATATTTAAATCATTTAATAATGATTTCAGAGTTTGAAAATTCATGATAAAGTATAATAATTATTTAAAAATTATTATAAGGCTATGAAAAATAATATGAGTGATATTTAAAATATCTAAACGACTATTGAACTGCAGAGTAGAGTCTTAGACTCGATATTTACCCGATAAAGCAGTCGCATTTTGCAAAATATTTTGTAAATTGATTTGGACTTAGATAATTTGACTAGATACATGTTTGTTATGATGTAATGACTGTTAAACATATGTGACAATGTGATTAGGTTATGTACTGACTGCAATTAATAGTACTATGTGATATGATATATTATTCCAATCGAACGAATGATCTTATTAATGATAGGTTTTGATATAAAAGATAGAACTAAGTCAACGTTATGTATGGCGACTGACTTTCACGCAAGTATCTAAACCTTATGCACTACTTTTTTTATTTCGTGCAAACAGTATATCATGTTATGTAAGTTTCTAAACTTACTCCAATTATTATTGAGCAAGTATCAGAACTATTCTTTACATTGTCTGCAAGTATCCTACTTTTGCATTTACTTTATCTGATGGACATAAGTAAGAAAGTTTTTAATTATATTATTATTGTGTGATTATTAACTCTATTATTATTGATTATGTATCCAATCTTTGTATTCATACAAGTTCTTACATTATCCGATCATTATATTATTGTATAATTCAGATATTTATTATGTTCGTTAATTCGTATATAAGGTTAGACAAGTGTCCCCACTTGGATAACCATTGTATTTAATCATATGTTGATAAATACTTATTGATTTCAAGTATGTATACGTTGACTTAAATGCCATCTAAGCTATTTGATTCAATTTAGACATAAAAATATTGTTGAACAAGATAAAAGCGTTATTGTATCCAACTGCATTGTTTTGGTTGATTCGACTAAGTATGAACATCCCAAATATGGGAAAACTTTTGTGCACCTAAGGTGGATAGAGTGAATGATAATATCGTTCTTGCATGTAGTATTGATCAATACAGGGCGCATTAGGCAGATCACCCTTGTGTCCGTAAGTTATGACGGTTTACGGATGAAGTTCTGCTAAACCCTAGCGAAAATGAAAAACAATGTTCATAGTCTGTCGACAAATCTCCAGTTATAGTCAGTACGTAGTTTCAAAAATTTGAGATAAATTTGGTACGTTGTTATTATTGGTTCAGCTTACTTCACAACTGTTGATTCGTTGTAGAAGAGTTATTCAAAGAAAACATTTAATTGTAAGACCCCGAATTTTATGAAATAAAAGTATTCAATTTTTCTTATAATTACGATTCAGTAAATGGTTAAATTGATAAAAGGTTATAGTTAAGGGTGATATATGAATTTTTTCAAAATACACATGGTTATAAAATATTCATTGTTGTCGGGGAATATTCGTTGGTCGTGGAATATTCTTTATGTCGGAAAATATTCGTACGACGGCGCAGCCATTTGTGGGCCCCATAACGGATAACTATCGGATGAAGAAAACGATAATTTTGAGTTTTTACAAATAATTGGCGTAGTTATTACAATTAAACTTTGTTGGAATACCCGTGGTTAAAATACTGATGTCTGGCGTTATTGCATTAATAGACACCAGTATTGCACAATATTTTGAATTATTAATTCTTACGCACGAAGGCACTACTCAATAATTATTACACAGTAATTAATCATTCAATATTTTATTTTATTGATTCAATAATTCTTTGCGTTGATATTTTATATTATTGTTGTTTCAATAATTATCATCGCACTTGATATTTCAGATTATCGGATCAATAATTCATATTATTTGAATAATATTATTAGATAGCATTATTGGCAATGTCTAGAAAGTTACATCAAGGAGAGGTTTGGTCACCTAATTGCGCGCGCCAATGATGAGAGAAATTCTTATTGGAAAGCCCCTCTTTCTGAGGAACTACTGGTTGTCATAATTGTGATTTTGTAATATTATTTGTGAATAATTAATTATTGATTTATATGATAAGGAAATATTTATTTTATGTGGATATAAATGATGGATATATTTATTTTTATGTGGATAAAATGAAGGAATTAATCTTTGAGGTGTTTTATCAAGATTATTTTGTGCCGGTGTGGAGGTATTAAAATCATCCGTTTGTGGATTTAAGATATTTTTAGTTTGGAATTTGGAAAAACTCAAAGCTACAAAGTTGTAGAGAATTCGATTTCGGTCAGAATGAACATAAAATTCGTATTTTTATGATAAACGAGCTATTTTATATGAATTACTGAAATTTCAAAAAATAAAATGATTTTTATTAAATTATGGGTGGGACCCACTTTTGTTTAACACATGTGGGCTGCCAAATTTTGTTCAAAGATGGCTGGTGGCTGAGCTTGGTCAAGAAGCATGCATAGAAAATAGGAAATGAAATATAATTAATTTATAATTTAGTCTCCTTTGGCGTTCTAGCATTTTCCTATAAATAGGTGCTTATGTTAGAATTGAAAATCACACCAGAAACATAAGTTTTCTCTCTCTATATTAGCAAGCATATTTTTGTTAGTATTTAGATATCTTGAGTGTTGCAATACGACGCAAGTTCGATTCAAATCGTTATATCCAGATATTTAAGTCGTAAATATCGTTTTCTTTTTGAGGTAAGGGATTTTAAGGGTTATTATGTTTTTGGTTCAGTACTTCTTGAGCCTTGAGAAAATTGCGGAAAAATTGGAAATGATATTTTGATGAGTTTTATTGATTGTGTCCAAAAATGACAATTTTTGGATGTATAGATTAAGAGTTATGAATTTTATGAGAAAAGACTATTTTAAAAGTAACCGCTTATAACTCCTTGTGGTTAACTCCAAAATTGATGAAATTTTTCTTGGAAGTATATCTATATAATATCAGTGTACTCTGTGAATTTCAAAATTTTTGGATTCACGAGTTACTATTCATGAGTTACTATTTATGAGTTACTATTCACGAGTTACTATTCACAGATACTATTCACGATAAAATTGGTTTCTTTTTCTGACCAAATTATAGTTAATTTATGAATATTACTCTTGAGATTAAAACTATATGTTGATCATATTATTTTTTTATTATCATATATAACATTTTTATAACCCTAATGATGATATTTCTCTTTGACTTGAGTGTAAAGATGGGTAGATTTTTGGTATGATCATGACTATGGGTTCTCTTTGGCGATGAGTGCAAAGTTGAATTGTCAATTGGTATGATCATGACCATTGAATTTATAATTGAATATCTTTAGCTTAAGTGCAAAGGTGAATTGATCAACATGGTTATAATTATTGTTTATAAAAATTCTGAAATGATTATATATTTCTTTGAGATATTAATATATTTGGCCTGTAGGTCAAATATGAACTGTTGATGAATATATTTGGCCTGTAGTGCAAATATGAACTGTTGAAGAATATATTTGGCATGTAGTGCAAAGATGAATTGTTGATGAATATCTTTGGCCCGTAGTGCAAAGATGATATGCTGTGGAATATCTTTGGCCAGTAGTGCAAAGATGAACTGTTGACTAATATCTTCGGCCGTAGTGCAAAGATGAAGTTATTAGTATGATTATTGGTATAACCATGATCTTTAATGTTTCAGATAAAGACAGGTGATGTAAATTATCTTCATCCTGGATGAGAAGAGGAATTTAGAACTACAATTATGATTATGAGTTATTCATATGATTGTGGACCAGAACTGTTGATTGATGTTACAGGGATAAAACATTGTTGGTGGATTTTTAATATAAAGAAGATAATAGACTTTATGGTCTATTTGACTCTTCTAATGGATTGCTCGTTCCGCTGCAACTATGGTTGAAATTTTTATCATCTACCATATGTTCTAAATCTCTGATTTATTATTGATGAAGGCTATTGATAATTTAATTATATTTAGTCATGATATTCTTTCTTTGGGTTAGTTGTGCTCACCCTTATACATTTCACAATTCCTTTCGGGTAATAAGAGTGTAATCGGGTCGAGCTGGGGTAAGAGGAATAGAACGGTGGTCATCATTTAGTAGTTATATTTGGTGAATCAAATAGGGTGAGGCGAACCTAACGTTGGAAGGGTGTTTTGCCACTATTATACAAGATGTCTAATGACATACAATGTCGTGTCATCATAAGACAGGGTTGTGCACATCGACTTGCTGAGTATATCTAGGAGCACTACCTATATAATCTTGGTGTTTGTTTGAAGTATAATTATCAGTTAGAGACAGTGGAGATAATGATATGTCAAGAGAAGACTCACCATTGGAATGAATATGATAGTAATCTTTTCATTTTTCTTTGGGGTCTATTGGGTTAACCAAGGATAATTCTGTGGCCATATGATATCTATCATAACCTAGACGCATGGCCTCCCATGTACGAAGGTTTCCTTAAGCACTTCCCAAAGATTTTAATTTCTAAAACAGTTTTTGACTATACCTTTATGTAAGGTGCCAATGTGACGTGCTATCCAAGGTTGGGATGAGAGTCACAGTTGGTATATATTTGTATCCAAACTCATAGCATATGTGTTGTTGTATTTTGCACGACAATTGTTGTAATAAAGTTGTAGTTATTTTCTGTACCATGTATTTGGCGACTCAGAATGGGTTGGATGAAATGGACCTATTTTGGGGTTGTCACATTAATCCTTTCAGCTAATTATATTTATAATTGTTATTACTTACTGGGCACTCAAATGCTCATCCTTGCTTTAAATTTAAATGTTTTCAGCTAAGCATGATCAACTGGAATGTTCAGGCCAGAACAAGGGAAAAGGAAAGCAGTTAGAATAATTCTATGTTATCTTTTGTAATAGTTAGACAATATTAAGACAATGATATTTATTATCTATCATGTAATGTATTGTAGTAAAGTTTACGTACTTGGGATTAGACTTTGATATATATAAATTAAGTTTGATATTTATATTATTGTTATTATTATTAGTATTATTCCGCTCATAGAAATAGTATCGTAAAGCACCGAGTTCGGGTTTCAAGTACCCGAGTTTGGGGGCGTTACAAGTTGGTATCAAAGCTTTAGGGTTAGAAACCTTAGGTGGGACAAACCTTAGGCTATAACCCTTAGAACATGAGGAAACGTTGAAAATATAAATAACTCATTTAGAGTTTAAAAGGAGATGAATTGAATAAATTCATCGTTAAACAAAATAAAAGATAACCTATATAAAATTATAAATTGCTGTTTGTATATACTACGTGTTAATCAAGATAGTTTTTGGTGTAGATGTTATGTGAGATAAGGATTAAGATACCCGTAGGTCGTAAAGAAGGAGTCAACCTCCATAACCGAGCCAATATCAAAGCCAATAGCTGAAATAGAGGCTCACATTGAAAGCTACCTCAATTTGGTGATTATCTGAGAAAGTGTAATCTTGGGACCCGAAATGATAGTATGACTGATAGGTAGAGTATAGTTAAAGGATAAAAGATCAAGCTCAAGTTCTTGAACTCATATGTTTGTGGTGAGTTCCTAAACTCATAATGTGTGGAAGGTTTGACGAACTAGGTATAGTTATGTGAGAATGGATTATTGAGGATAATAGAAATATATAGAATGCTAAGTAATTGATCCTTAGCGAAGGCGTATGAAATGAGTAGTATTAGTGTTATTTGAATATGTATGATTCTATAATATGTATATGATAAGTATATGGGTGTAAAGTAATATTATCAACTTTTGTATAAGTTGTGACAACGATTCCCGACTATTATGTCACAAAGGGGATAACAGATGTTTAAAGCAGTATGTGATATGCAATGAAAAGTACGATGAATTAGTTAGATGAACATGATCTTATTTAATCAGATAATGCCACCAAGACGAAAACGAAACCAAAAGGCAGAAGAACCTGTCAACCAAGCTGAAGGACAACTAGACCCAACACAAAATTTGGCGAATGTGGACGTTCAAGCTATGCATAACGGAATACTAGCCGCGGAAAATCAACCAAGTAATCGATCAGCAAACGTCAAAGACTTCAAAGCAATCGAACAACCAGGATTTAGAAGATCAACTGACCTCAGAGATGTTTGTAATGACCTAGAGAAATGTGGATGGGCAAAAGATGCGACTTTTGTCACCTATAACGATGAAAGGGAGGCGAATTTTTGGTGGGAATCAAATCAAGCTAGAGCCAGAGAAGAAAATAGTGGCAGTAAGACTGGGAAAAGAAAAGGAGATAATTTTGGGAATACCAGAAGTAGGCCAGGAGGTGGAAAGAAACAGGTTGCGCAGTGTGGGAATTGTGGAAAGAATCACTCAGGGAAGTGTCTTAAGGGTAAGTTTGTGTACTACAGGTGTGGGCAGGAGGGACATATCTCTCCCAACTGTCCCAATCTAAGGATGAACAGAGGGTATTTCAAGTGTTGATCAACGGAGCATAAGGTGAAAGACTGTCCGAAAAAGGGAGGGGATACAGGGAGCGCGAGTAAAGGAAAAGGCAGCGGGACTCTAGTGACAATGGAACCTACTTCAACAAACAAACCAACCGAATCAACCGCGAGTGTCTACAATATGACGGTCCAGTATACGGTGGCAGCTGAGAATACAACTCCAAGTATTATTCGTATAACTTGTATATTTCGATATATATGATTTTCCAATATATAATAAATTATTTTATAAGAAATTTTGAAGAAGGAATTTGAGTTCTCTTAGCAATCGAACTTCCGTTTAATCAGATAGACAAGCTTTATGTTGAATAGTTAAAGATCGGTTCGATCAAATCTGATCGAGATCTATTTGAAATGACTATGTATGCTATGTACCATTGTATGTATGAGTTTTAAAATGGTGATTCCGGGGACGGAATCCTTATAAGCGAGGGTGAATGTAATAACCTGATATTTTCTATATAAATAAACAAGAAATTTTGCATATTAATTTTTTTTATAAAGATGGGAATATGTGCCAAGTAATGTGTATGTATATATGTGATAAATAAAATTTATTTATTACATGAATAATTTCAAATTATTTTATTTTAGAATTATTGATCATTATAACGTATATACTTATAATAATTAATTTTATAGTATAAATGTCTTTATTATTTATTTTTTAAGAAAATATGATTTTTATATGATTTAAATAATATATGAAATGATTATTGGAATTATTATAATTAATATTTTATTATATGAATTTGTTCAGAATATTTAAGTTAATTATTTTAACTAAATTAATAATGCATGCTATATGTGAAAGATAAATCAGATATGGAATCCAAACCCTAATTTTGGATTTTGAGCTATGAATGAGAATAATAATATTATATTAAATATAATATTATTTTTCAGTGTTATAAATATATACAGTATATGTGTAGATTGTTAATGGGTAGTCAATTATGATGTATGACAACAAACCCTAGTATTACTATCATAAACCATAATTGGGAATTTAAAACTGGAAATTTAGATCGGTCAGAAATTGTGTTATATGAATTATGTGCATATTATAGAATTAATATTAATTAGATAAAATCCTAATTAATATTTGAAAGCCCTAATTTAAAATTAAAAACTCTAATTGTTAATTAGGAACCCTAATTGCTAAAATTATAAACCCTAATTATTATTTTAGTAAATTGAAATGTTAATTTAAGAACCCTAATGATAATTAAGGAACCCTAATTATTTAAACCCTAATTTTTATTAAAAACCCTAATTTAATTAGTATGTTTTAATTTAAAATTTTACTACCCTTTAATTTTTAATTGTTCAAACCCTAGTAATTATTTGGGAAACTTTAAGGTTAAAAATCTAGTGATTAAACCCTAGATTCAAGCACCTTGGACAAGAATACCCTTTGACTTATTTGAAAAATTACAATTTTGTCCCATTACTGCATTATTGTTATTAAATCTAG
Organism: Panax ginseng; assembly: GCA_020205605.1. NCBI lineage: Eukaryota > Viridiplantae > Streptophyta > Magnoliopsida > Apiales > Araliaceae > Panax > Panax ginseng. Next base: position 81,638,527 of record CM035136.1, on the reverse strand, counting down.
CAAGATCTTGGAAAATCCTCACTCTAGATATGCACATGTGCCTGGATAATTACAAATCAGTCAACACTACCAGCCAATTTCATTTGCATCAATAGATAAGATAATTGAAGAGAGAGAAAGTGCATTATTTTCCCCTAATTGTTAACTAACAGCCAACCAAACTCTCTCAAGCTCAAAACCACGAAATTGTATAGCATATCAGTCCCCTAATCAATCCCCACGAAATCCACAAACAGATCAGAAGCATAGAAATCAGATTTTGCACACAAAAAGGTATGAACCCTAAAAAGAAATCTGACCTTGATCAAAGTGTTAGATGTTAGTTTTTTTTTGTGTTAAACATGTAATATGTAATATATAATGACGATCTGGGTTGCTCGATGTTAAATCCATAACATCTAGAGGCTCGAATTTGTTGTTTTTAAAAATCTGGAAAACTTTATTTTTGTGACTGACAATCGAATGTCAGGTCTGGTAGATTTCTGGCTGTTAATGATTTTAGTGTTTTTAATGTTTGAGCATATAGTGTGCCATGAGATCTTTGATCCAAATCTGGAATCTAGCCGGATCATGAACAAGGTTAAAAGTTATAATTGGTCAAACCTAGTTTAATCGAAAGCATGACTTTACAAACTGAAAAACCAGTTTGTGCCCTTGACAGGCCTGACAACTTTTCATGTGACTAGATCTGCTAGAGTGTTGTTATTTTGATTCTGTTATGGTAACTAAGTTGTAGCTTGTTATGTTTACTATGGATATATGCCTCTAGATCCCTTATATCATCATTGTATTGAACACAGTGGAAGGTCAAACTAGCTTAATAATCCACGAAATCTGTTTCTGGAAATTCTAGAAAATTCAAGAACATGTCTTCTGACATGGTTTGACCGGCCTAGATCTGTATGCTCTATTGTTTTTATACGGTTTTTATGTAATGGATATGTAGTATTACATGTTAGCTACAACCTGGAATCAATAGATCACATAGAGCAAACACACAACGCGAGATATAAGGATCCAAAGTAGCATACTCGTTCTGTTCTTCATTCTGGAAAACCCAGAAATGAAGAACAGACTCTGACATGAATTTGTGAGCCCCAACGTGTTTTGATTATTTATGTTTAGACTTGACCATGGATTGAAACATATTCTCTGATAGTTTTTCTAGACAGCCCGACGAGCAGAAAACACTTAACATGAACAGATTGACAAATTTAAGGCCATCCAAATCGTTGACCGGCCACGACTTTGTTTTCTGGGCAACCCAGAAACGTAAAGAACAACTCTGACAGCTTGTTCATGAGCTTAGATCTTGTATATGATGCATGTTTTGACCATGTTTGTTGTTAGACTGTGTAGTATTACATCCGTTCTATAATATCTAATCATTAACTCCACCAGAAACACATTACACAAGGAATGATTGATGGTCAAAGGGGGTACCCTTGAGCACTGAGTGTTAGTGTTCTTGAGCCTCAAGAACACCTATCGCGAAAGAAACTGTCACTAAAGCCTTTAGCGACGGATTTAATTATTTTTGTTTTATAATTTCTGAAAAATACATTAAAAATAGAAATAAATTCCTAAAAATTATAAAATCAGTTTTAAAAATTATTTTAAGTTATAAAAATTAACTTTTAATAATTTGACATATTTTTCATAAATATTAATATTTATTTGGATATTATTGGTATTTAAATTATTTAATAAATGCATTAAATAAATTAATTAAAAATGATTTTATTGTATTAAAAATCATTTTAAATAACAATAAGGTATTTAATAATATTTTAAGTTATAAAACATAACTTTTAATATTTTAAGATAAGTTTCATTAATTATTAAATATTAATGATATTAAATTTATTTAGTAATTATATCAAATAAATTAATTAAAAATGATTTTAATATTATAAAAATTATTTTAAATGAAAATAAATAGTTTAAAAATATTTTAGGTTATAAAATATAACTTTTGATATTTAAAGGTAAATTTCATTAATAATTTAATATTTATGATATTAAGTTTATTTAATAATTATATTAAATAAATAGTTTTAAAATGGTTTTATTGAATTATAAATCATTTAAAAAGGAAATAAATGAATTAAAAATATTTTAAGTTATAACTAATAACTTTTAATATTATGATAAATAATAAATTAATATTCTAATATTAATACTAATTATTTAAAATGATTTAAAATGTTTTAAAAATCATTTAAGGGTAATATTAATATTTTAAAAATATTTTGAGTTATTATAAATAACTTTAATATTTTGGCAATGGTTTCATTAATAGTTTAATATTAATTAAATATTAATGATAATAGAATTAGTTAATATTTAAATCATTTAATAATGATTTCAGCGTTTGAAAATTCATGATAAAGTATAATAATTATTTAAAAACTATTATAAGGCTATGAAAAATAATATGACTGATATTTAAAATATCTAAACGACTATTGAACTGCAGGATAGAGTCTTAGACTCGATATTTACCCAATAAAGCCGTCGGTTCACCGAAATATTTCAGAAATTGATTTGGACTTAGATAATTTGACTAGATACATGTTTGTTTATGATGTAATGACTGTTAAACGTATGTGACAATGTGATTAGGTTATGTGCTGACTGCAATTAGCAATACTATGTGATATGATATATTATTCTAATCGAACGAATGATCTTATTAATGATAGGTTTGGATATAAAAGATAGAACTAAGTTTGTTATTGTTGTAGCACTCAAAAAGATATCTAAACCTTATACACTACTTTTATTTCGTGCAAACAGGTATATCATGTTATGCAAGTTTCCTAAACTTACTCCAATTATTATTGAGCAAGTATCCGAACTATTCTTTATATTGTGCAAGTATTCTACTTTTGCATTTACTTTATGCAATGGACATAAGTAAGAAAGTTTCAGAATTATATTATTATTGTGCCAGATTATTAACTCTATTATTATGGATTATGTATCCAATCTTTGTATTCAAACAAGTTCTTACATTATCCGATCATTGTATTATTGTATAATTGGATATTTATTACATTCGTTAATTCAGTATATAAGGTTGACAAGTGTCCCCACTTGGATAACTATTATATTTAATCATATGTTGATACATACTTATTGATTTCAAGTATGTATACGTTGACTTAAAAAATCTAAGCTATTTGATTCAAATTTAGACATACAAATATTGTTGAACAAGATAGAACGTTATTGTATCCAACCATATTGTTTTGGTTCGGATTCCCGACTAAGTATGAACATCCCGAATATGGGAAAACTTTTGTGCACTTAAGGTGGATAGAGTGAACAATAATATCTTTCTTACATGTAGTATTGATCAATACGGGGCGCATTGGGCAGATCACCCTCGTGTCCGTAAGTTATGATGGTTTGCGGATGAAGTTCTGCTAAACCCTAGCGAAAATGAAAAACAATGTTCATAGTCTGTCGACAAATCTCCAGTTATAGTTAGTACGTAGTTTCAAAAATTTGAGATAGATTTGGTATGTTGTTATTATTGGTTCAGCTTACTTCACAACTGTTGATTCGTTGTAGAAGAGTTTTTCAAAGAAAAATTTAATCCTTTCAGCTAATTATATTTATAATTGTTATTACTTCCTGGGCACTCAAATGCTCATCCTTGCTTTAAATTTAAATATTTTCAGCTAAGCATGATCAACCGGAAAGTTCAGACCAGAACAAGGGAAAAGGAAAGCAGTCAGAATAATTCTATGTTATCTTTTGTAATAGTTAGACAGTATTAAGACAATGATATTTATTATCTATCATGTAATGTAGGTTATGTACTTGGGATTAGACTTTGATATATGTAAATTAAGTTTGATATTTATATTATTGTTATTATTATTAGTATTATTTCGTTCATAGAAATGGTATCGTAAAGCACCGAGTTCGGGTTTCAAGTACCCTAGTTTGGGGGCGTTACATGCTGGCACTGGCATGGCCCGCTTGAGCTTAATGGAACCATGATTTTATGTCAATAACTGCTCGGCCGCGGCTGTTTATTTTGGGCTGGGCACGGGCCTCGGTCCACTGGTCAATGGTCAAAGCTTTGGCGAGGCCTAGATCGGCCAAAGCCAGGCTACTGCTTTGTGCATGTCTAACTGCAGTTAGGCGCCTAGGCGCTTGTCTTGTGCCTGGCTTGACTGCCTAGGCGCTTGCGCATGTCTTGATGATTTTTTCCAACCCGCACAGCTTCAATTATTAGTTTTTTGTTTGCAAGGAGATTAAGACTTATTTTAAAATCTTAAACTAAGATAAACTACATAATTAAGTAAACTAATATACTAAAATAAAAGAAACTAACCAAAATTAAAGACTTGCCTAAAGTACTAAAAAAAATAAGATACCCTACAACACTAAGCAATTCAATAACACTAAAACTGAAGGAAATGATTAGAAATCTGAGAATTTGACAAATAGACATTCTTATATTGAGCTCATAAGTGTTTGGCTTCCAAGGGGCGCTGCCCCTTTGCAACCTCCGCCAGCTCACCGGCGAGTTGGGAAACCGCTCGCTCACCGGTGAGCGAGCCCCCCGACTGGGTAGTCGTAGTGGCCATTAGTCGAACCCACCAAATATGAAATCTTTTTTTCTATCCTGAAATCAATTAAATATCATGTTAGAGAACATAAGGGGTGTTACAAATCCTAATTATAAGAGTTTAACCATTAAATAAACTAACAGTAAAGAAAATAAAAAAAATAAAAAAATAAAAGTAAAAATAAAAAAATATAACAATAAAAATTCCTGGGTTGCCTCTCAGTTAGTGCTTGGTTTATAGTCTTCAGCCTGACTTTCTTCTCTGTTCTAATCAGCAAGGTTGACCGATGTCTTTTCACGATCAACACAACCCCCATGCTAGTGCTTAAATCTCTGACCATTGACTTTGAAATTACGTTTAGCATCCGGGTCTTCCACCTCCACATCTCCATGAGGATAAACTTTTGTAATAATAAATGGCCCTGACCAACGGGATTTCAACTTTTCGGGAAACAATTTAAGCCTTGAATTGTATAATAACACTGTTTGCCCTGCTTCAAATTTTCTTTTTAAAATTTTCTCGTCATGCCACCGCTTAACCTTTTCTTTGTATAACTTCGCGTTTTCATACGATTGAAGTCTGAATTCATCCATTTGGTTCAATTTTAAGAGGCACTTCTCTCCCGTAGCAGATATATCAATGTTTAACTTCTGGATTGCCCAATAAGCATTGTGTTCTAGTTCAACTAGAAGATGGCATGCCTTCTCGTATACTAACCTGTATAGAGACATCCCTATCGGAGTTTTGTAAGTTGTACGGTATGCACATAAAGCATCATCCAAATTGCTAGCCCAATCTTTTCGACTAGGGTTCACTATTTTCTCGAGGATTCGTTTTAATTCTCGGTTAGATTCCTCGGCTTAACCACTTGTTTGTGGATGGTAAGCAGTAGCTATGTTATGAGTGACTCCGTACTTAGCGAGAATAGCTGAGACCTGCTTATTACAGAAGTGCGTGCCTTCATCATTAATGATTGCATGAGGAGTGTCGAATCTAGAGAAAATATTCTTTCGGATGAACTTAACCATAAACTTAGCATCATTTGTGGGCGATGCTATATCTTCAACCCATTTCAAAATATACTCCACCGCTAGAAGTATATAGGAGTTATTAAAAGATGATGGAAATGGTCCCATGAAGTCAATGCCCCAAACATCAAACAATTCGACTTCTAAGATCATATTTAGTGGCATCTCTTGTCGCTTTGATATATTACCAACTCTTTGTCATCTGTCACATTTCAATGAAAACACACGGGCATCCTTAAAGAGTGTTGCCCAGAAGAATCCACATTGAAGCACCTTAGCTGCCGTTCTTTCTCCCGCAAAATGTCTACAATAGTCAGATGCATGACATTGGTATAAAATATTCTCCATTTCAACTTTCGGAACACACCTTCTTATTACTTAATCTCCACACTGTTTAAATAAAAATGGCTCATCCCATAAATACTGTTTCACATCACGGAGAAATTTCTTCTTCTGTTGACTTGTCAAATCTAGCGGAAACACCTTACTCACAATGAAATTTACATACTCTGCATACCATGGTGTATCCATCCTTACCGCAAACAGGTGTTCATCCGGGAAAAATTCATTGATCACTGTTGTGTCATCTGTTTTTAGTTTTGCATTCTCTAATCGTGATAAATGATCAGCAACCTGATTTTCTGTTCCTTTTCGGTCCCAGATCTCCAAGTCAAACTCTTGTAGCAATAATACCCATCTAATTTGTAACATTCTAGAATTTTAAATATAATATTAAATATTTATTGAGTTGTATAAATATTTAATGGATGTGGTTATCGTTGAATAAACATTTGTTTAATTGATTTGATTTTATTTGGTTAATTATTTGTTAAATAAATAATTAATGAATTAAGGAAATTATTATTTTGATATTTCAATTTAATGGTTAATTATTTGTATTGAGTTATGTGATTAAATGATTTATTTAATTAATTGTTATTTGAATTAATTAAATTAAATATTAAAGCTTGATTAAATAAAGTGTAACAAATAACTATACTATAAGGATTTATAAAAATAAATTAAAGAAGTTTAATTTAGTTTTATCCAAACAAGATTCAAGGAGATTAAGTGTTTAATTTTAAATGGTTTTTGCCAAACAAGGCCCTATGGCTTTTGGAATTATTTTAATTTTAAATTTATATAAATTAATAGAATAAATAAAATATAAATAAAATAATAATATAATATATTTATATTATGTACGTTTCTTTTAGTAACTGATATTAGTTATTAGGCGTATTAAGATTTTCAATTTTTTGGTTTTACACTTAAGTTAGCCTATGGGTTAGTCTACTGAGAAGAGATAAGAGAATTCAGAGAGAGATTGACAGAGAGCTTGAGAGAATTGAGAGGAAACCTGTGAATCTTCACAACAATTCCAGTGATTACCAACGATTGTCTTAATGTTGAAGGTATGTTCATAACCTTGATATTATATATGTTTATGAGTATCACGATAAAGTTTTGTTATGCTCTGTGAATCCTATTTCTTCTGAATTATTGTTATGTAACTAAGTTATGGTGGGTAATTGTGATGATACATGCTTATGATGCTAGAGTTATGTTTACACAAGAGGTTGCATGCTAATTTTTGTTCTAATAGTAGAAAATTTTGACAGTATATATGTTTTCTATGTGGCTTATGTAAGTGCCAATTTTGATGGTCAATTCATATGTTAAATTGTAATTTGAAGCTTGATTATGTTAGTTCATTAAGAAACGAGCATAACGTAATTTGAATGAAGTGATTTGGCCAAGTATTGGAGTCATAGTGTTGATTTTTGGGATGAATATCAAAACTGGAGTTTTATATGAAAAACATGGAATTTGAGGAATTAAACTAGCCTAAGTTGTTGTTAAATTGTTCTATATTGATATATATGTGAGGAAACATGTTTGTGATAGTTCTATACCATTTGTATGTGTTATTATCACTGTTTGGTGGGTGAAATTCGTGTTAGTTGGCTTAAGAAAAGCTACTAGTAACCATGTTCTGCTGGAATGGAATTGTGTGTAAGCGTGCGCCGCCACCCTAAGATAAAAGCTGGCGTGGCCGCGCAAGGTACTCCTCGCCACGCATGTGAAGTACATTAATTACGCAAACTTTGGGCGTTCAATTTAACTTAGCTTAATGATAGGTTAATGTGTCCAACATGTAAGAACAAGGCTAAAGCAGAGTTGTGTTATATGTGTGACGATTTGATTGTTTGAATTGTGATTCTGAGGACAGAATCCTTTTAAGGAGGGAATGATATAACATTCCAGAATTTTAAATATTTATTAAGTTATATAAATATTTAATGGATGTGATTATCGGTAAATGAATATTTGTTTTATTGATTTAATATTATTTGGAGAATTATTTGTTTAATAAATAATTGATGAATTAAGGAAATGGTTATTATAGTGACATTTCAATTAAATGATATATTATTTGTATTGTGTTATGTGATTAAAGTATTTATTTAATTAATTGTGATTTGAATTAATTAAGATAAATATGAAAGCTTGATTAAATATAGTGTGACAAATAACTATGTTATAAAGAGTTATTAAAATAAATTAAAGTAATTTATTTTAGTGTTTACCAAACAAGACTTAATATATTAATCCTTTAATATTTTAAATGATTTGCCAAACAAGCCTTATGGCTTTTGAGATTTCTAGCTAAATAAAAGAAATAATTAAATAAGATAAAATCTAAAAATAAATATAATATATATATTTATGTTATATACGTTTATCCTAATAACTGATGTTACTTATTATACGTATTAAGTCTATATCAGTTTTCTTTGTTATTATATTAGTACGCATATCAGTTTAGTTTTTCTTTTATGCATTCTATTTGCTAGCTTAGAGATTATAGAGGGTTGAGAGAATTGTGAGCAAACTTAAGCAACAATTTCAGTGTGTTTAATAAGGATTGCAAGCAACTTCAAGGTATTATACACAACATTAGTATTAGATATATATTTATATGCATATACGGGTTTTACGGCAAAATTTCATGTTCTGTGAATTCCATATTTTAAATTGTTGCTTTACAATGGATTACTTGTGGTTATACATGTTCATGATGATAGAGATTATGTTTAAACAACAATTGTATGCTAAATTTCGGTTTGACAGTAGGAATTTTGACAGTATTTGCTTGTATATATATATTTTTCATATGTTCATGAAAAGTATCAATTCTAGTGGCCAATTTGTATGTTAAATTATAAATTGAAGATTTCATATGTTAGTTTAGTGAGATATGAGCATTATGTAATTTGAATGAGATGATTTGGCCAACTAGTGAGTTCACAGTGATGATTTCTAGAACAATGTCAAGAAAAGTTGAGTTTTTGTGAAAAAAATGAGTTTTGAGAAATTAAAATAGTTGTAGTTAGTGTTAAATTGTGCTAGTTGGTTGTACATATGAGCAATCATATTTATGATATTGTTGTATTTATTCTACGTGTTAATATTACTGTCTATTGGATGAAATTTGTGTTTGTTGAGCTAAAGTCACCATTGTTCATAGCACCTTTGCTGCTGCGTCAATGCGAACAGCCTTGGCAAGTAGCCTTGTTCTTGTGCGTTCAAGCCTTCTTTGTATGGGCGCAATTTGAGCTATACTACAGTTTGAGATACTCGCACGCTAATTCTCGCGAGAATTGGGAAGTGTCATAGCATGATCTGAGATTTTGTTAACATGTTAAATATGTGATGTTAAGGTTAACATAACATAGTGAGTTGTGGTTAATATGATCAAAGTTGCAAAAATGTTTATTAAATCGAAAATGCGTTATGTGATAACATAGTCTATACAATGAACGATAGTGAAGTGTTATGATGATTAACACTTGGGAATTCTAAAATGTAAAGCGTAACACAAGACTTGTGTTAAAATAACAAGTTTAGCTAGTAATGCGTTTTATATTGAAACATGAATATTAGTATGTCTAATGGATGTTATGGTTTTAATACTGTGTTTAGGTGAACGTGAGTTTAATATTTTAGCTTACGCTCGAGGCAAGTTTTCTAACTCCATACTTTCATTAAGTTAGTTTGTTATGTTTATGCAATTCTTTTCACTCTACATTTTTCGTTGAGTTAGTGCTATTATTATAAATGCATGCTTTTTATTGAGCAAGCTTTTTATATCAAATGTTATTGCTTTCAAAAATTCATTGGAACAAACTCTAAATTTAGTATTATTGGAAATTCTCAATTTGTTGATTCATTCCAACTTGTTTATAGTTAATCAAGTTTCTTAAAGTTCAGGAATTCATTTCCAAATATTATAAAACTTGAACCTAGCTTATTTTACTGTTCAAGCAAAGGTTAACCATTTCATTTATTCTATTGAATACTTATGCTCTATATTTATTTCAAGCATGAGTTAGATGTATAGAATCAGTTCATTTATGATTCTAAAATATTCTAAGTTATGTTGTTATTAAACAACTGTTGTATTATCAAACATTGTGGATTCAACTAGTTCCCTAGTTGATGATCATTAAACTTCAATTACCCTTGAAAGTTTATCCAAACCAAACTTTCTTTGGTGCGGACTTGTACTCTAAATACTGAGATGAACAACCCTATGTTTAGGGGTTTACGCTTAGCGTTGAAATGGTTGTGCACAATACATTATACGAAGGATTGATCCTGTAGAGCCCCCAAATTCGGGTACTTGAAACCCGAACTCAGTGCTTCACGATACCATTTCTATGAGCGAAATAATACTAATAATAATAATAACAATAATATAAAGATCAACTTAATTTACATATTCATCAGAGTCTGAATCCCAAGTACGTAACCTTTAAACATTCATTACAACCCATGATAGATAATATATATCATACTTGTCTTAATAAAGTTAACTATTACATAGACTACCACAAATCTTATTTGGTTAGATTTCTTTTTCCTTTGTTTCTGCATGAGCTTTCTGGTTCTTCACACTTAGCTGAAAACATTTAAATTAAGCAAGGATGAGCATTTGAGTGCCCAGCAAGTAATAGCAATATGTGATTAAATACAATGACTATCCAAGTGGGGACACTTGTATAACCATTTATAGAAATTAAAGAACAGAATATATATATCTGAATTACCATATACTAACATGTTGATAATCAATGGGCATATATAATATAAGGTTAATAATCTGTACAGTAATAATATAATTCATAAATATTCTTACTCATGTCCATTGCATAAAGAAAATGCAAAGGTAAGATACTTGCCTGATGCGCTACTTACAGTTCACAACTTAGTTATATCTTTTATATCACGACCTATCATTAATCAGATCATTCGTTCGATTAGAACAATATACTATAACACATAATCTTCGCATTTCATGATCAACACATAACCTAATCACATTGTTACCCATGTTTAACAACCATTGAATCACAAATAATCACATATCTAATTAAATTATCTAAGTCCAGAATATTTCTGAAACATGTGGGGGTACCGACAGCATTATCGGGTAATTATCGAGTCTAAGACTCTATCTGGTAATTTAGTATCAGTCATATTATTTTTAAATGACTTATAATAATTTTAAAACATTTATTATAATTTTTCATGAATTTTCAAACACCGGAATCATTATTAAATGATTTAAATATTAAATAATTCTATTATTATTAATATTTAATTAATATTAAACTATTAATGAAATCATTTCCAAAATATTAAAGGTATTTATAATAACTTAAAATACTTTTAAAGTATTAATATTACCCTTAAATGATTTTTAAAATATTTAAAATCATTCTTAAATAATTATCATTAATATTAAAGTATTAATGTTTTATTTATCAAAATATTAAAAGTCATTAATTATAACTTAAAATATTTTTAATTCATTTATATCCTCTTTAAATGATTTTTTTAAATTAATAAAACCATTTTTAAACTATTTATTCTTAAATAAATTTAATATCATTAATAATAATTTAACAATTATTAATATTAAATTATTAATAAAATTATCCTTTAAATATTAAAAGTTATATTTTATAACTTAAAATATCTTTAAACACTTTATTTTTATTTAAAATTATTATTATAATATTAAAATTATTTTTAAACTAATTTATTTAATATAATTATTAAATAAATTTAATAGCATTAATAATTATTAATTAATGAAATTTACCTTTAAATATTAAAAGTTATATTTTATAACTTAAAATACTTTTAAATACCTTATTATTATTTAAAATGATTATTAATATAATATAATCATTTTTTAATCAATTTTTTTAATTCATTTAGTAAATAACTTAATTATAATTAATATTAATTTATTAATGAATTTCATAACAAAATATTAAAAGTCATTAAAAATAACTTAAATTATTTTCTTATATAATAATATAATTTTAAATGTTTTTCCAAGTATTAAAATAATTTTAAATAATTTATTTAATATTATAATTAAATAAATTAAATACCAATAATATTTCAAAAATATTAAATATTTATGAAATATACTTAAAATAATTAAAAACTAATTTCGAATTTAAAATAATTTTTAATAATTTATTTGGTATTTGTAATAATTAAAAACTATTTTTTTCTATTTATTTAATTAAAATAATAATTTTTTTTGAATTTAAATTAATTAAAATCCTTTATCGTCGCTAAAGATCACCTATAGTATGTAATGCCGCCATTATCGTGTTCTTCATGTTCTTCATGCAAACCCAGATATTCATACACAGTTTCGAGGGACCATGTTTGACCGTGTACACTAATCGGATCATGATGTTTGAGTGAATGTTTCTGGTCCGATCGTGTAGCACAAATGTAACACTACAATACCCAACAAGAAACACGATCAAACAACATCACAATCCAGAAGATATAAGCTTGCAAATTGGTTTGTCGGACACATTTCTTCATTTCAGGTTGCCCGAGAAATGAAGAACAGATTCAATGTCACCTTAGGGCTTCCATAATTTGGTGTTATTATCATCGCTTACGTGATTTAAGACTTCCAGGATGTAGCCAACATGTAATACTATAGATCTATTACAAAAAAAATACAAATAACATGAACAGAATCAAAAGTTAGACCCGGTCAAACCATGTCAGTCGACATGTTTATATATTTTAGGTTACCCGGAAAATAGAGAACATGCTTTCGACTTGCACGGGTTAATCCCACTACAATCACCTTGACTTAATTATTAGGCGATTTTAATCCATAAACATGTAGTATAACCTATATACTAGAACTTAGATACATCAATGAGAACCAAAACATACACACACTTTGCAGATCTAGTCGATGTGAAAATCGTTGTCGAGGCCATTTACAGGCTATTTTGGGTTACCCGAAAGCGCGCTTGGTCATGGCCTATCAACTTGATTTGACCTTAAATATCTTCTGTCTGGACTCGATAAAAGCCTTATTTTTGATCCGGATCCAAGATCACATAATGAACTACAACTCTGAACTTTCAAAACACAAAAAATCATTAAAGATCACAAAGATATAAGGCCCGACATTCGTTTGTGGACACCAAAACCAAATTTTTCTAGATTTTGTAGATCTTCAATCAGAGGATCTAGATGTTATGGATCTAACATCTAGCAAGAGATCATCCTTAGACACCTTATACAACATATTTAACACACAAAAAACAACATCTAACATGGGATCAATGGATGATTTTCAAGTAGGGTTTATACCTTTACTTTGATCGATCTTGATCTAAAAGGCTCTTGATTTGTTTTTGATGTTAGTGGGGCTCGATTCTTGAGTGATCTTAGGAGAGAATTTGGAGGTGAGAGCTTGAGAGAGATAAGTGGAGTGTTTGTGCAAAAAGTAAGTTAACAAATGAATTATTTTCTCTCTCCAATCTATATATAGTGCATAGATACATGTATGGCTGATGTATGTTGCTGATTGCTGTGTTTTTAAGTCATACTAATAAGTCAAGAGTTGTCCAACAACCCTAACAACTCTAACACTTGGCAAAAACCAATAATGCAAGAGGGGTATAATGGTCTTTTTGCATGGAATTTTAAGGGCAATCTTGTAATCCTTGTAAACCCTTAGGGTTTAGCACAAATTAATTATAGGATTTCCAAGTTAGGGTTTGCACAAAAATAAAATTAAATAAATTTCAGTTTCTAAAATTTTGAAATTAGGGTTTCATAATTATGATTAATTTTCTAATTAATTTATACATGAACATTAGGGTTTAATATCTCTAATTATAATTAACTTTGCTAATTTAGTAATTAGGGTTTATTCTTTTGGTAATTAGGGTTACCAAAATACAATTAGGGTTTCCAATTACTAAATTAGGGTTCTTGTTTAGTAATTAGGGTTTAACAATTTAGTGTTTCCATAATTAACAATTGTAATTCTAATACTTGTTAATTAATCACATTAACACAATCACCAATCAATATTGGACTCTAATTTGAGTTTTAAATTAGGGTTTAAAATTTCAAAAATTAGGGTTTTATAATTATGATTAATTTTCTAATTAATTTATACAGGAACATTAGGGTTTAATATCTCTAATTATAATTAACTTTGCTAATTTAGCAATTAAGGTTTATTCTTTTGGTAATTAGGGTTACCAAATTATAATTAGGGTTTCCAATTACTAAATTAGGGTTCTAGTTTAGTAATTAGGGTTTAACAATTTAGGGTTTCCATAATTAACAATTGTAATTATAATACTTGTTAATTAATCACATTAACACAATCACCAATCAATCTTGGACTCTAATTTGAGTTTCAAATTAGGGTTTAACATTTTAAAAATTAGGGTTTTATAATTAGGGTTTTTCTAAAGAATTTATTTAGGGTTTCTAAAATTAGGGTTTACCTAATTAATCAAATCATTATCTAATACACATCATAAATCATATATTACAGTTGTATAACAGTCTTAAACTCATAATTGATTTCCAAATTAGGGTTCCCCCCCCCCCCCCAAGGTAAAACTAGGGTTTAACCAATTAATATTTGGGTTTTAAAATTAAACACCATAATTGACCAACCATTATCAATACATACATACAGTACATATTTATAGCACTAAAAAATCAAAATATAATTAATATTATATTATTATTCTCATTCCTTGATCAAAATCCAAAATTAGGTTTTGGATTTCATATCTGATTTATTCTTCATATTTAACCTTAATAATTAAGGTAAAATAATTAACTTAATAATCATACTATAATTCATAAAATAAAATAATTATTATAATTATTCTAAAATTACTCCATATATTATTTAAATAATATATGATTATATTTTCAAGGAAAATAATTAATAAAAATATTTACGCTTCTAAAAGTAATTATTATAAGAATATACTTTATAATAATCAATAATTCTAAAATAAAATTATTTGTAAACATTTATGTAATAAATATATTTTTATTTACCACATAATTACATATACACATTATCTTGTACAAATCCTCATCCTTAAAAAAAAAAAATTTATACGCAAAATTTCTTATTTATTTATATAGAAAATATCGGGTTGTTACATTCACCCTCCCTTATAAAGATTCCGTCCCCAGAATCACCGTTTTAAAACCTATACATACACGGGTACATAACATACACAATCATTGCAAGTAGATCTCGATCAACTTTGATCGAACAGATCTTTAACTATTCACATAAAGCTTGTCTTTCTGATTAAATGGAAATTTAAATTCTAATTGAACTCAAATTCCTCCTTCAAAATTTCTTATAAAATAATTTACTATATATATGAAAATCATATATATAAGAAAATAAAAGTTAGACGAATAATACCTGGAGTTCCAGTGCCAGTTGCCATCGTATCCTTGACCGTCATGTTGTAGACCCTTGTTGTTGATTTTATTGGTTTGTTTGGCCGAAGTGGGTCCGATGATTGCTAAAAGTCCATTGCCCGGTGCCGTGTTCACACTTCCTATATCCGCCCTCCTCTTCGAACAATCCTTCACCTTGTGTTCAGTCGATCCGTACAGAAAACACCCACTATTCATCCTAGGATTAGGACAGTTCACTACACCAAAAATGGCCTCTAGTGAAGGACAAATCCTTCACTAGAGGCCCTATATCACTCACAAGTGATTTATTGCGAAGAAATATTTCCTTCACACGAGTGCTCGCATTAGACCTCCTCGCAATTGGGTATCCTTCGCTAAGTAGTAACTAAATATTTTTTGTGAAGGATATATTGTGAATAACTTTTTTATTCACAAATTGTATTTAGTAATGGAATATTGTTATTTAGTGAAAGATTGGTTTCCTTCACAAAAAATATTTTAAGAAGGACTATTTGAAATTAGTGAATAAGTTTATTCCCTCACAAATAATATATTGTGAAGAACAAATTTATTTAACGAGAGAAAATTTTCCTTCACTAATTATAAATTGAGAATGTATCTTCAAATTAGTGAGGGAAATAATCCTTCATTGATGACTAAATAGTTAATTAGAAAAGATTTAGTGAGGAAAATAATCCTTCATTAAAATTCATTTCTTAAGTAAAATTCTTCACAAATTATAAATTTGTAAAAAAAATAATCGATAAATAATCAAAATTCATTGCAAATTATACTTAATTTTCAAATCACTAATTTCACATTTATTATTATTAATTGCTATAATAAATATTAAATTTAATATTTCAAGTTAATATAAATGTCATACCTGTTTCAAACTAATTAATAAACTAATGCATAAAGAGCCAATAATTAAAACTAACATTCCATATATAAATAGATAATGCTCAAGTCACGATAAGTACATAATTTGTTATTATATCTTGATCTCATAAAGATCATAGTACTTACAATATTTAATAATTAACACAAGAAAACTGAAAGAATAACAACGAACTAAATGGAATGAAGTGTACATCATGTTAGGTCAACTTCATCATTGTTTTCTTCAAGAAAATCAAGGTTGGACTAGTAAATTTCTTGCTGTAAAAGAAACACCAAAATTCAATTTCAATAAGATGAGGAATAAGAAAAAATAAGCCTGGTGAACTTAAATCAACATTAGATTTGTAAGTTGTAAATCCACCACTATGCCAATATACAAGTTTAATATCAACTTAATTAACTGGATGCATTAAGCAATGAGATAGAAGAATCAACAAAAAGAAATCACACAATCAGTAACTCTAATCTATTTGCGTTCCAAACTAACAAAAGAAAAAAGAGGACAAGGAAGTCGATATTATCCACAGTACAAGGGGTAAAAAACAGAGAAAAGTATGGGAAAATGAAAACAAACCCTGCAAGAACAAGAAGCAAGGAAGAAGCAGAAAGAATGAACAAACCAAACCTCTAGATCTACTTTTTGGTCCTCCTATCTACAAGAAATCAGTCTCACCGTCCATCTGTTGAAGTGAATGAATCTGCAAACCCTGATGGCCTTGTGGGTATGCTGGTGTAGGTATTGTCACTGCTGCCAATAAGTGATGAAGAAGAAAAATCCATCCTACTCATTCCCTCGAGCGCTAAGGTAAAAACCCTGTTCAAAAATAGATCTTTTACTTTCGAAAAGTAAGTGCTAAGGTAAATCTTAAATCAACTATACAATTTGATCAACCAAATTCAAAATTCAGAACATAATTACAAGTGTAAAATAACAGGGTTATTGACTGCCAAGCATGGTTAGAAATGCCTAAAACAACAAAGATATTGGAAAGAAAAGAAAATGCACTTCTTCATAGTTTATAAAGCAAGAAATTAATTATAAGAAAAAAAAGATGGTACCTTCACACATTCCAGTATGGTTGCTTGATGCCTTTGCACTACTTGAGAATCAACTGTAATAGCTCTCATCAGCATGTTCAGAGCAACATATCTGGTGAAAAATTGAGGTTCAGCTCTACAAGTTGGAAGAGATGAGCCAGTTGCAAAAAGATAACCATAACGACATATTACGAGTACATTAAATCCATTAAGTATGGGAAATTATGTAATTCAAAGACTCAAATCTACGTGAGGATAAAAGTGTGACGCTGTGATTACTACGAAGTTCAAGAGAAGACAAGAAACAAGATCTAAATGTTAATTGATGCTAATGTTATCACCTCAACAATCATTTATGCTGCTGTTAATAATTTTACACATGGCTTAGGTAGACTAGGACAACACTGAACACATAAGCTATCTTGCTAAATAATGTCATAAGGAAAAAATAAATCAATACACACACACATGTATGTATGAAGGTAAAAACATGGAAGAAATAAATAAAAGCAATATATTTAATCAGAAGTTGGATACTCAATTTTGGTAATGCAGATGTAAAACCACCCTCATCAGAGTGAGCAATTTCGAATAGTCTAGCCTGGCAGAAAACATATCATTGCACATGATCTGAATGATAAACTACTTATTTAATAGTAATCAAGTAAAGTTTGAAAATTTGTAAATAGTACCATATTCTTATCAAAGCTCAATATTGAAGCTACATTTCCACATCGTTTAACAATAATTTGGTGCAGACCACACCTGCATCAGCCAAGAAAAATAAATATAATATATTAAATATTTTCAAACAATTCTAGTGCAAAAGCTGATGTTATAATCTTCATAACATTGAATAGGAAACTCACAGTTACAAGTCCTTTATCTTGAAACATGTACTTTAGACCTTCTTGCACAAGTTAATGGGCTCGCCATAAAAGATCAAGTTTGTTAATGTGGTTGAAATGCAGATAAATAAGAAAGAAAATATAACAATTCTTAGTTTGGGAATCAACCAAAGTAAGATATAATAATTACTTCTACATACCTCTGAAGTAACCCTGAATCCAAATAGCCACCAAACACCACGAGGGAGGTGGCGCCCACGTTTCAATTTCCTCAGGATCACTCCACATGAGGTCCCTTCATGTGGAATTTCACAATTTCTCTCAACGACTTTAATCTGTAAAGTGAAAACAATGGAAGAAATAAAATATAATTTCTCAGATTTCACATCAACACTCCAAACTAAAAAATGCAACAAATTACACTAGAAAATAATGAGACAAGAATTGTGTAATATACTTAAAAATAAAATCACAAAAGAGTATGGCATCATGAAAAAGAAGGGTTATTACAAAACAAGCCAACAGAGATAAAAGCACGTGTAGCAATACAACTTCCCAAAGAACCTTCATATATCTGGGTTCCATTTTCCCTTTTCTCATTTCTCCTTCTTCCTTGAAGATGAATTTTAAGGTTCCATTTACTCGTAGTCATCAAATGAGCCAATACTTTAAAGGGAGAAAGTGAAAATTTTGAATTATTGGTCAACTGGCTCAACGCCATAGGGATATCGATTTCATATAGTGTTAAGAGATACTGAAGAAAAGTACGCCCCTAACCACTCACAGAGTTCAACACATGTTAAGAAGCGAAGAGACATACTAACATAACCAGTTAGAATAACAAAACAAACCTGGTCTATAGTTCTAATGTCGGGAGAAAGTCCACCATGGACACATAGTACCTAGATTTCAAAGAGGTGGCATATCAGTTTAACATATGAATACATAAATACATCTATATCATGTGAGAGAGAATGCATATTGTTCCATCTATAATTGCAGAGAGAGTTAGGTAGTCAAAAACATCTGTGCAATACTGCCAAGCATTAGCATTTCCATACTTTCTTTGACATTCATCATAGAATCCATAGACCTAGGAAAAAAAGTAATTGTAATTAAAAATTCGCAAATAAGGAATTCAAATATGCAAGGTGCTTTGTGCATCACAAACATGTATTTCATCATAACAATGAGGCGAATGCAGTAAGAAACCTCATATTACCTTTCTAGAGACTCATAATAAAGTTATAAATGATAAACCAGGGGGAATCAAAGCAATGCAATTCAAATGACAACCTACCTGGTAGTGAGACACGGGCTGTGGTTTCTTAAATCAAAGAATAGTGGCCAAGATAAACATGGATAATATTAGCATTACACAATCTTTTGATAGTTCAGAACTGCAAAGTGAGCTTCGAAAACTGGCAACCTATGACCAAAAAGCTAAAAATGAGGCACAATACCTGTTCAACTTTTTAAAGGATGGATATGAGCTCTATCAATCTGGTACCCGACTAAAAAATGGATCAATTGTCATAAACAAACAGGACAATAAGACCATAAGAGAAGGGCATGATCCCAAGTTTTGCAAGTAGAAAGCGACCAGGAGGCCCGACAACAAACTACAAAAAATATAACCATATAATTGATGATTTTTAATAACACAAGTATTGTGAGTTCCTCTCTGCTCATCATTAGCTTTTAGAATTAACCATGTTGTTAAATCTTCTCATTTTGGGTAATAATCTTAAGATGTATGGCCTGGAGAAGTATTTGGAAAGAAGTCTAATCCTCGAGTCTATTTTATAAGGTATCGAGAAAATTAAGTAGTCGACATAGTTTTGGAATTAGAAAATGTATCCTTCGACTCTTCCTTAGATAAGGTCCTAATTCTGGATATTGTAAATCCTCCCTACCTCAACTTAACAGAATTAATCCTTTTCCTAACTATTTGGTTACGGCTATGATAACTCTGCTTTCATAAATAGTGAATGAATTAGCTCTTCACTAGAACTAGAACTAGAACTAGAACTAGAAATTCCGACACTCTTAATCACCCACTACCAATCAGCAGTAGAAACGTGATCCAAAACACAAGTACACATCACACATAAAGAGTTTTAAGAAACAAACATTGTACTTTAAAATTTTCCATCTGAAAATGGTTATTATCTAGTTGTTAGTATGATAAGTTATCTAATTGTTAGTAGATAAGGATAATAGGTAACAATTATCTCGTTGTTAATTGATAAGTATAGTAGTTATCATTCGTTAATTAGTTGGTTATGTAAGGGAGCCTTCTGATCAGTTGAGAATGGTCTGCTACAAATTATGCTCCTCTTTCCTCTCCTTCACCCTCATCTTATTTACTTTCTTTCTCTCCTTCCTCGCTTTCCACATATCCATCTAATCTCCTCTTAAAATACATATAAAAGGTTGATCTTCATATTCTTCATTGCACGTCTTAATTAATTAACATTCATGATGGTTAAATGATCGTACATACAAGCCCAATATTTAAACCAAATGTAGCACTTATTTCACTAATACCTTAGCCAAAATACAAGAAAAACTCATATTTACCAAACTCTCTGCAGTTATATGATAACTAGGAATAAATTAAAACACTAAGTCAAAGTCAGCACCATAACATAAATCAACCACATTTATTAATGGAGTTAATATAAACGTACCCATCTCTATAGTTACATGAAATGGTAGTGGCCAAGCCCGTGCTTAACGCCCCACTTAAATTCCCCTACATACCGTCTTCCATCATCGCAGGTATGAACACCACATCCATGACTCTGCCCATTCGCCAGCATACACATCCCCTGTATAAAACCTATACACACCAAATCCATGCCTAAGCCCCTGCCTATATTGGTCGTGATATCGACTCCCTCTTGCCCATGTTTCCACCCCATAGCCATCATACTTTCCATTAACCCAATCACCCTCGTACCTCCCACTCATGTAATAATGATAAACCCCACTACCAGAACATTTCCCTTATGAAATTCACCTCATATACATCACCATTACTATATGCTTTTGCACCCAACACCGGATTCACCCTTTTTCCAATTTGGGCCTCGACCCAATTGACCACAATCTGAGCAATGCAGGTCTAGACACATGACTTGATGAGAGCTTGATTGGGAAGGACCTAGCAAGAAATAGTCGGATTGAGGGGAGCCGAGAGAGTGCAAGATTGAGAGAGAATAAAAGGGCAGCCGAAATAAAATCAAGCAAAATAGAACTACTTGGATGTGAAACCAAAAAGTAAAAAAACGGCAATGATAACAAGAGGATAAGGCGAATGTGCACAGAGGCGGCGGACGTGATGAGAGGCGGTGAGGAGGAGGTGAAAGGCGGCAGCTTTCTTGCCCAAATTACTCGAAATTTGATTATGCTGAAAATGGGTTTTCAAGGAGGAAAATGGATGGTTGTGAAAGGAATTGGGAAGAGAATTTTTGATTTTTATTCTTATGGTTTAGTAATGAACTAATTAAAAATAAAATTAAATAATTTAAAATTCTTTCTTAATTAAATTCCTCCCAAATTATTATTTAACTGAATATTAAATACAATACCAAAAAATAAAATTACTTTAAATTAATCTCCAAAAGACTTTTTTTGGATTAATATTATATACTTAGAATAAAATTTAAAGTCTTTTGGATTATTTAATTTTATTTTTTTAACTTTAACTTTATTTAATTATGATCATAAAAATAAATTTTTATGGAGATATTTTAAAGTTTAATATAGTGTAAAGTTATTTACTTTATAGTTTATTAAAATAAATAGTTGATATTGTAAGTTACTTAAAAGTGTTATTAGAATTAAATTTACTATTATAAAAAATTTAAGGTATTTATATTCACCACAATTAATTCAAAAAAATTATTTAGAACAAGATAGCGACCAATTTTATCCTCCCAAAAACTTACGAATAATGATATATAGTGAGTAATAATTCCTTCACTAAATAGATTTTTTCCTCAGAATTTTCATCATAAATTGGCTCCAAAAATCTTACTATCGCCCCCAATTTTGAGAGGAAAAAAATATAAATTGTGAAGGATGTTTCTTTCGCTAATAACTATATTGTCAGTATACTTTTTTCCTTCACTGTTCCTTCGCTAAATAACTCCTCATGTGAAGGAATAAATTCCTTCACAAAATTTCCTTCGCTAGAGGCCATTTTTGGTTTAGTGGTTGGGAGAGATATGGCCCACAGTTATAGCATACAAACTTCCCCTTCAGACATTCCCCCGAGTGGTTCTTTCCACAAGTCTTACATTGTACCGCTGGCTTCTTAACACCTTCCTGCTTGATCTGAACATTCCCAAAGTTATTCACCTTCCTCTTGTTATCTCCACTCCTGCTCCCACTATTAATTCCTACCTTCACAGCTCCTTCGGTCTTACCCTTACTCTTCCTTTCCTTGTTATAGAGGCTCATAGCCTCACTCCCCTCCTCAGCAATAATCGCTTTCTCCATGAGTGCTGCAAATGTAGGGATCTGCAACACCGCCACCTTGTTGTAGAGCCAGGGTTTTAATCCCAGCTCAAACCTTCTCACTTTCCTAGCCTCCGTATCAACTTGATGCGGGGCAAACCTAGCTAACTCATTAAATTTGGCGGCGTATTCTGACACTGTCATATTCTACTGCTTCAACTCTAAAAATTTCACCTCCATCCTAGCCTGCATACTGGACGAGAAATAGTTCTCGAAGAACAATGTCTTAAACCTATCCCATGTGACTACACCTTCCCCTGCCCTAGCCTGGTTCGCTTCCCACCAAAAGTTTGCCTCTCCCTTCATCATGTAAGTGGCAAAATCAGTCTTGTGCCCTTCAGCTACCTTAGCTACCACAAATGCTTTTTCAATCTCTTTTACCCAAGTTTGAGCTTCAACAGGGTCTGTTGTACCTTTGAATTCCGGCGGTTATCCAGCTGATTTCCAGCGACTGGTATCCCTTCCTGCATAGCTTGTGCTACCATGTTAGTAAAGTGCTGCATTGGGTAGGCTTGTGGTTGTCCCTCAACGTTATTGACAGATTCTTCTGCCCTTTGATTGCGAGTTCGACGTCTTGGCGGCATTATCTGATTAAATAAAATCATAAATTTAACTTACATTCTAAACCTTATCGCATAAGTTTAATATATTAAACTTGTTTCATTACTCAAACATAGATTCATATTCATTTAACGAATATTTTACATAACATAGCACATAATGCTTTAAACATCAGTTATCCCTTGGTGACTACAAAAGTCGGGATTTACAAACTTGATCATTACAAAAGTTGGGAACATTACATTAAACAGACATACTTATCCTATATATTACATTAAACACACCTACATCACAGACCCAATATTACTTATTTATTACACCTCTTCCTTGGACAACTTTTTGCCTGATGACCTTCTATCCCACAGATAAAACATGCTCCTGGTTTGTAGTCGGGACAATACAGAGTAGTATGTCCTTCATAACCGCAAATATAACATATTCTTTTCCTTTCTTCTTATCAAATTTTCCTAAGTCCCTGGTCTCCTATCTTTCTTTTCCTTTCGCTTGCGAGGAGCACGCATTACACGATGTGTTGCTTGTGGCTCCCATCCCGATCAATTTGGATTTTTAGCTTATCTTGTTCTTCCATTGTTTCTATTAACTTTCCATATAATTGACTATTTAACAACTTTTCTATCTCCCACGGCCTTTCCGGAGAAGAAACCTTGTTCCTCGGATCGTGCACCTCGATTCTTGCTTGATAAACTTCAACTTTAGTGTCCAGAATCGCTATCTGTCGACTCTACCATCTCTGGATCACGGTATTACGTTTTTCTACAATAATCACATCGTGAAGTTATTTTCATTGTGAGCCTCCATTTCAATTTATTGGCTGATATATCATTTCGGGTGTATGGGTTTGACCTTCTTCATGCTATATAAGAAAAAAAAGTATTTATGTTTGTGTTTTAAATATATTGTTTGAATTTTTTTTGTCTTTAAATTGGGTCAAAGTAGTCATTTAAATTATGTGGGCTAATAAATATTAATAAGTGATAGATAATATTATGTGGTTAAAATTTGGGCCTTAATATTAATTTAACCCAAATAGAAGTTTATTAGGGCAACTTAATTAATAAATAGCTAAACCTAATATTACTTCATTATACAAACTGAATAAGAAGAGGTGGCTACTTTGGAGATAAAGGGAGCGGCTACAAAGGGGGCTCGGGTGAAGAAAGACTAGAGATTTTGATCACTAGTGGGAAATTTCATCAGTAACAAGTAAGTATATTATACATTATATAAAGTGGGGATAAATCACGTGGTTCCATATTAAATTATTAAATTTAGTATGTTGTTTTTTTCATCATGAGCAAGTACTTTTGTAATTCAAGAACTAGAAGCGATCTTTAAAGATGGAGAGTTTATTTATTAATGTAATACTTATACGGATGTACTTATTATTATTATCACTTTATTCCAATCAGATTGAACGGAGGGAGTAGTCTGTGATTGATTTTGGAGATCCTAAAATAATAAATTGATGATTTCTTTAAATAAAAAAATATATATAGCAGTAGTAATTAAAGTTTACGAAAACTTGCATAATTTGCAAGAGATGTTATACAAATAAATATGTAAGATTATATGGAATGAATTAAATCTTAATATTATAAGTAATTATATTTTATAGTCGTACCAAATAGAAGTGTTCATATTTTTATAAATGTACTTACATTTAGTATTATTAATTTGTGTAATTAGTTCGGACGGAAGGAACTTAAAGAGTTATATTTGGAATATAAATTTTGGAGTATTAATAATTGATATAAGGCGATGATTAAAGGCATATTAAATAGATTATGAATTATTTTGGAATTATTGAATTGGATTATATTTAATTTGAGGTGAATATGTTTAGGTGATGAATAACGTTTCACGTATTTGATATCGTTGGCATTTGAGGTAAGATTTTGTGGTGTGTCTTTATAAATGGTTTGGAAGTATCAGTACGGATTTCGTACTCTTTTAGTGATACCTTTGTTAAATTTGATTTGTTCGTTTTGTTCCTCGTTTGAATTTTGTTATTATTTCACATAATTGTTTCTTGTGAAATAAATATATATATTTATTTCATTTTGGAGTTGATACATTGGACTCGTACTTGTACTCTTTGAATGAGGTTATCATGTTTAGTATTTATTTTGATAATTGTAGAAGCGGTATATGTTCTTTACCTTCTTTTTGAAACCTTGTGACTATAATTTGATTTGGTTCAACATATACATATAGAACCCTTTGTTTGGTATTATATCGCATGTGTTGTGACATGATATTTTTTTATTAGAATATCTTAGTAGGGTAGGGTATACGAGCTATAACCACATGTGGGGTACCACAGGCATGTCGTCTTAGCACGAGAGGCATGACAC
Organism: Panax ginseng; assembly: GCA_020205605.1. Taxonomy (NCBI): domain Eukaryota; kingdom Viridiplantae; phylum Streptophyta; class Magnoliopsida; order Apiales; family Araliaceae; genus Panax; species Panax ginseng. The sequence goes on along the minus strand of CM035136.1, from coordinate 81,612,839 downwards.
TTTTCCGTGGCGGTGTGATTAGTCCACTGGCGTCTCGTTTTTGGGCTCGGAAGAAGTGGGCCATTTGGTGTTTTTGTTGTGGGGGGCGTATGGGTTAACCCTAGTTTTTACGTTACTCTTGGATTTGTGATGTTGTGCCAAACACACATATCCGATTTGCATACATTTGGATTAGCGGTCCAATGTGTGATTTGCACATGTGGCATTATTTTGGTTTATTTTGGCATTATGCATGATTCATTTGACTTACTGTGTGGCATTATTTTGACAATTGCTTGTGTGGCATTGTTTTGACTTACTGTGTGGCAATGTATATTTCTAAGCTCACTTTCGGCATGAAATAAAACTCAACCATTTGATTTGATTTATTATTTCATTGTATTAGTTTTGTTGTTTTTTACATTGATTCAATTCATTGAGTTAGTTACTTGATTCGTTCGTTATTTCTTTATTTTTATTGGTTTCGTCAATTTTGTTTATTGAGATATATTCCATTCGAGATCTTTGGAGATTATATTTTTCGTTAAAGTATTTACACTTGAGGCTTTGTTCAATATTTTGTCTCAATTATTTTCGTATATCAGTTGTATATCTTTTGTATATATGTATCTGTACTGGGCAATTGGCTCATGCTGTGTTTTCTTCCGGCAGGTTTGCAGGGGTGATTAAGGGCTAGTGTGATGAGAATGTTGTCTTGACCATCTAGGTTGATTCAATTTTTTTAGTTTTGATTATTTTGACTCTAGTTGGAGAATTGTATTTAGTACTTCATTGATGGATATCACTATTAATATTTTGAAGTTGTTAGTGCTTTCTGTTTACTTATTTTGAGGTTTGTTGTGCTTGCTTGCGTGACCTCCCTTTCCTTTTCGGGAAGGGGAATTATTCTGAGAGATGGTATCAAAGCTTAGGTTCTTTCTTGTAGAAAACCTATTTAGGTTTGACTGTGAGTTATGGGTAAACCATTAGGTAAGCGTAGGAGTTTGATTCGATTTTGTTCTTTGTTTGGTTGGTCTCTATTTTAACCAAGCTGTGTCGATTTTTTTTCGATTTGTAGTTGATTTGAGGGAAGTGGAATAATTTGTTAAGGTGATTGAGTAATGATTTTAATTGTGATTTAATCATTGAGGTGAATAAAGTTATACTTTATGCAGATAAGAAGTGATTTTATATGAGATGTGATTATGATGATGAGTATTTGTATCGGCGAGTATTTGATTTTGGAAAATTATTCTTTTAGATTTTTTTTTTTGTGGCAATCATTATGATCGTTGAATTGAGGATTTGATTTTAGTTAGGTTTTGATTTATGTTAAGCTTGTGGATAATTTGAGATTTGTGTATTGATGGGATCTTATGATAAAGTGAAAATTATTAAGTATAGAGGATTTCTTATAATTTGAGTTGTTGATATTCGAGGTAATTAGATTAATCATTTGGAGTTAATGATCAATTTTGTGGCTATTTTCTAGTAGGATATTGGAGTTATGTTCTATGAACTTTTTCTTTGTGATAGTATGGGAGACATTGAAATTTATTGGATTAAGGTTTTGCAATAAGGGATGATTGATTTATTATATGATTAGATAGTAAGTGATGAAATTCAATTAATTTTGAGAGATCTTGAATATTTCTAGTTTGCTTATGCGAGATAGTAGAATATTTGACTTAGAGTTGATATGATGATAAAAAGATCTTAGTAGTATATTCTTTGGTGTAATAATATTTAAGAACTAGCTAGTTGAATTGTGGTTTGAATATTTTGAAGCTCTTGAGGATTTCTGAAAAGTTGATATAGTTTGTAGAGTTGTTTGGTTTATCCGATATCCTTGGAGTTTTGTATGATTTTATGTAAATTAAATAAAAATAATTTGTTAAATCTTTATCATGTGTGGAACATAAGCGTTTCTGAATTAAAAATAATTTTAAATATTTTGGGTATTGAAGATATTTAGATGAAGAATTTTTTTTTGATGATTTGAATTATGTTTAGAAGAATGCGTTTACAAGAATTAAATTCAAAGATATTAGCGACGGCCTGCACCAACGATTGATCATGTGATCTAATTTGATGCAACGCGAAGAACCTTACCAAGGCTTGGCACGGTAGCTGACGAATCTTTTACAAATACATTGATAATTACGTGGATCGAAGACTTATCCGCGTTGATCGTTACAAATGGCGGCGCTATGTCGTAACTAAATTTTTTTTGTAGCTTATTTAAATTAGGGCGGAATTATTTTTTTTAAGGGTGAAAAATGTAATAACCCATTTTTTAAAATTAAATATTAATTAAATTTTATTTTATACAATTGTATTCAAATTGGAAAAGGTAAGTGACTATTTTTTTCTTTGTTTTGTTTGGAAAGTTAAATTATTTTAGTAGATAATTAAATAATCGATTAAATTAAAAATGGGAAGTCCATTAGAGTTTTGGTAGCTCTATATTGAGCTATATTTATATTTAAAGAGTGAAGTTGTAACTTTAATCATATTCTAATTTGATTAGTTGATTTTTTTGAGTAGAATACTTATCGTCTTTGCGATCCATTAAAAAAAAATTATAATTAATTCATCGATGTGGAATTGAGTGAATCCAAATCGGGTTCCTTGATTTTTCGTCCTCTACAATTTTGAAAAGTAAGCAACTTGAGATAATTTTAGATTGTCAAAAGCGGGTTATGAGGAGGAAGACAATCCCATTTGTTAAAATTTTGTGAAAAAAAAAAAATCATCAAGAGCAGAGCTACTTGGGAGATTGAGAGTCTATTCGGCGAATATCGCATCTTTTTGATAATTAGGTACTTTCCATTCTTTTGATTAGGGGCGGAATCCTTTTTAAGGGGAGGTAATGTAATGCGGAAAAAAAAAAAAAAAGTATTTATGTTTGTGTTTTAAATATATTGTTTGAATTTTTTTGTCTTTAAATTGGGTCAAAGTAGTCATTTAAATTATGTGGGCTAATAAATATTAATAAGTGATAGATAATATTATGTGGTTAAAATTTGGGCCTTAATATTAATTTAACCCAAATAGAAGTTTATTAGGGCAACTTAATTAATAAATAGCTAAACCTAATATTACTTCATTATACAAACTGAATAAGAAGAGGTGGCTACTTTGGAGATAAAGGGAACAGCTACAAAGGGGGCTCGGGTGAAGAAAGACTAGAGATTTTGATCACTAGTGGGGAAATTTCATCAGTAACAAGTAAGTATATTATACATTATATAAAGTGGGGATAAATCACGTGGTTCCATATTAAATTATTAAATTTAGTATGTTGTTTTTTTCATCATGAGCAAGTACTTTTGTAATTCAAGAACTAAGAGCGATCTTTAAAGATGGGAGAGTTTATTTATTAATGTAATACTTATACGGATGTACTTATTATTATTATCACTTTATTCAATCAGTTGAGCGGAGGGAGTGATGCATGATTGATTTTGGAGATCTAAAATAATAAATTGATGATTTCTTTAAATAAAAAAAAAATATATATAGTAGTAGTAATTAAAGTTTACGAAAACTTGCATAATTTGCAAGAGATGTTATACAAATAAATATGTAAGATTATATGGAATGAATTAAATCTTAATATTATAAGTAATTATATTTTATAGTCGTACCAAATAGAAGTGTTCATATTTTTATAAATGTACTTACATTTAGTATTATTATTAATTTGTGTAATTAGTTGGACGGAAGGAACTTAAAGAGTTATATTTGGAATATAAATTTTGGAGTATTAATAATTGATATAAAGGCGATGATTAAAGGCATATTAAATAGATTATGAATTATTTTGGAATTATTGAATTGGATTATATTTAATTTGAGGTGAATATGTTTAGGTGATGAATAACGTTTACGTATTTGATATCGTTGGCATTTGAGGTAAGATTTTGTGGAGTGTCTTTATAAATGGTTTGGAAGTATCAGTGCGGATTAAAAGTACTCTTTCAGTGATACCTTTGTTAAATTTGATTTGTTCGTTTTGTGTTCCTCGTTTGAATTTACATTATTATTTCACATAATTGTTTCTTGTGAAATTGATATATTTATTTCATTTTGGAGTTGACACATTGGACTCGTACTTGTACTCTTTGAATGAGGTTATCATGTCTAATATTTATTTTGATAATTGTAGAAGCGATATGTATTGCTACCTTCTTTTTTGAAACCTTGTGACTATAATTTGATTTGGTTCAACATATACATATAGAACCCTTTTGTTGGTATTATCGCGTGTGTTGTGACATGATATTTTTTGTTAGATATATACCGTAGGGTATACGAGCTATAACCACTGTGGGGTACCACGAGCATGTCGTCTTGCACGAGAGGCATGACACTTTAAAATGGCGGTGTGATTAGTCCCTGGCGTCTCCGTTTTGGGCTCGGAGGAAGTGGGCCATTTGGTGTTTTTTTGTTGTGGGGGCGTATGGGTTAACCCTAGTTTTACATTATATCATGATTTGTGATGTTGTGCCAAACACACATATCGATTTGCATACATTTGGATTCAGCGGTCGATGTGTGATTTGCTGTGTGGCATTATTTTGGTTACTTTGTGTGGCATCATTTGACTTGCTGTGTGGCATTATTTTGAATTACTGTGTGGCATTGTTTTGACTTGCTTGTGTGGCAATGTATATTTCTAAGCTCACTTTCGGCATGAAATAAAACTCAACCATTTGATTGACCTATTATTTCATTGTATTAGTTTTGTTTGTTTACATTGATTCAATTCATTGAGTTAGTTACTTTGATTCGTTATTTCTTTATTCTTATTGGTTTACGTCAATTTTGTTTATTGAGATATATTCCATTCAGATCTTTGGAGATTATATTTTAAATCAGTATTTACACTTGAGGCTTTGTTGGTATTTTGTCTCAATTATTTTTGTATATCGGTTGTATATCTTTTGTATATATGTATCCGTCTTTGGGCAATTGGCTCATCTTTGTGTTTTTCTTAAAAGCGGGTTTTAGGGGGGTGATTAAGGGCTAGTGTGATGAGATGTTGCCTTGACCATCTAGGTTGATTCAATTTTTTTAGTTTTGATTATTTTGACTCTAGTTGGAGAATTGTATTTAGTACTTCATTGATGGATATCACTATTAATATTTTGAAGTTGTTAGTGCTCTGTTTACTTATTTTGAGTTTTTGTTGTGCTGCACGTGACCTCCCTTTCCTTTTCGGGAAGGGGTAACTGCATACCAATGATAATAATATATCAATTCTATACCAAATTTTTGAAACTACGACATCGACTATAAATAGGGTTAATGTGACATACTATGAACATTGTTTTCATTTTTGAAAAGGTTAAAAGAAATTCATCTCAAACCAAGTATAACTTATGGGCACGAGGGTGATCACCTTGTTATGCCCTCGCATTGATCAATACTACGTGCAAGAACGAGGTATCGTTCACTCATCCACCTTGGGTGCATAAACAGATTTTCCAGTGTAGGATGTTCATACTTGTGCGGGTTCCAAATTAAAGGTTTTATCTTGTTCAACAATAATCTATAATTCAACATATATATATATATATATATATATATACGGAGTAATTGACAAAGGTATATCAACATGTGATTAAATACAATGACTATCCAAGTGGGGACACTTGTATAACCATTTATAGAAATTAACGAGCGTAATATATATATATATATATATATATATATATATATATATATATCTGAATTACCATATACTAACATGTTGATAATCAATGAGCGTATATAATATAAGGTTAATAATCTGTACAGTAATAATATAATTCATAAATATTCTTACTCATGTCCATTGCATAAAAAAAATACAAAGGTAAGATACTTGTCTGATGCGCTGCTTACAGTTCACAACTTAGTTATATCTTTTATATCACGACCTATCATTAATCAGATCCTTCGTTTGATTAGAACAATATACTATAACACATAAGTCATCGCATTTCAGCGAAACATAACCTAATCACATTGTTACCCATGTTTTACAACCATTGAATCACAAATAATCACATATCTAATTAAATTATCTAAGTCCGGATCAATTTTTGAAACATGTCGAGAGGTAAAAGCGACTTTATTTCAGGTAATTAATTAGTCTAAGACTCTATCGGTAATTTAGTATCACTATATTATTTTAAATGACTTATAATAATTTTAAAACATTTATTATAATTTTTCATGAATTTTCAAACAAGGAATCATTATTAAATGATTTAAATATTGAATAATTCTATTATCATTAATATTTAATTAATATTAAACTATTAATGAAATCATTTCCAAAATATTAAAGTTATTTATAATAACTTAAAATACTTTTTAAAGTATTAATATTACCCTTAAATAATTTTTAAAACATTTAAAATCATTATTAAATAATTACCATTAATATTAAAGTATTAATGTTTTATTTATCAAAATATTAAAAGTCATTAATTATAACTTAAAATATTTTTAATTCATTTATATCCTCTTTAAATGATTTTTTAAATTAATAAAACCATTTTTAAACTATTTATTCTTAAATAAATTTAATATCATTAATAATAATTTAATAATTATTAATATTAAATTATTAATAAAATTATCCTTTAAATATTAAAAGTTATATTTTATAACTTAAAATATCTTTAAACACTTTTATTTTTATTTAAAATGATTATTATAATATTAAAATCATTTTTAAACTAATTTATTTAATATAATTATTAAATAAATTAAATATCATTAATAATTATTAATTAATGAAATTTACCTTTAAATATTAAAAGTTATATTTCATAACTTAAAATATTTTAAATACATTATTATTTAAAATGATTTTAATATAATAAAATTAATTTTAATCAATTTATTTAATTCATTTAGTAAATAACTTAATTATAATTAATATTAATTTATTAATGAATTTCATCACAAAATATTAAAAGTCATTTAAAATAACTTAAAATATTTTTAAATACCTTATTATTATTTAAAATGATTTTAATATAATAAAATTAATTGTAATCAATTTATTTAATTCATTTAGTAAATAACTTAATTATAATTAATATTAATTTATTAATGAATTTCATCACAAAATATTAAAAGTCATTAAAATAACTTAAAATATTTTCTTATATCATAATATAATTTTAAATAATTTTTCAAGTATTAAAATCATTTTAAATAATTTATTTAATATTATAATTAAATAAATTAAACACCAATAATATTTCAAAATATTAAATATTTATGAAATATACTTAAAATAATTAAAACTAATTTTCTAATTTAAAATAATTTTAATAATTTATTTGGTATTTTAATAATTTAAAACTATTTTTTCTATTTATTTAATTAAAATAATAAATTTTCAAAATTTAAATTAATTAAAATCCACTTATCTGTCGCTAAAGATCACCTATAGTGACAGAACTGTCGCTATAGGTGTTCTTCATGTTCTTCATGCAAACCCAGATATTCATACACAGTTTCGAGGACCATGTTTGACCATGTACACTAATCGGATCATGATGTTTGAGTGAATGTTTCTGGTCCGATCGTGTAACACAAATGTAACACTACAATACCCAACAAGAAACACGATCAAACAACATCACAATCCGAAGATATAAGCTTTGCAATTGGTCATCGGACAATTATTCATTTCTTGGTTGCCCGAAATGAAGAACGATTTCAATATGCACCTTAGGGCTTCCATAACTTGGTGTTATTGTACTTTTTACGTGATTTAAGACTTCCAAGATGTAGCTAGAATGTAATACTATAGATCTATTACAAAAAATACAAATAACATGAACAGAATCAAAAGTTAAGACTGGTCAATCTGATATCGATTCGACATGTTCATATGTTTTACGGGTTACCCGTAAAAAGCAGAGAACATGCTTTCGACTTGCTCGGTTTGATCAATCACTTAAATCACCCGACTTAATTATTAAAGCGATTTTAATCCATAAACATTTAGTATAACCTACAAACTAGAACTTAGATACATCAATGTAACCAAAACATACACACATCGACAGATCTAGTCGATCGAAAATCGTTGTCGAAGCCATTTTTCACGTCAAGCATTTCGGGTTACCCGTAAAACCCGTAAACAAATGATACGTTGTGGTAACGCTAGATTTGACCTTAAATATCTTGCAATCTGGACTCGATATAAGCCTTATTTTTGATCCAGATCCAAGATCACATAATAGACTACAACTACAAACTTTCAAAACACAAAAATCATTAAAGATCACAGAGATATAAGGCCTGACATTCGTTGTCAGACACCAAAACCAAATTTTTCCAAATTTTGTAGATCTTCAAATCCGAGCATCTAGATGTTATGGATCTAACATCTAGCAACCCAGATCATCCTTAGACACCTTATACAACATATTTAACACACAAAAAAACAACATCTAACATGGGATCAATGGACAGATTTTCAAGTAGGGTTTATACCTTTACTTTGATCAATCTTGATCTAAGGCTACTGATTTGTTTTTGATGTTAGTGGGGCTCGGTTCTTGACTGATCTTAGGAGAGAATTTCGGAGGTGAGAGCTTGAGAGAGATAAGTGAAGTGTTTGTGCAAAAAGTAAGTTAACAAATGAATTATTTTCTCTCTCCAATCTATATATAGTGCATAGATACATGTATGGCTGATGTATGTTGCTGACTGCTGTGTTTTTAAGTCATTGTCGACGTCGGGATTTTTGGGTGTCCCTTTCCGTTACTTGTTCTTTGGTGTTCTCATTTTAGGTGAGATTTGTTTGAAAAAACAAGTGAAAAAGGTCCGACATGTATAATGTCGACGATGGGGATTATTAAGAGTCGCATGATTGGTTTTTAAATGGTTGTACCAACACAACCGAGAAAAGGTTTGTACATTGACCCAAATGATGTGACACCGATAGCACGAATTCATTAAACCGAGATTCGTTTAGGGTCCGGGGGACTTGGTTATCTTGCGGGGAAGGTGTTAGGCACCCAGGCATCATCCGTGTTACCACTGCATGACCGCCTCTTTTCAAGAAACTATTATCCTGAGTGTATGTGTGTGTGTGTGTGTGTGTGTTGAATGTGTTATATGAAATTTGTGCGAGGCCTCGTTCGAACCTATATACACAGGGTTTGAATTTATGTAAAAATTTCAGTTTTTAGCAAGATATGGCAATGATGTTTTATAAAAGAGGTTTTTCAAATCCTGATGCTCAATAGGAATTGAGACCTTTTACACTCCCATTTTTATTAAGTGAGCGGCTGAATTGATTTTATTTGACGGATGCGAGGCATCCATATGAAAAATAATGTACAAAAATAATGCCGACTTCCTCGTGGGTATGGAAACCATCTGGGGAAATTTAGACATCGTAGAATAATTTACAAGCTGCTTACAACAGAAAATGTCCATCACGGGAACCGAATCTAGATCCAATGGAATGAATCCGTGATCACATGATTTCTAGGCTCACAAGATACTGCAGTTTATATGAAAGCAGTAAGCAGTTATATATATATAAAAGCTGTAAATATATATATATACAAACAAGATCACCAACCACGAAGCACCTCCATGGGGGATCAAAAATGTAAATAAAGCTGTTAAAAGCTATCAACCAGCACAGAGGAAATTCCAAGCGGGATGAAATGTAAATAAAAGTCAGAATATTTGGCCAACCACCACGGAGGAAACTCAAAGGACATAATGTAAATAAAGTCGTAAATTTGGCCAACCACCACGGAGGAAACTCCAAAGTGATGAATGTAAATAAAGTCGTAAAGCGATTAACCACCACGTAAGTAAACTCCTGTGGGATAAAAAATATGTATATATATATATAAAAGCAATAAATGCACGGATGTAAAAATCGAGGCTCATCGAATGAGTTCGACCACAGTTCATATATATATATATATATATATATATAAAAGCTTAGTAAACGCACTGCATCAAGTTCAGGCTCATCGAACAAAGTCCTACACGGTTGATATATATAAGTATATATATATAAAGAGAGTAAACGCACTTGCACTGAAGTTCAGGCTCATCGAACAAAGTTAAACACACAGTTGATATATATATATATATATATATATATATATATATATATATATATAAGCGAGTAAACGCCTCAGGACCAAAGTCTCAGGCTCAATCGAGGCATAACTCGATAATGTTAGTCATATATATATATATATATATATATATATATATATATATATATATATATATATATATACAAGTTTGAAATGAAACCACTGGATCGAAGTCCGGGCAAAAGCAAGCAACACGACTCTCAACGTGTAGAAGGGTGTGTGCAAAGATGAAGAGAAAGACTCTAAAGTGTGTGAGAAGGCTTAAAGCTAACTGATAAAGAAGGATTCTATATCTTTAGAGTGGGTAAACATAGGCTTTTGTGGGTACAAAAGAGGCTATATATGAGCTCATAGGTGTTTAAAAGTAGGAATATACTTAAAATATTAAATATTTATGAAATATACTTAAAATAATTAAAAACTAATTTTCAGAATTTAAAATAATTTTTAATAATTTATTTGGTATTTTTAATAATTTAAAACTTTTTTTTCTATTTATTTAATTAAAATAATAAATTTTCAAAATTTAAATTAATTAAAATCCACTATCTGTCGCTAAAGATCACCTATAGTGACAGAACTATCGCTATAGGTGTTCTTCATGTTCTTCATGCAAACCCAGATATTCATACACAGTTTCGAGGGACCATGTTTGACCATGTACACTAATCGGATCATGATGTTTGAGTGAATGTTTCTGGTCCGATCGTGTAACACAAATGTAACACTACAATACCCAACAAGAAACACGATCAAACAACATCACAATCCGAAGATATAAGCTTGCAAATTGGCTGTCAGACCTGTTATTCATTTCTTGGTTGCCCAGAAATGAAGAACAGTTCGAACATGCACCTTAGGGCTTCCATAACTTGGTGTTATTGTACTTTTTACGTGATTTAAGACTTCCAGGATGTAGCTAGAATGTAATACTATAGATCTATTACAAAAAATACAAATAACATGAACAGAATCAAAAGTTAAGACCCGGTCAAACCATGTCAGTCGACATGTTCATATGTTTTCTGGGTTACCCAGAAAACAGAGAACTTATCTTCGACTTACCGGTTTCAACCGTCCCATCGCAATCACCCAAATTTTAATTATTAGGCAATTTTAATCCATAAACATTTAGTATAACCTACAAACTAGAACTTATATACATCAACAGAACCAAAACATACACACACTGACAGATCTAGTCGATCAAAATCGTTGTCAGGCCATTTTAAAATTACGTTTTGGGTTACCCAAAACCCGTAAACTTGGCCGATCATGGCCAATCAACGCTGATTTGACCTTAAATATCTTGCAATCTGGACTCGATATAAGCCTTATTTTTGATCCAGATCCAAGATCACATAATAGACTACAACTACAAACTTTCAAAACACAAAAATCATTAAAGATCACAGAGATATAAGGCCTGACATTCGTTGTCAGACACCAAAACCAAATTTTTCCAGATTTTGTAGATCTTCAAATCCGAGCATCTAGATGTTATGGATCTAACATCTAGCAACCCAGATCATCCTTAGACACCTTATACAACATATTTAACACACAAAAAAACAACATCTAACATGGGATCAATTTTTGATTTGGGTGTCCCTTTAAGTTACTTGTTCTTTGGTGTTCTCATTTTAGGTGAGATTTGTTTGAAAAAACAAGTGAAAAAGGTCAAACATGTATAATGTCGATGATGGGACTATTAAGAGTCGTGATTGGTTTTTAAATGGTTGTACCAACACAATAGAGAAAAGGTTTGCACATTGACCCGATGATGTGACAACGATATATCTGGTCGGTGAAAGCAAGAGATTCGTTTTAGGTCAGGGGACTTGGTTATCTTGGGGAAGGTGTTAGGCACCCCAGACATCCGTGTTACCACGGTGACCGCCTCTTTTCAAGAAACTATTATCGAGTGTGTATGTGTGTGTGTGTGTGTGTGGGTGATGTCTTTGTTATATGGAAGTTGTGCGAGGCCTCGTTCGAACCTATATACGGGGTTTGAATTTATGTAAAAATTCAGTTTTTAGCAAGATATGGCAATGATGTTTTATAAAAAAGTTTTTCAAACCACGATGCTCAATAGGAATTGAGACCTTTTACACTCCCATTTTTATTAAGTGATAATTTGAATTGATTTTATTTGGCGGATCACGAGGCATCCGTATATGAAAATAATATACAAAAATAATGCCGACTTCCTCGTGGGTATGGAAACCATCGAGGAAATTTAGACATCATGAGAATAATTTACAAAGGCGCTTACATTTGAAAATGTCCATCACGAGGAACCGAATCTAGATCAATGGGATGAATCTGTGATCACATGATTTCTAGGCTCACAAAATCTGCGGTTTATATAAAAGCGATAATTTGTATATATATATATATAAGCGTATATATATATATATATATATATATATATATATCTGAGACGGGATCACCAACCACGAAGCACCTCCATGGGGATCAAAAATGTAAATAAAGTTGTTAAAAGCTATCAACCACCACGGAGGAAACTCAGGCGGGATGAAATGTAAATAAAGGCTATAAATACGATCAACCACCACGAAGAAACTCGAGGCGGGATGAGAATGTAAATAAAAGGCAGTAAATCTGATCAACCACCACGAAGAAACTCAGGTGGGACAAATATGTAAATATATATAAAATATATCAACCATATATATAAGTAAATATGGTGGGATAAAATAGTATATATATATATATATATATATATATATATATATATATATATATATATATATATATATATATATATATATATATAAAGCAATAAATGCACGGATGTAAAATCCAGGCTCATCGAACGAGTTCGACCACGATCATATATATATAGTATATATATATATATATATATATATAAAGCGCAGCAAGCAATAGAAGCCAAAGTCTAGGCTCATCGAAAAAAGTCAGACACACGGTTGATATATATATATATATATATATATATAAAGCGATAAACGCGCAGGATGAAGTCTAGGCTCATCGAACAAAAAGTCAGACAACATATATATATATATATATATATATATATATATATATATATATATATATATATATATATATATAAGCGAGCAATAAGCGCTCCGGACCAAAGTCTATCGAAGGCATCAATCGAGGCATAACTTCGATAATGTTAGTATATATATATATATATATATATATATATATATATATATATATATATATATATATAAACTGAAATGAAACCACGAGATAGAAGTCAGGAGGGCAAAAGCAACAACACGACTCTCAGCGTGTAGAAGGGTGTGTGCAAAGATGAAGAAAGAGACTCTAATGTGTGAGAAGGCTTACAGCTAACTGATAAAGAAGGCTTCTATATCTTTAGAGTGGGTAAACATAGGCTTTTGTGGGTACAAAAGAGGCTATATATGAGCTCACAGGTGTTTAAAAGTGGGAAAATACACTGTATGGGCGAGTGTCAGAGCGAATTGTCTGGGGTTTCCCGTCTTTTTCTCTTGAAAAATGAGCACCCCAAGCCCTCTATTTATAGAGGTTGGAGCCATGCAGTGTACTACTTTGGCTGCCAGGATGCCCAAAAATATGGGTCCTTGAGTGTCGAAATCACGTAGTGTCGTCGAAATTGCAGCGTTGTTAGCTCGATCGCTCATAACTTTCAATCAGGAGTCCGATGGAGCGTGCCATAACATTAGGAAAGCTCTTTAGAGAGAGCTACACAATGATATATGATTTGACCTTTTTGATTCAGGAAGATGGGTCCATGACCAAAATGGCATTCTCGGGTTTTCGTCGAGGCGATCCAGATTGGTAGTTTTGTGTAGTCTGCATTTCGGAAGTTAAGATATGGTTCTTGTGGGACTTCCTTTGAAGCATTTTGAGTTGAAATGAGTGTATTTGATTTGAAGTGAAGTTGAGTTGGCAAAATGACCATTTTGCCCCTCGAGGTTATCTCGGTTTTCACATGCGATTATAGCGATCGTTTCTCGGGGTTATCTACGAGGTTGACTTGATGTTGACTTTGACTATCCTCGGGGTTATCTACGAGGTTGGCTTGACCTCTGGGGCTATCTCCGGGCTTTGATCTTGATCCTTGGGGTCATCTCAGGGTTAAAACTAACTTTCCGGGATTATCTCGGGGTTGGAACATGATTTCCGGGGCTATCTCTCGGGGTTGGATTTAGTTACTCCATTGCGATCAGGGGTTTGATGATGAACTTACGGTAGTATCCGGTATGGATTTGGATTGTCTTTTCGGGGTTCCCTCTTAAAAGGCGAATCATCCTCCTGATGATGTTAATGTGATGATGAAGAAAATTTTGAGAGTGTCTACGAGATGCCCTCTTTATCATGTTCATGCAATGCGATGGAATGGACATGATAAAGATAATGAACTACTTGAAACATGACAAAGGTATTTTCAATGATGTAAATCGCAATGTAGTGAATGTTTATGATGACTGTGACAATGTTTTCGCAAATCGTAGTTCGTAAATCGCACATCGCATTTCGCACATCGCACATCGCTTTTCGCATTTGGCCAAATCGCACTTCGCAACTCGCACATCGCATTTCGCATATCGTATTTCGCATATCGCATCGCAAATCGCATATCGCAAACCGCATATCGCATATCGCAAATCGCAATGTAATGAATATTATGATGAATGTTAAAATGTATTCATAAATCGCTTTACCTTTTTAGATCATTCTTGCTGATGAGATCTTTGGTGTTGACTCAATGGTTTGGCATTTTAATCGTTGATGCTTGTTTGATGAAGATAAGTTGAGATGTTTTCCACATCTACGATGGGGATGGCGTTACGAAATCACCAGACCCTCCCGATGTATTATTTGGTAGTTTTGCAAGCGGTGACTATCCTGTTGATCGCCAAACTTTTCGGTTTCCACTCGAGCGGTGGTATCTGAAGCTTTCATCATTTGAAGCTGTGTTGATGTCGTATTTGTATTGATGGCAATGGTTTAGAATACGAGATCTTCCGATATCTTATTTGAAGTAATATTCCACGGATTACTTCTTTAGACTTACTTTGATGTTACGTTAGATTGATGACAACCACGGATGTCTCATCCTTTTTGAGGTGATTTGGAGTCTCATTTCATTTGTTGGGTACTTGTGCCCCATTTCCTTAAGCGTTTGATTCATAACTTAAATTGAACTGATGGACTTGAATATCATTTGATATCCTGGAGGGTGCAAATTCATTTCTTTTTTTTCGATTTGAACTCGATTGTAGAGGCCTCGATTTGTGAGGACTTAGCGTATGTTGATGGTGTAGATTTCATTCGTTAGGGATTTCATTCGTTGACCTTTTCTTTCTTAAGAATTCTCCCCTTTTTTTGATGAGAGGCTTGATCTCGTCCTAAACTTCTTCCATTTCTTGGAATTGGAAAATGCCCAAGTCCTTTCGCATGTTGATCTTTGAGGGTTCATATGAGAAACTCTCTTTGTTGATGAAGTGTGAGTGAATAATAATATCTGAATCGCCATTGAGATGATGATGGACCATCTTGATGGTGCTAATGGTGCATTTTCCATTTTAGGATGATTGATAAATGCCCGAGTGTTGAGTTATCATTTGCTTTAGAGATTGCCCCAATCTTGTTGTAAAGGATCCATATATCCGGTTGTCGCTAATTTTGAAATTACCCTGACCTCGCTTGTTATGCAGGATAGTTGCTTTGATAGATGAGGTGATAAAGGCCAAGAGATCGCAAGAGGCTTTTATCTGTACCATCTGGTGAGCAGGTAGTGGATGTGGGCTTTGATGTTGTGACTCTTTACGGTAAAGATGTCGCTTTGTTGTTAGAGATGATGCTCTAACTCATAGGGATATCGTTTGTTCTTTGGCGGGATGACGTTATATCCACGAGATATATCGCATGTAGTTAGCGGTGGATCATTGTTGGCTCGTGTAGAAACCCTTGGGTAGGAGATCACAGTGTTACCTCCTTCTTACGAGAGGAATCCATGTTGGACTTGATAGCCGCATATACCTTTGATTTGTAGATGGGCTTATTTTTCTGCCGCACAGACTAAGCTTAGCCATTTTGTCATGTACAATACACATTGTATATATCAAACAACATTATATATGGCAGGGAAATATATGTTGATTCACTTCCCTTTTAGTTGTGCCTTGCTACTTGCTTGATATTTGCTTATTTCTCCAGGACTTTGTGATCTGGATGTATTCTGAACTCCTCCTTGATGGATGGACAGTGAGATGTCTCAGGATTTTCAGAATGGATCGTCGATGCGTGTGTGTATTCCTACCATCTTTGGTGTCTTGGGACTTGTTTTTACGTATGTGGTTATGGATAGGAGTATGTTTGTTTTTGTTTTTCTGTGGTGAGACCAGGACCATATAACATGGCTGCCTACGTACTCCCTTGTATTGGGGAGATCAGGTCGACGTAGTTCGCCCCTCAGGGCGAGTTGAAAAGCGTGATCCCATGAGAAAGTCGGTCTTGGGGAAGAAAGTTTGATCTAGGTTGAGGATAAGCTGAAGGTGTGAAAAGTTTGATCCCATGTATGGGTATGCAAAGCGCAAAGCGTAAGAGGTTCAATTAGCGGTGAGATGACCTAAGTGGTATGATGATCGTAGTGAAGCTAGAAATTGCTTGGCGGCTTGAAAGGATGTTTCCACGAGAGGGAAAAGCGTGGAAAGGAGTTGTATGTGGTAAAGGGTTAAAAAAACCGGAATGGTGGTGATCGATGATCCAAAACCGGGATGTTAAGCTTGATGGTAACCTTAGATATAGTACCGTTTCACGGTGTCCGACATGATAAAATTGTGGAAATTCATCGTCGTCCATTTCTATAATCTGAAAGCGCCTCTGTCGATACCTCCTTGACAATAAGCGGGCCTTCCCAATTTGGGAGAAATTTTCCTTTAAGTGAGCTTGGTTGTCAATGATCTTCTTCAAAACCAAGTCGTGTTGTTTGAAGAGCTATAGTAGTTGGACTTCTCTGTTGTAGGATCTTCTTTATAAGTAGAGGGGCGCTCATATGTGGGCCACATACTACACCATGGATCTCATCCATGAGTCTATGAGCTTGGTCTTGGTCCAAACATCGAGGAGACCTAGTCTACGCATCTCTTTTTGTATAGTGCATCTGATCGGGTAGAATTTCATAGCAAGTCGATGGATCGCCTTTTCTCGGTCGAGGCTTGCCTCGGTGGGTGTAGATCTATCTTGTGAGTGCTCTTCATTGATATATTGATATCAAGGGTGTTGGATGGGAGGTAGCTCATCAGATACTTCTCAATGTAATTTCCATAAATTTGGAGCTTTTTTTGTTGGGCAAATGTGAGGGTTGGCATGTTTTCCTTGTCATGTATGTTGATCGAGGAGCCCAAAGTTGCTAGAGCATCCGCAAAATCATTCTTATTACGAGGAATGTGGAGGAAGGATTTTCTTCAAACTCAGAAGCCATTGTAGAGAACTTCTTGGATGGTAAAGCGACAGCTATAGAACTTGTTGAAGAGATTTTTCTTTTTTTTTTTTTTTTTTTTTTTTTTTTTTTTTTTTTTTTTTTTTTTTTTTTTTTTATTAGATCGTGGAAAAGAGCCATATGGCTCCACGATAGGTAGCTCACGGCATTGATGAGGTAGAATGACAATAAATGCATAGCAAAAGGGCTCCCCAGGCGTGATGAATGAGTTTTCTCATGATCATCTTGACAACCATGATTTGATGGTACCCCATGAGCAATCAATGAAAGGAGTACATGTCGTGTCGAAATTTGTATTGTCAATGAGTATGTGGATGAGCAGCGCGTGAAAGCTATCTTTGAGGCAAGCTTTATTCAAATCTCGTAATCCACACAAACTCGCACCTCCCTTCCGGTTTTGCACGGGGACTATGTTGGATAGCCATTTAGGGTATTTTGACATCATGATGATCTTGGCTTGAAATTGTTTCACAATTTCTTCTTTAACTTTTAACTTCCACTCGGGTTTTAATCGGCTTTGAGCTTACGCTGAATGGCTTGAATCCCCCTTTGATGGGAAGGCGATGAATGATAATGTCAGGTGTATAAACCGACCATGTCTTCGTGAGACCATGCAAACACATCTGGAATAGAATTGATAGAGTAACCATGTCATTCCTTTGGTTTGAGTGAGGTCCGTACCAATTTGGATTTGTTTGGGGTTTTTCTAAGGTTCCGAGGTTTAAAAGAGGTGGTTTGATCAAGATTTGGCTTGGGTTTGTCTTGACCCATTCTTTGATCTCTGAGGTATCTCATAGTCATCTTGTATTTCCATCAAGTGCGAGGTCAACTTTACATCAAAGTTATAGTCCTTGTGGAGAATAGGCACCTCATCGGCAAATCTGGGCACATCTAAATTGAGTCCTAAAACAAAATATGCTTTCACTTAGTATATAACATTGATTCAATCACACAAAGTGTTAGCTTTGTAATGACAAAAGTAAGCTTGCTATCTTTGTATAGAAAAAGTAAGCGATTATTGCTATCTACAAGGTAGAGAGTTTCTTCCCTTTTACCCTAAATCGGCAAATGCAAGGAGTCTCTTGCTTGATTATCGAGGGCAAAGTCTTGGTGGACTTGCGATGATGGAGGGCTATCATCAACCTCCTTCTCCCGAATGATGACCATTACGTCTGGGCAATCATAAATGCAGGGGTATATCTGTTTGAGAAGGGTTTGTTTGGGTTTTTTTGGTTTGGTTTGACCGCACCATTGATGGTTGCCTACGTACTCTATTGAAGAGGAGATCGGGTCTTTCGTAGTTAGGGCTTTGGTTTGAAAAGGTTCAAAAGGGGGTAAGTGGTGAAAAGTGGTAGAGATGTTTTTTTTGTAGAGTTTTGTTTTTTTTTTTTTTGTTTTTTTTTTATTTATTTGCATGGAAAATAAAAGGCATACTACCAGAAGAAAGTGATCTGGTTCAACATTTTACGGAACTCACAACTTTATCCCCTGGATCTACATCTTCTTGGCTAGTTGAGGCACGATAGTCCGGTTATCGATTGGTTATGTTGCCTTGAGGGGCTCGTGATAGAGGTTACCCTTGATTACGAATGTCTTCGCTTGTGGCCATAACTTGATTGCTTCACGATTTGGTACATTCCTCGGGGGCGCTTGAAATGGGCGCATTGCAAAAAGGATGAACTCTGGATTCTTTAATGGGTTGGATTCCAAACAATCTCACCACCTTTTTCTTCATCTATTCCTTCGCCTTCTTCATGGGTTTCAAAGATTCAACCATGAAATCTCCCTCGAGCTGTTGTTGCATTTCTTGAAAAGAACTTTCCTTTTTGGTTTTTTCTTCCTTGGAAAGGATTAGTATTTCCTCGCATCATCAAGGTGATAAGATCGGGAGCGTGGTTGATATCTTGGAACCATGGGACGTTTGATGTTGGCGGGGAATCTCCTTTGGGGATGCCTTTGTCTCTTCTATCATTTCTTGCATTAGGATCGATCCACCTTGTATTTTCTGGTAGAATTGTCGCTCATAGTCTTCACCTCATTTTGAATTTTTGTCTCGAATGGACATCTTAAGCTTTTTATTTCTTTTTCGCCTTTTTTGGTCATGGGAAATTCTATATCGACTCTCCATTTTCAATGAGATCTGGATTTTATGTCATAAAACCCGGCATTCTTGATCGTATGCCCAAGTGAGTTAGAATGGTAGAGACATATCTTGGTGGAATCATAACTCTTTATCTTGGGTTTTATAGGAGGCGACAACTTCGGTAATCCTTCCTTTGTTTATCGAGAAAGTGTAGCATTTCTTCTTTGGATTTGCTTTCGGAGGGTGAATTTTTGGACTCTTTTGGAGGTTGTTTGATCTTTCATCTTTGAGAATTCGCATTTCCTCGATTGGTTCTTCATTGGCGAGATCTTCTAGCAATTTTATCATCCCCATTTTCTTGTGTATTTTCGACTGCTTTGATCTTCTTCATTTGGCTCATTTGGCTCATCGTGGAGTCCCTTTTTTTCTCTTGGCTTTACGATAGTTGGTGAAAAATTGCCTTGTTTCTGATGTTGGCGCCTTTATCGACTTACTTGTGAGTTTACTTGATTTCTGGATCGCATCCAATTTTTGCATTCTTGGCGTACCCTCCTCAAAGTTTTCCCACTTCTAGGACATTTGTTATGTGCTTTTGGGGTATTCCTCCATCCTTCGTATGTCTTTGAATTGGATACATTCGGCGCTTCTGACGATCATGTTTTACTTCTTAGTATCATGTCATGAGCGGAAGGTTGGTGTTGATATTTTGTTGGTCGGGGTTGTTCGACCACAAATTGCCACTTTCGATCGATTTTGAATCTTATGTTTTAAGGACCAACAATCATGTATATATCGTGTCACTGGAGACCACGAGTGGTAAGCACATCTACGGCTTGGATTGTATCTTTTGCTCCCTGGTTCGGAGGTGGAGCTAGTTCGGTAATTTTCTTGTGATCCATTAATATCGCCAATACATGTTCAAAGGAATCGCTTGAGTGGAGTGAATACCCGATTTTCCGTTCTTTCAAATTTTTTCTTTTTCTGTGCAGGTATTGGTTGAATGCGACATGTTGTTGAGATGGCAGATTGTCTTGCATTTTCAAATGGGGGATTGTAGTTTGGCCTCTAGCTTGCCCTTGTACAACAAGGGATACATGTTCATTGCCTTTATCGGGTACCCTTTGGGATCACTCGCATACTTGCCGGTTTGTATATGTTTTTGGTATTTGCTTCCAAAGCGGTGAAGTCTTTAATCTTACGCCTTGGGCCCATCTCTGCCATTTCGTAGTGTTTGATCATTTACGCAAATGGCTTTCCTATACTGCTAGGATCCTCTCATAGTAAAGAGCCTCTTGGATATCAATAAATGTCATTACCATCTCGGTTTACATCATTGATGGAATGACTTATGCGGCGCTAGATGTCTCCACCTTTGGGCATATTCTCGGAAAGATTGATACTTTGCTTTTCACTTTAGTCACTTGATATCGATCTGGTGCCATTTGTATTGAAAAGCTGTCTTGATTTAGAAAGGCGTGGGCCAATTCTTCCTAGTTATGGATTTTGGCATTGTCAAGTCGGGTATACCAGGCTTTAGCTTCTCTAGTGAGACTCTTTTGAAAAAGTTGCATTACGAGGCTTTCATTTTCGACATAAGACCCGGTTTCATGATGTACACTTTTAGGTGCGTATAGGGATCGCTTTGCCCCATTGTACTTTTCAAACTACGGGACTTTGAATTTGGTAGGATATTGAGCCCACAGGAATATCTGAGAGATCTGAATAGGTGACACTCCATAATTTCCGGTCCTTTAATTGGCCGGATGGTATCCTCCATTTGTTGGACTTTCTTTCTTATATCCCGGTTTCTCGATCATCCTTGAGATTTGTGATTTCTTTATTGGAATGAGGTTTAGGTATCTGGGTTTCCATCTTTTTACCGATGCCACTGGCGCCCCCTAGTGTGAAGGACTACGGTTGAGTAGGCATTATTTGGCCCTGCGTATTTTACTTTGTTCTTTTAGAAAGACAACCAATTACGCTATCTCGATTCCTTAATCCTTCAAACTCCTCTCGGGAAGCAGGGGTAGGATCGGGTTGGTGGTGGTGTAGCCATGCCTAACGGTGGGATCGATGCCTTCTTGGACTTTAAGCAGAGTAGGACCGATTGCTTCCCCTGTGAAAGACTTACATAGTTTAGTCTTTAGGGAATGTATATAATAACATGCTATGTGGCGTGTTCATTTTAGGAATTTTATCTGCAAAGCGGATGTCATTTGTTTTGTAGCATGTTAAATATGTATGTGTACATTTCTTCATATTTCTCATTACATGGAGATAGATATGGAATGTAATTACAAGTAATTGTGTTTACAAGTAATTGAAATGAGAGCATGAAGAGACTTTCCTCCGTTTTGGGTTTATCGGAGGTGACCTATCTTAGGTTACTCTCATGGCTTTTTGGCATGAAGGTTCCCAAATCATCATAATCTACTAGGCGGGAAGTTAATCCGGTCTTTCAAGCTGGGCGAATTTGGGTGGTGCCTTTCACGAGCCTCGGAGAATTAGTCTTCTCACGAGTCCAGTAATCAAACACAAGCCAGGATAGCCTCTGGTGGAGGGACCACACAACATACATTCACATACATCGCGTCTCATAGTATGAAATGATGACATGTGCTGAAAGCACTAATATCCTAAGCGTTTATAGTGAGAAACACTAATATCAAGCGATTATAGTGCGAAGCACTAGCATCCTAGCGATTATGGTGCGAAGCACTAAGTGCAATAAGGAAATGCATTCGTACACATTCATCAAAAATATAAATGCAACATCCACACACAAGCGGATATGAGTTTTGAAAAGATTGTAATAGCGACTTAAGTCCTCTTCTTTGGAGTCCCAATGAGTCGCCACACTGTCGACGCGTCGGGATTTTTGGGTGTCCCTTTCAGATTACTTGTTCTTTGGTGTTCTCATTTTAGGTGAGATTTGTTTGAAAAAACAAGTGAAAAAGGTCCGACATGTATAATGTCGACGATGGGGATTTATTAAGAGTCGCCGATTGGTTTTTAAATGGTTGTACCAACACAATGAGAAAAGGTTTGCACATTGACCCGGTGATGTGTGACGACGATATCTGGTCGGTGAAAAAGAGATTCATTTAGGGTCAGGGGACTTGGTTATCTTGGGGGAAGGTGTTAGGCACCCAGACATCCGTGTTACCACGGTGACCGCCTCTTTTCAAGAAACTATTATCGAGAGTGTGTGTGTGTGTGTGTGTGTGGGTCAATGTCTTTGTTATATGGAAGTTGTGCGAGGCCTCGTTCGAACCTATATACACAGGTTTGAATTTATGTAAAAATTTTAGTTTTTAGCAAGATATGGCAATGATGTTTTATAAAGAGGTTTTTCAAACCACGATGCTCAATAGGAATTGAGACCTTTTACACTCCCATTTTATTAAGTGAGTGAAAATTTGAATTGATTTTATTTGGCGGATCTGAGGCATCCGTATGAAAAAAATAATATACAAAAATAATGCCGACTTCCTCGTGGGTATGGAAACCATCGAGGAAATTCGGACATCATGAGAATAATTTACAAAGCGCTTACATTTGAAAATGTCCATCACGAGGAACCGAATCTAGATCAATGGGATGAATCTGTGATCACATGATTCCTAGGCTCACAAAATCTATAGTTTATATGAAAGCGATAAGCGGTATATATATAAAAAGTAAATATATATATATATCTGACAGGATCACCAACCACGAAGCACCTCCATGGGGGATCAAAAATGTAAATAAAAGTCATTAAAAGCTATCAACCACCACAGAGGAAACTCGAGGCGGGGAATGAAATATAAATAAAAGCGTAAATACGATTGACCACCACGGAGGAAACTAGGCGATGTACAGAATGTAAAAAAAATATATAAATATCGATCAACCACCACGAGGAAACTCCATAGGGACAGAATGTAATATAAAGGTATATAAAGCGATCAACCACCCAGGAAGTAAACTCCGTGTGGGACAAAAATATATATATATATATATATATAAAAGCAATAAGCGCACCGGATGTAAAATCCGGGCTCATCGAACAGAGTTCGACCATAGGATTATATATATATATATATATATATATATATATATATAAAAGCAAATAAAGCGCCATATAGAAATCAGGCTCATCGAACAAAAGTCAGACACACATTTGATATATATATATATATATATATATATAAATATATAAGTAAACGCACAGGCCAAATCAGGCTCATCGAACAAACACAATTATATATATATATTATATATATATATATATATATATATATATATAAAGCGATAAGCGCTCGAATAGGAAGTCTAGGCTCAATCGAGGCATAACTCGATCGAGGCATAACTTCGATAATGTTAGTCATATATATATATATATATATATATATATATATATATATATATATATATATAAGTTGAAATGAAACCACACAGAATAGAAGTCCAAAAAAAGCAAGCAACACGACTCTAGCGTGTAGAAGGGTGTGTGCAAAGATGAAAGAAAGACTCTAAAAAGTGTGTGAGAAGGCTTACATCTAAGCTGATAAAGAAGGCTTCTATATCTTTAGAGTGGGTAAACAAAGGCTTTTGTGGGTACAAAAGAGGCTATATATGAGCTCACAGGTGTTTAAAAGTGGGAAAATACACTGTATGGGTGAGTGCAGAGCGAATTGTGCAGGGTTTCCCCGTCTTTTTCTCTTGAAAAATGAGCACCCCTAGCCCTCTATTTATAGAGGTTGGAGCCAGTGTGCAGTGTACTACAGTGTGCCCAATGCCCAAAATATGGGTCCCGTGTGTGTCGAGAAATACGTCTGCGTTATTATTTCTCGTCGCTCATAACTTTCAATCCAGGAGTCCGATGGGCGTGCCATAACATTAGGAAAGCTCTTTCCGAGAGCTACACAATGATATATGATTTGACCTTTTTTGATTCCAGGAAGATGGGTCCATGACCAAAATGGCATTCCCGGGTTCCGTCAGGCAGTCCGTTGAGCCGTTTTGCATAGTCTGCGCTCGAAAGTTAAGATATATTTCTTGTGGGACTTCCTTTGAAGCATTTTGAGTTGAAATAAGTGTATTTGATTTGAAGTGAAGTTGAGTTAGCAAAATGACCATTTGCCCCTCAGGAGGTTATCTCGGGTTTTAGCTTGATTATAGCGATCGTTTTCGGGGTTATCTACGAGGTTGACTTGATGTTGACTTTGGTATCCTCGGGGTTATCTCTACGAGGTTGGCTTGACCTCTGGGGCTATCTCGGGCTTTGATCTTGATCCTTCGGGGTCATCTCCGAGGTTGAAACTGACTTTCCCGGGATTATCTCGGGGTTGGAACATGATTTCCCGGGGCTATCTCCGGGGTTGGATTTGGTTACTCCCAGATTGCGATCCGGGGTTTGATGATGAACTTCGGTAGTATCCGGTATGGATTTGGATTGTCTTTCAGGGTTCCCTCTTAAAAGATGAATCATCCTCCTGCTGATGTTAATGTGATGAAGAAAATTTTGAGTGTCTGTTACCAAATTATAAATAGGGTTTCTAATTACTAAATTAGGGTTCTAGTTTAGTAATTAGGGTTTAACAATTTAGGATTTCCATAATTAACAATTATAATTCTAATACTTGTTAATTAATCACATTAACACAATCACCAATCAATCTTGGACACTAATTTGAGTTTCAAATTAGGGTTTAACATTTCAAAAATTAGGGTTTTATAATTAGGGTTTTTCTAAAGAATTTATTTAGGGTTTCTAAAATTAGGGTTTACCTAATTAATCAAATCATTATCTAATACACAACATAAATCATATAATACCGTTGTATAACAGTCTTAAACTCACAATTGATTTCCAAATTAGGGCTTCCCCCAATAAAACTAGGGTTTAACCAATTATTATTTGGGTTTTAAAATTAAACACCATAATTGACCAACCATTATCAATAATGCATATACAAGTACATATTTATATAATCGAAAAATCAAAATATAATTAATAGTATATTATTATTCTCATTCCTTGATCAAAATCCAAAATTAGGGTTTGGATTCCATATCGATTTATTCTTCATATTTAACCTTAATAATTAAGGTAAAATAATTAACTTAATAATCTGTATTTATAATTCATAAAATAAAATAATTATTATAATTATTCTAAAATTACTCCATATATTATTTAAATAATATATGATTATATTTTCATGGAAAATAATTAATAATAACATTTATGCTATAAAAGTAATTATTATAAGAATATACTTTATAATAATCAATAATTCTAAAATAAAATTATTTGTAAACATTTATGTAATAAATATATTTTTATTTACCACATAATTACATATACATATTATCTTGTACAAATCCTCATCCTTAAAATAAAAAAAAAATTATACGCAAAATTTCTTATTTATTTATATAGAAAATATCGGGTTGTTACAGATCCCCCTGAGTACGTGGAGTCCTTATAGTCATATGACTATTAAAGTTAAAGTTGAAAGATTACTTATAACTGTGGACATGGTTCATGGTCACTTGACCCTCAGTAGTTTATTTAAGAATGTTAATAGAACAAATTATTCAATTCTATTGAGCCTGTGAGTTGGCAAATGTTGAAAAATTAATAGAACATATCATTCAGTTCTATTGAGCCTATGAGTTGGCAAATGTTGAAAAGTTAATAGAACATATCTTTCAGTTCTATTGAGCCTATTATTTGGCAAATGTTGTAAAGATATTTATTATTATCTCAAGTGAGCTTTGTTTGCTCACTCTTGTATATTTATACATTTATTGCAGCTATAAATGAGAAGGTAGATAAACCTACAACTAGCAAAGGAAAGGGAAAAAATGTACAAGTGATGAAGACTTGTAATTTTATTTTATCATTGATGATAGACTTTTTGTGACAACTCGAGAATTTTGAATTTTTTTTAAAATTTTATTAATTGATTTAAGGTTCAAAATTAGAACCTAGACAGAAAATTAGTGTATGCGTTTGATATTTTTAAGATGGAATTTTGAGGATTTCAAAATTCTGTGAAGGATTTAGGTGAATTATTCAGGATTAAGGAAATACGTGAAAATATTCTGTGTATATGGTTGTATATGTGTACAGTATGTGGTTAAGGGTCAAGGGTTGATCAGATAAACTATATCTATAACAAACCCTAAGTATATATTAAGAACGTCAACGTTAAACGCTAGCGTTTAACAAGAAACCCTAAAACCGGTTCTGGAAATCCTAATTTCAGTTCCGAGAATTCGAAACCCTAATTCGATGTATGAAACCCTAATCTGGGAACTTAAATGATTATTATATTGCTTAAGTGCTATTAATTAATATATTAATTAGGGTAAAACTTAATTAATTAGCAAACCCTAATTTCAAATTTAGAAAACCCTAACATCGGGATTTGAAACCCTAATTTATAATTAGGGAAAACGAAAGTGTTAATTTAATACTTTTAATGTTAATTAGGATATATTAATTTTAATTTTCAAGTTAAGTAATTAGAAAACTCTAATCTAATTACGAAATCTAATTTCTATTTTAGAAATTAATTTTCTATTAGAAACCCTAATTTTGGGTTATAAACCCTAATTCGTGATTTTGACCCTAATTGCTAAATTAGCGATTTTAATTAGGAAATATTAATCCTAATTAACGAGGTTTAAATTATGATTAAAATTTTTTAATATAATTAGAAAATTCTAATTATAATTTAAAAATATTAATCTTTTATTTTTTAAAACCGAAATTCGGAAATGTTTTAAAATTTTGCAAAGTTAAGGGTTAAACCCTAAACCCTAAATGCTCCAAACCTAAAACCCTCCCAAACCATAAACCCTAATGTGACGCCCCCAAAATTAGGTATACATCACCTATCTTGGGTCGCCACTTACATGGTACATAAAACAAATACAAACTAATTATACAACAGTCGTGTAAAATACGATAAAACATATGCTGTGAATTTTAATACAAATACTGTCCTCTAGATAGTATACAAACTCAATGGAGTCCTCATTATATTTATTATCACACTATTTCACAGAATAGTGAGGACTACTAATGCACCATCTAGGACCATCACTCTGTTCCCCGACTAGTCCCTGCTACGTTTCTCATTTCAAGAGAAAGCGGTGAAAGGAAGGGTGAGCTCATTTAGCCCAAGAAGAAATATTATGACTAAGATAATGCGAGAATAAATTATCGTTAGCCTTCAACGATGTTAAAGCGATACAATATAACAACCATCAAGTTTAAGCTGCGGTAGAACAAGCAATCCATTAAAAGAGTCAAGTAGAGAATAAAATCTACTATCTTTTATGATTTAAAAGGTTTTTCATCACTTTTATCGATGGAACTCAAATTTTAATAAATAATCTACATCATCGAATCACCCACACACTACGGCCAAGGATATTCTTTAGTATCACGACCACGAATTATCCATGCACTACGGTTAAAGATAATCATGTTTTCATCAACGGTCCTGATCATGCCATAAAACAATTCATCTTTGCACTACGGCCAAAGAGAATCCATAGCCATAATCATACCAAAAACTGTCCATCAATGCACTACGGGCCAATGAGGACTTTTTCCACATCATTTGTAACATTACGGTTATGATTATTAGAATAATCCTGGTCATAATCATATCAAGTCCATCTATGCACTACAGGCCACAGATGATTTTCAACAAAATATAAACATGAGGATGATGACAATGATATAAGAATTCAATAAAACAAGTTCAAGAATTAATTTATCTAGGAACTGATAACGTCCAAAGTGTCAACATGATCTTTATTAGAGAGTAAAATTCAAGAATGCTCGAGAAGAATATGTCCATGAAAAGATATCTTTGGATGAAGCTTAAATATCAAGGATATTCCACTAATTTCATGAAGTATAGAAGTCAAAACTTTAACCAACCGAGTATAATAAAGAATGGAATAATAAAAAAGAAATCACCATGCATGCAGATTGCCGCGATAAAAGTTATTCCAAAAGAATAA
Source organism: Panax ginseng (assembly GCA_020205605.1). Lineage (NCBI taxonomy): Eukaryota > Viridiplantae > Streptophyta > Magnoliopsida > Apiales > Araliaceae > Panax > Panax ginseng. The sequence goes on along the minus strand of CM035136.1, from coordinate 81,584,101 downwards.
TAATGACGACGGAACGTGTCAAAGTAAATTCGCACTTACAGGATGTTCCAACAGAATAATAAAGAATAGAATAACAACAGAAATCTTTATGCATGCGGTACTTCGCATAGACAGGTTATTCCAACAGAATAATAAATAACAGAACCAGGTCCGGCGTAAAATGCACAGACAGGATATTCCAACAGAATAATAATAAAGACGGAACCAGGTCCGGTGTAAAACGCATGCATGAGGATATTCCAATGAATAATAATAAAGAGCGGAACCAAGTCCTGCCAGAAAACGCATGCCATGACAGGATATTCCAATAGAATAATAATAAAGACGGAACCAGGTCCGGCGTAAAACGCACAAACAGGATATTCCAACAGAATAATAATAAAGATGGAATAATAGAAGAATGTCACCAAGTATAGGGTAGTCCACAGATATCTTTGGTTATTCAATGAGAATAATAAAGAATGGAATAACTGAAGTTCTCTTCATGAATACAAAAGAAATAATACCCCTTACGGGTACAACAAATAATATTCCCTACCTTAAAAAAAAACTGGATACTGGAATAGTGAGGTAGCAGACTTCTCTTCTTCTTTTTCTCTATAATTTCTCTCTATAATAATTGCTCTAAAGCTTTTGTGAATTGGTCAGAAATGAAGGAAGATTGAGCTTCTATTTATAGGAAAATATAGTTTTGATAATTGCACGTTTTGGGGCTCGAAATATTACAGTATAATACCTTCCTCTTTTTTTTCACTTTTAATTTAGTCCTGCAAGTATTATCAAACTTGCACCAACTCCCCTAATAGTAAATAATGTGAATCAATAGTAAATCATGTGACTCAATAGTTCTAATCATGTGATAAAAACAATTACAGTATAGTACCTCCATCTATACCTCCATTTTTAACTTAGTCATGCAAGTATTATCAATCTTGCACCACCACCCCTAATAGTATAAGAATGTGAATCAATAGTACCCCGTGAATAGTAACTCGTGAATAGTAACTCATGAATAGTAACTCATGAATAGTACTCCGACACGAAAAGTGCTCCGAATACCCGAGTGAACAATATAACCTCCAGACATCAATTATCATCGAAATAAATGTCAATTTCCACTAACACTAATAATCCCATTACAATGGAACAACCAATTTCATCTTTAATCAACACAACTTATTCATCATTAATATTATAACTCACAATATTTAACAACTAGATCGTTCCCAGGAAAGAGGGGGCTTTCCGATAAAGATTTCTCCTTATTGACGCGCAATTAGGTGACCAAACCTCTCCTTGACAGAACTTCTAGACATTGTCAATATTGTAAATAATAATATGAATAACTTTGTCGTCTCAATTATTGATTTAATAACAATAAATATTATGCATATGATACTGTGACAATAATTGAATCAATAATATGAGAGATATGATGCAGCAATTACTGTAGCAATAATTAAGTATAACTGAGTGACTTCTCACATAAGCATCAATAATCAATACCGTGTGCTACTATGCAACCATGCATATTATTGTACTTTTACTACCGAGTAGTTCAACAGTTTTAACGGTAAAACTTATGTCGTTATTCTCATAAAAATATTTTGTCATTTTCTTAATCCGACAATAATTCCGTTGCGAGGTCCACCAATGATTGTGTCGTCGTACGGATATTCCCCGATAAAAAGAATATTATATAAGAACTTACATACTTTGTAAAATTTATAAATACTACCCATAACTATAACATTATATCAAATCGACACCATAATATAAAAAAATTATTTTGAGAAAATTAAATATTTATTCGTAAAATCTGGGGTCTCACAATCTCCCCTCCTTGTGAAATTTCGCCCTCGAAATTTACGTACGTACTTGGTATGCTGAACAGGTGAGGATACCTCGACAGATTCTAACTCTTGATGTATAACCTTTGATTGTTGAATACGATTCTTCTTATCCAAGATTTTAACACGTATTTCCTCAAACGTTAAATCATCCGTTATCTCGTCCGGTTCTAAATTAATAATGTGGTTCGAGTCATCCACAAATTTACGTAACATCGATACGTTAAAAATGTTATGAACACACAACATACTTGGCGGTAAAACGAGTCTATAAGCCACAACTCCTACTTAATCGAGGATTTAAAATGGGCCAATTAAATCGAGGGTTGAGATTTCCTCTCTTCGTCGATTCTTGCTTCTAGAATAACGCCCTCTTGAACCTTTTTCTACACATTTATCAGCTCCGGGTGTGTAGCTTGAACGGCTTTAACGGTATCGATTAAAGTTGAATCTACTCATATATTCGTTATCTTCACGTGGGTTCATATATTCGCACTTGTAACCGCATACGATTTTCTACTCAACGCGTCAGCTACCACGTTCGCTTTCACACGATGGTATTGAATGGTACGATCGTAATCTTCAACAGCTCAAGCCAACGTCTTTGACGCATGTTACGTTCATTTTAGTTGAAGAAATATTTGAGGGTTTAAGAAATGGGTTTTGTACTGGGGTCAATACAAAATTCGATTTCACATTCTGGGGTAGGCTAAGAAGTCTTCAAGAATACGTCAAGAAATTTATTAACGATAGAATTATCATTCAAAACTGTGACTCTCATCCATGACTTGGATAGTATGTCACATTGATACCTTTCCACTTGCCATCTTTATTCACGATGTCACCTACAGAAAGTCTGGCTTCGGTGCATTCCACACAAAGAATTCAACAACGAAAAGATCGGGGCTCTTTACTTATGGCTTGATATGACAATGATTGACTTTAGTGGTTTGGATACTTTGAATTCGCATAACAGGTTGGTTAGGAATATGAAAGCTAACAACCTTATGAAAAGCTTGATGAGTAGTTAACCAATCGATTCCTAAAATCACATCAAAGGCAAGTATTTTCAAAGAGATAAGATCGACAGGTAACGTGAAAGTGTTGATTTGAATCAACAAGATTTATAAACAGTGGAGGTAACGAAGGCTTCTACTAACGAAGTTTCAACCAATAAGTCAAAGTCTAACTTCTCTGGTGTTAAATTTAAACTTTGAACGCAGGCAATAGAGATAAAATAATGGGTAGAACCTGTATCTAATAAGGTATAGACTTCGCAAGAATTTATAATTAACTAACCCGTGCTAACTTTGTTCGGGTTACTCGCTTTTTGAGAAGTCGCGAAAAATTCTCTCCCTGAAACCACCGACTTTGTTTTATCTGTATCCGCCTTTGGTGCCACCGTCCTAATTGGACTTAACTTTGGTGCACGACAAAATCAAGCTAAATGACCTTCTCTTCTTGAAATTTCCACTTCTATTATCTTGGTCATGATTACCACCGAAGTGGTTACCATTCTTGGCATGATAATTTCCCCTACGATGGTTATCATTGTTCCAATGGCCGTTGCCACCGGTACGATTATTATCGTGTTGATGCTCGTTACCTTTTAGTTGAACTGACTCAACGGTCTCATGTGCTTCATTGCTTATCTCAATATTTTTAGATGTCATTTGCAAACACTGTCACAAAGCAATGGTTAATTAACATATCACATATTATCCTTATACTCTGACCGACCAATTAAATACCAAATAAACTTAGGTAGGTCATACTAGCGAAGGAATTCCTCGTCTCTCCCCTCCTAGTGCTTATCTCACATCTCAGCCAGGGATCATATCCCTAAGCTCTGATACCAACTGTGACGCCCCCAAAATTAGGTATACATCACCCATCTTGGGTCGCCACTTACATGGTACATAAAACAAATACAAACTAATTATACAACAGTCGTGTAAAATAGGATAAAACATATGCTGTGAATTTTAATACAAATACTGTCCTCTAAAGAGTATACAAACTCAATGGAGTCCTCATTACATTTATTATCACACTATTTCACAGAATAGTGAGGACTACTAATGCACCATCTAGGACCATCACTCTGTTCCCCGACTAGTCCCTGCTACGTTCTCATTTTTCAAGAGAACAAGAAAAGGAAGGTGAGCTCAACTAGCCCAAGAAGAAATATTATGACTAAGATAATGCAGAATAAATTATCGTTAGCCTTCAATAGTGTTAAACTGATACAATATAACAACCATCAGGTTTAACTGCAGCGGAACAAGTAATCCATTAAAAGAGTCAAGTAGAGAATAAAATCTACTATCTTTTATGATTTAAAACGTTTTCATCACTTTTATATTTGGGAAATTTTTTAATAAATAATCTACATCATCGAATCACCCCGCACTACTGACCAAGGATATTCTTTAGTATCACGACCACGAATTATCCATGCACTACTACTAAAGATAATCATGTTTTCATCAAAGGTCCCGATCATGCCCCTAAAATAATTCATCTTGCACTACTACCAAAGAGAATCCATAGCCATAATCATACCAAAAGCTGTCCATCAATGCACTCACAGGCCAATGAGGACTTTTACCACATCATTTGTAACATTACGGTTATGATTACACCGAATAATCCCTGGTCATAATCATATCAAGTCCATCTATGCACTACAGGCCACAGATGATTTTCAACAAAATATAAACATGAGGATGATGACAATGATATAAGAATTCAATAAAACAAGTTCAAGAATTAATTTATCTAGGAACCGATAACGTCCAAAGTGTCAACATGATCATCGCTCAGAGAGTAAAATTCAAGAATGCTCGGAAGAATATGTCTATGAAAAAGATTTGGATGAAGCGCAAATATCAAGGATATTCCACTAATTTCATGAAGTATAGAAGTCAAAACTTTAACCATTTGAGTATAATAAAGAATGGAATAATAAAAGAAATCACCATGCATGCGGTATTGCCGCATATTAAAAGTTATTCCAAAAGAATAATAATGACGGAACCGAGTCAAAGTAAATTGCATCGACAGGATGTTCCAATGTAATAATAAAGAATAGAATAACAACGAAATCTTTATGCATGCGGTAGTACTTGACAGATAAAAGTTATTCCAATGTAATAATAAATAACGAGAACTGGTCCCGTGAAATGCATGCAGACAGGATATTCCAATGTAATAATAATAAAGACGGAACCAGTCCGGTGTAAAACGCATGCAGACGAGGATATTCCAATGAATAATAATAAAGAGCGGAACCAAGTCCCACAGAAACGCATGCATGCACAGGATATTCCAATAGAATAATAATAAAGATGGAATAATAGAAGAATGTCACCAAGTATAGGGTAGTCCGCAGATAATGGTTATTCCAATGAGAATAATAAAGAATGGAATAACTGAAGTTCTCTTCATGAATACAAAAGAAATAATACCCCTTACGGGTACAACAAATAATATTCCCTACCTTAAAAAAAACTGGATACTGGAATAGTGAGGTAGCAGACTTCTCTTCTTCTTTTTCTCTATAATTTGTCTCTATAATAATTGCTCTAAACCTTTTGTGAATTGGTCAGAAATGAAAGAAGAATGAGCTTCTATTTATAGGAAAATATAGTTTCGATAATTGCACGTTTTGGGGCTCGAAATATTACAGTATAATACCTTCCTCTTTTTTTTCACTTTTAATTTAGTCCTGCAAGTATTATCAAACTTGCACCAAATCTCCTAATAGTAAATAATGTGAATCAATAGTAAATCATGTGACTCAATAGTTCTAATCATGTGATAAAAACAATTACAGTATAGTACCTCCATCTATACCTCCATTTTTAACTTAGTCATGCAAGTATTATCAATCTTGCACCACCACCCCTAATAGTATAAGAATGTGAATCAATAGTATCCCGTGAATAGTAACTCATGAATAGTAACTCATGAATAGTAACTCGTGAATAGTAACTCATAAATAGTAACTCGTGAATAGTACTCCAACACGAAAAGTGCTCCGAATACCCGAGTGAACAATATAACCTCCAGACATCAATTATCATCGAAATAAATGTCAATTTCCACTAACACTAATAATCCCAATACAATGAATAGTGGGTATAACCTTTGATTGTTGAATTGGGTTTGATAGTTCTATCTTTCATCTTTCAATTGTTTGTTTATTAATCATGTTTAGATTTGATCCATAATGGCTTTTGGTTCGATCATGAACTAAACTCCATTATGGGATTCTAACAAATTTTAATATGTAGTTTGATTGCAGCTTGAATTGTTGGATTGTTTTACATATCATATGGGATGTCTATCATGATTGTTTTGCATGTATGAATGCTTGATCACCATTCGTTTCAGTACTTGTATGGAATTGACAATGAACATGCAAGTATGGATTGTAATCATGATAGTATACATATATGGGGCAGTTTTATATGGCTTGTGTATTTACGTGAACGGATAGACATATTTGTTTCATAGTATGAGTTAGAATAAGGGCTTGAACTTAAATTCAATATAGTTGCAATTTCACATAGACATATAGTGATTTTGGTTATATTGATGATTACATAGAGTCTATCATCTGTGGATGTTGTGTAAGTAGGTCTTAGTGCATTGAAAAATGGCTATGACTCTTTTAGTGCTCTTGGCTACTTTCCTGTGATATGTGAACAAGTCATGCATGATAGTGGTGATTAAATGAAATATTAAATGAAGTTAGGATCCCATTATTTCTAAATTTGATTTATTAAAATTGTTATTATTGTTTTTTAGTTCGTTATTAGTGATTTGAGAACAAACCAATCTTATTCATTAGTTTGAGCATATAAATATAGTGATTTAGTTAATGCATAGTGATTTGAATTAAACAACTTTCTCTGTGGGATCGATACTTTACTTGCTCTGTATTGCTTGTTGACACATGTATGCTTGCATGAGTTAGAGCTCTTTTGTTAAGACTAAAAAAAGAGGCAACAAGTTTTTTGGCGTGAATTCTTAGGGAAAGGCGTTTAATTTAGTATTATTATCATTAGTTTTAAGCTATATTGTATGACTTAGACAATTCTAGTCTTATCTCATTTTAGTTTTTGTTTTTGTTTCAGGAATTTGGATAAATTTTTTTATATATATTGTGGTCATCAACCCCGAACTTAACTTTTGTTGGGACAACATAAAGGGGAGAGGTTGGAAGCAGTGTTGTGTAGAAATTTACAAACACAGTTAGAAAATCTGACAGTTAATATGGCGGTAGAGGCACTGAGGAGAAGAAGCAAAGAGAGGAGCATAGGGCTCTGAAGGAATATTCCATGCCCAATATTAATGGACTACAGTCTAGCATCGTCAGACCAGCGATAGCAGCCAATACATTCGAGATAAAAATGGGCACTATTCAGATGGTACAGAATTCGGTGCAGTTTGGGGGTGCCGCTACAGATGATCCGAATGAACACCTGTTGAGTTTCATGAAATCTGTGATACATTCGGATCTAGCGGTGTGACGGAGGATGCTTTATCGGACTTAGGCTATTCCCATTCTCATTGAGGGATAAAGCAAGAAGTTGGCTTCATTCTTTGCCGTGAGGATCTATAACTACATGGGAGGACTTAGCACAGAAGTTCTTAGCTAAGTTCTTCCCGATGGCTAAAACTGCAAAGATGAGGACAACTATCTCTCAATTTTGAACAACAACGGGGTGAGTCCTTATATGAAGCATGGGAGAGATACAAAGAAATGTTGAGGAAGTGTCCACATCACGGTATGCAGTTGGATGGTGATCAACACGTTCTATAATGGATTGGGATGGCGATCGAGGCCCGATTGTAGATGCATTGCTGGGAGGAGGGCATTATGGGCAAAAAGCTATGAAGAAGCTATAACCTTATCGAGACAATGGCATCAAGCGATTTTCAAAATCCTACATCTCGGATGCCCTGACCCAAAGTTGCGGTGTGTTGGAGGTAGATGCTATTACTCGGTTTATCATACTGAGATGGCGCCATGGCAAAGAAGATAGATACTTTGGCGGAAGGTAAAAAAAAGGCGGTTGCCTTTCGTATGTGAGAGATTTGTCTTGGGGGTCACACTCGGCGGATCAATGTCTTTATCATTTCGAGTCGATGCGATATGTGAACAACTACTGAGAAAAGACCAAGGTCGGTTTAGAACACATACCACCCCAACAAGCGAAATCATCAAACTTTAGTTGTTGGTCAAATAACCGAGGAATCAATGAGAATCGGTTTCAATCAAATAATCGATTTTGAGACACAACCGGTATGACCCGCGGTTTAATCCTAGACCACCTTTTTTCTTTGGGATTTTTTCAACAACAACAACAACATCACACTCAATTTGCACCTCGGCAAGAAAAGAAATCGAGAAATGGAGGAGATGATGATGAAATACATGGCAAATATAGATGTTATGATCAAAAGCAAGCGGTGGCTATTAAGAATCTGGAAACTCAAATGGGGCGGATGGCGAACATGCTTACTAAGCAGGCCCGGGGTTCATTGCCAAATGTCTGAGAGATAAATCCAAGAAGAAGGGAAAGAAACGGTGTCAGACAATCACATTGAGATCTGGGAAAAAGATTTGTCGAGATCTTTGCAAGTGTGCGCGCGCATGCGATGTTATTACAAGAAGAGGTCGCGTGCGTATGAAAGTAGAAAGCAGTGGACTCTTGAGAAGAAAATCTGGAAAGCGTCGAGGTTGGGAAGAAGGGAAGATAAAAAAAGTTCGGAGGAGAAGTTTAAGAGTTCAATACCACCAATTCATACTCAAGTTCCGTATCCGCAGAGATTAAATAAGAAAAAGGAAGATAAGCAATTTGAGCAAATTTTGGAGGTATTCAAAAAGTTGTAAATCAATATACCTTTCGTAGAGGCATTGGAACAAATGCCAAGCTATGCAAAGTTTATGAAGGGTATATTATCGAGGAAAAGGAGATTAGAGGAATTTGAGACAGTAGCCTTGACAGAAGAATGCGATGCGATACTTATTGAAGTTACCTCCGAAGTTGAAGGATCCAGGCAGTTTCACAATCCCGTGCACAATCGGGAAGATGAATTTTGAAAAATGTTTGTGTGATCTTGGGGCGAGCATAAATTTGATGCCTTTATCATTGTTCAATCAATTGGGATTACGGATCAAAGCCAACAAACATTTCTTTGCGGTTGGTAGCGGATCCATCACGTATCCACGGGGAATTGTTGAAGATGTATTAGTGAAGGTGGACAGATTTATCTTTTGGTGACTTCATTATTTTGGATTACGAGGAAGATAAAAATATACCAATCATCTTTGGGAAGACCATTTTTAGCCACGGGAAAAGACTACGATCGATGTGCGGAAGGGGAACTCACTATGCGTGTTCATGATCAAGAGGTCACCTTTAATGTCTTCAAAAGCTATGAAGTTTCAATGAGATGAAGAGGAATGTTTCTGGTTGATTTGGTGGATCGGTGTAAGTAAATGATGAAGTCTGAGTCGAGTGGATGATGAACCTTTGAGGAGAATAATTCTTTGAAAATTGATTTGGAGGGCGAGGAACTTGTGAACTTGTGAAATATCTGGATACCACTCCACAAGTCAGAAAATTCAGAACACCTGTTGAGCCATTGACAAAAGCGGGAGAATCCTCAGTAAAATTAAAGCCATCTCTTGAGACACCTCCAGAACTTGAATTAAAACCACTTCCAGAACATCTCAGGTATGCATTTTTAAATAAAGATTCAAAGCTACTGTGATTATTTCTTCTGCATTAACATCTTTTCAGGAAGAAAAAAAGCACTACGAGTGCTTGAGAGTTCAAATCGGTGATTGGTTTGGACCATAGCGGATATCAAAGGATCGACCCTTCATTTTGCATGCATAAAATCGATGGAAGATGAAAAAGTAAGCCATCGGTTGAGCAACAAAGGAGACTTAATCGATAATGAAAGAAGTGGTTAAGAAAGAGGTACTAAAATGGTTTGGATCTGGGCATAATCTATCCGATCTTAGATAGCTCATGGGTGAGCCCGAGTGCGAGTGTGTACCAAAAAAGGGTGGCATAATAGTAGTGACTAATGAAAATAATGAGTTGATTCAAACACGAACGGTGGCGAGGTGTGGAAGTATGCATGGACTGCATGAGCTCAACAAAGCTACAAGGAAAGATCATTTTCCACTCCCATTCATTGATCGGATGTTGGGCCAGATTAGCGGTCATGAGTACTATTATTGCCTCTTGGGACGGATATTCGGGCTATAATCAAATAATGATAGCTCCAGAAGACCTGGAAAAGATAACTTTCACATGTCCTTACGGCACATTTGCCTTGAAGGATGTCTTTTGGGAACATGCGATGCTCGACCACGTTTGAGGAGATGCATGATGGCTATATTTTGAGATATGGTGGAGCGAGAATGTGGAAGTATTTATGGATGACTTCTCAGTTTTCGGGGACTCGTTTGATCTATGCCTTGAAAATTTGGTGATGGTTTTGAAGCGGTGTGTTGAAACAAATCTAGTACTGAACTGGGAAAAATGCCATTTTATGGTACAAGAAGGAATCATCTTTGGGACACAAAGTATCGAAGAAGGGACTCGAGGTAGATAGGGCAAAATTTGGAAACTATAGAAATTGCCACCACCTACTTGGTAAAAGGTGTTTCATGACTTTACGGGACATCTACGAGGTTTCTCAGCAGATTCATCAAAGACTTCTCCAAGATAACTAAACCACTATATGCGGTTTATTGGAGAAGGATCGCATTTTAACTGATGATGAGGCTTGCGTGTCGGCATTTGAGCACCTAAAGGGAAATTAACATCGGCACCAATTATTCTTGCGCAGTTGGGATTTGCCATTTGGTGATGTGTGATGCAGTGATGATTACGCCTTGTAGAAATTTGCTTTGGGTAGAGAGAGGAAAGAAGATGTTTCATGTTATTTATTATGCCGCCAAGACCCTTACGGATGCAGTTGAACTACACCACCACGGAGAAAGAGTTATTGGCGATGGTATGCGCCTTTGATAAATTTCGAGCATATTTGATCGGCACAAAGGTGATAGTGTATCTGGATCTTGCAATTCAACATTTAGTGGCGAAGAAGGATGCAAAGCCTCGGTTGATCGGATGGATTTTATTCTTTGCAAGAATTTGATTTGGAAATCAAGGATAGGAAGAACCTTTGAAAACCAAGTGGCGGACCACTTATCTCGACTTGAAGAATCGGGAAGAGGAGCAAGATGACAAGGTTTTAATCAATGAATCCTTTCGGATGAGCAGGTTGTTTGTGGTGAAAGGGAAGTGCCATGGTTTTGCGAGACTATGCAAACTATTTGGTGAGTAAGATGCTACCTTACGATTTGGTGGGTTATCAAAAGAAGAAATTTTGCATGATGTCAAATGGTATATATGGGATGAGCCTTATTTGTTTAAACAGTGTTCTGATCAAGTTATAAGAAGGTGTATTCCATATAGCGAGAGCGAGGGGATTCTGCAGGATTGTCACTCTACTGTGTATGGCGGTCACTATGGTGGTGAAAGAACAGCGGCTAGAATACTACAAGCGAGGATTCTCTTGGTAGACAATTTTCAAGGATGCATCTGATTTTGTCGGTGATTGTGATAGATGTCGTGAGTGGGAACATCTCTAAAAGGAATGAAATGCCATTGAATACAATCTTGGAAGTAGAAATTTTTGATGTATGGGGAATTGATTTCATGGGGCCTTTCGTTTCTTTCTGCTGAAATCTCTACATTACACTTTCGTTGTAGATTATGTCTCGAAATGGGTAGAAGTGGCGACTCTTCCGACAAATGATGCCAAAGGTCGTCCTCAGATTTTTTACGAAGTATCTTCACGAGGTTTGGGACTCAAGGGCTATCATCGATGTGGCGATCACTTTTATAATGAGCGAGTTCTGACTTTGTTGGCTAAATATGGGGTGAATCATCGCATTGCTCTGACATATCACCCACAAACGAATGGCCAAGCTGAAATGTCGAATCGAGAAGTTAAGAGAATCCTGGAGAAAGTTGTGAATCCCACGAGGAAGGACTAGTCATTGAAGTTAGATGATGCAGTATGGGCTTATAGGATGGCATATAAAGACAGATTGGGTATGTCACCTTTTCAACTCGTGTATGGAAAAAAGCCTTGCCACCTTCTATGGAACTCGAGCATAAAGCATATTGGGCAATTTGAAAGCTAAATTTTGATTTGAAAGGCATCGGGGAGAAGCGCCTACATCAACTCAATGAGTTGGATGAATTGATTGCGAGGCATCGAGAATTGAAAGGTTGTATAAGGAGAAAGTGAAGAAATGGCATGATAGAAAAATCATTGAGAGAGCATTTGAACCGGGACAAAGGGTTTTGCTTTATAACTCGGACTTAAACTTTTTCACAGGAAGCTAAAATCGAGGTGGTCGGGACCATTTACGGTGAAAACTATTTTTTCCGCATAGTGCAATTGAAGTATTCGATCGTTTGCAGACAAGCCTTTTAAGGTGAATGGGCGGTAGCTTAAAGCATTACTTTGGTGGTGAGGTAGGCAGAGCGAGAGAAAAGTCGCCTCAATTCTTTCTTCAACATGAGCATCAAGAGGCAGTCAAGCTAATTTGACTATAACTTAGCGCTTGATGGGAGACAACCCATTATCTCTATCTCTATTTTCTTTTTATTTATTTTAGTAGTATTTAGCTAGTTCATCTTTATTTCATTAAGTAATAGAGAGCTATGCTATGTGAGCATAAGTAAGTATGTACTAGAGTATGCATGGGACATTGTTTTAGTAGTGTATAAAATCCACTTGTTCATTTATGCTTATTCTATAATTCACACATTGATCTGGGTAAATGGTGTCTGCTTGAGGAATCTTAAAGTGAAATCTCATGTAATCGGTTTGGGAGTAAACTTCGGCAAATGCGAGAAAGTAGGTCGTATGCGGTGCATGATGATTACACACCAAGACCCATGCCTTGCGCGCACACACATCTCGAACCGGGAATGCCACTTTGGCATGCGCGCGCAAAAACCCATTGCAAGGGGCCTTGTGCGTGCAGCGATAGCAGAGCGATGGATATTTTTTAAAAAAAGTATAAAATCCAAGACGTGGTCTACTTAGGTCTCTCAGCTGATATAATAGAAGCGTATTCCTCTGTTCTCCCATATTCATAAGACTCATCAACTCTCATAAAAGTTCATACCCTAAAAATCTCCTTCTGGCATAAATCTAGGGTCTATTTGGGTTGTGTAGCGAGTAAGTTTGAGAGTGCGCTCATCAACAATTCCTCTGCATTCTCTCTATCATCGCACATGGGTCCAAAAAACATGTAATCTCCATCTCTTCTTCATGAGAATCTTCCTCGATAACCAAGAAGAGGATGTCTTGGGGAGAGTAAATTTATCGATTATGGAAGCCCACAAGACTATTATCGGTGTGGCCAAATATTTTTGTGAAGGAGCAGGGACTTCTACTTGAGAAGCGGGATGGTGACTACGGTATATGATCTGTGAAAGAGATTGGGTTGGCTTATTTGCATCTCTATGCCTATCCCAATGGGGATTGTTAGAGAATTTTATCACGAATCTTGAGGAGATGATAACAAGAGGCATAATATTTGGTTCGAGAAGAAGCGGTGAATTTTCGACCTTGATGATCGAGCGATATTCAACATATATGGCGCACCACCACCCAAGGTGACAATTGGATAGAAGGTGAATATTTAGAAAGCGGATCTAGCGGTTGTGATTCTTGATTTGTGTATTAGGGCACCAAATGGAAGTAAAAAGGTGGGACAACTGAACCAAAATCATTTCCATCGTCGCATTGAATCGATATGCCCAAGCATGGAACACATTTATCTATGCCAAGCTAGTTAGTTAGCTCATTACAATCTGATAACCCTTGAGCGTGCTATTATTTTGTGGGGAATCATCAAAGGCAAAAGTACATTGATGTAGGCCTTTTAATTCATCAAAACATCTTTGCGTTATATGCGAGGGAGCGAGAAATGGGACTATTTCGCATGCATCGGTGGTAGCCATGCTATGTACCCAACAAGGAGTCAATGGAATAATGGCGATTCGACATCCAAAGCCATGATCACTCTCATGCTATTATTGCAAAAGTTCAAGGAGTGGGACGGGTGGTGTACCACACCCACCGCGGATTAGGATTCATCATTGACCCACTTTTCTAGAGTCGTCGGCAATGACCCCCCTCGAGACGGATGAGGCGGGCCCATCCACGCGCGTGCGTGCCACCCATAGTGATCGCCCGACTCAGAAGGTTGGAGCAAAAAGTCGATGCCATGTCACGATAATTTGGGCACATTTGCGTGGGACTCACAAGGGCCTTGGTGAAGCTTTTTTGTGACAAGGAACAACGCTAGAGTGGCCTCGATTGAACAGCGAGCGCCATATCCACCACAGATTCACCACTCGAGGAGGGTGGTACCCACCAAATAATTAGGGGAGTTTTTCGTTACCCTTTACCTTCATTCGATGGGGCATTGAATATTATAAGTTTGGGGGTATTGGGGAGTAGTGTAGTGCATGTAGTTTTGCATGATTAGTTTAATTTTTTAGTTTTGCATGATTAGTTTAATTTTGTAGTTTTTGCATGATTAGTTTTATAGTATATTTTTTGCATATTTAGTTTAATTTTTTTTTATTTAGTTGTCATGTCATTTTTATTTTTTGCATATCTCACGAGTTCTTCTTAGTATAGAAATTTTTTGTCTAGCCAATGATGATGATAGTGAAATTTTAAATGATTTTTGAGTATTTTGGATAATATGAAATTTGAGATATAATGTTTTACACAATGCAATTCATAATCTTTGTTTAAATGCTTTTCGGTTTGCACTGAATGTGTTCACAATCACTTGTAGGTATAAAAGTATGTGTTGCATTGCTCGATAGAAAAATGTAGTTTTAAAAGGAAATATGTGAAAAGTGAGTTTAGATTTGTATAAAACATTGATTTTTAAACTTTGAGAAAACATGGGTATCTATGTAAAAAAAAAAAAAAAAAAAAAGAAAAAAAAATAGTAATAACGTGGCTAGTCTTATTTAGGGAATACAGCTACTTGAGTAAATCGCTTGGGGGGATTGTCTCTACACTAGCGCCCTAAGGTCTTTCATGGTGCAGGAGTCGTTGGTGAAAGCTTCGCTAAAGGGTAGCGCAATGTTGCCTAATGGAGTAAGACATTGCCTGCGTCATGTATAAAAAAAAAAAAAAAAAAAAAAAAACTAATAATAAACACGGCGGGAAAGTGCGAAAGTAAGCCCTCGTGAGTAAAAATAAAGCAGTTATGCCCATTGTTGAACCTTAGTTTATTTTAAGATGTTGGAATAGTCTTGGTTGCATATATTTACACAAGTCTTGATTTAAGCTATAATTTTTTGTTTTGAGCAATATAGCATGAGTATTCTGTGCCTAAATCAAGTTTTGGCGAACACAACACACACACTGACATCTCTATAGCATTTGTGAATTATCTGAGTGTATGACATTATGCCTGCAGTTTGGTTTGAATCTGTATTCTTGAATCTAGAAAAAAATTCGCTGAGGCAAATTGGACTGAATTTCTATGATAGTTGGAACAATGTGAGATTAGTTGCATCATAATTTAGTTGCATAGTAATATATTTGCATTTTCATTGTTCATTAATTTGCATTGCTTGAGGGCAAACAACGGTTCAAGTTTGGGGTATTTGATAAGTGGGTTTTATACCTACTTATGGAGTACCAATTAATGTGAACTATGCCCATCTCAAGTACATTTTAGTATGTTTTATTTGCATTTCATGTTAGTTTGCATTGCATATACTTAAAACTCCTTTTGGTGAATAAGTGCGAGAATTGGCCTAATTTGGTGGTATTATAGGGCACGAGGCTAATGGGCGCATGAGGCGAGGGCAAAAATTTGGGATATGCATGCATGGTGAGGATTGAGTGGAGCATGGATGGACAAGCGTGGATGGACATAGGACACTTGATGCACAACAACAATGCGAGAACCAAACTCGGGGAGCGAGAACGAGAATCATCATCAGCGCGCATGGTATGTGATGCAGAGGATGAGCTTGAGAGAGCAGCGCATGCGTGAGTACCAACTGAGACAATGTTACCTACTTGCAAGTTCTTGTGAGTGAGCATGACAAGCTTAGGGGGCTTGGCGCTTGCCGTGAGAGGTCATTTGGACATCATGACTTCTTGCGCAAGTCTCGCGCATGTGAGGAATGTCTTGGAGGAGGAAGTGCAGTGTGAGGTGAAAAGCTCTTGATTTGTTTTATTTTATTTTTTAATTAAAATGGTTGTAATTGATTAAAAGCGATATCGGTTTGGTGTTAGAGGTATCTTTGATATCTTTTTGTCGTATTTTCATCATCGTAACTAGGGTTTACTCTCTGGGAGAGATTCCAGCGTAGAAGGAGGCCAAAACTCTACTTTTCTACTTCTTCTTGGGATTTTTCTACGAGTAAATTATTATTAGTATTTTTGGATTCTTATGAGGATTTGAATATTAATAGTATTATATTGACAATTGGGTTTGATTGTTCTATCTTTCATCTTTCAATTGTTTGTTTATTAATCATGTTTAGATTTGATCCCATAATGGCTTTTGGTTTGGTCGTGAACTAAACTCCATTATGGGATTCTAACAATTTTAATATGTAGTTTGATTGCATGCTTGAATCTTTGGATTGTTTTACATATCATATGGGATGTCTATCATGATTGTTTTGCATGTATGAATGTTTGATCACCATTCGTTTGATACTTGTATGGAATTGACAATGAACATGCAAGTATGGATTATAATCATGATAGTATATGTATATGGGGCTATTTTATATGGCTTGTGTATTTACGTGAACGGATAGACATATCTTTGTTTCATAGTATAAGTTAGAATAAGGGCTTGTACTTAAATTCAATATAGTTGCAATTTCACATAGACATATAGTGATTTTGGTTATATTGATGATTACATAGTCTATCATCTGTGGATGCTGTGTAAGTAGGTCTTAGTGCATTGAAAAATGGCTATGACTCTTTTAGTGCTCTTGGCTACTTTTCTATGAAATGTGAAAAAGTCATGCATGATAGTGGTGATTAAATGAAGTATTTAATGAAGTTAGGATCCCATTATTTCCAGATTTGATTTATTCCGTTGTTATCATTATTTTAGCCGTTATTCACGATTTGAGAACAAACCAATCGTATTCATTAGTTTGAGCATATAAATATAGTGATTTAGTTAATGCATAGTGATTTGAATTAAACAACTTTCTCTGTGGGATCGATTCTTTACTTGCTCTGTATTGCTTGTTGACACATTTATGCTTGAATGAGTTAGAGCTCTTTTGTTAAGACTAAAAAAGAGTATGATTGAGAAGGTAAATAAACCTACAACTAGTAAAGGAAAGGGGAAAATGTACAAGTGATGAAAACTTGTAATTTTGTTTTATTGTTATGATGATAGACTTTTAATAATGATGTGATGTAATAATTTAATTTCCGCATTTGAATGATTGTAATTAAAGGTTAGATAACCTGGGAGATAATTTTACTAACGTAACCCTGTATGGGCAGGTTTTATTATTCAATTATATTATGATTGGGTAGTTAGATATGAATGTTTTGATTAAGTGAACACCGAATCTTGTGGTAATGAAGTACCGGGATTTGGGGGTGTCACATGATCTCCTCTCCAATAGGAGTACGTAGGCAACCATTTTACATAGCCCGGTCGCAATAAAACAAAAATAACAAAAACATTTCTTACACCCTTCTCTTTACAAAAACAAAAACATTCCTACACCATTTCTGCCACATACAGCGTTGAACCTCTTACACCAGGTTCGAACTACGCAGACCTGATATCCTCTTCAATAGGAGTACGTAGGCAGCCATTTATGGTTCGGTCTTACCCCCTACCAAAACACAAACACTTGTCAACTGGTACTGAGATCATCCTTTAATCCACCACATTTCATTTGGCTTCAGACCAAAGGGGTGGAATTACCTGAACTCTTCCCAAATAGGAGATTCGGCGACAATCTAAGCTACGGTTGTGCCTCAAAGAGCAACACCAATCCATAAGAGATGGAATTAACTAGGCTTATCCCAAATAGAAGTACTGGCGACTATCTGTGGTGCGGTCAATCTTAGAGAGGAAAGCCAGATTCCTCTCCACATTAACATACAGAAACCAGTCCCAAGACACCAAAGATGGTAGGGATACACATAGATCAATGATCCATTCTGAACCTTCCAGATATAACTCAATGTCCCTCCATCAAGGAGGATTTCAGAATACATCAAGATCATAAGCCCTTAAGAAACATGCAAATATCAAGCAAGCAACATACATATCTAAAAGGGAAGTGATCAAAAATATATTTCCCTACTATATATAATGTTGTTTGATATACACAATGTAAACTGTACATGACAAAATGGCTAAGCTAGTATGTGCAGGAAAATACAAGCTCATCTACAAATCGGTGTATATACGAGCTATCAAGCCCAACATGGCATCCCTCTCAGTAGAATGAGGTAACACTATGGTCTCTTATACAAGGGTATCCACACGAGCTAACAGATATACAGCCATCTGAATGGTGACTCTATGCTCATCAATGTACATGCTCATCTCTGCAATCATGCTAGTGGTAAGAGACCTCACTATAGTACCATCTGTAATGGCTACGTCCCGAGCAGATATGGTAATATCCTTCTCAACTATCACGGTATCTCTGGCTGATCTGCCCTCATCCCACTCAACCACAACGGCATCTCTACGAGCTAATGCCTCGTCTCTCTCTAACAGAGATGCGTCTCTCCCATCAAGGGTTGTCAACATCAAGGCTCTAGCCTGATCTCTCTCAAAGGTCATTAGATGAAGACTCGCTTTCAAGTATGCGTGTAGAATCTTTGGATCACAATGATTGCTAGTACTAGGAGAATCTAAAGGAGATGCTGGGAACCCAGTAGACTGCTCCTCCTCGATGTGAGAATCAACATCCTCCATGGGCTCTCCATCGTCTAAATCACTATCCGGTGCTGTGAATACTGCCGCAGCCGATGAAGTCTCTGTCTCCATCCACGCAGAATACTCTGGCGAATAGCCCGGATGGCTAATAGAGAAAGTAGCTATCTCACACTGATCCCAACATGCATACACCTGGGATCGGTCCTCTGCTGATAGATGGCGAGAAGCTAAATGCTGACCTAGTGCCCCCTCAAAAGGATGGAAATCATGGAACTGGTCAAACTGCGACATCACGGCCAGCGTGTGATAGGTAGTCATGCCCCTCAAACCAGCCAGAGGGAGATAGTCCATGCCTGGGGAATGAATAATGAAACTGTTGGGTGAGCTAAGCCCTGTGCACTGCAGAATGCCAAACAGATCTCTGATATCCACCAAGAACATCGACCAAGACATATCGTCTGTACACTCCGATGGATGAAAGGAATAAGACATAGCTATATCATGGGTGAAGCAATACCCATGTCTACGAAAGGTCCCAATCGGTCTCAAGTGTGACATGAACCACACGTATAGCATGACCGCGCTGCCTGTAAACACTCCCGTCAAATAGGTGCAGCAGTATGTGGCCAACCTCAGCGTCTCTGCCACGATCATCGGTACAATGGAATGACCCTCCCTGAGAGCTCTCACTTCCATGATGACTCCGATGTCTATCTCATCCATGTACCATGGCATATATAAATATGACAGCACACACAATAACAGGACATCTACTCTAGCCGAGCGCCAATAATCCTCGGTCGGTGAAACTTTGAGTGCCGTGTATATAGCTATCATCACGGTAAATCATCAAATGGAAAATGCTGGGATATAACATGACCAAATGTCAGCTCATTATGTACCACCCTACGCCGCAGTCCGGTGAGGGTCATAAACTGTCTGCTCATATCTAATAGTAGCATCGTCAACCGTGCATACTCCTCTAAAGTCAGAGTCAACTCATGGGTACCAAATTGAAAAACCTGCCTCTCTGATACCCAGTGCTCCAGCATGCCATCCACGAATCTTGTGGGAACCTAAAACATTAATAGGGTCATAATATGTTGCGACAAATGATCTACAGTCACCCTATCTGATGGTGACATGCTATCATACCACGATCGCATACCATATGCCACCAATAAAGGTGGGGTATGATCAATACGGCTAATTGTCGAAGAAGACATCTGTACGGGCCGTGTCATAAGACCATCCAGAGGTCAATACTGAATATCTCTGGAAATACATACATATGCATAACATGATACATGCATTATAGGTAATAGATGGCAATATCATATAGGGAATGGAAAATAGTACATACATTCCTAAGTATATCATCATCTATATACATCATCTCTGTATAGCTAAAAATACAGGGAAATGGGGCACATACGCCCTACCACTACTAATAGAGGCCTATCAAAAGATATATTGAGAATGGGGCACAACCACCTAATATCTAACAGAGGCCTATCAAAAGAGATAACGAGAATACACATCAGAAGAAGACAATGGTGTCAATATCTACATCATCAATCATGTCTACCTGATGTAACTCTACCTGAGTCACTGGATCTCTATTAACAAGGATATCAGTCCTATATAAAGGAGGATCTGCGTCGGCAAAGCCAAATGGGTCATCTGAGGGGCCAGTGCCTGAGCTGGAAGGATCAAACAAATCTGCCTCTACCGGATCTCTGCCCAAATTCCGGATAAAGAAATGTGCCCGGTCTTGTCGCTGGGTCAAACTATCAATCTGTGTCAAATGAGTCGGATCTCGGACACAGGCTAGCCAATCCGTCATCATCACGGATCCCGGAACCATATCCCCCATGAACTGAGTGGCGCGGGACTGGGCTCCAATAGTGCGAGGGGACCACCAACGCTGGAACATCTCCTAAGTATAGGGATCCTCTGATAATGCAAAACCGTCAACCCACAACAATGGAATATCAATGAAGGATGACTACAACACATGCCAATAACGCCTAGAGGAGGCAAGATCAGCATACGGATCTCTCCTGTGGTGCTCCTGATAGCAGGCTCTCCTAAATAGAGCTCCCATCCTCCATCAGTAAAGAGAGGAACCCTACGGGTGGAAATAACATACTCGACACCGGTCGGGTACCCATCCTCAAAACCCATGGCGAAGTGCATCACCGCGATGGGGACATCATGCATTCTCTATCAAACAGCACCCCGGCAGGGGCATCACGCATTCTCAAAATGAGATCCCCGGCGGGGGTTACAACGCGTGTTCATCCGTTGACACACATATCAGTGAAGGTCAAGCATCCTTGACATCATTATACTGTTGGCAAGTAAATCCAACGAATGCGTCGAAAGCCATCTGATGAGTTCAGCCGTTGATACACACATCAGCGATAATTAAAACGATCCCCAGCGGGGGTCACAACGCAGACTAAAGAAGAGATACCCCGACAGGGGTTACAACGCATGTTCCGTTGATATACACATCAATGAAGATTACATAGGTCCTCGGTAGGGGTTATAACGCATGTTCTGTTAATACACACATCAACAAAAATCAAACAAATCCCAGGCAGAGGTTAAAACGCATGATCCGTTGATTCACACGTCAGCGAAGGTCAAGCAGCCTTGACAATTTTCCCAACAGGGGTATTTTATCTGGTGACATACATGTCAGTGAAGGTCAGGCAGCCCTGACAACACATACTGTTGGCAGTAAATCTTTAATGCCCGAGAATTTCAGATTTTTAATGAATTAAATTTTTATTTGATTATGTGAATTAAATGAATATAATTGATTAATTATATGAGTACGATGTTTGAAGGTCGTTCTATGACCTAAAAGGTGTGAATGTGGTTAGTATTCTGGCTGTGTGCTAGGATTAATTGTTTTTAATTATCAAGATAAAAATGAATGTTTTCTGAGAAGTTTTCTGTAAAAACACTATTCATCCGATTTCGTTTGGAGCTTAGGTTCGAAATTCCGAGAAATGCGTAATGATAGAATATGAGGATATAATGGAATATCCGATAATATTTACGTTATGGAAAACGAAGTTTTCGCCTGCGGACTTAAAACCTAAGGGTTGATAAAAGTGATTTCCGAAAGGGAAATGTAATGTGTATAATCATTTAGGTTAATTATACGTATAAGATACGAGTATTATACTAGCTCGAATACGAATAAGGTATGAAGAATAGTACGACGTATAATACGAATATTGTATGAGTACTAGACAAAGAGAATACGTGAGTTATACGTATAGAATACGAGAAGTTCTAATGGATTAGGAGTTAAGGATTTGGGGTATAATCCAATTGGACTTGGACCAATAGCAAGCCCAAGTCAAGGCCCAACTTTAATTAAGTCAAGCCCAATCTAAGAAGTTAAACCGCGGGTCGAACCGGCGGGTCACGGGATAGGTAAAACCCATGGGGCAAGCCATGAGATGATCCATGAAGGGGTGGGCCGGCCACTTGATGGCCAAGTAAAGTGCAATACTTGATCACCAAGTACTTTACTTGGTGATCAAGTAGTAAATAGTAAGGAGGTGGCTTTTTGTCCATTTTGTCCTCCAATTGGTTTTCTATAAATATAAAGCCAGGGTTGGTTATTTCTTATTTTACAAAGATTGTCCAACTATATTGAGAGATAGAAAGAGCTAGAAACATTAAATCACTCTACTTCTAAGCAAACCATAAGACGTTTTGTAAAGAACGTGAAGAATGACAAAGGTAAATTCTCATAAACCGTAGTCTTCATCTTTTTCGATTTCTTTCTCATAGAAGAATCGTAGATTGGTGGAGCATGTTTATTGAGGAGATATAAGGATGTTTATTAATGATCAAATCATTGATAAGTCATGATCGAATGAAAATCGTAAGTATTTATGTAAGTTAAAAAAAACGTAGAAAGTTAGGAACGTGAACTTAGTTGTGATCGGACGATTTGAAAACCGTTGTAGCTATGGTATTTGCATATTGTTTGGTTATGATGTATATGATGAATCAGTGGAGTGGTCCATTTGATTTGGCTTATAGAACACGAGTAACGAAGTTAAGGCGAATTTTGCGAAAATAGACGTTAAACGTTGAAAACGTAGAAATCTCGGATTAAAGGTCAAAAGTTACCGTGTGACTTGAAAACATTGGTTTTCATGTCAACACATGAGATAAGGTATTTAAGAGTCGTGGACGTAAGAATCGTCAAATTCTGACTTATAACGAAGAAAACGAGTATTGAACGGTCAAAAACGATAAACGAACGCTCAAAAATGAACTCAAAGGCGAATTCTAAGTTAACGGATTCGAAATCATAAAATTCTTATATAAACACTTAGAGGATGTAATTAGTGAGTTGTGGGATTTTGAATGAGTCAATTCGGATGTAAAACGAACAAACTATGAAGCCGGGAATTTCGTTGGATAAACCAATTGTCCTGTCTATCTGGTGCACAGGGGCGGTGCCGCAGCGCCAACCCAATGCAAATATTTCACGTCGCGGTGCTATGTATGGCTGAGAGATGATAAAAATGTCTAGAGACTCACACGCCAGTCAAGAAGATTTTTGTTAAAGGACTCATGCCGCAGCTGCCGAGTCCCGCAAAACTCCCTGAGAGAGTGACGCTGCAAAGGCTACTATACAAAGGAATGCCGCATCATGGCCTTGGCGGTGTAAAAATGTTGATCAAGTTAGGTTTTTATTCCATTTGAATGTGGACCTAAAGTAAGGCATTGAAGGTACTTAATGTACATAATAAGACGGAACTTTAATCACTTATAAAGTGATAACGTTAGAAGATTTAGTATGGTTTAATAGAAATTAAACAAAGAACGCATGAACGTAATAAGTAAACTGAGAATGATGTTCAACGTTGGTAGTTCACCAATAATGATCGAATGTCGGTTAATAACGTAATAATGTTAATGAGCCATAACGAAGTATAGAAAGTCGAACTAACTTTATTAACGAAATAAACTCAAGTAAGACATAGAAGAGAAAGAAGTTGGTTAGGACAATAAAGTTACTTGTTTTGTAACTAATTAAAGTGTGTTATGTGAATATATCATGTAGATCCTGTAAAGACTGAGAATTGATTAAATTGTATATTCGAAGACGCTTAAAGGAAAGTCTTTCTTAACGCTTGTCTAACCTCCGAGTTAGCCAAGTTTTCTGTGATTCATGTTATGAGATGCATGAATGGTTTTAAAGAAAGAGTCGATGCCTATTTTTACCACGGCTAGACAAGTATTGAAGAATTGATTGAATTATTTACAAGTCTCTCGATATAGAACTGTTAACGTTATCCTACGCCAAGTATTTGGTACGGATGTAAAGGTAAGTTTGGTCTATGTACAAACAAAAGTATTTTCATCGATTATTCGATGGGCACGTGAGGTTGCCAAATGTTAAACGTAAATACGTTTAACGGAAGAGTGTTGATCAACATAGAGTACAATAGGCTGATCACCTAGACGTGCTCGTAAGTAAAGACGGATGGATGGCCTTAGTGCCGGATGTCCTTTTCAAGTATGAAAACAAAAAGAGTATGTTCATGGTCTTTTGACCGGTTCAGAATTCCTAAGCTATTAAATATACTTTGGAATCATTGTTGTGAAATGAGAAATACTATTCAAATGTTTCGTAGTGCTTCTGTGACGATTTGATTGTTTGAGTTGTGATTATGAGGACAGAATCCTTGTAAGGAGGGAAGGATGTAACAATCTAAAATTTCAAATTTATATTTTAAATATTTATTGAATTATCTAAATATTTATTTGAGGTGTTTATTGTTGAATAAATATTTTAATTGATGTTAATATGGTATATTTATTAAATTAAATAAATATTTTAAGCGATGTTGATGTGATTATTATTATTAAATATTTATGAATTAAATTTATAATTTGGAGAATTGTATTATAACTTGAGATGTTATATTGTTGTTGTGATGTGAGAAATTAAGATGGTATGTTAAATTATTAAATAAAATTATAATGAGAATATAATTTTGTGATATTTGTTTAAGTGGAATATTTATTTAAAATATAGTATGTGTAATTATTTTAGTTGATTTAATGTTGGATATGGAAATCCAAATAAATAATATGTAATTATAAATTATAAACTAAATTGTTTATTAAAATAATTAAAGTAGTTTAATTTAGTTTTGATCAAACAAGGCCTAAAATATTAAGTATTTATTTTAAAGACTTTTTGCCAAACAAAGCCTTATGGCTTTTGAATTTTTTTAATATTTGAATTATAAATAAAACAAATAAAATAAATTAAAATAAATCAAATAATATAAAATATATTTATAACTGATAACGTATTATTGTTTTTATTACAACGTTAGTTATAGACATTTGATTTTGTGCGTTAGGCTTAGTGTGTTTTTACGTAAAAGAAAATTGGCTTAAGCCTAAAAAGAGAAGAAGGAAGAAAATACAGAGAAGCTAGGGAGAGAATTGAGAGAAAGTCTGTGATTCACATCAATTTCAGTGGTTACCAAGCTAATTGAAGGTATTATTCGTAACCTTAATGTTGTATGTTTATATATATGTATATATGTGAGTTCTACGACATAATTCCTAAATTCTGTGAATTCAATTATTGGAATTGTTGTTATACAACTAATTACATGCGATTGTATGTGTTCGTAGTGATTAGAACTAGTAATTAAACAAGGATTTGTATGCTAATGATTGTTAAAAAGAAAGAAAACTATTTACAGTGTTTATATTTTCCATATGGCTTGGAAAAGTACCAATTATAGTGGTTAATTTGTGTGTTAAACTGTAAATTGAGTTTTGTTTATGCTAATTCGTTAAGAAACGAAGAGAATGTATTTTGAATGAAGTGATTTGATGAAGAATTGATATCACAGTAAAGATTTTTGATGACGAAACTCAAAAATGAAGTTTTCATATGAAAGCATGAAAAATGAGAAATTAAAATAGTTTTAATTGTTGTTAAATTGTGCTAAGTGATTGATTATGTTAGCAATAATGTTTATGATAGTTGTATATTTATTTTACGTGTTAATTTCACTGTTTGGTGGGTGAAATTCGTGTTAGTTGGGCTAAAGTCGGCTATTGTTCATGTCGTTTATGTATGAATCATACGTTGCGTAGCAATTGTACTTGTAGTATCGTAAAAAAAAAAAAAAGTAAATTGTGCTTTGGTCCCGTAAAACTTAGGTACTTGTGTATGCAATGCTGCCATACCACAATCTGAGACAATGAGGTATCTTCTTCTTGAGACTTTGTAACACCACTATAACTTGGTCTAAGGTTATGTTAATGTGTCAAATGTGTAACGACAAGGTTAAAACAACATAGTGTTATGTGGTTAGTGATTCTAAAGTTATAAGAAGTTAGTAAAGTATGAAAATGACATGTTGTGATTTATTGAGAATGAGGATTAGTAAATAAGTATTATGAAGGTTAACACTTGAAATTTCTGATATTTATATAGTACCATAAGACTTGTACTAAATTAACAAGTTTAGCTATAAATGGGTGTTATTTTAGAAATGGATGTTAACATGTCTAATAGATATTGTGATTGCACTAAAATGTATTAGTGAGTTTCAGTTTTGTGTTATGTGGTTTATTTATATGGTTAGACCTTAAACTAAAGGTTATAACGTAACTAAGATGAGAAATGAATCTATGAGGTTAATGTGTATGTGGCTAATTGATGTGATGATCCTAATGGTATATGTAGGATATTGGAGTACGTGAATTGTAATTGAATAGCTTACGCAAGAGGAAAGTTCCCTAACCTTTGCTACTTTATTATTCAGCAAGGTTACTTTTCACTATTACGTTATACGTATGCAAATTGTCTAACTCTAACCTCTTGTTTAACGATTTATTGTCATGCGAATTCTTTAACTCTCATTTAATTGTTGAAAAGTTAGTTAATCTTTATTTCTTTATTTCAAACGAGATTACCTTGTTTATTCAAAGTCAGTAATGTTGTTTATTCAGTTACTAATAACTGTTGTTTGATCTTCGTTCTCCAGTATTCGCATCCAATTTTACGCTGTTTATGAAACTTATGCATCTTCCGTAGACTGTGGAAGTCACCTGCAAGTCTGGCTGGTCCACGACGTGACGTCTGGTGGCAGTGAAAGAATTGGAGCCGGTCTCACTCTGGATCTAAACCAGAATCAGGGAAGACGTAATTCAAATATGCACCTGAAATTAAATCACATTGGTGTATAAAGAGCCGAAAGTTCGAAAAGGAACCTTGATTTCAGAAAAATTGTACCGAACTCTAAGTTGTCTAGCGATTCTTTACCAATTCAACTAATCCTTAGTTGATGAATGTTCTAAACTCTAAATTTCCCTTGAAGTCAACCCAAACCAAACTTCCTTTGGTTTGCATATGTAGTCACACAAATTTTGAAAGCATGTTGTCGATGATAACATTTGTTCAATTTAGAAATTGTAATATTCTAGCTCTTATTGATTCATCGATATACCTTGTTCATGAAGATATTATAATGAAACTCTTGAATAGTTACTTGTTTCTATCGGATTCAACCAGTACTTGGTTGATGAGCATTCTAAAAATCTAGAATTCCTTGGAAGCTAATTCCCAACCAAACTTCATTTGGTTCGGAACCTGATGATCTAAGCTGAGATGAACAACCCTATTATTAGGGGATTATTTTAGAAATACGAAATAGCGTTAAAATGTTTGCGCAATACATAGTACAAAGGGATGATTACCTGGAGTACGGAATGATGGTCCATATAGTCGTTCAGACTGTTAAAGGTTACAGTAGAAACACCTGTTAACCTAGGACGAAGATGATGATTATAGTCTTTTAGACTGTTAAAGGTTAAAGTAGAAATACTTGAGACCTAAAGTATAGTTCGTGGTCTTGTGACCCTCAGTGTATTCTTTGATGTTGATATCTATTGTTAACTTAACGTTCATTATTCCTTTGAACTCATAGTTGTTGAATTAAAGTTTATTGTTCTGGTAAGAAAACTTTACCATTAAAAGTTCAGTTATTGTAATTCATAAAATGTTATTGTATACTATTCTTCTTGTGAGCAATTGTTTGCTCACTCTTGCACCAAACAATGCATATGAAGTTAAGAAGTTTGAAGAGCTTTCTTCGAGCAAGGGCAAGGACAAAGTGCTTGATTAGACGACGATGTTTAAGTTACCTTTTATTTATGAAGTTTTTGTCATAGATTTGATTATGGCTATGTTTTAATTTTCCGCTGATGATTGTAATAAAGGTTAGATGACCTGGGATTTATCTTGAGATTATGTAACCTTTGATGGAAGATTTATTATTTAAGCTTTTGAGTTTAATTATATCCTTTGTTTATGGGTAGTTAGTTATAATTTATTTGGACAATGAACACCAAATCTGTGGAATTGAAGTATCCGGATTTGGGGGTGTCATAGCTTCGTAGTTAATTGTTCTATTATATAAACTGAGCATATAATTCTCAATGTGATACTTATATGATTACTTATTAGACTTGCTGAGCTAGTTATGCTCATTCTTGCTTGAACCATATGTTTGCAGCTAAAGCTGAATGAACTGAGAGTTCTAAGAGAGATAAAGGCAAGGCTAAGATGGACAATTAATCGTCCTGTAATAGATTAGAGTATTTGTATGTAATATACTTATGAAGAACAAAGAATGTATTCAGTTATGAACCTGGTAAAGGATTTATTACGAATGTAATAAGAATTTAGTAAATACAATCATTTTGTAGTTGTCTCAATTGAATGACTGTATGAATTTTAGTATTGTGGAGCACCATCTGTCGGGTTTAAAGATACCCAGATTTGGGGGCATCACAAAATCCAACAGAACATTGATATGACCTGGCGATACAAATCAGGAAGAGTCATCATCATCGAGGAGAATCGATGATGGAATATGTTATACAAATCTTCAAACAGAAAGAGCGTTATCCCCACAGATCTCTTGTACACGAGAGGCACGTCTTCGGAATCAAGTTTGTATCAAGGATTAAGGACTTTGGTGATAACCCCAACGTCAACATCCTCCAAGATTTGGATCATACATCCAATCTGGTCATCGTTGCCAATCCCCGGTAAAAGAAACAGGGAACCGGAAATCATCCCTAGCATATTGCGCAACAACCCCTCACACATGCATCATACATTTTCATCATGTTGCTACACTTTGCATCATATTTATCTTGTTTCATTTCAAGTGTCTAGGATTCTTTATCTTATCCAAGCATTTCCTTGCATGAATATGATAAAGAGGGGCATCTGTAGACACTCAAAATTTTCTGCACACCTGTTATTGACATTGCAGGATGGCAGATTCGTCTTTCAGAGATAACCCTGGAAGATAGATCACATCCAGTTCGGATACTACCGGAAGTTCAGCCTCAACCCCGGAACACACACCGGGAATATCAGGTCCAGCCTTGGAGATAACCCTGAGGCATGCAGTTCCAATACCAGAAATTCCACCGGAGAAGACCGATCCATCTCGGAGATAATCCCGAGATATTCAGTCCCAACACTGGGAATAACTGCTACCAACCTTGGAGATAACCCCAAGGAATGCAGTTCCGGAGATAACCCTGAAAATGCTTGTTTCAAATGCAATCAACTTCAACCTCGGAACTCATACCGAGACACTTAGTACAAGACCTGGAGATAACATCGGGAAGACATGCACACCTCAGAGATGACACTGAGGACTTTCAATACTTGCAGCAGTCCAATCTCAGAGATAACCTTGAGCAACGTCTGCTTTATCAGTCCAAACCGGCGATAACCCCGGTGAGGGGCAAAGTCGTCATCTTTCCACCTTGACACCACATCACGCCATCTCAAAATTTTCATACATACATTTCTACACAACAATGTCCCACAAGAGCCAAGGATGTCCAATCCCGGGTGACTATTACACATGATAACAAATATAATTTGAAGCTTGAAGACAGGAAGGCATGGTCCCATCTTCCTGACTTTGTACATCCTCTAATCCCATGTCATTGCGTAACTCTCGACAACGGCGGTCTGAAATATGTCTTACATACCTCAGTCGGATGCCCGGATTGCAATTCTAAAAGTTCGAGTGGACATTACAGTGCATGTGTGCACGTACTTCGAGACGATGGGACATGAGCTGGAAATCAACCTGGACCAGACATGTGACATCATCTGGCTAGCCCCAGTACACTGCGGCTCCCCCCTCTATAAATAGAGGGCTTGGGGTTGCCATTTTGTAAGAGAAAACGGCGAGGAAGCCCTGTCAAATTTATTATGTACTCACCCTACACTGAGTACTTTCTAATTTTAAACACTTATGAGCTCACATTTAGCTTCTTTTTGTACCGGCGGGAGCCGAGTGTTCATCCCTTTAAAGATACAGAAGTCTTCTTTGGCAGCCCACTGTAAGCCTTCTCACACACTTTAAAGCCTTTCTCTTCATCTTTGCACACACTTTTCTTCACGTTGAGAGTCGTGTTGTGTGTGTTTGCCCGGACTTCGGTCCGTGGTTTTATTTCAGTTTGTACATATATGTATATACTTATATATATATTCTTATATATGGACTAACATTATCGAGTTATGCCTCGATTGAGCCTAGATTTCGGTCTGGAGCGTTTATTTGCTTTTGTATATATATATATTTATATATATGAACTGTGTCGAACTCATTCGATGAGCACAGATTTTATATCAAGAGCATTTATTGCTTTTATATATATATATATATATATATATATATATATATATATATATATATATATATATATATATATATCAATTGTTGTCGAACTCATTCCATGATCCTAGATTTTACATCCGTACCATATATATATATATATATATATATATATATATATATATATATATATATATATACATTCAAATTCCGCCTAGAGTTTACTCCGTGTCGGTTGATTGCTTTTATAGCTTTATTTATATTTTTGATCCCCCATGGAGGTGCTTCGTGGTGGCTGATCATGTCTGTATATATATATTTACATACTACTATAAAACAATAAATAGACAACGCGAAAAAAACGTTGTGATTTCAATCAAAAAAACGTCGTGATTAAGAGTGTTGTCTATTTGACACCCTTACACAACGTTTTTAAAACGTTATAGTTAAGATCAATACACAACGTTTTTTAAGAAAAAACGTTGTAGATTTATTTTCCAAAAATTAGCAAATGCTTAAAAACGTTTTAGAAGGTATGATTCCACAACGTTTTTTGAATAAAAATATTGTTTAGTATATCAGACAACGTTTTTTAAATGTTGTAGAAAAAAAAAGAGTGTGGCTCACCTATATTACCAATGCACCTACAATATACTAATGCCATGATATATAGCCAAAATGTATCAACCATTCAAAATACATCCCAATAATACCATTCGCTTACAGTTTCAAATTACTACATCCACAAAATATATACCAAACTAATGTCTGCTATAATACAATTAATGTCTAATCTTGCGCAATACAGAATTGCTGCTACAGAAATTTAAATAATACATGTACTTAGGTTGAACTTCAATATAGCAGCTAATGAGTAAGAATTACTATGTAGGAAGAGAAGTAAGACTGCTGTGATAAAAATACTGGACAGATCATATAAAACATCCTTCGTGAAAAGATCTACTAATTGTCTTTCCGTCCATGCCATGATAAACATAGCCTGCAATTAGAAATCGGTCCAATGAGTAAATAATAGAAAATCCCAGTTTCATGAGCAACGACAATGTTATTAGCTCTGGTCTGGTAAATTTAAGTACTTGTAGTGCCAGTATAAAAAATGTCCACAAACGATGATAACTTCGAAATGTATGCCAAAAGGAACGGGTCTCGGCAAAATATGATTAAGCAAAATGCCAACAGATATATTTAAGCCATACTATCCAGATAAAATTAAGAGTACCTGTGTGTCACGTGTTGATTTGAAGAAATCACCATCATCACGCATAGGCCAACCCAAAGAGAAGCAATCGAACGACCTATTCAAAACTGTAGTTCAGTATTTTAATTAGAGGCTATAAAGATACACCTTCAGGACTGCTGATAGCAAAGCTAAATATGCAGGATGGGAGGGAATACTCAAGGAAGCATTCCCCGATGCTCTCCACTATACATAAAAATGAGTTTGATTAGTCACTTCTTGTTGCCCTTGAGGGAGCCTGAAAGGAATGAGATTCTTACTTTTACGCTCATAAGCTCAGGATCATACTGAATAAGCACAATGAAAACTGATAAATTATGAGGTCAGCATACATAACAACTAGTAAAATAATGTATAAAGGATTAATAATGCCATAATTACAGGTTATTCAACTCAAACATGGAACTCTGCATTTGGATCCTCAACCAGTAAAATAATGTATAAAGGGTTAATAAGAAATCCACTAGTGATCTTAATAGGACAAAATTTAACAACTCACACCTGGAACTCTGCATTTGGATCCTCAACCAGCACTGGAAGTTGAGCAAGGCAGATTTTAGTAGCCATGTCCCATGCATCCCTGCAGTGCATGACAACACAAATTAAGGTCAAACAAATAAATGCTTCACAACATTTTATGAAAGGCAACTCAACTTACCACATATGATGCTGATGTGTGGGGGTAACATTGGATATGAAACTTGGGAACAATTTGCAGAACGCATAATCCTCTCAGCAAGTAAGAAATTTCGGAATAGACTAGCAACCAACAGATCTTGTCTGAACAATCTTTGGAATAAATCTGCAGAAAGCAAAATTGAGAAACGGGTACACCCTTGCAGCTAAAGATATGTTAACAAACCACACAAGATCACTATCAGTACCCCCATTACCATGAGGGAGAACATTCCAGGCAATTGTATCTGTCGTTGTAAAAATCCAATTCAGTTCTCCAAGCAGTGTCTTGCGGTCAGTTTGTCGACCAGGTATTCTATCTATAAGTGAATAATCAAGAGACTCATGAAGTAACGAACGATTACAAAACCTGGACAACAAGGAGGACCATAAGAAATGGGAAAGCACAATCAAAAAGCAAGTTTAAAAATCACAATGCAGATAATATAACCATATAATTTGCTAAGCATTCCTCCAACTAACTGACCAAGAGAAAATATTTTTGAAAATCATGCGACCAAATCAACACGCAACATTTCTAAATAAAAATAGAATGCCAAAAATGCTAGGTTTTGCAAATCAGCCAAACATCTAGTGTAAACAATAATAATTAACTAAACATGTCAGAGAAAATAATTTTAGCCCTAAAGAAACTTCAAAATTGAAAATTCAGTCCTATGTCTATTTTCAAATCTACCATGATGTGTTCACGTTGAAAGTAACATACTGTAAAAGTTCCGAGAAGTTAACAAAGACATGTTTGAAGCAAATAAATAATATCTGTAGAGAATGATCACCATCTCAATGCCATCTTGATGGGAGTGGTGAGGCATGATGTAAATACATCAGCAGGAAACTCAACACTTTGAGGAAGAGACTCATGTGCTTCACAAGCTGCCAACAAGATGCAATCCCTAACAGAAGGTCCAGAAGAGTTGGAAGGAGTCCAATCCTGGAGCTATTCAAATACAATAAAATGTATAAATAGTCATGAGAATTGCTGAAAATGAGATTTGAGACTGAGTTAACCTTGAGCAAGACTATCTTTGAAAATACATGGCAAGTACACTAATAGTGTATTTGTTCCATCTGGCTTACTCATAGGGTCCATTCTGTCAAATTACAATCTTGTTCTTCTAACATGCACATTGAGAATCAAACTAAAAGCTTTCCTCATCAAGTATCAGGATTGGGGCATTCTTGAGTAAAGCCTTAGCAATAGCAATTCTCTGCCAATTGGAAGAAGGTTCAGCATCAATATATATTTCTCTCATCACACATACACAGTATTGCTCTAGTAGTATCTGCCTCTGTCCTCCACTTAACAAACCTCCTCGCTCCCCAACAAGTGTGGCATAGCCCTTCCATTTAACAGCATTCAGTAAATAAGAAAAAAACTAGGAGAAAGTATTAATGCAGGTACATGTTAGAGATGACAACCCTGTGGGAGTGAAACTATGAAATCATGAGCATTTGCAGCTTTGGCTGCCTCCTCATCACGCTCAGAGATCTAGAAAAACAACAATCATAAACAGTTCTAGCCCACTTAACAAACATTTTTAAATAAGCAGAGTAAAACACAGGTATTAAGGTCTATGAATTATCAATATCGCACCTCCTCGTCCAATATTTCATTAGTTTTCATTGCAGTGAGCCAGAAATCGGGCACACCTTTCTCTGCATCAATTGTTTCAAAATACCAAATTCAAAATCCCATATCAAACAATTTTACCGAAAAGAAGAATAAATATGAAAAATAACTGGCAATCTTTAAATGTGATAATCACCTTTTTGTTTATATTCCTCTTGGTCCATTGCAGTTTCACTTTTAACTCCTTCAGCTTCAACAATACCATTCACTATCATTTCTAGAAAAAGCTACACAATAAGCGTGCGTATAAATAATAATCATTCTTGCATACACTTATAAATATAGAAATACATAAACAAATAATAATCGTCAGAGAGAAAGCTCACCGTACTTCAAAACGATTGTTTTTTGGCCAATCTTGACTAGCAAAACTGATGATTATAGCTGAAGAAGAAATCAGAACCAAAAAATGAATGGAATCATATAAATAAAAACCATTAACATCCAAATCAGAACTAATTGTAAATTAAAAAACTGAATTCAAGAAAGAGAAGAATATTGAATATCGACGGATGATTTGAAGACAACGACTTCCCGGCGCCACTTGGGTCCAAATTTGGGGCGGGGAGGTAGTTTGCCGTCGACGAGGCGGAAGGAGGCATCGTCGTCTGCATTACCGAGGGAGGAATCATCGCCAGTGAAGTCAAAGGCGGAGTCAGCAGGGTTACCGCGAGCGCTTCTAGGGTTCAACCGGTCCCCAGCCGTCGGGGTTGAAGGGGACGGCACCGATTTCAAAGCCTACCATGTTGTTTTCTGATCTGATTGAGGTGAGAGAGTGATGATGAGTGAGAGATAGGGGAGGGTATAGATTGGGA
Organism: Panax ginseng; assembly: GCA_020205605.1. Classification (NCBI taxonomy): domain Eukaryota; kingdom Viridiplantae; phylum Streptophyta; class Magnoliopsida; order Apiales; family Araliaceae; genus Panax; species Panax ginseng. The sequence continues at coordinate 81,549,073 of CM035136.1, read as the reverse complement.
TTTGGGAGAGCTTCAGATGTTGGAAGGCGATGTTGGAAGGCTGGGAGGCAAGAATGAGGGTTTATAATTTGAAGTGAAAAGAAAATAAGCTCCGTGTTTTTTTTCGAAAGATAACGTTTTTTTTTAAAAACGTTATCTATTTAAAACCAAAAAATTACCTTTTTAAATAGATAACGTTTTTGCATATATATCTACAACGTTTTGTTTAAAAATATTGTGAAAAAAAATACCACAATATTTTTATAAAAAACGTTGTCTTTTAAGCGTTGTCTATTTAGTACTTTGTACTAGTGACAACTTTACTGCTTTTTTTTATCAATTACAGCATCATGTGAGCCTAGGAATTATGTGATCACAAATTCAGTCTACTGGATCTAGATTCGGTTCCCGTGATGGACATTTTCAGCTATAAGTAGGTTGTAAATTTATTCACGGTGTTCGGATTTCCTCAAATGGTTATCATACCCACGAGGAGTTCGCCACTATTTTGTATATTATTTTCTTGAAGATGCTTCGCATCTCGAAAATTAAAATAATCAAGCCAAACACTTAAAATAAATTGGGAGTGTAAAAGATCTCAATTACTATTGAGCACAAGGGTTTGAAAAACCTCTTTTATAAACCATCACTGTCATATCTTGTTAAAACTGAATTTTTACACAAATTCAAACCATGTGTATATAGGTGCGAACGAGGCCTCACACTACTTCCAAATAATTGCACATTGATCCACAAACATTCATATAATAGTTTCTTGAAAAGAGGCGGTCACCGTGGTAACACGGATGTCGGGGGGTGCCTAACACCTTCCCTCCGCATAATCAAGTCCCCGGACCCTAATGAATCTCGGTTTCATCGACCCGTTTAGCAGTGTCATATCACTGGGTCAATGTGCAAACCTTTTCTCGGTTGTGTTGGTACAACCAGATAAAAAATCGACTCTTAACAGTCTGTCGTCGACATTATACATGTCAGACCTTTTTCACTTGTTTTTTCAAACAAATCTCAGCTAATATGAGAACACCAAAGAACAAGTAACGAAAAGGGACAAATAAAAATCTCGACGTCGACATCCTTCATTACCAAAGGGTGGAGAAATCAGACACACTCGAGTGTTCACACCCCTAGAGGAATCACTCGAAAATATTCTCAATCTTCTGACCACTCAGAAGAAAATTACTCATCTTCTTCCACCAGCAAGCCCAAATGGGAAGGGTTTCAATACTAGTCGGAAATGTGTCTATCATGCTGGAGCTCCAGGACATGATACTCAATATTGCTGGGTCTTGAAACACAAGATCCATGATTTGATTGATAATGGTGAGATCGTGGTAGCTAAACCCGACTAACCCCATGTGCAAGATAACCCTCTTCCTCAACACAAAGAAGATGAGGTTAATATGATTAATTGGAGTAGTGGACATAGTTCCAATAATCATAATGGTGGATCTTCCCAGACCAGCAAGGATGATGCTGACAAGTGGGACTATGCAAAGTTCCAGTTTATGATGGAACAAAAAAATGAATGCTCTGCGTGAACAACTTAACCAATTGGCAGAACTAGTGGTCGATCAGCACCAAAGCACACGCCAATTATTTAGTCAGGAGCATGTCAGTATCCTTCCTCTTGTTACAAACACTCCACCGCATACTCCAGAAAATGAAACACTAGAGGATAAAATTGCAAAAAGAGCAAATGTCAAAGCCCCTCAGGATTTTGCCAACAAAAGGGAATTTACATACCTAGGCTAACCGATAGAAGAAATACTACAAATGTTGATACATGAAGGAAGAATCACAACTCTGCTACCTCCAATCAGCCCGTGTTCAAGACAGTTTAATTTCAATGGAGTGTGTCAGTATCACTCCCAATCTCGTGGTCACAACACAGAAGAATGCTGGACACTCCACCACCTTATTCAGAATTTAATTGATAGTTGTGTCCTGCAGATGGCAGACGATGATGTTGTAGTACTAGAGAGTGGGGACGCGTTTACTACAAAGTGAAAGGAAGTCGTAGCAATCATATCTTCTGAGAGAGATGCAATTACTCCCTCATATACCATCCAACCAGTTCAACTCAAGGGTGTTGACAATCATTTGAAAGTGGCTACTCCAGAGCCAATTATCTTCCCATTTATATCACAATATCCTGTTGTCAGCCTACAAAAAGTTCCATGGAATTATAGATGGGCTGAAGGATCCACATCTCACATAATTGCTGCAGTGTTGAAGGACAATCCATTATATCTTCCCCAATGGGTGATTAAATCTACCATCATGTCAAAGGGGAAGATTCCCATGGAAAAGGTGGAAGAATTTCTTCGTACTATGGGCCATAATGAAGCCAAGGTGGTTTTAAGCTTAAGAGAAGCTCCACATAAAATATCCATACTAGACTTGGTTTTCTTGTCCGAAGATCACATGAAGGTTTTGCTCAAGGTTTTGGAAGAAGTCCAACTTCCTAAGTCAATAGATGTTGAGAAATTCCAGCATCTGGTGGAACACATTTTTAACAAAAATGTGATATATTTCACTGATGACAATATACCTCCCGAAGGGACTGGTCATTGCAAGCCATTGCACATAGCGGTTTTATCTTCCGGATACATGGTGGGAGGAGTTTTGATAGATGAAGGGAAATCTTTGAATATCTGTCCTTATGCCACTTTGGTGAAGATGAATATCAATCTCAACAGAATCCGAAAAAAGCCATACAATCATTAAAGCTTTCGATAGATCCCGACTAAACGCTGTCGGAGAGATTGAGCTGCCATTAGAGATTGGTCCACATACATTCTGCATATCTTTTCACGTGCTCAAAATAGATACAAGATATAACCTGATCTTGGGAAGACCGTGGATTCATATGGCTGGGGCCGTCCCCTCCACCCTTTATCAACAACTTAAATACATTAGCAACAATAGCCTAGTCACTGTCGATGCTGAGCCAGAATGTCCTGAACAAGGTGACATACCACTAATCAGGTTCAATTCAGAAGTTGAGCCGGTCAGTTTTCATGTCCTAGAGGTGAGCAACACTCACTACCATCCTATTGGGGCTCCACCTTCCATTCCCAAGATTTCTGCCGAAGTAATGTCAACTACTCAAGAAATGATGTCATTGGGTCATCAACCTAGACAAGGGTTGGGTAAAGATCATCAGGGCATTAAGCGCCCAATTCAAGTGTCCAGTCAAACAGGGACAGCCGGACTAGGCTATTCTGCAAGTTCCAGTCACAGGAATCCTCATAAGCATAAATAGATTCCTTCAGCTTCAGTCACATGACGATTATCTCAACCTACAGTTCATGAGCCTGTACGGTCTCCGATAAAGGTGTCAGCCCATGTAATGGCTATGTTATTTCCTAAACCGATACCGATAAAAGGGAAAGAAGTTCTTGTTCCTAATCCCAGAGTGGAAGAAGAGGAACAGAGACGTAAACAAGACATCGCCAGAATGATTGCAAACGTACACATCATTGTCCATGGTGAACATACAAACAGATACACCCCAGACGATGATTGCCCAGATGTTATAGTCATTATTCGAGAAAAGGAGGACGATAACAACCCCTCCATCACTGCAGTCCATAAGGACTTCACCCTTGACAATTGGAGCAACGCTCCTTTCATTGGTCGACAAGGGTAAAACGGGCAAAAACTCCTTCTGCCTTGTAGATATTAATAACTGCTTGCTTTTCTGTACATTATTAGCAGTTATTTTGTTAGTACATGCTAACACTTTGTATGATTGAACAATTTGATATATATTAAGTGAAAGCATATTTTGTTTCAGGACTCTGAATTTAGATGTGCCTATACTTGCTGATAAGGTGCCTTTTATCCACAAGGATTGGAACTTTGATGAGTAGTTGGAATCAGACTTGATGGAAATACAAGAGGATATTGAGATACCTCAGGAGATCAAAGAATGGGTCGAAGACAAACCCAAACCCAACCTTGATCAAACCACTTCCTTCCATCTTGGAACCATAGAAAACCTTAAGCTAATCCAGATTGGTTTAGACCTCACTCCAAACCAAAGGAATGACATGGTTACACTATTAACCCAATTACAGGATGTGTTTGCATTGTCTCATGAAGACATGGTGGGTTTTTCCACTGACATCGTCATTCATCGCCTCCCCATCAAAGAGGGATTCAAGCAAGTCAGGAAGAAGCTCACGCGATTAAAACCTGAGTGGAGTTTAAAGGTTAAAGAAGAAATTGTGAAACAATTTCGAGCATGCATCATCATGATGTCTACATATCCTAAATGGCTATCTAACATAGTCTCTATGCCTAAACCAGGAGGGAAGGTCCGAGTTTACATGGATTACCGAGATCTGAATAAAGCTTGCCTTAAAGATAGCTTTTCCATGCCATTTATCCACATTCTCATTGACAATACTTCTCAATACGACATATACTCCTTTGCTGATTGCTTCGCGGGGTACCATCAAATCATGGTTGCTGAAGAGGATCATGAAAAAACTGCATTCATCACTCCTTGGGGAACCTTTTGCTATAGACGGTTGTCTTTCGGTCTCATTAATGCCGGAGCTACATACCAGCGGGCCGTGATGGCTCTTTTCCATGATTTAATGCACAAAGAGATAGAGATCTATGTCGATGACATCATTGTCAAATCCCGAAGGGAGGAAGACCACCTAGACCATCTTAAAAAGCTCTTCAACAGGTTGCGTAAGTATAACTTGAAGTTGAATGCAGCCAAGTGCGCCTTTGGGGTTAAATCAGGCAAGTTGATAGGATTCCTAGTCAGCCACATGGGGATTGAGCTAGATCCCACCAAAATCCAAGCCATCATAGAAATGCCCATTCCTCAGACAGAGAAGGAAGTACGGGGATTTTTGGAAGAACTCCTCCATGAAATGGAATGATGAGTGCCAAAATGCCTTCCTTACAATCAAGGAGCAACTAGTCAAAGCTCTTATCTTGGTACCGCCCAGGGATGATGTTCCCCTATTCATGTACCTGTCCATAAGTGATAATGCCATGGGTTGCATGCTGGGATAGAAAGACGATAGAGGCTAAGAACGAGCTATCTATTACCTCAGCAAAAGAATCAGCAACAGTGAACACAAGTACACTCTGATTGAGAAGACTTGTTGTGCTTTAGCATGGGCTTCGACGAGGTTACAAAATTACCTCCATGGTCACACAACCCATCTCATATCCTGCGTGGATCCTCTCAAGTACGTGTTCAGTAAACCCATGTTAAATTGTCGACTATCCAGATGGCAGTTGATCCTACAGCAGTTTGACATCGTCTACGTAATGCAAAAGTCCATTAAAGGACAAGGAATTGCGGATCAGCTGGCTGCCACACCTTTAGGGGACTTCAAACCCTTGGAAACATACTTCTCCGATGAAGGGGTAATGGCAATTCAGTAACACCATCAGTATGATGCACACCAAGCATGGAAGATGTATTTTGATGGAGCTATAAACATGGAAGGTTCTGGGGCTGGAGCAGTTCTAGTATCCATTACAGGGGAGCAACATCTGAGTATGAAGGCTATATCATGTGGCTAAAACTTTCCCAATCAATGGGCATCAGACGGTTAACTATCTTTGGAGATTCCGAGTTGGTTATCAGACAAACCACCAGAATCTATCACACCAAATGTCTACACTTGCTGCCTTACCATCGGTAGGTTCTACGGATGGCTTCGGAGTTTGAAGAAATATCCTTCCTCCACATTCCTCAGAATAGGAATGATGTTGTGGATGCACTAGAAACCTTGGCCTCCTTGATCAAAATACCTAACAAGGAAGACATGCCAACCCTCACATTTACCCAATAAAAGGCTCTAGCCTATGTGAATTACATTAAAGAAGTATCGGATGAGCTACCTCCCATCCAACACCCTTAGTATCATCATATCAAGGAGTAATTACAAGATGGATCTACACCCGTTAACGCGAGCCGGACTGAAAGAAGGCGGATCCATCGACTGGCTATGAAATTCTACCTGAGCGGAGATGCACTCTATAAAAGAGATGCAAGATTAGGTATCCTCAGATGTCTGGACAAGGACCAAGCTCAAAGGATCATGGATGAGATCCATGGTGGAGTATGTGGCCCATATATGAGTAGCCGTTTACTTGTAAAGAAAATCCTCAGAACAGGGCATTACTGGCTCTCTCTCAAGGATGACTGTGATGATCACGTCAAGAGATGTTATCAATGCTAAAGTCATGGGAATGCTATCCACGCCCCTCCGAGGGAGCTCCACAATATGTGTTCGCCTTGGCCCTTCTCAATGTGGGGAATGGACGTGATCGGGCCAATTGAGCCCAAAGCCAGTAATGGGCATCAATTTATCTTCACCATGATCGACTACTTCACCAAGTGGGTGGAAGCAGCCTCCTTCCCCAGGGTTAACAAGGAAGTCATCATTGCTTTCATAAGAAACAATTTCATTTGTCGATATGGACAACCAGAGGTAATTGTATCAGACAATGCTAAGAACCTCAACAACAAAATGATGGAGGAGTTGTGCAGTAAATTCCACATCAAACATCTCAACTCTCTCACCTACCGTCCAAAGATGAATGGTGTTATTGAAGCGGCTAACAAAAACATCAAGAAGATCATGCAAAAGATGTCCTCTAACTACAAAGGATAGCCTGACTTATTTCCTCTGACTCTGTTAGCCTACAGAACATCAATGCACACTTCCACTGGGGCAACACCCTATGCATTAACCTATGGGATGGAAGCAGTTCTCCCCATAGAAGTGGAAATGAAATCCCTCAGAGTATTGATAGACGCTCAGCTGGATGAAGACCAATGGGTACAAGATAGGTATCACCAATTGTCTCTAATAGACGAAAGGCTTGCCGCTGCTATATTCCACGGTCAGTTATATCAACAAAGGATTGTCATGTCCTACAAAAGAAAAGTTCGGCTACGGCAGTTCAAACAACACGACTTGGTTTTGAAAAAGATCATTGCCAACCAAGATCAGTCAAAGGGAAAATTCGCCTCGAACTGGGAAGGCCCGTTTATTGTCAAGGAGGTATTAACAGGAGGTGCTCTCAGAATACAGGAAATGGACTTCGATGAATTTCCATAACTTATCAACTCGGACACCGTGAAATTGTACTATGTCTGAGGTTACCATCAAGCAAACATCCTAGTTTTGGATCATCAGATCCCCAGTCATTTCAGGTTTTCTAACCCTTCACTATATACAACTTCTCTTCACACTCATCTGCCCTATTAGGGACAAACACATTTTCTAACAAACATCCTGGTTTCAGATAACCAGATCCTCTTTTCTCAACTTGGTTTTGAACCCTTACTCAACTTCGGTTATCCCATCAGGGATTAAACCTTTCACACCCTTAGTTTTACCCCACTAGGGATAAGACTTTTCACACCTGTAGTTTGTCCTATACATGGGATTAAACTTTCTTCCCCGCAGTTTGTCCTGAACATGGGATCGAACTTTTTATTGGCTGCAAATCATCCTGAACATAGGGCGAACTACGCCGACCTGATCTCTTTGATAACCGGGAGTACATAGGCAGCCATATTTTATATGGCCTGGTCGCAATAAAACAAAAACAACAAAAACATTTCTATACCTTTCTCATTACAAAAACAAAAATAACAACAGCCAAAAAAACATTTCCTACACCCTTTTGCCACATACATCGTTGAACCTCCACACTAGGTTCGAACTACGCAGACCTGATCTCCTCTTCAATAGGAGTACGTAGGCAGCCATTCATGGTTTGGTCTTATCCCCTATCAAAACACAAACACTTGTCAATGGTACTAGGATCATCCTTCAATCCATCATATTTCATCGGCTTCAGACCAAAGGGATGGAACTACCTGACCTCCCCTTGTAAACCAGAGAATCGATGACCATCTAAGCTACGGTTGACTCCTCAAAGAGAAACACCAATCCATAAGAGATGGAACTAACTGAGCTCCCCCATACAAAGGAGTATTGATGACCATCTGTGGTGCGGCCAACCTCAGAGAGGAAAGCCATATTCCTCTCCATATCTACATACATAAACTAGTCCCAAGACACCAAAGATGGTAGGGAATACACACAGATCAATTCTGAAATATCCTAAGACAATTCAATGTCCATCCATCAAGGAGGAATTCAGAATACATCAAGATCACAAGCCCTGAAGAAACAGGCAAATATCAAGCAAGCAACAAGGCATAACTAAAAGGGAAGTGATCAAAAATATATTTCCCTTCTATATATAATGTTGTGTGATATATACAATGTAAATTGTACATGACAAAATGGCTAAGCTAGTATGTGCAGGAAAATGCAAGCCCATCTACAAATCAGAGTATATGCGAGCTATCAAGCCCAACATGGCATCATCTCTCTTAGAAGAAGGAGGTAACGTTGTGGTCTCCTACATAAGGGTATCCACACGAGCTAACAGATCTTCAACCATCTGTATGGTGACGCGGTGCTCATCAATATATGTGCCCATCCCTGCAATCATGCCAGTAGTAAGGGACCTAACTGTGGTACTATCTGTAATGGCTACATCCCGAACAGATATGGCGTTATCCCTCTCGACTATCACTGCATCTCTGGCTGATCTGGCCTCATCCCGCTCAACAACAGTGACATCTCTATGAGCTAATGCCTCGTCTCTCTCCAATAGAGCAGCGTCTCTCCCATCAAGGGCTGTCAACATCAGGGCTCTAGCCTGATCTCTCTCGAAGGTCATCAGATGGAGACTTTGCTCGAAATATTATGCTAAATGCTGGATTACGACAGTGCTAGTACTGGGAGAATCTAAAAGAGCTGTTGAAAACCCAGTAAATGGCTCGTCCTTGATGGAAAAATCAATGTCCTGTATGGCTCTCCACCATCTGAATCAATCCCCGACACTTTGGATACTGCCGCAGCCGATGAAGTCTATGTCTTCATCCACGCAGAATACTCTGACGAACAGCTTGAATGGCTAACAGAAAAATCAACTATCTCACGCTGATCCTAACAGGCATACACCTGAGATCGGTCCTCTGCTGATAGATGGCGAGAAGCTAAACGCTGACCTAACGCCCCCTCAAAAGGATGGAAGTCCTGGAACTGGTCAAACTGTGACATCATAGCCAATGGGTGGTAGGTAGTCATACCCCTTAAACCAGCCAGAGGGAGAAAATCCATGATTGGAGCGTGAGTAATGAAGCTATAGGGTGAGCTGAGCCCTGAACACGATAGGATGCCAGACGGATCTCTGATCCCTGCCAAGAATATAGACCAAGATATAGCGTATGTACACTCCGATGGCTGAAAGGAGTAAGACATAACTATATCATGGTTAAAGCAGTACCCGTGTCGGCAAAAAATACCAATCGGTCTCAAGTGTGACATAAACCACATGTATAAAATGACCGAACTACCTGTAAATACCCCTGTAGGGTAAGTGCTGCAAAACGTGGCCGACCTCAGCATCTCCGCCACAATCATCGGAATGATGGTATGACCCTCCATGTGAGCTCTCACTCCATGATAACACCGATGTCCATCTCATCCATATACCGTGGCATGTACACATACGCCACTATGCACATCACGAATACATCCACAGTGGCCAAATGCCATTAATCCTCTAGTGTGGTAAAATTCCCAGAATGCCGTGCGTAGCTGTCCAATGAGCCAAATCTATCTATCAGAAAACGCTGGGATAATACATGGCCAGATGTAATCTCATTCTCTCTCGCTTACGCCAGAAACACGTGGAGAGTCATGAAGCTCGTCGTCGCATATCTCGATGACCGTATGAAGCGCAAGAGGTGCATCTAAGGGCAAAGCCATTAACCGCTCGTACTCCTCCAATGTAGGAGTCAACTCATGGGTACCAAAATGGAAAACCTGTCTCTCCGGTATCCAATGCTCCATTATACCCTCTACAAAGCCTGCGGGAACCTAAAACATCAAGAGGGTCATAAAATGCAGTAATAGTTGATCTACAGTCACCCTATCTATAGGTGACATACTATCATACCACGACCTCAGACGGGAGGCTATCAACACTGGTAGGGTGTGATCGATGTGGCTGTTTGTCGAAGAAGACATCTGTGTAGGCTGTATCATAAAACCATCAAGGGGCCAATGCTAAATATCTCTAGACATACATAAATATGCATAACATGATACATGCATAACAAGCAATAGATGACAATATGATGTAGGGAATGGAAAACAGTATATAAATTCCTAAGTACATCATCATCTACATACATCATATCTGTATAGCTAAAAATACAGAGAAATGGGGCACAGACGCCCTACTACTAACAGAGGCCTATCAAAAGATATAGCTAGAATGGGGCACATCCACCCAATATCTAACAGAGGCCTATTAAAAGAGATAACGAGAATACACATCAGAAGAAGACAATGGTGTCAATATCTATATCATCAATCTTGTCCACCTGATGTAACTTTTCCTGAGTCACTGGATCTCTATCAATAGGGATGTCAGGCCTATACAAGGGAGGATCTGCACCGGCAAAGCCATATGGGTCATCTGAGCGGCTAACACTTAAGCTGGAAGGATCAAAAGTATCTGCCTTTGAAGGATCTCTGCCCAAGTGCCGGATGAAAAAATGTGCCCGGTCCAACTGCCGGGTCAAATGATCAATCTATGTCAAATGAGTCGGATCTCAGACACAGGACAACCAATCCATCATCATCACGGATCCAGGAACCATATCCCCCATAATCTGAGTGGCACGTGTCTGGGCTCCAATGGTGTGAGGGGACCTGTGACGACCCCAAATCTGACTCCCTTCGAACCTCGGATTCGGTCCGCCACGATACTATTATCGTCAAACTATTTATATCTTTTATTCATAACTTAATGAATATAACTTACTTATTACAATTTAGAATATAATTTCATTCCATTTCAAGGATCTACACAATGACCCCAAACTTTTACAAGTTTCTAATCTTGGTCATTTACTATTCCTGTATTACATTACATTCAATGTTATAAAAATATGCAGAATAAGTTAAACTTTTTCAATCTCTTGAATAAAATCTTTTATTGATTTCATAACTTTGAACCAATTACAATTCTTGAATCAACTATATAATATGGTTCAGTCTATTGGAATTACTGTATAAGATTTTACATCTTGATTCGATATCCTCTATGTATTAACTAATACATCCTTACAATACAACAAGTATTAAACATCGTAAGTATATATCAAGTACACTCCTAAAACCTAAATATGGTTCAAGTAATAATCTAAATAGTATCCTTCGTTGTGAAACTATCTACTTTGTCAACTAAGAAGCACGAAATCTTTACCGTGTGTCCTTAACCTGCAAAAGTGGTTATTTGCAAGGGTGAGCTCGACAGCCAATCAATTCTAACAGTTTTCATACAGCACATAGCATATAATAGCATATTCAGTTCATGCATTCATAATCAATTAATATTTACTACACATGTTACTTCTCACATAACAAGCATAGAGGTTTATATCACAAGCATATCATCAAAGATCAACTTTCACATTTCATACATATCTCATATGCATTTCATATATATACATCAACATTTGCATCACATAATATAGCTCAACTAACAGTTATCAAATTCATATAACAAATAGGAACTGAAAGACTTGCCTGATTCGTAGTTTATGAACTACGACTTAATTGCTTAAAGCTTATCTGCACTGTGTGTATTCCTACACAATTATATAATCATGGATTCATATCCATTAGTCACATATTTCATACATTCTTAATGTAATAATAATGTTACATTGTTCTCTAACTAGGTTCGTAACACCTACATTCCACTTTCTCATCATATTCTTAGAATAGCTAGGTATGCATATGTATATCTTAACCATCCGTACTTGACATCAAAATTCATATACATTTATCACACACTTGACTCTCTATGTGTTCGACACATTTTTAAAGTTTATAGATACGTGATCTACGTCGTTAATATTCAAACTACTTAGTTTCATGATGATTTATTTCAATCAATAAAGCTTAACAACTTTCTTTAACAAGCTTCGATGTTATAAGCTTTTAAACCATATATTGGTACTAATAAGCCTATAATAGCATGCTCATATGTATCTATCTCATTTACATAGACATAGCATAGTTCATACTCTTAAACATGCTTAAATAACTTATTTCATGCTTGACTAGTTGAGTGCACATATCATTCATGTTCAAAGGCATAGACAACTCTATCATGCTTGCTTATAAGGTCAAAATGCAAGTAATACAATGCTCATCAAAGTTAGTTTCTAAAACTTTTAAATTTCTCTTTAAAACGCATATTAAACCGAGCTTGACAACCTTTTATGTGCAATATATCTTGAAATTACATTCCTTGTCCATCCGTGCACATAACTAGGCCACAATCACATGTTCCCAAAGTCTACACTTAAAAGACACAAAGTTCGTCATGTTTTATTTTTAAAACTTCAAATTTATCTTTCAAAACACTTTAAAACAAGATATGTCAATCTAGTCTATGCAAGGTAACTTTCAAACTACATTTCATGTCCGTTGATAAGCGTACATAGGGTCCAAGGTCAAAACTCAAAGGACACCAAATTCATCAACTTCTGTTTCTCAAAAACTTTAACTTTTCTTTTAGAAAATCATGTTAAAGCATTTCATTATGAGTAAAGAAATCTCAGCTATATGACATGTCTAATATCTTGCATTTTCATGTTACATTACTTAGAATAACATATTCCATCGTCGGGAGCACTATACTTGCGTATGTGCTCGCTCGATGCCCTCCGATGGCCTTTAATTACGTAATAGTCACACAAATGACTATTTTGACCCTTTCTAATGACCTCAAATTGAAAACCTTAAAGCACAAAAGTTGTAGGTCTATTCGTTCTCGTTCCGGATCATCTTGAATCTCCTCAATCGGAGTTCGTATGGAACAGTTATGGCTATTTTAGTAAAACATATAAAATTAGTCATTGCAGAACACACACACCCCGCCGGGGTGGGCATAGCTACTGTAAACTGAAATTTTGTTCCCTGTTACGAACTATAATGCCAAACTTTCCTTCTAACCTTCATAATTTGAGTTATACATGTCCAAATTAGTTCGTTTTTGATTCTATGGATTCGTAATTCATAGAACTACAACACACTAGATACCCATCAACTAACATAAACATTTACTAACTCAAATATGAATCTATAACTCATGTTCATGCAAATGTTCATGTTTTGGACAATTTAGTGAAATCATTCAGTACGAATTCGTTTCTAAACCAAATTGGTTCGTTTAACTTCCGTTGATTTCGTATTCAACCATATTAACGATGTCTAACATCAATTCATGGATTATAACAACCCTTAGCCATCAATTTTATGACTCAAAAGCTACTTTTCATGATATTTCTAAGGAATTATAAAGCATAGGAATCAGGAACATATAAGTTAATGTTATTACCTCTTGATTGCTTGAAGTTGCTAATTCTAGCTCTTCAATCCTCCCATTGCACTCAATACTACTGAACTTCCAAGTTCTTAGAACACTTGTATGCTCTCAATCTCACACTTAGCAATTCTCAGCAATGGAAAATAGAAGGAGATGGGTTACATTTATAGAGAAACAAAAACACAGATATTGTCATCTCCCACTAAATTAAACACATGGATTGAAGGATTGTATGAACGTTAACAAGGAGTTGTTGGATGGTAGTTGATTCACATCATTATGCCCATTCCCCTTTTCATCATTTGGAAGCTATGGATTTTGGGGAAGAAGAAGCAAGCTAGACTAGGCCAATGGTCTATTCACGTGATGGAGGAGATGAGACTCATAAAATGGGACAAAAGCTATAACTCAACATTCCATATTATTATTATTAGCATACTTAGGTTTATATGATATTTCCCCCCAAATGTGCATACATATACACCTACTCACAAAGAATTATATAATCCATGTACATTGGTTTATTCCAATTAATATTTTAATTGGGCTAATTATAAAATAGTTGGATATTCTCAATCCATCATTTTCCATAAAAGTTATCATCTCAAATACACTCAATTATTATAATGATAATTAATATCAATTATTGTTTACTCACCATTTATTTTCTCTTAATACTTCCCATTAATTCTCTCTTGGATTTAAATTCCCTAGTTATGTCACACAAGACCTAATTATATGAACTTAGTAATTAATAGTCCACAAGTTTATAATAATATAATCTCACAAAATAATATTATTCTTAACTTTACATCATATAATATGGTCATGGAAGTGGTCCATTGCACCATGTTACATTTTATTGTCTCACTTGTACATAATGCTAGCATACAAGCTTTTATATGTATGTATTCATATACTTCCTATATTATATAGTTACCATTGAAGTGTTCCACTTCATTTCATATCATATAGATGTAGCTACTATATATAATATAAAACCATTGCACATACAATTTAATTCCTTTAATTATTCATTCATTAAATTATTTAATGAATGCTTATTCCTTCACTTTGCCACACTAGGCATATCACATAAGCTTACATTAAGCTTATTACTTATTCTCATTACTTATTCATTTCCCACCACATTACTATAATCAAAATTATGTACTTCTCCATAACATAAGATATTTTTATCATGTTTTCTCTAAATATAAGAACTAATCATAATAACACGATTTACTCATTTTCGCAAGATATTATTCTTAATATAATATCTTTGTATTATTAAAATATTTACATGCACGACACACGTACACACTATATATAGAAAATAAGTTTATTTCCTATTATGATAAATTGTTTGCATCAACTTCTATAGCAAATATGTTTTAATATATTTACCACATTACTTAATCCCACACATTTCTTCGTACAAAACTATATAAGGTAATATCAAAATAGTATTCCCCCTTTTATTAAAATAATCAAATGCTAGAATTTATTTTATTATCCTTTAGTAGAAATATACTATAATCATTTCTCTTTCCTTTCTATAGATTGCCTCAACACAATTTCTTTAATCTATACATTTAACCATACTCAATATTAATCAATAAATCTCTAACCAATATTTATCTAAAGATATATTGATTTCCTTCTCTCGTCAACATTGTACATATATACAAGTCTAAACCTAGCACGCGTCGAGTCTTTAATAGTATTCAATATAGTACACTGAGTGGTTTCCCACAAACAACCAACAAATTAGTTTTCGTCTAAATACACTTTGTTTTCACAAATGAAGTTAGATCAGTCACTAATTCGTATATACCTCCGCTCTCTGAAGGAATCGTTTAGCCCAACTCCTACACATCCACCATTAAATGATAAGGTTGCACTTGTGACGTCCCCAAAATTAGGTATACATCACCCATCTTGAGTCGCCAGATACATGGTACAAATTTTAAATACAACTTAATAATATAACTGTCGTGTACAATACGATAAAACATAAACTATGAGTTTGAATACAAATATTGTCTACTAGAGATTATACAAACTCAAAAGGAGTCCTCATTACAATTATTATCACACTATTTCACAGAATAGTGAGGACTACTAATGCACCATCTAGGACCATCACTCTGTTCCCCGACTAGTCCCAGCTACGCTCTCATTTCCTGAAGAGAACAGTAAAAGAAAGGGTGAGCTTAACTAGCCCAGTAAAAAATATTATGACTAAGATAACACAGAATAATTTATCGTTAGCCTTCAACAGTGTTAAACTGATAAAATATAATAGACAACAAGTTTTAGATCAAAAACTGCAGTGGAATAAGCAATCCATTAGAAGAGTCAAGTAGAGAATAAAATCTACTATCTTCTATGATTTAAAAGGTTTTTCATCACTTTTATCGCTGGAACTCAGCTTAATAAATAATCCACATCATTGAATCACCCATGCACTACGGCCAAGGATATTCTTTAGTATCACGACCACAAATTATCCATGCACTACGGTCCAAGGACATTCGTGTATTCATTAATGGTCATGATCATGCCAACAACTGTCCATCAATGCATTACGGGCCAATGAGGACTTTTATCACATCATTTGTAACATTATTGTCATGATTACACCGAATAATCCCTGGTCATAATCATACCAAGTCCATCTATGCACTACATGCCACAGATGACTTTCAACAAAATATAAACATGAGGATGATGACAATGATATAAGAATTCAATAAAACAAGTTCAAGAATTAATTTATCTAGGAACTGATAACGTCCAAATTATCAACATGATACTGCTTTGTAGAGTAAAATTCAAGAATGCTCAGAAGAATATTTCCATGAAAAGATACTGGATGAAGCGCTTAAATATCAAAGATATTCCACTAATTTCATGGGTATAGAAGTCAAAGTTTTAACCAATCGAGAATAATAAAGAATGGAATAACAAAAGAAATCACCATGTATGTATAAACCGCCATACAGGCGGAGTTATTCCAACAGAATAATAAATGATGGAACCGGTCCCGGCGTAAAGCGCACGAGCACGTGATATTTCGACGAATAATAAATAATGGAACCCGGTCCGGCGTAAGCGCATGCGAGATATGATATTAGATAAAATAAGAATGGAATATTAGAAGAATGTCACCATGTATAGGGTGGCTTGGCGTATCTGAGTTATTCCAACGAGAATAATAAATAATGGAATAATGAAGTTCTCTTCATGAATATAACAAATAACATCTCTTCGTAAAAAAAAGCTGAATATAAGAGTAGGGAAGTAGCGAGAATACTTTTCTATAGGTTCTCTTATAATTTCTCTCTCTAGAGTTTCAGTGAATTCGTAAGAAATAATGAAGGAATGAGCTTCTATTTATAGGAAAATGGAATGAATAGTAACTAATTCATGAACGGTCCAGATTGATTTACTATTAAACGGACGGTCTTTATTTGTTTACTATTAAAACTTAAAACAACGGTCCATACTGATTTACTATTAAAACTTTAAACCAGCGATCCATATTGATTTATTATTATAACTCCACCAGCGGTCCATATTGACTTACTATTATATCTTCAAGCAACGGTCTAAAAAATTAGCACATCTCCTCATGGAATAATATTGTACCCAAATACCCGAATGCACAATACTAGATTGAATAGTAACTCTTGAATAGTAACTCATGAATAGTAACTCGTGAATAGTAACTCGTGAATAGTAACTCGTGAATAGTAACTCATGAATAGTAACTCTGACACGAAAAGTGTCCCGAATACCCAATTGAACAATATATCCTCCATACATCAATTATACTAACACATATAAGTCCAACACAATGGAACTATAAAATTCATCTTCAATCAACATGAACTTATTCATCATTAATATTATAATTCACAATATTTAACAACTAGGTTGTTCCCAGGAAAGAGGGGGCTTTCTGATAAGGATTTCTCCTTATTGGCGCACAATTAGGTGACCAAACCTCCTCGATGTGAACTTCTAGACATTGTCAATATTGCAAATAATAATATGAATAACTTTGCCATCTCAATTATTGATTTAATAATATAAATATTATGCAGATGATACTGTGACAATAATTGAATCAATAATATGAGAGATATGATGCAGCAATTACTGTAGCAATAGTTGAGTATAACTGAGTGACTTATCACGTAAGCATCAATAACCAATCTGAGTGTGCTTCTCTTATGGAACCACGCCATTACATCGTATTTTTTACTACCGAGTAGTTCAGCGGTTTTAACGGTAACACCTCCGCCATTATTTTCATAAAGTATTTTTGTCGTTTTCTCAATCCGACAATAATTCCGTTGTGGGGTCCACCAATAATTGTACCGTTGTACAAATATTCCCAATTAAAACGAATATTCCCCGACCAATCGAATATTATATAACAACTTGCGTACTTTGCAAAATTTATAAATATTACCCACAACTATAACATTACATCAAATCAACACCATAATATTAAAAAAAATTATTTTGAGAAAATTAAATCTTTATTCATAAAATCTGGGGTCTCACAATCTCCCCTCCTTATGAAATTTCGCCCTCAAAATTTACGTACGTACCTGGTATGCCGAACAGGTGAGGATACCTTGACTTCACTTCAAATTATAACTCTTTTGGTATAACCTTTGAGCGTCGAATATAATCCTTCTTATCCAAGATGTTAACACGTATCTTCTCATACGTTAAATCTTCTGCTATCTCGTTCGGTTCTAAATTAATAATGTGGTTCGGGTCGTCAACATATTTACGTAACATTGATACGTTAAAAATGTTATGAACACGCGATATATTTGGCGGTAAAATGAGTCTATAAGCCACAGTTCCTACTTGATCGAGGATTTAAAATGGGTCAATTAAATCGAGGGTTGAGATTTCCATTCTTCGTCGATTCTTGCTTCTAGAATAACGTCCTCTTGAACCTTCTTCTTCACATTCATCAGCTCTGAGTATGTAGTTTGAGCGGCTTTAACTTTATCGATCAAAGTCGATTCTATTCGTTATTTTCACGTGGGTTCGTATATTCACACTTGTAACCACATACGATCTTCTACTCAACGCGTCAGCTACCACATTCGCTTTTCCACCATGGTATGATACGATCATAATCTTTAACAGCTTGAGCTAACGTCTTTGGCACATTACACATTCGTTTTAGGTGAAGAAAGTATTTGAGGGTTTTAGAAATGGGTTTTGTACTAGGGTTAATACAAAATTTGATTTCACGCTCTAGGGGTAGGCTAAGAAGTCTTCAAGAATACGTCAGAAAATTTATTAACAATAAAAATATCATTAAAAACTGTGACTCTCATCCAAGACTTGGATAGCACGTCACATTGATACCTATCAACTTGTCACCATCATTCACGACGTTGCCTACAGAAAGTCTGGCTTCGGTGCATTCCACACAAGAAAGTCAACAACAAAAGGATCGGGGCTCTTTATTTATGGCTTGATATAACAATGATTGACTTTAGTGGTTTGGTTACTTTGAATTCGCATAACAGGTTGGTTAGGAGTATGAAAGCTAACAACCTTACAAAAAGCATAATAAGTAGTTAACCAATCGTTTCCAAAAATCACATCAAAGGCAAGTATTTTCAAAGAGATAAGATTGACAGGTAATGTGATAGTGTTGATTTGAACAAGATTTATAAATAGTGGAGGTAACGAAGGTTTCTCCCAACTGAGTTTAAACAGATATGTCAAAGTCTAACTTCTCCGGAGTTAACTTCAAACATTGAACACAACTAGGTGCAATAAAAGAGTGAGTAGAACCGGTATCTAATACGGTATAGACTTCGCAAGAGTTTATAACTAACATACCCGTGATAATTTTATTCAGGTTCCTGGTCATGAAAAAAAAAGCTCTCTTTTAAACTATTGGTTTTGGCTTGTCTGGGACATCCTTTGGTGCCTCCATCCTAGCTGAACTTGTCTTCGGTGAATGACAAAATTGGGCAAAGTGACCTTCTCTTCCATAATTATAGCATGCTTTGGACGGCATCGCGCAGTTTGGACTGATGTGTCCCTCCCCTCCGCATTTGAAGCATATGATAGGTGGTCGTTCTCATTCCTTAACAACGGGTCTTTGGTCTTTGACGTCTTTCCATCATTCTTTGAATCTCCTCTTTTGAAATGTCCATTCTTATTGTTTTGACCATGATTACCACTGAAGTGGTTACCATTTCTGGCATGTTGATTCCCTCCATGCTTATTGTCACCGCTTTGATGACTGTTATCACCTGTATTATCATTTTTCCGGCTGATCTCTTTTGGTTACTTTGACTCGTTATCGCGCTCCAATAACTGATCCCTATTTACAACATCTGAATACAAACACAGTTTATGAGAAATAAGATATTGACGTATCTTCGGCTTCAAACCTCTTAAAAACATCCGCGTCATTCTCTCTTCATTATCAACCAAGTGGGACGCAAATCGGGACAACTCAGCAAACTTGGCTTCATACTGCGACACAGTCATGTTGTTTTGCTCTAACTTGATAAATTCTACCTCTTTCATGTGACGAATGCTTTCGAGAAAGTACTTGTCATTGAACAGCTCTTGGAACTTCTCCTAAGACATCTTGAGTGCGTCAGGCTGGGTACATTTTACAGATTCCCACCAGTGATCTGCCTCTTCACGCAACATAAAGGTGACAAAGGGAACCTTTTGCTCCTCGGAGCATCCCAAGACATCAAATATATTGGTGATCTGCTTTAACCATGTCTCCGCCTTAAGTGATTCTGGCTTTCCTAAAAACTCCGGTGGTCCCAGCTCCTTGAATTGCTTAGCGGTGACCAACCGTGGGTTGCCATTGTTTCCTCCTGCATTATGAACAGGAGCCGCCTTCGTCTGATGTTGCATGAATTCTAAAAAGCTCCTAAACGTATCGTCATTCGTCAATTGATCATTGTTGTTGTTTACAGGAGGATTATCGCCATCCTGTTGCACATTGTCCTGATTATTGATCTGTGGAGAATCAACGGTCTCTTGTGCTCCATTGCTATTCTCAACATTCTCGGATGTCATTTTCAGATACTGCCAAAAAATAAAAGGTTACCTGTAACATATTATCCTATATCCTGACCGACCAATTAAAAACCAAATAAACTTAGGTAGGTTATACTAGCGAAGGAATTCCCGTCTCTCCCTCCTAGTTCTATTCTCACATCCCTAGCTGAGGATCATATCCTAAGCTTTGATACCAACTGTGACGCCCCCAAAATTAGGTATACATCACTCATCTTGAGTAGCCAGATACATGGTACAAAATTTAAATTCAACTGTCGTGTACAATACGATAAAACATAAACTGTGAGTTTGAATACAAATATTATCTACTAGAGATTATACAAACTCAAAAGGAGCCCTTGTGATGCCTCCAAATCCAGGTTCCTTCAAACCTCGGATCCGGTCCGCCACGATACTACTATCGTCAAACTATTTATATATATTATTCATAACTTAATGAATATAACTTTAATTATTACAATTTAGAATATAAATTCATTCCATTTCCAGGATCTGCACAATGACCCCAAACTTTTATAAGTTTCTAATCCTGGTCATTTACTATTCCTGTATTACATCACATTTGATATTATAAAAACGCGGAATAATTTAAACTTTTTCAATCTCTTAAATAAAATCTTTTATTGATTTCATAACCTTAAACCAATTACAAATCTTGAATCAACTATATAATATGGTTCAGTCTATTGGAATTACTGTATAAGATTTTACATCTTGATTCGATATCCTCTATGTATTAACTAATACATCCTTACAATACAACAAGTATTAAACATTGTAAGTATATATCAAGTACACTCCTAGAACCTAAAAATGGTTCAAGTAATAATCTGAATAGTATCCTTCATTGCGAAACTATCTACTTTGTCAACCAAGAAGCACGAAATCTTTACTGTGAGTCCTTAACCTGCAAAAGTGGTTATTTGCAAGAGTGAGCTCGACAGCCCAGTAATTCTAACAGTTTTCATGCGGCACATACCATATAATATCATATTTAGTTCATGCATTCAAAATCAATTAATATTTACTCCGCATGTTACTTCTCACATAACAAGCATAGAGGTTTATATCACAAACATATCATCAAAGATCAACTTTCACATTTCATACATATCTCATATGCATTTCATATATATACATCAACATTTGCATCGCGTAATATAGCTCAACTAACAGGTTATCAAATTCATATAACAAATAGAGGCTGAAAGACTTTTCGATTAAGTAGTTTATGAACTACGACTTACTTAACCGCTTAACGCTTAATCGCACTTCGTGTATTCCTACACGATTATATAATCATGGATTCATATCCATTAGTCACATATTTCATACATTCTCAGTGTAATAATAATGTTACATTGTTCTCTAACTAGGTTCGTAACACCTATATTTCACTTTCTCATCATACTCTTAGAATAGCTAGGTATGTATAGGTATACCTTAACCACTCGTACTTTACATGAACATTCATAAACATTTATCACACACTTGACTAGCAATGTTGTCGGCACATTTTTAAAGTTTAAAAATACGTGATCTATATCGTTCATATTCAAACTACTTAGTTTCATGATGATTTATTTCAATCAATAAAGCTTAACAACTTTCTTTAACAAGATTCTATGTTATACGCTTTTAAACTAATAAGCCTCTACTAGTATGCTTCACATGTATATAACATAGTTTATTTGAAAACGTATTTTAAATCACACTTGAAATGTCCAATTCATGCTTAGCTAAAAGATGAACATAATCGTCATGTCTAGGGGCATAAGGCATTCAAGTTCACTTTTAAAAGTTATTCTAGGCCAAGGTAAAGAAACTAGGTACAACTATTAATCTCATTTCATAGCTAAGTAATCCATGAATATATGTTATCATGTTTAGAACTTTAAGTACACAAATTACTTTAAGTTCGTTCTTAAAGTTTCAAGTTTTCTTTAGAAATCATTTTCAACTAAGCTATTGTAAGTTGGTAATAAGTAAAGTAACATTAAATCATTTCTCATTCTTAAGTATACTCATAACTCAACAAGATGTATGTGTTAAAATATCATAACTTCAAAGACTCAAGGTTCGTCAATATTCTTTTTTCAAAACTCCAAGTTTCTTTTCAAAACACATACTAAGCCATGCTAAAGCATTCTATAATGAGTAAGTTAATCTTATATGTCATGTCTATTATCATGCATTTTCATGTTACATCACTTAGAATAACATATTCCATCGTCGGGAGCACTATACTTGCGTATGTGCTCGCTCGACGCCCTCCGATGGCCTTCGATTACGTAACAGTCACAAAGATGACTATTTTGACCCTTCCTAATTACCTCAAATTGAAAAACATAAAGCACAAAAGTTGTAGGTCTATTCGTTCTCGTTCCGGATCATCTTGAATCTTCTCACTCAGAGTTCGTATGAAAACATTATGGGCGTTTTAGTAAAGCATGTTCTGTCAGATTTTTTTCTCAGCAGTTGCAGTCAGACCACCTCCGCCAGGGCGGGGATCTTGCCCTATAAATAGCCCGCCGGGGCGGGCATAGCTACTTTTTACTCACAGATTCATGCTCTGCTACAAAATAACAAGCCAAAAATCCTTTCTACCTTCATAATTTGAGTTATACATGTCCAAATTAGTCCGTTTTCGATTCTATGAATTCGTAATTCATAGAACTACAACATACTATAATACCCATCAACTAACATAAACATTAACTAACCCAAATATGAATCTATAACTCATGTTCATGCAAATGCTCATGTTTTGGATAATTTAGTGAAATCATTAACTACGAATTCGTTTCTCAACCAAATTGGTTCGTTTAACTTCCGTTGATTTCGTATTTGATTATATTAACAATATCTAACAACAATTTATGGATTATAACAATCCTTACCCATCAATTTTATGACTTAAAAGCTACTTTTTCTAAGAACTTTGTAAAACTTGAACTTAAGAACATAGTTTAAGAATTATACCTCTTAAAGCTAAGTTGCCAAGATTGTTTCTAACCTTCTGACTTCTCCCTCTAATCCTCATAGTATACTTATATTATCTCCACTTAGAAATCTCAGCAATTGATTTTGAGAAGAGAGGAGTCCCCATTTATAGAGAATCTATTACCTAGACCATGGCTTTACTCAAAGATTGAATCCAATGGGAGATGGAAGAAGATGGGTTAAGGAGGATTTGGTGGAAAATCAAATCAACCCACTCCCCTCTTCATCATTTGGAGCTATGAGTTTGAGAAGAAGTAGCAAGCTAAACTAGCTAGCCTTTTTCATTTCACTGAGTTTGAGAGTTGAAGAGGTAAGCTAGGCCAATGGCCTATTCACGTGATATATGAGGTGAGACTCACAAAATGGGACAACCAAATTGGTTTCTCAGCATTTAGCAAAATGGGTATTCAAGACATCTATGTTTACTTCCTTTTGGACTTACAAGCTTACCTTTAATGACTTAATATTATTACCATATGATAAATTAGTTGTACATATACCCATAATCATACAATCCATGTACATTTGGGTTAGTCCCAATAATATTTTAATTGGACTAATTATAAAATAGTTGGATATTCTCAACCCATCATTTTCCATAAAATTTATCATCTCAAATATACCCAATTATCATACTTAATATCAATTATATTAAGTCCTCATTTATTTTCCCATTAAATCCCCCTTTGATTTAACTTCCCTAGTTATGCCACACAAGACATAATTATGTGAACTTAGTAATTAATAGTCCACAAGCATATAATAATATAATCTCACAAAATAATATTATTCTCAACTTACATCTTATAATATGGTCATGGAAGTGGTTGTAGACACTCGAAATTTTCTGTACTACTGTTACTAATATTAAAGGAGGAAAGATTCGCCTTTTAAGAGAGAACCCTGAAAGACAATCCAAATCCATATCGGACACTACCGGAAGTTCATCATTAACCCCAGATCGATAACTGGAGAATGTGATTTCAACCTCGGATTTAACCCAAGAGACCTGCAGATACAATCTGGAACACACATCGGAGAAGACCGATTAATCTCAGAGATAACCCCGAGGTATCCAGTCTCAGTCCCAACCATGGGAATAGCCACCAACCTTGGTGATAACCCCAAGGAATTGATTTGAGAGATAACCCGGAAATGCTTGTTTCAAATGCCATCGACTTCAATCTCTAAGACTCACAACGAGATACACTGTACCAACCCGACAATAACATCGAGAAGGCAGTACACCTCAAAGATGACAATGAGGACCTTCAACAAATCGTGATCCAATCTCGTGAAGTCGAGCAACGTCTGCTTATCGACCCAATCCGGCAGTAACACCGGTGAGGGGTAACATCGCCATCTCATCCAACACGATGCCATGTCTCGTCTCTACACAACAATGTCCCACAAGGCTAACCATTCCCAAGTGACTATTGTGCGGGGTAACGGATGAAAGTTGAAGCTTGAAGACCGGAGGGCATCGTCCCATCTTCAAAGACTTTGTACAAACTCTAATCCCATGCCATCGTACAACTCTCGACAATGGCAGTCCAAAATAGGTCTTGGATACCTCCAAACGGATGCCCGGATTGCACTTCTCAAAATCCGAGTGGACATTATAGTGCCTGAGTGCACGTACTTCGAGATGACCCGACTCGACACAATCGGGCCGACCCGACCCGCCTCTGGTACACCTGCGGTTGAGCCGCAGGTACACCTGCGGCACCTTTTGCCTATAAATAAGAGGCTTGGGGTACTGATTTTAAGAAAAAAAAGGCGGAAACCCCTCGCACAATTTGCTCAGACTCGCCATCTGAGTGTATTTTCAGACTTTCAAAAACACTGTGAGCTCATATATAGCCTCTTTGTACCCACAAAAGCCCAATGTTTACCCACTCTAAAGATATAGAATCCCTTTTTATCATCATTTGTAAGCCTTTTCACACACTTTAGAGTCTTTCTCTTCATCTTTGCACACATCCTTCTACACGTTGAGAGTCATGTTGCTTGTTTTTGCGGACTTGATGCGTGGTTTCATTCATTTGTATATATATATATATATATATATATATATATATATATATATATATATATATATATATATATATATATATATATATTGACTAACATTATCGAGTTATGCCTTGATTGAGCCTAGACTTGATGCGGGCGTTCTTGCTTTAATATATATATATATATATACTTATATATATCAATCGTGTGTCGGACTTTGTTCGATGAGCCTGAACTTGATGCAGTGCGTTTATTAGCTTTTATATATATATATATATATATATATATATATATATACTTATATATATCAAGCTGTATATCGGACTTTGTTCGATGAGCCTAGAACTTGATGCAGTGCGTTTACTCTCTTTTTATATATATATACTTATATATATGAGCGTGGGTCGAACTATGTTCGATGAGCACTGATTTTACATCCTATATGCGTTTATTTTATATATATATATATATATATATATATATATATATATTTTGTCTCGCTCGGAGTTCCTTCTGGCGGTTGATCGCTTCTGACTTTCTTTACATTTTCGTTCTGCTGGAGTTTACTTCGTGGCGATTGACCGCATTTACAACTTTATTTACATTCTATCCCGCCTGGAGTTTCCTTCGTGGCGGTTGACCGTATCTACAGCTTTATTTATATTTCTGATCCCCCATGGAGGTGCTTCATGGTTAGTGATCCTGTCTGTATATATATATTTACCGCTTTTATATATATACTTGCTTATTGCTTTTATACAAATTATAATATTCTGTGCGCCAAGGAATCATGTGATCACAGATTCATCTCATTGGATCTAGATTCGGTTCCCGTGATGGACATTTTCATCTGTAAGCAGCTTGTAAATTATTCTGCGATGTCTGTATTTCCTCAGATGGTTTCTATACCCACGAGGAAGTCGGCATTATTTTGGATGTATTATTTTTCATACGGATGCCTCGTGATTCGTCAAATAAAATCAATCCAAATTACTCACTTAATAAAATGGAGGTGTAAAAGGTCTCAATTCCTATTGAGCATCGGGGTTTAAAAACCTCTTTTATAAAACATCATTGCCATATATTGCTAAAAAGCTGAATTTTACATAAATTCAAACCCTGCGTATATAGGTTGAACGAGGCCTCGCACAACTTTCATATAAACACATTGACCACACACACACACACACACACACACTCATATAATAGTTTCTTGAAAAGAGGCGGTCACCGTGGTAACACGGATGTCTGGGGTGCTTAACACCTTTCCCCGCATAACCAAGTCCCTGGACCCTAAGCGAATCTCGGTTTGTGGGCAGTATATCGGTGTCACATCTTTGGGTCAATGTGCAAACCTTTTTTCTCGGTTGTGTTGGTACAACCATTTAAAAACCAACTTGCGACTCTTAACGGTCCCATAAATTCGACATTATACATGTCGGACCTTTTCACTTATTTTTTCAAACAAATCTCACCTAAAATGAGAACACCAAAGAACAAGTAGCGGAAAGGGACACCCAAAAATCCCGCGTTGACGGTGGTGACTCTCTTTGGGGAATCCGAAGAAGAGGACTTAAGCCGCTACTACAATCTTTTCAAAACTGATTATATGCTTGTGTGTGGATGTTGCATTTACATTGGATGAATGTGTACGAATGCATGTCTTGTTTGAGCTTAGTGCTTCGCATCATATCTGCGTGTGATGTTAGTGCTTCGCACTATAAACTGCTTATGATATTAGTGCTTCGCACATGTCATCATTTCATACGGTGAGACACGATGTATGTGAATGTATGTTGTGTGGTCCCTCCACCAGGCGGCTACCCCGTCGGTGTTTGATTATTGGACTCGTGAGAAGACTAATTCTCCGAGGCTCGGGAAAGGCACCACCCAAATTCGCTCCAATTGAATGACCGAATTAACTTCCCGTCTAGTAGATTGCGATGATTTGGGAACCTTCATGCCAAAAAGCCGCGAGAGTAACCTAAGATAGGTCAGCCTCTGATAAACCCAAAACGAAGGAAAGTCTCTTCATGCTCTCATTTCAATTACTTGTAAACACAATTACTTGTAATTTCATTCCATATCTATCTCCATGTAATGAGAAATATGAAGCAATATGTCCACATACATGCTACAAACAGCTGACACCCGTTTTGCAGGATAAAATTCCTAAAATGGAAACATCATATAACATGTCATTATACACCTTCCCTAAGGACTAAACTATGCCAGTCTTTCGCAGGGAATCAATCGGACCTACTACCCGGTCAAAGTCCAAAAAGGCAACAGCCTCACAAATAATCATGTCGTAAATCGACGCGCATGAACTTAATCTAGTTTCTTGCAAATAATTGGGTTAAGCAAGCAGATTCTGATTTGGTCATTTCTATTAAAAGAATTACACCCGATCTACGAGGTCGGGAAAATACCAGACATCTGAGCCCTCCACACAAGGAGGAATTCGGTCATTACCATACCAAAGCCACGATTGGATATGACCAACAAAAGCGGAGGATCTTGCCCATTCCCTTTGGAGATCCGAGATAATGGTGACATCAAAAAGAAAGTCCTCCAAATGGAAGAGACCCTTCACCTTTATCAAAGGAATTGGAAACACAGAGTGTTTCATATCTTCGATCTATGTATTTTTCCGGTGTTCACTATCCAGAAAAATTTAAAACTCGACTTTTGAAAAATATGACGGGTTAGGGGTCCTTATACACATTTAAAAGTCTTTATTAGAGAACTGGGATTCTATGCAGAGGATGAAAAACTCAGAATGCAATTGTTCCAAAACAGTCTAACTGGAGAAGCCCGTTCATGGTACACAGATTAGATAACTCCAAAATCCATAGTTGGGAAGAGCTAGCACATGCCTTCCTCACTCAATACAGTTTTCAAACTCAAATGGCTCCTGATCGGTATCAGATTACCAAGATCAAGAAATAGTCTGACGAGTCTTTCGGATAATACGCTAAAGGTGAAGATGCGAAAGGTGCCAAGTTAGTCTGCCATGTCGAGAATCGAAATGGTCATGACATTCATAGACATACAAGAAGCTCCCTTCTATGAAAGAGTTTTAGCCGGCATCGGCAAACCATTTTCTGAAATGGTTAAACATGGGGAGATGGCTGAAATGGGGTTGAAGTCAGGAAAGATTCAAGACCTAGCCTCACTCAAAGTCATTATTCGATCGATCACATCCAATCTGAAAATTATGGGAACAACCTTGAGAATCCATAAAAAGAAAGAGGAAGATGTTTCCCTGATACTACAGGGACAAAAAGGCAATCAAAGTATGCCCATTCAAAGGAGAAACTACACTCCCTTTCCAGCACAGTCTGCAAACCCTCCAGTACCAAAAGGTGGAGAAGTCAAACGCCATCGAGTGTTTACACCCTTAGCGAATACCCTCAAGAACATTCTTAATCTTCTGACAACACAGAAGAAAATTACGCATCTTCTTCCACCAGCCAGCCCTAATGGACGGGGTTTCAATGCTGCTAGGAAATGTGCTTATCATGCCGGGGCACCTGGACATGATACTCAGGATTGTTGGGCCTTGAAACACATGATTCAGGACCTAATAGATAATGGAGAGATCGTAGTCACCAAAGCCGATCAGCCTCACATACAAGACAACCCTCTTCCTCAACACAAAGAAGAAGAGGTCAACATGATTAATTGGAGCAGTGGACAGAGTTCCAACTTCAGCTGTGATTCCCCCCAGACCATCAAAGACGGTGATGATAGATGGGATTATGCTAAGTTCCAGTTCATAATTGAACAAAAAATGAAAGCTCTCTGCAAACAAATTGAGCAATTGGCAGAACTGGTGACTTATCAGCATCAAGTGACTCGGCAATTAATCAGCCAGAAGCATGCCAGTCTCCTACCAATCGTCATGAATATTCCCTAGTCCATTTCAAAAAATGAAATGCTGGAAGACAAAGTGACGAAGAGAGCAAATGCCAAAGTCTGGTCGGATTTCGCCAACAAACGGAATTCACCTATTTAGGCCAACCCATGGAGGAAATCCTTCACATGTTAATCAATGAAGGAAGGATCGGTTCCTTCTACCTCCAATCAACCCCGTGCGGGATGATATAACTCGATGGAGTATGTCAATACCACTCCGATCTCATCATCGCACACAAGACAGAAGAATGTTGGGCATTCCGCCACCTTATTCAAAATCTAATCGGCGGTGGTATCAAGGCTGATGAGATAACGACACCGAGTTACGTGCGCAAGTGAGAATGCAGCCCTACTAAGTGGAAAAGTGTGGTAGCGATTATATCTCTGAAGTTGAAGGATTAATCTTTATTCTCACAACACCGATAATTCAAACTCAAAGGAGGAAACAATCCTTTGAAAGTGGCCGCTCGAGAGCAATCAACTTGCCATGCAGAGCACAATATCCTATTGTTAGCTTGAGCAAGGTTCCGTGGAATTATGGAGAAGGTGAAGGATCCACTGATGAGTGAGTTTTATACCCATGAATTGGATACATTCGGGCTTAATTTATTGTTGTTCTTAAGTCTTTTAGGATGTTTTTATGTGTTTGTGTCTATTCATGCATGTTTTATGTTATTTTATAGGAATTGGGACAAAAGTTACATGGATCGATGTTTGGGGTGGCTAGATTCGCGTTTTCGGCTTGCCATTTACACAGCAGTCACTTCAGAGCCAATTTGACTATAGCTCCTGACATTATTTCGAAAACCTCAAAGAATGAAAGTTGTAGATCTACTTCTCCTCTTTCCGGATCATCTTGAATCATCGAAATCGGAGTTCGGACGAAGAAGTTATGGCCATTTTCCCAAAGGACGTCGGAGTAGAAAATGTCAGAATATGTGGTAGTGCCGGGGCGCCCATTTTTGGCCTATGCCAGCCAGTAGCCGGGCGCTGGAAGCAGACAGAGTTTTAGCGCCGTGCCAATATTTGAAGCAGCTGGGGAAGGTCTTGGTGATGGCACTGGGCAGCGTTTGGGGTAATTTTAACACCTTTTGACTCAAATTGGATTGGGTTTGTTCTAAACTAAAAATTGGACTTGTAACCTATAAATACATGATGTAAGGCATAAAATAAAGGGAGATTACATAGCTTAGCTTGGAGATTACATAGCTTAGCCTAGATTAAACACTCCTTTAGATTAGAAAATAACCCTAGTTCTTATTAGTTTTGGAGATTGAAGCAACTTGGAGACCATTGAAGATCAAGAGCAAGAGCAAGAGGGGAGCATCAGATTTGCTGACAACAGATTCTATTCTCTTCTCTCATCTTACTTTTATCTTTTGATGTCTATTCAGTTGTGGATTCTTGGTTTTAATTCATTAATTATGAACTAACTATTTTTGAGATTTCAATTGAACTTTTTATGGCTATGAATTAGTTATTCATTATATTCTAATTATTTATGTTAAAATGAGTTGTTTATCTTGCCTTATGCTTATTGATTAATTATCTGATCAGTAATTACTTTGTTACTCTAGAAGGAATTGGAAGAGGAATTCTAGGGTTAGAACTGGGCATGATATCATGTGACTTAGTTATTTGCATGATGAATAATTAGGTTTGTGAATTGAATGGAAAATATCGTTACATGCATGTAACACATAAGGAATTGGGATTGGAAAGAGTTTAATTCAATTGTTTTGCATAGGAATATAAGAAGATAATCTGGATTAAATAGAAGGCAATTGATCACTTGGAAAAGGACTTTTGGCATTTGAGAATTCACATTAACAATTCGAAGAGGCATAATAATTGGGATAATTGGATAATTGATTTATAGTTCATAATTGGGGATATTGAAGTCTTAATCTTTATTTATTTGAATTCATTCGTTAAAATCTTAGTTTTAATTAGTTAATTTAGTTTTCTTAATTAGAAAAACACGATTTGAGATTGTTTAAATAAAATTAGTTTGGTTAAGAATTAGTACTTGGTGATTTTTATTAAATAATTCCTCGTGGGAACGATACTCTACTTTCACTTTATTACTTGTTGATAGTGTATACTTGCTTGCGTATTCATTGATTCATGAAATCGATCAATAAGTTTTTGGGCGCAGAATTCTTTGGGAATTAATTTAATAATTATTTACCAATATTAATTTCAATCAAATTAGTCTTAATTTAAACATTTTTATTTTTATTTTAATTCTCTTTCTATATTTCTCTCTTTTCAGGTACCATGGATGACTTTGTGTATCAATGGCCATACACGAACATGACTCAACCAAGGGAGCGGAGATTGAAAGACTCGAGAAACTTTCGCATTGTCGCAACACAGATTGAGACACTTTCGAGGATGTTTGAAGCTTTTGAAGCTCAGCGTCGTCAAAGTATGGTGGTTACTTGTGATTATTGTCTTTGAAAATCATATGAGTCATCAATGCACCATCGAGTTTAAGATAAAGTATAGTGGTGATTACCCCAATAATTATGTTTATCCCAACAACTATCATCGAGGATTGGGGTATCACCCAGATTTTCATGGAGTAACAATCAAGATCAATTTTATGCTCCAAGTCCAACATACCCACGGATTTCTTGTGTCCACCTCCACTACATGGGGAAGAACATTCAAATTGGGAGGAAGCCTTGGAAAAATTTATTAAAGCTTCGAAAAAAGGAATGAAGAAGAAGACAAGAAAATGAATCAAGTAGAAATTTGAATTTGCAAAGCCGGGCGTTAATCAAGAATTTGGAAAATCAAGTGGAGCAGAGATAGCACATGTCGTTGAACAACCAATCCTCAATACACTGGCCCTATGACATGGATTCCGAGGCAGATGGTGAGCCCGAGCCAAATCTACAATTGGATGAGCCACGAGATGAAAAAGAGGAGACAAGTGGGGATAATGACAACAAGGTCGGTGAAGAACTAATTGTGAGACCCAATGATGATGAGCCAATGTTATTTATGCCTCAAGTGCCTTCTCCTCCACGATTCAAGAGTCCCGGTTAGATTTGCAAAACCTTGTCCGATTGGTAGTCATGTAAATCGGCAATACTCTCTGTGATGTAAAAAAGCAAGTACACCTTGAAACCATGGTGCGATGAGCTAGAGAAGATAGAAGAAGAAATTGTTGTGTCGACAAGCCTCTATGCGAGAATATATTCGCAGACATTAATGGAGAAACCACCTAGATTTGGGACGTTCTTGAATGTGATATTATCTCAAGAAAGCATTCTAGGTGACTTTAATACAATGGCTATTACAAATGGGAACCTACCAAAAGCTATATTATTTCCGATGGATGGAGGGTTCCTCAACTTTCGTGGGGAATTGGATAGAGAATTGAAGAAGTCGGTGAGACTATAAAACAAGCGCTTATTGGGGAGGCAACCCAAGTTTAATTTTAATTTTTAATTTTATTAAGTTTTATATTAGTAGTTTGGAATTTGCATTTATTTAGGATTTAATAAAATTGCTTCTATCATGGTTTTACAGTTATTCAAGTCAAATTCAAGTGTGGTGCCCAATTTGTTCCATGTGCTTAGCTTTATTCTCCAAACTTAGCGGACAAGGAGGAAGATGGCTATATTTTCAGGGAAGTCCTCTGCTTTAATTTTTTCTATTGTAGCCATTGAGGACAATGTCTAGTTTAAGTTTGGGGGCATTTTAGTGTCGTATTGCATATAGTTAGTTATTTACATTGTAGTTCGTTATGTTTTCGGGTTATTTACATTTAGTTTTTGCATTCGCTTTTTTTTTTGTTTAAAAAAAAAATTTAAAAATCTCAAAATAGTAGTTAGTTTACTATGTTTGTTGCGCTTAGTTTATATTTGCATGATTTCAATTTGTTAGATAGTAAAAGTCTATTTTGGCCAATGATGAGGCTGGAGTTAAGTAGATAAGTATAGTATTGAATATTAGGGCTTTGATGTGATTTCTTGTTATGAATTGAATCTTTTCCTGTTTGAAAGCTGGTATAATCAAGGTTAAGACGTTAATAATGACTATGTTAAGCGATTAAGTTTAAATTGATACATAATGGATTTTTAAGGATAATACTAGTTTGAAAGAATGAAAGACATGAATAAGCGAAGATGGCTAAATTTTGATAAAAACTTAAGTTTGGGGGAAATTTTGGGGTATATAAGCTAAAAAAAAAAAAAAAACATGTTGAGTCTTGTGGTGGGTTGAGGAGAAACACTCCCCATAAACACAAGCGTGAGATGGAGCGTAAAATGCACTCACCAACCATCTATATAAAAAAAGAAAAGAAAATTTTTTTTTACTGGTGGCTAGTTTTGTTTTGAGGTCTTTGTTACTTGAGTAGAAATGCATAGAAGGGGTATCTTAAAACCTAAGCGCCCTAAGGTCTTATATGGTGCAGGAGTCGTTGGTGAAAGATCGCTAAGGGGTGACACTGTTAGCCTAATGGAATGAGACATTGCACAGTTATGGTTAAAAAAAAACAATAAAACGGGAAAAGAGCAAAAAGCCCCCGTAATGAAAAGTAAAGCATAAGTATCCCAGATTGGACTCTTGAACTTGGTGGATGTTTGACTTTAGTTGGATATAGCTTGTTCGTGAATTTTGTGAATTTACACTGTATGATGCCTTCAAAGATATCTATTATGTCTTAAATTTGATTTTATATCAGTTAACATTGTTGTGGAGCACACACGCACTATATCAGTGATAACAGTCTAAGATTTGATGATTGATTGGGAAATTACTGATTTGTCTTAATATGATGTATTATCATGTTTACTTGATTTCTCTAAGGCCGGTTGAATAGACTTGTTTCTGTCATTACTGTTGGATTCGTAGGCATATAGATTAGTTTCATTACATTACATTGCATTGCATAACATTTTTGTGTTTTTGCTTGAGGACAAGCAAAGATTTAAGTTTGAGGGTATTTGATGAGTGAGTTTTATACCCATGAATTGGATACATTCGGGCTTAATTTATTGTTGTTCTTAAGTCTTTTAGGATGCTTTTATGTGTTTGTGTCTATTCATGCATGTTTTATGTTATTTTATAGGAATTGGGACAAAAGTTACATGGATCGATGTTTGGGGTGGCTAGATTCGCGTTTTCGGCTTGCCATTTACACAGCAGTCACTTTAGAGCCAATTTGACTATAGCTCCTGACATTATTTCGAAAACCTCAAAGAATGAAAGTTGTAGATCTACTTCTCCTCTTTCCGGATCATCTTGAATCATCGAAATCGGAGTTCGGACGAAGAAGTTATGGCCATTTTCCAAAAGGACGTCGGAGCAGAAAATGTCAGAATATGTGGTAGCGCCGGGGCGCCCATTTTTAACCTATGCTTGCCAGCGTGGCAAGGGTCGGGGAGAAAGAGTTTGATTTGTGCCCTTGTATACCGAGGCTGAGGGAAGGTCTTAGTGATGGCACTGGACGCGTTTTGGGCAAATTTTAACACCTTTTTGACTCCAAATTGGATTGGGTTTGTTCCTAAACTAAAAATTGGACTTGTAACCTATAAATACATGATGTAAGGCATAAAATAAAGGGAGATTACATAGCTTAGCTTGGAGATTACATAGCTTAGCCTAGATTAAACACTCCTTTAGATTAGAAAATAACCCTAGTTCTTATTAGTTTTGGAGATTGAAGCAACTTGGAGACCATTGAAGATCAAGAGCAAGAGCAAAGAGGGAGCATCAGTTCTTGACAACATATTCTATTCTCTTCTCTCATCTTACTTTTATCTTTTGATGTCTATTCAGTTGTGGATTCTTGGTTTTAATTCATTAATTATGAACTAACTATTTTTGAGATTTCAATTGAACTTTTTTATGGCTATGAATTAGTTATTCATTATATTCTAATTATTTATGTTAAAGTGAGTTGTTTATCTTGCCTTATGCTTATTGATTAATTATCGATCGATAATTACTTTGTTACTCTAGAAGGAATTGGAAGAGGAATTCTAGGGTTAGAAATGGGCATGATATCATGTGACTTAGTTATTTGCATGATGAATAATTAGGTTTGTGAATTGAATGGAAATATACATCATTTGCATGTAACACATAAGGAATTAGGATTGGAAAGAGTTTAATTCAATTGTTTTGCATAGGAATATAGCAAGATTAATCTGGATTAAATAGAAGGCAATTGATCACTTGGAAAAGGACTTTTGGCATTTGAGAATTCTGTTAACAATTCAAGAGGCATAATAATTGGGATAATTGGATAATTGATTTATAGTTCATAATTGGGGATATTGAAGTCTTAATCTTTATTTATTTGAATTCATTCGTTAAAATCTTAGTTTTAATTAGTTAATTTAGTTTTCTTAATTAGAAAAAACACGATTTGAGATTGTTTAAATAAAATTAGTTTGGTTAAGAATTAGTACTTGGTGATTTTTATTAAATAATTCCTCGTGGGAACGATACTCTACTTTCACTTTATTACTTGTTGACCGTGTATACTTGCACGTATTCATTGATTGCGAAATCGATCAACATCCACCTCACATACCACTGCTGCAGTGTCGAAGGAAAATCCACTGTATCTTCCCCATCGGGTGATGAACCCCACCACCAAATCAAAGGGGAAAATACCCATGGAGAATATTAAAAAATTCCTCCACACTGTGGGTCATAACGAAGCCTCGGTGGTTTTAAGCTTGAAGGAAGCTCCACCATAAATATCAATTTTGGACTTGGTCTTAACTTTCGAGAATCACCGGAAGGTCTTGTTAAAGGTTTTGGAAGAAGCCTATCTTCCGACATCAGTGGATACAGAAAAATTTCAACACATGGTTGATCACATTTTCAACACTAATGTGATATCCTTCATCGATGATGACATACTGCTTAGAAGGGATCTGGTCATTGCAAACCGTTGCACATTGCGGTCTTGTCTTCCGGATATATGGTGGCTGGAGTCTTAATAGATGGAGGTTCCTCTCTAAATATCTGCCCATATGCCACCTTGGTGAAGATGAATATCAATCTCAACCGAATTCGGAGTAGCCATACTATCATCAAAGCTTTTGATGGAGCCCGCCGTAACTCGGTTGGAGTAATTGAGCTGCCAATCGAAATTGGCCCTCATACATTCTGCGTATCCTTCCATGTGCTCAAGATAGATTCGGGATACAACCTGCTCTTGGGACGACCATGGATCCACATGGCAGGGGCAGTCCCCTCCACCCTTCACCAATAATTGAAGTACATTATCAACAATAGCCTGGTCACGGTCAACGCTAAACCAGATATTCCTCAGCATGGGGATATACCGTTCATCAATGCCAATGCAGACGTAGAACCAGTCACTTTTCATGCTTTGGAAATAAGCAACACCCAATACCACGCTATTAGAGCACCACTGCCCGAACCCCACATTTCTGCTGAGATGATGTCAGCCACTCAAGAAATGATGTCGTTGGGTCATAAGCCAGGACAAGGGTTGGGTAAAGATGGCCAGGGTATCCAGTACCCCATTCGATTAACCAATCAAGTTGGAATAGCTGGACTAGGCTATTCTGCCAGCTCTAGTCACAAGAATCCTCATAAGCATCAGCAGATTCCTTTAGCTTCAACCATGTGGCGTTTGGCTTCGCCTTCAAACTTCGAGTCCACACAACCTCCGAACGCGTGCCAACCCAATGTTATGGCCATGTTATTTCCTGTTTAAACCGGTGGAGGAAAAGAAAATCGTTATTCGAGATCCGCAATCGAAGAAGAGGAGAGGAGAATCAAGGAAAATGTTGTCCGAATATTGTTGTCGGGCATGCGCATCATCGTCCATGATGAACATACCAAAAGATACACCCCAGACGATGATTGCCTCGACGTAATGGCCATCATTCGGGACAAGGAGGATGATGACAATCCCTCCATCATCTGGTCCACCCGGACTTTACCCTTACCAATTGGAACAACATTCCTTGCTTTGGTCGACATAGGGTAAAAGCGTAAATTTTTTTCGCCTGTAGATATAATAACTGCTTACTTTTCTGTACAGTATTAGCAATTTATTTTGCCAGTATATGCTAACATTATGTATGATCAACATATTTTATATATGCTAAGTGAAAGCATATTTTGTTTTAGGACTCTAAATTTAGATGTGCCTGTATTTGCGGATACGATGCCTCTCCTACGCAAGGATTGTACCTTTGATGTAGAGATGAATTCAGCCTTGATGGATCTCCAGGATTACATTGAGGTGCCTCCAGAAATTCAAGAATGGGTCAAAGATAAACCCATACCCAACCTTGATTAAACCACTTCTTTCAATCTCGGAACCTTAGAAAGCCCTAAGTTAATCCAGATTGGTTCAGACCTTACCCCAAACCAACAGAATGACATGGTTACGCTATTAACCCAATTCCAGGATGTGTTTGCATGGTCTCATAAGGACATGGTGGGTTTATCCACTGACATTGTCCTTCATCGCCTTCCCATTAAAGAGGAATTTAAGCCAATCAAGCAAAAGCTCAGGCGATTGAAACCTGAGTGGAGTTTAAAGGTGAAAGAAGAAATTATGAAACAATTTCAAGCTGGCATCATCATGGTGTCTACATATCCTGAGTGGATATCCAACATGGACCCGTGCCCAAAACTGGAGGGAAGGTGTGCATGTGCGTGGATTACCGGGACTTGAACAAAGCTTGCTTAAAAGATAGCTTTCCTGTGCCATTTATCCACATTCTCATTGACAATACTGCGCAATACGACATGTACTCCTTTGCTAATTGCTTTGCGGGGTACCATCAGATCATGGTTGCCGAGGAAGATCGTGAGAAGACTGCTTTCATCACTCCTTGGGGAACTTTTTGCTATAGACGGTTGTCATTCGGCCTCATCAATGCCGGAGCTACCTATCAACGAAGCTATGATGGCTTTTTTTTCCATGACTTAATGCATAAAGAAATTGAGATCTCGTGGATGACATCATTGTCAAGTCCGGGAAGGAGGATGACCATCTAGACCATCTCAGAAAGTTGTTCAACAGGTTGCATAAGTACAACTTGAAGTTGAATCCAGCTAAGTGCGAAAGGCCTGAAGTCAGGCAAGTTGCTAAGATTTCTAGTCGACCACAAAGGATTGAAATTTGGATCCTACCAAAATCCAAGCCATCACGAAATGCCCATTCCTCGATGACAGAGAAGGAAATATGAGGATTTTTGGGAAGGATCAACTTCATCGGAGGTTTATCTCCCAACTCACAGCAACCTGTGAGCCAATCTTCAAGTTATTAAGGAAGAACTCCTCCATGAAATGGAATAATGAGTGCCAGAATGCCTTCCTTACAATCAAGAAACAGCTAGTCAAAGCTCCTATCTTGGTACCACCTAGGGATGATGTTCCCCTGTTCATGTACCTGTCCATAAGTGACAATGCCATGGGTCAGATATCTTTGAGACGAAAAACGGCGATAGAGGCCAAGAACGAGCTATCTATTACCTCAGCAAAAGGTTCAGAAGCAGTGAACACAAGTACACTCTGATCGAGAAGACGTGTTGTGCTTTAGCATGGGCTTCCATGAGGTTACAACATTACCTCCATGGTCACACAACCCATCTCATATCCCGCGTGGATCCTCTCAAGTACGTGTTCAACAAACCCATGTTGAATTGTCAGCTGTCCAGATGGCAGTTGATCCTACAATAATTTGACATTGTATATGTGACTCAAAAGTCCATCAAAGGTCAAGGAATCGTAGGTCAACTGGCCGCCGCACCTTCAGGGGATTTCAAACCCTTGGAAACATATTTCCCGATGAAGGAGTAATAGCGAAGGCAAAGAACACCATCGACGATACACGCCAATCATGGAAGATGTATTTTGATGGAGCTATTAACATGGAAGTTTCTGGAGCTGGAGCAATTCTAGTATCAGATACGGGGGAGCAGTATCCCATTGTCGTCAAATTACAGTTTGTCAGCACCAATAATACGGCTGAGTATGAAGGCTGTCTCATGGGGCTAAAACTTGCCCGTTCAATGGGCATCAAGCGGTTAACTGTCCTTGGAGATTCGGAGTTGGTAATCAGACAATCCACCAGAGTCTATCAAACCAAGGAACTACATTTGCTGCCTTACCATTGACAGGTTTTGGAGATGGCTTTGGAGTTCGAAGAAATCTCCTTTCTACACATTCCTCGTAATAGGAATGATTTCGCCGACGCATTAGCAACGTTGGCCTCCTTGATTCACATATCAGACAAGGAACACTTGCCAAGCGTCACAATTTCCCTGCACAATGCCCCAACCTATGGGAATTACGTTGGAGAAGTATCGGATGAGCTACCTCCCATCCAACCTCCTTGGTATCAGCATATCAAGGAATATCTGTGAGATGGATCTACACCCTCTGAGGCGAGCCTGACTGAGAAAAGGCGGATCCATCGACTTGCTATGAAGTTCTACCTGAGTGGAGATGCGTTCTATAAAAGAGATGCAAGACTAGGTCTCCTCAGGTGTCTAGACAAAGATCAAGCCCAAAGGCTTATGGATGAAATCCATGGCAGAGTCTGTGGCCCCCTCCTTGTCAAAAAAGTCCTCAAGACGAGACATTACTGGCTGTCTCTCAAAGCTGATTGCAACGACCACGTCAGAAGATGATATCAGTGCCAGATTAATGGGAATGCTATACACGCCCCTCCACGGGAGCTCCACAATATGAGTTCGCCTTGGCCCTTCTCAATGTGGGGAATGGACGTTATTGGGCCCATTGAGCCTAAAGCCAGTAATGGTCACCGATTTATCTTCACCATGATCGACTACTTCACCAAGTGGGTAGAAGCAGCCTCCTTCCCCAGGGTCACTAAAGAAGTCATCATTGCTTTCATTAGAAACAATGTCGTTTATCGATATGGACAACCAGAGGTGATTGTGTCAGATAATGCCAAAAACTTCAACAACAAAATGATGGAGGAGTTATGCAGTAAATTCCACATCAAACATCTTAACTCTGTCATTTATCGTCCGAAGATGAACGGTGCTGTTGAAGAGGCTAACAAAAATATCAAGAAGATTATGCAAAAGATGTCAGCCAACCACAAAGATTGGCCTAACCTGTTGCCTCTTACTATGTTAGCCTACAGAACCACAATGCGTACTTCAACTGGGGCAACCCCCTACGCTTTAACCTATGGGATGGAAGCAGTGCTCCCCATAGAAGTTGAGATGGAATCTCTCAAAGTGTTGATCGACGCTCAGCTGGATGAAAACCAATGGGTACAAGACAGGTATCACCAATTGTATTTGATAGACAAAAGGCGAACCGCGGCTATCTTCCATGGTCAGCTATATCAGCAAAGGATCGCCAATTCCTACAATAAAAAGAAGCTCTACGCAATTTAAACAACATGACTTGGTTCGAAGAAGATTCTTGACAATCAAGATCGAAGCCAAAGGAAAATTCGCTCCTAAGCGGGAAGGCCCGTTTATTGTCAAAGAAGTATTGACAGGAGGCGCTCTCGATTACAAGAAATGGACGGCGATGAATTTCCATAACTCATCAACTCGAGAATCGTGAAAGCGGTATTATGTCTGAAGTAACCAAAGAAACACCCCGGTGAATCATCATCAGTCACTAGTCATTCCGGTTCTTTAACCCTTTACCACCTACAACTTACACACTTTTCCCTCGTGGAAACATACTTTTCAAGCGGTGACTGGCTTTCTCCTTTAACGCTCATACAACTTAGGTCATCCCACATGGATTGAACCTCTTGCGTTCATGATTTGGCTACCCATACATGAGATCAAACTTCTCCCACTGCAGTTTATCCTCAACCTAGGATTTAACTTTCTCCTCCCCGTACTCTGACCTGCACATGGGATTAAGCTTTTCTTCTTGCCCTGAGGGGCGAACTACGTCGACCTAATCTCCTCTTTAATAGGAGTACGTAGGCAACCATGTTACATGGCCCGGTCGCAATAAAACAAAAACAACGAAAACATTTATGCTCTCTTCTCCTTACAAAAACAAAAACAACCAAAAACATTCCTACACCATATCAGCCATATACAGCGTTGAACCTCTTACATCAGGTTTGAACTACGCAGACCTGATCTCCTCTTCAATAGGAGTACGTAGGCAGCCATTCATGGTGCGGTCTCACCCCCTACCAAAACACAAACCATTGTTAGTGGGTATTGGGATTCTCTTTCAATCCACTACATTTCATTCGGCTTCAGACCAAAGGGATGGAATTACCTGAACTCCTCCCAAATAGGAGATTCGGCGACCATCTAAGCTGCGGTCATACCTCGAAGAGCAATACTAAACCATAAGAGGTGGAATTAACTAGGCTTCTCCTAAATAGAAGTACTGGCGACCATCTGTGGTGCGGTCAATCTCAGAGAGGAAAGCCACACTCTCCACATTTCCATTCAGAAACAAGTCCCAAGACACCAAAGATGGTAGGGATACACATAGATCAATGATCCATTCTGAACTATCCAGAGACAGCTCAATGTCCATCAACTAAGGAAGAATTCAGAATTCATCAAGATCACAAGCGCTGAAGCAGCATGCAAAATATCAAGCAAATAGCAAGGCATATCTAAAAGGGAAGTGATCCAAAAAAATATATTTCCCTATCATATATAATGCTGTTTGATATATATACAATGTGAAATATACATGACAAATAGGCTAAGTTAGTCTGTGCAGGTAAATACAAGCTCATCGACGAATCAGGGTACATGCGAGTTAGCAAGAACAACATGGCATCCTTCTTAGATGAAGGAGGTAAAGCTATAATCTCCTGGATAAGAATATCCACATGACCCAACAGATCTGTAGCCATATGCATGATGACCATATGCTCATCGATATAAGCGCTCATCTCTGCAATCATACCAGTGGTAAGGGACCTCGCTGCAGTACTATCTGTGATAGCCACATCCTGGGCAGATATAGCACTATCCCGCTCAACTATCACTGCGTCTCTGTCTGACCTGGCCTCATCCCGCTCAACAACAGCGGCATCTCTATGAATTAATGCTTCGTCTCTCTCTAATAGGGCGGCGTCCCTCACATCAAGAGCAGTCGACATCATAGATCGAATCTAGTCTCTCTCAAAGGTCATCAGATAAAGACTCTGCTCTAAATACTGTGCCAAGTGCTGGATCACAAAAGTACTGGTACTAGGAGTATTCGGAAGAAATGTTGGCAACCCAACATCGGTATCCTCCTCGATGTAGGTATCAATGTCCTCTATAGGCTCTACATCGTCTAACTCAATCTCCGATACTGCAAATACTGTTGCAGCCAATAACCTCCGTCTCCATCCATGCGGAGTACTCTGCGAAATAACCGGGAC
The DNA here is from genome assembly GCA_020205605.1 of Panax ginseng. NCBI lineage: Eukaryota > Viridiplantae > Streptophyta > Magnoliopsida > Apiales > Araliaceae > Panax > Panax ginseng. The sequence goes on along the minus strand of CM035136.1, from coordinate 81,506,184 downwards.
GACCGCCCCCTTGAAAGGATGAAAACCGGTACTCGGCTGAGAGGTATCGAGAAGCTGAGCGCTGACCTACCGCCCCCTCGAAAGGATGAAAATTCTGGAACTGGTCAAACTGCGACATCACGGCCAATGGATGATAAGTCGTCACACCCCTTAAGCCAGCCAAAGGGAGGAAATCCATGCCCGGAGCATGAGTAATGAAGCTGTATGGTGAGCAAAGCCCCGAGCACAGCAATATGCTAAATGGATCTCGAATATATGCAAAAAATGCGGACCAGGACTGAGCATCTACAGACTCCGATGGCTGAAAGGAATACGACATAGCCACCTCATGGGAGAAACAATACCCGTGCCGTCTAAAGGTACCAACTGGTCGCAAGTGTGACATAAACCAGACATACAGCATGACCGAACTCCCAGTAAACACACCTGATGGGTAAGTACGATAGTAGGACGCTGATCGCAAGGTCTGTGCCACTATCATAGGTACAATGGTACGACCCTCCCTGAGAGCTCTCACCGCCATGATAACGCCTATATCTATCTCATCCATATACCGCGACATGTACACGTATGACAGTACACATAGTATCAGTACATCAACTCTGGCCGAACGCCAATGATCCTCCAACACAGTGAAATCCCCTGAATGTCGTGAGTAGCTATCCTCCGCACCAAATTTGTCACACAAAAAATGCTGAGAGATCACATGGCCAGATGTCAGCTCATCCTGCACCACTCTATGCCTCAATCCAGTGAGAGTCATGAATCGTCTACTCATATCTCCCAATTCCATGTGTACACAAGGTCGGTCTAGGGGCAGCATCGTCAAACGGGCATACTCCTCCAGAGTAGGAGTCAACTCATGGGTGCCAAAGCGAAATACTTGCCTATCAGCTAGCCAATGCTCTAGCATCCCATCTACAAATCCTGCAGGAACCTGAAATGCCAAAAAGGTCATGGTATGCTGCAATAACAGATCTACAGTCACCCTATCTGTTGGTGACATGCTATCGTACCACGAGCGCATACCCAATACCACCACTGATGGTGGGGTATGATCTATACGGACATCTATGCGGGTCGTGTCATAAGACCATCCAGGGGTCAATACCGAGTATCTCTGGACATACATACATATGCATAACATGATACATGCATAACAGATAATGGATGGAAATATGATATAGGGAATGAAAAAATGGTGCATACATTCCTAAATATATCATCATCTAATACATCAGCTCTATACAGCTACAAGTACATGAAAATGGGGCACAAACGCCCTACTACTAACAGAGGCCTATCAAAAGATATAGAGAGAATGGGGAACAGCCATGCAATATCTAACAGAGGCCTATCAAAAGATATAGCGAGAATACACATCAGAAGAAGACAATGGTCTCGATGTCCACATCATTAATCCTGTCCACCTGATGTAACTCCTCCTGAGTCACTGGATCTCTATCAACAGGGATGTCAGGCCTATAAAGGGGAGGATCTGCGCCGACAAAACCAAATGGGTCGTTCGAGGCCAAAGACCGATTTGGAAGGAACAAATGTCTCCGCCTCTGCTGGATCTCTGCCCAAATGCAGAATAAATATTTGTGCTCGATCCAACTGCCGGGTCAAGCTATCAATCTCGGTCATATGGGTTGGAGCTCGAACACAAGTTACCCAATCTGTCATCATCAATGATCCAGGAACAATGTCCCCCATAAATTGTGTGGCACGGGACTGGGTACCAATAGTGCGAGGGAGCCACCAGCGCTGGAATATCTCCTGAGTACATGGACCCTCGGATAAATCAAAACCATTAACTCCCAACAATGAAATATCAATGGCGGGTGACTGTGATACAGGCCAATGATGCCTAATAGGAGGCAAGATCGGTATACGAATTTCCTGAATGGTGCTCCTGATAGCACGCTCTCCTAAATAGAGCTCCCAGCCTCCATCGGTGAAAAGAGGAAATCTCCGGGTGGAAATCAAATACTCTACTCCAGTAGGGTGTCCATTCTCAAAACCGATGATCAAATGATCCCCTGAATATGGAAGCCATGTGATGGCGTCAGCCGTCAGCAACTCCAGCTGCATACGACAATGAGTGAAGCCCTCAGATACAGGGACCTCTGGCAAAATAGAATGATGCCATCGTCGTCCTCGTGGATAGGTATCTAAGCCTAACACACTCACAGGACACAAACATTGAAGCCTCTCATAGGCCCAAAACTGCCAACATAATGGCAAAACATCTACTATCAGTAAACACTCTTAACTTGTGAAAGGAAAAGACAAGAGAAATACTCACCCGCAGAAACGGGTAAAATCCTAGCCAAGCCTCGGTCAAACCCTATGAGCGCAGACGCATGCCCCGGAGGAAATAGGCAAAGGTGTAAGAGCCCCAATCATACTCTCCTATACGGTCCACATCACGTGTGGCGCTGACCAGAGCGAAAGATACCATGGAAGAGTTATCTACTATGAAGCAGCCTCGAATGATTATCAGGAACAATCACCGCAGAACGCGATCCCTGATCCTGACATCATTAGGCATGGGCTCACTCAATAGCCCGCTCATAACATTTACGCTCAAAGGACCTGAACGGACAGTCCTACCTTTGAACGCACCCGCCGGAACTCCTAACAAGGACCGAACGGCAGTAGGGGTGATATTCACCATGCAAGGAACTGGCTCCCCTCCAAACTCCATACCTGTGATAAATCGCCAATCCATAGGCGTCATCATCACCTCGCAATCCAGCAGGTGGAGTGACTGAGTCTGATGAAACCATCGCTCAGACAATGCCCTGAGGTAACCCCAGGGACAACGACGGGGAAGGATGGAGAAAAATGCCCCAAATCCCCACTCATGCACTACTGCTCTATAATCAGGATGAAGCGCCTGGTACATGGAGTGGATGCTAAACCAATTCCCCCGAGGCTGTGTAAAACCTGGAACCTGCATGACGCACAGATCAACATCAGAACCCTTTTAATCCTCATCAATAGGAAATAAGGAAGATAAAGTCTAACGTCATACCTCGTTAGCATGCAAGTACATCAATGGGTGTCTACCCAAATCACCTAGCAACCCTGGGTTCACCACCTGGATGTTCGGAAGCTCCCTACGAGGGATATGTACAGCAGGAGCGAGATCCTCAATATCCACCTCCTCATCCTCAACGTCTGGAACCTCTACCTGGACGGGACGAATCATAGCCTCCACTAACCGAGCGAGGTCGTCTCGATGTAATCTGTGGACGAGGCACTTCAAAAGCCCTCCGCCATGCACGATGAAGCGGTCTTGTAAGAACTGCTCGGCTGATCCGGATCCATAATATCTGGACAACAAGTCTCCAAATCACCTCAGAAAGGGTGTGGTATTTCCTTACCTGGAGCTTTCTAAAATGCATTCTATGACTATATGCATGCATTTACTTTAACATATAATAGAGTTAGAATGCATGACTACCCAATGCCTATATTTGGAAAAATTTCGCCATAGTCGCCTTTAAAAATAGGACTATCCACATGCGCACAAGCATGTTTAGGTGGCCATTCAGTAGCACACCTGTCCCAAAGTCATATACCGAATATATGCATTAAAAATCAAAAAACATCATGCATAAGGCCAACCTCAATGCTAGGAGTATTTTTCCTTTCTACCTTTTGCTCATTGGACCCCAAATAGGACAAAAAATAGCGAGAAAAAGGTGCCAATTTGGTGTCTCGAAGTCAAATTTTTTCACATCATTATGTTCGAAAGATGGTTTAATACTAACATTTACTATGTTGAATATTTTTATCAAGTCATTTGTGCATACATAATCACTACTATGTGTTTAGATTCATTTAGTGCAATATCTCACAATCTAACTGGATGACTGGAAAAAATACACGCATCGTTACTGGGATAGTGTAGAAACGGTTATACGGTGATAGAATTTGCGTAAAGCGGCCGAACTCGAAGAATCGGAAGTGGCTCACAGTGTTTTCTATAGAGAAACAAATTAAAAGTGACTTGTGAAGGCGATCATTGGGATTTATCATCCACGCTGTCGCAGAGCTCCACTGCTTGCTACCGCAAAGGTGCACTGTGGCTCCTCGGAGTGGATGATTTTATTCCTCAGCTTCTGTTCCTTTCTATCTAGTATATGGACAAGAACTTCCTCGTACGATAATTCTTTCTCGACTTGGATTGGTTCATAGGAGATAACGTGCCTGTAGTCCGGTTTATACTGTCGCAATACTGACACATGAAACACGTTGTGAATGTACTCAAGTTCAGGAGGTAACGCTACCTCGTACGCCACTTCACCGACTCGCCTCAAAATCTCGAACGGTCCTATGAACCTAGGGCTCAACTTGCCCTTCTTCCCAAAACGAATCTTACCTTTCCAGGGAGATACTTTTAGAAATCTTTCTTCTTGCTGTAACAATCCAAAATTTTAAATTGTAATTTTAAATATTTATTGAATTATATAAATATTTAATGGATGTGTTTATATTGTTGAAGATATATTTAATTTGATTTGATTTGATTGGTTAATTATTTGTTAAGTAAATAATTAAGGAGTTAAGAAAATTAATTGTTATGAGATAATATACTAATTTAATTTAATAATTAAATTAGAGAGTTTATAATGATTAAATGAATTATTATATTTTAATGTGAATTTGTAATTAAAATGATGTGTTAGTTGATTAAATAAAATTATAATTATAAAGAAAATTATAATTATGTTGTATTAATTCATGTGCTAAAGTAATTTAATAAATTGTTATTAGAAATTAATTAAATTAATATTTAAAATTTAATTAAATAAAAGTGTGACAAATAACCTTACTATAAAGGAGTTATTAAAATAAATTAAAGGAGTTTAATTTGGTTTTTGCCAAACAAGGCTTAATGCATATTAAGACTTTAATCTAATTGTGTTTTACCAAACAAGGTATAAGGATTAATGGATTATTTTAATTATGTTTACCAAACAAGGTGTAAGATTTAATGGGTTATTTTAATTAGCTAGCCAAAAAAGCCTTATGGCTTTTGATTTTCAAAAAATTTTGATAACGATATCGCTTATACCTATATTTATATTATATAATTAATATATATTATTATCTATACGTTATATTTCTAGTACGTATGTTAGAATAGAGAAGAAAGACTCAGAAGAAGAAAAAAAAGAGAAGAAGAAAAAAAAATGAGAGAGAAGTTGAGAGAATTCTAGAGAGTTTTGAGAGAAGAACTGGGGAAAAGAAAGTTTGTTGATTAAAGGGAAGGTTGTCATCTTCTCAAACAAATGTATCATCTTAATTCTTTTATTTTTAAAGTTTTATTTTTTTCTCTTCTAAAAATTTTCTGTAAAATCTTTGTAAAGGATAAATTGTTTGTTGTATATGGATTTATATGATAAATTATTTGTTATAAAACTGTGTTCATAAGTTTATAGATGAATTAATTCATGTATGTATGTAATTTGTGAAGAAAACCATATTACAATGAGTTTATATGAATATATATGAATATGGCTTAGTTTAAAGTAAAATTAAGGTTTAATTAGTTGTTTAATATATATATATATATATATATATATATATATATATATATATATATTAACTATGATTTTGAAAGTAGATGAATAAACTAAAACAAAGTAGTTTGAATTAATTATTTTGGTTGAAAAACAAATCTACAGTGATGATTTTTACTAAAAATGTCAAAAAGTGAGTTTTTATAAAAAACAGTGAAATTGGATGTGTGAAATTGGATGTTTATGTTGTTTTATGGGTAGAATCATGTTAAGAGTCTTTGAATTATGTTTATATGAAGTCTCTGTATGAATTACATGTTAATTAGGTTGTTAGAAAGTAGCTTGTAGGCCAAATTGGCTTTTGTTCATGTTGTTGCCGAGGTTGGTCGCCGAGGTCTCAGAAGTTGACGCAGCAACGCCAGGCCAAAGAAATAATGTATCATCATGGTGTCGCTTAATCTTAGCACACCAATCATTAGCATCAATGTCTCACATCATCTGCAAGAAGAATACAATACCCATAGAACCATAAATAACAGTGTGTAAAATGGCATGAACATGAAGTTTGAGTAGAATGGTCGATAAAGTGTGATTTATTTACACAAAGTCTGAAAAAGTTGTTATGTGTTAATAGTAGGACTATTAAATTATGATTTCAGTATTTCTATACCAAGAATGAACATGTTATTAACGATTAACTAGTTTTATTACTAATGTAATTTGATTATGTGATTAAAAATCAAATCTTACATGATGAATGTACTTAGTTATATATATAATGTGGTAGTAGTGATTATAATTATGATGATGATATATATATATATAGGGTATTGTGATTCGAGTTGTTACGGTTTAGCCTACAAGCAAGGCAAGTTCTCTAAATCTATTGTTTCGTTGAGCAAAATATTGTTTCTAATTCGATTACATTACACAAGTTTCTAACTCTACACTTTTGTTGAACTAGTTGTTTATTATTGAGAAAGTTCTTGTATCTAGTTTGTTTGGGATGATACAAGTTTTATAATTCTAAACTTTCACTAAATTAGTGTTATTATTACGTTATGCAAGTTTATTTATCTTATTTCAATTACATTGAGCAAGTTATTCTTGTTTTTAACTTGTTTCGTTAAGTAAATTTATCGTTCAAATTACTATTTAGCATGCATGCTCAATGCTCAATTCTAAATAAGATCTTAAACTTAGCTTAACGTTATTCAAGCAAGGTAGGTTAGATTATTCAATATGTATGCTATTAGATTATTCCTAAAGCATGACCTTAATTTACAATGTCGATTTAGTTATGCTTATTCCATAACATAACGTTATTAATTTTATTCAACTAATCATTAGTTGATGTTCGTTGAATTCAAATTACCTTGAAATGTATCCAAACCAAACTTACTTTGGTGCGGACTTGTACTCTAAATACTGAGATGAACAACCCTAATATTAGGGGATAATTTACGCTTAGCGTTGAAATGTTTGTGCATAATACATTGTACGGAGGACTGATCTCCCTAAGTACGAGCAGTCCCTATAGTCTTATGACTGTTAAAGTTTAAGTTGAAAGATTACTTATAACTATGGACATAGTTTGTGGTCTTAGGACCCTCAGTTATATATTTCAGAATGTTGATAGAACATATTGTTCATTTCTATTGAGCCTCTTATTTGGCAGTTGTTGTAAAGATTTTTATTCATTGTTGTTTCAAGTGAGATTTGTTTGCTCATTCTTGCTTATATAACTATTACAGCTAAGGATGAGAAGGTGATGTACCTAGCACCAGTAAGGGAAAGGGAAAGATGAACAAGTATTGAAGACTTGTAACATGTTGATATTTTATTATCAGATTTTATTTTAATGATTGTAATGAACTTATTTAAATTCCGCATTTGAATAATTGTATTTAAAGGTTCGACAACCTGGGAGATTTTTTATTAATGTAATTCTTTAATGGGAAGGTTTTATTATTCAATTTTATTATGATTGGGTAGTTAGATATGAATGTTTTTATCAAGTTAACATCAAATCCAGTGGGAATGAAGTACCTGGATTTGGGGGTGTCACAAGTTGGTATCAAAGCCTTAGGTTATAAACCTTAGGTGGGGGGAAAAGCCTTATGAAGTAACCTTGGAAACGATAATGATGATAAACTCTTATTAAGTTTTAAGGAAGAAGTAATAAAACACTTATATGCTTATGTGATTACAACTTATGTGCTCGTGAGTGTCGAGTAGTAATAATTAATAATTAAAACTTCAAAATTTTGTTGTCAGGATGACTAATGTCGGAGAATCCAGTCAAGCTAGGGAGGAAGGACCTCAGATGCCTAGAGATGAGGAATCTCGTGAAATTCAGGTGGTTTGGGAACAACTACTTCCACGGGAGTCAGTCCCGTTGGTTACAGTGGTTGAAGATGGGGATGATGATGTAGAAACAGATGAGGAAGATCCCTTTGAGCTGCCGCAGGCAAATGAGGATGACGAGGGCAAGGACAAGGAGGAAGAGATTCCACTGACCTCGATTGCTGCTCGTATGTACGATGAAGTCTACGACCGCAAGATATAACTTTAGGATACCGTCGAGGAGTTGCAAGAGATAGTAGCTGAGCAACAGACCTCGATGGCACAGAAGGACGATGAGATCCGTGATCGAGATGAACGTTTGAACAATGTCGAAGAGAAGCTGGTTCACACGGAAGTAGTGAATGAACAACTGACCGAGGAGATCGCAGAACTGAAGAACAAACTGAAGGAAGAATCTACTAAGAGGGCAAGAGCCAAAGACGCATATGAGGAAGCTTTTCAACGAGCCGGGATAGCAGTGAAAGACGCACAAGCAAAGAGAATGAAGATGGAAGAGATGAATAGCGTATTCAACATCGTGATTAATTGAGCTCAAGATCGGGTCATGGGTTATCCGATTCAGTTCGAGACGCTACCATTATACATATTAGATCGCAGAACAATGTTCTGGATTATAGAGGAAGAACGTAGTAAGGTTAAGCAGTATCTTAGTAGAACATCGTAGTTGTTATGAGATTAATAAAATATTAAATAATTTATAAATCCCTAGTGACATTTAACCTATGGGATATGATGATGGTGTTGTCCTGAAACTTTAGTAGTTCAGGAAAGTAATGCAAGTAGCAGAGATGATATTATTATTATTATGTTTTCAAAAGATTATGAATGAATAAAAGTTATTATTTTATTTTATTCAGAGTGTTATGTGATATGTGATTATTCCTTTTATGGGGGCAAGTTAAGTAGAAATTACTTAAAAGAGTTGAGTAATAATCTAATGAGTGTATTTTTAACAGTAAATGCCTCCAAGACGTCAACCACCCCAACAGAGAACCACTGAAGGAACCAATAACGATAATGCTGAAGCTAACCCGTTCAACAACTAGTGACGTTACTAACAAGAGCATTGCGAGAATCAACCTCGTAATCAAGGTACAACGTTTAAGGATTTCAAGGCGGTTGGACACACGATTTCGTGGGTCCATGAATCCTTGGAGGGCATACATGGATCATGGAAATGGAAATAGAAGGTATTCGATGTTGCGAGAGTAGGGGAGGATCGAAGATCGCTTTTGCAACATTCATGTTGAAAGCACAGAGGCTAGTTATTGGTGGCAGGCCAATAAAACTCGAGGAGGTCAATGGATTATGACTTGGGATAGGTTTAAGGAGATATTCTTTGAGACCTATTTCCTAGAGAGTTCGAAGAGTCAGCTAGAAGTGCATTTTTTAGAATTGAAGTAGGGAACAATGACGGTGTCTGAGTATGCCGCAAGATTCAACGAGTTGGCAAGGTTTGCGCCATATCAAGTCAGCACAGACGAACGCATGGCGAAGAGGTTTGAACAGGGGCTGAAGGCTTGGTTGTATAGTAGGGTCTCCCCTGTTCCAGCTGAAGACGTTTACAGCGGTAATGGAGAAGGCAATTCTCGCTGAAGGTGGGGGCGAGGCTGTAACTAAGTTCAATCAAGAGTAGAAAAAGAAGAAGAATGAAGTGGAGATTAAGAATGGAGGAGGTACTAGTGGAAACGACAATAACAATCTAAAGAGGAAATGGACTGGAAATGTGAGTGCTGGAAGTCAGCAGGGTAACCAGCAAAATAAGAAGTTCGAAGCATGTGCTACATGCGGGAAGTTTCACAAGGGTGTGTGCTTAATGGGGAAACGAGTATGCTTCAACTGTGGCCAGGAGGGTCACACCGCCCCAAATTTCACTCAACCTAAGAAGAACGTTTGCTTCATGTGCAGGTCCAAGGATCACTTTACTCGTGAATGCCCTAAGAAGAAGGCTGGAGAGACAACAGGAAGCAATGAAGGTAGCAGTGGAGGTACATGGGCCATTGTTGGACCAACAACATCAAAAAACCCACTGTCAGGACCTTTAACATGACTGTGCAATCAAAAGATGTGGTGTCAGGTATTATCCCAATCAATGGTATTGATGCTTATGTATTATTTGATTCGGGTGCTACTTGCTCATTTATATATGATGAATTTGCTAAGAGGTTAGGATTGCGTAGTGAAGAATCGAATTTCCCTTTAAACATAGAAATTGCGAATAAGGAAGTAATTCATGTTAGGTTCGTATACAAGAACTGTAGGGTTAACATTAAGGGGAATGTTATGATGGTAGATTTAATTCCGATTAGACTTAGAGAGTTTGATGTTATTTTGGGAATGGATTTGTTGTTCAATTATGGAGCAATAATTGATTGCCAAAAGAAATGTGTAAACCTTATGACTCTGTCAAAGGTAGTATTCTATGGTAGCAAATCGCCTAGACAAATGAGATGTCTGACGATTATGCAGGCCAAGAAGTTGTTGAGTTAAGGCTGTGTGGGTTATTTAGCTTATATAGTCGATACTCAGAAGAAGGGTGTGAAACTGGAAGAGATACCAGTGGTTAGGGAATTTGAAGATGTGTTTCTAGAGGATTTGCCAGGACTTCCGCCTGACAGAGAGATTGAGTTCGTGATCGATTTAGCGCCAGGAACAACACCGATATCGAAGGCCCCATACAGAATGGCTCCGGTGGAGATGAAGGAACTGATGGTACAACTGCAGGAGCTATTAGACAAGAAGTATATTCAACCAAGTGTATCACCGCGAGGAGCACTAGTATTATTCGTGAAGAAGAAGGATGGGTCAATGCGTCTTTGTATTGATTATAGGGAATTAAACAAAGTCACTATTAAGAACAAATATTTGTTGCCAAGAATAGATGACTTGTTCGATCAATTGAAGGGTGCTAAATACTTTTCGTAAAAAGATTTATGAAGTGGGTATCACCAATTGAAGGTAGGGAAGGAGGATATACCTAGAACAACATTCAGAACTCGGTATGGGCATTACGAGTTTCTGGTGATGTCTTTTGGTTTGACCAATGCCCCTGCTATATTCATGGATTTGATGAATAGGGTGTTTAAACCATTCTTAGACAAGTTTATTGTGGTATTTATCGACGACATTCTGGTGTATTCCAAAACTCAAGTAGAACACGTGGAACATTTATGTTTGACATTAGAGACACTAAGAAAGGAAAAGTTGTACTCAAAATTCTCTAAGTGCGAATTTTGGCTGGATCGTGTACAATTTCTCAGGCACGTGATTGACAAAGATGGGATTTCAGTGGATCCATCAAAAGTTGAAGCTATAATCAATTGGGAACAACCAAGAACACCGTCGGAAGTGAGGAGTTTCTTGGGACTGGCCAGTTATTACACACGATTTATTCAAGAGTTTTCCAAGATAGCCACTCCGTTAACAAATTTGACAAGGAAGGCTGTTAAATTTGTTTCGATGGAGAAGTGTGAAGAAAGTTTTCAAGATTTGAAGAAGAAGTTAAGTATGGCACCTGTGTTGTCATTACCAAATAATACAGGAAACTTTATGGTGTATAGTGATGCCTCACATAAAGGGTTGGGTTGTGTTCTTATGCAGAACGACAAAGTTATTGCGTATGCATCAAGACAACTGAAGGATTATGAGAAAGGGTATTCGACTCATGATTTAGAGTTGGCTGAAATAGTATTTGCTCTGAAGATATGGAGACACTATCTCTATGGAGAGAAATATGAAATCTACACAGACCATAAAAGTCTGAAATATGTTTTCACTCAGAAGGACCTGAACATGCGTCAAAGAAGATGGATGGAATTGATAAAAGATTACAATTGTGAGATCTTTTATCATCCAGGCAAAGAAAATGTGGTTGCAGATCCTTTAAGCAGGAAAGGTCGGGAAAAGTTGATGCTGATAACCACTCAAGATGAGCTTATTTCAGCAATGACAAAGCTAGAGTTGGAAATAAAATTTCCAAATGAATTCGATGAACGACTATTCCAGATAGAAGTTGGTCCAACTTTAGTGGACAAGGTGAAGAATGCTCAACTACAGGATGAAGAATGCTAAAAAATAAAGGAAGGAGTGAACGAAGGTAAAGAGGTGAAATACAAGATCAATACTGAAGGATTACTGAGGTTCGAGGGAAGAATTTGGTTCCAGCAGTACCAGAAATTAAAGACAAAATCTTGACCGAAGCATAGAACACAAGATATTCGATTCATCCAGGAAGTACGAAGATGTATCAGGATTTACGATGACATTTTTGGTGGCCGAACATGAAAAGAGATGTTACAGAATGTGTTACAAAATGCTTGACATGTCAAAGAGTCAAGGCCGAGCATCAACGACCAAGCAGATTACTTCAACCGTTGGAAATACCAAAATGGAAGTGGGAACACATCACAATGGATATTGTGGTGGGTCTTCCAACTACTCAGAGAGGATACGATGCGATTTGGGTGATTGTGGATAGACTGACAAAATTAACACACTTTTTGCCAATAAAAATTAGGTTCAATCTTGATCAGTTGGCAAGGTTGTATGTTAAAGAGATCGTTTCGAGACATGGAGTGCCAGTGTCAATTGTGTCTGATAGAGATCCGTGATTCACGTCAACTTCTGGAAGAAATTACAAGAATGTATGGGAACACAATTACGAATGAGTACGGCTTATCATCCACAAACAGATGGCCAAAGCGAACGAACAATCCAGACATTGGAAGATATGCTGAGGGAATGCATCATGGATTTCAATGGGAGCTGGGAGGAACAATTACCGTTGGTGGAATTTACCTACAACAACAGTTACCACGTGAGCATCGGCATGCCACCTTACGAAGCATTATACGGCAGAAAGTGCAGAACTCCACTGTGCTGGGATGAAGTCGGTGAACGCCAACTATTAGGAACAGAACTGGTCCAACAAACTGCTGAGATTGTCAAACTCATCAGGACAAGATTAGTAGCAGCCCAAGACATACAGAAAAATTATGTTGATCAACACAGACAAGATCGTGCATTCGACGTAGAAAATTACATTTTCCTAAAAGTTTCTCCTTGGAAGGGGAAATTTCGTTTCAGTAAAATGGGAAAGCTAAGCCTGAGGTTTATTGGACCCTTCGAAGTGCTGCGAAGAGTTGGAGAAGTGGCTTACGAGGTAGCTCTATCTCCAGCATTGGAAAATGTTCACAAAGTTTTTCACATTTCGGTGTTACGACCGTATAAACCCGATTACAAGCACGTGATCGAGTACGAACCATTGCAGTTCGATAAAGACTTGTCCTATGAAGAGATTCCTATCTAGATAGTTGACATGAAAGAACATGTGCTCAAGAATAAAGTTATACCTTCTACGAAGGTGATATGGAGGAACCACAATGCTGAAGAAGCTACGTGGGAACTCGAAGATAAAATGATGAAAGATTACCCTGAGTTATTTGTTTAATCTGTGTCTTCGATTCTGGGGACAGAATCTTTGTAAGTAGGGAAGATTGTGACGAATGATTTGTTTGAGTGGTGATTATAGGGACAAAATCCTTGTAAGGAGGGAATGATGTAATAATCCAAAATTTTAAATTATAAATTTAAATATTTATTGAATTATATAAATATTTAATGGATGTGTTTGTTGTTGAAGATATATTTAATTTGATTTGATATGATTGGTTAATTATTTGTTAAGTAAATAATTAAGGAGTTAAGAAAATTAATTGTTATGAGATAATATACTAATTTAATTTAATAATTAAATTAGAGAGTTTATAATGATTAAATGAATTATTATATTTTAATGTGAATTTGTAATTAAAATGATGTGTTAGTTGATTAAATAAAATAATAATTATAAAGAAAATTATAATTATGTTGTATTAATTCATGTGCTAAAGTAATTTAATAAATTTGTATTAGAAATTAATTAAATTAATTATTAAAAATTTAATTAAATAAAGGTGTGACAAATAACCTTACTATAAAGGAGTTATTAAAATAAATTAAATGAGTTTAATTCGGTTTTGCCAAAAAAGGCTTAATGCATATTAAGACTTTAATCTAATTGTGTTTTACCAAACAAGGTATAAGGATTAATGGATTATTTTAATTATGTTTACCAAACAAGGTGTAAGATTTAATGGGTTATTTTAATTAGCTCGCCAAAAAAACCTTATGTCATTTGATTTTCAAAAATTTTGATAACTAATATCAGTTATACCTATATTTATATTATATAATTAATATATATTATTATCTATATGTTATATTCTAGTACGTATGTTAGAATAGAGAAGAAAGAGTCATAAGAAGAAAAAGAAGAGAAGAAGAAAATAAAATTGAGAGAGGAGTTGAGAGAATTCTAGAGAGTTTTGAGAGAAGAATTGGGAAAAAGAAAGTTTGTTGATTAAAGGGAAGGTTGTCATCTTCTCAAACAAATGTATCATCTTAATTCTTTTATTTTTAAAGTTTTAGTTTTTCTCTTCTAAAAATTCTTTGTAAAATCTTTGTGAAGGATAAATTGTTTGTTGTATATGGCTTTATAAGATAAATTATTTGTTATAAAACTGTGTTCATAAGTTTATAGATGAATTAATTGATGTATGTATGCAAATAGTGAAGAAAACCATATTACAGTGAGTTTATATGAATATATACGGATAAGGCTTAGTTTAAAGTAAAATTAAGGTTTAATTAGTTGTTTAATATATATTGACTATGATTTCGAAAGTAGATGAATAAACTTAAATAAAGTAGTTTGAATTAATTATTTTGGTTGAAAAACAAAGCTACAATGATGATTTTTACTAAAAATGTCAAAAAGTAAAGTTTTATCAAAAAAGTGAAATTGGATGTTTTAAATTCGATGTTTATGTTGTTTTATGGGTAGAATCATGTTAAGAGTCTTTGAATTATGTTTATATGAAGTCTCTGTATGAATTAAATATTAATTAGGTTGTTAAAAAGTAGCTTGTAGGCCAAATTGGCTTTTGTTCATTCATCTTTTCGAGGTCGGTCGCCGAGGTTCAGAGTTCGACACAGCAGTAGTGCTTACGATGTAATTGTTGTAATTATTTGCATTACCAGTAGCTTAATCATTAACGCCAATCATTAGCTCGCGTCTCGTCGTGGCCTTAACGCCAGCCATATGCATATTATGTAAACCATAGTGTAAATTGTGGTAGCCAGAATATGAAAGTTAAAGAATGGTCGAAAAGTGTGATTTGTTTACACAATTTGAAAAAGTTGTTATATGTTAATAGTAGGACTATTAAATTATGATTTCAGTATTTCTATACCAAGAATGAACATGTTATTAACGATTAACTAGTTTTATTACTAATGTAATTTGATTATGTGATTAAAAATCAAATCTTACATGATGAATGTACTTAGTTATGTATATAATGTGGTAGTGACTAATTATGTCATGATGACATATATATATATATATATATATAGGGTATTGTGATTCGAGTTTTTACGGTTTAGCCTACAAGCAAGGCAAGTTCTCTAAATTTATTGGTTCGTTGAGCAAAATATTGTTTCTAATTCGATTACATTACACAAGTTTCTAACTCTACACTTTTGTTGAGCTAGTTGTTTATTATTGAGCAAGTTCTTGTATCTAGTTTGTTTGGGATGATAAAAGTTTTTTAATTCTAAAATTTCATTGAATTAATGTTATTATTACATTATGCAAGTTTACTTATCCTATTTCAATTACATTAAGCAAGTTATTCTTGTTTTTAACTTGTTTCGTTAAGTAAATTTATCGTTCAAATTACTATTTAGTATGCATACTCAATGCTCAATTCTAAATAAGATCTTAACCTTAGCTTAACGTTGTTCAAGCAAGGTAGGTTAGATTATTCAATATGTATGCTATTAGATTATTCCTAAAGCATGACCTTAATTTACAATGTCGATTCAGTTATGATTATTCCATAGAATAACGTTATTAATTTTATTCAACTAATCCTTAGTTGATGTTCGTTGAATTCCAAATTACCTTGAAATGTATCGAAACAAAACTTACTTTGGTGCGGACTTGTACTCTAAATAGTGAGATGAACAACCCTAATATTAGGGGATAATTTACGCTTAACGTTGAAATATTTGTGCACAATACATTGTACGAAGGGTTGATTGATAAATGGATTTTATATCCACGAATCGATGTTCATTTCAAGCTTAATTCGTTGTTACTTTCTTGTTTTCGTGTTTGTTTTTACTCGTTTCTTGTTCTTTTATGTGTAGGGTGGTTGTTGTGGCAAGTGGTAAAGAAAGGAGGTTTTTTGGAGCAAGTTTGGAAAAATACATGAAATAAGCAAACTCAACTTATAGTGGACTAGCGTCACGGGAGTGCATATTTTGTTTTTGTACCCCGCCAGGCGGGGTGTCAAGTCTGAGTCTCTTGGCTTAATTGGAACTAGGCTGGGACATGGATTTGAGACTTGGTGTGGCGCATGGACTCTTTTTGACAAGGGTTTTCGGCTGGGACACTATGGGATATATATATTACTCAACTGACAACAAATCAGAGGGACACATAAGGCATATTACGAGGATAATTTCCAGATTTTTGATAGCAAGCTTTGGAGGAGTATTTTGAAGAGATTTTCAGGACAATTGCAATTCTAGGCTACGTGAAGGGTCTTCATCACTATTCTTCTCCTTAGTCTTTTATTTATAATTGCAAGGATGTTTTCTTTAAAGTATTCAGTTCTTATTTCATTCATTATGAACTAATTCACGTTTTAGGCTTATGATGGATCCTTAGGTGAAACAATGATTTTGTATCTTTGATTTCCAGTTCAATAAAGTATTTCTAGTTTATCTATGTTAATTTGAGCATGAATTTATAAATTGCATGATCAACAGTTCTTTGTGGATTTGTATAGAATCGAGAGAGGATATTCAAATTTAGACAGTAGTTAATATAGCATGTGTTCATGAATTTTGTGAATAACAGATTCTTGATTTATGTTAAGGTAGAGATATGCTTGACATCGCATGTAATCGGATAGAGAACTTAATCTTAAACCTTCTTTAATTTCAGTTCACATAGAGATATAGTGAGTTGGTTGATTAAGGTATTTACCTTATTTCTATATAAATTGTGGATTTAAGTTAATATGGTATTAGTGCATCGAGAGGTGGCTAGTATTACATTCGTGTTCTTGATTAATAAATTGGGATAGTGAATTGAATTGGAATAAATGTGTAGAAATCAGAGTGAAGCTTAGGGTGAAATCATAAGTCTAATTCTCCATCAATTGTTTGAAATTCTGGATTTTGATATTTGTGATTGTTTTATGATAGTTTATTTATTTATTAATTTAGTTTCTATAATTTTAAACAATTGGATTGAATAGTTTAATAGAGTTAGGATTAATAGGAAATTGATAATTGTGAAGTTAAATTTCTTGCTAATTTGTCTCCGTGGGAACGATATTTTATTCATTATTTTATTACTTGTTGACCACGTATACTTGCGTGTTTTGCGTATATAGATTTTACCCAACAAGTTTTTGGCACCGTTGCCGGGGACAATTTAGTCTAGATTTTAATATTTTTATAATATCAGTTTAATTAGTCCAGTTTTACTTAAACACTTTTTGTTTTTGTTTTTGTTCTTCTTATTTCAGGTTTTTCACATTGGTTTATGCAAACACGATCCAAAAATCCAGACTTGCTTCCTTTTAAGGATGACATTGAAAGAAGATTACAGAGGTTAAGTAAGTGGATCAAGGAAACAAGGAACGAACTCAAAAAATCTGACATAGAAGAAGCGATGGATGCTGAAGATCAGAAAGCGTTAAGGGACTTCGCCACACCCAAGGTGATTGAACTGCAGTCGAGCATCACCAGGCCTGCAATTGCTGCAAATACATTCAAAATCAAGCCTGGGATGATTAAGATGATCCAGAATTCAGTTCAGATTGGGGGATTGGGTAATGATGATCCGAATGAACATATAGTCAGCTTTCGGGAGATTTGCGACACCTTCAGGTATAATGGGGTGTTGGATGATGCGGTGAGACTTCGCTTGTTCCCATTAAATTTACGGGACAAGGCGAAGAGTTGGTTACACTCACTATACCGGGATCGATAACCACGTGGGAAGACTTAGCTCAGAAATTCCTTGCCAAATTTTTCCCACCGACGAAAATGACCAAAATGACGAATGACATAACAATGTTTGAGCATCAACATGGGGAGTTGCTATATGAGGCATGGGAGAGATACAAGGAGTTACTCGGAAAGTGCCCGCATCATGGATTGCCTAAGTGGTTACAAATGAATACTTTTTATAACGGACTACATGGGAATCTCAGAACCAGTATTGATGTAGCGTCGGGTGGAGCGTTCATGGCTAAGAGTTATGAGGAAGCCTACAATTTGATTGAGACCATGGCGGCTAACAACTACCAGTGGCCCACATCAAGAATGACACATGCAAAGGCAGTTGGGGTGTTAGAAGTAGATGGAGTGACAATAATATAAGCACAAATTTCTGCGCTGTCCAAGAAGTTGGATGCCATGACAGGGGCTCAGGTACAGCAGGTTGTAGTAGTATATGAATTGTGCGCGGGTGACCATCCTCTTCGATCGGTCATAATCAATCCACGTCCAAATGCAGTTAAACAGAGGGAGCTACAACAGGGTCCACAGAATATGTACCAAAACACTTACAACCAGGGGAATAAGAACAACCCAAATTTCTCGTGGAGCAATAACCAGCAAAATCAAGCTCCACGACCATCATATCCCCCAGGTTTTCAGAATCATCAACAACCGGCTCAACATCAGGAAAGAAAATCAGATTTAGAGGAGTTGTTGTCGAAGTACATAACTAGCAATGAGGCAGCGATGAAAAATCATGTAGTGGCAATAAAGAACTTGGAAAATCAGATGGGGAAAATTGCCTTAACATGTAGTGGCAATAAAGAACCTGCAAATCAGAACTTTTGTGGCTTATGTTATTGCTTGTTTTCAGTCTCTTAGTTAGTTTTTATTTATATTTTCATTATTTTTATGTCTAAAGTTACTTTGCAATGCTTTGGAGGTAGTTTCTGGCATTTTAGGTCATTTTCACTATGTTGGCACCGCAGCGCCAACGTTACTCTTAGAGCTCGCTATGTGGTAGAGTCTCGCACCCTAACGCCTCGACCATGCCCCGATTGCCAATGCTAGGCAAAGTCCCTATTCTTTGGCGCTTCGCTAGACCTACATTCGACTCCCAGTGCTAAGGCAAGGCCAGTTTCTACGCGCCTGCGTCATTCACGACGCCCAGGTGCTTTGGCTAAGCGCCCGCTTGCCATTGTTAAGCCTTTGTTCGTGTACAAATACGAGCTCAGTCCCAAATAGTAAATAATCTTTAATGACCTAGAAGAAAGAGGGGGCAAGTATATATAGAAAGCAAAGCCGTCTGCATTGAGGATCGAATATCAGAGATATCGAGATGAACTTATTGCAGCTTAGACTAGTATTTATTTCTGTCTTTTAATTTCTAGAAGAGATAGAAGTTGGGCAACGGGATGAGAGTTATTACATGCGACACATACTCAGAGCTTTACACATGAAAGGAAGATTTGGAGGAAGAACACTTCAAAACAGGGGTTTTTTAATCCAAATATCTCATTTCTTTGTATTTGTCTGATAATGTGTAATGTATTAAAAATGCGTGTTAGTACTATAGTTATGAACTAACTCCATTTTTAGGATTGCAACGTAACCTTTTGTTTAGCTTAATTAACTTTCTCTCCTATTCTATATAATGAATCATTTTGGAATGGGTTGTTGTATTTCTTATTTAATGACTGATGGCTTAATAAAGAAATTGGTATTGATACTAATGAAAATTGATAAATGGACGTTATTATCTATCTTTAAATACAACAACACCTGTTATAACCATGCCAATGGAATGTGTGCATAATATGCTCATAGGATAGACATATCCCTATTTGCCTTATGTGACCTTGAGACTTAGCTTACTGACCCTGACCTAGTTATTGTCACCAATAGACATATTATGTTTTAGCTGGTTAGGGATGTGCATTTGACCTTCGACAGAAGCTTATGCGTATTTACTATTCTCGGTTGACCATTCCTTGTTTCGTTTGTAATGTGGAGAGTTAGGAGATTAGGCGATGCATTAGGGGATTTGTAATCCTTCCTTGACTTCCTAGCATACTACTTCTTTTATCCTTACAGTTTTAATCATATAGCTTAACCAACCACCTTATTTCACTTGTTTAGATAAGGTAGTAAAGACTTCACCTTATTATTTGTTTATCTCTTAAGACTTTATCCTCGTGGGTTTGACACTCTACTTACATATATTACTTATGGACCGCGTATGCTTACGCGCGATTTGGCAATAGCTAAATCGACCAACAAGTTTTTGGCGCCGCTACCGGGGACTTAGAATTAATTGTTTCTCAATATTAAAACTAAGTCATTACGATCTTACTTTAAACTGATTCTTCTGTTTAACTCTTTTTTCAGGTAGTCTTCATTGTTTATGCCACCTCGGAAGGGACGAAATATAATACCTATCGATCCCGAGGTTGATAGAACATTCAGACAACTGCGAAGAGAAAAATCCGAGGACACACCCGAGGACATACCCGCTCCTATCATAATGGCTGAGGAACTTCAAAAATCTCTGAGGGAGTACGTTATGCCTCACATTGACGATCTCCAGGCGAGCATTCTAAGGCCCGCCATCCAAGCTAATAATTTTGAGATCAAGTCGGGCACCATTCAAATGTGCACCAACATTCAGTTTTGGGGACTATCGAATGATGATCCCAATGATCACTTGATTAATTTTGTGGAGATCTGTGACACATTTAATTGCAATGGAGTGTCTAACGATGCCATCAGACTTCAGTTGTTTCCATTTAAATTAAGGGACAACACCAAGAGCTGGCTTCATTCATTACCATCAGGCTCCATTACAACATGGGATGACTTGGCACATAAATTTGTGGCGAAGTTTTTGTTGCCCGCCAAAACAGCCAGGCTCAGGCATGATATCACGTCCTTTGTTCAGTTCGAATCTGAATCCTTATACGACTCGTGGGAGCGGTTTAAGGATCTTCTGAGGAAATGCCCGCACCATGGATTGCCAGAATGGTTACCCATCCAGACCTTTTACAATGGGTTGTCAGGATCAACTCATTCGAGTATTGATGCCGCATCTGGAGGGGCCTTCATGGCCAAAGTGGATTATGTCTCAAAGTGGGTGGAAGCAGTTGCCTTGCCAACGAATGATGCTAAAGTAGTGCTTCAGTTCCTTAAGAAGAATATTTTCACCCTTTTTGGCACGCCTAGGGCTATCATTAGCGATGAAGGGTCGCATTTTTGTAACAAATATTTTGAAGCCCTCCTAGCCAAGTATGGGGTGACCCATAAGATCGCCACTGCCTATTACCCACAGACCAGCGGCCAAGCTGAAATTTCAAATCGAGAGGTGAAACGCATCTTGGAGAAGATCGTTAACCCAAATCGTAAAGACTGGTTAAAGAAGCTCGATGATGCATTGTGGACCTACCACACAGCTTATAAAATGCCTATCGGAATGTCTCCGTATAGGCTTGTCTATGGTAAGGCATGTAATCTCCCCGTAGAATTGGAGCATAACGCTTATTGGGCTATTCAGAAGCTCACCTTTGATCTTGAGGTAGCCGACGAGAAGCGTCTCTTGCAACTAAATGAATCAGACGAGTTTCGTCTACAAGCGTATGAAAACGCTAAGTTGTACAAGGAGAAAACCAAAAGGTGGCACGACGAGAAAATCCTCGAGAGACATCACGAACCGGGCTAGAAGGTTCTTTTTTTCAATTCCCGGCTGAAGTTATTTCCAAGAAAACTAAATTCTCGATGGTCGGGCCCTTTCTCAGTTGCCAAGGTTTATCCATATGGGGCTATAGAGGTTGAGGACCCAAATTCTGACACAACCTTCAAAGTCAATGGGCAGAGATTAAAACACTACTGGGGCGGCTAGGTCGACCGCTAGAATACCTCCATTACATTGGGAGACCCAGTGTAAGACGGTAAAATAGTCAAGTCGACGACTCTAAATCAAGCGCTTGATGGGAGGCATCCCCATCTCAGTATCAAACAAATTGTTTGTATCTTTATTAACTAAGTCTCATTTTAATTGTCTAGTTAGTGTCTGTAGTTTTTTTTATTTTTATTAGTATAGCTGTGATCTGCATAGTATGTTCGTATGTCTGTAAGATTCTCAGTAGTTAGAATTGTAATTCATGTCTGTATTGTTTGTTTTGTTTAGTGCATGTTATTAGTATCTGCTTTAGGTTGTTCTTAGTTAGAACTTAACAATAATGTATTTGTTCTGTTTGCTGATATGTAATGTTGGCTTGTGCAGGATTTTGTTGAGGAAGCTTAGAATTTTTGAAGTCGCGCTAACGCTTAGATATGGGCGCCTCAATGCAGCATCTAAGCGCTTCAAATCTCAGCGCCTCTAGCGCCAATGCTAGGAAAAGTCCCTGTTCTTTGGTGCTTCAGTAGACCTACATTCGGCACCCCAACGCCAGAGCCGGCGCCAGACTCATGCCCCAGCACCATTCACGACACCCTATCGCCTCATTTCGAGACCTTAATATTGATCTCCGTATGACGCCATATTGGGTTTGACCCCATGCCCCGGCGCCATTCATCGCGCCCTGGCACCACCAACGAATTTCAGTTATTTAAATGAGGCGTTGTCACTTAAATTGCAGCATTTTTGTTCTCTCTCCTCTCAGCTTCCTCCAAACGACGCTTGTTCCTCTCCTCCAAGAGCCCAACCGGCCTTAGTTTATTACCGTTTGGCGCCCAACCATCTTGACGGTTCCTCTTCTTACCGTTGCCTCCTTGCATTTTCAACTTTAAAAGGCCAAACAAGGTACGGTGTTTGTCATTGGGTTTGACAGAAAATCTCAACAGCCTTAAATTTTCTTTTTCTGAAAACCAATTATGGCTTCAAAGCGCCCTAGAACTAGTATTGGCACCCCTCCTTCATCCTCTTCCCGAGGCAAAATCACTCCTTGGGACACTATAAAATTCCCATCCGAGGAGGCTTATAAGAGCTACACGAAAAATTTCAAGTCATGTAGTCTGGTGCCTGAGCGTGGCCTTAGGCCCGATAACAAACTGGATGGCCAGATGAATGCCATGATAAGTGTGATGAAGTGGGTGCACTTCACCAAACCACCGAAATCTGCTGTGGTAGCGGTGGTCAAGGAGTTTTATGCTAATGCCATTCCGGATATTCACGGCAAAAGACTCGTGAGGGGAAGTTGATCCCATTCGATGTCAAAGCCATTAATGAAGTGTATGGGACTCCAAAATTTGACAAGCATGACTACAGGGAGAATGAGATTCAGAGTTACAAATCTGATGACATTATTAGCAAGCCCAAGTTAGTCCTTCCATTACCGAATGGCTCCTGATCGGTATCAAATTACTAAGATCAAGAAATAGTCTAACGAATCTTTC
Source organism: Panax ginseng (assembly GCA_020205605.1). Classification (NCBI taxonomy): domain Eukaryota; kingdom Viridiplantae; phylum Streptophyta; class Magnoliopsida; order Apiales; family Araliaceae; genus Panax; species Panax ginseng. The sequence goes on along the minus strand of CM035136.1, from coordinate 81,482,770 downwards.
AGAGAATATGCTCAAATGTGGAGATGCCTGGCTGACAAGTTAGTCCTTCCATGACCGAATCAGAAATGGTCATAACTTTCATAGACATAAAAGAAGCTCCCTTCTATGAGAGAGTTTTAGCCGGCATCGGCAAACCATTTTCCGAAATGGTCAAACATGGGGAGATGGCTGAGATGGGATTGAAGTTCGGAAAGATTCAATACCTAGCTGTACTCAAAGCTGTTGCTGATCACATCCAGTCTAGAAATTATGGAAACAACCCCCGGAGGGTCCATAAAAAGAAGAGGAAGATGTTTCCCGATACTACAGGGGCAAAAAGGCAATCAAAACATGCCTATTCAAAGGAGAAACTACACTCCCTTTCAAGCACTGTCTGTAAATCCTCTAATACCAAAAGGTGGAGAAGTCAAATGCCCTCGAGTGTTTACACCCTTAGGGGATACCCTCGAGAACATTTTAAATCTTCTGACAACGCAGAAGAAAATTACACATTTTCTTCCACCAGCCAGCCCTAATGGACGGGGTTTCAATGCTGCTAGGAAATGTGCTTATCATGCCGGGGGACCTGGACATGATACTCAGGATTGTTGGTCCTTGAAACATAAGATCCAGGACCTAATAGACAACGGGGAGATCGTGGTCACAAAACCAGATCAGCCTCATGTTCAAGACAACCCTCTTCCTCAACACAAAGAAGAAGAGGTCAACATGACCAATTGGAGCGATGGACAGAGTTCCAATTTCAACTGTGAATCTTCCCAGACCCTTAAAGACGGTGATGACAGATGGGATTATGCCAAGTTCCAATTCACAATGGAACGAAAGATGAAAGCTCTCTGTAGACAAATTGAGATATTGGCGGAACTGGTGACTTATCAGCATCAAGTGACACGTCAATTAATCAGCCAGGAGCATGCCAGTCTCCTACCTATTGTCATGAATATTCCCTCGTCACTTTCAGAAAATGAAATGCTGGAAAACAAAATGACAAATAGAGCAAATGACAAAGCCCATCGAGATTTCACCAACAAAAGGGAATTCACCTATCTGGGCCAACCTATGGAGGAAATTCTTCATATGTTAATCAATGAAGGAAGGATCAGTTCCATTCTACCTCCAATCAACCCCCTTTCAGGACGGTACAACTCTAATGGAGTATGTCAATATCACTCCCAGTCCCGCGGTCACAACACCGAAGAATGCTGGGCACTCCGCCACCTTATTCAAAATCTAATCGACAGTGGTGTCCTGCGCCTAGCGGACGATGATACTGTGGTACGTGCAAGTGAGAATGCAGGCCCTACTAAGTGGAAAAGTGTGGTAGCCGTCATATCCACTAAAACTGATGGGATTAATACATTACTCACAATGCCAACAATTCAACTCAAGGGAGGTAACAATCCTTTGAAAGTGGCCGCTCCCGAGCCAATCAACTTGCCATGCAGAGCACAATATCCTATTGTTATCTTGTGCAAAGTTCCATGGAATTATGGAGAGGGTGAAGGATCCATCTCACATACAACTGCTACAGTGTCGAAGGAAAATCCACTATATCTTCCCCAACGGATTATGAAGTCTACCACCAAATCAAAGGGGAAAATACCCACGGAGAAGATTGAAAAATTCTTCCGTGCTATGGGTCATAATGAAGCTACGGTGGTTTTAAGCTTGAAAGAAGCTCCACAACAAATATCAATTTTAGACTTGGTCCTAACTTCCGAGAATCACCGAAAGGTCTTGTTAAAGGTTTTAGAAGCAGCCTACCTCCCGACATCGTTGGACACGGAAAAGTTTTAACAGCTGGTTGATCACATTTTCAACAACAATGTGATATCCTTCACTGATGATGATATACCGCCCGAAGGGACAGGTCATTGCAAGTCGTTGCACATTGCGATCTTGTCCTCCGGATATATGGTAGCTGGAGTCCTAGTAGATGGAGGTTCCTCTCTGAATATTTGCCCATACGCTACCTTGGTGAAGATGAATGTCAATCTCAACGAAATTTGGAGTAGCCATACTATCATCAAAGCTTTTGATGGACCCCGCCGGAATTCGATCGGAGTAATTAAGCTGCCAATCGAAATTGGTCCTCACACATTCTGCGTATCTTTCCATGTGCTTAAGATAGATTCGGGATACAACCTGCTCTTGGGACGACCATGGATTCACATGGCCGGGGCAGTCCCTTTCACCCTTCATCAACAATTGAAATACATTATCAACAATAGCCTGGTCACGGTCAATGCTGAACCGGAGTGTCCTCAACACGGGGACGTGTCGTTCATTAATGCCAATGCAGACGTAGAACCAGTTAGTTTTCATGCTTTGGAAATAAGCAATACCCAGTACCATGCTATTGGATCGCCATTGCCCGAACCCAAAATTTCTACCGAGGTAATGTCGGCTACTCAAGAAATGACGTCGTTGGGTCATAAGCCGGGACAAGGGTTGGGTAAAGATTGCCAGGGTATCAAGTACTCAATTCGCTTAACCAAGCAAACTAGAACAGTTGGGCTAGGCTATTCTGCCAGTTCTAGTAACAGGAATCCTCATAAACATCAGCAGATTCCTTCAGCTTCAACCATGTGGCGTTTATCTTCGCCTTCAAGTTTCGAGTCCGCACAACCTCCAGTAAAGGTGCCAGCCAATGTAATGGCTATGTTAATTTCGAAGCCAGTACCGGTGAAAGAGAAAGAAATCTTTGTTCCAAATCCCGCAGTGGAAGAAGAGGAATGAAGAATCAAGCAAGACGTCATACGGATGATGTCCGGTATACGCATCATCGTTCATGAGTAATATACCAACAGATACACCCCAGACGATGATTTCCCAGACGTAATGGTTGTCATTCGGGACAGGGAGGATGATGACAATTCCTCCATCACTACGGTCCACCCGGACTTGGCCCTTGCCAATTGGAACAACATTCCTTGCATTGGTCGTCAAGGGTAAAACGGGTAGAACTCTTTCTACCCTGTAGATATAATAACTGCTTACTTTTCTGTACAGTATTAGCAGTTTATTTTTCCAGTATATGCTAACACTGTGTATGATCAACACATTTCATATATACTAAGTGAAAGCATATTTTGTTTCAGGACTCTGAATTTAGATGTGCCTGTACTTGCGAATACGATGCCTCTCCTACACAAGGATTGTACCTTTGATGTAGAGATGAATTCAACCTTGATGGATATACAAGATGACATTGAGGTGCCTCCAGAAATTCAAGAATGGGTCAAAGACAAACCCAAACCCAACCTTGATCAAACCACTTCTTTCAATCTCGGAACCTTAGAAAGCCCTAAGTTAATCCAGATTGGTTCAGACCTTACCCCAAACCAACGGAATGACATGGTTACGCTATTAACCCAATTCCAGGATGTGTTTGCATGGTCTCATGAAGACATGGTGGGTTTGTCCACTGACATTGTCCTTCGTCGCCTTCCCATTAAAGAGGGATTTAAGCCAGTCAAGCAAAAGCTCAGGTGATTGAAACCTGAATGGGGTTTAAAGGTGAAAGAAGAAATTATGAAACAATTTCAAGCTGGCATCATAATGGTGTCTACATATCCTGAATGGATATCCAACATTGTGTCTGTAACGCCCCGAGAAAATCGGATTTTTGAGAATTAAATTTTTATTTTTATTAAATGAATTTAATGGATTATTTATGGAGCAAGCAAATTGAAGGTCGTTCTATGACCTAAACATATCAGAACATCGTAGTATTTTGTCTACATGGTAGAATTAAAGTGTTTGAATTTCGAAGACGAAAATAAAAGCTTTTTGAGAAATTTTCCGAAAAACACTATTCACACATTTCTGCTCGGGAATTATTTTTGAACTTCCGAGAAATACTTAACGATAGAATATCGATGTGAGATGGAATATCCAATAATATTTCAGTTATGGAAAACGTAATATTTCGTCTGTGGACTTAAAACCTAACGCTTAGGGAAAGTGACTCTATGAGAAGAAAATGTACGACGAGTAATGAATTAAAAAAATTATCGTATAATACTTAGGTATTATACGAAGTAATGAATACGAGTATGATACGAAGTATTATATGAATGTGTATGAATGATAGAATATCGTATATGATGAATAGTATACGAGTTAAAATATGAGATTAATACGTATAATATATGTTATAACGCTTTAAGCCAAAAGAAAGGAATTGGTAGAATTTGTTAAGTATTATGTGAGCCCAAGTATTGAATGGTTAAGTCCAATGTGAATTTATTAATGTAAGCCCAATGTTTGTTTAATTACAAACCCAAGTATTTGTAATGTGAAGCCCAAAGTAAATTAATGTAAGCCCAAATGATTTAGTTAAGCAAATTATGCTAGAAACCCAAAGTATGAACCTATGGGTTATAGGATGGTTTAAACCCATGGAGCAATCCATGGATAACCCAAAGTGGTGAGTAAGAAAAGAAACTTAAGGGCTAAGTGTTGTGGGGAGAAAGTAAACTTAATGACCAAGTAGACTTAAGAGCTAAGTAATGGATAACTTAAGTGGTGGGCAAGCAAAGTGCTTATGTGTGATTAACAAGTATACTTAGTGATTAAGAAAGTGTGATGGCCAAGTTTAGGTGGTGAGCAAGTTAACTTAGTTACAAAGTAATGAATAGTAAGGAGGTGGAGTAGCCTAAAAGACTAAACTACCCTAACCTTGGAAATTCTATAAATAGAGAGCTTGGATTTCATTTTGTGTGTTGATTCATTTTTATCCCACAAGTTGAGAGCTTATATGGTAGAGAGAATAAACACATATAAGTTAGACTTCCTTGTTAGATTTTCCACCAACAACTTATGGCTTATTGGTTTGAGAGAAAAAGCAAGGAAAGATAGAAGTTGACCTTTGTTAGATTTTCAAGAAGCAAGAAGAAGATTAAGGTGTAGCAAGTGAATATACAAGAGTAAGTATTCTTGAACCATGATTCTTTTTCTCTTCCATTAGTAGAGAAGGGGGTATTGGTAGAGCTAGTATGTTAAGGAATGATAAACCAAAGGGCTTTAGTCTTAATAAGTCAGTATAAATTATGAATAAGCTATTAAGTAATCATTTAAATTCTGAACTTGTGAAGAACAATAATGAAAGTATAAGAACTTGTAAGAAGTGGTAATATGTTTACATTAAGAAGTTAGCATGATTAATAAGAGGTAAGAATAAGGATTAAAGGACTTAACTTATTAATAAGTCATAAGCAATGAAATTAAGTATGTTATACTTTAATAAGTAGTTTATAAGTTTATAAATTTTGAACTTATTAAGAACAATTAATAACTTATCATGTTTATAAGTTAACAAAGCATGTATGTCAAGATGGTAGCATGATGGATTGAATCCAAGAGAAATGATTTAAAAATCTCAAGTAACGAAGTTTCGCCGGAATTCACACGATTAGACGACAATCGTCGAATTCGTGAAATTCTCGGAATGGAAGTCAAATTTTGATATTGAGCTTGGAAACATTGGTTTTCAATGAAGACAAGTCGTATTTGTCATTATAGAGTTGCGGACTCGAAAATGGCCGGATTCCGACATAGAACGAAGAAACGAGCATTGAACGTTCACGAACGTTTATCATTTTTATTAAAAATGGACTAATAGGTAAATTTTTAGCAAACGAAGTCGAATAGATAAAATTCTTTCATGAGCGCATAGAGTACATAATTTGTGAACCGTAGGCTCTTGAACAAGCCAATTCGGACTTATAACGAAGAAGTTACGAGTTCAGGAATCTCGCAAAGTTGAAAATCTATCAAAACTATTTGTGGCTCAGAGTCCGCGCCGTGGCACGACTCCAAGCTTAAATGACCGGCGCCGCAGCGCCAAAGTGAGCTTTAGACACTACAAACTTCGACTATGAAGACGATAGTTAACAAAGGGACTCATGTGCAGCAGTGCTGAGTCCGATCTCCAAGCCCTAATAGGCGTCTTGCAATAGCAAAGACAACAAAGGATCACCGGTGCCGCAGTGCCAGTCTTAAAAGCTAGACAATGAAGAATGGTTACAAGTGGAAATGAATGGGAATTGTTAACAATGAGTTAAAGAACTTAATCAAACATTGTTATGTTATAATTAAACCCCAAGTATGATATCTTAGGGTTAAAGAAGGTCAATTGAATATGAACGTTAACTATTCGTAATAAGTACACATAACCAATGATGATCGAGTTTCAATTAATAACGTAAGGATGTTAATAAGCCGTAAGGAACGTTGATGAACTCGAACCGAGTTGTATTAATGAAATAATTTCACTTAAGTGTTATAAGAGAACGAAGTTGGTAAGGACGATGTAAAAGAATGATGGAAAGCCGGAACCAATAAATAACAAATCTAATACGGGATTAGATTGAGAAGTAGGGTAAGATTCTTTAGGAGCCAAGTATGTTCATTCATGACCTAATGTGGTATGTTATGTGATTATGTGTTGTAGAGACTGTAAAGACTCAAAGGAAACGTAATTATTCGGTAGCAGACGCTGAAGGCAAGTTTTTCTTAAACGCTTGTCTAACCTTCGTGTTAGCCAGGTTTTCAAAATGATTCACGTTATGAGATGCATGTATGCTTTCAAAGAAAGGTTCGAAGCTAGTTTTAACTCGGCCAGACTAATCTTGATAGATTGACTAATTTCTTTATAAGTCTTTCAATATAGAATTGCTAACGCTATCCTATGCCAACTCTTTGGTACGGATTCAAGGTAAGCCTGAATATGAATAAACAAATGTATTTTCATCAAGTATTCGATGGGCACGTGAGGTTGCCACAACTTAAACGTACACACGTTTAATGGATGTAGTGTTGATCAACATAGGGTACTATAGGCTGATCACCTAGATGTACTCGTAAGATATGTCGGACTTACGGAATTCGTTCCGGGTTGTCCTTTTCAATGAAACTATAAGACGTTCACCTCTTGAACCAGAATTGATGAATTGATGAATATTGTTATTGTAAAATGTTTTGAAGGAAAAAGGAAAGCTATTTTGAATTATTAATAGTACTTCGTAACTATCATCCAGTTATTGAAGATATACGATTCCTATGTTTCAAGCATGCTTTTAAAATGAAATTGTTGTACTTGCTGAGCTTGTTATGCTCACTCTTTCTTGAACCATATGAATGCAGCTTAGACCGAATGGACCGAAGGATTCTACAAGGATAAAGAGAAGGCTAAAGTGAACGTGTAGATTGCCTATGTAATAGTATAGGTTTGTAATGATAATATTTGATATTATGACAAGAACAAATGTAACGGTTATAAAGAACCTGGGGAATGGTAGTATTATTTTGGAATATATATAAGACATATTCGTTCTTTTGAGGCATTTCAATTGAATGTTTGGGTGAACTGTAGCACCGTGGAGCACCATATGTCGAGTTTAAAGGGACCCGGATTTTGGGGCATCACAGTGCTCGTGCCTAAACCTGGTGGGAAGGTGCAAGTTTGCGTGGATTACCAGGACTTGAACAAAGCTTGCTTAAAAGATAGCTTTCCTGTGGCATTTATCCACATTCTCATTGACAATCTTGCCTTGATCGACATGTACTCCTTTCTTGATTGCTTTCATGGGTACCATCGGATCATGGTTGCCGAGGAAGATCGTGAGAAAGACCGCTTTCATCACTCCTTGGGGAACTTTTTGCTATAGACGGTTGTCATTCGGCCTCATCAATGCCGGAGCCACCTATCAGCGAGCTATGATGGCTCTTTTCCATGACTTAATGCATAAAGAGATTGAGATCTACGTGGATGACATAATTGTCAAGTCCCAGAAGGAGGATGACCATATAGACCATCTTAGAAAGTTGTTCAATAGGTTGCGTAAGTACAACTTGAAGTTAAATCCAGCTAAGTGCGCCTTTGGCGTTAAATCAGGCAAGTTGCTAGGATTTCTAGTCAGCCACAAAGGGATTGAGCTGGATCCTGCCAAAATCCAAGCCATCACAGAAATGCCCATTCCTCAGACAGAAAAGGAAATACGGGGATTTTTGGGAAGAATCAACTTCATTAGCAGGTTTATCTCTCAACTCACGGCAACCTGTGAGCCAATCTTCAAGCTATTAAGGAAGAACTCCTCCATGAAATGGAATGATGAGTGTTAAAATGCCTTCCTCACAATCAAGAAACAGCTAATCAAAGCTCCCGTCTTGGTACCACCCAGGGATGATGTTCCCCTATTCATGTACCTGTTCGTAAGTGACAATACCATGGGCTGCATGCTGGGATAGAAAGACGATAGATGCCAAGAACGAGTTATCTATTACCTCAGCAAAAGGTTCAGCTGCAGTGAACACAAGTACACTCTGATCGAAAAGACGTGTTGTGCTTTAGCATGGGCTTCCATGAGGTTACAACATTACCTCCATGGTCACACAACCCATCTCATATCCCGCGTAGATCCTCTCAAGTACGTGTTCAATAAACCCATGTTAAATTGTTGGCTGTCCAGATGGAAGTTGATCCTACAACAGTCTGACATCGTATATGTGACTCAAAAGTCCATCAAAGGTTAAGGGATTGCGGATTAACTGGCCGCCGCACGTTCAGGGGATTTCAAACCCTTGGAAACATATTTCCCTGATGAAGGAGTAATGACAGTGCAGCAACACCATTAGTACCATACGCGCCAATCATGGATGATGTATTTTGATGGAGTAGTTAATATGGAAGGTTCTGGAGCTGGAGCAGTTCTAGTATCTGATACGGGGGAGCAATATCCTGTTGCCGTCAAATTCCAGTTTGTCAGCACCAACAATACGATTGAGTATGAAGGTTGTCTCATGGGGCTAAAACTTGCCCGTTCAATGGGCATCAGGCGGTTAACTGTCTTTGGAGATTCGGAGTTGGTAAATAGACAATCCACCGGATTCTATCAAACCAAGGAACTACATTTGCTGCCTTACCATCAGCAGGTTTTGAAGATGGCTTTGGAGTTCGAAGAAATCTCCTTTCTACACATTCCTCGTAATAGGAATGACTTTGCGGACGCATTAGCAACTTTGGCCTCCTTGATTCATATATTAGACAAGGAACACTTACCGAGCGTCACAATTTCCATGCACAAGGCCCCAGCCTATGGGAATTATGTTGGAGAAGTATCGGATGAGCTACCTCTCATCCAACATCCTTGGTATCAGCATATCAAGGAATATCTACGAGATGGATCTACACCCGCTGAGGCAAGCCCGACTGAGAAAAGGCGGATCCATAGACTTGCTATGAAATTCTACCTGAGTGGAGATGCGCTCTACAAAAGAGATGCAGGACTAGGTCTCCTCAGATGTTTAGACAAAGATCAAGCCCAAAGGCTTATGGATGACATCCATGGTGGAGTCTGTGGCCCCCACATGAGTGGCTCCATCCTTGTCAAAAACGTTCTCAAGACGGGACATTATTGGCTATCTCTCAAAGCTGATTGCAACGACCACGTCAAAAGATGTTATCAGTGCCAGATTCATTGGAATGCTATACATGCCCCTCCGCGGGAACTCCACAATATGAGTTCGCCTCGGCCCTTCTCAATGTGGGGAATGGACGTTATCGGGCCCATCGAGCCTAAAGCTAGTAATGGTCACCGATTTATCTTCACCATGATCGACTACTTCACCAAGTGGGTAGAAGCAGCCTCCTTCCCCAGGGTTACTAAAGAAGTCATCATTGCTTTCATCAGAAACAATGTCATTTGTCGATATGGACAACTAGAGGTGATTGTGTTAGACAATGCCAAAAATCTCAACAACAAAATGATGGAAGAATTATGCAGTAAATTCCACATCAAACATCTGAACTCTGTCATCTATCGTCCGAAGATGAATTGTGCTATTGAAGCGGCTAACAAAAACATCAAGAAGATTATGCAAAAGATGTCCGCCAACCACAAAGATTGGCCTGACCTATTGCCTCTGACTCTGTTAGCCTACAGAACCTCAATGCGTACTTCCACTGGGGTAACCCCCTACGCTTTAACCTATGGGATGGAAGCAATACTCTCCATAGAAGTTGAAATGGAATCCCTCAGAGTGTTGATAGACGCTCAGCTGGATGAAGACCAATGGGTACAAGACATGTATCACCAATTGTCTCTAATAGACGAAAGGTGAACCGCGGCTATCTTCCATGGTCAGTTATATCAGCAAAGGAACGCCATATCCTACAACAAAAAAGTCCAGCTACGGCAGTTTAAACAACATGACTTGGTTTTGAAGAAGATTCTTGACAGCCAAGATCAGGCTAAGGGAAAATTGGCTCTTAACTGGGAAGGCCCGTTTATTGTCAAGGAAGTATTGACAGGAGGCGCTCTCAGGTTGTAAGAAATGGACGACGATGAATTTCCACAACTCATCAACTCAGACACCGTGAAACGGTATTATGTCTGAGGTTGCCATCAAGCAAACATCCTGGTGTTGGACCATCAGATCACCAGTCATTCCGGTTCTTTAACCCTTTACCCCATACAACTCTTCCACACTTTGCCCCTCAGGGAAAACATACTTTTCAAGCCAGCAGCCTGGCTCTTCTCTGCGTTCCTATGACTTAGGTCATCCCACCGTGGATTGAACCTCTTGCATTTATAGTTTGGCTACCCATTCCTGGGATCAAACTTTTCACCTGCAGTTTATCCTCAACCTAGGATTAAACTTTCTCTTCCCCGCACTCTGACCTGCACATGGGATCACGCTTTTCCACTCGCCTGAGGGGCGAACTACGTCAACTTGATCTCCTCTTCAATAGGAGTACATAGGCAACCATTTCATATGGCCCGATCGCAATAAAAAAAACAACAAAAACACTTCTACCCTTACAAAAACAAAAACAACCAAAAACATTCCTACACCATTCCGACCATATATCTGATTGAACCTCTTACACTGGTGTTGAACTCACGCAGACCGATCTCCTCTTCAATAGAGTGCGTAGGTGACCATTCATGGTGCGGTCTCACCCCTACCAAAACACAAACCATTGTCAACTAGTACTGGGATTCTCTTTCAATCCACTACATTTCATTCGACTTCAGACCAAAGGGATTGAATTACCTGAACTCTTACCAAATAGGAGATTCGGCGATCATCTAAGCCGCGGTCATACCTTGAAGACCAACACCAAACCATAAGAGGTAGAATTAACTAGGCTTCTCCTAAATAGAAGTACTGGCGACCATCTGTGGTGCGGTCAATCTCAGAGAGGAAAGCCACACTCATCTCCACATTTACATCCAGAAACTAGTCCCAAGACACCAAATATGGTAGGGATACACATAGATCGATGATCCATTCTGAACTATCCAGAGACAACTCAATGTCCATCCACCTAGGAGGAATTCAGAATACATCAAGATCACAAGCCTTGACGTAGCAGGCAAAATATCAAGCAAATAGCAAGGCATATCTAAAAGGGAAGTGATCCAAAAATATATTTCCCTGCCATATATATAATGATGTTTGATATATACAATGAAAACTGTACATAAAAAAAAAAGCTAAGCTAGTCTGTGCAGATAAATGCAAGCTCATCTACAAGTCAGGGTATATGCGAGCTAACAAGCCCAACATGGCGTCCCTCTCGGAAGATGGATGCAATTTTGTGGTCTCCTGTATGAGAATATCCACATGACCCAACAGATCTGCAGCCATCTGCATGGTGACCATATGATCATCAATATATGCGCTCATCTCTGCGATCATACCAGTGGTAAGGGACCTCACTGCCGTACTATATGTGACAGCTACATCCCGGGCATATATAACACTATCCCGCTCAACTATCACTGCATCTCTGGCTGATCTGGCCTCATCCCGCTCAACCACAACGGCATCTCTGCGATCTAATGCCGCGTCTCTCTCTAATAGAGCTGCATCTCTCCCATCAAGGGCAGTCAACATCATAGATCGAGCCTGATCTCTCTCAAAGGTCATCAGATGAAGACTCTGCTCTAAGTACTGTGCTGAATGTTGAATCACAACAGTACTGGTACTAGGAGAATTCAGAAGAAATGCTGGCAACCAAGTAGCGGGCTCCTCCTCGATGTAGGTAACGATGTCCTCCATGGGTTCCACATCGTCTGAATCGCTTTCCGGTACTGCAGATACTGCTGCAGCAGATAAAACCTCTGTCTCCATCCATGCGAAATACTCTGCGGAACAACCTGGACGGCTCACAGAAAATGCAACTATCTCACTCTGATCCCAGCAAGCATACACACGAGATCAGTCCTCTGCTGAGAGATATCGAGAAGCTGAACGCTGACCTATCGCCCCCTCGAAAGGATGAAAATCCTAGAACTGGTCAAACTACGACATCACGACCAATGGGTGATAAGTGGTCACGCCCCTCAAGCCAACCAGAGGGAGGAAGTTAATGCCCGGAGCGTGCATAATGAAGCTATATGGTGAGCAAAGCCCCGAGCACAACAATATGCTAAATGGATCTCTGATATCTGCCAAAAATGCGGACCAAGACAGAGTATCTGTACACTCCGACGACTGAAAGGAGTATGACATGGCTACATCATGGGTGAACCAATACCCATGCCGTCTAAGGGTACCAACCGGTCTCAAGTGTGACATAAACCACACATGACGTGATGATAGAACTCCTAGTGAACACCCACGACGGGTAAGTAGAAGCGATGGGATCTTCGATTGCAGGGTCTCTGCTACATTCATAGGTACAATGGTGTGACCCTCTCTAAGAGCTCTCACGGCCATGATAACACAAATGTCTATCTCGTCCATATATCGTGGCATATAGACATATATGACAAGACGACAGCATCAAGATTACATCGACTACGCCAAACGCCAATAATCCTCCCAAGACGGTGAAATCCCAGAATATCGTGAGTAGCTATCCTCCGAGCCAAATCTGTCATACAGAAAATGCTGGGATATAAAGTGGCTAGATGTCAGCTCGTCCTGCACTACTCTACGCCGCAATCATGTGAGAGTCATGAATCGTCTACTCATGTCTCCCAAAGCCAGATGTACGCAAGGTCTGTCTAAAGGGAGCATCGTCAAACGTGTGTACTCCTCAAAAGTAGGAGTCAACTCATGGGTACCAAATAGGAATACTTGCCTATCCGATAACCAATGCTCTAGCATCCCGTCTACAAACCCTGCGGGAACCTGAAACATCAATAAAGTCATGGTATGTTTGCAGCAATGATCTCTGATCACCCATTCGGTGGTGACATGCTATCATACCACGATCAAGATACCCAATACCACCAGCAGCGGTGGGGTATGATCTATCTTGCTAAGCGTCGAAGAAGACATACATGCGACGCGTGTCATAAGAGCATCCAGGTCAATCTTTGAATATCTCACGGACATACATACATGTGCATAACATGATACATGCATAACAGATAATGGATGGCAATATGATATAGGGAATGAAAAAATGGTGCATACATTCCTAAGTATATCATCATCTAATACATCATCTCTGTACAACTACAAATACAGGGAAATGGGGCACGGATGCCCTACTACTAACAGAGGCCTATCAAAAGATATAGCGAGAATGGGGATGTCAACAGGGATGTCAGGCCTATAAAGAGGAGGATCTCTGTGCCAAGCAAAAACACAATGGGTCGTCTCGAGGGCGGTACCTTTGAGTCAGTACTAAAGGAACAAATGACTCCACCTCTGCTGGATCTCTGCCCAAATGCCGAATAAATACATGTGCCTGGTCCAACTGCCGGGTCAAACTATCAATCTGGGTCATATGAGTCAGAGCTCGGACACAAGCTACCCAATCCATCATCATCAAGGATCCTGGAACCATATCCCCCATAAACTGTGTGGCGCAGGACTGGGCTCCAATAGTGTGAGGGAACCACCAACGCTGGAACGTCTCCTGAGTACATGGTTCCTCTGATAATGCAAAACAGTCAACCCCCAACAATGGGATATCAGTGATGGGTGACTGTGATACAGGCCAATGATGCCTAGCAGGAGGCAAGATCGGTATACGAATCTCCCCTATAGTGCTCCTAATAGCACGCTCTCCTAAATAGAGCTCCCAACCTCCATCTGTGAAGAAAAGAAATCTCTTGGTGGAAATCAAATACTCGACTCCAGTCGGGTGTCCATCCTCAAAGCGGATGGTCAAATGTTCCCCTGAGTAGGGAATCCATGTGATGGAGTCAGCTGTCAGCAACTCCAGATGCATACGGCAGTGACTGAATCTCTCAGCTATAGGGACCTTCAGAAAAATAGAATGGTGCCATCGTCGTCCTCGTGGATAGGTATCTTAACCTAACACACTCACAGGACACAAACATGGGAGCCTCTCATAGGCCCAAAACTGCCAACACAATGGCAAAACATCTGCTATCAGTAAACACTCTTAACCTATGAATGGGAAAAGACAAGAGAAATACTCACCAGCAGAAATGGGTAAAATCCTAGCCAAGCCTCGGTCAAGCCCTGTGAGCGCATGCGCATGCCCCGGAGGAAATATGCAAAGGTGTAAGAGCCCCAATCGTACTCTCCAATACGGTCCACATCGCGTGTGGCGCTAACCAAAGCAAAAGATATCGTGGAAGAGTTATCTGCTATGAAGCAGCCTCAAATGATCATCAGGAACAATCGCCAAAGAACGCGATCCCTGATCCTGACATCATCAGGCATGGGCTCACTCAAAAGCCCACTCATAGCATCTACGCTCAAAGGACCCGAAGCAGACGATCCCCGCCATTGGAGCGCCTCCACCGGAACTCCTAATAAGGATCTGACGGCAGTAGGGGTAATATTCGCCATGCAAGGCACTGGCTCCCCTCCAAACTCTATACCTGTGATAAATTGCCAATCCATAGGCGTCATCATCACCTCGCAATCCAGCACGTGGAGTGACTAAGTCTGATGAAACCATCGTTCAGACAATGCCCTGAGGTAACCCCAGGGAAGGATGGAGAAGAATGCCCCGAATCCCCACTCATGCACTACTGCTCTATAGTCAGGATGAAGCGCCTAGTACATGGAGTTAATGCTGAACCAGTTCCCTCGAGGCTGTGTAAAACCAGGAACTTGCATGAAATGCAGATCAACATTAAAACCCTTTAATCCTCATTAATAGGAAAGAAGTAAGATCAAAGTCTAACTCCATACCTCGTTAGCATTCAAATACATCGATGGATGTCTGCTCAAATCACCTAGCAACTCTAGGTTTACCACCTGAATACTCGGAAGCTCCGTACGAGGGACATACGCAGCAGGAGCGGGATCCTCAATCGGAATGTCCGCCTCCTCGTCCTCAACATCTGGCACATCTGCCCGAACAGGACGAATCACAACCTCCACCAACCAAGCGAGGTCATGTTCGACGAAGCAGGGGCGAGGCACTTTAGAAGCCCCTCCGTATGCGCCGTAAGTAGTCCTATAGGAACTGCTCGGCTAATCCGGATCCATCAATATCTGGACAACAATTCTCCAAATCACCTCAGAAATGGATAGTGTAGAACACTTGTACGGTGATAGAATTTGCAGAAAGCAGCCCGAACTCAGCAGATCTGAAGATGGCTCGCGGTTTTCTTTATGCGAAGCAAGTTGAAAGTGACTTGTGAAGACCAACCGGCAGGATTTATGATCCACGGTTGGCCGCAGGCTCATCTACGGCTGCAGCAGGTGCACCTGCGGCACCCCTATGTGGGTCCCACCCCTCTGGCTCGGTCCAGTTCGAGTTACAAAGGAGTTCTTACCGACTAGAAAGGTCAAATCGATAATAATAATGCCACGCGATTGAGCAAAATAGCATACAATCCTGGTCTTCTCATATAAGACTTTGAACATGCACATCACTCATTGGTAGTCGCCTGAACACAAGGTATACCCTGCCGATGACCTCAGTTATCGTGAATCGCATACGGAAATACCTTATACAGGTCCGATGATGCCGACTCCGTGTCGTTACCCTACGTATATCCCTGACGGGGGTTACAACGTATATTCCCGACGGGGGTTACAACGTATATCTCAGGTGGGAGTAACAACGCATGCTCAGCCGTTGACATACATATCAACGAAGGTTACGCAGCCTTGATGTTATCTTAGCCGATGGCAAGTAAACCCATCGAAGCATTGAGAGCTGTTCGATAATTGTGTACGTACCCATGAGTCCCCAGTAGATCCCCAACGGGGGTTACAATGTAGATCCCCGGTGGGGGTTACAACACACGTCCATCCGTTGACACGTCTGCCAATGAAGGTCAAGCAGCCTTGACGTCATTTCAGCCGATAGCGATTAAACCTATCAGAGCTCTAGAGCTATTCGAGGTTTTCATACCCTACTGCTCATATTCCCCAGCATATCCCCGGCGGGGGTCACAATGCAATGCTCCGTTAATCTACACAACAGCGGAGGTCAAGCAGCCTTGACAGTATATCCCACAGGATTTTTTAACCGTTGACTCACATATCAGCGAAGTATACGTCAACGAAGGTCAGGCACCCATGACAACATTTGCTGTTGGCAGTAAATCCAACAGAATCGTTACATATTCTGGCGATACTAACCAGGAGAGGTCGACGTTATCAAAGAGGATAGATGATGGAATATGTTATACACATCCTCAAACAGATCAAGCTTTATCCCCACAAATCTCTTGCACATAAAAGGTATATCTTCAGGATCAAATCATTATCAAAGGCACAGGAATTTGGTGATAACTCCAACATCAACATCCTAACAGATTCAGATCACACATCAAATTTGGTCATCATTGCTAATCCCCAGTTGAAGCAACATGGAGCCAGCAATCATCCCCAGCGTGTTGGGCTACAACCCCGTACACACGCATCATACATTTGCATCATGTTGCTATCTATAGTACCCTGTTTGTCTTATTGCGTTTCAAGTGTCTAGGATTCTTTATCCTACCCATGCATCGCCATGCATGAGTATGATAAAGAGGGGCATCTGTAGACACTCAAAATTTTCTGTACTACTGTCACTAACATTGCAGGAGGATAGATTCGTCTTTTAAGAGGAAACCCTGAAAGACAATCCAAATCAATACCGGATACTACCGGAAGTTCAACACCAACCCTGGATCGCAATCTGGGAGTAACAATTCCAACCTCGCATGTAACCCCTAGGCCTGCAGATATGATACCGGAACACACACCGGAGATGACCCTGAGGTATCTAGTCTCAGTCCCAACCATGGGAATAGCCACCAACCTTGGTGATAACCCCCAGGAATGCAGTTTCGACGATAACCCCGGAAATGCTTGTTTCAAATACGACCAGCTTCAATCTCGGCGCTCACAACGAGATACACTGCACCAACCCGGCAATAACATCGGGAAGAATTTTTTAACCGAACGTTGACGTTCTTAATATATACTTAAGGTTTGTTACAGATATCGTTTATCTGGTCAACTCTTGACCCTTAACCACATACTGTACACATATACAACCATATACACAGAACATATTCACTTATTCCCTTAATCTTGAATAATTCACTTAAATCCTTAACATAATTTTGAAATCCACAAAATTCATTCTCAAAAATATTAAACGCATACACTTATTTTCTGTCTAGGTTCTAATATTGAACCTTAAATCACTTAATTAAATTTTTTTAAAATTTTGCTAAATTCTCGGGTTGTCACATTCACCCCTTCTTCTAAAAATTTCGTCCCCGAAATTTACCTTACACCTTACTCCTTTCTCCTTATACAATGCACCATACACCATTCATACACATTATCACATTCTACCCAATACACCACTCACAAGAATAAAAAAATTTCAAATTATGCTGAGGGGTCATATAGACCATGAACACATAGTTTTAACGGTATTCATACCGCAAAACAATACATTACTTTGTATGTTTACAATCACGAAGAAGGTAAACTACCATTACTAGTACGTACTTTAATCATGTCTTGCGAATATTCTCGCTACTGAATAATTTTATTCAATCTGCATAGTTCACCTCAGTCTTATCATAGAATTCCGTACCAACACAATTTGGTTCGGGAAATTTTTTCAAATAACGCTTAGAGTTTTCATAACCATTGGTTTAGGTGAATCAAATAGCATAGACTCATATCAATAATTCAATTCAATCGAATTATGTAGGTGTAGCCAAACCCTGTTGGTAAATTAAAATTTTAAAATAGTTTGAAAATGACGCCATGATGCCGTACTGTATTAACAGTCCGTTTGAGGATGCCGTCATTGCATGACTTTGTCATAACACATCATACAATAGTGGAACAATGATTTTTAGATCGAATTCACACTAAGTATTCCTGCATTTATAACTCTTTCAACTTTTATCATCTCTGCACCAGGTTACATGGTACATGAGTGATAATAAAAATATATTTTTATATTTCAAATCATTTGCGTATAGCCGAAATAAATAGCATAGACTATACTTTAAACTGTTTCAAAAATGATTACGAGTCTACATATATATATATATAGCTAGGAGTTTTGGAAAACTTATGTGTTCACTAATAATCATTTGCTTAACAATCTATCTGTTCCTATAATCTTTAATACTCCATTTACACACAACTATACCCAGTTCGTAAAACCACATTTATGAGTTCATTTACTTCCCACAATCATGAGTTTAAGAACTTGTCCTAGTCAGACCTTTGGCGTCCATTCGCTGAGGGGTTCATAAACATTTCATATAACTATGAGTCAAGAATATCACATAAGTATGAGTTTTAAGAACTCGTACTTAACCTTATTGTCGACATCGGGATTTTTGAATGTCCATTTCCGTTACACACACAAGTAGATAACAGTTTTGAAATGATTGTAATAGCGGCTTAAGTCCTCTTATTGGAGTCTCCAGCAAAGTTGCCAGCTGTCGACATCGGGATTTTTGAATGTCCCTTTCTGTTACTTGTTCTTTGGTGTTCTCATTTTAGGTGAGATTTGTTTGAAAAAGACAAGTGAAAAAGGTCTGACATGTATGATGTCAACGACGGACTGTTAAGAGTCGCCAGTTGGTTTTTTAAATGGTTGTACCAACACAACCGAGAAAAGGTTTGCATATTGACCTAGTGATGTGACATTGCTTAATGGGTCGGTGAAACCGAGATTCATTAGGGTCCGGGGACTTGGTTATGCGGAGGGAAGGTGTTAGGCACCCCCCGACATCCGTGTTACCATGGTGACCGCCTCTTTTCAAGAAACTATTATCTGAATGTGTGTGTGTGTGTGGGTCAATGTGTTGTTATTTGGAAGTAGTGTGAGGCCTCGTTCGCACCTATATACACAGGGTTTAAATTTATGTAAAAATTCAGTTTAGCTCAATAGTAATTGAGACCGTTTGATACTTCCATTTTATTAAGTATTCGGCTTGATTGATTTTATTTTCGAGATACGAAACATCTGTAAGAAAATAATGTACAAAATAATACCGACTTCCTCGTGGGTATGAAAACCATCTGAGGAAATTCAAACACCGCATAATAATTTACAAGCTTCTTATAGCTAAAAATGTCCATCATGGGAACGAAATCTAGATCCAATAGGCTGAATCTGTGATCACATGATTCCTAGGCGCACATGATACCACAATTTGTATGAAAGCAGTAAGCAGGTATATATATAAAAGCTGTAAATATATATATACAGACATAATCACCAACCACGAAGCACCTCCATTGGGAATCAGAAATATAAATAAAGCTGTAAAAGCTATCAACCACCACGGAGGAAACTCCAGGCGGGACAAAATATAAATAAAGCTGTACAAAGCGATCAAGTTCCACGAAGTGATCTTCAGGCAGGACGAAATGTAAAGAAAGCTGTAAAAGAGATCAACCACCACGAAGTAAACTCCAGGTGTACCTGCGGCTGCCCGGGGTGCCCCGGACAGTGTGGGTCCCGCTGTGTCGAAGTACGTATACTCGGATAACGCATTGTTCGCTCAGTCGTTCATAACTTTCAATCCTGGAGTTCAATGGAAGTGTGCCATACCATTCCAAAAATCTCTTTCCGAGAGCTACACAATGACATAGGATTTGCCCTTTTTGATTCCAGGAAGACGGGTCCATGACCAAAATGGCATTCCCAGGTTTCCATCAGGTAGTCCGTTGAGCCGTTTTGCGTAGTTTGCGCTCGAAAGTTAAGATATGGTTCTTGTGGGACTTCTATTGAAGTAATTTGAGTTGAAATGAGTTGATTTGATATGAGTTGAAGTTAAGTTGGCAAAATGACCATTTTTCCCCTCCCAGGGTTATCTCGGGTTTTCGCGCATTTGTAGCAGTCTTTTCTCAGGGTTATCTCTGAGGTTGACCTGATGTTGACTCTGAGTGTCCTCAGGGTTATCTCTGAGGTTGGCTTGACCTCTTGGGGCTATCTCCAGGCTTTGATCTTGATCCCCCGGGGCTATCTCTGGGGTTGAAACTGACTTTCTCGGGGTTATCTCCGGGGTTAGAAACTGTTTTCCCGGGGTTATCTTCGGGGTTGGAAACTGGATCTCCTGTGACTATTTCCGAGATTAAAATTGATGTTGTGATCCTCCAGGGTTATCTCTGGAGTGTGAAAAAGACGTTTTTGCCCTCTTGCATGGTTAGTAACATGCAAAGAAAATTTTGAGTGTCTACAGATGCCCCTCTTTATCATGTTCATGCAATGTAATGAAATGGTCATAATAAAGATTAGTAGACACTTGAAATATGACAAGGTATTTTTAATGATGCAAATCGCAATGTAATGAATGTTTATGACGAATGTTAACATGTTTTCGCAAATCGCAGTTCGCAAATTGCACATCGCATTTCGCACTTTGCTTTTCGCATTTGGCCAATCACACTTCGCAATTCGAATATCGCATATCACAAATTGCAAATCGCAAATCGCATATCGTATATCACAAATCGCATATCGCAAAATCGTAAATCGCAATGTAATGAATGTTATGATGAATGTTAAAATGTTTTCGCAGATAGCTTTACCTTTACCGATCATTGTTGATGCCTATACTGGTGTTGACTCCAACGGTTTAGCTTTTTGTCGGTGTCGCCGATGCTTGTTTGATGAAGAGAAATCAAGTGACGTTCTGAAATCACCGGACCTTCCCGAAGTATACGCTGATAGTTTACAATGGTGCCTACCCTGATGGTATTTTGACAATGGATCCTACCCTGCTGGTAGATGAATACGCTGTCATCGCCAAATTATTTATGTTTCCACTCGAATAGTGGTATACAAATCTTTCATCACTGAACTGTCTTGATGTTGCGCTGAATTGATGTCAATGGTTTAGAATACCGGATCCTTTGATACCTTCGCTGTAGTAATAGTCAAAGGTTTGCTTCTACAGGCTCTGCCTCATGTCACGCTCACCCTTTTTGAGGTGATTTGGAGTTTCCTTTTGCTGTTGGGGGCATGTGGTCCATTTCCTTGAGTGTTTGATTCACAACCTGGCTGAACTGATGACTTGAATGCCACTGACATCCCTGGAGGGTGTAACTCACTATTTCGCTGCCCAAATTTGAACTTCAGTGTATAGGCCTCAACTTGTGAGGACTTGACGCATGTTGATGGTGTAGATTTCCTTCGCTAGACCTTTTGTCGTTGGCTTCTACTCTTAAGTTAAGAACTTTCTTGAAAATTTTCCCCTCCTTTTGTAGGGGCAAGCTAATGTCGCCATGCTTTCTTTCAGGAATTCTCCTTCTTTTGATGAGAATCTTGATCCTGCCTTATACTACGTCCCTTTCTTGGAATCGAAAAATGCCCCAGTCCTTTCACATGTTGATGTCGGGTAATCATATGAGAAACTCTCTTTGTTGACCAAATCGCAAGTGAGAAATATCCGAATCGCCAATGAGATGATATGAGGGTAGATCTAGTGATGATGGACCATGCTAATGGTGCTGACTGGTGCATGCCCCATTGTTGAATTGTCGATGTTTCTAAGATTATCCTAATCTTTGATGTACGAGTTCCAATATCGGGTTGTCGCCAATTTTGAAATTGCCCCAGCCTTGCTTGTTGTCTGGGATAGTTGCTTTGACATATGAGATGATAAGACGTCGAGATCGCAAGAGGCTTTTACTTCTGTACCAGATGGTGAACATGTATTGGATTTGGGCTTTGATTCCCTTAATCATTATTCCTGACTTGTTCTTGCAATAGGCGTTGATGGTTTTCTTCTGATTTGATGAAGACTTGTGATTGAGGGTGTTGACTCTTTGAAGGTCGTTGTTGCTGGTTGTCTTAGTGTATCGTTGTTTCTTCTTTTCTGGGTTTTATGCCAGATTCGATGGAATGACATTGAAGTGTTGTTGGGTCTTCTCGACATGGGTCGCTGCCTTGGAGGGTTATTCTTGGGCGCAGGTTTGGGATTGATGTTTGGGTTTGGATGTTTCTTTTGAGGGTTCAACCGCACCACTGATGGCTGCCTACGTACTCATGTATTTGTGGGAGATCAAGTCTGTATGTGGCAGGAATGGTGTAGGAATTTTTTGTTGTTTTTGTTTTTGTAAGGAGAAGGGTGTAAGAATGTTTTTGTTATTTTTGTAAGGCAAAGGGTGTAGAGATGTTTTTGTTATTTTTATTTTATTGCGATAGGGCCATGTGAAATGGTTGCTTACGTACTCCTATTGAAGAGGAGATCAGGTCAACTTAGTTCGCCCTGCTAAGATAAACGGTCTGAAAAGTGTTTGTTTGGGGCTTTTTAAGTTTTTGTTTAGTTTGACCTGACCATAAATGGCTGCCTACGTACTCCCATTGATGAGGGGAGATCAGGTCTTTCGTAGTTCAAGCTTGATGAGCTGAAACTTAACTGATCTGATTTTTTCCTCTTTTTTTTCTTTTTTTTCTTTTTTGTTTTTTTTTCTCTTTTTTCCCTTTCTTTTTTGTTTTTTTTTATTTTTTTTATTTATTTATATGTATGGAAAATAAAAGGCATAATACGAAGAAAGTGATATCGTCCCAACATCTTTTGGAACACGTAACTTTATCCCCTGGATCTATATCTTCTTGGCTAGTTGAGGCCTGATAGTCCAGTTGTCAGTAGTTATGTTGCCTTCAGGGCTCGCGATAGAGGTTACCTTTTGGTTCTGAATATCTTCACTTATGGCCATAACTTGATCGCTTCCTGATTCAATACACTCCTCAGGGACGCTTGAATTAGACCCATCGCAAAAAGGGATGCACTCTAGATTCTTTAATGGGTTTAATTCCCCGACAATCTCACCACCTTTTTCTTCATCTATTCCTTCGCCTTCTTCATGGGTTTGAGATGATTCAACCATGAAATCTCCCTCGAACTGTTGTTGCATTTCTCGCAAGGAACTATCCTTTTTGGATTTTTCTTCTTTGGAAAGGATTAGTATTTCCTCCTCATCATCCAAGGTGATGAAATCAAGAACATGGTTGATATATTTGGAGCACATGACGTTTGATGTTGGCGGAGAAATCTACTTTGGGGATGCCTTTGTCTCCTCTTACATTAGGAATAGTCCACCTTGTGTTCTGGCGGAATTGTCGCTTATAGCCTTCACCTCATTTGAACTGCCTGTCTCGAATGGACATCTTAAGCTTTTTATTTCTTTTTCGCCTTTTTTGGTCACGGGAAATTCTACCTCCAGCTCTCCATTTTCAATGAGATCCTGGATTTTATGTCGCAAAGACCAGCATTCTTCAGTAGTATGTCCAAGTGCGTTAGAATGGTAGACATATCTTGGTGGAATCATAACTCTTTATCTTGGGATTTATAGGAGGCAGCAACTCAATAATCCTTCCTTCGCTTATCAGAAAGTGTAGCATTTCTTCATTTGATTTGCTCAGAGGGGTGAATTTTCAGACTCTTTTGGAGGTTGTTTGATCTTTCATATTTGAGAATTCACATTCCCTCGATCGATTTTTCCGCTGACAAGATCTTCTAGTACATTTATCATCCCCTTTTTCTTGTACTTTCTGCCTACTTTGATCTTCTTTATTTAGATGGCTCATCATTGAGAGATATGGGCTTGTATTATGATTAACCTCATTTTTCTCTTGGCTTTCTTATAGTTGAGTGAAAAACTGCCTCGTTTCCTGATGTTGGCGCACTATCAGCTTAGCCATCATATTTACTTGATTCTGGATCGCCTCTAATTTTTGCATTACTGGCATACCCTCCTCCGAGTTTTCCCACTCTAGGACATTTGTTCTGTGCCTTTGGGGGTATTCCTGCATCCTTCATATGTACTTACGAATTGGATACATTTCAGTGCTTCCTGACCCGATCTTGTTTACTTCTTCCGTATCATTCCGCAACAGAAGGTTGGTGTTGACATTTTGTTGGTCAGGTTGTTAGACCATAATACTGCCACTTTCGATGAGATTTTGAATCTTATGTTTTAAGGACCAACAATCCTGTGTATCGTGTCCTGGAGACCCTGAGTGGTAAGCACATCTATGAGCCAGTTCGGTAATTGTCTTATGATCCATTAATATCGCCAATACATTTTCAAGGGAATCGCCTAGTGGAGTGAACACCCGATTTTATGATCTTTCAAATTTTCTTTTTCAATCCTGGCATTGGTTGAATGCGGCCTGTTGTTAAGATGGCAGATTGTCTTGCATTTTCCAAATGGGGGGACTGTAGTTTAGCCTCCTAGCTTGCCCCTGTACAATAAGGGATACATCTTCATCGCCTTTATCGGGTGCAATTTAGGATCGCTCGCGTATACTTGCCATCAGATATGTTTAGCGACTGCTTCCAAGGCAGTGAAGTCTTTAATCTTGCCTGCCTTCAGGCCCATCTCTGCCATTTTTCTGTGTTTGATCATTTCTGAAAATGGCTTTACTATGCCTGCTAGGATCCTCTCGTAGTACGGAGCCTCTTAGATGTCTATAAACGTCATTACCATCTCAATTTCTGTCATTGATGGAATGACTTGTGCTGCTAGATGTCTCCACCTTTAGGCATATTCTCGGAAAGATTCAGTACTTTGTTTTTTGACTTTAGTCACTTGGTATCGATCCGGTGCAATTTGTGATCTAAAAATCAGATCGATTTAGAAAGGCGTGGGCCAATTCTTCCCAGTTGTGGATTTTGGCATTGTCAAGTCAAGCATACCAAGCTTTAACCTCTCTAGTGAGACTCTTTTGAAAAAGTTGCATTCTGAGGCTTTCATCTTCAGCATAAGACCCCAGTTCACCAATGTAAACTTTTAGGTGCGTATAGGGATCGCCTACCCCATTGTACTTTTCAAACTCTGGGACTTTGAATTTGGTAGGGTATCGAGCCCCTTGGAATATGTAGAGATCTGAATAAGTGACACTTCCATAACTTCCAGTCCCTTTAATTGACCGGATGGTCTCCTCTATTTGTTGGACTTTCTTTTTTATATCCCTAGTTTCTCGATCATCCCTGAGATTTGTGATTTCTTTACTGGAATGAGGTTTAGGTATCAGGGTTTCCATCTTTTTACCAATACCCTGACTGCCCCTTGGTGTGAAGGACTCTGGTAGAGTATGCATTGTCTGGCCCTGCATATTTTTACTTTGTTCTTTTAGAAAGACAACCAATTCTGCTATTTAATTCCTTAATCCTTCAAACTCCTCTTGAGAAATAGGAGTAGGATCAGGCTGTCCACTTGTAACCTTGTTTGACGGTGGGCTTAGTGCCTTCTTGAACTTTAAATTGGTAACGGTTCCAATTACTTCCCTACAAAAAGGCTTATGTAGTTTAGTCTTAGTAAATGTAGGAATATTACATGCTACTTAATGTGTCCGTTTAGGAGTATTATCTTGTGAAACGGATGTCCGTTGACCAAATAGCATGACAAGTTTTGATATGAAAGGGAATGCATATACACATATTCCTTTATATTTTCCATTACATTGAGATTGACATGGAAATTAAATTACATGTAATTTAAAATTACAAGTAATTGAAATGGGAAGGTATGAAGAGACTTCCCTCCGCATTTGGTTTATCAGAGGCTGACCTATCTTAGGTTACTCTCGCGGCTTTTTGGCATGAAGGTTCCCAAATCATCGCAATTTACTCAACGGGAAATTAATCCGGTCTTTCAACTAGAGCGAATTTGGGTGGTGCCTTTCCCGAGCCCTTGGGAATTAGTCTTCCCATGAGTCCAGTAATAAAACATCGACGAGATAGCCTCCTGGTGGAGGGACCACACAACATACATTCACATACTTTGCGTCTCACCGTATGAAAATGATGACATGTGCGAAGCACTAATATCACAAGCAGATATGGTGCGAGGCAATAAGTGCAATAAGTAAATGCATTCGTACACATTCATTATAAATGTAAATGCAACATACACACACAAGTAGATAACATTTTTGAAAAGATTGTAATAGCGGCTTAAGTCCTCTTATTGGAGTCTCCAGCAAAGTTGCCACCTGTCGACGTCGGGATTTTTGAATGTCCCTTTCTGTTACTTGTTCTTTGGTGTTCTCATTTTAGGTGAGATTTGTTTGAAAAAGACAAGTGAAAAAGGTCTGACATGTATGATGTCGACGGCGGACTGTTAAGAATCGCCAGTTGGTTTTTTAAATGGTTGTACCAACACAACCGAGAAAAGGTTTGTATATTGACCTAGTGATGTGACACTGCTTAACGGGTCGGTGAAACCGAGATTCATTAGGGTCTGGGGACTTGGTTATGCGGAGGGAAGGAGTTAGGCACCCCCCGACATCCGTGTTACCATGGTGACCACCTCTTTTCAAGAAACTATTATCTGAATGTATGTGTGTGGGGGTCAATATGCTGTTATTTGGAAGTAGTGCGAGGCCTCGTTCGCACCTATATACACAGGGTTTGAATTTATGTAAAAATTCAGTTTATAGCAAGATATGGCAGTGATGTTTTATAAAAAAAGGTTTTTCAAACCCTGATGCTCAATAGTAATTGAGACCTTTTGATACTTCCAGTTTATTAAGTATTCAACTTGATTGATTTTATTTTCGAGATGTGAAGCATCTGTAAGAAAATACTGTACAAAATAATACCGACTTCCTCGTGGGTATGAAAACCATCTGAGGAAATTCAGACACCGCATAATAATTTACAAGCTGTTTATAGCTAAAAATGTCCATCACGGGAACCGAATCTAGATCAAATAGGCTGAATCTGTGATCATATGATTCCTAGGCGCACATGATACCGCAATTTGTATGAAAGCAGTAAACATGTATATATATAAAAGCTATAAATATATATATATATATATATATACAGACATGATCACCAACCACGAAGCACCTCCATGGGGGATCGGAAATATAAATAAAGTTGTAAAAGCTATCAACCGCCACGGAGGAAACTCCAGGCGGGATAAAATGTAAATAAAGTCGTATAAAGCGATCAATCGCCATAAGTGAACTCCGAGCGAGATTTAAACGTAAAGAAAGTTGTAAGCGATCAACCACCATGAAGTAAACTCGTGTGGGACTAAAATATATATATATATATATAAGTTTAGTAATGCAATCAATATAAAATCTGTGCTCATCGAACAAAGTTCGACAACAATTCATATATATATATATATATATATATATATATATATATATATATATATATATATATATATATATATATATATATATATATTCAAGAAAGTAAACGCACTGCATCAAGTTCAGGCTCATCGAACAAAGTTCGACACACACAGATATATATATATATATATATATATATATAAAGCAAATAAACGCTGCATCAAGTTCAGGCTCAATCGAGGCATAACTCGATAATGTTAGTCCATATATATAAATATATATAATATATATATGTATATACAAACTGAAATAAAACCACGGACCGAAGTCCAGGCAAACACACGCAACACCACTATCAACGTGAAGAAGGGTGTGTGCAAAGATGAAGAGAAAGGCTTTAAAGTGTGTGAGAAGGCTTACAGTGGATTGCCAAAGAAGACTTCTATTTCTTTAAAGTGGATGAAACTCGGCTCCCCCCGGTACAAAAGTAGCTATATGTGAGCTCACAAGTGTTGAAAATGGGAAAGCACTCAGTATATTGCAAGTACGAAGCAAACTTGACAGGGCTTCCTCGCTCTTTCTCTTCCAAATATGGCCACCCCAAGCCCTTTATTTATGGAGAGGGGAGCCGCAGGTGTACCCGCAGGTGTACCTGCGGCTTAGAAGTAGGTGTACCTGCGACTGCCCGGGGTGCCCATGGCAGTGTGGGTCCCGCCGTGTCGAAGTACGTACACTCGGACAATGCGATATTCGCTCGGTCGTTCATAACTTTCAATCCGGGAGTCCGATGGAAGAGTTCCATACCATTCCGGAATGCTTTTTTCGAGAGATACACAATAATTTAGGATTTGCCCTTTTTTGAATCCAGGAAGATGGGTCCATGACTGAAATGGCATTCCCGGGTTTCCGTCAGGTAGTCCGTTGAGCCGTTTTGCGTAGTTTGCGCTCGAAAGTTAAGATATGGTTCTTGTGGGACTTCTATTAAAGTAATTTGAGTTGAAATGAGTTGATTTGATGTGAGTTGAAGTTGAGTTGGCAAAATGACCATTTTGCCCCTCTTGGGGTTATCTCGGGTTTTCGCGCATTTGTAGCAGTCTTTTCTCAGGGTTATCTCTGAGGTTGACCTGATGTTGACTCTGAGTGTCATCAGGGTTATCTCTGAGGTTGTCTTGACCTCCTGGGGCTATCTCCAGGGTTTGATCTTGATCCCCCGTGGCTATTTCCGGGGTTGAAACTGACTTTTCCGGGGTTATCTCCGGGGTTTGAAACTGTTTTCCCGGGGTTATCTCCGGGGTTGGAAACTGGATCTCCTGTGACTATCTCCGAGGTTAAAATTGATGTTGTGATCCTCCAGGGTTATCTCTAGACTGTGAAAAAGACGCTTTTGCCCTCCTGCCTGGTTAGTAACAGGCAAAGAAAATTTTGAGTGTCTACACTTATAGTCTCTACCTATAACATATCTATCTGTTATACACATGAGAAAGGAATCACCCTCTTAAAATGTATATAGCAAATAGTGCGACACAAACATTTTAATGATTATCATTGCCATAAACTAAGTGGTTTTTACACCAAGTACAATTTAGCTCCCATACGAAGAACCATACAACTTAGCCGCTAACAGGAGTCCTCAATTGAAATCCCTACCTAATCTTAACTCCCTTCTCCATACGAATTTCATTTAATCCGTATTCATAATCCTTTTCTGAATCTGTACCAATTCATAGTACAACTGACACTCAGCAATCTTGCTATAAACTGTTCAATCATTCGCTTGATCCTTCTCCATACTATAACCTTATCTGATCACGGGGTGATCTTATCATATATATTACGATTCATTTTTATGTCTTGATCGTTTTATTTTACGATCTCTTATCTCTGTACTTTTAGTCTTTTAGACTCTATCTATTCATCACTACTGTTCAACTTTATTATCAGTGTTAGGGAACTCTGTATTTTATAACTCGTCGAGATTCATCTTTTAATCTTACCGACCAACTAACTCTATTTGAGTTAGTACTTATCCTAATCATTGCGGTTATTAGTCATAAGTATTCCTACCTAAGGTTCCTAACCTACAACTTTGATACCAACTGTGGGGGGCCCGAATCCGGGTACTGAATCACCGCGGATCCGATTCGATCATTCTATACAACTATTACTATTTTTGCTGAAGATATAAACATAAATTGTTTATACAATACATTTTACACACTATTCCCCAAGGTCGAGTAACCTTAACTTAATACACAATTAATAACTTATTTGACTTACAATAACATTAATATATAATATTGATACAAATCTAATTACACACATATACTAAAGATGAAACTGTCTTTGACCTTTCCTTGTATCCGACGTATTCGTCTTAATCTGCAATGTTTATCATGATATAGCAAGGGTGAGCATAAGATTGCCCAGCAAGTTTAAGTTCAATAATTTAATGATATATCATGATTGAAAGGATTTGAATAATAAGCTGACTATAATTCAACAATATAATTACGAACTAGCATGCACAAACTTTTGACTGAACAAGTATATAACATGAACAAAATATATCTTGAACGAATGGTAATGAAGATGATCAGCCTTTCATACCCGACTTATACATGCAATATGCACAGAGTACAATTCTACAATGGCAATCAGCAATGATTATCCATAACCATATCTGAATGAAACAACTCTTAGTAGAGTTAAGTAAAAACTTGCCTGAACCGTTGATTACTGCTACGCAATTTATAACGCTTTATCCGAAGACCTAATATTAGTAATATAGATCTCCAATATTAGAATAATAACATCACAATATAATGCTATTATATATATAGATATACATAGAATAACCTAAGCACATAACACATAACCCTATCAGTCTACAACACACATATAAGACTCGATATCAAGTCAAACTATTGCAGTCTGAGTTGAACCCGACACAAATCTGACATCCCGACGGTCTAGTCGGACAAAATTTTGAGTTTAAGTTCAATTAAACTCTGCCTAACACTTAACAATTAACTTAAATAATTTTATTATCATTCAAAATAATTTTTATAAGCTCGTAATAATTTTTAAATAATTGTTATCATTTATCATGAATTTTAAATCATTAAAAACGTATTTATCTAATTTAAATACCACATAATTCCTTTATTATTAATATTTATTTATTATCAATAATTAATGAAATACATGTCATAATATTATAATATATCCGTAATATCACAAAGTATTTTTTAATACTTTAAAATCACCTTTATATGATTTGTAAACACTTAAATCCATTATCCGATAATTGCTTT
Source organism: Panax ginseng (assembly GCA_020205605.1). Taxonomy (NCBI): domain Eukaryota; kingdom Viridiplantae; phylum Streptophyta; class Magnoliopsida; order Apiales; family Araliaceae; genus Panax; species Panax ginseng. The sequence goes on along the minus strand of CM035136.1, from coordinate 81,451,975 downwards.
TAATGTTAAAATATTAATATTTTCGTGATAAAATATCAAAAGTTATATTATATAACTTAAAATATTTTTATAATACTTAAATCATTTTTATATGATTTATAAATCATTAATTCTATTTTTCCATAATTTATTTAATATATTTATTAAATAAATTAATTACCATTAATATTAATTAATTAGTGAAATTCTTCACAAAATATTAAAAGTCACCGAAAATATCTTTAAATATTTTCTTATACCATAATATTATTTTCATGATTTTTCATGTATTAAAATCATTTTAAATAATTTATTTAATAGTATAATGAAATAAATTAAATACCATTTATATTCCAAAAATATTAAGTATTTATGAAATATACTCAAAATAATTAAAAACTATTTTTGAGACTTTAAAATATTTTTTGGAATTTATTTAGTATTTTTAATAATTAAAACTATTTAATTCAATTTATTTATTAAAATAATTAATTTCTAAAACTAAATGTCGCTAAAGGGGCCTATAGAGACAGACCCGTCGCTATAGGTGTTCTTGGCCTGTTCTTGAGCTTCATGTCAGTTTATCGGGTGCCACATTTGACCGGTTCTAATTTACGGGTCTTGATGTTTTCTGTTCGTTTAAGGCATTAATGTTATAGTAGTAATGTTACTCTACAAGTATCAACAACCTTCATGGAAATCCAACATCTCAACAGAGAGATTCAAGCCTCATTAAACATGTCAGACGTTGTTCTTGAGTTTATGGGTTACCCAGAAACTCAATCAGTGCTAGGGTCCTACTATGAAGCCTTAAATCATAGCTTCCTGGACTCCTTTTATGTGCTCTTAAGGTTCAATCGTGTAGTACTAATGTCATGGAACACGACCATATCACTAACGCAACCTAACAACATCACATGATCACGATCTGACATGGTCAAAGTAGGGGTCAGGGGATGTTCTTGTGAAATCTGGGTTTACCAGATTTCTTCATCCGGCTGGTGGTCAACGGTAGTTTGACCATGGTTATCTTTCATTATGGTTATGATCTAAGTTAGCTAGTGACTTTAATATGCAGTCGACATGTCAGGCTACAAGTGGAATACAACAACATGGCCCAAATCATTACAAGAAGCAAGATCAGAATCCAACAAAATGCATGTCGAAATTTAGGAACTGGGATTTTCCGGGTCGCCAGAGTTATATCCATGATCGGTCAACGTGTTTGGCCAATTGCTCATAATCAAGATCTAGACTTTCTATGGATGTGATTCAACTTCCAGTCTACTCTCCTCATAACAAAGAACAAATATATAACTTTAAACACACATAATACTTAACATAGGCAGATCTAGAGGCCTTGACATATGACTGTCAGGCCTTAAAATTAGGGTTCTTGGTCAGCTTTTAAAACTTAATTTTCGTGCATCTAGATGTTATAGATCCATGATCTATCAATCTAGATCACTCAAAGACACCCTAATACACAACTCTAACCAATCATTAACATAATATCACATGATTTACAAAAATTAGGGTTTATACCTCATTCATGCTTAATTTTTGATTTCTGACTTTTGATTCTGATGTTGTCTTGCTATGAACTGATTAAGGCTTAGCTTCTCTCTCTCTCTAAATCTCGAAATTGTAAAGAGAGAAAGGGTTGGACAAGAATGAGAAATAATTGAGCATTCTCTCTCTCTTTAATCTATAAAATGACTTGATGCAATGTTAGGAGCTGTTAATTTCGGCTAAGATATATGATATATTGCACATGGAGTTGGTAGAGTGGTTCAACAACTCTCATTTTGGCAAGATTGCACTCAACTTACAAAATAATGCACAAAGGGTAAAAATGTCATTGTGATTTTTAATTTAATGGCATTTTTGTCAATTGCCCTAACCCTTAGGGTTTAGGGTTTGAACTCTTAGGTTTTAGATTTTGAACCCTTAGGGTTTAGGGTTTGAACCCTTAGGTATTTTCTAATTAAAATTGCTATTTAACAATTAGGGTCAAAATTGGTCTTTAGGGTTTATAACCCAAAAATTAGGGTTTCTAATAGAAAAAATAATTTTCTAATTTAGAAATTAGATTTCATAATTAGATTAGGGTTTTCTAATTACTTATAACTTTAAAATTAGGTATTTTCTAATTAACATTAAAATTATTAAATTAACACTTATGTTTTCCCTATTTATAAATTAGGGTTTCAAATCCATAAATTAGGGTTTAAAAATTTGAAATTAGGGGTTGCTAAATAATTAAGCTTTACCCTAATTAATATTATAGTTAATAGCAATTGAGCATTATAATTATCCTTTAAGTTCCCAGATTAGGGTTTCAACATCCGAATTAGGGTTTCGAATTTTCGGAACTTGAATTAGGGTTTCCAGAACCGATTTCTAGGGTTTCTTATAATTCTTAAGATTTTTCTAACCGAACGTTGACGTTCTTAATATATACTTAGGGTTTGTTACAAATATTATTTATCTGGTTAACCCTTGGCCCTTAACCACATACTGTACACATATACAACCATATACACAGAACATATTCACTTATTCCCTTAATCCTGAATAATTCACTTAAATCCTTAACAGAATTTTGAAATCCACAAAATTCATTCTCAAAAATATCAAACGCATACACTTATTTTCTGTCTAGGTTCTAATATTGAACCTTAAATCACTTAATTAAATTTTTTTAAAATTTTGCTAAATTCTCAGGTTGTCACATGCATCATTGTCCAAATTAGTTTCTCCTTTATCACCCTGTAATTAACAAAATAATAAAATAAGTTATATATATAATATATATGTTGATACTAGTATTTCGACAATATACGACAATATACAATAAAATTGATTACCTCGTCGTCATCCCCATGTCAGGTTACACTGCCGCCATACGCATCGCCTAACTCATCTGGTCTCATAGCCGCCAGATGCCCGCCCAATATCTTTAGAAGATCGCGATCTTGACATAAAGCTCTTACACAGTCAGCATGAGTATGAATACCTAGATGACTCGATGACTGTGAAGACTCGATAACAAAGTTGCCTGAGCCATTGAAGGTTGGGCGTCGTCGTTGTCCTTGACCTTGGACGTAGTTCTTCTTCGAAATAGACGCCCTCTCCCACAATTCCCGATCAATTGGTGGACATGGGGCGCCTTTAGGATAACACTCATTCAAAAAACGCTTATAAGTATACTGTCATCATGTTAACAATTAAATAGTTAAAAATAAATTGGTAAAATTCTAAAGAATGACGTAAAACTTCATAAACAAGATCAAGTTGTTAAAACTTATTACCTCTATCTGGAGAGCATCAGGCAGACCATCACGGGTCTATACGTACACAACCAGCCAATGGATAGGCTGACCTTGAGATTGAGACTCATATACAAAACATATTCCAATATTACTAAGTAAAAATGTGATATATATTCTAGAATTCATGATTGTAAACATATTAAAAATATTCATACGTACCCTAGTAGTGATATGTTGTAACTGCGAAATATTGTCGCCCCTGTAGGTTCCTTTAGCCTTATCGCCATCAGGTACACCCGAGGATCTGTTAGTGGTGACAGTCTTGTATCTTTTGACCCATCTCTTAGCTCTCCATTGGGTGACAGCCCATATGAACTGGGTGACGGCATGCATATATGGTCATTTCTAGGCACCCAAGACACAAACCAAGAGAAATATACAAATTCCCAATATAATAAGACCAAAACAATAACGAATGAATACAAATTAAAGCAGTAAAAAGTTCAGGAGTATACTATAAATTCAGAGTTCCAAAAACTCGCGCTTTCATTTTTGCAAGCTTCTTTCTTTACTTTACACATATTCTTTGTTGCTGAAGTGATGATTTTTCTCTAATATTCATTTAATGATTTGACTTTATATTATTTTGTTTGAGCCGCTGGTTCCAATTTCAATACTCGGGACTAAATTTACCTATCAATTATATAAAAATGACAACACCATTTATAGCTTTTGTTCATAACTGCATCAATTATCAAGTAAGGATGAGATGGTCATTGCTTGAAGGACTAATTGGTGCATCACAACTAAAGCAATTCTTGTTTGTACATCTGATAAAGTTGATCTATTTAGATGAACTACAAGTCACATTCTTTTTTATTTCTTTCAATTAGTAGTTGGGAGCATTACCTTAATAGTTTTTAATGTGACGTGATGGCAGGGTGAGGATACTCAATGGGTTAATGTGGACCTTGATCAGGTAGAACCATATAAGGACGACTGGGTTGGAATTTTTTCTCCATCAAAGTTCAAGTAATTTATATCTTTGTGAGCCTATAATTTAGATATTCTTTTTATGCTGACAATGGATCAGAAATAGTGGATATTATTCACTAAACTTGGGCAATAACTATTGTCTTCCTATCTTTTTCCTTTACTTGTGGATTATATTCATCCTCGGGAGCTAACTACATACAACACATTACACTTTGAAATGTTTAAATGTGGCAGTGGATCTACATGCTATTTTGAAAACGTCCCTAAGGAACAGATCGATTCCGTATATATGCTCAGCCCCTATAAAGGTGTGTATACTTCTTTTCTTTATTTTTATAAGTTAATCCTATAAAGGTATACTTTTAGTTTTGATTATTACAAATCAAATAATTTGGTTTGTAATAATATAAAGTTATGAATTTAAGTTAATCTAAACCACAATATAGGATTGCTTCACTTTTATAAGGAATATATTTTGTATATATATATATATATATATATATATATATATATATATATATATATATATATATATATATATATGATCACCCAGATGAACCTGCAGCAATTATCTAATAATCATGAAGGAGAGATAGAGAAGTGAGAATTGAAGGAGGCACTGGAAACTGAAGTTAGTCATGAGTACTACTTCCGATCCGTTATATTGAAATCCACGTGTGTACTCTCTCTCCCTCTCTATCTCTCTATCTCTATCTCTCTCCATCTCTATCTCTATATATACATATTAAGGCGACAGTCCCAGGTCTAGGCTAGCTAAGTTTAAGGGACCTATATATATATATATATATATATATATATATATATATATATGAAATATATATATATATATGAACTATTACAGATATTTGGCTATACGGACCGATCCACTTTTACTCGTTGTAACTGCGCAAGACTCGATCTTTAGTAGTCGTGACTGAATATTAGGCCATATATATTTGTTGTAACTTGGAGCTTATAATTTTAAAATATAAGTTGAAAATAATAGTATTAAAATAATATTCAAAATACATTACAAATTTAGTTTTAGTTCCTTACTGATCATTGACATTGATTTTGGCATGCTAGGTGTAACGCCTGAGAAAATAATATTTTAAATAAATTAAATTTTTATTTGATTATGTGGATTAAATGAATTTAATTGATTATTTATGTAAGCTATGTGAAGGCCGTTCTATGACCTAGAATGTGCGGATGTGGTTAGGATTCTGGCTATATGCTAGAATTAATTGTTTGGAATTTCCAAGACGAAAACAAAAGTTTTCTGAGAGATTTACGTAAAAACACTATTCATCCGTTTCTGCTCGGGAATTAAGTTTGAATTTCCGAGAAACGCGTAATGATAGAATTCTAAGACGAGATGGAATATCCAATAATATTTCAGTTATGGCAAAATGAAGTTTTCGCCTACGAACTTAAAACCAAAGGGTTAGGAAAAGTGAATTCCGAAAAGAAAATGAAATTCGTATGATGATTAAGGTTATTATACGTGTGATATATGAGTATAGTATGTAGAATATTACGACGTATAATATGAATATCGTACGAATACTATACAAAGATAATACGTGAGTTATACGCATAGAATACGATTAGTTCTTAATGGACTTTGAGTTTAAGGACTTTGTAGAATCCAATTGGACTTGGATTATATTAAGCCCAATGAATTGTGTAATCAAGCCCAAATTAAGGCCCAATGTTAGGTTTAATTAAGCCCGATCCAAGAAAATAAATCGCGAGTCAAACCGATGGGTCATCGGATGGGTAGAACCCACGGTGCAACCAATGGGGAAGACCCATGGAGCATGTGGGCCAGCCACCTGGCCACCAAGTAAAGTGATTACTTGGTGGGTAAGTTGTTGTGGAGGTGGGAATAGTAAGGAGGTCACCAATGGACCATTTTGCCCTCTATTTGAATTTCCTATATAAAGAAGCTTAGGTTGTTCATTTGTTATTTTCAAAACTTTGTCAAACAAATATTGAGAGAGAGAGAGAGAAAGAGCTAGAAATAAGTAATCAAGCAATTTTAAAGCAAACCATACTAGTTTAGACAAGAACACGAAGAACGAAAAGGTAATATTTCGTAAACATAAGTCGTCGATTCTTTTTCGATTTCTTTTTTGTAGAGAATCATAGATTAGTGGAGCATGTCTCTTCCGAAGGAATAAGGATTACTATTAATGATTAAAACATTGATAATTCATGTTTAAGTAGAAATCGTAAGTTTTCACGTAAGTTTAAACCGAAGAAACCATTGCACGTTGACTTGGTTTTGGATGGACAATTGAAAACCATAATTGATGGGATTTGTAAATATTACTTGGTTAGGAGGTAGACAATGAATTAATTGATTGGTTCCATTTGATTTGGAGTATAAAACACGAGTAACAAAGTTATGGATAATTTTACGAAATTATACGTTAAGCGTTGAAATCATATAATTCTGGATTACTAGTCAAAACTTGCCGTGTAACTTGGAAACTTTGGTTTTCAGTGGCATCACATGAGAGAATGTATTCAAGAGTCATGGACTCAAGAATTGTTGAATTCTAACTTAGAACGAAGAAAACGAGCTATGAACGCTCACGAACGATAAACGAACGCTTAATAATAAACTAAGCGGTGAAGTCTGTGTTAAAAGATTCAAAAATGAAAGCATAATGCACATGATTTAGGAGTTAATGGCTTTTGAATGACCCAATACGGATGTAAAATGAATTAGGAAAGGTCACGTATATAAAATGAATGTGTAAAACTTGGTAAGAAAAGTAAGTTAAGAAACTACGGTAAGAGACTCCCAAAAGGGGTGGGCTATGTAAAGGCAAAACCCCTGATTAGGTAGGGGGTGTTTAGTGGTTGATAGGAGCCTAGCTCGCCGGGGAGGGCATATTTAAAGAACAAACCCCCACTAGGGCGGGGTACTGAAACAAAGTTGACCAAGTGGTTTTTGAACCGAAGTAATTGCAAACCAATAGTGAAACATGTATGTACTTAATATACATAGTACGATCAATCTTAATCACTTAGATAGTGATGACTTTAGGAACTTGGGCATGGTGTAATAGTAAGTAAACGAAGAACGCGAGGTGTAAGTAAGTTATTTATGAACAGTATTCAATAAGTGTACTTAACCAAAGATGACCGAGTCTCGGTTAGTAACGTAAGAATGTAACAAGCCGTAAGGAAATATAGTAAGTCGAATTGACATTTATTAATGGAATAAATTCACTTAAGACATAGAAGAGAAAGAAGTTGGTTAAACCAATGAAGTTAGATTGTTTAGTAACTAATCTTAGTGTGCTATGTGAATATATCATGTAGATACTGTAACGAGCAAGAATTGTTGAATATTATATTCGAAGACACTTGAAGGCAAGTTTTCTTAACGCTTGTCTAACCTTTGTGTTAGTCAAGTTTTCTGTGATTCATGTTATGAAATGCATGAATTGGTTTACGAAAGGGTCGATGCCAGTTTTAACTTGGCTAGACTATTCTTAAGAGTTAGATTCATTTGTTTACAAGTCTTTCGATATAGAACTATTAACGCTATCCTATGACAAGTATTTGGTACGGATTCAAAGGTAAGTTTGTATATGAACAAACAAATGTATTTTCATCGATTATTCGATGGGCACGTGAGGTTGCCAAAACTTAAACGTAAATACGTTTAACGGATGAATGTTGATCAATATAGAGTACTATAGGCTGATCACCTAGAAGTGCTCATAAGTAATATCGGATGTACGACCCTAGTGACGAGATGTGCTTTTCATGTATAAAAACGAAAAGAGTGTGTTCACGATCTTTCGACCGGTTCAGAATTTCTAAGTTATTATATATACTTCGGAATTGTTGTTATGAAATGACAAGTGCTAGTCAATGTTTCATAGTACTTCATAGCTATTTGTTCAGTTATGGAAGATAATCATATAATTCTCGATGTGGTATTTATATTATCCTTTGTTAGACTTTCTGAGCTAGTTATGCTCACTTCTTACTTGAATTATATGATTGCAGCTAAGGCTGAATGAACTGCGAGTTCTAAGAAAGATAAAGGCAAGGCTAAGATGGATATTTAATTATCTTATAATAGACTAGTGTGTTTGTATGTAATATATTTATGAATAACAAAGAATGTATTTGGTTTCTGAATCTGAGAAACGATTTATTGCTATTGTAATAAGATAATAGTAAATACAGTCATTTTGTTTTTGTTTCAATGGAATGACTGTATAAATTATAGTACCGTGTAGAACCATCTGTCGGGTTGGAAGATACCCAAATTTGGGGGCGTCACAGGTTGGTATGAAAGCATTAGGTTATAAAACTTAACGGAGGAAAAACCTTAGGCTAATAACCTCATTAAGGAAGGAAAAGTCTAAAGGAAGTAAACTCGAGCCAGATGAGTTAATAAGGTATTGAGGAAACTGTTGTGTAAAATCGATACACACGAAACGCGCAAGTGTACGTGGTCAACAAGTAATATAGTAATGAATAAAGTATCGTTCCCACGAGGACAAATTATCAAGAATTTTAACTTCACAATTATCAATTTTTTATTAATCCTAATTCTATTAAACTATTCAAATCAATGGTTTAAAATTATAGAAACTAAATTATTAAATAAATAACCTATCACAAAACAATCACTAATATCAAAATCCGGAATTTCAAACAATTAATGGAGAATTAGACTTATGATTTCACCCCGAGTTTCACTCTGATTTTCAACCCTTTTATTCCAACTCAATTTAATATCCAAGTTTATTTATCAAGAACACGAATGTTATACTAGCCACCTCTCGATGCACTAATACCATATTAACTTAAATCCACAATTAAGATAGAAACAAGTTAAACACCTAAATCAACCAACTCACTATATCTCTATGTGAACTGTAATTAAAGAAGGTTAAAGCTTAAGTTCTCTATCTGATTACATGTGATGTCAAGCATATCTCTACCTTAACAATAATCAAAAATCTGTTATTCACAAAATTCATGACACATGCTATTTTAACTAGGTCTAGATTTGTATATCCTCTCTCGATTCCATTCAAATCCACGAGGAATTGTTGATCAAGCAATTCATAAGTTCACGCTCGAATTAACATAGATAAACTGAAAATATCTTATTGAATTGGAAATCAAAGTTATAAAATAATCGTTTCACCCAAGGATCCATCACAAGTCAAATAAGCGAATTAGTTCATAACGAATGAATTAAAAACTGAATAATCTAACGAAACCATCCTTTCAATTACAAATAAAAGACTAAAGAGAAGAAGAATAATGAAAAGCCCTTCACGTAGCCTAGATTTGCAACCGTCACAATAATCTCTTCAAATTACTCCTCCAAAGCTCGCACTTGAATCCTGAAATTTATCTCTGAATTATGCTCCTTGTGTTGTGTGAATTGTTGTTTGCAACGTAATATTAAGCTCTCTATATGTTCTGCTCGAATTCCCCTATATAGAGTCCAGGCGCCTAACAAATAGCACAAATCCATGTCGCAGCAGTCTTCAAAAGCCAGCAGGACACTTTAGGAATCGAGACCCCACCCCGGCGGGGGGTACAAGCTTAAAAAGGCCCGCCCCAGCGGGCATGGCTACTGCTAAAGGAAAATTTCAACTTCATGCATTTTCCCACTTTCGCTCCAAAACTCCTTTTTTCTTCACCACTTGCATCCATAACCACCCTACACATAAAATGACATGAAACAAGTGAAAACGAACACAAAACAAGAAGATAACTACGAATTTAAACTTGAAATGAATATCGATTCGCGTATATTAAATCCACTTATCAAAATCCCCCAAACTTAAACCGTGCTAGTCCTCGAGCACAAACCAAACTACATGTTATGCAATGAAATGAGATGCAATAAATAAAATCTAAATGCCTAAAAATCCAACAATATCGCAGAAACTAACTTATCCCATCGGCCTCAGAGAAAACAAGCAACTTTATAATACGAATTACCAAAACCAATCCACACTTTCGTATTAATTCTCAAATTTTGAACAATTATCAATGGTATAGCGTGCGTGTGTGATCAACATCTAAGATAACTGATACGGACCCAAATTCAATACATAAGCAACTTCTTAGAAGGAATCATACAATGCAATCTTAAAAATTTCAAAGATAGGCACAATCCAACTAAAATTAAACAACACCAAATTCAAGGGTACATGCAGGATACTTATACTTTCTTCTTTTCTTTTTTTTTCTTTTTTTTTGGCACGAGGGCTTTTTGCTCTTTTCCCGTCATTATTCCCCCCCCTTTTTTAGATAGATGGTTGGTGAGTGTGTTTTATGCTCAATCTCACACTTGTGTTTATGGGGAGTGTTTCTCCTCAACCCACCACAAGACTCAACATGTTTCATATATTTTTGTTTGGTATTTTTTTTCTTTTTTTTTCAAAGCTTATATACCCCACATATACTCCCCCAAACTTAGTGTCTTGCCTAATTTTAGCCTTTACTACCTAACCTTGTCATTTTCTCATTTACCCTAGCATTATCCTTTAGAAACTATTTATGTATCAATTTGAATTGACCGATCAACCAAGATAATATTAGTGCTAACCTTTTTATAACAGTTTCAAACAAGTCCAAGAATCGATTCATAACAGAAATTGTCTCACAGTTCTAATAATCAATACTGTAGTGGTTAACTTGGTCACAATCTCATCATTGGCCCACAAATAACATGAACTGCAGCACTGTTGGACATATGCAAACACAATATTTAACTAAATTTTTTATATTTAATATTTTTTTTTAATATTTTTTTTTCTATTATTTTTTTTAACATAGATAATAACGGAAATGAAAACAATACAACAAAACGACCTAAACTACTAGATAAACACCTAACCTACTATGCAAACTAGATTAACAAATGCATGCAAATAAACATTTAAATCCCCCAAACTTAAGTAAAACAATGCCCTCATTGGATAAAAATAAATTAAGTTCATGAGGACTTCCCTACAATCGCCTAAGTCTGGGGAGGTGGTTGGTGCTCTTCATCATTTGAATCAGTAGGAGGAAATCGAGGCAGTGGTCCGGGTTGTTGATATGGATAGTGAGCCGCCGAGTTGAAGCTTTGGAGTGTTGTGTTCAGTGAGGTGAAAGATGCGTTCATAGCATCAAACATGTGATCTTGTTGCATCGTCAATTGCCACATTTCCCGGCGTGCTGCCCTATTATGCGCATTCATATGATTTTGGAACTCAAGGAACTGATGACTGGATATTGCCTTGGTCTGCGGTACCTGTTCAGTTCCTTGATCTCCCATAGCTTCATCCTCATCCCCCGAGTTTTCTTCTACATCGACTTCGCCGCATTTCCCGGCGTCCTGCCCTAATGTGCGCATTCATTTGATTTTGGAACTCAAGGAACTGAGGACCGGATATTGCCTCAGTCTGCGGTACCTGCTCGGTTCATTGATCTCCCACAGCTTCATCCTCATCCCCCGAGGTATCTTCTGCATCGACTTCGTCTTCCGACGCCGATGGAAAAATAAAACCCAGACCTCGTGGATGTGACTCGCTTCCTGCCTATACAGCATACCGCGCTATCATTTGAGAATAAAGCAAAGCGAGTGGCATTTGAGTAGGCTCATCATCGGACCATCTCACGCATGCATTGTGACACAACGCACAGATGAGTGAGGGGTGTGGCAAGCCGCCCAAAAAATTTCCACGTAAACACCGGCGGATGGAAACTGATAATTGCCCCGACGTTAATAATAAAATCTTGCACAATTGCGTACCGCAGTAACGCCTTCTCTTTGGTGACGTCCGAAGTGTGTTGGGACGGAAACAATTTAGCACATAAGAAAGCGTACCATATTTTGCCATACCGGATAAGGTTCTTTTCTATGGAACACTGTACCTCCCTTTTGAACTTTGATCCAAGATGTTCCCGGCTTTGTCATGTTCGTAATAACCTCCTCGTAGTCAGGGTCAAAATCCCTCAATTGTGCATACTGACACTGTCGTGGCACCTGCAACTGATAATAGGCATTGATGACATCGTCACTGAACGGGACCATGCGACCCTGCACAAACGCATTGAATGGGGCTTTGTCTTCGGTGTTTGCATAAAATTCCTTGAAAATGTTGACGACGGTCGGGATCGAATGCTCAGTGAGTTTAAGCCACCCCTTTTGATAAATTTGAGACATCATCTCCCCATCATTTCCCTCAGGGACCAATCCCCGCTCCGGCGTAAGGGCTTTTGTTATCATGTAATCATACCGGTCGGCGGCGGCGGCACTCACAAATTTTCGGCAATCATATGTTCGTGTCGGTTGAGCGGATCTTGAACTCTCTCCCCTTTGGCATTTGGATGTCGGTTGTGAAGCCATTGAATTCTTGATGTTAAAACTTGCTAGCATACACTGCCTTCCCTTTACACTTGGTTCACTCAATTTATCAAACACTTGGTGTGCACAGTCCGTTCTTCCACCAAAGCTTGATTGTTTCTATGGTACTTCAGTGGAGAGAAGATGGAAACTCAATAAGAATGAAACTTACTCTCAAGTGTGCTATATGTTTCCTAATTTCTTGATGAATTCGAAATTTGTGGTGATGAATATGGGAGGTATGTGGTAGGGTTTATATAGAGGTGATAGGGTTGAGGAATTCGTGTGCTTGATGGTGTGGGGTAGTGGATGCAATTGATTTAGGTAATGGGTAGGAGTAGTTGGTAGGAGTTTTCGATCGTGGGTGGTGTGTAGTGGATAGGTGGTCTTGTAATGGGGGCTGGGTGGTTTGTGTGAGGGAAAATGAGAGAAACCAAAAAACGTGTAGAGGAGAGTGAGGAGGCAGCATGTCTAAATGTTGAGCGTGTCTGCCTAAGATCAAGGACCTCGCCCAATGGGTGCAAGTTCATTTCAGCCATGCTATGTGGCATGCCTCATCGACTTGGGATTTTTGGCTTCCAAAAGTGCAGATCAAATTTATCTAATTTTCCTTCTTTTCTTGCCCGTTGTTGCTCTTACTCATTTTTGACCCCTCCTTTAACCAAAAACATGAAAGATGTTAGATTATTGATGACACGAAGAAGGATTGAGAGTTTAGCAAAACTTTTACTTGAGAATACCTACCTAGTGCTTAATAAAAACTACATCCTAACAATTATAAATAAAACTACGAAAAAAATAACGAAATATTGGATTGCCTCCCAATTAGCGCTTGATTTTAAGTCGTTCAGCCTGAGTACTCCCTGTTTTACTGTGTATCAACGAGGGTAATATTGACGACATCCCAGTTTGACTCGCCACCCAGTAATGCTTAATCCGGTGACCATTGACCTTGAACATCTCTAATGGATTACGACTGTAGAGTTCAACGTCACCATGAGGGAATACTCGCTTTATAGTGAATGATCCTGACCATCTCGACTTAAGCTTTCCTGGGAACAATTACAGCCGTGAGTTGAACAAGAGGACTGATTGTCCCGGCTCAAAAGTTCAATGCACAATCTTTTAGTCGTGCCATCTTTTTACCTTTTCCTTGTAAAGCTTGGCGTTCTCGTATGCATGAAGTCGAAATTCGTTGAGCTCATTTAGTTGGAGTAGCCTCTTTTCTCCTACGGCGGATTGATCAAAATTTAATTTCTGTATTGCCCAGTAGGCTTTGTGTTGTAGCTCCACCGGTAAGTGACATGCTTTTCTGTACAGGAGTTGATATGGTGACATCCCAATTGGTGTTTTTTATGTAGTCTGGTAAGCCCATAATGCGTCATCCAACCGAAGTGACCAATCTTTTCGACTCGAATTTATGACTTTTTCCAATATCTTCTTAACTTCTTTGTTTGATACCTCAGCCTGTCCATTTGTTTGAGGGTGATACATTGTACCTCCTTGTGGTTAACCCCATACTTAGCCAACAGAGATGTAAAAGACTTGTTGCAGAAGTGACTACCTTCGTCACTCATTATTGCTCTTGGCGTGCCAAACCTCGTGAAAATATTTTTCTGTAGGAATTTGAGGACTACCTTGGCAACGTTAGATGGTAGTGCTGCAGCTTCAACCCATTTCGAGATGTTATCCACCGCGAGTAGAATATACTGATTGGTCAAAGACGAAGGGAATGGCCCCATAAAATCAATGCCCCATACATCAAAGATTTCCACTTCAAGAATTATTTGTAGGGGCATCTCATTCCGTTTAGAGATGGTGCCCACCCTTTGGCATCTATCACATGTTTTCACAAATTAGTGGGCGTCTTTAAACAATGTCGGTCAATAAAACCCGGCTTGAAGTACTTTTGTCGCGGTGCGCTCACTCCCATAATGTCCTCCATATGCCAATGATGGGCATTCCTACAGTATGTTGTGAACTTCACTGTAAGGGATACACCTTTTAATCATCTTATCGGCGCACTATTTGAATAGATAAGGCTCATCCCACATGTACCACTTGACGTCATGAAGAAACTTCTTTTTATGTTGTCTCGTAAGATCAGGGGTAAGCATGTTGCTCACCAGATAATTCACGAAGTCATCATACCAAGGAAATTCTGCATTTAACCTGAATAGTTGCTCATCCGGGAATGACTCATTGATTGCGCATCTATCTTCATCCTTTTTCTCCGGATTTTCCAACCTTGATAAATGGTCAGCAACTTGATTCTCCGTCCCCTTTCTATCTTTAATTTCTAAGTCAAACTCTTGAAGTAGGAGAATCCATCGAATAAGGCGTGGCTTAACATTTTTTTTTGTTATTAGGTACCGAATCATCGAATGGTCCGTGTAGACTATCACCTTAGTCCCGATCAAGTATACCCGGAATTTGTCAAACGCGTACACTACTACAAACAATTCTTTTTTCGTGGTAGTGTAATTCATTTAGGTCTTTGTGAGTGTTTTGCTTGCATAGTATATGGCGTGAAACACCTTGTCTAAATCTTTGGCAAAAACAAATTTCAACCAAGATAGTCGTCGATCACACATAAGCTCGAATGGCATATTTCAAGTCCGGTGCGACTATCACGGGGCTCAGTAGTTAATTTCTTCTTCAATAATTCAAAAATGACTTGCATTCATGAAGAAACTAAAAGTGGCCTCCTTCTCTAAAAGACTGCATAGAGGTTTTGGAATTTTAGAGAAGTCTTTTATGAACCTCCTATAGAACCCAGCATACCCCAAAAAACTTCTAATACCCTTAACGGCGCTCGGTGGAGGTAGTTTCTCGATCGTATCCAGCTTTTTTTTGTCCACCTCCAATCCTTGAGTCGTCACCTTATGGCCCAAAATTATGCCTTCTTCAACCATGAAGTGGCATTTTTCCCAATTGAGTATGAGCTTTGTATCCTTACATCGCTGCAATACCATGACCAAATTCCCTAGGCAAGTATCGAAGTTGTCTCCATAGACCGAGAAATCGTCCATAAAGACTTCAACATTTTCTCCACCATATCTGAAAAAATGGCCATCATACACCGTTGGAAAGTTGCAGGTGCATTGCATAACCCGAATGACATCCTCCTGAATACAAATGTGCCATAAGGGCATGTAAATGTTGTCTTCTCTTGATCCTCAGGAGCGATGGCGATCTGGTTATAGCCTGAGTATCCATCCAATAAATAGTAGTACTCATGTCTCGCTAAGCTGTCTAACATCTGATCAATAAAGGGCAGCGGGAAATGATCTTTTCGGGTTGCCTTATTCAATCTCCTATAATCGATGCACACCCTCCATCCTGTAACTGTTTTTGTTGGAATTAACTCGTTGTCCTCAATCTATACCACGGTCATTCCCCCTTTTTTTGGCACACAATGAACCGGACTAACCCATTTACTGTCGAAAATTGGATATATGATACCCGCATCCAATAGTTTTAGAATTTCCTTCTTTACCACTTCCTTCATAATTGGGTTAAGTCGACGTTGATGCTCCACCAACGGTCTTGCATCATCCTCCATCAGAATCTTGTGCATGCAGAATGATGGGCTAATTCCCTTTATATCCGCAATCATCCATCCAATCGCTGATTTGTGATCCCTAAGCACCCTCAACAACTTTTCTTCCTGCAATTCGTTAAGTGCAACAAAAATAATTACAGGTAAATAATTTTAATTGCCTAAGTACGCATACCTAATATGTTTAGGGAGTGGCTTAAGTTCCATTGTTGGTGGCTCCTCCAATGACAGTTTCAGTTTTTCTGCAGTTTTTTCCTCCGTTTTCAAAGGTTCAAACGGTGCTCTATATCGGCTGACTCGTGGCAATGAGTCTAGCATCTGTAAGAGGTCCACAAATTCTAGGTCGTCCTTTTCTTCATCCCCCAATAAGGTTGTTTCTAATGGATCGATGACCAAACTCTTGCTCATATCTTCACTGATGATTTGCTCAATTAAATCCATCCGAAAACATTCTTCCTCATCTATAGGGAATTTCATGGCCTTGAACACATTAAATTTTATTTCTTGATCTTGGACTCTCATAGTAAGTTCTCCTTTTTGCATGTCTATGAGTGTCCTTTCCGTAGCCAAGAAAGGTCTCCCTAGGATAATCGGTATGTTCTTATCCTCCTAAAAATCCAGAATGATAAAGTCCGCAGGGAATATAAATTTATCCACTTTCACTAGAATGTCATCTACTATGCCTCTCGGATATGTGATTGACCTATCCTCCAACTGCAATGAAATATTCGTAGGCTTTGGCGCGGGCAAACCCAATTCTGTGTATACTGACAATGGCATGAGGTTCACACACGCCCCCAAATCACATAAACATTTGTTAAATGATATTTTCCCGATTGTGCATGGGATAGTAAAGCTCCCTGGGTCTTTAAGTTTTGGTGGTAGCTTCTGCTGTAACACCGCACTACACTCCTCTGTTAGTGCCACTATTTTAAATTCTTCCCATTTCTTTTTCCTCGAAAGAATTTCTTTCATAAACTTCGCATAACTCGGTATTTGCTCTAGGGCCTCCGTGAATGGGATGTTAATCTGGATTTTCTTGAACACGTCTAAATACCTTCATGAATCGCTTATCGACTTTACATTTTTGAACCCTCTTTAAAACGGTGGTGGAGGATAAACAATTGGCTTATTGTTTAAGTTTATTTCCCCATCTTTGTTACCTTCCACCACGTTACTGTCATCAACTTTTTCCTCCGGTGTTGCTGAATTTTTTGCATTATTACCCCCAAGATGTTTTCCACTTCTCAACATAACTGCTTGACATTGCTCATAACTACCCTTCAGATTTCTCTCAGTGTCGTTAGGTAATGTTCCTTGTGGTCTATTATTCACTGCTAACACCAGCTGTCCAATCTGATTTTCCAAATTCTTGATTGACATCTCTTGACTTTTCATTACTATTGTTTGATTTTTTATTGTTGCCTTAGCGCTAGTTATGAACTTCGACACCATTTCCTTGAAATCTGATTTCCTTTCCTGATATTGAACCGATTGTTGGTGACTCTGAAAACCAGGGGGATATGATGGTCATGGAGCTTGAGTTTGCCGGTTATTGCTCCATGAGAAGTTTGGGTGGTTCCTATTCCCTTGGTTGTAGGTGTTTTGATATGTATTTTGCGGAATTCTGTTGTAGTTACCTATGAATTGGACGGATGCTGGGTTAATTGCGCATTGATCTGTATGATGATCACCCGCACACAATTCACATACTACCGCAACCTGCTGAACTAGAGCCCCTGTCATAGTATCAACCTTATCATTCATAGTATCAAACTTCTTGGACGGTCTAAATCAGGCTCAGATAGTGTCACACCCCATCTACTTCAAAAATCCCGGTACCCTTTACTGTGTCATTCTTCTTTGTGGGCACTTTGGTAGTTATTTTCTGCCATGGTTTCGATCAAATTATAGGCTTCCTCGTAATTCTTAGGCATGAATGCACCGCTCGACGCTGCATCAATACTGGTTCTGACATTCCCATTTAGTCCGTTATAAAAGATGTTCATTTGCAGCCATTTGGGCAATCCATGATGCGGGCGCTTTCTAAGTAATTCCTTGTAACGCTCCCATGCCTCATATAACGACTCCCCATTCTGCTGCTCAAACATCGTTATGTCATTCCTCATTTTAGCGATTTTTAATTGGTGGAAAAATTTGGCAAGAAATTTTTGCGCCAAGTCTTCCCACGTAGTAATCGACCCCGGCGGCAGAGAATGTAACCAACTCTTCCCCTTCTCCCGTAAAGTGAACAGGAACAAGCGAAGTCTCACTGCCTCATTCGACACCCCATTGTACTTGAACGTGTCGCACATTTCAAAAAAACTGATTAAACACTCATTCGGATCGTCATTTTCCATTCCCCCAAACTGAACTGAATTCTGCATCATCTGAATGGTCCCAGGCTTGATTTCAAAAGTATTCACAGCTATTGCAGGCCTAGTGATGCTCAACTGCAGATCAGTCACCTTAGGTGTTGCAAAATCCCTCAACATTTTTTGGTCTTCGGCAGCCATTGTTTCTTCCTTATCAGAATTTTCGAATTCGTTCCTCGTTTTTTCGATCCACTTACTTATCCTCTGAAATTTCCTTTCAATGTCATCCTGAAAAGGAAGCAAGTCTGGATGTTTAGATCGTGTTTGCATAAACCAATGTCAAAAACCTGAATTAGGAAAAACAAAAACAAAAACTGTTTAAGTAAAACTGGACTAAATAAACTAATATCGTAAAAAATATTAAAATCTCGGCTAAATTGTCCCCGGCAACGACGCCAAAAACTTGTTGGGTAAAATCGATACGCACGAAACACGCAAGTGTACGTGGTCAACAAGTAATATAGTAATGAATAAAGTATCGTTCCCACGAGGACAAATTATCAATAATTTTAACTTCACAATTATCAATTTTCTATTAATCCTAATTCTATTAAACTATTCAATTCAATGGTTTAAAATTATAGAAACTAAATTAATAAATAAATAACCTATCACAAAACAATCACTAATATAAAAATCCGGAATTTCAAACAATTAATGGAGAATTAGACTTATGATTTCACCCTGGGTTTCACTCTGATTTTCAACCCTTTTATTCAAACTCAATTCAATATCCAAGTTTATTAATCAAGAACACGAATGTAATACTAGCCACCTCTCGATGCACTAATACCATATTAACTTAAATCCACAATTAAGATAGAAATAAGTTAAACACCTAAATCAACCAACTCACTATATCTCTATGTGAACTGCAATTAAAGAAGGTTAAAGCTTAAGTTATCTATCCGATTACATGTGATGTCAAGCATATCTCTACCTTAATAATAATCCAAAATCTGCTATTCACAAAATTCATGACACATGCTATATTAACTAGGTCTAGATTTGAATATCATCTCTCGATTCCATTCAAATCCACGAGGAATTGTTGATCAAGCAATTCATAAGTTCACGCTCGAATTAACATAGATAAACTGAAAATGTCTTATTGAATTGGAAATCGAAGTTATAAAATCATCGTTTCACCCAAGGATCCATCACAAGTCAAATAAGCGAATTAGTTCATAACGAATGAATTAAAAACTGAATAATCTAACGAAACCATCCTTTCAATTACAAATAAAAGACTAAAGAGAAGAAGAATAATGAAAACCCCTTCACGTAGCCTAGATTTGCAACCGTCACGATAATCTCTTCAAATTACTCCTCCAAAGCTCGCACTTGAATCCTGAAATTTATCTCTGAATTATGCTCCTTGTGTTGTGTGAATTGTTGTTTGAAACGTAATATTAAGCTCTCTTTATGTTCTGCTCGAAGTCCCCTATATAGAGTCCAGGCGCCAAACAGCACAAATCCATGTCGCAACAGTCTTCAAAAGCCAGCAGGACACTTCAGGAATCGAGACCCCCGCCCCGGCGGGGGGTACAAGCTTAAAAAGGTCCGCCCCGGTGGGCATGGCTACTGCTAAAGGAAAATTTCAACTTCATGCATTTTTTCACTTTCACTCCAAAACTCCGTATTTCTTCACCACTTGCATCCATAACCACCCTACACATAAAATGACATGAAACAAGTGAAAACGAACACAAAACAAGAAGATAACTACGAATTTAAACTTGAAATGAATATCGATTCGTGTATATTAAATCCACTTATCAGAAACTCAGTACTAAAAGATTTAAAAGATGGAAATTAACCATAAATAACATAAATGTGATTTGTGCTTATATTATTATGTATTATGCACTAATCAACATGTTGTGTGTTATTGTAGATGTCGATCGATAGCTTGATGTATAGAGATATACACGTGGTGAACGAAGAGTCCGTGAACAGAGTAGAGCATGTACCTATGCCTTTAGTGGGAGTACCATTAGTGATTCTAGAAGAATCGGAGCCAGAGGAGTATTTTTCTAAGGAGGACTATTCCAAGGGAACTATGGGACTATAGGATTGGCATTATACCTTGATATGATGATAGATGTAGAGGATGATATGGAGGTAACATCGGTTAATATGGTGATGCCTTCACTAGAGCCAACACCTATAGATACAATGAGGGCATTGTATCTCTCAGTGGTTGACTGCAACGTGCAACTCCCAAATATTGTGCAGAACTAGAAGGAGGAGATTAGTGATCTCCACGAAGAAAAGGAGTCTACAGAATCAGACTTTGAGTCAGAGCATGAGGAGAAGGTGCTCATGACAGATAAGGTTGGGGATTATAAGAATGAGGTCGTAGAGCTTCATAAGGAACTAGTCATGAAGGACTAGCTGATAGCACGGATGTCTTACATCCACGAGAGTGCACACAAGGATTTTAAACTAAAAATTGCTTGTTATTCAATTGAGTCAGGACAGACTTGACATACTATTAGTCGGGATTGATTCGATTCTAGCGAATCAGAGAGCATGAGAATGCTGTGAGGTAGTGTTAGTAGACGTGACGCCCCCAAATCCGGGTATCTTCCAACCCGATAGATGCTGCTACACGGTGCTACAGTTCACATAAACATTCAATTGAAATGCCTCAAAAGAACGTATATGTCTTATATATATCAAAAGAATATTTACATACCCCAGGTTCTTTACAACCAATACATTGTCTTTGTCATAATATCAATATTATTCCTTACAAAACCTATACTATTAAAAATGTAATCTATGGGTTCGCCTTTTCCCTTTATCCGCGTCTTGGGATCCATCGGTCGTTAGGTCTTTATTTGCATTCATATGGTTCAAGAAAGAATGAGCCTAACTAGCTCAGCAAGTACAACAATTCTAGGAAAATAGCATGCTTGAAACATAGGAATCGTATATCTTCAATAACTGAACAATAGTTACGTAGTACTATCGATAATTCAAAATAGCACTTCTTTTCATTCAAAACATTTTACAACAACAATATTCAGTAAAACATCAATTCTGGTTCAAGATCGTAAGCATTTCATAAGTACTTTGAAAAGGACATCCCGGCACGAAGTCCGTAAGTCCGACATAACTTACAAGCACGTCTAGGTGATCAGCCTATAGTACTCTATGTTGATCAACACTACATTCATTAAACGTGTATACGTTTAAGTTGTGTTAACCTCATGTGCCAGTCGTTTGACGACAAAATAGTTTAGCATATTCAGTCTACTTTTGAAAACCACAACAATATTAGTTTGGAAATTCCTTATCAACACTCGATAGAATAACATAGCATACGTCTAACCGAAAGGATTGGCTTTGACTTCCTCAGATACTAACTCATGCGAAGAATACATAAATCACAAAGACTTGTTCAGATCAAACTAGAACAAAATTTAGAGTACTTGCCTTTAGCGTCTGCTACCGTTTATAACACGTGCACTTTATGTCTTTATGGTCTCTACATTAGATAACAACATCACATAGTACATTAAGTCGTGAATAATAATATAGATGGTTCCTAAAGAATCTTACCCTTCTTCTCAATCTAAATACGTATTAGATTTGTTATTATTGGTTCCGGCTTTCCGTTAGGTCATTCTTACGTTCATATGTAATTGACTTAACTTAACTCTAAGTGTTCATACTTAAGGCTTAATTATGTCTTAACAATGTTTTATTAAGATTCTCATTTAATTACTTATCAAATACTCTTCATGCTGAACATGTAAACATTTCTTTATTATCTAGGTTATGAAGTTGGTATTTATAACGCAACGGCTATTATCAGACTTGGTGTCATTACCGCAAAGATCACCACTTAATGTTCAAAAATCCGGACTCAAGTATTACCGCAATATGAGTCTCGTGGTTATATGTCGTCTTGCTACATGAGTTTGCAAGGGCAAAGGGCCATTTTATGTCATACATGCTGGCTTATTGCCTTGAAATACAGCCATGGGCGCCATTTGACTCTGGCACCGTAAAACTTGGATGATTTTTCAAAAGTTGAGATTCCCAGACTCGTAACTTCTTCAATATAAGTACGAATTGATTCGTTCAAGAGCCTACGGGTCACAAATTATGTACTCTCTGCGCTCACGCAAGAATTTTATCTATTTTACTTCGTTTGCTAAAATTTCACCTATTAGTCCATTTTAATGAAAACGATAAACGTTTGAGAACGTCCAACGCTCGTTTCTTCGTTCTAAGTGGAATCCAGCCATTTTTTAGTACGCAACTCTATAATGCCAAATATGACTTGTCTCCATCGAAAACCAACGTTTACGACTTCAAACACAAAATACTACTTCTATTATGAGAATTTCACGAATTCGACGATTATCGTCCAATTGTGTGAATTCCGGCGAAACCTCATTACATATCATTCTAGGTGGATTTTAATCAACATATAGACATTTCAAGTTACTTATTACACCAACTTATTATCAAAGTAGGTTTTGACTTATTCTCATAAGTCAATGACTTGTTTAACTTATTAACTACAAATTCTCATGCTTATGACTTACTATGAACTTAAGTCCATCAATCAATGTTCTCATACTATATTGAATCTACTAACATCATATGGCAAGATTTGTACAAAGTTATCAACTTAATTAGGTTCAAGGTACTTATTCCTCTTATTCGGCTTAAGTTCATTGCTTAACCACTTCCCATATGTTCTTAAAATATATGTTCATTTGGTTACACTTCTATTATCACCCTACTATAATAGAGATGGAAGAGACAAGATAATTTATCTTTGATGAATTAGTACTTCTTCTTTGAAAACTAACAATGGAATGTTTAAGCTCCAAAGTGCTTTTGGGCTCTAACAAATAAGTTGCTTATGAGAGAGGAGTTTGTTGGATGAAAGTTTAACAAGCAAAATAAGAAATCCAAGCTTGCTATTTATAGAGGGCTAAGGTTGGGGCATAATGGTCTTTATGACATCCCACCTCTTTAAACTAACCTCCTTACTATTCATTTGCTTAATCCCTAAGTTTACTTGCTAACCACAACTCTTATCTCTTACTTGGTTATTACTTAAAGTTCTTGCCCATCAAGACTACCCATATTAACATGGTTTGCTCCATGGATCATTACTAATTCATTGGGCTTGCGTTAATAATAGTTTGGGCTTCACTTTATAAACCACTTGGGCTTAGTATAGATCTTACATAGGTTTACACCTTTAAGCTTATGGACTTATATTTTATACCAAGTTACATTAATTCATTTCATTAGGTTTTAATACTTACATTCTCAATTTAAGTCCGCATGCGAATTATTGCGTTTTCCATACTTAGATTATTATTACATAATCCATCTCGCCTCGATATTCTAACGTTACATATTTCATGGAAGTTCAAAAATAATTCCCGAGCGATAAACGGTGAATAGTGTTTTTCGTAAACTTTCTCGAAAAACTTTTATTTTCGTCTTGGAAATTCAAACACTTTAATTCATTCACGTGGTTCAAATACTACGATATTCCAACATTTTTAGGTTATAGAACAACATACATCTTATTAATACATATAATAACAAATAATATTATTTTATTCATTATTTAATTCTTTCAAATATTTTACAAAGGATCCAAATTTCTCGGGCGTTACATTCTTCCCCCCTTATAAAGATTATGTCCCTAGAATCTCGCCCTACATTACTAAAACAAAAGAGGATAATTTTTCTTTATCTTCTCTTCCAATTCCCACGTTGCTTCCTCGACATCGTGGTTCTTCCATAACACCTTTACTGACGATATTACCTTGTTTCGCAGAACTTGCTCTTTTCTATCGATGATTTGAATCGGCATCTCTTCATATGTTAAATCCTTCTCGATTTGAATAGGCTCAAATTCTATCACGTGTTTGTAATCCGGTTTGTAAGGACGAAACACTGAAACGTGAAATACATTATGTATTCGTTCTAGGTCTGGAGGTAACGCTACCCTATAAGATACCTCACCTACCCGTTCTAATACCTCAAAAGGTCCTATAAACCTTGGGCTTAGTTTTCCCTTCTTTCCAAAGCGTATCTTTTCTTTCCAGGGAGATACCTTTAGAAATACGTACGAGCCTACCTCAAACTCTCTATTCTCTCGATGTATGTCTACGTATTTCTTCTGTCTATCTTGAGCTGCTACGAGACGCATACGTATCAACTTTATGACATCCGTTGTTTGCTGCACCAATTCTTGTCCTAGCATTCGGCGTTCTCCCACTTCATCCCAATACAATGGTGTTCTACATTTTCTTCCATACAACGCTTCGTACAGTTGCATACCTATGCTTGCATGATAACTGTTGTTATACTCAAATTCTACTAATGGTAGATGATCATCCCAACTACCCTTGAAATCCATGACGCAAGATCTCAACATATCTTCTAACGTCTGAATTGTCCTCTCGCTCTGTCCATCGGTTTGTGGACGATATGCCGTACTCAATTTCAACTGCGTCCCCAACTACTCTTGAAGACTTCTCCAAAAGTTTGATGTGAATCGTGGGTCATGATCTGACACTATTGAAACAGGTGCTCCATGTCTGGAAATAATTTCCTTAACACAGTGTAGCTAACTGTTCTAGGTTATACTTAACTCTAATTGGCAAAAAGTGAGCCGGCTTCGTCAACCGGTCCACTATTACCCAAATTGAAGCATATCCCTTCTGAGTAGTCGGAAGTTCCACCACAAAGTCCATCGTGATATGCTCCCACTTCCACTCCGGAATCTCCAATAACTATAACAAGTCACTTGGCCGTTGATGTTCGACTTTAACTCTTTGACAAGTCAAGCACCTACTCATATACTCGGCTATTTCTCTCTTCATGTTCGACCACCAAAAATTTTGTCGAAGGTCTTGATACATCTTAGTGCTACTATGATGAATCGATTACTTCGAACTGTAAGCCTCTTACAAAACTTGCTCCTTTAATTCTGTCTCATTCGGAACCCAAATTTTTTCTTCAAATCTTAATAATCCCTCATTATCGAGACTAAACTTAATATCTTTTTCAGTGGTTAACCGCTCCTTCATCTGGTCACACTCAATAGTTTTGAGTTGCACCTCCTTGACTCTCTCTACGATGGTAGACTGAATCTTCATCGTAAATCGTCTTTGATCCGCCTCAATTGGCAACTTCACCTCTAACTCCATGCTAGCCATCTCTGTTATTAACTCAGTTTGAGCTGTTAACATAGACAACTTCTCCCGACCCTTTCTACTCAAGGCATTGGCCACTACATTGGCCTTTCCAAGGTGATACAAGATTTCACAGTCGTAATCCTTTATCAACTCCAGCCACCTCCTCTGTCTCATGTTCAACTCCTTTTGTGTGAAGATATATTTTGGACTCATATGGTCCGTGTATATCTCACACTTTTCCCCATAAAGATAATGTCGCCATATCTTTAAGGCGAACACCACCATGACGATTCGGATCATGAGTAGGGTAAACTTTCTCATAATCCTTTAACTGCCTAGATGCATAAGCAATGACCTTTCCATGCTGCATGAGCACGCAACCAAGTCCTCTATGCGAAGCATCACTATAAACTACGAAATTTCATGTGTCACCAGGCAATGAAAAAACAGGCTCTCCACTCAACCTCTTCTTCATTTCTTGAAAACTATCTTCGCATTTCTCAGTCCATACGTACTTCACCGTCTTTCTCGTCAAGTTAGTCAACGGAGTAACTATCTTCGAAAAAGTCTTGAATGAACCTCCGATAGTAACCCGCTAACCCTAGGAAGCTCCGTACCTCAGTCAGCGTTTTCGTTTATTCCCAATTCATCACGGCTTCCACCTTCGCTGGATCTACTGAAACCCCCTCATGGTCAATGACATGACCTAAAAAATGTATCCTCTCTAACCAAAATTCACACTTAGTGAACTTCGCATATAACTTCTCCTTCCTTAATGTATCCAAGACTATTATTAGGTGTTCAGCATGATCTTCTGGAACCTTAGAGTAGACTAGAATATCATCAATAAACACCACAACAAACTTGTCCAAATATTGTTTGAACACTTTGTTCATCATATCCATAAATGCAGCAGGTACATTAGTCAACCCAAATGACATCACCAGAAACTCGCAATGACCATAACGAGTCCTGAATGCTGTCTTTGGCACGTCTTCATTTCTAACCTTCAGCTGATGATACCCCGTCCTTAAATCTATTTTGAAAAAATATTTTGCCCCTTTTAACTAATAAAAAAGATCATCGATCCTGGGCAATGGATACTTATTCTTTATTGTTAACTTGTTCAACTCTCGGTAGTCGATACAAAGTCTTAACGATCTGTCCTTCTTTTTGACAAACAGTACCGGTGTTCCCCACGGAGAAACACTCGGTTGAATGTACTTCCTGTCCAACAATTCTTGCAACTGTACCATCAACTCCTTCATCTCCACTGGTGCCATACAATACGGTGCCCTGGAAACTGGTGCCACTCCTGGCACAATATCTATTACGAACTCGGTCTCCCTATCCAGCTGAAGACCCGGTAACTCACTTGGAAATACATCCATGAACTCACTCACTATAGGTATCTGTTCCATGGTCGCTCCCACTCTCTTGGTATCAACCACATGACACAAATAGCCTACATACCCCTTCCTCAATAATTTCCTAGTTTGTGTCATGGTAAGACAACACGAACGTCCCGGCGATTTATTCCCGTAAAATATTACATGAGATTGTTTTAATGTTTTAATATTTATGCATTTCTTTTAACAATGTATAATTACCTCGTGATTAATCAACCAATCCATTCCAAGGATTACATCGAATTCCCCTAACTTTATCAGTATCAGATCTACCGATAATTTACAACCTCGAATGTCTAAGCAACAACTCCTATGAATATCTTCAACAAGAATTATCTCTTCGTTTTCTACCTTAATGTTCAAAGGTATAGGAAACTTTTCGGGAAGTAATCCTAGTCGTCTAGCAAAATCACATGCGATAAACGAACAAGTAGCACCCGAGTCAAACAACACGTATGCATTTAAGTCGTTGATTGGAATAATACCTGCAACTACATCCCCCGAGGCCATTGTGTCTTGGACGGTTATATTAAAGGTACGGGCCATCGGGCTACCCGGCTGCATTGGACCCCCAATAGTTAACTTACCACTATTGGTTCCCCTATTCCCGTCTATCCCCTTCTTTGGGCAGTTCTTTGCTGTAACAACCCAGAATTTTGGATTATCCAGAATTTAGGTTTAAAGAATTAGTTATTAATAAAATGATTTTTTATTAATACTATTCTGTGCTATGTGTTTATTAATTGTTCTATAACCTAGAATGATTATTAATCGGGAGGATTCTGGCTACGAGCTAGACGGAACAAGTAAGAATTTTCAAGACGAAAATAAAATTTTTCCAGGAACAAAAATATTTCTGGGGAAAAAGACGAAATAAACACTATTCACCCGACGAAACCTAAGGGTTAGGGTTTGAATAACCTAAGCCTTTCTGAGAGTTCGGTATGTCAAAATGACATTATGTCGAAAGATTTGACGATAATATATCGTGAAAAGTTAAGTAAGCCGATAAAAGTTTTTCTCAAAAAACGTGCAGAAATCAGACGAAATAAAAAATGATGAAAAGTACTGTTATGTACTTTTCACTCGTTTAGCTACGTTAGGGGAAAACGTGAAGGAAAACGCTTGACGACAAAAAAGTGTTTTTCAGTTTTTCGAAAATCCGAAGAATACTTAAAAGTTAATCGGTAAAGGAAAGACGAAATATCCAAAAATATTTGGATTCCGAGAATCGCAGTTTTTAAAACTGTGTGACGAAACCCGAAAGACGAAACTATGAAACTTAAGGGCTAAGCAAACTTGAGGGCTAAGTTAACTTAGTCCTTAAGTCTTGAATAGTAAGGAGGTGTGAATAGTGATTTTAGGGGCAAAATGACTATTTTGCCCTAACCTGAAAAAATCTATAAATAGGAAGCTTAATCTCATTTGAATGGGATTTTGAAAATCCTACACTTTGAGAGAGAAAGAGAGCGAGTTAGGATGGGGGAAGAGAAGGAGAAGAAGGAAGGAAAAGCTAGCTTGAATGCACGCTTTGTCCGACGGAAGGAGATTAAAGAAGAACGGTAATCCGAACCCTAGTTTCTTCTAATATTTTCTTTAAGTTTTCTATGTCAAAAACATAGCTTAATGAAAATAAAAAGTCAAAGAGATTAGTAATGATTTCATATGGTTGAAATCGTAAGAAAATGAAGAAATAAAAATAAGAAATTTAGTTTATAAATTTCTTAAGCAAGTATAAGATTCGTGAGGATTTTGAGCGATCCGAATGAATATTATGAATGAGTAGGTGAATTAAGTAAGGAATGGTGTTCAATTACATCAAATTCCAAGAAAAAGTGAAATCGTAATCCAAAATATCGATTAAAAATGAAGAACGAACGAAGAACACGCGAAGAACACGAAGAACGTTCTTGATGGACAAATTTCAAACCATTGTAGTGTAATTGTTGTTGATGGACAAGTTTAAAACCATCGCGTATAAGTTCGATGCTTATTGCTTGGTTAGGAACGGTAGAAACGTTCATGAAGAATGGATTAAAACTAAGCTATAACGAAGTTATTGCGAAAAATTCGTAAAAGAAGAACGAAAATTTGAAAGTTAGTAAATGAACCCGAAAGTGTAGGGTTTCATAAAAATGTAAGAGAATGTATAAAACGTTAGTCGTGGTCTCAAGAACGAATGAATTCCGAGTTCGGATGACCGAATTATGGACGAACGAATGAAGAATGTTAATAACGTAAAAATGAACGAAGAGTGAAGATTAAGCCAATTGAATGGCATGTTAATGGATTCATAACAAAGTTCTGTTCGAGGGTAATCGAAGTACGTAAGATAAGGAAGAACATGGATTTGGAACGACCTCGTTCCAAGTTATAACGAAGAAGTTATGAGATCGTAAAGTACGCATCTCAAACTTGATGCAAGACTTAGAAAAATTTTCTAGGTTTCATACTAGCGCATTAAATATGAAGTCGTGGCTTGAGGCCGACGCATACGTCATGAGATCGACCATAATCTTCTGGAAAGTGGCGCCGTAGCGCAAGAGATAACAAAGGACTTGGCGCCGCAGCGCCAGCTCGGGAAGAGAAGAGAGAGAAGTAGGTGGCCAAGCAATTGAGAGGAAGGGAAGGGTACCGTGTCAGTTGGCCAAGACACAGAGTAATGCCCAGAAATGAGATTTTTAGTTCTCAATTACTGGAGGATGTGCAAGAAAGAAATATGAACATAATGTTCAACTAATGTAACACTTAATCAAGTGTTTTAAACCTTTAATAAAGGTTGAACGAAAAGATTTAAATGAGATTAAAAGATAAAGAATGTGGATACGAGTTATGGAACCGATGTCCGGGAACCGTAGTCGCGACAAACGAACGTGAGGGATTACTATGATTGGGAATTCCTTAGACGTTGGTTGATGAAGGTAATGAATAACATTCCGATGTTATGTCATGGTAATAAAAGATGAATGTAAAGCGTTTAGACGCTGTGAACGCAATGTTGTTGCGATAAACGATCGGTCTTAGCATACAACGGACTATATGGCTTCGATATTAAGAAAGAACAAAGAACATGGGGTTCATGGGATGGTTAATAATTGAAAGTAATTAAAACCTTGAGCAAAGGTTGAATGAGAGATTAATGGACGAGCAATGTGAACGTTGAATACGTAAACGATCCTCGTGAATGGTATTCACGTTTGACGAACGTGCTAAGTATACCCTGGTTGTATGACTTAGACATTGACAAAGGTAGTAAGTAAGATACGAATGGTATCAAGAAAGCCGTAGCGAATGGTAAAAAGATTAATGAAATCCAATTGTGAGTCGGATGAGAATGTTAGAATGAAATGTAAGCGTTGAACACTTTAATCGACGTGAAGGTTGAGTGTACGCAAATATTAAACGGGTAGAACCTACACCCTGTGTATGGTTTGACCGTAAGATAGCGAAGACTATTGATTAAACCTATGAACGGTGAAGAAACTAAATTGAAGACAATAACGTATAACGTTAAGAAGCCAAGTTAATAAGTATAACTTGGACAACGTTTCGAGTTGAGGGAACTGGACATTGTAAGATATAAATAAGTTCATATGAAATGTTTAACGCTATGGTCTCATAGTATTGACATTGAATAATCGTTCCGAGTATACAAAAGACTGTATGACTTAGACGATGATGAATAAATCCTAAGGTATGGCATTTAGTTGCCAAAAAGCCATAAGGAATAAGAAATTAACTTAACGAACATTATAATTTAATAATTCGTATAAGTTAAGAGAAAGTTAGGTTGTGGTACAATCGTAACGTTTGATGGTTGACATATGGGAGCTGGGCTAAACAATTCCTTCAGAGAGCGAAGGTATATACGAAACTGGCAACCGATCTAACTCACTGTGATGGCAGTATAGATGAGACGGGAACTTGTTTGTTGGTTGTTTGTGGGAAACCACTCAGAGTACCATATGGACTACTAGCAGAAAAGCGATGTGTACTGAGTCTTAGAGAAGTATACGAAGAAGATAAGAATGTGAATCATCAAAGATGATGAACATGTTGAGTAAGACATCTCCGTATGTCATGAAACCGTAAACCGGTAATGAAAGTTAGTCACGTAAAATTATATTGCAAGAACGCGAACCTTAAGAATTAAAGTTAAGTAAACCAATGCGTAGGTCAAGTATATGGCTAATTGGTGTATTTGTTATTTCCTTATGTGTTATAGGGATTGAAATGAGCAGTTCAGCGTAAGCCGTAGCTGTGCGTAAGGCAAGTTTCCTAACTTCATTCATATTTTAAATGGATGCTAGTTTCTTAAACTTCTCAGATGTTGAACTTGAGAAGTTCTGTCTATGTGCGAATGTGCGATATTTGTACAAGGTGGTAGAATGTATGAGGCCTTGTGCCAAAATGTGAACACTTAGGTGTTTCTATGATATGAACTGTTCTGTGATTGAACTGTTCAATATGAGCATGTTCTGTTTATACATGAACCGTTATTGTAAGTTTGTGCTATTGATTCTAGCCAGATAGAATGTGCATGAAAGAGAGTAGAGAATGAAAGTATTACAAAGTGCATGTAACTAATGTTTTAAGATGATAGGAATCAAGACTATTCCTATTATTCAAGCTGCTTCGTAACCTTTGTTCGGTTATTAAAGTCTGAAAAGAATGTTTAAATTCTTGAAGTTGTTTGTTCAACTGTTATGACTTGCCGGGTAATTGAATGCTCACACTTGCTTTAAATGTAAAACATTTTCAGCAAACGATGTTAGAAGAACTTAAGGATCCCGTATAGATCAAGCTAACGGTATCCAGATGAAGTGCCATTCAGATTGTGAATGAGCGAGAAGATCAAGTGAAGACTTGTAATGTAGAAAGATGAAAATTAAACTATAGACTAGTTTAATGAACTGTATGTATCCTTGGTGGCGGATAAAAGTCACTCTTGTAAGATGAAAGGAATAATGTAATTATCCTTATTTGTAATGAGAAAGGTTATAAGGTTTTAGAACCTGGGAATTTAGAATGTATGTTATTATATTTCAGTATATAATGATGTATGTTGAATGAATGATGTACTTGTGACGTGCGGAATCTGGGTGTGAAGATAGACCGGATTTTGGGGCGTTTCATTTGCCATGTGGTTAGTTGATCCACATACAAAGCATCCATGATTCTTCTTCGGGCTTAGACATTGGTGCAATATGCCCCTCCTGTCAGCAGTTATAACACACGGCCTTACCTTTGAGACAGACTCCTAAATGGGTCTTCCCGCAGGTCTTGCAGGCCTCCATCCTCCTTTTCAGGTCCCCTAGTTTCACTACGGGATTCCCCGAGCTACTCACCTTTCTCTTATACCCTTTGCCACTCCTGCTGGCACCTTCAACCTTTATTCCCCCATCCACCTTCCCCTTAATTTTCTTGTCCTTGTGGTATTGGCTCAACGCCTCGCTACCACCTTCGGCAATTATTGCCTTCTCTAAAACAATTCCAAAGGAAGTACTTTGGAACATAGAAATACGGTTATAGAGCTAGGGTTTCAAGCCCTGCTCATTAAACTTGGCGGCGTATTAGGGAACCGTCATGTCCCCTTGCTTCAACTCCAGAAACCGCATCTCCATCCTTCCCTGCATGCTCATGGGAAAATAGTTCTCGTAAAATATTTCCTTGAACCTCACCCACGTTATCACATCCATTCCGGCCCTAGCCTGATTGGGCTCCCACCAAAAGTTGGCCTTTCCCTTCATCATGTAGGTTGCAAAGGCAACCTTTTGGGCCTCCTCGACATTTTCTATCACAAATGCCTTCTCGATCTCCTTCACCCACGTTTGGGCTTCGATAGGGTCCGTAGTTCCTTTGAACTCCGGTGGACCCACACTCTTAAAGTCCTTGAATGTAGTAGCTCGTACTACACCAGGATTTACGGGGATATTTGCCCCAGTTTGATTAAACGATGCGGTTAAAAGGTTCAAAAATTTCTCCATGGGGTAAACCGGACCTCCCTCCGGTTGATTTGTGTTCACACCTTGGTTACGTGGTACTCTACTTGGCGACATTTTGTTGTTACAATAAACACATATTTTGTTATTATTCATTTCCTGTCATTTAGTTATTATTCAATGTTAAATAATAACTTAAACATTCGTTACTCAACATTTTTCGTAAAAAGGAACTTATATTAATTCATTGTAGTATAACACTACATCGGTTACATAACACAGCCTAAGCCGAATACATTACTTTCCCGCCATTACTTTCCAAAAATTGGGATTTACAAAAAACTACCCTTGATTATACAAAAGAGGGTTTTACGTCAGTACTAGATACAAAAATATGTACATATCTAACTACTCTAGCCACTACTAGATTACATTTGCCTTAAGGCATTTTCAAAATCTGCCTTGGCAAGACCGGCTATAATATCACGGCTTATAG
Source organism: Panax ginseng (assembly GCA_020205605.1). Lineage (NCBI taxonomy): Eukaryota > Viridiplantae > Streptophyta > Magnoliopsida > Apiales > Araliaceae > Panax > Panax ginseng. Next base: position 81,418,356 of record CM035136.1, on the reverse strand, counting down.
TATGCCGTGTTTGCCGTGTCTCTACGGGGTACCCAGCTACCTGCAACTGGAAATCCTCATGAGAATTCCTATGGATATAGGACATTCTCCCTATCTTCTGCTTCTTGGTCTTTAGCTCCTCCCTGAGCTCAAAGACCTCCTGTTTCAACCCATGAACCTTGTCCTTTGCCAAAACCCTTTCATCATGTTCCTGCTCCCACATAGACTCCACGTCCGTCTTATCCTCTATAACAGCTTGGAGTTTTGCCTTCAGCTCCTTAACCTCCTGGCAGTAGTGGATATTCCTATCTATCACTGACATGAATAATGACATCATTGACTCCCCCAGAGCCGTCTCCGCTGCTATAGCTACTGGGTTAAAGGACACTGCTTCCACTTCTTCTTCTATCATGCCATCAAATACTGACATGAGATCTAAACTTCTTGAGTCTCCAGACTCAACCACCACAATCTCGGGATCTGCCGCTATGGGACTCGGTGTAATCTCTACCTGATTAACCGATTCTTCACTGACTACCTGTACGTCTCTATATTCTCCTGACATCTACAACAACACAAAAGTTGGATTAGTACACATTAGTAGAATAATAAAAACACATAACATATATAATGCATTTTTATAAGGTTAACTTCCATCTTTTAATCTTTGACTTTTCTTAAGGTTATGACTTAAGGTTTTATTCCCCCCCCCCTTTAAGTTTTATAACCTAATGCTTTGATACCAACCTGTGACGCCCCCAAATTCGGGTATCTTCCAACCCGACAGATGGTGCTACACGGTGCTACAGTTAAAATAAACATTTAGTTGAAATGCCTCAAAAGAACTTATATATCTTATATATATCAAAAGAATATTACATACCCCAGGTTATTTACAACCAATACATTGTCTTTGTCATAATATCAATATTATTCCTTACAAAACCTATACTATTACAAATGTAATCTACGGGTTCGCCTTCGCCTTCCCTTTATCCTGCTTAGGATCCATCGATCTGATTTGGCCTTATTTGCATTCATATGGTTCAAGTAAGAATGAGCCTAACTAGCTCATCAAGTACAAAAATTCTAGGAAAATAGCATGCTTGAAACATTGGAATCGTATATCTTCAATAACTGAACAATAGTTACGAAGTACTATCGATAATTCAAAATAGCACTCTTTTCATTCAAAATGTTTTACAACAACAATATTCAGTAAAACATCAATTCCGGTTCAAGACCGTAAGCATTTCATAAATACTTTGAAAAGGACATCCCGACACGAAGTCCGTAAGTCCAACATAACTTACGAGCATGTCTAGGTGATCATCCTATAGTACTCTATGTTGATCAACACTACATTCATTAAACGTGTATACGTTTAAGTTGTGGCAACCTCACGTGCCTGTCGTTTGACGACAAAATAGTTTAGCATATTCAGTCTACTTTTGAAAACCACAACAATATTTGTTTGGAAATTCCTTATTAACACTTGATAGAATAACATAGCATACATCTAGCCGAAAGGATTGGCTTTGACTTCCTCATATACTAACTCATGCGAAGAATACATGAATCACAAAGACTTGTCCAGATCGAACTGGAACAAGGGTTAGAGTACTTGCCTTTAGCGTCTGCTATAGTTTTTAACACGTGCACTTTATGTCTTTAAGGTCTTTATATTAGATAATAACATCACATAGTACATTAGGTCATGAATAATAATATAGATGGTTCCTAAATAATCTTACCCTTCTTCTCAATCTAAATACGTATTAGATTTGTTATTATTGGTTCCGACTTTCCGTTACGTCATTCTTACATTCATATGTAATTGACTTAACTTAACTCTAAGTGTTCATACTTAAGGCTTAATTATGTCTTAACAATGTTTTATTAAGATCCTCATTTAATTACTTATCAAATACTCTTCATGCTTAACATTTAAACATTTCTTTATTATCTAGGTTATGAAGTTGGTAATGCAGTACGGCTATTACATTTGGTTTGGTATTTGCAAGGCCACCACCTAATGTTCAAAAATCCGGACTTCGATTACTTCTGGTATGAGTCTCTGTATATATATATTCATGACATGGGCGTGAGTTTTGTAGGGTGAGGGCTATTTTATGTCATGCACGCATGGCTTATTTGCCTTGGGCTGGCGCCGCCTCGTAACTTCTTCGTTATAAGTCCGAATTGATTCGTTCAAGAGCCTACGGGTCACAAATTACGTACTCTATGCGCTCACGTAAGAATTTTATCTATTTTACTTTGTTTGCTAAAATTTCACCTATTAGTCCATTTTATTGAAAATGATAAACGTTCAACGCTCGTTTCTTCGTTCTAAGTCAGAATTCGACCATTTTCGAGTCCGCAACTCTATAATGCCAAATATGACTTGTCTCCATCGAAAACCAACGTTTATGACTTCAAACACAAAATACGACTTCCATTCCGAGAATTTCACGAATTCGACGATTATCGTCCAATCGTGTGAATTCCGGCGAAACCTCATTACTAATCATTTCTAGGTGGATTTTAATCAACATATAGACATTTCAAGTGTAAGATCCCAAATAATTAATAAATGAAATTTAATTTCCTCTAATTATTATTTTGAAATAGTAAGGGTTGATGTGATTAATGTGGATAGTTACGGGTAAAATACGCAAATATTTCAAAATAAGTAAGTGGTTATAAAATATTCATTGTTGTTTGGGAATATTCGTTTTGGTCGTGGAATATTAGATCTGTCGGGGAATATTAAATGACGACAGTAGCGACTATGTGTGGGCCCCATAACTAAAAAGCGATTGGAGGAAGAAAATGACAAATATAAGTTGTTTAAAAATAACAGGCGTAGTTGTTACTGAATTTACCTTTGTTGGAATACCCGGTGGTTAAAACACAGTAATACGCGTTGTTGAACGGTAGCACACGGTATTGCACCAATTATTGACTCTTACGTAAGAAGGCACTACTCAATAATGGTTACAGTAATTACTGTTCAGTGTTTTATTTTATTGATTCAATAATTATTGCGTTGATATTTTATATTGCTGTTGTTTTAATAATTGTCATTACACAGTATTTTTCATTGTCGAAACAATAATTCATATTATCTGAATAATATTATTAGATAACATTATTGGCAATGTCTAGAAAGTTACATCTAAGGAGAGGTTTGGTCACCTAATTGCTTGGCGAAGAAGAGAGAAATTCTTATTCGAAAGCCCCCTCTCTGGGAATCGTCAGGTTGTCAATATTGTGATTCTCGTAATATTATTTGTGAATAATTAATTATTGATTCATATGATGAGGAAAATATTGATTTTATGTGGATATAGATGGAGAAATTTTTAATGTGACAATTGTTGAAAATTGAAATTTTATCTTTTTCTGATAAAATAATTCATTTAAATATATATTATTATATTTTAATAATATAATAATGGTGATATTTTTACAACGAATGTGGGATATATGAGTATACGAGGAGGAAGAGTATTTTTGTTGCAATAAATATTTAAAACATGTTAAACATGTCGGTGGACCCCATTTATTGACTGAAATTTGATTATAGCCTCTAAAATCACCCGTTTGTGGATTTTGGTCAATTTCTGTTTGAAATTTGGAAAAACTTTCTTACGCAAAGTTGTAGAGAATTGAATTTCCTATAAAATTCGCGAGATTGAATTTTCTGATAAAAGGGCTATTTATTATGAATTATTGAAGTTTCAAGCTCAAAATAATTGATTTTTGGAAGTTTAAATTATTTTAAATTAGAAAACGTTTTTTTATTTTTTTCTAGAAGGTTGGCATGTGTGAATTCATTGAGATTAAGATTTCAAGGAATATGTATAATATTTTTATATATATTAATATTATATTAAATTTTTTTCGCTTTTGGTGTTCTAAGCAATTTCCTATAAATAAGTGCTTAGGTTAGAATTGAAAATCACACCGTAAAGCTGAAGTTTTCTCTCTATATTATCGGCGTATTCTTGTGAGTATTTTGAGTATACTTTGAGTATTGCTATACGGTGAAAGTTCAAGATATAGTCTATATCTAGTATTCCAGTTAGAAGTACTGATCTTTCGAGGTAAGGGATATTATTTTTTTTCGTAATTATATTATTTCTTCAATATCATTATTTGAAATATTGATCCAAGTTTTTTTATCAAATTTGGAATTTTTGGTGTCGGGGTTACTATTCACGATACAAAGACTATTCACGATACTAAGATTATTCACTTAATCACAAGACTATTCATCAAAAAATAAAAATTTTCTTTTCGTCAAAATATCTATTGTGGATACTAGCTTTGATTGTATCCATGTTTTGATCATTCTTGAATTTTATGCCACTATGATTATTTTTGAGGTATTTTTGGACGTGGATAAAACAAAGTCTGAATCCTTAATCCGTAATCCTTGTCATTTTGATTCTTTGGATTCGCTTTTTTTAAAAAATATTTTCATCATCCTCGGTCTTAAATGATGATATTATTGAATATCTTTGGCTTTTGTAGTGCAAAGATGAATGATTTATCTTTGAATATCTTTTGGCGATGAGTGCAAAGATGAATGATTTCGATGAATATCTTTGGCCCGTAGTAGTGCAAAGATGAATGATTTCGATGAATATCTTTGGCCCGTAGTGCAAAGATGAGCAGTGTTTAGATGAACATGACTAATCTGGTGAATGTCCTTGGCCTCGTAGTGCAAGGATGAATATTTGATCTCGAGATATATATTGATTGATGTTACAGGATAAAATAGGCGATGAACTTTAAAATTCATACATAGAAGATAGTAGTTTGCATTCTCTACTTAACTCTTTTAATGAATTATTATTTTTCATTGTAATATTGATTTAAAACTTGTTGTCTATTGTATTCTATTATATTTTTCCCCGTTGAAGACTAACGATAATTTTGTTGTATATTATCTTAGTCATAATATTCTTTTCTTGGGCTAGTTGAGCTCACCCTTTTCCTTTTGTTCCATTTTTCTTCTCGGGAGGCGAGAATATAGCAAGTACTTAGTCGGGTATGGAATGAAAGTTCTAGGGAGAGTTGTTTAGTAGTCCTCACAATTGTTGTAAAATAATGTATCAATAATTATGATGAGGATTTATTTGTATGTGGATATTGTCTACAGATGGCAATATCTCGTATTTAAACTCACAGATTTTACTATTGTAATAATAAAGTTGTAGTTGTTTCGCATGCAGTGTATTGACAACTTTCGGAATGGGGGATGTAGACCTATTTTGGGGGTGTCACAGTTGGTATCAGAGCTTAGGGATATGATCTCTGGCGGAGATCGGGGAATAAAACTAGGAGGGGAGAGACGAGTAAATCCTTCGCTAGTGTGTCCTACCTAAGCTTTATTTGATAGTTGGTCAGTATATAGGGATATTATGTGATATATTGATTTCCTTAATTAACCCTTGTTTTATGACAGTATTTGAGAATGTCGACTGAGAATATTAACAATGGAAATGAGACCGTGGAGACGCCTGTACTCACCAACGAGGAGAACATGCAACAGGCTGGCAATGTTCCTCCTGTGAACAACACCACCGAAAGCGAGATGATGAACGAGGGATATTTAGAAGCTTTTTGCAGTTCATGCAAAATCAGACGAGGGAGACTCGTGTTCAAAACATAGGAGGAAATGATAGCAATTCACGGGTTGTCACAGCCAAGCAGTTCAAAGAGTTGGGACCACCAGAATTTAAGGGAAAGCCAGATCCGATCATGGCAGAAACATGGGTCAAGCAAATTACCAAGATATTCGATGTCTTGGGATGCACAGAAGAACAGAAGGTTCCATTCGCCACCTTTATGTTCCGTGGCGAGGCAGACTACTGGTGGGAGTCTGTGAAGCGTACCCATCCAGCCGCGCTCAGCATGTCTTGGGAGACGTTTCAGAAACTATTTAATGACAAATACTTTCCGAAAGTGTTCGCTATATGAAGGAAGTGGAGTTTATTAGATCGAGCGAGAACAACATGGCGGTGTCTCAAAGACGAGGCGAAGTTTGCAGAGTTATCGTGTTTGCACCTCATTTGGTGGAGAATGAGGAACGATGATGTGAATGTTTCGAGAGGTTTGAACCCTAAGATACGTCAAGATCTCATCTCTCATAAATTTTCTCTCTATTCGGATGTTGTTAATGTGGCTCAATTGTTAGAGCGAGATAACGAGTACGGCCAACCGAGGTACCACAATCAGGATCATACTAGGAGATAGCGATCAACAAAACAACAATAACCGGTGGAGAAAGAAAAAGGCGGACAAAAATGGTAACCACTCGGTGGTAATCATGGCCATAAAAATAGAAGAAGCGAGTCGGGGAGGAGATTTTAAAAGAGGAGATTCAACAACGACCATGTGAAGACGACAGCGGTGCAAGAAACTAGTTCCAAGGAGGAGAACGACCACCCTGGTCATATGCTATAAATGCGAAAAGAGGGACATATATCACCAAACTACCCACAAGTTAGCCGGTATGCTATAATTGTAGAAAGGAAGGACATATCGCTCGAGATTGCACGCAGTAGCGAAACCTAGTTCAATGGGGACGGTGACTCAAAAGATCGTCCCGTAAAAGTCAAAGTCAATCGGTTCTGGAAGAAGCGTTTGTTGTGATTGGTCAAAATGCGAGGAACCCAAACGAGGTGATCACGGGTAAGTTTATTTATAAATTATTGTGAAGTTTATACTTTACTAGATACCGGTGCTACCCATTCATTTATCTCTCCCGCTTGTGCTCAACGTTTAAACTTGACTCAGGAGAAATTAGACTTTGACCTATCTCGTGGAAACTCCGTTAGGAGAAACTTTCATCACATCCAATCGTTTATAAATCTTGTCTAATCCATGATGGCACCCTTATCTTTTGTTGACCTTATCTCTTTAAAGATACTTGCTTTTGACGTGATTTTAGGGATTGATTGGTTAACTACTCATCATGCCAAAATTGATTGTTTTCGTAAGGTTGTTAGCTTTCATATTCCTAAACAACTTTGTTGTTGAATTCAAGCAACGAAACCATTAAAATCAATCAACATCATATCTAATCATAAAGCTATTCGTTTATTAAAAAGCGGATGTCAAGCTTTCTTAGCCCATGTTATGGATTTGAATAAAGACACGCCAAAATTGAATAATATTCTGTTGTTATTAACTTTCCGACGTATTTCTGAAGAACTTCCCGGTCTACCCCGTAACGTGAAGTTAAATTCTTTATTGACCTTGAACTCGGTACAAAGCCCATTTCTAAAACCCCATATCGAATGGCTCCTATTGAACTTCGTGAGTTAAAGGTCCAATTCTGAGGAGTTGTTGGACATTGGTTTCATTTGTCCTAGTACATCTCCTTGGGGTGCTCCTGTTTTATTTGTAAAGAAGAAGAGAAGGGGAGTATGCGACTTTGTATTGACTATCGGGGAATTGAACCATGTCACTATCAAGAATAGGTATCCTCTACCTCGTATTGATGACTTGTTTGACCAGTTGCAAAGGAGCACAATTCTTTTCAAAAATCGATCTTCGTTCTCGATATCATCAGCTGAAGATTAGAACTGAGGATATTCCAAAGACTGCCATTAGAACTCGGTACGGGCATTATGAATTCTTAGTTATGTCTTTCGGATTGACTAATGCTCCTGCGGCTTTCATGGATATGATAAACCGAGTATTCAAAGAGTATTTGGATCAGTTCGTTGTTGTCTTTATTGATGACATCCTCATATATTCCAAAAGCCGTGAAGATCATGAGCACCATTTTGAAGTTTGGTACTCCAAAGGCTTCGTGAAAACAAGCTTTATGCCAAGTTAAAGAAATGCGAGTTCGCTTGAGGAAGTAACATTTCTTGGGCATGTGGTGTCAAAACATGGAGTATCTCATTTGACGCGAAGATTGAAGCAATACAAAGTTGGAGCAACCAAGTCGGTGGATGAAAGCGTAGCTTTTGGGCTTATTTGGTTATTATCGAGAGATTCGTGGAAGGGTTTTCTCGAATCGCTACTCAGATTAACTCATCTAACTCGGAAGGATACAAAATTCGTTTGGAGCGAAGAATGCGAGAAGAGTTTCCAAGAGCTTAAAAGGAGACTTATTTCGGCACCTGTTCTAACAATACCATCTGGTTCGGATGGATTTGTTATCTACTGACGATGCTTGGGCAAAGGGTTAGGATGTGTTCTCATGCAACGTGGGAAAGTCATAGCCTATGCCTCGCGACAACTTAAAGAATATGAGAGGAATTATCCTACTCATGATCTAGAGTGCGCATGATCGTTTTGCAGTAAAGATCTGGAGGCACTATCTATATGGAGAGAAAGTGGAGATATATTCGGACCATAAAAGCCTTAAATATTTCTTCACTCAAAAAGAACTTAACATGCTGGCAATGACGTTGGCTCGAGCTATTGAAAGACTACGACCACACTATTCAATACCATCCACGGAAAAGCGAACGTGGTAGTGACGCGTTGAGTAGAAGATCATATGCGAGGAGCGAGTGTGATGATGTCAAGTATACGATAGAGCCAACTTTAATAGAAAAAGTTAAGGTTGCTTAAGCCACCCAGGCAGGAAATGATGCATATGAAGAAGAAAGTACAAGAAGGAGCTATTAGGAAGCGAGAATTGATGAAGAAGGAATACTTGAGTCCACTCTGGACTTTGTGTTCCTAACGATTACGATTTGAAGTACAAGATTATGATGGAGGCACACAATACACCATTTGCAATCCATCCGGAAGTACTAAAATGTATCGTGATCTTTGACATACATTTTGGTGGAACAATATGAATAGAGAGATTGCAAAGTTTATCTCAACATGTTTAACTTGTCAACGTGTAAAGGCAAGAGCATCAAGTGCCTAAGGGACCATTGCAACCACTTGAGATTCGAAATGGAAGTGGGAACACATTACCATGGATTTCGTTACGGGACTTCCCACGGTTTCTCAAGGCATAAATGCTATTTGGGTTATTGTTGATAGATTAACCAAGTCTCGCTCATTTCTTGCCAATACGGAGACTTATTCCTTGAACGTCTTGCTCAAATGTACGTAAATGAGATTGTGAGATTGCATGGCATGCCCGGTATCCATAGTTTCGGATCGTGACCCAAGATTCACTTCAAGATTTTGGGTTAGCTTGCAAAAAGCTATGGGTACGGATTTAAGATTCGATTCCGCATACCATCCTCAAAGCAGACGAACAATCGAGAGGACTATTCAAACTCTTGAAGATTTATTAAGACTCTGTGTCCTAGACTTCAAGGCGGTTGGGATAAGTATTTACCATTGGTGGAATTCTCCTACAACAACAATGATTATCGAGCAAGTATAGGTGTGGCCCCATTCAAGCATTATATGGACGAAAGTGTCGCTCTACAATATGTTGGGATGAGGTGGGTGAAGCAACATTGTTGGGACCCGAGTTAGTACGTATGACTACCGAAAAGATCCAAATGATTCGACAACGTATACAAACTGCACAAGATCGACAAAAGAGTTATGCGGATCTTCATCGAAAGGATGTGGAATTTAGTATAGGGGATCATGTATTGTTGCGTGTTGCCCTATAGAAGGGAGTTACAAGATTCGGGAAGAGAGGAAAGCTCAATCCACGATTTATTGGTCCATTTCAAATTCTTGACCGAGTAGGAAATGTAGCCTATAGACTCGCGTTACCTCCAAGTATGTCTCGTGTTCATAATGTGTTTCACATATCCGTACTTCGTAAATATGTGAAAGACCCGAATCACGTTATTGAGTTAGAACCGGACGAGATAGCCGAAGACTTAACGTATGAGGAAGTACCTGTCAAGATCTTGGATAGGAAGGAGCATGTCCTACGCACGAAGGTCATACCACAAGTTAAAGTCTTGTGGAGAAACCATGATATAGAGGAAATGACCTGGGAGTTGGAAACGGAAATGAAAGCGAGGTATCCTAATCTTTTCGAAACACCAGGTACGTACGTTAATTTCGGGGACGAAATTTCATAAGGAGGGGAGGTTGTAAGATCCCAAATAATTAATAAATGAAATTTAATTTCCTCTAATTATTATTTTGAAATAGTAAGGGTTGATGTGATTAATGTGGATAGTTACGGGTAAAATACACAAATATTTCAAAATAAGTAAGTGGTTATAAAATATTCATTATTGTCGGGGAATATTCGTTTGGTCGTGGAATATTTGTACTTTGTGGGGGAATATTCGCATTTGACGGCAAGCAGACCATGTGTGGGCCCCATAATGCTAAAAGCGATTGGAGGAAGAAAATGACAAATATAAGTTGTTTAAAAATAATTGGCGTAGTTGTTACCATTTACATTGTTGGAATACCCATTGGTTAAAACACGATGAATACGCGTTGTTGAACGATAAGCTGCAGTATTGCACCAATTATTGACTCTTACGTGAAGAAGGCACTACTCAATAATGGTTCTGATAATTCTTTATTCGGTGTTTTATTTTATTGATTCAATAATTGTTGCGTTGATATTTTATATTGCTGTTGTTTTAATAATTGTCATTACACAAGTATTTTTCATTGTCGAAACAATAATCATATTATCTGAATAATATTATTAGATAACATTATTGGCAATGTCTAGAAAGTTCTGTCTAAGGAGAGGTTTGGTCACCTAATTGCGCGCCAGTAAGGAGAAATTCTTATTGGAAAGCCCCCTCTTTCCTAGGAACTGCCTGGTTGTCAATGTTGTGATTCTGTAATATTATTTGTGAATAATTAATTATTGATTCATATGATGAGGAAAATATTGATTTTATGTGGATATAGATGGAGAAAATTTTTAATGTGACAATTGTTGAAAATTGAAATTTTATCTTTTTTGATAAAATAATTCATTTAAATATATATTATTATATTTTAATAATATAATAATGGTGATATTTTTACAACGAATGTGGGATATATGAGTATACTGAGAAGGAAGAGTATTTTTGTTGCAATAAATGTTTAAAACATGTTAAACATGTAAATTGGACCCCATTTATTGAATCGAAATTTGATTATAGCCTCTAAAATCACCCGTTTGTGGATTTCGGTCAATTTACATTGGAAATTTGGAAAAACTTTCTTACGTAAAGTTGTAGAGAATTGAATTTCCTATACAAATTAGCGAGATTCGAATTTTCCGATAAAAGGGCTATTTATTATGAATTATTGAAGTTCAAGCTCGAAATAATTGATTTTTGGAAGTTTAAATTATTTTAAATTAGAAAAACGTTTTTTATTTTTTCTAGAAGGTTGGCATGTGTGAATTCTTTGAGATTAAGATTTCAAGGAATACGTATAATATTTTTATATATATTAATATTATATTAAATTTTACGCTTTGGTGTTCTAGCAATTTTCTATAAATAGGTGCTTAGGTTAGAATTGAAAATCACACCAAAATCAAGTTTTCTCTCTATATTATCGCGTATTCTTGTGAGTATTTTGAGTATACTTTGAGTATTGCTATACGGTGAAAGTTCAAGATATAGTCTATATCAAATTATTCCAGTTAAATCTTGATCTTCGAGGTAAGGGATATTATTTTTTTTCGTAATGATATTATTTCTTCAATATCATTATCTTTGAAATATTGATCTCAAGTTTTTTTCTCAAATTTGGAACTTTTGGTGTCGGGTTACTATTCACGATATACTAAGACTATTCACGATATCTGAGATTATTCACGAATAAAGACTATTCATCGAAAAATAAAAAATTTCTTTTCGTCCAAAATATCTATTGTGGATACAAGCTTTGATTGTATCCATGTTTTGATCATTCTTGAATTTTACGCCACTATGATTATTTTTGAGGTATTTTTGGACGTGGATAAAACAAAGTACGAATCCTTAATCCTTAATCCTTGTCATTTTGATTCACTGGATTCGTTTTTTAAAAAATATTTTTCATCATCCTCAGTCTTAAATGATGATATTATTGAATATCTTTGGCCTGTAGTGCAAAGATGAATGATTTATGATGAATATCTTTGTCCAGTAGTGCAAAGATGAATGATTTCTGATGAATATCTTTGGCCCGTAGTGCAAAGATGAATGATTTTTGATGAATATCTTTGGCCCGTAGTGCAAAGATGAACAGGTGTTTAGATGAACATGACCAACTGGTGAATGTCCTTGGCCTGTAGTGCAAGGATGAATATTTGATCCCAGATATATATTGATTGATGTTACAGGGATAAAAATAGACGATGAACTTTAAAATTCATACATAGAAGATAGTAGTTTGCATTCTCTACTTAACTCTTCTAATGAATTATTATTTCCACTGCGAATATTGATTTAAAACTTGTTGTCTATTGTATTCTATTATATTTTTCCTGTTGAAGACTAACGATAATTTGTTGTATATTATCTTAGTCATAATATTCTTTCTTGGGCTAGTCGAGCTCACCCTTTTCCTTTTTGTTCCATTTTTTTCTTCTCGGGAGGCGAGAATATAGCAAATGCAGTGGGTATGGAATGAAAGTTCTAGGGAGAGTTGTTTAGTAGTCCTCACCATTGTTGTAAAATAATGTATCAATAATTATGATGAGGATTTATTTGTATGTGGATATTGTCTAGATGGCAATATCTGTATTTAAACTCACAGTTTTACTATTGTAATAATAAAGTTGTAGTTGTTTCTGTACCGTGTATTGACAACTCAGAATGGGGGATGTAGACCTATTTTGGGGGTGTCACATCAAGTTACTTATTACACCAACTTATTATCAAAGTAGGTTTTAACTTATTCTCATAAGTCAATGACTTGTTTAACTTATTAACTACACATTCTCATGCTTATGACTTACTATGAACTTAAGTCCATCAATCAATTTTCTCATACTATATTGAATCTACTAACATCATATGGCAAGATTTGTACAAAGTTATCAACTTAATTAGGTTCAAGGTACTTATTCCTCTTATTCGGCTTAAGTTCATTGCTTAACCATTTCCCATATGTTCTTAACATATATGTTCATTAGGTTACACTTCTCTTATCACCCTACTATGATAGAGATGGAAGAGACAAGATAATTTACCTTTGATGAATTAGTACTTCTTCTTTGAAAACTAACAATGGAAGGTTTAAGCTTCAAAGTGCTTTTGGGCTCTAACAAATAAGTTGCTTATGAGAGAGGATGAAAGTTTAACAAGCAAAATAAGAAATCCAAGCTTGCTATTTATAGAGGGCTAAGGTTGGGGCATAATGGTCTTTATGACATCCCACCTCTTTAAACTAACCTCCTTACTATTCATTTGCTTAATCCCTAAGTTTACTTGTTAACCACAACTCTTATCTCTTACTTGGTTATTACATAAAGTTCTTGCCCATCAAGACTACCCATATTAACATGGTTTGCTCCATGGATCATGGCAATTCATTGGGCTTACATTAATAATAATTTGGGCTTCACTTTATAAACCACTTGGGCTTAGTATAAATCCTACATAAGTTTACACCTTTAAGCTTATGGACTTATATTTTATACCAAGTTACATTAATTCATTTCATTAGGTTTTAATACCTACATTCTCAATTTAAGTCCGCATGCGAATTATTGCGTTTTCCATACTTAGATTATTATTACATAATCCATCTCGCCTCGATATTCTAACGTTACGTATTTCTTGGAAGTTCAAAAATAATTCCCGAGCGATAAACGGGGAATAGTGTTTTTCGTAAACATTCTCGAAAAACTTTTATTTTCGTCTTGGAAATTCAAACACTTTAATTCATTCACGTGGTTCAAATACAACGATATTTCGTCGTTTCTAGGTTATAGAACGACATACATCTTATTAATACATATAATAATAAATAATATTATTTATTCATTATTTAATTCTTTCAAATATTTTACAAAGGATCCGAATTTCTCGGGCGTTACAGTAGATCAGTAGATCTTTTTGTATATCTGTAGTGACGTAAAACCCTCTTTTGTATAGTTAAAGGGTAGTCTTTTTGTAAATCCCAATTTTTGTAGAAGTGAATCGCGGGATAGTAATGTAATAGCTTTTGTCTATGGAAGGAAATTGTAAATAGTTTTGAACTATGAAGAAGCATATTAATATAATGAAGTTTTTATTAAATGTGCTTTGTTGTGGTATAAGTTATTATTGTAGAATGATAACAAAGTAAGTAAATAAGTAATAATAAAACTTTATTTATTTAATCGAAATAATGCCGCCAAGAAGAAGACAATGTAATCAAGAAGCGGAATCACATAACGATAATCAAGGGGGTCAGAACAACCATACGCAAGAGTTCGTTAATTTATTAACGGTTGTATTTAACCATACTGGGGGTAGAGCACCCACGGGACCTAGGGTAGCCAGAATGACTACCTTTAAGGAATTCAAAAGCGTAGGTCCACTTGAGTTCAAGGGAACGGCGGACCCAATAGAGGCCCAGACATGAGTAAAAGAAATAAAAAAGGCGTTTGTTATTAAAAATGTAGCTGAGGCACAAAAGACTTCTTTTGCGAATTACATGATGAAGGGGGAAACCAACCTTTGGTGGGAGGCTCACCAGGGTGGGGCTAGAACTGATGCGGTTACATGGGAACAGTTCAAGAAGGTATTTTTTGAGAACTATTTTCCCACTAACGTGCAGGGGAGGATGGAGATTAAGTTCTTAGAACTTAAGAAAGGGGATATGACAGTTCCCTAGTACACGGCCAAATTCAATGAATTGGCAAGATTTGTTCCACACCAAGTGGACACTGAAGAGAGGAAGGCTCACAGATTTGAGCAGGGCCTAAAACTATGGCTCTATAGTAGGATTTCAGTATTCCAGAGTGCTTCCTATGGGACTATTTTGGAAAAGGCGATTATAGCAGAGGGTGGTAGTGAGGCGTTGACCCAATACCACAAAGAGAGAAAGAATAAGAGTAAGGGACAAGGTGGAACCAAGGCAGAGGGTGCCAGTGGTAGTGGAAGTATGCCAAAAATGAAGAGTTTTAACTTCAGGAATACTGGGATGAAACAAGGGGATCCTAAACGTAGGATGGAGGCATGCAAGACATGCGGAAAGACTCATCTAGGAGTCTGTCTGAAGGAAAATCAGTTTATTATAACTGTGGGGGAGGGACATATATCACCCAACTGTCCTAATCCTAAGAAAAACCATTGTTGTTTTGTTTGTGGGTCGATGGACCACATGGCAGGAAATTGCCCGAAGAAGGGGTCAGAGGGTAGTAAGGGTTCGGCTATTTCGTTTGGTTCTAACTCAATAATGTAGTGCGGGTCTTTCACATATTTACGTAATATAGATATGTGAAAAACGTTATGAACACGAGACATACTTGGGGGTAAACCGAGTCTATAGGCCAAAGTTCCAACTCGATCGAGGATTAAAAATGGGCCAATGAATCTAGGATTGAGCTTTCCTCTCTTTCCAAATCTCATAACTCATTTCCATGGAGCAACATGTAACAACACATGATCTCCAATATCGAATTCTACGTCCTTTAGATAAAGATCAGCATAACTCTTTTGTCGATCTTGTGAGGTTTTTATACGTTGTCGGATCATTTGAATCTTTTCCGTAGTCATACGTGCCAACTCCGGTCCCAACATTGTTGCTTCACCCACCTCATCCGAGCATACTGGAGAACGACACTTTCTTCCATACAACGCCTCAAATGGAGTCATGCCAATACTTGCTTGATAACTGTTGTTGTAGGAAAACACCACCAATGGTAAGAACTTATCTCAACTTCCCTTGAAGTCAAGGACACGAGTCTTAATAAATCTTCAAGAGTTTGAATAGTCCTCTCCGACTGCCCGTCCGTCTGAGGATGATATGCCGAGCTAAATCGTAAATCTGTGCCCATAGCTTTCTGCAAAATAACCCAAAATTGTGAAGTGAATCTTGGGTCTCAATCAGAAACTATGGATACTAGCATACCATGCAGTCTTACAATCTCGTTTATGTACATACGAGCAAGACGTTCAAGTGTATAAGTTTCTTGTATCGGTAAGAAATGAGCTGACTTGGTCAATCTATCAACAATGACCCAAATCGCATCTATGCCTTGAGAAACCTTAGGAAGACCGATAATGAAATCCATGGTAATGTGCTCCCACTTCCATTCTGGAATTTCAAGTGGTTGCAATGGACCTTTTAGTACTTTATACTCCGCTTTAACTCGTTGACAAGTTAGACACCTTAAGATAAACAGCGTTGTCTCTCTCTTCATATTGCTCCACCAAAATGTATGACGAAGATCAAGATACATTTGGGTACTCCCAAGATGGATTGCAAACGGTGTGTTGTTCGCCTCCGTCATGATTTTATACTTTAAATCAGGGTCGTTAGGAACACGAAGTCTGGAGTTGACTCAAAGTATTCCTTCTTCATCGATTCTTGCTTAGGCCTTTATATACCTTCTTGCACTTTCTTCCTCATACGCATCGGTTCGGGTCCATAGCTTGAGCAGCTTTAACTTTATCGATTAAAGTCGGTTCTACTCATATATTCGCCATCATCACATGGGTCCCTAGAGTCTTTAACTCTATCTCCATCCTTTGCAAGTCACACAAAATGGGCCTTTGCGTTGACAATATCGCACTCGTACCCACATATGATCTTCTACTCAATGCGTCAGCTACCACGTTCGCTTTTCCAGGATGGTATTGGATGGTATGATCATAATCTTGCAATAGTTCAAGCCAACGTCGTTGTCTCATGTTGAGTTCCTTTTGAGTGAAGAAATATTTGATGCTTTTATGATCCGTAAAGATCTCCACTTTCTCCCCATATAAGTAATGCCTCCAAATTTTAACTGCGAAGACAATAGCTGGCAACTCTAGATCATGATTAGGATAATTCCTCTCATATTCTTTGAGTTTCCAAGAGGATTAGCCTATCACTTTCCCATATTGCATAAGAACACATCCTAACCCTTTGCCCAATGCATCACTGTAGATGACAAATCCCTCCGAGCCAGATGGTATTGTCAAAACAGGTGCTGAAATGAGTCTCCTCTTGAGTTCTTGAAAAATCTTCTCACATTCCACGCTCCAACCAAATTTTATATCTTTCAGAGTCAACTGAGTTAATGGAGTAGCGATTCGAGAAATCCCTTCCACGAATCTTCGATAATAACCAGTTAATCTGAGAAAGCTACGTACTTTGGTCACTGATTTAGGTTGCTCCCAGCTTTGAATAGCTTCAATCTTTACCGGGTCAACAGATATTCTATGACTTGATACTACGTGCCAAAGGAATGCTACTTCCTAAAGCCAGAACTCATATTTTTTCAACTTGGCATAAAGCTTGTTTTCACTATGCTTTTGGAGTATCAGCCTCAAGTGTTGCTCATGATCTTCACGGCTTTTGGAATATATGAGGATGTCATCAATAATGACGACCACAAAGTGATCCAAATATTCCTTGAATACTCGGTTCATCATATCCATGAAGGCAGCAGGAGCATTCGTCAATCCAAAAGATATGACTAAGAATTTATAATGCCCGTACCGAGTTCTGAAGGCAGTCTTTGGAATATCCTCACTTTTAACCTTCAGCTGATGATATCCAGAACGAAGATCGATCTTTGAAAAGAATTTTGCTCCTTGCAACTGGTTAAACGGGTCATCAATGCGAGGTAACGGATACCCATTCTTGATGGTGACATGGTTCAATTCCCAGTAGTCAATACAAAGTCGCATACTCCCATCTTTCTTCTTCACGAATAGAATAGGAGCACCCCAAGGAGACATACTAGGACGAATGAAACCAATGTCTAACAATTCCTGCAATTGGGTCTTTAACTCCTGATGTTCAATAGGAGCCATTCGATATGGGGCTTTGGAAATGGGTTTTGTACCGGGTTCAAGGTCGATACAAAATTCAATTTCACGCCTGGGGTAGGCGGGGAAGTTCTTGGGAATACGTTAGGAAATTTATTAACAACAGAAATATCATTCAAAACTGACGTATTTTTGTGTAGATCCGCGACATGAGCTAAGAAAGCTTGACATCCATTTTTTAATAAACGAATAGCTTTATGGCTTGAAATGACTGTGATTGATTTTAATGGTTTAGTTGCTTGAATTCACATAATAGGTTGGTTAGGAATATGAAAGCTAACGACCTTACGAAAAATAATCAATTTTTTGCATGATGAGTAGTTAACCAATCAATCCCTAGAATCACGTCAAATGCAAGTATTTTCAATGAAATAAGATCGACAGGTAATGTGAGGGTACCAATTTGAACCAAACAAAACTTATAAACGGTGGATGTAATGAAGGTTTATCCCAATGGAGTTTCCACAGATAAGTCAAAGTCTAATTTCTCCAGAGTCAAATTTAAACGTTGAGCGCAAGTAGGAGAAATAAAGAATGGGTAGAATTGGTATCAAATAAGGTATAGACTTCGTTAGAGTTTATGATAAGCTTACCCGTGATGACCTCGTTCGGGTTCCTTGCTTTCTGGGAGGTCACAACAAACGCTCTCCCTTGAACTACTGGTTTTGACTTGTCTAGAACGGTATTTTGTGTCACCGTTCCAACTGGACTTGTCTTCGGTGCACGATAAAATCGGGCTAGGTGACCTTCTCTTCCATAATTATAACATGCTTTGGACGGCATCGCGCAGTTTGGACTGATGTGTCCATCCCCTCCACATTTGAAGCATATGATAGGTGGTCATTCTCTTTCCTTAACAATGGGTGTTGGTGCTGACGTCTTTCCATTATTTTTGAATCTCCTCTTCTTGAAATGTCCATTCTTATTGTTTTGGCCCTGATTACCACCGAAGTGGTTACCATTTATAGCCTGCTAATTCCCTCCACGCTTGTTGTCACAAGCCGATGATTGCTACCACCTTAGTATTATCATTTTGTCATTTACCTTTCTCTTGGTTGAGTTGACTCGTTATCGCGCTCCAATAACTGAGCCCTATTTACAACATCTGAATACAAACACAGTTTATGAGAAATTAGATATTGACGTATCTCGGGTTTCATACCTCTTAAAAACATCCGCGTTATTCTCTCCTCATTGTCAACCAAGTGAGATGCAAACCGGGACAACTCGATAAACTTAGCTTCGTACTGCGACACGGTCATATTGTTTTGCTCCAACTTGATGAACTCTACCTCTTTCATGTGACGAATACTTTCGAGAAAGTACTTGTCGTTGAATAGTTCTTGGAACTTTTCCCAAGACATCTTCAGTGCAACAGGTTGAGTATGCTTTACCGATTCCCACCAGTAATCTGCCTCTCCTCGCAACATAAAGGTGGCAAAGGGAACCTTTTTCCCCTCGGAGCATCCCAAGACATCAAATATCTTGGTGATCTGCTTTATCCACGTCTCCCCCTGAAGTGGTTTTGGCTCTCCAATAAACTCCAGTGGTGCCAGCTCCTTGAATTGTTTAGCGATGACCGTTCGAGAGTTACCAGTGTTTCCACCTACATTTTGGACAAGAGTCTCTTTTGCCTGATGTTGTACGAATTGCAAAAAGCTCCGAAACATTCCATCATTCGCCTGAGGATTATTGCCTTCCTGATGCACATTATCCTGGGTATTGATCTGTGGTGACTCAACGGTCTACTGTGCCCCATTGCTATTCTCAACATTCTCGGATGTCATTTTCAAATACTGCCACAAAACAAGGGTTAATTTCCATGTAACATATTATCTCTATACTCTGACCAACCAATTAAATACCAAATAAACTTAGGTAGGTCATACTAGCGAAGGAATTCCCCGTCTCTCCCCTCCTAGTTCTAGTCTCACATCTTAGCCAAGGATCATATCCCTAAGCTTTGATACCAACTGTGACGCCCCCAAAATCGGTATACACCACCCATCATGAGTCGCCAAATACATGGTACAAAATTTAAATACAACTTAATAATACATTTGTCGTGAAGAATACGACAAGACATAACTGAGAGTTTTAATAAAAATATTGTCATCTAGACAATATCCACATTCAATGGAGTCCTCATTACATTTATTATCACACTATTTAACAGAATAGTGAGGACTACTAATGTTATCATCTGGACCGTCACTCCGTTCCTCGACTAGTCCCAGCTACGTTCTCATTCCCTAAAGAGAACAGTGAAAGAAAGGGTGAGCTCAACTATCCCAGTAAGAAATATTATGACTAAGATAATGCAGAATAATTTATCGTTAGCCTTCAACAGTGTTAAACTGATAAAATATAACAAACATCAAGTTTAACTGCAGAGAAATAAGCAATCCATTAGACGAGTCAAGTAGAGAATAAAATCTACCATCTTCTATGATTTAAAAGGTTTTTCATCACTTTTATCGCTAAGACTCAGGTTAATAAACAATCCACATCTTCCCTGCACTACGGCCAAGGATATTCATTAGTATCACAACCACAAATTATCCATGCACTACTGGCCAAGGATAGTCGTGTATTCAACAATGGTCATGATCATGCCAACAACTATCCATCAATTCACTACGGTCAATGAGGATTTTTACGACATCATTTGTAACATTACGGTCATGATTATACCGAATAATCCATGGTCATAATCATACCAAGTCCATCTATGCACTACAGGCCACATATGACTTTCAACATATTATAAACATGAGGATGATGACAATGCAATAAACCAAGTTCAAGAATAAATTTTAAAGATTTATAAGTTAATTTATCCTGAACTCAATAACGTCCAAATTGTCAACATGATATTACTTTGTGGAGTAAAATTCAAGAATGCTCAGAAGAATATTTCCATGAAAAGATACTGGATGAAGCGCAAATATCAAGGATATTCCACTAATTTCATGGAGTATAGAAGCCAAAACATTAACCAACTGAGTATAATAGAATATATGAAACCGCAAATGGATTTTCGTCCACCATGCAGTAATCCACTTAGACAGATCATTTCCACAATTTAATAAGGAATGAATACAAAGGATCATTCACCATGCATGTGATAATCCACATAGACAGGTTATTCCAATAGAATAATAAAGAATGGAATAACAGAAGAAATCACCATGCATGCGATAGACCGCACAGATAGGTTACGCTGCTCTGGTTGAATGGAAGGGAGGTAGGCCTTATTTAAGAGTGTACCGATGTATTCCAATACAATAATAAAAAAATGGAACCAGGTCATTCGTAATCTGCCCAGACAGGATGTTCCAACAGAATAATAAAGAACGGAACCAGGTTATGCGTAAACACACAGACAGGATGTTCCAATAGAATAATAAATAATGAAACCAGGTCATGCGTAAACGAATAGACAGGATGTTCCAATAGAATAATAAAGAATGGAATAACAGAAGAATTTCACCATGTATGCAGTACTTCGCATAGACAGGTTATTCCAACATAATGATAAAGAATGGAATAACAGAAGTTCTCTTCATGAAGACGAAAGAAATAATACTCCTTACGAGTACAACAAATAATATCCCTTATCGTAAAAGAAGAGTATTCCGACTGGTAGGGCGATGATATTCTTGAAGAAAACTTGCACTAATTTCTATGCTCAAAACTTTCTTAAACTCTAAAGAATTACGCTCAAGATTATAGAAGGAGATTTCTCTGAATTTCTGGTGTGGTTTTCAATTCTAACTAAGCATCCTATTTATAAGAGAATTTAAGGGATACTATTTAATCCGTGTGCACCGAATGATTTCGCGAATGAATTATTTTGATAAACCACAAATGCAAGTTTTCAAACATTCAACCAATGAGAACAAACAAGATAAAATATAATACATATATATATATATATATATATAACCCACATGTTATAAACATATATATACAATACTAATTCCCTTTTTGAAAAGCAATTCCATTTCCCACCCGTGAACATTGGCTAGATTCTTCCCAATAATTCAATTTTCAACACCCGTGGGCCCCACGTGTTCCCCTCCCACCAACATCTCATAATCACATGTGGGTCCCATTATATATATACTAAACAACCATCTACCGATTATTTTAAAAAATAGGTAAATGGGGGTCCATAAAATAAGCAAAACTTCATAAAAATACCTTAATAATTTTAATAACATTTATCACCTTTATTATAATTCACAATATTAATCGACCAGGTCATTCCCAGAAAAGAGGGGGCTTTCCAATAAGGATTTCTCCCTATTGCGTAATTGATTAGGTACCAAACCTCTCCTTGATGAACTTCTAGACATCGTTAATATTGTAAATAATAATATTAATAACTTTGTCGTCTCAATTATTGATTTAATAATATATAAAATATTGACAATAATTGAATCAAATAACGTGAGATACTATGCAACAACCATTTGTAGCAATAATTGAAAAAAAGCGAGTGACTTCTCACGTAACCATCAATAATCAATACTGGTGTGCTCTTATGCAACTCACGCGATATTCTTTGTACTCTAACAAGGTGTTTCAACAGATTAACGGTAAAACTTCCGCCGTTATTTTCATAAAGTATTTTTGTCATTTTCTCGATCCGACAATAATTCCGTTGTGGGGTCCACCAATGATTGTGCCGTTGTACAATATTCCCTGTTAAAACGAATATTCCCCGACCAATCGAATATTATATAACAACTTGTGTACTTAGAAAAATTTATAAATTTTACCCACAACTATAACATTATATCAAATTCATTCCATAATATTCAAAAAAATGATATTTATAGAAAATTCATCTTTATTCATAAAAGTTGGGGTCTTACATAATGGTTCAAATACATGAACTATGAGATTGGAAGTACATTCAACTGAGTGTGTCTCCATGGGGAGCACCGGTATTGTTTGTAAAGAAGAAGGATGGGTCGTTACGACTTTGTATCGACTATCGAGAGTTGAACAAGTTAACGATTAAGAATAAATACTCATTGCCCAGGATCGATGATCTATTTGATCAGTTGAAAGGGGCAAAGTATTTTTCTAAGATAGATTTGCGCACATGGTATCATCAGTTAAAAGTAAGAAATGAGGATGTACCTAAGACAACGTTTAGAACTCGTTATGGTCATTACGAGTTTCTGGTTATGTCGTTTGGGTTGACGAATGTGCCAGCCGCATTCATGGATATGATGAACAGAGTGTTTAAATAGTATTGGGGCAAGTTCTTTGTAGTGTTCATTGATGATATTCTAGTCTATTCTAAGACGCCAGAAGATCATGCTGAACATTTAAGGATAGTGTTTGAAACACTAAGGAAGGAGAAGTTGTATATGAAATTCACTAAGTGTAAACTTTGGCTTGAACGAATGCAGTTTTTAGGACATGTTATAGATAAAGATGGCATATCCATTGATCCAACGAAGGTGGAAGCAGTGAATGAGTAGGAGAAACCGAAAACGCCAACCGAGGTTCAGAGTTTTCTAGAGTTAGCGAGATACTCTAGAAGGTTCATCCAGTACTTTTCTAAAATAGCTACTCCGTTAACGAATTTGACGAGGAGGTCAGTAAAATATGTGTGGACTGAGAAGTGTGAAAATAGTTTTCAGGAACTAAAAAAAAGTTTAAGTGAGGCACCTATATTATCTCTACCAGATGATACGGGGAATTTTGCAGTTTATAGCAATGCTTCACATAGAGGACTTGGTTACTTTCTCATGCAGCATGGCAAGGTCATTGCGTACACATCACGTTAATTAAAGGATTATGAGAAGGTCTATCCTACTCATAACCTAGAATTTGTAGCTATAGTTTTTGCCTTAAAAATATGGAGACATTATTTATACGGGGAGAAGTA
Organism: Panax ginseng; assembly: GCA_020205605.1. Taxonomy (NCBI): domain Eukaryota; kingdom Viridiplantae; phylum Streptophyta; class Magnoliopsida; order Apiales; family Araliaceae; genus Panax; species Panax ginseng. Next base: position 81,394,581 of record CM035136.1, on the reverse strand, counting down.
TGAGATATACACGGACCATAAAAGTCTGAAATATATCTTCACCCAGAAGGAGTTGAATATGAGACAGAGAAGGTGGTTAGAATTGATAAAAGATTATGACTGTAAAATCTTATATTATCCGGGGAAGACAAATGTAGTAGCTGATGCGCTAATTATGAAGGGTAGAGAAAAGTTATCAATGTTAACTACTCAAAACGAGTTAATAACGGAAATGGCAAGGATGGAGTTAGAAGTTAAATTACTGGATGAAGTAGTAGAAATGTTATTCTCAATGGAGACTCAACCGACCATAGTGGAATGGGTTAAAGAAGTGCAATTAAGCAACGAGGAATGCAAACGAATGAAGAAGAGGATGGAAGATGAAGAGAAGACTAAGTACAACCTTGACAATGAGAGATTGTTTTGTTTTGAAGGAAGAATTTGGGTTCTAAATAATTCCAAGTGAAAAGGAGAGATAATGAGTGAGGCTCATAGTTTGAGGTACTCAATACATCTGGGTAGTATGAAGATGTATCAAGACCTTTGACAAAACTTTTGGTGACCAAACATGAAGAGGGAGATAGCAGAATATGTTAGTAAGTGCTTAACTAGTCCAAAAGTTAAGGCTGAACACCAATGACCTAGTGGGTTGTTGCAATCATTAGAAATTCAAGAGTCGAAATGGGAGCATATCACAATGGATTTTGTGGTGGGACTTCCAACAACGAGGAAGGGTTACGATGCTATTTGGGTAATAGTGGATCGGTTAACAAAATTGGCTCACTTCCTACCAATAGGAGTTAGGTATAATCTAGAACAATTAGCTAAACTGTATGTCAAAGAAATTATTTCAAGACATGGAGTACCTATTTTGATTGTGTCAGATCGTGATCCACGATTCATATCAAACTTTTGGAGTAGTTTGCAAGAGCAAATGGGAACACAGTTGAGATTGAGTACGGCGTATCATCCACAAACGGATGGACAAAGTGAACGAACAATTCAAATGCTAAAAGATGTGTTAAGGTCTTGCGTTACGGATTTCAAGGGGACTTGGGACGAACATCTACCATTGGTGGAATTCACGTACAACAATAGTTTTCACGCTAGTATAGGCATGTTACCTTACGAAGCGTTGTATGGGAGGAAGTGCAGAACTCCACTGCGTTGGGATTAAGTAGGTGAACGTCGGATATTGGCACCTGAGATGGTACAAAAGACGGCAAACATGGTAAAGTGAATACGTACTCGATTGGTAGCAGCTCAAGATAGACAAAGGAAGTATGCAGATCCTCATTGAGAGAAAAGGAAATTTGAAGTAGGTTCATATGTCTTTCTGAAAGTATCGCCTTGGAAAGGGAAGATATGTTTTAGAAAGAAAGGGAAGTTAAGTCCAAGGTTTATATGACCTTTTGAAATTTTAAGAAGGGTAGGAGAGGTAGCTTATGAAATAGTCTTACCTCCAGAAATGGAAAGAATACCCAATAGGTTTCACGTGTTAGTATTGCATCCTTATAAACCGGACTACAAGCACGTAATAGAGTATGAATCTATTCAAGTAGAAAAAGACTTAACGTATGAAGAACTTCCAGTTCAAATTGTTGATAGGAAGGAACAAGTTTTAAGGAATAAGATAATACCTTTAGTGAAGGTGATTTGGAGGAACCACAATGCTGAAGAAGTAACGTGGGAACTCGAAAGTAAAATGAAGGAAAATTTTCCTCATTTCTTTATGTATTTATAGCGAGATTCTGGGGACGTAATCCTTATAAGGGAGGGAGAATGTAACGCCCGAGAAAATCAAATTTTTAAATGAATTAAATTTTTATTTGTTTATGTGGATTAAATGAATTTAATTGATTATTTATGTGAGTAAGCTATGTTAAGGTCGATTTATGACCTAGAATGTATAGATGTGATTAGGATTCTGGCTATGTGCTAGAATTAATTGTTTGGAATTTTCAAGACAAAAATAAAAGTTTTCTGAGAGATTTACGTAAAAACATTATTCATCCTTTTCTGCTCGAGAATTAAGTTTGAATTTCCGAGAAACGCATAATGATATAATTCTAAGACGAGATGGAATATCCAATAATATTTTAGTTATGGAAAACGAAGTTTTTGCCTACGGACTTAAAACCTAAGGGGTTAGGAAAAGTGAATTTTGAGAAGGAAATGAAATGCGTATGATGATTAAGGTTATTATACGTGTGATATACGAGTATAGTATGTAGAATATTACAACGTATAATACGAATATAGTACGAATACTATACAAAGATAATATGTGAGTTATACGCGTAGAATATGATTAGTTCTTAATGGACTTTATAGAATCCAATTGGACTTGGATTATATCAAGCCCAATGAATTGTGTAATCAAGTCTAAGTTAAGGCCCATTGTTAGGTTTAATTAAGCTCGTTCCAAGAAAACAAACCGCGGGTCGAACTGATGGGTCGTCAGATGGGTAGAACCCACAGGGCAACCTATAGGGAAGACCCATGGGGCATGTGGGCCGGCCACTTGGCCACCAAGTAAAGTGGTTACTTGGTGGCTAAGTTGTTGTGGAGGTGGGAATAGTAAGGAGGTCACCAATGGACCATTTTGCCCTCCATTTGAATTTCCTATATAAAGAAGCTTAGGTTGTTCATTTTTTATTTTCCAAACTTTGTCCAACAAATATTGAGAGAGAGAGAGAGAGAGAAAGAGCTAGAAACAAGTAATCAAGCTACTTTAAAGCAAACCATACAAGTTTAGAGAAGAACATGAATAACGAAAAGGTAATATTTTGTAAACATAAGTCTTCGATTCTTTTTTGATTTCTTTTTCGTAGAGAATCATATATTGGTGGAGCATGTCTCTTCTGGAGGAATAAGGATGGCTATTAATAATTAAAACATTGATAAGTCGTGTTTAAGTAGAAATCATAAGTATTCACGTAAGTTTAAACCGAAGAAACCATTACATGTTGACTTGGTTGTGGATGGACAATTGAAAACCATCATTGATGGGATTTGTTCACGTTGCTTGGTTAGGAGGAAGATAATGAATCAATGGATTGGTTCCATTTGATTTGGAGTATAAAACACGAGTAACGAAGTTATGGAGAATTTTACGAAATTATACGTTAAGCATTGAAATCATATAATTCTGGATTAGTAGTCAAAACTTGTCGTGTAACTTGGAAACTTTTGTTTTCAGTGGCATCACGTGAGATAACGTATTCAAGAGTCGTGGACTCAAGAATTGTTGAATTCTGACTTAGAACAAAGAAAACGAGCTATGAACGCTCACGAACGATAAACGAACGCTTAATAATGAACTAAGTGGTGAAGTATGTGTTAAAAGATTCAAAAATGAAAGAATAATGCACATGATTTAGGATCTAATGGCTTTTGAATGAGCCAATAGGGATGTAAAATAAATTAGGAAAGCTCACGTATGTAAAACGAATGCGTAAAACTTGGCAAGAAAAGTAAGTTAAGAAACTACCAGTCGGGACCCCCGTCGGGGCGGGGGGTGGGGGTGTTTATTGGTTGACAGGAGCCTAGCCCACCGGGGCAGGCATATTTTAAGAACAAACCCCCGTTAGGGTGGGGGGTACTGAAACAAAGTTGACCAAGTGATTTTTGAACGGAAGTAATCGCAAACCAATAGTGAAGCATGTATGTACTTAATATACATAGTAAGATCAGTCTTAAATCACTTAGATAGTGATGACTTTAGGAAGTTGAGCATGGTGTAATAGTAAGTAAACGAAGAACGCGAGGTGTAAGTAAGTAAATCGTGAACGGTATTCAATAAGTGTACTTAACCAAAGATGATCGAGTCTCGATTAGTAACGTAAGAATGTAACAAGCCGTAAGGAAGCATAGTAAGTTGAATTGACATTTATTAATGAAATAAATTCACTTAAGACATAGAAGAGAAAAAAGTTGGTTAAAACAATAAAGTTAGATTGTTTAGTAACTAATCTCAGTGTGCTATGTGAATATATCGTGTAGATACTGTAACGAGCAAGAATTGTTGAATATTATATTTGAAGATGCTTGAAGGCAAGTTTTCTTAACGCTTGTGTAACCTTTGTGTTAGTCAAGTTTTCTGTGATTCTTGTTATGAAATGCATGAATTGTTTTACGAAAGGGTCGATGAAAGTTTTAACTCGGCTAGACTATTCTTAAGAGTTAGATTGATTTGTTTACAAGTCTTTTGATATAGAACTATTAACGTTATCCTATGCCAAGTATTTGGTACGGATTCAAAGGTAAGTTTGTATATGAACAAACAAATGTATTTTCATCGATAATTCGATGGGCACGTGAGGTTGCCAAAACTTAAACGTAAATACGTTTAACGGATGAATGTTGATCAACATGGAGTACTATAGGATGATCACCTAGAAGTGCTCGTAAGTAATATCGGATGTACGACCCTAGTGTCTGGATGTCCTTTTCATGTATAAAAATGAAAAGAGTATGTTCATGGTCTTTCGACCGGTTTAGAATTTCTAAGTTATTATATATACTTCGGAATTATTGTTATGAAATGACAAGTGCTAGTCAATGTTTCATAGTACTTCATAGCTATTTGTTCAGTTATGGAAGATAATCATATAATTCTCGATGTGGTATTTATATTATCCTTTGTTAGACTTGCTGAGCTAGTTATGCTCACTTCTTGCTTGAATTATATGATTGCAGCTAAGGCCGAAAGAACTGAGATTTCTAAGAAAGATAAAGGCAAGGCTAAGATGGATAGTTAGTTATCTTCTAATAGACTAGAATATTTGTATGTAATATATTTATGAATACCAAAGAATGTATTCGGTTTCTGAACCTGGGAAAGGATTTATTTATATTGTAATAAGAATATAGTAAATACAATCATTTTGTTGTTATTTTAATGGAATGACTGTATATAAATTGTAGTACCATGTAGCACCATCTGTCGGGTTGGAAGATACCCGGATTTTGGGGCGGCACACTAGGCGTCAGGCAGCGTATAGCACTTAACTCGTGGCATGGTATTTTATCAAACACTCGGGGGGTAATACCTAGGGATATTCTTAAAGCATACCTAATGTGTAGTAGTGACACTTAAAACATTGTCTTTAGTGTTAGTATATAGGGGGTGGTGTGGTTAAGTCCACTCAGGCCATGGGCAGGCTGACTTCGTCGGTTGCCTACACTAAAAGAAAACCGGCTATTTCCGATGGACGTATTCGCGACGGATTAAATTCGATCAAAATAGGTTTAATTCCGAGGGACTAATGCGTCGAATATAAGTCCCTCGGAAATAACACAATTCTGACGGAATTCCGTCGAATGTAGACCTCTCTAGTTGGCGCCATATTTCGTGCCACCGTAAAAAGTAATTTCGACGAACAAACGTTAATTATGAGGGACGTTTCGTCGAAGTTACGTTATTTCCGAGAGACTTATGGTCGACGGACATTAGATTAAGCGATAACAAATATAACTTTTAAACTTACGCCTTTTCATTTAGGGGCCTTTCGACTTTATCTTTCATTCTCTCTCACTCTCCTTCCCTCTCTCATCCCCCACCCACACCCATCCCCACCCCTCCCCCACCCTCTGCCATCGTACGTTCCCCCCCCCCCACTGTCTCCCCCTGGTCTCCCCACTCTATCCCTGTACCCCCTCCCTCCACCCGGTCCCCCCACCCTGGCCTGGTACCCCCACCCCTCTCCCCGGTCACCCCACCCCAACCCCGTCTCCGATACCCCACCCCAACCCCTCTCAATTACCCGATTCAGACCACCCTGCTGCGCCACCGGTTTAGACCCTCCGCCACCACTTTAGCCACCAGTAGCTCCTAGCTCCTCCTTTCTCTTTCTCGTTTCTCCTCCTTTAATTTAAGGTAAGAAATCCTCAAAATGATGATTTGAGATTATTAAATATAGTTTGCAGATTTGTTTTGTTGATTTTGCTAATTATGTGTTACTAAGAATAATTTTGGAGTTATAGGTTGTATCAGAAATTGGTTTTATATTTTAATTTGCTGAAATTGGGTTCATTTCTGTTATGAAATTTATTTTGCTAAAGTTGTTGATTTTGCGAAAGTTGTTCATGTTGTAAACTGTTTTGCAAATTGGGATTATTTGACTTCAATTCTGCAAATTGTTGCATGTTGCTGAAATTGTGATTTATTTTGTGCAATTAAAATTTTTGTTAGTGTATACAGTTTATTTGTGCAATTAGAGTGTTTGGGTCATAATAATTATAGTGTTTGGATCATAACATATATGTATGTCAAGAATGTGATATTTGATATTTCCCACTGAATTTCCAACGGAATATCTGTCAGAAATATGCAATTAAAAAATTTGTAGGCCCTACAAATATATTTATGTATTATTTAATTAATTCAATATAAAATGAAATAAATTTAATATAACTTAGTTTATTAGACAAAATAAATGTTAAAAATTATTTAATATAATATAATATAAATTAAAAAATAATAATGAAATAAATCAAATTTAATTTACTTTAATAAATTAAATTAAATTAAGGTATATTACATTTAATTAAATTAAAAAAATTAAAAAATTAAAAAATAAAATTTTAAAATAAGATAATATAATATACTATAATATAAATTTTAAAAAGTAGAAAATATAATAGTTATTAATAAAAAATAAAATAAAATACTTAATTAAATTAAATTGAATAAAACAAAACAAATTTGATTTAATTTAATAAATAAATTAAATTTAATAAAAAATATTTAAAATAAAAAAAATAAATTTAATTAAAATAAAATTATTTAAATTAAATTAAATTTAAAATAAAATAAAATACAATAAAATATAATAATAAATATAATTAAATTTTATAAAATAAAATAATTTAATAGTAGTCTTCATATATATTCCAAATAACAGTTCTCAGAAAACTAAGTAGCACTTACTTAATTTTTGATTGACAAAATAAACTAAGTAGTATTTGCTTAGTTTGCCACAATTTTCAATAAACTCAATAATACGCTCCGTACATATATGTACTCTTTCTTGTATGCAGGTTTCGACATAGCAGTTGCATCTAATAGTACTCCAACCGGTTCCTCGGCTGCAATTAAAAAAAAGGGTCGTAGTTCTTGTTTGTGTCCTATACTCGAATTGTAAAGTTAATTGAATTACTGCAGACATTCCTCACTATTCCATCATAAGAGATGGCAACATCCGGAAGGAGTGTCATTAAGTTGTTGAACAAAGTTCTAGGTTAAGCAACCCTCTAGATGAGCGAACGATCACTTCTTTGCTAGGAATGAATTGGACTCGTATGGGGAGATGATTCATTCCTAGCTGAGAAGTGATCGTTCGTTCATTTAGAGGGTTGCCTAACCTGAAACTTTGTTCAATAGCTTTATGGGACTCATTCGGGATGTTGTCATCTATTATGATGGAATATTGAGGAATGTCTGCAGTAATTCAATTAACTTTATTATTCGAGTATAGGACACAGACAAGAACTACGACCCTCTTTTTTTTTTGCCGGATTGCCAACTCAAGTAGTCTCTATAGATTCTAAATAACAATTCTCATATACTAAGTACCATTTACTTAGTTTAATTTACCATCATTGGCAAAATAAACTAAGTAGTATTTGCTTAGTTTGCCACAATTTTCAATAAACTTAGAAACCTGTTTGACATTCACTCAGTAGGAGGGAATGTCGAACAGTCCCCAGTTTGGGACTGTTATTGGATGTTACGTCTCTCACTTAGGCCGGTGTCAATACGAAACAGTACATTTTAGGATTTTTCGACTGTTATCTCTATATGTTCTCCGAGTGCATTTAGAATCTTAGTCTATTTCGTGTGCTTGGAGACCATGGGGAGGTGCTGCCGAAATTTTTTTGAAACTCATGAAGCGTACTCATTGTGTTTGCACTAGTGATGAGACGCATCCAATAACGGGATAAAAGCCTTATCCATGTCCTGTCCTTATCTAATTTATGCATAAATTTCCAAATTAATTGAATCCGTCTTATGTGTAGTTAAAAATGTCAGCCGATCGGAGTTGGATGTTTCGTAGGATACCTAGTGATGGGAGGGGATTAGTCGTAACTTATCGTGTTGGGGTGTCAGATTTCTTGAACAAAGAACTAGAACATACGGATGATCCGAACGGGAAGATGCGATGCCCTTGTTTTAAGTGTAAAAACCTGATTTGGAAGAAAGTCGACGAGATTAAATTGGACTTATTTTCTCATGGATTTGTGGATGGGTACTTCGTATGGACTCATCACGGGGAATCAGAAGTGATTGAAAATATTATGGAACAACCAATTCCACGGGATTCATTCGTCGAAAACTATGATCCAGTTGAGATGTTGGTCGATGCTTATGGCCCTACGAATTTTAACTGGCCTGAAAATAAACCTTCTTCAAGTAGTGCGAAGCAAGTGCCAAATGATAAAATTGCTACATTTTACAAGTTGCTATCTACTTCTGGGGTCGCGTTGTATTCGAGAAATGATACGGACACCAAGCTTTCTGCGGTGACGAAGCTCTTACCAGTACAATATCGATGGATGTATCCTTTTGAGAGGTAATATAAACTGCTAATTGATATATCCTGCTCATATTAATAATACTTTAATTTGTCGGTATATTTATCTTAGGTATATGTGTCAATTAAAACAAAAGTTCAAGAACAAAGCTCGTGTCAAGGGTTCTATTGTTGAACACTATACAGAGGAAGAGCTTGTCAACTTCTACTCATTATATTTTCAACTCGACGAAAAGTTCCGTCCTATTTTCTCAGTCGTAAATAGGATATTTTCGACGCATTTTCGTCGGCGATATGTCCGTCGAAGATATGACAGTCCCGAGGGAGTTTTTGACGGATCTTATCTTCGACGCGTATATATACGACCGAATATCCGACGGAACTTTCCGTCGGATATAAACTAGTTTCGACGGAATAGGATTATTTCCGAGGGAATATTCTGTCGGACGTAAGCTTTTTTCTTGTAGTGCTAGATGTTGGGCCGAAGGGGTTAGACAACAGTTGCGGGGCACACATTCAATTTGGATTAGAACTAAATTTTACACAATTGGTTTCTTGAGTAATTACACACCACATTCAACTACAGCAATTACACACCACATTCAAGAAAAAAAAATTAGGTTTTTAAATCACAAGCAGTTCAACAGTATGTAATCACAAGCAATTACACATCAGAATTCAAGAATAAAAATTAGGTCTTTAAATAAAAGAAATTACACACCACATTCAAGAATAAAAATTGTAAAGTTTGGAAACCCAATCAAATCAAACGGCTACTTGAAGAATTTAATAATATGTAATCTAATCTAACATAAGATATAAAAACCAGTGCTTGATGGTGGTGGAGGCTAGCCGGTGGCGTCAATGGACCGGTGGAGGCGTCTCTTCTCCTTCTTCTCTTTCTTCTCTTCATCCCCTTTCTTCCTCTTCTCTATATTCTTCGCTCCCTCTTTTTTTTCTTCCGTCTGCTGTATCGAGCGAATGCCTGATGCTGATTACATTAAGTTTGATCAGCGACCGCCTACGGTCGCTAATTTTTAATGACATGGACTTATTAGTGACCGCATGCGGTCGCTGATTTTAAGTGCTCACACAAAACCTTCGCGCCAACATTTCCTGCCAAAATTTGCGAGGCAAATTTATGGTAGCGACCACTCAGCGACCGCATGCGGTCGCTGATTTAAAATAGAGACTAGATTAAATCACGGTCGCAGATGTCGGTCGCTATTACTAGTATCAGCGACCACACTTGCGGTCGCTGATATTATTGGTCGCTGTTAGGCCTTTTTCTTGTAGTGTATATGGCTTAGCTTTCTCTCTCTTTCTCACAATCAGCGTACTAGGCCTATTATTGTTCTCCATCATTATATCTACTTGGATGCTCTCTTTAGCTCCTACCCAGCCCCTATATTGGCCTTCATGATTATTGTAGCACCCCCAAATTCGGCTATCTTCCAACCCGACAGATGGTGCTATATTGTACAACATTCATACATTCATTCATTTGAAAAGTCTCAAAGAACGAACATAACATCTATATATTTAAAGTAATATTTATATTTCCCAGGTTCTATACCCGTTACAAAGGTTCTTTGTCATAATATCAGTTACATTACAATAATAGACCTATACTATTTCAAGACCGTTTAGTAATCTTCCTTAGCTTTTCCTTTATCCTTTTTCGATCCTTCGGGACGTTCAGTCTTAGCTGCATTCATATGGTTCAAGCAAGAGTTAGCATAACTAGCTTAGCAAGTATAACAATTTAATAACAACATGCTTGACACATACAAATCGTATATCTTCAATAACTGAACAATATTTATGAAGTACTATTGATAATTCAAAATAGCACTTCATCTTTCTTTCAAAATGTTTTACAATAATAACAATATTTAGTAAAACATTCACTCTGGTCAGAGACCTCGAGTATTCATTCTTTATTGGAAAAGGACAACCCGGAAGTAAGTCCGTAAGCTCGATATTACTTACGAGCACTTCTAGGTGATCAGCCTATTGTACTCTATGTTGATCAACACTGCATCCATTAAACGTATGCACGTTTAAGTATTTGACAACCTCACATGCCTGTCGTTTTACCGACAAAACATTTGTTTAACATTTCAGTCTTCTTTTGAAAACCATATCAAGTAGTTGACAAAAGATAGCAACATTTGATAATACATGAATAGATTATCCATACATCATGTCTAGCCAAAGGAATTGGCTTTAACTTCAACATACCTCAATTCATGCGAAATAATACATGAACCTCAAAAACTTGTTGATTAGCGAGACAAGAGTTAGAATACTTGCCTTTAGTATCCTTTCTACGGTATATTAACGTTATGTTCAAGTCGTTCAAGTCTCTACAGTACATGATCACATAATGCCTTACATTAGGTCACATATAATCAAGTATGTATATGACTATATCATACCCTTCATTTCAATCTAATTGTGTATTAGATTCAGTTACTATTCGTTTCGATTTATCATTATCCTTGCATTTATATTCGACTAGGTTATCTCAACCTTTATACAACATCCTTAAGGTTTAACAAAGTTTAAACAATGTTACATTACATTCCTTAAGTTGTGTTTACTTATACATCAATTAGCTTTCTTTTCTTTGTACTTAGAAAACTTCATTACTATCCTTGTTTTGAGACTAGTGTCATGCTTGATTTTTATACTTATATCTCGTATTTATGGCTGAGCTTATATCATCATTTGTCCGGACTTGGCGTATGGCATGAGTCCTTACTTAATGGGCGTATTGCATGCCCACACTCCGAAGGATTTTGGTCTTGCAGTACATGGTATTTGTATTTCACACATTATATTATTATTATTGTTGTTATGGCCGTAACTCTTTTAGTAGGTTCGGACAACTTTATTGCACATGGCGTGCTGAGTCATTTGCCTAGGATTGGCGCCGCGGTGCCAACTCTGTGCACCAGAAAACAAATTCAGTTTGTGAATTTTGTGAACTTCCCGGATGCATAACGTCTTCGTTATAAGTCCGAATTGGCTCGTTCAAAAGCCTATGGTTCACAAATTACATAATCTACATGTTCATGCAATAATTTTATCTATTTGACTTAATTTGCTAAAAATTAACCTATTGGTTCATTTTTAACGAAAACGATAAACGTTCGTGAACGTTCAACGCTCGTTTCTTCGTTCTAAGTCAGAATCCGGTCATTTTCGAGTCAGCAACTCTTAAATGCCAAATATGACTTGTCTCTATTGGAAAACAATGGTTTCATGATCAAACATAAAATTTAACTTCCATTCCGAGAATTTTACGAATTCGACGTTTATCGTCAAATCGTGCAAATTCCGGCAATTCTTCATTCTTATGATTTGTTCAACATTACAAATGAACTTCATTCATCATGTGAACATCTTACATACTTAATACAAAAACTTATATTCATTGTTGGATTTTGACTTATTCTTCATGAGCTTATAACTTGTCAAATTATAAACTACTTAAGATTTGATTATTCATGACTTATGACAATTTGAGTTTCTTAATCATCATACTCTACATGTTCTTCACATATAACTTTACTTAGGTATGTATGATACATATAATCATATAAGTTCTTAATTCACTTCTCTTAATAAACTCATTACAAGTTCAACCTTTTTCATACTTAACATTCAAGGTTAACTTGTAATAAGTTGATAACTTTTATAAGTTCAAATGACTTATTGCCAACTTATGTGGCTTAAGTTCATGACTTACACATTCTTCTTGCTTCTTATCATTCATGTTTCTTAATCCATCTTTTCTTATCAACCTATCATGGTAGAGATAAAAGATAATTTAGAGAAGAAGTATTACTTTTTATAGTCTTGGTAAAGTAGCTTGCTTCTTCTTCTTACTTATGGAAATGACTTATTGTAGGTTATTCTCTCTAACACTTAAGCACTTTAGAATTGTTGGATTATTTGAACAACTAACAAATGGCTTGTAAGCCTCCTATATTTATAGAAATTGCAAAGCTAGGGTAGTTTAGTCATTAAATCACCCACCTCCTTAAGCCACCTCCTTACTATACATTACTTGCCTAGCACAACTCTTATCCTACACTTGGTCATTACTCATTTAACTTGATCATTACTCCTAAGTCTTTGTCACCACACTAACTTGGTCACCACACTAACTTGGTCACCACAATACCCATATTAATATGGTTTGCCCCATGGGTCATATAACTCATGGATTCTATCTTGGGCTTACATTAAATCATCCTTTGGGCTTTGTATTAATAAACCTTAACTTGTTTAACCATTAATTGGGCCTCACCCTTTAATCTACTTGGACTTGAATATAATTGCTTAACCAATCTTCCAAGTCCATTAACATTACTTAATACATATACATATAGTTTATGTATTATTTTTGTATTCTAATTCATATAGAATTTATATACGGTATTTCATCCTTCCTACAAACTCGTATAATACTTAGTATTATCCTCGTTTTCATTACTCCGTACAATACCAAAGTATCATGCATTATTACTTACTCAATACAATTTTGCCTTCCTTAACGTTTATAAATTAAGTCCACAAGCGAATTATTACATTTTCTATAACTAGATTTTTATTACATAATCCATCTTACCTTGTTATTCCATCATTACGTATTTCTCGGAAACTCAAAATTATATCCGAGCAAATACCAATGAATAGTGTTTTTCAAAAAATTTCTCGAAAAACTTTTATTTTCGTCTTGGAAATTCAAACACTTTAATTCATCCACGTAGCTCAAATACTACGACATTCTAACATCAATAGGTTATACAATGACAACCATCTTGATAACACATGGAATATGATTTTATTATTATTTAATTTAATAAAATCATTTTACAATAAGATCCGAATTTCTTGGTCGTTACATTCTTCCCCCTTATAAAGATTCTGTCCCCTAGAATCTCGTCTTACTTTAATCAAATAGATGAGGAAAATTTTTCTTCATCTTTTCTTCTAGTTCCCACGTTGCTTCTTCAGCATTGTGGTTCTTCCATAATACCTTTACTGATGGTATTACCTTGTTCCTCAGAATTTGTTCCTTTCTATCAATGATCTGCATCGGCGACTCTTCATATGTTAAGTCTTTCTCGATATGAATCGGTTCATACTCGATTACATGCTTATAGTCCGGCTTATATGGACATAATATAGATACGTGAAACACGTTATGTATTTGTTCTAGGTCTAGAGGTAATGCTATCATATAAGCTACTTCTCCCACCCATTTTAACACCTCAAAATGTCCTATAAACCTTGGACTTAACTTTCCTTTCTTTCCAAAGCGTATCTTTCCTTTCCAGGGAGATACCTTTAGAAACACATACGAGCCCACCTCAAACTCTCGACTTAGTCTATATGAGTGGCATACTTCTTACATGCATTCGTTCCGAGTTTGTGACGAGACGCATCTGAATTAACTTTACCACATCCATTGTCTGTTGCACCAATTCTGGTCCTAGCATCCAGCGTTCTCCCACCTCATCCCAACACAAAGGTGTTCTGCACTTTCTCCCATACAAAGCTTCATACGGCGGCATACCTATGCTTGCATGATAACTGTTGTTATACGCAAACTCTACTAGTCGTAGATGATCATCCCAACTACCCTTGAAATCCATGACGCAAGACCTCAACATGTCTTCTAACGTCTGAATTATCCTTTCGCTCTGCCCATTGGTTTGTGGATGATAAGCCGTGCTTAACCTCAGCTGTGTTCTCAACTGCTCTTGTAAACTCCTCCAAAAGTTCGATGTGAATCGTGGATCACGATCTGACACAATCGATACCGGTACTCTATGTCTGGAAATGATTTCCTTAACATAGAGTTTAGCTAACTGGTCTAAGTTATACTTGACCCTAATTGGCAAAAAGTGAGCCGACTTCGTCAACCGGTCCACTATTACCCAAATGGAATCGTACCCTTTATGCGTCGTCGGAAGTCCCACCACGAAGTCCATCGTGATATGCTCCCACTTCCATTCTGGAATCTCCAATGACTGTACTAAGCCACTGGGTCGTTGATGTTCAACCTTAACTTTTTGACAAGTTAAGCACCTACTCACATACTCTGCTATTTCTCTCTTCATGTTTGGCCACCAAAAACTCTGTCGTAGGTCTTAATACATCTTAGTGCTACCGGGATGTATCGAGTACCTCAAACTATGACCTTTTTGTAACAATTTCTCCTTTAATTCCGTCTCATTTGGAACCTAAATTCTTCCCTCAAATCTTAATAATCCCTCATTATCAAGACCATACTTAACATCTTCCTTCTCGGATAACCGCTTCTTTATTTGGTTACACTCGTCCGTCTTGAGTTGTACCTCCTTGACTCTGTCTACGATGGTAGATTGCATCTCCGTCGCAAAGAGTAACTGCCTTGAATCACACGGCATTTTTACTTCTATTTCCATCCTAGCCATCTCTATTATTAACTCATTTTGAGCCGTTAACATAGACAACTTTTCCCGACCCTTCCTACTTAAGGCGTCGGCAACTACATTGTCCTTTCCAAGGTGATACAGGATTTCACAATCATAATCCTTTATCAACTCTAGCCATCTCCTCTGTCTCATATTCAACTCCTTCTGAGTGAAGATATACTTTAGACTTTTATGGTCCGTATATATCTCACATTTTCCCCAAAAAGATAATGTCTCCATATCTTTAGGGCAAACACTACCGCGGCCAGTTCCAGATCATGAGTAGGATAAACTTTCTCATAATCCTTCAACTACCGTGATGCATACGCAATGACTTTGCCATGCTTCATAAGCACACAACCAAGTCCTTTATGCGAAGCATCACTATACACTACAAAATTTCCCGTGTCATCTGGCAATGACAAAACAGGAGCTTCACTTAATCATTTCTTCAGTTCTTGAAAACTGTCTTCACATTTATCCGTCCATACGTATTTCACCGTCTTGCTTGTTAAATTAGTCAATGAGGTAGCTATCTTCGAAAAATCTTGGATAAATCTTCAATAGTACCCTGCTAACCCTAGGAAACTCCGCACCTCAGTCGGCATTTTCGGTTGTTCCCAATTCATTACTGCTTCCACCTTCGCTGGATCCACTGAAATCCCCTCTTGGTCAATGACATGAGCTAAAAACTGTACCTTTTCTAGCCAAAATTCACATTTAGTGAATTTCGCATATAACTTCTCCTTCCTTAGTGTCTCCAACACTAATCTTAAGTGTTCAGCATGATCTTTTGGCGTCTTAGAATAGACTAGAATATCGTCGATAAACACCACGACGAACTTGTCCAAATATAGTTTGAACACTCTGTTCATCATATCCATAAATGCAGCAGGTGAATTTGTCAACCCAAATGACATCACCAGGAACTTGTAATGACCATAACGAGTCCTGAATGCAGTCTTTGGTACATCTTCCTTTCTAACCTTCAACTGATCATACCCCGTCCGCAAATCTATTTTAGAAAAATACTTTGCCCCTTTCAATTGATCAAAGAGATCATCGATCCTGGGCAATTGGTATTTATTCTTTATCGTTAACTTGTTCAACTCCCGATAGTCGATACAAAGACTTAACGATCTGCCTTTCTTCTTGACAAACAACACCGGTGCCCCCTACGGAGAAACACTTGGTTGAATGTACTTCTTGTCCAATAGTTCTTGTAGCTGAACCATTAGTTCTTTCATTTCCACAGGCGCAATACAGTACGATGCCCTTGAGACTGGTGCGCCGCTCCTGGCACAGTGTCTATCACAAATTCGATCTCCCTATCCGGCGGTAAACCTGGTAACTCACTTGGAAATACATCCATGAATTTGTTTACTATAGGTATTTGTTCCATGGTTGCTCCCACTCTCTGGGTATCCACAACATAGCATAGGTAACCTACACAACCCTTCCTTAAAAGTTTTTTAGCTTGTGTCATCGTAAGGCAACACGGACGTCTCGGCAATTTACTACCGTAAAATACTACAGGAGGTTGCTTCAACGTCCTGATACTCACACATTTCTTTTGGCAATCTATAATTGCTCCATGGTTAATCAACCAATCCATTCTGAGAATTGTGTCGAATTCTCCTAACTTTATCGGTATTAAATCTACCGATAACTTACGACCACGTACATCTACGCAACAACTCCTATGAATATCTTCAACGGGAATTATCTCTTCATTTGCTACCTTAATGTTCAAAGGTATAGGAAATTTTTTGGGAAATAATTCTAGTCATCTAGCAAAATCACATGCTATAAACGAACAAGTAGCACCCGAATCAAATAGCACGTATGCATTTATATTGTTGATCGGAATAATACCTGCAACTACATCCCCTGATGCCACCGCATCTTGGACCGTCATATTAAAAGTGTGGGCCATTGATTTCCCCGGCTGAGCTGGACTACTAATAGCTAACTTCCCGCTATTAGTTCCCTTATTTCCTTCTATCCCCTTCTTCGGGCAGTTCTTTGCTATGTGGGCAGTTGATCCACATACAAAACATCTGTGATTTTTCTTCGGATTTGGACAGTTAGGCAAAATGTGCCCTTCCTGTCCACAATTATAACATACCGCCTTTCCTTTGAGACAGACTCCTAAGTAAGTCTTCCTTGAGTTTCTGAGTGCCTCCATCCTCCTCTTAGAGTCCCCTTGTTTTACTCCGGTATTCCCAGAGTTAAAGCCCTTCCTCTTCTAACCGTTGCCACTTCCACTGGCTCCCTCGGTCTTGGTTCCTCCATCAACCTTGCCCTTGTTTTTCTTATCCTTGTGGTACTGGCTGAGAGCCTCATTCCCACCTTCGGCAATTATTGCCTTTTCTAGTATGGTTCCAAAGGAAGTACTTTGGAACACAGAGATTTGGCTATAGATCCAGGGTTTCAAGCCCTGCTCGAATCTTCTAGCCTTTCTTACTTCAGTGTCAACTTGATGTGGAGCGAATCGTGTCAGTTCATTAAACTTGGTAGCATACTGGGGAACTGTCATATCCCCTTGTCTCAATTCAAGAAACTTCATCTCCATCCTCCCTTGCATACTGTGGGAAAATAGTTCTCGAAGAAAATCTCCTTGAACCTCTCCCACGTTAGGTTTCCTATATCGGCCCTAGCCTGGGTTGCCTCCCACCAGAAGTTGGCCTCTCCTTTCATTAAAAAGGTTGCAAAGGCAACCTTTTGACCCTCCTCAACATTTGCTATTACAAATGCTTTCTCGATTTCTTTTACCCATGTCTGGGCTTCTATAGGGTCCGTAGTTCCTTTGAACTCCCGGCGGACCTACACTTTTGAAATCCTTAAAAGTAGTAGCTCAGACTACTCTGAGAATCATGGGTACATTAGCCCCTCGATTCTATTAAATCTTTGTCGTTAAAAGGTTAACGAACTCCCCGCATTGGATTAAGCTGGACCACCTCTACGGTTGGTTAACATTAGCATACGATTTCGTTGTCTCCTTCTTGGTGGCATTTTGCTGTTAAGAATACAACACATCATTATTACTTTATTCTCGTTGGTTTGTTATTATTCGTAATAAAACAACAACTCATACTCATTACTCAACATATTCCATAAAAATACTTATATTGATTCATAACTTGTAGTATAACACTACATCGTTTACATTACTCAGCCTTAGCTGATTACATTACCATCCCGTAATTACTTTCTAAAAATTGGGATTTACAAAAGACTACCCTTTGTTATACAAAAGAGGGTTTTATGTCACTACTAGATACATAATATTTACATATCTATTCTACTCTAGTTATTGCTAGACTACATCTGGTGTAGGGCATTCTCAAAATCGTTGCTGGCTAGACCGACAATAACATATCTACTGATAGTGTGTCGGGTCTGTCCTGCTTCTATCTGATATCCAACTACCTGCTGCTGGAAATCTACATGAGAACTCCTATGTATATAGGACATCCTCTCTAACTTCCGCTTTTTAGTCTTTAGCTCCTGCTTGAGCTCAAAGACTTCACATTTCAGCTCTCAGACCTTGTCCTTAGCTAGAACTCTATCATCATGCTCCTCTTCCCACATTCCCTCCATGCTAGCCTTGTCCTCACGGACAGCTTGGAGTTCCTCTTTCAACTCCTTAACCTCTTGGCAGTAATGGACATTCCTATCCAATACCGACATAAACAATGCCTCCATCGATTCCCCCGTAGACATTTCCTCTGTAGGTGGAACCTGGTCAAAGGACATCACGTCCACCTCCTCCTATAGCATGCCATCAAATATAGACTTGTAGTCTAAATCGTCCGAGTCTCCAGACTCGATTGTCATCAACTCTGGTTTTACTGCTACGGGATTTGGTAGTATCTCTACCCGATTAACTGAATCCTCGCTCACTACATGTATAGCTCTATACATGTCATTTTCTCCTGACATCTACAATAAAACAATATAGTTTGATTAGTGCACGTCAGTAAAAATAATAGAAATACATAACATAATATAATGCATTTTTATAAGGTTACTTTCCATATTTTACTTCTTTATTCTTTCTTAAGGTTATGACTTAAGGTTTTACTTTCCCCTTAAGTTTTATAACCTAGGCTTTGATACCAACTTGTAGCGCCCCAAATCCCGGGTATCTTCCAACCCGACAGATGGTGCTATATCTTGTCTGACATTCATACATTCATTCAATTGAAAAGTCTCAACGAATCTAACATAACTTCTATATATTTAAAGTAATATTTACATTTCCCGTGTTCTATACCGTTACAAAGGTTCTTTGTCATAATATCGATTACATTACAACAATAGATCTATACTATTACAAGACAGTTTTAGTAATCGCATTTTAGCTTTTCCTTTATCCTTTTTCGATCCTTGGGGACGTTCGGTCTTAATTTGCATTCATATGGTTCAAGCAAGAGTGAGCATAACTATTTCAAATAAGTATAACAATTTAATAACAACATGCTTGACACATATAAATCGTATATCTTTAATAACTGAACAATAGTTATGAAGTACTATTGATAATTCAAAATAGCACTTCATCTTTCTTTCAAAATGTTTTACAATAACAACAATATTTAGTAAAACATTCACTCCGGTCAGAGACCTCGAGTATTCATTCTTTATTGGAAAAGGACAACTCGGAAGCAAGTCCGTAAGCCCGATATTACTTACGAGCACTTCTAGGTGATCAGCGTATTGTACTCTATGTTGATCAATACTACATCCATTAAATGTATGCACGTTTAAGCATTTGGCAACCTCACGTGCCTGTTGTTTTACCGACAAAACATTTGTTTAACATTTCAGTCTTCTTTAAAAAACCATATCAAGTAGTTGACAAAAGATAGCAACATTTGATAATACATGAATAGATTATCCATACATCAAGTCTAGCCAAAGGAATTGGCTTTAACTTCAACATACCTCAATTCATGCGAAAGAATACATGAACCTCAAAAACTTGTTTAGATTGAACTGAGACAAGAGTTAGAATACTTGCCTTTAGCGTCTGCTATGGTATATTAACTTTATGTTCAAGTCATTCAAGTCTCTACAATACATGATCACATAATGCCTTACATTAGGTCACATATAATCAAGTATGTATATGACTATATCATACCCTTCATTTCAATCTAATTGTGTATTAGATTCAGTTACTATTCATTCCGGTTTATCATTATCCTTGCATTTATATTCGACTAGGTTATCTCAACCTTTATACAACATCCTTAAGGTTTAACAAAGTTTAAACAATGTTACATTACATTCCTTAAGTTATGTTTACTTTTACATCAATTAGCTTTCTTTTCTTTGTACTTAGAAAACTTCATTACTATCCTTATTCTGAGACTAGTGCTGCGGCGCCAGATTTATACTTACATCTCGTGTTTCGGCGTGAGCTTATAGCATCACTATCCTTGACTTGGCGTTGCGGCGCGAGTCCTTACTTAATCGGTGTATTTGTGGCCACACTCCGCAGGATTTTGTATCTATGACATGGTATACTGTAGCCGCATATATATTGTACTATGGTTCGCGCTGTGGCGAACTCTTGCAGTAGGGTCGGACACTATTATGCACTGCGGTGCGAGTCATTTTTCCTAGGGTTGGCGCCGTGGCGCCAACTCTGTGCACTAGAAAACAAATTCAGTTTGTGAATTTTGTGAACTTCCCGGACGCATAACTTCTTCGTTATAAGTCTGGATTGGCTCGTTCAAAAGCCTACGGTTCACAAATTATGTAATCTACATGTTCATGCAAGAATTTTATCTATTTGACTTCTTTTGCTAAAAATTCACCTATTAGTTCATTTTTAACGAAAACTATAAACGTTCGTGAACGTTCAACGCTTGTTTCTTCGTTCTAAGTTGGAATCCGGTCATTTTTGAGTCTGCAACTCTTAAATGCCAAATATGACTTGTCTTTATTGGAAAACAATGGTTTCGTGATCAAACACAAAATTTGACATCCATTCCGAGAATTTTACGAATTCGACGTTTATAGTCCAATCGTGCAAATTCCGACAATTCTTCATTCTTATGATTTGTTCAAAATTACAAATGAACTTCATTCATCATGTGAACATCTTAGATACTTAATACAACAACTTATATTCATTGTTGGATTTTGACTTATTCTTCATGAGCTTATAACTTGTCAAATTATAAACTACTTAAGATTTGATTATTCATAACTTATGACAATTTGAGTTTCTTAATCATCATACTCTACATTTTCTTCACATATAACTTTACTTAGGTATATATGATACATATAATCATATAAGTTCTTAATTCACTTCTCTTAATAAACTCATTACAAGTTCATATTTTCATACATAACATTCAAGGTTAACTTATAATAAGTTGATAACTTTTATAAGTTCAAATGACTTATTGCCAACTTATGTGGCTTAACTTCATGACTTACACATTCTTCTTGCTTCTTATCATTCATGTTTCTTAATCCATCTTTTCTTATCAACCTATCATGGTAGAGATAAAAGATAATTTAGAGAAGAAGTCTTACTTTTTGTTGTCTTAGTAAAGTAGCTTGCTTTTTCTTCTTACTTATGGAAATGACTTATTGTAGCTTATTCTATCTAACACTTAAGCACTTTAGAATTGTTGAATTATTTGAACAACTAACAAATGGCTTGTAAGCCTCCTATATTTATAGAAATTGCAAAGCTAGGGTAGTTTAGTCATTAAATCACCCACCTCCTTAAGCCACCTCCTTACTATTCATTACTTGGCTAGCACAACTCTTATCTTACACTTGGTCATTACTCATTTAACTTGATCATTACTCCTAAGTCTTGGTCACCACACTAACTTGGTCACCACTTTAACTTGGTCACCACAATACCCATATTAATATGGTTTGCCCCATGGGTCATATAACTCATGGATTCTATCTTGGGCTTACATTAAATCATCCTTTGGGCTTTGCATTAATAAACCTTAACTTGTTTAACCATTAATTGGGCCTCACCCTTTAATCTACTTGGACTTGAATATAATTGCCTAACCAATCTTCCAAGTCCATTAACATTACTTAATACATATACATATAGTTTATGTATTATTTTTGTTTTCTAATTCATATAGAATTTATATACGGTATTTCATCCTTCCTACAAACTCGTATAATACTTAGTATTATACTCGTTTTCATTACTCCGTACAATACCAAAGTATCATACATTATTACTTACTCAATACAATTTCGCCTTCCTTAACGTTTATAAATTAAGTCCACAAGCGAATTATTATATTTTCCATAACTATATTTTTATTACATAATCCATCTTACCTTCTTATTCCATCATTATGTATTTCTCGGAAACTCAAAATTATATCCCGAGCAAATACCGATGAATAATGTTTTTCAGAAAATTTTTCGGAAAACTTTTTTTTTCGTCTTGGAAATTCAAACACTTTAATTTATCCACGTAGCTCAAATACTACGACATTCTAACATCAATAGGTTATACAATGACAACCATCTTGATAACACATGGAATATGATTTTATTATTATTTAATTTAATAAAATCATTTTACAATAAGATCCGAATTTCTCGGTCGTTACAATTACCACTACACAACCCCTACAAGGCTTAGCAGCATCCTACTAGTCTGCTATCTACTTTGCCCCTATATTGGCCCCTATTCAGTCCTCTAGTAGCTACTTGGCTCATGCAATGAACTTGGCTCCTACAACCACTCTACACCTTATAGCTACTAACTAAATTGCTAACTAGTTGTTAGCTTACTAACTGACCCACAACCATCTCACTGCTTTTTAATTTGAACTAACAGTTCCTTTTTTCTCCAATATGGCTGCCGAATTGCGTTTAATGCAAGGTTGGGCATAACTTTGCTTTGGGCACAATAAACTCATATCATATTAATAAAATAACGAAGGCTTGAATGCCGACATGGAAAAATTAATTTGGCCCAATTTATATAACTTGGACTCTTATTACCCCTCTTTATGTAAGGCAATATATGGTCTATAACACTAAATTATTTGCAAGCACACCTAGCAAATTTGACATGGTCCAATATTTAATATTAACTTATATTACATATAAATATACATGGATTGTTTTATCCACCACAGTTCTTTCAGCTAGAAAAAATAGCTAGCATATACATCAATAAAAATGGTGGCTTTATGTAATTTAAATACTCTATGGTAGTACCCACAATTTTCCATATTTGTCACTAAATAATACTTTTGAACGAAATTTATTATATTATAATATAATTATTTCATTGATCTCATATGTGGATTTATGTCGAGAATATTTCTCAATTAAGTCATATTGGTTTCTCTTTTCATTTTGAATAATCATGGTATTCATTTAGTAATACCATTGCTTACTTCATCTCATAAAATTTATTCAACTCCACATATTACTTTCTTTTCATTATGAGTAAGTAATATTTATACTATCTCGTACATTCTTAGTTAGAGCCTTTTATATTAAAAGTCTCTATTCCCGATCATTTTATACCATATGGGCACATAAAAAAAATTAATCCACTCTTTTCACATTTCCTTTATTAATAATTAGGTTAAATCTCTAACCTTTATTTAATCAATTAATATATCCCTTAAAAGAAATATTACTAATATTCAGGATATCACATTCACCTCTCCTTCAAAGAATTTCGTCCTCGAAATTATAGCATACCCATCTCTATATATCATAACTAGGTTGTCATACTAACCTTTACATTCTCACCTTCCTCTAAGAAGCTCATACCTTCTTATCATTCAACTTCCAGAGCATTGGAATATCTTTAAAGAGTCTTCTACAATTGTTCAATAATTGTGAAGCGGTATGAATAACTAAGTAGTAAAAACATTCCTTTAAAAACTTTTCATATTTTTCTGAGGGGTCATAAAGACCATGAACTCTTTACTAGGTTTAATGGGAATTCCATTACAAACCTACCCATAGATGTTTAACAATCACTAAGACTGTAAACATTCTCTGCTAGGCATGTTTGCAATCATGAAGATATTAAACTACCTATATTTGTACTTTAGGGGATCAGCCTATCGTACCCTTACGTTGTGCACAATATTTTAACGCATAAATGTTGTTTGAAACTTATAGTTTCTAATAAAATGTCCCCATTTTAGGTTTGTTCACCTCAGATTTAGTACAAAATTATGCATCAGAACAATCTGGTTTGGCATGAATTCTCAAGGAAGGCTTAAATCTCATAAACATTTTTCAATAATCATCTAGCCGAAACAAATAGCTTAGACATATATCAACAGTTCAGATATCGATCAAAATATTTTAGCCAACTCAATTGGCATAATCTTTCATAGTTTTAAAGAAAACAAAAAAAAAACATTTTATGACGTCATGATACCGTACCGTTTTGACAATATGTTGAGGATTCCGTCCTTTTATGACTTTGTCATACTACAACACACCATAGGGGGTTGAAGATTCTGTGATCACATCCACACTAGGTTAAACTACATTGATGACTTCATCATCTGTCATATCTACACCAGGTTTAATGATGTATTGATGACTATATAAAAATACATTTTTATATTTTTCAAATCATCTTTGTCTAGCCGAAAGAATTAGTATAGACCTTTCTCTTTAAACGGTTCAAAACCTTTGAATTTTGTTTTTGGTGTTATCATACCGCAACAAGTAACGATGTGTTAGTGGCTCGAAGTCCACTTCTACACACTTTGTCACTATGTTGCTGATAACCAAAATTCATTTTTATTTTTAAAGGCACATTAGTGCGAATTTAGCTTGATGTCAAAATTTTTGAAATCTAGCATTGCTAGAAGATTTGGAATACCTATGCTTCCACCATCAACTTCAATTTCTCCAATGTTCTATTGCTTAATAATTCTATCTATTTCTATCATCCTTAAAGCTTACAACACTTAAAATTCTCAGTTCTAAATCCATAACTTTCCTACACCTCGATATAGTTCATCAAACTTATGACACATTATGAGTTTAGGAATGTGTCCTAGCAATATGTAGTCCAAGAATCAATTCAGTAACTCTCCATAAGCTTAGGGGTTCAAATACATACCATACGGTTATAAGTCACAAACTTACCATAAGTATGAGTTTTAAGAATTCGTACCTATTCTTAATATTCTCTAACTATCAAATATAAATATGAGAAAGGAATCACCTTTTCACCATATATATATCGATAGCGTGGTACCAACATTCCCACGATTATCAATGTAATAGATTAAGTGATCGTTAACCAAGCACAAAATCCCTGCCCATACAAAGGTTTGTACAACTCAGCTATCACATGAGTCCTCAGTTGAAATCCCACAAAATCCTAATTTTCTCTTTGCTTAATACGAAATTTCTTTATTCTGTATCTCATCATGTTCAACTATTTCCTTGTACTATCTCATAGTACATTCTTTTTATAGCATCAAGCTATAACTTTTAATTAGTTTAACAGATTATTTGTTACTTCATAACTCATTCTGATCACGTCGTGATCTTATCTTACAATCATATTTTATTACGACCATCTTTACTCAATGATCGCCCTACGATCTTCTCACTTTTCTATTCAATTATGTTACAACGCAATTTCATTTATGCTTTTTATCTTATAGACATCGTCTATTTATCATTTTCTATTTATCTTTACTATTGGAGTCAGATAACTCATGATTCTCATCTTTTATAACGCTTCAAGATTCTTCTTTGAATCTTGTCTTCTTCATATTTCAACTTTCCCTTTATGAATTTTCCAAATTCATATATATATATATATATATATATATATATATATATATATATATTGTCCGGATCAAGAGCATACCCTTATTCAACTCACTCGAGAGCTCACCCTCCTTTTAGCGATGGACCATGACAGTTTGCCGGTTATATATAATCGTCGCTCATACTTTTAGCGACGATATATGTTGTCCGTCGCTAAAAGTATGTACGACGGTTGTATGTATGAACCAACCATCACGGTCCGTCGCTAAAAGGGGGTGAGCTCGTGTGAGTTAGATAAGGGTAAGATCTTGATCCTTGCTATATATATATATATATATATATATATATATATATATATATATATATATATATATATATATTAACTTCTTTGTGAAGTTTTTAATTCATTTCTTATTACTTAAACTTTTATTCAAGTTTATTCCTCATTGTTTTCATCTTTTTCTCTCTACTTTATAGCCTAAGGTACCCTTACCTAAGGTTTATAACCTACAACTTTGATACCAACTTGTAATGCCCCCAAATTCGGGTCCCTTGAATCTCGGACCTGTTGCATTACTATACAACCTTCATATGAATATTTATAACATTTATTCATAAAATAGTGAATATAACCTCACTTTGATACCAATTAATATATTAATTCCTTCTATTTCCAGAATCAGCAACCTTTACAACCTGGTGGTACACTTTTAAATCATATGGATTTAAATTATACATTTGAAGTTATTAATAATATTTTTAACTTGGATATATTTATTTTAAGTATCCACGAACTCACAACTACCCTTAACTATTCTTTTATACAATGTTCTTTGACAATGCAATTACAATATTTCATATGAACGTTATCTAGCATAGCTAGTGTAAGAACCCGAATTTTCAGAAATTATTAAAATAAGAATTTAGTAGATAAAATTCTTAAAGCATGAGATGGGTTCGAACAAGAATATAATTATGATACGAGGTATGTAGTATTGGGTTACATAGGGTAATATGAGCTATATAATAAGTGATAATGTGTTTAATAAATATATATCATTATTATATATTTGTTATTAATTGTAGAGATGAATTAGAAAAGAAGATGGGTAGAAATTTATCTATTGATGTTAAATAATTTATGTGAAATTATTTTATCGTAGTAAGTTGGTGACATTAAATATCTTTCATAATCACCAATTTCTTGACTATATGTACGAGTAGGTATCAAGTCTAAGGCAGTACAACTGTACCCTTTAATGGTGGATGTATAGGAGTTGGGTTAAACGATTCCTTCAGAGAGCGGATGTAAGACCCCAACTTTTATGAATAAAGATTAATTTTTCTCGAAATATATTTTTGAATATTATGGTGTGGATTTGATATAATGTTATAGTTGTGGGTAATATTTACAAATTTTGCAAAGTAAGCAAGTTGTTATAAAATATTCGATTGGTCGGGGAATATTCGTTTTAACAGGGAATATTAAATTTACTCACACAATCATTGGTGGACCCCACAATGTAAGTATTGTCGTAATTAAGAAAAGCGGCGTAATTATCTTTTATAAAAATAACGGCGAAAGTTTTACCGTTAAACTATTGAACTACCCGGTGGTAAAATCACAGTAATACGCGTGGTTGCATAGTAGCACACGGTATTGATTATTGATATTTACGTGAGTAGTCACTCAGTTATACTCAATTATTGCTACAGTAATTGCTACATAATATCTCTCATATTATTTATTCAATTATTGTCACAGTATCAATATTTTATATTATTAAATCAATAATTGAGACGACAAAGTTATTTATATTATTATTTTCAATATTGACGATGTCTAGAAAGTTCTGTCAAGGAGAGGTTTGGTCACCTAATTGCGCGCCAATAGGGAGAAATCCTTATCGGAAAGCCCCATCTTTCGTGGGAATGATCTGGTTGTTAAATATTGTGAGTTATAATATTAATGATGAATAAGTTCGTGTTGATTAAAGATGAAATTGATATTTCTATTGTATTGGGATTATTAGTGTTAGTGGAAATTAACATCTATTCCGATAATAATTGATGTCTGAAGGTTATATTGACCAATCAGGTAATTAATCAGATAAATGAGCAATTAATTGCTATTAATTCACATGCTTATAACTATTTGTTCACATGTGTGTACTATTGATTCACATGCATGTACTTATTAGGGAAAGTGGTGCAAGATTGATAATACTTGCATAACTAAATTAAAAATGGAGGTATAGATGAAAGTACTATACTATAATTATTTTTTCACATGTATAGAACTATTGATTCACATGATTGTACTATTGATTCACATGATGTACTATTAGGGGAGGTGGTGCAAGTTTGATAATACGTGTAATAACCCGATATTTTTATATAAATAAATACAAAATTTTGTATATAATTTTTTTTTTATTTTAAAGGTGGGAATATGTGCCAAGTAATGTGTATGTATGTATGTGATAAATAAAATATATTAATTACATGAATAATTTCAAATAATTATATTTTAGAATTATTGATCATTATAAAATATATTCTTATAATAATTAATTTTATAGTAGAAATGTCCTTATTATTTATTTTCTATGAAAATATGATTTTCATATTAATTAAATAATATATGAAATGATTATTGGAATTATTATAATTACTATTTTATTGTATGAATTTTAGTTGATTATTAAGTTAATTATTTTAACTTAATTTATAATATTATATATGAAAGATAATTCAGATATGGAATCAAAACCCTAATTTTTGAATTTTGAGCTATGAATGAGAATAATAATATTATATTAAATTTAATATTATTTTTTAGAGTTATAAATACATATTGTATGTGTGTATTGATAATAATTGATCAATTGTGCTAAACCCTATTTGTTAAACCTGGTATAAATACCCTTGAAAACCTGGTATTATTGTGCTAAACCCTATTTGTTAAACTCAATTATGAGTACAAGACTGTGTAGTAATGGTGTTATATGATTTTTGTTGCATATTATAGAATTTTTATTAATTAGGGAAAATACCAATTAATATTTTAAAACCTTAATTAAAATTAGAAACTCTAATTTTGCTAATTAGGAACCCTAATTTTGCTAAAATTAGAAACCCTAATTATTATTTTAGTAAATTGAATTGTTAATTTGGGAACCCTAATGATATTAAGGAACCCTAATTATTTAAAACCCTAATTTCTATCAAAAACCCTAATTTTAATTAGTAAGTTCTAATTAAAATTTTAGTACACTTTAATTTTAATTTTTCAAACCCTAGAAATTATTTGGGAAACTTTAAGATTTAAAATCTAGTGATTAAACCCTAGATTCAAGTACCATGGACAAGAATACCATTAAAATTGCTAACTAAATGACCAAAGTACCCTTTTTGTCCCATTCTTGAAATTATTGTTAGGAAATCTTGTCAAATCTTGGCAAGTCAGCAACCTAGTCTAAGCTAGGGGCTAAGGAACACCAGCCATCAACCATTACACATCCACATACAATGCATACATGTTGTACATATATATATATATATATATATAGATTAGGAGAGAGAAAAGGCCACATTCATGGTCATTTGCTCACAACCCTCATCCTAGACTCTCTCTCTCTAAAACCTCTGAAATTCCCTTATTAGATCAGTCACAAAAAAAGCCCCACTATCACTTACATCAGATCAGAAGCTAAGAATCAAGATTTTGTAAAGAGAGGTACAAAACCCTAAACTAGAATCTGATCGTGGTTGCCATGTTAAATGTTATGATTTTTTGTTAAAACATGTTATTTGTAGTATATATTGATGATCTAGGTTGCTAGATGTTAGATCCATAACATCTAGAGGCTAGGATTTGATGTTTCTAAAAATCTGGAAAATTTTATTTTTGTTACCTGACAATGAATGTCAGACCTCAGATCTCAGTGACGTTTAATTAGTTTTGTGTTTTGAAAGTTTGTAGTTGTTGTATGCTATGAAATCTTTGATCAGAAACTGGAATCTAGCCAGATCATGAACAGGTTAAAAGTTATGAATGGTCAAAGGTCGTTGACCGACCATGACTTTTCAAATCTGGGTAACCTAGAAACTTACGCAGAACGTTCTGACAGTTAGTTCTTGAGTCCAGATCTCTCGTGTGTTTATCAATTTGTTTCTGTTGTTGTTTACATGTTATAGTATGGTATATGTACTTCATATTCAAGCTTTTATATAGCCTAGATGACTAACCGGATGGATTTAATTAACGGTCATACCAAGTAGCCCGATCACGTTTCTATTTTATGGGTAACCTAGAAAACGTATGAACACCATCTCTGACATGGTTTGACCGACATGGATCTAGAGATTTTGTTGTTTTTATGATGATTTTATGTAATTAATTTGTTCATTTGCATGCTGTCTACAACCTGGAACCCTTAGATCACATAAAGCAAACCCAGAACTCAAGATATAAGGATCCAAAGTAGCACACTCGAACAGTTCTTCATTTCTGGAAAAACCCAGAAATGAAGAACAGCCTCTGACATGATTTTCTGAGGCCTAGATCTTTTAGCTTGATGATTGTTAAACCTGATACGTGCTTGATTCATGTACCCTGATGGTTACTCTACACAACCCGATGTCTAGAACACCTTTAACATGAACTATTGACGGGAATAAGGCCACCAAGGTCGTTGACCGGCCATGACCATATTTTTTGGGCAGCCCAAAAACTTGATGAACAGCTCTGACAGCAACTTTAGGCCTTTAGATCTTTTATTTGATGCATGTTATGACCATGTTTGTTGATGGATCGTGTAGTCTTGCACTAGCACTATAAGATCTGACCAACAACATGCCCAGAAACACAATACGCACTGAATCAAACTTGGTCAAGTTGTGACAACCCAAAAATTTATAAAATCTTGAATGATTAGAATAAAGATTAAAGAATAAAACCTAGATGAGAATTTGAGGATTTATTTAAAATTTTCAAGTAAAACCTATATAGTTTACTATTCGAATGACAATAGAGAAAATTATGGGTTAAACAAATTTCAAAACCCTAGAAATGAATTAATATGTACTTGAAAGAATATCAAGGATAAGTGTGACGCCCCAAAATTAGGTATACATCACCCATCTTAGGTCGCCAGATACATGGTATAGAATTCAAATACAACTTACTAATACAACTGTCATGTATAATACGACAAAACATAAACTGTGAGTTTGAATACAAATATTATCTACTAGAGATTATACAAACTCAAAAGGAGTCCTCATTACAATTATTATCACACTATTTCACAGAATAGTGAGGACTACTAATACTATCCTCGGGACCATCACTCCGTTCCCCGACTCATCCCAGCTATATTCCTATTTCCTGAAGAGAACAGTGAAAGAAAGGGTGAGCTCAACTAGCCAAGTAAGAAATATTATGACTAAGATAATGCAGAATAAATTATCATTAGTCTCCAACAATGTTAAACTGATAAAATATAATAGACATCAAGTTTAAGCTTAGGTGAACAAGCAATCCATTAAAAGAGTCAAGTAGAAAATAAAATCTACTATCTTTTATGATTAAAAGGTTTTCATCATCATTATCATTTGAGACTCAAACTTAATAAATATTCCACATCATCGAATCACCCCTACACTACGCCAAGGATATTCTTTAGTATCACGCCACAATTATCCATGCACTACGGGCCAAGAATATTTGTGTATTCATTAATGGTCATGATCATGCCAACAATCGTCCATCAATGCAATGCACGGGCCAATGAGGACTTTTACCACATCATTTGTAACATTACGGTCATGATTACACCGAATAATCCCTGGTCATAATCATACCAAGTCCATCTATGCACTACAGGCCACAAATAACTTTCAACATAATATAAACATGAGGATGATGACAATGATATAAGAATTCAATAAAACAAGTTCAAGAATTAATTTGTCCAAGAACTACTAAAGTCAAAATTGTCAACATGATACTGCTTTGTAGTGTAAAATTCAAGAATGATCAGAAGAATATTTCCATGAAAAGATACTGGATGAAGCGCAAATATCAAGGATATTCTACTAATTTCATGGAGTATAGAAGTCAAAACTTTAACCAACTGAGTATAATAAAGAATGGATTAACAAAAGAAATCATCATGCATGCGGTACTTCGCATAGACAGGTTATTCCAATAGAATACTAAATAACAGAACCATGTCGGTGAAATTGCACCAAGCGGGATGTTCCAAATGAATAATAAAGAATGGAATAACAACAGAAATCACCATGCATGCGGTGCTTCGCGCATAAAGTTATTCCAACAGAATACTAATAAGGGCGGAATCAGTCCCGGCGTAAAGCGCATGCACGAGGATATTCCAATGTAATAATAATAATAAAGACGGAACCAGGTCCGGCGTAAAACGCATAGACAGGATATTCCAACAGAATAATAAATACGGGATCAGGTCCGGCGTAAAACGCACAGACAGGATATTCCAATAGAATAGTAAAGACGAAATAATAGAAGAATGTCACCAAGTATAGGGTAGACCGCTTATACAGGTTATTCCAACAGAATAATAAGCAATAGAATAACAAGAGTTCTCTTCATGAATAAGAAAGAATAACACCCCTTACCGTAAAAGAACTGAATATAAGAATAGTTAAGTAGCAGAAATCTTTTCTTCTTTCTCTTTATAATTTTCTCTTTCTAGAGTTTTAGTGAATTCGTAAGAAAATAATGAAGGAATGAGCTTCTATTTATAGAAAAATGGACTGCATAGTAACTAACTCATGAACGATCCAGATTGATTTACTTTAATCTGACGGTCCATATTTAAAGCAAAATATTTTAAATAAAATATAATATATTCTATTTATAATCTAATAAAACGAATAACTTTATAAAAGATTTTACTATGCAAACACTATGCAGGCACTATGCAAACACTATGCATAATAAAATATACTATATTCTAATTATTGTCTAATAAAACAGATAGCTTTATAAAAGTATTCTATTTTATATAAAAAGATTTTACTATGCAAAACACTATGCAGACACTATGAAACACTATGCATAATAGAATATAATATATTCTATTTATAGAATAACTTTATAAAAGTATTTTATTTTATATAAAAAGATTTTCTATATTATTACATTTATAATACCAACAAAACTGAGTGACTTATCGCATAAGCATCAATAATCAATATCGTGTGCTACTATGTAACCACGCCAGATTATCTTTATTACTTTTAACACATAGGGTGTTTCAGCGAGTTAACAGTAAAACTTCCACGTTATTTTCATAAAGTATTTTTGTCGTTTTTCAATCAAACAATAATTACATTGTAGGGTCCACCAATGATTGTGCCGTTGTACTAATATTCCCTGTTAAAATGAATATTCCCCGACCAAACGAATATTATACAACAACTTGCGTACTTTGCAAAATTTATAAATATTACCCACAACTATTATATCAATTTTACTCCATAAAATTCAAAAATAATATTTATAGAAAATTCATCTTTATTCAAAAAGTTGGGGTTTTACAATCTCCCCTTCTTATGAAATTTTGCCCTCGAAATTAGGGTACATATCTGGTATGTCGAAGAGGTAAGGATACCTTGATTTCATTTCAGATTCTAACTCCCAAGTCATTTCCTCAACATCGTGGTTTCTCCATAAAACTTTGACTTGAGGTATAACCTTGGTGCGTAGAATATGTTCCTTCTTATCCAAGATTTGAACAGGAACCTCTTCATACGTCAAATCTTTCGCTATTTCGTCTGGTTCCAACTCAATAATGTGGTTCGGGTCTTCCACATATTTACGTAACATGGATATGTGAAAAACGTTATGAACACGAGACATACTTGGCGGTAAAGCGAGTCTATAGGCCACAGTTCCTACTCGATCAAGGATTAAAAATGGGTCGATGAATCGAGGATTGAGCTTTCCTCTCTTTCCAAATCTCGTAACTCCTTTCCATGGAGCAACACGTAACAACACATGATCTCCTATATCGAATTCCACGTCCTTTTGATGAAGATCAACATAACTCTTTTGTCGATCTTGTGAGGTTTTTATACGTTGCCGGATCGTTTGAATCTTTTCATGAAATCATACGTATTTCAACTCTTATCCCAACAACGTTGCTTCACCCACCTCATCCCAAAGATCTTTGGAGAACGACACTTTCTTCCATTCAACGCTTCGAATGGAGCCATGCCAATACTTGCTTGATAACTGTTGTTGTAGGAAAACTCCACCAATGGTAAGAACTTGTCCCAACTTCCCATGAAATCAAGGACACAGAGTCTTAATAAATCTTTAAGAGTTTGAATAGTCCTCTCCGACTGTCCATCCGTCTGAGGATGATATGTCGAGCTAAATCGTAAATCTGTGCCCATAGCTTTTTGCAAACTAACCCAAAATTGCGAAGTGAATCTTGGGTCTCGATCAGAAACAATGGATACTGGCATACCATACAATCTTATAACCTCATTTATGTACATACGAGCAAGACGTTCAAGTGTATAAGTTTCTCGTATCGGTAAAAAATTAGCAGACTTGGTCAATCTATCAACAATGACCCAAATCGCATCTATGCCTTGAGAAACTTTGGGAAGACTAGTAACGAAATCCATGGTAATGTGCTCCCACTTCCATTCTAGAATTTCAAGTGGTTGCAATGGACCTTTTGGTACCTGATTCTCCGGCTTGACTCATTGACACGTTAGACACCTTGAGATAAACAACGCTATCTCTCTCTTCAAATTGCCCCACCAAAATGTATGTCAAAGATCATGATACATTTTGGTACTCCTAGGATGGATTCCAAACGGTGTGTTGTACGCCTCCATCATGATTTTATACTTTAAATCAGGGTCGTTAGGAACACAAAGTCTGGAGTTGACTCGAAGTATTCCTTCTTCATCGATTCTTGCTTTCGACATCGCACCTTCTAGCACTTTCTTCCTCATACGCATCAGGTCCGGATCTGTAACTTGAGCAGCTTTAATTTTATCAATTAAAGTCGGTTCTACTCGTATATTTGCCATCATCACGTGGGTCCCTGGAGTCTTTATCTCTATCTCCATCCTTTGCAAGACATACAAAATGGGTCTTTACGTTGACAATATTTCACTCGTACCCGCATATGATCTTCTACTCAATGCATTAGCTACCATGTTCGCTTTTCTAGGATGGTATTGGATAGTATGATCATAATCTTTCAACAGTTCAAGCCAACGACATTGTCGCATGTTGAGTTCCTTTTGAGTGAAGAAATATTTGAGGCTTTTATGATCCGTAAATATCTCCACTTTCTCCCCATACAAGTAATGCCTCCAAATCTTTAGTGCGAAGACAACAGCTGCCAACTCTAGATCATTAGTAGGATAATTCCTCTCATATTCTTTGAGTTGTCATGAGGCATAGGCTATGACTTTCCCATGTAACATGAGAACACATCCTAACCCTTTGCCCGAAGCATCACTATAGATGACAAATCCCTCCGAACCAGATGGAATTGTCAGAAAAGGTGCTGAAATGAGTCTCCTCTTGAGTTTTTGAAAACTCTTCTCACATTCCTCGCTCCAACCTAACTTTGTATCTTTTCGAGTCAGCTGAGTTAGTGGAGTAGCAATTCGAGAAAACCCTTCAACGAATCTCCGATAATAACTAGTTAAGCCGAGAAAGCTACGTACTTCGGTCACTGATTTAGGTTGCTCCCTGCTTTGAATAGCTTCGATCTTTGTTGGGTCAACAGATATTCCATGACTTGATACCACGTGCCCAAGGAATTCTACTTCCTCAAGCCAGAACTCGTATTTCTTCAACTTGGCATAAAGCTTATATTCACGAAGCTTTTGGAGTATCAGCCTCAAGTGTTGCTTATGATCTTCACGGGTTTTGGAATATATGAGGATATCATCAATAAAGACGACCACAAAGTGATCCAAATATTCCTTGAATACTCGGTTCATCATATCCATGAAGGCAACAGGAGTATTAGTCAATCCAAAGGACATGACTAGGAATTCCTAATGCCCGTACCGAGTTCTGAAAGCCGTCTTTGGAATGTCATCAGTTCTAATCTTCAATTGGTGATATCCGAAACGAAGATTAATCTTTGAAAAGAATTTGGCTCCTTGCAACTGGTCAAACATGTCATCAATACATGGCAATGGGTACCTATTTTTGATGGTGACATGATTCAACTCCCGATAATCAATACAAAGTCGCATACTCCCATCTTTCTTCTTCACGAATAGAACAAGAGCACCCCAAGGAGAAGTACTAGGACGAATAAAGCCAATGTCTAACAATTCCTGCAGTTGATTTTTTAACTCCTGAAGTTCAATAGGAGCCATTCGATATGGGGATTTAGAAATGGGTTTTGAACTGGTTTCAAGGTCGATACAAAATTCAATTTCACGCTCTGGGGGTAGGCCAGGAAGTTCTTCAGGGATTACGTTAGGAAATTCATTAACAATAGAAATATTATTCAAAACTGACGTATTTTTGTTTAGATCTGTGACATGAGCTAAGAAAGCTTGACATCCGTTTTTCAATAAACGAATAGCTTTATGGCTTGAGATGACAGTGATTGATTTTAATGGTTTGGTTGCTTTAATTCGCATAATATGTCGATTTGGAATATGAAAGCTAACAACCTTACAAAAACAATTAATTTTTGCATGATGAGTAGTTAACCAATCAATCCCTAGAATTACATCAAATGCAAGTATTTTTAATGCAATAAGATCGATAGGTAATGTGTGGGTACCAACTTGAACCAAACAAGACTTATAAACCGTGGATGTATTGAAGGTTTCTCCCAACGGAGTTTCCACAGATAATTTAAAGTCTAATTTCTCCGGAGTAAAATTTAATCGTTGAACGATAGTAGGAGAAATAAAAGAATGGGTAGAACCGGTATCAAATAAAGTGTAGACTTCGCTAGAGTTTATGATAAGCTTACCTGTGATGACCTCATTCGGGTTCCTTGCTTTCTGGGAGGTCACAACAAACGCTCTTCCTTGCACTACCGGCTTTAACTTTTCTAGGACAGCCTTTGGTGCCTCCATCCTAGCTGAATTTGTCTTCGGTGAACGATAAAATCGGGCTAAGTGACCTTTTCTTCCACAATTATAACATGTTTTGGACAGCATCGCGCAATTTGGACTGATGTGTCCCTCCCCTCCGAATTTGAAGCATATGATAGGTGGTCTTTCTCCTTCCTTAACAACGGGTCTTTGGTCTTTGACGTATTTCCATCATTGTTGAATCTCCTCTTCTTGAAATGTCCATTCATATTGTTTTGGCCCTGATTACCACCGAAGTGGTTACCATTTCTGGCCAGTTGATTCCCTCCACGCTTGTTGTCACCGCTTTGATGACTGCTCTCACTAGTATTATCATTTTTCCGGCTGCTCTCTTTTGGTAGCATTGACTCGTTATCGCGCTCCCCCAACTGAGCCCTATTTACAACATCTGAATACAAACACAGTTTATGAGAAATAAGATGTTGACGTATCTCCGGCTTCAAACCTCTTAAAAACATTCGCTCCATTCTCTCTTCATTATCCACCAAGTGGGACGCAAACCGGGATAACTCCGCAAATTTTGCCTTGTATTGCGACACGGTCATATTGTTTTGCTCCAATTTGATAAACTCCACCTCCTTCATGTGACAAATACTTTCGAGAAAGTATTTGTCGTTGAACATCTCTTGGAACTTCTCCCAAGACATCTTCAATACGGCAGGTTGAGTACGTTTTACCGATTCCCACCAGTAATCTGCCTCTTCACGCAACATAAAAGCGGCAAAGGGAACCTTTTGCTCCTCGGAGCATCCCAAGACATCAAATATCTTGGTGATCTGCTTTATCCATGCTTCCGCCATAAGTGGTTTTGGCTCTCCCTTAAACTCCGGTGGTCCCAGCTCCTTGAACTGTTTAGCGGTGACCGCCCGAGAGTTTCCAGTGTTTCCACCTACATTTTGGACAGGAGCCGCTCTCGCTTGCTGTTGCATAAATTACATAAAGCCTCTGAACAATCCATCATTCATCATTTGGTCAGTGTTGTTGTTTGCATGAGGATTGTCGCCTTCCTGATGCACATTCTCCTGATTATTGATATGTGGAGACTCAACGGTCTCTTGTGCTCCATTGTTATTCTCAACATTTTCGGATGTCATTTTCAGATACTGCCACAAAACAAAGGTTAATTGACATGTAACATAATATCTCTAAACTCTGACCAACCAATTTAAATACAAAATAAATTTAAGTAGGTCCTACTAGCGAAGGAATTCCCCGTCTCTCCCCTCCTAGTTCTAGTCTCACATCTTAGCCAGGGATCATATCCTTAAGCTTTGATACCAATTGTGACGCCCCTAAAATTAGGTATACATCACCCATCTTGGGTTGCCAGATACATGGTAAAGAATTCAAATACAACTTACTAATATAACTGTCATGTACAATACGACAAAACATAAACTGTGAGTTTGAATACAAATATTATCTACTAGAGATTATACAAACTCAAAAGGAGTCCTCATTACAATTATTATCACACTATTTCACAGAATAGTGAGGACTACTAATACTATCCTCTGGACCATCACTCCGTTCCCCGACTCATCCCAGCTATATTCTCATTTCCTGAAGAGAACATTGAAAGAAAGGGTGAGCTCAACTAGCTCAGTAAGAAATATTATGACTAAAATAATGCAGAATAAATTATCATTAGTCTCCAACAATGTTAAACTGATAAAATATAATAGACATCAAGTTTAACTGCAGGGAACAAGCAATCCATTAAAATAGTCAAGTAGAAAATAAAATCTACTATCTTTTATGATTAAAAAGGTTTTTTATCACTGTTATCGCTGAGACTCAGCTTAATAAATATTTCACATCATCGAATCACCCCTGCACTACGGCCAAGGATATTCTTTAGTATCACACCCACAATTATCCATACACTACGGGCCAATAATATTTGTGTATTCATTAATGGTCATGATCATGCCAACAACTGTCCATCAATGCACTACGGGCCAGTGAGGACTTTTACCACATCATTTGTAACATTACGGTCATGATTACACCGAATAATCCCTGGTCATAATCATACCAAGTCCATCTACGCACTACAGGCCACATATGACTTTCAACATAATATAAACATGAGGATGATGACAATGATATAAGAATTCAATAAAACAGGTTCAAGAATTAATTTGTCCAAGAACTACTAATGTCGAAATTGTCAACATGATACTGCTTTGTAGAGTAAAATTCAAGAATGATCAGAAGAATATTTCCATGAAAAGATACTAGATGAAGCGCAAATATCAAGGATATTCTACTAATTTCATGGATATAAAAGTCAAAACTTTAACCAACTGAGTATAATAAAGAATGGAATAACAAAAGAAATCACCATGCATGCGGTACTTCGCATAGACAGGTTATTGCAACAAAATACTAAATAATGGAACCAGGTCAAGCAAAATTTGCACCGACAGGATGTTCCAACAGAATAATAAAGAATAAAATAACAACAGAAATCACCATGTATGCGGTACTTTGCATAGACAGGTTATTCCAACAGAATACTAATAAGGACGGAATCAGGTTCGGCGTAAAACGCACAGACAAGATATTCCAACAAAATAATAATAAAGACGGAACCAAGTCCGGCGTAAAACGCACAGACAGGATATTCCAACAGAATAATAAAGACGGAATCAGGTCCGGCGTAAAATGCACAGAGAGGATATTCCAACAGAATAGTAAAGACGGAATAATAGAAGAATGTCACCAAGTGTAGGGTAGACTGCGTAAACAGGTTATTCCAACAGAATAATAAGCAATGGAATAACAACAATTCTCTTCATGAATAAGAAAGAATAACACCCCTTACCGTAAAAGAACTGAATATAAGAATAGTTAAGTAGCAGAAATCTTTTCTTCTTTCTCTCTATAATTTTCTCTCTAGAGTTTCAAAGTGAATTAAGTAAGAAAATAATGAAGGAATGAGCTTTATTTATAGAAAAATGGTGCATAGTAACTAACTCATGAGCGGTCAGATTGATTTACTTTAATCGACGGTCCATATTTAAAGCAAAATCTTTTAAATAAAATATAATATATTCTATTTATAATCTAATAATACTGAATAACTTTATAAAAGATTTTACTATGCAAATACTATGCAGCACTTATGCATAATAAAATATAATATATTCTAATTATTGTCTAATAAAGCAGATAGCTTTATAAAAGTATTTTGTTTTATATAAAAAGATTTTACTATGCAAAACACTATACAACACTATGCATAATAGAATATAATATATTCTATTTATAGAATAACTTTATAAAAGTATTACATTTTATATAAAAGATTTTACGTATTATTACATTAATAATACCAACAAAAGCTGAGTGACTTATCACGTAAGCATCAATAATCAATACGTAGTGTGCTACTATGCAACCACACGTATTCATCGTATTTTTTAACAAGGTGTTTCAACAGATTAACAGTAAAACTTCCGTCGTTATTTTCATAAAGTATTTTTTGTCGTTTTCTCAATCCGACAATAATTCCGTTGTGGGGTCCACCAATGATTGTGTCGTTGTACTAATATTCCCTGTTAAAACGAATATTCCCTGACCAATCGAATATTATACAACAACTTGCGTACTTTGCAAAATTTATAAATATTACCCACAACTATTATATCAATTTCACTCCATAAAATTCAAAAGTAATATTTATAAAAAATTCATCTTTATTCAAAAAGTTGGGGTTTTACAATAAGGTATTACGATACCTGTAAATTCGATGAGAACTGAATAGTCTAAGAAATGTTATATAAATACATATGGAAATTTTATTAAGGAGATAAGATTTCACATGAAGAGATGTTATAAGGTTAAACGAAGATGAGTATATGTATAGAAATATATATACTTACTAAGGTGCTATAAATATTTTAGCAAGAGGAATAATGAATTAAGTTAATGATATAAGGATCAAGATAAAACTATATTAGTAATTAACATAGCTTGAATGTGGGTCTTGATTGGCAAATAAGAAGATAAATAAGTTTATAGTTATTAGCTAATATGATTAGCAATAAAAATGGAGTAATTTAAAACTCAAAACTTGAGTTAAAGATATAATTTTGAGTTAGAGATAGAATAACACATATTTCAAATATTCAAAGAAACACGAGAAGATTTACGTCTTCCTTATTCTAATAGGGTGTATTTTCTACGCTTCCAAATTCGAGTTCACATCATCACATTCACCAAAATTAATTATTAAATGACGTATAAAATACGACACATACATTTTAAGTCATCAATACAATTATATAATGTCATACTGTTTTATAATGTATTGAGAAACTTCAACAGTCACAGACCATCACTCTATTCCTATGTTATCTCCGCTCGACCTATCTACACTCTTATTACCTGAAATAAATTGTGAAGCAAAAGGGTGAGCATAAATAGTCTAGTAAAGAATATTATGACTAAAGACAATCAAATTATCAATAGCATTCGTCAGTAATAAATCAAATTTGCACATATCACCCATAACTATAACATTTATTAAATTATCACCTTACTATTTAGAATAATATTTATAAAAAAAATAAATATTTTTATTTCATAAAATTCGGGGTCTTTCATTGGATAAAAATAATATTGAAGTGTGTGAATTTAGTAATACAAATACACCTATAGATTATAAAATGTTAGGTAATGTCGAACTAATATTAATATTAATATTTCTTAAAATGGCAAAAACAACAAAAAGGAACAAAAGATATAGAACAAATGTAATATTGGAGTAGGAAATGTAGTTTGTGTGAATTAGGAAAACTAAGAACAAATGATACATTTGGAAATAGTGTGTTGTTGCGTTCGGAACGTCAAGTTTAGTCAGAAAGGACAACTAACACAAAATGTGTAAGGGTTGACTTTTGGTCAATGTCAATAGTTGACTTTTATAGAAAAATGTTAAAATTGGAGTTAGAAGTGAAATATGTTATGATTATGTGAATTATGTATATGATTAAATAAATATACATTATATAATGTGAATACATTTATTTTTTATATAAAAGTGAAATATGAATTAAGTTATGTAACCTAATATATATTAGGTGTGTTAATTAAATAACCTAAGAGGTTATAATATGGTAGAATATTTGTATTTATAATATATACTAATTTTAAGAAATTTATTTTATACATCTCGGTTAATGAATTTTATAACCTAATTATAGCAAGTCTAATTTGGTTAAGGAAATAAATGTGCATGAGTAATGATTTATGTTTTAATGGAGGAAATTAAAACCCTAATTAAATAATTAGGGAATGATAATATTAAAAGTGATGGAAATGTGATACTTTGTTATGGCCCAAAGAAATTAATTAAAAGTCCAAAAAGATTAAATAGGGTGGCCCAAGAGTTGGCACAAATAATAATTTAAAAAGCCCAAAAATTTGATCCAAGTATGGGAGGATATTTTTGGACAAGAAAAGTCACAAATAAGTAATTTATTTTCTAGTGTGAGAAATAAAAACTCTAATTAAATAATTAGGGTAAAATAGAATTAAGAGTAATGGACTATAATAATATCATAGCTCAATAATTTATTTAGAGTCCAAAAGAATTAGATTTAATGGACTAAGGAAGTTATATTATTTAAACAAGTCCAATTAATTATTTAATCATGTGACTTGTGGATAAAGTGATTACGAGCGATTAAATTATTAATCTAGCCCAATATATTATGTGTGGGACAAGAATTTTAATGACCCAATCAAATTTTGGGTGGAAACCCAAATTTATTTTGTTAGTAAGCAAAATAATAAAAGTACAAGCCCAATAGAATTTAATTAATAAGTGGCCCAATTTTTTTTGACCCACTTAAGGAGGGGTTATTTAGTTATTTGTTAAGTAAATTAGCAATTAAAATAAAATAATGATTTGGAAGATAAGAGGCCACATGTAGCTGAAATAGAGAAGGAAAAGAAAGAACGACAATTAAAAGATAAGAAGATAAGAGAAAAGATGAATGAGAGAGAAAGAGAAAAGAAAAAGAGAAGAACGGGAGAAGATGGAGAGATAAAGAAGGGAGGTTGGCAGCCCTTGAAGGGAAAAAGATGGGGAAGATCCTCCATAGAAGAAGAAAAAGAAGAAGAAGAAGAAGCAAAGGTATAACACAAATTTTCTTTCTTCCTAAGCTTTATTCTCTTTCTTTTTGTAATTTGATGAAAGGGGGTTTTTGATTTGGAAGTTCAAACCCCTATAATTTATGTGTTTTTCATGGATTCAAGTATGGATTTACCCATATTGGGTGTTGATTTGGTTGGAATCAAAAAGGAATAGAAAAATAATTTTTTTAGTTTTGAAACCCAAATTTCTTTGTACTTTAAAAATCCACCGTTTTAAATCTATAACTCCTTTTTATGATCCGTCAAAGAGGGGTGTTAGATATATGAGTTTACTAGTTAACCCAAGTGTTAGCACTCAAAAATGTTGAGTTTTCATGATGTAGTGACTGATTTACCCGAAACAGTCCTCTTTTTCTAACAAAAATAAACTGTTTTGGGGCAGTTTTTGTAGGGGGTATTTTTGTCATTTTTTCGACCCTAAAAAATTCTGGAAACATTTGGGAGGATACTATGATAAGTTTTCTAATATCTCCAAGTAGAATCACTGAAAAAGGAGTTGTAGATTTTCGTATGGAATATTTTTAACAAAGCATGAAAAATTATAAAATGTCAAAAAGTAAACTGCCAAGATTTTCCAAGGGCTATTTCGGCAACTTAATGTGTGAGAAAACTTATGTCCTTTTGGGACATGAAAATATGTGGTATAAAGTACCTCGTGTCCAAAAATGAGCTCATTTCGACTTAAAATGACCAAGTTATGACCATTTCAATGTTTTTGATTTTCGGACAAAAATCGCTATAACCAGAGTTCTTTAACTCCGATGGCTACAAAATTTAAATTGGAGTGTCACGTTAACACGTATAAGATTGTGTCAAAAGATGGGAATTTTTGGAGTTAAGCATGATGGGGCTAATTTCTTAAGCTACGCACTAAAAATGATTTTTGAAAAATACCAAAGAGAATTGAATTTTTTTGGAAAAATACTTTTTGTGTATGAAATACATGTATAT
Source organism: Panax ginseng (assembly GCA_020205605.1). NCBI lineage: Eukaryota > Viridiplantae > Streptophyta > Magnoliopsida > Apiales > Araliaceae > Panax > Panax ginseng. Next base: position 81,350,537 of record CM035136.1, on the reverse strand, counting down.
AAGCATGGGCAAAAGATAGAAAAGTAATAATTTGATTTGGTATTTTCGTTAAGGAGATATGGAATCCAGCTCGCTGGATTGGAAAATTTGATGAATCCAACTTGCTGGATTGAAATGAAGCTTACTGAATTGAAGGATTTAGAATCCAGCTTGCTGGATTGATGGATTGGTGAATCCAGGCTTGCTGGATTGCAATCTAGTTGCTAGATTTAGAATCTAGTTAGCTAGATTGCAGTTTAGGTTGCTGGATTTGGAATCCAGTCTGCTGGATTGGCAATTTGGTTGATAGATTTAGAATCCAGGCTGCTAGATTAGTATTTAACTTATTAGATGTAAGAAGAATAACTTATGAAATGAAAATGCGAGTGTTAAATCATAATGGATATGATATAGTGATCAAAGAATTGTCAAAGAATGATAATAATACTAATGTGTTAAGTTGTCATCTAATATTTGATTAAGTGTTAGATAATCTATGGATAAAGTAATAGTATTATGAGCTAACATTTATGTTATGCTGACTAAAAGATCAATCTTATACTGATAGGTCTTTCGTGAGAGATTAAATTAGATTGCTTAGCGGTAATCAGCGGTACAAGCAAGTTTCCCTAACTCAAACTTGAGTTGTATGTTCAAAGCATGTTAGTGAATAATTTTTATTGATTATTCACGTCTATACTGATTATTGATTCGCACTTAGTGCATGTTGCATATGTTTATCAGGTATGAAAGGCTGATCACCTTCATTACCATAAGGTTCAGTTAAATTATTCATGGTCATTGTTGACCTTCAAATATTATTGATTCAGTCATGAAATTATTGAAACTTGATTCATGTTATTTCACAATTATTATATTGTTGAAAACTTGAAAGCTTATTCATTCTTTTCAATCATGATATATCTTCTTTGTATTTAAAAATTGTTGGGCAAATTTGTTGCTCACCCTTGCTATATCATGATAAAATTTTTAGATTTAGATGAAAGCTCGAATAAAGACAAAAGCAAAGTCAAATTGCAAAATTAAATTATGTTGCAGTTAGATCTATTAAATTTTCTGACAAAAATAGCATTGTAAATCTTCTAAGATATTGAAGGTATGTATTAAGTTAAGGTTGTAGACCATGGAAATGATGTGTAAAAGTTAAATGTATAAACAAATTATGTTTATATCTTCCGCAATAGTTATAGAAATGATGTACCAGATCTTAGGTAAAAACTACCGAGATTTGGGGACGTTACAAAAGTAGCCCACTCGAAACTGACTTTGAATGTTCTGGGTTGCTCAAGAACACAATAGGCTACACTTTCTGTCACTATAGGCAATAGCGACAGTTTTATTGATTTTATTTTCCAAAAATCATTTAAAAAAAGAAATTAATTATTAAAAATTCCAAAAATAGTTTTAAAAATTATTTTAAGTTATAAAAAATTAACTTTTAATAATTTAAATATATTTTCATAAATATTAATATTTATTTGGATATTATTGATATTTATTTTATATAATAAATACAATAAATAAATTAATTAAAATGATTTTATTATATTACAAATAATTTTAAATAATAATAAAGTATTTAATAATAGTTTAAGTTATAAAATATAACTTTTAATATATCAAGATAAATTTCATTAATTATTTAATATTAATGATATTAGAATTATTTAGTAATTATATTAAATAAATAAATTAAAAATGATTTTAATATTATAAAAATCATTTTAAATGAAAATAAATAGTTTTCAAATATTTTAAGTTATACAATATAACTTTTAATATTTAAAGGTAAATTTCATTAATAATTTAATATTAATGATGTTAGTTTTATTTAATAATTATATTAAATAAATGGTTTAAAAATAGTTTTATTGATTTAAAAATCATTTAAAAATGAGATAAATTAATTAAAAATAGTTTTAGGTTATAATTAATGACTTTTAATATTTTGATATATGATAAATTAATAATTAAATATTAATGATAATTATTTTAAAATGATTTTATTATTTTAAAAATCATTTAAAGGTAATAAAAATATTTTAAAAATATTTTGAGTTATTATAAGTAACTTTAATATTTTTGTAATGGTTTCATTAATAATTTAATATTAATGGTAATATAATTATTTAATATTTAAATCATTTAATAATGATTCCAGTGTTTGAAAAATCATGATAAATTATAATAATTATTTAAAAATTATGATAAGGCTATGAAAAATAATTTGTCTGTTATTTAAAATATCTAAATGAATATTGAACTACACAATAGAGTCTTAGACTCGATAATTATCCGATAAAGCCGTTGGTACACCGAAATATTTCAAAAATTGATCCGGACTTAGATAATTGGACTAGATACGTGTTTGTTTATGATTCAATGACTACTAAACAAATGTGAGAATGTGATTAGGTTATATGCTGACTGGAAATAGCAGTACTATGCGATATGATATATTATTCTAATTAAACGAATGATCTTATTAATGATAGGTTTCAGTATAAAAGATAAAACTAAGTTGTGTTATTGTAAGTAGTAGCTGAGACAAGTATCTTACCGTTGCATTTACTTTATGCAATGGACATGAGTAAGAATATTTCAGAATTTTATTATTATTGTGCCATATATTAATTATGTTCTTAATTTCTATATATGGTTATGCAAGTGTCCCCACTTGGATAATCATTGTATTTAATCACATGTACAGACTTATTTATTTCCAGTATGTAAATGATGACTTATAATTCGTCTAATATATTCTATTCAGCTAGACATAAACTTAAAAATATTGTTGAACAAGATAGAACTCTATTGTATTCAACCAGATTGTTTTGGTTCGGATTCCCGACTAAGTATGAACATCCCGAACATGGGAAAAACTTTTATACACCTAAGGTGGATAAGATGAACGATAATATCATTCTTGCATGTAGTATTGATCAATACAGGGCATAACAGGCTGATCACCCCCCGTGCCTGTAAGTTATGACGGTTTGCAGATGAATTTCTATATACCTTATTGAAAATAGAAAACAATGTTCATAGTCTGTCGACTGATCTCCAGTTATAGTCAGTACGTAGTTTCGAAAATTCGATATAGAAGTGGTATGTTGTTTTTATTGGTTCAGCTTACTTCACAACTGTTGATTCGTTGTAGAAGTGTCATTCAAATAAACATTTAATTCTTTCAGCTAATATATATTGTTTTTATTACTTGTTGGGCAATCAAATGCTCATCCTTGCTTTAAATTTAAATGTTTTCAGCTAAGTATGATCAACCAGAAGGTTCAGGTAAGAACAAGGGGAAATGAAAGCTGTTTGAATGAGTTTTATAATATTTTATGTAATAGTTAAAGTTTATTAAGACAATGATATTTATTATTTATGATGTAATGAATGTTTAAAAGTCACATACCTGGGATTTAGACTTTGATATATATAAATTAAGTTTGATATTTATATTATTGTTATTATTATTAGTATTATTCTGCTCATAGAAATGGTATCGTGAAGCACTGAATTCAGGTTTCAAGCACCTGAATTTGGGGACGTCACAATACCTGCAGGACTAAATTAAAAATGAAAGAAAAGATGAAGGTATTATACTATAATATTTCGAGCCCCAAAACGTGCAATTATCGAAACTATATTTTTCTATAAATAGAAGCTCATTCTTCTTTCATTCTCACCAATTCACTAAGACTTACAAGAACAATTATAGAGAGAGAAGCTATAGAGAAAAAGAAGAAGAGAAGTCTGCTACTTCACTATTCCAGTATCAAGTCTTCTTCTGAGGTAAGGGGTATTATTTATTTAATATTCTGAAGAGATATTATTTTTCGTATTCGTATTTGTGATAACCCGAGATTTCGAATAATCAAAATTTTACGAATAATTTTTTTTATTTAATATAATTATTGATTATTAATTCTGTGACAAGTTTCTGTGATACGAGTCTCGAGAAAGTCAATTTGTGTATTGACTAATAAATTTAGAGTAGAGTTGTGCTTAACAAGATTAGAAACCCTAACCCTTATTTCTAGAAAGGGATTCGATATAAAATATAATTAAAATAATTATATTGATTAGTACGTGTTCGTTCTGTATATAAATGTTGATCAATAATTGATCGGACAAGGTTTGTAATTAATAAACCCTAGTAAGGGATTAGAAACCCTAATCTCAGATTTAGAAAACCAAATGTACAGTTAAAAACCCTAATTATACGCCGGGAAACCCTAATTTAAAATTCGGGAATCCTAAACCCTAATTAGGAAACCCTAATCCTAATTGGCGAGCATAATGTGTTTATTAAACACTAATATGATTAAGAAAACCTAATTTAATTAGGAAAACCTAATTTTAGTTTAAAAATTTTAATTTTCTAAATTAAAATCCTAATTTAGAAAATCCTAGAAAGTTAGTGATTTAAAACCTAAAGGTTAGAACCTTAGGGTTTCACCCTAAAGGTAAAAACCTAAGGGTTAAACCCTAAGGGTTTGTTCAAATTCCAAGTATGTCATCAAAATCAATTTACTAATGACTAAAATACCCTTTTTCATTTTCTTTAAATGATAACTTGTAAAAATGCTAGTAACTTTAGTAGGTGAGCAACTAAATTGACTTTGTGACATAGAAATTCAACAACTCAGCCGAAATTATCAGATTCAAGCAACATATCAAGCAATATATAATAGATTTAGAGAGAGAAAGTTACTACATTTGGCTTATTTTCTATCTAAGCTCTCACCAACCCCTTCTCTCTCCTAACCTCCGAATTCCTTAAGTGAATCAGTCCCATTAACAACTATTAGAACAAGGTTAGATCTGGAGAGTTGAGATCAAACATTGGACAAGAAAGGTATAAAGCTAATTTTATTTTGATCTTGTATGCTTAGATAAAGTTTGTGTTTTTGTGTTTTGAATCATGCTAATGGATGTTTTATGTTGATTTATGATGATCAAACATATATCCATAGCATCAAACTGCGTTAAATTGATGATTTTTCAAAACTGTTCTTGAGCTCGAAAAGTGGTCTGACAACCTAATGTCAGTAGCCACAGATCATTGCTCGTTTATGCTTTTTGTTGTTTGAGCTTTTGGATAGGTAGTTTGTTATGTTGTCTTTAATCTGGAAGTGGTCGTACAACCATCAGATGTCTAGATGTGTAGTTATTCATGGTCAAAACCCATTGACCGGGCATGATCATGAACTTTCTAGGTAACCCAGAAAGCCTTTTAAAGTGTCTAGACAACTTTTTGTGAGGTCTGGATCTGACAGGTGTTAGACTGTTTGATATTTTATTTGTAACCATGTTGGAGCCTGTAAGATGGACTATAGATCAATGCTTGTAGAACATTAAAACAATCAATAAATCGATCGTGACAAGTGGTCAAAGTAGGCCACTTGCACTGATTTGCATTTCTGGGAATTTTCCAGAAAAATGAAGAACACGTTTTCTGACAGCGTTTGACCGGAATATATCTAGCGATTTGGATGTACTACTAATTGATTGAGGAATCAAACCGTATCAATTGTTTTATAGATTGTTCTGCAATGCGTTTTGTAGTATATACGCACTTTATATGAGAAAAAAATATAGACATAGTGGTTGTCTAACGAGATACTATGCATAATAAAATTTTGCCTTAGGCGAGTCACATTTCTTGACTTACCACTTGTTTTATTATTTTGAAATTTAATTTCTACTTTATCGACTCATTTCATATCAAGGTTCAAGCATTAAAAATCTGTGAGGTTTATTTTTATTCCCTTTCGAAATCTAAAGAAGTGCTCATAGAACTCTGTCAATGAATCAATCCATTTTTTTTCTTGAATGCTAGAAAAAAGATTCTTACTTTATTTTTTAAAATATGCCCGAATAATCCTTTTCTTTCGTTGATTTGATTCTTTCGATAGATCACGAGACTCAGATTGCAAATAATAAGAAATCTAAATCTAAAAATTAGAACTATAAAGTAAGACAAGATAATTATTTGATTGATTCGGAACAAATAGGTGTATCAGAAAAATAGAAAGGGTCCTATGTAAATTCCATATATTATCTTGATATCTACATATATCAAGATAATATTGTAGATTGAACACTAAGCCTCTGTCTTTATTATAAAGTACAACTTTATACACTACAATAACACTACTATTATAGTATAGTAAGAAAGAAAGAAAAATATGAATCTTTCTTTCTTATCATACTATACTATCGGATCTCATAGAATATCATCGATTATAGAATCCGCTCATTTCATTTAAGACGCGAAATTGGAATCATTTTCCTTTTTCTTCAACCATTGATAAGAACTTAGAAGTCAAGTTTCATTCAAATTAATTAATTCTTTTTATTTTTTATTTTGACTTTCTGTTTTTACGTAAATGATAAGCTACTGAGCTACTGAGCTACTGAGCTACTGAGCTATTGAGCTACTGAGATACGAGTTTAGAGCAAGAGCTAAGGAGCTAAGCAGCTACGGAGCTAACCCCTCCCCGAGGGAGGAAGAGCGTAGCTCGGAGGGGAAAGCGTTCAATTTTTTACGCTGCTGTGAAGTGAAGCCAACACTTGATTGCACTGCGGTACTTGGTTGTCTGGGCAGACTATTTCCGCTTGAGAGAAATAGAATAAGGGGAGGCAGCTTGAGCCCAACCTCCCCCGAGGGGAGACGAGCAAAGCTCGGAGGGGGCAACGGTCCACTCTATCTACTTCCCGACTATTTCCTCCGAGGAAATAGAGTAAGGGAAGCCCTTGTTATGTAATTGTACCTTGACACTAGTACTATATATTTGAACCACAACATAACTCATTCGACGATCAAAACTAAGAATTAATTGAGCCCAAAGTAGTACCACAGAAGTCGCTGGGTTTCGGGTTACCCAGAGAAAGCCAGGAGAGTCGCCCTCGACAAGACTTTGGAAGAATTCATATCTGCTATATTGTTACGATATGACTCTGTAAATGATTAATAGTTGTAGTATTACATGTGTATTACAATATTGAACAATAATTTTGCCCAGAAACGAATTAAATAGAGAATTAGAAGCGGTCAAACAAGACCTCTCGATACTGCCATTTGTCAGTGTTCTTGAGCTCAAGAACACCAACAGTGACGCTTTGTGTCGCTAAAGGGCTATAACGACAGTTTTATTTCTTTTATTTTCTGAATATTCTAGAAATTATTTAAAAATAGAAATAAATTATAAAATTACTAAAATGTTTTAAAAATCATTTTAAATTCTGAAAAATAACTTTTAATTATTTGGGACATTTTTCATTAATATTTATAATTATTTGAATATTAATGATATTTAATTTATTTAATTTGTGTGTTAAATAAATTAGAGGAAAATAATTTTAATTATATAAAAATCATTTTAAAAAAAAGAATAATGTATTTAAAAATATTTTGAGTTATAAAATGTAACTTTTAATATTTTTGGAGAATTTTTATTAATAATTTAATATTAATGATATTAGATTGATTTAATTATTAAATTAAATTAAATAAGATAAAAATCATTTTATTAATTTAAAATCATTTTAAATGAGAATAAAGTGTTAGAAAATATTTTGAATTATAAAATATAATTTTCAATATTTTTGGAGAATTCTCATTAATAAATTAATATTAATGATATTAAATTTATTTAATTATTATATTAAATAAATGAGTTAAAAATAGTTTTATTGATTTAAAAATCATTTAGAAATGAGAAAATATTTTTAAAATATTTTGAGTTATAATAAATGACTTTTAATATTTTGATAATAATTTTGTTAATATTTAAATATTAATGGTAATGGTTTAAAAATGATTTTAATTAATTTAAAATTATTTAAGTAGAATATTAATGATTTAAATACATTTTAAGTTATTAATAATAACTTTAATATTTTGACAAGTATGTTATTAATATTTTTATATTCTTAAATATTAATGATAATAAGATTATTTGATAATTAAATCATTTTAAAATGATTTATTAAAAATGATTTAAGTGTTTGAAAAAATATTATAAATTATAATAATTGTTTATAAATTATTAAAAGCTTCCGAAAAATATTATAAATGATAATTAACTTATCTAAAATAATATTGAAGCTTAGAGACCAAGTTTAATTGATAATAAATGTGTTAATTGTCCGATAGGATGACCAGAACACTAAGAATGGACCGAAGTCCAACCAGACCGAAATAGTTAGACTTGTTAAGTGTTTATATAGGTTATAAACATTGATGTGGCTATGTGGTAATTTGCCTAGGAGAAGTTTGACTGTGAATTAAAATGTTACGTGTTATGAAATATTGTGCTAATTGTGAGACCGATATTATTGGTTATAGGTCTTTCAAACGCAAATAAGTATATTGCGTAGCTGTAATCAACGCGGAAGGCAAGTTTCTTAACTCAACCTTGAGTTAATATTGTTCAATTATTATAGTGGTTAATTATTGTTAATAATACCACGTCTAAGAATTTATTGTTGATTATTCGCAGTTAGTGCATGTTTAATAATTCAAATTGAATTACTGATTCAGAAAATATACATTCGTAAAATAACTGTTGTTGGATATTCATATCCATAAGAAGCTAATATTGACAGTACAGATAATTCCTGTTTATTGTCGAATTATGTTGAAAATGTCTTATCTAATTATCCTTGCTAGACGAACATCGGCTAGAACTTGATAGGTTCGAGAAGAGAAGAGAAGAGAATTTAATTATTATTGATAGATCAATGCTAGTTGTATCAGCTAGATCGAAAAAGAAAACTTGATAGGTTTGAGAAGAGAAGAAAAGTTATTAGATATTGAAATCATTGCATTTCGTTGTTAAATCAAATTTTGATTCAAAGACTGAGAAGAAGAACCTTTTATATAAAGGGAACATTTTAGGTCGTATATTCGACCATTGCGCACTGTTAAGTATTAAGCATAATATAGGGTACAAGGAGTTGGCTGACTCTAAGTACTTGTAGAGGGGTATGATTTAATCTTTAAGGTTATCTGATACACCTGCGTATGTTTCAAAGTAAATCTTTGATACATTCCACTTTATTATTGCGTAGAATTGATTCTTGATTATTCAATAGAATATTGTAGAAACTTTGAAAGCGTTATCGCGCTCCACTAACTGAGCCCTATTTACAACATCTGAATACAAACATAGTTTATGAAAAATAAGATGTTGACGTATCTCAGGTTTCAAACCTCGCAAAAACATTCGCGTCATTCGCTCCTCATTATCCACCTAATGGAATGCAAACCGGGACAACTCTGCAAATTTAGCCTCATACTGCGACACGGTCATATTATTTTGCTCCAGCTTGATAAACTCCACCTCTTTTATGTGAAGAATACTTTCAGGAAAGTACTTGTCGTTGAATAGTTCTTGGAACTTCTCCCAAGATATCTTCAGTGCGGTAGGTTGAGTACGCTTTATCGATTCCCACCAGTAATCTGCCTCTCCTCGCAACATAAAGGCGGCAAAGGGAACCTTTTGCTCATCGGAGCATCCCAAGACATCAAATATCTTGGTGATATGCTTTATCCATGATTCCGCCTTTAGTGGTTTTGGCTCTCCAATAAACTCTGGTGGTCCCAGCTCCTTGAACTGTTTAGCGGTGACCGTCTGAGAGTTTCCAGTGTTTCCACCTACATTTTGGACAGGAGCCGCTCTAGCCTGCTTGTTGTTTGCATGAGGATTGTCGCCTTCCTGATGCACATTATCCTGATTATTGATATATGGTAAATCAACGGTCGCCTGTACTCCATTACTATTCTCAACATTCTCATATGTCATTTTCAGATACTGCCACAAAATAAAAGGTTAATTGGCATGTAACATATTATCCCTATATTCTGACCGACCAATTAAATACCACAAAAAAACTTAGGTAAGTCATACTAGCGAAGGAATTCCCCGTCTCTCCCCTCCTAGTTCTATTCTCACATCTTAGCCAGGGATCATATCCCTAAGCTTTGATACCAACCGTGGACGCCCCCAAAATTAGGTATACATCACCCATCTTGAGTCGCCAGATACATGGTACAGAATTCAAATACAACTTAATAATACAACTGTCGTGTACAATACGACAAAACATAAACTGTGAGTTTGAATGGTGCTTAGTCTGTCGACTCTATCTCAACAAAGAAAGAATCGTTCGTTCAAATATTGTCTACTAGAGATTATACAAACTCAAAAGGAGTCCTCAGTACAATTATTATCACACTATTTCACAGAATAGTGAGGACTACTAATGCACAATCTAGGACCATCACTCTGTTCCCCGACTAGTCCCAGCTACGTTCTCATTTCCTGAAGAGAACAATAAAAGAAAGGGTGAGCTCAACTAGCCCAGTAAGAAATATTATGACTAAGATAATACAGAATAATTTATCGTTAGCCTTCAACAGTGTTAAACTTATAAAATACAAGAACTATCAAGTTTAACTGCAGCGGAACAAAAAATCCATTAGAAGAGTCAAGTAGGGAATAAAATCTACTATCTTCTATGATTTAAAAGGTTTTTTTATCACTTTTATCGCTGGGACTCAGCTTAATAAATAATCCACATCATCGAATCACCCCTGCACTACGGCCAATGATATTCTTTAGTATCACGACCATAAATTATCCATGCACTACGGGCCAAGGACATTTGTGTATTCATTAATGGTCATGATCATGCCTACAACTGTCCATCAATGCACTACGACCAATGAGGACTTTTATTACATCATTTGTAACATTACGATCATGATTACACCGAATAATCCCTGGTCATAATCATACCAAGTCCATCTATGCACTACAGGCCACAAATGACTTTCAACAAAATATAAACATGAGGATGATGACAATGATATAAGAATTCAATAAAACAAGTTCAAGAATTAATTTATCTAGGAACTGATAACGTCCAATTTGTCAGCATCATACTGCTTTGTAGAGTAAAATTCAAGAATGCTTAGAAGAATATTTCCATGAAAAGACATTGGATGAAGCGCAAATATCAAAGATATTCTACTAATTTCATGGGTATAGAAGTCAAAGTTTTAACCAACTGAGTATAATAAAGAATGGAATAATAGAAGAAATCACAATGCATGCGATAGACCGCACAGACAGGTTATTCCAACAGAATAATAACGGATGGAACCAGGTCCGGCGTAAACGCACAGACAGGATATTCCGACAGAATAATAAATAATGGAACCAGGTCCGACGTAAACGCACAGACAGGATATTCCGACAGAATAATAAATAATGGAACCGAAGTCCCAATAAGCGTTATTGCATTTGAGATATTCGGCTGAATAATAATGAACGAAATATTAGAAGAATGTCACCATGTATAGGGTAGCCCGCGTATACAGGTTATTCCAACAGAATAATAATTAATGGAATAACAGAAGTTATCTTCATGAGTACAACAAATAACATCCCTTACCGTAAAAGAAACTGAATATAAGAGTAGGGAAGTAGCAGAATACTTTTCTATAGGTTCTCTTATAATTCTCTCTCTAGAATTTCAGTGAATTCGTAAGAAATAATGAAGGAATGAACTTCTATTTATAGAAGAATGGATTGCATAGTAACTAATCCATGAACGGTCCAGATTGATTTACTTTTATACGGACGATCCAGATTGGTTTACTATTAAAACTTAAAACAACTGTCAATACTGATTTACTATTTAAACTTTAAACCAGCGATCCATATTGATTTACTATTATAACTTCCACCAGCGGTCCATATTGATTTACTATTATATCTTCAACCAACGGTCTAAAAAATTAGCACATCTCCTCATGGAATAATATTGTACCCAAAAAATGATTTGGATCGAAAATAAATATATCTTACGGGTGAATAGTACCCCATGAATAGTAATTTGTGAATAGTAACTCATGAATAGTAACTCGTGAATAGTACTCCGACACGAAAAGTGTCCCGAATACCCAATTGAACAATATATCCTCTAGACATCAATTATACTAACACAAATAAGTCCAACACAATGGAACTATAAAATTTATCTTTAATCAACACGAACTTATTCATCATTAATATTATAATTCACAATATTTAACAACCAGGTCGTTCCTAGGAAAGAGGGGGCTTTCCGATAAGGATTTATCCTTATTGGCGCATAATTAGGTGACCAAACCTCTCCTTGACAGAACTTCTAGACATTGTCAATATTGCAAATAATAATATGAATAACTTTGTCGTCTCAATTATTGATTTAATAATATATCATATAATGCAGATGATACTGTAACAATAATTGAATCAATAATATGAGAAATATGATGCAACAATTACTGTAGCGATAATTGAGTATAACTGAGTGACTTCTCACGTAAGCATCAATAATCAATACTGTAGTGCTTCTTTTGTGCAACTAACGCGCGTTTGGATTACTTTTACTACTAGGGTAGTTCAACAGTTTAAGCAGTAACACCTCATAGATTATTTTCATAAAGTATTTTTGTCTTTTTCTCAATCCGACAATAATTCCGTTGTGGGGTCCACCAATGATTGTGCCGTTGTACGAATATTCCCTGTTAAAATGAATATTCCCCGACAAATCGAATATTATATAACAACTTGCGTACTTTACAAAATTTATAAATATTACCCACAACTATAACATTATATCAAATCAATACCATAATATTCAAAAATATAATTTAAAAAAATTATTCTGTATTCATAAAAGTTGGGGTATTACAGAAACCAACGAGAAGAACAGTCAGTGAATAACGAAGGAGGTCAAGCTGACCCAATGCAAAACTTTGCGGATATGTTAGCCCAAGCTATGGAGAATAGAGCTCCAAATTTGCAAGAGGAAGAAAGCGAGAATCGGTTAATGAAACAAATTGGCTAACTTCAAGGACTTTAAAGCAGTAGGACCGCCTGAATTCAAGGGAACAACAGATCCAATTGAAGCCCAAACTTGGGTGAAGGAGATTGAGAAAGCATTCGTCATTGCGCGAGTGGCAGAAGAGCAAAAGATAGCTTTTGCGACATACTTAATGAAGGGAGAAGCTAATTACTGGTGGGAGACGAACCAAGCGAGAGCTGGTACAGCCATAGTGACTTGGACAAGATTTAAGGAACTATTATTTGAGAATTACTTTTCAAAGAGTATGCAAGCTCGAATGGAAGTCAAGTTTCTAGAACTAAAGTAGGAAAATATGTCAGTTTCTGAATACGCTGCCAAATTCAACGAGTTGGCAAGATTTGCACCTCATCAGGTGGACACGGAGGCGAGAAAGGCGAGAAGATTCGAGAATGGATTGAAGCCGGGAATATTTAACAAGGTAGCAGTATTACCGATCAATACTTTCGCGACTTTGATGGAGAAGGCGTTAATTGCTGAAGGAGGGAGCGAAGCTGCATCTGAGAAGGAAAGTGTCAACAAGGGACCCAGTAGCGGAACCTTGGTAATTCGAGGACTTGTACAGCCAGGAAGCCCAACAGCTCGTACATTCAATATGACGGCGCAAGATGCAGGGGTTGTCCAGGAGGTGGCGACAGGTAACGATTTTACTTAATACTTAAATTACGCGAGTAATATGAGTCAGATATTTCTGTGAACTATTTTCTTTTATAGATTCAATTCACAAGTTAGAATTTGAAACACAAATTAATATTGTGTTGATAAAAATGAATTGATGATACAACTTTAAAAGATTGTAGAGAATAAGAAAGCGGTGATTTCGAGGACGAATCCTTTTAAGGAGGGGTGAATGTGATAACCCGAGATTTCAAATAATAAAAATTTTACGAATAATTTTTTAATATTTAATATTAATATTGATTATTAATTTTGTGACAAGTTTCTATGATACGAGTCTCGAGAAGGTCAATTTGTGTATTGGGTAATAAATTTAGAGTAGAGTTGTGCTTAACAAGATTAGAAACCCTAACCCTAATTTCTGGAAAGGGATTCGATAGAAAATATAATTAAAATAATTATATTGATGAGTACGTGTTTGTACTGTATAAAAATGTTGATCAATAATTGATCGGATAAGGTTTGTAATTAATAAACCCTAGTAAGGGATTAAAAACCCTAATCTCAGATTTACAAAACAAAATGTACAGTTAAAAACCCTAATTGTAAGCCGGGAAACCCTAATTTAAAATCCGGGAATTCTAAACCCTAATTAGGAAACCCTAATCCTAATTGACGAGCATAATGCGTTTATTAAACACTAATATTTTTAAGAATACATAATTTAATTAGGAAAACCTAATTTTAGTTTCAAAATTTTAATTTTCTAAATTAAAACCCTAATTTAGAAAATTCTAAAAAGTTAGTGAGTTAAAACCTAAGTGTTAGAACCTTAGGGTTAAACCCTAAGGATTAAACCCTAATGGTTTGTAAAAATTCCAAGTATGCCATTAAAATCAATTTACTAATGACTAAAATACCCTTTTTCATTTTCTTTATATGATAACTTGTAAAATGCTAGCAACTTTAGTAGGTGAGCAACTAAATTGACTTTGTGACATAGAAATTCAACAACTCAACCGAAATTATCAGATTAAAGCAACATAGCAATATATAATAGATTTAGAGAGAGAAAGTTACTACATTTGGCTTATTTTCTATCTAAGCTCTCACCAACCTCTTCTCTCTCCTAACCTCTGAATTCCTTAAGTGAATCAGTCCCATTAACAACTATTAGAATAACAAGGTCAGATCTTGAGAGTTGAGATCAAACATTGGACAAGAAAGGTATAAAGCTAATTTTTATTTTGATCTTGTATGCTTAGATAAATTTTATGTTTTTGTATTTTGAATCTTGCTAATGGATGTTTTATGTTGATCTATGATGAACAAACATATATCCATAGCATCAAACTGCCTTAAATCGATGATTTTTCAAAACTGTTCTTTAACTCAAAAAGTTGTCTGACAACCTAATGTCAGTGGCCACAGATCATTGCTCGTTTATGCTTTTTGTTGTTTGAGCTTTTGGATAGGTAGTCTGTTATGTTGTCTTTAATCTGGAAGTGGTCATACAACCATCAGATGTCTAGATGTGTAGTTATTCATGGTCAAAACCCGTTGACCGGGCATGACCGTGAACTTTTTGGGTAAGGTTGAGTACGTTTTATCGTGTAGTTATTCATGCTCCTTGATCTGGAAGTGGCCGTACTCCCAAGACATTTTCAGTGCGGCAGGTTGAGTACGCTTTACCGATTCCCACCAGTAATCTGCCTCTCCTCGCAACATAAAGGCGGCAGAGGGAACCTTTTGCTCATCGGAGCATCCCAAGACATCAAATATCTTGGTGATCTGCTTTATCCATGATTTCGCCTTTAGTGGTTTTGGCTCTCCAATAAACTCTGGTGGTCCCAGCTCCTTGAACTTTTTAGCGGTGACCGTCTGAGAGTTTCCAGTGTTTCCACCTACATTTTCGACAGGAGCCGCTCTAGCCTGCTGTGGCATGAATTGCATAAAGCCTCTGAACATTCCATCATTCATCATTTGGTCAGTGTTGTTGTTTGCATGAGGATTGTCGCCTTCCTGATGCACATTATCCTGATTATTGATATGTGGTAAGTACTTAGAATCATTGCATTTCGTTGTTAAATCAAATTTTGATTCAAAGACTGAGAAGAACAACCTTTTATATAAAGGGAACATTTTAGGTCGTATATTCGACCATTGCGCACTGTTAAGTATTATGCATAATATAGGGTACAAGGAGTTGGCCGGCTCTAAGTATTTACAGAGGGGTATTATTTAATCTTTAAGGTTATCTGATACACCTGCGTATATATCAAAGTAAATCTTTGATAGATACCCGAGAAGAGAAGTTCTAGATCTTGTGTGATCACTCAGCATAAATCTGAAAAACATTCCACTTTGTTATTGCGTAGAATTGATTCTTGATTATTCAATAGAATATCGTAGAAACTTTGAAAGCGTTGTATTCTTTCATTATCAAATTATTGTGTTTTCTAGAATACGAGAAGACTTGTTATTGATTAACAATTTGTTCATCTATTTAAAAGTTCCACGAACTTTGGTTTCATTCTATCAAAATAGATAGTCTGTTCTTGTGACAACTCGGAAATCCAGATTGTCCAGAAATTAAGATTTAAAGAATTAGTAATTAATAAAATGAATTTTTATTAATACTATTCTGTGCTATATGTTTATTAATCGTTTTATAACCTAGAATGATTATTAATCCGGAGGATTCTGGTTACGAGCTAGATTGAACGAGTAAGAATTTTCAAGATGAAAATAAAATTTTTCCGGGAACAAAAAATTTCCAGGGAAAAAGACGAAATAGACACTATTCACCTGACGAAACCTAAGGGTTAGGGTTTGAATAACCTAAGACTTTCCGAGAGTTCAGTATGTTGAAATGACATTCTGTCGAAAGATTTGACGATAATATATCGTGAAAAGTTAAGTAAGCCGATAAAAGTTTTTCTCGAAAAACGTGCAGAAACCGGACGAAATAAAAATGATGAAAAGTACTGCTGTGTACTTTTCATTCGTTTAGATATGTTAAGGGAAAATGTGATGGAAAACGCTTGACGACAAAAAGTGTTTTTCAGTTTTTCGGAGATCCGAAGATTACGTTAAAGTTAATCGGTAAAGAAAAGACGAAAATGCAAAAATATTTGGATTTCGAGAATCGCAATTTTTGAACTGTCGGACGAATTCTGAATTACGGAAGCACGAAGCTTCCAAGTGAAGCTAGCTAAGGAGGTAGGGCGGCCACTTGGCCACCAAGTAAACTTGGTGGCTAAGTTATGAATATTAAGGACGTTAGGGGCAAAATGACTAAAATGCCCCTAGCCTTGGTTTTCTATATAAACAAGTTTAAGCTCATTTGTTTGATTGAAAATTTCAACCAACACTTGAGAGAGAAAGAGAGAGAGCTCGGATGGAGGAAGAGAAATGAGGAAAAGCTATCTCGATTGCACGCTTTGTCCGACGGAAGGAGATTAAAGAAGAACGGTAATTCGATCACTAGTTTCTTCTAAATTTTCGTTAAGTTTTTATGTTCAGAAACATAACTTAATGAAGATAAGAAGTAGATTAAGTTTAAAATGATTTCATATGGTTGAAATCGTAAGAAAAAAAAGAAATAAGAAATAAGAAATGTAGTTTCTAAATTTCTTAAGGAAGTATAAGATTCGTAAGGATTTTGAGTGATCCGAATGAATCTTATGAATGAGTACATTAAATAAGTAAGGAATGGTGTTCTATAAAATCAAATTCCAAGAAAAAAGTGAAATCGTAATCCAAAATATCGATTAAAATGAAGAACGAAGAAGAACACGAAGGACACACGAAGAACACGAAGAATGTTGTTGATGGACAAATTTAAAACCATCGTAGTATAAATGTTGTTGATGGACAAGTTTAAAACCATCGCGTATAAGTTAGTTGTTTATTTCTTGGTTAGGAACGTTAGAAACGTTCCTGAAGAATGGATTAAAATGGAGCTATAACGAAGTTTTGGCAAAAATTTCGTAAAAGAAGAATTTTTTTTTAAAAGTTAGTAAATGAACCCGAATGTGTAGGGTTTCCTAAGAATGTAAGAGAACGTATAAAAGGTGAGTCTTAGACTCAAGAACGAATGAATTTCGAGTGAGAATGACCGAATTACGGACGAACGAACGAAGAACGTTAAAAACGTTAAAATGAACGAAGAGCGAAGATTATGCCAATTGAATGGCATGTTAATGGATTCAGAACAAAGTTTTGTCTGAGGGTAATCGAAGTACGTAAGATAAGGAAGAAAATGTCTTTGGAACGACCTCGTTCTGAGTTATAACGAAGAAGTTATGAGATTTTGAAATCAGCGTCTCAAGCTTGTAAAAGACTTAGAAACAATTTTCTAGGTTTCATTCTCTGGCAGCCATGTGCAGTCATGAAGTCATGCCTTGAGGCCGTGGCACATCACGAGATCTACCATAATCTTCTGGAGAGTGGCGTCGCAGCGCGAGAGATAACAAAGGACTTGGCACTTATGGCCATGCCAACCCAGAAGAGAGGAGAGAGAAGGTCGTGGCCAGCAGTCACGAGAGGAAAGGAAGGCACGCTACTGCAATGCCGGTCTGCAGGCAATACCCATAAATGAGATTTTAACTGTTCAATTTCTCGGGGGATGTGCAAGAAAGATATATGAACATAATGTTCAACTAATGTAACACTTAATCAAGTGTTTTAAACCTTTAATAAAGGTTGAACAAAAAGATTAAATGAGATTAAAAGACAAAGAATGTAGATGTGGGTTATGGAACCGATATCCGGGGACCGTAGACGTGATAAACGAACGTAAGGGATTGCTATGGTTGTGATTCCTTAGATGTTGGTTGATGATGTTAATGTATAACATTTTGATGTTATGACATGGCATTGAGAGATGAATGTAAAGCGTTTAGACGCTGTGAACGCAATGTTGTTACGATGAACGATCGGTCTTAGCATACGGTGAACCGTATGGCTTTGACATTAAGGAATTATAATGAACATGGGGTTCATGGGATGGATAACGATCAAAAGTGATTAAAACCTTGAGTACATGTTGAATGAGAGTTTAAGAGATGAGCAACATGAACGTTGAATACGTAAACGATCTTCGTAAATCGTATTCACGTTTGACGAACGTTCTAAGTATACCCTAGTTGTATGACTTAGGCGTTGATGAAAGTAGTAAGTAAGATACGAATGGTATCAAGAAAGCCATATCGAACGATAATAAGATTAATGAAAGCCGAATGGGAGTTGGATAAGAACGAGTTCTGAGGTATGGCAATTACTTGCCATAAAGCCATAAGGAATAAGAAATTAACTTAACGAACATTATAATTTAATAGTTCGTATAAGTTAAGAGAAAGTTAGGTTGTGGTACAATCGTAACCTTTGATGGTTGACATATGGGAGCTGGGCTAAATAATTCCTTCAGAGAGCGAAGGTATATACAAAACTGACAACCGATCTAACTCACTGTGTGGGCAGTATAGATGAGACGGGAACTTGTTTGTTGGTTGTTTGTGGGAAACCACTCAGAGTACCATATGGACTACTAGCAGAGAAGCGATGTGTGCTGAGTCCTAGAGAAGTATAAGAAGAAGATAAGAATGTAAATCATCAAAGATGATGAACTTTTTGAGTAAGACATCTCCGTATGTCTTAAAACCGTAAACCGGTAATGAAAGTTAGTAAAATTATATTGTAAGAACGCGAACCTTAAGAAGTAAAGTTAAGTAAACTAATGCGTAAGTCAAGTATATGACTAATTGGTGTATTTGTTATTTCATTATGTGTTATAGGGATTGGAATGAGCAGTTCAGCGTAAGCTGTAGCTGTGCGTAAGGCAAGTTTTCTAACTTTATTCATTCTATATAAATGCTAGTTTCTTAAACTTCTTAGATGTTGAACTTGAGAAGTTCTGTCTGTGTGCGAATGTGCGATATTTGTACAAGGTGGTAGTTCGTATGTGGCCTTGTGCCACAATTTGAACACTTCCGTGTTTCTTTAAGATGAACTATTCTATGATTGAGCTGTTCAATACAAGTATGCTCAGTTTATACGTGAACCATTATTGTTAAGTCTGTGCTAATGATTCTAGCCAGACATGATATGTATGGAAAAAGGTAGAAGAATGAAAGAAGTGTAAAGAGTATGTCATGGATGTTTTAAGATGATAGGAATCGAGACTATTCCTATTATTCAAGCTGCTTCATAACCTTTGTTTGGTTATCAAAGTTCTGAAAAAATGTTTAAACTCTTGAAGTTGTTGGTTCAACTATTATGACTTGCTGAGCAATTGAATGCTCACAGTTGCTTTAAATGAAAAACATTTTCAGCGAACGATATTAGAAGAACTTAAGGATTATGTATAGATCAAGCTGACGGTATCCAGATGAAGTGCCATTCAGAATGTGAATGAGCTAGAAGATCAAGTGAAGACTTGTAATGTAAAAAGATGAAAATTAAACTATAGACTAGTTTAATGAACTGTATGTATCCATGGTGGC
Organism: Panax ginseng; assembly: GCA_020205605.1. Lineage (NCBI taxonomy): Eukaryota > Viridiplantae > Streptophyta > Magnoliopsida > Apiales > Araliaceae > Panax > Panax ginseng. The sequence continues at coordinate 81,330,483 of CM035136.1, read as the reverse complement.
AGATAAAAGTCACTCTTGTAAGATAAAAGGAATAATGTAATTATCATTATTTGTAATGAGGAAGGTTATAAGGTTTGAGAACCTGGGAATTCATAATGTATGTTATTATATTTCAGTATATAATGATGTATGTTTGATGAATGATGTACTCGTGACGTACAGAATTCGAGTGTGAAGATAGACCAAATTTCGGGGCATTACAGTTCTTATTGATTCGTATACACTTATTATATGTCTTAACTTGTGGGGCAAACTTGTTGCTCACCCTTGCTAAATAAAATATTTCAACTAGGAACGAAGAGGCCAGCGGGTCAAAGAAGAACAAAGGAAAAATGTTGGATTAGTTTTTTTATAAACAATATGAATATGTTGTATTTTGTATTTTGTACACCCTTTTTGTATATCTAAAGGGTATGTCTGTAATGTTAAGGTTAGAGAACTTGGGGACTTATGTATTAACAACTTATGTTAATGACTTATGTATTACTATTTCTATATGAATGGGTAGTTAGATGTTATTATATTATAGATCATGAACACCAAACTGGAAATTGTAACCCGGATTTTGGGGTGTCACAAAGATTAATATTATTTTCGCTCAATATTAAATGCGGAATATCATCTTCGCTCAATATTCATAGGAATATTATTTTCGCTCAATGATCATAAGGGGTATTATTTATTTCATATTCAAGAGATATTATTTTCAGATTCGTATGAATATTATTTTCGATTCAATATTAAGTAAGGAATATCATCTTCGTTCAATATTCGTAGGAATATTATTTTCGTTCAACAGTCGTAAGGGGTATTATTTCTTTCGTATTCATAAAGAGATTTATTTTCTTTTAATACTCGTAAGGGTTGTTATTCAATTCTTTATTATTCTGTTGGAATAACCTGTCTACGCGGACTACCGCATGCATGGTGAAATTCTTCTGTTATTCCATTCTTTATTATTCTATTGGAATAACCTGTCTACGTGGACTACCACATGTATGGTGAATGACCATTCGTATTCATTCTTTATTAAATTGTTAAAATGATATGTTTGCGTGGATTACCGCATTGTGGATGAAAATCCATTTGCAATTTCGTATATTCTATTATAATCGTATGAGATATCTTTTCTTTTGTACTCGTTATGGAATATCGTTTTCTTTTGTATTTTCTTTTATGAGTACTATACAAAGTACTATTCATAAAGTACTATTCACAAAGTACTATTCATGAGTACTATTCATAAAGTACTATTCACGGGGTACTATTCTCGAAGTACTATTCACGAGTTACTATTCACCTGAGTACTATTCACCCAGAGTACTATTCATGATAAAAAATGATTTTTTTCGGTCCAAATCATTTTTGATACAATATCATTCCTGAATTTTACTTCACAAAGCAGTATCATGTTGATAATTTGGAAATTTTTAAACTTTGGATAAATTTAAAGTCTTTAATATTTATCCTTGATTTTGTTTGATTAATGCTTATATCATTGTCATCATCCTCATGCTTATATTGTGATGAAAGTCATCTTTGGCTTACTTGCATAGATGTACTGTTGATTGGTATGATTATGACCAGGGATCATTCAGTTTAATCATGACCCGTAATGTTATAAATGATGTGGTAAAAGTCATCATTGGCCCGTAGTGCATTGATGGACAGTTATTGGTATGATTATTGTGAGATCCCAAATTTTATGAAATGAAAGTATTCAATTTTCTTATAATTATTATTCTATTTAGTAAATGGTTAAATTGATAAAAGGTTAAAGTTAAGGGTGATATGTGAAATTTTTTGTAAAGTAAGCAAGTCATTATAAAATATTCGATTGGTCGGGGAATATTCGTTTAACAGGGAATATCCGTAGTTAGAAAATGACAAAAATATCTTTTATAAAAATAACGGCGAAAGTTTTACCGTTAAACTGTTGAAATACCTGGTGGTAAAAGAACAGTTATACGCGTGGTTGCATAGTAGCACCCGGTATTGATTATTGATGTTTACGTGAGAAGTCACTCAGTTATACTCAATTATTGCTATAGTAATTACTGCATAATATCTCTCATATTACTGATTCAATTATTGTCATATATAGTATCATCTGCATAATATTTATTATTATTAAATAAATAATTGAGACGACAAAGTTATTCATATTATCATTTGCAATATTGACAATGTCTAGAAAGTTCAGTCGAGGAGAGGTTTGGTCACCTAATTGCGCACCAATAGGGAGAAATCCTTGTCGGAAAGCCCCCTCTTTCCTGAGAATGATCTGGTTGTTAAATATTATGAATTATAATATTAATGATGAATAAGTTCGTGTTGATTAAAGATGAAATTGATATTTTCATTGTGTTGGGATTATTAGTGTTAGTAGAAATCGACATTTATTTCGATAAGGTTATATTGACCAATCGGATAATAAGGCTATTAATTCACATACTTATAACTATTTGTTCACATGTATGTACTATTGATTCACATGCATGTACTATTACGGGAGGTGGTGCAAGATTGATAATACTTGAATGACTAAATTAAAAATGGAGGTATAGATTAAAGTACTATACTGTAACTATTTTTTTTCACATGTATAGAACTATTGATTCACATGACTGAACTATTGATTCACATGCATGTACTATTAGGGGAGGCGGTGCAAGATTGATAATACTTATATGACTAAATTAAAAATGGAGGTATAGATGAAGGTACTATACTATAACTATTTTATTCACATGTATAGAACTATTGATTCACATGACTGAACTATTGATTAACATTATGTACTATTAGGGGAGGTGGTGCAAGTTTGATAATACTTATAGGACTAAATTAAAAAAGAAGGAAAAGATGAAGTAATTATACTGTAATATTTTGAGCCCCAAAATGTGCAATTATCAAAACTATATTTTCCTATAAATAGAAGCTCATTCTTCTTTCATTCTCACAAATTCACTAAGGCTCACAAGAGCATTTATATAGAGAGAAGCTATAGAGAGATTGAAGAAGAGTATTCTGCTACTTCACTATTCTAGTATTCAGTCTTCTTCTGAGGTAAGGGGTGTTATTTATTTTGTATTCGTAAGTTATATTATTTGTTGTATTGGTAAGGGATAGTATTTTTGTTCAATATTTGTAAGGAGTATTATTTCTTTCGTATTTATGAAGAGAGTTATTTTTTTGCAATACTCGTAAGGGTTGTTACTCCATTCTTTATTATTCTGTTGGAATAACCTATCTACGCGGACTACGGCTTGCATGGTGAAATTCTTTTGTTATTCCATTCTTTATTATTATGTTGGAATAACCTGTCTACGCGGACTACCGCATGCATGGTGAATGACCCTTCGTATTCATTCTTTATTAAATTGTGGAAATGATCTGTCTACGTGGATTACCGCATGGCGGATGAAAATCCATTTGTAGTTTTATATATTCTATTATACTGGTATGAGATATCATTTCTTTTGTACTCGTCATGGAATATCATTTACTTTTGTATTTTCTTTTTATGAGTACTATTCACGGAGTACTATTCGTGGGTACTATTCACGTATACGATACTATTTACGAATACGAGTTACTATTCATGACAAAATTGGTTTCTTTTTTTGACCAAATTATCGTTGATTTACGAATCTTACTCTTGAAATTAAATCCATGTTTTGATCATATTGTTTTTATTATCATATATAACATTTTTATAATCTTGGTGATGAAATTTCTCTTTGACTGAAGTGTAAAGATGGGTAGATTATTGGTATGATTGTGACTATGGGTTCTCTTTGCCAAGAAAGTGCAAAGATGAATTGTTGGATCGGTATGATCATGACCACTGAATTTATAATTGAATATCTTTAGCTTAAGTACAAAGGTGAATTGATCAACATGGTTATAATTATTGGTTATATAAATTCTGAAATAATTATATATTTTTTTGAGATATTAATATCTTTGGCCCGTAGTGCAAAGATGACATGTTGTTGAATATCTTTGGCATGTAGTGCAAATATGAATTGTTGTTGAATATCTTTGGTCGTAGTGCAAAAATGACCTGTTGTTGAATATCTTTGACATGTAGTGCAAAAATGAACTATTTATGAACATCTTTAGCCCGTAGTGCAAAGATGAATTTATTAGTATATTTATGAACAAGAACTGTGATTTGGTATAACCATGATCTTTGATATTTCAGGTAAAGAAAGGTGATGAAAATTATCTTCGTCCTAGATGAGAAGAGGAATTTTGAACTACAATTATAATTATGAATTATTCAAATGATTGTGGACATGAACTGTTGATTATTGATGTTACAGGGATAAAACATTGTTGGTGGACTTTTAACATTGAGAAGATAATAGATTTTATGGTCTATTTGACTCTTCTAATGGATTACTTGTTCTGCTGCCACTATGGTTGAAAAGTTTTATCATCTACCAAATGTTCTAAATCTCTAATTTATTACTGACGAAGACTATTGATAATTTAATTAACTTTAGTCATGATATTCTTTACTGGGCTAGTTGTGCTCACCCTTTTGCTTCACAATTCCTTTCAGGTAATAAAAGTGTAGTTGGGTCGAGCGGGGGTAACAGGGGAATAGAACGATGGTCTATAGCTGTTGAGGTTTCCCCTAAAACAGTATGGAAATAATTTTATTGAGAATTTTAGATAAGTGTGTCGTATTTTATATGTCATTTTAACTGTTGATTTTGGTGAACCGAATAGGGTGAGGTGAACCCAACTTTGGAAGGCTATTTTTCCACTATCATATAAGATGTCTAATGATAGACAACTTCGTGTTATCATAAGATAGGGTTATGAACATCCACTTGTTGAGTATATCTACGAGCACTACCTATATAATCTTGGAGTTTGGTTGAAATATAATTCTCAATTGGAGACAATGAAGATATTTATATGTCAAGAGAAGACTCACCATTGGAAAGAATATGATAGAAATCTTCTCGTTTTTCTTTGGGGACTATTGGGTCAAACAAGGATAATTCTCGAGTCATATGATATCTATCATAACTTAGATGTATGGCCTCCCATGTACGAAGGTTTCCTTGAGTATTTTCCAAAGATTTTAATTTCTAAAACAGTTATTGACTGTACTTTTATGTAAAGTACCATTATAAGGTGTTGTGGTCGAGGCACCATGAGAGTTGCATATATTTGTTTTAAAACTCATAGCTTATGTGTTGTTGTACTCTACACGATAGTTCAATAGTTGTATAAATGAAGTTTGTATATGATTTCTGTAGTCTGATATCTGGCTACTCAGAACGGGTCGTGTGGACCTATTTTGGGGGCATCACAAATGGTATCAGAGCTTAGGGATATGGTCGCTAGCGGAGATATGAGTCTAAAACTAGAAAGGGAGAGATGAGTAATATAATTCGCTAGTGTGTAACCTAAGCTAAAATTTTTTACTTGATAAGTTGACAAATTGTGATATGTTAATTAACCTTTGTTTTGAAGATATAATCTAGAATGATATCTGAAATACAGGAGATGAGCAATGGGAAAATTATGATACAAAGGAAATAACCGGGAAGGTACAATTCGAAAAGAAAGCAAGGTATTCTCATCTCTTCGAACTACCAGGTACGTAAATTTCGAGGGTGAAATTACATAAGGAAGGGAGATTGTGAGATCACGAATTTTATGAAATGAAAATATTCAACTTTCTTATAATTATTATTCTATTTAATAAATGGTTAAATTGATAAAAGGTTAAAGTTAAGGGTGATATGTGAATTTTTTTGCAAAGTAAGCAAGTTGTTATAAAATATTCGATTGGTCGGGGAATATTCGTTTTAACAGGGAATATCCGTACGATGACACCATCATTGGTGGACCCCACAATGGAAGTATTGTCGTAGTTAGAAAACGACAAAAATATCTTTTATAAAAATAACGGCGAAAGTTTTACCGTTGAACTGTTGAAATACCCGGTGGTAAAAAAACAGTATTACGCGTGGTTGCATATTAGCACACGATATTGATTATTGATGCTTACGTGAGAAGTCACTCAATTATACTCAATTATTGCTATAGTAATTGCTGCACAATATCTCTCATATTATTGATTTAATTATTATCACAATATCATCTGCATAATATTTATTCTTATTAAATCAATAATTGAGATGACAAAGTTATTCATATTATTATTTGCAATATTGACAATGTCTAGAAATTTCTTTCGAGGAGAGGTTTACTCACCTAATTGCGCGCCAATTTGAAGAAATCCTTATTAGAAAGCCCCCACTTTCCTAGGAATGATCTGGTTGTTAAATTTTATGAATTATAATATTAATGATGAATAAGTTCGTGTTGATTAAAGATGAAATTGATATTTCTATTGTGTTAGGATAATTAGTGTTAGTGGAAATCGACATTTATTTTGATAAAGTTATATTGACCAATCGGACAATTAATCGGATAAATGAGCAATTAATTGCTATTAATTCACATGCTTATAACTATTTGTTCACATGTATGTACTATTGATTCATAGGCATGTACTATTAGGGGAGGTGGTGCAAGATTGATAATACTTGCATGACTAAATTAAAAATGGAGTTATAGATGAAGGTACTATATTATAATTATTTTTTCACATGTATAGAACTATTGTTTCACATGACTAAACTATTGATTCACATGCATGTACTATTAAAGGAGGTGGTGCAAGATTGATAATACTTACATGACTAAATTAAAAATGGAGGTATAGATGAAGGTACTATACTGTAACTATTTTTTTCATATGTATAGAACTATTGATTCACATTATGTACTATTAGGGGATGTGGTGAAAGTTTGATAATACTTGTAGGACTAAATTAAAAAAGAAGGAAAAGATGAAGGTATTATACTATAATATTTCAAGCCCATAAATGTGCAATTATCAAAACTATATTTTTCTATAAATGGAAGCTCATTCTTCTTTCATTCTCACCAATTCACTAAGACTCACAAAAGCATTTATAGAGAGAGAAGCTATAGAGAGAAAGAAGAAGAGTATTCTGCTACTTCACTATTCTAGTATCCAATCTTCTTCTGAGGTAAGGGGTGTTATTTATTTTGTATTCGTAAGTGATATTATTTGTTGTATTCACAAGGGATATTATTTGTTGTATTGGTAAGGGGTATTATTTATTTAATATTCTGAAGAGATATTATTTTTCGTATTCGTATGAATATTATTTTTGTTCAATATTCATAAGGAGTATTATTTCTTTCGTATTCATGAAGAGAGTTATTTTTTTGCAATACTCGTAAGGGTTGTTACTCCATTCTTTATTATTATGTTGGAATAACATGTCTACGCGGACTATCACATGCATGGTGAAATTCTTTTGTTATTCCATTCTTTATTATTCATTGGAATAACTTTGCTCTGCGGACTCATCAAGATGCATGGTGAATGACCCCTTCGTAGTCATTCTTTATTAAATTATGGAAATGATCTGTCTACGTGGATTACCGCATGGCGGGTGAAAATCCATTTGCAGTTTCGTATATTCTATTATACTCGTATGAGATATCATTTCTTTTGTACTCGTCATGGAATATCGATTTTTTTATATTTTCCTTTTATGAGTACTATTCATGGAGTACTATTCATGGGTGTTATTAACGTATATGGTACTATTTACGAATACGAGTTACTATTCACGGGGTACTATTCACGACAATCTTATTCTTGAAATTAAATCCATGTTTTAATCATATTGTTTTGATTATCATATATAACATTTTTATAATCCTGATGATGAAATTTCTCTTTGACTTAAGTATAAAGATGGGTAGATTATTGGTATGATCGTGACTATGGGTTCTCTTTGGCTAGTAGTGCAAAGATGAATTGTTGAGTAATATGATCATGACCATTGAATTTATAATTGAATATCTTTAGCTTAAGTGCAAAGGTGAATTGTTCAACATGGTTATAATTATTATTTATATAAATTCTAAAATGATTATATATTTCTTTGAGATATTAATATCTTTGGCCCGTAGTGCGTAGATGACCTGTTGTTGAATATCTTTGGCATGTAGTTCAAATATTAATTGTTGTTGAATATCTTTGGCCGTAGTGCAAAGATGACCCGTTGTTGAATATCTTTGACCTGTAGTGAAAAGATGAATTGTTGATGAATATCTTTGGCCCGTAGGGCAAAGATGAATTTATTAGTATAATTATGAACATGAACTATGATTTGGTATAACTATGATCTTAAATGTTTCAGATAAAGAAAGGTGATAAAAATTATCTTCGTCCTAGATGAGAAGAGGAATTTAGAACTACAATTATAATTATGAGTTATTCACATGATTGTGGACATGAACTGTTGATTGATGTTACAGGGATAAAACATCGTTGGTGGACTTTTAACATGGAGAAGATAATAGACTTTATGCTCTATTTGACTCTTCGAATGGATTGCTCGTTCCGCTGCCACTATGGTTGAAAAGTTTTATCATCTACCATATGTTTTAAATCTCTGATTTATTACTAACAAAGGCTATTGATAATTTAATTATCTTTAGTCATGATATTCTATACTGGGCTAGTTGTGCTCACCCTTTTGCTTCACAATTCCTTTCAGGTAATAAAAGTGTAGCTGGGTCGAGCGGGGATAACAGGGGAATAGAACGATGGTCTATAGTTGTTGAGGTTTCCCCCTAAAATAGTATGGAAATGATTTTATTGGGAATTTTAGATAAGTGTGTCGTATTTTATACGTCATTTTAACCGTTGATTTTTGTGAACCGAATAGGGTGAGGTGAACCCAACTTTAGAAGGGTGTTTTGCCACTATCATACAAGAAGTCTAATGACAGACGACTTCGTGTTATCATAAGACAGGGTTGTGCACATCAACTTGTTGAGTATATCTATGAGCACTACCTATATAATCTTGGAGTTTGGTTGAAATATAATTCTCAATTGGAGACAATGGAGATAATTATACGTCAAGAGAAGACTCACCATTGAAAAGAATATTATAGCAATCTTCTAAATTTTCTTTGGGGACTATTGGGTCAACCAATGATAATTCTCAAGTCATATGATATCTATCATAACTTAGATGCATAGCCTCCCATGTACGAAGGTTTCCTTGAGCATTTTCCAAAGATTTTAATTTCTAAAATAGTTATTGATTGTATTTTTATGTAAAGTACCATTGTAAAGTGTTGTGGTCGAGGCACCATGAGAGTTGCATATATTTGTATTAAAACTTATAGCTTATGTGTTGTTTTACTCTACACGACAGTTCAACCGTTGTATAAATGAAGTTTGTATTTGATTTCTGTAGTGTGATATCTGGCGACTCAGAATGGGTCGTGTGGACCTATTTTGGGGGCGTCACAATTATGACCAGGGATTATTCGGTATAATCATTACCATTGATGATTACATGAATATCCTTGGCCTGTAGTGCATGGATGATTCGATGATGTTGTTTATTTATTAAGCTGAGTCTTAGTGATAAAGTTGATGAAAAACTTTTTAAATCATAGAAGATAGTAGATATCATGCTCTACTTAACTCTTCTAATGGATTGCTTATTCCACTGCAGTTGTTGATCTAAAACTTGTTGTCTATCATATTCTATCAGTTGTTATACTGTTGAAGGCTAAGGATAATTTATTCTGCATTATCTTAGTCATAATATTTCTTACTGGGCTAGTTGAGCTCACCCTTTGCTTTCGTTGTTCTCTTCAGGAAATGAGAATATAGTTGGGACTAGTCGGGGAACGGAGTGATGGTCCGAGATGGTGTTATAGTAATCCTCACTATTCTATGAAATAGTGTGACAATAAATGTAATGAGGACTCTATTTGAGTTTGGATATTGTCTAGAAGACAATATTCATGTAAAAACTCAGCTATGTTTTGTCATATTTTTACACGACAATTGTATTAAAAAAGTTTGTATTTGATTTTTGTACCGTGTATTTGGCGACTCAAGATGGGTGATGTATACCTATTTTGGGGGCATCAGAGTTGGTATCAAAGCTTAGGGATATGATCCCTGGCTGAGATGTGAGACAAGAACTAGGAGGGGAGAGACGGGAAATTCCTTCGCTAGTATGACCTAACTAAGTTTATTTGGTATTTAATTGGCCGGTCAGAGTATAGGGATAATATTTGATATGTCAATTAACCCTTGTTTTGTGGCAGTGTTTGAAAATGACATCTAAAAATGTTGAGATCATCAATGAAGCACATGAGACCGTTGAGTCACCAACGATCAATACCCAGGATAATGTGCATTCAGAAGGCAATAATCCTTAGGTAAACAACAATACTGACCAAATGATGAACGATGGGATGTTTAGAGGCTTTATGCAATTCATGCAACATCAGGCGAGAGAGACCCTTGTTCAAAATGTAGGTAGAAACACTGGAAACTTTCGGCTAGTCACCGCTAAGCAGTTCAAGGAGTTGGGACCACCGGAGTTTTTGGGAGAGCCAAAACCACTTAAGGCGGAGACGTGGATAAATCAGATCACTAAGATATTTGATGTCTTGGGATGCTCTGAGGAGCAAAAGGTTCCCTTTGCCACCTTCATGTTGCAAGAAGATGCAGATTACTGGTAGAAATCAGTAAAATATACTTAGCCTGCCGCACTCAAGATGTCTTGGGAGAAGTTCCAAGAATTGTTCAACGACAAATAATTTCCCAAAAGTATTCATCACATGAAGGAGGTTGAATTCATCAAGCTGGAGCAAAATAATATGACCGTGTCACAGTACGAGGCTAAGTTTGTCGAGTTATCTCGGTTCGCATCCCATTTGGTTGATAATAAGGAGAGAATGACGCGAATGTTTCTACGAGGTTTGAGACCCGAAATACGTTAATACCTCATTTCTCATAAATTTTGTTTCTATTCAGATGTAGTGAATAGGGCTCTGTTATTGGAGCGCGATAATGAGCCAGCCCAATAAAAAGATAATGACCAACAACACGATAATAATCATACCGGTGGCAATGACCATCAGAACAATGATAACCATCGTGGAGGAAATTATCATGCCAAAAATGGTAACCACTTCGGTGGTAATCATGGCAAAGATAATAGAAGAAATGATTCAAGTGAAAAATTCAAGAAGAGAAGATTTAACTATGATGGGAAGACGTCAACATCAGCACCAGCAACAAATTCTAGGGGAGGAGAACGACCACCAATTAGATGCTACAGATGCGGAGAGGAGGGACACATAAGTCCAAACTGTTTACAACCTTCCATGGTATATTTTAGTTGTGGAAAAGATGGTCATATAGCACGATTTTGTCCTATAGTGAAATCAAATCCAGCTGGAACGGTGGCACCAAAGGCGGATACGGACAAAACAAAGTTGGTGGTATCAGGAAGAGCATTTTTTGTGACTTCTCAAAAAGCGAGTAACCCGAACGAAGTTATCACGGGTTAGTTAATCATAAACTCTTGCGAAGTCTATACTTTATTAGATATCAGTTCTACCCATTCTTTTATTTCTCCTACTTGCACTCAACGTTTAAATTTAACTCCGGAGAAGTTAGACTTTGATTTATATGTTGAAACTCCGTTGGGAGAAACCTTCATTACATCCACTGTTTATAAGTCTTGTTTGATTCAAATCGGTAATCGCACATTACCTGTCGATCTTATCTCTTTGAAAATACTTGCATTTGATTTGATTTGATTTTAGGGATTGATTAGTTAACTACTCATCATGCTAAAATAGATTATTTTCGTAAGGTTGTTAGCTTTCATATTTCTAACCAACCTATTATGCGAATTCAAGCAACATAAACCACTAAAGTCAATCACTGTCATATCATGCCATAAAGCTATTCGTTTATTGAAAAACGAATGTCAAGCTTTCTTAGCCCATGTCACTGATTTTAAAAAAAATACATCAGATTTGAATGATATTTCTATTGTTAATAAATTTCCTAACGTATTCTCTGAAGACTTCCTGGCTTACCCTAGAGCGTGAAAACGAATTTTGTATTGACCATAGTACAAAACCCATTTATAAAACCCTTAAATCTTTCTTCAACCAAAACGAACGTATAATGCGCCAAAGATGTTGGCTTAAGCTGTTGAAGATTACGACCATACCATTCAATATTATCGTGGAAAAAACGAATGTGGTAGCTGATGCATTGAGTAAAAGATCGTATGTGTTTACGATTGTAACGTTGTTAACACAAAGACCCATTTCATATGACTTACAAATGATAAAGATAGAGTTAAAGACTCTAAGGACCCACGTGATGATATACGAGTAGAATCGACTTTAATCGGTAAAGTTAAAACTGCTCAAGCTACACACCCGGAGCTGATGAATGTGAAGAAGAAGGTTCAAGAGGGCGCTATTCTAAAAGCAAGAATCGACGAAGATAGTAAATCTCAACCCTCAATTTTATTGGTCTATTTGAAATCCTCGATCGAGTAGGAAATGTGGCATATAGACTCGTTTACCGCCAAGTATGTTGTGTGTTCATAATGTTTTTCACGTATCAATGTTACGTAAATATTTGGATGACCCGAACCACATTATTGAATTAGAACTAGACGAGATATCAGAAGATTTAACGTATGAGGATATACGTGTTAAAATCTTAGAGAAGAAGGATCATATTCGACACTCAAAGGTTATACCTCAAGAGTTAGAATATAAACAAGGTATCCTCACTTCTTCGGCATACCAGGTACGTACGTAAATTTTGAGGGCGAAATTTCATAAGGAGGGGAGATTGTAAGACCCCAACTTTTATGAATAAAGATTAATTTTTCTCGAAATATATTTTTGAATATTATAGTGTGGATTTGATATAATGTTATAGTTGTGGGTAATATTTACAAATTTTGTAAAGTAAGCAAGTTGTTATAAAATATTCGATTGGTCGGGGAATATTCATTTTAACAGGGAATATTCGTACGATGACAAAATCATTAGTGGACTCCACAATGAAAGTATTGTCGTAATTAGAAAATGACAAAATTATCTTTTTATAAAAATAACGGTGAAATTTTTACCGTTAAACTATTGAACTACCTGGTGGTAAAGGCACAGTAATACGCGTGGTTGCAAAGTAGGACACGGTATTGATTATTGATGCTTACGTGAGAAGTCACTTAGTTATACTCAATTATTGCTACAGTAATTGCTGCACAATATCTCTCATATTATTGATTCAATTATTGTCATAGTATTAATATTTTATATTATTAAATCAATAATTGAGTGGACAAAGTTATTCATATTATTTTTTTCAATATTGACGATGTCTAGAAAGTTCTGTCAAGAAGAGGTTTGATCACCTAATTGCGCGCCAACAAGGAGAAACCTTTATCGGAAAGACCCCTCTTTCTTGGGAATGATCTGGTTGTTAAATATTGTGAGTTATAATATTAATGATGAATAAGTTAGTGTTGATTAAAGATGAAATTGATATTTCCATTGTGTTGGGATTATTAGTGTTAGTGGAAATCGACATCTATTCCGATAATAATTGATGTCCGGAGGTTATATTGACCAATCGGGTAATTAATCTGATAAATGAGCAATTAATTGCTATTAATTCACATGCTTATATCTATTTGTTCAATGTGTGTACTATTAATTCACATGCATGTACTATTAGGAGAGGTGGTGCAAGATTGATAATACTTGCATGACTAAATTAAATATGGAGGTATAGATGAAGGTACTATACTGTAATTATTTTTTCACATGTATAGAACTATTGATTCACATGATTGAACTATTGATTCACATGATATACTATTAGGGGAGGTAGTACAAGTTTGATAATACTTGTAGAACTAATTAAAAATGAAGGAAAAGATGAAGGTATTATACTTTAATATTTTGAGCCCCAAAATGTGCAATTATCGAAGCTATATTTTCCTATAAATAGAAGCTCATTCTTCTTTCATTCTCACCAATTCACTAAGACTCACAAGAGAAATTATAGAGAGAGAAGCTATAGAGAAAAAGAAGAGAAGTCTGCTACTTCACTATTCTAGTATCCAGTCTTCTTCTGAGGTAAGGGGTATTATTTATTTCATATTCTGAAGAATTATTATTTTTCTTATTCGTATGAATATTATTTTTGTTCAATATTCATAAGGAATATTGAGACGCCCCCAAATTCGGGTATCTTCCAACCCGACAGATGGTGCTACACGGTGCTACAGTTCACACAATCATTCAATTAAAATACCTCAAAGGAACGAATATGCCTTATATATATTCAAAATAATATTAACATTCTCCTAGGTTCTTTATAACCGTTACAATTGTTCTTGTCATAAGATAGAATATTATCATTACGAAATCTATACTATTACATAGGTAATCTATGGGTTCTCCTTAGCCTTTCCTTTACCTTAGCCGGATTCGTCGGTCCATTAGATCTTAACTGTATTCAGATAGTTCAAGAAAGAGTGGGCCTAACTATCTCAGCAAATAAAACAATTTTAATAAAACTAGCATGCTTAAAACATAGGAATCGTATATCTTCAAAAACTGAACAATAGTTATGAAGTACTATCGATAATTCAAAATAGCACTTCTTTTCATTCAAAATGTTTTACAACAACAATATTCAGTAAAACATCAATTCCGGTCCAAGACCATGAGCATTTCATAAGTACTTTAAAAATGAGATTTCGGCACGAAGTCTGTACGTCCAGCATAGCTTACGAGAACATCTAGGTGATCAGCCTATAGTACTCTATGTTGATCAACACTACATTCATTAAACGTATATACGTTTAAGTTGTGGCAACCTCACGTGCCCGTCGTTTGACGACAAAACATTTTAGCATACTCAGTCTCCTTTTGAAAACCACATCATTATTAGTTTGGTAAATTATTGTCATTACTTTGATAGATTATAAGAATCTAACATATCGTAAGTCTAGCCGAAAGAATTGGCGTTCACTTCATCAGACATTAACTCATGCGTAAGAATACATAAATCACAAAGCTTGTCCAGATTGAACTGGAACAAGGGTTAGAATACTTGCCTTTAGCGCCTGCTATAGTTATAACACGTGCACTTTAAGTCTTTAAGTTCTCTACAGTAGATGATAACATCACATAACACATTAGGTCATGAGTAAACATACATGGTTCCTAAAGAATCTTACCCTTCTTCTCAATCTAATTTTGTATTAGATTTGTTATTATTGATTCCGGCTTTGCGTTAAGTCATTCTTAAGTTCATATGCAATTGACTTATCTTAACCCTAAGTGATCATACTTGAGGTTTAATCATGACTTAATAATGTTTTATTAAGTTCCTTAGTTTATTGTTAAACAATTTCCATTCATGCTCTACTTGTAACCATCCTTCACTATCTAGATCTTAAGACTGGCGCTATGGCACCAGTTCCCTTTGCTTTAGCTGCTATTTGCAACCTTAATACTCTGTGGTTAATGACCATGACTTTTCGTGACTGGGCATGCGAGTCCCCTTTATTACAACTCATTTATGCGCCAAACACAAGTAGGTCATAGAATTTCTTGGCAGGGGCTCAAGATGATCTTGGCGCCACTTTATTTGGCCTTAAGTTTGGCGTAGTGGTGCCCACCTCGCACCAGATGACTTTGATATATTTTTAATTTTAGTGAGATTCGTAGGCTCATAACTTCTTCGTTATAAGTCCGAATTGGCTCGTTCAAAAGCCTATGGTTCAAAAATTACATACTCTACGTGTTCATGCAAGAATTTTATCTATTTAACTTCATTAGCTAAAAATTAACCTATTAGTTCATTTTTAACGACAACGATAAACATTCGTGAAAGTTCAATGCTCGTTTCTTTGTTCTAAGTCGGAATCCGACCATTTTTGAGTCCGCAACTTTATAATGCCAAATACGACTTGTCTCCACTGGAAACCAATGTTTCTGAGTTCAAACACAAAATCTGACTTCCATTCCAAAAATTTCACGAATTCAACGATTATCGTCCAATCGTGTGAATTCCGGTAAAACTTCGTTACTTAGGATTTGATCTTTAAATTAGGTTATGTCTTATTCTTCATAAGTTCATACTTAATAAATTATAACTTACACGATTTCATCCCTTAAGACTTATTAGTGATTTGAGTCCTTTAACAACATTCTTACATCTTATCAATCATACTAACTTCTTAAAGTAATCATATGACAAGTTCATATCGTTATTCATAAGTTTATAACTTATTTATATTTGAATTGCTTATTCCTTACTTATTCGGCTTAAGTCCATTGATTATCCAATCTTTAAGTGTTCTTAGCATACATGTTTATTAAGTTACACTTCTCTTATCACCCTACAATGTTAGAGATAGAAGAGATAAGATCATTTAACTTTGATGACTAACTTCTTCTTCTTGGAAATCTAATAATGGAAGTTAAGCTTAATAGTGCATATTCTCTCTAACCAATAAGTTGTTTTGCTTGGATGAAAATTTAACAAGTAAATAATGAATCCAAGGCTTTGTATTTATAGGCTTGCTAAGTTAGGGCATTCTAGTCATTAGGACATCCCAAATCCTTTAATAACCTCCTTACTATTCCTTCCTTAGCTCCCAAGTGAACTTCCTCCTTACACCAAATACTTGGCCACCACATAAAAGTCTTGGTTACCAAGTTCACCCATGGGTTGCCCCACGGATCACACTTGTCCAATGGATCAACATTTGGGCTTAGGTTTAGTTATTTTAGTTTATTCCTTTGGGCTTGCAATAATTTTTTTTGGCCTTACACTAATAAATTGGGCTTAACATTATTACACCTTGGGCTTGCCCCTTAATGTTTATTGAACTTGTACTTCCTACAAGATCCACCATTCTATTTCATTAGACTTAACCCTTAACGTTCTTAAATTTAAGTCCGCATGCAAAATATTACGTTTTCCATACTTGAATTATTATTACATAATCCATCTCACCTTGTTATTATAACGTTACGTATTTCTCGGAAGTTCAAAAATAATTCTTGAACGGAAAACGATGAATAGTTTTTTTTGGAAAATTTATCGGAAAACTTTTATTTTCATCTTGGAAATTCAAACACTTTAATTCCTTCACGTAATTAAAATACTACGACGTTCCAACACTTCTAGGTTATAGAACAACATTCATTTTACTAACACATAATAATAACAAATAATATAATTTTATTCATTATTTATTTATTTAAGAATATTTTACAAAGGATTCGAATTTCTCGGTCGTTACAAATATCATCTTCGTTCAATATTCGTAGGAATATTATTTTCGTTCAACAGTTGTAAGGGGTATTATTTATTTCATATTCTGAAGAGATATTATTTTTCGTATTCGTATGAATATTATTTTTGTTCAATATTCTTAAGGAATATCATCTTCGTTCAATATTCATAGGAATATTATTTTCGTTCAACAGTCGTAAGGGGTATTATTTCTTTCTTATTCATGAAGAGAGTTATTTTCTTTCAATACTCGTAAGGGTTGTTATTCCATTCTTTAATATTCTGTTGGAATAACCTGTCTACGCGGACTACCGCATGCATGGTGAAATTCTTCTGGTATTCCATTCTTTATTATTCTGTTGGAATAACCTGTCTACGCGGACTACCGCATACATGGTGAATGACCTTCGTATTCATTCTTTATTAAATTGTTGAAATGATTTGTTTGCATGGATTACTGCATTGGGGATGAAAATCCATTTGCAGTTTCGTATATTCTATTTTACTCGTATGAGATATCCTTTCTTTTGTACTAGTCATGGAATATCATTTTCTTTTATATTTTCCTTTTATGAATACTATTCACAAAGTACTATTTACAAATTACTATTCATAAAGTACTATTCACAAAGTACTATTCATGAGTACTATTCATAAAGTACTATTCACGGGGTACTATTCCTGAAGAACTATTTACGGGTTACTATTCACCCGAGTACTATTCACCCGGAGTACTACTCATGATAAAAATTGATTTCTTTTTTGTCTAAATCATTTTTGATACAATATCATTCTTGAATTTTACTCCACAAAACAGTATCATGTTGATAATTTGGATTTTTTTAAACTCTGGATAAATTTAAAGTCTTTAATATTTATCCTTGATTTTGTTTGATTAATGCTTATATCATTGTCATCATCCTCATGCTTATATTGTGATGAAAGTCATCTTTGGCTTACGTGCATAGATAGACTGTTGATTGGTATGATTATGACCAGGGATCATTCGGTTTAATCATGACCCGTAATGTTATAAATGATGTGGTAAAAGTCCTCATTGGCCCGTAGTGCATTGATGGATAGTTATTGATATGATTATGACCAGGGATTATTCGGTATAATCATAACCATTGATGATTACATGAATATCCTTGGCCCGTAGTGCAGGGATGATTCGATGATGTGGTTTATTTATTAAGCTGAGTCTCAGTGATAAAGTTGATGAAAAACCTTTTAAATCATTGAAGATAGTAGATATCATGCTCTACTTGACTCTTCTAATTGATTGCTTATTCCGCTGCAGTTGCTGATCTAAAACTTATTGTCTATCATATTCTATCAGTTGTTATACCGTTGAAGGCTAAGGATAATGTATTCTGCATTATCTTAGTCATAATATTTCTTACTGGGCTAGTTGAGCTCACCCTTTGCTTTCATTGTTCTCTTCAGGAAATAAGAATATAGCTTGGACTAGTCGGGAAAAGGAGTGATGGTCCGAGATTGTGTTATAGTAATCCTCATTATTCTATGAAATAGTGTGACAATAAATGTAATGAGGACTCCATTTGAGTTTGGATATTGTCTAGAAGACAATATTCATATAAAAACTCAGCTATGTTTTGTCATATTTTTACACGACAGTTGTATTAAAGAAGTTTGTATTTGATTTCTGTACCATGTATTTGGCGACTCAAGATGAGTGATGTATACCTATTTTGGGGGTTCATAGTTAGTATCAAAGCTTAGGGATATGATCCCTGACTGAAATATGAGACAAGAACTAGGAGGGGAGAGACGGGGAATTCCTTCGCTAGTATGACCTACCTAAGTTTATTTGGTATTTAATTGGTCGATCAGAGTATAGGGAAAGAAGTACTATAAATGAGAATTCATAGTTGAGAACAATAGAGATTTAAAACTCAAAGTTTAATTATTAAAGAAAATAGTAATCCATGATGTGGAATCAAAGAAAAGGTTGATTTTAGATGAGTTATCATTTATGAGGCATATGTAAAGTGATTAGGAGCATAGATGTTATTTCTGCTTATGCAGAATTTGTCTACCTCTGAACTTGGTATTGCGCAGCTGCGCCATTTCCAGGCCTATGACCAGCACAACTGCGTCGGTCTGTAGGATGTTCTGAGTAAGTTATGGAATTTAAATTTCAAGAAATGTATACAAGGGACTCATATAAAGGTCATGAATGAAAATTAAGATGTTCATGAAAGAATTAAGTTAGCAAAACATGACTTGAATAGATGGAAGAAGTTGTCTTGGGACAATTGAATACGTATAATGTATAATCTAAATAATTAATATAGTGGATATTAATTATTTTAAGTGAAAAGGGTTATACATATTATAAGTGTAAGGTAAGCTAAATAATTTAGCATTTAAGATAAAGTGTGACACCTAAGCTTCACATTAAATATTAAAATAATGTGGAATCGGGGAAAAGCCAAACGTGACCTAAACCCTAATATTTTATTGTAGAGATAATGAGATTGAGTTATATGACTGTAGTAAATGGGATAATGAGCCTTGTGTGGCCTGGGTATTAAAGTTAAATCAGGATAAGGGTTTAATTGGAATTATTAAAAGAGAATTTATCAAATGATAATAGATGATTAATATTAATTAATCGTTGTGATATTAAAATGTGATAATGGGTTGAAAGTACCCAACTGAATGATATTTAGCCCAATTAAAATATTAATTTGGACATTATCATTAAATAGTATTTCAGGTTACTATGTGTAATATGGAATATGTGGGTAGAAGTAATATATAATACTTATGGCTTAAAACTACATGAAGTGTGACATTTAATTGGGACTAATGATATACAAAAATCATATGGTAAAAGTAATTAAAACATAAGGGTGATTTAAATAAGTTTTGTTATCTCATCCTATGTGATGAGATAATTAAATGTGTACTCTAAAGTATAGGAGTAAATAAAGATGTATTATTAAAATATTAATTTTTATTCCAATGGGTGATTAATAGTAAAAAAGAGATATTAAATTATTAGTGATCAATGGAATTAAGTCCAAACATTTTTTAAAGATTTAAAATATGTGGATTAATGTACATGGATTATATTTATACCCCTAAATTGCTAACATAATATTTCCTATATCATTTAAATCTATGTATACACCCAATTTGATTTAAAACCTAAGTATACATATATGTGTATTAAACATATAGTATGTGGCATTATTCATTTATCAAATGCTGAGAGTAGAATTGTCCCATTTTGTGAGTCACACTCTTCTTCCACACGTGAAGGGCCATTGACCTAGTCTACTGTTAATAATGGAAGTTGAGAGCTGATGATGGCTAGAGGAATGGAGGAGGAGGGAGTGGGTTACCAACTCTTCATTGCCCTTTGACTTCTCCTTCTCCCTACCAGTTCAAAATATTGTGTAAATGAATTGTCTGAGTATTGAATTCTCTATAAATAGAGACTCCTCCATCTTATTTCTCTTTGGTTGAGATGTCTGAGAAGTGGCTATGGAGTGTCAATAAAATTAGAGAGCAATCAGAGGTTTGAAGGGCTATAGTTAGCAAATTAAAGCATCAAGAGGTAATAATTCTAAGATACATACTCCTGATTTTTAAGTTTTGAATTACTAGAGAAGTATAAAGAAACAGTGCTTGTAAGTCCAAAAATTAATGGATAAAACTTGTTACAATCCATGAATTTCTGATAGATGTTGTTAATATAGTTCAATACGAAAACAACGGAAGTTAAACGAACTAATTTGGTTGAGAAACGAATTCGTAGTGAACAAAATCGCTAAATTATCAAAACATGAACATTTAGTATGAACATGAGTTGTAAATTCATATTTGGGTTAGTTAATGTTTATGTTAGTTGATGGGTATTTGGTATGTTGTAGTTTTATGAGTTACAAACCCATAGAATCGAATATGAACTATTTTGGATGAGTATAACTCATGTTATGAAAATCGGAAGGAGTATGGGTCTTTAAAATTACGAAGAGCAGAGCCTGAGGGGCTGTTCTACGACCTGGGGCACAGTTGCGCTACCCCCAAGGTTATTTAGGGCGCAGCTGCGCCGAACATCAGTGTCTGGTGGATTAATGTGACTTGCTGTAGTAAATTAGACATAACATTTTCATACGAACTTCGATTGAGGTTATTCAAGATGATCTAGAACGAGGACGAATAGACCTACAACTTTTGTTCTGTAAGGTTTGAAATTTAAGGTCGTTAAGAAGGGTCCAAATAGTCATCTTGGTGACTGTTACGTATTCGGAGGCGATCGGAGGGCGTTGAACGAGCACATATGCAAGTATAGTGCACCCGACGATGGAATATGTGACGCCCCCAAATCCGGGTATCTTACAACCCGACAGATGGTGCTCCACGATACTACAATCCATACAATATTTCCATTGAGATAACAACAAAATGAGTGTAATTACTATATTTGTATTATAGTTGTAATAAATCCTTTTCCAGGTTCATAACCGAATACATTCGTTGTTCTTCATAAGTATATTACATACAAATACACTAATCTATTACAGGACGATTAATTATCCATCTTAGCCTTGCCCTTATCTCTCTTAGAACTCTCAGTTCATTCGGCTATTGCTGCAAACATATGGTTCAAGCAAAAATGAGCATAACTAGCTCAACAAGTCTTATCAAAGAATCATATGAATATCACCTTAACAATTACATGCTTTATTTCTATAACTGAACAATTAACTACGAAGCACTATGAAACATTTGACTAGTACCTCTAATGTCATAACAACAATTCTAAAGTATATATAATAACTTATGAATGATAAACCGGTCAAATAGACCATGAATATACTCTTTTTCATTTTTATACTTGAAAAGGATATCCGGCACTAAGGCCATCCACCCGTCTTTACTTACGAGCACTTCTAGGTGATCAGCCTATTGTACTCTATATTGATCAATACTCTTACGTTAAACGTATTTACGTTTAACATTTGGCAACCTCGCGTGCCCATCGAATAATCGATGAAAATACTTTTTGTTTGTACATAGACACACTTACCTTCTCATTTGTATTAGTCTAGCCGAGTTAGAACAAGCATCGTCTCTTTCTTTAATACCTTTCATGCATTGTATAACATGCATCATAGAAAACTTGACTAACACGAAGGTTAGGCAACGTTAAGAAAGACTTGCCTTCAAGCGTCTTCGAATATACAATTCAACTATTCTCAGTCTTTATAGAATCTACATGATACATTCACATAACACACAATAATTAGTTATCAAACAAACTAACTTTACGGGTCTAACTAACTTCTTTCTCTTTTATGTCTTATTCGAATTAACTTCGCTATTAAAGTCATTTCGACTTCTTATACTTTGGTACGGCTCGTTAACGTTCTTACGTTACTAACCGACATGCGATCATTATTGGTTAAGTACCAACATTGAACGTCATTTATGATTTACTTATTACGTTCTCGCATTCTTTGTTTAATTTCTATTAAACCTTACTAAATCGTTTAACATTATCACCTTATAAGTGATTTAAGGTTAGCTTGATTATGAACATTAAGTACCTTCACTATCTTACCTTAGGTCTACATTCAAATGGAACAAAACCTAACTTGGTCAACATTTTTCATCGCCGAGGTCATGTGACTTAAGCATCCCTTACATTACAAGTGGTCTGCACATGGCACTCTCAAAGAGTTTTTCCGGACTGTACACATGCTCCCAGTCCATGAACAAATTCTCGCGGTGCGACACGAGTCTCCAGACATTTTTATTTTCTCTCAGCCATACATGGCACTGCGGCGTGACAAAAATACACTGAGTTGGCCATTGCATGACCCGACTCATGCACCGGGCCAATAAAAATCGTCCACTTTTCTAACGAAACTCCCGGCTTCCTAATTTATTCGTTTTACATCCAAATTGACCCATTCGAAAGCCTACAAGTCACAAATTACATCCTTTACGTGTTCGTATAAGAATTTCAGATTTTTGAATCCGTTAACTTGGAATTCACCTTTGAGTTCATTTTTGAGCGTTCGTTTAACGTTTTCGACCGTTCAATACTCGTTTTCTTCGTTATAAGTCGGAATGCGACGATTCTCGCGCCTACGACTCTTAATTACCTTATCTCACATGTTGACCATGGAAACCAATGTTTTCAAGTCACACGACAACTTTTGACCTTTAATTTGAGATTTTTACGTTTTTCGACGTTTAACGTCTATTTTCGCAAATTTCATCATAACTTCGTTACTCGTGTTCTATAAGTCAAATCAAATGGAAAACTCCATTGATTCATCATAGTCATCCTAACCAAACAATAGGCACATTCCTTAGCTATAACAGTTCTCAAATCGTTCGTTCAAAACAAAGTTAACTTTCAAGACTTTCTACAGTTTTCACTTACGTAAACACTTACGATTTCTATTTGGTCATGACCTATCAATGATTTGGTCATTAATAGACATCCTTATCTCTACTCAATAAACATGCTCCACCAATCTACGATTCTTCTACGAGAAAGAAATCGAAAAAGATGAAGATTACGGTTTATGAGAATTTACATTTGAAGTAATTCACGTTCTTGATAAACGTATAATGATTTTCTTGGAAGTAGAATGATTAAGTGTTTCTAGCTTTTCTCTCTCTCAATATAGGCTGAACAAGATTTTAAAAACAACAAATAATCAACTCTAGCTTTGCATTTATATAAAACCAAAATGAGGGCAAAATGGTCAACTTTCCCACCTCCTTACTATTCCACCTCGTTTGCAACTTAGCCATCAAGCAAAGTACTTGGTGAGCAATTATACTACCTTGCTTGACCACCAAGTGGCCGGCCCACTCCCTTTTAGATCATCCCATGGGTTTCCCCATGGGTTTTACCCATCCCATGACCCACCGGTTCGACCCGCGGTTTACTTTTTGGATTGGGCTTGACATAAATTAACGTTGGGCCTTAACTTGGGCTTGTATACTTAATTCATTGGGCTTGCTATTGGTTTAAGTCCAATTAGATTATACCAAACCCTTAACTCATACTCCATTAATACGTCTTGTATTCTATGCGTATAACTCTTGTATTCTCTTCGTCTAATACTCATACGATATTCGTATTATATGTTGTACTATTCTTAATACCATACTCGTATTCATACTAATATAATACTCGTATTTCATATGTATAATATTCAAAACGACTATACGTATTTCATTTCCCTTTCGAAAACCTCTTTCACAAACCCTTAAGTTTTACGTCCACAAACGAAAACTTTGTTTTCCATAACAGAAATATTATTGAATATTCCATAATATCTTCATATTCTATCATTACACGTTTCTCAGAATTTCAAACCCTAGCTCCGAACGAAATCGGATGAATAGTGTTTTTACGTAAACATTCTCAAAAAACCTTCATTTTCATCTTGATAATTCACAACAATTAATCCTAGTACAAATCCAGAATACTAACCACATCCGTACATTCTAGGTCATAGAACGACCTTCGAACATCTTACTCACATAATAAATCAATTAAATTCATTTAATTCACATAATCAAATAAAAATTTAATTCATTAAAAATTCGAAATTCTCGGGCGTTACATTCTTCCCCCCTTATAAGAATTCTGTCCCCATAATCCCGCTATTCTTACATAAACAAATGAGGAAACTTTTCCTTCATTTTACTTTTGAGCTCCCACTTTACTTCTTCAGCATCGTGGTTATTCCAAATTACCTTTACTGAAGGTAGTACTTTATTTCTCAAGACTTGTTCCATCCTATCAAAAATTTGAATATGAAGTTCTTCATACGTTAAGTCTTTTTCTACTTGAATAGACTCATATTCTATTACCTGCTTGTAGTCCGGTTTATAAGGACGTAACACAGACACGTGAAACACGTTGTGTATTTTTTCCATTTTTGGATGTAAGGCTACTTCATAAGCTACCTCTCTTACCCTTCTTAAAATCTCAAAAGGTCCTACAAACCTTGGACTTAACTTCCCTTTCATTCTAAAATGTATCTTCCCTTTCTAAGGAGATACTTTTAGAAAGACATGAACCTACTTCAAACTCCCTCTTCTCTCGATGAGAATCTCCATACTTCCGTTGTCTATCTTGAGCCGCTACTAACCGAGCTCTTATCAGCTTCACCATGTCTGCCGTTTGTTGCACCATCTTAGGTCCCAACATTCGACGTTCACCTACTTCATCCTAAAAAAGTGGTGTTATGCACTTCCTTCCATACAACGCTTCGTAAGGCGGCATGCCTATACTAGCGTGGAAACTATTGTTGTACGCGAATTCTACCAAAGGTAGATGTTCGTCCCAACTCCCTTTGAAATCCATAACGCAAGATCTTAACATATCTCTTAGCGTTTGAATCGTTCGTTCACTCTGTCCTTCCGTCTGTGGATGATATGCCATACTCAATCTCAAATGTGTTCCCATTTGTTCTTGAAAACTCCTCCAAAAGTTCGACGTGAATCGTTGATCACAATCGGACACAATCGAAACAGGTACTCCATGTCTAGAAATGATTTCTTTGACATAAAGCTTAGCTAACTGCTCTAAGTTATACCTAACTCCTATTGGTAGAAAATGAGCCGATTTAGTTAACCGATCCACTATTACCCAAATAGCATCGTATCCTTTCCTTGTCGTTGGAAGTCCCACCACAAAGTCCATGGTGATATGCTCCCATTTCCACTCTGGAATCTCCAGTGGCTGTAACAATCCACTCGGTCTTTGGTGTTCAGCCTTAACTTTCTGACAAGTTAAGCACTTACTAACGTATTCTGCGATCTCCCTCTTCATGTTCTGCCACCAAAAGTTCTGACGGAGGTCTTGATACAACTTAGTACTACCGAGATGTATCAAGTACCTCGAACTATGAGCCTCACACATAATCTCTTCTTTCAACTAGGAATTATTTGGAACCCAAATTCTTCCTTCAAAAAGAAGTAACCCTTCTTTATCAACGTTATACTTAGTCTTCACGTCATCCTTCATTATCTTTTTCACACGCTCGTAATCTTCAGTACTTATCTATACTTCCTTAACCCGTTCCACTATCGTTGGTCGAGTCTCTATTGAGAATAACATCTCCCCCGTTTCATTTGGTAACTTAACTTCTAATTCCATCCTTACCATCTCTGTTATTAACTCATTCTGAGTCATTAACATTGATAGCTTTTCTCTACCCTTTCGACTTAACGCGTCGGCTACTACATTCGCTTTCCCCGAATGATATAAAATATCACAATCATAATCTTTTATCAACTCTAACCACCTTCTCTCCCTCATATTCAACTCCTTCTGTGTGAAGATATATTTTAGACTTTTATGGTCCGTGTATATCTCACATTTTTCCCGTATAAATAATGTCTCTATATTTTTAAAACAAACACTACAACTGCCAATTCTAGGTCATGAGTAGGATAGACCTTCTCATAATCCTTTAATTGACGTGATGCATATGCAATGACCTTGCCATGCTGTATGAGCACGCAACCTAGTCCTATATGCGAAGCATCGCTATAAACTACAAATTTCCTCGTATCATCTGGTAAAGATAATACAGGTGCCTCACTCAACCTCCTTTTTAGTTCTGAAAACTATGCTCACACTTTTGTGTCCATACATACTTCCCTGACTTCCTTGTCAGATTCGTCAACGAAGTAGCTAATTTAGAAAAGTCCTGAATGAATCTCCTATAGTATCCCGCTAACCCTAGAAAACCCTGAACCTAAGTTTGTGTTTTTAGTTGCTCCCACTCATTTACTAATTCCACCTTCGCTGGATCTACGGATATGCCATCTTTGTCTATAACATGTCCTAGAAACTGCACTCGTTCGAGCCAAAATTTACACTTAGTGAATTTCGCATACAACTTCTCCCTTCGTAGTGTTTCCAACACTATTCTTAAATGTTCAGCATGATTTTCTAGCGTCTTAGAATAGACTAGAATATCATCAATGAACACTACCATGAACTTGTCCAAATATTGTTTGAACACTCTGTTCATCATATCCATAAATGCGGCTGGCGCATTTGTCAACCCAAACGACATCACCAAAAACTCATAATGCCCATAACGAGTTCTGAATGCCGTCTTAGGTACATCCTCCTTGCTCACCTTCAGTTGATAATACCCCTTGCGCAAATCTATCTTAGAAAAATACTTTGCCCCTTTTAACTGATCAAATAGATCATCGATCTTGGGCAACGGGTATTTATTCTTAATCGTTAACTTTTTTAACTCTCGATAGTCGATATAAAGTCATAACGATCCGTCCTTTTTCTTTACAAACAACACTGGTGCTCCCCACGAAGACGCACTCGGTTGAATGTACTTTTTATCTAACAGTTCCTGTAACTGAACCATTAACTCCTTCATCTCAACTGGCGCCATCCTATATGGTGCCTTTGAAACTGGTGTCGTACCCGGCAACAAATCAATCACGAATTCTACATCCCTATCTGGCAGAATACTGGGTAACTCCTCCGGAAACACATCCATGAACTCTTGAACTACCGCTATTTGTTCCAATGATGTTCCTACTCTTTGGGTATCCACCACAAGACACAGATAACCCTTACACCCCTTCTTCAACATCTTCCTAGCTTGTGTCATGGTTAGACAACAAGAACATCCCGGTGATTTATTTCCATAAAACACCACCTCAGGTTTCTTAGAAAGCCTTAGGTTCACACTCTTTCTATGACAATCTATTATTGCTCTATGGTTAATTAACCAATCCATACGGAGAATCACATCGAATTCCCTTAACCTTATCGGTAAAAGATCTACTGATAATTTATTACCCCTGATATCTACGAAACAATTCCTATGAATGTGTTTAATGAGAATTATCTCCTCGTTTGCTACCTTAACGTCTAAAGGAATTTCTAACTTTTCAGGATTTAATCCCAATTTCTTAGCAAATCCACATGCTATAAAAGAACAAGTAGCACCCGAGTCAAATAACACGTAAGCATTTATTTCGTTGACTAGAATGATACCTGTTACTACATCCGTTGATGCAACCGCGTTTGGGACGGTCATATTATACTTTCGGGATGAGGGTCTACCCAATGATGGTGTTGGTCCAGTAATGACTAAATAGCCACTACCAGAACCTTTACTACCCTCTGCCCCTTTCTTCAGGCAATTTCTTGCCATGTGGTCCACCGACCCACAAATAAAACATCCCCGACTTTTCTTAGGATTAGGACAGTTGGGAGATATGTGACCCTCCTGCCCACAGTTATAACAACCAGTCTTCCCCTTCAAATAGACTCCCAGATGAGTCTTACCGCATGTCTTGCATGCCTCCATCCTACATTTATGATCCCCTTGTTTTGCCCCAGTATTCCTAGTTAAAATTCTTCCTCTTAGGTGTCGACGTCGGGATTTTTAGATGTCCCTTTCCGTTACTTGTTCTTTGGTGTTCTCATTTTAGGTGAGATTTATTTGAAAAAATACGTGAAAAAGGTCCGACATGTATAATGTCGACGATGGACTGTTAAGAGTCACCAATTGGTTTTTTAAATGGTTGTACCAACACAACCGAGAAAAGGTTTAAATAGACTGTTAAGGGTCTGGGGACTTGGTTCTGCGGAGGGAAGGTGTTAGGCAACCCCCGACATCCGTGTTACCATGGTGACCGCCTCTTTTTAAGAAACTATTATCTGAATGTGTGTGTGTATGGGTCAATGTGCTGTTATTTGATAAGTAGTGCGAGGCCTCGTTCGCACCTATATACACAGGGTTTGAATTTATGTAAAAATTCAATTTTTAGCAATATATGGAAATGATGTTTTATAAAAGAGGTTTCTCAAACCCTGATGCTCAATAGTAATTGAGACCTTTTACACTTCCATTTTATTAAGTGTTCGACTTAATTGATTTTATTTCCAAGATGCGAAGCATCTGTAAGAAAATAATGTACAAAATAATGCCGACTTCCTCGTGGGTGTGATAACCATCTAAGGAAATTCGGACACCACAAAATAATTTACAAGCTGCTTACAGCTGAAAATGTCCATCATGGTAACCGAATCTAGATCCAATAGGTTGAATCTGTGATCACATGATTCCTAGGCGCACATGATACAACAATTTATATGAAAGCAGTAAATAGGTATATATATATATATATATATATATAAGCTATAAATATATATATATATATATATATATATACTGACATGATCACCAACCACGAAGCACCTCCATGGGGGATCAGAAATATAAATAAAGCTGTAAAAGCTATCAACCACCACGGAGGAAACTCCAGGTGGGACAAAATATAAATAAAGCTGTACAAAGCAATCAACTGCCACGAAGTGAACTCCAAGCAAGACGAAACGTAAATAAAGCTGTAAAAGCGATCAACCACCACGAAGTAAACTCCAGGTGGGACAATATATATATATATATATATATATATATATATATATAAGCAATAAATGTACCGGATGTAAAATCCAGGCTCATCGAACAGAGTTCGACAATAGTTCATATATATATATATATATATATATATATATATATATATATATATATTAAAGTAGTTAACGCTCCGCATAGAAGTCTAGGCTCATCGAACAAAGTTCGATACATAGTTCACACACACACACACACACACACACACACACATATATATATATATATATATATATATATATATATATAAAAGCAAATAAATGCTCCAGACCGAAGTTTAGGCTCAATCGAGGCATAACTCAATAATGTTAGTCCATATATATATATATATATATATATATAATATATGTATATAAAAACTGAAATAAAACCACGGACCGAACTCCGGGAAAACTCACGCAACACGACTCTCAACGTGAAGAAGGGTGTGTGCAAAGATGAAGAGAAAGACTTTAAAGTGTGTGAGAAGGCTTACAGTGGGCTGCAAAAGAAGATTTATATATCTTTAAAGTAGGTAAACACTGGCTTTTCTAGGTACAAAAGTAGCTATATATGAGCTCACAGGTGTTTAAAATGGGAAAACACTCAGCCCTCTACATATAGAGGGGGGAGCCGCATGTGTACCTGAGGCTTCCCGGGTTATCCTGGGTTTCTCGGGTCGGGTTGTCTCGTATTACGTGTCGGGCACTACAATGTCTGTTCAAACTTTCAGAATTGCAATCCGGGCATCCGACTGAGGTATATAGGACCTATTTCAGACCGCCGTTGTCGAGAGTTGTACAAAGGCATGAGATTAGAGTTTCTACGAAGTCATTGAAGATGGGACGATGCCCTCCAGTCTTCAAGCTTCAAATTCTATCCGTTAGCCCGCACAATAGTCACTCGGGATTGGTTTTCCTTGATTCTTGTGGACATCGTTGTATAGAGACGTGTGTATAAAATGTTGAGACGACATGATATGGCATCGCGTTGGTAAGATGATGAGGTTGCCCCTCACCGATGTTATGTCCGGTTTTGGTACTGGGTGTCTCATTGTGAGCGCCGAGATTGAAGCTGGTTTCATTTGAAACAAGCATTTCCAGGGTTATCGCTGGAACTACATTCGTTGGGATGATCACCAAGGTTGGTAGCTATTTCTATGATTGGGACTAAGACTGGATACCTCGAGGTTATCTCCGAGATTAATCGGTTTCCTCCGGTGTGTGTTCCGGTATTGTGTCCGTACGCCTCGGGGTTATCTCCGAGGTTGAAGTTGTTACTCCCAATGTGTGTTTTGGGGTTGATGTTGAACTTTCGATAGTATCCGGAATGGATATGGATTGTCTTCCAGGGTTCCCTCTTGAAAGACGAATCTGTCCTCCTGTAATGTTAGTGACAGGTGTACAGAAAATTTCGAGTGTCTACAGATGCCCCTCTTTATCATACTCATGCAATGTGATGCATGAGTAGGATAAAGAATCCTAGACGCTTGAAATACAATAAAACAAACACAATATCATGTAAAAACATGATGAAAATGTATGATGCATGTGTACGGGGTTGTTGCCCAACATGTTGGGGATGATTATTGGCTCCCTGTTGCTTCAACTGAGGATTGGCAATGATGACCAGATTTGATGTGTAATCCGAATCTGTTAGGATGTTGATGTTGGGGTTATCACCAAATTCTTGGATCCTTGATAACGACTTGATCCTGAAGATGTACCTCTTATGTGCAAGAGATCTGTGGGGATAAAGCTTGGTCTGTTTTAGGATGTGTATAACATATTCCATCATCGATCCTCCTTGATGACGTTGACCTTTCCTGGTTGGTATCGCTAGGACATGTCAAGATTCTGTTTGATTTACTGCCAACAACAAATGCCGACAGGGCTGCCTGACCTTCGTTGACGTGTACTTCACAGTCATTTGAATCAACGGGTGGAAAAGAACCACGTAGGGAAAATTTGTCAAGGTTGCTTGATATTCGTTGACGTGTGAATCAATGGCAGAACGCGCTATAACCCCCGCCAGGGATCCGCTGGGGAATATAAGTAATCGAGCATGTAATCCTAGAATAACTCTCGAGCTTCGATAAGTTTCATCGCCATTGGCTGAGATAATGTCAAGGCTGCTTGAGCTTCATTGATATGTGTGTCAACGGCTGAATGTGCATTATAACCCCCTATCGGGGCTTCACATTGTAACCCCCGTCGGGGATCCACGTTGTAACCCCCGTCGGGGATCCACGTTGATCTTTAGGGCAATAACCCAGAGTTGGCGGCATCGAACCTGTACAAGGTATTGTCGGATGTGATTTGTAACAAATGAGATCATTGATAGGGTATACCTCGTGTTTGGGTGACTACCAATGAGTGATGTATAAACTCAAAGTTCCATCTGAGAAGACCAGGATTGTAGGCTGTTTTGCTCAATCGCGTAGCGTTTTTATTCCTGATTTGACTTTTTTAGTCCGCAAGAACTCCTTTGCAACTCGAACTGGACCGAGTCAAGGGGTGGGGCCCATATAGGGGTGTCGCAGGTACACATGCTTCAGCCGCAGATGGACCTGATATTCCAGCGTTGGTGGTTACCTCGTACTATTGGAGCCCAGTCCCGCGCCACTCAGTTCATGGGGGATATGGGTCTAGGTTCTGTGATGATGACAGATTGGATAGCCTGTGTCCGAGATCCGACTCATGTGACACAGATTGACAGTTTGACCCGGCGACTAGGCGAGGCACATTTCTTTATCCGACATTTAGGCAGAGATCTGGAAGAGGCAGATTCGTTTGATCCTTCCAACTCAGGCGCTGGCCCCTCAGATGACCCATTCGGTTTTGCCGGTGCAGATCCTCCTTTGTATAGGCCTGACATCCCTGTTGATGGAGATCCAGTGACTCAGGAGGAGTTACATCAGGTGGACAGGATTGATGATGTAGACATTGACACCATTGTCTTCTTCTGATGTGTATTCTCGTTATATCTTTTGATAGGACTCTGTTAGCTATTAGGTGGATGTGCCCCATTCTCGCTATATCTTTTGATAGGCCTCTGTTAGTATTAGGGCGTGTGTGCCCCATTTCCCTGTATTTGTAGATGTACAGAGATGATGTATTAGATGTTAATATACTTAGGAATGTATACATAGTTTTTCATTCCCTATATCATATTGTCATCTATTATCTGCAATGCATGTATCATGTTATGCATATGTATGTATGTCCAGAGATATTCAGCATTGACCCCTGGATGGTCTTATGACACGGTCCGTACAGATGTCTTCTTCGACCGTTAGCCATATGGATCATACTCCACCATCATTGGTGGCATCGGGTATGTGATCGTGGTATGATAGCATGTCACCATCAGACAGGGTGACCGTAGATCATTTGTTGCAGCATAGTATGACCTTGTTGATGTTTCAGGTTCCCATAGGATTTGTGGATGGCATGCTAGAACATTGGGTATCAGATAGGCATGTTTTTTGATTTGGGACCCATGAGTTGACTCCTACTCTAGAGGAGTATGTACGGTTGATGATGCTGCCGCTAGACAGACCTTGCGTGCATATGGCTTTGGGGGACATGACTCGAAAGTTAATAACCCTCACTGGATTGAGGCGCAGAGTGGTGCAGGATGAGCTTACATCGAGCCATGTTATATCCCAGCATTTTCTATTTGACAGATTTGGCTCTGAGGATAGTTATACACGACATTCCGGGGATTTCACCACATCGGAGGATCATTGGCGTCCAACCAGGGTTGATGTACTGCTATTGTGCGTATTGTCGTATGTCTATATGCCACGGTACATGGATGAGATAGACATCAGAAACATCATGGCGGTGAGAGCTCTCAGGGAGGGTCGTACCATTATACCGATGATCATAGCAGAGACCCTGCGGTCAGCCACCTACTATTGCACTTATCCGACAGGAGTGTTCACGGGCAGCTCGGTCATGCTATATGTGTAGTTTATGTCACATTTGAGACCGATTGTCACTCTTAGATGGCATGGGTACTGGTTCACCCATGATATAGCCATGTCATACTCCTTTCAGCCATCGGAGTGCATAGATGCTATGTCTTGGTCCACATTCTTGGCGGATATCAGAGACCCATTTGTCATATTGCCGTGCTCGGGGCTCAGCTCACCGTATAACTTTATTACTCATGCTCCAGGCATGGACTATCTCCCTCTGGCTGGTTTGAGGGGCGTGACTACTTATCACCCGCTGGCCGTGATGTCGCAGTTTGACCAGTTCTAGGACTTTCATCCTTTCGAGGGGGCGATAGGTCAGCGCTTAGCTTCTCGCTATTTTTTAGCTGAGGACCGATCCCGTGTGTATACATGTTGGGATCAGCGTGAGATAGCTGACTTTTTTGTTAGTCATCAAGGTTGTTCTGCAAAGTATTCCGCATGGATGGAGACAGAGATTTTATCGGTTGTGGTAGTATCCACAGTACCGGATAGTGAGTTAGATGATGTAGAGCCCATGGAGGACATCGATTCCCACATCGAGGAGGGGCTAGGTGCTGGATTGCCAGCATCTCTTCTAGATTCTCGATGTCGAGATTGTTGTGATTCAAAGACTCAAAGATAGTACTTTGAGTAGAGTTTTCATCTGATGACCTTCGAGAGAGACCATGCTAGAGCCTTGATGTTTACTGCCCTTGATGGGAGAGACGTAGCTCTGTTAGAGAGAGACGATGCATTAGCTCGCAGAGATGCCGCTGTTGTTGAGCGGGATGAGGCCCGATTAGCCATACATGCAGTGATAGTTGAGCGGGATTGTGCCATATATTCCCGGGATGTAGCCGTTATAGATAGTATTATAGTGAGGTCCCTTACCACTGGCATGATCGCAAAGATGAGCGCTTACATCGATGAGCATATGGTCACCATGAAAATGGTTGAAGATCTGTTGGGTCGTGTGGACATTCTCGTACAGGAGACCATAGCTTCGCCTCCTTCTTCTGAGAGGGTTGCCATGTTGGGCTTGTTAGCTCGCATATAACCTGACTTGTAGATGGGCTTGTATTTTCCTGCACAGACTAGCTTAGCCATTTTGTCATGTACAGTTTATATTGTGTATATCAAATAGCATTATATATATATGACATGGAAATATATTTTTGATCACTTCCCTTTTATATATGCTTTGCTACTTGCTTGATATTTTGCCTGCTGCTTCAGGGCTTACGATCTTGATGTATTTTAAATTCCTCCTTAAGGGATGGACATTGAGATGTCTCTGGATAGTTTAGAATGGATCATTGATCTATATGTATCCCTTCCATCTTTGGTGTCTTGGGACTGGTTTCTGCATGGAAATGTGGAGAGGAGTTTGGCTTTCCTCTCTGAGATTGACCGCACCACAGATGGTCGCCAATACTTCTATTTAGGAGAAGCCTAGTTAATTCCATCTCTTATGGATTAGTGTTGCTCTTCAAGGTATGATGCATGACTTAGATGGTCGTGGAATCTCCTATTTGGGAGGAGTTGGGGTAATTCCATCCCTTTGATGCGAAACCAATGAAATGTAGTGGATTGATGAGATAATCCCGATGCAGATTGATAATGGTTTATATTTTGGTAGGGGGTGAGACCGAACCATGAATGGCTGCCTACGTACTCCTATTGAAGAGGAGATTAGGTCTGCGTAGTTCGAACCTGGTGTAAGAGGTTCAACGCTTTATGTGGCAGAAATGGTGTAGGAATTTGTTTTTATTTTTATGAGGAGAAGAGGGTAGAAATGTTTTTGATGTTTTTGTTTTATTGAGACCGGGCCATATGAAATGGTTTCCTACATACTGCTATTGAAGAGGAGATCGGGTCGGCGTAGTTCTCCCCTCAGGGCGAGTGGAAAAGCGTGATCCCATGTGCAGGTCAGATTGCGGGGAGGAGAAAGTTTAATCCTAGGTTGAGAATAAACTGCAGGTATTAGAAGTTTGATCCCATGTATGGGTAGCCAAATTGCAAACGCGAGAGGTTCAATCCATAGCGGGATGACCTAAGTCATAGGAACGCAGAGAAGCCAGGTTACTGGATTGAAAAGTATGTTTCCCTGAGGGGCAAAGTGTGGAAGAGTTGTACGTGGTAAAGGGTTAAAGAACCGGAATGACTGGTGATCTGATGATCCAACACCAGGGTGTTTACTAGTTACTGCATACATAGTACCGTTTCATGGCGTCTGAGTTGATGAGTTATGGAAATTCATCGCCGTCCATTTCTTGCAATCTGAGAGCGCCTCTTGTCAATACTTCCTTAACAACAAATGGGCCTTCCCAGTTAGGAGCGAATTTTCCCTTAGATTGATCTTGATTGTCAATGATATTCTTCAAAACCAAGTCATGTTGTTTAAACTGTCGTAGCCGGACTTTTTTGTTGTAGGATCTGGCGATCCTTTGTTGATATAACTGACCATGGAAGATAGCCGCGGTTCACCTTTCGTCTATTAGAGACAATTGGTGATATATGTCTTGTACCCATTGGTCTTCATCCAATTTGGCGTCTATTAACACTCGAGGATTCCATTTCAACTTCTATGGGGAACCGCTTCCATCCCATAGGTTAATCGTGTAGGGGTTGCCCTAGTGGAAGTGCGCATTGATGTTCTGTAGGCTAACAGAGTAAGAGGCAATAGGTCAGGCCAATCTTTGTGGTTGGCGGACATCTTTTGCATGATCTTCTTGATGTTTTTGTTAGCCGCTTCAACAACACCATACATCTTTGGACGATAGATGACAGAGTTGAGATATTTGATGTGGAATTTACTTCATAATTCCTCCATCATTTTGTTGTTGAGGTTCTTAGCATTGTCTGACACAATCACCTCTGGTTGTCCATATCGACAAATGACATTGTTTCTGATTAAAGCAATGATGACTTCTTTGGTAACCCTGGGGAAGGAGGCTGCCTCTACCCACTTGGTGAAGTATTCGATCATGGTGAAGATAAATTGATGTCCATTACTGGCTCTAGGCTCAATGGGCCGGATAACGTCCATTCCCCACATTGAGAAGGGCCAAGGTGAACTCATATTGTGGAGTTCCCATGGAGGGGAGTGTATAACATTCCCATGAATCTGGCACTGAAAGCATCTCTTGACGTGGTCATTACAATCAGCTTTGAGAGATATCCAATAATATCTTGTCTTGAGGACTTTCTTGACAAGGAGGGGGCCACTCATGTGAGGGTCACAGACTCCACCATGGATTTCATCCATAAACCATTGGGCTTGATCTTTGTCTAAACATCTGAGGAGACCTAGTCCTGCATCTCTTTTGTAGAGCGCATCTCCACTCAGGTAGAATTTCATAGCAATTCGATGGATCCGCCTTTTCTCAGTCGGGCTCACCTTAGCGGGTGTAGATCCATCTCGTAGATATTCCTTGATATGCTGATACCAAGGATGATGTATGGGAGGTAGCTCATCCGATACTTCTCCAATGTAGTTCCCATAAGATGGGGCCTTGTGTAAGGAAATTGTGACGCTTGGCAAGTGTTCCTTATCTGGTATGCGAATCAAGGACGCCAAAGTAGCCAACGCGTCTATAAAGTCATTCCTATTATGAGGAATGTGTAGAAAGGAGATTTCTTCGAACTCCAAAATCATCTGTAAAACTTGTCGATGGTAGGGCAGCAAATGTAGTTCCTTGGTTTGATAGATTTTGGTGGATTGTCTGATAACCAACTCTGAATCTCCAAAGACAGTTAACCGCCTGATGCCCATTGAACGGGCAAGTTTTAGCCCCATGAGACAACCTTCATACTCAACTGTGTTGTTGGTGATGACAAACTGCAATTTAACGGCGACGGGATACTGCTCCCCTGTACCAGATACTAGAACTGCTCCAGCTCAAGAATCCTCCATATTAACAGCTCCATCAAAATACATCTTCCATGATTGGCGCGTATCAAACTGATGGTGTTGCTGAACTGTCATTACTCCTTCATCGGGGAAGTATGTCTCCAAGGGTTTAAAATCCCCCGAGGGTGCGGCGGCCAGTTTATCCGCAATTCCTTGACCTGTGATGGATTTTTGAGTCACATATACGATGTCAAATTATTGTAGGATCAACTGCCATCTGGACAGTCGGCAATTTAACATGGGTTTATTGAACACGTACTTGAGAGGATCCACGCGAAATATGAGATAGGTTGTGTGACCATGGTGGTAATGTTGTAACCTCATAGAAGACCATGCTAAAGCACAACACGTCTTTTTGATCAGAGTGTACTTGTGTTCACTGCTACTGAATCTTTTGTTGAAGTAATAGATAGCTCGTTCTTGGCATCTATCGTGTTTCTGTCCCAGCATGCAGCCCATGGCATTGTCACTTATGGACATGTACATGAACAGGGGAACATCATCCTTGTGTTATACCAACACGGGAGCTTTGACCAGCTGTTCTTTAATTATGAGGAAGAAATTTTGACACTCATCATTCTATTTCATGGAGGAGTTCTTCCTTAATAGCTTGAAGATTGGCTCACAGGTTGCTGTGAGTTGAGAGATAAACCTGCAAATGAATGTGATTCTTCTAAAAAATCCCCGTATTTCCTTTTCTATTTGAGGAATGGGCATTTCCATGATGGCCTAAATTTTGGTAGGATCCAGCTCAATCCCTTTGTGGCTGACTAGAAATCCTAGCAACTTGATTGATTTAACTCCAAATGCGCATTTGGCTGGATTCAACTTCAAGTTGTACTTACGCAACCTGTTGAACAACTTTATGAGATGGTCTAAATGGTCATCTTCCTTCAAGGATTTGACAATGATGGCATCCACGTAGATCTCAATCTCTTTGTGCATTAAGTCGTGGAAAAGAGCCATCATATCTCGCTGATAGGTGGCTCTGGCATTGATGAGGCCGAATGACAACCATCTATAACAAAAGGTTCCCCAAGGCGTGATGAAAGCATTTTTCTCACGATCTTCCTCAGCAACCATGATCTGATGGTACCCCGCAAAGCAATCAGCAAAGGAGTACATGTCGTATTGAGCAGTATTGTCAATATGAATGTGGATAAATGGCACGAGAAAGCTATCTTTTAAGCAAGCTTTGTTCAAGTCCCGGTAATCCACGTAGACTTGCTCCTTCCCTCTGGGTTTAGGCACGGGAACAATGTTGGATATCCACTCAGGATATGTGGACACCATGATGATGACAACTTGAAATTGTTCACAATTTCGTCTTTTACCTTTAAACTCCACTAAGGTTTCAATCGCCTAAGCTTTTGCTTGACTGGCTTAAATCCAACTTTAATGGGAAGACGATGAAGAACAATATCAGTGGACAAACCCACCATGTATTCATGAGACCATGCAAACACATCCTGGAATTGGGTTAATAGCTTAACCATGTCATTCCTTTAGTTTGGGGTAAGGTCTTAACCAATCTGGATTAACTTAGGGCTTTCTAAGGTTCTGAGATTGAAGGAAGTGGTTTGATCAAGGTGTGGTTTAGGTTTGTCTTTGACCCATTCTTGAATTTATGGAGGCACCTCAATGCCATCCTGTATTTCCATTAAGGCCGAATTCATCTCTACATCAAAGGTAGAATCCTTTTAGAGAAGAGGCACCGTATTAGCAAGTACAAGCACATCTAAATTCAGGGTCCTGAAACAAAAATATGCTTTCACTTAGTATATATGAAATGTTTTGATCATACACAGTGTTAGCATATACTGACAAAATAAACTGCTAATACTGTACAGAAAAGTAAGCAGTTATTATATCTAAAGGGCATAAAGAGTTTTTGTCCGTTTTACCCTTGTCGACCAATGCAAGGAGGGCTGCTCCAATTGGCAAGGGCAAAGTCCGGGTGGACTGCAGTGATGGAGGAGTTGTCATCATCCTCCCTGTCCAGAATGATGGCCATTATGTCTGGGCAATCATCGTCTGGGGTGTATCTGTTGGTATGTTCATCATGAGCGATGATCCGTATGCCTGACATCATTCGGATGACGTATTACTTGATTCTTCATTCCTCCTCTTCCACGGTGGGATTTGGAACAAAGACTTCTTTCTACTTTACCAGTACCGGCTTGGGAAATAACATAGCCATTACATTGGCTGGCACCTTTACAGGAAGTTGTGCAGACTCAGAGTTTGGAGGCGAAGATCAACGTCGCATGGTTGAAGCTGAAGGAATCTGTTGATCCTTATGAGGATTCCTATGACTAGACCTGGCAAAATAGCCTAGTCCAGCTATTCCAGTTTGCTTGGTTAATTGAATTGGGTACTTGATACCCTGGCGATATTTACCCAGCCCTTGTCCCAACTTATGACCCAATGACATCATTTCTTGAGTAACCGACATTACCTCGGTAGAAATCTTGGGTTCGGGAAATGGCGTTCCAATAGCATGGTATTGGGTATTGCTTACTTCCAAGGCATGAAAACTGACCGGTTCAACATCTGCATTGGCATTGATGAATGACATGTCCCCGTGTTGAGGACACTCTGGTTCAGCGTTGACCGTGACTAGGCTATTGTTGATAATGTATTTCAGTTGCTGATGAAACCGACTTGGGAAATAACATAGCCATTCTCTTGGCTGCCCCCTTTACAGGAGGTTGTGCGGACTCAGAGTTTGAAGGCGAAGATAAATGCCACATAGTTGAAGCTGAAGGAATCTGCTGATGTTTATGAGGATTCATGTGACTAGAACTGGTAGAATATCCTAGCCCAGCTGTTCCAGTTTGCCTGGTTAAGCGAATTGGGTACTTGATACCCTGGCAATCTTTACCCAACCCTTGTCCCGACTTATGACCCAAAGACATCATTTCTTGAATAGCCGACATTACCTCGGCAGAAATCTTGGGTTTGGGCAATGGTGCCCCAATAGCATGGTATTGGGTATTGCTTATTTCCAAAGCATGAAAACTGACTAGTTCTACATCTGCATTGGCATTGATGAACGGCATGTCTCGTCTTTGAGGAATTTCAGTTCGACATTGATTGTGACGGTGCTATTGTTGATAATGTATTTCAATTGTTGGTGAAGAGTGGAGGGGACTGCCCCAGCCATATGAATCCATGGTCGTCCCAAGAGCAGGTTATATCATGAATCTATCTTGAGCACATGGAAAGATACGCAGAATGTGTGAGGACCAATTTCGATTGACAACTTAATTACTCCGACCGAATTTCGTCGGGCTCCATCAAAAGCTTTGATGATAGTATGGCTACTCCAAATTCGATTGAGATTGATTTTAATCTTCAACAAGGAAGCGTATGGGCAGATATTTAGCGACGAACCTGCATCTATTAAGACTCCAGCTACCATATATCCGGAGGACAAGACCGCAATGTGCAATGACTCTCAATGTCCGGTCCCTTTGGGTGGTATGTCATCATCAGTGAAGGATATCACATTGTTGTTGAAAATGTGATCAACCAGATGTTGAAACTTTTCCGTATCCATAGATATCGGGAGATAGGCTTTTTCCAAAACTTTTAATAAGACCTTCCGGTGATATTTGTTAGGACCAAGTCCAAAATTGATATTTGTTAGGACCAAGTCCAAAATTGATATTTGTTAGGACCAAGTCCAAAATTGATATTTGTTGTAGATCTTCTTTCAAGCTTAAAACCACCGTAGCTTCATTATGACCCACAGCGCGGAGGAATTTTTCAATCTTCTCCATGCGTATTTTCCCCTTTGATTTGGTGGTGGGCTTCATCACCCGGTGGGGAAGATACAGTGGATTTTCCTTCGACACTGTAACAGCTGTATTTGAGGTGGATCCTTCACCTTCTCCATAATTCCATAGAATTGTGTGCAAGCTAACAATAGGATATTGTGCTCTG
Organism: Panax ginseng; assembly: GCA_020205605.1. NCBI lineage: Eukaryota > Viridiplantae > Streptophyta > Magnoliopsida > Apiales > Araliaceae > Panax > Panax ginseng. Next base: position 81,288,944 of record CM035136.1, on the reverse strand, counting down.
CACAGCAAGTTGATTGGCTAAGGAGCGGCTACTTTCAAAGGATTGTTGCCTCCCTTAAGTTGAATTGTTGGCGTTGTGAGTAATGTATTAATCCCATCAGTTTCAGTGGATATGACTGCTACCACACTTTTCCACTTAGTAGGGCCTGCATTCTCACTTGCACGTAACACAGTATCGTCGTCCGCTAGGCGCAGGACACCACTGTCGATTAGATTTTGAATAAGGTGGCGGAGTGCCCAACATTCTTTTGTGTTGTGACCACGAGATTGGGAATGATATTGACACACTCAATCAAAGTTGTACCGCCCTAAACGGGGGTTGATTGGAGGTAGAAGGGAACTGATCCTTCCTTCATTGATTAACATATGAAGGATTTCCTCCATAGGTTGGCCTAGATATGTGAATTCCCTTTTGTTGGCAAAATCCCGTCGGGCTTTGGCATTTGCTCTCTTTGTCACTTTGTCTTTCAGCATTTCATTTTTTGAAAGTGACGAGGGAATATTCATGACAATAAATAGGAGACTGGCATGCTCTTGGCTGATTAACTGACGAGTCACTTGATGCTGATAAGTCACCAGTTCCGCCAATTGTTCAATTTGCTTGCAGAGAGCTTTCATCTTTCATTCCATTGTGAACTGGAACTTGGCATAATCCCATCTGTCATCACCGTCTTTGAAGGTTTGGGAAAATTCACAGCTGAAGTTGGAACTCTGTCCATTGCTCCAATTAATCATGTTGACCTCTTCTTCTTTGTGTTGAGGAAGAGGGTTGTCTTGCACATGAGGCTGATCTGGTATAGTGACCACGATCTCTCCGTTGTCTATCAGGTCCTGGATCTTGTGTTTCAACGCCCAACAATCCTGAGTATCATGTCCAGGTGCCCCGGCATGATAAACACATTTTCTAGCAGCATTGAAACCCCGTCCATTAGGGCTGGCTGGTGGAAGAAGATGTGTAATTTTCTTATGTGTTGTCAGAAGATTTAAGATGTTCTCGAGGTAATCCCCTAAGGGTGTAAACACTCGAGGGCATTTGACTTCTCCACCTTTTGGTATTGGAGGGTTTACAAACTGTGCTTGAAAGGGAGTGTAGTTTCTCCTTTGAATAGGCATGTTCTGATTGCCTTTTTTACCCTGTAGTATCAGGGAAACATCTTCTTCTTTCTTTTTATGGACCCTCTGGGGGTTGTTCCCATAATTTCCAGATTGGATGTTATCAGCAACATCTTTGAGTGCAGCTAGGTCTTGAATCTTTTCGAATTTCAATCCCATCTCAGCCATTTCCCCATGTTTGACCATTTCAAAAAATGGTTTGCCGATGCCGACTAAAACTCTCTCATAGAAGGGAGCTTCTTGTATGTCTATGAAAGTCATGACCATCTCGAATTCTTTCATGGAAGGACTAACTTGGGCAGCCAGACATCTCCACCTTTGAGCATACTCTCTGAAAGACTCGTTAGACTGTTTCTTGATCTTGGTAATTTGATCTGGTCGGGGAGCCATCCCGAGTTTGAAAGCTGTATTGAGTGAGGAAAGCATGTGCTAGCTCTTCCTAGCTATGGATCTTTGAATTGTCTAATCTTGTGTACCACGACCGGGCTTCTCCAGTTAGACTTTTCTGGAACAATTGCATTCTAAGCTTTTCGTCCTCTGCATAAGATCCAAGTTCCCCAATAAACACTTTTAAATGTGTGTAAGGATCTCCTAACCCGTCATATTTTTCAAAGTCAAGAGTTTTAAATTTTTCTGGATAATGAACCCCAGGAAAAATACACAGATCAACATATGAAACACTCTTGTGTGTTCCAATTCATTTGATAGCGCGAAGGGTCTCTTCCATTTGGAGGACTTTCTTTTTGATGTCACCAGTGTCTGGATCTCAAGTGGGATGGGCAGCATCATGAGTTTTGTTGGTCGTATCCAACTGTGGTTCAGGTATGGTAATGATCGGGATTCCTCCTTGTGTGGAAGATTCATCATGTACAGATATTTTCTGACCCTGTGTAAACTGGTGTAATTCTTTTAGTAGAACAGCCAAATCTGTAATCTGTTTGCTTAATCCGCCGAATTCTTTGCGAGAAAATGGATTAAGTTCAGTCTCGTTGGATGAAGACATGATTGACTATAGGCCTGTTGCTTTTTTGGATTTTGAACGGGTAGTAGGTCCGATTGATTCCCTGTGAAAGGCTTGCATAGTTTAGTCTTTAGGGAATGTATATAATAACATGCTATGTGATGTGTCCATTTTAGGAATTATTATCCTGCAAAACGGATGTCAGCTGTTTATAGCATGTTAAATATGTATGTGTACACATTTCTTCATATTTCTCATTACATGGAGATAGATATAGAATTTAAGTACAAGTAATTTGAAATGAGAGCATAAAGCGACTTTCCTCCGTTTTGGGTTTATCGGAGGCTGACCTATCGTAGGTTACTCTCACGGCTTTTTTGCATGAAGGTTCCCAAATCATCACAATCTACTAGACGGGAAGTTAATCCGGTCTTTCAACTGGAGCGAATTTGGGTGGTACCTTTCCTGAGCCTCGAAGAATTAGTCTTCTCACGAGTCCAGTAATCAAACACCGACGGGATAGCCTCCTGGTGGAGGGACCACACAACATACATTCATATACATCGCGTCTCACCGTATGAAAATGATGACATGTGCGAAGCACTAATATCACAAGAAGATATGGTGCGAAGCACAAATATCACAAGCAGTTATGGTACAAAGCACTAAGTGCAATAAAGAAATGCATTCATACACATTCATTAAATGTAAATGCAACATCCACACACAAGCAGGTAATAGCGTCTTAAGTCTTCTTACTGGAGTTCCCCAGCGGAGTCGCCACCTGTCGACGTCGGGATTTTTGGATGTCCCTTTCCGTTACTTGTTCTTTGGTGTTCTCATTTTAGGTGAGATTTGTTTGAAAAAAATAAGTGAAGAAGGTCCGACATGTATAATGTCGATGACGGACTGTTAAGAGTTGCCAGTTTGTTTTTTAAATGGTTGTACCAACACAATCGAGAAAAGGTTTGCACATTGACCCAGTGATGTGACACTGCTAAACGGGTCGGTGAAACCAAGATTCATTAGGGTCCGGGGACTTGGTTATGTGGGGGGAAGGTGTTAGGCACCCCCCGACATCCGTGTTACCACGGTTACCGCCTCTTTTCAAGAAACTGTTATCTGAATGTGTGTGTGTGTGGGCCAATGTGCTGTTATTTGGAAGTAGTGCGAGGCCTCGTTCGAACCTATATACACAGGGTTTAAATTTATGTAAAAATTCAGTTTTTAGCAAGATATGGCAGTGATGTTTTATAAAAGAGGTTTTTTAAACCCTGATGCTCAATATGGCAGGGTTTAAATTGATTTTATTTTACGAATGCGAGACATCCGTATGAAAATAATGTACAAAAGAATGCCGACTTCCTCATGGGTATGGAACCTATCTGAGGAAATTCAGACACTCTGAGAATAATTTACAAAAGTCGCCATACAATTTGAAAATGTCCATCACGGAACCGAATCTAGATCCATAAGGTGAATCTGTGATCACATGATTCCTAAAGCCTGAGAATCTCGCAATTTGTTTGAAAGCGATAGCGGTATATATATAAAAGTTGTAAATATATATATACGACGGGATCACCAACCACGAAGCACCTCCACGGGGGATCGAAATGTAAATAAAAAGTAAAAAGCTATCAGCCGTCACGGAGAAAACTCCAAAGTGACACGAAACATAAATAAAGTCATAAATACGGCCAATCGCCACCACGAAGAAAACTCGAGGCAGGACAAAATGTAAATAAAGTCATAAAAGCGATCAAGCGCCACAAAGGAAACTCAGGCGGGATTTAAGATATATATATATATATATATATATATATATATATATATATATAAGCGATAAACGCACTGGGCGTAAAATCGAGGCTCATCGAGCGAGTTCGACAATAGTTCATATATATAAATATATATATATACAAAAGCATAGTAAGCATACCGGATACAAAATATGGGCTCATCGAATGAAAGTTAAAATAACGGTTCATATATATAAATATATATATATATATACAAAAGCGAGTAAACGCACCAGATATAAAATCTATGCTCATCGAACAGAGTCCGACAACAGGTCATATATATAAATATATATATATACAAAAGCGATTAAACACACCGGATATAAAATCCAGGCTCATCGAACAGAGTCCGACAACAGTTCATATATATAAATATATATATATACAAAGCGAGTAAACGCTCCAGACCGAAGTCTAGGCTCATTGAACAAAGTTCGACACATAGTTAATATATATAAATGTATATATATAAATGTATATATATATATATATATATTAAAGCAAATAAACGCTCCAGATCGAAGTCTAGGCTCAATCGAGGCCAAAATCGATAATGTTAGTCAATATATATATATATATATATATATATATATAAATATATATATATATAATATAAATATATATACAGACTGAAATGAAACCACGGACCGAAGTCCGGGCAAAAGCAAGCAACATAACTCTCAACGTGTAGAAGGGTGTGTGCAGAGATGAAGAGAAAGACTCTAAAGTGTGTGAGAAGGCTTACAACTGACTGCCAAAGAAGACTTCTATATCTTTAGAGTGGGTAAACACTGACTTTTGTAGGTACAAAAGGGCTATATATGAGCTCACAGGTGTTTAAAAGGGGAAAGTACATTGCATGGGGTGAGTGCAGAGCAAATTGGGCAGGGCTTCCTCGCCTTTTTCTCTAGCAAAATGGGCAGCCCAAGCTCTCTATTTATAGCAATTTTAGCCGCAGGTGTACTTGCAGCTGAGTCGCAGGTGTACCAGAGGCAACCCGGGTGGGCCCGAGTTTTTTGGGTCAGGTCGTCTCGTAGTACGTGCACTTGGGAACTGTAATGTCCACTTTAACTTTCAGAAGTGCAATCCGGGCATCCTTTTGAGGTATACAGGACCTATTTCGGACCGCCATTGTCGAGAGTTGTACGATGGCATGGGATTAGAGTTTTGTACGAAGTCATTGAAGATGGGATGATGCCCTCCGGTTTTCAAGCTTTAACTTTCATCCGTTACCCCGCACAATAGTCACTCGGGATTGGTTAGTCTTGTGGGACATCGTTGCGTAGAGATGTTAAGACGATGTGACGTGGCATCGTGTTGACGAGATGGCGATGTTGCCCCTCACTGGTGTTATCGCCAGATTGGGCTGATGAAGTAGACGTTGCTCAGACTTCACTGAGATTGGACTGCTGCAATTATTAAAGGTCCTCATTGTCACCTTTGAGGTGTGCTTGTCTTCCCGATGTTATTACCGGGTTGGTGTAGTGTATCTCGTTTGTGAGCGCCGAGATTGAAGTTGGTCGCATTTGAAACAAGCATTTCCGGGGTTATCGTCGAAACTGCATTCCTTGGGGTTATCACCAAGGTTTGTGGCTATTCCCATGGTTGGGACTGAGACTGGATACCTCATGGTTGTCTCCGAGATTAATCGATCTTCTCCGGTGTGTGTTCTAGTATTGGATTTGCATGCCTCGAGGTTATCTCCGAGGTTGGATTTGTTACTCCAAGAGTGTGATCTGGGGTTGATGTTGAACTTCCGGTAGTATCCGGTATGGATTTGGATTGTCTTTCAAGGTTCTCTCTTAAAAGATGAATCTGTCCTCCTACAATGTTAGTGATAGTAGTACAAAAAATTTTGAGTGTCTACAGTTGTCTAACCTCTGAACTTTAGTATGACATGCTAGTAATATTTATGTCTTTAAACTTGACCTATAAGTACACTTATCTAGTTTGACAATAGAAGTCATTAAAGCATGTTTTGAAAGTAAAATTTCAAGTGATAAACGATGCTAGCTATGAATAAAAGATGTGAACACCTATGAGCATTCATAGTATAACTTATGTGATCTCTTTATGTGGACATAAGACCAACTTAGTAGGCATTGTGATTACTTTACCCTATTTGGCCCTAATTCCGTGGGAATCCTAAATTAAGTCCCTAATATAAGAAGTTAATCTTGAAGTAGTCATGAGAGTATGTAAAGTCCTCTAACATGGGTGCCTAATAATTGTTAATGTCTTAGTATGCAAAGGATTTGGTTGAGACCAAGAGAGCAGAAGCTCAACTCTGGTCAGGTTAGAGGAGATTCAATTTGAGCCATCACTAAGCCTAACGGTAGCAAAATACTTGATGACAGGCGATGATGCGACTATTTTACTTTGATCTGAACCTTAAAGCATATGTGTGTATGAATGTCTAAAGTTATAATACTTGACATAGATGATGTTTTAAGCATAAAAGCATGTAATGGTTATATAAAACACAGAGTTGTTAGATTTTATTAAAATTTGTAAAATGTAAGAACGTTGTAGATCACACATCTATAAACTTTAAATATGTGTTGAACACATAGTGAGTCAAGTGTGTGATAGATATATATATGAATGTTGATGTCAAGTATGAGTGGCTAAGGTATACCTATATATACCTAGTTATTCTAAGAGTATGATGAGAAACTGAAATATAAGTTTTACAAACCTAGTTAGGAAATGATGTAATATTTATTATTATATTAAGAGCATATGAAATGTATGACTAATGGATGTGAATCAATGATTATATAAATATGTAGGAATACACGTAGTGCAGATAAGCTTTATAGTAGTTAAGTCATAGTTGATAAACTACGAATCAGGCAAGTGTTTCAGTTCCTATTTGATATATGAAATCTATAACTATTAGTTGACCTATATTATGCTATGAGAATGTTGATGTATATTTATGAAATGCATATGAGATATGTATGAAATTGAAAGTTGATCTTTGATGATATACTTGTGAAGTAAATCTATATGCCTGTTATGTGTGAAGTAACATGCGTAGTAAATATTAATTGATTATGAATGCATGAATTGAGTATATTATTATATGCTACGTGCTGCATGAAAACTGTTAGAATTGCTTGGCTGTCGAGCTCACCCTTGCAAATAACCACTTTTGCAAGTTAAGGACTCACGGTAAAGATTACGTACTACTTGATTGATAAAATTCAATAATATCGATGGAGATTGATTTATTTAAATATATGCTCTTGAACCATGTTTAGGTTATAGGAAATATATATGATAATAGTTACAATGTGTAATACTTATTGAGTTGTAAAGTTGTACTATGTGGTATATATAGGAATTCGAATCGAGATGTAAAAGTTTATACAGTAATTCGAATAGAAGTAATCACAACATAGTTTGATTCAAGGATATGTAATTGATTCAAGTTAAGATATCAATAAAAGATTTATTTTTAAGGAGATTAAAAAAGTTTAAATTATTCCGTATATTTATATAACATCGAATATGATGTAAGACAGGAATGGTAAATGACTAGGATTAGAAACTTATAAAAGTTTGGGGTCATTATACAGATCCTGGAAATGGAAAGAATTTATATTCATAATTATAATAAGCAAAGTTATATTCATTAAGTTATGAATAAAATATATAAATAGTTTAACTATAGTAGTATCGTGGCGGACCGGATCCGTGGTTCGAAAGGACCCTGATTTTGGGGGCGTCACAGCTAGAGCTATACGAACAACTTCAATAAGAACTTCTTCCTTTTTCCTTTGTCTATCCCAAATCCTTCGATCCACTCTGTTTAGCTGAAAACAATTATTTATAGCAAAGGTGAGCAACTACGTTGCCCAACAGGTTTAACAGTTATCACATAACACATTTTTAACATTTTAAACACAACTTAAATTATTCATGCTTCGCAGTTTATACATAATTCATATTTTTCATATATTTCATTTATTCAGGCATCATAATGCTCATACTCAGCAATTATACATGCTTCATGCTTATCATATTACCTCATATCATGAATATAGTAAGTTTCCATAGCTCAATCCACATCAATCATTAACTTGATTCAATAGATTTATATCACAGTATAACTCATAATGCACATCTAAGTTTTTTTCACAATGAGTAAGTATAATATAGGGACTATGTACACATTACAATTAACAAGTTCACATATAAAATAAGTTTTGAAACACTTGCATGTACCGGCGTTTTACCATTACGCTAACCTGTCGTGTTCCTGTAACACCCCCAAATCTGGGTACTTCATTCCAACAAGATTCGGTGTTCACTTGATAAAAACATTCATTTCTAACTACCCAAAAATAATAAAATTAAACAATAAATATAACGCCCCAGAAAATCGGATTTTTAGGAAAATTAAAATTTTATTTTATTATGTGGATTAAATAAATTTAATTGATTATTTATGGGAGCAAGCTAATTGGAGGTCATTCTATGACCTAAACATATCGGAACGTCGTAGGATTTTGGTTACGTGAGAGAATTAAAGTGTTTGAATTTCCAAAACAAAAATAAAAGTTTTCCGAGAAATTTTTTGAAAAACACTATTCACGCATTTCTGCTCGAGAATTATTTTTGAACTTCCAAGAAATACGTAACGATAGGATATCGAGGTGAGATTGAATATCCAATAATATTTCAGTTATGGCAAACGCAGTTTTTCGCCTGCGAACTTAAAACCTAACGATTAGGAGAAAGTGATTTACGAGAAGGAAATATAATGCGATTAATGAATTAAACAATGATCGTATAATACATAGGTATTATATGAAGTAATGAATACGAGTACGATGTGAGGTATTATACGAGTATTTATGAATGATAGTACATCGTATATGATGAATAAGTATACGAGTTAGAATACGAGAATTATACGTAAATTATACGTTATAAGGCTTTAAGCTAAAAGAAATGGATTTGTAGGATTGTGTAGGAAATATTAAAGTCCAATGGGATTTGATAAGGCCCAAATATAGGAATGATTAAGTCCAATGTAAATTAATGAACAAGCCCAAGTATTTATTTAATTGCAAGCCCAACGAATAAGTTAAGATTAATTAAGCTAAAGGCCCAAAGTAAAAACTAATGGGTTATTGGATGGTTTAAACCCATGGATGATCCAAAGTGATGAAAAAGTAAAGTAAACTTAGTGGCTAAGTGTTGTGATGACCAAGTATACTTAGTGGCCAATTGTTGTGGGGAGAAAGTTAACTTAATTATTAAGCAAAGGGAATAAGGAGAAAGTAATGGATAAGGGTTGTGGTTAGCAAGTTAACTTAGTGCTTAAGTTAGGAATAGTAAGGAGGTGGGATTGGTTTAATGTCTAAACTACCCTCACTTTGTGATTCCTATAAATAGGAAGCTTGCTAGCTCATTTGTTCTTTTTTCAAAACACCAACAACTTATAGCTTATTGGTTAGAGAGAAAAAACTACAAATGCTAGAAAAATGTTAGCCTTTGTTAATTCAAGAAGCAAGAAGAAGATTAAGGTTTGATCAAGTAATCTCCAAGGGTAAGATCTTGAACCATAATTCTCTTTCTCTTCCATTGTTAGAGAAGTGAGTATTGGTAGAACTAGTATGCTAAAGAAATAATATGGATGAGTAATCAAAGGGCTTAAGTCTTAATAAGCTATATAAGTCATGAATAAGTAATTCAATCATAAATAAGTTAAGAACTTATAATTAACGTATATGAACTTTTAACATATTTACACAAATGAAGTTAGTATGTTAACAAGAAGTATGAATAATGGTTAGAAGTCATAAACTATCCTAAGTCATGAGAAATGGAAACATCAGTAGTTTGTATTGTTATAAGTTATAAACTCATAAAGAACACATAATAACTTATCATGATTATAAATTAATGCAATATAAGTTAGTATGATGGAATGAATCCAAGTTAAATGGTTTAAAAATCTTAAGTAACAAAATTTTGCCGGAATTCACACGATTGGATGATAATCGTCGAATTCGTGAAATTCTTGGAATGGAAGTCGAATTTTGATATTGAGCTTGGAAACATTGGTTTTCAATGGAGACAAGTCTTATTTGGCATTATAGAGTTTTAAACTCGAAAATGACCGGATTCCGACATAGAACGAAGAAACGAGCGTTAAACGTTCACGAATGTTTATCGTTTTCGTTAAAAATGGACTAATAGGTGAATTTTTTGCAAACGGAGTCAAATAGATAAAATTCTTACATGAATATGTAAAGTATGTGATTTGTGAACCGTAGGCTCTTGAATGAGCCAATTCGGACTTATAACGAAGAAGTTACGAGCCCGGGAATCTCACAAAATATAAAAATATGTCAAAATTTTCTGATGCACAGAGTCCGCGCCGCGGCGCGACTCAAGGCAGAAAAGTCCAGCACCGTTGCGTGAGACCGGACCTTAGCCCCTGTTAACTGGCACCACAGTGTGGCCGATTACACTAGGTATATGGCAGCATGTTACGTGACCAATTCTAGAAAACAAAAGCCCACACAAATGAAATGACCAAAAGATAGATCATGCACAGTAATAAAAGCTTACAAGTAAGGAAATAAAGATAATTGATTAGTAATGAACCAATACATAATTAAACTTAATGTAACATCATTAAGATAATTGTAAACCTTAAGTAACAAACTAAAGGTTTAAGATAAGTCGAATGTGAACATGAATGGTATGCAATAAATGTAGTTAACCTATGATGATCGAGTTTCGAATAATAACGTAAGAACATTAATAAGCCATGAGGAAGGATGTTTAACTCGAACCGAGTTGTATTAATGAAATAATTACAATTAAGTTATAGAAAGGAAATAAGTTGGTAAGACCGATGTAAAATAACGACGGAAAGTCGGAACCAATAAATAACAAATCTAATACGTAATTAGATTGAGAAGAAGGGTAAGATTCTTTAGGAACTATGTATGTTCATTCATAACCTAATGTGGTATGTTATGTGGTTATGTGTTGTAGAGACTGTAAAGACTCAAAGGAAACATAATTTTACTGTAGCAGACACTGAAGGCAAGTTTTTCTTAAACGCTTGTCTAACCTTCGTGTTAGTCAAGTTTTCAAATGATTCAAGTTATGAGATGCATGAATGGTTTTACGAAAGAGTTGATTGATTTCTTTACAAGTTTTCCATATAGAATTGATAACTCTATCCTACGCCAATTGTTTGGTACAGATAAAAGGTAAGCCTGAATATGAATAAACAAATGTATTTTTATCGAGTATTTGATGGGCACGTGAGGTTGCCACAACTTAAACGTACACACATTTAATGGATGTAGTGTTGATCAACATAGAGTACTATAGGCTGATCACCTAGAAGTGCTCGTAAGATATGTCGGACTTACGGACTTCGTGTCGGGTTGTCCTTTCCAAAGAAATTATGAAAATGCTCATGGTCTTGGACCAAAATTGATGTTTTACTAAATATTGTTATTGTAAAACATTTTGAAGGAAAAGAAATGCTATTTTGAATTATTGGTAATACTTCGTAACTATTATCCAGTTATTGAAGATATACGATTCCTATGTTTCAAGCATGCTTTTTAAAGGAAATTGTTGTACTTGTTGAGCTTGTTATGCTCACTCTTGCTTGAACCATATGAATGCAGCTTAGACCGAACGGACCGAAGGATTCAGCAAGGATAAAGGAAAGGTTAAGGCGAACGTAGATTACCTATGTAATAGTATAGGTTTGTAATGATAATATATTATATTATGACAAGAACAAATGTAACGGTTATAAAGAACCTGGGGAATGGTAGTATTGTTTTGGAATATATATAAGACAAATCATTCTTTTGAGGCATTTCAATTGAATGTTTGTGTGAACTGTAGCACCGTGTAGCACCATATGTCGTTTTGGAAGAGACCCGAATTTGGGGGCGTCACAATAAACCTTCCCATTAAAGGATTACATCAATAATTTCCAATAAAATCTCCCAGGTCATCTAACCTTTAAATACAAATATCAAGTGTGGTAAATTAAATAACTTCATCATAATAACTAAAAACAAAGTCTGACAATATGAAAAGTCAACATGTTTACAAGTCTTCAATACTTGTTAATCTTTCATTTCCCTTTACTGGTGCTAGGTAAATCGACCTTCTCAACTTTAGTTGTAATAGTTATATAAGTAAGAGTGAGAAAACAATGCTCACTTAAAATAAAAATGAATGAAATTTTATAACAACTGCCAAATAATAGGCTCAATAGAACTGAACAATATGATATCTATCAATGATAATCAAAATCTGAAATATATATCTGAGGGCCATAAGACCACGAACTAAGTCCATAGTTATAAGTAATCTTTCAACTTAAACTTTAACAATCATAAAACTATAGGGACTCCTCATACTTAGGAGGATCAGCCCTTCGTACAATGTATTGTGCACAAACATTTCAACGTTATGCGTAAATTATCCCCTGTAACAGGGTTGTTCATCTCAGCATTTAGAATACAAGTCCGCCCCAAAGTAAGTTTGGTTTGGATACGTTTCAAGGTAATTTGGAATTCAATGAACATCAACTAAGGTTTAGTTGAATAAAATACAATAACAATATGCTATGGAATAAGTCATAGATGAATACAAAATTTGTAGTTTAGGGTCATGCTTTAGAAATGAACTACAAGCATAAACATTAAATATTGTAACATACCTTACTTGGACAGTAACAAGCTAAGGTCATAATGTTGTTTAGAATTGAATTATCAAGCATGCATAATCAATAGTGATTTGGAACGATAAACTTGCATGGTAGTAAACAAGTTTAAGTAAGGAACCTTCTCAAAGTAAGAGTTAGGTTAATAGCTTTGCACGAATATACTTAAATTGTATAAATAGGATTATGAATAACTTGCTCAATAATAAACAAGGTAGAGTAAAGACACTTGCACAATTGTAACAATAGAGTTAAAAATAAGAAAAACTTGTTCAATATCAAGAGATAAGGTTTAGAAACTTGCTCAACGAAAGTTTAGAGTTAGAAAATTTGTCTTGCGTGTAAGCTAAACTGTAATAATTCGATTCACAATATCCTATACGCATATCATCATGACATAATTAGTCATTAAAAATAATAAGTATCTATTTCATGTATAGTTTGATTTTTAACCACATATTCAAGTTACATTAGTAATAAAAATCGTTAATTATTAATAATATGCTCATTCTTAGCACTATAATATCACAATAACAAAAACTACATTTTTAACAATCATAATATTGCATCATATCAGCATTTACAGACTTCGTGCAAAGAAAAAATAATTTTCTGGCCATTATGCTAACCGGCGCTGCGGCGCCACAATTTACACTGTGGATGGCGTTACGGCGCGATGCCTAAGCCAGACAGTGGTGCTGCGGTGCGAGGTTTGGAGCTGCGGCGCTGATTTTGGCACAGAGGCTCCGAATTTACAGAACCGAGCACGAAGAACAAAATAAAGCTAATTTTTTGTTGTATCTTAATTTCTAACACTAACTTATCATGTATAACTTACATAAATTACACATAACGTTACCCATCATATATAAACTGATTAAAAACCACTAAACAACAACTTTAGAAAAATTAAATCCTTGAATGCCATGTTTTAAACCCAAACTCCATTTTTGACATTGTTTGACAAAGTTAACACTGTAACCACAATTATACACCAAATTAAAACATTCGAACTACGTTCTCTTTATTTCTTACCAAATTAACATATTAAAGGTTCAATTTCACAATTAGCTCACAATCAAATATTAATTTTGGTATTCCTACAAGCCATGTTCGTACATATATTCACTACAAAACCATTTCCTTTCTTTTGGACGTAATTCAGCATACATTCATATATATATATATATATATATATATATATATATATTAAACAAAGTACTAGAATGGATTAGGTACCCTTTGCCCAACAAGGATGATCTCCTTGGTAGGTTAAGTGTCTCCACAATCTTTAGTAAATTTGACCTCAAGTCAGGATTCTGGCAAGTTGCCATTCATCCTGATGATAGATAAGGCGAAAATTCTTTCTGAACTTGGCCGACTATCCTATCGACACTGAATTTATCCCACCATTTGATGAAAAAACGGAGAGAGACACAAGAAATAAGGGAAAGGTAAGTCTGAGCAGTTCTAATTCCTATGGACGACGGAGACTGAAATACTGTGACTTCTTGGGTAGCTGAAACGACATATTGCCATTTGAGAATCCAAGGGATTTTGTATTTACTACAAAATATAAGGAAGACTGGAATTTCTGCATATTTGGAATGATAATTACTATGATGACAAAAATGTTCTAACTGGGCAAGGAGAGGTTTGGGGAAAATAGACTCATACCTATGTTCTATAACCCGACACTGCTCACACCCTGGAGACTTACAAAGGTTAAACACGAACTAGGTGGACTACAGGCAAATAAGGTGACTTTAGAACTTTGATGAAGAAGATACCCTTGAAAAAGTAAAGAGAAGTTTGATTAAAGAGATCTGACTATACAGTTACTAACAACAAACAACTTGGCTTTGATACCATATCATTATTAGTTCTCACAAAGTTAGAGAAGAATTAAGTAAAAATTTAGGATATGTATATATATGTATATATATATATATATACATCATGCATTTAAATAAATTTTAAATAATTCTTCAACACTTAGACATCTTGCCATTTCATATGCTAGTTGATGGCTCATCGACTCTTTCAGTTTTAGCTGCAGTGTTAATTACAAGAGTGCGCAAACAATTGTTCACTGATATAAAGAGTAGTAATAATAACAACATGAGAATGAACAACGAATGCTGGACAATAATGAACTTGTTCTACGAATTCAAAAATAGAAAACAAGTTCAAATTTAATATCTGGGGGTCTTAAGACCACGAACTATGTCTTCGGTATTTAGGTATTATTATCTCAACCTTAACAGTCATTTTGACTATACAGACTCTTCTTAACATACTTAGGGGGATCAGACCTTTGTACCATGTATTGTGCACAAACATCTAAACGTTACACGTACAAAATCCCATATGTTAAGGTTGTTCGTCTCAGTTTGAATTTAGAATTTTTGCACTAAAAGGAGTTTAGTTTGGAACTTGTTTATTAGTGTTTCTAGAATTTTAGAACACTATTCAATTATAAATTAATTAAATCAATAAAATTTTACTTATTACTTGAAGGTTTAATACAAGAATATAGAATTGAACAAGGTTATCAAAGTCAAAGACTAAATAACAACAATGTACAATTGAATAAACATGATACTCATACAAAGTACTATATTCAAAGAATTAGAACAATCTCATTTGAATCGATGTACTAGAATAATATATGCTTTGAATAGTAATATCACGATTTAGAAAAGTAAAACTCGCTCGAGATAATGATAAGTAAACCTTGTTGAATAATTAAGTAGCATAGGTTAGGGATACTTGCTCAATAAAAGATTAGGATAATAAATTTGCATTCAATATAAAAAGAATGAAGTTAGAAAGCTCGCTCAATGTAAAGAGGTAAGGTTAAGAAACTTCCTTGTATGTAAGCTACACAAGTGTAAAATATTCTCCAATTACCCTACATAAATCATTGTAATCGCAATAACAATTATTTATATTAATATTAGCTTTATAGGTTTAACCCCTCATTTAGGTTATGACATTAACTTAACATCTAACCATGTTGATTAACACCTTTAACGAATTTGAAATTACATTATAAACTCACATAAACCTCATCATTTACTTTTAACTTTTATAACATCACTTTTTGATTCATTACATAACTTAATAACAAACACTTACAAATCTTCAGACTTTGTATTATAACACATTACAATCTGATATTATAGCTTATTTTATGTCTTAACATCATTAACATGCTTGCCAAACTATATTAAGTCCAATAATCACGACCTACAAATAGGCAGTAGTCAACGCTAAAGCTCTCGAGGCACATCGCACTATGCTTTCCGGCGGTAAATACACACTTTCTAGACGGCAGAACAAACTCATGGCATTTGCGCTATTTTCAGATGTGGTAATGGCGCAGCTAAGCCACGCACAGACAGAAACTCGTAGCAGCAACTCTGCTACACAGTGGACACCCAATTCAACCCAAAACAAAAGAAATTCATAAACCAAAACATCTAAAACTCTGTAATAACATAGTTAAACATGCTATACACCATATTAACCACATAAACACGAATTTGAAGAATCAAAACCCCAATTTTCTAAATTTCTCCAATTTTGACAGTTTTAGCGAATTTGATCGCCACAAATTCGTTTCTTAACCAATTGACATGATTCAAACTACACCACTTTCGTTTCTTAGCATACTAACATAATCCAACATCAATTTAAAGATTATCATATATATTAAACATGAAATCTTGAACTTTCTTAAGCCATTTTCATAAATATACACTGTTATTTACTTTTCTCCCTACAAACCCAAATTTCATGTGTTTAATCATCAAATAACACCCACAAATGATGATTAACAGATTATAACAACATACATACATGTATCAATCCAATATAACTATCAATTTACAGTGGATAATCATAGAAATTCAAAACATAAATATTAGAAGTAAAATATACCTTCAAACCCAAGTTGTATGCTAGCAAGAGATGGTAATTCTCTCTCAAAACCACTATGATTCTTTTTTCTCTAAATCTTTGTGTTTTCCTCTTTGTAGTTCTATTAGCTAGCCTTAGGAAAACTCACGCAATATACATTGACTCCCTTTTCCCAATGTACGTCAGGTGAAAAACCCAAAAGGCGTAAGTTAAAAAAACCCAAAAGCCATAAGGCTGCGTTATATTATATTATATGATTTTATGTGTCACACTAGTTAATTTAAATAAAGCTTAATTAATTTAAATAACTTGCAATGGTAATTAAAATAATTTCTATTATAATTATATTTATGAATAATAAATAATTATATATCTAATTTAAATTAATAAATTAGACTTAAACATAAATTTATTTAATTTACTTATTTTCTTAAATATTAAATAATTCATTTAATTTAATTACTTTCATTAAATCAAATCCTCAAATAATAAAATTACTATTCATTAATTTAGTTAGCATACATACTCAACTAAATTATTACATCACAATACATGAAATATTTATTTTTCCCGATAAATAAATTATTTAAAATATTTATTTAATCAATAAATTTTTAAATTAAATTACAAATTTCTCGATCGTTACAAAAATAAACTCAACGCACACACTTTCAAACGTCTAAAACCGACGTCTTACTAATGTCCCTATTAAATTATCATTTACCATAATTTAATATATATTATTTATATTTTATTTATATTATTTGTTATAAATAATATTAAAAATTAAAATTCAAAAGCCTTATGCTTTGTTTGGCAAAAATCTTTAAAAATTAAAGACTTAATATCTTTAATCCTTGTTTGGTAAAAACTAAATTAAACTCCTTTAATTTATTTGAATAACCCATTTATAGCATAGTTATTTGTCACACTTTATTACCAAATTAATTTAGACATTATAATAATCTATTTAATCCCTTATCAACTCTCTAATTTAATTATTAAATTAAATTAGAATATTATCTCATAATAATTAATTTCCTTAACTCAATAATTATTTATTTAACAAATAATTAACCAAATCAAATCAAATCAAATAAAACAAATATTTATTCAACAATAAACACATCCATTAAATATTTATATAATTCAATAAATATTTAAAAATTATAATTTAAAATTCTAGATTGTTACATCCTTCCCTCCTTACAAAGATTCTGTCCCCAGAATCACAACTCAAACAAATTATTCGTCACATTCTTCCCTCCTTACAAAGATTCTGTCCCCAGAATCGAAGACACAGATTAAACAAATAACTCAGGATAATCTTTCATCATTTTATCTTCGAGTTCCCACGTAGCTTTTTCAGCATTGTGGTTCCTCCATATCACCTTCACAGAAGGTATTACTTTATTCCTGAGTACTTGTTCTTTCTTGTCAACTATTTGGATAGGAATTTCCTCATAAGACAAGTCGTTATCAAACTGCAATGGTTCATACTCGATCATGTGCTTGTAATCGGGTTTATACGTTCGTAACACTGAAACATGAAAAACATTGTGAACGTTTTCCAACCAAGGAGGTAGAGCTACCTCGTAAGCCACTTCTCCTACTCTTCGCAGCACTTCGAAGGGTCCAATAGACCTCGGGCTTAGCTTTCCCTTTTTACCAAAACGATTTTTCCCCTTCCAAGGAGAAACTTTTAAGGACACGTAATTTCCTACGTCGAACACACGATCTTGTCTGTGTTGATCAACATACTTCTTTCGTCTGTCTTGAGCAGCTACCAATCTTGTCTTGATGAGTTTAACAACCTCGGTGATTTCTTTGCATCCGATTCTGGTCCTAACGAATATGCGTTCACCGACTTCATCCGAGCACAGTGGAGTTCTGCACTTCCTGCCGTATAATGCTTCGTAAAGTGGCATGCCAATGCTTACATGGTAACTATTGTTGTAGGCAAATTCCACTAATGGTAAATGTTCATCCCAGCTCCCTTTGAAATCCATGATGCATTCTCTAAGCATATCTTCCAATGTTTGGATTGTTCGTTCACTTTGGCCATCTATTTGCGGATGATATGTCGTACTCATTCTCAACTGTGTTCCCATGTATTCTTGTAGTCTCTTCCAGAAGTTTGACGTGAATCACGGATCTCTATCTGACACAATTGACACTGGCACTCCATGTCTTGACACGGTCTCTTTAAAGTACAATCTTGCCAACTAATCAAGATTGAATCTAACCTTTATTGGAAAAAAGTATGTTGTTTGTCAGTCTGTCCACTATCACCCAAATCGCATCACATCATCTCTGAGTAGTTGGAGGACCCACCACAAAATCCATTGTGATGTGTTCCCACTTCCATTCCGGTATTTCTAACGGTTGAAGTAATCCGTTTGGTCTTTGATGATCGGCCTTGACTCTTTGACATGTCAAACATTTTGCAACACATTCTGCGACATCTCTTTTCATGTTTGGCCACCAAAAATGACGTCGTAAATCTTGATACATCTTCGTACTTCTCGGATGAATCGAGTATCTTGAGTTATGAGCTTCGGTCAAGATTTAATCCTTAATATCTGGTACTACTGGAACCCAAATTATTCCCTCGAATCTTATTAGTCCTTCGATATCGATCTCGTATTGCACATCATTATCCTCAACCACTTTCTTCATCTTGTAGTTGAGCATTCTTAACTTTGTCCACCAAAGTTGGACTAGCTTCTATCTGGAATAATCGTTCATCAGATTCTTTTGGAAATTTTATTTCTAACTCTAGCTTTGTCATCGCAGAAATAAGCTCTTCCTGAGTGGTTATCATCATCAACTTTTCCCGACCTTTCTTGCTAAAAGTATCTACAACATCATTAGCTTTGCCTGGATGATAAAAGATCTCACAATCGTAATCTTTTATCAATTCCATCCATCTTCTTTGACACATGTCTCCTTCTGAGTGAAAATATACTTCAGACTCTTATGGTCCGTGTAGATCTCACATTTTTCTTCATAGAGAGTGTCTCCATATCTTCAGAGCAAATACCACTGCAGCCAACTCTAAATCATGAGTCGGATATCCTTTCTCATAGTCCTTCAGTTGTCTTAATGCATATGTAATAACTTTGTCATTCTGCATAAGAACACAACCCAATCCTTTACGTGAGGCATCACTATACACCACAAAGTTTCCTTAATTATCTGGTAATGACAACATAGGTGCCACACTTAACTTCTTTTTTAAGTCTTGAAAACTCTCTTCACACTTCTCCATCCAAATAAATTTTACAGCTTTCCTTGTCAAATTTGTTAACAGAGTAGCTATCTTAGAAAAATCTTTAATAAACCATCTATAATAACCGGCCAGTCCCAAAAAACTCCTCACCTCTAATGGTGTCCTTGGTTGTTCCTAATTGATTAAGGCTTCAACGTTTGATGGATCCATTAAAATTCCGTCTTTGTCAATCACATGTCCCAAAAATTATACATGATCTAGCCAAAATTCGCACATAAAGAATTTCGTGTATAACTTTTCCTTTCTTAGTGTCTCCACCGTCAAACGTAAATGTTCCACGTGTTCTTCTTGAGATTTGGAGTACACCAAAATATCATCGATAAATACCACCACAAACTTGTCTAAAAATGGTTTAAACACCATGTTCATCAAATCCATGAATGCAGCAGGGGCTTTGGTCAAACCAAAAGACATCACCAGAAGCTCGTAATGTCCATACCGAGTTCTGAATGTCGTTCTAGGTACATCCTCCTTTCTTACCTTTAATTGATGATACCCACTTCTCAAATCTATTTTCGAGAAGTATCTAGCACCCTTCAATTGATCAAATAAGTCATCTATTCTTGGCAACAGATATTTATTCTTAATAGTAACATTTGTTTAATTCCCTATAATCAATGCAAAGTTGCATTGACCCATCTTTCTTTTTCATAAATAACATCGGCGCTCCCCACAGTGATATGCTTGGTTGAATATACTTCTTATCTAACAGTTCGTGCAGTTGTACCATCAGTTCCATCATCTCTACCGGAGCCATTCTTTACGAGGCCTTCGATATCGGGGTTGTTCATGGCGCTAAGTCGATCAAGAACTCAATTTCTCTATCAGGTGGAAGTCCTAGCAAATACTCTGAAAATACATCTATTAATTCCCTAACCACTGGTATCTCTTTCAGTTTCACACCATTCCTCTGAGTGTCGACTATGTAAGCTAAATAACCCACACAGCCTTGACTTAATAACTTCTTGGCCTGCATAATCGTCAGACATCTCGCATGTCTAGGCAATTTGCTACCGTAGAAAGCTACCTTTGACGGAGTTATAAGGTTTACACATTTCTTTTGACAATCAATTATCGCTCCATAATTAAATAGCAAATCCATTCCCAATATAACATCAAACTCTCCAAGTTTAATCGGGATTAAATCTACCATCATGATATTCTCCTTAATATTCACCCTACAATTCTTGTATATGAACCTAACAAGAATCACTTCCTTATTCGCAATTTCTATGTTTCAAGGGAAATTTAATTCATCACTAGGCAATCATAACCTCTTAGCAAATTCATCAGATATAAACGAGCAAGTAGCACCCGAATCAAATAATACATAAGTATATCATTGATTGGGATAATACTTGACACAACATCCTTTGATGGCATAACATCTTGCACAGTCATGTTGAAGGTTCTGGCTGTGGGTTTGTTTTATGACGTCGGTCCAGCAATGGTCCATGTACCTCCAATGCTACCTCCCCTGCTTCTTGTTGTCTCCCCAGCTTTCTTTTTAGGGCTCTCACGAGCAAAATGATCCTTAGACCCGCACGTGAAGCAAACGTTCTTCTTGGGTTGATTGCAATTTGGGGAGAAGTGGCCTTCCTGACCACAGTTAAAGCATACACATTTCCCCATTCAGCACATACCCTTGTGGAACTTCCCGCATGTAACACATACTTCAAACTTCCTATTCTGCTGGTTACCCTGCTGATTTCCAGCACCCACATTTCCGTTCCATTTTCTCTTCAGGTTATTGTTACCATTTCCACCACCATTCTTAACCTCACCTTCATTCTTCTTCTTTCTTTGTTCTTGATTAAACTTCGTTACCGCCTCACCTCCACCTTCAGCGAGAATTGCCTTCTCAAGTACTGCTATAAATGTCATAGCTAAAACATGGAGACCCTACTGCACACCCAGGGTTTCAGTCCCTGCTCAAACCTCTTAGCCTTTCGCTCATCTATGTTGAATTGATATGGCGCAAACCTCGCCAACTCGTTAAATTTTGCGGCATATTCCGATACCGTCATTGATCCCTACTTCAGTTCTAGAAACTGCACCTCCAACTGATTCTTCAAACTTTTTGGGAAATAAGTCTCAAAGAATATCTCCGTAAACCTATCCCAAGTCATCACCCCTTGTTCTCCTCGAGTTTTATTAGCCTGCCACCAATAACTAGCCTCTGCTTTCAACATAAATGTTGCAAAAGTAGTCTTCTGATTCTCACCAACCCTAGCTACCTCGAACATTTTCTCTATCTCCATGATCCATGTCTGTGCCTCAACTGGATTCATGGATCCACGAAATTCTGGTGGTCCAACCGCCTTGAAGTTTTTAAATGTCACAGCTTGATTCTGCAGTTGATTCTGCAGTGCACCCATCAGTAACGTCACTAGCTGCTGAACTAGGTTAGCCTCAGCATTGTCGTTATTCGTAAATCCCTCAGGGGTTCTTTGTCGGGGTTGACGTCTTGGAGGCATTTTCTGTTAAAATATACTCATTAGATTATTACTCAATTCCTTTAAGTATTTTCTATTTAACTTGCACCCCATAAAAAATCATCACATAACACATAACACTTTGAATAAAATAAAATAATAACTTTTATTAATTCATATTCTTTTAGGAAACATGAGAACAATATCATCACTGCTATTTACATTACTTTCCTGAACTACTAAAGTTTCAGTATAACATCAACATCATATCCCATTGATTAAATATCACCAGGGATTTACATATTATTTATCATATTAATAATCGCATAACAGGTACATTCCCTACGATGTCCTACTAAGATGTTGCGTAGCCTTACGACGCTCTTCCTCCATAATCCAGAACATTGTTCTGCGATCTAATATGTACGACGGTAGTGTCTCGAACTGAATCGAATAATGCATAACTTGATCTTGAGATCGATTAATCACGGTGTTGAATACATTATTCATCTCTTCCATCTTGATCTTCTTTGCACGTGCCTCTCTCTCTGCTATCCCGACTCATTGATAAGCTTCCTCGTACGCATCTTCGGCTCTTGCCCTCTTAGTAGATTCTTCTTTCAACGTGTTCTTTATCTCTGCAATCTCCTCTATCATTTGTTCATTCTCTCCTTTAGTGTGGATCAACTTCCCTTCGACATTATTCAGACGTTCATCTCAATCTCGAATCTCATCGTCCTTCTGTGCCATCGAGGTCCGTTGTTCAGCTACTATCTCTTCCAACTCCTCGACGGTATCTTGAAGTTCCATATTGCGGTCGTATACTTCATCGTCTATACGAGCAACGATCGAGTTTAGTGGAATCTCTTCCTCCTCGTACTCCTCATCCTCATTCGACTGTGGCAGCTCAACGGGGTCCTCCTCGTCCGTCTCTATCTCATCATCCTCATCAGGTAAACCGTCATGCTCAACCACTGTGACCAAAAGATATGACTCCCGTGGAAGTAGTTGTTCCCAAACAACCTGAATGTCACGAGGCTCATCCTCTCTAGGCACCTAGGGTACTTCCTCCCTAGCCTGAATGGATTCTCCTACATTAGTCATCCTGACAACAAAATTTTTAAGTTTTAATTACTAATCATTACTACTCGACACTCACGAGCACATAAGTTGTAATCACATAAGCACATAAGTGTTTTATTACTTATTCCTTAAAACTTGATAAGAGTTTATCACCACTATCTTTTCAAATGTTACTTCCTAAGGCTTTTCCAACGCCTAAGGTTCATAACGTAAAGCTTTGATACCAACTTGAGACACCCCCAAATTCGGGTACTTCATTCCCACAATATTTGGTGTTCACTTGATAAAAACATTCATTTCTAACTACCCAAAAATAATAAAATTGAACAATAAACCTTCCCATTAAAGGATTACATCAATAATTTCCAACAAAATCTCCCAGGTCATCTAACTTTTAAATACAAATATCAAGTGCGGAAAATTAAATAACTTCATCATAATAACTAAAAATAAAGTTTGACAATATAAAAAGTCAACATGTTTACAAGTCTTCAATACTTGTTCATCTTTCATTTCCCTTTACTGGTGCTAGGTACATCGACCTTCTCAATTTTAGCTGTAATAGTTATATAAGCAAGAGTGAGCAAACAATGCTCACTTCAAATAACAATGAATGAAACTTTATAACAACTGCCAAATAATAGGCTCAATAGAACTGAACAATATGATCTATCAATGATAATCAAAATCTAAAATATATATCTGAGGGTCATAAGACCACGAAATATGTCCATAGTTATAAGTAATCTTTTAACTTAAACTTTAATGAATATAAGACTATAGGATTTGCTCTTACTTAGGGGATCGACCCTTTCTTCGTACAATGTATTGTGCATAAACAATTCAACGCTATCGTAAATTATCCCTCGATCGTGGTTGTTCATCTCAAAGATTTAGAATACAAGTCCGCCCCAAAGTAAGTTTGGTTTGGATACGTTTCAAGGTAATTTGGAATTCAACGGATTAGTTGAATAAAATACAATAACAATATACTATGGAACAAGTCAGAGATGAATACAAAATTTGTAGTTTAGGGTCATGCTTTAGAAATGAACTACAAGCATAAAGATTAAATAACGTAACATACCTTACTTGGACAATAATAAGCTAAGGTCAGAATGTTGTTTAGAATTGAATTATCAAACATGCATAATCAAAAGTTATTTGGAACGATAAACTTGCATGCTAGTAAACAAGTTAAAGTAAGGAACCTTCTTAAAGTAAGAGTTAGGTTAAATAAATTTGCACGAATATACTTAAATTGTATAAATAGGATTATGAATAACTTGCTCAATAATAAACAAGGAAGAGTAAAGAAACTTGCACAATTGTAACAATAGAGTTAAAAATAAGAAAAACTTGTTCAATATCAAGAGATAAGGTTTAGAAACTTGCTCAACAAAAGTTTAGAGTTAAAAAACTTGCCTTGCGTGTAAGCTAAATCGTAATAATTCGATTCAAAATATCCTATACACGTATCATCATGAAATAATTAGTCATTACAAATAATAAGTATCTATTTCATGTATGGTTTGATTTTTAACCACATAGTCAAGTTACATTAGTAATAAAACTCGTTAATTATTAATAATATGCTCATTCTTAGCACTATAATATCACAATAAAAAAACTACATTTTTAACAGTCATAATATTGCATCATATCAGCATTTTTACAGACTTCGTGTAAAGAAAAAATAATTTTCTGGCCATTCTTCTAATTGGCGCTGGGGCGCTATAGTTTACATTATGGACGGCGTTGTGGCGCGATGCCTATGTCAGGTAGTGGCGCGAGGTTTGGAGTTACGACGCTGATTTTGGCGCTGAGGCGCTGAATTTATAGAACCGAGCATGTGGAACAGAACAAAGGTATATTTTGGTTGTATCTTAATTTCTAACACTAATTTATCATGTATAACTGACATAAATTACACATAAGGTTACCCATCATATATATACTGATTTAAAACCACTAAACAACAACTATAGAAAAATTAAATCCTTGAATGCCATGTTTTGAACCAAAACTCCATTTTTTACATTGTTTAACAAAGTTAACATGGTAACCACAATTATACACCAAATTAATTCATTCGAACTACGTTCTCTTTATTTCTTACCAAATTAATATATTCAAGGTTCAATTTCACAATTACCTCACAATCAATATTAATTTTGGTACTCCTACAAGCCATGTTCATACATATATTCACTGCAAAACAATTTCCTTTCTTTTGGACGTAATTCAACACACACACACACACACACAGGCATATATATATATATATATATGCTAGTTATAACATTACACTTACATATACACATAATTTCATAACCAGTTATAAAAATTTGGATTACAGAAAATTTTATAAATACTTTATACTACAAATGAAACTCAAGAACACAAAACTTAGGAATTATGTCGTGAAAACACACACACACATATATATATATATATATATATATATATATATATATATATATATATATAATATTAAGGTTATGTAACATACATTCTCTTGCTTGGTTAACCCTTGTTAGAAGTCACAACACCTTTCTCTCTTCTCAATTCTCTCTAGTCTCTCTCAATTCTCTGTAATATTCTCTAACAACTTCCCTTTCTTCTTAGGCTCATGCTTTAGACTAAATACTTTTTAGGTAAAATAAACTCAACGCACACATTTTCATACATCTAAAACCGACGTCTTACTAATGTCCCTATTAAATTATCAGTTATCATAATTTAATATATATTTTATTTATTTTATTTATATTATTTGTTATAATTTAAATTAAAAATTAAAATTCAAAAGCCTTATGCTTTGTTTTGAAAAAATCTTTAATAATTAAAGACTTAATATCTTTAATCCTTGTTTGGTAAAAACTAAATTAAACTCCCTTAATTTATTTTAATAACCAATTTATAGCATAGTTATTTGTCACACTTTATTACCAAATTAAATTAAACATTATAATAGTCCATTTAATTCTTATCAACTCTCTAATTTAATTATTAAATTAAATTAGAACATTGTCTCATAATAATTAATTTTCTTAACTCAATAATTATTTATTTAACAAATAATTAACCAAATTAAATCAAATCAGATTAAATAATTATTTATTCAACAATAAACACATCCATTAAATATTTATATAATTCAATAAATATTTAAAAAACACAATTTAAAATTTTAGATTGTTACAGTTCCTCTGCATGACCTACACGGTATGTGAGATTGGAAATAAACACAATCAATACTTGATCTCATGGTTAACCTTACTTTAATAACCTACTTTAACTTATATTGTCCTTGTACCACCTTTATATTCAACTTTATTATTTATATAACTCAACTTTATTTCCCTTTTCATCGCTACATGTGTTAGCTTATCGCACTTGTAGTTTACTGTGTGTGTATCACACCACTACAACATACCTTATTTGGCTAAACATTACTCATTTAAGTTCATTAGACTTAGATTAGGTATATAGCCTTTCGTTCATCACTTTAAGATAATACACACATGGTATACATTGCATACTTATTTCTTATACATTCTCAAATATACTCATTTTTGTCAAATCATAACATGATACAAATCATTGGTCATTATTCACTTCAAATATCGTCTTATGTTATGTTGTGACATTTCTAGTAATCAAATCCAATTATTCCATCATAGTTCAAAAATAGAAAATTTGATTTTTCTAGGGTTCTTTGGAGATTTTTTTATGAATCTTTGAAATCAGTTTTTGACTTCCATGTTTGAACAAGATTTTAGACCATACATCATAAAAATTTCAAAACTGCAGAGTGGCGTACCGTGCGAGAATGAATTGGGACTTGACGCAGATAAATCTTGCTTTTGCATTTTAATTTATGTAGATAAGTAGCAAATACCAAAATGAATTGGGGCGGGAGGCGGCTGCGTCGCGTAGTCGAAATAAAAAAACTTCATTTTTTCCCAAAAAATTCGATTCAATCGCATATCAATTCATACATGGAATCATAAAATCAACAATAAGCATAAAGTTTGACTTTGATACCATTGTTGGGATTGTATATAGTGCAATTACATAATCAAATCATATAAAATAGTGCGGAAGCGCGATAAATTGGAATATAAAATTTTTATACAATCCCATTCCATGATAATGATTTGTGCTTAATTATCAATATAAACGAAGAAGAAGAAGATTAAAATTATACCCTTAAGGATTCGAGCTTCCTCAAGTATAAGTTTAACTCCTAGTCCTTCATGGTCTCCTTGAATACACAAGATTGGATTCCTTCCTTTGATCAATGTTAGCCACCTAAGCGTTTGGCCTCTGAAGGTGATCCACCAAGGAAAAACAAAAACTCAAGAAGAAGGGTATTTAGCTAAATCCTAGGTTTTCCTATATCTGATAAAAAAAGGTGTACTCTCCAAACTGTTGGAATAAAGTACATAACTTGCGTCTTGAGTCACCTCTCTCCGTAAAAAGACTTTCTTATTTATAGATGTAGGGAACCCTCCTAAACTACTTAGGAATAGGGTTTTATTTAATTAATTAAACTCTTTTAATTAATTAGGCTTCCTAATCTCATTAGAAATAATTAATTAAACCTTTTAAATAATTAGCCTCCTAATCTTATTAGGAATATATGCGAATACTAATATTAATTAATTCACAAACACCTTTAGGAATTAACTTAATAATAATAGTAATAATAATAATAATAATAAGACTCTTCTTATTAATTTATATTTAATATTTCCAAAATATAAAATAATAAATATTAAGTTATTTATTTTACTCTATCACCATAGATTAAATTAAATACACTTAACTTATCATTACGATTATGTCATTTACTTCATAAATAAATATATTCTTCCTTTTATGGTGTGACCCTTTAGGTTCTCCATATTAACCGGTTGTGAATAAATCAATTAGAACAATTCTAATCTTATTTAAATAATCAAATTAAACTATTAATTTATTTGAATAAATAACATTTATTCTACAATAAGGATAAGTCTCCTTAGCGATCAACGACTTTTCAGATAATATAGATTTTAACATTAATCATAAAAAGAACATTTGAGTAAATAGTTACCGTACAATTCAATCCTTCCACCATACAATGTCTCAATTAAATATAAGACATAGAATTACTGTCAAGTCTTATTTTATTTAATTATATGTATTTCGAATCCCAAATGCAGAATTCTGAATAAATATAAATTAGAAACACCTTTCTAATTTCATTCCACCTTGGCTAAAGATTCTTGGGTTGTTATTTATCGAATCACATAGGACATATCTCTTCTTTTACTAGAAGCGATAGATTCTTTATTGATCATTCATTATCTCCATATATAACGTATTACACCCAAGAATACCCTTTGATATACCCTAAGGGTCTTAAGGAATAAGTCAAAGTATAATTCATTATACATAAGATACTATGATGATCTCAAGTCTAAGGATCACTTGTACTACTATTACTTCAAGAATTCCTATTGACAGGCAAGTAAAACTCCATTTAGTATTCCTTAGCGAGCTATGTTCAGTGAACTAATTCTCTAATAAGCACCTACATACTTGCTTTAGTGTCTCCGCACAAATGATAATGAGATCAATCATACTCATCCAATGAGCAAACAACGTATGTACCAATCTATCTGGATTCACGAATCCCCTTTTTAGTAATCCATCAATTGGAAACATTTTAGTTTTTAAGCTATCTAAGAGTTTAAATCTCATTAGCATGATCTCATCATGAATCTAAAATTATTGCTTAAAACTACGGGTTTAACACATATTATTAAAATAGCACCATGTAGATAATTAAATGTCTTTAGTAAATAAATACTTTTAGTAATAAATGAATAAGATTGATTACAAAGTATATGTTTTATCATGACTACAAACCTACTATAAAAACTACCCTCAAACTTAAATAGAGTAATGTCTGATGAGTGGGTTTTATACATACGATTCGACCTCTAATTCGAGCTTAAATTGTGTTAAGTTTGTATAATTATGTTCATTTTTACTTGTTTAGTGTTGTTTTGTGTTTAGGTCTGGTGGCATAACATTTATGGCTTAAAGGATGGTTTCGTGCTGAAATTTGGCAAGAAAAGGAGCTAACAATGGACTTTTGCAGAAAACCCCCCGCTGGGGCGAGGGTACTCGACTAAAGATAGTAGCACCCTTCGCCGGGGCGGGCACTTAAAGAAGGAAAACCCCGCCGGGGCGGGGGTACGGGAAAAGCAAAGAGTCTTGTTTCTCTTGTACTGCTGTAGAGGCGTGAAGGGGAGAGATTGACATGGTTTGGAACTGTACTGGGCATCGAATTATGGTCCGAATACATGTTGTGACACCCCCAAATTCGGGTTACCTGACCCCCGAGTTTGGTGTTCACGATCCACAATATAATACTAACTATCTACCCATTCATATAGAAATAGTAATACATATCACATTAACATATGTTGTTAATACATTAGTTCCAGGTCCGCTAAACTTAACATTACAAACATACCCATTAGATATACAAAAGGGTTTACAAATATAACATAATAATAAGTTTATTATAACTACTCCAGCATTTTGCCTCTATTCTTCACAACATCTTCTGCAACTTCGTCCCTAGCTGAAAAGTTTTATTTAGCAAGGGTGAGCAATAAATTTGCCCCGCAAGTTAAGATATACAATGAATGTATATGTATCAGAATAATAGACTATCTATTTTGATAGAATGACACCAAAGTTCGGGGAACTTTGAATTAACTAAACAATGCGTTAATCAATAACAAGGCTTCTCCCTTTCTATACAACACAATAATTTGATAATGAAAGAGTAAAACGCTTTCAAAGTTCTACGATATTCAAATGAATAAACAAATATCAATTTTACGCAATAACAAAGTGGAATATTTTCCAGATTTAATGCTGAGCGATCCATTAGATCTAGAACTTCTACTTTCTCTGGTATCTATCAAAGATTTACTTTGTTACATACGTAGGAGTATCAACTAACCATAAAGATTAAATCATACCCCTCTGCAAGTATAACAAGTGATCAACTTTATTATACCCTATATTATGCATAATACTTATTAAGACGCAATGGTAGAATATACGACCTAAAATGTTCCTTTATATAAAAGGTTGTTTTTTCCGATCTTTGAATCAAAATTTGATTTAACAACGAAACACAATGATTTCAATTTCTATTTACTTATCGATCTAGTCGAAATAATTGGCATCGATCTACCAATAACAATTGAATTCTTTTCTCTAATTTATCAAGTTCTAACAAATGTTCGTCTAGCCAGAATAATTAGCTAAGATATTTCTCAACATAATTTGATAATAAACAGGAATTATTTGTACTGTCAATTCTATCTTCTACGAATATGAATATCCAATAACAGTTATTCTACAAATGTATATTCTC
Source organism: Panax ginseng (assembly GCA_020205605.1). NCBI lineage: Eukaryota > Viridiplantae > Streptophyta > Magnoliopsida > Apiales > Araliaceae > Panax > Panax ginseng. Next base: position 81,258,151 of record CM035136.1, on the reverse strand, counting down.
TGAATCAGTACTTCAATTTGAATTATTAATCATGCACTAACTGTGAATAATCAACAATAAATTCCCTGGACATGGTATAATTAGCAATAATTAACCATTATAATAATTGAATGAATATAACTCAAGGTTGAGTTAGGAAACTTTCCTTCCGCGTTGATTACTGCTAGACAATGTACTTATCTAATTTCGTAAGACCTATAACCAATAATATCGGTCTCACAATTAGCACAATAATTCACAACACACAACACTGTAATTCATAGTCAAACTTCTCCAAGCACATTACCACATAGTCACATCAGTGTTTATAACCTATATAAACACTTATCAAGTCTAACTATTTCGGTCTTGTTGGATTTTAGTCCCTTCTCGGTGTTCTGGTCACCCTATCCGACAATTAACACATTGATTGTCAATTAAACTTGGCCTCTAAGCTTCAGTATTATTTTAGATAAGTCAAATATCATTTATAATATTTTTTGGAAGCTTTTATTAATTTATAAACAATTATTACAATTTATAATAATTTTTCACACTTAAATCATTTTTAAATGATTTAATTATCAAATAATCTTATTATCATTAATATTTAATAATATAAAAATATTAATGGTATACTTTGTCAAAATATTAAAGTTATTGTTAATAACTTATAATATTTTTAAAGTAATTAAAATCATTTTAAATCATCACCATTAATATTTAAATATTAATGAAATTATTATCCAAATATTAAAAGTCATTTATTATATCTTAAAATATTTTTCTCATTTTTAAATGATTTTTAAATCAATAAAACCATTTTTAATTCATTTATTTAATATAATAATTAAATAAATCTCATAAAATTAATATTAACTTATTAATGAGAATTCTCCAATAATATTGAAACATATATTTTATAATTCAAAATATTTTCTAACACTTTATTCTTATTTAAAATGATTTTAAATTAATAAAATTATTTTTAACTTATTTATTTAATTTAATAATTAAATAAATCTAATATCATTAATATTAAATTATTAATGAAATTTCTCTAAAAATATTAAATGTCACATTTTATAACTCAAAATATTTTTAAATACATTATTCTTATTTAAAATAATCATTTTAAATAAGAGTAATATCAATTTATAAATCATATTATTCTAATTAAATAGTCTAATTAAATAAATTAAATATCATTAATATCCAAATAATTATAATTATTAATGAAAATCATCCCAAATAATTAAAAGTTATTTTTCAGAATTTAAAATGATTTTTAAAACCATTTTTGGTACTTTTTATAATTTAATTTCTATTTTTAATTAATTACCAGAAAAATCAGAAAATAATTTAATTAAACCGTCGCTAATGGCCTATAGCGACACTTAGCGTCGCTGTTGGTGTTCTTGAGCTCAAGAACACTGACAGCTTCGTGTTTAAGGATCATCATTTGACCGGATTTAAATCACCAATTAAAACAGTTTCTGGGCCAGGTTAAGTATTGATCATGTAGTCATTATACAATACTCCAACTAACAACCAATATCTAGGTCATATCACATAACACCATCCAGATCCGAAGCTCCAAAGTCACTGTCAGAACAAATTCTGGGTTTTTTCTGGACAACCCAGAAACCTAACAGCTTCGAGTTTGGAACATTCAAGCTCGATTATTTCTATGTTTTGGTAATCATATCGTCAATATTATGGTTCAAGAATGTTGTATACATGTCAAAGAACACATATGAATCAACATGATAGTCCAAATACATCATAGTTGTAAGATTCCACTCGGTCAAACCCTGTCAGAGAGCTTACTCAAACAATTTCTGGAAATTCCAGAAATGCTCGCTGTGATCGAATGGGTCAGTTTGACCATTCACTAAATCCAACATATTTGTTTTTTAAGAGATATAAAAGTATATATCTCAAGTACATATTACAGGCTACAATTTGGTTACCAAAAACATCTACAAATCATCATCAAAGATGTCAGATCTGGGCCGTTCAAAAGTTGTCAGACGCTGGTTTTAGAATTATGGGTAACCCAGAATTCTTATGGTCAACGTCGGTCAACGTTGTTTGACCATGAATAAAATGCAATCTAAGCACCATATAACTGTTATTTCAATTGCAGAACAAAGATCTCCCACCAGACTACGGATCCAAAACATCAAACAACAAAAAACAAAAATACTCAAAAATCTACAGCCACTGACATTAGCTTGTCAGACGACTTTGACTGTTCTTGAGCAGTTTTTGAAAACTTTATTTTAGAGCCTTTTGATGCTATAGATCTATGTTATATCAGCATAGATCACCATAAAACATGATCTAACACTACTCTAAACACATAAACACCAATATTGTCTTAGCATACAAGATCAAAAGGGCTTACAACTTTATACCTTCTCTTGAATATGCTTGATCTTTGATCTCCTAAACTGAACTTGATGTTTCTAGAAGTGATTTAGTGACTGATATACTTGCCAAATTCGTAGGTCTAGTGTGAGAGGGAGTTGGTGAGAGCAAGAGACCAAATGGCTAATGTTAATACACTTTCTCTCTCTTAATCTCTTATAAACACAAGCTGCAATGAATGATCAGATGTGCTGGCTAATTTGTTGGCACTAATGGACTGATTTGGTGAGATTTTATGTCACAAAGTCTATAGTTGTTGAACCACTAAAGGTGTTGGCAATTTTTACAAGCTACTTAATTTAAAATCCTAAAAGGGTAATTTTGTCATTCAGAAAATAATTTTAATGGCAAGATGGTCAAATGTCCAAACCCTTAGGGTTTAACCCTAAGGTTCTAACCCTTAGGTTTTACAAGCACCAAATTCTAGAATTTTCTAATTAAGGTTTAAAAAAATAAAATAAAATTTCTAAAATAAAAATTAGGGTTTTAAATAGAAATTAATATTACTAAAGTATAATTAGTGTTTCCTAATTATATTAGCATTTACTAAACACATTAGGCTTGCTAATTAGATTATGGTTTCCTAATCTCGAATATGAAATTAGGGTTTTAATAAAAATTAAAATTTCCAAATTACAATTAGGGTTTGTAAAATAGAAATTAAAGTAACAAAAATATAATTAGGGTCTTCTAATCATATTTAAGTTTAATAAACACATTAAGCCTACCAATTAGGATTAGGGTTTCCTAATTAGGGTTTAGAATTCCCGAATTTCAAATTAGGGTTCTCAGCTTTCGATTAGAGTTTCTAATCTCTTATTAGGGTTTATTAATATTAAACCTTATCCGATCAATTATTGATCAATAAATCTATACTGTACAAACACGTACTCATTAATATGATTATTTTAGTTATATTTTCTATGGAATCCCTATCCGAACTTAGGGTTAGGGTTTCTACTCTTTATTAAGCACAACTCTACTCTAAATTTATTAGTCAATACACAAATGGACCTTCTCGGGACTTGTATCACAAATACTTGTCACAAAATTGATAATTAATATTAATATTAATTAGAAAAAAAATTATTCAAAAAATTTGGATTATTCGAAATCTCGGGTTATCACATTCACCTCTCCTTAAAAGGATTCCGTCCTCGGAATCACCGCTTTCTTATTCTCTACAATCTTTTAAAGTTGTATAATCAATTCATTCTTAACAACACAATATTAATTTGTGTCTCAAATTCTAACTTGTGACTTGGATCGTATAAAAGAAAACAAATCACAAAAATATCTAACTCGTATTTCTCGCGTAATTTAATTTCTAACCGAACTCGTTACCTGTCTCCTCTTTATGTGCAGCTGCTAAAAGTGAATGATGTTGGTCTTCCCTGCTGAGCTAACTCTTTAATCGTCAGGGTTTTGCTATCGGGTCCCTTGTTGGCACTTCTCCTCTCTACATTTCTCTTCGATTAATTTCGGACCAGATGATCGGTCGATCCACACGCAAAACAACCTTGTGTCTTCTTTGGAATGGGACACTGGGGTGACATGTGTCCCTCTTGACCGCAGTTGTAATAAACTCCTTTTTTCTTCAAGCAAACTCCTTGATGACGCTTCCTGCAAACTACACACGGCGCGCCTTTCTTCCTAATCTCTACTGGATTATTTCCTGAATTAATATCACCATCCCTCTTACGTTTATTAAGATTACAACCTCCACTACCACCTGTCATATTATTTCCTTCAGCCTCCTTTCTTTGTTCTTGACTATTCTTTAATACAGCTTCAATTTCTCCTTCAGCGATAATGGCTTTTTCTAATAACGTTGAAAATGAACTAATTTGCAGCACATCCAGCATCTCGAGTACCAACGATTTAAATAAGTTCCTAAAACATCGTGCTATAAGCTCCTCAGTGTCCACTCGATGTGGAGCAAATTTTGCTAACTCGTTGAACTTGACAAAATATTTTGTCACCGTCATATCTTCCTGCTTCAGATTCACAAATTGTTCTTCCATATTTGTCTTTAGACTTCCCTTCCTGGGTGGCATTATTTGATAAAAATCTTACATTAATTCTCCTTTTCTACACAGATTCTTATTAATAACACAATAAGAATTTAAAATTTCTCATATAATCGCATATTTATTCACATAGCACACAGTACATTTAGCTCTTAACACATAGCACTATTCTTTTTTAAATAATATCAGGATTAACAACACAACTTTAAACAAAAGTTGTAATTCTCCAACTTTATACAAACAGTTTTAATTCTCCATTCACACATAACTATTCCCAGTTCATCAAACTTAACACACTTATGAGTTCAGGAACTTGCCACAATTATATGAGTGTATGAACTTATCCTAGGAAGACCTTTGGCGTCCATTCGCTGAGGTGTTCAAAACATTTCATATAATTATGAGTCATGAACTTATCATAAATATGAGTTTTAAGAACTCAAAAATTAATCTTAATCTTATATTCATATAGAAAAGAAAGATTTCACTCATACAAACATATATATTTATATATATGTTCTCACATCATTCTTGATATTACAACCGTTAATATCATACACTATCAAAAGATACTATCACTTAAACTTTAAGCTATCTACCGTCCACTCCCTTTACCAGTCTTCTTCTTACTGGGACACTTGTTGCATTCGGCTTAGGACAATATAGGGAAATATGTCCTTCCTACTTAAAATTGAAGCACGCGTTCTTCTTCATCATACATTCTCCCACGTGAGTCTTTCCACAATTGCTGCAGACTTGCTTCTTCTTCGGGTTTGAATTTTCAAAATCATTGTTGTCGTTGTCCCTCTTTCTATTATTCTTGTCTTTCTGCTGCTTGATTATTTCTTCAGACGATCCACCACCTTCAGTCTTCATCCTTTCCACATTAGCCTTCAGCTCGTTCCATTCTTCAGTCATTTCGCGTAATGCTCGCTCCGTCTTTTACAACTCCTCCAAGGGAAACACTTTACTCTGGAGTTCTTGAACTTCTGCAGATTCTAGATCTTGTTATCCAACTTTAGTTTTATTTTCTTTCTCCACCTTAGCTTCTTCGGGCTCTGCCTCCTCATCACCACTTAGATACATCTCGGGATAATCGTCATGATCGCTCCCCAGATTGACCATAGGTTCATCTTCTCCCACCATTTCAACTGACTCGCTTTGCGCTGGCACCTTGGCTACTGGCACTGGTGCAACAACCGCTATCATCTCCACACTCATTTCATCTTCTCCGGACATCCTACAATCAGTCTAAATGACTTGATTAATACTTCTCCAATACGAACTTCTCACACTATGTGTCCACATATCTAATTATCGATATATTTCGGCAATCCCTCACTTAGTACTCTAAATGAGTATTCTAGATTTCGTTTATGGTTATAATCCTAGGGTTTTACCCACCCCACTTAAGGTTTATAACTTACAGCTCTGCTACCAACTTGTGACGCCTTGGTCACTACAGCTTTGATACCTGTGACGTCCCCAAAATAGGTATACAACACCTATTCTGAGTCGTCAAAATACATGGTACAGAAACAACTACAACTTTATTAATACAACATAAAAACTATGAGTTTAAATACAAATATTGTCATCTAGACAATATTCATACTCAAATAAGTCCTCATTACAATTATTAATACACTATTTTTACAGAATAGTGAGGACTACTAGGACCACTTCTAGAACCATCATTCCACACCCCGACTAGTACTCGCTACATTCTTACCTCCTGAGAAGAAAAATGGAACAACAAGGAAAAGGGTGAGCTCAACTAGCCCAGTAAAGAACATTATGACCAAGATAATATAGAACAAATTATCGTTAGTCTTCAACAGGGAAAAATCTAATAGAATACAATAGACAACCTGTTTTAAATCAATATTCGCAGCGGAAATAATAATTCATTAGAAGAGTTAAGTAGAGAATGAAATCTACTATCTACTATATATGAATTTAAAAGTTCATCGTCTATCTTTTATCCCTGTAACATCAATCAATATATAACTAAAATCAAATATTCATCTTTGCACTACAGGCCAAAGATATTCATCAGTTGGTCATGTTTATCTAAACACTTGTTCATCTTTGCACTACGGGCCAAAGATATTCATCAGAAATCATTAATCCTTGCACTACAGGCCAAAGATATTCAATTATATCATCATTTAGGACGGAGGATGATGAAAAATATTTTAAAGTAAACGAATCCAGTGAAACAAAAGAATAAATATTAAGGATTCATATTTCAGCTATTCCATGTCCAAAAATACCTCATAAATAATCATAGTGGAGTAAAATTCAAGAATGATCAAAATATGGATACAATACAAGCTAGTATCCATAATAGATATTTTGGACGAAAAACAAAAATTTAATTTTTCTGTGAATAGTGTCATATTCGTGAATCGTGTTGTATACATGAATAGTGTCGTATACGTGAATAGTAACTCCGACACCAAAAGATAGAAATTCCACAAGAAAATCATCATGCTTCGTGAATAGTACTCGTGAATAGTAACTCATGAATAGTAACTCATGAATAGTAACCCCGACATGAAAAAGTTCCAAATTTGATAAAAAGTTCCAACCAATATTTCGGCATAATGATATTGAAGAAATAATATCATTTACGAAGAAAATAACATCCCTTACCTCATAAAAATAGTACTTCTAGTTGAAACACCATATATAAGCTATGACTTAAACTTGCACCGTATAGCAACACTCAAAGTATCAAAATACTCACAAGAATACACTCAATATATCGAGAGAGAAAGAGAGAGAAAATTTCAGTTTCTAGTGTGATTTTCAATTCCAACCTAAGCACCCTATTTATAGGAAATTGCTTAGAACACCAAATCAGAAAATTTAATAAAATAATAATATTTTATTTTTAATTTCCTTAGCCCACCTTGACTATCTAAATTCAGCCACCAAATAATGACAAAAACCAAAATAAACGTTTTGGTAATTAAAACTAATTAAAACTTTCAAAAACCATTTATTTCAGAACTACGGAACTTCAATAATTCATAATAAATAGCCATTTTATCAGAAAAATTCAAACCACATGTCTTTTCCATAGGAAATTTCATTGTCTACAACTTTACAGAAGAAAGTTTTTTCAAATTCCAAACAGAAATTGATCGAAATCCACAAACGGGCGATTTTACAGGCTATAATCAAATTTCGGTCAATAATTGGGGTCCACCGACACACAAAACATGTGTTAATCATTTAATGCAACAAAAATACTCTTCCTCCTCATATACTCATATATCCCACATTTATTATAAAAATATCATCATTATTATATTATAATAATATAATAAAATATTATTTTATCAGAAAAGATAAAATATCAATTTTTAACAATTGTCACTTTAAAATTTTTCTCCATCTATATCCACATAAAATTAATATTTTCCTCATCATATAAATCAATAATTAATTATTCACAAATAATATTACAGAATTACAAAGATCTTGGCAACTGTGCCGCTCCTCGAGAAAGAGGGGATTTCAATAAGAATTTCTCCTCATTGGCGCGCAATTAGGTGACCAAACCTCTCCTTAGACAGAACTTTCTAGACATTGCCAATAATGTTTTCTAATAATATTATGTAGATAATATGAATTATTGCTTCGATAATGGAAAATACTGTGTAGTGACAATTATTGAAACAACAGTAATATAAAATATCAACGCAGCAATTATTGAATCAATAAAATAAAATCTTCTGAGCAAGAACTAATGTAACAATTATTGAGTAATGCCTTCTTACGTAAGAATCAATAATTGGTGCAATACTGCGTGCTATCTCTTGTGCAACAACGCCGTATTCTTGTGTTTTAACCACCGGTATTCCAACAAAGGTAATAAGCAGTAATAACTACGCCGTTATTTATAAACAACTTATACTTGTCATTTTCTTCATCCAATCGCTTTCCGTTATGGGGCCCACACAAGGTTGCGCCGTCGTACGAATATTCTCCGACAGTAAGAATATTCCACGACCAAACGAATATTCTCCGATAAAAATGAATATTTTATAACCACTTGCTTATTTGAAATATTTGCGCATTTTACCCATAACTAACCACATTAATCAAATCAACCCTTACTATTTCAAAATAATAAATAGAGGAATTAAATTTCATTTATTAATAATTTGGGGTCTTACAACCTCCCATCCTTATGAAATTTTGTCCTCAAAATTGACGTACGTACCTGGTGTTTCGAAAAGATGAGGAAACCTCGCTTTCATTTCCTTTTCCAACTCCCAGGTCATTTCCTCAATAGGATGGTTTCTCCACAAAACTTTAACTTGTGGTATGACCTTCATGCGTAGGACATGCTCCTTCCTATCCAAGATCTTGACAGGTACCTCTTCTTACGTTAAGTCTTCGGCTATCTCGTCCAGTTCTAACTCAATAACATGGTTCGGGTCTTTCACATATTTAAGCAGCGGATACGTGAAAAACATTATGAACACGAGACATACTTGGAGGTAACGCGAGTCTATAGGCCACATTTCCTACTCGGTCAAGAATCTGAAATGGACCAATAAATCGTGGATTGAGCTTTCCTCTCTTCCCAAATCTTGTAACTCCTTTCCATGGAGCCACACGCAACAATACATGATCCCCAATACTAAATTCCACGTCCTTTCGATGAAGATCCGTATAACTCTTTTGTCAATACTGTGCCGTTTGTATACGTTGTCAAATCGTTTGAATCTTCTCTATAGTCATTCGTACCAACTCTGGTCCCAACAACGTTGCTTCTCCTACCTCATCCCAACATACTAGAGAGCGACACTTTCGTCCATACAATGCTTCAAATGGAGCCACACCTATACTTGTATGATAACTGTTGTTGTAGGAGAATTCCACCAATGGTAGGTACTTATCCCAACTCCCTTTGAAATCGAGGACACAAAGTCTTAATAGATCTTCAAGAGTTTGAATAGTCCTCTCTGATTACCCGTCCTTTTGAGGATGGTATGCCGAACTGAATCGTAAATCCGTGCCCATAGCTTTTTGCAAGCTAACCCAAAATCTTGAAGTGAATCTTGGGTCACAATCTGAAACTATAGATACTGGCATGCCATGCAACCTTACAATCTCATTTACGTACATACTAGCAAGACGTTCAAGGGAATAAGTCTCCCGTATCTGTAAGAAATGAGCAGACTTAGTTAATCTATCAACAATAACCCAAATAGCATTTATGCCTTGAGAAACTGTGGGAAGACCCATAACGAAATCCATGGTAATGTATTCCCACTTCCATTTCAGAATCTCAAGTGGTTGAAACGGACCCTTTGGCACTTGATGCTCCGCCTTTGCACGTTGACAAGTTAAACACCTCGAGATAAACTTTGCAATCTCTCTCTTCATATTATTCCACCAAAATGTATGTCGAAGATTACGATATATTTTGGTACTTCCAACATGGATTGCAAATGGTGTATTGTGTGCCTCCATCATGATTCTATGCTTCAAATCAGAATCGTTAGGAACACAAATTCTGGAGTGGACTCGAAGTATTCCTTCTTCATCGATTGTTGCTTCTGGAATAGCACCTTCTTGCACTTTCTTCTTAATACGCATCAGCTCCGGTTCTGTGACTTTAAGCAACTTTAACTTTACCGATTAAAGTTGGTTCTATGCGTATACTTGACATCATCGCACTCGTTCCTGCATATGATCTTCTACTCAACGTGTCAGCTACCACGTTTGCTTTTCTAGGATGGTATTGAATAGTGTGGTCATAATCTTTCAACAGCTCAAGCCAACGTCGTTGCCACATGTTGAGTTCCTTTTGGGTGAAGAAATATTTGAGGCTTTTATGGTCTGAATATATCTCCACTTTCTCCCCATATAGATAGTGCCTCCAGATCTTTAGCGCAAAAATGACTGCTGCCAACTCTAGATCATGAGTAGGATAATTCCTCTCATATTCTTTAAGTTGTCCCGAGGCATAGGCTATAACTTTCCCATGTTGCATGAGAACACATCCTAACCCTTTGCCTGAAGCATCGTTCAGAGATAACAAATCCATCCGAACCGGATGGTATTATCAAAACAAAGTGAAATGAGTCTCCTCTTGAGATCTTGGAAACTCTTCTCGCATTCCTCGCTCCATACGAATTTTGTATCTTTACGAGTCAGCTGAGTTAACGGAGTAGCGATTCAAAAAAATCCTTCAACGAATCTCCGATAATAACCAACTAAGCCTAGAAAGCTACGTATTTCGATTACCGACTTAGGTTGCTCTCAACTGTGACTCATATCCCAACCTTGGATAGCACGTCACAATGACACCTATCAGTTTACTACCGCACGGATATGGCTTCCCCTACGAAGAGTCTGGCTTCGATGCATTCCACAAAAGAAGTCACCAGATAAAGGCTCGGTTATCAACTTCTATAGTTGGGTTTTTAACTCCTGAAGTTCAATAGGATTCATTCGATATGAGATTTTTGAAATGAGTTTTGTACCGGGTTCAAAGTCGATAAAGAATTCAATATCACGCTCTGGGAGTAGGCCAAGAAATTTTTCAGGAAATACGTCAGGAAATTTACTAACAACAGAAATATCATTCAAATCTGACGTATTTTTGTTCAAGTCCATAACATGGCTAAGAAAGCTTGACATCTACTTTTCAATAAACGAATGACTTTACGGCTTGATATAAAAGAGTTTGACTTCAATGGTTTGGTTGCTTAAATTCGAATAACATATTGCTTAGGAATATGAAAACTCACAACCTTACAAAAGCAATCAATTTGACATGATGAGTAGTTAACCAATCAATCCCTAAAATCACATCAAAAGCAAGTATCTTTAAAGAGAAAGATCAACAGGTAATGTGATGGTGCCAACTTGGATCAAACAAGATTTATAAACAGTGGATGTGATGAAAGTTTCTCCTAACGGAGTCTCCGCAGATAAATCAAAGTCCAATTTCTCCGGAGTCAAGTTTAAACGTTGAGCATAAGCAGGAGAAATAAATAAATGGGGAGCACCGGTATATAATAAGGTATAGACTTCGCAATAATTTATAATTAACTAACCGTGCTAACTTCGTCCGGGTTCCTCGCATTCTGACCAGTCACGAAAAACGCTTTTCCAGGAACCGTTGACTTTGACTTTTCTGGGACAACCTTTTAAGTCACCATCCCCGCTGGACTTGGTTTCGTTAAAGTGCAATCTCGAGCGATATGTCCTTCCTTTGCAAAATTATAACATACCTTAAACTGTTGTGGGCAGTTTGGGCTGATATGTCCTTCTTTTCCGCACTTATAGCATATATCCAGTGGTCGTTCCCCTCCCTTGGAACCAGTTGCTGCTGGTGCTGACGTCTTCACATTGTCATTGTTGAATTTCCTCTTTTTAAAATCCTCCCCCGACTCGTTTCTTCTATTCTCATGTGCACGATTACCACCAAAGTGGTTGCCGCTCTTGTCCGTATTTTTCTTTCTCCGCTGGTTATCGTTGTTCTGATGACTGTTGTCACCAGTATGATCCTCGTTGTGGTCCCTCAGTTGACCGTACTCGTTATCTCTCTCTAATAATTGAGCCCTGTTGACAACATCTGAATAGAGAGAAAATTTATGAGAAATGAGATATTGACGTATGCCGGGTTTTCAAACCTCTCAGAAACATCCGCGTCATACGTTCCTCATTCTCCACCAAATGAGGTACTAACCTAGATAACTCTGCGAACTTCACCTCGTACTGGGACACCGTCATGTTATTCTGCTCTAGTCTAATAAACTCTACCTCCTTCATATGACGAATACTTTCAGGAAAGTACTTGTCATTGAACAGTTTCTGAAATGTCTCCCAAGACATGCTGAGTGCGGCTGGATGGGTACGCTTCACAGACTCCCACAAGTAGTCTGCCTCGCCACGGAACATAAAGGTGGTGAATGGAACCTTCTGTTCCTCCGTGCATCCCAAGACATCGAATATCTTCGTAATTTTTTTAACCCATGTCTCTGCCTTGATCGGATTCGACATTCCAATAAATTTTGGTGGTCCCAACTCTTTGAACTGCTTGGCTGTGACAAACCGTGAATTTCTATCATTTCCTCCTGTATTTTGAATACGAGTCTCCCTCGTCTGATTTTGCATGAACTTCAAAAAGCTTCTAAACATCCCATCGTTCATCATCTGCTCAGTGGTGTTGTTCATAGGAGGAACATTGCCAGCCTGTTGCACGTTCTCCTCGTTGGTGAGCACATGTGTCTCCACGGTCTCATTTACTCCACTGTTAACATTTTCAGTCGACATTCTCAAATACTGCCATAAAACAAGGGTTAATTTAACAAATTAACATATCACATAATACCCCTATATTATGACTGACCAACAAATAAGCTTAGGTAGGACACACTAGCGATGGATTTACTCGTCTCTCCCCTCCTAGTTCTATTCCCCGATCTCCGCCAGAGATCATATCCCTAAGCTTTGATACCAACTGTGACGCCCCCAAAATAGGTATACAACACCCATTCTAAGTCGTCAAAATACATGGTACAGAAAAAACTACAACTTTATTAATACAACATAAAAACTGTGAGTTTAAATACAAATATTGTCGTCTAGACAATATCCACACTCAAATAAGTCCTCATTACAATTATTAATACACTATTTTTATAGAATAGTGAGGACTACTAGGACCACTTCTAGAACCATCATTCCACACCCCGACTAGTACTCGCTACATTCTCGCCTCCTGAGAAGAAAAATGGAACAACAAGGAAAAGGGTGAGCTCAACTAGCCTAGTAAAGAACATTATGACCAAGATAATATAGAACAAATTATCGTTAGTCTTCAACAAGGAAAAATCTAATAGAATACAATAGACAACCTGTTTTAAATCAATATTCACAGCGGAAATAATAATTCGTTAGAAGAGGTAAGTAGAGAATGAAATCTACTATCTTCTATATATGAATTTAAAAGTTCATCGTCTATCTTTTATCCCTGTAACATCAATCAATATATAACTAAAATAAAATATTCATCTTTGCACTACAGGCCAAAGATATTCATCAGTTGGTCATGTTCATCTAAACACCTGTTCATCTTTGCACTACGGGCCAAAGATATTCATCAGAAATCATTAATCCTTGCACTACAGGCCAAAGATATTCAATTATATCATCATTTAGGACGGAGGATGATGAAAAATATTTTAAAGAAAACGAATCCAGTGAAACAAAAGAATAAATATTAAGGATTTGTATTTCAGCTATTCCATGTCCAAAAATACCTCATAAATAATCATAGTGGAGTAAAATTCAAGAATGACCAAAATATGGATACAATCAAAGCTAGTATCCATAATAGATATTTTGGACGAAAAACAAAAATTTAATTTTTCTGTGAATAGTATCATATTCGTGAATAGTGTCGTATACATGAATAGTAACTCTAACACCAAAAGATAGAAATTCCACAAAAAAATCATTATGCTTCGTGAATAGTACTCGTGAATAGTAACTCGTAAATAATAACTCATGAATAGTAACCCCGACATGAAAAAGTTCCAAATTTGATAAAAAGTTTCAACCAATATTTTGGCATAATGATATTGAAGAAATAATATCACTTACGAAGAAAATAACATCCCTTACCTCGTAAAAACAGTACTTCTAGTTGAAACACCGGATATAAGCTATGACTTAAACTTGCACCGTATAGCAACACTCAAAGTATCAAAATACTCACAAGAATACACTCAATATATTGAGAGAGAAAGAGAGAGAAGGTTTCAGTTTCTGATGTGATTTTCAATTCTAACCTAAGCACCCTATTTATAGGAAATTGCTTAGAACACCAAAGCAGAAAATTTAATAAAATAATAATATTTTATTTTTAATTTCCTTAGCCCACCTTGACCATCTGAATTCAGCCACCAAATAATGACAAAAACCAAAAAAAATGTTTTTGTAATTAAAACTTTCAAAAACCAATTATTTCAGAACTACAGAACTTCAATAATTCATAATAAATAGCCATTTTATCAGAAAAATTCGAACCAAATGTCTTTTCCATAGGAAATTTCATTGTCCACAACTTTGCAGAAGAAAGTTTTTCCAAATTTCAAACAGAAATTGACCGAAATCCACAAACGGGCAATTTTACAGGCTATAATCAAATTTCGGTCAATAATTGGGGTCCACCGACACACAAAACATGTGTTAATCATTTAATGCAACAAAAATACTCTTCCTCCTCATATACTCATATAAAATATCAACGCAGCAATTATTGAATCAATAAAATAAAATCTTTGAATAAGATAGCTCATCGTGTAACAATTATTGAGTAGTGTCTTCTTCACGTAAGAATCAATAATTGGTGCAATACTGGTATGCTTTCTTGTGCAACAACCCGTATTATTGTGTTTTTAACCAACGGGTATTCCAACGGTAATTCAGTAATAACTTCACGTTATTTATAAACAACTTATACTTGTCATTTTCTTCATCCAATCGTTTTTTCCGTATATGGGGCCCACATAAGGTCGCTAGGCCGTCGTCATTTAATATTCTCACAAGAAGAATATTTCACGACCAAACGAATATTCTCCGATAAAAATGAATATTTTATAACCACTTGCTTATTTGAAATATTTAGCATTTTACCCATAACTAACCACGATGAATCAAATCAACCCTTACTATTTCAAAATAATAAATAGAGGAATTAAATTTCATTTATTAATAATTTGGGGTCTTACAACCTCCCCTCCTTATGAAATTTTTTCCTCGAAATTGACGTACATACCTGGTGTTTCGAAAAGATGAGGAAACCTCGCTTTCATTTCCTTTTCCAACTCCCAGGTCATTTACTCAATAGGATGGTTTCTCCACAAAACTTTAACTTGTGGTATGACCTTCGTGCGTAGGACATGCTCCTTCCTATCCAAGATCTTGACATGTACCTCCTCTTACGTTAAGTCTTCGTCTATCTCGTCCGGTTCTAACTCAATAACGTGGTTTGAGTCTTTCACATATTTACGAAGCACGAATACGTGAAAAACATTATGAACACGAGACATGCTTGGAGGTAACGCGAGTCTATAGGCCACATTTTCTACTCGGTCAAGAATCTGAAATGCACCAATAAATCGTGGATTGAGCTTTCCTCTCTTCCCAAATCTTGTAACTCCTTTCCATGGAGCCACACGCAACAATACATGATCCCCAATACTAAATTCCACGTCCTTTCGATGAAGATCCGCATAACTCTTTTGTCGATCCTGTGCCATTTGTATACGTTGTCAAATCGTTTGAATCTTCTCTATAGTCATTCGTACCAACTCTGGTCCCAACAACGTTGCTTCTCCTACCTCATCCCAACATACTGGAGAGCGACACTTTCATCCATACAATGCGTCAAATGGAGCCACACCTATACTTGCCTGATAACTGTTGTTGTAGGAGAATTCCACCAATGGTAGGTACTTATCCCAACTCCCTTTGAAATCTAGGACACAAAGTCTTAATAGATCTTTAATAGTTTGAATAGTCCTCTCTGATTACCCGTCCGTTTGAGGATGGTATGCCGAACTAAACCATAAATCCGTGCCCATAGCTTTTTGCAAGCTAACCCAAAATCTTGAAGTGAATCTTGGGTCACGATCCGAAACTATAGATACTGGCATGCCATGCAACCTCAAAATCTCATTTACGTACATACTAGCAAGACGTTCAAGGGAATAAGTCTCCCGTATCGGCAAGAAATGAGCAGACTTAGTTAATCTATCAACAATAACCCAAATAGCATTTATGCCTTGAGAAACCGTGGGAAGACACATAACGAAATCCATGGTAATGTATTCCCACTTCTATTTCAGAATCTCAAGTGGTTGCAACGGACCCTTTGGCACTTGATGCTCTGCCTTTACACGTTGACAAGTTACACACCTCGAGATAAACTATGCAATCTCTCTCTTCATATTATTCCACCAAAATGTTTGTCGAAGATCACGATACATTTTGGTACTTCCAGGATGGATTGAAAATGGTGTATTGTGTGCCTCCATCATGATTCTATGCTTCAAATCAGAATCGTTAGGAACAAAAAGTCTGGAGTGGACTTGAAGTATTCCTTCTTCATCGATTGTTGCTTCTGGAATAACACCTTCTTGCACTTTCTTGTTAATACGCATCAGCTCCGGTTTTGTGTCTTTAAGCAACTTTAACTTTATCGAGTAAAGTTGGTTCTATGCGTATACTTGACATCATCGCAATCGTTCCTGCATATGATCTTCTACTCAACTCGTCAGCTACCACGTTTGCTTTTCCAGGATGGTATTGAATAGTGTGGTCGTAATCTTTCAACAGCTCGAGCCAACGTCATTGCCACATTTGAGTTCCTTCTGGGTGAAGAAATATTTGAGGCTTTTATGGTCTGAATATATCTCCACTTTCTCCCCATATAGATAGTGCCTCCAGATCTTTAGCGCAAAAACGACTGCAGCCAACTCTAGATCATGAGTACGATAATTCCTCTCATATTCTTTAAGTTGTCCCAAGGCATAGGCTATGACTTTCCCATGTTGCATGATAACACATCCTAACCCTTTGCCTGAAGCATCGCTGTAGATAACAAATCCATCCGAACCAGATGGTATTGTCAAAATAGGTGCCGAAATGAGTCTCCTCTTGAGATCTTGGAAACTCTTCTCGCATTCCTCGCTCCATACGAATTTGTATCTTTACGAGTCAGCTGAGTTAACGGAGTAGCAATTCGAAAAAATCCTTCAACGAATCTCCGATAATAACCAACTAAGCCTAGAAAGCTACGTATTTCGATTACCGACTTAGGTTGCTCTCAACAGTGACTCATATCCCAACCTTGGATAGCAAGTCACAATGACACCTATCAGTTTACTATCGCACGAATATGGCTTCCCCTACAAAGAGTCTGGCTTCGATGCATTCCACAAAAGAAGTCACCAGATAGAGGCTCGGTTATCAACTTCTATAATTGGGTTTTTAACTCCTGAAGTTCAATAGGAGTCATTCGATATGAGATTTTAGAAATGAGTTTTGTACCGGGTTCAAAGTCGATACAGAATTCAATATCACGCTCTGGGAGTAGGCCAGGAAATTTTTCAAGAAATAAATCAGGAAATTTACTAACAACAGAAATATTATTCAAATCTGACGTATTTTTGTTCAAGTCCATAACATGGCTAAGAAAGCTTGACATCTGCTTTTCAATAAACGAATGACTTTACGGCTTGATATAAAAGAGTTTGACTTCAATGGTTTGGTTGCTTAAATTCGAATAACATGTTGCTTAGGAATATGAAAACTAACAACCTTACAAAAGCAATCAATTTTGCATGATGAGTAGTTAACCAATCAATCCCTAAAATCACATCAAAAGCAAGTATCTTTAAAGAGATAAGATCAACAGGTAATGTGATGGTGCGAACTTGGATCAAACAAGATTTATAAACAGTGGATGTGATGAAAGTTTCTCCTAACGAAGTCTCCACAGATAAATCAAATTCCAATTTCTCCGGAGTCAAGTTTAAACGTTGAGCACAAGTAGGAGAAATAAATAAATGGGGAGCACCGGTATCTAATAAGGTATAGACTTCACAAGAATTTATAATTAACTAACCGTGCTAACTTCGTTCGGGTTCCTCGCATTCTGACCAGTCACGACAAACACTTTTCCAGGAACCATTGACTTTGACTTTTCTGGGACAGCCTTTTGAGTCACCATCCCCGATGGACTTGGTTTCGTTATAGTGCAATCTCGAGCGATATATCCTTCCTTTGCACAATTATAACATACCTTAAACTGTTGTGGGCAGTTTGGGCTGATATTAAAAGAATATTATGACTAAGATAATGTACAACAAATTATCCTTAGTCTTCAACAGGGAAAAATCTGATAGAATACAATAGACAACAAGTTTTAGATCAACAACTGCAGCGGAAATAACAATTCATTAGAAGAGTTAAGTAGAGAATGAAATCTACTAACATCTATGAATTTAAAAGTCCATCATCAATATTTTATCCCTGTAACATCAATCAATATATATCTCAAATCAAATATTCATCTTTGCACCATGAGCCAAAGATATTCATCGATTTGGTCATGTTCATCTAAACACTGTTCATCTTTGCACTACGGGCCAAAGATATTAATCGAAATCATTCATCTTTGCACTCTGGTGCCAAAGATATTCAGTAATATCATCATTTAGGACTGAGGAAGATGAAAAATATTTTAAAGAAAACGAATCCAGTGAAACAAAAGAACAAGTATTAAGGATTCGTACTTTAAATAATCCCAGTTCAAAAATACTTCATAAATAACCAGATTGGAGTAAAATTCAAGAATGAAGATCAAAACATAGATCCAATCAAAGATAGGAATCATAATAGACAATCTTGGACACAGAAAAGAAAATTTAATTTTTCTGTGAATAATGTCGTATTCGTGAATAGTGTCGTATACGTGAATAGTGTCGTATACGTGAATAGTAACTCCGACACCAAAAGATAGAAATTCTACAAGAAAATCATCATGCTTCGTGAATAGTACTCATGAATAGTAACTCGTGAATAGTAACTCATGAATAGTAACTCATGAATAGTAACCCCGACATGAAAAGTTCCAAATTTGACAAAAATTTCCAACCAATTTTTCGGCATAATGATATTGAAGAAATAATATCATTTTCGAATAAAATAACATCACTTACCTCAGAAAGAATAGTACTTCTGACTGAAATACTGGATATAGTGCTGAAAGAACTTCCACCGTATAGCAATACTCAAAGTACTAAATTACTCACAAATACGCTCGATATTATAGAGAGAGAAAGAGAGAAATTTTTAGTTTCTAGTGTGATTTTCAATTCTAAACTAAGCACCCTATTTATAGGAAAATGCTTAGAACACCAAAGCAGAAAATTTAATATAATATTAATATTTATATTATAAATTCTCCACGCACACTTAGCATCTGAAATCAGCCACCTAATCACATGTTAAATGAGTCCCAACAATGTAAAAAATGTTTTTGTTAATATAATTATTTAAAACTTCCAAAAATCAATTATTCTGGAACCTCGGAACTTCAATAATTCATAATAAATAACCCTTTTATCAGAAAATTTGAATCTCAAATTTTTTTTATAGGAAATTCAATTCTCTACAACTTTGCAGAAGAAAGTTTTTCCAAATTCCAAATAGAAATTGACTGAAATCCATAAACGGGCGATTTTACAGGCTATAATCAAATTTCAGTCAAGAAATGGGCCCACGGACATGTTTAACATGTTTTAAACAACTTTTGCAACAAAAATACTCCTCATCCTCATATATCCCACATTCATTGTAAAAATATCCCCATTATTATATTATAATAATATAATAAAATATTATTTTATCAGAAAAGATAAAATATCAATTTTTAACAATTGTCACTTTAAAAATTTTCTCCATCTATAACCACATAAAATCAATATTTTCCTCATCATATAAATCAATAATTAATTATTCACAAATAATATTACAGAATCACAAGATCGGCAACCAGTAGTGCTCCAGAGAAAGAGGGGCTTTCAATAAAGATTTCTCCTTACTGGCGCGCAATTAGGTGACCAAACTTCTCCTTAGACAGAACTTTCTAGACATTGCCAATAATGTTATCTAATAATATTATTCAGATAATATGAATTATTTCTTCAATAATGAAAAATATTATGTAGTGACAATTATTGAAACAACAGTAATATAAAATATCAACACATCAATTATTGAATTAATAAAATAAAAAATCTTTGAGTGTAATTCTTCGTAATGATTCATTGAGTAGTGCCTTCTTACGTAAGAATCAATAATTAGTGCAATACCGTGTCCTACTGTTCAACAACGCGTATTACTGTGTTTTAACCACCGAGTATTCCAACAGTGTTAACGATAACAACTGTGCCGTTATTTATAACAACTTATACTTGTCGTTTTCTTCATCCAATTACTTTCCGTTATGGGGCCCACACAAGGCTGCGCCGTCGTACGAATATTCCCCGATAGCAAGAATATTCCACGACAAAACGAATATTCTCCGACAACAATGAGTATTTTATAACCACTTGCTTATTTGAAATATTTGCGCATTTTACCCATAAATAACCACATTAATCAAATAAACCCTTACTATTTCAAAATGATAAATAGAGGAAATTAAATTTCATTTATTAATAATTTGGGGTCTTACAATCTCCCCTCCTTATGAAATTTCGTCGTCGAAATTGACGTACGTACCCGGTGTTTTGAAAAGATGAGGATACCTCGCTTTCATTTTCGTTTCCAACTCCCAGGTCATTTCCTCAATAGCATGGTTTCTCCACAAAACTTTAACTTGTGGTATGACCTTCGTACGTAGGACATGCTCCTTCCTATCCAAAATCTTGACAGGTACCTCTTCATACGTTAAGTCTTCGGCTATCTCATCTGGTTCTAACTTAATAACATGGTTCGGGTCGTCCACATATTTACGTAACATATATACGTGAAAAACTTTATGAACACGTGTCATACTTTGCGGTAAAACAAGTCTATAAGCCACAGTTCCTATTCGATCTAGGATTTTAAATGGACTAATAAATTGAAGGTTTGAGCTTTCCTCACCTCACCAATTCTTGCGTTTGGAATAACAACTTTTTGTACCTCCTTCTTCATATTCATCAGCTCCAGTGTGTAGCTTGAACGTTTTTAACTTTATCGATTAAAGTCGGTTCTACTTGTATATCATCACGTGAGTCCCTAGAGTCTTTAACTCTATATCTATCATTTGTAAGTTATATGAAATGGGTCTTTGACAATATCACATTCGTATCAGATCACGATCTTTTACTCAACACGTCAGCTACCACGTTCACTTTTCCAGGATGGTATGGTTAGAACATGTGCCGAAATGAGTCTCCTATTGAGTTCTTCGAAGCTCTTCCCACATTCCTTGCTCCATTCGAATTTTGTATCACTACTAGTCAGCTACGTTAATGGAGTAGCGATTCGAGAAAATCTTTCAACAAAATCTTTGATAATAACCAGCTAAGCATAGAAAGCTACGTATTTCAATTACGGACTTAGGTTGCTCTCAACTGTGACTCATATCCCAATCTTGTATAGCACTTCACAATGACACCTATCAGTTTACTACCGCACGAATATGGCATCCCCTACGGAGAGTCTGGCTTCGATACATTCCACAAAGGAAGTCACCAGATAAAGGCTCGGGTACCAAATTCTATAGTTGAATTTTTAACTCCTGAAGTTCAATAAGAGCCATGAGATTTTAGAAATGGGTTTTGTACCGGGTTCAAAGTCGATACAAAATTCAATATCACACTTTGGGAGTAAGCCAAGAAATTCTTCAGGAAATACATCAGGAAATTTACTAACAATAGAAATATCATTCAAATCTGACGTATTTTTGTTTAAGTCCATAACATGGGCTACGAAAACTTGACATCCATTTTTCAATAAACGAATGACTTTATGGCTTGATATGAAAGTGTTTGACTTCAATAGTTTGGTTGCTTGAATTCAAATAATAGGTTGCTTAGGAATATAAAAACTAACAACCTTACGAAAGCAATCAATTTTGACATGATAAGTAGTTAATCAATCAATCCCCAAAATCACATCAGAAGCAAGTATCTTTAAAGAAATAAGGTCAACAGGTAATGTGATGGTGCCAACTTTGATCAAACAAGATTTATAAACAGTGGATGTGATGAAAGTTTCTCCTAACGGAGTTTCCACAGATAGGTCAAAGTCTAATTTCTCCGGAGTCAAGTTTAAACGTTGAGCACAAGCAGGAGAGATAAATAAATGGGTAGCACAGGTATCTAGTAATGTATAAACTTTGCATGAATTTATGATTAGCTTACCCGTGATCACCTCGTTTGGGTTCCTCGCATGTTGACCAGTCACGACAAACGCTCTTCCAGGAACCGTTGACTTTGACTTTTCTGGGATAGCCTTTTGAGTCACGATCCCCACTGGGCTTGGTTTCACTACCGTACAATCTCGAGCGATATGTCCTTCCTTTCCACAATTATAGCATACCTTGAACTGTTGTGGACAGTTTGGGCTGATGTGTCCCTCTTTTCCACATTTATAGCATACGATCGGTGGTCGTTCTCCTCCCTTAAAACCGATTCTTTCTTTGGTCTTGACAACTTCAGCAGATGTCATTGTTGAATCTCCTCTTTTGAAAATCTCCTGGACTCGCTTCTTCTATTTTCATGGCCACGATTACCACCAAAGTGGTTATCGCTCTTGTCCGTATTTTTCTTTCTCCACTGGTTATCGTTGTTCTGATTACTGCTGTCACCGGTATGATCCTAGTTGCGGTCTCTTGGTTGAAAGTACTCGCTATCTCGCTCTAATAATTGAGCCCTGTTGACAACATCTGAATATAAAGAAAATTTATGAGAGATAAGATATTGCCGAATCTCGGGTTTTAAACCTCTCAGAAACATCCTCGTCATTCATTCCTCATTCTCTACCAAATGAGGTGCAAACCTGGATAACTCTGCGAACTTCGCCTCGTATTGGGACACCGTCATGTTGTTTTGTTCTAGTCTAATAAACTCTACCTCTTTCATATGGCGAATACTTTCAGGAAAGTATTTTTCGTTGAAAAGTTTCTGAAATGTTTCCCAAGACATGCGGAGTGCAGCAGGCTGGGTACGTTTCACAGACTCCCACCAGTAATCTGCCTCGCCACGGAACATAAAGGTGGCGAATAGAACCATCTGTTCCTCCATGCATCCCAAGACATCGAATATCTTAGTAATTTGCTTGACCCATGTTTCCGCCATGATCGGATCCGGCTTTCCCTTAAATTTCGGTGGTCCTGACTCTTTGAATCGCTTGGTCGTGACAAGCGCAGCGTTACTATCATTTCCACCCGTGATCGCATACACGAGTCTCCTAAATGCGGTTTTGCATGAACTGCAAAAGCTCCTAAACATCCGTCGTTCATCAATGCGCTTTCGGTGGTGTTGTTTATGGAGGAATATTTCCTTCTTGTTGCATCGCGTTCCTCAGGTAGTGATTAAAGGTGTTTCCACGGTCTCATTAACTCCACCGTTAATATTCTCAATTTGCCATTCTTAAATCTTGCCATAAAACAAGGGTTAATTAAACAAATTAACATATCATATATTAACCATATAGTTCGACTGACCAACAAATAAGCTTAGGTATGACATACTAGCGAAGGATTACTCGTCTCTCCCCTCCTAGTACTATTCCCCGATCTCCGCCAGAGACCATATCCCTAAGCTCTAATACCAACTGTGACACCCCTAAAATAGGTATACAACACCCATTCTGAGTCGCCAAATATATGGTACAGAAACAACTACAACTTTATTAATACAACATAAAAACTGTGAGTTTAAATACAAATATTGTCTTCTAGACAATATCCACAATCAAATAAGTCTTCATTACAATTATTAATACACTATTTTACAGAATAGTGAGGACTACTAGAACAAATTCTAGAACCATCATTCCACACCTCAACTAGTACTCGCTACATTCTCGCCTCTTGAGAAGAAAAATGGAACAACAAGGAAAAGGGTGAGCTCAACTAGCCCAGTAAAGAATATTATGACTAAGATAATGTACAACAAATTATCCTTAGTCTTCAACAGGGAAAAATCTGATAGAATACAATAGACAACAAGTTTTAGATCAATAACTGCAGCGAAAACAACAATTCATTAGAAGAGTTAAGTAGAGAATGAAATCTACTAACATCTATGAATTTAAAAGTCCATCATCAATATTTTAACCCTGTAACATCAATCAATATATATCTCAAATCAAATATTCATCTTTGCACTACAGGCCAAAGATATTCATCAGTTGGTCATGTTCATCTAAACACCTGTTCATCCTTGCACTACGGGTCATAGATATTAATCAGAAATCATTCATCTTTGCACTACAGGCCAAAGATATTCAGTAATATCATCATTTAGGACTGAGGATGATGAAAAATATTTTAAACAAAACGAATCCAGTGAAACAAAAGAACAAGTATTAAGGATTCGTACTTTAAATAATCCCAGTTCAAAAATACTTCATAAATAACCAGATTGGAGTAAAATTCAAGAATGAAGATCAAAACATAGATCCAATCAAAGATAGGAATCATAACAGACAATCTTGGACACAGAAAAGAAAATTTAATTTTTTTGTGAATAGTGTCGTATACGTGAATAGTAACTCCGACACCAAAAGATAGAAATTCTATAAGAAAATCATCATGCTTCGTGAATAGTACTCATGAATAGTAACTCGTGAATAGTAACTCATGAATAGTAACTCATGAATAGTAACCCCGACATAAAAAGTGCCAAATTTGATAAAAATTTCTAACCAATATTTTGGCATAATGATATTGAAGAAATAATATCATTTTCGAATAAAATAACATCCCTTATGCTGAAAGAACTTGCACCGTATAGCAATACTCAAAGTACTAAAATACTCACAAATACGCTCGATATTATAGAGAGAGAAAGAGATAGAAATCTTTAGTTTCTGGTGTGATTTTTATTCTTAACCTAATCACCCTATTTATAGGAAAATGCTTAGAACACCAAAGCAGAAAATTTAATATAATATTAATATTTATATTATAAATTCTCCACGCACACTTAGCATCTGAAATCAGCCACCTAATCACATGTTAAATGAGTCCCAACAATGTAAAAAACGTTTTTGTTAATATAATTATTTAAAACTTCCAAAAATCAATTATTCTAGAACCTCAGAACTTCAATAATTCATAATAAATAGCCCTTTTATTAGAAAATTTGAATCTCGCAAATTTTTATAGGAAATTAAATTCTCTACAACTTTGCAAAAGAAAGTTTTTCCAAATTCCAAATAGAAATTAACCGAAATCCATAAACGGGAGATTTTACAGGCTATAATCAAATTTCAGTCAAGAAATGGGCCCACGGACATGTTTAACATGTTTTAAACAACTTTTGCAACAAAAATACTCCTCATCCTCATATATCCCACATTCATTGTAAAAATATCCCCATTATTATATTATAATAATATAATAAAATATTATTTTATCAGAAAAGATAAAATATCAATTTTTAACAATTGTCACTTTAAAAATTTTCTCCATCTATAACCACATAAAATCAATATTTTCCTCATCATATAAATCAATAATTAATTATTCACAAATAATATTACGAGAATCACAAGATCTGGCAACCGGTAGTTTCCAGGAAAGAGGGGGCTTTCCAATAAAGATTTCTCCTTACTGGCGCACAATTAGGTGACCAAACCTCTCCTTAGACAGAACTTTCTAGACATTGCTAATAATGTTATCTAATAATATTATTCAGATAATATGAATTATTGCTTCGATAATGAAAAATACTGTGTAGTGACAATTATTGAAACAACAGTAATATAAAATATCAACGCATCAATTATTGAATTAATAAAATAAAATACTGAACACTAATTACTGTAACAATTATTGAGTGGTGCCTTCTTACGGAAGAATCTATAATTGTGCAAGATACCATATCTTCTTGTCAACAACGCGTAGACATCGTGTTTTAACCACCGAGTATTCCAACGTTGTTAACGTAGAAGAATCTGGCCACTGTTATTTATAACAACTTATACTTGTCATTTTCTTCATCCAATTGCTTTCCGTTAAGGGGCCCACACAAGGTTGCGTCGTCGTACGAATATTCCCCGATAGCAAGAATATTCCACGACCAAACGAATATTCTCCGACAACAATGAGTATTTTATAACCACTTGCTTATTTGAAATATTTGCGCATTTTACCCATAACTAACCACATTAATCAAATCAACCCTTACAATTTCAAAATGATAAATAGAGGAAATTAAATTTCATTTATTAATAATTTGGGGTCTTACATATAACTAATAATATCGGTCTCATAATTAGCATAATAATTCACAACACACAACACTGTAATTCCTAGTCAAACTTCTCTAAGCACATTACCACATAGTCACATCAGTGTTTATAACATATATAAACACTTATCAAGTCTAACTATTTCGGTCTGGTTGAATTTTGGTCCATTCTCAGTGTCCTGGTCACCCTATCCGACAATTAACACATTGATTGTCAATTAAACTTGGTCTCTAAGCTTCAGTATTATTTTAGATAAGTCAAATATCATTTATAATATTTTTCGGAAGCTTCTATTAATTTATAAACAATTATTACAATTTATAATAATTTTTCAAACACTTAAAATCATTTTTAAATGATTTAATTATCAAATAATCTTATTATCATTAATATTTAATAATATAAAAATATTAATGTTATACTTTGTCAAAATATTAAAGTTATTGTTAATAAATTATAATATTTTTAAATCATTAATATTTTACTTAAATGATTTTTAAAGTAATTAAAATCTTTTTTAAATCATCACCATTAATATTTAAATATTAATAAAATTATTATCCAAATATTGAAAGTCATTTATTATATCTTAAAATATTTTTAAAACATTTTTCTCATTTTTAAATGATTTTTAAATCAATAAAATTATTTATAATTCATTTATTTAATATATAAATTAAATAAATCTCATAACATTAATATTAACTTATTAATGAGAATTCTCCAAAATATTGAAATATATATTTTATAATTCAAAATATTTTTTAACACTTTATTCTTATTTAAAATGATTTTTAAATTAATAAAATCATTTTAACTTATTTATTTAATTTAATAATTAAATAAATCTAATATCATTAATATGAAATTATTAATGAAATTTCTCTAAAAATATTAAAAGTCACATTTTATAACTCAAAATATTTTTAAATACATTATTCTTATTTAAAATGATTTTTTCACAATAATAAATAATTTTTTCTCTAATTTATTTAATAGACTAATTAAATAAATTAAATATCATTAATATCCAAATAATTATAATTATTAATGAAAACTTTCCCAAATAATTAAAAGTTATTTTTTAGAATTTAAAATGATTTTTAAAACCATTTTTGGTAATTTTTATAATTTAATTTCTATTTTTAATTAATAACTGGAAAAATCAGAAAATAATTTAATTAAACTGTCGCTAATGGCCTATAGCGACACTTAGCGTCGTTGTTGGTGTTCTTGAGCTCAAGAACACTGACAGCTTCGTGTTTAAGGGTCATCATTTGACCAGATTTAAATCACCAATTAAAACAGTTTCTGGGCCAGGTTAAGTATTGAGCATGTAGTCATTATACAATACTACAAACTAACAACCAATATTTAGTTCATATCACATAACACCATCCCGATTCGAAGCTCCAAAGTCACTGTCAGAACAAATTCTGGGTTTTCTGGGCAACCCAGAAACCCAGAAGCTTCGAGTTTGGCACATTCAAGCTCGATTATTTCTATGTTCTAGTAATCATATCGTCAATACTAATTATGGTTCAAGAATGTTGTATACATGTCAAAGAACACATATGAATCAACATGACAGTTCAAATACATCATAGTTGTAAGATTCTACTCGGTCAAACCCTGTCAGAGAGCTTACTCAAACAATTTCTGGAAACTCCAGAAATGCTCGCTGTGATCGAATGGGTCAGTTTGACCATTCACTAAATCCAACATATTTGTTTTTTAAGAGATATAAAAGTATATATCTCAAGTACATATTACAGGCTACAATTTGGTTACCAAAACATCAACAAATCATCGTCAAAGATGTGAGATCTGGGCTGTTCAAAATTTGTCAGACGCTGGTTTTAGAATTCTGGGTAACCCAGAATTCTTATGGTCAACGTTGTTTGAT
Source organism: Panax ginseng (assembly GCA_020205605.1). Lineage (NCBI taxonomy): Eukaryota > Viridiplantae > Streptophyta > Magnoliopsida > Apiales > Araliaceae > Panax > Panax ginseng. The sequence continues at coordinate 81,229,777 of CM035136.1, read as the reverse complement.
CATGAATAAAATGCAATCTAAGCACCATATAACTGTTATTTAAATTGCAGAACAAAGATCTCCTACCAGACTACGGATCCAAAATATCAAACAACAAAAAACATAAATACACAAAGATTTACAGCCACTGACATTAGCTTGTCAGATGACTTTGACTATTCTTGAGCAGTTTTTGAAAACTTCATTTTAGAGCCTTTTGATGCTATGGATCTATGTTATATCAACATAGATCACCATAAAACATGATCTAACACTACTCTAAACACATAAACACCAATATTGTCTTAGCATACAAGATCAAAAGGGCTTAGAGCTCTATACCTTCTCTTGAATATGCTTGATCTTTGATCTCCTAAACTGAACTTGATGTTTCTAGAAGTGATTTAGTGACTGATATACTTGCCAAATTCGTAGGTCTAGTGTGAAAGAGAGTTGGTGAGCGCAAGAGACCAAATGGCTAATGTTAATACACTTTCTCTCTCTTAATCTCTTATAAACACAAGGTGCAATGAATGATCTGATGTGCTGGCTAGTTTGCTGGCACTAATGGACTGATTTGGTGAGATTTTATGTCACAAAGTCTATAGTTGTTGAACCACTAAAGGTGTTGGTAATTTTTACAAGCTACTTAATTAAAAATCTAAAAAGGGTAATTTTGTCATTTGGAAAATAATTTTAATGGCAAGATGGTCAAATGTCCAACTCCCTAGGGTTTAACCCTAAGGTTCTAACCCTTAGGTTTTATAAACTCCAAATTCTAGAATTTTCTAATTAGGGTTTAAAAAAATAAAATAAAAATTTCTAAAATAAAAATTAGGGTTTTAAATAGAAATTAATATTTCTAAAGTATAATTAGGGTTTCCTAGTTATATTAGCATTTACTAAACACATTAGGCTTGCTAATTAGGATTAGGGTTTACAAAACCCGAATATGAAATTAGGGTTTTAATAAAAAATAAAATTTCCAAATTACAATTAGGGTTTGTAAAATAGAAATTAAAGTAACAAAAATATAATTAGGGTTTTCTAATCATATTTAAGTTTAATAAACACAGTAAGCCTACCAATTATGATTAGGGTTTCCTAATTAGGGTTTAGGATTCCCGAATTTAAAATTAGGGTTTCCCAGCTTTCGATTAGGGTTTCTAATCTCTTATTAGGGTTTATTAATATTAAACCTTATTCGATCAATCATTGATCAATAAATCTATACTGTACAAACACGTACTCATTAATATGATTATTTTAATTATATTTTCTATCGCATCCCTATCCGGACTTAGGGTTAGGGTTTCTATTCTTTATTAAGCACAACTATACTCTAAATTTATTAGTCAATACACAAATGGACCTTCTCGGGACTCGTATCACAGATACTTGTCACAAAATTGATAATTAATATTAATATTAATTAAAAAAAAAATTATTCGAAAAATTTGGATTATTCGAAATCTCGGGTTATCACACATGTCCTAGGCTGGAATTTAACAAGAAACAACAAGGGAGAACACATCATACAATCAATTAGCAATTGGATGCCCTAATTTTTGGAGATAGCATTGGAGGAAGGATTGAAGGTCCGAGTCACGATAATTACAAGTTGGAGCTAAGGAGAAGGGTGGTTCTGGATTCATTCTATTTCTTTAATTCAATAATTGTAATTGGGATGATAATTACTTTGATGATTTCAGTGTTTAATTCATTTTTGATGATTTCAGTGATGAACTAATTTACTTATTAGGCTTATGACAGATCTTATGGTTGAACGATGATTATGTAGCCTTGAATATTAGTTTAATAATCTATCTTTCAGTTTATCTATAGTGATTTGTGCTTTAATTTATGAATTGCTTGATCACCAATTTTGTGTGGACTTGTATGGACTCGAGAGAGGAAATATCTATCTAGACTTAGTCATTATAGCATGTGTTCTTAAATTCTGTGAGTGAATGTAATCTTGATGAATGTTAGGGTAGAGATATGCTTAACAACGCATGCAATCGGTTGGAGAACTTGAATTTAAACCTTCTTTGATTGTAATTTACATAGAGATATAGTGAATTTGTTGATTAATTAAGGTGTTTTGCTTAATTCTATCTAATTTGTGGATTTAAGTTAATATGGTATTAGTACATCGAGAGATGGATAGTTCTACTTGAGTGTTCTTGATTAATAAACTGGGATAGTGAATTGAACTGGAATAAGGTGTAGTAATTAGAGTGATACTTAAAGTGAAGTCATAAGCCTAATTCTCCATTATTTGCTTGAAATTACAGTTTTTGAGTTTGTTGATTGCTTAGTATTTTTATGTTCTTAGTTGTTAATAATTATAATCACTGAATTGGATAGTTTAATAAAATTGGGATTAATATAAAGCTGGTAATTGTTAGGATTAATTTCATACTAGTCTCAGTGGAAACGATACTTGACTTATCATTATATTACTTGTTGACCATGTACACATACGTGTGAGCGTATATAGATTTTACCCAACAAGTTTTTGGTGCCGTTGTCGGGGACTTAGTATAGATTTTAATATTATTTAATTATCAGTTTAATTAGTCCAGTTTTACTTAACCAATTTTTCTTTTGTTTTGTTCTTTCTTATTTCAGGTTCTTGAAGTTAGTTTATGCAAACACGATCTTAAAACCCAGACTTGCTTCCTTTTGAGGACGATATCGAGAAAATGTTTCAAAGTCTAAGTAAGTGGATAAAGGACACAAGGGAAAATTTTGAGAATGGCTGCAGAAGACTAGAAAGCATTGAAGGATTATTGTAACGATCGAGAAATTTATAATTTAATTTAAATATTTATTGAATTAAATAAATATTTTAAATAATTTATTTATCGAGAAAAATAAATAATTGATAATTGTGGTGAATTAATTTAGTAACTAAATTGATTAATGTTACTTTCAATAATGACAATTTTATCTAATGGATTTAATTTAAGAAGATAATTAAATTAAATCAATTGCTTAATATTTAAGAAGATAATTAAATTAAGTGAATTGTTTAATATTAAATGAATAAATTAAAATTAGATATATATAATTATGTATTTATTATAAGTATAATTATAATAAGATTATAATTATAAATTATAAGCTATTTAATGGGTTGCATGTGTGACAAGTGAAACTATATAATATAATAATATATTAATAATTTGGTTTGGGAAATAGATGCTTAACCAAACAAGGCCTTTAGCTTTTTCCAACTGACGCCTTTTGTTATTTTCTAACGGATGAGAACGTGGGATTATGGCCAATTATATTTTCATCGCGTCTTTCTATGTATAGCTATCAGAAGATAAACACAAAGGAAAGGAGATTGAGAGTGAGACCTTGAGAGAATTGTGAAGAAATTCTTGAATTTTTCCAAAACAAATTCAGTGGGTTAGCAAAGATTACAAGCTAAGTGAAGGTATTTTCTAAACCTTAGGATTATATATGTATATATATATATATGAGTTTTACGGCTTAATTTGTAAACTCTGTAAATTCTAGTTTCTGTAAATTGTTGTTATGTAACCTATGTATGATGATTATATATAGTTATGATGTTAGAGGTTGTAATCATACATGAAGTATATGCGAATTACAGTTTTAAAAGGAAAAAGTATGACAGTGTTTGTATTTCTTATATGGCTTGTGAAAAGTACCAATTTTAGTCGTTGTAATCGGTGCCAAGGCAAGGGACAGCGCAGCTACGTCGTGCCTTGAGCCTAGGCAGTGACTTCTGCCTATTTACAGGTCATGTGTAATGGACTTGTATTAGCTTAGCATGCATGTTTATGATGTTGAGGCATAATATAAACTACAATAACAGATTGTAAGATGTTGTAATTCAAAGTGTGAAGATTTTAAGTAATTATTCAAATAAGTTATGTAATGAACCAAATGTGATGTTTTCAAAAATTAAATATAAATGATAAGGTTTATAGTGTGATTTCAGAATCGTTAAGGTGTTAACCAACGTGGTTAGGTACTAGGATAGGGTACTTAGCCTACGTTAATGTTGTTGATACACAGAAGAAAAGTGCGAAGTTAGAAGAGATACTGATCATAAGAGATTTTGCAGACGTATTTCCAGACAATTTGCCGGGTCTTCCGCCAGATCGATAAATCGAGTTCGTGATTGATTTAGTACCAGGAACAGGCCCGATATCTAAGGCACCATACAGAATGGTCCCAGTGGAGATGAAAGAGTTGATGGTGAAATTGCAAGAATTGCTCGATAAGAAGTATATTCAGTCGAGCGTATCGCCATGGGGAGCGCTAGTTTTATTTGTTAAGAGGAAAGATGGATCGATGCAGCTCTACATTGATTACAGAGAATTGAATAAGGTCACAATTAAAAATAAGTATCTGTTACCAAGAATCGATGATCTGTTTGATCAACTGAAGGGTGCGAGGTATTTTTCAAAGATAAACTTGAGGAGTGGTTATGATCAGTTGAATGTGAGGCCAGAAGACGTACCGAAGACGGCATTCAGAACTCGGTATGGACATTATGAGTTTCTGGTTATGTCATTTGGTTTATCCAATGCACCTGCAACTTTCATGGATTTGATGAACAGGGTGTTTAAACCATTCTTAGATAAATTTGTGGTGGTGTTTATTGATGATATCATGGTGTATTCTAAGACCAAGGAAGAACATGTTGAAAACTTAAGAGTGACATTGGAAACATTATGGAAAGAGAAGTTGTAATTTTTAAAATGTGAGTTTTGGTTGGAACGTGTACAGTTTCTCGGGCATGTTATTGATAAAGACGGAATTTCTGTATATCGATCAAAAGTTGAAGCTGTAATAAACTAGGATCAGCCGAAAACACCGTCAGAGATAAGAAGTTTCTTAGGGTTGGTAGGTTACTATAGGCATTTTATTAAGGACTTTTCTAAGATCGTGACCCCGTTGACGAATTTAACCAGCAAGGCGGTTAAGTTTGTGTGGACGGAGAAGTGTGAGAAAAGATTTCACGAATTGAAGAAGAGGTTAAGTACAACACATATGTTGTCATTGCCTGATGATATAGGAAATTTTGTAGTGTATAGTGACGCATCACATAAAGGACTAGGCTGTGTGCTTATGTAGAACGACAGAGTTATTGCGTATGCATCATGACAATTAAAAGATTACGAAAAGGGGTATCCGACTCATGACTTGGAGTTGGCTGCGATGGTGTTTGCCCTGAAGATTTGGAGACATTATCTTTTTGGAGAGAGGTGTGAGATATATACTGACCATAAAAGTTTGAAGTATATCTTTACACAAAAAGACTTGAACATGCGATAAAGAAGATGGTTGGAGCTGATCAAAGACTATGACTGCGAGATTTTCTATCATCCTGGAAAGGCGAATGTTGTTGCTGATGCCTTAAGTAGGAAGGGACGAGAGAAGTTAATGTTGTTGACTGCTCAGGAGAAGTTAGTGTCAGAAATGGTTAGAATGGAATAAGAAATTAGATATCCGACAAAATCCGATGAAAATTTGTTCCAGATGGGAAACAATTCAACATTGGTAGATAAAGTGAAAAATGCACAACTTCAGGATGAAGACTGCAAAAAGATAAAACAAAAAGTATCTGAAGGGGAGGAAAGCAAATTCAAAATCGATTCGGAAGGGATACTTCGATTCGAAGGGAGAACTTGGGTTCCTCCAGTACCGGAAGTTAAAGAGGAAGTTCTGAGTGAAGCTCACAACTCAAGATATTCGATTCACCCTAGAAGTACGAAAATGTACCAAGATCTTAGACATCATTTTTGGTGGTCGAATATGAAGAAGGATGTGGCTGAGTGTGTGGCGAAATGTTTAACGTGTCAGAAGGTTAAAGCTAAACATCAAAGACCAAGCGGATTATTGCAACCGTTGGAGATACCATAATGGAAATGGGAGAATATCACAATGGATTTTGTGGTAGGTCTTCCAAAGACCCAACAAGGTTACAATGCCATCTGGGTGATTGTCAATCGACTGACGATGTCGGCCCACTTTTTGCCAATTAAGCTTTGATTTACACTTAATCGGTTAGAAAAATTGTACGTGAAGGAAATTATGTCAAGACATGTTGTACCTGTGTCCATTGTGTCAGACAGAGATCCACGCTTCACATCAAATTTCTGGAAACGATTGCAAGAATGCTTGGGAACACAGCTGAGAATGAGCACAGCATACCATCCTCAAACCGACGAACAAAGCGAGAGAACCATCCAAACACTAGAAGATATGCTCAGAGCATGTATAATGGATTTCAAAGGAAATTGGGATGATCATCTGCCATTGGTGGAATTTGCTTATAATAATAGTTATCACGCGAGTATTGGCATGCCGCCTTACGAAGCGTTATACGGCAGAAAGTGCAGAACTCCGTTATGCTGGGATGAGGTAGGTGAACATTAGCTATTGGGTCCAGAATTGGTACTACAGATTGTCGAGATCATCAAAGTGATTCGAGCGAGATTAATAGCTGCACAAGATAGACAGAAGAAATATGCCGATCAACACCGACAAAATCAGGAATTTGATGTTGGTAGTTATGTTCTCTTACAAGTATCTCCCTGGAAGAGGAAAATTAGGTTTGGCAAGAAGGGGAAATTGAGCCCTAGATTTATAGGACCTTTCAAAGTACTTCGACGGGTTGGTGAAGTAGCGTACGAGGTAGCTTTACCTCCAGAGTTGGACCATATTCATAATATTTTTCATATCTCGGTATTGAGACCTTATAAGCCTGAATATAAACATGTTATAGAATATGAGCCCTTACAATTTGAGAAAGACTTAACATATGAAGAAGTCCATGTTCAAATTGTTGATAGAAAAGAGCAAGTACTGAGGAATAAGGTAATACCTTCTGTTAAAGTAATCTGGAGGAACCATAATGCTGAGGAAGCTACGTGGGAACTTGAAAGAGTTATGATGAAGAATTATCCTCAGTTGTTTGCTTGATTTTGTATAGCGATTCTGGGGATAGAATCTTGTTAAGGAGGGAAGAATGTAACAAATAAAATTTTTGAGTTGTGATTCTAGGGACAGAATCCTTTTAAAGAGGGAAGGATGTAACGATCGAGAAATTTGTATTTAATTTAAATATTTATTGAATTAAATAAATATTTTAAATAATTTATTTATTGAGGAAAATAAATAATTGATAATTGCGGTGAATTAATTTAGTAACTAAATTGATTAATGTTAATTTGAATAAAGAAAATTTTTAACTAATGGATTTAATTTAAGAAGATAATTAAATTAAATCAATTGCTTAATATTTAAGAAGATAATTAAATTAAGTGAATTGTTTAATATTAAATGAATAAATTAAATAAAGTGATGTTTCTAATTTATTAATTAAAATTAGATATATATAATTATTTATTTATTATAAGTATAATTATAATAAGATTATAATTATTATAATTATAAATTATAAGCTATTTAATGCGTTGCATGTGTGATAAGTGAAACTATATAATATAATAATATAATAATAATTTCATTTGGGAAATAGATGCTTAACAAAACAAGGCCTTGTGGCCTTTGGCTTTTTCCAACTGACGCCTTTTATTATTTTCTAACGGATTAGAACATGGGATTATGGCCAGTTATATTTTCATCGCGTCTTTCTAAGGATAGCTATCAGAAGATAAACATAGAGAAAAGGAGATTGAGAGTGAGACCTTGAGAGAATTGTGAAGAAATTCTTGAATTTTTCCAAAACAAATTCAGTGGGTTAGCAAAGATTACAAGCTAAGTGAATGTATTTTCTAAACCTTAGGATTATATATATATATATATATATATATATATGAGTTTTACGGCTTAATTTGTAAATTATGTGAATTCTAGTTTCTGTAAATTGTTGTTATATAACCTGTGTATGATGATTATATATAGTTATGATGTTAGAGGTTGTAATCAGACATGAAGTATATGTGAATTAGAGTTTAAAAAGGAAAAAGTATGACAATGTTTGTATTCTTATATGGCTTGTAAAAAGTACCAATTTTAGTGGTCAATTAGTATGCTAAACTGCAAATTGGGTTTTGTTTATGTTAGTCTATTAAGAAACGCACATAACGTAATTTGAACGAAGTAATTCGGACAAGAATCGAAGTTACAATGTTCAATTTTGTGAAGAAACTCAAAAATGGAGTTTTATATGAAAAATATGAATTTTGAGAAATTAAAATAGTTTTAGTGGTTGTTAAATTGTTCTAATTGATTGAATATGTTAACAATCATGTTTATAATAGTGTTATATTTATTTTGTGTGTTAATTTCACTGATTTGATGGTGAAATTCGTGTTAGTTGGGCTAAAAACGGCTATTGTTCATGCCAAGTTCAAATGCATCTGTGCACCAGTAATAGGCTTTATTTGGTGCCAAAGCAAAAATCGCAAGAACAATGCCAATATAACTTACGCTTAGTCCCAATAAGCAAATTGCTTAATTGAAGTTTTTTCAGTAATGAGCACCGGTAGCAAATTGCTGCTGTCTGCTCGAGCCCAAGCAAATGACTTCTTCCTATTTGTAGGTCATTTGTAACGGACTTGTATTAGCTTAGCATTCATGTTTATGATGTTGAGGCATAATATAAACTACAATAAAAGATTGTAAGATGTTGTAATTCAAAGTGTGAAGATTTTAAGTAATTATTTAAATAAGTTATGTAAAGAACCAAATGTGATGTTTTTAAAAGTTAAATATTAATGATAAGATAATGTGATTTCAGAATCGTTAGGGTGTTAACCAATGTGGCTAGGATAGGGTTATGACCTAAATGGTGGTTTAAACCCTAAAAGCTAATGTTCATACAACTAATTGTTGTTGCGCTTTTAATGATGTATGTAGGGTAATTGAAGATTATATTACATTTGCGTAGCTTACAAACAAGGCAAGTTCTCTAACTCTACTTTCATAATTGTGCAAGTTTCTAAACTTTAACTCTTTACATTGAGCAAGCTTTCAAACTTCATTCTTTTATTAATGAATGCAAGTTCCTAAAATCTATTGAGCAATATTATTGATTCTATTCTTATATACGTTTGATTAAGCTCTTGTAACCTAATTCGTTACATCGAGCAAGTTTCACTTTTCTAATTATTATACAAAGCATATATTGTTCTAATACGTCGATTCAAATGAGATTGTTCTAACTCTTTTGAACACAAGATTACTTTGCATGTGTATTATGTTTATTCGCTTATATATTGTTAATATCCGATCTTTGACTTTGATAGCCTTGTTGGTTATACATTCTTGTATTAAACCTTTATTGATGGAAATTGAATAAGTGTTCTAAAATTTCTAGAAACACGATAAGCTAGTTCCAAACTAAACTTTCTTTTAGTGCAGAAATTCTAAATTCAAACTGAGACGAACAACCCTAACATAGGGGATTTTGTACGTGTAACGTTTAGATGTTTGTGCACAATACATGGTACAAAGGGCCGATCCCCCTGAGTACGTTAAGAAGAGTCAGTACAATCTAATGACTGTTAATGTTAAGGTAATAATACCTAAACACCGTGGACATATTTCGTGGTCTTAAGACCCTCAAATAATTAAAGTTTGAACTTTTTTTTTTGATTCGTAGAACAAGTTCTTTATTGTTCAGTATTCATTGTTCACTCTCATGTTGTTATTATACTATCTTTATGTCAGTGAGCAATTGTTTGCTCACTCTTACAATTAAACAATGCAACTAAAGTCGAAAGAGGTGATGAGCCATCTACTAGCAAGGGAAAGGGCAATATGTCCAAGTGTTGAAGAATTATTTAAAGTTGATTTAAATGCATGATGTTATAAGACTTGTTTTATTTTATAATGTATTCCGCAAACTGATGTAATAATTTAAGGTTAGATTACTTGGGATTGTTTATAAGATGATGTAACCCTTTAATGGGAAAGATTATTGTTTTAAGTTATTTAATGTTTTATCATTTATTATGGGTAGTTAGATGTAAATATTTTGATAGTGAGCACCAAATTCGGTGGAAATGAAGTACCCGGATTTGGGGATGTCACAATTATGCCACTCCCAAGGTGACGGAGTTACAGTTAAGTATGACTAGGCCGGCGATTGTTGCGAATACTTTTGAGATCAAGCCTGGGACTATACAAATGATTCAAAATTCAGTTCAGTTTGGGGGACTAGCCAACGACGATCCGAATGAACACTTTGTCAGCTTTTTGGAGATATGTGACACCTTCAGATACAATGCGGTGTCAGATGAAGCAGTCAGACTTCGCTTGTTCCCATTCACTCTGCTGGAGAAGGCGAAGAGTTGGTTATATTCTCTACCGTCGGGATCAATAACTACTTAGGAAGACCTTGCTCAGAAGTTCCTAGTTAAGTTCTTTCCACCAACAAAAACTACAAAGATGAGAAACAAGATCACAATGTTTGAGCAGCAGCATGGGGAGTCTTTATATGAGCATGGGAACGGTACAAGGAATTGCTCAAAAAGTGCCCTCATCATGGACTACCCAAATGGGTGCAAATGAATACGTTTTATAACGGGTTGAATGGAAATCTCAAGACTAGTATAGATGCAGCTTCGGGTGGAGCATTTATGGCCAAGATTTATGAGGAGGCATATGAGTTAGTTGAAACTATGGCAACTAATAATTACCAGTGGCCTACATCAAGGATTACATAACCTAAGGTAGCTGGAGTATTAGAGGTAGACGGGGTAACAACGTTAGCGGCATAAATTTTTGCTTTATCAAAGAAAATGGATACTCTGACAGGTGCACAACCACAGTAGGTAGCATATGTGTGCGAGTTATGTACAGGAAAACATCCTACAGAACAATGTGCCATTAACCCAACGTCGGTTCAGTTTGTGGACAACTACAATAGGATTCCGCAGAACATGTATCAAAATTCCTACAACCCGAGGAATAGGAACCATCCTAACTTTTCGTGGAGTAAAAATAAAAATAAGCAAGCTCCACGACCTTCTTATCCCCCAGGATTTCAAAATCAGAATCAACAGGAAGCTCCACAGCACGAGAAAAAGTTATATTTGGAAGAGCTACTGTTGAAGTACATAATAGGCAATGAGGCGGCAATGAAAACACAAGTAGTGGCCATCAAAAATTTATAAAATCAGTTGGGACAACTTGCCTTAGCATTGAATAATAGGACGCATAGGACTCTACCAAGTGACACAGAAAAGAATCTGAGAGGAAATCACGAGAAATGTAATTCGATTACACTAAGGAGTGGTAAAGCCTTGGGTGCCGACTGTGATGGGAAAGTAGGTACAGAAGAGGTTTGTGAGAATGAAAAGAATGATTTGACAAGAAAAACTGAGGAAAATCATGTGGAAAAGCCGAAGGAAGATAAACAGAAGATAACAACACCATAGGTCCCTTTTCCCCAAAGATTAGAAAGTCAAAAGTTAAAGGATCAGTTTTCAAGGTTTATGGACATATTCAAGCAGTTGCACATCAACATTCTGTTTGCCAAAGCACTTTAGCAAATGCCACGTTACGTCAAATTCATGAAAGAAATACTTTTGAAGAAACTCAAGCTCAAGGATTTCGAAACAATGGCGTTAACTGAAGAATGCAGTGCAATACTACAGAAAAAGCTCCCTCCTAAATTGACAGATCTGGGAAGCTTTACAATTTCGTACATAATTGGCAATCAAGATGTGGGGAGAGCTCTATACGATTTAGGAGCGAGTATAAATCTTATACCACTGTCCATTTATCGAAAGCTGGGGTTAAAAGAAGCAAAACCAACCAACATAAGTCTACAGCTCGCAGATAGATCATTAACATATCCACTAGGAATAGTTGAAGACGTGTTGGTAAAGTTTGACTCGTTGATCTTTCTAGCTTATTTTGTGGTGTTAGATTTTACAGAAGATAATAACATCCTTATCATCTTGGGATGATCATTCATGGCGACTAGACGAACACTGATTGACGTACCTAACAGAGAACTAATTATGAAAGTGTTCGATCAGGTAGTGAAGGTGAAAGTGTTCAAGGAAATCCCAATCACGACTGACAAAGAAGAGTTTGAGTTGCTCGAGGAATTTACACGTGTCAAATTCAGGGATTGCATAGAAGGAGGTGATCTTAAGGCACTAATTGAGGATATTAAGTCAACATCGTGCTCAAACATGCAAGTGAACGGTCAGGCAATACAACGATGTTAGTTATATGCTATAAAAAAATAGCATGTTGCGGATAACCCAACTGAGCTAGGATAACACAGGGAGTTGTCAGGCTGAAAGACTTAAAATCAAGCGCATATTGGGAGGCAACCCAACTTTACTTTTATTCTCAGTATTTTTAAGCATGCTAATTAATTTGTAGTTCAAAGTATAGGTTTAACAATTTATTAGGTAGTTAGTCGAGTCATGTTCTCTAGTAAATTCAACCTTCAACATTCAATGTTCATGGTGTTATCTTAAATTTATTAATTTTTGGTGTTTCAGGTACTTGGGAAGTGCATGGATATGTGTTGGATGCAAAGAATTAGAAAAATCAAGTTCAACTACAATGTACCCCCCTTACCGGGGTGGGGGTCTTGACCCAATAATAGTAGAGACCCCCACCCTTCGCCAAGGTCAGTGCACGGAACTCAGACAGACTTCAAGTCGGAAGTTACACCATTTGAACCCATCTTCTCCACTTCCACTTCCATCAAACACAACTGATACACACTTTCTCCCACAACAAACCAACGATTACATTAACTCTCACCCATTATATGACTTAATCCCCACTTACCCATAACTTTAACCCACAAATCTCTACACTATCTCCTCACTAAAAATCCATACCCTAACAACACAACATATCCACCTAAGTTCATACCATTTCAGTACTTCAAAGTGAGGGTTCCTATAGTCCAATATTTGACAGCAAAAAGGGAGGGGAGAACCAACCAATTGGTCAATCCATTGAGGGTAAGCGGGGATTTCATGAAATTTCTCATCAAACATCACCATAGTAGAAGTTCAATTACTAAATTGGGAGTATTGTGAGTCGTGAAAACCACATGTTCGATGAATTGATTAAGTAAAGTTTGTGGGGATTTTGGCAAGAGTTCATCCATTCCAGTACCATGGAACCAAAACCAGCATTGAAAAGATAACGAGGAGAGACTTCCGGGTCCACACCACCGACTAGAATTTGATAGAAAGAAGTTCGGGAGTGCCAGCGTTGCCGATCGCTTTGACAATATAGTGACTAAGGCCCTAACTTCAAAGCGTGGCTTGGCCCCCAACAATGTAGATGGCAAAATGAAAACCAATTAATGAAAAAAGGTGGGATAGGTTCACTGACAAGCCGAAGCCAGCGATCGTCAATGTAGGGAAAGAATTCTATGCAGAGGATAAGGCCTCATTCATAGCATTTGTGAGGGGCATGTAAGTACCTTTCAGTGCTAACGGTATTAACGAGTACTACCAATTGCGTGTGCCTAGAGAGTTCCAGTATGCCTATTTCCGTGACCATGATTCCGACTATGAGGCCATTTTAACTAAAATAACAAAGTAGGGCACCACATGGGTCAAGGGACGTAAAGGGGGCACCATCTTGCACAACAAGGACCTAACCGCTATGGTAAAATATGGTACGCGTTCATGTGTGCTAAGTTATTCCCGTCCACACATATGACAGATGTGACGCCCCCAAAATAGGTATACATCACTCATTCTGAGTCGCCAGATATCACACTACAGAATTCAAATACAAACTTCATTTTATACAACTGTTAAACTGTCGTGCAGAGTAAGACAACACATAAGCTGCTAGTTTTAATACAAATATATGTAACTCTCATAGTGTCTCGTCCACAACACCTTACAGTGATACTTTACATAAAAGTACAGTCAATAACTATTTTAGAAATTAAAATCTTTAGAAAATGTTCAAGAAAACTTTCGTACATGGGAGGCCATGCATCTAAGTTATGATTGATATCATATGACTCGAGAATTATCCTTGGTAAACCCAATAGACCCCAAAGAAAAAATAGAAGATTACTATCATGTTCTTTCCAATGGTGAGTCTTCTCTTGACATATATTTATCTCCATTATCTCCAATTGAGAATTACATTTCAACCAAACTCCCAGATTATATAGGTAGTGCTCATAGATATAATCAACAAGTGTATGAGCACAACCTTGTCTTTTGATAACTTATAAAAACATTTTATACCTACTTATCAGGTATCTATTACTTGAATTAGCTTCTTAATCTCATGTTTATTAGTTACTTTTCATGAATTTTATGTTTGTTTTGTAGATTATATGCTTGGGAGCTGAAATCGCAAAGAATTGGTATGAAATCGCAAAGAAAGCAATTCAGACATCATTTGGGCTTTAATGTTTATTTCATGTTCTTGGCTTGAAACTTGGATTAAATTTTAGAGCTTCTTCCTAGATTTCAGGAACAACTTGAATAATTCCAATCGGAGTTCGGATGCAAGAGTTATGACATTTGTACCAACGGATGTTGAACTTCACTGTTTTGGGTGGCCATTTGCATAGCATTCACTTCCAGCCCAATTTTGACTTCATCTTTTTGTTATTTCTCAATTCTCAGAGACTGAAAGTTGTAGAGTTCATCGATATCTTCGATTTGATAGGTGGCAGGCCTCGTAACTCTTCCCGGATCAAAGGTTATGACCGTTTTCCCAAAGGACATCAGAGTAGAAAAGGGACCCCGCCGGGGCGGGCTTTTCGTTCACAAAACCCCCGTCAAGGCGGGCATACCGGTTGGAAAATAGTAGGGACCCCCACCGGGGCGGGACCTTTACAAGTATAAACCCCTGTTGGGGCGGGGGTACGCGTAGAAAACTCGATTTTTGTCCAATTTTGAGTTCGGGAAGGATTGTTTCAATCCGATTGACTCAAGGACTTCCAAGAGGACTTAAAGACAAATAAAGAGGCATATTAAAGGAGGAGAATTAGGAGGATTAGAAGAGAGAGAGAGAGAGAGAGAGAGAGAGAGAGCATTCCATTAGATTAGACTAGATTAGATTTAGATCAAAACACTAGTTCTTGTTAGATTGGAGATTGAAGCAACTTGGAGATCATTGAAGATTCAAAGTAAAAGCAAGGAGGGAGCTTCAAATCTATAGACAATAGATTATATCTTCTCATCTTCTTCTATCTTTGTCTTTTATTGTTTATTCAATTGTGGATTCTCAGTTTTAATTCAAGAATTATGAATTAATTCTTTGTTTGATATTACAATGGATCTTATTGTGTAGTTTATTTTAATACGCTTCGTTATCAATTATTATGTTCTATTGTGAGGATTGTCTATTGTGATTTGGACTTAATTGCTTAATTTCCTAGCTAGCAATTACCGTAATAATCTATATGAACTCGAGAGATGAAATATAGATTTAGATATAATCATTATAGCATGTGTTTGTGATTTCTGCATAGATAGAATTCATGATTCGTGTTTAGGATATAGATATGCCTTTACGCCATATGTAATCTTATAGAGAACTTGTGCTTTAAATTATTTTTAACTGTAATTCACATAGAGATATAGTGGATTAGTTAATTAGGGTGTCTTGCTTAATTCTATCATCTGTGGATTTAAGTGACTATGTGTATTATGCATCGAGAGATGGTTTTATCTGCTTTAGTGTTCCTGATTAACAATTCATGATAGAGAATAATTGAGGAGAAGTGTGTTAACTTAAATAAAGCAATAAGTGAAGTTGTGATCTTAAATCTCCGTAATCTTAATTTAACTAGTGGAATTTAATAGTAGTTTAATTATATAAATTGAAATTCATTCGTTTAATTAAGATTGAGTTGGTTACGGGTTAGTACTTGGTGATTTTTATTAAACAATTTCTCGTGGGAACGATACTCTACTTTCACTTTATTACTTATTGACCACGTATACTTGCGTGTTGTGCATAATTAGATTTTATCCAACAAGTTTTTGGTGTCGTTGCCGGGGAATTAGTTAATATATTTTTGCCAATATTAGCTTCAATAAAATTAGTCTTAATTTAAACAAATTTTTTCCTTTTTTATTTAATTCTCTTCCTATTTTTCTTTCTTTTCAGGTACCATGACATAATTTAATTATCAATGGTCGTATACGAGAATGACTCAGCCAAGGGGGCGGGGATGGATGATCTCAATGCATTTTCTGCATTATCAGCACTTTCGTGGAGGTTGGACGTTGTTTCAGCCCAATGTAATCGAAGGATATCAGTTAATTGCAATTATTATGCTAGTAATCATCTGAGTCATCAATGCACCGCTAGTTTTAGGCCGAGACAACACGGTGGTGATTACCTCAATGATTATACATATGCTAATTATCATCAAGTTTGGGGGTATCACTGTGAGACCCCGGATTTTATGAATAAAGATTTAATTTTCTCAAAATATTTTTTTTTATATTATGGTGTTGATTTAATGTAATGTTATAGTTGTGGGTAATATTTACAAATTTTGCAAAGTAAGCAAGTGGTTATATAATATTCGATTGGTCGGGGAATATTCTTTTTGTCGGGGAATATCCGTACAACGATACAATCATTGGTGGACCCCGTAACGGAATTATTGTCGGATTTAGAAAACGACAAAAATACTTTATGAAAATAACGGCGGAGGTGTTACCGTTAAAACTGTTGAACTACCCGGTAGTAAAAGTACGAAGAATACGCGTGGTTGCACAAAGAATATTACCAGATTGATTATTGATGCTTACGTGAGAAGTCACTCAGTTATACTCAATTATTGCTACAAAGAATTCACGCATCATATCTCTCATATTGTTGATTCAATTATTGTTACAGTATCATCTGCATAATATGATATATTGTTCAATCGGGTATTCGAGACACCTTTCGTGTCGGAGTACTATTCACAAGTTACTATTCATGAGTTACTATTCACAAGTTACTATTTATGAGTTACTATTCATGAGTTACTATTCACGAGTTATTATTCATGAGTTACTATTCACAAGTTACTATTCATGAGTTACTATTCACGAGTTACTATTCATGAGTTACTATTCACCCGATTACTATTCACTCTAGTATTGTGCATTCGGGTATTTGGGTAAAATATTATTCCATGAGGAGATGTGCTAATTTTTCAGACCGTTGGTTGAAGATATAATAGTAAGTCAATATGGACCATTTGGTAGAGTTATAATAGTAAATCAATATGGATCATTTGGTTTAAAGTTTTAATAGTTAATCAAGATGGACCGTTGTTTTAAGTTTTAATAGTAAACCAATATGGACAAATTCGTTTAATAGTAAATCAATCCGGACCGTTCATGAATTAGTTACTATTCATTCCATTTTCCTATAAATAAGCTCATTCCTTCATTATTTCTTACTTAATTCAAAGTGAAACTCTAGAGAGAATTACAAGAGAACCTATAGAAAAGTATTCTGCTACTTCCCTACTCTTATATTCAGTTTCTTTTACGGTAAGGGATATTATTTTTTGTACTCGTAAGGAATGTTATTTGTTGTACTCATGAAGAGAACTTCTGTTATTCCATTATTTATTATTCTGTTGGAATAACCTGTATACGCGGTCTACCCTATACATGGTGACATTTTTCTAATATTTCGTTATTTATTATTCTGTCGGAATATCCTGTCTGTGCGTTACGCCAAACCTGGTTCCATTATTTATTATTCTGTTGGAATATCCGTCATGCATATGCGTTCTGTGGGACTGGTTCCATTATTTATTATTCTATCGTAATATCATGTCGTATGCTTTACCTGGGACCTAGTTCCATTATTTATTATTCTGTTGGAATATCCTATCTGTACATTTACGCCGGACCGGTTCCATCCTTTATTATTTCTGTTGGAATAACCTGCATGTGCGGTCTATCGCATGCATGGTGATTTCTTTTGTTATTCCATTCTTTATTATACTCAGTTGGTTAAAACTTTGACTTCTATACCCATGAAATTAGTGGAATATCTTTGATATTTGCACTTCATCCAGTATCTTTTCATGGAAATATTCTTCTGAGCATTCTTGAATTTTACTCGACAAAGCAGTATCATGTTGACAATTTAAACGTTATTAGTTCCTGGATAAATTAATTCTTGAACTTGTTTTATTGAATTCTTATATCATTGTCATCATCCTCATGTTTATATTATTTTGAAAGTCATTTGTGGCCTGTAGTGCATAGATGGACTTGGTATGATTATGACCAGGGATTATTCGGTATAATCATAACCATAATGTTACAAATGATGTGGAAAAAGTTCTCATTGGCCCGTAGTGCATTGATGGACGCTTTTTGGTATGATTATGGCTATGGATTCTCTTTGGCCATAGTGCAAAGATGAATTGTTTTATGGCATGATCGGGGACCGTTGATGAAAACATGATTATCTTTAGTCAGTAGTGCATGGATAATTTGTGGTCGTGATACTAAAGAATATCCTCGTCAGTAGTGCGAGGGTGATTCGATGATGTGGATTATTTATTGTCGAGTCCCAACGATAAAAGTGATGAAAACCTTTTAAATCATTGAAGATAGTAGATTTTATTCCCTACTTGACTCTTCTAATGGATTGCTTGTTCACCGCACTTAAACTTGATAGTTGTTATATTTTATCGCTTTTAACCGTTGAAGGCTAACGATAAATTATTTTGCATTATCTTAGTCATAATATTTCTTCATCGGGCTAGTTGATCTCACCCTTTCTTTCACTATTCTCTTGTGAAATGAGAACGATTTGGGACTAATGGGGAACAAAGTGATGGTCCTAGATGGTGCATTAGTAGTCCTCACTATTCTGTGAAATAGTGTGATGATAATTGTAATGAGGACTCCTTTTGAGTTTGTATAATCTCTAGTAGACAATATTTGTATTCAAACTCACAGTTTATGTTTTGTCGTATTGTACACGACAGTTGTATTATTAAGTTGTATTTAAATTCTGTAACATGTATCTCGCGACTCAAGATGGGTGATGTATACCTAATTGTGGGGGCGTCACAGTTGGTATCAAAGCTTAGGGATATGATCCCTGGCTAGGATGGGAGAATAGAACAAGGAGGGGAGAGATGGGGAATTCCTTTGCTAGTATGACCTACCTAAGTTTATTTGGTTTTTAATTGGTCGGTCAGAATATATGGATAATATGTTACATGTCAATTAACCTTTGTTTTGTGGTAGTATCTAAAAATGACATCCGAGAATGTTAAGAATAGCAATGGAGCACAGGAGACCGTTGATTCTCCATAGATCATTAATCAGGACAATGTGCAACAGGATGGCGATAATCCTCCTATAAACCACAACACTGATCAATTGACGAATGACGGTACGTTTAGGAGCTTTATAGAATTCATGCAACATCAGGCGAAGGCGGCTCCTGTTCATAATGCAGGAGGAAACAATGGCAACCCACGGTTGGTCACCGCTAAGCAATTCAAGGAGCTGGGACCACCGGAGTTTTTGGGAAATCCAGAACCACTTAAGGTGGAGACGTGGTTAAAGCAAATCACCAAGATATTTGATGTCTTGGGATGCTCCGAGGAGCAAAAGGTTCCCTTTGCCACCTTTATGTTGCGTGAAGAGGCAGATCACTGGTGGGAATCTGTAAAACATACCCAGCCTGACGCACTCAAGATGTCTTCGGAGAAGTTCCAAGAGCTGTTCAATGACAAGTAATTTCCTGAAAGCATTCATCACATGAAGGAGGTGGAATTTATCAAGTTAGAGCAAAACAACATGACCGTGTCGCAGTACGAAGCTAAGTTTGTCGAGTTGTCCTGATTTACGTCCCACTTGGTTGATAATGAAGAGAGAATAACGCGGTTGTTTTTAAGAGGTTTGAAGCCGGAGATATGTCAATATCTTATTTCTCATAAATTGTGTTTGTATTCAGATGTTGTAAATAGGGCTCAGTTAGTGGAGCACGATAACGAGTCAAAGCAACCAAAAGAGAGCAGCCGGAAAAATGATAATACCGGTGATAACAGTCATCAAAGCATGGAGGGAATCAACATGCCAAAAATGGTAACCACTTCGGTGGTAATCATGGTCAAAACAATAAGAATTGACATTTCAAGAAGAGGAGATTTAACAATGATGGAAAGACGTCAGCACCAGCACCCGTTGTTAAGGAGGGAGAACGACCACCTATCATATGCTTCAAATGCGGAGGGGAGGGACACATCTGTCCAAACTGCGCGATGCCGTCCAAAGCATGCTATAATTGTGGAAGAGAAGGTCACTTAGCCCAATTTTGTCGTTCACCGAAGACAAGTTTAGCTAGGATGGAGGCACCAAAGGATGTCTCAGACAAGCCAAAGCACGTAGTTTAAGAGAGAGCATTATTTTTTTGTGACGAGGAACCTGAATAAAATTATCACGGGTATGTTAGTCATAAACTCTTGCGAAGTCTATACCGTATCAGATATCGGTTCTACTCACTCTTTTATTGCACCTAGTTGTGTTCAATGTTTGAAGTAAACTTCGGAGAAGTTAGACTTTGATATATCTGTTTAAACTCAATTGGGAGAAACCTTCGTTACCTCCACTATTTATAAATCTTGTTCAAATCAACACTTTCACATTACCTGTCGATCTTATCTCTTTGAAAATACTTGTCTTTGATGTGATTTTTGGAAACGATTGGTTAACTACTCATCATGCTTTTCGTAAGGTTGTTAGCTTTCATACTCCTAACCAAATTGTTATGCGAATTCAAAGTAACCAATCCACTAAAGTCAATCATTGTCATATCAAGCCATAAATTAAGAGCCCAGATCCTTTCGTTGTTGACTTTCTTGTGTGGAATGCACCGAAGCTAGACTTTCTGTAAGGCAACGTCGTGAATGACGATGGCAAGTTGATAGGTATCAATGTGACGTGTTATCCAAGTCTTGGATGAGAGTCACAATTTTGAATGGTATTTCTATTGTTAATAAATTTCCTGACGTATTCTTGAAGACTTCTTAGCCTACCCCTAGAGCGTGAAATCGAATTTTGTATTAACCTAGTACAAAACCCATTTCTAAAACCCTCAAATATTTTCTTCACCTAAAACGAACGTGTAATGTGCCAAAGACGGTGGCTCGAGCTG
This sequence comes from Panax ginseng, assembly GCA_020205605.1. NCBI lineage: Eukaryota > Viridiplantae > Streptophyta > Magnoliopsida > Apiales > Araliaceae > Panax > Panax ginseng. The sequence continues at coordinate 81,208,678 of CM035136.1, read as the reverse complement.
TTGAAGATTACGATCGTACCATTCAATATCATCGTGGGAAAAATGAACGTGGTAGCTGATGCGTTGAGTAGAAGATCGTATGCGTTTATGAGTGTGATGTTGTTAACACAAAGACTCATTTCGTATAACTTACAAATGATAGAGATAGAGTTAAAGACTCTAGGAACCCACGTGAAGATAACGAATATACGATTAGAATAGACTTGAATCGATAAAGTTAAAGCCGCTCAAGCTACATACTCAGAGCTGATGAATGTGAAGAAGAAGGTTCAAGAGGGCGTTATTCTAGAAGCAAGAATTGATGAAGAGAGGAAATCTCAACCCTCGATTTTATTGGACCATTTGAAATCCTTGATCGAATAGGAACTGTGGCTTATAGACTTGTTTTACTGCCAAGTATGTCGCGTGTTCATAACGTTTTTAATGTATCGATGTTACGTAAATATGTGGACGACCCGAACCACATTATTAATTTAGAACCGGACGAGATAGCAGAAGATTTAACGTATGAGGAGATACGTGTTAAAATCTTGGATAAGAAGGATCGTATTCAACACTCAAAGGTTATACCTCAAGAATTAGAATCTGAAATGAAGTCAAGGTATCCTCACCTCTTCTAAGATACCAGTAACGCACGTAAATTTCGAGGCAAAATTTTATAAGGAGGGAGATTGTGAGACCCTGCATTTTATGAATAAAGATTTAATTTACTCGAAATAATTTATTTTTATATTATGGTGTTAATTTGATGTAATGTTATAGTTGTGGGTATTATTTACAAATTTTTCAAAATAAGCAAGTGGTTATATAATATTCGATTGGTCGGCGAATATTCTTTTTGTCGGGGAATATCCGTGCGGCGATTTTACAATCAATCATTGGTGGACCTCAGAACGGAATTATTGTCGATTGAGAAAATGACAAAATACTTTATGAAAATAACTAGGAGGTGTTACTGTTAAAACTGTTGAACTACCCGGTAGAAAAGTACAAGAATGTCTGGCGTGGTTTATAAAGTAATACACGGTATTGATTATTGATGCTTATGTGAGAAGTCATTGAGTTATACTCAATTATTGCTACAGTAATTGTTGCATCATATCTCTCATATTATTGATTCAATTATTGTTACAGTATCATCTGCATAATATGATATATTGTTCAATCGGGTATTCGGGACACCTTTCGTGTCAGAGTACTATTCACAATTTACTATTCATGAGTTACTATTTATGAGTTACTATTCATGAGTTACTATTCATGAGTTACTATTCACGAGTTACTATTCACGAGTTACCATTCACTCGATTACTATTCACTCTAGTATTGTGCATTCGGGTATTTGGGTACAATATTATTTCTTGAGGAGATGTGCTAATTTTCCATACCGTTGGTTGAAGATATAATAGTAAGTCAATATGGACCGCTGATGGAGTTATAATAGTAAATCAATATGGATTGTTGGTTTAAAGTTTTAATAGTAAATCAGTATGGGCCGTTGTTTTAAGTATTAATAGTAAACCAATATGGACCGTCCGTTTAATAGTAAATCAATCTGGACCGTTCATGAATTAGTTAATATTCATTCCATTTTCCTATAAATAGAAGCTCATTCATTCATTATTTCGTACGAATTCAGTGAAACTATAGAGAGAGAATTACAAGAGAACCTATAGAAAAGTATTCTGCTACTTCCCTACTCTTATATTCAGTTTCTTTTACGGCAAGGGATATTATTTGTTGTACTCGTAAGGGATGTTATTTGTTGTACTCATTATGAGAACTTCTTTTATTCCATTATTTATTATTCTGTTGGAATAAACTATATACGTGGGCTACCCTATACTTGGTGACATTCTTCTAATATTCTGTTCTTTATTATTCTGTCGGAATATCTTGTCTGTGCATTTACAACGGACCTAGTTCCATTATTTATTATTCTCGTTTAATATATCACATGCAATGCAATTTACTTGGGACCTGGTTCAATTATTTATTATTCTGTTGGAATATCCTGTCTGTGCCTTTACGCCGGACCTGGTTCCATCCTTTATTATTCTGTTGGAATAACCTGCATGTGCGGTCTATCACATGCATGGTGATTTCTTTTGTTATTCCATTCTTTATTATACTAGTTGGTTAAAACTTTGACTTCTATACCCATGAAATTAGTGGAATATCTTTGATATTTGCGCTTCATCCAGCATCTTTTCATGGAAATATTCTTCTGAGCATTCTTGAATTTTACTCTACAAAGCAGTATCATGTTGACAATTTAAACGTTATCAGTTCCTGGATAAATTAATTCTTGAACTTGTTTTATTGAATTCTTATGTCATTGTCATCATCTTCATTCTTATATTATGTTGAAAGTCATCTGTGCCTGTGGTGCATAGATGGACTTGGTATGATTATGACCAGGGATTATTCGGTATAATCATAACCGTAATGTTACAAATGATATGGAAAAAGTCCTCATTGGCCCGTAGTGCATTGATGGACAGTTTTTGGTATGATTATGGCTATGGATTCTCTTTGGTCGTAATGCAAAGATGAATTGATTTATGGCATGATCAGGACCGTTGATGAAAACATAATTATCTTTAGCCGTAGTGCATGGATAATTCGTGGTCGTGATACTAAAGAATATCCTTGGCCGTAGTGCAGGGGTGATTCGATGATGTGGATTATTTATTAAGCTGAGTCCAAATGATAAAAGTGATGAAAAACCTTTTAAATCATAGAAGATAGTAGATTTTATTCCCTACTTGACTCTTCTAATGGATTGCTTGTTCCACCGCAGATTAAACTTGATAGTTGTTATATTTTATCGGTTTAACATGTTGAAGGCTAACGATAAATTATTCTCGCATTATCTTAGTCATAATATTTCTTATTTGGGCTAGTTGAGCTCACCCTTTCTTTTCATTATTCTCTTCAGAAATGAGAACCTAATGGGACTAGCTCTGGGAACAGAGTGATGGTCCTAGATGGTGTATTAGTAGTCCTCACTATTCTATAAAATAGTGTGATAATAATTATAATGAGGACTCCTTTTGAGTTTGTATAATCTCTAGTAGACAATATTTGTATTCAAACTCACAGTTTATGTTTTGTCGTATTGTACACGATAGTTGTATTATTAAGTTGTATTTAAATTCTGTACCATGTATCTCGCGACTCAAGATGGGTGATGTATACCTAATTTTGGGGGCGTCATAATCACCCAGATTCGTAATGGAGCGATACTTATGAAGACTAATACTACGCTCCAAATCCAACATACACACCAAAATTTTCATGTCCACCTCAATTGCCACAAGAAGAAAACCCAAATCCGAGGGATGTAATATTGAAGGGCATAGCAAACCTAGAGGAGATGAGGATTAGCCAAGAGCTGTCAACCCAATATTTTAATAATCGGATGGAACAACTCGTCACTACCTTAACCAATGGTCCTCAATACATGGCTTCCGAGACTGAGACAGATAATACAAGGTTGGAGGAATTATCGTCCAAGTTCGTAGCATCAAATTAGGAGAGAAGGATTAATAAAGAGCGGTCAATTCAGAATCAAGAGATATCCATTCAAAATCTGCAGAACCAGATGGATCAAATGCTCAAAGCCTTGAACAACTATCCTCAAAATAATTGGTGTTATGATGAGGGTTCCGAGATTGATGAAGTGCCCGAACCAAATCTACAATTGGATGAGACACGAGATGTTGAAAAAGAGGAGACAAGTGAGGATGAACTAACTATGAGTACTAACGAGGATGAGCCGATGTTATTAATGCCTCAAGTGCCTTCTCCACCAAAGTTCAAGGATCTGGTTAGATTTGCAAAACCTTGTCCGCTAGGTAGTTATGTCATCGGCAATACTCCTTGTGACGTAAAAGGGAGTACAACTTCGAAGCCATGGTACGATGAGCTAGAGAAGATAAAAGAAGAGATTGGTGTGTCTGACAAGCTTTAATGCCAGAATCTTTTCGCAGACACAATGGAGAAAATACCTAGATGTTGGACGTTCTTGAATGTGATCTTATCTAAATAAAGCATGCTAGGTGACTTTAATACAATGGTTATCACAAATGGGAACCTACCAAAAGCTATATTATTTCCGATGGATGGATGGTTCCTCAACTTTCGAAGAGGAATTGGATAGTGTTGACCAGACAAAGTCAGTCTGAAAGACTGTAAATCAAGCGCTGACTGGGAGGCCTCGTAACTCTTCCCGGATCAAAAGTTATGACCGTTTTCCAAAGGACGTTAGAGCAGAAAAGGGACCCCCATCGGGGCGGGCTTTTCCTTCACAAAACCCAAGCCTGGGCGGGCATACCAGCTGGAAAATAGTAGGGACCCCACGGGAAAACCTTTATAAGTATAAACCTCGTGCGGACGGGGAGTGCCTGTGATAAAACTCGATTTTTTGTCCAAATTTGAGTTCAGGAAGGATTGTTTCAATCCAATTGACTCAAGGACTTTCAAGAGGACTTAAAGACATATAAAGAGGCATATAAAAGGAGGAGATCCAGGAGGATTAGAGGGAGATTAAAGGAGAGAGAGAGAGAGAGAGCATTCCATTAGATTAGATTATAGTATATTTAGGTCAAAACACTAGTTCTTGTTAGATTTGGAGATCGAAGCAACTTGGAGATCATTGAAGATTCAAAGTAGGAGCAAGGAGGGAGCTTCTAATCTATAGACAATAGATTCTATCTTCTCATCTTCTTCTATCTTTGTCTTTTATTATTTATTCAATTGTGGATTCTCAGTTTTAATTCAAGAATAATGAACTAATTCTTTGTTTGATATTACAATGGATCTTATTGTGTAGTTTAATTTAATATGCTTCGTTATCAATTATTATGTTCTATTGTGAGGATTGTCTATTGTGATTTAGACTTAATTGCTTAATTGCCTAGCTAACAATTACCGTGATAATCTATATGAACTCGAGAGATTAAATATAGATTTAGATCTAATCATGATAGCATGTGTTTGTGATTTCTGCATAGATGGAATTCATGATTCGTGTTTAGGATAGAGATATGCCTTTACGCCATATGTAATCTTATAGAGAACTTGTGCTTTAAATCATTTTTAATTGTAATTCACATAGAGATATAGTGGATTAGTTAATTAGGGTGTCTTGCTTAATTCTATCATCTATGGATTTAAGTGAGTATGTGTATTATGCATTGAGAGGTGGTTTTATCTGCTTTAGTGTTCTTTATTTACAATTCATGATAGAGAATAATTGAGGAGAAGTTTGTTAACTTAAATGAAGCAATAAGTGAAGTTGTGATCTTAAATATCTATAATCTTAATTTAACTAGTGGATTTTAATAGTAGTTTAATTATATAAATTGTAATTCATTTGTTTAAATAAGATTGAGTTGGTTACGGGTTAGTACTTGGTGATTTTTATTAAACAATTCCTCGTGGGAACGATACTCTACTTTCACTTTGTTAATTGTTGACCACGTATAATTGCGTGTTGTGCGTAATTAGATTTTACCCTATAATAACACGAAGTCGTCTGTCATTAGACATCTTGTAAGATAGTTGCAAACCACCATTCCAAATTTGGGTTCACCTCACCTTATTCGGTTCACCAAAATCAACAGTTAAAATGACGTATAAAATACGACACACTTATCTATAAATCTCAATAAAATTATTTTCATACTGTTTTAGGGGAAACCTCAATAGCTATAGACCATCGTTATATTCCAATGTTACCCCCCGCTCGACCCAGCTACACTTTTATTACCTGAAAGGAATTGTGAAGCAAAAGGGTGAGAACAACTAGCCCAGTAAAGAATATCATGACTAAAGATAATTAAATTATCAATAGCCTTCGTCAGTAATAAATCAAAGATTTAGAACATATGGTAGATGATAAAAATTTTCAACCATAGTGGCAGCGGAACGAGCAATCCATTAGAAGAGTCAAATATACCATAAAGTCTATTTCTTCTCCATGTTAAAAGTCGACCAACACTGTTTTATCCCTACAACATCAATCAACTGTTCATGTCCACAATCATGTGAATAACTCACAATCATAATTGTGGTTCTAAATTCCTCTTCGCACCTAGGACGAAGATAATTTTCATCACCTGTCTTTACCTGAAACATCAAAGATAATGGTTATACCAAATCATAGTTCCTGTTCATAATCATACTAATAAACTCATATTTGCACTACGGGCCAAAGATATTCATTAACAGTTAATCTTTGCACTACGGGCCAAAGATATTCATATCTCAACGAAATATATAATCATTTCAAAATTTATATAAACACTAATTATAACCATGTCAATCAATTTACCTTTTCACTTAAGCTAAAGATATGCAATTGTAAATTCAATGGTCATGATCATACCAGTTAAAAATTCATCTTTGCACTACTGGCCAAAGAGAACCCATAGTCAAGATTATACCAATAATCTACCCATCTTTACATTAAAGTGAAAGAGAAATTTCAACATCAGAGTTATAAAAATGTTATATATGATAAAAAAACAATATAGTCAAAACATTGATTTAATTTCAAGAGTAAGATTCATAAATCAACGATAATTTGGTCAGAAAAAGAAATCAATTTTGTCGTGAATAGTACCCCGTGAATATTAACTCGTGAATAATAACTCGTGAATAGTACTCCGTATTCATAAATAGTACCGTATACATGAATAGTGCCGTATACGTGAATAGTAACCCGTGAATAGTACTCATAAGAGGAAAATACAAAAGAAAATGACATTCCATGACGAGTACAAAAGAAATGATATCTCATACGAGTATAATAGAATATACGAAACTGCAAATAGATTTTCACCCGCCATGTGGTATTCCACATAGATAGATCATTTGACACCCCCAAATCTAGGTACTTCAATTCCCACATGATTTGGTGTTCACTATATAAACATCATATGTCTATCTACACATAAAAATGAAAGAATTAATAAATAGAAATAAATCCTCTCCTTAAGGAGTTACATCATAAAAATATATAAATCCCAGGTTATACTAACCTTAAATCTTAACTGCGGAAACATAAACAATTAATCGCCTTACACGACATTAACATAAGTCTACAATAGAAATACATCATCACATAAAATAACAAGTCTTCATCACTTATTAATCTCGCCATTGCCTTTGCTAGTAGAAGGCTCGTCAGACCTTTCATTCTTAACTGCAATGTTATTATTACACAAGATTGAGCACGATTGCCCACAAGTATAATAATGAAATAACAATATAATAACATGCGAGTGAATCAAAGACTTCTGGAATAAAACTCAACTTTTGAATCAAGAATGAATAACAAGAATCAAAAGATTTTCGAGGGTCATAAGACCTTGAACTATGTCCTAGGTTATCAAAGGTTATACTTGAAACCTTTAACGGTCATAAGACTATGGACTCTTCTACTCGTACTTAGGGGGGGTCAACCCTTAGTACAATACTGTGCACAATATCTTAACGCTAACGCATAAGTAATCCCTATACAAGGTTGTTCATCTCAGTTTGACATTAGAGTCCGCACCAAAGGAAGTTTGGTTTGGATATTTCAATAAGGGTTCTGAAATTTAGAACGTTCATCAACTATGGACTAGTCGAATCAATTAGGGTTCACTAGTCTAACAAGGTTCAACAATAACTGATATTAAATTGAATAACAATTTCAAGAGGTATACAATAGAACAAGTATTGTATAACAGAATCATACTTTACAAAGATTAATAATCTTTAATATAACAAATTGAACTTGATTAATAATAACGAGAATTTGCTCGATGTAAATTTATAAACTTGAATAACAATAACAAGTAGGGTTAGGAAACTTGGCTCGTGCGTAGATTACACGTTCCTCGATTTAATCCTACATATCATTTACATTCACAATACCAATTAATTATAATGTAACTAATCATCACAAGTTCATTCTTTTGTATAAATTCTGGTTATGACTATACTTAGTCAAATTACTACACTTATTGTCACATAATATTACACTACCCGAACAATAAGCTAACTATGTGTTCAATAATTCAATCCACACGTAAATGCGTTATTGACATGTTAAGAATCTATTTTAACATCTCATTATACGTCTAACATATTCTTATATACATTAGATTAGATTACTATCACGTTCTTAGACTTGAATAATTGGAAAATTTTCATTTCAATATTTCACAGAGTGGGAAATATGCTGGCCATCGTTATGCTTATTCTCGTTACACAATGATTGCAGTAATGGCGTTAATATGCTGGGCCTTAAGGAATGGAGTCGGCAATCAGCATGCATGCCATGTGAACAAAGCACTCAATTCGCAATTCAATTAAAATTATAGAACATTGCCAAAACCTCCAATTAATTTATTTTTACACGGATTTAGACATACCCAAACACTGTAATACACATATAACTACTACTCAACCCTTCTAGTATGATTTTAACAAGTTAAAACGCATAATTAACAAAATCAACACATGTAATTTTACTATTCTTGAAGTTCTTGAAAGTTTTTCAATACAAAACATAAAAATCAACACTACGGGTTCGTTATAACACCGAAACTGTTCATTCGAAGTTTGATTCCTTCATTTTAATATACATAATCATATACAATGTAAATTTATGATACAACATATGATTTAACACATAAAATTCATGCGTAAGGGCCATATGGCCATATTTTATACTCTACAACTTCAAGAAACTATATACGACAGATTTCTATGAATTTGATGTTATGAAAATATATAAGATATAATTAAACATGTTATGATAACATATTAACACGTATATACACCTAATCATTACTCTTTTTAAATTATAGAGCTTTTACCGAATTTGAAAACCATTTCCATAAAAATATAACAACGTAATTTGAAATTGGTTAAAGGAATTACCCAGAGTATAGATTAGTAGAGATGATCCTTTCTCAAATACTTGTTTGATCACACACTCACAATTTCCCTCAAAATTTCTTAATTCTCTCTGATTTTCCTTTTCCAGACTTAGCCAAATGAAAGAAGAAGACGACGTATAAATTTATAAAAGAACTAAGCGTAGTTGTGGTGGTCAGTTAACCCATCATGGGTTAACTGCTCTCAACCTCCCCTAAGGCCTTGTTTGGTCATTCTTAAAACTCAAACTCATTTATTTTGATAAACTGCTTATATTATAGTTTAATAATGTCACACCCCTTTATAAAATAAATCAAATATTTAATTTAAACAAAATATACAAATTGTGGTATCTTGTGTGCCTAGGAATCATGTGATCACAGATTCAGCCTATTGGATCTAGATTCGGTTCCCGTGATGGACATTTTCAGCTGTAAACAGCTTGTAAATTATTCTGCGATGTTTGAATTTCCTTAGATGGTTTCCATACCCACGAGGAAGTCAGCATTATTTTGTACATTATTTTCATACGAATGCCTCGCATTTGTAAAATAAAATTAATCAAGCCGAGAACTTAATAAAATGGGAGTGTAAAAGGTCTCAATTACTATTGAGCATCAGGGTTTGAAAAACATCTTTTATAAAACATCACTGCCATATCTTGCCTAAAACTAAATTTTTACATAAATTCAAACCCTGTGTATATAGGTGCGAACAAGGCCTCGCACTACTTCCAAATAACAACACATTGACCCACACACACACACATTTAGATAATAGTTTCTTTAAAAAGAGGCGGTCACCATGGTAACACGGATGTCGGGGGGTGCCTAACACCTTCCCTTTGCATAACCTTTTCTCGGTTATGTTGGTACAACCATTTAAAAAACCAACTGGCGACTCTTAACAGTCCATCGTCGACATTATACATGTCGGACCTTTTTCACTTGTTTTTCAAACAAATCTCACCTAAAATGAGAACACCAAAGAACAAGTAACGGAAAGGGACATCTAAAAATCCCGACGTCGACAGGTGGCGACTCTGCTGGGGACACCAGTAAGAGGACTTAAGCCTCTATTACAATCCTTTCAAAACTGTTATCTACTTGTGTGTGGATGTTGCATTTACATTTGATGAATGTGTACGAATGCATTTCCTTATTGCACTAAGTGCTTCGCACCATAACTACTTGTGATATTAGTGCTTCGCACCATATCTGCGTCTGATATTAGTGCTTCGCACATGTCATCATTTTTATATGGTGAGACGCGATGTGTGTGAATGTATGTTGTGTGGTCCCTCCACCAGGGGGCTATCCCGTCGGTGTTTGATTACTGGACTCGTGAGAAGACTAAATCTCTGAGGCTCAGGAAAGGCACCACCAAAATTCGCTCCAGTTGAAAGACCGGATTAACTTCCCGTCAAGTAGATTGCGATGATTTGGGAACCTTCATGCCGAAAAGCCGCGAGATTAACCTAAGATAGGTCAGCCTCTGATAAACCCAAAATGGAGGAAAGTCTATTCATGCTCTCATTTCAAATTACTTGTAAACACAATTACTTGAAATTTCATTCCATATCTATCTCCATGTAATGAGAAATATGAAGAAATGTGTACACATACATATTTTAAACATGCTACAAACAGCTGACATCCGTTTTGCAGGATAAAATTCCTAAAATGGACACATCACATAGCATGTTATTATACATATTCCCTAAAGACTAAACTATGCAAGTCTTTCGTAGGGAACCAATTGGACCTACTACCCGGTCAAAGTCCAAAAAGGCAACAGGCCTACAGTCAATCATGTCGTCATCCGACCAAATTGAACTTAATCCAGTTTCTCGCAAAGAATTTGACGGATTAAGCAAATAAATTACAGATTTGGTTGTTCTAGTCAAAGAATTACACAAGTCTAATCAGGGTCCCAAAATACCCGTACATGCTGAATCCTCCACACAAGGAGGAATCTCGGTCATTACAATACCCAAACTGTAGTTGGATACGACCAACAAAACTCATGATGTTGCCCATCCCACTGAAAACCCAGACACTGGTGACATCAAAAAGAAAGTCCTCCAAATGGAAGAGACTCTTCGTGCTATCAAAGGAATTGGAACACACGGGAGTGTTTCATATGATGATCTATGTATTTTCCCTGGTGTTCATTATCCAGAAAAATTTAAAACTCCTGACTTTGAAAAATATGATGGGTTAGGAGATCCTTACACACATTTAAAGGTGTTTATTGGAGAACTTGGATCTTATGCAGAGGACGAAAAGCTTAGAATGCAATTGTTCCAGAAAAGTCTAACTGGAGAAGCCCGGTCGTGGAACACAAGATTAGACGATTCAAAGATCCATAGTTGGGAAGAACTAGCACATGCTTTCCTCACTCAATACAGCTTTCAAACTCAGATGGCTCCTGATCGGTATCAAATTACCAAGATCACGAAATAGTCTAACGAGTCTTTCAGAGAGTATGCTCAAAGGTGGAGACGCCTGGCTATCCAAGTTAGTCCTTCTATGACAGAATCAGATATGGTCATGACTTTCATAGACATACAAGAAGCTCCGTTCTATAAGAGAGTTTTAGCCGGCATCGACAAACCATTTTCTGAAATGGTCAAACATGGGGAGATAGCTGAGATGGGATTGAAGTCCAGGAAAATTCAAGACCCAGCTGCACTCAAAGCTGTTGCTGATCACATCCAATCCAGAAATTATGGAAACAACCCCTGGAGGGTCCATAAAAAGAAAGAGGAAGATGTTTCCTTGATACTACAGGGGCAAAAAGGCAATCAAAACATGCCTATTCAAAGGAGAAACTACACTCCCTTTCAAGCACAGTCTGTGAACCCTCCAATACCAAAAGGTGGAGAAGTCAAACGCCCTCGAGTGTTTACACCCTTAGGGGATACCCTCGAGAACATTCTCAATCTTCTGACAACACAGAATAAAATTATGCATCTTCTTCCACCAGCCAGCCCTAATGGACGGGGTTTCAATGCTATTCGGAAATGTGCTTATCATGGGGCTCCTGGACATGATAATCAGGATTATTGGGCCTTGAAACACAAGATCCAGGACCTGATAGACAACGGGGAGATCGTGGTCACCAAACCAGATCAACCTCATGTTCAAGACAACCCTCTTCCTCATTACAAAGAAGAAGAGGTCAACATGATAAATTGGAGTAGCGGACAGAATTCCAATTTCAGCTGTGAATCCTCCCAGACCCTCAAAGATGGTGATGACAAATGGGATTATGCCAAGTTCCAGTTCACAATGGAACGAAAGATGAAAGCTCTATGCAAGCAAATTGTTCAATTGGCAGAACTGGTGACTTATCAGCATCAAGTGGCACGTCAGTTAATCAGCCAAGAGCATGCCAGCCTCCTACCTCTTGTAATGAATATTCCCTCGTCACTTTCAGAAAATGAAATGTTGGAAGACAAAGTGACAAAGAGAGCAAATGCCAAGGCCCGTCGGGATTTTGCCTACAAATGGAAATTCTTCATATGTTAATCAATGAAGGAAGGATCAGTTCCCTTCTACCTCCAATCAACCCCTATTCAGGACGGTACAACTCTGATGGAGTATGTAAATATCACTCCTAGTCTCGCGGTCGCAGCACAGAAGAATGTTGGGCACTCCGCCACCTTATCCAAAACCTAATTAACAGTGGTGTCCTGCACTTAGCAGATGACGATACTGTGTTACGTGCAAGTGAGAATTCAGGTCCCACTAAATGGAATAGTGTGGTAGCAGTCATATCCACTGAAACTGATGGGATTAACACATTACTCACAACGCCAACAATTCAACTCAAGTGAGGCAACAATCCTTTGAAAGTGGCCGCTCCCGAGCCAATCAACTTCCCATGCAGAGCACAATATCATATTGTTAGCTTACGCAAAGTTTCGTGGAATTATGGAGAAGGTGAAGGATCCACCTCACATATAACTGCTATAGTGTCGAAGGAAAATCCACTGTATCTTCCCCAATGAGTGATGAAGTCTACCATCAAATCAAAGGGGAAAATACCCATGGAGAAGATTGAAAAATTTCTCCGCACTATGGGTCATAACGAAGCCACGGTGGTTTTAAGCTTAAAAGAAGCTCCACAACAAATATCAATTCTGGACTTGGTCCTAACTTCCGAGGATCATTGAAAGATCTTGTTGAATGTTTTAGAAGAAGCCTATCTACCAATATCAGTTGATACGGAAATATTTTAACATCTGGTTGATCACATTTTCAACAACAATGTGATATCCTTCACTGATGATGATATACCGCCCGAGGGGACCGGTCATTGCAAGCCGTTACGCATTGCGGTCTTGTCCTTCAGATATATGCTAGCTGGAGTCTTGATAGATGGAGGTTCATCTCTTAATATTTGTCCATATGCTACCTTGGTGAAGATGAACATCAATCTCAACCGAATTCGGAGTAGCCATACTATCATCAAAGCTTTTGATGGAGCCTGGTAAAATCGGTCAGAGTAATTCAGCTGCCAACCGAAATTGGTCCTCACACATTCTGCGTATCTTTCCATGTGCTCAAGATAGATTTGGGATACAACCTGCTCTTGGGGCGACCATGGATTCATATGGCTGGGGCAGTCCCCTCCACTCTTCACCAACAGTTGAAATACATTATAAACTATAGCCTGGTCACGATCAACGCTGAACCAAAGTATCCTCAACACGTGGACATGACATTCATCAATACCAATGCAGATGTTGAACCGGTCATCTTTCATGCTTTGGAAATAAACAAGACCCAATACCATGCTATTGGAATGCCATTACCCGAACCCAAGATTTCTTCCGAGGTAATGTCGGCTACTCAAGAAATGATGTTGTTGGGTCATAAGCCGGGACAAGGGTTGGGTAAAGATTTCCAGGGTATCAAGTACCCTATTCGATTAACCAAGCAAACTGGAACAGCTGGACTAGGCTATTCTGCCAGTTCTAGTCACAGGAATCCTCATAAGCATCAGCAGATTCCTTTAGCTTCAACCATGCGGCGTTTATCTTTGCCTTCAAGCTCTGAGTCCGCAAAACCTCCTATAAAGGTGCCAGCCAATGTAATGGCTATGTTATTTCCCAAGCCGGTACCGGTGAAGGAGAAAGGATTCTTTGTTCCAAATCCCGCAGTGGAAGAGGAGGAACGAAGAATCAAGCAAGACGTCATTCGAATGATGTCAGACATACGCATCATCGTTCATGATGAGCATACCAATATATATAACCCAGACGATGATTGCCCAAACATAATGGCCATCATTCGTGACAGGGAGGATGATGACAATCCCTCCATCACTGCGGTCCACCCGGACTTTGCTCTTGCTAATTGGAACAACATTCCTTGCATTGGTCGTCAAGGGTAAAGCGGGTAGAAACTCTTTCTGCCCTGTAGATATAATAACTACTTACTTTTCTGTACAGTACTAGAAGTTTATTTTTCCAGTATATGCTAACACTGTGTATGATCAACACATTTCATATATACTAAGTGAAAACATATTTTGTTTCAAGGGTCTGAATTTAGATGTGCCTGTACATGCTGATACGGTGCCTCTTCTCCACAAGGATTGTACATTTGATGTAGAGATGAATTCAGCCTTGATGGATCTACATGATGACATTGAGGTGCCTCCAGAAATTCAAGAATGGGTCAAAGACAAACCCAAACCCAAACCTGATCAAACCACTTCTTTCAATCTCGGAACCTTAGAAAGCCCTAAGTTAATCCAGATTGGTACAGACCTTACCCTAAACTAACGGAATGACATGGTTACACTATTAACCAAGTTCCAAGATGTGTTTGCATGGTCTCATGAAGACATGGTGGGTTTCTCCACTGACATTGTCCTTCATCGCCTTCCCATTAAAGAGGGATTTAAGCCAGTCAAGCAAAAGCTCAGGCGATTGAAACCTGAGTGGAGTTTAAAGGTGAAAGAAGAAATTGTGAAATAATTTCAAGCTGGCATCATCATGGTGTCTACATATCCTGAGTGGATATCCAACATCGTGCCCGTACCTAAACCTGGAGGGAAGGTGCGAGTTTGTGTGGATTATTGGGACTTGAACAAAGCTTGCTTAAAAGATAGCTTTCCCGTGCCATTTATCCACATCCTCATTGACAATACTGCGCAATACGACATGTAATCTTTTGCTAATTTCTTTACTGGGTACCATCAGATCATGGTTGCTGAGGAAGATCGTGAGAAAACTACTTTCATCATGCCTTGGGGAACCTTTTGCTATAGACGGTTGTCATTCGGCCTCATCAATGTCGGAGCCACCTATCAACGAGCTATGATGGCTCTTTTCCATGACTTAATGCACAAAGAGATCGAGATCTACGTGGATGACATCATTGTCAAGTCCTGGAAGGAGGATGACCATATAGACCATCTCAGGAAGTTGTTTAACAGGTTGCGTAAGTACAACTAGAAGTTGAATCCAGCTAAATGCACCTTTGGTGTTAAATTAGGCAAGTTTCTAGGATTTCTAGTCAGCCACAAAGGGATTGAGCTGGATCCTGCCAAAATCCAAGCCATCACGGAAATGCCCATTCCTCAGACAAAGAAGGAAATACGGGGATTTTTGGGAAGAATCAACTTCATTAGCAGGTTTATCTCCCAACTCACAGCAACCTGTGAGCCAATCTTCAAGCTATTAAGGAAGAACTCCTCCATGAAATGGAATGATGAGTGTCAAATAGCCTTCCTCACAATCAAGAAATAGCTAGTCAAAGCTCCCGTGTTGGTACCACCCAGGGATGATGTTCCACTGTTCATGTACCTGTCCATAAGTGACAATGCCATGGGCTGCTTGCTAGGACAGAAGGACGATAGAGGCCAAGAACGAGCTATCTATTACCTCAAAGAAAAGGTTCAAAGAATGAAGAAACACAAGTACACTCTGATCGAAAAGACGTATTGTGCTTTAGCATGGGCTTCCGTGAGATTACAACATTACCTCCATGGTCACACAACCCATCTCATATCCTGCGTGGATCCTCTCAAGTACGTGTTCAACAAACCCATGTTAAATTGCCGGCTGTCGAGATGGCAGTTGATCCTACAAAAATTTGACATCGTATATGTGACCCAAAAGTCTATCAAAGGTCAAGGAATTGCGGATCAACTGGTCGCCGCACCTTCAGGGGATTTCAAACCCTTGGAAACATATTTCCCTGATGAAGGAGTAATGACAGTTCAGCAACATCATTAGTACGATACACGCCAAGCATGTAAGATGTATTTTGATGGAGCTGTTAATCTTGAAGGTTCTGGAGCTGGAGCCGTTCTAGTATCGATCACGGGAGCGAGATCCGTCTGTGAATTAAATTACAGTTTGTCGGCACCAACAATACGGCTAAGTATGAAGGTCTGTCCTATGGGGCTAAAACTTGCCGATTCAATGGGCGCCAAAGTGTTAATGCTGTCTTTGGAGATTCAGAGTTGGTAATCAGGCAATCCACTGGAATCTATCAAACCAAGGAACTACATTTGCTACCTTACCATCGACAGGTTTTGAAGATGGTCTTGGAGTTCGAAGAAATCTCCTTTCTACACATTCCTCATAATATGAATGACTTTGCTGACGCATTAGCAACTTTGGCCTCCTTGATTCGCATATCAGACAAGGAACACTTGCCAAGCATCACAATTTCCCTGCACAAGGCCCCAGCCAATGGGAATTATGTTGGAGAAGTATCGGATGAGCTACCTCCCATCCAACATCCTTGGTATCAGCATATCAAGGAATATCTACGAGATAGATCTACATCCGCTGAGACGAGCCCGACTGAGAAAAGGCGGATCCATCGACTTGCTATGAAATTCTACTTGAGTGGAGATGCGCTCTACAAAAGAGATGCAGGACTAGGTCTCCTCAGATGTTTACACAAAGATCAAGCCCAAAGGCTTATGGATGAAATCCATGGCGGAGTCTGTGGCCCCCACATGAGTGGCCCCCTCCTTGTCAAGAAAGTCCTCAGGACGGAACATTATTAGCTATCTCTCAAAGTTGATTGCAATGACCACATTAGGAGATGTTATCAGTGCCAGATTCATGGGAATGCTATCCACGCCCCTCCACGGGAACTCCACAATATGAGTTCGCCTTGGCCCTTCGCAATGTGGGGAATGGACGTGATTGGGCCCATTGAGCCTAAAGCTAGTAATGGACACCGGATTATCTTCACCATGATCGACTACTTCACCAAGTAGGTAGAGGCAACCTCCTTCCCCAGGGTTACTAAAGAAGTCATCATTGCTTTCATCAGAAACAATGTCGTTTGTCGATATGGACAACCAGAGGTGATTGTGTCAGACAATGCCAAGAACCTCAACAACAAAATGATGGAGGAATTATGCAGTAAATTCCACATCAAACATCTTAACCCTATCATCTATCGTCCGAAGATGAACGGTGCTGTTGAGGCGGCTAACAAAAACATAAAGAAGATTCCGGTGATAAATTTCCACAACTCATCAACTCATACGTCGTGAAACAGTACTATGTCTGAAGTAATTCACAAACACCTTGGTGCGGAACCATTAGATCACTAGTCATTCCGGTTCTTTAACCCTTTACCACATACAACTCTTCTACACTTTGCCCCTCAGGGAAACATACTTTTTCAAGCCAGCAGCTTGGCTCTCCTTTGCGTTCCTACAACTTAGGTCATCCCACCGCGGATTGAACCTCTTGCGTTTGCAGTTTGGCTACCCATACCTGGGATCAAACTTCTCATACTTACAGTTTATCCTCAACCTAGGATTAAACTTTCTCCTCCCTACACTTTGACCTGTACATGGGATTACGCGTTTCATCTCGCCTTGAGGGGCGAACTATGTCGACCTGATCTCCTCTTTAATAGGAGTACGTAGGCAACCATTTCATATGGCCCGGTCGCAATAAAACAAAAAACAACAAAAACATTTCTACTCTTACAAAAACAAAAACAACCAAAAACATTCCTACACCATTTCTGCCACATACAACGTTGAACCTCTTACACCAGGTTCGAACTACGCAGACCTGATCTCCTCTTCAATAGGAGTACGTAGGCCATTCATGGTTCGGTCTCACCCCCTACTAAAACACAAACCATTGTCAATTGGTACTGGGATCACCCTTCAATCCACTATATTCCATTAGCTTCAGACCAAGGGGATGGAATTACCTGAACTCCTCCCAAATAGGAGATTCAGCGACCATCTAAGCTGCGGTCATACCTTGAAGAGCAACACCAATCCATAAGAGGTGGAATTAACTAGGCTTCTCCTAAATAGAAGTACTAGCGACCATCTGTGGTGTAGTCAATCTCAGAGAGGAAAGTCACACTCCTCTCCACATTTCCATCCAGAAACTAGTCCCAAGACACCAAAGATGGTAGGGATACACAGAAATCGATGATCCATTCTGAACTATCCAGAGACAACTCAATGTCCATCCACCCAGGAGGTATTCAGAATACATTAAGACCACAAGCCACAAGCAAAGAAAAATATCAAGCAAATAGGAAGGCATATCTAAAAGGGAAGTGATCCAAAAATATATTTTCCTGTCATATATATAATGTTGTTTAATATATACAATGTAAACTGTACATGACAAAATGGATAAGCTAGTCTATGCAGGAAAATACAAGCTCGCTCTACAAGTCAGGTATATGCGAGCTAACAAGCCCAACATGGCGCCCCTCTCGTAAGATGGAGGTGAAGTCGTGGTCTCCTCAGACGAGAATATCCACACGACCCAATGATCGCGTGACCATCCGTATGGTGACCATATGATCATCAATATATGTGCTCATCTCTGCGATCATGCCAGTGGTGAGGGACCTCAAGGCAGTACTGTTTGTGATGGTTACATCCCGGGCATATATAGCACTATCCCGCTCAACTATCACTGCATCTCTGGCTGATCTGGCCTCATCCCGCTCAACAACAGCAGTATCTCTACGAGCTAATGCCTCGTCTCTCTCTAATAGAGCTGCGTCTCTCCCATCAAGGGCAGTCAACATCAAAGATCGGGCATGATCTCTCTCAAAGGTGATCAGATGAAGACTCTGCTCTAGGTAATCGCGGCCGAGTCTTTGAATCACAACAAGAAGATTGCACAGGAGAATCTGGAAGAAATGTTGGCAACCCAGCAGCGGGCTCCTCCTCGATATAGGAATCGATGTCCTCCATGGGCTCTACATCATCTGACTTACTATCCGGTACTGTGGATACTACCGCAACCGATAAAATCTCTGTCTCCATCCATGCAGAATACTCTGCAGAACAACCTAGATGACTGACAGAAAAAATAGCTATCTCACGCTGATCCTAACAAGCATACACACGGGATCGATCCTTTGCTGAGAGATATCGAGAAGCTGAATGCTGACCTATCACCCCCTCGAAAGGATGAAAATCCTGGAACTGGTCAAACTATGACATCACGGCCAGTGGGTGATAAGTAGTCACGCCCCTCAAACCAGCCAGAGGGAGGAAGTCCATGCCCGGAGCGTGAGTAATGAAGCTGTATGGTGAGCTAAGCCCCGAACACGGCAATATACTGAATGGATCTCTGATATCTGCCAAAAATGTGGACCAGGACAGAGCATCTATACACTCCGATGGCTGAAAGGAGTATGACATAACTACATCATGGGTGAAGCAATATCCATGCCGTCTAAAGGTACCAATCGGTCTCAAGTGTGACATAAACCACACATACAGTATGACTGAACTCCCAGTGAACACTCCTGTCGGATAAGTGCAACAGTAGATGCTGACCGTTGGGTCTCTACTACAATCATAGGTACAATGGTACGACCCTCTCTAAGAGCTCTCACAGCCATGATGACACCAATGTCTATCTCGTCCATGTATCATGGCATATAGACATACGACAGTACGTACAGTAGCAGTACATCAACCATGGACAAACGCCAGTGATCCTCCGGTGCGGTGAAATCTCCGGAATATCGTGAATAGCTATCCTCCGAGCCAAATCTGTCATACAGAAAACACTGGGATATCACGTGGCTAGATGTCAGCTCATCCTGCACTATTCTGCGCCACAATCCAGTGAGAGTCATGAATCGTCTACTCATGTCTCCTAAAGCAAGGTGCACGCAAGGTCTGTCTAAAGGCAGCATCGTCAATCGTGCATACTCCTCTAGAGTAGGAGTCAACTCATGGGTCCCGAATCAGAAAACCTTCCTATCCAGTAGCCAATGCTCTAGCATCCCATCTACAAACTCTGCGGGAACCTGAAACATCAATAAAGTCATGGTATGCTGTAGCAAATGATCTACAGTCACCCTGTCTAGTGTTGACATGCTATCATACCACGATCGCATACCCAATACCACCATTGACAGTGGGATATGATCTATACGGCTAACTGTCGAAGAAGACATCTGTGCGGGCCATGTCATAAGACCATCCAGGGGTCAATGCCGAATATCTCTGGACATACATATATATGCATAACATGATACATGCATAGCAGATAATAGATGACAATATGATATAGGGAATGGAAAAAACTGTGCATACATTCCTAAGTATATCATCATCTCTATACAGCTACAAATACAGGGAAATGGGGCACAGATGTCGTACTACTAACAGAGGCCTATCAAAAGATATAGCGAGAATGGGGTAAAGCCACACAATATCTAACAGAAGCCTATCAAAAGGTATAACGAGAATACACATCAGAAGAAGACCAAGGTGTCGATGTCCACATCATCAATCATGTCCACCTGATGTAACTCCTCCTGAGTCATTGGATCTCTATCAACAGGGATGTCAGGCCTATATACAGGAGGATCTGCGCCGGAAAAACCGAATGAGTCATCTGAGGGGCTAGCGCCTGAGCTGGAAGGAACAAATGGATCTGCCTCTATTGGATCTCTGCCCAAATGCCGGATAAATACATGTGCCTGGTCCAACTACCGGGTCAAACTATCAATTTGGGTCATATGAGTTGGATCTCGGACACAAGCTATCCAATCCGTTATCATCAAGAATCCTGGAACCATATCCCCCATAAACTGTGTGGCGCGGGACTGGGCTCCAATGGTACGCGGGGACCACCACCGCTGGAACGTCTCCTGGGTACATGGACCCTCTGACAATGCAAAATCGTCAACCCCCAACAATGGGATATCAGTGACGGGTGACTGCGATACAGGCCAATGACGCTTAGCAGGAGGCAAGATCGGCATACGGATCTCCCATGTGGTGCTCCGAATAGCACGCTCTCCTAAATAGAGCTCCTAGCCTCCATCTGTGAAGAGAGGAACTCTCCTGGTGGAAATCATGTACTCGACTCCAGTCGGGTACCCATCCTCAAAGCCAATGGTCAAGTGTTCCCTTGAATAGGGAATCCATGTGATGGTATCAGCTGTTAGTAACTCCAGCTACATACGGTAGTGAGTAAAACCCTCAGCTACAGGGACCTCCAGCAAAATGGAATGATGTCATCATCGTCTTCGTGGATAGGTATCTAATCCTGATACACTCACCGGACGCAAGCATGGGAGCCTCTCATAGGCCCAAAACTGCCAACACAATGGCAAAATATCTGCTATCAGTAAACACTCTTAACCTATAAATGGGAAAAGACAAGAGAAATACTCCCCAGCAGAAATGGGTAAAATCCTAGCCAAGCCTCGGTCAAACCCTGTGAGCGCATACACATGAGGAAATAGGCAAAGGTATAGGAGCCCCAATCATACTCTCCAATACGGACCACATCACGTATGGCGCTGATCAAAGCAAAAGAAATCATAGAAGAGTTATCTGCTATGAAGCAGCCTCTAATGATCATCAGGAACAATCGCCGCAGAACGCGATTGTTGATTGATTTCGCAATCAATAATTACGTGCAAGTGTCAACAAGTAATAAAGTGATAAGAAAAGTATCGTTCCAATAGAGAATTCTAATTAATAAACTCTAACTACTAGCACTATATCAATCCAATTTTATTTAAACAATGATAAATTATGATTTTCTGAAATATGGAAACTAAATTAAACAATTAAAGATATTATTCTAAAATAAGCAAATAAATAAACTAAGATTTGAATGAATGATTTCCGACAAATAAGGATTAAGACTTCAATATCCCCAATTATGAAGTATAAATCAATTATCCAATTATCCCAATTATTATGACTTCTGAATTGTTAACAAGAATTCTTAAATGCCAAAAGCCCTCTCTCGAGTGATCAATTGCCTTCTATTTAATCCAGATTAACTTTGCTATATCTCTATGCAAAACAATTGAATTAAACTCGTTACAATTCCAATTCCTTATGTGTTACATGCGGTAAACAGATATTCTCATTCCATTCACAAACCTAATTATTCACTGTGCAAATAACTAAGTCACACGTTATCAAACCCAGTTCTAACCCTAGAATTCCTTTCTCAATTCCTTCTAGAGTAACAAGGTAATTATTGGCCAAATAATTAATCAATAAATGCAAGGCATGATAAACAGTTCACTTCAACATAAATAATTGGAATAAACTGAATAATTAATTTATAGCCATAAAAGGTTCAATTGAAATCTTAATTTAAGAATTAGTTCATAACGGAAATAAAAACCAATAATTGTTTGCAAATCATCCTTAAAGAATTACAAATTGAAAATAAGCAGAAGAAGAAGAAGACGAAGAAAACTTTGTAGCCAATCCTTAGTCTCCATGTAATCCTTGTGTAGCCTCCAATGAATGAATGATAAGCTAAATAATTGATTAGATGATACCCTAATTTCAGCACTTAATCTCCTTTTATACTTTTCCACAATCCAAATCCAAATTAGCTTTAAACAACCTTCAATAGTCAAGTCTGCCAAAAGTCAACGCTCGCGTCTCGGTCAATTAATGACTCGACCAAATACTTCCAACCTTTGGGATTTATATAGATATAAGCGCCCATTATTTGAAGTTGAATTATTTACCATTTTGCCATTTTCAGCTTAAATTCCCCCGTTTGCTCCTGCAGCTCCCAAATCTGCAAAATAACACATAAACAAAGTAAAAATAGTCCTAAACGACTCGAAGATATAACAATTTAAACCCAAGTATATCCAATTTATGGGTATATTACCCAATCATCAAATACCCCCAAACTTAAATCGTTGCATATCCTCAAGCAACAAACACAAAACAATACTAACAATACGCAAACGACAACTCATGCAAATGCAACTAGCTAAATGAACATAATTCCAGCAATCCAATAGCTCACGTATATCCACAGGCCTCAGAAAAATCACAAAAACATGATAATACATCATGCGAACACAGATCAATGATATCCCAACAATCAACGAATCTGAATCTGTTATTACTGATATTGTGAGTGTGTATTCAACAACCATGCTAACCCATGAAAGGCAAAAATATGAAAGATAATAAATTTCTTAGTAAGCATCATACAGTGTAAACTTGAGAACTCATCAAATATACTTGTTTCAACTAAAATCAAACAATTACCCGAATTCAAGAGTCAAAATGGAATACTTATGCATTTCTTTTCTTTTCTTTTTTTTATAACGGGGGCTCTTTGCACTTTTCCCGCTTTTATTTGCATTTTTTATTTTGATTTTTTTTTTCTAAATATACATAAATGACTGTGCAATGTCTCATCCCATTAGGCTAATAAAGTTGTTACCCCCTTAGCGAAGCTTTTGACCAACGACTCCTGCACCATGAAAGACCTTAGGCGCTTAGGTGTAAAGACAATCCCCAGCGCATTTGCTCAAATAACAAAGGCCCCGAAACAAGACTAGTCACCATGTATAATTTTATTTTATTTTAGCTTATATATTCCAAATATTTTTCCCCCAAACTCGAGTTTATGCATAAATTCAGTCTTCTCTAGCTATTCAAATTGTCCTTTCATTTCACTAGCAATCATCCTTTAGATCTCTATTATCTAACCATTTAAACTATCATACCCAACATGGTTGTTTTTCAAAGTGATTTCCTATAATATTAGTGTCAAACAGATAAAGATTCAATTCATGTCAAGAAAATCATATCACTGACTCAACAATCCTTACTAGACTTGTTCATGCAATTCTAATTTCATCATTGGCCCCCAAATATACGTACTTTCAAAAACTGGAATTAACATGCAATCCTAAATGCAACATTACTAACAATCAATCCACAAACTAATAACAAACTACAACTTCAAAAATAAAACTTAACTACCCCCAAACTAATCTAGAACAATGTCCTCATGCGAAAAATAAGGCAAAATAAAATAGAGGACTTCCCTGACGAGCTTATTCCTCGGGTGGAGCATCATCGTCCTCGCTCATCTCTTGATCGGAAGGGGGAAATACTGGCAGAATAGGAGCAGTTGGGAAATGGCTAAGTTGAACGCCCGGATGTGATTGGACGGTCAGTGCATTCTGTGCAGGAAATTGGTCAACTAAAAACTTGAAAATCACGTCTTGACGTTCCGACAAACGCACATCCTAGGACTCCATATTGTAAAACCAGCCGTCTATCTCCCGCTAGATAGCTTCGGGGACCACACCTCGATGAGCTGCTGTAGATGGGCCATAAGTAGGTGGAGCCTGAGGTGGTGAGGCTTGTGTAGGTGTAACTTGGGGAATTATGAAACCCAATCCCCTAGGGTGATTTGCTACACCAGTCCACACTTTGTACCTGCTGATCAACTTGTGGTCCAGCACTGGCATATGCTTTTGAATCATCTCGTCTGACTTCCATTTGACGCCGAACTTAGCACATAATACGCAGATGAGAGACAGATGTGGTATCCCTCTAGTGGTACTTCAACGAGATGGTCGGAGGACAGATTGCAAAATGAGCTGGCCCACATCAATTTTAAATCCTTTGATGATTGAGTATAGAAGGACTGCACGTTCCCTGGTAACATGACTCAGATGGGTGCATGGCATGAGTTTTGCGCAAATAAACGCATACCATGCCTTCCAATATAAGCTGAGATTCGATAGTGGGAAAGTCATGTTTCCGCGTTCATGTACTGTCCATATGGTGCCCGGCTGACAAAGTTCACTAATTATCTGCTCATAATCCGGCCCATTACTAACAAGACTGGCATACTCATCATAAAAACCCACCACTGGTAGTTGATAACACTCATTGAAGTCCTCTTCGCCAATTTCCACTGTTTTGCCCCTTACAAATACCGTATAGTGATCATGACTGCCATGTCACCATCCTTTGATTGATCCGGTCTCAATCCACGCTCCGGAACCAATGACCGAGTAGCCATTCAGTTGTATCTTTCCTGAGCCGCAAGACTGACAAAACGACGAATGTCAAATCTCGGAGGTGGAGTCGAGGCGGTCCCTGAACCTTCACCACGCTGACATTTGGATGCCATGTCAGAAATTCTGGTTAGATCTTGTTGCAATTGAATGAGAAAGATGAAATTTATGGAACACAGGAGAATAATGCATCGTATAAATCTGATTTGAATTATGAAATTGTTATTAGCACTTTCAGTTACCCTGTGAAGGTAATGGAGGCGTGTGGCATGGAATTAAAAGAGAAGAGAGGTTGAAATAAAAGAAAAGTGTAACCGTCCGGTATTTGAGTTCAAACAGGAGTCTGGAATGCATCCTCAGCGCCGGGGCACAACAATATCATAGGTAGACAGCGCTGGGGCGCTGGAGGTTAGAGGTTTGCTTACCGGGATAGCGCCGGGGCGCTAGGTTCTAACTCAAATTGAGCGTCAGGCGCTTTGAGTGCGATAGCTGTATATCTGGGGGCTAGCGCCGGGCACTATTGCACAAGCATTGTGCAGCGCGGGGGCGCTGTAGGTCAGTAGGTTCATGAATTACATAGCGTCGGGGTGCTGTGTTGTAGTACAAGTTGAGCGCCGGGGCGCTGGGGGTCCGTAGGTGCAAGAACTCCAAGCCTCACTCACACTTCTTTGAACCTGCAACATGAGACTTTATTAATAAACCTATGCCACCAGGATTCACTCAAGACTCAATCACCCACAATGTCGACTAACTCTACTACCAAATACTAAAATAGAGAAATGATATGCACTAGATAAAAATAATAAAATAAAATAATCTAAGAATAAAAATAAAATATAAAATGATTGGGTTGCCTCCCAATAAGCGCTTGGTTTATTATCGTCGGCCCAACTTTGCTGGTATGCTCAATTGTCCACTGGGTCAGAGAGGTTCATGACCGTTGTTCGACGTTCAATAGGGCCACTCCAATAATGTTTGAGTCTTTGACCGTTAACCTTGAATGTGCAATTTGAATTTGGTTTTTCGATCTCAATGTTACCGTGTGGTGCAACAGACACGACTGTAAAAGGTCCTGACCATCGAGATTTTAGTTTCCCAGGAAATAAACGTAGTCGAGAGTTGAAAAGCAAAACTTGTTGGCCTGGTTGGAATTTCCGATCGAGAATTTTCTTATCATGCCAAGCTTTGACTTTCTCTTTGTAAAGCTTTGCGTTCTCATAGGCATTGAACCGAAATTCATCCATCTCGTTTAACTGCAGTAACCTTTTCTCACCCGCCGCTTCTAGATCAAAGTTTAGTTTCCGAATGGCCTAGTGTGCACTGTGTTCTAGCTCGACCGGGAGGTGACACGTCTTTCCAAATACAATTCTGTACGGTGACATGCCGATCGGATTTTTGTACGCTGTTCGATAAGCCCATAGAGTATCGTCAAGACGCAATGACCAATTTTTTCGTGATGGATTGACCACTTTTTCCAGAATTCGCTTAATCTCCCTATTCGAGACCTCCGCTTGACCATTGGTTTGGGGATGATATGCGACAACAATTTTATGACGAACCCCATACTTTACAAGCAATTTAGTGAACTGCTTATTACAGAAGTGAGTCCCCTCATCACTTATTATCGCTCTCGGCGTACCAAATCGGGTGAAGTTATTTTTCTTTAAGAACCGGAGAACAACGTTGGCGTCATTTGTGGGTAAAGCTGCTGCTTCTACCCATTTGGAAACATAATCGACCGCCAACAAGATGTACTGATTATTAAAGGAAGATGGAAACGGTCCCATAAAATTGATTCCCCACACGTCGAATAATTCAACCTCCAGAATTGTGTTGAGTGGTATTTCATTGCGCTTGGAGATGTTACCTACGCGTTGGCACCGATCACACTTTAGCACATAGAGGTAAGCATCTTTAAATAGCGAGAGGCCGTAAAAATCCCGATCAGAAAGCACTTTTTGTCATTGCTCGATCGCTTGGAATAATGACCTCCGTAATCTGAGGAGTGGAAATGGCCTAATATGCTGTCCATTTCTTCATGCGGCACACAATGTCTTATCATTTGATTTGCACAAGCCTTAAACAGAAATGGTTCGTCCTAATAGTATTGCTTTACATCGTGGAGGAACTTCTTTTGTTGTTGTGAGGTCAACTCCGGTGGTAACACTTTGGCAACCACGTAATTCACATAGTCAGCATACCAAGGCAATATTGTGGTTACTCGGAATAGTTGTTCATCCAGAAATTTTTCATTGATCAGTATGTTGTCTTCCTTCTGTACCTCTGCGTTTTCCAACCGAGAAAGATGATCTGCCACCTGATTTTCTGTACCCTTTCTTTCCCGGATTTCCAGATTGAATTCTTATAACAACAGTACCCACCGTATTAAACGCGGTTTTGCATCCTTCTTCTCAATCAGATATTAATGGTAGAATGATCAGTGTAGACAATTACCTTGGTGCCAATAAGATAAGCTCTGAATTTATCGAAGGCAAACATCACTGCATGTAACTCTTTTTTGGTAGTTGTGTAGTTCAACTGGGCATCCGTCAACGTCTTACTAGAGTAGTAGATAGTGTGAAAAATCTTGTCGTGACGTTGACCCAACACTGCTCCCACTACATACTCACTGGCGTCGCACATCAATTCAAATGGTAAAAACCAATCGGGTGCCACAATAATTGGAGCAGAGACCAATTTCTTCTTTATTACCTCGAATGCTTCGATACATGACTCCATTTTGAACTGTACATCTTTCTCCAAGAGAGAACATAAAGGTTTCAAGATTTTGGAGAAGTCCTTAATAAATCATCTGTAGAAACCCGCATGTCCCAAGAAGCTCCGAATTCCTTTTACAGATGATGGAGGAGGCAGTTTTTCAATTGTCTCAATCTTTGATCTATCCACCTCTAATCCGGATACAGAAACCTTGTGCCCAAGAATAATCCCTTCTTGCACCATAAAATGGCATTTTTCCAACTTAAGCACCAAGTTAGTCTCCACGCACCGTTTTAACACTAAAATCAAATTTGTCAAACATAAATCAAAGCTATCCCTGAACACAGAAAAATCATCCATGAATACCTCCAAATTCTGTTCGACCATGTCGGAGAAGATTGCCATCATACATCGTTGAAAGGTCGCCAGCACATTACATAAACCAAAAGACATACGCCGGAATGCAAACGTACCATATGGACATGTGAACGTGGTCTTTTCTTGATCTTCCAGAGCTATGGCAATTTGATTATACCCGGAATATCCATCCAGCAGACAGTAGAAGTGATGTCCCGCTAACCTGCCAAAATCTGATCAATGAACGACAATGGAAAGTGATCCTTGCGTGTGGCTTTATTCAGCTTGCGGTAGTCCATACATACTCTCCATCCTGTAACAGTTCTAGTCGGGATGAGCTCATTGGCGTCGTTCTTCACCACTGCCATGCCCCTTCTTTGGTACGCATTATATGGGACTTACATGAACTATATCTCGAGATTGGGTAAATAATACCCAAGATCCAACCATTTTATAATCTCCTTCTTCACCACATCCTTCATAATGGGGTTTAACCTTCTTTGCATCTCAATGGTTGGTTTTGACCCTCTTCCATTAAAATCTTATGCATACGTAAAGATGGGCTAATACCTCGAATATCCGCTTATAGTCCACCCAATTGTTGCTTTTGAACTCTCACAAAACCCGTAGCAGTTTCTCCTTTTGCGTGTCAGTTAACTCCGTAGAAACAATAACGGGTAAAGTCGAATCCTTCCCCAGATAAGCATACTCAAGATGAGAGGGAAGTGGCTTTAATTCCAACACCGGTGGCTCTTCTATCGAGGGTTTGCACTTTTTACCTTCCGTTTCGGGCCTATCAAGGGTGTCGAATGGTTGATTATTTTTTCTCGGAGAACGTCAGATCTCAGCCATTTGATCTGCTCAATGTCCTCATCAATACCATAGTCGTCTATTCCGAACAACATGGATTCTATCGGGTGCTCTGAGTAGTTTTCGTAAAACTTGTGATTAACTAACTCATCCATTAAATCCACCCGCAAACACTCACCTGCTGATCTTCAACTCGCATTGTCAATTCTCCTTTTTGTACGTCGATCAATGTTCTCCCCGTTGCTAAAAATGGTCTTCTGAGAATGATGGGAATTTCCTTGTTTGCTTCACAATCCAAGATAACGAAATCTGCTGGAAATATGAATTTATCCACTCTTACTAATACGTCTTCAACAATACTTTGTGGATATGTAACTGATCGGTCCACCAACAATAAACTGATATTTGTCAGTTTTGGTGCCTTGAGCCCAAATTGACTGTAGACTGATAATGGCATCAAATTAATACTGGCCCCCAAATCACATAATGCTCTTCCCAAAAACTGGTTACCAATGTCTCACAGAATAGTAAAACTACCTGGATCTTTCAACTTCGGAGGTAACTTGTTCTGGATAATTGCGTTGCATTCTTCGGTTAGCGCTACTGTTTCAAAATCACCCAATTTTCTTTTCTTTGACAACACATCCTTCATGAACTTAGCGTATCTCGGCATTTGTTCTAAAGCTTCGGCAAATGGGATGTTGATATGCAACTTCTTGAAAATATCCAAAAATCTTGAAAACTGCTTATCTAACTTGGATATCTGAAACCTTTGCGGATACGGTATGGGCGGCATTGTGACAGTTGGTTCCGGTGCATTCTGCTCTACAATTTCCTCTTTATCTTTCCCAGTTTCCACAACTTCTTCTATTTCAGCTATTGCGTTGTCCCCCTTTTCCTTATCCTTAACTGTTTCATGCAAGTCCTTCCCACTGCGTAAATTTACAGCCTTGCAATGCTCATTTCTGCCCGAATTTATTTCTGTGTCACTAGGGAGCGTTCCTAGTGGATGGTTATTCAATGCATGTGCTATTTTCCCCACTTGATTTTCCAGATTCTTTAACGATGCCCCATGGCTTTGCAAAGTAAGCTCTACTTGATTCAATTTCTTATCTTGTTCCTCGTTCTTTTTGTCAGAAGCTCTAATGAATTTTTCCAAGGCTTCTTCCAAACTTGATTTCCTCTCCGTTGTTGAGTCCGATTTTGAAATCTCGAGGTGTTTTGTTGTTCAGGTGGTTGAGCCGCTGCTTGATTGTTACTCCATGAAAACCCCGGATGATTTTTCCAACGTGGATTATAAGCATTTTGAGTCGGATACGGTTGAGTTGAGCGATTATAGTTTCCTACGAACTGTGCTGATTCAGAATTTATGGCACATTAATCCGTAGCATGACCCCCAGCACACAACTCACAAACCATCGCTACCTGCTGTGTGGCTTGTGGACGTCATGTTTCCATATGCTTAGCTATTGTGGTCACTTGTACTGTTAATGCTGTCATCGCGTCCACTTCATACTTTCCTGATGCTTTTGGATGATTAGACCTCGTCATGGGCCACTGATAGTTGTTGGTGGCCATTGTCTCTAACAATTGATACGCCTCATCAAAACTCTTGGACATAATCGCTCCTCCTGCTGCTGCATCAATACTAGACCTCGTGGACGCGTGCAAACCATCACAAAATATTCCTAATTATATCCACTGCGGAATTCCATGATGAGGGCACTTACGGAGCATATCCTTGAACCTTTCCCATGCCTCATATAACGACTCTAAATCAAATTGTGCGAAAGTGTGAATATCGTTCCGTAGTTTTGCCGATTATTTGGTGGGAAGAACTTAGCTAAAATTTTTTGAGCTAAGTCATCCTGTGGTGATTGAGCCAGGAGGCAAAGAGTGTAACCAGCTTCGTGCTTTATCTTTAAAAGTAAACGGGAACATCCTCAACCTCGTAGCATCTTCCGATACATTGTTGAATTTGAAGGTATCACAAACTTCCAAGAAACTCAAGATATGCTCATTAGGATCATCTATCGAATTACCCCCAAACTGACATGTATTCTGTAGCATCTGAATTGTTCCCGGTTTTATCTCAAAACTGTTCGCATTGATTTACGCCTCTTAATACTCGGGATCAGAATCCGTGACATTCGGCATGGCGTAATCCCTAAGTGATTTATGTTCGTTCTCTGCCATGTTCACGGGTATTTCCTGGTATGCTAGTTCTTCTTCCAAATATATAACCTCACTATTCAAACACACTTTTCGGAACTTCTTTTTGATGTCGTCTGTATACGGAAAAAGTTCCTCTTTAGCCTTCGATTTAGTGTGCATACACGCACAAGAACTCCTGCCAATCCAAGAAGAAAAATAAGTAACGTTTAAATTAAGACCGAATTGATTATAACTAATATGAAATTAATATTAATAAAAATTTCCCAAGAATCTGAGCTAAAACTTGTTGATTGATTTCACAATCAATAATTACGTGCAAGTATACACGGTCAACAAGTAATAAAGTGATAAGAAAAGTATCATTCCCACAGAGAATTCTAATTAATAAACTCCAACTACTAGCACTATATCAATCCAATTTTATTTAAACAATGATAAATTATGATTTTCTGAAATATGGAAACTAAATTAAACAATTAAAGATATTATTCTAAAATAAGCAAATAAATAAACTATGATTTGAATGAATGATTTCCGATAAATAAGGATTAAGACTTCAATATCCCCAATTATGAACTATAAATCAATTATCCAATTATCCCAATTATTATATCTTCTGAATTGTTAACAAGAATTCTTAAATGCCAAAAGCCCTCTCTCGAGTGATCAATTGCCTTCTATTTAACCCAGATTAACTTTGCTATATCTGTATGCAAAACAATTGAATTAAACTCGTTACAATTCCAATTCCTTATGTGTTACATGCGATACACAAATATTCTCATTCCATTCACAAACCTAATTATTCACTGTGCAAATAACTAAGTCACACGTTATCAAACCCAGTTCTAACCCTACAATTCCTTTCTCAATTCCTTCTAGAGTAACAATGTAATTATTGGCCAAATAATTAATTAATAAATGCAAGGCATGGTAAACAATTCACTTCAACATAAATAATTGTAATAAACTGAATAATTAATTTATAGCCATAAAAGGTTCAA
The DNA here is from genome assembly GCA_020205605.1 of Panax ginseng. Taxonomy (NCBI): domain Eukaryota; kingdom Viridiplantae; phylum Streptophyta; class Magnoliopsida; order Apiales; family Araliaceae; genus Panax; species Panax ginseng. Next base: position 81,176,364 of record CM035136.1, on the reverse strand, counting down.
TTGAAATCTTAATTAAAGAATTAGTTCATAATGGAAATAAAAACCAATAATTGTTTGCAAATCATCCTTAAAGAATTACAAATTGAAAATAAGGAGAAGAAGAAGAAAACTCTGTAGCCAATCCTTAGTCTCCAAGTAATCCTTGTGTAGCCTCCAATGAATGAATGATAAGCTGAATAATTGATTAGATGATACCCTAATTTCAGCACTTAATCTCCTTTTATACTTTTCCACAATCCTAATCCAAATCAACTTTAAACAACCTTCAATAGTCAAGTTAGCCGAAAGTCAACGCTCGCGTCTCGGTCAACAAGCAGCTCGACCTAGCGCCCCGGCGCTGGGATTTACACAGGATATAGCGCCCCGGCGCTGGAAGTTGAATTATTTACCATTTTGCCATTTTCAGCTTAAATTCCCCCGTTTGCTCTTGCAGCTCCCAAGTCTGCAAAATAACACATAAACACAGAAAAATAGTCCTAAACGACTCGAAGATATAACAATTTAAACCCAAGTATATCCGATTTATGGGTATATTACCCAATCATCAGTGATCCTTGATTCTGACATCATCAGGCATGGGCTAACTCAAAAGCCCATACCATACCATCTACGCCAAAGGACACGAGCAGACGATCCCCGGCTTTGAGTGCCTCCGCCGGAACTCCTAACAAGGATCTGACGGCAGTATGGGTAATATTCCTCATGCAAGGCACTGGCTCCCCTTAAAACTCCATACCTGTGATAAATCGCCAATCCATAGGCGTCATCATCACCTCACAATCCAGTAGATGGAGTGACTGAGTCTGATGAAACCATCGCTCGACAATGCCCCGAGGTAACCCTGGGGACAACGACGGGAAGGATGGAGAAGAATGCCCGAATCCCCACTTATGCACCGCCGCTCTATAGTCGAGGATGAAGGCGCTGGTACATGGAGTGAATGCTAAACCAGCCTCGAGGTCATGTAAACCCGGACTCGCATGAAATGCAGATCAACATCAGAACCCTTTAATCCTCATCAATAGGAAAGAAGGAAGATCAAAGTCTAACTCCATACCTCGTTAGCATGCAAGTACATCGATGGATGTCTGCTCAAATTACCCAGCAGCTCTGGGTTTGCCACTTGAATACTCGGGAGCTCCCTACGAGGGACATGTGCAGCAGGAGTGGGATCCTCAATCAGAATATCCACCTCCTCGTCCTCAACGTTTGGCACATCTTCCTAGACAGGACGAATCACGGCCTCCACCAACCGACGAGGCTGTCTGACAAAACGGGGATGACGCACTTCAGAAGCCCTCCGTCGTATACCAGAAGTGGTCCTATGAGAACTGCTCGGTTGATCCGAATCCATAAATATGTGGACAACAAGTCTCCAAATCACCTCAGAAAGGGTGTGTTATATCCTTACATGGAGCTTTCTAAAAAGCATTTATGACTATATGCGTGCATGCATTTACTTTAACATACAATAGAGTTAAAATGCATGACTACCCAATGGCTACATTTAGAAAATTTTTGCCATAGTCCCTTTTGAAAATAGGACTATCCACATGCACATAGGAATGTCTAGGTGGCCATTCAGTAACACACCTGCCCCAAAGTCATATACAAAATATATGCATTAAAAATAAAAATCATACATTCATAAGGTTAACCTCAATATCAGGAGTACTTGGCCTTTCTACCTTTGCTCATTAGACCTCAAATAGGACAAAAAAATAGCAGAAAAAGGTGCCAATTTGACTGTCTCAAAAGTCAAATTTTTTCACATCATTATGTTCAGCATGGTTTAATACTAACATTTACTATGTTGAATATTTTTTATCAAGTCATTTGTGCATACATAATCACTACTATGTGTTTAGATGCATTTCATGCTATAACTCAAAATTCAATGGATAAAAACTAGAAAAAATACATGAATACGTTAGCAGGATAGTGTAAAACACTTGTACGGTGACAGAATTTGCAGAAAATAGCCCGAACTCAGCAGATCTGAAGGAGGCTCACGGATTTTTCTTCGCGCGACAAGCTGAAAATAACTTGTGTTGCCAACCTGCTGGAATTTATCATCCGTGATTAGCTGCAGGCTCACTTGCGGCTGCAGCAGGTGCACCTGCGGCACCCCTATATGGGTCCCACCCCTCCGGCTCAGTCCAGTTCGAGTTGCAAAGGAGTTCTTGCGGACTAGAAAGGTCAAATCGGGAATAAAAATGCCACGCGATTGAGCAAAATAGCATACAATCCTGGCCTTCTCAGATGAAATTGTGAGTCTATACATCACTCATTGGTAGTCACCCAAACACGAGGTATACTCTGCCAATGATCTCATTTGTTACAAACCACATCCGGCAATACCTTGTACAGGTCTGATGCCGCCAATTCCGGGTCGTTACCTTAAGTATATCCACGACGGGGGTTACAATGTAGATCCTCGACGGGGGTTACAACGTGAATCCCCAGCAGGGGATTACAACGTACATTTAAGTCGTTGACACACATATCAATGAAGGTTAAGCAGCCATGACGTTATCTCAGCCGATAGCGATTAAACCTATCAGAGCTCTAGAGCTATTCGAGGATTTCAATCTCGATTACTCATATTTCCCCAGCGGATCCCCGGCGGGGGTCACAACGCAGTGTTGCGTTGATTCACACATCAGCGAAGGTCAAGCATCCTTGACAATTTACCCACAGAATCTCAGCCGTTGATTCACACATCAGCGAAGGTCAAACAGCCTTGACAGTATATCCCACAGGATTTTTTTTCAACCGTTGATTCACATGTCGGTGAAGTAAACGTCAACAAAGGTCAGGCATCCCTGACAACATTTGTTGTTGGCAGTAAATCCAACAGAATCTTGACATGTCCTGGTGATACCAATCAGGAAAGGTCAATGTTATCAAAGAGGATAAATGATGGAATATGTTATACACATCCTCAAACAGACCAAGCTTTATCCCCACAGATCTTTTGCACATAAGAGGTACCTCTTCCGGATCAAGTCGTTATCAAGAACACATGAATTTGGTGATAACTCCAACATCAACATCCTAACAGATTCGACTTACACATCAAATTTGGTTAGCATTGCCAATCCCTAGTTGAAGCAACATGGATCCTATAATCATCCCCAGCATGTTGGGCTACAACCCCGTACACATGCATCATACAGTTGCATCATGTTGCTACCCATAGTACCATGTTTGTCTTGTTGCGTTTCAAGTGTCTAGGATTCTTTATCCTACCCATGCATAGCCATGCATGAGTATGATAAAGAGGGGCATCTGTAGACACTAGAATTTTTTTGTACTACTATCACTAACATTGCAGGAGGACAGATTCGTCTTTTAAGAGGGAACCCTGAAAGACAATCCATATCCATACTAGAATACTACTAGGAAGTTCAAGATCAACCCCGAGCCCACTCACGGGAGTATTAATTCAACCTCAGACATAACCCCGAGGCGCAGATCCAATACCAGAACACACACCGGAGAAGACCGATTAATCTCGGAGATAACCCCGAGGTATCCAGTCTCAGTCCCAACCATGGGAATAGCCACCAACCTTGGTGATAGCCCCAAGGAATACAGTTTCGGCGATAACCCCGGAAATGCTTGTTTCAAATGCGACCAGCTTCAATCTCGGCGCTCACAACGAGATACACTGTACCAACCCGGCGATAACATCGAGAAGACATGCACACCTCAAAGATGACAACGAGGACCTTCAACAAATTGCAGCAGTCCAATCTCAGCGAAGCTTGAGCAACGTCTGCTTTATCAGCCCAATCCGGCGATAACACCGGTGAGGGGCAACATCATCATCTCGCCAACGCGATGCCACACCACGTTGTCTCAACATCTCTACCCAACGATGTCCCACAAGACTAACCAATCCTGAGTGACTATTATGCGGGGTAACGGATGAAAGTTAAAGCTTGAAGACCGGAGGGCATGGTCCCATCTTCAATGACTTCGTATAAACTCTAATCCCATGCCATCGTACAACTCTCGACAATGGCGGTCCGAAATAGGTCCTCAGATACCTCAAACGGATGCGGATTGCACTTCTTAAAGTTCGAGTGGACATTACAAAGATTCGAGTGCACGACTTTGAGACGACCCGACCTAAAAAAACCCTTACCACCCGGGTTGCCTCTCGTACACACTGCTCAGGCTCACCAGCAGTACACTGCATGCTAAATCATCTATAAATAGAGGGCTTGGGCTGCCCATTTTGCAAGAGAAACGGCGAGGAAGCCCTGCCCAATTTGCTCTGCACTCACCCCATGCAGTGTACTTTCTCATTTTAAACACTTGTGAGCTCATATATAGCCCTTTTGTACCTACAAAAGCTAGTGTTTACCCACTTTAAAGATATAGAAGTCTTCTTTGGTCACAACTGTAAGCCTTCTCACACACTTTAAAGCATTTCTCTTCATCTCTACACACACACCCTTCTTCACGTTGAGAGTCGTGTTATGCGTATTTTCCGGACTTCGTTTTCGTGGTTTTCATTTTAGTTTATATATATATATATATATATATATATATATATATATATATATATATATATATCTCGACTAACATTATCGAGTTATGTCTCGATTGAGCCTAGACTTTGGTGCGGAGGGTTTATTTTATTTATATATATATATATATATATATATATATATATATATATATATATGAATCGCGTCAAACTTTGTTCGATGAGCCTAGACTTGATGCCTAGAGCGCCATCGCTTTAATATATATATACACATTTATATATATTAACTGTGTGTCGAACTTTGTTTGATGAGCCTAAACTTTGGCCCCGGCGTTATCGCTTTAATATGTATATATATATATATATATATATATATATATATATATTCTTGTGTGTGGGACTGACTGCTCGATGAGCCCTAATTTTACATCCGATGCGTTGTGTGTGGGACTGCATTCGATGAGCACGGATTTTACATCCGGTGCGTTTATCGCTATATATATATATATATATATATATATTTCGTCCCACCTGGAGTTTACTTCGTGGTGGTTGATCACTTTTACAACTTTATTTACGTTTCGTCCTACCTGAAGTTTACTTCGTGGTAGTTGATCGTTTTGTACAACTTTATTTACATTTTATCCAGCTTGGAGTTCCCTTCGTGGCGGTTGACCGTATTTACAACTTTATTTATGTTTTGTCTCGCCTGGAGTTTCCTCCATGGCGGTTGATAGCTTTTACAGCTTTATTTACATTTCTGATCCTCCATGGAGATGCTTCGTGGTTGGTGATCCTTTATATATATATATATATTTAAAGCTTTTATATATATACCTACTTACTGCTTTTATACAAATTGCGGTGTCCTGTGCGCCTAGGAATCATGTGATCATGCATTCAAATTTATTGGATCTAGATTCGGTTCCCGTGATGGACATTTTCAAAGATAGCGACTTATAAATTATTTTGTGATGTCTGAATTTCCTCAGATGGTTTCCATACCCACGAGGAAGTCGGCATTATTTTGTACATTATTTTCATACGGATGCCTTGCATTCGTAAAATAAAATTAATCAAGTCGAGCACTTAATAAAATGGGAGTGTAAAAGGTCTCAATTACTATTGAGCATCAGGGTTTGAAAAACCTCTTTTATAAAACATCACTGCCATATCTTGCCTAAAACTAAATTTTTACATAAATTCAAACCTTGTGTATATAGGTGCGAACGAGGCCTCGCACTACTTCAAAATAATAGCACATTGACCCACACACACACACATTCAGATAATAGTTTCTTTAAAAGAGGTGGTCACCGTGGTAACATGGATGTCGGGGGGTGCCTAACACCTTCCCTCCGCATAACCAAGTCCCCGAACCCTAATGAATCTCGGTTTCACCGACCCATTTAGTAGTGTCACATCACTGGGTCAATGTGCAAACCTTTTCTCGGTTGTGTTGGTACAACCATTTAAAAAACCAACTGGCGATTCTTAACAGTCCATCGTCGACATTATACATGTCGGACCTTTTTCACTTGTTTTTTCAAACAAATCTCACCTAAAATGAGAACACCAAAGAACAAGTAACGGAAAGGGACATCTAAAAATCCCGACGTCGACACTCTCCATTTATAGTCAGTACGTAGTTTCAAAAATTTGATATATTGATTTTATTGATTCAACTTACTTCACAACTGTTGATTCGTTGTAGAAGTGTTATTCAAAGAAAACATTTAATTCTTTCAGCTTATATTTATTGTTGCTATTACTTGTTGGGCAATCAAAAGCTCATTCTTGCTTTAAATTTAAATGTTTTCAGCTAAACATGATCAACCGGAATGTTCAGGTCAGAATAAGGGAAAATGAAAGCAAAAAAAATAATCTTATGTTATCTTATGTAATAGTTTGACTTTATTAAGACAATGATATCTATTAATTATCATATAATGAATGTTTAAAGGTCGCGTACCTGAATTTGTGGGCGTCACAAGTTGGTATCAAAGCTTTAGGGTTAGAAACCTTATGTGGGATAGACCATACGCTATAACCTTAGAACATAGGGAAACGTTAAGAAAATAGATGACTCATTTAGAGTTTAAAAGGAGATGAATTGAATAAATTCATCATTAAAAAAAATAAAAGATAACTTGTATAAAATTATTAATTATTGTGTGTATATACTACGTGCTAATCAAGTTATTTTTGTGTGGATGTCAGATGGAAAAAAATTAGGATACCCTCAGATCATAAAGAAGGAGCCAATCTAAATAACCGAGCCAATATCAAAGCCAATAACTAAAATAGAGGCTCACTTTGTAAGTAACCCTACTGAGGTGATTATACTGAAAAAGGTATTACCGGACCCAGAGATGATAGTATAACTGATAGGTAGAGCATAGTTAGAGAATATATGGTCAATCTTGAGTTCTTAAACTCATAATGTGTGATAAGTTTGATGAACTTAGTATAGTTATGTGTGAATTAATTATGAGGATAATAGGAATATATAGAATACTAAGCAATTGAGCCTTAGTGAAGGCGTATAAAATAGGTAGTATTAATGTTACTTGAATATATATGATTTTATGATGTGTATACGATATGTATGTATGTGTAAAGTAATATTCTCAACTTTTGTATAAGTTATGGCAGCGATTCCTGACTTTTATGTCACAAAGGAATAGCCGATGTTTAAAGCAGTATGTGCTATGATATATGGTGTAAGGTACTATGAATTAGTTAGATGAACATAATTTTATTTAATCAGATAATGCCGCTAAGACGAAAATGAAACCAAAAGGCAGAAGAACTTGTCAACAAAGCTGGAGGATAACCTGACCCGATACAAAATTTGGCGAATATGGACTTTCAAGCTATGCATTATGGATTACCAGCCGTGGGAAATCAGCCAGATAATCTATCAACAAACTTCAAAGACTTCAAGACAATCGAACTGCCAAGATTTAGAGGATCAACTGACCCTGTAGAGGTGTGTTTATAACAGCTAGAGTACGGAGGGGCAAAAGATAGCTTTTGTCACCTATACGATGAAAGGGGAGGCAAATTTTTGGTGGAAAGCAAATCAAGCTAGAGCCGGAGAAGGAAATAGTTGTAGTAGGACTGAGAAAAGGAAATGAAAAAATTTCGGGAATACTAGAAATAGGCCAGGAGGTGGAAAGAAACAGGTTGCGAAGTGTGGAAATTGCGGAAAGAATCACTCAGGAGAGTGTCTTAAGGGTAAGTTTGTGTGTTACAAGTGTGGGCATCAGGGACATATCTCTCCTAACTGCCCCAATCCAAGGATGAACAAGGGGTGTTTCAGGTGTGGATCAACGGAGCGTAAGGTGAAGGACTGTCTGAAAAAGGGAATGGATGCAAGGAGTATGACTACGGGGAAAAGCAGCAGGACATTGGTGACAACGGAACCTACTTCAACAAAAAAACCAACATAACAAATCGCAAGAGTCTTAAACGCGACTGTTCAGGATTCGGTGGCTGGGAATGCAACTCCAGGTATTATTCGTATAACTTTTGTTTTTGTATATATATGATTTTCCTATATACAACAAATTATTTTATAACAAAATTTTGAAGGAAGAATTTGAGTTCTTTTAGAAATTAAATTTTCCATTTAATCAGATAGACAAACTTTATACTGTATAGTTAAGTTTTGTTCGACCGGTTATGATCGAGATATATTTGTAATGATTGCGTAGGCTATGTACTCTTGTATGTATGAGTTTTAAAACGGTGATTTCGGGGACGGAATCTTTATAAGGGATGGTAAATGTAATAACCCGATATTTTCTATATAAATAAATAAGAAATTTTGCATATAATTTTATTTTTAAAGGTGGGAATATGTGCCAAGTAATGTGTATGTATGTATGTGATAAATAAAATTTATTTATTACATGAATAATTTCAAATAATTTTATTTTAGAATTATTGATCATTATAAAGTATATTCTTATATAATTAATTTTATAGTAGAAATGTCTTTATTATTTATTTTCTCTGAAAATATGATTTTTATATTATTTAAATAATATATGAAATTATTATTGGAATTATTATAATTACTATTTTATTATATGAATTTTAGTTCAGATTATTAAGTTAATTATTTTAACTTAATCAATAATGTTATATATGTCGATAAATCGGATATGGAATCCAAACCCTAATTTTGGATTTTAAGCTATGAATGAGAATAATAATATTATATTAAAAATAATATTATTTTTAGTGTTATAAATATATATTGTATGTGTTAGTCAATTATGGTGTATAATGTCATAACCCTAATATAAATTTATTAAACCCTATTTTAAAACTCAAATGGGAGATTCAAGAATGTGCAGTAATTGTGTTATATGAATTACGTTGCATATTATAGGATTTTTGTTAATTAGGGAAACCCTAATTTGCTAATTGGGAACCCTAATTACTAAAATTAGAAACCCTAATTATTATTTTAGTAAATTGAATTGTTAATTTGGGAACCGTAATAATATTAAGGAACCCTAATTATTTAAAACCCTAATTTTCTATTAAAACCCCTAATTTTAATTAGTGTGTTTTAATTAAAATTTTATTAAACTTTAAACTTAAATTTTAAAACCCTAAAAATTATTTGGGAAATCTTAAGATTTAAAATCTAGTGATTAAACCTTAGATTCAAGTAGCATGGACAAGAATACCATTAAAATTAAAATGCAATTGACCAAAGTACCCTTTTTGTCCTATTCTTGAAATAATTGCTAGCAAATCTTGCCAAATCTTGGCAAGTCATCAACCTAGTCTTGCTAGGAGCTAATAAACTCCAGCACATCAGCCATTAATCATCCACATGCATTGTATACAAGTTTTTATAAGGATTAAGAGAGAGAAAGTGCATTATTTCCCCCATTTGTTCACTTATACTCAAACTTGACTCTCTCTCTCTAAAACCTCCGAAAATATAAGGCATCAGTCCCTAAACCAAGCCCCATGACTTACAATAACAGATCAGTAGCCAAGAATCAAAAGTTAGTTCATAGAAGGTAAAAACTCTAAATGAAATCTGAACTTTGATCCTATGTTTGATGTTAGTTTTTATGTGTTAAATATGTTGTATGAGGTGTTAATCAATGATCTGGGTAGCTAGATGTTAGATCCATAACATCTAGAGGCTCGGATTTGATGATTTTCCAAATTTGGAAATTTTTGATTATGAGGGTCTGACAATGAATGTCAGGTCCCATAGATCTCAGTAGGTTATGTGTTTTTGTTGTTTAAAGGTTTGAATATATAGTATGCTATGAGATCTTGGACCTGGAACTTGAATGAAAATCAGAACATGAACAGATCCAAAGTTATGGCTGATCAAACATAGTTGACCGACCATGACTTTCATTTTCTTGGTAACCCAGAATTCCCCAGGTTGCTCTGACAGCTTGTTTGTAGCCTCGGATCTTGCAGGTGTGTAGTGTTATATGTTTTTTTGTTGAAACCATCTTATAGTATGGTAGTTATACTACATATTAAAGCTTTTAGTTCACTTATATTATAAATAGATTGGATTTGGATGATGGTCAAACCAAGCCGGAAGTTCACGGATTTCATTTTCTGGGTAACCCAGAAAACTCAAGTTCGTGGTTTCTGACATTGTTTGACCGGACATCTTCTGGCGATTATGATGTTGTTAGGGTGAGTTTAAGTACGGGATCTCTTCCTTGTCATTCTGTCTACACACTGCAACTTCTAGATCACGAAAGAATGACATGAACAGAGAGTTATGGATGGTCAAAGTAGGCCATTCGGTCATATTTTTTATTTCTGGAATTTCCAGAAATCGGTTGAACACGGTTCTGACACGGTTTGACCTGTGACACCCCCAAATCTGGGTTACCTGACCCCCGAGTTTGGTGTTCACGATCTACAATATAATACTAGCTAACTACCAATTCATATAGAAATAATAATACATATCACATTAACATATGCTGTTAATACATTAGTCTCAAGTCCGCTAACCTTAACATTAAAAACAAACCCCTTAGATATACAAAAAAGGTTTACAAATACAACATATTCATAATGTTTATAAAAACTAATCCATCATTTTGCCTTTGCCTTTATTCTTCTTTGACCCGCTGGCCTCTTCGTTCCTAGTTGAAATATTTTATTTGGCAAGGGTGAGCAACAAGTTTGCCCCACAAGTTAAGACATACAATAAATGTATACGAATCAATAAGAACAGACTAGCTATTTTGATAGAATGAAACCAAAGTTCGGGAAACTTTGAAATAGCTGAACAAAGCTTTAATAATTAACAAGTCTTCTCATAATCTATGTAACATAATAACTTGATAATGAAAGAGTAAAACGCTTTCAAAGTTTCTGCGATATTCTAATGAATAATCAAGAATTAATTCTACGAAATAGCAAAGTGGAATGTTTTCCAGATTTATGCTGAGTGATCACACAAGATCTAGAACTTATCTTCTCGGGTATCTATCAAAGATTTACTTTGATACATACACAGGTGTATCAGATAACCATAAAAATTAAATCTACCCCTCTGCAAGGACTTAGAGCCGGCCAACTTCTTGTACCCTATATTATGCATAATACTTAAGTCGCGCACAATGGTCGAATATACGACTAAAAATGTTCTCTTTATATAAAAGGTTGTTCTTCTCAGTCTTAGAATCAAGATTTGATTTAACAACGAAATTCAATGATTTCAATATCTAATCACTTCTCTTCTCTTATCTTCTCAAACCTATCAAGGTTTCTTCTTCGATCTAGCTGATACAACTGGCATTGATCTATCAATAATAATTAAATTCTCTTCTCTTCTCTTCTCGAACCTATCAAGTTCTAACAAATGTTCGTCTAGCCAGAATAATTAGCTTAAGACATTTCTCAATATAATTTGACAATAAATAGGAATTATCTGTACTGTCAATATTAGCTTCTTACGGATATGAATATCCAACAACAGTTATTCTACGAATTATATTTTCTGAATCAGTAATTCAATTTGAATTATTAAACATGCACTAACTGCGAATAATCAACAATAAATTCTTGGACATGTATAATTAACAATAATTAACCAATATAATAATTGAAAAATATTAACTCAAGATTGAGTTAGGAAACTTGCCTTCTCCGCTGATTACAGCTACACAATATACTTATACGCGTTCGTAAAACATATAACCAATAATATCGGTCTCACAATTAGCACAATAATTTATAATCACTTAACACTGTATTCTACAGTTAAACTTCTCCTAGGCACATTATCACATAGCCACATTAGTATTTATAGCCTATATAAACTCTTAACAAGTCTAACTAGTTCGGTCTGGTTGGACTTTAGTCTCATCTCGGTGTTCGGGTTACCCTATCCGACAATTAACACATTGATTGTCAATTAAACTTGGTCTCTAAGCTTCAATATTATTTTAGATAAGTCAAATATCAATGATTTTTAAATTAATTAAAATCATTTTTAAACCATCACCATTAATATTTAAATATTAATGAATTTATCATCAAAATACTAAAAGTTATTCATTATAACTTCAATTATTTTTAAATCATTTATCTCATTTTTAAATGATTTTTAAATCAATAACACCATTTTAAATTCATTTATTTAATATAATAATTAAATAGATCTAATATCATTAATATTAATTTATTAATGAGAATTCTCAAAAAAATATTTAAATTAATATTTTATAATTCAAAATATTTTTAACACTTTATTCTTATTTAAAATGATTTTTAAATCAATAAAATCATTTTTATATTATTTATTTAGTTTAATAATTAAATAAATCTAATATCATTAATATTAATTTATTAATGAAAATTCTCTAAAAATATTAAAAGTTACAATTTATAACTCAAAATATTTTTAAATACATTATTCTTATCTAAAATAATTTTTCATAATATTAAATCATTTTTCTCTAATATATTTAACACACTACTTAAATAAATTAAATATCATTAATATCCAAATAATTATAAATATTAATGAAAAATGTCCCAAATAACTAAAAGTTATTTTTAGAATTTAAAATGATTTTTAAAACCATTTTTTGTAATATTTATAATTTATTTCCTATTTTTAATTAATTTCTGGAAATTCAGAAAATAAAATAAATTGAAACTGTCGTTAAAGCCTGTAGCAACACTTGTCTGTCGTCTTAGGTGTTCTTGAGCTCAAGAACACTGTCAGACAGTTGACAAGCTTGCTCGTTTGACTCAATTAAATTCCTAGCTCATGCATGATCTGGGCTAACTTGAACATTGATGTTGTAGTAGGAATGTAGTACTACAACTACCAATCACTAACTTGGTCATACGACATCACAACAAGGAGATCAAAGCCTCCAAAGTTGTTGTCAGACGGTTTCTGGGTTTTCCAAAAACCCAGGCAGTTCGACTTGGTACTTTCCAGCCCAAATTAATCTAGGTTATGATCTTGGTTCATGTTGTTTTAATGGTTCAAGGTTATAGTGCTTGTGTCATAGAACATTTACAAAACAACAAATCAGTTTAACAACAACATAATCACAATGTATGATCCGGTCAAACTCTGACAAAAACTGAGTTCATACGTTTTCTAGAAATTCCAGAAAACAGACATTTATGCCGAGTAGGCTACTTTGACCTCTTACTACATTCGATCTGTTGATCAAATACATGATATAAAGCCATGAATCTATAGTCAAGATAACAGGCTACACATGTATTCCAACAACAACAACAACAACAAAACTTGTAAACACTGACAGATCTAGTCATTTGAAAAGCTTGTCAGACTCTGGTAAACCATTTCGGGGTTGCCCAGATTTCACCCGGTCAACGTCGGTCAACGGGTTTTGACCGTTAATAACTCGTGATCTAGAAATCAAATGACCCTGATTCCACTTGCAGAATAAAGACCTCATACCGGACTACCAATACAAAACATAAAACAAGAAAAATCAAAAACTGACACGGATCTGTGGCTCCTGACATTAGCTTGTCATACCACAAATCGTGTTCTTGTTTGGAAAAACTCGATTTTAAAGCATTTTGATGCTATGGATCTATGTTATACCAACATAGATCATCATTAAACATCATCTAGCAAAGATCTAAACACATAAACACGAAAATTATCTAAGCATACAAGATCAAAATGTGAACTAGCGTTTATACCTCTCTTGTTCTAATCTTGATCTATGATCTCCTTAGCTGACCTTAATGTTTCTAGTGTTTATTTTGTGACTGAAATACTTGCTAAATTCAGAAGTCTTGAGTGAGAGAGAGTTGGTGAGAGCTAGGTTGGCCAAATGAGCAAATTAATGGACTTTCTCTCTCTTATAACATATATATATATATATATATATGATTATATGTTTCTTGGATCTGAAAATTTTGGCTGATTTGGCTGGAGTTTTGTGTCACCAAGTCAATGTAGTGGTTCACCAACTAAAGTTGCTAGCATGTTTACAAGTTATCATTTAAAGAAAATGAAAAAGGGCATTTTGGTCATTTGCAAAATAAATTTAATGGCATACATGGAATGTGTCACACCCTTAGGGTTTAACTCTTAGGGTTTAACCCTAAGGTTCTAACCCTTAAGGTTTAACCCTAAGGTTGTAACCCTTAGGTTTTAAATACTCTAATTCTAGAATTTTCTAATTAGGGTTTTAAAATAGAAAATTAAGAATTTCGAAAATGTAATTAGGGTTTTAAATAGAAATTAATATTTCTAAAGTATAATTAGGGTTTCCTAATTATATTAACACATACTAATCACTTTAGGCTTGCTAATTAGGATGAGGATTTCCTAATTAGGGTTTTAATTAGAAAAATAAAATTTATAAATTATAATTAGGGTTTGTAAAATAGAAATTAAGATAACTAAAATATAATTAGGGTTTTCTAATCATATTTAAGTTTAATAAACACATTAAGCTTACTATTTAAGATTAGGGTTTCCTAATTAGGGTTTAGGATTCCCAAATTTTAAATTAGGGTTTCCCGACATTTGTTTAGGGTTACTAAATGTATGTTAGGGTTTCTAAACCTGAGATTAGGGTTTCTAATCCCTTATTAGGGTTTACTAATTTTAAACCGTATCCGATCTATCATTGATCAAAAATACAAAACAGGCTACACATGTATTCCAACATCAACAACAACAAAACTTGTAAACACTGACAGATCTAGTCATTTGAAAAGCTTGTCAGACTCTGGTAAACCGTTTCTGGGTTGCCCAGATTTCACCCGGTCAATGTTGGTCAACGGGTTTTGACCGTTAATAACTCATGATCTAGACATCAAATGACCCTGATTCCACTTGCAGAATAAAGACCTCATACCGGACTACCAATACAAAACATAAAACAAGAAAAATCAAAAACTGACACGGATCTGTGGCTCCTGACATTAGCTTGTCATACCACAAATCGTGTTCTTGTTTGGAAAAACTCGATTTTAAAGCATTTTGATGCTATGGATCTATGTTATACCAACATAGATCATCATTAAACATCATCTAGCAAAGATCTAAACACATAAACACGAAAATTATCTAAGCATACAAGATCAAAATGTGAACTAGGGTTTATACCTCTCTTGTTCCAATCTTGATCTATGATCTCCTTAGCTGACCTTAATGTTTCTAGTGTTTATTTTGTCACTGAAATACTTACTAAATTCAGAAGTCTTGAGTGAGAGAGAGTTGGTGAGAGCTAGGTTGGCCAAATGAGCAAATTAATGGACTTTTTCTCTCTTATAACATATATATATATATATATATATATATGATTATATGTTTCTTGGATCTGAAAATTTTGGCTGATTTGGCTAGATTTTTGTGTCACCAAGTCAATGTAGTGGTTCACCAACTAAAGTTGCTAGCATGTTTACAAGTTATCATTTAAAGAAAATGAAAAAGGGCATTTTGGTCATTTGTAAAATAAATTTAATGGCATACATGGAATGTGTCACACCCTTAGGGTTTAACCCTAAGGTTCTAACCCTTAGGTTTTAAATACTCTAATTCTAGAATTTTCTAATTAGGGTTTTAAAATAGAAAATTAAGAATTTTGAAAATATTAGGGTTTTAAATAGAAATTTATTTTTCTAAAGTATAATAAGGGTTTCTTAATTATATTAACAAATACTAATCACTTTAGGCGTGCTAATTAGGATTAGGATTTCCTAATTAGGATTTTAATTAGAAAAATAAAATTTATAAATTACAATTGGGGTTTGTAAAATAGAAATTAAGATAACTAAAATATAATTAGGATTTTCTAATCATATTTAAGTTTAATAAACACATTAAGCTTACTAATTAGGATTAGGGTTTCCTAATTAGGGTTTAGGATTCTCGAATTTTAAATTAGGGTTTTCTAACATTCGTTTAAGGTTACTAACTATATGTTAGGGTTTCAAAACCTGAGATTAGAGTTTCTAATCCCTTATTAGGGTTTACTAATTTTAAACCGTATCCGATCAATCATTGATAAAAAATTATAAACAATACAAACACGTACTCATTAATATAATTATATTAATTATATTTTTTATTGAATCCCTTTCCAGAAATCAGGGTTAGGGTTTCTAAAGTTGTTAAGCACAACTCTACTCTATATTATTAATCAATATCCAAATGGTATAATAAGGTTAGCACAATAATAACAACTATGTGGATTGATTTAGTTTAAATTGATACATAAGGGACCTCTAAAGGATAATGTTAGTTCAATGAAAGAATAACAAAGATAGGCAGTCAAGGCAAAAGTTATGCAAGAACCTAAGTTTGGGGGAAAATTTGGGGTATATAAACACCGTGGTATGCTTGTCTAGTTTTGTGGCTTTTGTTACTTGAGTAAGTAAGCCCGATGGGATTGTCTTTACACCTAGCGCCCTAAAGTCTTAATGGTGTGGGAGTCGTTGGTCGAAAGCTCATTAAGGTAGTATTGAAAAGCCTAAGGGAATAAGACATTACATAGTCACGTGTGTAAAACATTTTTGAATAAAACGGGAAATAAGAGCAAAAAGCCCCCGTAAATGAAAAAAAAAGAGAAATGAAAGAATACGTACCCTATTTGGACCCTTAATATTGGTAATTGTTTGATTTTAGTTGGATCTCATTTGTTTTTGAAATTCTTGAGTTTACACTGAATGATGCCTTCTAAAAGTCTTTTTATATATTAAATTTGAATTTGCATTAGTGAGCATGGGTGTTGAACACACACACACTATACCAATAATAACAATTTAAGATTTGAGGATTGATAAGAATTATTGATTTGTTTTGATATGAAGTATTGTCATGTTTACTTACTTTCTCTGAGGCCGGTTGATCAAACTTGTTACTATCACGACTGCTGGATTCGTAGGCATATAAACTAGTTGCATTGCATAGCATTTTTGTTTTGTTTTGTGTTCGAGGACTAGCATGGGTTTAAGTTTGGGGGAGTTTGATGAGTGGGGTTTATACCTACGATCCAGCCTCTAATTCGAGCTTAAACTAAGTTAGGTTTGTATAGTTATCTTCGTCTTTACTTGTTTAGTGTTGTTTTATGTTTAGGTGTGGTGGCATAACATTTGTGGCTTAAAAGATGGTTTCGTGGTGAAATTTGGCAAGAAAAGGAGCTAACAATGTACTTCTGCAAAAAGAATCCCTATCGAGGCAGACTTTATAGAGGCAAAACCCTCATTGGGTGGGGTACTTTCGACCAAAGAGTAGAGGCACCCCATTGGGGAAGTGATGCAAGGACGGAAAAACAAAGAGGCTTGTTTCTTTTGTACTGTTGTAGAGGCGTGAAGGGGAGAGATTGAAATGGTTTGGAACTATATTGGGCGTCGAATTATAGTCTGAATTCGTTTCATGGGCTGGAATTTAACAAGAAACAACAAGGGAGAACACATCATACAATCAATTAGCAATTGGAAGCCTGAATTTTGAGAGATAGCATTGGAGGAAGGATTGAAGGTTTGAGTCACGATAATTGCAAGTTGGAGCTAAGGAGAAGGGTGGTTCTGGATTCATTCTATTTCTTTAATTCAATAATTGTACTTGGGATGATGATTACTTTGATGATTTTAGTGTTTAATTCATTTGTGATGAACTAATTTACTTATTAGGCTTATGACAGATCTTATGGTTGAACGATGATTATGTAGCTTTCAATTTTATTTTAATAATCTATCTTTCAGTTTATCTATAGTGATTTGTGCTTTAGTTTATGAATTTCTTGATCACCAAATTTGTGTGGAATTGTATGGACTCGAGAGAGAAAATATGAATCTAGACTTAGTTATTATAGCATGTGTTCTTGAATTCTTTAAGTGAATGGAATCTTGATGAATGTTAGGGTATAAATATGATTAACATCGCATGTAATCGGTTCGATAACTTGAATTTAAACCTTCTTTGATTGTAATTCACATACAGATATAGTACTGAATTAGTTGATTAATGTGTTTAGCTCAATTCTATCTAATTTGTGGATTTAAGTTAATATGGTATTAGTGCATCGAGAGATGGCTAGTTCTACTTGAGTGTTCTTGATTAACAAACTGGGATAGTGAATTAAACTGGAATAGGGTGTAGTAATTAGAGTGATACTTAAAGTGAAGTCGTAAGCGTAATTCTCCATTATTTGCTTAAAATTATAGTTTTTGAGTTTGTTGATTGCTTAGTATTTTTATGTTCTTAGTTGTTAATAATTATAATCAATGAATTCGATAGTTTAATAAAATTGGGATTAATATAAAGCTGGTAATTCTTAGGATTAATTTCATACTAGTCTATGTGGGAACGATACTTAACTCATCATTATATTACTTGTTGACCACGTACACTTGCGTGTGAGCGTATATAGATTTTACCCAACAATGTCCTCATGCAAAAAATAAAGAAATTTAAATCAGAGAACTCCCTTGATTAGGTCAATCGTCACGATCGACCTCCTCATCGCTCTCAGCTTCATTATCAGACGAAGGAAAAACTGGCAATGTAGGAGCCACAGGAAATTGACAAGGGTCCATGATGGGATTCATTTGAATGGCTTGGATGGTTTTGAAGTTGAACTCTCCTCTCGTAGACGTTTTTTCGACATCATATTTCCTTTAAGAATCATGAGATCTAAAATAGAAAGGGAGTGGAAGATTAGTCTATGAAGAAAATATAACTAAGCAACTAATTGAACTAAACTAATGAAATAAAAAAAAACGTGGGTTGCCTCCCAAAAAGCACTTATTTTATAGTCTCAACCTGACTTCTTGAATTTCTTCCATCCAATTCCCCTTCAAAAATTGAGGATCCCTCCATCCATCAGTAGCAACGTGTCTTTTGACAGATTCCCAACTGAAACGACCATTGAATCAAAGCCACCTTGCATACTCTTTTTAGACAGGATCCCTTATAAGAATTTCAAGCAACTAGGTTTTTATCCAATTGTGTATGTGGATAGATTGTGGCATTTAAGCGTGTCAAACACAAGTGGTTCTTCTTCTATCTTTCCCTTCTCATCCCACCATGGCTCCAAAATTTCACCAACTCTCATGTCACATAGAACTTTACCGACGACATGACTACCAATTAGGCACATTCTTGCAAAACTATTAGGATCCTTGAACTTTGGCGGAGTAGGTGTGATAACCCGAATTTTTATAAGTTATTAAAATAAGAATTTAATAATTAAAATTCTTATTATGAGGTGTATATATTTTGAATTATGTGATTTAGTGTGAAGAGAATTATATATTCATATGTTGGAGAAAATGAGATTTAATAGTTAATTAAACTATTAAAGAAATTAAATAATATTAGTTAATTTAATTAAGTTGAAATCAAATTCATGTATTTATGCTAAAGTGGAGGAATTTGGGTTTTGATGGTAATGTGTGTTTTAGTGTACTTTGAGACTAAAATTGATGATGAATTCGTGATTGAAACTTTAAATTGATGGATGATTGTTGTTCTACTCTATAAAATGAAAACAACGTAACTTGAACGGATCGAATTGGTTCAGAAACGAATTCGTGATGAATGAATACACTTAACATGTTAAAAATATGACAAATTAGTATAAACAAAGTCCCACATCGATTAGATTTAGAACTTTACCCATTTTCTAAACCTATAAATAGAAGGGCTTGGCCCTTTGTTTCATTCACCAACAATAAGTCCTCCAATTTTGAGAAAGGCTTTGTTGTGGGAAGACTTTTTATAAAAATCTCCTTAGTTAAATCTTGGTCGAGTACGTATTCAGTTTGTGGAACTCGTATTATCGGGTATGTTTCTTATTTAATTTTTGGTAATGTTATTATTTTAAATATTGTATTTAGTTTGTTAGTTAAAGTTGATATTTTGGAATATTTAGTTAGTTCTTAAAAGATGTTAAATTTCTAGCAGTTCTATGAATTACGAATCCATAGAGTCGAAAACGGACTATTTTGGGTGTGTATAACTCAAGATATGAAGGTTTGAAGGAGAAAGGGTCTAAAATTCGTAAGAACAATCAAACTGGAAAAAAACCGTGTAGCTTACTGCTAGGGGGCGCTGCAGCACGACACCCAAGGCTATTTGGGGCGCTGCAACGCCGAAATAGTAGTCTGGGTCAGACAATTTTGACCTATTATAGTAAAACGACCATAACGTTTTCATACGAACTCTGATTGAGGTGATTCAAGATGATCCAGAACAAGGACGAGTAGACCTAAAACTTTGTTCTTTAATATGTTCAATTTAATGTCGGGTATTAGGAGGCAATCAGAGGGTTCCAGGCATATACGTATGCAAGTGTAGTGCTTCTGACGATAAAAGATGTTTTCCTAAGTTATAAAACATGAATATTAGTAAATATAATGATGCTTAACATTAATAAATGACGTATTAGATATGTTGTATAAGCAAACTAAGCACACACGAAAGAGACGAATCAGGCGTGTAACGAATGAACGTTGAAACATCGTGCCAAGTGTTAATGAACTTAAAAAGTGCTTCAATTCAATTGAAATAAATATTATAAGATATGGAATATGTTTAATATAAAACCAATAATGATTCCTAGCAAGACTTAAGCACTTGAATGAACTTCGAGTATGAAATATAGTGAGATATAAGTCGAAAGTTAACACAATCAAATTGAACATTGTGTAGTGATAATAGGAAGGGTTATGAGATATGGAGTAAAGTTTACATTACAACTACTATGTGTTGCTATGTGACTAATAGTTGATGTGTATTATTATATAATTGTGTAGGTCACATGAAGTGCAGATAACTGTAAGCTGTTAAACTATTATTGGTAAACAACAATCAATGCAAGTCTTTCAGTTCCTATTTGCTATGTGAATTTGATGATGAACTGTTTGAAATCTTTATTGCAAATAGCATGGTGTGTTATATTAATGTTGAAAGTATGAAATGTTAAAGTCAATTTATGACTATGTTGATTGAGTAATGAATGTTGATTTAGTAAGGAACTCAATCTTTATACTTATTATATGAACTACAATATATATGTTATGTTAGTCCAATATTTATGAGATGTATATCGAGCATGTTATTATGTGCTATGTGATGCATGAAAACTGTTAGATTTTGCTGGGCTGTTGAGGTCTACCTTGCCAATAACCACTTTTGCAGGTTAAAGATTTAAGGTAAAGTTATGTGCTACTTGAAAGATATGAATCAGATGTGATACATGAAGTTTATATACTTTGGCTTAGTTATTATTATTTGAACCATGTTTAAGGTTCCGAATAATGTATTAATGTTAAATTGAATTATCGTTTTGCGATGTAAACTCTTGTAGTATTAAAATGATTCTGAGATATTTAAATGTAAAGGTTGAAAGTTTTGGGAACGAGAATAGTTTATACTAGAAAATTTTAATTGTAATAGAAAAATTTAATTATTTTGCAAATTTTAATGGTTGTATTATCGTTTAATGATGTAAAATTAGAGGTTGAATGTATTGTTAACGACCAAAGTCGAGAATTAAATTGTATAAATTTTGGGGTTGTTACAATAGGCACATGAGACACTATCAAAATCGGTTCTTCTTCATTGGAACTCACAGTTACATCTTTGCCGATGTTGTGACACCCCCAAATCTGGATATTTCATTCCCACAGGATTTTGTGTTCATTATCCAAACATTCGTTTCTAACTACAAAAATTAAATAAAGCTTAAGAAATATACATTCCCATTAAAGGGTTACAAAACTTAATCAAACAAATCCTAGGTTGTCTAACCTTAATACAATCATCAAATGTGGAAAAATAATTAATATTTACATCACATAATTAAAACTTAAGTTTGAATACATAAATCCTAACAAATTAACAAGTCTTCAACACTTGTTCATCTTGTCGTTTCCCTTGCTAGTGGTTGGCAGTCAACCTTCTCAATTTTAGATGCAATGGTTATATATATGCAAGAGTGAGCAAAAAAAATGCTCACTTGAAAGAACATAATAAATGGCAATGAATAAGCTTAATTGAATTGAATAACATTCTCTTCATAAACAAAAGTTGAAGTTAGAATTCATCTGAGGGTCACAAGACCATGAACTATGTCCCAGGTTGTAAGCATTTCTACTTAAACCTTTAACAGTCGTTAGACTATACGTACCTTTCTTCTCGTACTTAGGGGGATCAGCTATTCGTACCATGTATTGTGCACAAACATCTTAACGATTTTGCGTAAATAATCCCCGCGTTTGTTCATCTCCATTTTAACATATGAGTCTGCACCAAAGGAAATTTGGTTTGGATAAGCTTCAAGGGTAATATAGAGTTCAACATTCATCAACTAAGGATTAGTTGAATCAAAAGTTTAATGACAATTCAAGGGTTCGACAACGACTTAATACAGAACAGTTATGAACCATAAACGAATAATGTTACACATCAAAGTCATGCTTTAGGAATAAAGTTCAAAGCATTGAAAGATATAATAAACCTTGCTTGAGCAATAATAGTAAGCTAAGGTTACATTTTCCAATAAGGAAACATAATTAAGAACTTTGCTCAATACAAAAGAAATAAGATTCAAGAACTTGCGTAATTTTATAAATAAGGTAAGGTAAGAAACTTGCATAGTTGTAATCAAAGTAGGATAGGAAACTTGCTCAAATAAAGTTTAGGGTTAGAGAACTTGCTTAAAATATGAGTAGGGTTCAAAAACTTGCCTTGTGTGTAAGCTAAACAGTATAACTTGATTCTCAATATCCTATATACATGTTATCATGACATAATTAGTTACCACATGATCACATTCTATAATTAAATATTTCATTTACAACCCTTAATTATAGGTTTACCATATGGTCAAACCACACTTCTAATTTTTATCTACATCAAGTCTTAATTGTAACATAACTCGTTAATTACTAATGATAATCTTCATATTTGATATTATAACAACACCAAAATTTGTTCTTTCATCATATAACATGATTAATCACATTTTATAGCTATAAAATCATGTTACATTAACATTTACAGTATTTTATATTAAAAATCATATTTTCGCCAAAGCGCGATAATAAATTTATAGCGCCCAGTTCTGCTTGAAGAAGATGGCTATAGCAGTCACTGGTTCGACATCATTGCGCTCCACACAGGCCTTGGACAAAGCGTTGTATGCTTTGTCTTTGTCTTTGCGGCGTTGAGGCCATACTAAGAATAAGCCATGCGGCATATCGCAAAGACGATTCGAAAGCAAAAAATTTAACAACAAGTTATATAGACTTTACAAGAAAAAATAACTAATGTTTCTAACATGTTTTGAACCAGATAATCAACATAAACAACAAATTAAAACCTTTAAATTTCATTATTTTTTGCTATTTCTTCACTTTTAAACGTTCTTAGTGAAATTAATCACTGTGAATTCGTTTTTGAACCAAAACAGCCCGTTTAAAACTCATTGTTTCCGTTTCTTCACATATTTACATAATCAACAATCAATTTACACATTAAAACATGAATTGAACATCAATTTGATTCTAAAATAAGCTATATCATATATATATATATATATAGCGGAATCATGTTTACAATGAAATACAATGATATATATATATATATATATATATATATATATATATATATATATATATATATCATATTGAATAGATTAAACAACTTTAAATCACATAAAAGCAGTGTATATGAACAAATTAACATGTTTAACCCGTATCTTTAACTAATTGTTCATGAAACTCAAACATATATAATTTTTTTTTAAGGAAAGCTAAAACTAAAACTTTAAAAACTAAGATTATACCTTGGTTGCTAGTTTAGCCAGAGAAGATGATAGAATCCTTCTTAGTTTTCTCAAATTCATAAAGAAATTCTTTTTCTCTTATCTTTTTCCTTCTCTCCCTCCTCTCTATATATCTTCTTAATGTAAATCGATATATAATATACATATAACCGACTTATATATATATATATATATATATATATATATATATATATATATATATATATAACTTAAACGTATATTTCATAATTAATAGATATAATAACAGACGTTAGTTTTTTTAAAATTAAAAACCACTAAGGCTTGTTTGGCAAAAACCAAATTAAAATAGGAATTCAAAAAGCCTTAAGCCTTGTTTGGTAAAACTAAATTAAAACTCCTTTTAACTTATTTTAATGACTCACTTACAATATCGTTTATTTGTCACACTTTATTTAATTAAATTTTCACATTCAAATTTAATTAAATTAAAGCTAACAACACTTATTAAATCAAAATGTTTGATAATCACATTGCTACAAAATTATAATTTTCATTATAATTTTATTTAATAAATTAATAAATCTCCAATTTAGTTATTAAATCAATTTAGAACAACATTATAATTATTCAACAATTCATTTAATTTAATTAACTCATTACTTCAAATCACAAAATTATCAAATATCAACTTAATTAATATATTATACTTAATTAAGTTAATTCACAACAAACTCATGAATTATTTATTTAACTAATAAATAAATAAGTAAATCAAATATTTATTTAACAATAAATGTAAGACCTCGAATTTTATGAAATAAAAGTATTAAATTTTTTTTATAATTATTATTCTATTCAGTAAATGGTTAAATTGATAAAAGGTTAAAGTTAAGGGTGATATGTTAAAATTTTACAAAGTAAGCAAGTTGATATAAAATATTCGTTGTGTCGGGGAATATTCTTTAGGTCGGAAAATATTCTTTTTCTCGGGGAATATTCGTATAACGGCGCAATCATTGGTGGACCCCACAACAGAATAACTGTCGGATATAGAAAGCGACAGAAATATCCTTTTTATAAAAATAACGATAAAACTATTAACGTTAAATTGTTGAAATATCCAATGATAAAAGAACAATAATACACGTTGTTGCACAGTAGCATACAATATTGTACAGTATTTTTGATTATTGATGCTTATGTAAGAAGTCGCTCAGTTTTGTTCAATTATTGTCACAGTATCATCTGCACAATATTCATATTATTAAATTAATAATTGAGACGACACAAGTATTCATATTATTATTTGCATTATTGACAATGTCTAGGAAGTTCTGTCGAGGAAATGTGTTAGTTATTTAATTGCGCGTCAATAAAGAGAAATCCTTCTCGGAAAGCCCCTCTTTCCTGGGAATGATCTGGTTGTCAATATTGTGAGTTATAATACTAATGATGAATAATTGTTGAAATATTAAAAATATGTTTATTGAAGATAAGTGAATTACAAAATTTAAAAGGGAATAATGCAAACTTGGAAAACTTTAAAAGGGAATAATGCAAACTTGGAAGACTTTAGGGGTCCCAAAGTGTAATAAGTTAACCAATCTATGTGAACTTAAATCAACCAATCAGAGAAGAGATGATGCAAGCATGTCATCATCCTTAAAGAAATACAAAGATGATGTCATCAACATGATGTCATGATGATGTCACTTGAACTAAGGTGCAATTAATGAGGTACTAAACTGTAATAAGTCGAGCCCTAACGTGCAAATATCGAAACTATGTTTTCCTATAAATAGAGAGAGCTAAGTTCATTAGTTCTTCACCAATTCACTAAAACTCTTGAGAGAGAAACTATAGAGAGAATAAGAGAGAAAGAAGAAGAGTATTATAGTACTACACTATTGCAGTATCCAATATCCTAAGGTAATGGATGTTATTTTTCGTATGGTAAGGGATATTATTTTTTAAATTTGTAAGAGATATTATTTTTTGTATTCATTCTTTACTAATTTGCGGGAGTAACTTATCTACGCGGATTACCTCATGCATGGTGAATAACCCTTCGTATTCATTCTTTATTAATTTACGAGAGTAACATGTCTACGCGGATTACAGCATGCATGGTGAATGTAACATTCCAGAATTTTAAATGTAATATTAAATATTTATTGATTTATATAAATATTTAATGGATGTGATTATCGTTGAATAAATATTTGTTCAATTGATTTAATTTTATTTAGTTAATTATTTGTTAAATAAATAATTGATGAATTAAGGAAATGATTATTATATTGATATTTCAATTTAATGGTTAATTATTTATATTGTGTTATGTGATTAAAGGATTTATTTAATTAATTGTGATTGGAATTAATTAAAATTTAAGTATGAAAACTTAATTAAATATAGTGTGACAAATAACTATATTATAAGTTGTTATTAAAATAAATTAAAGTAGTTTAATTTAGTTTTTGCCAAACAAGCCTTATGGCTTTTGAGATTTCTAGTTTATTTAAATTAAATAAAATAAATAAAACAAATAAAATAATAAATATAATATATTATATACGTTAGTAAATGATTTTGCAATTAGTAGTATTAAGTTATCAGTTTTATTCTTGCACTTGAATATTAGTTGATTTCCTTGTTATTACGCATTCTATTTCCAAGTTTGAGAGTACTGAGGGTTGTAAGAGCTTCAGAGAGAATTGAGAGAGAGTCTTAAGAATTTTCATAGCAATTTCAGTAATTGGCAACGATTGTGTTGGTAATTGAAGTTATGTTCTACAACTTGGATATTATATAGATGTTTATGAGTATTACGACAAACTTTTACTTAATCTGTGAAACGAAAATTGTTGAATTGCTGCTATACAATGGGATTACTTGTGATTATGTGAGTATATGATGATTAGAGATTATGTTTGAACAATAATTGCATGCTAAATTCGTTTGACAGTAGAAGAAAAGAATCGACAGTGTATGTTTGTATGTATTGTTCATACGGCTTAGGTAAGTACCAATTTAGATGGTCAATTCTTATGTTAAACTGTAAATTGATGCTTGTATATGATAGTTCATTGAGATACGAGCATACCGTAATTTGAATGAGGTGATTTGGCCAACTAATGAATTCACAGTGATGATTTTTAGGATGAATGTCAAGAAATTTGAGTTTTTATGAAAAACATGAATTTTGAGAAATTAAAATAGTTTTAGTTGGTGTTAAATTATGCTAATTGGGTGTAAATGTGAGCAATCATGTTTATGATAGGTGTATATTTATTTTACGCGTTAATATTACTGTCTATTGGGTGAAATTTGTGTTTGTTGGGCTAAAAGTCGGCCTCTTCATCATAGCCTTCTCTGCGTTTTTCGAACACGTACAAGAATCAAGCTGATGCTAAGGCAACAACAAATGGCACAATTTACCGGTCCCAAGCCTTTGTATAGCAAGTAATTGTGCATATACCTACAGTTTGAGATTCTGACTTTGGCTATTTCTGCATATTTGGGAAAGTGTCGTAACATGGTCTGAAATTGTGTTAGCATGTTAAATGTGTAATGTTAAGGTTAACATAACATAGTGAATTGTGGTTAGTAAGTTCAAAGTTACAAAAATGTTTAGTAAATCAAAAACACGTTATGTGATAACTTAGTTTATACAATGAACGTTAGTTAAGTGTTATGATGATTAACACTTGGGAATTCTGAAATGTAAATGGTAGCTTAAGACTTGTGCTTAAATAACAAGTTTAGCTAGTAATGCGTTTTATATTGAAAAGTGAATATTAGTATGTCTAATAGATGTTGTGGTTTTTAATATCGTGTATAGGTGAACGTGAGTTGTAATATTTTAACTTACGTTCGAGGCAAGTTTTCTAACTCTACACTTTCGTTGAGCTAGTTCATTTATTACAATGTGCAAGTTTTCTAACTCTACATTTTTGTTGAGTTAGTTCTATTATTATAACTTCATGCTTTTGATTGAGCAAGCTTTTTATCTTAACTGTTATTGATTAAGTAAATTGTTCCTAAAATTCATTCGAAAAAACTCTAACTCTCATGTTATTGGAAATTCTTATAGATTGATTCATTTCAACTAGTTTATAGTTAAGCAAGTTTCTTAAGTTCTATTATTGTATAAAAAATGTAGTTTTGAACTCTCGTCTCTATTATTGAACTGTTTTAATTCCATGCATGAGTTAATACATTGTTGGGCAAGTTTTTAGTTTCCAGCTTGCTATCAGTTAAATGTACGTTCAAGAATATCATTCTAATGTTATAAGACTCAAACCTTAGCTTATTTTACTGTTCAAGCAAAGGTTAATGCTTATGCTCTATAATTATTTCAAGCATGAGTTGATATTTAGAATCAGTTCATTTATGATTGTCAAATGTTCTAAGTTATGTTGTTATTAAACAACTATTGTATTATCAAGCATTGTTGATTCAACTAGTTCCCTAGTTGATGATCATTAAACTTCAATTACCCTTGAAAAGCTTATCCAAACCAAACTTTCTTTGGTACGGACTTGTACTCTAAATACTGAGATGAACAACCATATATTTAGGGGTTTACGCTTAGCGTTGAAATGGTTGTGCACAATACGTTGTACGAAGGATTGATCCCCCTAAGTACGTGGAGTCCTTATAGTCATATGACTGTTAAAGTTAAAGTTGAAAGATTACTTATAACTGTGGACATGGTTCATGGTCATTTGACCCTCAGTAGTATATTTAAGAATGTTAATAGAACAAATCATTCAGTTCTATTAAGCCTATGAATTGGCAAATGTTGAAATAATAATAGAACATATCATTCAGTTTTATTGAGCCTATTATTTGGCAAATGATGTAAAGATATTTATTCTTATTTCAAGTGAGCTTTGTTTGCTCACTCTTGCATATTTATACACTTATTGTAGCTATGGTTGAGAAGGTAGACAAACCTACAACTATCAAATGAAAGGGGAAATGTACAAGTGATGAAGACTTGTAATTTTGCTTAAATCGCTATGATGATAGACTTTTAATAATGACGTGATGTAATAATTTTATTTTCGCATTTTAATGATTGTATTAAAGGTTAGAGAACCTGGGAGATAATGTTTTTATTAAAGTAATCCTGTATGGGCAGGTTCTTATTATTCAATTTACTATGATTGGGTAGTTAGATATGATTGTTTTGATTATGTGAACACCAAATCTTGAGGTAATGAAGTACAGGATTTTGGGGTGTCACAGTGAATGATCCTTCATATTCATTCTTTATTAAATTGTGGAAATGATCTGTCTACAAGGATTACCGCATGGCAGGTGAAAATCCATTTACAGTTTTGTATATTCTTTTATATTCGTATGAGACATCATATCTTTTGTACTCATCATGTAATATCATTTTCTTTCGTATTCTCCATTTATGGGTTCTATTCTTACTGGAGTACTATTCAGTCGGGTACTATTCACTCGGGGTACTATTCACTCGGGTACCATTCACGGGGTACTATTCATGGGGTACCATTCACTCGGGGTACTATTCATGACAAAATTTATTTCTTTTCTGACCAAATTATCATTTATATGTGAATCTTATCCCTAAATTTGAATTCACGTTTTGATCTTTGAGATAGAAAAGGTGTTCGATGTTGCTAGGGTAGGGGATGATCAGAAGACTATTTTTGCAACATTCATGTTGAAAGCAGAAGCAAGTTATTGGTGGCAGGCCAATAAAACTCGAGAAGGACCAGGGATGATGACCTGGGATAGATTTAAGGAGATATTCTTCGAGACCTATTTTCCCGATAGTTCGAAGGGTCAGCTGGAAGTGCAGTTTCTGGAACTGAAGTAGGGAACGATGAAGGTATCCGAGTATGCCGCTAAATTCAACGAGTTGGCGAGGTTTGCGCCTTATAAAGTCAGAATAGACGTACGCAAGGTGAAGAGTTTTGAACAGGGACTGAAGCCCTGGTTATACATTAGGGTTTCACTGTTCCAATTGAAGACTTTCGCAGTAGTGATGGAGAAAGCAATACTCGCTGAAGGTAGAGGCGAGGTAGTGACAAAGTTCAATCAGGAACAAAAGAAGAAGAAGAATGAGGTGGATATTAAGAATGGAGGTGGTAGTGGTGTAAACAATAACAACAACAACAACAACTTGAAGAGGAAATGGAATGGAATCGTGGGTGCTAGAAACCAACAGGGTAACCCACAAAACAAGAAGTTTGAAGCATGTACTACATGCGAGAAGTTTCACAAGGGTGCGTGCTTGATGGGGAAACGAGTATACTTCAATTGTGGCCAGGAGGGTCACATCGCCCCAAATTGCACTCAACCTAAGAAGAACATATGTGCTTAACGTGTGGATCCAAGGATCATTTTGCTCGTGAATGCCCTAAGAAAAAGGATGGAGTGATAACCAGAAGCAATTGAGGTAACAGTGGAGGTACAACATCAAACAAACCCACAGCTAGAACTTTCAACATGACTGTGCAAGATGCTGTGAAATCAAAAGATGTCGTGCAAGGTATTATCCCAATCAATGATATAAATGCTTATGTATTATTTGATTCGGGTGCTACTTGTTCGTTTATCTCTGATGAATTTGCTAAGAGGTTAGATTTGTCTAGAGAAGAACTGAATTTTCCTTTGAACATAGAAATTACGAATAAAGAGATAATCCTTGTTAGATTCGTATACAAGAACTGTATGGTGAACATTAAGGAGAATATCTTGATGGTAGATTTGATTTCGATTAGACTTAGAGAGTTTGATGTTATTTTGGGAATGGATTGGTTGTTCAAATATGGAGCGGTAATTGATTGCCAAAAGAAGTGTGTAAACTTTATGACCCCGTCAAAGGTAGTATTTTATGGTAGCAAGTCGCCTAGACAAATGAAATGTCTGACGATTATGCAGGCTAAGAAATTGTTGAGTCAAGGCTGTATGGGCTATTTAGTTTACATAGTCGACACTCAGAAAAAGAATGTGAAACTGGAAGAGATACTAGTGGTGAGGGAATTTGAGGATGTGTTTTCAGAGGATTTGCCAGGACTTCCGCCTGACAGCGAAATTGAGTTCGTGATCGACTTAGTGCCGGGAACAGCACCGATATCGAAGGCCCCGTACAGAATGGCTCTAGTAGAAATGAAGGAACTGATGGTACAATTGCAAGAATTGTTAGACAATAAATATATTCAACCAAGCGTATCACCGTGGGGAGCGCCAATGTTATTCCTAAAGAAGAAGGATGGGTCAATGCGTCTTTGCATTGATTATAGAGAATTAAACAAAGTCACTATTAAAAACAAATATCCATTACCAAGAATAGATGACTTGTTTGATCAGTTGAAGGGTGCTAAATACTTCTCGAAAATAGATTTGAGAAGTGGGTATCACCAGTTGAAAGTGAGGAAGGAGGATATACCACGAACGACATTCAGAACTCAGTATGGACACTACGAGTTTCTGGTGATGTCTTTTGGTTTAACCAATGCACATACTGCATTCATGGATTTGATGAATAGGGTGTTTAAACCATTCTTAGACAAGTTTGTAGTGGTATTCATCGACGACATTCTGGTGTATTCTAAAACTCAAGAAGAACACGTGGAACACTTACGTTTGACATTGGAAACACTAAGAAAAGAAAAAATTGTACGCAAAATTCTCTAAGTGAAAATTTTGGCTAGACTGTGTGCAATTTCTCAGGCACGTGATTGACAAAGATGGGATTTCCGTGGATCCATCAAAACTGGAAGCTGTAATCAATTGGGAAGAACCAAGAACACCGTTAGAAGTGAGGAGTTTCTTGGGACTGGCCGGTTATTACAGACAATTTATTCAAGATTTTTCTAAAATAGCCACTCCATTAACAAATTTAATAAGGCAAGCTGTGAAATTTGTTTGGACGGAGAAATGTGAAGAAAGTTTGCAGGATTTAAAGAAGAAATTAAGCATGGCACTTGTATTGTCATTACCAGATAGCACATGAAACTTTATGGTGTATAGTGATGCCTCACATAAAGGGTTGGGATGTGTTCTTATGCAGAACGACAAAGTAATTGCGTATGCATCAAGACAACTGAAGGATTATGAGAAAGGTTATCCGACTCATGATTTGGAATTGGCTGCAGTAATTTTTTCTCTCAAGATACGGAGACACTATCTCTATGGAGAGAAATGTGAAATCTACAAAGATCATAAAAGTCTGAAGTATATTTTCACATAGAAGGACCTGAACATGCGTCAAAGAAGATGGATGGAATTGATAAAGGATTACGATTGTGAGATCTTTTATCACCCGGGCAAAGAGAATGTGGTTGTAGATGCTTTGAGAAGGAAAGGTCGGGAGAAGTTGATGATGATAACTACTCAGGAGGAGCTTATTTCAGCAATGACAAAGTTAGAGTTGAAAATCAAATTTCCAAAAGAATCCGATGAACGATTATTTCAGATAGATGCCAGTCCAACTTTGGTGGACAAAGTGAAGGGTGCTCAACTACAAGATAAAGAATGTGAAACGATCAAAGAGAAAGTGGTTGACGATAGTGATGTAAAATAAAATATCGATACCGAAGGACTACTACGATTCGAGGGAAGAATTTGGGTTCCAGCAATGCCAGAGCTTAAAGACGAAATCTTGACCGAAGCACAAAACACAAGATATTCGATTCATCCAGGAAGTACAAAGAAGTATCAAGATTTGCAATGACATTTTTGGTGGCCGAATATGAAAAGAGACGTTGCAGAATGCGTTGCAAAATGCTTGACGTGTCAGAAGGTGAAAGCTGAACATCAACGACCAAGCGGGTTACTTCAACCATTGGAAATACCGGAATGGAAATGGGAGCATATCACAATGGATTTTGTGGTAGGTCTTCCAATGACTCAGAAAGGATACGATGCGATATGGGTTATAATGGATAGACTAACAAAATCTGCACACTTTTTTCCAATAAAATTAGATTTAATCTTGATCGCCTAGCTTAAATCAGACGTTAAAGAGAGATCGTGTCAAGACACGAGTTCGATGTCAATTGTGTCGATGAGAGATCCAAGGTTCACATCAAACTTCGGAAGAGACTAAAAGAATGTATAATAACACGATTCACGAATGAGTACAAAGATACCATCCGCATAAACCGACGGGCAAAAGCGACGAACAATCCAAACATTGGAAGATATGCCGAGAGCATGCATCATGGATTTCAAAGGAAGCTGGGACGAACATTTACTGATTGGTAGAATTTTCCTACAACAATGAGTTACCACGCGAGCATCGCAGATGCCACCTTACGAGGCATTATACGGAAGAAAGTGCGAGAACTCCAGCATGTTGGGATGAAGTTGGTGAAGCAAATTGTTAGGACCGAATCGGTACAATAAACTACTGAAGTTGTCAAACTCATCAGGACAAGATTGGTAGCAGCCCAAAACAGACAGAAAAAGTATGCCGATCAACACAGGCAGAATCGCGAATTTAAAGTAGAAAATTTTGTTTTCCTAAAAGTTTCTCCTTGGAAGAGGAAGATTTGTTTTGGCAAGAAAGGAAAGCTCAGCCCAAGATTTATTGGACCGTTTGAAATACTACGAAGAGTGGGGGGAAGTGGGTTATGAGGTAGCTCTACCTCCAGAATTGGAAAACATTCATAATGTTTTTCACATTTCGGTGTTATGACCGTATAAACCCGATTACAAGCACGTGATTGAGTACGAACCATTGCAATTCGATAAAGATTTGTCTTAAGAAGAAGTTCCTATCCAAATAGTCGACAGGAAAGAATAAGTGCTTAGAAATAAAGTTATACCTTCTGTGAAGGTGATATGGAGAAACCACAATGTCGAAGAGGTAACGTGAGAACTCGAAGTTGAAATGATGAAAAATTACCCTGAGTTATTTGTTTAATCTATGTTTTCGATTTTGGGGACAGAATCTTTGTAAGTAGGGAAGAATGTGACGATTTGATTGTTTGAATTGTGATTCTGAGGACAGAATCCTTTTAAGGAGGAATGATGTAACATTCTAGAATTTTAAATGTAATATTAAATATTTATTGATTTATATAAATACTTAATGGATGTGATTATTGTTGAATAAATATTTGTTCAATTAATTTAATTTTGTTTAGTTAATTATTTATTAAATAAATAATTGATGAATTAAAGAAATAATTATTATATTGATATTTCAATTTAATGGTTAATTATTTGTATTGTGTTATGTGATTAAAGGATTTATTTAATTAATTGTGATTGGAATTAATTAAAATTTAAGTATGAAAACTTAATTAAATATAGTGTGATAAATAACTATATTATAAGGAGTTATTAAAATAAATTAAAGTAGTTTACTTTAGTTTTTGCCAAATAAGGCTTAATATATTAATTCTTTAATATTTAAAGGATTTTTGCCAAACAAGCCTTATGGCTTTTGAGATTTCCAGTTTATTTAAATTAAATAAAACAAATAAAATAATGAATATAATATATTATATACGTTAGTAACTGATTTTGCAATAAGTAGTTTTATTCTTGCGCTTGAATATCAGTTGATTTCCTTGTTATTACGCATTCTATTTCCAAGTTTGAGAGTACTGAGTGTTGATAGAGCTTCAAAGAGAATTTAGAGAGAGAGTCTTAAGAATTTTCACAGCAATTTCAGTAATTGGCAGCGATTGTGTTGGTAATTGAAGGCATGTTCTACAACTTGGATATTATATAGATGTTTATGAGTATTACGACAAACTTTTACATAATCTGTGAAATGCAAATTGTTGAATTGTTGCTATAAAATGGGATTACTTGTGATTATGTGAGTATATGATGATTAGAGATTATGTTTAAACAACAATTGCATGCTAAATTCATTTGACAGTAGAAGAAAATAATCGACAATGTATGTTTGTATGTATTATTCATATGGCTTAGGCAAGTACTAATTTAGATGGTCAATTCTTATGTTAAACTGTAAATTGACGTTTGTATATGATAGTTCATTGAGATACGAGCATAACGTAATTTGAATGAGGTGATGTGGCCAACTAATGAATTCACAGTGATGATTTTTAGGATGAATGTCAAGAAAATTGAGTTTTTATGAAAAACATGAATTTTGAGAAATTAAAATAGTTTTAGTTGGTGTTAAATTGTGCTAATTGGTTTTAAATGTGAGCAATCATGTTTATGATAGTTGTATATTTATTTTACGTGTTAATATTACTTTCTATTTAGTGAAATTTGTGTTTGTTGGGCTAAAGTCGGCTATTGTTCATAGCCTTCTCTGCTCTGTCGAACACTGAACAAGCAATTTGCGTCGTTGCCAAGGCAAAAAACGGCAGATTGCATTGGCCGATCCAAGCCTTTGTATGTAGCAATTGTGCCCATACTACAGTTTGAGATTCTGATTTCTGCTATTTCTGCAGATTTGGGAAAGTGTCATTACATGGTCTGAAATTGTGTTAGCATGTTAAATGTGTAATGTTAAGGTTAACATAACATAGTGAATTGTGGTTAGTAAGTTCAAAGTTACAAAAATGTTTAGTAAATCAAAAACACGTTATGTGATAACTTAGTTTATACAATGAACGTTAGTTAAGTGTTATGATGATTAACACTTGTGAATTCTGAAATGTAAATGGTAGCTTAAGACTTGTGCTTAAATAACAAGTTTAGCTAGTAATGCGTTTTATATTGAAAAGTGAATATTAGTATGTCTAATAGATGTTGTGGTTTTAATACTGTGTATAGGTGAACGTGAGTTGTAATATTTTAACTTACGTTCGAGGCAAGTTTTCTAACTCTACACTTTCGTTGAGCTAGTTCATTTATTACAATGTGCAAGTTTTCTAACTCTACATTTTTGTTGAGTTAGTTCTATTATTATAACTTCATGCTTTTGATTGAGCAAGCTTTTTATCTTAACTGTTATTGATTAAGTAAATTGTTCCTAAAATTCATTCGAAAAAACTCTAACTCTCATGTTATTGGAAATTCTTATAGATTTATTCATTTCAACTAGTTTATAGTTAAGCAAGTTTCTTAAGTTCTATTATTGTATAAAAAATGTAGTTTTGAACTCTTGTCTCTATTATTGAACTTTTTTAATTCCTTGCATGAGTTAATACATTGTTGGGCAAGTTTTTAGTTTCCAGCTTGCTATCAATTAAATGTACATTCAGGAATATCATTCTAATGTTATAAGACTTGAACCTTAGGTTATTTTACTGTTCAAGCAATGGTTAACCATTTTATTCATTTATTGAATGCATATGCTCTATAATTATTTCAAGCATGAGTTGATATATAGAATCAGTTCATTTATGATTCTCAAATGTTCTAAGTTATATTGTTATTAAACAAATATTGTATTATCAAGCATAGTTGATTCAACTAGTTCCCTAGTTGATGATCATTAAACTTCAATTACCCTTGAAAAACTTATCCAAACCAAACTTTCTTGGATGCGGACTTGTACTCTAAATACTCAGATGAACAGCCCTATGTTTAGGGGTTTACGCTTAGCGTTGAAATGGTTGTGCACAATACATTGTATGAAGGATTGATCCCACTAAGTACGTGGAGTCCTTATAGTCATATGACTGTTAAAGTTAAAGTTGAAAGATTACTTATAACTGTGGACATGGTTCATGGTTATTTGACCCTCAGTATTATATTTAAGAATGTTAATAAAACAAATCATTCAGTTCTATTGAGCCTATAAATTGGAAAATGTTGAAATGATAATAGATCATATCATTCAGTTCTATTGAGCCTATTATTTGGCAAATGATGTAAAGATATTTATTCTTATTTCAAGTGAGCTTTGTTTGCTCACTCTTGCATATTTATACATTTATTGCAGCTATGGTTGAGAAGGTAGACAAACGTACAACTAGCAAAGGAAATGGAAAAATGTACAAGTGATGAAGACTTGTAATTTTGCTTAAATCACTATGATGATAGACTTTTAATAATGATGTGATGTTATAATTTTATTTTCGCATTTGAATGATTGTATTAAAGGTTAGAGAACCTGGGAGATAATGTTTTTATTAAAGTTATCTTGTATGGGCAGGTTCTTATTATTCAATTTATTATGATTGGGTAGTTAGATATGATTGTTTTGATTACGTGAACACCTAATCTTGAGGTAATGAAGTACATGGATTTGGTGGTGTCACAGTGAATGATCCTTCGTATTCATTCTTTATTAAATTGTGGAAATGATCTGTCTACGAGGATTACCGCATGACGGGTGAAAATCCATTTATAGTTTTGTATATTCTTTTATATTCGTATGAGACATCATATCTTTTGTACTCGTCATGGAATATTGTTTTCTTTCGTATTCTCCATTTATGGGTATTATTCATACTGGAGTACTATTCAGTCGGGTACTATTCACTCGGGGTACTATTCACTCCGGTACCATTCACGGGATACTATTCACTTGGGGTACTATTCATGGGGTACCATTCACTCGTGGTACTATTCACGACAAAATTAGTTTCTTTTCTGACCAAATTATCTTTGATATGTGAATCTTATCCCTAAATTTGAATTCACATTTTGATCATCGTATTTACCAGTTGGACATTCTTGAACCCTGGATAAATTAAAATATAAATCTCTAATATTTATCTTTGATCTCACTTGATTGATTCCTTGTTACACCCCGAAATCCAGTTTATTTTCACACCCAAAATCTGTACGTCACAGTTCCATCTTCTTCCAAACATACATAATATATAGCTAAATATAACAACATACATTCTCAAATCCCAGGTTCTAATACCTTATAACCTTGTTCATTAAAAATAATGATAATTACATTATTCTTTACATCTTACCAGAGTGACTTTCATCCACCACCAAGGATGTAAAACCCCAACTTTTTGAATAAAGATGAATTTTCTATAAATATTATTTTTGAATATTATGGAGTGAAATTGATATAATGTTATAGTTGTGGGTAATATTTATAAATTTTGCATAGTATGCAAGTTGTTATATTATATTCGATTGGTCGGGGAATATTCTTTTTAGTCGGGAATATTCGTACAACGGAGCAATCATTGGTGGACCCCACAACAGAATTATTGTCGGACTGAGAAAACGACAAAAATATTTTTATGAACATAACGGCAAAAGTTTTACCGTTGATACTGTTGAACTATGCGTGGTTGCACAGTAGCACATTGTATTGATTATTGATGCTTATGTGAGAAGTCATTCAGTTTTGTTCAATTATTGCTATAGTAATTGTTGCATAGTATCTCACGTTATTTGATTCAATTATTGTCGATATTTATTATATTGTTAAAATTAATAATTGAGACGACAAAATTATTAATATTATTATTTGCAATATTAACGATATCTAGAAGTTTACATCGAGGAGAGGTTTGGTCACCTAATTGCTACCAATAGGGAGAAATCCTTATTGAAAGCCCCTCTTTCACGGGAATGACACTCGTCGATTAATATTGTGAATTATAATAATGATGATAAATGTTGTTAAAAATATTGAAAGGATTTTTATAAGATAGTTGTTATAAATTTGGCGTATTATTTAGACCCCCATTTACCTATTTTTCAAAATAATTGATAGAAAGTTATTTAAATATAATGGGACCCCTGTGATTATGACATGTTGGGGGGAGGGGAACATGTGGGGCCCACGGTATTGAAAATTGAATTGTTGGGAGGTTTTTTCAAAGTTGTCAAATTGGGTGTTTGGATTATACTGAGGCTGGGGAGGGAGTACCATTATTATTATTATATATATATATATATATATATATTATATAATATATATATATATATATAATATCTTATTTAAAAGATTTTACTTTAAATATGGACCGTCCAGATTAAAAAGTAAATCAATGTGGACCGTTCATGAATTAGTTACTATCGGTCCATTCTCCTATAAATAGAAGCTCATTCCTTCATTATTTCTTACGAATTCAATGAAACTCTAGAGAGAGAAAATTATAGAGAAAGAAGAAAAGTTTTACGCTACTTAACTACTCTTATATTCGGTTTTTTTTACGGTAAGGGGTGTTATTCTTTCTTATTCATGAAGAGAAGCTGTTGTTATTCCATTTCTTATTATTCGTTAGAATAACTTTGTATATCTGTGATCTACCCTATACTTGGTGAAGTTCTTCTATTATTTCGTCTTTATTATTCTACATTGGAATATCACATCATGCATGCGTTTTCGCTTGAACTAGATTAAAAGTCTTTTTATTATTACGTTGGAATATCACATGCATGCGTTTTTGTGGGACACGATTAAAATCTTTATTATTACATTGGAATATTACATACATGCATTTTATATGGGACCTAATTTAAATCTTTATCATTACATTGGAATATCATGTCTATGCGTTTTACGTCGGATCTGATTCCGTCTTTGTTATTGTGTTGGAACATCACGCTTCGGCATTAATTTCACGACTGGTTCCGTTATTTAGTATTCTGTTGGAATAACCTGTCTATGCGAAGTATCGCATGCATGGTGATTTCTTTTGTTATTCCATTATTTATTATACTCAGTTGGTTAAAACTTTGACTTCTATACTACATGAAATTTGTGGAATATCCTTGATATTTGTGC
This sequence comes from Panax ginseng, assembly GCA_020205605.1. NCBI lineage: Eukaryota > Viridiplantae > Streptophyta > Magnoliopsida > Apiales > Araliaceae > Panax > Panax ginseng. Next base: position 81,136,940 of record CM035136.1, on the reverse strand, counting down.
TTCATCCAGTATATTCTTTTCATGGAAATATTCTTCTGAGCATTCTTGAATTTTACTCTACAAAACAGTATCATGTTGACAATTTGGACGTTATCAGTTCCTAGATAAATTAATTCTTGAACTTTTTTTATTGAATTCTTATATCATTGTCATCATCCTCATATTTATATTTTTTTGAAAGTCATATGTGGCCTGTAGTGCATAGATGGACTTGGTATGATTATGACCAGGGATTATTCGGTATAATCATGATCGTAATGTTACAAATGATGTGGTAAAAGTCCTCATTGGCCCGTAGTGCATTGATGGATAGTTGTTGGCATGATCATGACCATTAATGAATACACAAATATTCTTGGCCCGTAGTGCATGGATAATTGTGGTCGTGATACTAAAGAATATCCTTGGCCGTAGTGTAGGGGTGATTCGATGATGTGGATTATTCATTAAGCTGAGTCCCAGCGATAACATTGATGAAAAACCTTTTAAATCATAAAAGATAGTAGATTTTATTTTCTATTTGACTCTTTTAATGGATTGCTTGTTCCGCTGCAGTTAAACTTGATGTCTATTATATTTTATCAGTTTAACATTGTTGGAGACTAATAATAATTTATTCTGCATTATCTTAGTCATAATATTTCTTACTGGGCTAGTTGATCTCACCCTTTCTTTCACTGTTCTCTTCAGGAAATGAGAATATAGCTGGGATGAGTCTGGGAACGGAGTGATGTTCCAGAGGATAGCATTAGTAGTCCTCACTATTCTGTGAAATTTTGTGATAATAATTGTAATGAAGACTAATTTTGAGTTTGTATAATCTCTAGTAGACAATATCTGCATTCAACCTCACAGTTTATGTTTTGTCGTATTGTACACGACAGTTGTGTTAGTAAGTTGTATTTGAATTCTGTACCATGTATCTAGCCACCCAAGATGGGTGATGTATACCTAATTTTGGGGGTGTCACAGTGTGTATCAAAGCTTAGGGATATGATCCCTGGCTAAGATGTGAGACTAGAACTAGGAGGGGAGAGACGGGGAATTCCTTCGCTAGTATGACCTACCTAAGTTTTTTTTTGGTATATAATTGGTCGGTCAAAGTATATGGATAATATGTTATATGTTAATGAACCTTTGTTTTGTGGCAGTATCTGAAAAGGATATCCGAGAATGTTGAAAATAGCAATGGAGCACAAGAGACCGTTGAGTCTCCACATATCAATAATTAGGAGAATGTGCATCAGGAAGGAGACAATCCTAATGCAAACAACAACACTGACCAAATGATGAATGATGGACTGTTTAGAGGCTTTATGCAATTCATGCAACATCAGGCGAGAGCGGCTCCTGTCCAAAATATAGGTGGAAACACTAGAAACTCTCGGACAGTCACCGCTAAACAGTTCAAGGAGCTGGGACCACCAGAGTTTATTGGAGAACCAAAACCACTTAAGGCGGAAGCATGGATAAAGCAGATCACCAAGATATTTGATGTCTTGGGATGCTCCGAGGAGCAAAAGGTTCCCTTCGCCACCTTCATATTGCATGAAGAGGCAGATTACTGGTGGGAATCTGTAAAAGCGTACCTGACTGGACGACTCAAGATGTCTTGGGAGAAGTTCCAAGAGCTATTCAATGATAAGTACTTTCCCGAGAGTATTCGTCACATGAAAGAAGTGGAGTTTATCAAATTGGAACAAAACAATATGACTGTGTCGCAATACGAGGCTAAATTTGCGGAGTTATCCCGGTTTGCATCACATTTGGTCGATAATGAGGAGCGAATGACGCGAATGTTTTTAAGAGGTTTGAAACCGGAGATACGTCAATATCTTATTTCTCATAAACTGTGTTTGTACTCAGATGTTGTAAATAGGGCTCAGTTATTGGAGCGCGGTAACGAGTCAACACAACTAAGAGAAAGCAGCCGGCAGCACCAGCACCCATTGTTAAGGAAGGAGAACGACCACCTATCATATGCTTCAAAATGCGGAGAAGAGGGACACATCAGTCCAAACTGCGTGATGTCGTCCAAAGCATGTTATAATTGTGGAAGAGAAGATCACCTAGCCCAATTTTGTCATTCACCGAAGACAAGTTCAGCTAGGATGGAAGCACCAAATGCCGTCCCAGAAAAGTCAAAGCTAGTAGTGCAAGGGAGAGCGTTTGTAGTGATCTCCCAGAAAGCAAGGAACCTGAATGAGGTCATCACGGGTAAGCATATCATAAACTCTATCGAAGTCTATACCTTATTTGATATCGGTTCTACCCATTCTTTTATTTCTCCTACTTGCGCTCAACGATTAAATTTAACTCCGGAGAAATTAGACTTTGACTTATTTGTGGAAACTCCGTTGGGAGAAACCTTCATTACATCCACGGTTTATAAGTCTTGTTTGGTTCAAGTTGGTACCCACACATTACCTGCCGATCTTATTGCATTAAAAATACTTGCATTTGATGTAATTCTAGGGATTGATTGGTTAACTACTCATCATGCAAAAATTGATTGTTTTCGTAAGGTTGTTAGCTTTCATATTCCTAATCGACCTATTATGCGTAATTCAAGCAACCAAACCATTAAAATCAATCACCGCATCTCAAGCCATAAAGTTATTCGTTTATTGAAAAAGCGGATGTCAAGCTTTCTTAGCTCATGTCACGCAGATCTAAATAAAAATACGCCGGTTTTGAATAATATTTCTATTGTTAATAAATTTCCTGACGTATTCCCTGAAGAACTTCCTGGCCTACCCCCAGAGCGTGAAATTGAATTTTGTATCGACCTTGAACCCGGTACAAAACCCATTTCTAAAGCCCCATATCGAATGACTCCTATTGAACTTCAGGAGTTAAAGACTCAACTGCAGGAATTGTTAGACATTGGCTTTATTCGTCCTAGTACTTCTCCTTGGGGTGCTCTTGTTCTATTCGTGAAGAATAAAGATGGGAGTATGCGACTTTGTATTGATTATCGGGAGTTGAATCATGTCACCATCAAAAATAGGTACCCATTCATGACGTATTGATGACTGTTTGACCCGGTTGCAAGGAGCCAAATTCTTTTCAAAGATTGATCTTCATTCCAGATATCACCAATTGAAGATTAGAACCGATGACATTCCAAAGACGACTTTCAGAACTCGGTACGGGCATTATGAATTCCTAGTCATGTCCTTTGGATTGACTAATGCTCCTGTTGCCTTTATGGATATGATGAACCGAGTATTCAAGGAATATTTGGATCACTTTGTGGTCGTCTTTATTGATGACATCCTTATTTATTCCAAAAGCCCTGAAGATCATGAGAAACACTTAAGGTTGATACTCCAAACGCTTAGTGAAAATAAGCTTTATGCCTAGTTGAAGAAATGCGAGTTCTGGCTTGAGGAAGTAGCATTCCTTGGGCACGTAGTATCAAGTCATGGAATATCCATGACCCAAAGAAAGATTGAATTATTCAAAGTCGGGGCAACCTAAATCAGTGACTAAAGTACGTAGCTTTCTCGGCTTAGCTGGTTATTATCGGAGATTTGTAAAAGGGTTTTCTTGAATCACTACTCCATTAACTCAGACTCGGAAAGATACAAAGTTCGGTTGGAGTGAGGAATGTGAGAAGAGTTTTCAAGAACTCAAGAGGAGACTCATTTCAGCACCTGTTCTGACAATACCATCTGGTTCGGAGGGATTTGTCATCTACAATGATGCTTCGGGCAAAGGGTTAGGATGTGTTCACATGCAACATGGGAAAGTCATAGCCTATGCCTCATGACAACTCAAAGAATATGAGAGGAATTATCATACTCGTAACCTAGAGTTAGCAGATGTGGTATTCGCACTTAAAATTTGGAGGCATTACTTGTATGGGGAGAAGGTGGAGATCTTTACGGATCATAAAAGCCTTAAATATTTCTTCACTCAAAAGGAACTCAACATGCGACAACGATGTTGGCTTGAACTGTTGAAAGATTATGATCATACCATCCAATACCATCCTAGAAAAGTGAACGTGGTAGCTGACGCATTGAGTAGAAGATCATATGCAAGCACGAGTACGATATTGTCAACACAAAGGCCCATTTTGTGTGACTTGCAAAGGATGGAGATAGAGTTAAAGACTCGGGGACCCATGTGATGATGGCGAATATCTGAGTAGAACCGAATTTAATTGATAAAGTTAAAGTCGCGCTCAAGCTACTAGGACACTGGAGCCGATGCGTATGAGGAAGAAAGTGCAAGAAGGTACTATGCCGGAATCAAGAATCGATGAAGAAGGAATACTTCGTGTCAACTCCAGACTTTGTGTTCCTAACGACCCTGATATCCTGCTACTTAACTACTCTTATATTCAGTTCTTTTACGGTAAGGGGTGTTATTCTTTCTTATTCATGAAGATAATTGTTGTTATTCCATTTCTTATTATTCTGTTAGAATAACATGTATACGCGGTCTACCCTATACTTGGTGACATTCTTCTATTATTCCGTCTTTATTATTACGTTGGAATATCACGTGCATGCGTTTTCTGTGGGACCGATTTAAAATCTTTATTATTCATTTGGAATATCACATCACATGCATGCGTTTTTCGCCGGACTGATTAAAATCTTTATTATTCTGTTGGAATATCCTATCTGTGCATTTTATGCCGGACCTAATTCTATCTTTATTATTCTGTTGGAATATCCTGTTGTGGGTTTTACGCCGGACCTGATTCCGTCTTTGTTATTCTATTGGAACATCGTATCAAGTAATTTTTCCCGATCCGGTTTTCGTTATTTAGTATTACATTGGAATAACTTTGTCATCTGAAGTATCACATGCATGGTGATTTCTTTTGTTATTCTATTATTTATTATACTAAGTTGGTTAAAACTTTGACTTCTATACTCCGTGAAATTTGTGGAATATACTTGATATTTGCGCTTCATCCAGTATCTTTTCATGGAAATATTCTTCTGATCATTCTTGAATTTTACTCTACAAAACAGTATCATGTTGACAATTTGGACATTATCAGTTCCTAGATAAATTAATTCTTGAACTTTTTTTTATTGAATTCTTATATCATTGTCATCATCCTCATATTTATATTTTTTTGAAAGTCATCTATGGCATGTAGTGTATAGATGGACTTGGTATAATTATGACCAGGGATTATTTTGTTACAAATGATGTGGTAAAAGTCCTCATTGGCCCGTAGTGCATTGATGGACAGTTATTGGCATGATCATGATCATTAATGAATACACAAATATTCTTGTCCCGTAGTGCATGGATAATTGTGGTCGTGATACTAAAAAATATCCTTGGCCGTAGTGTAGGGGTGATTCGATGATGTGGATTATTTATTAAGCTGAGTCCCAGCGATAACAGTGATGAAAAACCTTTTAAATCATAAAAGATAGTAGATTTTATTTTTTATTTGACTCTTTTAATGGATTGCTTGTTCCGCTACAGTTAAACTTGATGTCTATTATATTTTATCAGTTTAACATTGTTGGAGACTAATGATAATTTATTCTGCATTATCTTAGTCATAATATTTCTTACTAGGCTAGTTGAGTTCACCCTTTCTTTCACTGTTTTCTTCAGGAAATGAGAATATAGCTGGGACGAGTCGGGGAACGGAGTGATGGTCCAGAGGATAGCACTAGTAGTCCTCACTATTCTGTGAAATAGTGTGATAATAATTGTAATGAGGACTCCTTTTGAGTTTGTATAATCTCTAGTAGACAATATTTGTATTCAACCTCATAGTTTATGTTTTGTCGTATTGTACACGACAGTTGTATTTGAATTCTGTACCATGTATCTGGCGACCCAAGATGGGTGATGTATACCTAATTTTGGGGGCGTCACAAAGGATACATAATAGTTCATTAAACTAGTGTATAGTTTAATTAAACTATTCTACAATAAAAGTCTTGGCTTGATCTTCACGCTCATTCATATACTGAATGGCACTTTGTTTGGATACATGTCAGCTTAATCTTTACGGGATCCTTAAGTTCTTTAACTCATATTCTGCAAATGTTTTTCATTCAAAGCAAGTGTGAGCATTCAATTGCTCAGCATGTCATAGCAGTTGAATAAACAACCTTAAGAATTTAAACAATCTTTTAAAACTTCAATAACCAAACAAAGGTTATGAAATAATATGAATAATAGGAATAAATTCTGATTCCTATAATTTTAAAACATTAGTCACATTCACTTTGAAATACTTTCATTCTTCTACATTTTTCTATACACATCCTGTCAGGCTAGAATCTTTAGAACAGACTTAACAATAATGGTTCATGTATAAACAGAACATTTTCATATTGAACAGTTTAACCACAGAACAATTCATTTCATAGAAACACTGAAGTGTTTAAATTGTGGCACAAGGCCTCATACATTCTACCACCTTGTACAAATATTGCACACTTTCACATAGATAACTTCTCATGTTCAACATCTGAGAAAGTTTAAGAAACTAGCATTCATTTAAAATATGAATGAAGTTAGGAAACTTTCCTTACGCACAGCTACAACTTACATTTTATGTGACACCCCCAAAATAGGTATACATCACCTATTCTGAGTCGCCAAATATATGGTACAAAATTCAAATATAAACTTAATTATACAATACGACCAACAGCGTAGCTGAGAGTTTTTACACGAATATTGTCTTCTAGACAATATCCAAAATCAAATTCAATATCATTACAATTACTATCACACTATTTCACAAAATAGTGAAGACTAATAATACAAACATTTGGACCGTCACTCCGTTCCTCGACTATTTCCAACTATATTCTCATTTCCTGAAGAGAACAATGAAAGCAAAGGGTGAGCTCAACTAGCCCAGTAACAAATATTATGACTAAGATAATGCAGAATAAATTATCATTAGCCTTCAACAGTGTTAAACTGATAAAATATAACAAACATCAAGTTTAACTGCAGCGAAACAAGCAATCCATTAGAAGAGTCAAGTAGAGAATAAAATCTACTATCTTCTATGATTTAAAAGGTTTTTCATTACTTTTTATCGCTGAGACTCAGCTTAATAAATAATCCACATCATCCCTACACTACGGCCAAGGATATTCATTAGTATCACGACCACAAATTATCCATGCACTACGGGCCAAGGATATTCGTGTATTCATCAATGGTCATGATTATGCCAACAACTGTCCATCAATGCACTATGGGTCAATGATGACTTTTACCACATCATTTGTAACATTACGGTCATGATTATACCGAATAATTGATGAGTGAGTTTTTGGCGCCGTTGCCGGGGACTTAATTTAATAATTATTTACCAATATTAATTTCAATCAAATTAGTCTTAATTTAAACATTTTTATTTTTATTTTTCATTCTCTTCCTATATTTCTCTCTTTTTAGGTACCATGGATGACTTTGTGTATCAATGGCCATACACGAACATGACTCAACCAAGGGGAGCGGAGATTGACAGACTCGAGAAACTTTCTGCATTGTCAGCACAGATGGAGACACTTTCGAGGATGTTTGAAGCTTTTGAAGCTCAACGTCGTCAAAGTGTGGCGGTTACTTGTGATTATTGTGCTGGAAATCATATGAGTCATCAATGCGCCATCAGTTTCTAGTCGGTATAGTATAGTGGTGATTACCCCAACAGTTATGTCTATCTCAACAACTATCATCAGGATTGGGGGTATCACCCGGATTTTTCATGGAGTAACAATCAAGATCAATTTTATGCTCCAAATCCAACATACCCACCGGATTTCTCGTGTCCACCTCCACTACAACAAGAAGAACATTCAAATTGGGAGGAAGCCTTGAAAAAATTTATTAAAGCTTTTGAAAAAAAGAATGAGGAACAGGAAAAAAAATTAATCAAATAGAGTTGCGTTGAACAACCGTCCTCAATACAATCAATTGGGGCAGAAAGCACATGCGTTGAACAACCGTCCTCAATACACTTGGCTCTATGACATGGATGACGAGATTGATGGTGAGCCTGAACAAAATCTGCAACTAGATGAGCCACAAGATGTTGAAAGAGAGGAAACAATTGGAAATCAAGAAAAGGAGATCAACGAAGATGAACTGATTTCATTAGTATCCCATGTGCCTCCTCCACCAAAGTTCAAGAATCCGGGCAGTTTTGCAAAACCATGACCAATTGGCAGTCATGTCGTAGGCAAAGCTCTTTGTGACATAAGATCTAGTACAACTATGGAGTCATGGTGGGTTGAAAAGGAGAAGATAGGGGAAGATCCCATTGTGTTTATTAAGCTTCAATGCCCCAATCTGATCATAGACATAATGGAGAAAACACCTAGTTGTTGGACGTTCTTAATAAGGAACCTATCTACAAAGAGCATGCTAGGTGACTTCAATTCAAGGGTTTTTACAATTGGGAACCTCCCAAAAGAGACATTGCTTCTGATGGATGGAGGGTTCCTTAATTTTCGTAGGGGAATTGGATAGAGAATTGAAGAAGTCAGGTTGAGACTATAAAACAAGCGCTTATTGGGAGGCAGCCCAAGTTTAATTTTAATTTTTAATTTTTATTAGGTTTCATATTAGTTGATAGATTTTTTTTTTTCATTTTTTTTAGGATTTAATAAGCTTGCTTCTTTTGTGTTCACAGGTTAGTTAAGTCCAACTCAAGTGTGGTGCCCGATTCATTTCAATGTGCCTAACCTATTCTTCAGACTTCGCAGACAAGGAGATAAATTGCTATATGTCAGGGAAGTCATCTCTTTTAATTTTTCATATCTTAGCCATTGAGGACAATGTCTGTTTTAAGTTTGGGGGTATTTATCATGTTTAGTATTTACTTGGGCAATGTTTTGAGGGAATTTGATTTTGGCCAATGATAAGTGGGTGGTTGATATTGTTAACTCTTGGAGAATTGATGATCATGCTTAGTCTATATTTTAACTCATTAGTTGGTTTTCACATTACGTGCGAAATTTTTTAAAATTTTTATATATCCATTTGATTAGACAGTTGAGATTGACATTTTTTTGGCTAAATGCTTATGAAAGATACCATTGCAACTTGAGAAATCTTATTTGAGCATCATTCGAAGTGAAAATTAGGCACTCACATAAGTTTGGGGGAAATCTTGGGGTATTTATTTTTTTTAAAAAAATTATTGGAACCTTCCCGAGTTGAATAATTGAAGCATGTGGTGGGTCGAGATGGAGCGTAAAATGCACTCCCCATAAACACAGGCACGAGATGGAGCGTAAAACGCACTTGTTCAATAAAAAGTGGAAAATGAGATGGAGCGTAAAACGCACTTGTTCAATGAAAAATGGAAAGTGAGATGGAGCGTAAAACACACTCACTAAATAGAGAAAAGAAAATATGTTTGAAATACTTGGGAAGGGTTCATATGTGCTTAAAAGTTTGAATATCCAATTGATCCTCAAGAAAGAAAAAAAAATTGTGTTTTGTTTATTTTAGCGGTGATTGATGTAATAAGAAGTTTTGAGAGTTGTTTTGAAAATCTTTTATGAGTGTTGGTTGATCTTAGCTAAATCATGACTAGTTTGAACATATGGATGCACACACGCACTTAAAGGATCATGAGTAGATGTGAAGTTAAAGATAGTTGTTGAAATTCTAGACATGACATTGTTTTGAAATTTTTTGCGGGTTAACATTTGTTGTAACCTTTGAGGCCATTATGCAAATTCATATTGATTCATTGTTTGGGTGGATAATTGCTAGAGGATGAATTTTTCTAAATTATGTTTTTGCTTGAGGACAAGTAAATGTTTAAGTTTGGGGGTATTTGATGAGTGAGTTTTATACTCATAATTGAGTGCGTTTGAACTTAATCTTTTGGAGGTTTTTAAGTGTTTATGTCTATTCATGCATGTTTTATGTTGGTTTATAGGAATTGGGACAAAAGTTACTTGGATCGACGTTTGGGGTGGCTAGATGCGCGTTTTTGGCTTGCCATTTATAAAGCAGTCACTTTAGAGCCAATTTGAGTATTGCTTCGGACCTTATTTCGGAACACTCAAAGAATGAAAGTTGTATATCTACTTCTCCTCTTTCCAGATCATTTTGAATCATCAAAATCGGAGTTCGAACGAAGACATTATGGCCATTTTCCCAAAGGATGTCGGAGCAAGAAATTTCTAAACTTGGGGCCAGCGCCGGGGCGCCCAACCAAGGCTTATGCCCAGGTAGTCAATTTGGAAGGCGATGTTGACGCCATGCCCAGTATTTGAAGTATTTGGGAAATCGATGGTCAAGCTTGGATGCGTTTTGAGGCGAATTGTGACACATTTTTGATTCCAAATTGGATTGGGTTTGTTCCTAAGCTAAAAATTGGACTTGTAACCTATAAATACATGTTGTAAGGCATAAAATAAAGGGGGATTACATAGCTTAGCTTAGATAAAATACTCCTTTAGATTAGAATATAATCCCTAGTTCTTAATTAGCCATAGGAGATTGAAGCAACTTGGAGAACACTGAAGATCAAGAGCAAGAGCAAGAGGGGAGCATCAGATTTGCTGACAAAAGATTCTATTCTCTTCTGTTATCATACTTTTATCTTTTAATGTCTATTCAATTGTGGATTCTTGGTTTTAATTCATTAATTATGAACTAACTCTTTCATTAAGATTTCAATTAAACCTTTGATGTCTATAAATTAGTTATTCAATTTATTCCAATTATTTGTGTCAAATTGAATTGTTTATCTTGTCTTGTGCTTATTGCTTAATTATTTGATCAGTAATTACATTGTTACTCTAGAAGGAATTGAAAGAGGAATTCTAGGGTTAGAACTGGGCATGATATCATGTGACTTAGTAATTTGTAAAGTGAATAATTAGGTTTGTGAATTGAATGGAAATATCTGTTCACCGCATGTAATACATAAGAAATTGGGAATAGAAGGAGTTTAATTCAATTATTTTGCATAGGAATATAGCAAGATTAATCTGGATTAAATAGAAGGCAATTGATCACTTGGAAAAGGACTTTTGGCATTTGAGAATTTCTGTTAACAATTCAGTAGGCATAATAATTGGGATAATTGGATAATTGATTTATAGTTCATAATTGGGGATATTGAAGTCTTAATCTTTAGAGTAATCTAGTTTTAATTGATTAATTTAGTTTTCTTAATTAGAAAAATCACAATATATGGTTGTTTAAATAAAATTGATTTGGTTAAGAGTTAGTACTTGGTAATTTTTATTAAATAATTCCTCGTGGGAGCGATACTTTTCTTATCACTTTATTACTTGTTGACTGTGTATACTTGCACGTATATTTTGATTGTGAAATCGATCAACAATAATCCATGCTAATAATCATACCAATCAACAGTACATCTATGCACGTAAGCCACATATGACTTTTATCACAATATAAGCATTATGATGATGCCAATGATATAAGAATTCAATTAAAAGAAAGCAAATGATAAATTTTTAAAGATTTATAATTTAATTTACCCAGAATTCAATAATGTCCAAATTATCAACATGATACTGCTTTGTGGAGTAAAATTAAAGAATAATATTGTATCAAAAATGATTTGGACCGAAAAGAAATCAATTTTTTTGTTATGAATAGTATTCTAGGTGAATAGTAACCGAGTGAATAGTATCCCGTGAATAGTACTCCGGCATAAAAAGGTTAAAATTTATTAAGAATGCTCAGAATAATAGTTTCATGAAAAGATACTGGATGAAGCGCAAATATCAAGGATATTCTACTAATTTCATGGAGTATAGAAGCCAAAACTTTAACAAAATGAGTGTAGAATTCAAAATCTGAAACGAAATAATATTACTTACGTACTACAGAGTATGGAAGAAAATATTATTTCATACGAATATTGAACAAAAATAACATTCATTACCTTGAAAAGAAGAATATTCCAACTGGTATAGCGGTGATATTCTTGAAGAAAACTTGAACTATTTTCTACGCTCAAAGCTTCTTTAAAGTCTAAAGAAATAAGCTCAATATTATTGACGAAACATTCTCTAATTCTGGTGTGATTTTCAATTCTAACTAAGCATCCTATTTATAGGAGAATGGAAGGATACTTTTTAGAAACGGACTGCACAATACAAAAATTGGAAAAAATCACGGGCGCCAAACTGAATTCACAAGTTTTTTAATGTGCACTGCATAGTAAAATACTATGCAATTAAAATATAAAATATTTTATTTTTTTCATAAAAAACAAAACTTATTATAATATAAATATATATAATAATAATATTACTCCCTCCATTCTATGTTATCTTCCCCCCCCCCCTTTTTTTTCTTCCTCTTGACCATTCATCCATCCCCCCCACCAAAATGTCATTATCATATATATATATATATATATATATATATAATAATATATATATATATATATATATATATACTAAATAACTTTCTACTGATTATTTTAAAAAAATGGATAAATGGAGAGTCCATATAATAAGCAAAATTTACATCAAATACTTCATAAAATCCCCTCAATATTTTTAACAACTTTTATCATTATTATTATAACTCTTAATATTTAACAACCAGATCGTTCCCAAGAAAGAGGGGGCTTTTCGATAAGGATTTCTCCCTATTGGCGAAGCAATTAGGTGACCAAATCTCTCCTCGACAGAACTTTCTAGACATCTTCACCCTTGACAATTGGAGCATCACTCCTAGCATCAATTGTCGTCTCAATTATTGATTTAATAATATAAAAAATATTGACAATATTTGAATCAAATAACATGAGATACTATGCAACAATTACTTTAGCAATAATTGAATAAAACTGAGTGACTTCTCACATAAGCATCAATAATCAATACCGTGTGCTACTATGCAACCACGCGTATTGCTATACTCTTACCACCGAGTATTTCAATAGTTAACAGTAAAACATTCGCCGTTATTTTTATAAAAAAGATATTTCTGCCATTTTCTAACTACGACAATAATTATGTTGTGGGGTCCACCAATGATTGTGTTGTCGTACGAATATTTCCTGTTAAAATGAATATTCCCCGACCAATCGAATATTTTATGACAACTTGCATACTTTGTAAAATTTATAAATATTACCCATAACTATAACATTATATCAAATCCACACCATAATATTCAAAAATGATATTTCGAGAAAAATAATCTTTATTCATAAAATTTGGGGTCTTACAGTTTACGCTGAACTACTCATTGCAATCCCTATATAACACATAAGGAAATAGCACATACACCAATTAGTCATGTACATTTGACTTACACATTGGTTTAAACTTAACTTTACTACTTATGGTTCATGTTTATAACCTAAGTTCATGTAACCATCTTTCTTTACTATTTCACGGCTTCATGACATACGGGGATGTCTTACTCATACGATCATTATCTTTGATGATTTACATTCTTATCTTCTTTTTATAACTTTTCTAGGACTTATTACACATCGAATCTCTACTAGTAGTTCATATGGTACTCTTGAGTGGTTTCCCATAAACAACCAACAAACTTGTTTCCCGTCTCATCTACACTGTCTTTCATAGTGAGTTAGATCGGTTGCCAGTTTCATATATACCTTCGCTCTCTGAAGGAATTGTTTATCCCAGCTCCCATATGTCAACCATTAAAGATTACGATTGTACCGCAGCCTAAACTTAACTTAACTTATCTGAACCATAAAAACTATAAAGTTCGTTAAGTTAATTTCTTATTCCTTATGGCTTTCTGGAAACTAAATGCCATACCTCAGGATTTATTCATTATCCTCTAAGTCATACAGTCTTTTGTATACTTAAAATGATCATTTAATGTTAATACTATGCTTACATAGCGTGAATCATTTTACATTACCTTATTTATATCTTATAACATCTGGTTCATTCGACTCATAACGTTATCCAAGTTATAATCATTAACTCGACTTCTTAATGTTATACGTCGTAAATTTAGTTTCTTCACCGTTCACAAGTTTAATCATTAGTCTTCATTACTTTACGGTCAAACCATACACGGTATGTAAGTTCTACCCATTTAATATTTGCGTACACTCAACCTACGTTGGCTAAAGTGTTTAACGCTTACATTTCATTCTAACATTTTCTATCTGACTCACACTCAGACTTTCATTAATCTTATTACCATTCGTTACGGCTTTCATGATAATTCATATCATACTACCGTCATCAACTTCCAAGTCATACCACCAATGTATACTTAGAACGTTCACCCGACGCGAATACGATTAACGAAGATCGTTTATGTATTCTGCGTTCGCGTTGTTTATCTCTAAATCTCTCATTCAACCTTTTACCTAAGGTTTTAATCACTCTCATTCGTTATCCATTGCATGAACTTCACGTTCATTATTCTTTCTTAATGTCGAAGCCATATGGTTCGTTGTATGCTAAAACCGATCATTCATCGCAACTATGTTACGTTTACATTCTTTGTCTTTTAATCCTATTCAATCTTTCTGTTCAACCCTCACTAAAGGTTTAAATCACTTGATTAAGTGTTACATTATATGAACTATATGTTCATTATCTTTCCTTACACTTCCCCCTGGAGTTGAGCAGTTAAAAGCTCTTCTTTGGGTTTTTCACCTTGCCGTGATTGTATGGCTACCGATTTCCTTTATTTTTGTTGTATTTGCATGCTAAGTCTACTGATAACTATTATGCAGAGCCGGCGCTGTGGCGCCCCATTTCTATTTGAAACTAGCGCTAGTTCAAAAACTCAGTTTTTCCAGCATTTTTTCGAATTGTTGGAACGCGTACGAATTGCCTACTTTGCAATCTCGTAACTTCTTCGGTATAACTCAGAACAAGGTCATTCCAAAGCCATCTTCTTACTCTCATTATGTACTTCTACTTCCCATAGATAGAATTACTTATGAATCTATTAACATGACATTCAATTAGCTTAAATTTCATCATTCATTCATTTTACGTTATTAACGTTCTTCAATCGTTCGTCCGTAATTCGATCATCTGAACTCGGAATTTTTTAGTTCTTGAGTCCACGACTCACGTTTTCTACGTTTTCTCATATTCTTATGAAACCCCACACCTTCGGGTTTATTTATATACTTTCTACTTTTCGCTCGTCTTTTAAGAAATTTTCACCATAACTTTGTTATAGCTAAGTTTAATCTGTTCTTCATGAAGGTTTCTCCCGTTCCTAACCAAGAAATAAGAATCTAACTTATACGTGATGGTTTTAAATTTGTCCATCAACAACAAGTTATAACTACGATGGTTTTAAATTTGTCCATCAACAACTTTCTTCGCGTTCTTCGTTTGTTCTTCATTTTTAATCCATACTTTGATTATGATTTCACTTTTTCTTGAAATTTAGAGTTATAAAACACCATTCCTTACTTATTTCATCGAATCATTCAAATGATTCATTCGGATCGTTCAAATTCATTAAGCAATTCATACTTCTATAAGAAATTTATAAATTAAACTTCTAATTCTTATTTCTTCATTTTCTCATGATTTCAACCATATGAAAATCATTCCGAACATCTTTTACTTCCCTTTTCATTAAGCTATGTTTCTAACATGTGAAACTTAAAGAAAATTAACTTAGAAATTAGGTTTTCAATACATTTCTTCTTTATTCTTCTTCATCTAGACAAAGCTGACGATTTACTAGCTTTTCTATTTCTCGATCTTCTCTGATCCGAGCATCAATGCTATTTATCTTCCTTCTTCTTCTTCTCCAAGCTCTTAAGCTTTCTCTCTTTCTCAAAGTGTTGGTTGATTTCAAAGAAATCAACTAACACCTCTCTTTTATAGATTTTCAATGCTAGGGGTAAAATAGTCATTTCACCCCAAAGTTACTATTCCCACTGTAACGACCAAATTCATACAATTTAATTCTCGACTTCGGTCGTTAATAATACATTCAGCCTCTAATTTTACATCATTAAACGATAATACAACCATTGAAATTTGCGTAATAATTAAAATTTTCTATTACAAACTATCCTCGTTCCCAAAACCTTCAACCTTTACATCTAAATATCTCATAATCATTTTAATACTACAATAGTTTATATTCGCAAAACAATATTACATTTCAACATTAATACATTATTCGAAACATTAGACATGGTTTACAAGAATAACAACTTAGCTAGGATATTAAATCTTCATATATCATTTTTGATCCATAACAATCAAGTAGCACATAGCGTTACCTTCAATTCTTGAATCTGCAAAAATGGTTATTTGCAAGAATGAGCTCGACAGCTCAGCAAAATCTAACAGTTTTCATGCATCACGTAGGACATAATAACATGCTCAACATACAAGAATAATCATAAATAAACATAGCATACATGTTATAGTTCACATAACAACTATAAAGATTGAGTTCCTTACTCAATCAACATTCATAGTTCAATCATCATAGTCATAGATTGACTTTCAAATTTCATACTTTTGACATATATAATACATCATACACTAAAATTTTAAAGTAGATCATCATCAAGTTCAAATAACAAAAAGGAACTGAAAGACTTGCCTTTACCGGCATTTTACCAATACGCTAATACTTCGCGTCCTTGCACAACCTACACTGTATGTGAGATTGATAATAAATAAAATAAATACTCAATCTCATGGTCAAATTTATTCTAAGACCTTACTTTATCTTATTATCCTTTATAATGTCTTTATAGACATCTAACTATTTTATATGCAACTCGGTTTTATTTTCATTTTCATCACCACATATGCTAGACTATCTCACTTGTAGTTTAATGTGCGTATATCACATCATTTTATTATACCACTTTGGTTTCAAAAATGCATATTCAACACATTGTTAGACACTTTTCGATTTCTTTCCATTGTTATTTTCCTTCATAAATCAAAAATTACCCTTTTCGATTTCTTTCCATTATTATTCTTGTATCATCATCTTTTCATACTCAGATATCCAATATTAGCCATTAGTTAGACACTTTGTATACAAAAGTTTAGAAACACTATTACTTTTAGGCATTTTATCGAGCACGTTATGTGCACACGGTAACTTATCTCAACTCTTGATCTTAAATGGTTAATTATGCATGAATATGATAACACATATCTATACTTATTAAATATGTCAAAACATATTTTTAATCATCAAAATATATCATCACACAAAATCTTAATTAAACAGAACTATAAAACTCATCTTCACAATTTCTTTAACAAAACGTTGTTTTCGTTTTTAACGTAACTCATTCTTTACATGTCCGTTTTTTGTTCCTTGTTATATAGAATTAACCCTTACTCAGTGTACTACAACCTCATCTAGGCCTTAAAGTCAGACCATTATCCATCTAAATAAGATTCTGTAATTCATCAACTAGTCTAAACATGATCCGGTCAACTTTGCAGTTTTAAGTTTCTTCAGATTCAAAACACACGAATTTATATGAATTTTTCAAAGTCAGAAACCGTAATGATTTTGATTTTACTCGATGATTATTTTCCCTTCGCACCAGCCTTACTAAAATAGATATTGCAAGAAATCTACAAAGAGTTTTCATGTGATTCCACTTTCAGAATATAGCTATCTTCGATTTGATAAAATGCTCACTTTCTAACTCATTATACCCAAAGAGGTATGAATTTCACAAGATATGTCCACAATTACTAAAAACCTACGAATTTTGTTCTTCAAATTTTCTTTCCATTTCATTTTCTTTCTTGAATCCTCTTGTTTGATTCTTGATAATCCAAGATTAAACCAATACAAACAGATTAAACATGATCTACTACCCTAGAACATAAATCTACCCAAAATAAAATCAAGGATTAAATAAGAGTTTAGAAGTTACCTTCTTCTAACTTCTTTTTTTTTTCTTCTTCTTTTTCTAGCTCATCTCAATTCCTCTATTTCTCTCTATCTCTCTCAATTTCTCAATACAACTTATACATAACAATTATCTACATTATGAAGAACATAAAAATATAATTAAAATAAGGAATTTAGATTATAACTTTATTAGTATGAATTTAAGAGAGAGATGGAAATGATGATGATGGGGCTTGTTTTGTCTTCTCAAAACTTTCCCTTCTTCTTCTTTTTCTTCCTTTTCTTCTTCTCCTACAACTCTCTCTAACTCTCTTCTTCTTTCTTTGGTTTGTTTTCTAAAACTAACATACTAACTTGTAGTATATACATATAATATACAATATAGTAATATATAATATATGTAACTCCTAGTAATTATTAGATATACTAATTACTAGTTAATACATAGGTTACACCAATTTGAACTTGAAAAGCCTAAGACCATGTTTGGCAAATACTCATTATTTTAATTAATCAATAACTTAACATCAATCAATCTCATCAAATTGTCACATAATTATATTTACTTGCTAATTATAATTTTGTGTAACAATCATCACATAACTCATCTAATTTAATTATCTCAATTAAATTAGAACTATAACATAAAATTATTATATTAATTAAATTAAATACTACACATTCATTTAATTAAACTGCTACACTTAATTACATTACTCTATAATTAAAACAAAATTTATTTCTTTAACTTAGTAAATAATTCAATTAAATATTTATATATATTAAAATTAATATATAACATTCTCTTCACATCAATTCACATATTCTACAATATATGACACACGCATACTCACACCCAACATATCTCATAAATAATACTTTTATTTATAAAATTCTCATTTATAATTTCTAAAAATCTGGGATGTCACACCCACCTCCTTAACTAACCTCCTTACTATTCACGAAGCTTCTCTTAGAAGCTTCGTGGTTCCGTCTTGCGGAATTCGTCCGACAGTTCGAAAAATTGCGATTCTCAGAATCCAAATATTTTTGGATACTTCGTCTTTCTTTTACAGATTACCTTTTACGCATTCTTCGGAATTTCAAAAAATTGAAAAACACTTTTTGATGTTAAATGTTTTTCTTCATGTTTTCCCCTAACGTAGTTAAACGAATGAAGAGTACATAACAATACTTTTCGTCATTTTTATTTCATCTGATTTCTGCAAAATTTTTGAGAAAAACTTTTATCGGTTAACTTAACTTTTCAAGACATATTATCGTCAAATCTTTCGATGGAATGTCATTTTGGTATACTGATCTCTCGAAAAGTCTTAAAGTTATTCAAACCCTAACCCTTAGGGTTTCGTCAGGTGAATAGTGCCCATTTCTTCTTTTTCCTCAAAAATATTTTTGTTCCCGGAATTTTTTTATTTTTATCTTCAAAATTCTTACTCGTTTAGTCTAGCTCGTAGCCAAAATCCTCCCATTTTAAATCATCCTAGGTTCTAGAATGATTAATAAACATATAACACATAATTTTATTAATAAACATTCATTTTTTTAATAACTAATTCTTTAAATATTAAATTCTCGATAATCCGATTCTCCGGGTTGTCACATTCCTTATATCATTGTCATCATCCTCATGCTTATATTGTGGTAAAAGTCATCTTTGGCCGTAGTGCATAGATGGACTGTTGATTGGTATGCTTATGACCAGGAATTGTGTATTGGTACAATCATGACTTGTAATGTTACAGAAAAATGTTGTGGTGAAAGTCATCTTTGGCCCGTAGTGCATAGATGGACTATTGATTGTGTTAGGAATAAGCATGTGAATGATACTCCTATTTATATATGATTTGAATATGATATAAATGAATGAATATGCAAGTATGCTTGCATTAAGAAAAGTTGTAAAGTCCTTTGATAGATAATAGGTACATATGTACAATGACTTAGAATGAATTGATCAAATATGTAAATTGATCTTACATAAGCAAAACAGCATTGTAAAGTCCTTAAAAAGAAATGATGTACAAGGAATATAAATATAGAAATATAAAGCTTGTTAGGTTGATCTTATAATGTAATAGATAGGCTTGTCTGATCGTCGAGCACTACACCAAAAATCGTAGTCTGCTAGGAGAGTCGAGGAAAACTCGAGAACTATCAAGGGAGAATCGTAGTCTGCAAGATAGTAGATCTCGGAGTTCGTAGCCTGCCAGAAGAGACGAGGAAGGATCGTAGTGTGTCGAGAAGAACTTCCTTAGAGTCGTAGTCTGCTGAGGAAGTCATGTTTAAAAACGTAGAGACAGTTTGTCTAAGAGCCGAACGAGCATTTGTCAAAGCCAAGTCAAGAATTATAGACCACACTCGGAGTCGTAGAGTCTACTGATCTTGTAACGATCGATAAATTTTGTAATTTAATTTAAATATTTATTGAATTAAATAAATATTTTATTAAATTTATTTATTGAGAAAAATAAATAATTGATAGAATTGTGATGCAAGAATTTAGTAACTAAATTGATTAATGTTAATTAAATTGAATAATGTTAATTTTTATTTGAAAGATTAAATTAAATGAATTATTTAATATTTAAGAGAATAATTAAATAAAATAAAGTAATGTTATAGTTTAATTTATTAATTAAATTAGATATATAATTATTTATTAATCATAAGTATAATTATAATAAAGATTATTATAATTACTATTGTAAGTTATTTAAATTAACTAAACTAAAGTCATTTAAATTAACTAAAATAAGTGTGACAAAAGTGACTATATAATATAAATATTATAAAAATAAACTAGTATGGGAAATTTTATGTAGCCAAACACAACCTTGTGGCTTTTGGCCTAACATAACTGATTTGGCGTATTATTTTTGTACCTGATGTACGTGGGGGGAGAGGGAGCCAGTTATATTACGTGTGTTTTTTCGCTAAGGCTAGATAACAGTGAAACACAAAGAGTTTGGAAGAGAGGAACACATTGATATTGAGAGTTGAAGAAGAAGGGTTTTGGGAAAGGATTGCTATCAACTTTACTATCATACAATCAAATGATTTAGGTATAATCTACTCCTAATTCTAATATTTTGTTTTGTAATTCTCTACTATCTGAAATTGGGTATTTTTGTGGAATTATTGTTTCAAACGTTGTTTATATGTATGTATACTCTTGCTAAATTTGTTAGTTATCATCTATAATCCTATGTTGGTGTTCAAATTCATGTAAATTGGATTGTAGGAAGAAAAGTAAATATTAGTGTGTATTCATGTGATATGGCTTAAGAAAGTACAAAATTTCATGCTCAATATGTGTTATAATCTATAAATTTATGTTAGATTGTGTTAGTATGTTAAGAAACAAAGGTAACGTAGTCTGAATCGTGTCAATTGGTTAAGAAACAAAGTCGGGGCGATCAAATTCGCTAAAAGTGTTAAAAGTGAAGAAATTAGGAAAATTTTTGATTCTTCAAAATTGAATATAGGTAATGTTATGTGATTAGAATGAAGAATAACATGCCTAACTATGTTATTACAAAGTTTTAGATGTTAAGTTTTGTGAAATTCAGTGGAATTGGGTTGATTTTGGTGACTATTATTATAACAGAGTCGCTGCTGTAAGTGCGGTTTACATACTATGTCTGGCGTAGTACATACCCATTATTACAAGCAAAAAGCAGTAATTGTGTGCGGTGTGTGTATACGGGATCTGCAGCAACGCAGATGTGACAAATGAGATTTTATAATTTTATTTGAATATTTATTGAATTAAATAAATATTTTTTGATGATTTAATTATTGGATTAAATAATTAATTGATGAAATTATGGTAGATTAATTTAATTATATGTTTTATACTTATTAAATTAATGTGGAGAATTTTACTATTCAAAGTATGTAATTTTAAGTGAGCTTATTGAAAAAAATGGATTATTTAATAAATATAAATGTTATTTTAATTAAATTAATAATTAATTAGAGATTTAATAATTTGACATAATTAATAAATGAGAAATTTAACTATGTAACTATGTGAATTAATGAGAAATTATTATATTAAATAAGATATTTGATTTATTGTGTAAATGGGTGTGACATTATTAAACTATAGTATAAGAGATTTATCAAATTAAATGGGAATGAGCCTTTTAAGGCTAGCCAAATGGAGCCCTATTGGTAGTTGGGCAGTTAACCACGAATTGGATTAACTGGCCACAACTGCGTCAGTTTTTATAATTATATACATCTTCTTTCTTTTATTTTGCTAAGTCTTTTATGACAAAACTAGTCACGGAGAGAAATTGAGAATCAGTGAAATTAAAGGAGAAGAATTGTGGAAAAATTAGAAGTTGTTATCATCCTTGTGTAATCCAAGCAGAGTAATCAAGGGTAAACCCTTAAATTCAAGTTTTAATTTACGTCATTGAAGTTTTTATGGAAAATTTGTGCAAGTCTCTGTTATTGAAAATTAAAGTCTCTATAATTGGAAAGAGTAATGATTATGTGTATATATATGATAAGATGTTATCATAACAAGTTTTACTATATATTGTATGTTTTCATAATATCAATTGCATAAAAATATATCGTAATTAGATTTTGGAAGTTATAGTATAAAAATATTGCCATATGGCCCTTACGTACAAATTTAATGCGTTAATCATATGTTGTTATGCTTATGTATATTAAAATGAAGAAAACAAACTTTGAATGGATAGATTCGGTGTTATAACGAACCCGTAGTGTAAATTTTATGTTTTATCTTTAAAAACTTTCAAAATCACCAAGAACATGAAATTACATGATTTGATTCTGGAAATTGTATGTTTTAACTTGTTTAAATCAAGCTAGAAAGCTGAGTAATGATTATGTCTATAAAATAATATTTGGGTATGTCTAAATTAATGTATGAATAAAGAAATTGGTAGGCATGTTCTGCATTTTTTTGTGAACTGCAGTTTTGAAGCTGGTTCGGCATGCATGCCGACATTATGAGCATAAAAGTTGTCGTCTTGATGTGACCCACATACAATGCCATTGTCTAGGTACAGTAGTGGCGTGGGCAAGCATGCATGGCTAGCCATTACAAGCTTGATGGTGGCGCCATGCAAATACTCACTCTTGCTTTTTCAAGAATGAGCATTTTAGTGGTTTTATTTTAGGGACTGTAAAAGTAACCTAATCTAATGAACATAAAAATATGTTAGTCATATAATGAGAAGTTAAAATAGGTTCTTAACATATCAATAAAGCATTTACATGTTGGTTGAATTGTGGAACACATAGCTAGTTTGTTGTTCGTGTAGTGTAATATTATGTGAAAACAAGTGTGGTAATTTGACTAAGTATAGTCATAATCCGAGTTTAGACAAAAAAAATGAACTTGTGATGACTAGTTACGTTATAATTTACTAGTATTTTGAATGTAAATGGTATGTAGGATTAAATCAAGGAACATGTATAATTAACGTGTAATCTACGCACGAGGAAAGTTTCCTAACCCTACTTGTTATCATTATTCAAGTTTATAAACCTTACCTCTTTATATTGAGCAAATTCTAGACTTATATTCTGTATTGATCTAGTCTTGTTAATTATTGATCAAGTTCAATATGTTATATTAAAGATCTTTTTAAAGTATGATTTATGTTATACAATTCTTATTCCATTGTATACCTCTTGAGTTATTATTCAATTTGAATATCAGTTATTGTTGAACCTTGTAAGACTAGTGAACCCTTATTGATTAGACTAGTCCATAGTTGATGAACGTTCTAAATTTCAAAACCCTTGTTGAATTTATCCAATCCAAAACTTCCTTTGGTGCGGACTTTAATGTCAAACTGAGATGAACAACCCTATATAGGGGATTACTTATGCGTTAGCGTTAAGATATTGTGCACAGTATGGTACTAAGGGTTGATCCCCCTAAGTACAAGTAGAAGAGTCCATAGTCTTATGACTTTAAAGGTTTCAAGTATAATCCTTGATAACCTAGGACATAGTTCAAGGTCTTATGACTCTCAGAAGTTCTTTTGATTCTTGTTATTCATTCTTGATTAAAAAGTTGAGTTCTTATTCTAGAAGTCTTCAATTCACTCGCATGTTATTATATTGTTGTTTCATTATTATACTTGTGGGCATTCGTGCTCATTTTTGCATAATAATAACATTGCAGTTAAGAACGAATGGTCCGACGAGCCTTCTATTAGCAAAGGCAATGGCAATATTAACAAGTGATGAAGACTTGTTGTTTATGTGATTATGTATTTATGTTCAAACTTATGTTAATGTTGTGTAAGACTATTATTTGTTTATATTTCCGCATTTGAGATTTAAGGTTAGTATGACCTGGGATTTACGTATTTATTTCAGATGATGTAACTCTTTAAGGAGAGGATTTATTTATATCTATTTATGCTTTCATTTATTACGGGTAGATAGACATATGTCGTTTGTATAGTGAACACCAAAGCATGTGGGAATTGAAGTACCCGGATTTGGGGGTGCCACAACAATTGTGTCGGTGCCAAGGCTTGGGACAGCGCAGATGCACCGTTCCCTGAGCCTAGGTAGTGACTTATGTTTATTTGTGGGTTGTAATATAAGGACCTAATCTAGTTTGGCATGCATGTTAATGATGTTAAAACATAACGTGGACTACAACAACAGATTGTAATGTGTTATAGTACAAAGTGTGAAGATTTTAAGTTATTATTTATTTAGGTTATGTAATGAACAAAAAGTGATGTTTATGAGAGTTAAAGATTAATGATAAAGTTATGTTAGACCGTGGTGTGATTTCAGTTTCATTAAGGATATTAACCAACATGATTAGACGTTAAGATAAGGTTATGACTTAAATGGTGGATTAAACCCATAAAGCGAATATTAACACTACTAATTGTTATTACGATTTCAATGATATCTGTAGGGTAATTGTAGAACATAATTATACTTGTGTAGCTTACATACAAGGCAAGTTTCTTATCCTAAACTTTTATTGAGGAAGTTTCCTAACTTCATTCTCTTTATAATGACTGCAAGTTCCATAATTCCATTATTTTGTTATTATCAAGTAAGCTTTCTAGTTCTAAATTATCATTATGGAAATCCTATATTACAGTTGATCAAGCCTATTGATTCTATCTTATGTATGATTGTACAAGCTCTTATAATCTAATTCGTTACATCGAGCGAGTTTTACTTTCCTAAGTCTTGTTATTATTATCCAAAGTATATATTGTTCTTGTAACGCACGAGAAAATTTGATTTTTAGGAGAATTAAAATTTTATTTAATTATGTGGATTAAATGAATTTAATTGATTATTTATGGAGTAAGTTAATTGAAGGTCGTTCTATGACCTAGACATGTTGGAACGTCGTAGGATTTTGGCTTAGTGATAGAATTAAAGTGTTTGAATTTTCAAGATGAAAATAAAAGCTTTCCGAGAAAGTTTTTGAAAAACACTATTCACGCATTTCTGCTCGGGAATTATTTTTTAATTTTCAAGAAATACGTAATGGTAGAATATCGAGGTGAGATAGAATATCCAATAATATTTTAGTTATGGCAAACACAGTTTTTCGCATGCGGACTTAAAACCTAACGATTAGGAGAAAGTGATTTACGAGAAGGAAATGTAATGCGATTAATGAATTAAACAATGATCGTATAATACGTAGGTATTATATGAAGTAATGAATACGTGTACGATATGAGGTATTATACAAGTATGTATAGATAATGGTATGTCATATATGTTGAATAAGTATACGAGTTAGAATATGAGATTAATACGTAGAGAATACGTCCTAAGACCTTAAGCCATTTGTGAATGGACTTGTGGATTATGTGGGATGTACAAGTCCAATATGATTTAATATGAAAGTCCAATAGAATTAATGTGCAAGCCCAAGTGTTCGTAATGTGAAGCCCAAAGTAATTCAATGTGCAAGCCCAAAGCTTAAGCTAAGCTAATTAAACCTAAGCCCAAGCTATTATCCAATGGGTTAGGGTGACCCATGGGGAAAACTATGGATGATCCAAAGTAGGGAGAAAGTAACTTAATGGCTAAGTTAAGTAATGACCAATTAAATAATGTGGTGATCAAGTAAAGGATAAGTGTTGTGATGAACAAGTATACTTAATGGCTAAGTAAGTGTAGTAACCAACTACACTTAATGACCATGTAGACTTAATGGCCGAGTGTTGTGGGGCATAAGTTAACTTAGTGTTTAAGCTAGGAATAGTAAGGAGGTGATTAAGGAGGTGGGATGGCCTACTGACCAAACTACCCTAACCTTAGGAAGTCCTATAAATAGCAATCTTGGTTTTCATTTTGTTGGTTGTTCATTTCATCCAACAAGTTGAGAACTTATTGGTTAGAGAGAATAAGTTAGTCTTTCATATTTTAAGAAGCAAGAAGAAGATCAAAGATTAACCAAGTGATATTCATGGGTAAGCAATCTTGAACCATGAATATCTTTCTCTTCATTTGTTAGAGAAGTGAGTAATGGTGAGATTTGTAGGCTAAGAAGTAGTAAGAATGATTAATTAATGGACTTAAGCCGTATAAGTCATTAATAAGCTATTCATAATCATATAAGCTATGAACTAAAGAAGAACTTGTAATATTTGTGCCATGTCTACATTAATGAAGTTAGTATGATAGCAAGAAGAAAGAATAATTGTTAGAAGTCATGAACTATCATAAGTCATGAGAAAAGAATTCATAAGTAATTTATATTTTTATAAGTTACAAACTCACAAAGAACAAGTAATAACTCATCGTGTTTATAAGTTAATGAAGTATGTATGTCAAGATGTTAGTATGACGGAATGAATCCATTTGAAACGAAGAACAAATCTTAAGTAACGAAGTTTTGGCGGAATTCACGAGTTTGGACGATAATCGTCGAATTCGTAAAATTCTCAGATTAGAGGTCAAATTTTGATATTGAGCTTGGAAACGTTGGTTTTAAATGGAGCCAAGTCTTATTTAGCATTATAGAGTTGCGGACTCAGAAATGACTGGATTCCGACTTAGAACAAAGAAACGAGCATTGAACGTTCACGAACGTTTATCGTTTTCATTAAAAATGGACTAATAGGTGAATTTTTAGTTAACGAAGTCAAATAGATAAAATTCTTGTATGAACACGTAGAGTATGTAATTTGTGAACCGTAGGCTCTTGAACGAGCCAATTCGGACTTATAACGAAGAAGTTACGAGCCCGAGAGTTTCGCAAAGTAGAAAAAAATGTCTAAGTTTTACGGTGACATGAGTCGGTAATCATGCAATTACAACCCAAGGCCAAATAGGTGGCCCAACAACGCCGGTCATGGCCGGATGAAGCTGTAACCTGCTGGAGAGTTGTACCATAGTGCGACCCATAACGAAGGGACTCGCGTCGCAGCACCGAGTCCGGGTTTCTTTGTGACACCCCCAAATCTGGGTACTTAAATTTCCACATGATTTGTTGTTCACTGTACAAATATCATCTATCTATCTACCAATAATAAATGCAAACCATGCAATAAATAGAAATAAAATCCTCCCCTTATGGGGTTACAACATCTGAATTATAAATACAATCCCAGGTCAAACTAACCTTAAACATCTATGTGGAAACATAAACAAATAAGTCTTAAACAACATCAAGTCTTTACAATAACATTTAAAAAAAAAATTAAATAAAAAGTCTTCATCACTTATTAGCTTTGCCCATGCCTTTACTAGTAGAAGGCTCATCGTACCTTTCGTTCTTAACTGCAATGTTATTATTACGCAAGAGTAAGCATGATTGCCCACAAGTATAAAAATGAAATAACAATATATAATAACATGCGAGTGAATCAAAGACTTCTGAAATAAAAACTCAACTTTTGAATCAAGAATGAATAACAAGAATTCAAAAGATTTCTGAGGGTCATAAGACCTTGAACTATGCCCTAGGTTATCAAGTGTTATACTTGAAACCTTTAACAATCATAAGACGATGGACTCTTCTACTCGTACTTAGGGGGATCAACCCTTAGTACCATACTGTGCACAATATCTTAACGCTAACGCATAAGAAATCCCTATACAGGGTTGTTCATCTCAATTTGACATTGGAGTCTGCACCAAAGGAAGATTGGTTTGGATAAATCAATAAGGGTTCTAAAATTTAGAACGTTCATCAACTATGGACTAGTCGAATCAAATAGGGGTTCACTAGTCTAACAAGGGTCAACAATAATTGATAATTAGACTTAATAATAATCTCAAGAGGTATGTAGACACTCGAAATTTTCTGTATACCTGTCACTAATATTGTAGGAGGACAGATTCGTCTTTTAAGACGGAACCCTGAAAGACAATCCATATCCATACCGGATACTACCAGAAGCTCAGTATCAACCCTGGAGCCCACTCTGGTAGTAACAATTCCAACCTCGGATGTAACCCCGAGGCATGCAGATCCAATTTCGGAACACATACCGGAGAAGACCAATTAATCTCGGAGATAACCCCGAGGTATCCAGTCTTAGTCCCAACCATGGGAATAGCCACCAACCTTGGTAATAACCCCCAAGGAATGCAGTTTCGGCGATAACCCCGGAAATGCTTGTTTCAAATGTGACCAGCTTCAATCTCGGCTCACAACGAGATGCACTGTACCAACCCGATGATAACATCGGGAAGACAGTCACACCTCAAAGATTACAATGAGGACCTTCAACAAATTGCAGCAGTCCAATCTCCGCGAAGCCTGAGCAACGTCTGCTTTATCAGCCCAATCCGGCGATAACACTAGTGAGGGGAAACATCATCACGATGCCACGTCACGTCTCTACGCAACGATGTCCCACAAGACTAACTAATCCCGAGTGACTATTGTGCGGGGTAACGGATGAAAGTTGAAGCTTGAAGACCGGAGGGCATCGTCCCATCTTCAATGACTTCGTACAAACCCTAATCACATGCCATCGTACAACTCTCGACAACGGCGGACCGAAATAGGTCTTGTATACCTCAAACGGATGCCCGAATTGCACTTCATAAAGTTCGAGTGGACATTACACGAAGATTTTGAGTACACGATCTTGAGACGACCTGACAAAAAAACCGGGCCCATTCGGTTGCCTCGAGTACACACCTGGCTAAAATGTCTATAAATAGAGGGCTTGGGCTACCCATTTTGCAAGAGAAAAAGGCGAGGAAGCCCTGCCCAATTTGCTCTGCACTCACCCCATGCGATTGTACTTTCCCTTTTAAACACCTCGTGAGCTCATATATAGCCCTTTTGTACCTACAAAAGTCAGTGTTTACCCACTCTAAAGATATAGAAGTGTTCTTTGGCAGTCAGATGTAAGCCTTCTCACATACTTTAGAGTCTTTCTCTTCATCTTTGCACACACCCTTCCACACGTTGAGAGTCGTGTTGCTTACTTTTGCCGGACTTTGGTCCGTGGTTTCACTCGATCTGTATATATACATATTTTATATATATATATATATATATATATATATATATATATATATATATATATATTGACTAACATTATCGAGTTATGCCTCGATTGAATTTGAGACTTTGGTGCAGAGCGTTTATTGCTTTAATATATATATATACATTTATATATATTAACTGTATGTCGAACTTTGTTCGATGAGCCTGAGATTTTGATGCGAGGCGTTTACTTGATCTAATATATATATATATATATATATATATATATATATATATATATGAACCGTGTTGTCGGACTGCTCGATGAGCACAGATTTTACATCCAGTATGTTTAATCGCTTTTATATATATATACTTATATATATATATGAACTATTGTCAAACTCATTCGATGAGTAGGATTTTTTACATCAGTGCGTTTGCTTCGCTTATATATATATATATATATATATATATATATATATATGAATCCATTGTTTAACTACATTCGATGAGCACTGGATTTTATATCCGGTGAGTTTACTCTACTTTGTATATATATATTTATATATATAAGCTGTTGTCGAACTCATTCGATGGGCCCTGATTTTACATCAGAATGCGTTTATTGCTTATATATATATATATATATATATATATATATATATATATATATATATATATATATATATATATTTTAAATCGCACGAGTTTTCTTCGTGGCAGTTGATCGCTTTTATAGCTTTATTGACATTTCGTCCCTTTGGAGTTTCCTTCGTACGTGTTGACCATATACTGACTTTATTTACATTTCGTCCACTTTGGAGTTTCCTCTGTGATGGTTGATAGCTTTTACTGACTTTATTTACATTTCGATCCCCATGGAGGTGCTTCGTGGTTGGTGATCCTGTCTCAGATATATATATTTACTGACTTTTATATATATACATGCTTATCGCTTTCATATAAATTGAAGTATTCTATCGCTTTAGGAATCATGTGATCACAGATTCATCCCATTGAATCTAGATTCGGTTCCGTGATGGACATTTTCATTTGTCGTTGACTTGTAAATTATTACGTGGTGTCGAATTTCTCGATTGTTTCCATACCCACGAGGAAGTCGACATTATTTTGTACATTATTTTTCATACGGATGCCTCGCATTCGTAAAATAAAATCAATCAAGCGGAGCACTTAATAAAATGGGAGTCTAAAAGGTCACAATTACTATTGAGCATCAGGGTTTGAAAAACCTCTTTTATAAAACATCACTGCCATATCTTGCTTAAAATTGAATTTTACATAAATTCAAACCCTCTGTATATAGGTTCGAACGAGGCCTCACACTACTTCCAAATAACAGCACATTGACCCACACACACACACATTCAGATAACAGTTTCTTGAAAAGAGGCAGTCATCGTGGTAACACGGATGTCGGGGGGTGCCTAACACCTTCCCTCCGCATAACCAAGTCCCCGCACAACATTCCTTGCATTGGTCGTCAAGGGTAAAGCGGGCAGAAACTCTTTCTGCCCTGTAGATATAATAACTGCTTACTTTTCTGTACAGTATTAGCAGTTTATTTTGCCAGTACATGCTAACACTATGTATGATCAACACATTTCATATATACTAAGTGAAAGCATATTTTGTTTCAAGACTCTGAATTTAGATGTGCATGTACTTGCTGATACGGTGCCTCTTCTCCACAAGGATTGTACCTTTGATGTAGAGATGAATTTGGCCTTGATGGATATACCGGATGACATTGAGGTGCCTCCAGAAATTCAAGAACGGGTCAAAGACAAATCTAAACCCAACCTTGATCAAACCACTTCTTTCATTCTCGGAACCTTAGAAAGCCCTAAGTTATTCCATATTGGTTCAGACCTTACCCCAAACCAACGGAATGACATGGCTACGCTATTAACCCAATTCCAGGATGTGTTTGCATGGTCTCATAAAGACATGGTGGGTTTGTCTACTGACATTGTCCTTCATCGCCTTCCCATTAAAGAGGGATTTAAGCTAGTCAAGCAAAAGCTTTGGCGATTGAAACCTGAATGGAGTTTAAAGGTGAAAGAAGAAATTGTGAAACAATTTCAAGCTGGCACCATAATGGTGTCTACATATCCTGAATGGATATCCAACATTGTGACCGTGCCTAAATCTGGAGGGAAGGTGCGAGTTTGCGTGGATTACCGGGACTTGAACAAATCTTGCTTAAAAGATAGCTTTCTCGTGCCATTTATCCATATTCTCATTGACAATATTGCGCAATACGACATGTACTCCTTTGCTGATTGCTTTGCGGGGTATCATCAGATCATGGTTGCCGAGGAAGATCGTGAAAAGACTGCTTTCATCACTCCTTGGGGAACTTTTTGTTATAGACGGTTGTTATTTGGCCTCATTAATGCCGGAGCCACTTATCAATGAGCTATGATGGCTCTTTTCCATGACTTAATGCATAAAGAGATTGAGATCTATGTGGAAGACATCATTGTCAAGTCCCGAAAGGAGGATGACCATATAGACCATCTCAGAAAGTTGTTCAACAGGTTGCGTAAGTATAACTTGAAGTTGAATCCCGCTAAATGCGCATTTGGTGTTAAATCAGGCAAGTTGCTAGGATTTCTAGTCAGCCACAAAGGGATTGAGCTGGATCCAGCCAAGATCCAAGCCATCACAGAAATGCCCATTCCTCAGACAGAGAAGGAAATACGGGGATTTTTGGGAAAAATCAACTTCATTAGCAGATTTATCTCCCAACTCACAGCAGCCTGTGAGCCAATCTTCAAGCTATTAAGGAAGAACTCCTCCATGAAATGGAATGAGGAGTGTCAAAAGGCTTTCCTCACAATCACGAAACAGCTAGTCAAAGCTCCCGTTTTGGTTCCACCCAGGGATGATGTTCCACTATTTATGTACATGTCCATAAGTGACAATGCCATGGGCTGCATGCTAGGACAGAAAGACGATAGAGGCCAAGAATGAGCTATCTATTACCTCAGTAAAAGGTTCAGCTGCAGTGAACACAAGTACACTCTGATCGAAAAGACGTGTTGTGCTTTAGTATGGGCTTCCATGAGGTTACAACATTACCTCCATGGTCACACAACCCATCTCATATCCCGCGTGGATCCTCTCAAGTACGTGTTTAACAAACCTCTGTTAAATTGCATGCTGTCCAGATGGTAGTTGATCCTGCAACAATTTGACATCGTATATGTGACTCAAAAGTCCATCAAAGGTCAAGGAATCGTGGATCAACTGGCCGCTGCACCTTCAGGGGATTTCAAACCCTTGGAAACATATTTCCCTGATGAAGGAGTAATGACAGTGCATTAACACCATCAGTACAATACGTGCCAATCATGGAAGATGTATTTTGATGGAGCTGTTAATATGGAAGGTTCTGGAGCTGGAGCAATCCTAGTATCTGATACGGGGGAGCAGTATCCCGTTGCCATCAAATTACAGTTTGTCAGCAACAACAATACGAATGAGTATGAAGGTCATCTCTCATGGGGCTAAAACTTGCGTTCAATGGGCATCAAAGCGGTTAATTGTCTTTGGAGATTTGAGTTGGTAATCGGACAATCCACCAGAATCTATCAAACCAATGAACTACATTTGCTGCCTTACCATCAGCAGGTTTTGAAGATGGCTTTGGAGTTCAAAGAAATCTCCTTTCTACACATTCCTCGTAATAGGAATGACTTTGCAGACGCATTAGCAACTTTGGCCTCCTTGATTCGCATATCAGACAAGGAACACTTTCCGAGCGTCACAGTTTCCCTGCACAAGGCCCCAACCTATAGGAATTACGTTGGAGAAGTATCGGATGAGCTATCTCCCATACAACATCCTTGGTATCAGCATATCAAGGAATATCTACGAGATGGATCTACACCTGCTAAGGCGAGCCTGACTGAGAAAAGGCGGATCCATAGACTTGCTATGAAATTCTACCTGAGTGGAGATGCGCTCTACAAAAGAGATGTTGGACTAGGTCTCCTCAGATATTTAGACAAAGATCAAGCCCAAAGGCTTATGGATGAAATCCATGGTGGAGTCTGTGGCCCCCATATGAGTGGCCCCCTCCTTGTCAAGAAAGTCCTCAAGACGGGACATTACTGGCTATCTCTCAAAGCTGATTGCAATGACCACGTCAGGAGATGCCATCAGTGCCAGATTCATGGGAATGTTATACACGCCCCACCATGGGAACTCCACAATATGAGTTCACCTTGGCCCTTCTCAATGTGGGGAATGGACGTTATCGGGCCCATCGAGCCTAAAGCCAGTAATGGTCACCGATTTATCTTCACCATGATCGACTACTTCACCAAGTGGGTAGAAGAAGCCTCCTTCCCCAGGGTTACTAAAGAAGTCATCATTGTTTTCATCAGAAACAATGTCGTTTGTCGATATGGACAACCATAGGTGATTGTGTAAGACAATTCTAAGAACCTCAACAACAGAATGATGGAGGAATTATGCAGTAAGTTCCACATCAAACATCTCAACTCTGTCATCTATCGTCCGAAGATGAACGGTGCTGTTGAAGCGGCTAACAAAAACATTAAGAAGATTATGCAAAAGATGTCCGCCAACCACAAAGATTGGCCTGACCTATTGCCTCTGACTCTGTTAGCCTACAGAACCTCAATACGTACTTCCACTAGGGTAACTCCCTATGCTTTAACCTATGGGATGGAAGCAGTGCTCCCCATAGTAGTTGAAATGGAATCTTTCAGAGTGTTAATAGACGCTCGGCTGGATGAGGACCAATGGGTACAAGACAGGTATCACCAATTGTCTCTAATAGATGAAGGCGAACCGCGGCTATCTTCTATGGTCATTTATATCAGAAAAGGATCGCCCGATCCTACAACAAAAAAATCTGGCTACGGCAGTTTAAACAACATGACTTGGTCTTGCAGAAGATTCTTGACAACCAAGATCAGGCTAAAGGAAAATTCGCTCCTAACTGGGAAGGCCCGTTTGTTGTCAAAGAAGTATTGACAGGAGGCACTCTAAGATTGCAAGAAATGGACGGTGATGAATTTCCACAACTCATTAACTCAGACGCAGTGAAACGGTACTATGTCTGAAGTAATTCGCAAACACCCTGGTGTCGGACCATCAGATCACCAGTCATTCCGGTTCTTTAACCCTTTGCCACCTACAACTTTCCTACACTTTGCCCATCAGGGAAACATACTTTTCAAGCCAGCAGCCTGGCTCTCCTTTGCATTCCTACAACTTAGGTCATCCCACCGCAGATTGAACCTCTCGCACTTGCAGTTTGGCTACCCACAAATGGGATCAAACTTCTCTTACCTGCAGTTTATCCTCAACCAAGGATTAAACGTTTTCCTCCCCGTACTCTGACCTGCACATGGGATTACACTTTTCATCTCGTCCTGAGGGGCGAACTACGTCGACCTGATCTCCTCTTCAATAGGAGTACGTAGTCAACCATTTCACGTGGCCCGGTCGCAATAAAACAAAAAGAACAAAAAACATTTCTACCCTTACAAAAACAAAAATAACAAAAACATTCCTACACCATTTCATCCATACACAGCATTGAACCTCTTACACCAGGTTCGAACTACGCAGACCTGATCTCCTCTTCAATAGGAGTATGTAGGAAGCCATTCATGGTGCGATCTCACCCCTACCAAAACACAAACCCTTGTTTGTTGGTACTGGGATCATCCTTCAATCCACTACATTTCATTTGGCTTCAGACCAAAGGGATGGAATTATCTGAACTCCTCCCAAATAGGAGATTCGGCGACCATCTAAGCTGCAGTCATACCTTGAAGAGCAACACCAATCCATAAGAGGTGGAATTAACTAGGCTTCTCCTAAATAGAAGTATAGGCGACCATCTGTGGTGCGGTCAATCTCAGAGAGGAAAGCCACACTCCTCTCCACATTTCCATCCAGAAACTAGTCCCAAGACATCAAAGATGGTAGGGATACACATAGATAGATGATCCATTCTGAACTATCCAGAGACAACTCAATGTCCATCCACCCAGGAGGAATTTAGAATACATCAAGACCAAAAGCCCTAAAGCAGCAGGCAAAATATCAAGCAAATAACAAGGCATATCTAAAAGGGAAGTGATCCACAAATATATTTCCCTGTCATATATATAATGTTGTTTGATCCATACAATGTAAACTGTACATGACAAAATGGCTAAGCTAATCTGTGCAAGAAAATACAAGTTCATCTACAACTCAGGGTATATGCGAGCTAACAAGCCCAACATGGCGTCCCTCTCAGAAGAAGGAGGCGAAGCTGTGGTCTCTTGTAGGAGAATATCCACATGACCCAACACATCTGCAGCCATCTGCATGGTGACCATATGATCATCAATATATGCGCTCATCTCTGCAATCATGCCAGTAGTAAGGGACCTCACTGTAGTACTTCTGTGATAGCTACATCCCGGGCAGATATAGCACTATCCCGCTCAACTATCACTGCATCTCTGGCTGATCTGGCCTCATCCCGCTCAACAACAGCGGCATCTCTGCGATCTAATGTCTCGTCTCTCTCTAATAGAGCTGCGTCTCTCACATCAAGGGCAGTCAACATCATAGATTTAGCCTGATCTCTCTCAAAGGTCATCAGATGAAGACTCTGCTCTAAGTACTGTGCCAAGTGCTGAATCACAACAGTACTGGTACTAGGAGAATCCAGAAGAAATGATGGCAACCCAGCAGCGGGCTCTTCCTCGATGTAGGTATCGATGTCCTCCATGGGCTCTACATCGTCTGACTCGCTATCCGATACTGTAGATACTACTGCAGCCAACAAAATCTCTGTCTCCATCCATGCGGAATACTCTTCTGAACAACCAGGATGACATACAGAAAAAAGAAGCTATCTCGCGCTGATCCCAACAAGCATACACACGGGATCGATCCTCTGCTGAGAGATATCGAGAAGTGAAACGACCTATCGCCCCTCAAAAGGATGGAAATCTCGGGCCCGGTCGAATCTGCGACATCACGGCCGATGGGTGATAAGTAGTCACACCTCTCAAACCAAACCCGGAGGAGATAGTCCATGCCCGGGCGTGAGTAATAAAGTCGTATGGTGAGCAAAGCCCGAAAACGACAATATGCTGATTGGATCTCTGATATCTGCCAAAAATACGGACCAAGACAGAGCATCTATACACTCCGATGGCTGAAAGGAGTATGACATGGCTACATCATGGGTGAACCAATACCCATGCCATCTAAGGGTACCAACCGGTCTCAAGTGTGACATAAACCAGACGTACAACATGACCGAACTCCCAGTGAACACTCCTGTAGGATACGTGCAACAATTGGATGCCGACCGCGGGGTCTCTGCTACAATCATAGGTACAATGGTACAACCCTCTCCAAGAGCTCTCACAGCCATAATGATACCAATGTATATCTCGTCCATATATCGTGGCATATAAACATACGATAATACACACAGCAACAGTACATCAACTCTGGCCAAATTCCAGTGGTCCTCCGGTGCAGTGAAATCCCCAGAATGTCGTGAATAGCTATCCTCCTAGCCAAATCTGTCGTACAAAAAATGTTGGGATATCACGTGGCTAGATGTCAACTCGTCCTGCACTACTCTGCACCGCAATCTTGTGAGAGTCATGAATCGTCTACTCATGTCTCCCAAAGCCAGATGCACGCAAGGTCTGTCTAAAGGCAGCATCGTCAAACATGCGTACTCCTCCAAAGTACGAGTCAACTCATGGGTACCAAATCAAAATACCTGCCTATCCGATATCCAATGCTCTAGCATCCCGTCTACAAACCCTGCGGGAACCTAAAAAATCAATAAAGTCATGGTATATCGCAACAATCGATCTCTGATCACCCCATGCGGTGGTGACATGCTATCATACCACGATCGATACCCAATACCACCATTGACGGTGGGGTATGATCTATCTGACTAATCGTCGAAGAAGACACATCATGCGGCCGTGTCATAAGACCATCCAGGGGTCAATGCTGAATATCTCTGGACATACATACATATGCATAACATGATACATGCATAACAAATAATGGATGGCAATATGATATAGGGAATGAAAAAAAAATAGTGCATACATTCCTAAGTATATCATCATCTAATACATCAGCTCTATACAGCTACAAATACAGGGAAATGGGGCACAACCGCCCTACTACTAACAGAGGCCTATCAAAAGATATAGCGAGAATGGGGCACAACCACCCAATATTTTAACAGAGGCCTATCAAAAGATATAATGAGAATACACATCAGAAGAAGACCAAGGTGTTGATGTCCACATCATCAATCCTGTCCACCTGATGTAACTCCTCCTGAGTCACTGGATCTCTATCAATAGGGATGTCAGGCCTATAAAGAGAAGGATCTACATGAAAAAAACCGAATGGGTCGTCGAGGGGCGGCCACCGAGTGGAAAGAACAAATGACTCCGCCTCTGCTGGATCTCTGCCCAAATGCCGGATAAATATATGTGCCTGGTCCAACTGCCAGGTCAAACTATCACTACTGGGTTATATGAGTCGGAGTTTCGGACACAAGCTACCCAATCCGTGTCATCATCAAGGATCTGGAACCATATCCCCATAAAGCGTGTGGTGGCGGGATGGGCTCCAATAGTGCGAAGGGACCACCACTGCTGGAACGTCTCCTGAGTACATGGGCCCTCTGATAATGCAAAACCGTCAACCCCCAACAATGGGAAATCAGTGACGGGTGACTGTGATATGGGCCAATGACGCCTAGCAGGAGGCAAGATCGGTATACAGATCTCCCATGTGGTGCTCCTAATAGCACGCTCTCCTAAATAGAGCTCCCAGCCTCCATATATGAAGAGAGGAACTCTCCTGGTGGAAATCAAATACTCGACTCCAGTCGGGTGTCCATCCTCAAAGTCGATGGTCAAATGTTCCCCTGAATAGGGAATTCATGTGATGGCGTCATTTGTCGGCAAGAACTCCATTTGCATCTGACAAAGTGAGTGAAGCCCTCATTCTGTGGGACCTCCGGCAAAATAGAATGGTGCCATCGTCGTCTTCGTGGATAGGTATCTAAACCTAACACACTCACATGACGCAAACATGGGAGCCTCTCATAGGCCCAAAACTGCCAACACAATGGCAAAACATCTGCTATCAGTAAACACTCTTCACCTATGAATGGGAAAAGACAAGAGAAATACTCATCAGCAGAAATGGGTAAAATCCTTGCCAAGCCTCGGTCAAACCCTGTGAGCGCATGCGCATGCCCCAGAGGAAATAGGCAAAGGTGTAAGAGCCCCAATCATACTCTCCAATACAGTCCACATCACGTGTGGCACTAATTAAAGCAAAGGATACCGTGGAAGAGTTATCTGCTATGAAGCAGCCTCGAATGATCATCAGGAACAATCTCCGCAGAATGCGATCCCTGATCCTGACATCATCAGGCATGGGTTCACTCAAAAGCCCACTTATAGCATCTACGCTCAAAGGACCTGAACGGACAGTCCTGCCTTTCAACGCCTCCGCCGGAACTCCTTATAAGGATCTGATGGCAATAGGGGTAATATTTGCCATGCAAGCCACTGGCTCCCCTCCAAACTCTATACCTTTGATAAATTGCCAATCCATAGGCATCATCATCACCTCGCAATCCAGCAGATGGAGTGACTGAGTCTAATGAAACCATCGCTCAGACAATGCCTTGAGGTAACCCTAGGGACAACGATGGGTAAGGATGGAGAAAAATGCCCCAAATCCCCACTCATGCACTACTTCTCTATAGTCAGGATGAAGTGCCTGATACATGGAGTGAATGCTGAACTAGTTCCCTCGAGGCTGTGTAAAACCAGGAACCTGCATGAAATACAGATCAACATCAGAACCCTTTAGTCCTCATCAATAGGAAAAAAGGAAGATCAAAGTCTAATGACATACCTCGTTAGCATGCAAGTACATCGATGGATGTCTGCTCAAATCACCCAGCCACTCTGGGTTTGCCACCTGAATACTCAGAATCTCCCTACGAGGGACATGTGCAGCAAGAGCGGGATCCTCAATTGGAATATCTGCCTCCTCGACCTCAACGTCTGGCACATCTACCCGGACAGGATGAATCACGGCCTCCACCAACCGATGAGGCTATCTAATAGAATGGGGACGAAGAACGTCAGAAGCCCTCCGCCATACACGAGAAGTGGTCCTATAGGAACTGCTCGGCTGATCTGGATCCATAATATCTGGACAACAAGTCTCCAAATCACCTCAGAAAGGGTGTGGTATTTCTTTACCTGGAGCTTTCTAAAATGCATTTATGACTATATGCATGCATGCATTTGCTTTAACATATAATTGAGTTAAAATTCATGACTACCCAATGCCTACATTTGGAAAATTTTTGCCATAGTCCCCTTTGAAAATAGGACTATCCACATGCACATAGGCATGTCTAGGTGGCCATTCAGTAGCACACCTGCCCCAAAGTCATATATATAATATATGCATTAAAAATCAAAATCATCATGCATAAGGCCAACCTCAATACTAGGAGTATTTTGCCTTGCTACCTTTTGCTCATTGGACCTAAAATAGGACAAAAAATAGCAGAAAAAGGTGCCAATTTGACTATCTTAAAAGTCAAATTTTTTCACATCATTATGTTCAGCATGGTTTAATACTAACATTTACTATGTTGAATATTTTTTATCAAGTCATTTGTGCATACATAATCACTACTATGTGTTTAGATGCAATTCATGCGATAACTTACAATCCAACGGATAAAAACTGGAAAAAATACATGCATACATTACCAGGATAATGTAGAACACTTCTACGGTGACAGAATTTGCATAAAGTAGCCCGAACTAAGCAGATCTGAAAGAGGCTCACGGATTTTCCTTCGCGCGACAAGTTGAAAGTGACTTGTAAGACCAACCTGCTGGGATTTATCATCCGCGATTGGCCGCAGGCCCACCTGCGGCTGTAGAAAGTGCACCTGCGGCACCCCTATGTTGGTCCCACCCCTCCGGCTCGGTCCAGTTCGAGTTTCAAAAGAGTTTTTGTGGATTAGAAAAGTTAAATCGAAAATCAAATCTCAGTTGTCACAAATAACATCCGGCAATACCTTATACAGGTCTGATGCCGCCAACTCCTGGTCGTTACCCTAAGTGAGTCCCCGACGGGGGTTACAATGTGAGTCCCCGACGGGGGTTACAACATGAGTCCCAAATTGGGTTTACAACGTGAGTCCCCGACGGGGGTTACAACGTATATCTCCGACGGGAGTAATAACGCATGCCCATCCGTTGACACACAAATCAGCGAAGGTCAAGCAGCCTTGACGTTATTTCACCCAATAACGATTAAACCTGTCAGAGCTCTAGAGCTGTTCAAGGTTTTCACACCCGACTGCTCGTATTCCCCAGTATATCCCCGATGGGGGTCACAATGAAATGTTCTGTTGATTCACACGTCAGCGAAGGTCAAACAACCTTGACGTTCTACTCACAGAGTCTCAGCCGTTGATTCACACGTCAGCAAAGGTCAACTAGCCTTGACAGTATATCCCACAGGATTTTTCAGCCGTTGATTCACATGTCGGTGAAGTACACGTCAACGAAGGTCAGGCATCCCTGACAGCATTTGTTGTTAGCAGTAAATCCAACAAAATCTTGACATGTCCTGGCGATACCAACCAGGAAAGGTCAATGTTATCAAAGAGGATAGATGATGGAATATGTTATAAACATCCTCAAACAGACCAAGCTTTATCCCTACAGATCTCTTGCACATAAGAGGTACCTCTTTAGGATCAAGTCGTTATCAAGAACACAAGAATTTGGTGATAACTCCAACATCAACATCCTAATAGATTCGGCTTACACATCAAATTTGGTCAGCATTTCCAATCCCCTGTTGAAGGTACAGGGATCCAGCAGTCATCCTCAGCGTGTTGGGCTACAACCCCGTACACATACATCATACATTTGCATCATGTTGCTACATATAGTACCATGTTTGTCTTGTTACGTTTCAAGTGTCTAGGATTCTTTATCCTACCCATGCATCGCCATACATGGGTATGATAAAGAGGGGCATCTGTAGACACTCGAAATTTTTTGTATACATGTCACTAACATTGCAAGAGGATAGATTCGTCTTTTAAGAGGGAACCCTGAAAGACAATCCATATCCATACCGGATACAACCGAAAGCTCAGCATCAACCCCGGAGCCCACTCTGGGAGTAACAATTCCAACCTCGGATGTAACCCCGAGGCATGCATATCCAATACCAGAACACACAGCAGAGAAGACCGATTAATCTCAGAGATAACCCCGAGGTATCTAGTCTCAGTTCCAACCATGGGAATAGCCACCAACCTTGGTGATAACCCCAAGGAATGCAGTTTCGGCGATAACCCCAGAAATGCTTGTTTCAAATACGACCAGCTTCAATCTCGGCTCATAACGAGATGCACTGTACTAACCCAGCGATAACATCGGGAAGACAAGCACACCTCAAAGATGACAATGAGGACCTTCAACAAATTACAGCAGTCCAATCTCAGCAAAGCCTAAGCAACGTCTGCTTTATCAGCCCAATCGGGCGATAACACCGGTGAAGGGCAACATCGTTATCTCATCAACATGATGCCACGTCACATCTCTACGCAACGATGTCCCACAAGACTAACCAATCCCGAGTGACTATTGTGTGGCGTAACGGATAAAAGTTGAAGCTTGAAGACCGGAGGGCATCGTCCCATCTTCAATGACTTCGTACAAACCCTAATCCCATGTCATCGTACAATTCTCGACAACGACGGTCCGAAATAGGTCTTGTATACCTCAAACGGATGCCCGGATTGCACTTCTAAAAGTTCGAGTGGACATTACAGTGCCCGAGTGCACGTACTTTGAGACGACCTGACCCGAAAAACCCGGGCCCACCCGAGTTGCCTCTGGTACACTTGCGGCTAAAATGCCTATAAATAGAGGGCTTGGGCTTCCCATTTTGCAAGAGAAAAAGGCGAGGAAGCCCTGCCCAATTTTCTCTGCACTCACCCCATACAGTGTACTTTCCCCTTTTAAACACCTATGAACTCATATATAGCCCTTTTGTACCTACAAAAGTCAGTGTTTACCCACTCTAAAGATATAGAAGTCTTCTTTGGCAGTCAGCTGTAAGCCTTCTCACACATTTTAGAGTCTTTCTCTTCATCTTTGCACACACCCTTCAACACGTTGAGAGTCGTGTTGCTTACTTTTGCCCAGACTTTGGTCCGTGGTTTCACTTCAGTCTGTATATATACATATATATATATATATATATATATATATATATATATATTTATATATATTTATATATATATTGACTAACATTATCGAGTTATGCCTCGATTGAGCCTGAACTTGATGCCGGAGCGTTTACTACTTTAATATATATATATATGTATTTGTGCCGTACTTTCATTTCGATGAGCCTAGATTTTATATTGGTCGTTTACTACTGCTTTTGTATATATATATATATATATATATATATATATATATATATATATATATATATATATATATATATATATATATATATATATATATATATATATACTGCTATTGTCGAACTACATTCGATGAGCACTGATTTTATATATAAATGCGTTTATTGCTCATATATATATATATATATATATATATATATATATATATATATATATATATATATATATATTTTTAAATCTACTAGAGTTTTCTTCATGGCGTTGATCGCTTTTACTGACTTTATTTACATTTTCGTCCCACACAGAGTTTCCTTCGTGGTGGTTGGACCGTATTACAACTTTATTTACATTTAAATCCGAGCACTGGAGTTTCTTCCGTGATGGTTAATAGCTTTTTCTGACTTTATTTACATTTACGATCCCCCATAGAGGTGCTTCGTGGTTGGTGATCATGTGCGTATATATATATTTACACTTTTTTATATATACCACCTTACCGCTTTCATATAAATTGCGATGATACGTAGCCTTTAGGAATCATGTGATCACAGATTCATCCCATTGAATCTAGATTCGGTTCCGTGATGGACATTTCAATTTGTAAGCAACTTGTAAATTATTTTGTGGTGTCTGAATTTCCTCATATGGTTTCCATACCCACGAGGAAGTCGGCATTATTTTGTACATTATTTTCATACAGATGCCTCGCATTCGTAAAATAAAATCAATCATGTCGAGCACTTAATAAAATGGGAGTGTAAAAGATCTCAATTACTATTGAGCATCAAGGTTTGAAAAACCTCTTTTATAAAACATCACTGCCATATCTTGCTTAAAATTGAATTTTACATAAATTCAAACCCAGTGTATATAGGTTTGAACGAGGCCTCGCTTGACTACTTCCAAATAATAAAGACATCATTGACCCACACACACACATTAGGATAACAGTTTCTTGAAAAGAGGCGGTCACCGTAGTAGTAACACGGATGTCTGAAGTGCATAACACCTTCCCTCCGCAGATAACCAAGTCCCCGGACCCTAATGAATCTCGGTTTCACCGACCCATTTAGCAGTGTCACATCACTAGGTCAATGTGCAAACCTTTTCTCGGTTGTGTTGGTACATCCATTTAAAAAATCAACTGGCGACTCTTAACAGTCCATCATCGACATTATATATGTCAGACCTTTTTCACTTGTTTTTTCAAACAGATCTCACCTAAAATGAGAACACCAAAGAACAAGTAACGAAAATGGACATCCAAAAATCCCGACGTCGACAAGGTATACAATTGAACAAATATTGTATAACAGAATCATACTTTGAAAAGATAATTAATCTTTAATATAACAATTGAATTTGATTAATAATAATGAGAATAACTTGAATAATGATAACGAGTAGGGTTAGGAAACTTGCCTCGTGCGTAGATTACACGTTAATTAAACACGTTCCTTGAATTTAATCCTACATATCATTTCCATTCACAACTATAGTTAATTATAATGTAAGTAGTCATCATAAGTTCATTCTCTTTGTCTAACTTTGATTATGACCATACTTAGTCAAATTACTACATTCATTGTCACATAATTTACATCTCAAGAACAATAAGCTAATTATGCATTCAATCATTCAATTTACACATAAATGTGTTGTTGACATGTTAAGAATTTATTATAACACCTCATTATACATTTAACCTAATTTTATGTTCATTAGATTAAGTTACCAACACATTACTAGACTTAAACATTTTAAAAGCTCATTTACGGACCATTACGCTAAGTGGTATTTATTTACGATTATACTTGGTCTTCTCATTGCGGTGCCACATATGGCTGCGGTATGATGACTTTAGGCTTCTGACTTGAGTTTTAGGCCTGGAGTTGGCGCCGCGGAGCGAGACTCCAGTTTCAATTCTGCAATTCGCGAAAATTGCAGAACATGGCCAACAAAACTCTAATCAACTTATTTTTACACGAATTTAATTATACCCAAACATTATAATACACCTATAACTATTACTTAACCTTTCTAGCATG
Organism: Panax ginseng; assembly: GCA_020205605.1. Taxonomy (NCBI): domain Eukaryota; kingdom Viridiplantae; phylum Streptophyta; class Magnoliopsida; order Apiales; family Araliaceae; genus Panax; species Panax ginseng. The sequence goes on along the minus strand of CM035136.1, from coordinate 81,092,026 downwards.
TTTTTAACAAGTTATAACACATAATTTTGCATAATCAAAACATATAATTTATTGTTCTTGATTTTCTTGAGAATTTTCAATACAAAACATGAAAATCAACATTAAGGGTTCATTATAACACCAAATCTATTTATTTGGAGTTTGATTCCTTCGTTTTAACATGCATAATCATATATGAGTGTGAATTTTACAAAACAATTTTTGTTTGGCATATTAAAATCACGTATAAGGGCCATATGGCCATATTCCATACTTCGTAATTAACATACGTTATAATATTATGAAACTGATGATATGGTAATTTATAATATATATATATATATATATATATATATAATCAAATACGATATGATATATCTTAACACATACACAAACCCATAATCATACCATTTTTCCCATTCACAATATTTTTAACAAAACATGAAGCCATTTTTATGAAAACTTAAACAACGTAATAAAAATTGGGTTAAAGGAATTACCCTGAGTGTAGAGTATGAATTAACAAGCTTAGATGCTTTTCAATTCCTAACTTTCAATCTCCTTCACAATCTCTAAATACTTTCTCTGACAATTTATCTCTTTGAATCGTCAATCTCTCTCTGCTTATTTTCCTTTTCTAGACTTAGCCAAATAAAGACGACGACGTCGTATTTAAAAAAATAACTTAGTGCAGAGTGGTGGTTAGTTAACCAGTAATGGTTAACTGCTCTCAACCTCCACTAAGGCATCGTTTGGCAAGCCTAAAATGGCTCAAAACCCTTTAATTTAATTAAACCTTTATAATATAGTTTAAATCAAGTCACACCCAATTCAATTATCTTATTTAATTTAATTTAAATAAAATATAACAATTTCTCATTAATTCACATAGTCAAATAATTAAATTCTCATTTATTAATAATGTCAAATTATTAAATCTCTAATTAATTATTACATTAATTAAAATAACAATATACTTATTAAATATTTTATTTAATTCAATAAGCTCACATAAATACATACTTGAATAATAATTATGCTCCACATTAATTTAATAAATATAGCACATATAATTAAATTAATCCATCATAATTGCATCAATTAATTATTTAATTAAATAATTAAATCATCAAAAATATTTATTTAATCCAATAAATATTAAAATTAAATTACAAAATCTCGTTTGTCACATTCTTGCCCTAGCATGTGGAAAGGCAAATAACTTGAAAAAAAAGGATGATGAAATAAGCTTAATACCAACCTTAGGGTTTTGAAATTGAAGAAAGTTTACAAGTAGAGCATTAAGTGTAACTAATTGACAAAGAACTAAATGATTCAAATACATTGATTCAAATGAGATTGTTCTAACTCTTTTGAATATAGTACTTGGCATGTATACCATGTCTACTCAATTGTACATTTCTATTATTTGGTCTTTGACTTAGATAACCTTCTTTAATTCTACATCATTGTGTTTAACCTTCAAGTAGTAAGCAAAACTCTCATTGATTGAACTAGTCTATAATGAATAGTGTTCTAAAATTCTAGAACCACTGATAAGTTAGTTCCAAGCTAAACTTTCTTTATACGGAAATTCTAAATCCAAACTGAGACGAACAACCCTAACATAGGGGGTTTTGTATGTGTAGCGTTTAGATGTTTGTGCACAATACATGGTACAAAGGGTTGATCTCTCTAAGTATGTTAAGTAGCGTCTTTATAATCTAAATGACTATTAAGGTTGGGGTAGTAATACCTAATCACCGGGGACATAGTTCATGGTCTTAAGACCCTCAGATATTAAATTCAAACTTATTTTCTAGTTTTGAATCGTAGAAAAAGTTCATTATTGTTCAACATTCGTTGTTCACTCTCATGTTGTTATCATTACTACTCTTTATATCAGTGAGCAATTGTTTGCTCACTCTTTCAATTAACATTGCAGCTAAAGTTGAAAAAGTCGATGAACCATCTACTAGCAAAGAAAAGGGCAAGATGTCCAAGTGTTGAAGATTTATGAGAATTTATTTAAATGAATTATATTATAAGACTTGTTTTATTTTATGATGTATTCCGCAAATTTATGTAATAATTTTAGGTTAGATTACCTGGGATTAGTTTTAGAGATGATGTAACCCTTTAATGGGAAAGATTATTTTTTAAGTTATTTCATGTCTTTATCATTTATTATGGGTAGTTAGATGTAATTATTTTTTATAGTGAGTACCAAATTCTGTGGGAATGAAGTACCCAGATTTGGGGGTGTCACGGGTTGGTATCAGAGCTTTAGGTTATGAACCATAGGTGGGAAAACCTTAGGAAGTAACCTTTAAGGAGACAGAAAACATAGAGGTGTCTAACTCTTATCGAGTTTCAAGTAATGGATTAAGGCATCCATTGAAGCTAAACAATAAAAGACATTATGTGTTATGTGTTAATAACTTATGTGGTCGCGAGTATTGAAGAATGTCATATATTAAATAAAACCTAAGATATATTTTTTTGTGAGGATATCTAACGAAGGAGGATCCAGTCCAGCTATAGGGATGTGATATCTCAGATACCTAGAAATAACGAACCCCGGGATATCTATGTTGTGCGGGAACAATTGATCTAGGAGGATGAGCATGTGACCGATCCCGAGGAGGATAGTTCTTAAGAGATAGAAGAGGATGATGAGGAAGAGGATCCTGTGGAGTTTCCACCAAACTCTATATCAGCTGAGATGTATGATGCACTGTATGACCGTAACATAGAATTACAGGACAAGGTTAAGGAGCTGAAGGAGTTGATTGAGATGCATCACGCTACGATAGAGCAGAAAGATGAAGAGATTCGGGAACTCGACTCATAACTTGGAAACACGGAGTGACACCTAGTTCATACCAAGGGTTAGCATGAAGATATGTTGGCGATGAACGTGAAGATGAAGACTAATGTGGAGAAGTTAAAAGATGACTTGAAAGAGGAATCAGCTAAGCGTTCAAGAGCAGAGGACGCTTGGATGAAGGCGACTCAACGTGCAGACCATGTTGAGGCTAAAGTCCAAGTGAAGAAGGCCAAGATGAATGAGATAGATTACGCCTTTAATTCTGCGATTGATAGGGCCTAGGATCGAGTCTTTTATTACCCACCTCAATTTGAAGATTCGTCGTGGTTCGTGATGGATCGTAGGACGGCATATCGTATTATGGAGGAAGAGCGTAGAGAAGCCTCTCGACGTCTTAATATGCCCAGATAGAAAGAATAAGAATAATAATAATATGTGGTTAATTATGTGAATAAATAAACTGTAAATCCCTTATTTTGAGATAAAAAAGGAGTAGTATGAATATGTTATCCTAAAACTTGTCTAGATCAGAAAAGTGGATGTTAATAACAGTTATGCTATCTTTATTATGTTTTAAAACGTTAAATAAAATATTAAAGTTTATTTGAAATGTTATGTGTTATAGCTTTAACCTTAAAATGTTTAAGTTAAACTTCAAATACTCAAGAAGTTGAGGAATGAACTAATAAGCGTATATCTTAACAGAAAATGCCTCCTAGAAGAAGACAAGCATGCCAGCAACCACCTCCTGGGGGGGTATACTAACAATAACAACGAGGCCAACGCTAACCCGGTTCAGCAGTTGGTAACTTTGTTAACGAGAGCACTTGTGAATCAACCGCAAGCTCAAGTCACGACCTTCAAGTAATTCAAAGCAGTTGGACCGCCAGAGTTTCAAGGGTCTATGAATCCAGTGGAAGCCCAAACCTGGATCATGGAAATGGAGAGACTATTCGATGTTGCTAGAGTCAACGAAGATAAGAAGAATACGTTCACGACGTTCATGCTGAAGTCTAAAGCTAACTACTGGTGGCAAGCAAATAGGGTTCGTGGGGGACAAGGAGTGATAATGTGGGATAGATTTAATGAGATGTTTTTCGAAATGTACTTTCCAGCGAGTTCTCGAAATCAGTTGGAGGTGTAATTTCGGGAGCTGAAACAAGGAACTATGACGGTGCCGGAATATGCTGTGAAGTTTAACGAGTTGGCAAGGTTTGCCTCTTATTAAGTCAATACTGACGAGCGTAAGGTAAGAAGGTTCGAAAAAGGATTGAAAACCTGGTTGTATAGCAATGTTTCAATGTTCTAGTTAAATACATTTGCGGCAGTACTGGAAAAGGAAATTATCGCAAAAGGTGGAAGCGATGCCTTGACCAAGTACAATCAAGAACAGAAGAAGAGGAAGAATAAGAATGAAAATAAGGCTGGTGGAAGTAACGTTGGAAGTAACAATCAAAAGAGGAAGTGGAGCGAGAATTCCACTACAGGATGACAGCAAGGAAGTCAGCAGAAGAAAAAGTTTGAAGCTTGTGCTACTTGTGGAAAGAACCATACTGGGGTATGTTTGAATGGAAAGCGGGTGTGTTTCAACTGTGGTCAGGAGGGACACATTGCACCGAACTATTTTATCCCAAAGAAAGGAGCATGTTTTACCTACGGTTCGAAGGATCACATGGCTCCGGATTGCCCTAAAAAGCCAGCGGGAAGTGCAAGTGGGTGAAAGGGAAACAACAGTGGTGGTACATGGACTATCACTAGTCCAGCACAATCAAGCCGACCTACTGCGAGGACTTTCCATATGACCGTGCAAGATGTTGTTCAGTCTAAGGATGTGGTGTCAGGTATCATTCCGATTAATGGTATTAATGCTTATGTACTATTTGATTCGGGTGCTACTTGTTCATTTATATCCGATGAATTTGCTCAAAACTTAGATTTTCCTCAAAAAGAATTAGATTATCCTTTGGGCATAGAGATTGCGAATATGGAAGTTATTCCTGTTAGATTCATATATAAGAATTGTAGAGTGGTTATTAAGGGTCAAGAGATGATGGTAGATTTGATACCAATTAGACTTGGTGAGTTTGATGTTATACTGGGAATGGATTGGTTATTCAATCACGGAGTAGTAATTGATTGCCAAAAGAAGTGTGTTAACCTTATGACTCCGTCAAAGATAGTATTTTATGGCAGTAAGTCACCTCGACAAGCAAGTTGTCTGATGGTGATGCAAGCCAAGAAGTTGTTAAGATAAGGATGTGTAGGATACTTAGCCTACGTAGTCGATACACAGAAGAAGAGTGCGAAGTTAGAAGAGATATCTGTCATAAGAGATTTTGCAGACGTATTTCCAAACGATTTACCGGGTCTTCCGCCGGATCAATAAATCGAGTTCGTTGTTGATTTATTACCAGGAACGGACCCGATATCTAAGGCACCATATAGAATGGCCCCAGTAGAGATGAAAGAGTTAATGGTGCAGTTGCAAGAGTTACTTGACAAGAAGTATATTCAGCCGAGTGTATCGCCATGGGGTGCACCAGTGTTGTTTGTTAAGAAGAAAGATGGATTGATGCGGCTCTGCATTGATTACCGAGAATTTAATAAGGTCACGATTAAAAATAAGTATCCATTACCTAGAATCGATTACCTGTTCAATCAATTGAAGGGAGCGAGGTATTTCTCAAAGATATACTTGAGAAGTGGTTATCATCAGTTGAAAGTGAGGCCAGAGGATGTACCGAAAACAACATCCAGAACTCGATATGGTCATTACTAGTTTCTGGTCATGTCATTTGGTTTAACCAATGAACCTACAACGTTTATGGATTTGATGAACAGGGTGTTTAAACCATTCTTGAACAAATTTTTGGTGGTGTTTATTGATGATATATTGGTATATTCCAAGACCAAGGAGGAACATGTTGAACACTTAAGAGTGACGTTGGAGACATTGAGAAAAGAGAAGTTGTACGCTAATTTTGCAAAATGTGAATTTTTGTTGGAACATGTACAGTTTCTCGGACACGTTATTGATAAGGACGGAATTTCGGTAGATCTATCAAAGGTTGAAGCTATAATAAACTAGGATCAGCTGAAGACACTGTAACAATCCAAAAATTCATACAATTTAATTATCGACTTCGGTCGTTAATAATACGTCTAACTTCTAATTTTACATCTTTATTCAATGTTAAACTTAATAAAATGCGGAATATTTAAAACTTTTATACATTTCCTTCTTTATTGCCCTAAATCACAACGTTTACAACACATCTCTTCGATTCAAACTTATATCATGAATCGTTATAACAAAATGACTATACAAAGTTTTACATCATAAATAGATATCCATATACACCGGATAGCTCAATTTACAATTCAACAACATATTACATTCAAAATCTTACATACATTTCTCATAAAACATAAGTAACCTTCGTGAATATAGAACTCTATAACTCACTTAACACATATCCTTACCTTAATTCCTTAACTTGCAAAAGTGGTTATTTGCAAGAGTGAGCTCGACAGCCAAGCAAAATCTAACAGTTTTCATGCATAACATAACACATAATAATATTCTAAACATACATATCATAACAATTAAAGTAACATGGCATACATGCTTTTAATTCAAATAGCAAATATAAAGATTGAGTTCCTTACTCAATCCTTCTTATTTAAACCAAGAGAATGCAGTCATAAATTGACTTTAATATTTCACGATTTCCACATGTATAACATATCATGCAATTTAAAATAGTTCATCAAGTCCACGTAGAAAATAGGAACCAAAAGACTTGCCTTGATCGTTGTTTACCAATAACAGTTTATCAGCTTACAGTTATCTGCACTTCACGTGCCCTACACAATTATATAATAATACACATCAACTATTAGTCACATAACAACACATAGTAATTGTAATGTAAACTCTACCCCACATCTCATAATCTTTCCTATTAATTAGCACACAATGTTCAATTAGATTGTGTTAACTTTTCGACTTATGACTCACTATATTTCTTCTTAATCAAACTTGAAGTTCATTGAAGTGCTTAAGTTTTGCTAGGACTACTTATTGGTTTTATATTAAACCCATTTCATATCCTATAATATTCATTTCAATTGAATTGAATCACTTTTTAAGTTCATTAACACGTGGCACGACGTTTCGATGTTCATTCGTCACACGCTCGATTTGCCTCTCTTGTGTATGCTTACTATGCTTCTATAACTTATCTAATACATCATTTATTAATGTTAAGCAACATTATATTTACTAACATTCATGTTTTATAACTTAGAATAACATCTTTTATCGTGAGAAGCACTACACATGCATATGTGCATTCCTGACGCCCTCCGATTGCCCCCGAAAACACAACAGTCCTAAAGATGACCATTTTGACTACTGTTCTAGAACTCCAATTAAAGAACTTAAAGAAAGAAAAAATTGTAGGTCTATTCGTCCTCGTTCTGGATCATCTTGAATCACCTCAATCGGAGTTCGTATGAAAATGTTATGGCCGTTTTACTATAAGGGATCAAAATTGTCTGACTCATACTACAATTTTGGCATTGGGGCGCGAGGACTAAGCTAGCCAGTGGCGCTGGGGCGCGAAATTTGGCGATGGGGCACAAATTTTAGCGTTGGGGCATGAATTTCGTTGTTGGGGCGCCGAAACTTGCACAACCCAACCATCAGAGAACAGAACAACTAATTTTTGTCTATTTAACACTGCTAACATCTAAATTAACATGCTAACTTATATAAATTACACATATACACACTACCCAACATGCATATACTAGTTTAAACCACTAAACAATAATTTTAGAAAACTTAAATCATTGTACGCACTGTTTTAAAAACCAAAACTCCATTATCGATGTTTGTTTACCAAAACTCTGAATTTCATAACAAATCAATATACTCAACGTTCAATTTCATAATTAGCATACAATCACATACTAATTTTGTTATCATACAAAAATATCGTTCATGTTCATCCCTATATGTCCACTGTAAAACCAATTTCGTTTATCTTTGAAGCGTATTTTAGCATACAACATCTATATATATATATATATATATATATATATATATATATATATATATATATATATATACTAGTTATAATCATTTCAATTACATATACATGTAATATCATAACCAATTATAAAACATGGTTTTATAGGAATTTTGTAAGAATGAATTCCAAGAACTCGGAGGCGTAAAACATACATAGGTATATCGTATTAGGATTATAGGAAAATACCTTTTTGTTACTTTGTAAATCCTTGCTAATAGCAGACAATTCCAACTTCACAGACTCCTCTACACTTACCGTATTCTCTCTCAATTCTCTCTGGTTTTTCTAAGAACTCCTTTCTTCTTTTCTTTTCTTAGACTTAGGCTACTAACACTATACGTAAAACTTAAAACAAAACCCACGTCATTTAATTAAAAAGCGTCTAAAACCGACGCTTATACTAAATATACTAATCACTACATATGGGTTATAACATATTTAATATATATTATTTATTTAATTTAAATTTAATAAATTAAATTTAAAAATCAAATGCCATAAGGCTCAGTTTGACAAAACTCTTTAAAATTAAAGACTTAATATATTTTAGCCTTGTTTGGCAAAATAAATTAAAACTACTTTAATTTATTTTAATAAATAAAGTTATTTGTCACACTTCTAATTAATTAAGTTTTCATACTTAATTTAATTAATTCTAATAACAATTCATTGCATAATATAATAATTTATTTAATCATTATAAACTTTCTATCTTAATTATTAAATTAAATTAGATTACTATTTCAAAATAATTACTTTCCTTAACTCATTAATTATTTATTAAACAAATAATTAACCAAATCAAATCGAATCAATTAAACAAATATTTATTCAACGATAAACACATTCATCAAATATTTATATAATTCAATAAATATTTAAATATTATAATTAAAAAAATCTGGATTGTTACATCATTCCCTCCTTATAAGGATTCTGTCATCGGAATCACAACTCAAACCACTCATTCGTTACAATATTCCCTACTTACAAAGATTCTGTCCCCAGAATCGAAGACACAAATTAAACAAATATCTCAGAGTAATCTTTCATCATTTTATCTAAATATAGATTTTATATTTCCTACTACATTCATTACCTTAACAAATTTTAGGTTTCATTTCATAACTTTCACTTGAACTCAATATATTCTGAGTATTATATTCTTAACCCATTCATTTCCTTTTCTAAGAATCGCTATCATAAACACTCGGAATATTACATTCACCCTTTTTTCTAAGAATTTCGTCCTCAAAATTTTATTTATTAATCTTTATTCATTCAATCTATCAAAGTATATTTTTACGTCACTACTTCATTCATTCATTGGTTTCTATAACCACTTTCTTTCCACAAAGATCATTCTACAACTATTAACTTTTCTATTAAAAGTTTCACATTATTCTTTGATAACTCACATCCTTCTCACTTCAAAATCTCCTTTCTCACTTATTCAACATATTCATCATTCAATGTCGCATTCTACGACTTACTTCTTTCTAAGGAATACTTTCCTTTTTCACTTCCATCTTGCATAATAACAAGAATCTTCCACAATTGTTCAATTATTGGGAAGTAGTATGAATAACTCAAGAATTTAAAAGATTCCAAATCATGCTGAGGGGTCATAAGACCGTGAACTCTTCTCTAGGTTTAATAGTGCTTCACCCCCGGTTCTTCACACTTTAAACCCTCTTTGGCAAAATGTTTATCCATCACAAAGACTGGAAACACCCTCCACTTGTACACTAGGTGGCCAACCTATTGTACCACTACGTTGGGCCATAACATAGTGTTTTGTAACGACTATATGCGTTACGCTCGGTACTTAGGGTGGTAAGCCCTTCGTACAATGTTTTGTGCACAAACATTTCAGCGCAAAGTATAAACTAAGAACAACCTCTAATAAAAGAGTTGTCCATCTCAGAATTTAGAGTGAAAGCATTCAACTGAGGGTCTAATGACCACGAACCATGTCCACTGTTATAAGTAATCTTTCAACTTTAACTTTAACAGTCATACAACTATAAGGACTCCAAGGTACTTAGGTGATCAATCCTTCGTACATGTATTGTGCTCAAACATTTCAGCACAAAGTATAAACTAAGAGCAACCCCTAAATAATAGGGTTGTTCATCTCAGCTTTTCAACATCTGAATCTGCACCAAAACAATTTTGTTTGGCATAACTTCTCAAGAAACTTTTGAATTTCATTAACATCTTTCAATATTTGTCTAGTTGAATCAAATAGCATAGACCTCTACAACAATTAAGACATCAACCGAAATATACATATATAAATACATATGTATTCTCATATCTTAAAGAAATCTCAAAAATCTTTTTATGACGTCATGATACCACACTGTATTTACAGTCCGTTGAGGATTCCGTAATTTGGTGATTTTATCATACTACATCATACCATAGTAAATTTGCGATCCTTAGATCACATCCAACACTAAGTAATCTTGCATTGATGACTCCATCATTTTTATCATCTTTGCACGGGTTCCATGATACATTGATGATATATAAAATACATTTTGATATATTCCAAATTATTTTTGTCTCAGTAGAAGCAATTAGCATGAACACATCTGAATAATGATATTGTTGTTAAAACTCATTGGTTCCATCAGTTGATCAATGTTTTTCAAGAACATAGAAGTGTAAACATCAGCACGAAGTCAATAAATTTTGAAAGTCTAACATAGCTAGTAGATTTAGAATACATATGCTTCCACCATAAACTCCACTTTCTATAATGATCCATTGCTTAATAGGTCTATCTATTCCTATCATCCTCAATACTCCATTCACACTTAATTATACCCCAGTTCATCAAACTTACCACACGTTATGAGTTTAGGAACTTGCCACAATCATATAAGTTTAAGAACTTATCCTAGTCAGACCATAGGCGTCCATTCGCTGAGGGGTTCAAAAACATACCATATACTTATGAGTCACGAACCTACCATAAGTATGAGTTTTAAGAATTCGCACATAACCTTATAATATTCTCTAACTATACTTTACCTATTTGTTATACATATGAGAAAAGAATCACATTCTCAACAGGCATATAACAAATAGCGCACATAAGCATTCCAATGATTATCAATGTGATAAATTGAGTACAAGTACAAAACCCTCGCCCATACAAAGGTTTGTACAACTCAGCCATTAGATGAGTCCTCAATTGAAATCCCACCTAACTCTATCTTGCTCTTAACTTGCTCTTTGCTCGAAACCAATTCTTCATATCACATAATCTATAACTCCTCGTGAGTTATCTCGTACTATTTAATAGTACACCATCTTCATAGCATTAAGCTATAATTATTCAAACATTACAAACCATCTTTCTTTTATAACTTAAACGGATCACGTCGTGATCTTATTCTATAATCATCTCCTTTAAAATTCTTTTCTTAACTCGTGATCGTTTTGTTTTACGATCCTCTTTCTTTCCCTTTTTCATCATTTACGACATTATTCGTTATCTTGGCTATTGCCATTTCTTATCTTTATATCTCTTCAAGATACTTCTTTGAATCTTCTTATTTATATAACAATTCTTCCTTTAAGAATTTCTAACTTCATTTACATTGCTCAACAGTCCATTCAAGGTCTACACTTTCATCATATGTGTCCATTTTCTACAATTGGTACACATCGAGTCTCTAATAGTTTCAATATGGTACGCTGAGTGGTTTCTTACAAACAACCAAAAAACCTGGTTCCGAGTTACTAGTTCGTATATACCTCCTCTCTATGAAGGAATCGTTTAGCCCAGATACCATACATTAACTACTAAAGAGTATAATTGCACCATACTTAAATATAACTCTCTATTCTTAACTTCTTTATCATTCTCTTCTTATAGACACTGTCTATTTATTATCACCTTACATCCTTATTATTGGAGTTGGGTAACCCCACATTCATATTCCTTATAACTCTTGCGAGATTCTTCTTTGAATCCTCTTTCGCATGTTTTAAATCCTTATTGTTCAAACTCTATTTAAGCTTATTCGTTCATTATCTTCACGGTTCATCTCTAAGGTTATAGCCTAAGGTACTCTTACCTAAGGTTTCTAACCTATCAGCTTTGATACCAACTGTAACGACCCCAAAATTCATACAATTTAGTTATCGACTTCGGTCGTTAATAATACGTCTAACTTCTGATTTTACATCATTATTCAATGTTAAACTTAATAAAATGCGAAATATTTAAAACTTTTATACATTTCCTTCTTTATAGCCCTAAATCGTAACCTTTACATCACATCTCTTCGATTCAAACTTATATCATGAATCATTACAACAAAATGACTATACAAAGTTTTACATCATAAATATATATCCATATACACCGGATAGCTAAATACAATTCAACAACATGTTACATTCAAAATCTTACATACATTTCTCACAAAACATAAGTAACCTTCGTGAATATAGATCTCTATAACTCACTTAGCACATATCCTTACCTTAATTCCTTGACCTGTAAAAGTGGTTATTTGCAAGAGTGAGCTCGACAGCCCAGCAAAATCTAACAGTTTCATGCATCACATAACACATAATAATATGCTAAACATACATATCATAATAATTAAAGTAACATGGCATACATGCTTTTAATTCAAATAACAAATATAAAGATTGAGTTCCTTACTCAATCCTCCTTATTTAAACCAAGATAATGCAGTCATAAATTGACTTTAACATTTCACGATTTCCACATGTATAACATATCATGCAATTTAAAATAGTTCATCAAGTCCCCCTAGAAAATAGGAACCAAAAGACTTGCCTTGATCATTGTTTACCAATAACAGTTTATCAGCTTACAGTTATCTGCACTTCACGTGCCCTACACAATTATATAATCATACACATCAACTATTAGTCACATAACAACACATAGTAATTTTAATGTAAACTCTAGTCCACATCTCATAATCTTTCCTATTAATTAGCACACAATGTTCAATTAGATTGTGTTAACTTTTCGACTTATGACTCACTATATTTCTTCTTAGTCAAACTCGAAGTTCATTCAAGTGCTTAAGTCTTGCTAGGACTACTTATTGATTTTATATTAAACCCATTTCATATCCTATAATATTCATTTCAATTGAATTGAAACACTTTTTAAGTTCATTAACACTTGCTTGTACGGCGTTTGACGTTCATTCGTCTGCCTTTCGATTTGCCTCTCTTGTGTATGCTTACTATGCTTCTATAACTTATCTAATACATCATTTATTAATGTTAAGCATCATTATATTTACTAACATTCATGTTTTATAACTTAGAATAACATCTTTTATCGTAAGAAGCACTACACATGCATATGTGCATGCCTGACGCCCTCCGATTGCCCCCGGAAACACAACAGTTCTAAAGATGACCATTTTGACTACTGTTACAGACCTCAAATTGAAGAACTTAAAGAACGAAAAATTGTAGGTCTATTCGTCCTCGTTCTGGATCATCTTGAATCACCTCAATCGGAGTTCGTATGAAAACGTTATGGCCGTTTTACTATAGGAGGTCATGTGACAACCCGAAAATTTAGACAATTTATTAAAATCTTAAATGATTGATTTAAGGTCAAATAATAGACCTAGATAGAAAATAAGTGTATGTATTTAACATTTTTAGGAATGAATTTTGTGAATTTAAAAACTTTTGGTAAAGGTTTACAGTGTTAAGAATATTTGTGTATGTGGATATGTTCGGTGTATATGGTTATGTATGTGTTCATAATGTGGTAAAGGGTCGAGGTTGACGGATAAAACTTATCTTTGTCAAATCCTAGGTATATATTAAAAACGATAACGTTATGTTAGAAAACTCTAACGTCTGATAAGAAACCCTAGAAACTGGTTCCGAAACTCTAATTCAGAAATTTAAATGCTATGAATAAGTTAAATGTCATTAATTATAAATTTAATTCTATGAATCACTAGATCACACTAATAGAGCATGGAAAGCTAAGTTAAAGTGAATCAAACTAGGTACCTTTAATTCTGGAAACCCAGAAAGAACCCAACAGGCCTCTGACAGTGACTTTGCTTGCTTAGATCTCTTTGTTGTTATGTTATTTGATCAAACTAATTGTTTTATTGTATAGTCTTGCACGAGTACTACACAATCTGACCAAGATCGAGCCCAGAAACTCAATACAGAGTACATGATTCGTGGTCAAACATGGAACCCTGATGACTGCTGGAATTCTGGGTTTGGGCTCAAGAACACCAATAGCGACGGTTCTGTCGCTATAGGGCCCTTTAGTGACACTTAATTTCGGAAATTGAATTATTTAATTAAATAAATAGAAATAAATGTTTTTTAATTATTAAAAATACATATTAAATTCTGAAAAATTATTTTAAAGTCTGAAAAATATTTTTTTATTATTTTGAGTATATTTCAAAAATATTTAATATTTTTGGGAATATAAAAGGTATTTATTTATTTAATTATAATATTAAATAAATTATTTAAAAATGGTTTTAATTCATGAAAAATTATATTATGGTGTTAGAAAATATTTTAAGTTATTTTTGATGACTTTTGATATTTTGTGATGAAATTCATTAATATTTATTATTAATGGTAGTTAATATATTAGATAAATTATGGAAAAATAGAATTAATGCTTTAAAATCATATAAAAATGATTTAAGTGTTATAAAAATATTTTAATTTATAAAATATAACTTTTGATATTTTGGCATGAAAATATTAATATTTTAATTATCGGATAATGGATTTGATTGTTTAAAAATCATATAAATATAATTTTAAGATATTAAAATACTTTGTGATATTATAATTATATTATAATATTATGTTATGATTTTCATTAAAATTTAATATTAAATAAATGTTAATGATCAAGGAATAATGTGGTATTTATATTAATATCAGTTATTGATTAATGTTTTTAATTACTTTAAAAATATTTAAAGGAAATAATAAAGTATTGAAAATACTTTGAGATATTACAAATATGTTATAATATTATGACATGTGTTTCATTAATGTTTAATATTAAATAAATATTAATGATGTTAGAATATTGTGGTATTTAATTCATTTAAATACAGTATTAATGATTGAAAAATGTTGTTAAATGATATTAATTATCTAAAAATTTTTGCAAGTTTATGAAAAATGTTTTGACTGATACTATGATTATCTAAGATTATTGTTAATTGTTTAGGCAGAGTTTAATTGAACTTAAACTCGATATTGTCCGATTTGACCGTCGGGATGATTAAATTGTGTCGGTTTCAACTTAGACTTAAATAGTCTGATTTGATGCTAAGTCTTATGTGTTGTATAGACTGACAGGATTATGTGATAATGTGTTTACGTTATTTTATACTGTGATGATATTATTCTAATATTTGGAGATCGGTATTATCTGTATTAGGTCTTCGGATAAAGTTAAGTTATTTTTCGTATCGATAATCAACGGAACAGGCAAGTTTGTTTTTTCTTAACTCTATTAAGAGTGTTTTCATTCAGATATGCTTATGGTTAATCATTACTGATTGCCATGTAGAATTGTACTCTGTACATCTTGTATGTATAAGTCAGGTATGAAAGGTTGATCACCTTCATTACCAGTTGGTCCAGATATATATTGTTCATATGTAATACTTGTTCAGTCAAAAGTTTGTTCATGCTAATTCACAACTACATTGTGAATTATAGCCAGCTTATTATTCTAAATCTTTCAATCATGATATATCCTTAAATTGTATTTAAACTTGCTGGGCAACTTTCATGCTCACCCTTGTTATATCATGATAAAACATTGCAGATTAAGGTGAATACGTCGGATACAAGGGAAGTTAAAGACAGTTCCAGCTTAAAGTTAATGTGCACGATTAGATTTGTAATAGTCTTGTATGATAATGATGTCATGTGTTAGATAAGTTATAAATTGTGTATAAGTTATGGTTACTCGATTTTGGGGAATAGTGTGTAAAGTGTACTGTATAAACAATTTATGTTTATATCTTCCACAATAGTTGTAGAAATAGTATACCGGATCCGCGGTGATTCGAGACCCGGATTCGGGGATGCTACAGTTGGTATCAAAGTTGTTGGTTATGAAGCTTAGGTAGGAATACCTGAGACCAATAACCGCAGTGATTAGGATAAGACTAACTCAAATAGAGTTAGTTGGTCGGTAAGATTCAAAGATGAATCTCAGCGGGTTATAAAAGACATAGAGTTCCCTAACTTTTATAAAGAAGTTAAGAATCAAAAAGTTATATTTAAGTATGGTAAAATTGTACTCTTTAATAGTTGATGTATGGTATCTGAGCTAAACGATTCCTTCATAGAGCAGATGTATATACGAACTAGCAACTCGGAGCCTAGTTTGTTGGTTGTTTGTGGGAAACCACTCAGCGTACCATATTGAAACTGTTAGAGACTCGATGTGTACCAAGAATAGAAAGTGGATAGATCGAGTCTAAAAGACTGAAAGTGCAGGGATAGGAGATCGTAAAACAAAATGATCAAGTCATAAAATTGAATCGTAATATATACGATGAGATCACCCCGTGATCTGATAAGGTTATGACAGCTAGAAAGAATCAATCTGATGATTGAAAAGTCTACAGCAAGATGTTGTGTATCAGTTGTACTATGAAATGGTACTATGAAAACTCATGAAAGAGTTATGGATTATGAATACGAATTAAATGAAATTAATATGGAAAAGGGGGTTAAGATTAGGTGGGGATTTCAATTGAGGACTCATGTTAGTAGTTGAGTTGCATGATTCCTTGTTATGGCGGGGAATTGTACTTGGTGTAAAAACCACTTAGTTTCTGGCATTGATAATCATTGAAATGTTTGTGTCGCGCTATTTGCTATATGCAGGTTAAGAGGGTGATTCCTTTCTCATGTGTATAACAAATAGATAGGTCATAGGTAGAGAATATAAGGTTAAGTACGAGTTCTTAAAACTCATACTTATGTGACATTCTTGACTCATAGTTATATGAAATATTTATGAACCCCTCAGCGAATGGACGCCAAAGGTCTGACTAGGGTAAGTTCTTAAACTCATATGTTTGTGGCAATTAAAGAACTCATAAGTGTGGTTTTATGAACTGGGTATAGTTTTGTGTGAATGGAGTGTTAAGGATTATAGGAACAAATAGAATGTTTAAGCAAATGATTGTTAGTGGAGGCATTAGGTTTTCCTAAACTCCTAGCTATGCTAAACTTCAAATTTTTGACATCAAGTTAAATACGCACTATGTGCCTTTTAAAAAAAAATATATATGTAGACTCGTAACCATTTTTGAAATGGTTTAAAGTACAGTCTATGCTACTTATTTCGGCTAGACGCAAAATGATTTGAAATATCAAAATTTGTTTTAATTATCACTCATGTACCATGTAACTTTGAGTGCGAGATATGATAAAAATGTGACTTGAGTTGTAAATCTGAGGAATACTTTAGTGTGAACTTGACACGAAGTCATTGTTCCACTATTGTATGATGTGTTATGACAAAGTCATACAATGATTTGCATCCTCAAAGCGAACCGTTAATCTGAAGACGACATCATGACGTCATTCTCAAAAATGTTTTCAAAAAGTTTAATTTGCCAACGGGGTTTGGCTACACCTAAATAATTCGATTGAATTGAATTATCGATATGAGTCTATGCTATTTGATTCAGCTAGACTAATGTTATGAAAACTCTAAATATTCATTGATAGAAATTTCCCGAACCAAATTGTTTTGGTGTGGAATCCTATGATAAGACTGAGGTGAACGACATTGTTTGGATAAATAATCCAATCTAATAGCGTAAATATTCGCTAAAAATGATTAATACGTTATGCATGACGTAAGAGTACGATAGGCTAATCACCTAAAGTACTAGTAATGGTAGTTTACCTTCTTCGTGATTGTAAACATACTGTTAACCTTTATAAAGGGGTAGATTACCTTTTTCTTAATTGAAATAGGTAGCGGGTAGTAATACCTATAAACCTCAGTAGTTCATGGTCTATATGACCCCTCAGTACAATTTGAAGACTTTTGCTCTTGTGAGTGGTGTATTGGGTAGCATGTGATGTGTATAAATTGGTGTAAGCAGTATGGTGTATGGTGTAAGGTGCACGGTGTAAGGTGTAAGGTGAATTTCAGGGATGAAATTTTTATAAGGAGGGGTGAATGTGACAACCCGAGAATTTAGACAATTTATTAAAATCTTAAATGATTGATTTAAGGTCAAATAATAGACCTAGACAGAAAACAAGTGTATATATTTAACATTTTTAGGAATGACTTTTGTGAATTTAAAAACTTTTAGTAAAGGTTTACAGTGTTAAGAATATCTGTGTATGTGGATATGTTCGGTGTATATGGTTATGTATGTGTTCATAATGTGGTTAAGGGTCAAGGGTTGACCACATAAAACTTATCACTGTCAAATCCTAGGTATATATTAAAGAACGATAACGTTATGTTAGAAAACCCTAACGTCTGATAAGAAACCCTAGAAACTGGTTCCGAACTCTAATTCGGAAATTTAAATGCTATGAATAAGTTAAATGTCATTAATTATAAATTTATCAAGAAAAACCTAATGAATTACTTGAAACCCTAAGTGGTAAGCTTGAAGATAAGTATAGAATTTCTATGTTATTAATTGTAAGTGTAATTAGGGATAACCCTAATTGATTAATTGGAAATCCTAGAAAGTTATTTTTTAAAATCCTAAGGGTTCAAACCCTAAACCCTAAGGGTTGGAGCATTTGACAATTTAGCCACTAAAAGTACAAATCAAATGACCAAAGTGCCCTTTATATTATTTTAATAAGGTGGAGTGTAGATCTAGCCCTAGTAAGGAGTGGGTGACCAACTCTAGCTAGCCACATGATCTGGAAAGTTACTTTAATCATCAATAAAAGCAATCTTGCATCCTATAAATTGATTAAGTCTAAAATCAAAACTTAAAAAGTAAGCAATTCACTTACTTTACTTTTCTACTTAGCCAAGACCTTCTCTCTCTAGAAATTCGAAATTAAGAGTGAGAAAGTGAGATATGATAAGCCTATATCAGTCTATAACAAGCCAAGATCAGATCATCAAGGATCAAAATCAAAAATCAAAGCTAAAAGGTATAAAAACCCTAATTTTAGAAATCCTTTGATTTTATGTTATTTGTTGCAATTGATTGTTCAAAGTTGTGTAATAGGGTGTCAATTGATAATCTGGGTTGGTACATATTAGATCCATAACATCAAAGTGCTCAAAATTAAAGTTTTTCAAAATTTGGAAAATGTCATTTTTTTTTCTCTGACAACTAATCTCAAAGGCTGTAGATCTCAGCCTGTTAAGTGTTTTTAATGTTTAAAGCTTGTAATATGTAGTCAGTTATTTGGTCTTTAAGCTGCAAAAAGAATCAGAGTCATATCATCTCTAGATCAAAAGATATGAACGGTCAAACATCGTTGAACGATCACAATTTACATTTACAGGCAAGCCCCGATTTTCCAAATCGCTTTGATGAGTTTTTAAAGGCACTTGATCTTCTTTGTTATTTGCTCATTTGGTTAATTTGTTGTTTGTTTGTTGTAGTCTGGTATGTAGACTACATGTTAAAGTCACCAGATCGCTTAGATCATAACAGGAATGGAAAAAAATCAAGGTCAAAGTAGCTTTGACCAACTGCTTAGAGTAATTTCTGGAAAACCCAAAATTTCCTCAAGAACAGCTCTCGACCTCTAGTTTGACCGGTCCAGATCTTGCTTTCTTGATGTTTTTAAGTCGACCTATTGGTATATTATTGTAGCCTGACATCTCATCTACAAGAATGAATCACTAGATCACACTAATAGAGCATGGAAAGCTAAGTTAAAGTGAATCAAACTAGGTACCTTTAATTCTGGAAACCCAGAAAGAACCCAGCAGGCCTCTGACAGTGACTTTGCTTGCTTAGATCTCTTTGTTGTTATGTTATTTGATCAAACTAATTGTTTTATTGTATAGTCTTAAACGAGTACTACACAATCTGACCAAGATCAAATTGAAAACTCGATATAGAGTACATGATTCGTGGTCAAACATGGAACCTTGATGACTGTTGGAATTATGGGTTTGGGCTCAAGAACACCTATATATAGCGGACAGTTACATGCCGCTATAGTGCCCTTTAGTGACACTTAATTTGAGAAATTGAATTATTTAATTAAATAAATAGAAATAAATAGTTTTTAATTATTAAAAATACATATTAAATTCTAAAAATTATTTTAAAGTATGAAAAATAGTTTTTGTTATTTTGAGTATATTTCAAAAATACTTAATATTTTTGGGAATATAAAAGGTATTTATTTATTTAATTACAATATTAAATAAATTATTTAAAAATAGTTTTAATTCATGAAAAATTATATTATGGTGTTAGAAAATATTTTAAGTTATTTTTTGATGACTTTTGATATTTTGTGATGAAATTCATTAATATTTATTATTAATAGTAGTTAATATATTTAATGAATATATTATATAAATTATGGAAAAATAGAATTAATGCTTTAAAAATCATATAAAAATGATTTAAGTGTTATAAAAATATTTTAATTTATAAAATATAACTTTTGATATTTTGGCATGAAAATATTAATATTTTAATTATCGGATAATGGATTTGATTGTTTAAAAATCATATAAATATGATTTTAAGATATTAAAAATACTTTGTGATATTATATTATATTATAATATTATGTTATGATTTTCATTAAAATTTAATATTAAATAAATGTTAATGATCAAGGAATAATGTGGTATTTATATTAATATCGAGTTATTGATTAATGTTTTTAATTACATTAAAAACATTTAAAGAAAATAATAAAGTATTGAAAATACTTTGAGATATTACAAATATGTTATAATATTATGACATGTGTTTCATTAATGTTTAATATTAAATAAATATTAATGATGTTAGAATATTGTGGTATTTAATTCATTTAAATACAATATTAATGATTAAAAATGTTCTTAAATGATATTAATTATCGAAAATTTTTGCAAGTTTATGAAAAATGTTTTGGTGATACTATGATTATCTAAGATTATTGTTAATTGTTTAGGCGAGTTTAATTGAACTTAAACTCGATATGTATCGATTGGCCGTCGGGATGATTGAATTGTGTCGGTTTCAACTTAGACTTAAATAGTCGATTTGATGCTAAGTCTTATGTGTTGTATAGAGGCAGCGGAATTATGTGATAATGTGTTTACGTTATTTTATACTGTGATGATATTATTCTAATATTTGGAGATCGGTATTATGTGTATTAGGTCTTCGGATAAAGCTAAGTTATTTTTCGTATCGGTAATCAACGGAATAGGCAAGTTTGTTTTTTCTTAACTCTATTAAGAGTGTTTCATTCAGATATGTTTATGGTTAATCATTACTGATTGCCATGTAGAATTGTACTTTGTACATCTTGTATGTATAAGTCAGGTATGAAAGGCTGATCACCTTCATTACTAGTTGGTCCAGATATATATTGTTCATATGTAATACTTGTTCAGTCAAAGGTTTGTTCATGCTAATTCACAACTAAAGTTAATGTGCAGATTAAGGTGAATGCGTTGGATACAAGGGAAGTTAAAGACAGTTCCAGCTTAAAGTTATTGTGCACGATTAGATTTGTAATAGTCTTGTATGATAATGATGTCATGTGTTAGATAAGTTATGAATTATGTATAAGTTATTGTTACTCGATTTTGGGGAATAGTGTGTAAAGTGTACTGTATAATGGTTACTCGATTCGAGACCCGGATTCGGTGATGCTATAGGTCAAAACTCTCCGACTCAGACTACAATTCCGTCATTATGGTATGAGGACTAAGCTAATTGATGGTATACTGGTCATGAAATTTTCTTATTTGAAGGCGAATTTTCTGCGCTAAGGTACCAAACTTGCGTAACTCAACCATCGGAGAACAGAACAACTAATTTCTATCTATGTAACACTACTAACATCTAAATTAACATGTTAACTTATATAAATTACACATATACAGACAACCCAATATGCATATTATGACGAACGAGATTTTTGTAATTTAGTTCTTAATATTTATTGAATTGAATAAATATTTTCGATGATTTAATTATTAGATTAAATAATTATTTGATGCAATTGTGATAGATTAATTTAATGATATGTATTATATTTATTAAATTAATGTAGAGAATTTTATTATTCAAAGTTTGTAATTATGTGAGCTTATTGAATTTAAAGAAATATTTAATAAGCCTAATGTTATTTTAATTAATGTAATAATTATTTAGAGATTAATAATTTGATATTATTAATTAATGAGAAAATTAATTATGTGATTATGTGAATTAATGATAAATTATTATATTATATTTAAATTAAATTAAATAAAATATTTTAATTATTGTGTAAGGGTGTGACATGATTTAAACTATAAGATAAAAGAGTTATTAAATTAAATGGGATTAAGTCTTTTAAAGCTAGCCAAACATGGCCTTAATGGGAGTTGAAGACAGTTAACCCATGATTGGGTAACTGACCACAACTGCGCCAGTTTATAAAATATATGCGTATTCTTTGAGTTCATTTTCTTAAGTCTGATAAACTAGTCAGAGAGAAATTTATAATTGTTGAGGAGAATTGTGAGTCTGTGATTGAAGAAGAATTTGAGAAGGAATTCATCTCCTATTAAAATCTACACTACGCTTTGTGTAATTTCTTCCTTCCCAAATTTTAAAGTTACGTTGTTTAAGTTTCATGAAAATGGCTTTCAAAGCTTTTGTAAAGTCTCTATAATTGGGAAAGAGTATGATTATGAGTTTATATATGTGTTAAATGTTATCAAATCGTATTCGATTATATATTATGTAAGTTACCATGTCATTAGTTTCAAGAAAATACGTCGTATATGTTGCTCAAAACTTATAGAGTATGGGTTTTGGCCATATGGCCCTTATATGTAATTTTAATGTGTCAAACATAAATGGTTATGTAAAATTTATACTCGTATATTATTATGCATGTTAATATGAATTGACCATACTTTAAATGAATGGATTCGGTGTTATAACGAATCCATAGTGTTAATTTTCATGTTTTGTATTCAAAACCTTCAAGAACATCAAGAACAGTGAAAATTACATATTTAATTATGTAATTATGTGTTTAATGGGTTAAATTCATTCTGTAATTGTTGGGTAATGATTATGTATGAATTCTAGCATATGGGTATGTTAAATTAGTGAAATTAATGATTATGTAATGTTTATTTCGCTGAACTTTGTGTTCTTCATGGAATCGGGAATCGAGAATCTGAGTTTTTGCATGGCTAACTCCAAAAGCGAAGTCTCGCCACAGCATCATCACTTTGCATGGCGCCAAGTCTCAAGTCAGAAGGCGCCCATGGCATGCTATGGCGCCAAGACCTAGTATAAAAGTGGCGACGCAGTGCCACTCTCCAGAATATTCAGAAATGAATTTTAAATGTGTTTACGTCTAGTAATGTGGTATTAACCTAATTTAATAAACGTAGAAATATGATAGAAGTATAATGAGATGTTAAAATAGATACTTAACATATAAATAATATAATTTCATGTCGATTGAATTATTGAATACATAATTAGCTTGTTATTCATGAAGTGTAAATTATGTGACAATAAGTGTAATAAATTGACTAAGTATAATCATAATTCGAGTAGACAAAAAGAATGAATGTTTGATGATTAGTTATGTTATAATTAACTATAGTTGTGAATGTAAATGGTATGTAGGATTAAATTCAAGGAACGTGTTTAATTAACGTGTAATCTACGCACGAGGCAAGTTTCGTAACCCTATTTGTTATCATTATTCAAGTTTATAAATCAAGTTCATTTGTTATGTTAAAGATTTACTATCTTTTAAAAGTATGATTCTGTTATACAATAATTGTTCTATTGTATACCTATTGAGATTGTTATTCATTGTAAATATCATTTATTGTTGAACTTTGTTAGACTAGCGAATCCTTATTGATTCAACTAGTCCATAGTTGATGAACGTTCTAAATTCAGAACCCTTATTGATTTATCCAAACCAAACTTTCTTTGGTACGAACTCTAATGTCAAACTGAGATGAACAACCCTGCAAAGGGATTTACTTAAGCGTTAGCGTTAAGATATTGTGCATAGTTTTATGACTGTTAAAGGTTTCAAGTATAACCCTTGTCAACCTAGGACATTGTTCAAGGTCTTATGACCCTCAGAAATCTTTTGATTCTTGTTACTCATTCTTGATTCAAAAGTTGAGCTTTTATTTCAGAAGTCTTTGATTCACTCGCATGTTATTATACATTGTTATTTCATTATTTTACTTGTGGGCAATAGTGCTCACTCTTGCGTGATAATAACATTGTAGTTAAGAACGAAAGGTCCGACGAGCCTTCTAATAGCAAAGGCAAGGGCAAGATTAACAATTGATGAAGAATTGTTATTTTATATGATGATGTATTTCTGTTTAAGACTTAAGTTAATGATGTTGTTTAAGACTTATTTGTTTATATTTTCGTACAGATGTTTAAGGTTAGTATGACCTGGGATTATTTTTATTATTCAGATGTTGTAACCCCATAAGGGGAAGATTTATTTCTATCTATTCCATGGTTTGCATTTATTATGGGTAGATAGATAGATGATATTTATACAGTAAACACCAAATCCCGTGGAATCGAAGTACCTGGATTTGGGGGTGTCACATATATACTAGTTTAAACCACTAAACAATAATTTTAGAAAACTTAAATCATTGTACGCACTGTTTTAAAAACCAAATCTCCATTATCGATGTTTGTTTACACAGTGAACATTATAACCAAAATTTATAAACTAATTTGATTCCTTGAGACTATGATTTCTTTGAATTTCATAACAAATCAATATACTCAACGTTCAATTTCATAATTAGCATACAATCACATACTAATTTTTTTATCATACAAAACATACGTTCATGTTCATCCTCATATGTCCATTGTAAAACCAATTTCGTTTATCTTTGAACGTATTTTAGCATACAACATCTATATACATACATATATATATATATATATATATATATATATGCTAGTTATAATCATTTCAATTATAGATAAATGTAATATCATAACCAATTATAAAACATGGTTTTACAGGAATTTTGTAAGAATGAATTCCAAGAACTCAGAGAACATAAAACATGCATAGGTATATCGTATTAGGATTATAGGAAAATACCTTTTTGTTACTTTGTAAATCCTTTCTAATAGCAGACAATTCCAACTTCACAGACTCCTCTACACTTACTATATTCTCTCTCAATTCTCTCTGGTTTTTCTGAGAACACCTTTCTTCTTTTCTTTTCTTAGACTTAGGCTACTAACACTATACGTAAAACTTAAAACAAAACCCACGTACGAATTAAAAATGTCTAAAACCGACGCTATACTAAATATACTAATCACTACATGTCAGTTATAACATATTTAATATATATTATTTATTTAATATAAATTTAATAAATTAAATTTAAAAATCCAAAAGCCATAAGGCTCCGTTTGACAAAACTCTTTAAAATTAAAGACTTAATATATTTAAGCCTTGTTTGGCAAAATAAATTAAAACTACTTTAATTTATTTTAATAACCACTTATAATAAAGTTATTTGTCACCCTTCTAATTAATTAAGTTTTCGTACTTAATTTAATTAATTCTAATAACAATTCATTGCATAATATAATAATTTATTTAATCATTATAAACTTTCTAACTTAATTATTAAATTAAATTAGATTACTATTTCAAAATAATTACTTTCCTTAACTCATTAATTATTTATTAAACAAATAATTAACCAAATCAAATCGAATCAATTAAAAAAATATTTATTCAACGATAAACACATCCATTAAATATTTATATAATTAAATAAATATTTAAATATTATAATTAAAAAAATCTGGATTGTTACAGACACCGTCATAAGTAAGGAGTTTCTTAGGATTGGCAGGTTACTATAGGCGTTTTATTCAAGACTTTTTCAAGATCACAACTCTGTTGACGAATTTAACCAGGAAGGCGGTTAAGTTTTTTTGGACAGAGAAGTGTGAGGAAAGTTTCTGAGAATTAAAGTAGAGGTTGAGTTCAGCACCTGTGTTGTCATTGCATGATGATATAGTGAATTTTGTGGTGTATAGTGATGCATCGCATAAAGGACTAGGATGTGTGCTTGTAGACACTTGAATTTTCTGTACATCTGTCACTAACATTGCAGGAGGACAAATTCTTCTTTCAAGAGAGAACCTTGGAAGACAGTTCATATCCATTCCGGATACTACCGAAAGTTCAGCATCAACCCCAGAACACACACCGGGAGTAACAAATCCAACCTCGGATATAACCCCGAGGCGTGCAGATCCAATATCGGAACACACACCGGAGAAGACCGATTAATCTTGTAACATTCCAGAATTTTAAATATTTATTGAGTTATATAAATATTTAATGGATGTGATTATCGGTAAATGAATATTTGTTTTATTGATTTAATATTATTTGGAGAATTATTTGTTTAATAAATAATTGATGAATTAAGGAAATGATTATTATAGTGATATTTCAATTAAATGATATATTATTTGTATTGTGTTATGTGATTAAAGTATTTAATTAATTAATTATGATTTGAATTAATTAAGATAAATATGAAAGCTTGATTAAATATAGTGTGACAAATAACTATGTTATAAGGAGTTATTAAAATAAATTAATGTAATTTATGTCAAGTGTTTACCAAACAAGGCTTAATATATTAATCCTTTAATATTTTAAATGATTTGCCAAACAAGCCTTATGGCTTTTGAGATTTCTAGCTAAATAAAATAAATAATTAAATAAGATAAAATCAAATAATAAATATAATATATATATTTATGTTACATACGTTTATCCTAATAAGCGATGTTACTTATTATATGTATTAAGTCTATATGGAGTTTTCTTTTGTTATTATATTAGTACGCATATCAGTTTAGTTTTTCTTTTACGCATTCTATTTGCTAGCTTAGAGATTACAGAGGGTTGAGAGAATTGTGAGCAAATTTAAGCAACAATTTCAGTGTGTTTAAAAACGATTGCAAGAAACTTCAAGGTATTTTACACAACATTAGTATTAGATATATATTTATATGCATATACGTGTTTTACGGCAAAATTTCATGTTCTGTGAATTCCATATTTTAAATTGTTTCTTTACAATGGATTACTTGTGGTTATACATGTTCATGATGATAGAGATTATGTTTAAACAACAATTGTATGCTAAAATTCGATTTGACAGTAAGAGTTTTGACAGTATTTGGTTGTATATATATCTTTTTTATATATTCATGAAAAGTATCAATTCTAGTGGCTAATTTGTATGTTAAATTATAAATTGAAGATTTCATATGTTAGTTTAGTGAGATATGAGCATTATGTAATTTGAATGAGATGATTTGGCCAACTAGTGAGTTCACAGTGATGATTTCTAGAACAATGTCAAGAAAATTTGAGTTTTTGTGAAAAACATGAGTTTTGAGAAATTAAAATAGTTGTAGTTAGTGTTAAATTGTGCTAGTTGGTTGTAAATGTGAGCAATCATGTTTATGACATTGTTGTATTTATTCTACGTGTTAATATTACTGTCTATTGGATGAAATTTGTGTTTGTTGGGCTAAAATTTGACCATTGTTCATAGCTTTGCTCTGCGTCTGTGTTCGAACATCTTTGGCAGCAATTGGCACGGTGCGTTAAGGCAAAAAAATGGCGCTTGTTCTTGCTACCGATCCCAAGCCTTTGTATGGGTACATTTGCGGCATACCACAGTTTGAGATCTCGACTTACGCTAATTACTGCGAGAATTGGGGAAGTGTCATTGCATGATCTGAGATTTTGTTAACATGTTAAATATGTGATGTTAAGGTTAACATAACATAGTGACTTGTGGTTAGTATGATCAAAGTTGCAAAAATGTTTATTAAATCGAAAATGCATTATGTGATAACATTGTCTATACAATGAACGATAGTGAAGTGTTATGATGATTAACACTTGGGAATTCTGAAATGTAAAGCGTAGCATAAGACTTGTGTTAAAATAACAAGTTTAGCTAGTAATGCGTTTTATATTGAAACATGAATATTAGTATGTCTAATGGATGTTATGGTTTTAATACTGTGTTTAGGTGAACGTGAGTTTAATATTTTAGCTTACGCTCGAGGCAAGTTTTCTAACTCCATACATTCATTGAGTTAGTTTGTTATGTTTATGCAATTCTTTTAACTCTGCATTTTCGTTGAGTTAGTCCTATTATTATAAATGCATGCTTTTGATTGAGCAAGCTTTTTATATCAAATGTTATTGCTTTCAAAAATTCATTGGAACAAACTCTAAATCTAGTATTATTGGAAATTCTCAATTTGTTGATTCATTCCAACTTGTTTACAGTTAATCAAGCTTCTTAAAGTTCAGGAATTCATTTCTAAATATTATAAAACTTGAACCTAGCTTATTTTACTATTCTAGCAAAGGTTAACCATTTCATTCATTCTATTGAATACTTATGCTCTATAGTTATTTCAACCATGAGTTAGATGTATAGAATCAGTTCATTTATGATTCTCATATATTCTAAGTTATGTTGTTATTAAACAACTATTGTATTATCAAACATTGTGGATTAAACTAGTTCCCTAGT
Source organism: Panax ginseng (assembly GCA_020205605.1). NCBI lineage: Eukaryota > Viridiplantae > Streptophyta > Magnoliopsida > Apiales > Araliaceae > Panax > Panax ginseng. The sequence continues at coordinate 81,063,270 of CM035136.1, read as the reverse complement.
TGATGATCATTAAACTTCAATTACCCTTAAAAGTTTATCCAAACCAAACCCATTGTTTAGGGGTTTACGCTTAGCATTGAAATGGTTGTGCACAATACATTGTACGAAGGAATGATCCCCCTGAGTACGTGGAGTCCTTATAGTCATATGACTGTTAAAGTTAAAGTTATAAGATTACTTATAACTGTGGACATGGTTCATGGTCACTTAACCCTCAGTAGTTTATTTAAGAATATTAATAGAACAAATTATTCAGTTCTATTGAGCCTATGAGTTGGCTAATGTTAAAAAATTAATAGAACATATCACTCAGTTCTATTGAGCCCATGAGTTGGCAAATGTTGAAAAGTTAATTGAACATATTTTTCAGTTCTATTGAGCTTATTATTTGGCAAATGTTGTAATGATATTTATTCTTATCTCAAGTTAGCTTTGTTTGCTCACTCTTACATATTTATACATTTATTGCAGCTATGAATGAGAAGGTAGATAAACCTACAACTAGCAAAGGAAAGGGAAAAATGTACAAGTGATGAAGACTTATAATTTTGTTTTATCATTGATGATAGACTTTTTAATAATGATGTGATGTAATAATTTTATTTCGCGCACTTGAATGATTGTATTAAAGGTTAGAGAACCTGGGAGATAATGTTTTTATTTAAGTAATCCTGTATGGGCAGGTTTTTATTATTCAATTTATTATAATTGGGTAGTTAATTATAAATGTTTTGATTACGTGAACACCAAATCTTGAGGTAATGAAGTACTGGGATTTGGGGGTGTCACAAGTTGGTATCAAAGCTATATGTTATGAACCTTAGGTGGGGAAAAGCCTTAGGAATTAACCTTTTAAAAGATAGTGGTGATTAACTCCTAACGAATTTTAAGGAAGAAATAATAAAACACTTATGTGATTATGTGTTTATACTTATGTGCTCGTGAGTGTCGAGTAGTAATGATTAATGATTAAAACTTTTGATATCAGGATGACTAATGTCGGAGAATCCAGTCAGGCTAGGGAGGATAGACCTCAGATGCCTATAGAGGAGGAGCCTCGAGACATTCATGTTAGTTGGGAACAACTACTGCCATGGGAGTTAGCCCCGTTGGTCACAGTGGTTGAAGACGAGGATGATGATGTGGAGATGGATGAGGAGGATCCCGTTGAGTTGCCATATGAGGATGAGGATGACGAGGATGAGGAGGAGGAGACTCCACCAACCTCAATAACTGCTCAAATGTACGATGAAGTCTACGGCCATAACGTGGAACTTCGGGATACAGTCGAGGAGGTCGCTGAACTGAAGAATAAGCTAAGGGAAGAAGCTACGAAGAGGACAAGAGCCGAGGACACATATGAAGTAATGTTTCAATGAGCCAGGATAGTAGTGAAAGACGCACAGGCAAAGAGAATGAAGATGGAAGAGATGAATAGAGTATTCAACACCATGGTTAATCGAGATCATGATCGAGTCATGGAATATCCTATTCAGTTGGAGACGCTGTCATCGTACGTATTAGATCGCAAAATAATGTTCCGAGTCATGGAGGAAGAATGTAGCAAGGCTAAGCAGTATCTTGGTAGAACATCGTAGTTGTAGTACGATGAATAAAATATTAAATAAAATGTAAATCCCAAGTGTTATTAAACCTATGGGATATGAGGATGATGTTGTCCTGAAACTTTTGTAGTTCAGGAAGTAATGTAAATAGCAGTGATGCTATTGTTTTATGTTTTCAAAGAGGTTATGAATAAATAAAAGTTGTTATTTTATTCAAAGTGTTATGTGATTTGTGGTTATTTCTTTTGCAGAAGCAAGTTAAGTAGAAATTACTTAAAAGAGTTGAGTAATAATCTAATAGGTTTATTTTTAAACAGAAAATGCCTCCCAGACGTCAACCACCACGACAGAGAACCAATGAAGGAACCAACAATAACAACAATGTTTACGCTACCTAGTTCAATAATTAGTGACGTTACTGACAAGAGCATTGCAGAATCAACCACAGAACCAAGGAACAATGTTTAAGGAGTTTACGGCAGTTGGACCACCTGAATTTCGAGGGTCAATGAATCCAGTCGAGGCACAGACTTGGATTTTGGAGATAAAAAAGGTATTCGATGTTTCTAGGGTAGGAGATGATCATAAGACTGCTTTCACAACATTCATATTGAAAGCAGAAGCTAGTTATTGGTGGCAGGCCAATAAAACTCGAGAAGGACCAGGGATGATGACCTGGGATATGTTTAAGGAGATATTCTTGAGACCTATTTTCCGAGAGTTGAAGGGTCAATTTGGAAGTACAATTTCTGGAACTAAGGCAGGGAACGATGATGGTATCTGAGTATGCCGCTAAATTCAACGAGTTGGCGAGGTTTGCACCTTATCAAGTCAAGACGCAGACGAGCCTTGGCGAGGAGGTTTGAACGAGGTGACCAAGCCCTAGTTATACAGTAGGGTTTCTCTATTTCAATTGAAGACTTTCGCAGCAGTTGTAAGGCCCCAACTTTTATGAATAAAGATGAATTTTCTATAAATATCATTTTTGAAAATTATGGAATTAATTTGATATAATGTTATAGTTGTGGGTAATATTTATAAATTTTGTAAAGTATGCAAGTTGTGATATAATATTCGATTGGTCGGGGAATATTCGTTTTAACAGGGAATATTCGTATAACGACACAATCATTGGTGGACCCCACAACGAAATTATTGTCGGATTGAGAAAATGAAAAAAATACTTTATGAAAATAACGACAGATGTTTTACCGTTAACTGTTGAAACACCTGGTGTTAAAAGTACAGTAATACGCGTGGTTACATAGTAGCACACGGTATTGATTATTGATGCTTACGTGAGAAGTCACTCAGTTTTGTTCAATTATTATTACAGTAATTGCTGCATAGTATCTCACGTTATTTGATTCAATTATTGTCAATATTTTATATATTATTAAATCAATAATTGAGACGACAAAGTTATTAATATTATTATTTACAATATTAACGATGTCTAGTAGTTCTGTCAAGGAGAGGTTTGGTCACCTAATTGCGCGCCAATAGAGAGAAATCCTTATTGGAAAGCCCCATCTTTCCTGGGAACGACCTGGTCGATTAATATTACAAATTATAATAATAATAATGATAAGTGTTGTTAAAAATATTGAGGAGATTTTTATGATGTAGTTGTTGTAAATTTTAGTTTATTTTATGGACCGCCATTTACCCATTTTTCAAAATATTAGGTAATAGATGATTCGTATCTATATATATATATATATATATATATATATATATATATATATATATATTATGGTGGGGCCCACATATTGAAAATGACATATGGGTGGAAGAAATTTTGGTCATCACGGGTGAGAATTGGGGAAGAAATGTCTGAAAAGAAATGGGGTATATATATATAATATATAGTATATGCATGTGTGGAATATATATATATATATATATATATATATATATATATATATATATATATATATAATATAAATATATTATATGTGTGAGTGGGTTTTGTGGAGGAATTTGTAAAGCTAATTGGTGAATGATTTAGTAATATATATATATAGAATATAAAGGTTATATATATATATATATATATATTATAAGTTTTGTTTTTTATGAAAAATATAATATATTATATTTTATTTAAAAGATTTTGCTTTAAACTGGATCGTCCATTTAAAAGTAAATCAATACTGACCGTTCATGAATTAGTTACTATTAGGTCCATTCTTCTATAAATAGAAGCTCATTCCTTCATTATTTCTTACTTAATTCTTTGAAACTCTAGAGAGAGAAACTATTGAGAGAAAGAAGAAAAGAGTTTTGCTACTTCACTACTTCTATATCCGAGACTCTTCTTTCTAAGGTAAGGGATATTAATTGTTGTACTGTAAGTGGGGGGTATTCTTTCTTTCTTTTTTGTGAAGAGAACTTCATTATTCCATTACTTATTATTCATTAGAATAACTTTGATCATGGGATACCCTATACTTGGTGAAATTCTTACGTAATTCCATTCTTTATTATTCGGTTGGAACATCACATGCATGCGTTTACGCATGACTGAATTTTGTTGTTTATTATTACGTTGGAATATCATATCGTATGCGTTTACGCATGACCGGTTCCATTATTTATTATTTACATTGGAATATCACATGCATGCATTTGCGCATGACTTGGTTCCATTATTTATTATTCTATTGGAATAACACATGCATGCGGTCTATCGCATGCACGGTGATTTCTTTTGTTATTCCATTCTTTATTATACTCGGTTGGTTAAAGTTTTGACTTCTATACTCCATGAAATTAGTGGAATATCCTTGATATTTGCGCTTCATCGATATCTTTTCATGGAAATATTCTTACGAGCATTCTTGAATTTTACCACAAAGAAGTATCATGTTGACAATTTGGACGTTATTAGTTCTTTGGATAAATTAATTCTTGAACTTATTTTATTGAATTCTTATATCATTGTCATCATCCTCATGTTTATATTATGTTGAAAGTCTTCTGTGGCCTGTAGTTCATAGATGGACTTGGTATGATTATGACCAGGGATTATTCGGTATAATCATGACCGTAATGTTACAAATGATGTGGTAAAAGTCCTCATTAGCCCGTAGTGCATTGATGGACAGTTGTTGGCATGATCATGACCATTGATGAATACATGAATATCCTTGGCCCGTAGTGCATGGATAATTTGTGGTCGTGATACTAATGAATATCCTTGGCCGTAGTGCAGGGATGATGTGGATTATTTATTAAGCTGAGTCTCAGCGATAAAAGTAATGAAAAACCTTTTAAATCATAGAAGATAGTAGATTTTATTCTCTACTTGACTCTTCTAATGGATTGCTTGTTTCGCTGCAGTTAAACTTGATGTTTGTTATATTTTATCAGTTTAACACTGTTGAAGGCTAATGATAATTTATTCTGCATTATCTTAGTCATAATATTTCTTCTTTGGGCTAGTTGAGCTCACCTTTTACTTTCATTATTCTCTTGTGAAATGAGAACGTAGCGAGGGACTAGTCGGGAGCAGAGTGATGGTCCTAGATGGTGCATTAGTAGTCCTCACTATTCTATGAAATAGTGTAATAATAAATGTAATGAGGACCCCATTGAGTTTGTATATTGTCTAGATGACAATATTTGTATTAAAACTCACAGCTCATGTTGTATATTTAAAGTTGTATTTGTATTCTGTACCATGTATTTGGCGACTCAGGATAGGTGATGTATACCTATTTTGGGGGCATCACAGTTGGTATCAGAGCTTAGGGATATGATCCCTGGCTAAGATGTGAGAATAGAACTAGGAGGGGAGAGACGGGGAATTCCTTCGCTAGTACGACCTACCTAAGTTTATTTGGTATTTAATTGGTCAGTCAGAATATAGGGATAATATGTTACATGTAAATTAACCTTTGTTTTGTGGCAGTATTTGAAAATGACATCCGAGAATCTTGAGAATAACAATGGAGCATAGGAGACCTTTGATTCACCACATATCAATAATCAAGATAATGTGCATCAGGAAGGCGACAATTTTCATGCAAACAACAACACTGACCAAATGATGAATGATGGAATGTTCAGAGGCTTTATGCAATTTATGCAATAGCAGGCGAGAGTGGCTCTTGTCCAAAATGTAGGTGGAAACACTGGAAACTCTCGGACGGTCACCGCTAAACAGTTCGAGGAGCTGGGACTACCGAAGTTTATTGGAGAGCCAAAACCACTTAAGGCGGAAACGTGGATAAAGTAGATCACCAAGATATTTGATGTCTTGGGATGTGCCGAGGAGCAAAAAGTTCCCTTTGCCACCTTTATGTTGCGAGGAGAGGCAGATTAATGGTGGGAATTGGTAAAGCGTACTAAACCTGTCGCACTGAAGATGTCTTGGGAGAAGTTCCAAGAACTGTTCAATGATAAGTACTTTCCCGAAAGTATTCATCACATGAAGGAGGTAGAGTTCATCAAGTTGGAGCAGAATAAAATGACCGTGTCGCAGTACGAAGCTAAGTTTGTCGAGTTATCCCGGTTTGCGTCCCACTTGGTTGATAATGAAGAGAGAATGACGCGGTTGTTTTTAAGAGGTTTGAAACCGGAGATACGTCAATATCTTATTTCTCATAAACTGTGTTTGTATTCAGATGTTATAAATAGGGCTCAGTTAGTGGAGCACGATAACGAGTCAACACAACCAAAAGAGAGCAGCCGGCAAAATTATAATACCAGTGAGAGCAGTCATCGAAGCGGTGACAACAAGCATGAAGGGAATAAACATGCCAGAAATGGTAACTACTTCGGTGGTAATCAGGGCCAAAACAATAAGAATGGACATTTCAAGAAGAGTAGATTCAACAATGATGGAAAGACGTCAGCACCAGCCCCCGTTGTTAATGAAGGAGAATGAGCACCTATCATATGGTTCAAATGCGAAGAGGAAAGACACATCAGTCCAAACTGCGCGATGTCGTCCAAAGCATGTTATAATTGTGGAAGAGAAGGTCACTTAGCCCGATTTTGTCGTTCACCAAAAACAAGTTTAGCTAGGATGGAGGCACTAAAGGCCGTCCCAGAAAAGTCAAAGCCGGTAGTATAAGGGAGAGTATTTGTTGTGACCTCCCAGAAAGCAAGGAACCCAAATGAGGTTATCACGGGTAAGCTTATCATAAACTCTAGTGAAGTCTATACCTTATTTGATACCGGTTCTACCCATTATTTTATTTCTCCTACTTGCGCTAAAAAATTAAATTTGACTCTGGAGAAATTAGACTTTGACTTATTTGTGGAAACTCCGTTAGGAGAAACCTTCCTTACATCCACTGTTTATAAGTCTTGTTTGGTTCAAATCGGTACCCTCACATTACCTGTCGATCTTATTTCATTGAAAATACTTGCATTTGATGTGATTCTAGGAATTGATTGGTTAACTACTCATCATGCTAAAATTGATTATTTTCGTAAGGTTGTTAGCTTTTGTATTCCTTATCATCCTATTATGCGAATTCAAGCGACCAAACCATTAAAATCAATCACGGTCATCTCAAGCCATAAATTTATTCTATTATTGAAAAACGGATGTCAAGCTTTCTTAGCTCATGTCACAGATCTAAACAAAAATACGTCAGTTTTGAATGATATTTCTATTGTTAATAAATTCCCTGACGTATTCCCTGAAGAACTTTCTGGCCTACCCTCAGAACGTGAAATTGAATTTAGTATCGACCTTGAACCCGGTACAAAACCCATTTCCAAAGCCCCATATCGAATGGCTCCTATTGAACTTCAGGAGTTAAAGACCCAACTACAGGAATTGTTAGACATTAGCTTTATTCGTCCTAGTACTTCTCCTTGGGGTGCTCCTGTTCTATTCGTGAAGAAGAATGATGGGAGTATGCGACTTTGTATTGATTATTGGGAGTTGAATCATGTCACCATCAAAAATAGGTACCCATTGCCACGTATTGATGACTGTTTGACCCGGATTGCAAGGAGCCAATTTTTTTAAAGATTGATCTTCGTCTTAGGATATCACCAATTCAAGATTAGAATAGATGACATTCCAAAGGCGGCTTTCGAGAACTGATGTACGGGCATTATGAATTCCTAGTCATGTCCTTTGGATTGACTAATGCTCTTGCTGCCTTCATGGATATGATGAACCGAGTATTCAAGGAATATTTGGATCACTTTGTGGTCGTCTTTATTGATGACATCCTTATTTATTCCAGAAGCCGTGAAGATCATGAGCAACACTTGAGGTTGGTACTCCAAAAGCTTCGTGAATACAAGCTTTATGCCAAGTTGAAGAAATGCGAGTTCTGGCTTGAGGAAGTAGCATTCCTTGGCCACGTAGTATCAAGTCATGGAATATCTGTTGACCCAGCAAAAATTGAAACAATTCAAAGCTGGGACCAACCAAAATCAGTGACCGAAGTACGTAGCTTTCTCGGTTTGGCTGGTTATTATTGGAGATTCGTGGAAGGATTTTCTCGAATCGCTACTCCATTAACTCAGCTGACTCGAAAAGATACAAAGTTCGGTTGGAGCGAAGAATGTGAGAAGAGTTTTCAAGAACTCAAGAGGAGACTCATTTCAGCACCTGTTCTGACAATACCATCTGGCTCGGAGGGATTTGTCATCTACAGTGATGCTTCGGGAAAAGTGTTGGGATGTGTTCTCATGCAACATGGAAAAGTCATAGCCTATGCCTCGCGACAACTCAAAGAATATGAGAGGAATTATCCTACTCATGATCTAGAGTTGGCAGCTGTTGTCTTTGCACTTAAAATTTGGAGGCATTACTTGTATGGGAGAAAGTGGAGATCTTTACGGATCATAAAAGCCTCAAATATTTCTTCACTCAAAAGAAACTCAACATGCGACAACGACGTTGGCTTGAACTGTTGAAAGATTATGATCATACCATCAAATACCATCCTGGAAAAGCGAACGTGGTAGCTGACGCATTGAGTAGAAGATCATATGCAAGTACGAGTGCAATATTGTTAACGTAAAGGCCCATTTTGTGTGACTTGCAAAGGATGGAGATAGAGTTAAAGACTCCAGGGACCCATGTGATGATGGCGAATATACGAGTAGAACCGACTTTAATCGATAAAGTTAAAAGTTGCTTTCAAGCTCTGGACTGGAGCCGATGCGTCATGAGGAAGAAAGTGCAAGAAGGTGCTATGCCGGAAGCAAGAATTGATGAAGAAGGAATACTTCGAGTCAACTCCAGACTTTGTGTTCTTAACGACCCTGATTTAAAGTATAAAATCATGATGGAGGCGCACAACACACCATTTGCAATCCATCATGGGAGTACCAAAATGTATCACGATCTTCGTCATACATTTTGGTGGAGCAATATGAAGAGAGAGATAGCAATGTTTATCTCAAGGTGTCTAACTTGTCAACGAGTTAAAGCGGAGCATCAAATACCAAAAGGTCCATTGCAAAAACTTGAAATTCCATAATGGAAGTGGGAGCACATTACCATGGATTTCGTTACTGGTCTTCCCAAGGTTTCTCAAGGCATAGATGCAATTTCGATCATTGTTGATAGATTAACCAAGTCTGCTCACTTCTTACCTATACGAGAAACTTACTTGAACGTCTTGCTCGTATGTACATAAACGAGGTTGTAAGATTGCATGGTATGCCAGTATCCATAGTGTCTGATCGAGACCCAAGATTCACTTCATGATTTTGGGTTAGTTTGTAAAAAGCTATGGAGCGCGGATTTATGATTTAGTTTCGGCATATCATCCCCTCGGACGGATGGACGATCGGAGAAGACTATTCAAACTCTTGAAGATCTATTAAGACTTTGTGTCCTTGATTTCAAGGGAAGTTGGGACAAGTTCTTACCATTGGTGGAGTTTTCCTACAACAACGAGTTATCAAGCAAGTATTGACATGGCTCCATTCGAGCGTTGTATGGAAGAAAGTGTCGTTTCTCAAAGATATCTTTGGGATGAGGTGGGTGAAGCAACGTTGTTGGGACCCAGAGTTGGTACGTATGACTACTAAAAAAAGATTCAAACGATCGACAACGTATAAAAACCTCACAAGATCAACAAAAGAGTTATGTTGATCTTCATCGAAAGGACGTGGAATTCGATATAGGAGAGCATGTGTTGTTACGTGTTGCTCCATGGAAAGGAGTTACTGAGATTTAGAAAGAGAGGTAAGCTCAATCCTTGATTCATCGGCCCATTTTAATCCTCGATCGAGTAGGAAGCGTGGGCTATAGACTTGTTTTACCGCCAAGTATGTCTCATGTTCATAACGTTTTCAATATCCATGTTACGTAAATATGTGGAAGACCCGAACCACATTATTGAGTTAGAACCGGACGAAAGAGCGGAAGATTTGACGTATGAAGAGGTTCCTATTCAAATCTTGGATAAGAAGGAACATATTCTACGCTCTAAGGTTATACCTCAAGTCAAAGTTTTGTGGAGAAACCACGATGTTAAGGAAATGGCTTGGGAGTTAGAATCTGAAATGAAATCAAGGTATCCTTACCTCTTCGACATACCAGGCACGTACCCTAATTTCGAGGGCAAAATTTCATAAGAAGGGGAGGTTGTAAGACCCCAACTTTTATGAATAAAGATGAATTTGTTATAAATATCATTTTTGAATATTATGGAATTAATTTGATATAATGTTATAGTTGTGGGTAATATTTATTAATTTTACAAAATGCACGCAAGTTGTTATATAATATTCGATTGATTGGGAATATTCGTTTTAAATAGGAATATTCGCATACAACGACACAATCATTGGTGGACCCTAACGGAATTATTGTCGATTGAGAAAACGACAAAAATACTTTATGAAAATAACGGCGGATGTTTTACCATTAGCTGTTGAAACACACCGGTGTTAAAAGAAACAATAATAATACCAAGTGGTTGCATAGTAGCACACGATATTGATTATTGATGCTTACGTGAGAAGTCGCTCAGTTTTGTTAAATTATTGTTACAATAATTGCTGCATAGTATCTCACGTTATTTGATTCAATTATTGTCAATATTTTATATATTATTAAATCAATAATTGAGATGGCAAAGTTATTAATATTATTATTTGCAATATTAACGATGTCTAGAAGTTCTGTCAACGAGAGGTTTGGTCACCTAATTACGCGCCAATAGGGAGAAATTCTTATTGGAAAGCACCCTCTTTCCTGGGAACGACCTGGTCGATTAATATTATGAATTATAATAATGATGATAAGTGTTGTTAAAAATATTGAGGGGATTTTTATGATGTAGTTGTTGTAAATTTTAGTTTATTTTATGGACCCCCAGTTACCCATTTTTCAAAATATTCGGTAATAGATGATTCATATATATATATATATATATATATATATATATATATATATATATTATGGTGGGGCCCACATGTTGAAAATGACATATGGGTTGAAGAAATTTTGGTCATCACGGGTGGGAATTGGGGAAGAAATGTCTTGAAAGAAATGGGGTATATATATATATAATATAGTATATGCATGTGTGGAATATATATATATTATATGTGTGAGTGGGTTTTAGTGGAGGAATTTGTAAGCAAATTTAGTGAATGATTTAGTAAGCCTTTGCCGAAAGGCAAAGGTTATAAATATATATATATTATAAGTTTTGTTTTTTTATGAAAAATATAATATATTATATTTTATTTAAAAGATTTTGCTTTAAATCTGGATCGTCCGTTTAAAAGTAAATCAATCTGGACCGTTTATGAATTAGTTACTATTCAGTCCATTCTTCTATAAATAGAAGCTCATTCCTTCATTATTTCTTACGAATTCACTGAAACTCTAGAGAGAGTAACTATAGAGAGAAAGAAGAAAAGAGTTCTGCTACTTCACTACTTCTATATCCAGCACTCTTCTTTCTAAGGTAAGAGATATTATTTGTTGTAGTCGTAAGGGGTATTCTTTCTTTCTTTTTTGTGAAGAGAACTTCTGTTATTCCATTATTTATTATTCTGTTGGAATAACCTGTATACGCGGGATACCCTATACTTGGAGAAATTCTTCTGTTATTCCATTCTTTATTATTCTGTTGGAACATCCTGTCTGTGCGTTTACGCATGACCTGGTTTCATTTTTTATTATTCTGTTGGAATATCCTATCTGTGCATTTACAGATGACCTGGTTCCATTAATTATTATTACATTCAAATATCACATCGTATGCGTTTTACGCATGACCGGTTCCATTATTTATTATTCTATTGGAATAACACGTCTATGCGGGATTATCGCATGCACGGTGATTTCTTTTGTTATTCCATTCTTTATTATACTCGGTTGGTTAAAGTTTTGACTTCTATACTCCATGAAATTAGTGGAATATCCTTGATATTTGCGCTTCATCCATCGATATCTTTTCATGGAAATATTCTTACGAGCATTCTTGAATTTTACTCCGCAAAAAGTATCATGTTGACAATTTGGACGTTATTGGTTCTGGATAAATTAATTCTTGAACTTGTTTTATTGAATTCTTATATCATTGTCATCATCCTCATGTTTATATTATGTTGAAAGTCTTCGTGGCTCTGTAGTTCATAGATGGACTTGGTATGATTATGACCGAGGATTATTCGGTATAATCATGGTAGTAATGTTACAAATGATGTGGTAAAAGTTCTCATTGGCCCAGTAGTGCATTGATGGGACGATTGTTGGCATGATCATGACCATTGATGAATACACGAATATCCTTGGCCCGTAGTGCATGGATAATTTGTGGTCATGATACTAATGAATATCCTTGGCCGTAGTGCAGGGATGATGTGGATTATTTATTAAGCTGAGTCTCAGAGATAAAAAGTAATGAAAAACCTTTTAAATCATAGAAGATAGTAGATTTTATTCTCTACTTGACTCTTCTAATGGATTTCTTATTCCGCTGCAGTTAAACTTGATGTTTGTTATATTTTATCAGTTTAACACTGTTGAAGGCTAATGATAATTTATTCTGCATTATCTTAGTCATAATATTTCTTACTAGGCTAGTTGAGCTCACCCTTTTACTTTCATTATTCTCTTCAGGAAATGAGAACGCAGCAGGGACTAGTCGGGGAACAGAGTGATGGTCCTAGATGGTGCATTAGTAGTCCTCACTATTTTATGAAAATAGTGTGATAATAAATTTAATGAGGACCCCATTGAGTTTGTATATTGTCTAGATGATAATATTTGTATTAAAACTCATAGCTCATATTGTATAGTTAAAGTTTTATTTGTATTCTGTACCATATATTTGGCGACTCGGAATAGGTGATGTATACCTATTTTGGGGGCGTCACAGCAGTAATGGAGAAAGCAATAGTCGATGAAGGTGGAGGTGAGGTAGTGACAAAGTTCAATCAGGAACAGAAGAAGAAGAAGAACGAGGTTGAAATCAAGAATGGAGGTGGTAGTGGTGGAAACAACAACAACAACAATAACAACAACAACTTGAAGAGGAAGCGGAATGGAAATGTGGGTGCTGGAAACCAGCAGGGTAACCAGTAGATCACGAAGTTTGAAGCATGTGCTACAGGCGGTAAGTTTCACAAGGGTGCGTGCTTGATGGGGAAACGAGTATGCTTCAATTGTGGCCAGGAGGGTCACATTGCCCCAAATTGCACATAACCTAAGAAGAATGTATGCTTCACGTGCGGATCCAAGGATCACTTTGCTCATGAATGCCTTAAGAAGAAGGATGGAGTGACAACCAGAAGCAATGGAGGTAACAATGGAGGTACAGCATCAAACAAACCCACAGTTAGAACCTTCAACATAACTGTGCAAGATGCTGTGCAATCAAAAGATGTCATGTCAGGTATTATCCCAATCAATGATATTGATGCTCATGTATTATTTGATTCAAGTGCTACTTGCTCGTTTATCTCTGATGAATTTGCTAGGAGGTTAGAATTTCCCTTTGAACATAGAGATTGCGAATAAAGAGATAATCCCTGTTAGATTCGTATATAAGAACTGTAGGGTGAACATTATGGAGAATATCCTAATGGTAGATTTGATTCCGATTAGACTTGGAGAGTTTGATGTAATTTTGGGAATGGATTGGCTGTTCAAATATGAAGCGGTAATCAATTGCCAAAAGAAATGTATAAACCTTATGACTATGTCAAAAGTTGTATTCTATGGTAGCAAATCGCCTAGACAAATGAAATGTCTGACGATATGCAGGCCAAGAAATTGTTGAGTCAAGGCTGTGTGGGCTATTTAGCTTACATAGTTGATACTCGGAAAAAGAATGTGAAACTGGAAGAGATACCAGTAGTGAGGGAATTTGAGGATGTGTTTCTAGAGGATTTGCCAGGACTTCCGCCTAACAGAGAAATTGAGTTCGTGATGGACTTAGTGCCAGGGACAACACCGATATCGAAGGCCCTGTACAGAATGGCCCCAGTATAAATGAAGGAACTGATGGTACAGTTGCAAGAATTGTTAGACAAAAAAGTATATTCAACCAAGCATATCACCGTAGGGAGCGCCAGTGTTATTCGTGAAGAAGAAGGATGGGTCAATGCGTCTTTGCATTGATTATAGAGAATTAAACAAAGTCACTATTAAAAACAAATATCCATTACCAAGAATAGATGACTTGTTTGACCAGTTAAAGGGTGCTAAATACTTTTCAAAAATAGATTTGAGAAGTGGGTATCACCAATTGAAAGTGAGGAAGGAGGATATACCACGAACGACATTCAGAACTCGGTATGGACATTACGAGTTTCTGGTGATGTCTTTTGGTTTAACAAATGCACCTGTTGCATTCATGGATTTGATGAATAGGGTGTTTAAACCATTCTTAGACAAGTTTGTAGTGGTGTTCATTGACGACATTCTAGTGTATTCCAAAACTCAAGAAGAACACGTAGAACACTTACGTTTGACATTGGAAACACTAAGAAAAGAAAAGTTGTACGCGAAATTCTCTAAGTGCGAATTTTGGCTAGATCGCGTGCAATTTCTTGGACACGTGATTGACAAAGATGAGATTTCTATGGATCCATCAAAAGTGGAAGCTGTAATAAATTGAGAACAACCAAGAACACCATCAGAAGTGAGAAGTTTCTTGGGACTGGCCGGGTATTACAGACGATTTATTCAAGATTTTTCTAAGATAGCTGCTCCATTAACAAATTTGACCAGGAAAGCTGTGAAATTTGTTTGGACGGAGAAATGTGAAGAAAGTTTCCAGGATTTGAAGAAGAAATTAAGCATGGCACCCGTGTTGTCATTACCAGATAGTACATGTAACTTTGTGGTGTATAGTGATGCCTCACATAAAGGGTTGGGATGTGTTCTTATGCAGAACGACAAAGTTATTGCGTATGCGTCAAGACAACTGAAGGATTATGAGAAAGGTTATCCGACTCATGATTTGGAATTGGCTGCAGTAATGTTTGTTCTCAGGATATGGAGACACTATCTCTATTGAGAGAAATGTGAAATCTACACAGACCATAAAAGTCTGAAGTATATTTTAACATAGAAGGACCTAAATATGCGACAAAGGAGATGGATGGAATTGATAAAGGATTACGATTGTGAGATCTTTTATCACCCAGGCAAAGCAAATGTGGTTTCAGAAGCTTTGAGCAGGAAAGGTCGGGAGAAGTTGATGCTGATAACTACTCAGGAGGAGCTTATTTCAGCAATGACAAAGCTAGAATTGGAAATCAAATTTCCAAAGGAATCCGATGAACAACTATTCCAGATAGATGCCAGTCCAACTTTGGTGGACAAAGTGAAGAGTGCTCAACTACAAGATAAAGAATGCAAAACGATCAAAGAGAAAGTGGTTGAAGGTAGCGATGTAAAATACAAGATCGACACCGAAGGACTATTACGATTCGAAGAAAGAATTTGGGTTCCAGCAATACAAGAGCTTAAAGAAGAAATCTTGACAGAAGCACACAACACAAGATATTCGATTGATCCAGGAACTACAAAGATGTATCAAGATTTGCGGTGACATTTTTGGTGGCCGAATATGAAAAGAGGCGTTGCAGAATGCGTTGCAAAATGTTTGACATGTCAAAAAGTTAAAGCTGAACATCAACGACCAAGCGGGTTACTTCAACCGTTGGAAATAGCGGAATGGAAATGGGAGCATATCACAATGGATTTTGTGGTAGGACTTCCAATGACTCAGAAAGGATACGATGCGATATGGGTGATAATTGACAGATTGACAAAATCTGCACACTTTTTGCCAATAAAGATTAGATTTAATCTTGATCAGCTAGCGAAACTATACGTTAAAGAGATCATGTCAAGATATGGAGTTCCAGTGTCAATTGTGTCAGATAGAGATCCAAGGTTCACATCAAACTTCTGGAAGAGACTACAAGAATGTATGGGAACACAGTTGCAAATGAGTAAAGCTTATCACCCGCAAACCGACGAGCAGAGGAACGAACAATCAAAACGTTGGAAGATATACTGAGAGCATGCATCATGGATTTCAAAGGAAGCCGGGATGAACATTTATCGTTGGTAGAATTTGCCTACAACAACAGTTAACACGCGAGCATCGGTATGCCACCTTACGAGGCATTGTACGGTAGAAAGTACAGAACTCCACTGTGTTGGGATGAAGTCGGTGAACCCCAACTGTTAGGACTCGAACTGGTATAACAAACTGCTGAAGTTGTCAAACTCATCACGACAAGATTGGTAGCAGCCCAAGACTGACAGAAAAAGTATGTCGATTAAAACAGGCAGAATCGCGAGTTTGAAGTAGGAAATTTTGTTTTCCTAAAAGTTTCTCCTTGGAAGGGGAAATTCATTTTGGCAAAAAAGGAAAGCTCAGCCCATGATTTATTAGACCGTTTGAGATATTACGAAGAGTAGGGGAAGTGGCTTATGAGGTAGCTCTACCTCCAGAATTGGAAAACATTCATAATGTTTTTCATATTTCGGTGTTACGACCGTATAACCCGATTACAAACACGTGATCGAGTACGAACCATTGCAATTTGATAAAGATTTGTCTTATAAAGAAATTCCTATCCAGATAGTCGACATGAAAGAACAAGTGCTCAGAAATAAAGTGATACCTTCTATGAAGGTGATATAGAGAAACCACAATGTCGAAGAGGCAACGTGGGAACTCGAAACTGAAATGATGAAAAGTTACCCTGAGTTATTTTTTTAATATATGTCTTCGATTCTGGGTACAAAATCTTTGTAAGTAGGGAAGAATGTGACGACTTGATTGTTTGAATTGTGATTCTGAGGATAGAATCCTTTTAAGGAGGGAATGATGTAACATTCCAGAATTTTAAATATTTATTGAGTTATATAAATACTTAATGGATGTGATTATCAAAAACTGAATATTTGTTTTATTGATTTAATATTATTTGGAGAATTATTTGTTTAATAAATAATTGATGAATTAAGGAAATAATTATTATAGTGATATTTCAATTAAATGATATATTATTTGTATTGTGTTATGTGATAAAATATTTATTTAATTAATTGTGATTTGAATTAATTAAGATAAATATGAAAGCTTGATTAAATATAGTGTGACAAATAACTATGTTATAAGGAGTTATTAAAATAAATTAAAGTAATTTATTTTAGTGTTTACCAAACAAGGCGTAATATATTAATCCTTTAATATTTTAAATGATTTGCCAAACAAGCCTTATGGCTTTTGAGATTTCTAGCTAAATAAAATAAATAATTAAATAAGATAAAATCAAATAATAAATATAATATATATATATATATATATATATTTATGTTATATACGTTTATCCTAACAACTGATGTTACTTATTATACGTATTAAGTCTATGTCAGTTTTCTCTGTTATTATATTAGTACGCATATCAGTTTAGTTTTTCTTTTATGCATTCTATTTGCTAGCTTAGAGATTACAGAGGGTTGAGAGAATTGTGAGCAAACTTAAGCAACAATTTCAGTGTGTTTAACAAGGATTGCAAGCAACTTCAAGGTATTTTACACAACATTAGTATTAGATATATATTTATATGCATATACGGGTTTTACGGCAAAATTTCATGGTCTGTGAATTCCATAATTTAAATTGTTGCTTTACAATGGATTACTTGTGGTTATACATGTTCATGATGATAGAGATTATGTTTAAACAACAATTGTATGCTAAATTTCGGTTTGACAGTAGGACTTTTGACAGTATTTGGTTGTATATATATATTTTTCATATGTTCATGAAAAGTATCAATTCTAGTGGCCAATTTGTATGTTAAATTATAAATTGAAGATTTCGTATGTTAGTTTAGTGAGATATGAGCATTATGTAATTTGAATGAGATGATTTGGCCAACTACTGAGTTCACAGTGATGATTTCTAAAACAATGTCAAGAAAAGTTGAGTTTTTGTGAAAAACATGAGTTTTGAGAAATTAAAATAGTTGTAGTTAGTGTTAAATTGTGTTAGTTGGTTGTAAATGTGAGCAATCATGTTTATGATATTGTTGTATTTATTCTATGTGTTAATATTACTGTCTATTGGGTGAAATTTGTGTTTGTTGGGCTAAAGTCGACTACTGTTGATAGCCTGCTCGAAGTCTGTCAACATTCCACAAGAATTGCCATGCAAGTGCTCAGTGCAAAAAACGACATACCGCACTTTGGTCCCCAAGCCTTTGTTTTGCAATGCAATTGCCACCATACCCGGTTTGAGATCTTGACTTTCGCTAATTCTCTGTAATTGGGGAAGTGTCATAGCATGATCTCGAGATTTTGTTAACATGTTAAATATGTGATGTTAAGGTTAACATAACATAGTGAGTTGTGGTTAGTATGATCAAAGTTGCAAAAATGTTTATTAAATCAAAAATGCGTTATGTGATAACATAGTTTATACAATGAACGATATTTAAGTGTTATGATGATTAACACTGTGTTACGTGCAAGTGAGAATACTGGTCCTACTAAGTGGAAGAGTGTGGTAGCAGTCATATCCACTAAAACTAATGGGGCTAACAGATTACTCACAATGCCAATAATTCTACTCAAGGGAACCAACAATCCTTTGAAAGTGGCCGCTCCCGAGCCAATCAACTTGCCGTACAGAGCACAATACCCTATTGTTAGCTTGCGCAAGGTTTCATGGAATTATGGAGAAGGTGAAGGATCCACCTCACATACAACTGCTACAGTGTCGAAGGAAAATCCACTGTATCTTCCCCAACGGGTGATGAAGCCTACCACCAAATCAAAGGGGAAAATACCCATGGAGAAGATTGAAAAATTCCTCCGCACTATGGGTCATAACGAGCCAAGGTTGTTTTAAGCTTAAAAGAAGCTCCACAACAAAATATCAATTTTGGACTTAGTCCTAACTTCCGAGAATCACAGGAAAGTTTTGTTGAAGGTTTTAGAAGAAGCCTATCTACCGACATCAGTTGATACAGAAAAATTTCAACATTTGGTTGATCACATTTTCAACAACAATGTGATATCCTTTACTGATAATGACATACCACCCGAGGGGACCAGTTATTGCAAGTTGTTGCACATTGCGGTCTTGTCCTCCGGATACATGCTAGCTGGAGTCTTGATAGATGGAGGTTCATCTCTTAATATCTGTCCATATGCTACCTTGGTGAAGATGAATATCAATCTCAATCGAATTCGGAGTAGCCATACTATCATCAAAGCTTTTGATGGAGCCCGTCGGAATTCAGTCGGAGTAATTGAACTCCCAATCGAAATTGGTCCCCATACATTATGCGTATCTTTTCATGTACTCATGATAGATTCGGGATACAACCTACTCTTGGGATGACCTTGGATCCATATGGCAGGGGCAGTCCCCTCCACTCTTCACCAACAGTTGAAATACATTATCAACAATAGCCTGGTCACGGTCAACCCTGAACCAGAGTGTCCTCAACACGGGGACATGCCATTCATCAATGCCAATGTAGATGTTGAACCGATAAGTTTTCATGCCTTGGAAGTAAGCAATACCCAATACCATGCTGTTGGAACGCCATTTCTCGAACCCAAGATTTTTGCCGAGTACTCAAGAAATGATGTCATTGGGTCATAAGCTAGGACAAGGGCTGGGTAAAGATCGCCATGGTATCAAGTACCCAATTCAATTAACCAAGCAAACTTGAATAGCTGGACTAGGCTATTCTGCCAGTTCTAGTCATAGGAATCCTCATAAGCATCAGTAGATTCCTTCAGCTTCAATCATGCGGCATTTATCTTTGCCAGCAAACTCTGAGTCCACACAACCTCCTGTAAAGGTGACAGCCAACGTAATGGCTATGTTATTTCCGAAGCCAGTATCGCTAAAGGAGAAAGAAGTCTTTGTTCCAAATCCCGCAGTAGAAGAGGAAGAACGAAGAATCAAACAAGACATCATTCGAATGATGTCAGGTATACGCATCATCGTTCATGATGAACATACCAACAGATACACCCCAGACGATGATTGCCCAGACGTAATGGCCATCATTCGGGATAGGGAGGATGATGACAATCCCTCCATCACTGCGGTCCACCTGGACTTTGCCCTTGCCAATTGGAACAACAGTCCTTGCATTAGTCGTCAAGGGTAAAGCAGGCATAAACTTTTTCTGCCCTGTAGATATAATAACTACTTACTTTTCTGTACAGTACTAGCAGTTTATTTTGTCAGTATATGCTAACACAGTGTATGATCAACACATTTCATATATACTAAGTGAAAGAATATTTTGTTTCAGGACTCTGAATTTAGATGTGTCTGTACTTGCTGATACGGTGCCTCTTCTCCACAAGGATTGTACCTTTGATGTAGAGATGAATTCAGCCTTGATGGAAATACATAATGACATTGAGGTGCCTCCAGAAATTCAAGAATGGGTCAAAGACAAACCTAAACCCAACCTTGATCAAACCACTTCTTTCAATCTCGGAACCTTAGAAAGCCCTAAGTTAATCCAGATTGGTTCAGACCTTACCCCAAACCAAAGTGTTAGTTCCTAGTAGGCACAAGTTATCTAGAAGGGGGGGTTGAATAGATATTTGAAAATCTTTCCTTTTTAAACTTGTTCTTAGATAATGATTAAAACTTAGTGGAATTAATATTTGTTTTAATCTTCGTTACCAAGCAATGGAGTTATGAGCGAGTAAGTCAGTTATTGCAGATATAGCATGAATGTAATCGACACAGTTATTTTTAAGTGGTTCAAAGCACTCAAAGCTCCTAGTCCACTCTTCTACTCAACGAGTAGATATCCACTAAGGATGTCTTTTACATTCTTCTGAATCAAACAGATTCCTTCTAGACCAGCAGTCTATGAACTTCTCTAGTTCACTCTTGAACTCTTCAAGTCCAGTAGACTTGGCTTTCTTATAGTTCACTACGAACTCATCAAGTCCAGCAGACTTGGTACTCTTCTTCAGTTGATTGATAGTTGTTAAGTTCTTGATGGTTGCTACTCAGTCGCTGTGTAAGCACTTGTTCTAAAGAACTGAGTAGCTGAGCAAGCTTTGCAATATCTCAGATCGTAGAGTTGAGCTTGAGAGATATGTTCACGTTGTTTGTTTAATGCTTGCTTTTCTTCTCTCATTTGTCTGATCTGTATATATGTGATGTTGAAAACTATCCGTTGGATCCATCCGTTGTGGCATTAAATGCATCTAAACTTTCTGTACTGTGATGGAGACATTTCTGCACATCTTCTGAATTCTGCATTCTGGCCCACTGACACTGTAGGCTGCTTTCTCACCTACCACCTGAAAAGGTGTTTTGTCCCTCTTACCCATGGTACTATCCTTAGCTTCTTCACTACGCTTCTTTGTTGCATACTAAGGATATTTCATATATTCTGGGACTGATGAGCACTACAGCATCTGGTATCCATTCCTCACTTGTTGAAAACACAGATCATGAGGCTCGACGTTTTTTTACATGAGACAGATGATGCTCTACAATTTGGATCGTGATGTTCTATGATTTGGATCATAGTGTCTTTGACATCTTTGTACACTACTATGCTATCAGTCGAGAGCACTACGATTTCCCTTAAACCTTCGTACACTACGATCTTCTCTTGCTCGTGTTGTTGACTCTACGTTCCCGAGAGCACACTACGATCGTTGACTTGTAAACTTCATGTTTCCTTCAGCATACTGCGATCGTGGAGTTGGCTCGGCAAACGTTGGGACCACTATACGATTTCTGAAGAGTCCCCTTCAAGGCAGGCACACTACGATCTTCAGGCTCTACGTTTTCTGCCTTGACTTCTGCAATGTTGATCAGATGGATGTACTACGATTTCTTCAAGACTAATCTATTACATCTTAAGATCAACCTAACAGTTTTGATCTTTTTATCTATACATTCTTTATCAGAATGGTACACATTGAAAGCTTAGATTAACATAACAATTTTGATCTATCACTAAGTCCTTGTACATATATTCATTTAAGGACCTTACAAATAATCATGAACATATACATTAAAACATCAAATCATAATATGCATTCTCCCAACAATCTCCCCCTATTTGATGTTGACATAACCAAGGATATTTGTGTCATGATTATTAGTGACTAGATGCATTTGTAGGAAATTTAAACATGACTTAGTATTTTAGTGAGCAGCTAAAATTTCTAGAGAATAAGTATGAATTTATTGATGATCAGAAGATATTACAATTCAGCATTACATCAATAGGAAATTTAAGTTTTAACTTATCCCTGTTTCCTTGACCTCTTATGTGGAGGTGGGTTGGCATACTCCTCAGCCCTTCTTTTCCTTTGAGCTTCCTCATTTCTTGCTAACTCTTCCAGCTTGCTTAGACTTAGAGCTGGATTCTCTTCATGTCTGTGCATGAATACAAGATCTCCAATTAGCATTCTTATGTGTACAGTAGTCACGTCTTGTGAGCTAGGAGTTGGCTCCTGATGACTCAGAGGAATAGTCATTCTAATTTTCTTGACTTTAGTTGTTGAGTCGATGATGTGTTGCAGGAGGGCTTCGTGATGTCTGAGCATGAAATTGACTTCTTCCCCTTTCTTGAGTTTCATGACCTCTTCCTCTACCTTGGCCTCCTTGATCTCATTTCCCTTTCTTATTCTCCCCCTTTATGTCAGTATCAAGGATTCAAATATCTGTAGACAGGCGATTAACTCCTTGGACAAGCTCGCTTAGTTGGCTTTGGGTTTGAGCGATGTCCTCCCTATTTTCCTTGATCTATTTTTTAGATCTCGCTTCTTTATTTTGTAGGACTGACAGAATCATATCATTATGTTTCTCCTGATTTGCATAAGATTTCTGGAAGTCATACACATAAGCTTCAAGTTGAGGATATTGTCCAGCATAATTTTATGTTTAAGGTCTTGGTGTTTCTGCATTTCGAGTACAACCTCTCTTTGCTTGTCAGCATCTTGGAAGTGGATTTCATCTTTGTCTGATATACTCTTAAGAATCTCTTTGATAATTTCCCTTAACCTCTTTGTAAGCTCAGTATTCATAGTGCCAGGGAGATTATTTGCAGCTGTGATCATTTGATTCAGCCGGATATTGATGAGATCAGAGTGAGTTTCCAAGCTTGCTTCTATAGACTTGACCATTTTTTCAGAGGTGTCTTTCAAGTCATCCTTGGTAGTCAGGCTTGGGAGAGTATCATTTGCTTGAGGATTGTTCATTGGATGGGTTCTTGGTTGAGATTGATCTTGCAGATTGTAAAGAGCGAGATCAAGACTGAAGTAGTCATGTGATGAGGACGATGGTATATCAGCTGGAGGGGCTTGGGTTTGGATATCTGGGATAGGTGACTCTACGATTTCAATACTGGACTCTACGATGTGGCTTGAGTCTGGAATCGTAGAGTTGGTGATTTGAGGGAGCAGGGTAAGGTTGACTTCTTCTAGTTCTTCAGTTACAAAATTTTGGGATTCTGCAACTGGAAACTGATTTACTGGATTGAGAATCACTTCCAGCCATTTAGGAATTCATAGAAATAGCTAAATGAGGATGATGGCAGGTGATTAACTCTAAAACTGGTAGGGATAGACAATACCTCAGGTTTATCTTTTGATGAGGAATGGTTGGTAAGCAGCTTCTTGGCTAAGATGACTTTCCCTGGAAATCCATGAGCCAGAACTGTGATTGCTGGATATTCCTTGAAGCTCCACAACATGTGATCCCATAAGTTCAGGATTTGAGCTTGATGGTATGCCATCATGGGTAGGTAGGAAAATAGTTGAGTGTACATATAGCTCCTAAATCCATCTTTCCCTACACAAGTGATTTCAAGCTCATCATTATCATTTTCTTCCTCTTCCTTGGACTCTTCTAAAGATTCCATTATCTCAGTGGTCTCTGGAAAGTTTGGCATTGGCTCAATTTCATCTTGAACAAGGACCTCTTCTTCAGCCATTGGGATATCATGAGGCTCCCCCTCAGCATGAACATCTTCTTGGAGGTTTAGAAACTCCCCCTCAGCTGGTATATCTTTTTTTAAGTTTAGAAAGTCCCCTTCAGCTGGAACATCTTCTTGAGCTGTAGACTTCTCCCCCTCAGCCGGTGTATACTCAATCATGAGAATTCCAGGGATCTCCCCCTCAACTGGAACACTGTCCTCTTTTGCAGCCACACTCTTGGCTTCCTTTTTTAGCACCTTTTTCATTCTCAAGAATATACTTCTTGACCAACTTTCTTTTTGCTTTGCTGGGTTTAGCCACAACTTTTAGACTCTCTTGAGTCTTAGCTTTGTCATGTTGAGCAGCCACTATTCTTGAAGCAACTTCTTCCATTTCTGCCACACTTGCTTTGGTTTTGACAAATGAGAGTCTCTACGATCGAAGAAACTGTTGGTCTTTTGGACTTATGACCATTTTTGTTCTTCTTTAGGATCTGTGAAATGGTGGCTTGATCCTCTTCAGCTTCTTCTTGCTGTTGCTTCTTTCTTAGCCTTTATAGAGTCTCTATATTAGAGGACTCTACAGGAATGTTAGTTGTAGATCCTTGAGGCTCTTCGACTTATCTTGCCCTTAGCTTTCTCTTACCCTTGCTTTTTCTGGCAAGAGCAGAGGGTTCTCCCTTGTCTGCTTCTTATTCTTCTTCAACATCCCTGACAACAGACATGTTTCCTGGAATGCCTGCTTCCTTTAGTTCCCAGTTCTCCCACTGGACTCTGTCATCATTTGAACATACTCAGCAGGGTTCCTTTCCTAGTTCTTAAACAACTGTTGTGTCATTCTTCGATTTGGGTTGATGGCTTCTCCTTCATTATCCCAAATTTTGTCCCCCAGTGCAGATTACAGAATGATGCTTATGAATCTCCCATACAGCATCTTCGGAGTGCTCTTTGATTTCTTCGAGTTGACGATCCACTTACCGATCCACTCGAGCAATACAGCACCATAGTTGAGTTGTGTACCATGGACCATGGCCGACATGAGCTTAAGCTGAGTCTCATTTACCGAGTCATGACCTGAGCTCTTGCAGCAGATGCATTTTCCAATAATGTCAGCCAAAAATTCGTACCTTTGAGGGAACTCTTTCTTTTTGTAGCCTTTCACAGAGGGGTTGTTCATGTGGTGCATTTTCTTCAATCCCTCTTGGAAGCTTATGCTGTCTAGAAATGGGTGCCCTACATTCTTGAAACCTAGGGTCAGATTGAAGTTTTCTTCTCTTAGTCTCATTTCAACTCCTCTTACTCGTGCAGTGATGGTGTTATGTTCGTACACACCATTCTTGTAGAACTCCTTCACTAGCTTGGGGTAGATGAAGGTGTAGGTGCTCAGCGCCTCTTCGAGACCTGCCTTCTTTAGTAGTGCTAAGGTTTTGTGAAATTTTGGTGGAGCATCCTTAAACTCGTCGAAGCAGAGTCTGTAGCCTGAAATTACATTGGAAGCAACCATTGATTCTGTAGTTGAGAAGTGAGATATGATTGAGCTTTCTTCTGATTTAGGGTTTTTCTTTGAGAGAGAGAGAGAATGGGAGAGATAATCTTTTGAACTTCAGATTTCAAAAACACGATTTCAATTTGTACTTGTAACTTCCCTCTCTCTTTTTGACTTAGTGGGACAGGTGTCGCCTTTTGCTTGGCTCTACGATTTTGACTGTCTAGGAATGTAATGATTTGCCCTTTTAGTCTTCAGAGCTGAGGTGTCCTTAGGATGACTACGATCGTAGAGGTAGTCTTCTATTCGTTGAGTCTGTCCTGCGATCGTCGAGTCTGTCCGGCAGTCGTTGAGTCTGATCATCATTCGTAGAGTCTGTCCTACGATCATCGAGTCTGTCCGGCAGTCGTTGAGTCTAATCATCATTCGTAGAGTCTGTCCTACGATCGTCGAGTCTGTCTAGCAGTCGTTGAGTCTGATCAGCATTCGTAGAGTCTATCTGGATCCTTGTGATGAGTTTTTTTTTTGACTAAGCAATCTTTTTAATGCAACTCAGGAAGGGCCAACCTCTTGGTGTGATTTAAGGGTTAGGTTTGTCCCTGAGGCACCTCTTAGAGTTTTTGCTTTATTATGAAGCTTGTCATCACAGGATTTACTTTGCTTGTTTAAAGGGCTTTTGGTCATCGTCGAGTCTGCACTATGATAGTTGAGTCTTTGCTACGATCGTTGAGGTAGTTGTCTGTTCAGCTCTACGATCGTGAACTTTCCTTGATCATGTCTACGATTTTGAGTACAACCTTTATATCTGTCATTATTAGCACAATCTAGAACATACATTTCATTGTTGAAGATTTAGCATGCCTAGCTCACTTATTAACTTGTTAAATCTGGATTCATCTAGTGGTTTTGTAAAAACATCAGCAAGTTGATTTTCAGTAGGGATATATTGTAAAGATATAGTTCCATTTTGCACATGATCCCTAATGAAGTGATACCTTATTTCTATATGCTTGGTCCTAGAATGCATGACAAGATTATGAGTTATTACTATGGAACTTGTGTTATCACAGTGTATGGGAATAGATTTGAAATCAAACCCATACTCAGCTAGCTGATTTCTCATCCATAGGATCTGAGAACAACAGCTGCTAGCAGCAATATATTCAGCTTCTGCAGTTGAAGTAGACATTGAGTTTTGCTTTTTGCTAAACCAGGACACAAGTCTGTTCCCAAAAAGTTGACAGGTGCCATTGGTACTTTTTCTATCTATTTTGCATCCTGCAAAATCAGCATCTGTGTATCCTATCAGTTCAAATGAGGATTCCTTGGGATACCACAGCCCCAAGAAGGGTGTACCCTTGAGATACCTGAAGATTCTCTTTACAGCAGACAAAAGTGACTCTTTAGGGTTAGCCTAAAATTTAGCACATATGCATGGTGCAAACAATATATCTGGTCTACTGGCATTTAGGTATAAAAGAGACCCTATCATACCTCTGTATTGAGTGATATCAATACTTTTACCTTTCTCATCCTTGTCAAGCTTGGTTGCAGGAGCAATTGGTGTTTTCATGGGAGAGGCTGATTCCATGCCATACTTCTTTAGTAAGTCTTTGATGTATTTGGCTTGGTTGATGAATATTCCTTCAACAGTCTGCTTCACTTGCAGTCCAAGGAAGAAATTCAGCTCACCCATCATGCTCATTTCAAACTTGCTCTGCATAAGCTTAGAGAATCTCTTACATAAATTTTCGTCAGTAGAACCAAGAATGATATCATCAACATATATTTGAAATAGTAAGACTTTGTCTTTATGCTTTCTAAGAAATAGTGTGGTATCTACTCTACCTCTAGTGAACCCATTTTCTATTAAGAAGTTAGTCAGTGTTCCATACCATGCTCTAGGTGCTTGTTTAAGACCATATAAAGCTTTATCTAATCTATAGACATAATTGGAAAGAGATGGATTGATGAAACCTGGAGGTTGTTCTACGTAGACTTCTTCTTAAAGCTCTCCATTTAGAAATGCACTCTTAACATCCATCTGGAAGACTTTGAACTTCATGTGGGCAGCAAAGGCAAGAAAGATTCGGATGGCTTCTAGTCTGGCAACAGGTGCAAATGTCTCATCATAGTCAATACCTTCTTCTTGAGAATAGCCCTTTGCCACTAATCTTGCCTTGTTTCTGGTGATGACCCCATCTTCATCCATTTTGTTCCTGAAGACCCACTTGGTTCCTATGATAGGATGACTCTTTGGTCTAGGTACCAATCTCCAGACTTTGCTTCGTTCAAATTGGTTGAGTTCTTCCTGCATGGCTTCTATCCAACTGGAGTCTTCCATAACACCCTCTATTTTCTTTGGCTCTATCTGTGACAGGAAGCTTAGATAAAAGCATTCATTCTGAGTAGCAGCTCTTGTTTTGACTCTTTCATTTGGATCTCCAATGTAGATCCTAAGTGTGATCTCTTGCCCATCTGTTCCCAGTTGGGACATCTGACCTGATGCCTTCCTGTCTTAGGTCTTCAAGGTCTATCTCTTCTTCTTAGAGTGGAGGCTCGCTGTCTTGGATGGACCTCTCTACGATTTCATTATCATGCTCTACGACTTCACTATCTAGCACTACGATCGTAGTGTTGAGCTCGACGATTTCATTCGTAGTGTCTGCACTATCGGTTGTAGTGTCTTGAGGTACTGCTTTGTCTAAGTCAGTTTCATCAAAGATGATGTGTATTGAGACTTCGACATTCAGCGTCTTCTTGTTAAACACCCTGTAAGCTTTGCTGTCTGTGGCATATCCAAGAAAGATCCCTTCGTCTGACTAGGGCTGGAATTTTGTCAGATATTGCTTTCCATTGTTGAGAATGTAGCATGCACAGCCAAAGACATGGAAATAGATGACACTCGACTTCCTTCCTTTCCACAGTTCGTAGGGTGTCTTCTTGATCGTAGAGTGAATTAATGATCTATTTTGTGTGTAGCATGCAGTGTTGACAACTTCTGCCCAAAAGTATTCAGGCAGACGAGCTACTGCTAGTAGAGTCCTTCTAGCCTCTATCAGGGTTCTGTTCTTTCTTTCAGCAAGTCCATTTGTTGAGGAGTTCGTGGAGCTGAGAAGTTATGACTGATGCCATTGTCTGAGCAGAACTTGTCTATCTCTGAGAAATCAAATTCTCTTCCATGATCACTCCTTATTGCCTTGATTTTCTCTCCTTTCTCGTTCATCACCAGTCTGAACATCTTGATTAATTGGGAGCTTGTCTCATCCTTTGAGGTTAAGAAAAATACCCATGTGAATCTGGTGAAGTCATCAACTATAACTAGAGATTATCTTTTGCCTCAAAGACTAGTTGTTGGGATTGGCCCAAAGAGATCCATGTGGAGCAGCTGTAGGGATTTGTCAATGGAGTTGGCAGTCTTGCTCTTGAATGAGCTTCTGGTTTGCTTTCCAAGCTGGCAGGCATTGCATGGCCTTTCCTTCACAAAGTGGAACTTGGGTAGACCAGCTACGAGGTCTTTTGATGCCAGTTTGGACATGCTTTTGAAGTTTAACTGAGACAGCCTTTTATGCCATAGCCAACTCATTTCCTCAGACGCTTTTGCCATAAAACATATTGTCTCGTCAGAGCTTAGTTAACCAAGATCTACTGTGTAGACATTTCCTTCTCGAGTTTCGGTCAGCTTTATGGAAGATGTCTTCAAATCTCTGACTAGACATTGGTTGTTGAGAAATGTTACTTGGTGACCCTTGTCGCAGAGTTGGCTGATGCTTAGTAGGTTGTGTTGGAGTCCTTCCACATAAGCTACTTTGCTGAAGCAGAACCAAATCCTCTTGTCTTGCCCGAGCCGTTATCTCCAAAGATGACTGAGGGACCCTCCTTTTCTACATAGTTAGATAGTAGAGCTTTGTTCCCTATCATATGCCTTGAGCATCCTTGTCCGAGATACCATGTTGAGGTCATGGGTCAAGTTTTTCTGTCAAAACATTTGAACCTTCATTTTGGTACCCATATTTGCATGGGTCCTTCATTGTTAGTGCCTTTGGGGACCCAAATTTGTTTAATCTTGGGTCTCACATGCATAGAGTTATAATAACACTTAGTAGCCCTATGACCATATTTATTGCATATGAAACATCTATTATGATGCATGCCTGTGTGTGTATGGTGATTGATCTTCCACTTGGAATTGTGTGGTTCCTTAGTTAACCTTCTGTTAAACTAATTCTCTTTCTTCTACGTTTCCTTAGGTTTCATAAATAGTGATGAGTGTGCCTTACCTCTACTGTACCTTCCTAGTTGATTCGTAGAGTTGGTTTTGCTTGACTCTACGATTCTTCGAGGTTGGTAAGTAGAGGTTAGGTTACTCTTTTCCTTGATGAAACCTAGACCCGATCAATGAGATCCTTTACTTCTCTAAGTATAACTAGAAAGCAGAGAGAACAAGGTTGAACTGGTTCTTCCAGTTGTGAGGATTTCACAAAAGCAATGCCTCTACCAAAACTTGAGACATTACTAGTGCTAGTTTCCATTGTCTTTTCCACACTTAGCTCTGAGATGGATTCCCCAAAGCCTAAGCCTGTTATGTCGAATGTACTTCTCTGACTAGAGAGCTGGCAGTCCATAGATGATGAGGATCTGTTCCATGCAGAGATAGTCTTCTCTAGATCCTCAATTTTATAGGTTAGCTTAGACTCTCTGTGTGCATGATGTGTGTTTGTCTGTTTTAAAGTTTCATTCTCAGCTTCAAGCTTGGAGAGAAGATTAGTACTTAGAAGGGTTGTTTCAAGCTCTTCTTGAACTTTCTTCTTCTCCTCTTGAAGAAGTAAATGATCTTTAGACAAGACTCTGAACCACTTCATGTATTGATGTAGGTCAGTGGTTATGCCATGCAAAGCAGTTCTTAAGTCACTTATATCTACATCAGGAGAATTAAAATTAAATACCACATCGATACTTACATCATGTATGTTTAGGCTTTGTTTGTCCTTTGCATGTTTGGCCATTAAGCATATATTGGCCATATGTGGTTCTTCCTCATCTCCGAAGTCTGCATTTGAGTCATTATCTGAATCACTCCACGATCCTCCGACAACCAGGCCTTGTCTCTTTTCTGAGGCCTCTTGGTTCCTTTGTATTCTTTCTTTGCATGAGATTTCTTCTTTAGTTCTTCTTTGATAGGATTGTTGCAGTTGACAATGAAATGACCAGGTTTCTTGCAGTTGTAGCATAAATCATTCATTTGTTCCTGGCTGACGTAGTTGCTGACTTTCTTTGGCTTGCCAGTTCTTCCTTGTCGCATGAACCTTCTTAGTCTCTTTACCAGCATAGCAAAGTCATCGTCATCGTCTTCATCATCATCAGAGTCAATCTCAATTATGACTTTTGATACACCTTCATTTTCCTTGAGAGCAACACCCTTATCCTTTCTTCTTCCTTCTGATAAGGTTTCAGTGCGTTAGGTCAACTCCAGTTCGTACGTCAGGAGATTTCCATACAATTGTTGAACTGTCATCTCATTAAGATTCTTTGATTCTCTTATTGATGTGGTCTTTGCATCCCACCTGCTCAGTAGGGCTCTCATGAACTTTATGGTTAGATCATTGTTAGGATAGATCTTCCCATACGCTCGTACAGAGTTGAGCAGAACTTTGAATCTTTCATAGGTTGCAGTCACGTTTTCTCCCTGCACATGACCGAACATTTCATACTTCTGTGTCAGGAGAGACTTCTTGTTCTCTCTGACTTCTTCAGTTCCTTCGTGCATAATCAACAATGCTTCCCAAACTTCCTTAGCTGTTTTGTTGTTTATAATATTTTCAAACAGATCGTCCTCTAAGGATTGGAACAGGATATTCTTCGCCTTTTTATCAAGTTGGACAACTCTCTTCTCTGTGTCTGTCCATTCTTCTTTAACTTTGATTTGTACTCTATTTGGATCATCAATGGTTGGTGCAAGCTTTGTTGGTATATAGGGCCCATTAAGAACAGTCTCAAATAGATCTTCATCTATTGAGTCCATGTAGGCTTGCATCCTGACTTTCCAGTAAGCAAATTTATCCTTGTCGCACATTGGTGGCTTGCTGCCTCCCCCGGTCTTGGATTCGCTTGGTATGAGTGCCATTTGGATCTACTAAAGCGTGTAAGCTGTAAAATAGAACTTGCTCTGATACCATTTGTTAGTTCCTAGTAGGCACAAGTTATCTAGAAGGGGGGGGGGGGGGTTGAATAGATATTTGAAAATCTTTCCTTTTTAAACTTGTTCTTAGATAATGATTAAAACTTAGCAGAATTAGTATTTGTTTTAATCTTCGTTACCAAACAATGGAGTTATGAGCGAGTAAGACAGTTATAGCAGATATAGCATGAATGTAAACGACAAAGTTGTTTTTAAGTGGTTCAGAGCACTCAAAGCTCCTAGTCCACTCTTCTACTCAACGAGTAGGATATCCACTAAGGATTTCTTTTACAATCTTCTGAATCACACAGATTCCTTCTAGACCAGCAGTCTAGGAACTTCTCTAGTTCACTCTTGAA
Organism: Panax ginseng; assembly: GCA_020205605.1. Taxonomy (NCBI): domain Eukaryota; kingdom Viridiplantae; phylum Streptophyta; class Magnoliopsida; order Apiales; family Araliaceae; genus Panax; species Panax ginseng. The sequence continues at coordinate 81,031,272 of CM035136.1, read as the reverse complement.
CTCTTCAAGTCCAGTAGACATGGCTTTTTTACAGTTCACTACGAACTCTTCAAGTCCAGCAGACTTAGTACTCTTCTTCAATTGATTGATAGTTGTTAAGTTCTTAATGGTTGCTACTCAGTCATTGTGTAAGCACTTGTTCTAAAGAACTGAGTAGCTGAGCAAGCTTTGCAATATCTCAGATCGTAGAGTTGAGCTTGAGAGAGATTTTCACGTTGTTTGTTTAATGCTTGCTTTTCTTCTCTCATCTGTCTGATCTGTATATATGTGATGTTGAAAACTATCCGTTGGATCCATCCGTTGTGGCATTAAATGCATCTGAACTTTCTGTACTGTGATGGAGACATTTCTACACATCTTCTGAATTCTACATTCTGGCCCACTGACAATGCAGGCTGCTTTCTCACCTACCACCTGAAAAGGTGTTTTGTCCCTTTTACCCATGGTACTATCCTTAGCTTCTTCACTTCGCTTCTTTGTTGCATACTAAGGATATTTCATATATTCTGGGACTGATGAGCACTGTAGCATCTAGGATCCATTCCTCACTTGTTGAAAACACAGATCATGAGGCTCGACATTTTCTGACATGAGACAGATGATGCTCTACGATTTGGATCGTGATGTTCTACGATTTAGATCGTAGTGTCTTTGACATCTTTGTACACTACCATGCTATCAGTCGAGAGCACTACGATTTCCCTTAAACCTTCGTACACTACGATCTTCTCTTGCTCGTGTTGTTGACTCTACGTTCCCGAGAGCACACTACGATCGTTAACTTGTAAACTTCATGTTTCCTTCAACATACTACGATCGTGGAGTTGGCTCGGCAAACGTTGGGACCACTCTACAATTTACGAAGAGTCCCCTTCAAGGCAGGCACACTACGATCTTCAGGCTCTACGTTTTCTACCTTGACTTCTGCAATGTTGATCAGATGGATGTCCTACGATTTCTTCAAGACTAATCTATTACATCTTAATATCAACCTAACAGTTTTGATCTTTCTATCTATACATTCTTTATCAGAATGGTACACGTTGAAAGCTTAGATTAACATAACAATTTTGATCTATCACTAAGTCCTTGTACATATATTCATTTAAGGACCTTACAAATAATCATGAACATATACATTAAAACATCAAATCATAATATGCATTCTCCCAACACAAAGGAGTGACATGGTTACGCTATTAACCCAATTCCAGGATGTGTTTGCATGGTCTCATGAAGACATGGTGGGTTTGTCCACTGACATTGTCCTTCATCGCCTTCCCATTAAAGAGGGATTTAAGCCAGTCAAGCAAAAACTCAGGCGATAGAAACCTGAATGGAGTTTAAAGGTGAAAGAAGAAATTGTGAAACAGTTTCAACCTAGCATCATCATGGTGTCTACATATCCTGAGCTGATATCCAACATTGTGCTCGTGCCTAAACCCGAAGGGAAGGTGCGAGTTTGTGTGGATTACTAGGACTTGAACAAAGCTTGCTTAAAAGATAGATTTCCCATTCAATTTATCTACATTCTTATTGACAATACTGCGCAATACGACATGTACTCATTTGCTGAATGCTTCGCGGGGTACCATCAGATCATGGTTCCTGAGGAAGATCGTGAGAAAACTCCTTTCATCACGCCTTGGGGAACCTTTTGCTATAGACAGTTGTCATTCGGCCTCATTAATGCTGGAGCCACCTATCAACGAGCTATGATGGCTCTTTTCCACGACTTAATGCACAAAGAGATTGAGATCTACGTGGATGACATCATTGTCAAATCCCGGAAGGAGAATGACCATATAGACAATCTCAAAAAGTTCTTTAATAGGTTGCGTAAGTACAACTTGAAGTTGAATCCAGCTAAATGCACCTTTGGAGTTAAATTAGGCAAGTTGCTAGGATTTCTAGTAAGCCACAAAGGGATTGAGCTAGATCCTGCCAAAATCTAGGCCATCACGGAAATGCCCATTCCTCAGACTTAAAAGGAAATACGGGGATTTTTGGGAAGAATCAACTTCATCAGCAGGTTTATCTCTCAACTCACAACAACCTGTGAGCCAATCTTCAAGCTATTAAGGAAGAACTCCTCCATAAAATGGAATGATGAGTGTCAAAGTGCCTTCCTCACAATCAAGAAACAACTAGTCAAAGCTCCCGTGTTGGTACCACCTAGGGATGATGTTCCCCTGTTCATGTACCTGTCCATAAGTGACTATGCCATAGAAATTTGCATCTTTGGAGACGAGAAAGGCGATAGAGGCCAAGAACGAGCTATCTATTACCTCAGGAAAAGGTTCAGCAGCAATGAACACAAGTACACTCTGATCGAAAAGACGTGTTGTGCTTTAGCATGGGCTTCCATGAGGTTACAGCGTTACCTCCATGGTCACACAACCTGTAAGACCCCCAACTTTTATAAATAAAGATGAATTTTCTATAAATATCATTTTTGAATATTGTGGAGTAAATTTGATATAATGTTATAGTTGTGGGTAATATTTATAAATTTTGCAAAGTACGCAAGTTGTTATATAATATTCGATTAGTCGGGGAATATTCGTACAACGGCACAATCATTGGTGGACCCCGCAACATAATTATTGTCGGATTGAGAAAATGTTAAAAAAATACTTTATGAAAATAACGGCGGAAGTTTTACTGTTAACTGTTGAAACACCCGGTGTTAAAAGTATAGTAATACGCGCGGTTGCATAGTAGCACACAGTATTGATTATTGATGCTTATGTGATAAGTCACTCAGTTTGTTTTATTGGTATTATTAATGTAATAAAACATAAAAGCTTTTTATATAAAACAGAATACTTTTATAAAGTTATTCATTTTATTAGGCTAATAGTAAAATCTTTTTATATAAAACAGAATACTTTTATAAAGTTATCTGTTTTATTAGACAATAATTAGAATATATTATATTTTATTATGCATAGTATTTGCATAGTGCCTGCATAGTGTTTGCATAGTAAAATATTTTATAAAGTTATTCGTTTTATTAGATTATAAATAGAATATATTATATTTTATTTAAAAGATTTTGCTTTAAATATGGACCATCAGATTAAAGTAAATCAATCTCAACCGTTCATGAGTTTGTTACTATGCAGTCCATTTTTCTATAAATAGAAGCTCATTCCTTCATTATTTCTTACGAATTCACTAAAACTCTAAAGAGCAAAATTATAGAGAAGCTATAGAAAAGTATTCTGCTCCTTCCCTACTCTTATATTCAGTTTCTTTTACGGTAAGGGATATTATTTGTTGTACTCTTAAGGGGTATTATTTCTTTTGTATTCATGAAGAGAACTTCTGTTATTCCATTCTTTATTTTTCTGCTAGAATAACCAGTATACGCGGACTACACTATACTTGGTGACATTCTTCTAATATTCCGTCTTTATTATTATTCTGTTGGAATATCACATACGTGCATTTCTGTGGGACTGGTTCAATCTTTATTATTGTGTTGGAACATCCGCGGTGTAATTTTGCACGACACGGTTACATTACTTATTAACTGTTGGAATAACTTTGCCTATGTAAGTACCGCATACATGGTGATTTCTTTTGTTATTCCATTCGTTATTATACTCAGTTGGTTAAAGTTTTGACTTCTATACTGCATGAAATTAGTAGAATATCCTTGATATTTGCACTTCATCCAGTATCTTGTCATGGAAATAATCTTCTGAGCATTCTTGAATTTTACTCTACAAAGCAGTATCATGTTGACAATTTGGACGTTATTGGTTCATGGATAAATTTATTGTTGAACTTGTTTTATTGAATTCTTATATCATTGTCATCCTCCTCATGTTTATATTCTGTTAAAAGTCATCTGTGGCCTGTAGTGCATAGATGGACTTGGTATGATTATGACTAGGGATTATTCGGTGTAATCATGACCATAATGTTACAAATGATGTGGAAAAAGTCCTCATTGGCCCGTAGTGCATTGATGGACAGTTGTTGGCATGATGATGACCATTAATAAATACACAAATATTCTTGGCCCGTAGTGCATGGATAATTATGGTCGTGATACTAAATAATATCCTTGGCCGTAGTGCAGGGGTGATTTGATGATGTGGATTATTTATTAAGCTGAGTCCCAGCGATAAAAGTCATGAAAAACCTTTTAAATCATAGAAGATAGTAGATTTTATTCTCTACTTGACTTTTCTAATGGATTGCTTGTTTCGCTGTAGTTAAACTTGATGTTTGTTATATTGTATCAGTTTAACACTGTTTAAGGCTAATGATAATTTATTTTTCATTATCTTAGTCATAGTATTTCTTACTTGGCTAGTTGAGCTCACCCTTTCTTTCACTGTTCTGTTTAGGAAATGAGAATATAGCTGGGACGAGTTAGGGAACGGAGTGATGGACCAGATGATAGTATTAGTAGTCCTCACTATTCTGTCAAATAGTGTGACAATAAATGTAATGAGGACCCCATTGAGTTTGTATATTGTCTAGATGACAATATTTGTATTAAAACTTACAGCATATATTTAGTCGTATTTTACACGACTGTTGTATAATTAAGTTGTATTTGAATTTTGTACCATGTATTTGGTGACTCAAGATGGGTGATGTATACCTATTTTGGGGGCGTCACAGTTAGTATCAAAGCTTAGGGATATGGTCCCTGGCTAAGATGTGAGAATAGAACTAGAAGGGGAGAGACGGGGATTTCCTTCGCTAGTAGTATGACCTACCTAAGTTTTTTTTGGTATTTAATTGGTCGGTCAGAATATAGGGATAATATGTTACATGTCAATTAACCTTTTGTTTAGTGGCAGTATCTAAAAATGACATCCGAGAATCTTGAGAATAGCAATGGAGCATAGGCGACCGTTGATTCACCATATATCAATAATTAGGATAATGTGCATCAGGAAGGCAACAATCCTCATGCAAACAACAACACTGACCAAATGATGAATGATGGAATGTTCAGAGGCTTTATGTAATTCATGCAACAACAGGCGAGAGCGGCTCCTATCCAAAATATAGGTGGAAACACTGGAAACTCTCGAACGGTTACCGCTAAACAGTTCAAGGATCTGGGACCACCGGAGTTTATTGGAGAGCTAAAACCACTTAAAGCGAAAACATGGATAAAGCAGATCACCAAGATATTTGATGTCTTGGGATGCTCCGAGGAGCAAAAGGTTCCCTTAGCCACCTTTATGTTGCGAGGAAAGACAGATTACTGAGATTTGAGAGTAGAATTTGGGTACCGCCAGTACAAGGGATTAAGGAATATATTTTGAGCGAGGCTCATAGTTCACGATATTCAATTCACCCTGGTAGTACCAAAATGTACCAAGATATTCGACAACATTTCTGGTGGACAAATTTAAAACGAGATGTTACAGAATGTGTTGCCAAGTGTCTTACCTGTCAGAAAGTGAAAGCAGAACATCAGAGACCGAGTGGATTGCTACAACCATTAGAGATCCCATAATGAAAATGGGAATATATTATAATGGACTTCGTGATTGGCCTTCCGACGACTCAGAAAGGCTACGACGCAGTATGGGTTATCATTGACCGACTGACGAAATCCGCACACTTCCTTCCGTTCAAAAACAAATTCAACATAGATCAGTTGGCAAGGTTATATGTGAAAGAGATTGTTTCGAGACACGAAGTGTCGATGTCAATTGTTTCTGATAGAGATCCGTGCTTCACATCAAATTTCTGGAAACGTCTTTAGGAATGCATGGGTACGCAATTGCGAATGAGTACAGCCTATCACCATCAAACTGACGGACAGAGTGAAAGAACGATTCAAATATTAGAAGATATTCTAAGAGCCTGTGTGATGGACTTTAAAGGAAATTGGGATGATCACCTACCGTTAGTAGAGTTCGGCTACAACAACAGTTACCACGCTAGTATTGGCATGCCGCCTTACGAAGCGTTATACGGTAGAAAATGCAGAACTCCACTTTACTAGGATGAAGTTGATGAAAGACAATTGCTAGGGCCAGAATTGGTACAGCAGACGGCAAAAATAGTCAAAGTGATCCGAGCACGACTTGTAGCGGCTCAAGATTGACAGAAGAAATACGCGGATCCCCATCGTAAAAATATCGAGTTTGAATCAGGTAGTTATGTTTTCTTGAAGGTCTCTCCCTGGAAGGGGAAGATTAGGTTCAGAGAGAAAGGGAAATTGAGTCCAAGATTCATTGGACCCTTTGAGTACTGAGAAGAATCGGTGAAGTCGCGTATGAGGTAGCCTTACCTCCATCACTCGAGAATGTCCACAACGTCTTCCATGTTTCTGTGTTATGACCCTACAAGGCCGATTACAAGCATGTAATTGAATATGAACCCCTACATTTTGAAAAAGACTTATCTTACGAAGAAATTCATGTCCAAATTGTCGACCGAAAAGAACAAGTTCTCAGAAATAAAGTTATACCTTATGTTAAGGTAATTTGGAGGAACCACAACGCTGAAGAAGCTACGTGGGAACTCGAAAAGAATATGTTGAAGAATTACCCTCATTTATTTACTTAATTATGTGTAAGAGATTACGGGGACGAGAATCTTCGTGAGGGAGAATGTAGCGAATTGAAATTATTTAGTCGTGATTCGGGGATGAGAATCCTTTTAAGGGGAAAGATGTGATGAACGAGATTTTTGTAATTTAATTTTAATATTTATTGAAGTAAATAAATATTTTCGATGATTTAATTATTGGATTAAATAATTATTTGATGCAATTGTGGTAAATTAATTTAGTTATGTGTTACATTTATTAAATTAATGTAGAGAATATTTATTATTCAAGTATGTATTTATGTTAAAACTGGGCATGGTGACATGTGACTTAGTTATTTGCAAAGTGAATAATTAGGTTTGTGAATGGAATGGAAATATCTCTTCGCCGCATGTAACACATAAGAAATTGGGATTGAAAAGAATATAATTCAATTGTTTTGCATAGGAATATAGCAAAATTAATCTGGGTTAAATAGAAGGCAATTGATCACTTGGAAAAGGACTTTTGGCACTTGAGAATTCCTGTTAACAATTTAGTACACATAATAATTGGGATAATTGGATAATTGATTTATAGTTCATAATTGGGGATATTGTAGTCTTAATCTTTATTTATCTGAATTCAGTCATAAAGAAAGTCAGTTTAATTAGTTAATTTAGTTTTCTTAATTAAAAAAATCACGATTTGAGATTGTTTAAAAAAAATTAGTTTGGTTAAGAATTAGTACTTGGTGATCTTTATTAAATAATTCCTCGTGGGAACGATACTCTACTTTCACTTTATTACTTGTTAACCGTGTATACTTGCACGTATTCATTGATTGCGAAATTGATCAACATTAACAAATCGTATTTAATTATATATATTTTGTAAACCATAACAGCAGTTTCATGAAAATACATAGTATATATGATTTCTATAAAATTACAGAGTTTGGATAAAGGCCATATGGCCTTATACGTGGTATTTCATGTGTTGATCATATATTATCCCTAAATTTTACACTCGTATATTATTATGCATGTTAATACGAAGAGACAAAAGTTTAAATGAACGAATTCGGTGTTATAACGAATCTGTAGTGTCAATTTTCATGTTTTATTTTCAAAACCTTCAAGAACATCAAAGTCAGTGAAATTATATATTTTAATTATGTGATTATGTGTTTAAATGGGTTAAAATCACTTTATAGATGTTGGGTAATGATTATGTATAAATCATAGCATGTGGGTATGTTAATTTAGTGAGATTAATGATCATTTTGTGTCCTTTTCGCTGAACTCTGTGTTCTTCGCGAACTGGGAATCAAAGTCTGGAGTTTTGCGCATGTGATCTGAACTCAAAGCGAAGTCCCATGTTGCATGCGCTAAGTCTAAACCCATGCATACCTATGCGTAAGGCCAAGAGTCCAAATAGCGAGCCATTCTTATTTAGTAAATGTACGAAGATCAAGTATAAAAGTGGCGCCACAGCGCCACTCTCCAAAAAGTTCAGAAATGTAATTTTTAAAATGTATAAGTCTAACAATGTGTTAGTAAATTAATTTAATGAACATGTAACATGTTAGAAGTATAATGAGATGTTAAAATAGTTGTTTAACATGTAAATAACATAATTGCATGTGGATTGAATTATTGAATACATAATTAGCTTGATATTCATGAAGTACAAATTATATGACGAAGTGGTAATTTGACTAAGTATAGTCAATAATCAAAGTAGACAAAGAGAATGAGTTTATGATGATTAGTTAAGTTATAATTAACTGGTATTGTGAATGTGAATGGTATGTAGGATTAAATTCAAAGAACGTGCTTAGTTAACGTGTAATCTACGCACGAGGCAAGTTTCCTAACCCTACTTGTCATTATTGTTCAAGTTTATTATTTACCTCGAGTAAATTATCATTACTATTATTCAAGTTCGAATTATTATATTAAAGATTGATTATCTTTTCATAGTATGATTTTGTTATACAATAATCGTTCTATTGTATACTCCTTAGGATTATTATTCAATTTGAATATCATTATTATTGAACCTTATTAGACTAGCGAACCCTTATTGATTCGACTAGTCCATAGTTGATGAGAGTTCTAAATTTTAGAACCCTTGATGAATTATTCAAACCAAACTTCCTTTGGTGCGGACTCGAATGTCAAACTGAGATGAACAACACTGCAAAGGGATTTACTTATGCGTTAGCGTTAAGATATTGTGCACAGTATGGTACTAAGGGTTGATCCCCCTAAGTACGAGTAGAAAGGTCCATATTCTTATGACTGTTAAAGGTTTCAAGTATAACCCTTGATAACCTAGGACATAGTTAAAGGTCTTATGACCCTCAAAATTCTTTTGATTCTTGTTATTCATTCTTGATTCAAAAGTTGAGCTTTTATTCAGATGTCTTTGATTTACTCGCATGTTATTATACTGTTATTTCTCTATTGTACTTGTGGGCAATAGTGCTCATTCTTGCTTAATAATAACATTGCAGTTAAGAACGAAAGAACTGGTGAACCTTCCACTAGTAAGGGCAAGGGCAAAGTTAGCAAGTGACGAAGACTTATTGTCTATGTGATGATGTATTTTGTTGAAGACTTGATTTAATGATGTTGTTTAAGACTTATTTGTTTATGATTCTGCACAGATGTTTAAGGTTAGTTTTACCTGGGATTGTATTATTAATTATTCGGATGTTGTAACCCTTAAGGGGAAGATTTTATTCTATCTATTGCATGGCTTGCATTTATTATGGGTAGATAGATAGATGATATTTGTACAATGAACACCAAATCCCGTGGAATTTAAGTACCCAGATTTGGGGGTGTCACACTCGATGCCGTCCAAAGCATGTTATAATTGTGGAAGAGAAGGTCACTTAGCCCGATTTTGTCGTTCACCGAAAACAAGTTCAGCTAGGATGGAGGCACCGAAGGTCAGTCCTAGAAAAGTCAAAGCCCGGTAGTCAAGGGAGGCGTTTGTTGTGACCTCCCGTAAAAGCAAGGAACCCGAATGAGGTCATCATGGGTAAGCTTATCATAAACTCTGGCGAAGTCTATACTTTATTTGATACTAGTTCTACCCATTCTTTTATTTCTGCTACTTGCGCTCAACGATTAAATTTGACTCCGGAGAAATTACACTTTGACTTATCTGTGGAAACTCCATTGGGAGAAACCTTCATTACATCCACTGTTTATAAGTCTTGTTTGGTTCAAATCGGTACCCTCGTATTACCTGTCGATCTTATTTCATTGAAAATACTTGCATTTGACGTGATTCTAGGGATTGATTGGTTAACTACTTATCATGCAAAAATTTATTGTTTTCGTAAGGTTGTTAGCTTTCATATTTCTAATCAACCTATTATGCGAATTCAAGCAATCAAACCATTAAAATCAATCACGGTCATCTCAAGCCATAAAGCTATTCGTTTATTGAAAAACGGATGTCAAGCTTTCTTAGCTCATGTCACGGATCTAAACAAAAATACGTCAGTTTTGAATGATATTTCTATTGTTAATAAATTCCCTGACGTATTCCCTGAAGAACTTCCTGGCCTACCCCAGAGCGTAAAATTGAATTTTGTATCGACCTTGAACCTGGTATAAAACCCATTTCCAAAGCCCCATATCGAATTGCTCCTATTGAACTTCAGGAGTTAAAGACCCAACTGCAGGAATTGTTAGACATTGGCTTTATTCGTCCTAGTCCTTCTCCTTGGGGTGCTCCTGTTCTATTCGTGAAGAAGAAAGATGGGAGTATGCGACTTTGTATTGATTATCGGGAGTTGAATCATGTCACCATCAAAAATAGGTACCCATTGCCACGCATTGATGACGCATTGAACCTCTTGCATTTGCAGTTTGGCTCCTCTGCGTTCCTACGACTTAGATCATCCCACTACGGATTGAACCTCTTGCATTTGCAGTTTGGCTACCCATACATGGGATCAAACTTCTCATACCTATAGTTTATCCTCAACCTAGGATTAAACTTTCTCCTCCCCGCACTCTGAACTGCATATGGGATTATACTTTTCATCTCGCCCTGAGGGACGAACTACGCCGACCTGATCTCCTCTTCAATAGGAGTACGTAGGCAACCATTTTATATGGCCCGGTCGCAACAAAACAAAAACAACAAAAACATTTCTACCCTTACAAAAACAAAAACAACAAAAAACATTTCTACCCTTACAAAAATAAAAACAACCAAAAACATTCCAAAACCATTGCTGCCATATACAGCGTTGAACCTCTTACACCAGGTTCGAACTACGCAAACATGACCTCCTCTTCAATAGGAGTACGTAGGCAGCCATTCATGGTTCGGTCTCACCCCCTACCAAAATACAAACCGTTGTCAATTGGTATTGGGAACATCCTTTAATCCATTACATTTCATTCGACTTCAGACCAAAGGGATGGAATTACCTGAACTCCTCTTAAATAGGAGATTCGGCGACCATCTAAGCTGCGGTAATACCTTGAAGAGCAACACCAATCCATAAGAGATGGAATTAACTAGGCTTCTCGTAAATAGAAGTACTGGCGACCATCTATGGTGCGATCAATCTCATAGAGGAAAGCCACATTCCTCTCCATAATTTCATTCTGAAACTAGTCCCAAGACACCAAAGATGGTAGGGATACATACAGATCGATGATCCATTCCAAAATATCCAGAGATAACTCAATGTCCATCCACCCAGGAGGAATTCAAAATACATCAAGATCATAATCCCTAAATCATCAGGCAAAATATCAAGCAAGTAGCAAAGCATATCTAAAAGGGAAGTGATCAAAAATATATTTCCCTGCTATATATATAATGTTTTTTGATATATACAATATAAACTGTACATGACAAAATGGCTAAGCTAGTCTGTGCAGGTAAATACAAGCTCATCTACAAGTCAGGGTATATGCGAGCTAACAAGCCCAACATGGCATCCCTCTCGAAAGAAGGAGGCGAAGCTGTGGTCTCCTGTACGAGAATATCCACACAACCCAACAGATATGCAGCCATCTGCATGGTGACCATATGCTCATCAATATAAGCGCTCATCTCTACGATCATGCCAATGGTAAGGGACCTCTTCGCGATCTTATCATGCTTGGCTACATCCCGGCGGATATAGCACTATCCGCTAAACTATCAACGCATCTCTGGTGATCGGCCTCATCCCGCTCAACAATGGCCGATATCTCGTGAGCTAATGCCCTAAATCTCTCTAATAGAGTTGTGTCTCTCCCATCAAGGGCAGTCAACATTAAGGATCGAGCATGATCTCTCTCAAAGGTCATCAGATGAAGACTATGCTCAAGGTATCTTGTCGAAGTCTTTGAATCACAACAATGATCTTGGTCTTTGGGAGAATCTAGAAGAAATGCTGGCAATCTAGCAGCGGGCTCCTCCTTGATGTGGGAATTGATGTTCTCCATGGGCTCTACATCATCTAACTCAATATCCGGTACTGTGGATACTGTTGCTGCCGATAAAATCTCTATCTCCATCCATGCGGAATACTCTCCAGAACAACCTGGATGACTGATAGAAAAATAAGCTATCTCACGTTGATCCCAACTAACGTACACCCGGGATCGGTCCTCTGCTGAAAGATATCGAGAAGCTGAATGCTGACCTGTCGCCCCCTCGAAATGATGAAAATACTGAAACCGGTCAAACTACGACATCACAGCCAGCGGGTGATAAGTAGTCACTGTGAGGCCCCCAAAACGGGTATACATCACCCATCTTGAGTCGCCAGATACAAGGTACTGAATACAAATACAACTTAATTATACAACACTCGTGTGAAATACGACAAAATATAGGCTGTGAATTTTAATACAAATATTGTCATCTAGACAATATCCACACTCAATGGAGTCCTCATTACATTTATTATCACACTATTTCACAGAATAGTGAGGACTACTAATGCACCATCTAGGACCATCACTCTGTTCCCCGACTAGTCCCATCTACGTTCTCATTTCCTGAAGAGAACAGTGAAAGAAAGGGTGAGATCAACTAGCCCAGTAAGAAATATTATGACTAAGATAATGCGAATAAATTATCAATAGCCTTCAACAAAGATTATAACAAGCGATAGAATATAATAGACAACAAGTTTTAGATCAAAAAGCTGCGTGAGGAATAAGCAATCCATTAGAAGAGTCGAGTAAAGTATAAAATCTACATGTCTTCTATAATTTAAAAGTTTTTCATCAACTTTATTCTTTGAGACTCGACTTAATAAATAAAATCGAATCATCCACTGGTCATAATCATACCAACAAGCATCCACCAATGAACTACGGGCCAATGAGGACTTTACCACATCATTCGTCACATTACGGTCGATGATTATACCGAATAATCCCACGGTCATAATCATACCAAGTCCATCTATGCACGTAAGCCAAAGATGACTTTCAACATAATATAAGCATGAGGATGATGACAATTCAATAAAAGCAGGTTCAAGAATAAATTTTAAAGATTTATAAGTTAATTTATCACGAACTCAATAATGTCCAAATTATCGACATTATCTTTGCTTTGTGCAGTAAAATTCAAGAATGCTCAGAAGAATATTTCCATGAAAAGATACTGGATGAAGCGCAAATATCAAGTATATTCCACTAATTTTATGGAGTATAGAAGCCAAAGCTTTAACCAACTGAGTATAATATAATATATGAAACTGCAAATGGATTTTCACCCGCCATGCGGTAATCCACGTATACAGATCATTTCCAGAATTTAACAACGAATGAATACACATGATCATTCACCATGCATGTGGTAATCCACATAGACAGGTTATTCCAACATAATAATAAAGAATGGAATAACATAAGGATTCACCATACGTGCGATAGACTGCACCGACAGGTTATTCCCAACAGAATAATAAATAATGGAACCAGGTCCGGCGTAAACGCAAAGACAGGATATTCCGACAGAATAATAAATAATGGAACCAGGTCCGGCGTAAACGCACAAACAGGATATTCCAACAGAATAATAAATAATGGAACCATGTCCGGCATAAACGCACTGACATGATATTCCGATAGAATAATAAAGAACGGAATATTAGAAGAATTTCACCATGTATGCGGTACTTCGCATAAACAGGTTATTCCAACAGAATAATAAGAATGGAATAACAGAAGAATTTCACTAAGTATAGGGTATCCAGCGATGTCTGAGTTATTCAATGAGAATAATAAAGAATGGAATAACAAAAGTTCTCTTCATGAATAAAAAAGAAAGAATACCCCTTATGAGTACAACAAATAATATTCCCTACCTTAGAAAAACTGAATACTAAAGTAGTGAAGTAGCAGAATACTTTTCTTCTTTCTCTCTATAGTTTCTCTCTCTAGATTTTAAGTGAATTCGTAAGAAATAATGAAGGAATGAGCTTCTATTTATAGGAGAATGGAAAGGCACTGTTCATTGAACTAATTCATGAACGGTCCAGATTGATTTACTTTTAAACGGACGGTCCATATTGGTTTACTATTAAAACTTAAAGAAATGGTCCATACTGATTTACTATTAAAACTTTAAACCAACGATCCATATTGATTACTATTATACTTTCCACCAGCGGTCCATATTGATTTACTATTATATCTTCAACCAACGGTCTGAAAAATTAGCACATCTACTCATCGAATAATATTGTACCCAAAAATGATTTGGACCGAACAAAAATATATCTTACGGGTGAATAGTACCCCGTAAATTGTAACTCATGAATATTAACTCATGAATAGTACTCCGACACAAAAAGTGTCCCGAATACCCAATTGAACAATATAACCTCCAGACATCAATTATACTAACACAAATAAGTCCAACACAATGGAACTATAAAATTCATCTTTAATCAATACGAACTTATTCATCATTAATATTTTAATTCACAATATTTAACAACTAGGTCGTTCCCAGCAAAGAGGGGTCTTTCCGATAAGGATTTCTCCTTATTGGGGCACAATTAGGTGACCAAACCTCTCCTTGATAGAACTTCTAGACATTGTCAATATTATAAATAGTAATATTAATAACTTTGCCGTCTCAATTATTGATTTAATAATATAACATATTATGCAGATGATACTGTAACAATAATTGAATCAATAATATGAGAGATATGATGCAGCAATTACTGTAGCAATAATTGAGTATAATTGAGTGACTTCTCATGTAAGCATCAATAATCAATACCGTGTGCTACTATGCAACCACACATATTACTGTACTTTTACTACCGGGTAGTTCAACAGTTTTAACGGTAACACTTTCTCCGTTATTTTTATAAAAAGATATTTTGTCGTTTTCTAACTATGACAATACTTCCGTTGTGGGGTCCACCAATAATTGTGTCGTCGTACGAATATTCCCTATTAAAACGAATATTCCCCGACTAATCAAATATTATATAACTACTTGCTTACTTTGCAAAATTTGTAAGTATTATCCAAAACTATAACATTATATCAAATCCACAACATAATATAACAAAATTATTTTGAGAAAATTAAATATTTATTCATAAAATCTGGGGTCTCACAGTCACGCCCCTCAAACCATCCAGAGGGAGGTAGTCCATGCCCGGAGCATGAGTAATAAAGTTATATGGTGAGCTAAGCCCCGAACACGGCAATATACTGAACAGATCTCTGATATCCGCCAAAAATGTGGACCAAGATAGAGCATCTGTACACTCCGATGGCTGAAAAGGAGTACGACATGGCTATATCATGGGTAAACCAATACCCACACCGTCTAAGAGTGTCAATCGGTCTCAAGTGTGACATAAACCACACATATAGCATGACCGAGCTACCCGTGAACACTCTCATGCCGGATAAGTGCGTGATAATATGTCAATGTGCAGGTGAAGTGCATTTAACGAGCAGATTTTGTAATTCAATTTTAATATTTATTGAATTAAATAAATATTTTCAATGATTTAATTACTAGATTAAATAATTAATTGATGCAATTGTGATGGATTAATTTAATTAGATGTATTATATTTATTAAATTAATGTGGAGAATTTTTATTATCGAAGTATGTGATTATGTGAGAGTATGGTATTAAAAGAAATATTTAATAAGCCTAGTGTTATTTTAATTAATTTAATTATTAATTAGAGATTTAAGAATTTGACAATATTAATCAATGAGAAATTGAACTATGTGAATTAATGAGAAATTATTATATTTTATTTAAATTAAATTAAATAAGATATTGATTTATTTTATGAATGATTGTGACATTAATTAAACTATATGATAAAGTTTTATTAAATTAAATAATTTTTGAAACCCATTCTAGCTAGCCAAACATTGCCCTAAAGGGAGTTGAGGCGATTAACCCATATTTGGTAAGCGACCACCAACGCGTCGATTATTCCTTATTTAGTTTCGTCTTCTTTTCTTTCTTCTTCATTATTTGCCTAAGTCTAGAAAGCGTAACAGAGAGAGATACAGAGAAAGAGTTGAGAATTCAGAGATTGTTAAGAGGATTGCGAGAGTCGTCTGAGAAGGAATTCATCTTACATTAATTCTACGCTTGGGTAATCTCTTCAACCCAATTCCTTTTTACGTCATTTAGTTTTATGAAAATGGCTTACAAGCTTTTGTAAAGTCTCTATAATTGGGAAAGGGTATGATTATGAGTTTATATATGTGTTAAATGTTACCATATCTTATTTGATTATATATATTTTATAAATCATGTCACCAATTTCATGAAAATACGTCGTATATGTTGCTCAAAACTTACAGAGTATGGGTTTTGCCCATATGGCCCTTATACGTAAATTTAATGTGTCAAACATAAATAGTTTTGTAAAATTTATACTCGTATATTATTATGCATGTTAATATGAAGAGACCAAACTTTAAATGAATGGATTCGGTGTTATAACGAACCCGTAGTATTAATTTTCATGATTTATGTTCAAAACCTTCAAGAACATCAAGAATAGTACAATTTGCATAATTTAATTTTGTGATTAGGTGTTTTAATGGGTTAAAATCACTCTATAAATGTTGGGTATTGATTATATATGAATTCTAACACGTGGGTATGTTTAATTTGGAGAATTAATGATTATGTAGTGTTTATTTCGCTGAATTATGTTTTCTTCATGAACTAGAAATTGAGTCTAGAAAGTGCATGCATCATATGCAACTCCTAGTTCATTTCCGCATCACCCATGATGCCATCAGCCTTGCTTGTACTGTAAATGCAGCAGCCTTGATAAGACCCAAATACAAAAGTGGCAATGGCGGCGTCAATACTTAATAGAATGTCCATAAAATGCAATTTTTTAATGTTCAAGTATAAAAATGTGTTAGTAACCTAGTTTTATGAATATAAAAACTTGTTAGATATATAATGAGATATTATAGTGAGTTTTTACCAAGTCAAGAAGACAATTACATATTGATTGAATTGTTGATTATATACTTACCTTGTTGTTCGTATAGTGTAATATTATGTGGAAACAAGTGTGGTAATATGACGAAGTATAGTCCTGAATTCGAGTTAGACAAAGAATAAACGTGTGATGGTTAGTAAGTTATAATTGACTGGTATTGTGAACGTAATTGATATGTAGAAGTTAAATCAAAGAACGAGTTTAGTTAAAGTGTAATCTACGCACGAGGCAAGTTTCCTAACCCTACTTGTTATCATTATTGAGTTATTCTCATTATTATTAATCAAGTTCAATGGTTATATTAAAGATTGATTATCTTTTCAAAGCATGATTCTGTTATACAATAATTGTCCTATTGTATACCTATTGAGATTATTATTCAATATAATTATCATTATTGTTGAACCTTATTAGACTAGTGAACCCTTATTGATTCGACTAGTCCATAGTTGATGAACGTTCTAAATTTCAGAACACTTATTGAATTATCCAAACCAAACTTCCTTTGGTGTGGACTCGAATGTCAAACTGAGATGAACAACCCTCCAAAGGGATTTACTTATGCGTTAGAGTTAAGATATTGTGTATAGTATGGTACTAAGGGCTGATCCCCCTAAGTATGAGTAGAAAGGTCCATAGTCTTATGACTGTTAAAGGTTTCAAGTATAACCCTTGATAACCTAGGACATAGTTCAAGGTCTTATAACCCTCAGAAATCTTTTGATTCTTGTTATTCATTCTTGATTCAAAAGTTGAGCTTTTATTTCAGAAGTCTTTGATTCACTCGCATGTTATTATACATTGTTATTTCATTATTTTCCTTGTTGGCAATAGTTCTCACTCTTGCGTAATAATAACATTGCAGTTAAGAACGAAAGGTCCGACGAGCTTTCTACTAGCAAAGGCAAGGTCAAGATTAACAATTGATGAAGACTTGTTATTTTATATGATGATGTATTTATATTTAGACTTGAGTTAATGATGTTATTTAAGACTTAATTGTTTATGTTTCTGCACAGATGTTTAAGGTTAGTTTAACCTGGGATTGTATTTATTATTTGGATGTTGTAACCCCATAAAGGGAGGATTTTTTTATTTCTATCTATTGCATGGTTTTCATTTATTATGGGTAGATAGATAGAAGCTATTTGTACAGTGAACACCAAATCTTGTGGAATTGAAGTATCCAGATTTGGGGGTGTCATAGGTTGGTATCAAAGCTGTAGGTTATGAACCTTAGGTGGGGGGAACAACCTTAGGTAATAGCCTTATAGAAAGAACATAGTGATGGAAAACTCTTATCGAGTTCTAGGAATGAATTTTTGTAATTCATTGAAGATAATAAAAGACTTTATGTGCTTATGTGATAAATTATGTGCTCATTAGTACGACTTAGTAACTAAAACTCGAAATTTTGTTGTCAGGATGTCGGATATCGGAGGAACTAGTCAAGCAGGGGAGGAGGAACCCCGAATACCTACAGTACCTATAAAGGAGGAGCCCAGAGACATTCATGTCATTAGGGAACAGTTGGTACAAAGGGAGTCATCTCCATTGATCACCGTTGTTGATCAGGAGCATGAACCTGAGACTGATCCTGAGGAGGAATTTGACGAGGAAGAGGAAGAAGAGGAGTTTGCACAGAACTCCAATATACTTCGTTATTAAAGTCGATTTGACTTTCTATACTTCTTTATGTTTCATTAACGTTCTTACGTCCTTCGCCGACATTCGATCATAAATGGTTAATTACCAACGTTGAATGTCATTTACGATTCGCTCATTACGTCTTTGTGTTCTTCGTTTAATTACAATGAAACCTTACTAGATCTTCTTATATTAACACCTTACAAGTGAGTTAAGGTAAGTCTTATAATGTACCTTAAGTACCTTCAATGTCTTACTTTAAGTCTATATCCAAAATGGAACAAAATCTAACTTGGTCAACTTCTTTCATTTGTTGATCAAGCCTTTATGGCGCGACATATTTTGTATTTTAGTGGCCATTGCCTATGATGCGAGTTAGTGGTACTCGGCCAAGTCTCAAGCGCTCTGGCGCCACCACTTTATACTAGTTTTTGGCATATGCTTTACACAGTCATGCACCGATTTAGCTAAAACAGATTTGGTTTCTTCTTGAAACTCCGGCTTCCTAATTTGTTCGTTTTACATCCGAATTGACCCATTCGAATTCCTACAAGTCACAAATTACATCCTTTACGTGTTCATATAAGAATTTCACATTTTTGAATCCGTTAACTCGTAATTCACCTATAGGTTCATTTTCAAGCGTTCGTTTAACGTTTTCGTCCGTTCAATACTCGTTTTCTTCGTTATAAGTCGGAATGCAACGATTCTTTCGCCAACGACTCTTAATTACCTTATCTCACGTGTTGACATTAGAAACCAACGTTTTCAAGTCACACGGCAACTTTTGACCTTTAATTCGGACTTTATGCGTTTTCGACGTTTAACGTCTATTTCCGTAAAATCCGCCATAACTTCGTTACTAATGTTCTCTAAGCCAAATCACATGGAATACTCCATGGACTTCATATTTACTTCCTAACAAAGCAATAGGCACATTCCTTAGCTATATCGATTCTTAATCGTTCATTCACAACTAATTTCACGTTCAAGACTTTTTTATGGTTTTAACTCACGTAAACACTTAGGATTTCTATTTGGTCATGACCTATCAATGATTTGGTCATTAAAAAGCATTCTTATATCTTCTCTATAAACATTCTCCACTCATCTACGATTCTTCTATGAGAAAGAAATCGAAAAGGATGAAGATTACGGTTTATAGGAATTTACCTTTGAAGTAGTTAACGTTCTTGATAAACGTTTCTTGGTTTGCTTGGAAGTAGAAGAATTTAGTGTTTCTAGCTCTTTCTCTCTCTGAATATATGTTGGTCAATCTTTGTAAAACCACAAAAGCTCAACCTAAGCCTTGCATTTATAGAAAATACAATGAGGGAAAAATGGTCCAATTTAGCACCTCCTCACTTATTTACAACTTTGTAACAAAGCAAAGTACTTGGTGACCAAGTGATTCACTTGCCTTTCACACCAAGTGGCCGGCCCACCTTGCCCATGGGTTATCCCCATGGGTTGCCCCATGGGTTTTACCCACCCTGGACCTGCCGGTTCGACCCACGGTTTAATTCTTTGGATTGGGCTTAACATTAATTAACATTGGGCTTTAACCAATCTAATATTGGACCTTGACTTGGGCTTGTATACTTAATTCATTGGGCTTGTTTATTAACCCAAGTCCAATTGGATTGGATAAAATCCTTAACTCATACTCTAATAATACAACTCATATTCTACGCGTATTACTCATGTATTCTCTTTGTATAATACTCATATAATGATCGTATTATATGTCATACTATTCTTCATACCATACTCATATACATACTAGTATAATACTCATATTCCTTACGTATAATAATCGAAACGACTATACGCATTACATTTCCATTTCGGAAACCTCTTTCACAAACCCTAAGGTTTTAAGTCTGCAGGCAAAAACTTCATTTGCCATAACGGTAATATTATTGGATTTTCCATAATATCATCATATTCTAACATTACCCGTTTCTCAGAATTTCAAACCCTAGCTCCAAACGTCATCGGATGAATAGTGTTTTTACGCAAACAATCTCAGAAAACCTTCGTTCTCGTCTTGATAATTCACAACAATTAAGTCTAGCACAAAGCCAGAATATTAACCACATCTAAACATTCTAGGTCATAGAACGACCTTCGAACATCTTACTCACATAATAACTCAATTAAATTCATTTAATCCACATAATCAAATAAAAATTTAATTCATTGAAAATTTGAAAATCTTGGGCGTTACAGCAGGCTCATCTGCGGCTGCAGCAGGTGTACCTACGACACCCCTATATGGGCCCACCCCTCCGGCTCAGTCCAGTTCAAGTTGCAAAGGAGTTCTTGCGGACTGGAAAGGTCAAATCGGGAATAAAAACGCCACGCGATTGAGCAAAACAGCATGCAATCCTGGTCTTCTCGGATGAAACTTTGAGTCTGTATATCGCTCATTGGTAGTCACCCGAACACGAGGTATACCCTGCCAATGATCTGATTTATTACAAATCACATCCGAAAATACCTTGTACAGGTCCAATGCCACCAACTCTGGGTTATTACCCTAAAAGATCAACGTGATCCCCGACGGGGGTTACAACGTAGATCCCCGACGGGGGTTACAACGTAGAGCCCCGACAGGGGATTACGATGCACCTACAGCCATTGACACACATATCAATGAAGGTCAAGCATCCTTGACGCTACCTTAGCCGATGGCGATTAAACCTATCAGAGCTATAGAGCTATTCAAGGATTTCATGCTCGATTACTCATATTCCCCAGCAGATCCCCGGCGGGGGTCATAATGCAATATACCGTTGATTCACACGTCAGTGAAAGTCAAGCAACCTTGATAATCTACCCACAGAGTATCAGTCGTTGATTCATATGTTATCGAAGGTCAAGCAACCTTGACAGTCTATCCCATAGGGTTTTTTAGCCGTTGATTCACATATCGGTGAAGTACA
This sequence comes from Panax ginseng, assembly GCA_020205605.1. Classification (NCBI taxonomy): domain Eukaryota; kingdom Viridiplantae; phylum Streptophyta; class Magnoliopsida; order Apiales; family Araliaceae; genus Panax; species Panax ginseng. Next base: position 81,009,652 of record CM035136.1, on the reverse strand, counting down.
CGTCAACGAAGGTCAAGCATCCCTGACAGCATTTGCTGTTGGCAATAAATCCAACAGAATCTTGACATGTCCTAGCAATACCAACCAGGAAAGGACAATGTTATCAAAGAGGATAGATGATGGAATATGTTATACATATCCTCAAACAGACCAATCTTTATCCCCACAGATCTCTTATACATAAGAGGTACATCTTCAGGATCAAGTCGTTATCAAGGACATAGGAATTTGGTGATAACTCCAACATCAACATCCTAACAGATCCAGATTACACATCAAATCTGGTCATCATTGCCAATCCCTAGTTGAAGCAACAAGGAGCCAGCAATCATCCCCAGCATGTTGGGAAATAACCCCGTACACATGCATCATACATTTGCATCATGTTGCTACATATAGTACCATGTTTGTCTTGTTGCGTTTCAAGTGTCTAGGATTCTTTATCCTACCCATGCATCGTCATGCATGAGTATGATAAAGAGAGGCATCTGTAGACATTCGAAATTTTCTGTACACCTGTCACTAATATTGTAGGAGGACAGATTCGTCTTTCAAGAGGGAACCCTAAAAGATAGTTCATATCCATTTCGGATACTACCGAAAGTTTAGCAACAACCCCAGAACACACACCGGGAGTAACAAATCCAACCTCGGATAAAACCCCGAGGTGTGTAGATCCAATACCGGAACACACACCGGAGAAGACCAATTAATCTCGGAGATAACCCCGAGGAATCCAGTCTCAGTCCCAATCATGGGAATAGCTACCAACCTTTGTGATCACCCCAAGGAATGCAGTTTCGACGATAACCCCGAAAATGCTTGTTTCAAATGCAACCAGCTTCAATCTCGGTGCTCACAACGAGATACTTAGTACCAACCTAAAGATAACACCGGGAGGATAGGCACACCTCAGAGATGACACTGAGGACCTTCAACAATTACAGCAGTCCAATCTCAGCGAAGCTCTGAGCAACGTTTGCTTTATCAGTCCAAACCGGCGATAACACCGGTAAGGGGTAACATCGTCATCTCGCCAATGCGATGCCACGCCACATCATCTCAAACATTTCATACACACATCTCTACACAACGATGTCCCACAAGAATCAAGGAAAACCAATCCTGATTGACTATTGTGCGGGGTAAGGTAACGGATAGAATTTGAGGCTTGAAGATCGGAGGGCATCGTCCCATCTTCAATGACTTCGTACAAACTCTAATCCCATGCCATTGTACAACTCTCAACAAACGGTGATCCGAAATAGGTCTTGTATACCCCAATCGGATGCCCGAATTGCACTTCTGAAAGTACGAGCGGACATTATAGTGCCCGAGTGCACGTACTACGAGACGACCAAACCCGACAAACCCGGGGCAACCCGGGTAGCCTCTGGTACACTCATGGCTCAATGTGTACACACTATGGCTCCACCCTCTATAAATAGAGGGCTTGGGGTGGCCATTTTGCAAGAGAATACGGCGAGGAAGCCGTGCCCAATTTGCTCTGCACTCACCCCATACAGTGTACTTTCTCATTTTAAACACCTGTGAGCTCATATATAGCTACCTTTGTAGCTACAAAAGCCAATGTTTACCCACTTTAATAATATAGAAGACTTCTTTGGCTGTCAACTGTAAGCTTTGTCACACACTTTAAAGCATTTCTCTGCATCTTTCCAAACAACCTTCTTCACGTTGAGAGTTGTGCTGCGTGCGTTTTCCCGGACTTCGGTCCGTGGTTTTATTTTAGTTTGTATATACGTATATATTATATATATATATTTATATATATTGACTAACATTATCGAGTTATGCCTCGATTGAGCCTAGACTTCGGTCTGGAGTATTATATATATATATATATATATATATATATATATATATATATATATATATGAACTGTGTGTGAACTTTGTTCGATGAGCCTAGACTTGATGCAGAGCGTTCTTGCTTTAATATATATATACTTATATAAATTAAGCTGCGTGTTTGGACTGCATTCGATGAGCACAGATTTTACATCCCAGGTGCATATACTTGCTTTAATATATATATATATATATATATATATATATATATATATATATATATATATATATATATTAATTGTGTGTGGGACTACATTCGATGAGCCTGGATTTTACATTGGAGACATTTACTTACTTTAATATATATATATATATATACTTATATATATACATATATATATAACTGTGTGCCGGACTACATTCGATGAGCACAGATTTTATATTGGTGCATTTATTCGCTTATATATATATATATATATATATATATATATATATATATATATATATATATATATATATATATATATATATATATATATATATATATATATATATATATTCGTCAGACTGAAGTTCACTTAGTGGTGGTTGATCGCTTTTACTGACTTTCTTTACGTTTCGTCTACACCGGAGTTTACTTTCGTGGCGGTTGATCGCTTTGTACAAATTTCTTTACATTTTGTCCCGCTAGAGAGTTCCTCCGTGGTGGTTGATAGCTTTACTGATTTTATTTACGTTTTTGTCCGCTTTGGAGTTCCTCCGTGGCGGTTGATAGCTTTCTGACTTTATTTACGTTTTGTCTACTTTGGAGTTTCCTCCGTTATGTTGATAGCTTTATAGCTTTATTTATATTTTCGATCCCCATGGTGCCGCTTTTCGTGGTTGGTGATCATGTATGTATATATATATTCTGACTTTTATATATATACATTGCCATCGCTTTTATACAAATTGTGGTATCATGTCCGTCTAGGAATCATGTGATTACAGATTCAACCTATTGGATCTAGATTCGGTTCTCGTGATGGACATTTTCAGCTATGGGCAGCTCGTAAATTATTATGCGGTGTCTGAATTTCCTCAGATGGTTCTCATACCCACGAGGAAGTCGGCATTATTTTGTATATTATTTTCATACGGATGCCTCGCATCTGTAGAATAAAATCAATCAAGCCGAACACTTAATAAAATGGGAGTGTAAAAGGTCTCAATTACTATTGGGCATCAGGGTTTGAAAAACATCTTTTATAAAATATCACTGCCATATCTTGCTTAAAATTTAATTTTTACATAAATTCAAACCATGTGTATATAGGTGTGAACGAGGCCTCGCACTACTTCCAAATAACAGCACATTGACTCACACACACACATATTCAGATAATAGTTTTTGAAAAAAAGAAGTCCTTTGTGGTAACACGGATGTCGGGGGGTGCCTAACACCTTCCCTCTGCATAACCAAGTCCCCGGACCCTAATGAATCTCGGTTTCACAGACCCGTTTAGCAGTGTCACATCCATGGGTCAATGTGCAAACCTTTTCTCGGTTGTGTTGGTACAACCATTTAAAAAACCAACTGGTGACTCTTAACAGTCCATCGTCGACATTATACATATCGAACCTTTTTCACTTGTTTTTTCAAACAAATCTCACCTAAAATGAGAACACCAAAGAACAAGTAACGGAAAGGGACATCTAAAAATCCCAACGTCGACAGTGCATATGCAGAATGGCAGAGTGATTTCATATGCATCACGTCAATTAAAAGATTACGAGAAAGGGTATCCGAGTCATGACTTAGAGTTGGTTGTGGTGGTGTTTTTCCTAATGATTTGGAGACATTATCTTTATGGAGAGAGGTGTGAGATATTACCGACCATAAAAGTTTGAAGTATATATTTACACAAAAAGATTTGAATATGAAACAGAGAAGATGGTTAGAGTTGATCAAAGACTATGACTTCAAGATTTTCTATCATCCCGGGAAGGCGAATGTTGTGGCTGATGCTTTAAGCAGGAAGGGACGGGAGAAGTTAATGATGTTGACTGCTCAGGAGTGGCTAGTGTCAGAAATGGCTAAGATGAAGTTGGAAATTAAATATCCGACAGAATCCGATGAAAAGTTGTTCTAGATGGGAAACGGTTCAACGTTGGTGGATAAGATGAAGAATGCACAACTTCAGGATGAAGATAAAATAGAAAGTATCTGAAGGTGAGGAAAACAAATTCAAAATCGATTCAGAAGGGTTACTTCGATTCAAAGGAAGAATTTGGGTTCCGCTAGTACTGGAAGTTAAGGAGGAAATTCTGAGTGAAGCTCACAACTCAAGATATTCGATTCACCCTGGAAGTACAAAGATGTGCCAGGATCTTAGACATCATTTTTGGTGGCCGAATATGAAAAAGGATGTGGCTGAGTGTGTGGCAATATGCTTAACGTGTCAGAAAGTTAAAGCTGAACAACAAAGGCCAAGTGAATTATTGCAACCATTGGAGATACTAGAATAGAAATGGGAGCATATCACACTGGATTTTGTGGTAGGTTTTCCTATGACTCAACAAGGTTATGACACTATCTAGGTGATTGTTGATCGACTGACAAAGTCGACACACATTTTTCCAATCAAGATTAGATTTAACTAAGATCGGTTGGCAAAACTGTACGTGAAGGAAATCATTTCAAGACACGGTGTACCTGTGTCCATTGTATCAGATAGAGATTCGCGTTTCACATCTAATTTCTAGAAATGATTACAAGAATGTTTGGGAACACAGCTGAGAATGAGCACAACTTACCATTATCAAACCGACAGACAGAGTGAGAGAACCATCCAAACACTATAAGATATGCTCAGAGCATGTATCATGGATTTTAAAGGAAATTGGGATGACCATTTACCATTGGTGGAATTTGCCTATAATAATAGTTATCACGCGAGTATTGCATGACACCTTATGAAGCGTTATACGACAGGAAATGTAGAACTCCGTTATGCTGGGATGAGGTAGGTGAACGTTAGCTATTCAGTCCAGAGTTGGTACAACAAACCGTCGAAATCATCAAGGTGATTCGAGCCAGATTGATAGTTGCGCAAGATAGACAAAAAAAATATGTCGATCAACATCGACAAAATCGGGAATTCGATGTTAGTAGTTTTGTTTTCTTTAAAGTATCTCCCTAGAAGGGAAATTTTGGTTTGGCAAGAAGGGAAAATTAAGCCCTAGGTTTATAAGACCTTGTGAAGTGCTTCGACGTGTTTGTGAAGTGGCATACGAGGTAGCTTTAACTCCAGAGTTGGAGCATATTTATAATATTTTCCATGTATCGGTATTGAGGCCATATAAGCCTGATTATAAACATGTAATAGAATATGAGCCCTTATAGTTTGAGAAAGACTTAACATATGAAGAAGTCCCTGTTCAAATAATCGACATGAAAGAGGAAGTACTAAGGAATAAAGTGATATCTTCTGTTAAGGTAATCTGGAGGAACCACAATGCTGAAGAAGCTACGTGGAAACTTGAATATGTTATGATGAAGAATTATCCTCAGTTATTTGCTTAATCTTGTATAATGATTCTGAGGACATAATCATGTTAAGGAGGGAAGAATGTGACAAATGAATTTATCGAGTTGTGATTCTGGGGACAGAATCCTTTTAAGGAGGGAAGGATGTAACGATCGAGAAATTTTGTAATTTAATTTAAATATTTATTGAATTAAATAAATATTTTATTAAATTTATTTATTGAGAAAAATAAATAATTGATGGAATTGTGATGCAAGAATTTAGTAACTAAATTGATTAATGTTAATTAAATTGAATAATGGTAATTTTTATTTGAAAGATTTAATTTAATGAAAATAATTAAATTAAATGAATTGTTTAATATTTAAGAGAATAATTAAATTAAACAAAGTAATGTTTTAGTCTAATTTATTAATTAAATTAGATATATAATTCTTTATTAATCATAAGTATAATTATAATAAAGATTATTATAATTACTATTGTAAGTTATTTAAATTAACTAAACTAAAGTTATTTAAATTAACTAAATTAAGTGTGAAAAAAATGACTGTATAATATAAATATTATAAAAATAAACTAGTATAAGAAATTTTATGTAGCCAAACACAGCCTTGTGGCTTTTGGCCTAACATAATTGATTTCGCGTATTGTTTTTGTACCTAACGTACGTGGAGGGAGAGGGAGCCAGTTATATTACACGTGTTTTTCCCTAAGACTAGATAATAGTGAAACACAGAGAGTTTGGAAGAGAGGAACACAGTGATATTGAGAGTTGGAGAAGAATGGTTTTGGGAAAGGATTTCTATAAACTTTGCTATCATACAATCAAACGATTTATGTATAATCTACCCCTAATTCTAATATTTGGTTTTGTAATTCTCTACTCTCTGAAATTGGGTATTTTTGTGGAATTGTTGTTTCAAACGTTGTTTATATGTATGTATACTCTTGCTAAATCTGTTAGTTATCATCTATAATCCTATGTTGGTGTTCAAATTCATGTAAATTGGATTGTAGAAAGAAAACTAAATATTAGTGTGTATTCATGTGATATAACTTAAGAAAGTAAAAAATTTCATGCTCAATGTGTTATAATATGCAAATTTATGTTAGATTCTGTTAGTATATTAAGAAACGAAAGCAGCGTAGTTTGAATCGTGTCAATTGTTAAGAAACGATGTCATGTCAATCGAATTCGCTAAAAGTGTTAAAAGTGAAGAAATTGGGAAAATTGGGGTTTTAATTCTTCAAAATTGAATATAGGTAATATTTATGTAATTAGAATGAAGAATATCATGCCTAACTATGTTATTATAATGATTTAGATGTTAAGTTTTGTGAAATTCGATGGACTTAGGTTGATTTTGGTGACTGTTGTGTAACAGAGCTGCTAAGTGTTGTTTACATGCAGGTGTGGTAGCAATTTGCTTGTACCATTGTTGGTAAACGACTTGACAACCGCTATTGCAAATGTTGCCTTTGGGATCTGCTGATTTCTGTGGCCGGTGCCAAGGCTTGGGATAAGCAATTGCGCCATGCATTACCACGAGCCTAGGCAATGACTTCTGTTTATTTGTGGGTTGTAATATAAGGACCTAATCTAGTTTGGCATGCATGTTAATGATGTTAAAACATAACGTGGGCTACAACAACAGATTGTAATGTGTTGTAATACAAAGTGTGAAGAGTTTAAGTGATTATTTAATTAGGTTATGTAATGAACAAAAAGTGATGTTTATGAGAGTTAAAGATGAATGATAAAGTTATGTTAGACCATGTTGTGATTTCAGATTCGTTAAGGATATTAACTAACATGATTAGACATTAAGATAAAGTTATGACTTAAATGGTGGGTTAAACCCATAAAGCTAATATTAATACAACTAATTGTTACTGTGATTTCAATGATATGTGTAGGGTAATTGGCGAACATTATTATACTTGTGTAGCTTACATACAAGGCAAGTTTTTTAGCCTAAACTTTTATTGAGGAAGTTTCCTAACTTCATTCTCTTTATAATGAATGCAAGTTCCATAACTCCGTTATTTTGTTATTATCAAGCAAGCTTTCTAGTTCTAAATTATCATTATACAAATCCTATATTACAGTTGAGCAAGCCTATTGATTCTATCTCGTGTATGATTGTACAAGCTCTTGTAATCTAGTTCGTTACATCGAACGAGTTTTACTTTCTTAAGTCTTGTTATTATTATTCAAAGTATATATTGTTTTAATACATTAATTCAAATAAGATTGTTCTAACTATTTTGAATATAGTACTTTGCTTGTATACCATGTCTACTCAATTGTACATTTCTATTATTTGATCTTTGACTTAGATAACCTTGGTCAATTCTATATCATTGTGTTGAACCTTCAAGTAGTAAGAAAAACTCTTATTAATTGAACTAGTCTATAATGGAATAGTGTTCTAAAATTCTAGAACCACTGATAAGTTAGTTCTGAGCTAAACTTTCTTTAGTGCGGAAATTCTAAATCCCAATTAAGACGAACAACCCTAACATAGGGATTTTGTACGTGTAATGTTTAGATGTTTATGCACAATACATGGTACAAAGGGCTGATCCCCCTAAGTACGTTAAGTAGGGTATGTATAGTCTAAATGACTGTTAAGGTTGGGGAAGTAATACCTAATCATCAGGGACATAGTTCATGGTCTTAAGACCCTCATATATTAAATTCGAACTTGTTTTCTAGTTTTGAATCGTAGAACAAGTTCATTAATTTTTCAACATTCGTTGTTCACTCTCATGTTGTTATCATTACTACTCTTAATATCAGTGAGCAATTGTTTGCTCACTCTTGCAATTAACACTGCAACTAAAGTTGAAAGAGTCGATGAGCCATCTACTAGCAAAGGAAAGGGCAATATGTCTAAGTGTTGAAGATTTATGAGAATTTATTTAAATGAATTATGTTATAAGACTTGTTTTATTTTATGATGTATTCCGCAAACTTATGTAATAATTTAAGGTTAGATTACCTAGGATTATTTTAGAGATGGTGTAACCCTTTAATGGAAAAGATTATTGTTTAAGTTATTTGATGTCTTTATCCTTTATTATGGGTAGTTAGATGTAATTATTTTTGATAGTCAGCACCAAATTTTGTGGGAATGAAGTACCCGGATTGGGGGTGTCACAGATCATATAAGAGGCAGAGATCATAGTCGAGCCAGATTAGATGAAAATAAAAAGCTTAAGGACATAAATCGTAGAGTGTCAACATCTGATCTCGGAGTCGTAGTGTCTACAGAACCAAAGCTAAATCGTAGAGTACATAAATAAGTCTTCAACAGAGGTTCTCACAACACCAAGGCAGAATCGTAGAGTAAACACAATTCTCAATAAATGAGCACTCCCAGAATATCCAAAGTATAAAGCCTCTGATCTGAGTTGCAAAGATGCATTCCACCTAAAGGAAAAACCAGAAAGCACTCAAGGAATGGCCTGTAAGCTAACAGAAGATCTAAGAACCAACCCAATCAACATCCAGATTGAGTTATGAAGCCATTGAAGATGAAGTCTTCCACAAGTTGATAAAAAGAAGACTTCAGTTAAAATGACTGACTAAGGAAAGTCAGCAAGTGTAGTAGTTGTCAAGTGAACAGAAGACAACGATCTTGGGGTCAACCATGATCGTAATGTTTGCCAAACAAAGCATGAACAAATGTAGTTTACACAGAGATATTTGCCAACTTCTGAAGAACAAGGCAAAAGTGATTAAGCATGGGTCATTCCATTGATGATAAGTGAACGAGAGATCATAAGGAAAAAGGGAGATGGGCATGCCACAAATCTAATGTGTCTTGCTATTCAGAAGAGACCAGAACAAGGAGTCAAGCTATCAGTTCCTAAGATCAGTCGAGGCAAACAGAAGTGTTAAACCACTAAACAAGCGAAGGAAGAGGTGTTCTACATTGAAGATCCAATGATCACTCTTCAGGATCGTAGTGTTGTCTGAACCTGTCAATGAGCAACATTCAACAATACACACTATGATCAGGTCCAAGAACATCTACATCAGAATCGTAGAGTTCGGTCATCTGAAGATTGAAGCATTGGCAACGGTTCAATCTGAAGACTGATATTCAAACATTATTGTTTGAGAGCATCGATGCAAAAGGACAACCTCTGATGTTCTAATCGAGAAATCAAAAATGAGAAATAAAGTTGACTACCTTCCTGAGACATCAAAGTGACTTCTCTGATGGAGTAGGTGAAACAGTAGACTGCATTGTCAGAAAGATGAAAAAGGTGATGTCATGTCACATCTGCAGTCTACATCAAATAACTCGAGATCTACGAAGCAATTCAAATAGCTTTCAACAGTTATATTCCAACGGGAAGATCAGGAAGGGGTGTATATCAGTCATAGATTCAAAGATAAAGAGTTGCTGAGTTGAAGGATTGTAGAGTTGTTAAAATGCTATATTGTTGACTCTACGAGTTCCACCAAAGCTTAACATAATAAGTCTTAGTGACAGTGAGACTACGAAGGTTGAAGTGAAACATATTTGAAGAAGGACTCAAACAGACTAAAGCTTCACTCAATAAGGATGAGAATGCCATTGAAGATGGCAGCTAAGTTAGAGCCGAGAAGGCCAAGAAGATAACATTCAAAAAAGTGGTAGAGCAAAAAGAAGATCCAGAGAGCTACTCTATGAATCACCATGAACCAAAAGCTAAAATAGAACAGATGCAGAACCATGTCTGCCAACCATTCAAGAAGGGTTAGGGAATGCTAAGTGTCAGACGAAGTCTACCAAAAGCTCAAACATTTACCAAACCTAAATAGTGATGGTGCACAGCTGACACCAAATGAAGATGAGCAAAATAGAATGAAGATCAGCTGCACTTGAGAACATGTGGTCCAGACTATAAGCAGAATGCAAAGAGGACCACGCCGAAATGCTAAGTATAGAAGATGTTCAAGCTTAAAGACATCTTAGCAGCAAGGAACCAACAACAACAACACCAACAACAACAAGTAGCCAGAGCCTGAGGGGTCCTTGTTTGGAAGGACTAAATGACGTTCCAAACCTGCTTGGCTTGAAGAGTTCTTAGTGAACTGAAGTTCCAAGGCTGCTGGCCTTGAAGGAATCTTAGTGATTCAGGGTGCTGCCCTTCCTTAGTGGAAATCCTGCTAGTTAAAGCAGAAGAGTGGATTAGGAGCTTGAGTCTCTGAACCACTTAAAATCCCTTGTCTCCTACATTCAGTCATTTACTTTCTGTCATTTACATTATGTACCTAACTGCTATAAATGCTATGTATGTATTAATTTCTTACAACTTAACTAACTCTACGAACAATGTATGTATGATCATGAATATATCAATGAAGGGAATTTTTACTTATTCTGTTGTGCTTGAAAAGATTCTTATGTTTGTCATATGCTAATTAATTAACAATACAAAATAAACGACAAAAGTATTTGAAATTAAAAAGGATCTATTCAACCCCCCCCTTCTAGATCTATTGTGTGCCTGCTGGGAACTAATAATTGGTATCAGAGCTGGTTCTCATGCTATATTCAAAAGCTAATCGCTTTGAGTCTGATCCCAGGCACAAATATTGTTCTAAACTTAGTTTAGTGGTAAGTCACTTGTAAATGCAGAATAGCTCACAGGTTGGAAATATTGTGTACACATAAATGTGTATATACACCTGAAGCTGCTCAGATTGGTCCATGGTCTTAAATGCCATAAAAACAAGACCAATCCTTGGCCACAGTCAATCTTGTAGTCTGAAGGCCAGAAAATGAAGCTCAAGAGGTATCAATAGCAAAGAGTTAAGCATTCACCAGTCTGAAAGATGAAAAGGCCATATAATCTAAGAAGTACTTATCTAGAGAAGAAATAAAAATTTCTCAAATATGTATTTGGCTGACCAACAGCTGGATGTGAACCTTGAAAACTCAAGGTTGTCAAAGAACTAAAGATGCCAAGATTTTCTTAGCTTACATCTTCAAGATTATGACTGATGAATCGAAGGACAACTGTAGCAACAAGCTATCAGAAATGAATGTAAAAATATGCACATCAATGTCTAACCTTATTACATCAAGATAAATGACTGTCAAGAAACTGACAATGGATAGATACGGTTCCTCAATAATATAAATGTGTACATCATGTTGCACCACCTTATGCACTATAATAGTATTATATCAAGAGACTATACTCTACCTAAAAAGGGGAAGGGAGAAAGTACACTGAGGTTGGAAACTCAAATGCTGACAAACTTTCTCTCCATCCATGTTTTAGGTTAAAGATGACATCTTGCAAGAAGTTTGAAATAGGTCAAAAGCATATCATGATTTAATTAATCTTAAGTGGAATAATTTTTGTTAATGGGTTAGTATGTATATACAAACCCATGTTCTAGGTTTTTGATAACATATAGAGTATGATCAATTCTACAAGAGTATTTTGAAGATTTGTAGAAACTGATTGCCTCCATGAATCAACCAGATATAAATAAGTGGTAGAGTTGATTCTCACTCTGTGAACATTTAAAATCTGTGAACATAACCAAGTAAATGATGAAACCATCAAAGAAAAAGAGTGTTTTTTAAAGTGGTTAATCTTACACAAACTCATCATCATGCATCTTAAATTGTCATATCAAAATGAGATATGCATGAAAATGATTGTTGGTGATCAATGTGATGAAAATTCTAGTATATGAGGAATAGGGTTTTTGAAAAACTAACTTGGCAGGACCCATTTAATCATAGGTACCAAAAATAAAAACTTATCTAACCTGCAGGTAATTGGTCTATCTGGCCACACTAAGGAATGACTGAAGCAGATGACTTCAGCCGAGAAGATTCAACCAAATGGAGGCTTAAGACATTTCAGAAATGTTTCTGACAAAATCCTTATTTGTCAAAGCCTATCCTTAAGGACTTGTTGAGCTGACATGAATAAAGCTCACATGGTTGCTGATCTCTGTATGGAAGTAGAGCATTCTTGCTAAGATGAAAATGGTCTTATATGCTCAATCATGCAAAGCATATCATCTAAGAAGAACCCTCGAGGAACTCATTATAGAAGCAGAATTCCACAAGTACAAACTGTTAGAAGACTACGGTCGTAGTTCTATCAAACTATCGTAGAGTGATCAGTCTTGAAGATATTTATTTCTATGATCAAAGGAGCTTTAAATGATAAAGATGACTTCAGTCAGAATGAGATATGCAAGGCTGCCTTCTAATGCACATGAAGAAGAAGAACTCACACTTCTATGAGAAGATAGTATCAACTATTGGGGAGCAGTGATCTGTTAAAGATCAAAAGCACTAAAAGTATCAGAAATGCACTATGGAGAAATATACCAGTTACAAAGTCCCTAAACTTTGTGGCTTATGAACCAAATGAAGATCCATAGTCAGTGGGAATGTCTCAAAACGTGCCACTGATAACCTTGTCAACCACCCAACTCAAAATCATGGAGCGCCTACGATGAAACATCTGATCGTAGTGTAATAGAAGGAGGACACCACGTTTACAGCCAATACAAATGTCTAAAGTTGGTAGATGAACTCCATAGCAGAAAAGAACAAAATGAGATATCAGTACTAATCTTCTAAAGCTCTTCTTCTGGTAAGCGCCTCAGGGACAAACCTGACCCTTAATTCTCTCTAAGAGGTTGGCCCTTCTTGAGCTACCTTAACCCAGAAGGAATGCTTAGTCAAGTTCATCTCAAGGACAAGGACAAACAACATTCATATAGTAGATTCTGAAGTGAACTCGATGATCGCAGTGCAACCTCAGTGATCGTAGAATAGGCTCGATGATCATAGTCTTCCCAAAGGATACATTAGCTCATGGGGAGCTTGGTAGAACTTGGCACATACCAAACTATTCAAATCGTGTGGAAGAAAGTTACGAATACAATTTGGAGACACATCCTGCAAACTCACCTCAGAATTTTAGTGCCCAAACTATCTCATAGTACATTAGGGGTTAAGTCATGCAACTTCAAGATGAGGATTAATGTCAAATCATCTACTGAAGCATCTCTTAGAAGACGATCGTTGAGTCGACAAAGAAAATCGTAGAGTCCATAGCTACCTCACCAAGGTACTCTACGTATTGAAAAGGTTAATGGTCAATCTAAGTTAGTAATGCTTATTTTCTTAAAAGAAAATTAAAATTGAAAAACTATTCAGTTTATGGGGAGTTACAGTTTTTTATTGGGCATCGTGTAACCAATGACTAGTTGATACATCACAACTTATGCAGAGTCAGAAGGAACTGTCATAAAGATAAATTCAAAATCTCTAAACAGTTATCAGAAGCTATCAAACCTCTCTCCCTCCCTTTTTCAACCCTAAAATCCTCTTCAAAACCTGAATCCATTAAACCCTCTATATTTTCCCAAATCGCATTCAACTATCTCTCATAGGAGGTCTGAAACTAAATACCCATAAAATTCAAACCCTCAAAATGGAAGAATGGCGTGTTATAACTGGAATCCAACTCGGCTTCAAGAAGTTAAAAAGATCATAAAAGAAGTTCACAGATATACTTGACCTTGTAAAGAATGCTAGGTTTTCTGAATACTTATAAGCTGACACTCTAGTCTATGCAGAGCTAGTGAAGCAATTCTACTCCAACGCATCAATAGATTTTGGGCTTCTATCCACAAAGGTCAAAGGAGCAAGCCTGGAGATAAGGGCATCAGAAATCGACTAGTGTCTAGGGTTTACCGACCAAGGTCTGATAAACCTCGAGGAAGTTAACATTGAAGAAGGTAAGAAGTTAATGCGTTACAAGAGGAATGTAAATCTGAAGGATATGAAGAAGAAGGAGTTTCCTAAAGAGTTTAAATTTCTGGCTGAGATTACAGGAAAATGCATCTTGTTCAAGGACACTGCACATGATACTGTTAGTGATCTATAATTGAGAGTTATGATTGTAATAGTCATGAAGAAGCAGATGAACTTTGGAGCCCTTATCATTGATTGGTTGACCAAATGATTTGAAAAGGCTGAAATGAAGGAGTCTACAAATAAACCACTCACAAAGGTTTTTCATTGAAGACTCTTAAGCATTATACTAAAGAACAAACTGAAAAGAAAGATAAAGGATGATGAGGGAGAACCACTGAATGTTCATAAAGTGATGTCCTCACAGCTGTTCGAAAACTAGAAGAAAAATCCTAAGGAAAACAAAAGGCTAATAACTTCTGGTAGCAGCAGCAAGGTCCCGGTAAAGAAGAGAATGGCACGAGAGGTGGAAAGCAAGCTATCTCAATCTGAAGACTCTGTACATGTAGCAGCCACTCAAGCAAAGAAGAAATCTAAGAGTGTCAATAATATAGAGGCTCCACTAAGCAGTCTCTTTACTGACAAAAAGAGACATGGAGCAAGAGAAGAAAAAACATCAACTGCAAAAACCCCAAAAAGAAGAAGGAGTAACAGATTACTCCAAGGGACATCCAAGAAGAAAGCAAAGGTGATAAAGAAGTCAGTCCTAGTTCCCCAAGAAAGGCTATCTGCCAAAGAAGAGAACGTAGAGTCAGAAGATGAGAAGGGAACTAAAAGCCTCAAGAATGAACCCTCAAAGAGCAAGTCCAGCAGTGAAGAAGAAGCTGAATCCATGAAAGAAGTAGCTAAATTTGGCGATGAAGAAGAATGTACAAGTCCAATGGGTAACACTTAGTGTAGGCACTCTGTTGATGAAGAAAGGTTGAAAGTTGACACAATGGCATCTCCTACTGGAAATGCTCCAACAAGTTCATCTGATGGTTCAAAAGATGTCGAATCCAAAGAAGAAGGACATGCCTCGACTGTTGATGAACAACAAGGAAGCTTATCTGATGATACAGAGGCTTTAGACTTTGAAGAAGAAGAAGAAGAGTCTGACTCTCCTATAGTTGACCCTCCAAGAAGAAGAAAGAGAAATAGACTGCTTGCTAAATCTATCCCAAAGAAAAAAGGAGAATCTTCTACTACTATAATTGAACTAAGTGATGATAAGTTTGAATCGAAGGGAGAAGACGCTGAAGAAGGTACTAGTAATGAAAATTAGCATGAAGGATTCACTAATGAATCAGATGAAAGAAGTCAACGTGATTGAAGCTCATAAGGTGAAGACATGGAAAAAGATTCTAGTTCTACAAATCAGGAATTAGAGGAATCATCAGACTATCATGTTCTCTCTCTAGCAAGAATTCACAGAAGAATAGTGGTAGAAGTTTTTGATGAACCACCAGAGGTACCAGCAGAAAGATGGATATGATATGGAAACGAACAACTCAAAGTTATAAGGATGACTGCATACGATGTGTTTAACAACTGGAACAACATGGAGTTAGACTGCACTACAATTCTGTACAATCTTGATGACCCTTTGATGAGATGGTTCATTCCATGGATGCCCTGGTTAAAGACATATACTGAAAAAGATGGAAGTTACTTCAGCTGGTGTTACTAACAGTGTCCGAACCTGGAGCTGGTGTCACAGAACTTTCCAAGGGTAAAGAAGTTTGCAACTAAGATGATCAAAGACCAGTCCCACTTCAAAGTCTATCGACATGTTGGTAAACACTACATTCCCTACGATTATAGAGTGGGTTCTAATGGTAGAAGGGCTATGCCCAAGTATATGATCGTAGAGTCCCTTCGCTCTACCACTGATGATGATCAAGTTCAGGTTGAAAAGCTTCCCTCTGTCCAACCACAATTGTCTGAAATTCCTTCATCCTCCAACAATGATTGGCACTCAACGATTTATCAGATCTCACTACTTTCAAAAATCTGTCCAAGAATGAAAATCGTGGATTCCAATCTGGTGGTCAACAAGAGCCTGCCCAACCACATGACCAAACTCCTACGGAGCAGGAGTTATTAAAGAATTTTGACGAGTTGGTTGAGACGATATCCATCATCACTGAAAAGGCAAAGATGTTCTCAGAAGAAGGAAAGAATGTGTTTCAAGATAGACTCCAAGTCACTATGTCTAATATATCTCTCAAAATCAAAGAGAGAGAGATCAAATCTATCTGAAGGCTATGAATGATCGAAAGGAAGAAGCTCTACGAGCACAGAAGGTTAATGAAGAGCAAATCTTATCCCTCTTTGACAAGATTGACAATACAAATTAGTCTTTCTCTCTACAACTTGAGCTGAGCTAACAAGAACTCAAGATCGAGGTTGGTAACTCATCTTACCTCATGGAGCAACTTATGTAAAGCATAGAGCAGCTTTCAAAAGTTATTAATGATAAAAAGGGGGAGAAAAGAGACATAAAAAGAGGCACTCAAGGATGAGCAAGGAGAAAAGAATGAAGGAAGACAAGAAGGCCAAGAGAAAGGCAAAGGAATAGAAGAAGAAGACAGCATCGGTAGAAGCAGAATCATCATCGGAGGGGGAGCCAAAAGATGATGATCCCATGAACACAGAGTCTGAGGGGGAGCCAAAAAAAGAAGAAGAGCATGAATCCTAGGGGATCAGAAAAAAGAAATGAAGTCACCACCCCAGGGGAGCAAGAGCAAAAAGATCAAACAGATAAGTAGCTGGTCAACAGACATCCTGGAAGATACACATGGAGCCAAAAAGGTATATCTCTATCTACTTAGGTATGTTCTAGATCCAGGATGTAAAGTATCGTAGTTTATGTAATTCCATATTATTATCAATGACATTCATAATTATCTGTTTTAGAAATACAACTACTCACTATATATAAGATTCATTCATCTCATGCATATGCACTTATTATTTTTGTTATAATCAAATAGGGGAGATTGTCAGGAATAAGCATGTGAATGATATTCCTATTTATATATGATTTGATTCTGATATATATGAATGAATATGCAAGTATGATTGTATGAAGAAAAACTATAAAGTCCTTTGATAGAAAATAGGAACATATGTACAAGGACTTAGAATGAATTGATCAAATGTGTTAGGTTGATCCTACATAAGAAAAACAACTTTGTAAAGTCCTTAAAAAGAAATGATGTACAAGGACTATAAATATAGAAAGATCAAGCCTGTTAGGTTGATCTTATGATGTAAAAGGTAGGCTTGTCTGATCGTCGAGCACTGCACCAGAAATCATAGTCTTCCAGGAGAGTCGAGGAAAACTTGAGAGCTGTCGAGGCAGAATTGTAGTATGCAAGATAGTAGATCCTGGAGTTCATAGACTGCCAGGAGAGACGAGGAAGGATCGTAGTGTGTCGAGGAGAACTTCCTCAGAGCCATAGTCTGCTGAGGAAGTTATGTTCAGAATCGTAGAGACAGCATGCCTACGAGCCGACCGAGCATCTGCTGAAGCCAAGTTAAGAATCGTAGACTACACTCAAAGTCACAGAGTCTATTGATAGTATCAGAGGCAGAGATCGTAGTCGAGCAACATCAGATGAAGACAACAAGCATAACGACAAAAATCGTAGAGTGTAAAGATCTGATCTCAGAGTTATAGTGTCTGCACAGCCAAAGCTGAATCGTAGAGTGTAGAACTAAGAATTTAACAGATGTTCTCACAACGACAAGGCAAAATCGTAGAGCAAACATGATTCTCAACAATTGAGCACTCCCAGAATATCCAAAGGAATGAAGCCTCTGGTTGGTACTGCAAAGACACATCCCACCTAAAGGAAACCATAGAGCAATCAACGAATGGCATGTAAGCTAACAGAAGAACCAAACACCAACTCAATCAGCATCCTGCTTGAGTTGTTAAGCCATTCGAGAGGAAGTCTTCCACAAGTTGATCAGAAGAAGACTTCAATAACTGACTAAGGAAAGTCAGCAAGTGCAGTAGATGTCAAGTAAATAGAAGACAATGATCTTGGAAGCAAACAGGATCGTAGTGTTTTCCAACCAAAGAAGGAACTGATGGAGTGTACACTAAGATAGTGGTCAGCCTCTGAAGAACAAGGCTAAAGTGATTAAGCATTGGGTCAGTCCATTGATGATAAGTGAACGAGAGATCACAAGGAGAAAGCGAGCTGGACATGCCACAAATCTGAAGTGTCTTGCTATTCAGAAGGGGCCAGAACAAAGAGTCAAGCCATCAGTATCTGAGAGCAGTCAAGGCAAACAGAAGTGTTGAAGCACTGCATAAGAGAAGGAAGATGTGTTCTACATTGAAGATCCAATCAACACTCTTCAAGATCGCAGTGTTGACTCTACTTGTCAACTAGATGCTACGATCAAGTCCAAGAAGATATACATTAGAATCGTAGAGTTCGGTCGTCTGAAGGTTGAAGCATTAGCAACGGTTCAATCTAACGATTGATGGTCGAACATAGCTTATTGAGAGCATCGATGCAAAAGGACAACCTCTGATCGAGAAATCAGAAGGAGGAAATAAAGTTGACTACCTGCCCGAGACATCAAAGTGACATCTCTGACAAGGTAGGTGAAAAAGTAGACTGCAGTGTCAGAAAGTTAGAAAAGGGGATGTCATGTCACATCTATAGTCTACACCAAATAACTCGAGATGTGTGAAGCAATTCAAAAAGCTTTTAACGACTACTTTCCAACAGGAAGATTGGGAATGAGTATAAATCAATAGAGCTTCAAAGATCAAGAGTTGATGATGATTGCTATATTGCAGGATCGTTCAGTTGGTAGAATGCTAATGTTGACTCTACGAGTTCCACCTGAGCTTAATAGAACAAGTCCTAGTGACAGTGAGACTACGAAGGTAGAAGTGAAGCAGCTTTGAAGAAGGGCTTGAACAGACCAAAGCTTCACTCAACAAAGATGAGAATGCCACTTGAATTGTCATCCAAGCTAAGAGCCAAGAAGGACAAGAAGATAACATTCAAAAGAGTGGCAAAACATAAGGCAGATCCTGAGAACCACTCTATGATTCACCATGAACCTAAAGCTGAACCAGAGCAAGTGCAGAACCATCTCTACCAACATGTTAAGAAGGGTTCAGGAAATGGTGATGATGCACAACTGATACTATATGAAGATGAGCATAACATAAGAAAATCAGGTGCACCAAAGAAGATGTGGTCCAGACTCGAGGAAGAATGCAAAGAAGACCACACCAAGCTGCTAAGTACAAAAGATGTTTAGAGCTTAAAGACATCTTAGCAGCTCAGCACCAACAACAACAACAACAAAAAACATAAACAAGAAGTTAGGGCCTGAGGGGTGCTTATCCAAAGGGACTAAATGAAGTTCCAAGCTTGCTGGGCTTTAAGAGTTCCTAGGGAACTAGAGAAGTTCCAAGGCTACTGGCCTTCAAGAGTTCTTAGTGAACTGAAGTCCCAAGGCTGCTGGCTTTGAAGGAATCTTAGTGATTCAGGGTGCTGCCCTTCCTTAGTGGAAATCCTGCTAGTTGAAAGCAGAAGAGTGGATTAGGAGGTTGAGTCTCTGAACCACTTAAAATCCCTTATGTCTTCTATTTCATGTCAATTACATTATGTACTTAACTACTATAACTGCTATGTATGTATTAACTACCTACCACTGAACTAACTCTAAGAACAATGTATGTATGATTATGGATATATCAATTAAGGGGATCTTTTACTTATTCCGATGTGCTTGAAAAGATTCTTGTGTTTGTCATAAGCTAAATAATTAGCAATACAAAATAAACGAGAAACGTATTTGAAATTAAATGGATCTATTCAACCCCCACTTCTAGATCTATATTATGCCTACTGGGAACTAACAATTGCTATCAAAGTAGGTTCTCATGCTATATTCAAAAGCTAATCGCTTTGAGTCTGATCCTAGGCACAAACATTGTTCTAAACTTAGTTTAGTAGTAAGTCACTTATTATATGCAGATGAGCTCACACGTTGGAAATATTATGAATAGGTAAATGTGTATATACACCTGAAGCTGCTCAGATTGGTCCATGTTCTTGATTGCCATATTAACAAGACCAATCCTTGACCGCGTTCAATCTTTTAGTCTAAAGACCAAGCTAGGAAGCTTAAGAGACATCAACAAAAAAGAGTCAAACATCTACAAGCCTGAAAAGATGAAAAGGCCATACATGTTAATAACTGTTTATCTAGATAAGAAAGAAGAAGTTCTCAAACATGTGTCTGGCCAATTAGCAGGTGAATGTAAACCTTGTGAACTCAAGGATGTCTAAGAATTAAAGATGTTGAGATTCTCTTAGCTTGCATCTTCAAGACTACGACTGATTGATTGAAGGTTAACTGGAGCAACAAGATGTCAGGAGCAAATGAGAAACTATGCACATCAATGCCTAACCTCGGTATATCTAAGATAAATGACTATTAAGATACTGACAGCATAAAGGTACGGTTCCTCACTAATATAATTATGTACATCATGTTGCACCTCCTTATGAACTATAACAGTATTCATTCAAGGAATCATACTCTACCTTAAAAGGTGAAGAGAGAAAGTACACTGAGGATGGAAACTCAAATGCTTACAAACTTTCTCTCCATCCAAGTTTTAGGTTGAAGATGACATCTTGAAATAAATCTGAAATGGGTCATAAGAACATCACAAGTTAAATTAATCGTATATGAAGTAATCTTTGTTGATGGGTTAGTATGTATGTACAAACGTATGTTCTAAGTTTTTGATAACACACAGAGTATGATCAGTTCTACAATAGTATCTTGAAGATTCGTAGAAACTGATCACCTCCACGAATCAACCAGATACACATAAGAAGTAACAGTGTTAATTCTCACTTTATGAATATTTAAACTCTGTGAACATAACTAAGAAAATGATGAAACCATCAAAAGAAAAGAGTGTTTTATTAAAATGGCAAATCTTACACACACTCATCACCATGCATCTCAATATGTCATATCTAAATTAGTTACATACATGAATATGATGGTTGGTGATCAATATGATGTTAATTCTAATATATGAGGAATATAGATTTTGAAACTAACCTGGCAGGACCCATTTAACTTTGGGTATCGAAATAGAAATATATCTAACTTGTAGGTACTTAGTCTATCTGACCACACTAAGGAATCATGAAGCAAAAAACTTCAGTCAAAGAAAGATTCAACCAACAAAAGGCTTAAGGCTATTCAAAAATGATTTTGATAAAATTACTATATGTCAAAGTCTGTCCTTGAAGACCCGCTGAGCTAATCTAAATAAAGCTAACATAGTTGTTGATCCTTATAAGGAAGCAGACCATTCAACCAAAAATGAAAAGGGTCATATATGCTTAATTATGCAAAGCATATCATATTAGAATAATCCTCAAGGAAGTTCACATCAAGGGATCATCGAGCATCAATCATGAGGAACTCATTATGGAAGCACAACTCAGTAAGCACAAACTGTCAAAGAATACTACATTCGTAGTGCTTTCAATTGATCATAGAATGATCAGTACTGGAGATATCCATGTCTACGAGGTAAAGAGATTTAATTGACAGTGGTGATTCCAAAGAAGGAGATATGCAAGGATGCCTCCTAATGCACAAGAAGAAAAGGAAATCACACCTCATTGAAAAGATAGTATAAACATGGGGAAGCAGTGATCTGTTAAGGAATGACAACACTGACATATACTATGAAGCAATGTACCAGCTACAGAGTCCCAAAACTCTTTGGCTGATGAACCAAATGAAGATCCATAGTCAGTTCGAACGTCTCAAAACGTACTACTGATAACCTATCAGCCACCCAACTCAAAATCATGGTGTGTCCACGATCAAACATCCGATCGTAGTATAAGAGCAGGAGGACACCACAATTACAACAAATGCAATTGTCTAAAGTTGATAAAGGACCTCCCCAGCAGAAAAGGTCAAATGAGATATCAGTGAAAATTACTTCTAAAGTATTTCATCTGGAAAGCGCCTCAGGGATAAACTTGACCCTTAGCTCATTCTAAGAGGTTTGCCCTTCCTGAGCTAACTTAACCCAGAAGGATTGCTTAATCAAGTTCATCTCAAGGACCATGACAGTCAATGATCGTAGAGTAGAGTTTGAAGATAACTCAATGATCGTAGAAGAAGACTCGACGATCGCAGTCCTACCAGAATACACTAGCTCATAGTGACCTCGAATGAACTAAACAATTGATTAACTACTCAGAGTATGAGGAGATAAGGTCTAATACTGGTTGGAAAGATGTCCTGAAGATTAATCTCAGAAGTAGAGTCCCCAACCCTTCATAAAGTACATCAATGGTTAAGCCATATAGTTTCAAAATGAGGAGTAATGTCAAAACCATCCACTGCAGCATCTCTCAAAAGATGATCGTTGAGTCAACAAAGGAAAACATAGTGTCCATAGCTGCCTTACCATGCTACTCTACGAACCAAAATGGTCAATGGTCAATCCACGTCATTGACACCTATTTGTTTTAAAAGGGACATTAAACTAAAGAGTTAATGGGGGAGTTACAGCTCATTCCTGGGCATCGTGCAACCAATGGTTCGTTGACACATCACTACTTATGTAGAGTCAGAAGGAACTGCCATAAAGATACATTCAAAATCTGCAAACACTTATCAGAAACTATCAAACCTCTATCCCCCATATTTTTTCAAACCCTAGAATCCTCCTCGAAGCCAAAATCAATTAACCCTTAAGAGCCTAGCCCAAATCATAATCAGCTATCTCTCATAAATCTTTCTGAACCAAATACCCATATTCCTCGAACTATTCAAATGGCAGATTGGTGAGTAATCACTGGTATTCAGCTCGGAACCAAGTCGTTTAAGAAATCTGAAAAGATGTTAAGAAACATTTTTGAACTTTTAAAGAAAGCTGGATTCTCAGAATGTCTTGAGGCAAGCACTCGAGTATATGCTAAACTTGTTAAGGAGTTATACTCAAATGCATCCATAAATTCTGGAACACTTTCTATAAAGGTCAAAGGTCAGTCTCTAAAGCTGAAATCATTCGATATCAATCAATGCTTAGGCTTTCCTGACCTAGGACTGAAAAGCCTTGATGAGATCGACATTGAACAAGCCAAGAAGATTATGGGGTACCAAATAAACCCTAGTCTGAAGGACATGAAGAAGAAGGAGTTTCCTGAGGAATTTGAGTTCCTTGCTGAGATAATGTGAAAATGTATACTATACAAGGATACTGCACATGACACTGTGCTTGATCAGCAGTTGAAGATTATATATGCAATAGTTCTGAAGAAGCGAATAAATTTGGAGCTATCTTGTTCTATCAGATCTCCAAATGGGTGGAAAGGGCTGAGATAAAGAAGTCTACAGATAGACCCCTGACAAAGGTCTTTCATTGAAGACTGCTGAGTATTGTGATGAAGAAGAAGCTGGGAAACAAGATCAAGGGTGATGAGGGAGAGCCTCTAAATGTTCATAAAGTGATGTCTCCACAACTGTTCATAAACTGGAAGAAAAATCCAAAGGAAAATAGGAGGCTAACAACAACTGAAAGCAACAACAAAGTTTTCGCAAAGAAGAGAAAGACGAAGGAGGTGGAAAGCTCTGAGTCTGGTGACTCTGCACCAGTAGCAGCCACACCAGTAAGGAAGAGATCCAGGGGTGTGAAGAAAACAAAGGCTCCAACAAGAATTCTCTCCACTGAAGACAAAGATGAAGGTGAAAAGGTCTTAATTGCACCAGAGACCACAAAGAGGAGAAGCAACAGACTGCTTCAAGGGTCATCAAGAAAGAAAGCTAAGGTGGTAAACAAGCCAGCCCCAGTTTCCTAAAAGAATCCATCTGATAAAGAAGAAGACATAGAGTCAAAAGATGGAAAGGAAACTGAAAGCCCTAATAATCAATCCTCAAAGACCAAATCTAGCAATGAAAGTGAAGATGGATCAATGAAAGAAATTGCAAAATCTGATGATGAAGAAGAATATGCAAGCCTTGTGGCTAACTCTCAAAGCATCCACTCTGATGATGAAGAAAGGCTGCAAGATAATCCAACTGTATCTCCTACTACAAATGACCCAACAAGCCCACATGATGGTTCAAAAGATGTTGAGTCTGAAGAAGAAGTACCTGCCCCTGCTGAACATCAAGGAAATCCGTCTAATTATACAAAAGCTTCAAATTCAGAAGAAGTAGAATAGTCTGACTCTCCTATAGCTGAACCCCCAAGGAGAAGAAAGATCTACAGACTACTTTCTAAATTTTCCCCCAAGAAGAAAAGTGATCACTCTACTGTAGTCATTGAAGTAAGTGATGATGAATCTGAATCAAAGGAGAAAAGTGTTGAAGATGGGACTAGTAATGAAGAAGATGAATCCAAGGAAGATATTGCTGAAGAAGGTTCTGGTAGTGAAAATCAATAAGAAGATTTCACTGATGAATCTAATCAAAATGATTTAGGATCAGAAAGAGAAGAAATGGAGAAAGATTCTGATTCTGCACATCAGCAATCAGAGGAACCAAAATACTATCATGTTCTCTCTCCAGCAAGGATTAATAGAAGAGTAGTGGTGGAAATCTCTAATGAACCACCATAAGTACCTCCAGAAAGATGGGTAAACTATGGAAATGAACAACTCAATGTGGTGAAGATAACTGCATTTGAGGTGTTTAAAAATTGGAACAACATTGAGTTAGACTGCACGACTATCCTCTACAATCCTGATGATCTATTGATGAGATGGTTTTTCCAATGGATGCCTTGGTTAAAGGCACATACTAAAAAAGATTAAAGCTACTTCAGCTGGTGCTACTCTCAGTTAAAGTCACAATGATGATCAAAGACCAGCCCCACTACAAAGTCTATTGACATGCTAGAAATCATTATATTCCTTATGATCGTAGAATGGACTCTGATGGAAGAAGGATTATGGCCAAGGAGATGATCGTAGAGTCTGTTCACTCTACTAATGATGTTGATCAAGTCCAAAATGAGAAGCCTCCCTTGGCCCAAGCACTGTTTCCCGACATTCCTTCATCCTCCAATAGCGATTGGTACTCAACGATTGTTCAGATTCTCAACGTTTTCGAAAATCTGTCCATAGATGAAAATTATAGAGTCCAATCTGGTGTTCAACAAGAGGATGCCCAACCAGATTACCAAATTCCCATGGAGAAGGAGCTATTGAAGAATTCTGATGAGCTGGTTGAGAAGATTTTTCTAATCTATGAGTCAAAGATGTTTAAAGTAGCAGGAGATAATTCAGTTCAAGACAGACTTCAAGCCACTATGGCTGATGTAACTCTCAGAATCAAAGAGAGAGAGATCAAATTTATCTGAAGGCCATACATGATTAGAAGGCAGAAGCTCTACGAGCACGGAAGGCCAATGAAGAGCAAATTCAAGTCCTCGCTGACAAGATTGACAACCTGAATCAGTCTTTCTCCATGCAACTTGAGCTGAGCTAACAAGATCTCAAGATTGAAGTTGGTAACTCCTCTTATCTGATGGAGCAACTTATGTCCAACATGGAATAGCTTTCTCAAGTGATTAATGACAAAAGGGGGGAGAAAAGAGGCATAGAAAGAGGCATTCAAGGAAGAACAAGGAGATCAAAAGAAGTGAAGATAAGAAGGCCAAGAGAAAGGCAAAGAAGTAGACAGCAGCTGCAAAAGAAGAATCATCATCTAAGGGGGAGCCAAAAGATGATGATCATATAGATGAAGATTTTGAGGGGGGGAGTCAGAAAAAGAAGAAGAGCATGAGTCAAAGGGGGAGAAGGAGCAAAGAGATCAAACAGATGAATATCTAATCAACAGACATCCTGGAAATATACATGGAGCCAAAGAGGTACATCTCTAACTAGTTTGGTATGTTCTGGATCCAGGATGTAAAATGTCATAGCTTATAAAATTCCATATCATTATAAATTCACATTCATGATTATCTGTTTTAGGAATACAGTTGCTCAATGTATATAAGATTCATTCATAACATGCATATGCACTTATTATTTTTGTCGTAATCAAATAGGGGGAGATTGTCAGGAATAAGCATGTGAATGATATTCCTATTTATATATGATTTGATTATGATATATGTAGACACTCGAAAATTTCTGTACTACTTTCACTAACATTGCAGGAGGACAAATTCATCTTTTAAGAGGGAAACCCTGAAAGACAATCCTTATCCATACCGGATACTACCAAAATTTCAGCATCAACCCCGGAGCACACTCTGGGAGTAACAATTCCAACCTTGGATATAACCCCGAGGCGTGCATATCCAATACTTGAACACACACCGGAGAAGACCGATTAATCTCGGAGATAACCCCAAGGTATCCAGTCTCAGTCCCAATCATTGGAATAGCCACCAACCTTGGTGATAACCCCAAGGAATGCAATTTCGGTGATAAAATGGGAATGTAAAAGGTCTCAATTACTATTAAGCATCAGGGTTTGAAAATCATTTTTTATAAAACATCACTGCCATATCTTGCTTAAAATTTAATTTTTACATAAATTCAAACCCCGTGTATATAGGTGCGAACGAGGCCTCGCACTACTTCCAAATAACAGCACATTGACCCACACACATACATTAAGATAATAGTTTCTTGAAAAGAGGCGGTCACCGTGGTAACACGGATGTCGGGGGATGCCTAACATCTTCCCTCCGTATAACCAAGTCCCCGGACCCTAATGAATCTCGGTTTCACCGAATTCGCTTAGCGATGTCACATCACCGGGTCAATGTGCAAACCTTTTCTCGGTTGTGTTTGGTACAACCATTTAAAAACCAACTGGCGACTCTTAGCAATCCATCGTCGACATTATACATGTCAGACCTTTTTCACTTGTTTTTTCAAACAAATCTGACCTAAAATGAGAACACCAAATAACAAGTAACGGAAAGTGACATCTAAAAATCCCGTCGTCGACAGGTGGCGACTCTGCTGGGGACTCCAGTAAGAGGACTTAAGCCGCTATTACAATCTTTTCAAAACTGTTATCTGCTTGTGTGTGGATGTTTCATTTACATTTATGATGAATGTGTACGAATGCATTTCCTTATTGCACTTAGTGCTTCGCACCATATCTGCTTGTCATATTAGTTCTTCGCATATGTCATCATTTTCATACAGTGAGACGTGATGTATGTGAATGTATGTTGTGTGGTACCTCCACCAGGAGGCTATCCCGTCGGTGTTTGATTACTGGACTCGTGGGGAGACTAATTCCCCGAGGCTCAAGAAAGGCACCACCCAAATTCGCTCCAGTTGAAAGACCGGATTAATTTCATGTCACGTAGATTGCGATGATTTGGGAACCTTCATGCCAAAAATCCGCGAGAGTAACCTAAGATAGGTCAGCCTCTGATAAACCCAAAATGGAGGAAAGTCTCTTCATGCTCTCATTTTAAATTACTTGTAAACATAATTACTTGTAATTACATTCCATATATATCTCCATGTAATGAGAAATAGGAAGAAATGTGTACACATACATATTTTAATTAACATGCTACAAACAGCTGACATCAATTTTGTAGGATAAAATTCCTAAAATGGACACATCACATAGCATGTTATTATACACATTCCCTAAAGACTAAACTATGCAAGTCTTTCGTAGGGAACTAATCGGACCTACTAACTGGTCAAAATCCAAAAAGGCTACAGGCCTATAGTCAATCATGTCATCATCTGACCAGACTGAACTTAATCCAGTTTCTCACAAAGAATTCGACGGATTAAGCAAACAAATTACAAATTTGGTTGTTATACTCAAAGAACTATACCAGTCCAATTAGGGTCCAAAAATACCCGTACATGCTGAATCCTCCACACAAAGGGGAACCCAGGTCATTACAATACCTGAACTGCAGTTAGATACGACCAACAAAACTCATGACGCTGCCCATCCCACTAGAGATCCAGACACTGGTGACATCAAAAAGAAAGTCCTCCAAATGGAAGAGACCCTTCGTGCTATCAAAGGAATTGGAACACACAGGAGTATTTCATATGTTGATCTTTGCATTTTCCCGGGTGTTCATTATCCAGAAAAGTTCAAAACTCATGACTTCAAAAAATATGACTGGTTAGGAGATCCTTATACACATTTAAAGGTGTTTATTGGAGAACTTGGATCTTATGCAGAGGACAAAAAACTCAGAATGCAATTGTTCCAAAAGAGTCTAACTGGAGAAGGCAGTTCGTGGTACACAAGATTAGACAATTCAAAGATCCATAGCTGGGAAGAGCTAGCACATGCTTTCCTCACTCAATACATCTTTCAATCTCAGATGGCTCCTAATCGGTATCAAATTACCAAGATCAAGAAGCAAAGTCTAACTAGTCTTCGGAGAGTATGCTCAAAGGTGGAGATGCCCGTCGCCCAAGTTAGTCCTTCCATGATGTAATCGAGAGATGGTCATGACTTTCATAGACATACAAGAAGCACCTTTCTATGAAAGAGTTTTAACTAAAGATCGGTAAACCATTTTCTGAAATGGTCAAACATGGGGAGATGGCTGAGATGGGATTAAAGTTTAGGAAAATTCAAGACACTTAAAGCTGTTGCTGATCACATCCAGTCTGAAAATTATGGAAACAACCTCCGGAGGGTCCATAAAAAGAAAGCGGAAGATGTTTCCCTGATACTACAGGGTCAAAAAGGCAATCAGAACATGCCTATTCAAAGGATAAACTACACTCCCTTTTCAGCACAGTCTGCGAACCCTCCAATACCAAAAGGTGGATAAGTCAAATTCCCTCGAGTGTTTACACCCTTAGGGGATACCTTCGAGAACATTCTCAATCTTCTGACAACACAAAAGAAAATTACACATCTTCTTCCACCAGCCAGCCCTAATGGACGGGGTTTCAATGCTGCTCATAAATGTGCTTATCATGCCGGGGCACCTGGACATGATACTCAGGATTGTTGGGCCTTGAAACACAAGATCCAAGACCTGATAGACAATGGGGAAATCGTGGTCACCAAACCAGATCAGCCTCACGTTCAAGACAACCCTCTTTCCTCAACACAAAGAAGAAGAGGTCAACATGATAAATTGTAGTAACGAACAGAATTCCAATTTCAACTGTGAATCCTCCTAGACCCTCAAAGACGGTGTTGACAAATGGGACCACTCCAAGTTCCAGTTCACAATGGAACAAATGATGAAAGCTCTATACAAGCAAATTGAACAATTGCCAGAACTGGTGACTTATCAGTATCAAGTGACACATCAATTAATTAACCAGGAGCATGATAATCTCCTACCCCTTGTCATGAATATTCCCTCGTCACTTTCAGAAAATGAAATGCTAGAAGACAAAGTGACAAAGAGAGCAAATGTCAAGGGCCGTCGGGATTTTGCCAACAAAAGGGAATTCACCTATTTGAGCCAACCTATGGAGGAAATCCTTCATATGTTAATCAATGAAGGAAGGATCAGTTCCCTTCTACCTCCAATCAACCCCGATTCAGTATGTACAACTCGATGGAGTATGTCAATATCACTCCCGATCTCATGCGGTCACAAAGATGGAAGAATGCTAGACACTCCGCCACCTTATCTAAAATCTAATTGACAGTGGTGTCCTGCACTTAGCAGACGACGATATTATGTTACGTGCAAGTGAGATTTCAGGTCCAACTAAGTGGAAGAGTGTGGTAGCAGTTATATCCACTGAAACTGATGGAGTTAACAAATCGCTCACAATGCCAACAATTCAACTCAAGGGAAGCAACAATCCTTTGAAAGTGGTCGCTCCCGAGCCAATCAAATTGCCGTGTAGAGCACAATATCCTATTGTTAGCTTGTGCAAAGTTCCGTGGAATTATGTAGAAGGTGAAGGATCCACCTCACATACTACTGCTACAGTGTCGAAGGAAAATCCACTGTATCTTCCCCAACGGGTGATGAAGTCTACCATCAAATCAAAGGGGAAAATACCCATGGAGAAGATTGAAAAATTCCTCCGCACTATGGGTCATAACAAAGCCAAGGTAGCTTTAAGCTTAAAAGAAGCTCCACAACAAATATAAATTTTGGACTTGGTCCTAACTTATGAGAATCACCGGAAGGTCTTGTTGAAGGTTTTAGAAGAAGCCTATCTACCGACATCAGTTGATACGGAAAAATTTTAACATCTGGTTGATCACATTTTCAACAACAATGTGATATCCTTCACTGATGATGACATACCGCCCAAGGGGACCGGTCATTGCAAGTCATTGCACATTGCGATCTTATCCTCTGCATACATGCTAGCTGGAGTCTTGATAGATGGAGGTTCATCTCTAAATATTTGTCCATACACTACCTTGGTAACGATGAATATCAATCTCAGCCGAATTCGAAGTAGCCATACTATCATCAAAGCTTTTGATGGAGCCCGTCGGAATTCAGTCGGAGTAATTGAGCTGCCAATCAAAATTGGTCCTCATACATTCTACGTATTTTTCCATGTACTCAAGATAGATTCGGGATATGACCTGCTCTTGGGATGACAATGGATTCATATGGCTGGGGTAGTCCCCTCCACCCTCATCAACAGTTGAAATACATTTTCAACAATAGCCTGGTCACGGTCAACGCTGAACCAGTGACATGCCATTCATGTCATTCATCAATGCCAATGCAGATGTTGAACTGGTTAGTTTTCATACCTTAGAAGTAAGAAATACCCAATACCATGCTATTGGAATGCTATTAACCGAACCCAAGATTTTCTGCCAAGGTAATGTCGGCTACTCAAGAAATGATGTCATCGGGTCATAAACCGGGACAAGGGCTGGGAAAAGATTGCCAGGATATCAAATACCCAATTCGATTAACCAAGAAAACTGGAACAGCTGGACTAGGCCATTCTGCCAGTTCTAGTCACAGAAATCCTTATAAGCATCATCAGATTCCTTCAGCTTCAACCATGCGGCGTTTATCTTCGCCTTCAAACTCTGAGTCCGCACAACCTCCTGTAAAGGTGCCAGCCGATGTAATGGCTATGCTATTTCCCAAGCTGGTACCGGTAAAGGAGAAGAAGTCTGCGTTGCAATTCCCGCAGTGGAAGAGGAGGAACGAAGAATCAAGCAAGACGTCATCCGAATGATGTTAGGCATACGCATCATCGTTCATGATGAACATACCAACAGATACACCCCAGACGATGATTGCCCAGACGTAATGGCCATCATTCAGGATAGGGAGGATGATGACAATCCCTCCATCACCACAGTCCACCCGGACTTTGCCCTTGCCAATTGGAACAACACTCATTGAAACTCTTTCTGCCCTGTATATATAATAACTGCTTACTTTTCTATACAGTATTAGCAGTTTATGTTGACAGTATATGCTAACATTGTGTATGATCAACACATTTCATATATACTAAGTGAAAGCATATTTTGTTTCAGGACTCTGAATTTAGATGTGCCAGTACTTGCTGATATGGTGCCTCTTCTCCACAAGGATTGTACCCTTGATGTAGAGATGAATTCAGCCTTAATGGAAATATAGGATGACATTGAGGTGCTTCCAGAAATTCAAGAATGGGTCAGAGACAAACCTAAACCCAACCTTGACCAAACCACTTCTTTTAATCTCGGAACCTTAAAAAACCCTAATCTAATCCAGATTGGTTCATACCTTACCCCAAACAAAAGGAATGACATGGTTACGCTATTAACCCAATTCCAAGATGTGTTTGCATGGTCTCATGAAGACATGGTGGGTTTGTCCACAGACATTGTCCTTCATCACCTTCCCATTAAAGAGGGATTTAAGCCAGTTAAGAAAAAGCTCAGGCGATTAAAACCTAAGTGGAGTTTAAAGGTAAAAGAGGAAATTGTGAAACAATTTCAAGTTGGCATCATCATGGTGTCCACATATCCTGAGTGGATATCCAACATTGTGCCCGTACCTAAACCTGGAGGGAAGGTGCGAGTTTGCATGGATTATCGGGACTTGAACAAAGCTTGCTTAAAAGATAGCTTCATGCTATTTATCCACATTCTTATTGACAATATTGCGCAATACGACATGTAATCCTTTGCTGATTGCTTTGCGAGGTACCATAAGATCATGGTTGATGAGGAAGATCGTGAGAAAAATACTTTCATCACACCTTGGGGAACCTTTTGCTATAGACAGTTGTCATTCGGTCTCATTAATGCCGGAGCCACCTATCAAAGAGCTATGATGGCTCTTTTCCATGACTTAATGCACAAAGAGATCGAGATCTACGTGGATTCCATCATTGTTAAGTCTCAGAAGGAGGATGACCATATAGACCATCTCATAAAGTTTTTCAACAGGTTGCATAAGTACAACTTGAAGTTGAATCCAGCTTAATGCACCTTTGGTATTAAATCAGGCAAGTTCCTAGGATTTCTAGTCAGCCACAAAGGGATTGAGCTGGATCCTGCCAAAATTCAAGCCATCACGAAAATGTCCATTCCTCAGACAGAAAAGGAAATACGAGGATTTTTGGGAAAAATCAACTTCATTAGCAGGTTTATCTCTCAAATCACAGCAACCTGTGAGCCAATCTTCAACCTATTAAGGAAGAACTCCTCCATGAAATGGAATGATGAGTGTCAAAATGCCTTTCTTACAATCAAGAAACAACTAGTCAAAGCTCCTGTGTTGGTACCACCCAGGGATGATGTTCCCCTGTTCATGTATCTGTTCATAAGTGACAATGCCATGGGCTGCATGCTGGGGAAAAAAGACGATAGAGGCCAAGAACGAGCTATCTATTACCTCAGCAAAAGATTCAGCAGCAGTGAACACAAGTACACTCTGATCGAAAAGACTTGTTGTGCTTTAGCGTGGGCTTCCATGAGGTTACAACATTACCTCCATGGTCACACAACCCATCTCATATCCTATGTGGATCCTCTCAAATACGTGTTCAACAAACCCATGTTAAATTGTCGGCTGTCCAGATGGTCCAGATGGCAGTTGATCCTACAACAATTTGACATCGTATATATGACTCAAAAGTCCATTAAAGGTCAAGGAATTGCGGATCAACTGGCCGCCGCACCTTCAGGGGATTTCAAACCCTTGGAAACATATTTCCCCGATGAAGGAGTAATGATAGTGCAGCAACACCATCAGTATGATATGTGCCAATCATGGAAGATGTATTTTTGATAGAGCTGTTAATATGGAAGGTTCTAGAGCTGGAGCAGTTCTAGTATCTGGTACGGGGGAGCAGTATCTCGTCGCCGTCAAATTACAGTTTGTCAGCACCAACAACACAGCTGAGTATGAAGGCTATCTCATGGGGCTAAAACTTGCCCGTTCATTGGGCATCAGGCAGTTAACAGTCTTTGGAGATTCAGAGTTGGTAATCAGATAATCCACCAAAATCTATCAAACCAAGGAACTATATTTGATGCCCTACCATCGGCAAGTTTTACGGATGGTTTTGGAGTTCGAAAAAATCTCCTTTATACACATTCCTCGTAATAGGAATGACTTTGCGGACGCGTTAACAACTTTGGCCTCCTTGATTCGCATATTAGATGAACATTTTCCAAGCGTCATAATTTCCCTGCACAAGGCCCCAGCCTATGGGAATTACGTTGGAGAAGTATCGGATGAGCTACCTCCCATCCAACATCCTTGGTATCAGTATATCAAGGAATATCTACGAGATGGATCTACACCCGCGGAAGCGAGCCCGACTGAGAAAAGGCGGATCCATCGACTTGTTATAAAATTCTACCTGAGTGGAGATGCGCTCTACAAAAGAGATGCATGACTAGGTCTCCTCAGATTTTTAGACAAAGATCAAGCCCAAAGGCTTATGGATGAAATCCACGGCGGAGTCTGTGGCCCCCACATGAGTGGCCCCCTCCTTGTCAAGAAAGTCCTCAGGACAGGACATTATTGGCTATCTCTCAAAGCTGATTGCAATGACCACGTTAGGAGATGCTATCAGTGCCAGTTTCATGGAATACTATACACGCCCCTCCACGGGATCTCCACAATATGAGTTCACCTTGGCCCTTCTCAATGTGGGGAATGGACGTTATCGGGCCCACTGAGCCTAAAGCCAGTAATGGTCACCGATTTATCTTCACCATGATCGACTACTTCACCAAGTGGGTAGAGGCATCCTCCTTCCCCAGGGTTACCAAAGAAGTCATCATTTCTTTCATCAGAAACAATGTCGTTTGTCGATATGGACAACCAGAGGTGATTGTGTCAGACAATGCTAAGAACCTCAACAACAAAATGATGGAGGAATTAAGCAATAAATTCCACATCAAACATATTAACTCTGTCATCTATCGTCCGAAGATGAATGGTGTTGTTGAAGCCGCTAACAAAAACATCAAGAAGATTATGCAAAAGATGTCCGCCAACCACAAAGATTGGCATGACCTATTGCCTCTTACTCTGTTAGCCTACAGAACCTCAAGGCGTACTTCCACTGGGGCAACCCCCTACGCTTTAACCTATGGAATGGAAGTAGTGCTCCCCATAGAAGTTGAAATGGATTCCCTCAGAGTGTTGATAAACGCTCAACTGGATGAAGACCAATGGGTACAAGACAGGTATCACCAATTGTCTCTAATAAACAAAAAGCGAACCGCGACTATCTTCCATGGTCAGTTATATCAACAAAGGATCGCCAGATCCTATAACAAAAAAGTCTGGCTAAGGTAGTTTAAACAATATGACTTGGTTTTGAAGAAGATCCTTGACAACCAAGATCAATCTAAGGGAAAATTCGCTCCTAACTAGGAAGGCCCGTTTATTGACTGGAGGCGCTCTCAGATTGAAAAAAATGGACGGCGATGAATTTCCACAACTCATCAACTCGGACACCGTAAAATGGTACTATGTCTGAAGTTGCCCTCAAGCAAACACCCTGGTGTTAGACCATCAGATCATCAGTCTTCCAGTTCTTTAACCCTTTACCACATACAACTCTTCCATAATTTGCCCCTTAGGGAAACATACTTTTCAAGCCAGCAGCCTGGCTTCTTTGCGTTCTTACAACTTAGGTCATCCCACTACAGATTGAACCTCTTGCGTTTGCAGTTTGGCTACCCATACACGGGATCAAACTTCTCTTACCTACAATTTATCCTCAACCTAGGATTAAACTTTCTCCTTCCCGCACTCTGACCTGCACATGGGATCACACTTTTTCATTCACCCTGAGGGGCGAACTACGTCGACCTGATCTCCTCTTCAATAGGAGTACGTAGGCAGACATTCATGGTCCGGTCTCACCCCCTACCAAAATATAAACCATTGTCAACTAGTACTTGGATCATCCTTTAAACCACTACATTTCATTCGGCTTCAGACCAAAGGGATGGAATTACCTGAACTCCACCTAAATAGGAGATTCGGTGACCATCTAAGTTGCGGTCATACCTTGAAAAGCAACACCAATCCATAAGAGAAGGAATTAACTAGGCTTCTCCTAAATAGAAGTAATGGCGACCATCTGTGGTGTGATCAATCTCAGAGAGGAAAGCCACACTCCTCTCCATTTTTCCATACAGAAATATGTCCCAAGACACCAAAGATGGTAGGGATACATACAGATCGATGATCCATTCTGAACTATCCAGAGACAACTCAATGTCCGTCCACCCATGAGGAATTCAAAATGCATCAAGATCACAAGCCCTGAAGCAGCAGGAAAAATATCAAGCAAGTAGCAAAGCATATCTAAAAGGGAAGTGATCCAAAAATATATTTCCCTGTCATATATATAATGATGTTTGATTATACAATGTAAACTGTACATCACAAAATGACTAAGCTAGTCTGTGCAGGTAAATACAAGCTCATCTACAAGTCAGGGTATATGCGAGCTAACAAGCCCAACATGGTGTCCCTTTCAGAAGAATGAGGTGAAGCTATGGTCTCCTATACGAGAATATCCACATGACCCAACAGATCTGCAGCCATCTGCATGGTGACCATATGCTCATCAATCTAAGCATTTATCTCTGCGATCATGCCAGTGGTAAGGGACCCCACGACAGTACAATCTGTGACTGCTATATCCCGGGCAGATATGGCACTATCCCGCTCAACTATCACTGCATCTCTGACTGATCTGGCCTCATCCCGCTCATTAACAGCGATATCTCTATGGATTAATGCCTCGTCTCTCTCTAATAGAGATGCGTCTCTCCCACTAAGGGCAGTCAAAATCATAGATCGAGCCTGATCTCTCTCAAAGGTCATCAGATAAAGACTCTTCTCAAAGTACTGTGTCGAGTGCTGAATCACAACAATACTAGTACTGGGAGAATCCGAAGGAAATGCTGGCAACCCGGCAGCGGGCTCCTCCTCGATATAGGAATCTATGTCCTAAATGGGCTCTACATCATCGACTCATTATCCCAGATCTGTAGTAGATACTACGGTAGATAAAATCTCTGTCTCCATCCATGCAGAATATTCTGTAGAACAACAAGCATACACACGGGATCGATCCTCTACTAAGAGATATCGAGAAGCTGAACGCTGACCTATCGCCCCCTCGAAAGGATGAAAATCCTGAAACTGGTCAAACTGTGACATCACGTCCAGTGGGTGGTAAGTAGTCACGCCCGTCCAACCAGTCAGAGGGAGGTAGTCCATGCTCGAAGCATGAGTAATGAAGCTGTATGGTGAGCTAAGCCCCGAACATGGCAATATGCTGAATGGATCTCTGATATCTGCCAAAAATGTGGACCAAGACAGAGCATCTATACACTCCGATGGTTGAAAGGAGTATGACATGGCTACATCATGGGAGAACCAATACTCATGTTGTCTAAGAGTGCCAATCGGTCTCAAGTGTGACATAAACCACACATACAGCATGACCGAACTACCCGTGAACACTCCTGTCGGATAAGTGCAGCAGTAGGATGCTGACCGCAGGGTCTCTGCTACGATCATAGGTATAATGGTGCAACCCTCCCTAAGAGATCTCACGGCCATGATGACACCAATGTCTATCTCATCCATGTACCGTGGCATATAGACATACGATAGTACGCATAACAGCAATACATCAACCCTGGCCAAACGCCAATGATCCTCCGATGCGGTAAAATCCCCGAAATGTCGTGAATAGCTATCCTCAGAGCCAAATCTGTCATATAGAAAACGTTGGGATATCACGTGGTCATGAACCGTCTACTCATGTCTCCCAAAGCCATATGCACGCAAGGTCTGTCTAATGGCAGTATTGTCAATCGTGCATACTCCCCCAGAGTAGGAGTCAACTCATGGGCCCCGAATTGGAAGACCTGCCTATCCGGTACCCAATGTTCTAGCATCCCGTCCACAAACCCTGCGGGAACCTGTAACGTCAATAAGGTCACGGTATGCTATAGCAAATGATCTACAGTCACCCTGTCTGGTGGTGGCATGCTATCATACCACGATCGCATACCCAATGCCACCAATGACGGTGGGGTATGATCTATACAGCTAACTGTCAAAGAAGACATATATGCGGGCCGTGTCATAAGACCATCCAGGGGTCAATGCTGAATATCTCTGGGCATACATAAATATGCATAACATGATACATGCATAGCAGATAATAGATGGCAATATGATATAGCGAATGGAAAAATGTGCATACATTCCTAAGTATATCATCATCTAATACATCATCTCTCAGACTGACTACAAATACATGGAAATGGGGGCATGGCGCCCTACTACTAATAGAGGCCTATCAAAAGATATAGCAAGAATGGGGCACAACCACCCTATATCTAACAGAGGCCTATCAAAAGATATAACGAGAATACACATCTGAAGAAGACAATGGTGTCGATATCCACATCATCAATCCTGTCCACCTGAAGTAACTCCTCCTAAGTCACTGGATCTCTATCAACAGGGATGTCAGGCCTGTATAGATGAGGATCTGCACCTCGGAAAAATTGAATGGGTCATCTGAGGGGCCAGCGCAAGAGCTAGAATGGTCAAATGAAGCCGCCTCTGCCGGATCTCTACCCAAATGTCAGATAAATACATGTGCCTAGTCCAACTGTCGGGTCAAACTATCAATATGTGTCATATGAGTCGGATCTCGGACACAAGCTATCTAATCCATCATCATCACGGATCCTGGAACCATATCCCCCATGAACTGTGTGGCGCGGGACTGGGCTCCGATAGTAAGAGGGAACCACCAACGCTGGAATGTCTCCTGAGTACATGGACCCTCTGATAATGCAAAACCGTCAACCCCCAACAACGGGATATCCGTAACGGGTGACTGTGATACAGGCCAATGACGCCTGATATGAGGCAAGATCGGCATACGAATCTCCCATGTGGTGCTCCTGATAACACACTCTCCTAAATAGAGCTCCCAGCCTCCATCAGTGAAGAGAGGAACTCTCCTGGTGGAAATCACGTACTCGACTCCAGTCGGGTATCCATCCTCAAAACCGATGGTCATGTGTTCCCCTGAATAGGGAATCCATGTGATGGTGTCAGTTGTCAAAGAACTCCGGTGACACATCTGGCAAATGAGTGAAACCCTCACCTCTGCTGGGACCTCCGGCAAAATGGATTGATGCCATCGTCGTCCTCGTGGATAGGTATCTAAACCTAACACACTCACAAGACGCAAGTATGAAAGCCTTTCATAGGCCCAAAACTGCCAACACAATGGCAAAACATCTGCTATCAGTAAACACTCTTAACCTATAAATGGGAAAAGATGAGAAATACTCACCAGCAGAAATGGGTAGAAGCTTAGCCAAGCCTCGATCAAACCCTTTGATCGCATACGCATGCCCCAGAGGAAATAGGCAAAGGTGTAGGAGCCCCAATCATACTCTCCAATACGGTCCACATGACGCATGGCGCTGATCAAAGCGAAAGACACCATATAAGATTTAGCTGCTATGAAGGAGCCTCTAATGAACATTAGGAACAATCGCCACAGAATGTGATCCTTGATTCTAACATCATCAGGCATGGGCTCACTCAAAAGCCCTCTCATAGCATCTACGCTTAAAGGACCTGAACGGACAGTCATACCTTTGAGCGCCTCCGCTGAAACTCCTAACAATGATATGACGGTAGTATGGGTAATATTCGCCATGCAAGGCACTGGCTCCCCTCCAAACTCCATACCTGTGATAAATCGCCAATCCATTGGTGTCATCATCACCTCGCAATCCAGCAGATGGAGTGACTGAGTCTGATGAAACCATCACTCAGACAATGCTCTGAGGTAACCCCTGGGACAACGATGGGGAAGGATTGAAAAGAATGCCCCGAATCCCCAGTTATGCGCTACAGCTCAGTAATCAGGATGAAGAGCCTGATACATGGATTGTATACTAAACCAATTCGCTCAAGGCTATGTGAAGTCGGGAACCTGCATAAAATGAAGATCAAACATCAGAACCCTTAATCCTCATCAATAGGAAAGAAGGAAGATTAAAGTCTAACGCCATATCTCGTTAGCATGCAAGTACATCGATTGATGTCTGCTGAAATCACCTAGAAGCTCTTGGTTTGCCACCTGAATACAAGGTAACTCCATACGAGGGACATGTGCAGCAGGAGCGGGATCCTCAATAGGAATATCCTCCTCCTCGTCCTCAACGTCTGGAACATCTGCCCGGACTGGACGAATCATGACTTCCACCAATCGATGAGGCTGTCTGACAGAACGGGGTCGAGGCACTTCATAAGCCCTCCTCCGTATACCAGAAGTAGTCCTACGGGAACTGCTCGGCTGATCCGGATCCATAATATCTGGACAACAAGTCTCCAAATCACCTCAGAAAGGGTGTGGTATTTCCTTACCTGGAGCTTTCTAGAATGCATTTTATGACTATATGCATGCATGCATTTACTTTAATAAACAATAGAGTTAAAATGCATGACTACCAAATGCCTACATTTTGAAATTTTTTGCCATAGTCCCCTTTGAAAATAGGACTATCCACATGCACATAGGCATGTCTAGGTGGCCATTCAGTAGCACACCTGCCCCAAAGTCATATACATAATATATGAATTAAAAATCAAAATCATCCATGCATAAGGTTAACCTCAATATCAGGAGTACTTTATCATTCTACCTTTTGCTCATTAGATCTCAAATATGACAAAAAATAGCAGAAAAAGGTGTCAATCTGACTGTCTCAAAAGTCAAATTTTTTCACATCATTATGTTCAGCATGGTTTAATACTAACATTTACTATGTTGAATATTTTTTAGTAAGTCATTTGTGCATACATAATCACTACTATGTGTTTAGATGCATTTCACGCTATAACTCAAAATCCAACAGATAAAAACTGGAAAAAATACATGCATACGTTACCAGGATAGTGTAGAACACTTGTACGGTGACAAAATTTGCAGAAAATAGCCCGAACTCAGAAGATCTGAAGGAGGCTCTCTGATTTTTCTTTGCGAAACAAGTTGAAAGTGACTTATGTTGCCAACCTGCTGGATTATATCATCCACAGTCGGCCGCAAGCTCATCTGCGGCTGAAGAAGGTGTACCTACAGCACCCCTATGTGGGCCCCACCCCTCCGACTCGATCTAGTTCGAGTTGCAAAGGAGTTCTTGTAGACTAGAAAGGTCAAATCGGGAGTAAAAATGCCACGCGATTGAGCAAAACTGCCCACAACAATTTAAGGTATGTTATAATTGTGGAAAGGAAGGACATATCGCTCGAGATTGACCAGAATAAAACCAAGTCCAAAGAGGATGGTGACTCAAAAGGCTGTTCCAGAAAAGTCAAAGTCAACGGTTCATAGAAGAGCGTTTGTCGTGACTGGTCAACATGCGAGGAACCCAAACGAGGTGATCACGGGTAAGCTAATTATAAATTCATGCGAAATTTATACCTTACTAGATACCGGCGCTACCCATTCATTTATTTCTCCTGCTTGTGCTCAACGTTTAAACTTGACTCTGGAGAAATTAGACTTTGATTTATCTGTGGAGACTCCGTTAGGAGAAACTTTCATCACATCCACTGTTTATAAATCTTGTTTAATCCAAGTTGGCACCATCACCTTACCTGTTGACCTTATCTCTTTAAAGATACTTGCATTTGATGTGATTTTATGGATTGATTGGTTAACTACTCATCATGCCAAAATTGATTATTTTTGTAAGGTTGTTAGTTTCCATATTACTAATCAACCTGTTGTTCGAATTCAAGCAACTAAACCATTAAAATCAATCACTGACATATCAAGTCATAAAGCTATTCGTTTATTGAAAAACGGATGTCATGCTTTCTTAGCCCATGTTATGGATTTGAATAAAGACAAGTCAGATTTGAATAATATTCCTTTTGTTATTGACTTTCCTGACATATTTCCTGAAGAACTTCCCGGTCTACCCCCAGAACATGAAGTTGAATTCTTTATTGATCTTGAACCTGGTACAAAGCCCATTTCTAAAACCCCATATCGAATGGCTCCTATTGAACTTCAGTAGTTGAAGGTCCAACTACAGGAGTTGTTGGACATCGATTTCATTCGTCCTAGTACATCTCCTTGGGGTACTCCTATTTTATTCGTAAAGAAGAAAGATGGGAGTATGCGACTTTGTATTGATTACCGGGATTTAAACCATGTTACCATCAAGAATAGGTATCCGCTACCTCGTATTGATGACCTGTTTAACTAGTTGCAAGGAGCACAATTCTTTTCAAAGATCGATCTTCATTCTGGATATCATTAGCTGAAGGTTAAAACTGAGGATATTCTGAAGACTGCCTTCAGAACTCGGTATGGGAATTATGAATTCCTAGTCATGTCTTTTGGATTGACTAATGCTCCTGCGGCTTTCATGGATACGATGAACTGAGTATTCAAGGATTATTTAGATCAGTTCGTTGTTGTCTTTATTGATGACATCCTCATATATTCCAAAAGTCGTGAAGATCATAAGCACCATTTGAAGCTGGTATTGCAAAGGCTTCGTGATAACAAGCTATATGCCAAGCTAAAGAAATGCGAGTTCTGGCTTGAGGAAGTACCATTCCTTGGGAACGTGGTGTCAAAACATGGAGAATCTGTTGACCCGGCGAAGATTAAAGCAATACAAAGTTGGGAGCAACCGAAATCGGTGACCGAAGTACGTAGCTTTTTGGGCTTAGCTGGTTATTATCGGATATTTATGGAAGGATTTTCTTGAATCGCTACTCTGTTAACACAGATGACTCATAAAGATACAAAATTCGTATGGAGCGAGGAATGCGAGAAGAGTTTCCAAGATCTCAAGAGGAGACTCATTTCGGCACCTGTTTTGACAATACCATCTGGTTCGGATGGATTTGTTATCTACAGCGATGCTTCAGGCAAAGGGTTAGGATGTGTTCTCATGCAACGTGGGAAAGTCATAGCCTATGCCTTACGATAACTTAAAGAATATGAGAGGAATTATCCTACTCATGATCTAGAGTTGGCAGCAGTCGTTTTCGTGCTAAAGATCTGGAGGCACTATCTATATGGGGAGAAAGTGGAGATATATTCAGACCATAAAAGCCTCAAATATTTCTTCACCCAAAAGGAACTCAACATGCGGCAAAGACGTTGGCTCGAGCTGTTGAAAGACTACGACCACACCATTCAATACCATCCTGGAAAAGCGAACGTGGTAGCTGACGCGTTGAGTAGAAGATCATATGCGAGAATGAGTGCGATGTTGTTAACACAAAGGCCTATTTTGTGTGATTGACAAAAGATTAAGATAGAATTCAAGACTCCGGGGACCCATGAAATGATGTCAAGTATACGTATAGAACCAACTTTAATCAAAAAAGTTAAAGTTGATCAAGTCATAGACCCGGAGCTGATGCGTATGAAGAAGAAAGTACAAGAAGGTGTTATTCCAGAGGCAAGAATCGATGAAGAAGGAATACTTCGAGTCCACTCCAGACTTTGTGTTCCTAAAGATTCCGATTTGAAGTACAAGATCATGATGGAGGCACACAATACACCATTTGCAATCAATCCTAGAAGTACCAAAATGTATCGTGATCTTCGACATACATTTTGGTGGAACAATATGAAGAGAGAGATTGCAAAGTTTATCTCGAGGTGTTTAACTTGTCAACGTGTAAAGGCGGAGCATCAAGTGCCAAAGGGTCCATTACAACCACTTGAGATTCCGAAATGGAAGTGGGAACACATTACCATAAATTTCGTTACGAGTCTTCCCACGGTTTCTCAAGGCATAAATGTTATTTGGGTTATTGTTGATAGATTAACCAAGTCTGGTCATTTCTTGCCGATACGGGAAACTTATTCCCTTGAACGTCTTGCTTGTATGTACGTGAATGAGATTGTGAGGT
Organism: Panax ginseng; assembly: GCA_020205605.1. Classification (NCBI taxonomy): domain Eukaryota; kingdom Viridiplantae; phylum Streptophyta; class Magnoliopsida; order Apiales; family Araliaceae; genus Panax; species Panax ginseng. The sequence goes on along the minus strand of CM035136.1, from coordinate 80,966,115 downwards.
TGTATGGCATGCCAGTATCCATTGTTTCGGATCGTGACCCAAGATTCACTTCAAGATTTTGGGTTAGCTTGTAAAAAGCTATGGGCACGGATTTACGGTTCAGTTCGGCATACTATCCTCAAACGGACGGGCAATCAGAGAGGACTATTCAAACTCTTGAAGATCTATTAAGACTCTGTGTCCTAGACTTCAAAGGCAGTTGGGATAAGTATTTAGCATTGGTGGAATTCTCCTACAACAACAGTTATCAGGCAAGTATAGGTGTGGCTCAATTTGAAGCATTGTATGGACGAAAGTGTCGCTCTCCAATATGTTGGGATGAGGTGGGTGAAGCAACATTGTTGGGACCCGAGTTGGTACGTATGACTACAGAAAAGATCCAAATGATTCGACAACGTATACAAATGGCACATGATCGACAAAAGAGTTATGTGGATCTTCATCGAAAGGACGTGGAATTTAGTATTGGGGATCATGTATTATTGCATGTTGCTCCATGGAAAGGAGTTACAAGATTCGGGAAGAGGGGAAAGCTCAATCCACGATTTATTGGTCCATTTCAGATTCTTGATCGAGTAGAAAATGTGGCCTATAGACTCGCGTTACATCCAAGTATGTCTCGTGTTCATAATGTTTTTCACGTATCCGTGCTTCATAAATATGTGAAAGACCCGAAACATGTTATTGAGTTAGAACCGGACGAGATAGCCGAAGACTTAACGTATGAAGAAGTACCTATCAAGATTTTGGATAGGAAGGAGCATGTCCTACGCACAAAGGTCATACCACAAGTCAAGGTTTTGTGGAGGAACCATGCTATTGAAGAAATGACCTGGGAGTTGGAAACGGAAATGAAAGAGAGGTATCCTCATCTTTTCGAAACACCAGGTGCATATGTCAATTTCAAGGATGAAATTTCATAAGGAGGGGAGGTTGTAAGACCCCAACTTATTATAAATAAATAAAATTGAATTTCCTCTATTTATTATTTTGAAATAGTAAGGGTTGATTTGTCAGTATTGTGATTTTGTAATATTATTTGTGAATAATTAATTATTGATTTATATGATGAGGAAAAGATTAATTTTATGTGGATATAGATGGAGAAAATTTTTAAAGTGACAATTGTTAAAAATTGGTATTTTATCTTCTCTGATAAAATAATATTTTATTATATTATTATAATATAATAATGATGATATTTTTACAATGAATGTGGGATATATGAGTATATGAGGAGGAAGAGTATTTTTGCTCAATAAATGATAAACACATGTTTTGTGTGTCAGTGAACCCCATTTTTTGACTGAAATTTAATTATAGCCTGTAAAATCGTCCGTTTATGGATTTCAATCAATTTTTGTTTGGAATTTGGAAAAACGTTCTTCTACAAAGTTGTAGAGAATGAAATTTCCTATGGAAAAGACATGAGGTTCAAATTTTTCTGATAAAAGGGCTATTTATTATGAATTATTGAAGTTCTGAAATAATTATTTTTTAAAAGTTTTAAATTTGTTTTAAAAGAAAAACATTTTTGATATGTTTGGTGGGCTTATTTGTTGTCAAGCATGGCTGAATTCAGATCCTAGAATGTGTACGTAGGAATTTATATATAATATATTAATATTATATTAAATTTTCTACTTTGGTGTTCTAAGCATTTTCCTATAAATAGGGTGTTTAGGTTAGAATTGAAAATCACACCAGAAACTGAAGTTTTTTCTCTCTTTCTCTCTCGATATATTGAGCGTATTCTTGTGAGTATTTTAATACTTTGAGTGTTGCTATACGGTGCAAGTTCAAGTAATAGCCTATATCCGGTGTTTCAACTAGAAGTACTGTCTTTACGAGGTAAGGGATATTATTTTTTTTAAAATGATATTAATTCTTTCAATATCATTACGCCGGAATATTGTGAGTATTTTTCTTGTGAAATTCTTGTCTTTTAGTTTTGGGGTTACTATTCACATATACGGCACTATTCACGAATACGACACTATTCACAGAAAAATTAAATTTTCGTTTTTCGTCCAAAATATCAATTATGGATACTAGCTTTGATTGTTTACATGTTTTGATCATTCTTGAATTTTACTCCACTATAATTATTTATGAGGTATTTTTGGACATGGAATAGCTGAAATACGAATCCTTAATATTTATTCTTTTGTTTCACTGGATTCGTTTTCTTTAAAATATTTTTCATCATCTTCAGTCCTAAATGATGATATAATTGAATATCTTTGGCCTGTAGTGCAAAGATTAATGATTTCTGATGAATATCTTTGGCCCATAGTGCAAAGATGAACAGGTGTTTAGATGAACATGACCAACTGGTGAATATCTTTGGCCTGTAGTGCAAAGATGAATATTTGATTCCAGATATATATTGATTCATGTTACAGGGATAAAATATTGATGATGGAATTTTAAATTCATAGATAATAGTAGATTTCATTCTCTACGTAACTCTTATATGAATTATTGTTTCCGCTGCGAATATTAATCTGAAACTTGTTGTCTTTTGTATTTTATCAGATTTTTCCCTGTTGAAGACTAACGATAATTTATTATATGTTATCTTAGTCATAATATTCTTTACTGGGCTAGTTGAGGTCACCCTTTTCCTTTTTGTTCCATTTTTCTTCTCAGGAGGCGAGAATATAGCGAGTACTAGTCGGGGTATGAAATGAAGGTTCTACAAAGTCGTTTTAGTAGTCCTCACCATTTTTGTAAAATAATGTATCAATAATTATAAGGAGGACTTATTTGAGTGTGGATATTATCTAGATGACAATATTTGTATTTAAACTCACAGTTTTTATGTTGTATTAATAAAGTTGTAGTTGTTTCTGTACCATGTATTTTGACGACTCGGAATGGGTGTTGTATACCTATTTTGGGGGCGTCACATTCAACAAATGCAGCAGTCCAATCTCAGCGAAGCTCTGAGCAACGTCTCCTTTATTAGCCATAACCGGCGATAACACCGGCGAGGGGCAACATCGTCATCTCGCCAACACGATGCCATGCCACGTTGTCTCAACACAATAATATCTTACAAGAATCAAGGATAATAAATCCCGAGTGACTATTATGCGGGGTAACAGATAGAATATGAAGCTTGAAGACCGGAGGGCATCATCCCATCTTCAATGACTTCGTACAAACTCTAATCCCATGCCATTGTACAACTCTCGACAACGGCGTTCCAAAATAGGTCATGTATACCTCAATTGGATGCCCAGATTGCACTTCTGAAAGTTCGAGTGGACATTACGGTGCCCGAGTGCATGTACTACGAGACGACCTCGAGGCCGATAAACCGGGCCCACCCGGTTGCCTCAATACACTGCTGGCTCACCAACATATACACCTAATGGCTCCATCCTCTATAAATAGAGGGCTTGAGGTGGCCATTTTGCAAGAGAAAACCATGAGGAAGCCACGCCTAATTTGCTCTGACTCACCCCATCTGATTGTACTTTCTCATTTTAAACACTGTGAGCTCATATATAGCTACTTTTGTACCTACAAAAGCCGGTGTTTACCCACTTTAAAGATATAGAAGTCTTCTTTGTGATCAATTGTAAGCCTTCTCACACACTTTAAAGCCTTTCTCTTCATCTCTGCACACACCCCCTTCACGTTGAGATTAGGTATTGTGATTTGCATTCTTTTGCGGACTTGATTCAAGTGGCTTTATTTCGATTTTTATATATATATATATATATATATATATATATGGACTAACATTATCGAGTTATGCCACGATTGAGCCTAGACTTGATGCGGAGCGTTTATTTGCTTTTATATATATATATATATATATATATATATATATATATATATATATATACTTATATATATGAATTGTGTATGAACTTTGTTCGATGAGCCTAGACTTGATGCAGGCGTTTTTTACTTGCTTTAATATATATATACTTATATATATTAACTATGTGTCGGACTACATTCGATGAGCCTAGATTTTACATCCAAATGCGTTTACTCGCTATATATATATATATATATATATATATATATATAACTGTTATTAGGAATACATTCGATGAGCACTGGATTTTACATCCTATATGCGTTTATTCGCTTTATATATATATATATATATATATATATATATATATATATTATCGGCCCACTGGCGTTTACTTCGTGGTGGTTGATCGTTTTACCGCTTTCTTTACATTTAAATCTGCACAGAGTTTACTTCATGGCGGTTGATTCTTATTCTGACTTTATTTACGTTCGTCCCACGGAATTTCCTCCGTGGCGGTTGATAGCTTTTATGACTTTATTTACATTTCGATCCCCATGGAGGTGCTTCGTGGTTGGTGATCATGTTTGTATATATATATATATATATATATATATATATATATTTTGACTTTTTTATATATATATACGCATACTACTTTCATACAAATCTGCAGATTATCATGTGCGCTTTAGGAATCATGTGATCAGATTCAACCTATTGGATCTAGATTCGGTTCCCATGATGGACCTTTTCAGCTGTAAGTAGCTTGTAAATTATTCTGCGGTGTCTGAATTTCCTCAGATGGTTTCCATACCCACGAGGAAGTCGGCATTATTTTGTACATTATTTTCGTACGGATGCCTCACATCTGTAAAATAAAATCAATCAAGCCGAACACTTAATAAAATGGGAGTGTAAAAGGTCTCAATTACTATTGAGCATCAGGGTTTGAAAAACCTTTTTTATAAAACATCACTGCCTTATCTTGCTTAAAATTGAATTTTTACATAAATTCAAAACCCTGTGTATATAGGTGCGAACGAGGCCTCGCACTACTCCCAAATAATAGCACATTGACCAACACACACACATCCAGATAATAGTTTCTTGAAAAGAGGCTGTCACCATGGTAACACGGATGTCGGGGGGTGCCTAACACCTTCCCCCCCGCATAACCAAGTCCCCGGACCCTAATGAATCTCGGTTTCACCGACCCGTATAGTAGTGTCACATCACTTGGTCAATGTGCAAACCTTCTCTCAGTTGTGTTGGTACAACCATTTAATAAACCAACTGACGACACGTTTATACATGTCAGACCTTTTTCACTTATTTTTTCAAACAAATCTCACCTAAAATGAGAACACCAAAGAACAAGTAATAGAAAGGGACATCTAAAAATCCCGACGTCGACAATATATATTAATGAATATGCAAGTATGCTTGCATTAAGAAAAGCTGTAAAGTCCTTTGATAGAATATAGGAACATATGTACAAGGACTTAGAATGAATTGATCAAGTGTGTTAGGTTGATCCTACATAAGCAAAATAGCTTTGTAAAGTCCTTAAAAAGAAATGATGTACAAGGACTATAAATATAGAAAGATCAAGCTTGTTAGGTTGATCTTATGATGTAATAGATAGGCTTGTCTGATCGTCGAGCACTGTACCAGAAAATTGTAGTCTGCCAGGAGAGTCAAGGAAAACTCGAGAGTTGTCGAGGCAAAATCATAGTCTGCAAGATAGTAAATCTCGGAGTTCGTAGACTGCCAGGAGAGACGAGGAAGGATCTTAGTGTATCGAGGAGAACTTCGTCAGAGCCGTAGTCTACTGAGGAAGTCATGTTCAGAATCGTGAGAGACGGCTGCTACGCCACGAGCCGACAGAGAGCATCCGCCGGGTTGTTAAGAATCGTAGACTACACTCAGAGTCGTAGAGTCTACTGATAGTATAAGAGGCAGAGATCGTAGTCGAGCAAGATCAGATGAAGACAACAAGCACAACGAAAGAAATTGTAGAGTGTCAAGATCTGATCTCGGAGTCATAGTGTCTGCACAATCGAAGCTGAATCGTGGAGTATAGAACTAAAACTTCAATAGATGTGCTCACAACGCCAAGACAAAATCGTAGAGCAAACATGATTCTCAATAATTGAGTACTCCCAGAATATCCAAAGGAATGAAGCCTTTGGTTGGAACTGCAAAGATACATCCCACCTAAAGGAAACCAGAGAGCACTCAACGAATGGCATGTAAGCTAACAGAAGAACCAAGCACCAACTCAATCAACATCCAACTTGAGTTGTGAAGCCATTCGAGAGGAAGTCTTCCACAAGTTGATCAGAAGAAGACTTCAGTAATTGACTAAGGAAAGTCAGCAAGTGTTGTAGCTGTCAAGTAAATAGAAGACGACGATCTTGGAAGCAACTAGGATCGTAGTGTTTGCCAAACAAAGAAGGAACTGATGGAGTGTACACTATGATAGTGGTCAGCCTCTGAAGAATAAGGCTAAAGTGATTAAGCATTGGGTCAGTCCATTGATGATAAGTGAATGGGAGATCACAAGGAGAATGTGAGCTGGACACGCCACAAATCTGAAGTGTCTTGTTATTCAGAATGGGCCAGAACAAAGAGTCAATCCATCAGTATCTGAGAGCAGTTAAGGAAAACAGAAGTGTTAAAGAACTACACAAGAGAAAGAAGAGGTGTTCTATATTGAAGATCCAATCAACACTCTTCAAGGTCGTAGTGTTGACTCTACCTGTCAACTAGACACTACGATCAAGTCCAAGAAGATACGCATCAGAATCGTAGAGTTCGGTCATCTGAAGGTTAAAGCATTGGCAACGGTTGATAAGTATATTTCATATCCACGAATCGTTGTCCATTTTACGCTTAATTGTGGCTATTTTCTTGTTTTCATGTTCGTTTTTATTTGTTTTTGTGTTCTTTTATGTGTAGGGTGGTTATAGTGGCATTTGACAAGATTTGGAGTCATTTGGAGCATTTATGGAAGTATTCATTAAGCGAGCAAATCGGTTTTTGAGAATAGATGCCAGCACAGGGGGCTTGTTTGTTTACATACTACACGAAGTCTGGGGGTCTCAACATGTAGTCTCTGGGTTGTTTTGGATTTGTCTTTGAGAGATGGATTTTGGTATTTGGGTGGTAAGTGAACTCTAATGAGTGGAGGATTAATTAGAAAAACGTGTGTTGGATGTTTATTACTCAGTTAACAACGAATAAAACAACACACAATGAATATACGAAGATTAATTTCAGTTTTTCATAGCAAGCATTGGAGGAGTATTTTCAAGAGATTGTTTTGACGATTGCAGATTAAGGCTACGAGAATGGTTTCTTGCACTATTCTTCATCTTAGTTTTATATTTGTAATTGAAAGGATGTTTCTTTTAAATTATTAAGTTTTTATTTCATTCATTATGAACTAATTCGCTTTTTAGGCTTATGGTGGATCCTTAAGTGAAACGATGATTGTGTAACTTTGATTTCCAGTTCAATGAGTTATTTCCCGGTATTATCTATATTAATTTGAGCGTGAATTTATGAATTGCCTGATCAACGATTCGTTATGGACTTGCATGAACTCGAGAGATGAAATACGAGTCTAGACTTAGTTAATATAGCATGTGTTCTTGAATTTTGTGAATAACAGAATCTTGATGAATGTTAAGGTAGAGATAGGCTTGACATCACATGTAATCGGATAGAGAACTTAATCTTAAACCTTCTTTAATTTTAATTCACATAGAGATATAGTGAGTTAGTTGATTAAGGTGTTTAACTTGTTTCTATCTAAATTGTGGATTTAAGTTAATACGATATTAGTGCATCAAGAGGTGACTAATACTACATTTGTGTTCTTGGTTAATAAACTGGGATAATGAGTTGAATTGGAATCTATGTGTGAAAATCAGAGTGAAACTTATGGTGAAATCATAAGTCTAATTCTCCATTATTTGTTTGAAATTCTAGATTTTGATATTTGTGATTGTTTTGTGATAGTTTATTTATTTATTAATTTAGTCTCTATAATTTTAAATCATTGAATTGAATAATTTAATAGAATTAGGATTAATAGGAAATTGGTAATTGTGAAGTTAAATTTCTTACTAATTTGTCTTCGTGGGAACGATACTCTACTCATTACTATATTACTAGTTGACCACGTATACTTGCGTGTTTTGCGTATATAGATTTTACCCAATAAGTTTTTGGCGCTGTTGCCGGGGACAATTTAGTCTAGATTTTAATATTTTATAATATCAGTTTAATTAGTCCAGTTTTACTTAAATACTTTTTATTTTTGTTTTTCTTATTTCAAGTTTTTGACATTGGTTTATGTAAACACGATCCAAAAATCCAGACTTGCTTCCTTTTGAGGACAACATTGAAAGAAGATTTCAGAGGTTAAGTAAGTGGGTCAAGGAAACAAGGAACGAAATCGAAAACTCTGACATAGAAGAAGCAATGGCAGCTGAAGATCAGAAAGTGTTAAAGGACTTTGCCACACCCAAGGTGACTGAACATCAGTCGAGCATCACCAGGCCACAATTGCTGCAAATACATCCGAAATCAAGCCTGGGACGATTTAGATGATCCAGAATTCAGTTCAGTTTGGGGGATTGGCTAATGATGATCTGAATGAACATCTAGTCAGCTTTCTGGAGATATGTGACACCTTTAGGTATAATGGGGTGTCGGATGAGGAGGTGAGACTTTGTTTGTTCCCATTCACCTTACGGGACAAGGCAAAGAGTTGGTTACACTCTCTACCACCGGGATTGATAACCATGTGGGAAGACTTAGCTCAGAAATTCCTTGCCAAATTTTTCCCACTGGCGAAAACTACCAAAATGAGGAATGACATAACAATGTTTGAGCAGCAACATGGGGAGTCTCTATATGAGGCATGGGAGAGATACAAGGAGTTACTCAGAAAGTGCCCGCATCATGGATTGCATAAGTGGTTGCAAATGAATACTTTTTATAACGGACTACATGGGAATCTCAGGACCAGTATTGATGCAGCGTCGGGTGGAGCGTTCATGGCTAAGAGTTATGAGGAGGCCTACAATTTGATTGAGACCATGGTGGCTAACAACTACCTGTGGCCCACAGCAAAAATGACACAGGCAAAGGCAGCTGGGGTGTTAGATATCGATGGGGTGACAGTAATACAAGCAAAAATTTATGCGCTGTCCAAGAAGTTGGATGCCATGATAGGGGCTCAGGTACAACAGGTTGTGGTCATGTGTGAATTGTGCCCGGGTGACCATCCTACAGATCAGTGTGCGATCAATCTAGCGTCCGTGAAATTCGTTGGTAGCTATAACAGAATTCCTCAGAATACATATCAGAATGCATATAATCAGGGGAATATGAATCATACAAATTTGTCGTGGAACAATAATCAGAATCAACAAGCTCCATGACTGTTGTATTCCTCAGGATTTCAGAGCCAACCAAAACCAGCTCAACATCAAGAGAGGAAATCAGACATAGAGGAAATGTTCGCGAAGTATATAACAAGCAACGAGGTTACAATGAAAAACCAAGCAATAGCTATCAAGAATCTAGAAAATCAGATGGGACAGATAGCGTCTACTTTGAACAACAGACCACAAGGAACTCTACCGAGTGACACCGAAAGGAATCCAAAGGTAAATCATGAACAGTGTAATGCAATCACGCTCAGGAGTGGTAAAGAGTTGGGGTCTAATTTTGATAAGAAAGCCAGTACAAGAGATGAATGGGAAGACGCACGGAATGACTTAAAAACAAAATCTACATAGAAAGGGGTGAAAAAACTAAAGGAAGATAAACAAATTCTAGATTCACCACCTGTGCCCTTCCCTAAAAGGCCAAAAAGTGACAAGATGAAGAACCAGTTTTCGAGATTTATGGATATATTCAAATAATTACATATTAATATTTAATTTGCCGAAGCACTTGAGCAGATGCCAAGTTACATTAAGTTCATGAAAGACATATTGTCGAAGAAATGCAAGCTCTAGGATTTTGAAATAGTGGCATTAACCGAAGAATGCAGTGCAATACTGCTGAGAAAGCTCCCTCCTAAATTAAAAGATCTGGGGAGTTTCACAATCCCATGTGCAATTGGAAATCAAGATGTAGGGAGAGCGCTATGTGATCTAGGAGCGAGTATTAATCTTATACCATTATCCATTTACCAAAAGCTGGGATTAAAGGAAGCAAAATCGACCAACATTACTCTACAGCTTGCAGATAGATCATTAACATATCCACTAGGAATAGTTGAAGACGTATTGGTTAAGGTTGATTCATTGATTTTTTCAACTAATTTCGTGGTACTAGACTTTGAGGAAGATAAGAACATCCCTATTATTTTGGGATGACCATTCTGGAGACCGGATGAACACTGATTGACGTACCTAATGGAGAACTGATAATGAAAGTGTTTGATTTGGTGATAAAGGTGAAGGTGTTTAAAGAAATCCCAATCCCGACCGATAACGAAGAGTGTGATTGGATCGAGAAATCTACACGCCTAAAGTTCCGGGATTGCAAAGAGGATAGTGGTCTTAGGTCGTTAATTGAGGATAGAATTGCAAATTCAGCAACCAACATTCAATTGAAAGGACACGCATTACAACAGTGTTGGTGTTATGAAACAAATAAAAATCATGTTGCGGATAGCCCAACCGACCCAGGATGAAACAGAGAGTAGTCAGGCTGAACGACTTTAAATCAAGCGCTAATTGGGAGGCAACCCAATTTTTCGTTTATTTTTCGTATTTTCATTCATAAGTGTTAGCACATAATTTTTATTAAGTTATTAGGTAGTATTATATAATAAAAGTTTTTGTAATCTCTCCACAATACTATATTTTATCAATAATCCACTAATTCTTATGTTTAATGACTTGCAGGACGGGAAAAGGAACATTGAGTGGCTTATCAAAAGAAAAAAAAGAGTTGAGAAACAAGAATTTAGCAGAAGGCATGCCCACCGGGACGGGCTCAAAATGAACTACACCCCCACGTCGGGGCGGGGGTCCTGGAACTTGACAGACTTATTCGGCAGTTATATGGCTCCTTCCCAATTCCACCACTTCTCCACTACTTCATCAATAACTCCAACTTCCCACTACTCTAACTTCTACCCACGATTACTCCATCATCTAACCCCATTGCTACACACAAATCCATTAACTCCATCAATTACTCATAACCTTCTCCCTCACATCATCCACTGTTATAAATTCAGTCACTCAATCCCCAAATTCACCACATACTCTCCACTCCTTCTATAAAAGGCTATGAATTCAGCAAGATATTGGGGTAAATTTAGAGCAATTGAGTGTACGTCACAATTCTACTAGGTCTTCATCTTCTCTCACCAGAATTGCCATAGAAATCACCTAGTTTGGGGGGAGAAAATATTGTGCCCACCAAGTGTTCGGTATTTTGTGTGAACCAAGTTTGGGGGGAATTATTGTGTCTAAAGCATCTGGAATTCAATGGCTTCTCAACCGACTTTTAAATGACAATGTGGAGAGAGTTCAAGGCCAACTCCACCATCCCAAACATTCGACCACCGCAAGTTCAAAAGTGCAGTCGCCGCCGATCGGTACGATTACATGGTCGCCAAGGCTCTTACACCGGAGCGGGGATTGGCACTGGATGTTCACGATGATAAAATGATGCAACAGACTTATCAGAATGGGTTGGCCAAGTTCACTGAGGAGCCCGAGCCCGCCGCAGTTAATGTGGTCAACGAGTTCTTTGTGAACGCCGAGGACAAGGCACCGTTCAATGCTTTTGTGTTGGGTCGAATGGTCCCGTTCAGTGTTGATGCCATCAATACATATTATCAGTTGCGGGTGCCTCGACAGTGTCAGTATGCTCATTTGAGGGGTTTCGACCTTGACTATGAGGAGGTTCTCAAGGAGATGACCAAGCCGGGCAAAACGTGGATCAAAGGTCGGAAGGGAGGCACCGTGTTTCATAACAAAGATCTCAGTCGGTATGGGAAAATTTGGTACGCCTTCTTATGTGCAAAATTGTTGCCATCCACGCACACCTCGGACGTGACCAAGGAGAAGGCACTACTCCTATATGCTATTGTTCAAGACTTCATCATCAACGTCGGGGCCATAACAAGTTTTTCCATTCGCCGATGTCTACGGGGTAATTTTTTGGGCAGCTTGCCATACCCATCCCTCATTTGTGGGTTGTTTCATCAAGAAGGAGTTCGATGGTCCGATGATGAGCCCACTTTGATGCCGCTGCAACTACTAGACAATAGAATGATAGTGTGGTATTCAGAGTGTGAAACGACCCCAAAATTCATAAAATTTAATTCTCGACTTCGGTGGTTAATAATACATTCAACCTCTAATTTTACATCATTAAACGATAATACAACCATTGAAATTTGTGGAATAATTAAAATTTTATATTACAAACTATCCTCGTTCCCAAAACCTTCAACCTTTACATCTAAATATCTCAGAATCATTTTAATACTACAATAGTTTACATTCACAAAACAATATTACAATTCAACATTTATACATTATTCGAAACATTAGACATGGTTTACAAGAATAACAACTTAGCTAGGATATTAAATATTCATATATCACTTTTGATCCATAACAATCAAGTAGCACATAGCGTTACCTTCAATTCTTGAATCTGCAAAAATGGTTATTTACAAGAATGAGCTCGACAGCTCAGCAAAATCTAACAGTTTTTATGCATCACGTACCACATAATAACATGCTCAACATACAAGAATAATCATAAACAAACATAGCATACATGTTATAGTTCACATAAAAACTATAAAGATTGAGTTCCTTACTCAATCAACATTCATAGTTCAATCATCATTGTCATAGATTGAATTTCACATTTCATACTTTTGACATATATAATACATCATACACTAAAATTTTAAAACAGATCATTATCAAGTTCACATAGCAAAAAGGAACTGAAAGACTTGCCTTTACCGGCATTTTACCAACACGCTAATACTTCGCATCCTTGCACAACCTACACTGTATATGAGATTGATAATAAATAAAATCAATACTCAATCTCATGGTCAAATTTATTCTAAGACCTTACTTTATCTTATTATCCTTTATAATGTCTTTATAGACATCTAACTATTTTATATGCAACTCGATTTGATTTTTCATTTTCATCACCACATATGCTAGACTATCATACTTGTAGTTTAATGTGCGTATATCACACCATTTTATTATACCACTTTGGTTTCAAAAATGCATATTCAACACATTGTTTACATGTTTAATTTTCCTTCATAAATCAAAAATTACATTTTTCAATTTCTTTCCATTATTATTCTTGTATTATCATCTTTTCATACTTAGATATCTAATATTAGCCATTAGTTAGACACTTTGTATACCAAAGTTTAGAAATACTATTACTTTTAGGCATTTTATCGAGCACGTTATGTGCACACATTAACTTATCTCAACTCTTGATCTTAAATGGTTAATTATGCATAGAATATGATAACACATATCTATATTCATTACATATGTCAAAACATATTTTTAATCATCAAAATATACCATCACCCAAAATCTTAATTCAAACATAATTATAAAACTCATCTTCACAATTTCTTCAACAAAACGTTGTTTTTGTTTTTAACGTATCTCCTTCGTTACATGTCCGTTTTTGTTCCTTCTTATATGGAATTAACCCTTACTCAGTGTATTACAACCTCATCTAGGCCTTAAAGTCATACCCTTATCCATCTAAACTAGATTCTGCAATTCGTCAACTAGTGTAGAAAATTTCATTTTCTGGACATCATTACTAAACAATTTATTTCGGACATGATTCGGTCCATAAAATGTCTCAATCTTGTGATTCTAGCTAGTAAACTTCCATGTCTACAACTTTGCAGTTTTAAGTTTCTTCAGATTCAAAACACACGAATTTATATGAATTATTCAAAGTCGAAACCGTAATAGCTTTTGATTTTTCGACAGATGATTATTTTCCTTTGGACAAACCTTACTAAAACAGACATTGCAAGAAATCTACAAAGAGTTTCATGTGCTTCAACTTTCAGAATACATCTTACTTCCATATCTTCGATTTGATATAAGGCTCACTTTCTAACTCATTATACCCAAAGAGATATGAATTTCACAAGATATGTCCACAATTACTCAATACCTACGAATTTTGTTCTTCAAATTTTCTTTCCATTTCATTTTCATTCTAGAATCCTCTTGTTTGATTCTTGATAATCCAAGATTAAACCAATACAAACAAGATTAAGCATGATCTATTACCCTAGAACATAAATCTACCCAAAAATCAAAGATTAAATAAGAGTTTGGAAGTTACCTTCTTCTAGCTTTTTCTTCTTCTTCTTCTAGCTCATCTCAATTCCTTTATTTCTCTCTATCTCTCTCAATTTCTCAATACAACTTCTATATAACCATTATCCTACATTATGAAGAACATAAAAATATAATTAAAACAAGGAATTTAGATTATAGCCTTATTAGTATGAATTGAAGAGAGAGAGATTAAGATGATGATGATGGGGCTTGTTTTGTCTTCTCAAAGCTTTCCCTTCTTCTTCTTTTTCTTCCTCTTCTTCTTCTCCTACAACTCTCTCTAACTCTCTTCTTCTTTCTTTGGTTTGTTTTCTAAAACTAACATACTAACTTGTAGTATATACATATAATATACAATACTAGTAATATATAATATATGTAACTCCTAGTAATTATTAGATATACTAATTACTAGTTAATACATAGGTTACACCAATTTGAACTTGTAAAGCCTAAGACCATGTTTGGCAAATACTCATTATTTTAATTAATCAATAGCTTAACATCAATCAATCTCATCAAATTGTCACATAATTATATTTACTTGTTAATTATAATTTTGTGTAACACTCATCACATAACTCATCTAATTTAATTATCTCAATTAAATTAGAACTATAACATAAAATTATTATATTAATTAAATTAAATACTAAATGTTCATTTAATTAATCTGCTACACTTAATTACACTACTCTATAATTAAAAAAAATTATTTATTTAACTCAATAAATAATTCAATTAAATATTTATATATATTAAAATTAATATATAACATTCTCTTCACATCAATTCACATATTCTACAATATATGACATACACATACTCACACCAACATATCTCATAAATAATACTTTTATTTATAAAATTCTCATTTATAATTTCTAAAAATCTGGGATGTCACAGTGTGGGCCGTTGGCGAACCTCATCCTAGAGGTTTAGGATTTGTATTTCCATCAGCTTCGGAGGACGAAGCCGACGCTGAAGACACCTCGGATGATGAGGATGCAACAATGGGAGACAAAGGAACTGAGGCACACCCAACGTCCGAGGCCATATCTAACCTTCAGTTTCATTCTTTCCAACAACAAATGGAGGAGCACAACAAGGCAGCACGTCGGGAGTTGTGAAGACTCGCATTGAGGCAAGACCATGTCTTTGACGCTAAGAACAAGTCGTTTTCTTCACTCAACACAACACTTCAGAGTTTCAATCCAGCTGTGCAATTTCCATCTCAGCAGTCGATGCCAATGCTGAGGTTTCCACCAAGTGATTCAGAAGAATAAGATCAACCACCACCTCACCAGACTTAGGCGATTGTAGGGAAGTTGTGAGGGCCCCGAATCATCGCGGATCCAGTTCGATCATTCTATACAACTACTACTATTTGTGGAAGATATAAACATAAATTATTTATACAATACATTTTACACACTATTCCCCAAGGTCAAGTAACCTTAACTTATACTCAAATCATAACTTACTTGACTTACAATAACATTAATATCATACAATACTATTACAAATCTAATCACACACATTAACTAAAGCTGGAACTATCTTTAACCTTTCCTTGTATCTGACGTGTTCGTCTTAATCTACAATGTTTATCATGATATAGCAAGGGTGCGCATAAGATTGCCGAGAAAGTTTAAGTTCAATAAATATTTAACGATATATCATGATTGAAAGGATTTGAATAATCAGCTGGCTAAAATTCAACAATATAATTGCGAACTAATAGGAACAAACTTTTGACTGAACAAGTATATAACATTAACAAATATATATGGACCGAATGGTAATGAAGATGATCAGCCTTTCATAACTGACTTATACATGCAATATGTACAGAATACAATTCTATAATGGCAATCAGCAATGATTATCCATAATCATATTTGAATAAAACAACTCTTAGTAGAGTTAAGTAAAACTTGCCTGAACCGTTGATTACCACAACATAATTTATAACGCTTTATTCGAAGACCTAATATTAGTAATATAGATCTCCAATATTAGAGTAATATCATCATACTATAATACTATATATATATATATATATATATATATATATATATATATATATATATATATATATATATATATATATATACATGTAATAACCTAAACACATAACCCTATCAGTCTATAACACTCATCAGACTCGGTATCAAGTCAAACTATTGCAGTCTAAGTAAAACCTGACACAATTCTAACATCCCGACGGTCTAGTCGAACAATTTACGAGTTTAAGTTCAATTAAACTCTGCCTAACACTTAACAATTATCTCAGATAATTTTAATATCAGTCGAAATATTTTCATAAGCTCGCAATAATTTTTAAACAATTATTACTATTTATCATGAATTTTCAATCATTAATATCGTATTTAAATGAATTAAATACCACATAATTCTTTTATCATTAATATTTATTTATTATCAAATATTAATGAAATACATATCATAATATTATAATATATTTATAATATCACAAAGTATTTTTAATACTTTAAAATCACATTTATATGATTTCTAAACAATTAAATTCAAGATCCGATAATTGCTATTAATATTAAAATATTAATATTTTCATGGAAAAATATCAAAAGTTATGTTTTATAACTTAAAATATTTTGATAACACTTAAATCATTTTTATATGATTTTTAAATCATTAATTCAATTTTTCCATAATTTATTTAATATATTTATTAAATAAGTTAACTATCATTAATATTAATTATTTAATGAAATTCATCCTAAAATATTAAAAGTCACTAAAAATAACTTAAAATATTTTATTATGCCATAATATTATTTTTTATGATTTTTTATGTATTAAAATAATTTTTAAATAATTTATTTAATAATATAATTAAATAAATTAAATACCATTTATATTCCAAAAATATTAAATATTTATGAAATATACTCAAAATAATTAAAAACTAGTTTTTTGATTTAAAAATAATTTTTTGAATTTATTATGTATTTTTAATAATTAAAACCATTTTTTTTCTATTTATTAATTAAAATAAATAATTTTGGAATTTAATAATTATTAAAATGGCCCTATAGCGATAGAATCGTCGTTGTAGGTGTTCTTGAGTGTTCTTCAGACCTTCATGTCAGTTTACCGGTTGGGTGGTTTGACCGGTTCTAGAATCGTGATGTTTGTGTTTTCTGGGAAGATAAAAATTTTATGTTGTAGTATAAGTGTAACACTACCACCTAATGCAAAATTTATGGCCATAAACATAACTCAATCGAGAGATCTAAGGTCCAAAACTTCTTGTCAAAGATGTTCTTCATTTCTGGGTTTTCTAGAAATGAAGAACAGTTGTTAGGTCTTACTTTGAGACTCCGGATCTAAGCTTTACAGGTTTGAGTAATGTAATATTAAGGTTCCATTGTGTAGGTCTCATGTCCGTGTACAACTACATAACATCAGATCATCATAAAAACAACAGACCTAAGCGATCAAGGCCGGTCAACGTAGCTGTCAGAACACGGTTCTTGATGATTCTGGGTTACGAAGAATCTCCTTCCAGTGACTTGGTCAACGCAAGTTTCACCACTATTATTTACGATTCTGCTACGAATCTGGGTTATCTAAGGACATCCCTGTGTATTCCTTATATCAGACTACAACATTTAAGCAACAACATGACCTAACCATCAAACATATGCAAGATCTGAGGCCTAGAAATTGCTTGTCACACATTCTGGAAATTTTTTGGCTGCCCAGAAAGTATTTTCGTGCTTGGTCAACGCCTTTTGACCACATATATCTTTCACTATACACATGGTCTAGACTTAATACAAGTTCCAGATTAAAGACCATACAATATACTACAAGTACAAATTCTCAAAACACAAATAACATTAATAAGTAAGGATCTATGAACCCTGACATTCGGCTGTCAGACCATGTTTTAGGGTTCATAGATCAGTTTTAAAATTTTGGTTTTCGAGCATCAAATTGATATGGATCTAAGTTTTAGCAACCCATATCATCAAATGACACCCTCTAACATACCTCTAACCAACCAATTTCAAGAAATAACATAAGATCATTGATTTCTAAATTTTTGGGGTTTATACCTTTCTAGCTTGGATTTTGATTTCTGATCCTTGTGATCTGATCTTTGAATGCTAACACCTGATCATGGCTTATCTCATCACTCTTTATCACTTCACATTTCCGAAATATAGAGAGAGAATGTCTTGGGAGAAAATAAAAATTAAAGTGACCCTTTCTCTCTCTTAATCCATTTATTTGATGACATGTTGCTATGATATGAAAAAAATTTAGCTGGTTGGCTTTTATTTAAATCACATGGCTGATCTAGGTTGCTCAACCACTCCAATATTAGCAAGATTTGCAATCAACCTTCAATAATGCTACAAAAGGGCATTTATGTCATTTATCTTTTTATTTTAATGGCATAATGGACATTGTCCAAACCCTTAGAGTTTATGTAAGACCCCAACTTTTATGAATAAAGATGAATTTTCTATAAATATCATTTTTGAATATTATAGAATGAATTTGAAATAATGTTATAGTTGTGGGTAATATTTATAAATTTTGAAAAGTACGCAAGTTGTTATATAATATTCGATTGGTCCGGGAATATTCGTTTTAACAGGGAATATTCATACAACGGCACAATCATTGGTGGATCCCACAACAGAATTATTGTCGGATTGAGAAAACGACAAAAATACTTTATGAAAATAACAGCGGAAGTTTTACCGTTAAATGTTGAAACACCCGGTGTTAAAAGAACGATAATACGTGAGTTGCACAATGAGCACACACAAGATTGATTATTGATGCTTACGTGAGAAGTCACTCAGTTTTGTTCAATTATTGTTACAATAATTGCTGCATAGTATCTCACGTTAGTTGATTCAATTATTGTTGATATTTTATAATCAATAATTTAGATGACAAAGTTATTAATATTATTAATTGCAATATTAACGATGTCTAGAAGTTCTGTCAATGAGAGGTTTGGTCACCTAATTGGCACCAATGGGGAGAAATCCTTATTGAAAAGCCCTCTTTTCACAGGAACGACTTTGGTCGATTAATATTATGAATTATAATAATGATGATGAGTTTTGTTTTATTAGTATTATTAATGTAATAAAACAGAAAAGCTTTTTATATAAAACAAAATACTTTTATAAAGTCATTCGTTTTATTAGACTAATAGTAAAATCGTTTTATATAAAATGAATACTTTTACAAAGTTATCTGTTTTATTAGATAATAATTAGAATATATTATATTTTATTATGCATAGTATTTGCATAGTGTTTGTATAGTAAATTTTTTTTATATAAAATAGAATACTTTTATAAAGTTATTCGTTTTATTAGATTATAAATAGAATATATTATATTTTATTGTAAACCAATCTGGACCGTCCGTTTAAAGTAAATCAATTTGGACCGTTCATGAATTAGTTACTATGTAGTACATTCTTCTATAAATAAAAGCTCATTCCTTCATTATTTCTTACGAATTCACTGAAACTCTAGAGAGAAAAACTATAGAGAGAGTTCTTCTTCTATAATCTTGAGCTTATTTCTTTAGAGTTTAAGAAAGCTTTGAGCGTAGTGCAAGTTTTCTTTGAGTATATCATCGCCCTACCAGTCAAAATACTCTTCTTTTACGGTAAGGGATATTATTTGTTGTACTCGTTAGGGGTATTCCTCCTTTCTTCTTGGTGAAATTCTTTTGTTATTCCATTCTTTATTATTCTGTTGGAATAACCTGTATACGCGGGATACCCTATACTTGGTGAAATTCTTCTATTATTCCATTATTTATTATTCTATTGGAACATCCTGTCTGTGCGTTTACGCATGACCTGGTTCCGTTGTTTATTAATCGATTGGAACATCCTGTCTATGCGTCTACGCATGACCTGGTTCCATTATTTATTATTCTGTTGGAATATCATGTATGTGCGTTTACACATGACCTGGTTCTATTATTTATTATTCTATTAGAATAACCTGTCTGTGCGGTCTATCGCATGCCTGGTGATTTCTTTTGTTATTCCATTCTTTATTATACTCAGTTAGTTAAAGTTTTGACTTCTATATTCCATGAAATTAGTGGAATATCCTTGATATTTGCGCTTCATCTAGTATCTTTTCATGGAAATATTCTTCTGAGCATTCTTAAGTGTTACTCTACAAAGAAGTATCCTGTTGACAATTTGGACATTATTAGTTCCTGGATAAATTAATTCTTGAACTTGTTTTATTGAATTGTCATCATCCTCATGTTTATAATATGTTGAAAGTTATCTGTGGCCTGTAGTGCATAGATGGACTTGGTATGATTATGACCAGGGATTATTCGGTGTAATCATGACCGTAATGTTACAAATGATGTGGAAAGAGTCCTCATTGGCCGTAGTGCATTGATGGACAGTTGTTGGCAAGATCATGACCATTGATGAATACACGAATATCCTTGGCTGTGGTGCATGGATAATTTGTGTTTGTGATACTTATGAATATCCTTGGCCGTAGTGCAGGGATGATGTGGATTATTTATTAAGATGAGTCTCAACGATAAAAGTCATGAAAAACCTTTTAAATCATAGAAGATAGTAGATTTTATTCTCTACTTGACTCTTTTAATGGATTGCTTGTTCCGCTGCAGTTAAACTTGATGTTTGTTATATTTTATCAGTTTAACACTGTTGAAGGCTAATGATAATTTATTCTGCATTATCTTAGTCATAATATTTCTTATTGGGCTAGTTGAGCTCACCCTTTTGCTTTCATTGTTCTCTTCAGGAAATGAGAACATAGCAGGGACTAGTCGGGGAACAGAGTGATGGTCCAGATAATAGCATTAGTAGTCCTCACTATTCTATGAAATAGTGTGAAAATAAATGTAATGAGGACCCCATTGAGTTTGTATGTTGTCTAGATGACAATATTTGTATTAAAACTCACAACATATGTTTAGTCGTATTTTACACGACTGTTGTATAATTAAGTTTTATTTGAATTTTGTACCATGTATTTGGCGACTCAGAATAGGTGATGTATACCCATTTTGGGGGCGTCACAGTTGGTATCAAAGTTTAGGGATATGATCCCTGGCTAAGATGTGAGAATAAAACTAGGAGGGGAGAGACGGAGAATTCCTTCGCTAGTATGACCTACCTAAGTTTATTTGGTATTTAATTGGTCGGTCAGAATATAGGGATAATATGTTACATGTCAATTAACCTTTGTTTTCTGGCAGTATCTGAAAATGACATCCGAGAATGTTGAGAATAGCAATGGAGCACAAGCGACCGTTGATTCACCACATATCAATAATCAGGATAATGTGCATCAGAAAGGCGATAATCCTCATGCAAACAACAACACTGACCAAATAAGAAATGGTGGAATGTTCAGAGGCTTTATGAAATTCATGCAACAGCAGGCGAGAGCGGCTCCTGTCCAAAATGTAGGTGGAAACACTGGAAACTCTCGGACGGTCACCGCTAAATAGTTCAAGGAGCTGGGACCACCGGAGTTTATTGGAGAGCCAAAACCACTTAAGGCGGAAGCATGGATAAAGCAGATCACCAAGATATTTGATGTCTTGGGATGCTCCGAGAGCAAAAGGTTCCTTTTTGCCTTTTATGTTGCTAGGAGAGGCGATTATTGGTGGAATCCAGAAAGCGTACTCAACTGCGCCACTTGAAGATGTCTTGGGAGAAGTTCCAAGAACTATTCAACGACAAGTACTTTCCCGAAAGTATTCATCATATAAAAGAGGTAGTGTTCATCAAGTTGGAGCAGAATAATATGACCGTGTCGCGATGACGAAGCTAAGTTTGCCCATTGTCTCGGTTTGCGTCCCACTTGGTGGATAATGAAGAGAATGATGCGAGATGTTTTAAGAGGTTTAAAGTCGGAGATACGTCAACATCTTATTTCTCATAAAGCGTGTTTGTATTGAGATGTTGTAAATAGGGCTCGATTAGTAGAGCGCGATAACGAGTCAACGTAACCAAAAGAGAGCAGCCGACAAAATGATAATACCAGTGAGAGCAGTCATCGAAGTGGTGACAACAAGCGTGGAGGGAATCAACAGGCCAGAAGTGGTAACCACTTTGGTGGTAATCAGGGCCAAAACAATAAGAATGGACATTTCAAGAAGAAGAGATTCAACAATGATGGAAAGATGTCAGCACCAACACCCGTTGTTATGGAAGGAGAACGACCACATATCATATGCTTCAAATACGGAGGGGAGGGACACATCAGTCCAAACTACGCGATGCCGTCCAAAGCATGTTATAATTATGGAAGAGAAGGTCACTTAGCCCGATTTTGTCGTTCACCGAAGACAAGTTCAGCTAGGATGGCGACACCAAAGGCCGTCCTAGAAAAGTCAAAGCCGATAGTGCAAGGGAGAGCGTTTGTTGTGACCTCCCAGAAAGCAAGGAACCCGAATGAGGTCATCACGGGTAAGCTTATCATAAACTCTAGCGAAGTCTATACTCTATTTGATACCGGTTGTACCCATTCTTTTATTTCTCCTACTTGCGCTCAACGATTAAATTTGACTCTGGAGAAATTAGACTTTGACTTATCTGTGAAAACTCCATTGGGAGAAATTTTCATTATATCCACTGTTTATAAGTCTTATTTGGTTGAAATCGGTACCCTCACATTACCTGTCGATCTTATTTCATTGAAAATACTTGCATTTGATGTCATTCTAGGGATTGATTAGTTAACAACTCATCATGCTAAAATTGGTTGTTTTTGTAAGGTTGTTAGCTTTTATATTCCTAATCAACCTATTATACGAATTCAAGTGACCAAACCATTAAAATTAATCACGGTCATCTCAAGCCATAAAGCTATTCGTTTATTGAAAAACGGATGTCAAGCTTTCTTAGTTCATTTCATGGATCTAAACAAAAATATGTCAGTTTTGAATGATATTTCTATTGTTAATAAATTCCCTGACGTATTCCCTAAAGAACCTCCTGGCGTACCCCTAGAGCGTGAAATTTAATTTTATATCGACCTTGAACCCGATACAAAACCCATTTCCAAAGCCCCATATCGAATGGCTCCTATTGAACTTTAGGAGTTAAAGACCCAATTGCAAGAATTGTTAGACATTGGTTTCATTCGTCCTAGTACGTCTCCTTGGGGTGCTCCTGTTCTATTCGTGAAGAAGAAAGATGGGAGTATGCGACTTTGTATTGATTATCGGGAGTTGAATCATGTCACCAACAAAAATAGGAACCCATTGCCACGTATTTATGACCTGTTTGACCAGTTGCAAGGAGCCAAATTCTTTTCAAAGATTGATCTTCATTCCGGATATCACCAATTGAAGATTAAAACCGATGACATTCCAAAGACGGCTTTCAGAACTCGGTACGGGCATTATGAATTCCTAGTCATGTCCTTTGTATTGACTAATGCTCCTGCTGTCTTCATGGATATGATGATCCGAGTATTCAAGGAATATTTGGATCACTTTGTGGTCGTCTTTATTGATGACATCCTTATTTATTCCAAAATCCGTGAAGATCATGAGCAACACTTGAGGCTGACACTCCAAAAGCTTCGTGAATACAAGCTTTATGCCAAGTTGAAGAAATATGAGTTCTGGCTTGAGGAAGTAGCATTCCTTGGGCACATAGTATCAAGTCATGGAATATCTGTTGACCCAACAAAGATTGAAGGAATTCAAAGCTGGGAACAACCTAAATCAGTGACCGAAGTACATAGCTTTCTCGGCTTAGCTGGTTATTATCGGAGATTCGTGGAAGGATTTTCTCGAATAGCTACTCCATTAACTCAGGTGACTCGGAAAGATACAAAGTTCGGTTGGAGCGAAGAATGTGAGAAGACTTTTTAAGAACTCAAGAGGAGACTCATTTCAAAGACTGTCTTGACAATACCATCTGCTCGGAGGATTTGTCATCTCTGATGATGCTTGGGCAAAGGGTTGGGATGTGTTCTCATGCAACATGGGAAAGTCATAGCCTATGCCTCAAGACAACTCAAAGAATATGAGAGGAATTATCCTACTCATGACCCAGAGTTAGCAGTTGTTGTCTTCGCACTTAAAATTTGGAGGCATTACTTGTATGGGGAGAAGGTGGAGATCATTACGGATCATAAAAGCCTCAAATATTTCTTCACTCAAAAGGAACTCAACATGCAACAACGACGTTGACTTGAACTGTTGAAAGATTATGATCATACCATCCAATACCATCTTGAAAAAGTGAACGTGGTAGCTGACGCATTGAGTAGAAGTTCATATGCAAGTACGAGTGCGATATTGTCAACACAAAGGCCCATTTTGTGTGACTTGCAAAGGATGGAGATAGAGTTAAAGACTCCAGGGACCCATGTGATGATGGCGAATATACGAGTAGAACCGACTTTAATTGATAAAGTTAAAGTTGCTTCAAGCTACAGGACACTGGAGTACGATGCGTATGAGGAAGAAAGTGCAAGAAGGTGTTATGCCAGAAGTAAGAATCGATGAAGAAGGAATACTTCGAGCCAACTCTAGACTTTGTGTTCCTAACGACCCTGATTTAAAGTATAAAATCATGATGGAGGCGTACAACACCCCGTTTACAATCCATCCTGGGAGTACCAAAATGTATCATGATATTCCTCATACATTTTGGTGGAGCAATATGAAAGAGAGATAAGCATTTGTTTATCTCAAGGTGTCTAACTTGTCAACGAGTTAAAGCGAGCATCAAGTACCAAAAGGTCCATTGCAACCACTTGAAATTCAGAATGGAAGTGGGAGTACATTACCATGGATTTCAATTCTTCGGTCTTCCTAAGGTTTCTCAGGGTATAGATGCGATTTGGGTCATTGTTGATAGATTGACCAAGTCTTCTCATTTCTTATCGATACGAGAAACTTATACACTTGAACGTCTTGCTCGTATGTACATAAACGAGATTGTAAGACTGCATGGTATGCCAGTATCCATAGTTTCTGATCGAGACCCAAGATTCACTTCACGATTTTGGGTTAGTTTGCAGAAAGCTATGGGCACATATTTACGATTTAGCTCGACATATCATCCTCAGACGGACGGGTAGTCAGAGAGGACTATTCAAACTCTTGAAGATTTATTAGGACTCTGTGTCCTTTACTTCAAAGGAAGTTGGGATAAGTTCTTACCATTGGTGGAGTTTTCCTACAACAACCTTTATCAAACAAGTATTGGCATGGCTCCATTTGAGGTGTTGTATGGAAGGAAGTGTCATTCTCTAGTACGCTGGGATGAGGTGTGTGAAGCAACATTGTTGGGACCGGAGTTGGTATGTATGACTACGAAAAATATTCAAACGATCCGACAACATATAAAAATCTCACAAGATCGACAAAAGAGTTATGCTAATATTCATCGAAAGGACGTGGAATTCGATATATGAGATCATGTGTTGTTACGTGTTGCTCCATGGAAAAGAGTTACAAGATTTTGAAAGAGAGGAAAGCTCAATCCTTGATTCATCAGCCCATTTTTAATCCTCGATCGAGTAGGAAGCGTAGGCGTATAGACTCGCTTTACCGCATAAGTATGTCTCATGTTCATAACATTTTCACATATCCATGTTACGTAAATATGTGGAAGACCGAACCACATTATTGAGTTAGAGCAGGACGAAATAGCGGAAGATTTGACGTATGAAGAGGTTCTGTTCAAATCTTGGATAAGAAGGAACATATTCTACGCTCCAAGGTTATACCTCAAGTCAAAGTTTTGTGGAGAAACCACGATGTTGATTGAAATGACTTGGGAGTTAGAATCGAAATGAAATCAAGGTATCCTTACCTCTTCGACATACCAGTCGTACCCTAATTTCGAGGGCGAAATTTCATAAGAAGGGAGGTTGTTAGACCCCAACTTTTATGAATAAAGATGAATTTTCTATAAATATCATTTTTGACTATTATGGAATGAATTTGATATAATGTTATAGTTGTGGGTAATATTTATAAATTTTGCAAAGTACGCAAGTTGTTATATAATATTCGATTGGTCGGGGAATATTCGTTTTAACAGGGAATATTCATACAATGGCACAATCATTGGTGGACCCCACATAATGTAATTATTGTCGGATTGAGAAAGCGACAAAAATACTTTTTATGAAAATAATGGCGGAAGTTTTATTGTTAAGCTGTTGAAACAATTGAACGTTAAAAGAACGATGTCTGGCGTAGTTGCACGAGAGCACATGGTATTGATTATTGATGCTTACGTGAGAAGTCACTCAGTTTTGTTCAATTATTGTTACAGTAATTGATGCATAGTATCTCACGTTATTTGATTCAATTATTGTCAATATTTTATAATCAATAATTCAGATGACAAAGTTATTAATATTATTAATTGCAATATTAACGATGTCTAGAAGTTATGTCAATGAGAGGTTTGGTCACCTAATTGCGCGCTTAATGGGGAGAGAAATCCTTATTGGAAAGCCCCTCTTTCACAGGAATGACACAGTCGATTAATATTGTGAATTATAATAGTGATGATGAGTTTTGTTTTATTAGTATTATTAATTTAATAAAAGCAGAAAAGCTTTTATATAAAAGCAGAATACTTTTATAAAGTTATTCGTTTTATTAGACTAATAGCAAAATCTTTTTATATAAAACAGAATACTTTTATAAAGTTATCTGTTTTATTAGACAATTATTAGAATATATTATATTTTATTATGCATAGTGTTTGCATAGTGCCTACATAGTGTTTGCATAGTAAAATCTTTTTATATAAAACAGAATACTTTTATAAAATTATTCATTTTATTAGATTATAAATAGAATATATTATATTTTATTGTAAACCAATCTGGACCGTCCGTTTAAAGTAAATAAATCTGGATCGTTCATGAATTAGTTACTATGCAGTCCATTCTTCTATAAATAGAAGCTCATTCCTTCATTATTTCTTACGAATTCACTGAAACTCTAGAGAGAAAAACTATAGAGAGAGTTCTTCTTCTATAATCTTGAGCATATTTCCTTAGAGTTTAAGAAAGCTTTGAGCGTAGTGCAAGTTTTCTTTGAGTATATCTTCGCCCTACCAGTTAAAATACTCTTCTTTTACGATAAGAGATATTATTTGTTGTACTCGTTAGGGGTATTCCTTCTTTCTTATTGGTGAAATTCTTTTGTTATTCCATTTTTTATTATTCTGTTGGAACATCATGTCTGTGCGTCTACGCATGACCTGGTTCCATTATTTATTATCTCATTGGAATATCACATGCATGCGTTTACGCATGACCTGGTTCCGTTATTTATTATTCTGTTGGAATAACCTATCTGTTCAGTCTATCACATGCCTGGTGATTTCTTTTGTTATTCCATTCTTTATTATACTCAGTTGGTTAAAGTTTTGACTTCTATACTCTATGAAATTAGTGGAATATCCTTGATATTTGCGCTTCATCCAACATCTTTTCATGGAAATATTCTTCTGAGCATTCTTGAGTGTTACTCTACAAAGAAGTATCATGTTGACAATTTGGACATTATTAGTTCTTGGATAAATTAATTCTTGAACTTGTTTTATTGAATTGTCATCATCCTTGTGTTTATAATATGTTAAAAGTCATCTGTGGCCTGTAGTGCATAGATGGACTTGGTATGATTATGACCAGGGATTATTCGGTGTAAACATGACCGTAATGTTACAAATGATGTGGAAAGAGTCCTTATTGGCCGTAGTGCATTGATGGACAGTTGTTGGCATGATCATGACCATTGATGAATACACGAATATCCTTGGATGTGGTGCATGGATAATTTGTGGTTATGATACTAATGAATATCCTTGGCCGTAGTGCAGGGATGATGTGGATTATTTATTAAGCTGAGTCTCAGCGATAAAAGTCATGAAAAACCTTTTAAATCATAGAAGGTAGTAGATTTTATTCTCTACTTGACTCTTCTAATGGATTTCTTGTTCCGCTGCAGTTAAATTTGATTTTTGTTATATTTTATCAGTTTAACACTGTTGAAGGCTAATGATAATTTATTCTGCATTATCTTAGTCATAATATTTCTTACTGGGCTAGTTGAGCTCACCCTTTTGCTTTCATTGTTCTCTTCAGGAAATGAGAATATAGCACGGACTAGTCAGGGAACAGAGTGATGGTCCAGATAATAGCATTAGTAGTCCTCACTATTCTATGAAATAGTGTGATAATAAATGTAATGAGGACCCCGTTGAGTTTGTATATTGTCTAGATGACAATATTTGTATTAAAACTCACAGAATATGTTTAGTCGTATTTTACACGACTGTTGTATAAGTAAGTTGTATTTGAATTTTGTACCATGTATTTGGCGACTCAGAATAGGTGATGTATACCGATTTTGGGGGCGTCACAGTTTAGGGTTTGGAAACCTTAGGGTTTAGAAAATAAATTCTAGAATTTCCAAATTAGGTTTTCAAAATCGAAAATTAATATTTCTAAATTATAATAAAAATTTTCTAATTATATTAAAATTTCTTAATCATACTTTAAATTTTGCTAATTAGTATTTCCTAATTAAAGTTGCTAATTTAGCAATTAGGGTCAAAATTGTCATTATGGTTTATAACCCACGATTGAGGGTTTTAAATAGAAAAATAATTTTTCTAAATTAGAAATTAGGTTTCCTAATTAGATTAGGGTTTCCTAATTACTTATCTTGAAAATTAGGATTAGGGTTTCCTAATTAACATTACAATTATTAAAGTAATAATTAGGTTTTCCCTAATTATAAATTAGGGTTCCTAATCCAGAAATTAGGATTTTCTAAATCAATTTGGGTTTTCAATAAATTTTTAAGGTTTTCCCTAAGTAAGTTATACTTAATAACGTTAAACCTTATACTAACATCCGCATTCCCAAATTAGGGTTTCATACACCGAATTAGGGTTTTGAATTCTCGAAACTGAAATTAGAGTTTCCAGAACCGATTTTAGGGTTTCTTATAATTCGTAAGAATTTTCTAACTGAACATTTACGTTCTTAATATAATATTAGGGTTTGACACTGAAAAACTTTATATGGTCAATCCTTGACCCTTAACCATATTCTGAACACATAAATAACCATATACATAGAACATATTCACGTATTCCCTTAATCCTGAATAACTCACCTAAATCTTTCACAGAATTTTGAAATCCTCAAAATTCCTTCTTAAAAATATTAAACGTATAGACTTATTTTTTGTATAGGTTCTAATATTGAACCTTAAATCAGTTAATAAAAATTTTAAAAATATTTAAATTCTCGGGTTGTCACATTCACCCGTTCTTCTAAAAATTTCGTCCCCAAAATTTACCTTACACCATACACATACACCATTCACCATTCCTTCTCATCATCACATCCTACCCAATACATTCTTCCCAAGAATAAAATTTTTTGAAATTGTGCTGAGGGGTTTTACAGACTAATTTCTGTCATTTTCGCAAAGGTTTTATGGAAATTCATCCGCAAACCGTCATAACTTACAGATATAGTGGGTAATTAGCCCGGTATGCCCTGTACTGGACACGTACTGTTGATTGGAACAATTTTTCCCCGTTCCTTCTATTCCATCCGCCTTAGGCGCACAAATAATTCTTACCTCAGTCTTTAGCGAAATCCGCACCAAAACAATTTGGTTTGGGAAATTTCTTTCAATGAACACTTAGAGTTTTCATAACATTAGTCTAGCTGAATCGAATAGCATAGACTCATATCAATAATTCAATTCAATCGAATTATTTAGGTGTAGCCAAACCCCGTTGGCAAATTAAAATTTTGAAAATATTTTTGAGAATGACTGTGACGCCCCCAAAATAGGTATACAACACCCATTCTGAGTCGTCAAATACATGGTACAGAAAGCAAACTACAACTTCAATAATACAATTGTCGTGCAAAATACGACAACACATACTGTGAGTTTAAATACAAATATTGTCTTCTAGATAATATCCACACTCAAATAAGTCCTCGTTACAATTATTCAAACACTATTTTACGTGAAATAGTGAGGATTACTAAAACATCTTTCTAGAACCATCACTCCGTACCTCGACTAGTTCTGCTTATATTCTCACCTCTTAAGAAAAATGGAACAAAAGGAAAAGGGTGAGCTCAACTAGCCCAATAAAGAATATTATGACTAAGATAATATAGAACAAATTATCGTTAGTCTTCAACGAAAAAAATCGATAAAATATAATAGCCAACAAGTTTTAGATCAACAATCTGCAGTGAAATAAACAATCCATTAGAAGTGTCAGTAGAGAATGAGTTCTACTATCTTCTAAGATTTAAAAGTCCATCATCAATATTTTATCCTGTAACAACAATCAATATACATCTTTAATCAAATATTCATCTTTGCTTCTGAGCCAACGATATTCATTTGTATCACCGGTTGGTCATGTTCATCTCAACACTGTTCATCTTTGCACTACGGCCAAAGATATTCATCGATTAATCATTTATCTTTGCACTACAGGTAATAATATTTAGTAATATCATCATTTAGGGACCGAGGATGATGAAAAATATTTTAAAGAAAAGCGAATCGAGGAAGCGGAAGGACAAATAGTAGGGATTAGTATAACGGTTTATCCAAGATCAATAATACTTCATAAATACCAATTTTGAAGCGAATTCAAAAATAAAGATCAAAACATGGATACAATCAAAGATAGTAACCATAATAGACTTCTTGGACAAAAAGAAGAAAATTTCATTTTTCGATGAATAAGTGTCGATTCGTGAATAGTGTCAGTATCGTGAATAATAGTGTCGATATCGTGAATAGTAACCCCAAACACAAAAAGTTCCAAATTTGATAAAAATTCGAGATCAATACTTGACATAATGATATTAAAGAAATAATATCATCTATGAAGAAAATAACATCCTTACCTCAAAATATCAAGACTTACGATCGGAATATCCAGTATAAGGTGAAGGAAACTTATCTTGATGAATAGAAACTCACAAAGTATCTAAATACTCACAAAATACACTCAATAATCTAAAGAGAAAGAGAGAAAACTTGTTTACGGTGTGATTTTCAATTCTAACTTAGCCCTCTATTTATAGGAAAATGTTAGCAGACTTGACTGCAACACGATGGCTTTTACCGCTACTATTCCCACCAACCACATTTGAAATAAATTCAGCACATTTCTTCACCAACCACAAGTGGGGCCCACTCAATTCTAGAATTTTCCACCAAAATTATTTATAAACCTAATTTACGAATCGAGTCACCTCTTAAAATTCATAAAAATCATCGTTCATTTTTAACGGTTCAAAATTTGTGGACATATACTCAACCTATATATGTATAACATATCCAAAATTACAACGATCCAACGGTGGGATTAAAAATTATAACTCACACAATATATCTCGAAAACAACCTTTGGTTTAATTTTTAATACCTTCATTCTAACAAAAATACTGATAAAACACCTCAACATTAACTCCTTCATTTTTAACCACAATAAATATATCCAACATTTATATCCACATAAAATAAATATTTCCTTATCATATGAATCAATAATTAATTATTCACAAATAATATTACAGAATCACATTTATGACAACCAGGCCGTTCCCAGGAAAGAGGGGGCTTTCCAATAAGAATTTTTCCTTATTGGCGCGCAATTAGGTGACCAAACCTCTCCTTGACAAAACTTTCTAGACATTGCCAATAATGCTATCTAATAATATTATTCAAATAATATGAATTATTGATCTGATAATGGGAAATATTGTGCAGTGACAATTATTGAAACAACAATAATATAAAATATCAATGCAGCAATTATTGAATCAATAAAATAAAATATTGAGCGATAACTCTTTGTAACAATTATTGAGTAGTGCCTTTTTACGTAAGGATCAATAATTCATCAATACGTGCATCCACACGTATTCGTATTTTAACCAAGGGTATTCCAACAAGTGTTAATTGTGAACAACTACGTAGTTATTTTTAAAAACTCAAACTTGTGCGTTTTCTTCATCCGACGGCTTATTACATTATTGGGCCCACAAATGGATTGCGCCATATAGTACGAATATTCCCCGACAACAAGAATATTCCACGACCAAACGAATATTCCCCGACACAATGATTATTTTATAACCACTTGCATATTTTGCAAAATTTGCACATTTCACCCATAACCAGAGAATTATATCAAATTAATACCCTATTATTCACAAATATAATTAGAGGAAATTCAATTTTATTTATAATAAGTTGGGGTCTTACAACCTCCCCTCCTTATGAAATTTCGTCCTCGAAATTGACATACGTACCTGGTGTTTCGAAAAGGTGAGGATACCTCGCTTTCATTTCTGATTCCAACTCCCAGGTCATTTCTTCAATAGCATGGTTTCTCCATAAAACCTTAACTTGTGGTATAACCTTGGTGCATAGGACATGCTCTTTCCTATCCAAGATCTTAACAGGTACTTCTTCAGACGTTAAATCTTGACTATCTCAAATGCGGTTCTAACGTTAATAATATGGTTCGGGTCTTTCACATATTTACGAAGCATGGATATGTGAAAACATTATGAACACGAGACATACTTGGAGGTAATCTTGAGTCTATAGGCCACATTTCCTATTCGGTCAAGAATCTCAAATGGACCAACAAATCGTGGATTGAGCTTTCCTCTCTTCCCAAATCTTGTAACTCCCTTCCATGGTGCAACACGTAACAATACATGATCCCCAATATTAAATTTCACGTCTTTTCGATGAAGATCCGCATAACTCTTTTGTCGATCTTGTGCCGTTTGTATACGTTGTCGAATCATTTGAATCTTTTCTGTAGTTATGCGTACTAATTTTGGTCCCAACAACGTTGCTTCTCCCACCTCATCCCAGCATACTGGAGAACGACACTTTCATCCATACAATGCCTCAAATGGAGCCATGCCTATACTTGCTTGATAACTGTTGTTGTAGGAGAATTCCACCAGTGGCAAGTACTTATCCCAACTTCCTTTAAAATCTAAGACATAAAGTCTTAATAGATCTTCAAGGGTTTGAATAGTCCTCTCTGATTGTACGTCCATTTGAGGATGGTATGCCGAACTGAATCGTAAATCTGTGCCCATAGCTTTCTGCAAGCTAACCCAAAATCGTGAAGTGAATCTTGGGTCACGATCCAAAACTATGGATACTGGCATGCCATGCAATCTCACAATCTCATTCACGTACATGCGAGCAAGTCGTTCAAGGGAATAAGTCTCACGTATCAGTAAGAAATGGGCAGACTTGGTTAATCTATCAACAATAACCCAAACCGCATCTATGCCTTGAGAAACTTTGGGAAGACCTGTAACGAAATCCATAGTAATGTGTTCCTACTTCCATTTCAGAATCTCAAGTGGTTGTAATGGACCCTTTTGGCACTTGATGCTCCGCCTTTACACGTTGACAAGCTAAACACCTCGAGATAAACTCTGCGATCTCTCTCTTCATATTGTCCCACTAAAATGTATGTCGAATATTATGATACATTTTAGTACTCCCAGGATGGATTGCAAACAGGGTGTTGTGTGCCTCCATCATGATTCTATGTTTCAAGTCAGAATCGTTAGAAACACAAAGTCTAGAGTTGAATCTAAGTATTCCTTCTTCATCGATTCTCACTTCTGGAATATCTCCTTCTTGCACTTTCTTCTTCATACGTATCAGCTCCAGGTCCGTAGCTTGAGCAACTTTAACTTTATCGATTAAATTCGGTTCTACTCGTATATTCGCCATCATCATGTGGGTCCCTGGAGTCTTTAATTCTACCTCCATCCTTTGCAAGTCATACATAATGGGCCTTTGCATTAACAATATACTTTTTCGTACTCGCATATGATCTTCACTAATGCGTCAGCACTCTTACGTTCTCTTTCCAAGATGATATTGAATAGTGTGATCGTATTCTTTCAATAGTTCAAGCCAACATCGTTACCGCATGTTGAGTTCTTTTTGGGTGAAGAAATATTTGAGGCTTTTATGGTCCGTATAAATCTCCACTTTCTCCCCATACAAGTAGTGTCTCCAAATTTTCAACGCGAATACGACTCTGCCAACTCTAAATCTTGAGTAGGATAATTCCTCTCATATTCTTTGAGTTGTCATGAGGCATATGCTATGACTTTCCCATGTTGCATGAGAACGCATCCTAACCCTTTGCCTGAAGCATCGCTGTATATAACAAATCCATCCGTACCAGATGGTATTGCCAGAACAGGTGCCGAAATGAGTCTCCTCTTGAGCTCTTGGAAACTCTTCTCGTATTCCTCGCTCCATACAAATTTTGTATCTTCCCGAGTCAATGAGTTAGCAGATAGCGATTCGAGAAAATCCTTCCACGAATCTCCAATAATAACCATTAAGCCCGAAATCTCGCACCGGTCCAGCCAGCTTTGGTTGCTCCCAACTTTGTCTTTGCTTCAATCTTCGCCGGGTCGACAGATACTCCATGTTTTGACACCACGTTCCCAAGGAATGCTACTTCCTCAAGCCAGAACTCACATTTCTTCAGCTTGGCATAAAGTTTGTTTTCACGAAGCCTTTCAAGTATCGCCTTCAAATGGTGCTCATGATCTTCACGACTTTTGGAATAGATGAGGATGTCATCAATAAACAACAACAACAAACCGATCCAAATATTCCTTGAATACACGGTTCATCATATCCATGAAAGCAGCAAGAGCATTAGTCAATCCAAAAGACATGACTAAGAATTCATAATGCCCATATCGAGTTCTGAAGGCAGTCTTTGGAATATCCTCAGTTTTAATCTTCAGCTGATGATATCCAGAATGAAGATCGATCTTTAAAAAGAATTGTGCTCCTTGCAACTGGTCGAACAGGTCATCAATGCGAGGTAGCGGATACCTATTCTTAATGGTGACATGGTTTAATTTTCGTTAGTCAATACAAAGTCTCATACTCCCGTCTTTCTTCTTTACGAATAAAATAGGAGCACCCCAAGGAGATGTACTAGGACGAATGAAACCTATGTCTAACAATTCCTGTAGTTGGACTTTTAACTCCTGAAGTTCAATAGGAGCCATTCGATATGGGATTTTAGAAATGGGTTTTGTAATTTTACTCAAGGTCAATAAAGAATTCAACATCACGTTCTGGAGGTAGACCGGGAAGTTCTTCAGGAAATACATCAGAAAATTCTCTAACAACAGAAATATTATTCAAATCTGACTTGTCTTTGTTCAAATCCATAACATGGGCTAAGAAAGCTTGACATCCATTTTTCAATAAACGAATAGCTTTATGGCTTGATATGATAGTGATTGATTTTAGTGGTTTAGTTGTTTGAATTCATATAACAGGTTGGTTAGGAATATGAAAACTAACAACCTTACGAAAACAATCAATTTTGGCATGATGAGTGGTTAACCAATCAATTCCTAAAATCACATCAAAAGCAAGTATCTTTAAAGATATAAGATCAACAGGTAATGTGATAGTGCCAACTTGGATCATGCAAGATTTATAAACTATAGATGTAACGAAGGTTTCACCAAACGGAGTTTCAACATATAAGTCAAAGTCCAATTTTTCCGGAGTCAAGTTTAAACGTTGAGCACAAGCAGGAGAGATAAAAGAATGGGTAGAACCGGTATCTAGTAAGGTATAAACTTCGCAAGAGTTCAAGATTAGCTTACGTAATCACCTCGTTCGGGTTCCTCGCATTTTGGCGACCACGATAAACGCTCTTCCAGAACCATTGATTTCGACTTATCCGGATGACCCTTGAGTCACCATCCCGTTGAACTTGGTTTCGCTATAGAACAATCTCGACCTATGTGGCCTTCCTTTCCTGATTGTAACATACCTTGGATTGTTGTGGACGGTTTAATGATATGTCCTCTTTCGACATTTGTAACATCTAAGCATGGCGGTTGTTCTCCTCCCGGAATTTGTTGTTGGTCTTTGGTATCTTCTTTGTTGATGTCTTCCGTCATTATTGAATCTCCTCTTTCTAAAATTTCCACTTGACTCACCTCTCCTATTATTATGGCTAACGATGACCACCCGAGTGGTTACCGCTTTGTTCATATTTTTTTCCTCCTCGTTGGTTATCATCGCTCACGATCATTTGCATCTTGGAGTATGACCACAGTTGTGGTCCCTTGGTTGAACATACTCATTATCTCACTTTAATAATTGAGCCCTATTTACAACATCTGAATATAAAGAAAATTTATGAGATATAAGATATTGCCGAATCTCAGGCTTTAGACCTCTCAGAAACATCCTCGTTATTCGTTCCTCATTTCGACCAAATGAGGTGCAAACCTAGATAACTCTGCAAACTTCGCCTCGTACCGGGACACCGTCATGTTGTTTTGTTCCAGTCTGATAAACTCCACCTCCTTCATATGACGAATACTTTCAGGAAACTACTTGTCATTGAATAGTTTATGAAACGTTTCCCAAGACATCTTTGAAAGTGGTGGTGAGTACGCTTCACTGAGACTCCACCAGTGAGGTCGCCTCACCGCGGAACATAAAGGTGGCGAATGGAACTTTTTGTTCCTCCGTGCATCCCAAGACATCGAATATCTTGGTAATTTGCTTGACCCACGTTTCCGCCATGATCGGATCCGGCTTTCCCTTAAATTTTGGTGGTCCCAACTCCTTGAACTGCTTGGCTGCGACAAGTCGCGTATTGCTATCATTTCCACCCGTATTTTGTGCACGAGTCTCCCTCGTCTGGTTTTGCATGAACTGCAAAAAGCTCCTAAACATTCCATCATTCATCGTTTGCTCGGTAATGTTGTTTACAGGAGGAATATTGCCTTCCTGTTGCACGTTCTCCTGGTTTGTAACTAAAGGTTGTTCCACAGTCTCATACACTCCATTGTTAACGTTCTCAGCGGCCATTCTTAAATACTGCCATAAAACAAGGGTTAATTAAACAAATTAACATATCACATAATATCCCTATATTATGACTGACCAACAAATAAGCTTAGATAAGACACACTAGCGAAGGATTTACTCATCTCTCCCGTCCTAGTTCTATTCTCCGATCTCCGTCAGAGACCATATCCCTAAGCTCTGATACTAACTGTGACAAATGTCCCATCAGTGGACAGCACCTCACATTGGTACCTATCAGTTTGCCACCACAGAATGGCGTCCCTTACGGAGAGTCTGGCTTCGGTGCATCCCCCATCAACAGGAAGTCACCAGCGAGAGGCTCGGGGCTCTTTACTTATAGCTCTGATACAAACTGTGACGCCCCCAAAATAGGTATACAACACCCATTCTGAGTCGCCAAATACATGGTACAGAAAGCAAACTACAACTTCAATAATACAATTGTCGTGCAAAATACGACAACACATACTGTGAGTTTAAATACAAATATTGTCTTCTAGACAATATCCACACTCAAATAAGTCCTTGTTACAATTATTCAAGCACTATTTAACAGAAATAGTGAGGACTGCTAAAACATCTTTCTAGAACCATCACTCCATACCCCGACTAGTTCCTGCTATGTTCTCACCTCCTGAGAAAAATGGAACAAAAAGGAAAAGGGTAAGCTCAACTAGCCCAGTAAAGAATATTATGACTAAGATAATATACAACAAATTATCGTTAGTCTTTAACAGGGAAAAATCTGATAAAATATAATAGCCAACAAGTTTTAGATCAACAACTGCAGCAAAAACAACAATCCATTAGAAGAGTCAAATAGAGAATGAGTTCTACTATCTTCTAAGATTTAAAAGTCCATCATCAATATTTTATCCCTGTAACAACAATCAATATACATCTTTAATCAAATATTCATCTTTGCACTACGGTGCCAAGATATTCATTTGTATCACCAAGATTGGTCATGTTCATCTCAACACCTGTTCATCTTTTTACACTACGGGCCAAAGATATTCATCGATTAATCATTTATCTTTTTTTTCTGGTCGACGATATTTAGTAATATCATCATTTAGGACCTGAGGATGATGAAAAATATTTTAAAGAAAATGAATCCGGTGAAACGGAAGGACAAATAGTAGGGATTCAGTATAACAGGTTTATCCAAGATCAATAATACTTCATAAATACCAATTTTGAAGCGAATTCAAAATTAAAGATGAAAACATTGATACAATCAAAGATAGTAACCATAATAGACATCTTGGACAAAAAAAGAAGAAAATTTCATTTTTTATGAATAAGTGTCGTATTATTCGGAATAGTGTCGATATCGTGAATAAAGGTCGATACGTGAATAGTAACCCAGACACAAAAAAGTTCCAAATTTGGTAAAAATTCAGATCAATACTTCAACATAATGATATTAAAGAAATAATATCATATATGAAGAAAATAACATCCTTACCTCAAAATATCGATTTCCGATCGGAATCAGATAAGACCCAAGGAAACTTGCACCGATGAATAAAAACTCACAAAGTATCTAAATACTCACAAAATACACTCAATAATCTAGAGAGAAAGAGAGAAAACTTGTTTCGGTGTGATTTTCAATTCTAACTTAGCTCTTTATTTATAGGAAAATGTTAGCAGACTTGACACTGCAACTTTCAAGGCTTTTACCGCTACTATTCCCACCCACCACATTTGAAATAAATTCAAAGCATATTTCTTCACCAACCACAAGTGGGGCCCACTCAATTCTAGAATTTTCCACCAAAATCATTTATAAACCTAATTTCGAATCAAGTCACCTCTTAAAATAAATAAAAATCATACATTCATTTTAACGGTTCAAAATTTGTGGACATATACTCAACTTATATATGTATAACATATCCAAAAATTACAACGATCCAACCGGTCGGATTAAAAATTATAACTCACACAATATATCTCAAAAACACTGGTTTAATTTTTAATACCTTCATTCCGACAAAAATACTGATAAAACACCTCAATATTAACTCCTTCATTTTTAACCACAATAAATATATCCAACATTTATATCCACATAAAATAAATATTTCCTTATCATATGAATTAATAATTAATTATTCGCAAATAATATTACAGAATCACATTTATGACAACCAGGCCGTTCCTAGGAAAGAGGGGGCTTTCCAATAAGAATTTTTCCTTATTGGCGCGCAATTAGGTGACCAAACCTCTCCTTGACAGAACTTTCTAGACATTGCCAATAATGCTATCTAATAATATTATTCAAATAATATGAATTATTGTTCTGATAATGGAAAATATTGTCTTGATGATAATTATTGAAACAACAATAATATAAAATATCAACGCAACAATTATTGAATCAATAAAATAAAATATTGAGCAAGAATTCACCGTAACAATTATTGAGTAGTGCCTTCTTACGTAAGGATCAATAATTCATCAATATCGTGCATCCACGCCGTATTACTATATTTTAACCACGGGTATTCCAACAGTGTTAATTGTGAATAACTACGCCATTATTTATAAAAACTCAAACTTGTCGTTTTCTTCATCCGACGCTTATTACATTATGGGGCCCACAAATGATTTAAGGCTGCCGTAAATGCGAATATTCCCCACAACAAGAATATTCCACGACCAAACGAATATTCCCAAACACAATGATTATTTTATAACCACTTGCATATTTTGCAAAATTTGCACATTTCACCCATAACCAGAGAATTATATCAAATTAATACCTTATTATTCACAAATATAATTAGAGAAAATTCGATTTTATTTATAATAAGTTGGGGTCTTACAATGACGTCATGATGTCGTACTGTATTAAAAGTCCATTTGAGGATGCCGTCATCGACTGACTTTGTCATAACACATCATACAATAGTGGAACAATAATTTTCAGATCGAATTCGCACTAAGTATTCCGGCATTTACAACTCTATCAACTTTTATCATCTCTGCACCAGGTTATATGGTACATGAGTGATAAATTAAGGATACTTTGATATTTCAAATCATTTGCGTCTAGCTGAAATAAGTAGTATAGACTATACTTTAAACCGTTTTAAAAATGATTACGAGTATATATTTTTTATTTTTTTTCAAAAGCACATAGTGCGTATTTAGCTTGATGTCAAAATTCCGAAGTCTACCATAGCTAGGAGTTTTGGAAAACTTATGTCTCCACTAATAATCATTTGCTTAACAATCTATATGTTCCTATTATCCTCAATATTTCGTTTACACACAACTATACCCAGTTCGTCAAACCACACTTATGAGTTCATTTAATTGCCACAATCATATGAGTTTAAGAACTTATCCTAGTCAGACCTTTGGCGTCCATTCGCTGAGGGGTTCATAAACATTTCATATAACTATGAGTCAAGAATGTCACATAAGTATGAGTTTTAAGAACTCGTACTTAACCTTATATTCTCTACCTATAACCTATCTATCTGTTATACACATGAGAAAGGAATCACCCACTTAACATGCATATATCAAATAACGCGACACAAACATTTCAATGATTATCATTGCCAGAACTAAGTAAAACCCTCTTTTGAGAGTCGTGTTATGCGCATTTGCCCGGACTTTGGTCCATGGATTTATTTAAATTTGTATATATATATATATATATATATATATATATATATATATATATATATATATATATATATATATATATATCTGGACTAACATTATCGAGTTATGCCTCGATTGAGCCTAGACTTGGGGTGGAGCGTTATATATATATATATATATATATATATGAATTGTGTGTCGAACTTTGTTCGATGAGCCTAGACTTGATCCAGGAGCGTTTATTTGCTTTTAATATATATATATATATATATATATATATATATATATATATATATATATATATATATATATATATATATATTAATCTGTGTGTGTGAACTACATTCGATGAGCCTGGATTTTACATCCCGGAGCGTTTACTTGCTTTAATATATATATATATACTTATATATATTAGCGTATCGGATCATTCGATGATAGCTTTTATATGCGTTTACTCGCTTTTATATATATATATATATATATATATATATATATATATATATAAATGTGGTTGAACTTTGTTCGATAAGCCCGGATTTTACATCGATGTGCATTTATCGCTTTATATATATATATATATATATATATATATATATATATATATATATATATATATATATATATATATATATATTCATCCCACACAGAGTTCACTTCGTGGTGGTTGATTGCTTTTACCGCTTTCTTTACATTTCGTCCTGCCTGGAACTTACTTTGTGGCAGTTGATTGCTTTTTACAGCTTTCTTTACATTTTGTCCCAACTGGAGTTTCCTTCGTGGTGGTTGACCGTATTTACAGCTTTATTTATGTTTCGTCCCGCCTGGAGTTTCCTCCGTGGCGATTGATAGCTTTTACAGCTTTATTTACATTTCTGATCCCCCATGGAGGTGCTTCGTGGTTGGTGATCATGTCTGTATATATATATATATATTTACAGCTTTTATATATATACCTACTTACTGCTTTCATACAAACTACGGTATCATGTGCGCCTAGGAATCATGTGATCACAGATTCACCCTATTGGATCTAGATTCGATTCCCGTGATGGACCTTTTCAGCTGTAAACAGCTTGTAAATTATTTTGCGGTGTCTGAATTTCCTCAGATGGTTTCCATACCCACGAGGAAATTGGCATTATTTTGTACATTATTTTCGTACAGATGCCTCGCATCGTAAAATAAAATCAATCAAGCCGAACACTTAATAAAATGGGAGTGTAAAAGGTCTCAATTACTATTGAGCATCAGGGTTTGAAAAACCTTTTTTATAAAGCATCATTGCCATATCTTGCTTAAAATTGAATTTTTACATAAATTCAAACCCTGTGTATATAGGTGCAAACGAGGCCTCGTACTACTTCCAAATAACAGCACATTGATCCACACACACACACATTCAGATAATAGTTTCTTGAAAAGAGGCGGTCACCGTGGTAACACGGATGTCGGGGGGTGCCTAACATCTTCCCTCCGCATAACCAAGTCCCCGGACCCTAATGAATCTCGGTTTCACCAACCCGTTTAGCAATGTCACATCACTGGGTCAATGTGCAAACCTTTTCTCGATTGTGTTGGTACAACCATTTAAAAAACCAACTGGCGACTCTTAACAGTCCATCGTCGACATTATACATGTCAGACCTTTTTCACTTGTTTTTTCAAAAAATCTCACCTGAAATGAGAACACCAAAGAACAAGTAACGGAAAGGGACATCTAAAAATCCCGACGTCGGCGTGTGGCGACTTTCTTTGGGACTCCAAAGAAGAGGACTTAAGCCGCTATTACAATCTTTTCAAAACTGTTATCTGCTTATGTGTGGATGTTTCATTTACATTTGATGAATGTGTACAAATGCATTTCCTGATTGCACTTAGTGCGTCGCACCATATCTACTTGTGATATTAGTGCTTCGCACCATATCTGCTTGTGATATTA
The DNA here is from genome assembly GCA_020205605.1 of Panax ginseng. Classification (NCBI taxonomy): domain Eukaryota; kingdom Viridiplantae; phylum Streptophyta; class Magnoliopsida; order Apiales; family Araliaceae; genus Panax; species Panax ginseng. The sequence goes on along the minus strand of CM035136.1, from coordinate 80,923,346 downwards.
GTGCTTCGCACATGTCATCATTTTCATACGGTGAGACGCGATGTATGTGAATGTATGTTGTGTGGTCCCTCCACCAGGAGGCTATTCCGTCGGTGTTTGATTACTTGACTCGTGGGGAGACTAATTCCCTGAAGCTCAGGAAAGGCACCACCCAATTCGCTCCAGTTGAAAGACCGGATTAATTTCCCGTCAAGTAGATTGCGATGATTTGGGAACCTTCATGACAAAAAGCCGCGAGAGTAACCTAAGATAGGTCAGCCTCTGATAAACTCAAAATGGAGGAAAGTCTCTTCATGCTCTCATTTCAAATTACTTGTAAACACAATTACTTGTAATTACATTCTATATATATCTCCATGTAATGAGAAATATGAAGAAATGTGTACACATACATATTTTAATTAACATGCTACAAACAGCTGACATCCGTTTTGCAGGATAAAATTCCTAAAATGGACACATCATATAGCATGTTATTATACACATTCCCTAAAGACTAAACTATGCAAGTCTTTCGCAGGGAACCAATCGAAACTAATACCCGGTCAAAATCAAAAAAGGCTACAGGCCTACAGTCAATCATGTCATCATCTGACCAGACTGAACTTAATCCAGTTTCTCGCAAAGAATTCGATGGATTAAGCAAACAAATTACAAATTTGGTTGTTCTACTCAAAGAACTACACCGGTCCAATCAGGGTCCAAAAATAACCGTACATGTTGAATCCTCCATCCAAAGGGGAACCCAGGTCATTACAATACCTGAACTGCAGTTGGATACGACCAACAAAACTCATGATGCTGCCCATCCCACTGGAGATCCAGACATTGGTGACATCAAAAAGAAATTCCTCCAAATGGAAGAGACCCTTCGTGCTATCAAAGGAATTGGAACTCACGGGAGTGTTTCATATGCTGATCTTTGCATTTTCCCTGGTGTTCATTATCCAGATAAATTTAAAACTCCTGACTTCGAAAAATATGACGGGTTAGGAGACCCTTACACACATTTAAAGGTGTTTATTGGAGAACTTGGATCTTATGAAGAGGATGAAAAACTCAAAATGCAATTGTTCCAAAAGAGTCTAACTGGAGAAGCCCGTTCGTGGTATACAAGATTAGACAATTCAAAGATCCAAAGCTGGGAAGAGCTAGCACATGCTTTCCTCACTCAATACAACTTTCAATCTCAGATGGCTTCTGATTGGTATCAAATTACCAAGATCAAGAATTAGTCTAACGACTCTTTCAAAGAGTATGCTCAAAGGTGGAGACGCATGGCTGCCCAAGTTAGTCCGTCCATGACAGAATCAGAGATGGTCATGACTTTCATAGACATACAAGAAGTGCCTTTCTATGAAAGAGTTTTAGCCGAAATTGGTAAACCATTTTCTGAATTGGTCAAACATGGGGAGATGGATGAGATGGGATTGAAGTCCGGGAAATTTCAAGACCTAGCTGCACTTAAAGCTGTTGCTGATCACATCCAGTCCGGAAATTATGGAAACAACTCCTCTGAGGGTCCATAAAAGAAAGAGGAAGATGTTTCACGATACTACGAAGGTCGAGAAAAGGAAATCAGAACATGCTTATTCAAAGGAGAAACTACACTACCTTTCAAGCACAGTCTGCGAACCCTCCAATACCAAAAGGTGGAGAAGTCAAATGCCTTCGAGTGTTTACACCCTTAGGGGATACCCTCGAGAACATTCTCAATCTTCTGACAACACAGAAGAAAATTACACATCTTCTTCCACCAGCCAGCCCTAATGGACGGGGTTTCAATGCTGCTCGAAAATGTGCTTATCATGCTAGGGCACCTGGACATGATACTGAGGATTGTTTGGCCGTGAAACACAAGATGCAAGACCTGATAGACAACGGGGAAATCATGGTCACCAAACCAGATCAGCCTCACGTTCAAGACAACCCTCTTCCTCAACACAAAGAAGAAGAGGTCAACATGATAAATTGGAGTAACGGACATAATTCCAATTTCAACTGTGAATCCTCCTGATCCTCAAAGACAATCCAGTGTTGATCCAAATGGGAGAAACTCTTTTACTGCCAGAGATATAATAACGCTTACTTTTTCGCCCGTAGATATAATAGCACTTACTTTTTAGCATTATTTATTTTGCCAAGATATGCTAACACGTGTATATGATCAACACATTTCATATATACTAAGTGAAAGCATATTTTATTTCAGGACTCTGAATTTAGATGTGCATGTACTTACTGATACGGTGCCTCTTCTCCACAAGGATTGTACCTTTGATGTAGAGATGAATTCAGCCTTAATGGAAATACAGGATGACATTGAGGTGCCCCCAAAAATTCAAGAATGGTTCAGAGACAAACCAAAACCCAACCTTGACCAAACCACTTCTTTCAATCTCAGAACCTTAGAAAGCCCTAAGCTAATCCAGATTGGTTCAGACCTTACCCCAAACCAAAGGAATGACATGGTTACGCTATTAACCCAATTCTAGGATGCGTTTGGATGGTCTCATGAAGACATGGTGGGTTTGTCCACTGACATTGTCCTTCATCGCCTTCCCATTAAAGAGGGATTTAAGCCAGTCAATCAAAAGCTCAGGCGATTGAAACCTGAGTGGAGTTTAAAGGTAAAAGAGGAAATTGTGAAACAATTTCAAGCTGGCATCATCATGGTGTCCACATATCCTGAGTGGATATCCAACATTGTGCCCGCACCTAAACCTAGAGGAAGGTGCGAGTTGCGTGGATTAAGGGACTTGAACAAAGCTTGCTTAAAAGATAGCTTTCCCGTGCCATTTATCCACATTCTTATTGACGATCTTTCGCTTAATATGACATATACTCCTTTCTTTGATTTCTTTGTGGGGTACCATTAGATCATGGTTGCTGAGGAAGATCATGAGAAAACTGCTTTCATCACGCCTTGGCGAACCTTTTGCTATAGACAGTTGTCATTAGGCCTCATCAATGCCCGAGCCACCTATCAACGAGCTATGATGGCTCTTTTCCATGACTTAATGCACAAAGAGATCGAGATCTACGTGGATGACATCATTGTCAAGTCCCGGAAGGAGGATGACCATATAGACCATCTCAGAAAGTTGTTCAACACGTTGCGTAAGTATAACTTGAAGTTGAATCTAGCTAAATGCGCCTTTGGTGTTAAATCAGGCAAGTTGCTAGGATTTCTAGTCAGCCACAAAGGGATTGAGCTGGATCCTGCCAAAATCCAGGCCATCACGGAAATGGCCATTCCTCAGACAAAAAAGGAAATACGGGTATTTTTGGGAAGAATCAACTTCATTAGCAGGTTTATCTCTCAACTCACAGGAACCTGTGAGCCAATCTTCAATTTACTAAGGAAGAACTCCTCCATGAAATGGAATGATGAGTGTCAAAATGCCTTCTTTACAATCAAGAAACAGCTAGTCAAAGCTCCCGTCTTGGTACCACCCAGGGATGATGTTCTCCTGTTCATGTATCTGTACATAAGTGACAATGCCATGGGCTGCATGCTGGGACAGAAAGACGATAGAGGCCAAGAACGAGCTATCTATTAGCTCAGAAAAAGATTCAACAGCAGTGAACACAAGTACACTCTGATTGAAAAGACTTATTGTACTTTAGCGTGGGCTTCCATGAGGTTACAACATTACCTCCATGGTCACACAACCCATCTCATATCCCGCGTGGATCCTCTCAAATACGTGTTCAACAAACCCATATTAAATTGCCGGCTGTCCAGATGGCAGTTGATCCTGCAACAATTTGACATCGTATATGTGACTCAAAGGTCCATCAAAGGTCAAGGAATTGCGAATCAATCAGCCGCCGCACCTTCAGGGAATTTCAAACCCTTGGAAACATATATCCCCGATGAAGGAGTAATGACAGTACAACAACACCATCAGTACGACATACGCCAATCGTGGAAGATGTATTTTGATGGAGATGTTAATATGGAAGGTTCTGGAGCTAGAGCAGTTCTAGTATCTGGTACGGGGGAGCAGTATCCCATCGCCGTAAAATTACAGTTTGTCAGCACCAAAAACACAGCTGAGTATGAAGGCTATCTCATGGGGCTAAAACTTGCTCGTTCATTGGGCATCATGAGGTTAACTGTCTTTGGAGATTCAGAGTTGGTAATCAGACAATCCATCGGAATCTATCAGACCAAGGAACTACATTTTCTGCCCTACCATCGACAAGTTTTACGGATGGTTTTGGAGTTCGAAGAAATCTCCTTTATACACATTCCTCGTAATAGGAATGACGTTGCGGACGCGTTAGGAACTTTGGCCTCCTTGATTCGCATATCAGATAAGGAACATTTGCCAAGCATCACAATTTCCCTACACAAGGCCCCACCTATGGGAATTATGTTGAGAAGTATCGGATGAGCTACCTCCCATCCAACATCAAAGATATCAAGGAATATCACGAGATGGTATACGACATATCAAGGAATATCCATCGACTTGCCATGAAATTCTACCTGAGTGGAGATGCGCTCTACAAAAGAGATGCATGACTTGGTCTCCTCAGATGTTTAGACAAAGATCAAGCCTAAAGGCTTATGGATGAAATCTATGGCGGAGTCTGTGGCCCCCACATGAGTGGCCCCCTCCTTGTCAAGAAAGTCCTCAGGACAGTACATTATTGGCTATCTCTCAAAGCTGATTGCAATGACCACGTCAGGAGATGCTATTAGTGCCAGATTCATGGGAATGCTATACACGCCCTTCCACGGGAACTCCACAATATGAGTTCATGTTGGCCCTTCTCAATGTGGGGAATGGACGTTATCGGGCCAATTGAGCCTAAAGCCAGTAATGGTCACCGAGTTATCTTCACCATGATCGACTACTTCACCAAGTGGGTAGAGGCAGCTTCCTTCCCCAGGGTTACCAAAGAAGTCATCATTGCTTTCATCAGAAACAATGTCGTTTGTCGATATGGACAACCAGAGGTGATTGTGTCAAACAATGCTAAGAACCTCAACAACAAAATGATGGAGGAATTAGGCAGTAAATTCCACATCAAACATCTTAACTCTGTCATCTATCGTCCGAAGATGAATGGTGCTGTTGAAGCGGCTAACAAAAACATCAAGAAGATTATGCAAAAGATGTCTGCCAACCACAAAGATTGGCCTGACCTATTGCCTCTTAATCTGTTAGCCTACAGAACCTCAATGCACACTTCCACTAGGGCAACCCCCTATGCATTAACCTATGGGATGAAAATAGTGCTCCCCATAAAAGTTGAAATGGAATCCCTCAGAGTGTTGATAGACGCTCAGCTGGATTAGGACTAATGGGTACAAGACAAGTATCACCAATTGTCTCTAATAGACGAAAGGCGAACCGCGACTATCTTCCATGGTCAGTTATATCAACAAAGGATCGCCAGATCCTACAACAAAAAAGTCCGGCTACGGCAGTTTAAACAACATGACTTGGTTTTGAAGAAGATCCTTGACAACCAAGATCAATCTAAGGGAAAATTCGCTCCTAACTGGGAAGGCGCATTTATTGTCAAGGAAATATTGATAGGAGGTGCTCTCAGATTACAAGAAATGGACGGCGATGAATTTCCACAACTCATCAACTCAGACACCGTGAAACGGTACTATGTCTGAAGTTTCCCTCAAGCAAACACCCTGGTGTTGGACCATCAGATCATCAGTCATTTCGGTTCTTTAACCCTTTACCACATACAACTCTTCCATAATTTGCCCCTCAGGGAAACATACTTTTCAAGCCAGCAGCCTGGCTTCTCTGCGTTCCTACAACTTAGGTCATCCCACTACGGATTAAACCTCTTGCGTTTGCAGTTTGGCTACCTATACATGGGATCAAACTTCTCCTACCTACAGTTTACCCTCAACCTAGGATTAAACTTTCTCCTCCCTTTCTGACTGACACATGGGATCATACTTTTCCACTGCCTACGAGGGGCGGACTACGTTGACCTGATCTCCTCTTCAATAGGAGAACGTAGGCAATCATTTCATATGGCCCGGTCGCAATAAAACAAAAACAGCAAAAACATTTCTACCCTTACAAAAACAAAAACTACAAAAACATTCCCCGCACCATTTATGCGCATATCGTGACGTTGAACCTCTTACACTGAGTTCGAACTCACGCAGACTGATCTCTCTTCAATAAGAGTACATAGCGTACCATTCATGGTGCGGTCTCACCCCCTACCAAACTATAAACCATTGTCAACTGGTACTGGGATCATCCTTCAAACAACTAAATTTCATTCGGCTTTAGACCAAAGGGATGGAATTACCTGAACTCCCCCCAAATAGGAGATTCAGCGACCATCTAAGATGCGGTCATACCTCGAAGCGCAACACCAATCCATAAGAGATGAAATTAACTAGGCTTCTCCTATATAGAAGTACTGACGACCATCTGTGGTGCGGTCAATCGCAGATAGGAAAGCCACACTCCTCTCCATTTTTCCATACAGAAACCTGTCCCAAGACACCAAAGATGGTAGGGATACATACAGATATTTGATCCATTTTGAACTATCCAGAGACAACTCAATGTCCGTCCACCCAGGAGGAATTTAGAATGCATCAATATCACAAGCCCTGAAGTAGCAGGCAAAATATCAAGCAAGTAGCAAAGCATATCTAAAAGGGAAGTGATCCAAAAATAAATTTCCCTATCATATATATAGTGTTGTTTGATATATACAATGTAAACTGTACATGACAAAATGGCTAAGCTAGTCTGTGCAGGTAAATACAAGCTCATCTACAAGTCAGGGTATATGCGAACTAACAAGCCCAACATGGCGTCCCTCTCAGAAGAAGGAAACGAAGATGTGGTCTCCTGTACGAGAATATCCACACGACCCAACAGATCTACAACCATCTGCTTGGTGACCATATGCTCAACAATGTAAGCGCTCATCTATGCAATCATGCCAGTGGTAAGGGACCTCATGGCAGTACTATCTGTGATGGCTACATCCCGGGCAGATATGGCACTATCCTGCTCAACTATCACTGCATCTCTGGCTGATCTGGCCTCATCCCGCTCAACATCAGCGATATCTCTACGAGCTAATGCCTCGTCTCTCTCTAATAGAGTTGTGTCCCTCCCACCAAGGGCAGTCAACATCATAGATCAAGCCTGATCTCTCTCAAATGTCATCAGATGAAGACTCTGCTCAAAGTCCTATGTCGAGTAATGAATCACAATAGTACTGGTACTGGGAGAATCCGGAGGAAATTCTGGTAACCCTGCAGCGGGCTCCTCCTCGATGTAGGAATCGATGTCCTCCATTGGCTTTACATCATCTGACTCGCTATCCGGTACTGTAGACACTGTTGTAGCCGATAAAATCTCTTTCTCCATCCATGCAGAATACTCTCCAGAACAACCCGGATGGCTCACAGAAAAAGCACCTATCTCCCGCCGATCCCAACAAGCATACACACGGGATCGGTCCTCTGCTGAGAGATATCAAGAAGCTGAACGCTGACCAATCGCCCCTTCGAAAGGATGAAAATCCTGAAACTGGTCAAACTGTGACATCACGGCTAGTGGGTGGTAAGTAGTCACGCCCCTCAAACTAGCCAGAGGGAGGTAGTCCATGCCCGGAGCATGTGTAACTATATGGTGAGCTAAGCCCCAAACACGACAATATGCTGAATGGATCTCTGATATCTGCCAAAAATGTGGACCAAGACAGAGCATCTATACACTCCGATGGCTGAAATAAGTATGCCATGGCTATATCATGGGTAAACCAATACCCATGCCGTCTAAGAGTGCCAATAAGTCTCAAGTGTGACATAAACCACACATACAGCATGACCGAACTACCCGTGTACACTGTTGTCGGATAAGTGCAGTAATAGGATGCTGATCGAAGAGTCTCTGCTACGATCATAGGTATAATGGTACGACCCTCCCTAAGGGCTCTCACGGCCATGATGACACCAATGTCTATCTCATCCATGTACTGTGGCATATAGACATACGAAAGTACGCATAACAGCAGTACATCAACCCTGGCAAAACACCAATGATCCTCTGGTGCGGTGAAATCCCTGAAATGTCATGAATATCTATCCTTAGAGCCAAATCTGTCATATAGAAAATGCTAGGATATCACGTGGCCAGATGTCAGCTCATCATGCACTACTCTGCGCCACAATCCAGTAAGAGTCATGGACCATCTACTCATGTCTCCCAAAGCCATATGCACGCCAGGTCTGTCTAATGGCAGCATCGTCAATCGTGCATACTCCCCCAGAGTAGGAGTCAACTCATGGGCCCCGAATCGAAAGACCTTCCTATCTGGTACCCAATGCTCTAGCATCCTATCCACAAACCCTACGGGAACCTAAAACGTCAATTAGGTCATGGTATGTTGTAGTAAATGATCTACAGTCACCCTGTCTGGTGGTGACATGCTATCATACCACGATTGCATACCCAATGCCACCAATAACGGTGGGGTATGATCTATACGGCTAACTATTGAAGAAGACATCTGTGCGGGTCGTGTCATAAGACCATCCAGGGGTCAATGCTGAATATCTCTGGACATACATACATATGCATAACATGATACATGCATAGCAGATAATAGATGGCAATATGATATAGGGAATGGAAAAATTGTTCATACATTCCTAAGTATATCATCATCTAATACATCATCTCTGTACAGCTACAAATATAGGGAAATGGGGCACAAATGCCCTACTACTAACAGAGGCCTATCAAAAGATATAGCGAGAATGGGGCACAACCACCCAATATCTAACTGAGGCCTATCAAAAGACATAACGAGAATACACATCAGAAGAAGACAATGGTGTCGATATCCACATCATCAATCCTATCCACCTGATGTAACTCTTCCTGAGTCACTAGATCTCTTTCAATAGGGATGCCAGGCCTATATAAAGGAGGATCTGCGCCAGCAAAATCGAATGGGTCATCTGAGGGGCCAACGCCTGAGCTGGAAGGATCAAATGAAGCCGCCTCTGCCGGATCTCTGCCCAAATGCCGGATAATTACATGTGTCTGGTCCAACTGCCGAATCAAACTATCAATCTGTGTCAAATGAGTCAGATCTCGAACACAAGCTATCCAATTCGTCATCATCACGGATCCTGGAACCATATCCCCTATAAACTGTGTGGCGCGGGACTGGGCTCCAATAGTACGAGGAAACCACCAACGCTGGAACATCTCCTGAGTACATGGACCCTCTGATAATGCAAAACCGTCAACCCCCAACAATGGGATGTTAGTGATGGGTGACTGCGATACAGGCCAATGACGCCTGACAGGAGGCAAGATCGGCATACGAATCTCCCTTATGGTGCTCCTTATAGCACGCTCTCCTAAATAGAGCTCCCAGCCTCCATCTGTGAAGAGAGGAACTCTCCTGGTGGAAATCACCTACTCGACTCCAGTCGGGTATCCATCCTCAAAATCGATGGTCAAGTGTTCCCCTGAATAGGGAATCCATGTGATGGTGTCAGCTGTCAACAACTCCAGCTGCATACGGCAATGAGTGAAACCCTCAGCTACAAGGACCTCCGGCAAAATGGAATGATGCCATCGTCGTCCTCGTGGATAGGTATCTAAACCTAACACACTCACAGGACACAAGCATGGGAGCCTCTCATAGGCCCAAAACTGCCAACACAATGGCAAAACATCTGCTATCAGTAAACACTCTTAACCTATAAATGGGAAAAGATAAGAGAAATACTCACCAGCAGAAATGGGTAGAAGCCTAGCCAAGCCTTGGTCAAACCCTGTGAGCGCATACCCGGAGGAAATAGGCAAAGGTGTAGGATCCCCAATCATACTCTCCAATACGGTCCACATGACGCGTGGTGCTGATCAAAGTGAAAGACACCGTAGAAGAGTTATCTGCTATGATGGCGACCTCTAATGATCATCGAGGAACAATCGCCAGTAGAATGCGATCCTCGATTCCAACATCATCGTGCATGGGCTCACTCAAAAGCCCATTCATAGCATCTACGCTCAAAGGTCCCGAGCGCAATCCACGCCTTTGGAGCCTCCCACGAACTCCTAACAAGGATCTGACGGCAGTAGGGGTAATATTCGCCATGCAAGGCACTGGCTCCCCTCCAAACTCCATACCTGTGATAAATCGCCAATCCATCGATGTTATCATCACCTCGCAATCCAGTAGATGGAGTGACTGAGTCTGATGAAACCATCGCTCAGACAATGCCCTAAGGTAACCCCAGGGACAACGACGGGGAAGGATGGAGAAGAATGCCCTGAATCCCCAGTCATGCACTATAGCTCGGTAATCAGGATGAAGAGCCTGATACATGGAGTGTATACTGAACCAGTTCCCTCAAGGCTGTGTGAAGCTGGGAACCTGCATGAAATGCAGATCAAACATCAAAACCCTTAATCCTCATCAATAGGAAAGAAGGAAGATCAAAGTCTATCGCCATACCTCGTTAGCCTGAAAGTACATCGATGGATGTCTACTCAAATCACCTAAAAGCTCTTGGTTTGCCACCTGAATACAAGGTAACTCCCTACGAGGGACATGTGCAGCAGGAGAGGGATCCTCAATCGAAATATCCTCCTCCTCGCCCTCAACGTCTAGAACATCTGCCCGAACAGGACGAATCACGGCCTCCACCAATCGACAAGATTGTTTGACAGAACGGGATCGAGGCACTTCAGAAGCCCTTCTCCGTATACCAGAAGTGGTCGTACGGGAACTGCTCGGCTGATCCGGATCCATAATATCTGAACAACAAGTATCCAAATCACCTCAAAAAGGGTGTGGTATTTCCTTACATGGAGCTTTCTAGAATGCATTTTATGACTATATGCATGCATGCATTTACTTTAACATACAATAGAGTTAAAATGCATGACTACCCAATGCCTACATTTTGAAATTTTTTGCCATAGTCCCCTTTGAAAATAGGACTATCCACATGCACATATGCATGTCTAGGTGGCCATTCAGTAACACACCTGCCCAAAGTCTTATACATAATATATGCATTAAAAATCAAAATCATCCATGTATATGGTTAACCTCAATATCAGGAGTACTTTACCTTTCTACCTTTTGCTCATTAGACCTCAAATAGGACAAAAAATAGCAGAAAAAGGTGCCAATTTGACTGTCTTAAAAGTCAAATTTTTTTACATCATTATGTTTAGCATGGTTTAATACTAACATTTACTATGTTAAATATTTTTTAGCAAGTCATTTGTGCATACATAATCACTATTATGTGTTTAGATGCATTTCATGCTATAACTTAAAATCCAACGGATAAAAACTGGAAAAAAAAATACATGCATACGCTACCAGGATAGTGTAGAACACTTGTACGGTGAAAGAATTTGCAGAAAATAGCCCGAACTCAGCAGATCTAAAGGAGGCTCTCGGATTTCTCTTTGCGAAACAAGTTGAAAGTGACTTGTGTTGCCAACCTGCTGGAATATATCATCCACGGTCAGCCGCAGGCTCATCTGCCGCTGAAGTAGGTGTACCTGTAGCACCCCTATGTGGGCCCCACCCCTCCAGCTCGGTCCAATTCAAGTTGCAAAGGAGTTCTTGCAGACTAGAAAGGTCAAATCGAGTGTAAATACTCCACGCGATTGAGCAAAATAGAATGCAATCCTGGTCTTCTCAGATGAGACTTTGAGTCTGTACATCTCTCATTGGTAGTCACCAAACACGAGGTATACCCCTGCCAATGATCTCATTTGTTACAAATCACATCCGGCAATACCTTGTACAGGTCCGATGCCGCCGACTCCGGGTCATTACCCTAAAAAGATCAACGTGAATCCCCGACGGGGGTTACAACGTGAGTCCTCGATGGGGGTTACAATGTGAGTCCCCGACGGGGGTTACAACGTGAGTCCCCGACGGGGGTTACAACGTAAGTCCCCAACGAGGTTTACAATGTGAAGCCCCGGCAGGGGATTACAACGTACATTCAAGCCGTTGACACACATATCAACGAAGGTCAAGCAGCCTTGACGTTATCTCAGCCGATAGCGATTAAACCTATCAGAGTTTTAGAGCTATTCGAGAATTGCATACTTGATTGCTCATATTCCCCAGTGGATCCCCGACGGGGGTCACAATGCAATGTTCCATGGATTCACACGTCAGGGAAGGTCAAGCAACCTTGACAATCTACCCACAGAGTATCAGCCGTTGATTCACACGTCAGCGAAGGTCAAACAACCTTGACAGTATATCCCACAGGGTTTTTTAGCCGTTGATTTACATGTCTGTGAAGTACATGTCAATGAAGGTCAGACATCCCTGATAGCATTTGTTGTTGGCACTAAATCCGACAGAATCGTGACATATTCTGGCAATACCAACCAGGAAAGGATAACGTTATCAAAGAGGATCGATGATGGAATATGTTATACACATCCTCAAATAGATCAAGCTTTATCCCCACAGGTCTCTTACGCATAAGATGTACATCTTTAGGATCAAGTCATTATCAAAGACATATGAATTTGGTGATAACTCCAACGTCAACTTCCTAACAGATTCAGATTACACATCAAATCTGGTCAGCATTGCCAATCCCCAGTTGAAGCAACAGGGAGCCAGCAATCATCCCCAGCATGTTGGGCTACAACCTCGTACACATGCATAATACATTTGCATCATGTTGCTACATATAGTACTATGTTTGTCTTGTTGCGTTTTATGTGTCTGGGATTCTTTATCCTTCCCATGCATCGCCATGCATGAGTATGATAAAGAGGGGCATCTGTAAACACTCAAAATTTTTTGTACTACTGTCACTAACATTGCAGGAAGACAGATTCGTCTTTTAAGAGGGAACCCTGAAAGACAATCCTTATCCATACCGGATACTACCGGAAGTTCAGCATCAACCCCGGAGCACACTCTGGGAGTAATAATTCCAACCTCGGATATAACCCCGAGGCGTGCAGATCCAATACCGGAACACACACCGAAGAAGACCGATTAATCTCGGAGATAACCCCGAGGTATCCAGTCTCAGTCCCAATTATGGGAATAGCCACCAACCTTGGTGATAACCCCAAGGAATGCAGTTTCGGCGATAACCCCGGAAATGCTTGTTTAAATGCGACCAGCTTCAATCTCGACGCTCACAACGAGATACTCTGTACCAACCCGGAGATAACACCGGAGGGCGAGCACACCTCGAGAGATGATGACGAGGGCCTTCAACAAATCAAGTGATCAATCTCAGTGAAGCTCTGAGCAACGTCTACTTTATCAGCCCAAACCGGCGATAACACCAGTGAGGGGCAACATCGTCATCTCGCCAACACGATGCCATGCCATGTCATCTCAACACAACGATGTCTCACAAGAATCAAGAATAATCAATCCCAAGTGACTATTGTGCGGGGTAACGGATAGAATTTAAAGCTTGAAGACCGGAGGGCATCGTCCCATCTTCAATGACTTCGTAGAAACTCTAATCCTATGCCATTATACAACTCTCAACAACGGCGGTCCGAAATAGGTCCTGTATACCTCAATCAGATTCCTAGATTGTATTTCCGAAAGTTTGAGTGGACATTACGGTGCCCGAGTGCACGTACTACGAGACGGCTCAACCCGAGAAACCCAGGCCATCCCGGGTTGCCTCTGGTACACTTGCGGCTCCATCCTCTATAAATAAAGGGCTTGGGGTGGCCATTTTGCAAGGGAAAACGGCGAGGAAGCCCTGCCCAATTTTCTCTGCACTCACCCCATACAGTGTACTTTCTCATTTTAAACACCTGTGAGCTCATATATAGCTGATTTTGTACCTACAAAAGCCAGTGTTTACCCACTTTAAAGATATAGAAGTCTTCTTTGGCGATGTAAGCCTTCTCACACACTTTAAAGTTTTTCTCTTCATCTCTGCACACACCCTTCTTCACGTCGAGAGTTATGTTACAGCATTTGCAGGACTTGATTAGTGGTTTTATTTTTTATATATATATTATATATATATATATATATATATATATATATATATATTTGGACTAACATTATCGAGTTATGCCTCGATTGAGCCTAGACTTCGGTCTGGAGCGTTTATTTGCTTTTATATTTATATATATATATATATATGAACTGTGTGTTGAACTTTGTTCGATGACCCTAGACTTCGGTCTGGAGCATTTATTTGCTTTAATATATATATACTTATAATATTAAGTGTGTCGAACTCTATTCGATGAGCCTGAATTTTACATCCGAAGCGTTTACTTGCATTAATATATATATACTTATATATATTAAGCGTGTGTCGGACTACATTCGATGAGCACGGATTTTACATCCCGGTGTGTTTACTCGCTTATATATATATATATATATATATATATATATATATATATATATATATATATATATATATATATATATATATATATATATATATATTTATAAATATGAACTTTGTTGTGGGACTACATTCGATGAGCACAGATGTTACATGGAAGTGCGTTTATTCGCTTATATATATGAAGCTGTGGTCGAACTTTGTTCGATGAGCCTAAATTTTACATCTGGTGCGTTTATCGCTTTTGTATATATATATATATTTCGCCCCACCTGGAGTTCACTTCGTGGTGGTTGATCGCTTTTACCGCTTTCTTTACATTTCGTCCTGGCTGGAATTTACTTCATGGCGAGTTGATTGCTTTACTAAACTTTCTTTACATTTTATCCCACTTTGGAGTTTCCTTCATGGCGGTTGGCCCATATTCTGACTTTATTTATGTTTTGTCCTTTGGAGTTTCCTCCGAGGCGGTTGATACTTTTACATCTTTATTTACATTTTTGATCCCCCCATGGAGGTGCTTCGTGATTGGTGATCATATGCAGATATATATATATTCGATTTTTTATATATATACCGCCATCGCTTTCATACATGCTGCGGTATCATATGCGCTTTAGAAATCATGTGATCTGATTCAACCTATTGGATCTAGATTTGGTTCCGTGATGGACCTTTTAATCGGTATAGCGACTTGAAAATTATTACGTGGTGTCTCTGAATTTCCTCGGATGGTTTCCATACCCACGAGGAAGTCGACATTATTTTGTACATTATTTTAAATGCGGATGCCTCGCATCGTAAAATAAAATCAATCAAGCCGAACACTTAATAAAATGGGAGTGTAAAAGGTCTCAATTACTATTGAGCATCAGGGTTTGAAAAACCTATTATATAAAACATCATTGCCATATCTTGCTTAAAATTGAATTTTTACATAAATTCAAACCCTGTATATATAGGTGCGAACGAGGCCTCACACTACTTCCAAATAATAGCACATTAACCCACACACACACATATTCAGATAATAGTTTCTTGAAAAGAGCCGGTCACCGTGGTAACACGGATGTCAGGGGGTGCCTAACACCTTCCCTCCGCATAACCAAGTCCTCGGACCCTAATGAATCTCGGTTTCACCAACCCGTTTAGCAATGTCACATAACTGGGTCAATGTGCAAACCTTTTCTCGGTTGTGTTGGTACAACCATTTAAAAAACCAACTGGCAACTCTTAATAGTCCATCGTCGACATTATACTTGTCAGAACTTTTTCACTTGTTTTTTAAACAAATCTCACCTAAAATGAGAACACCAGAGAACAAGTAACGGAAAGGGACATCTAAAAATCCCGACGTCGACACATAGTATCAGATCGAGATCCACGTTTTAATTCAAATTTTTGGAAAAGTCTTCAGAAACAATTAGGAACACAATCAAGATTGAGTACAGCTTATCATCCTCAGACTGATGGACAGAGTGAGAGAACCATACAAACATTAGAGGAAATGTTGAGAACATGTATCATAGACTTCAAAGGAAGTTGGGAAGATCAGTTACCTTTAGTAGAATTTACCTATAACAATAGTTATCGTGCTAGCATATGTATGCCACCCTATGAAACCTTATATGGGAGAAAGTGTAGAACACCTTTGTGTTGGGATGAAGTCGGGGAAAGACAAATTCTAGGACCTGAAATAATTCAACAAACAACTAAAACCATCAGAATTATACGTCAACAATTACAAGCATCTCAAGATCGACAAAGAAAATAAGCTGATCCACATCGTCAACAAAGAAACTTTAACGTATGAAGACACGTATTCTTGAAGGTGTCTCCCTGGATGGGCAAGATACGTTTTGGCAAGAAAGGAAAACTAAGTCCGAGATTCATTGGGCCTTTTGAAATTTTGAGGAGGATTGGTGAAGTTGCTTATGAAATAACACTACCTCCTGAGTTGAATCATATCCATAATGTGTTTCATGTGTCCGTATTATGACCATACAAACCTGATTATAAACACATTATAAATTATGAGCCAATCCAAATAGAAGAAGATCTTTCTTATGTAGAAGAACCTGTGCAAATCGTCAACCGTAAAAAGCAAGTCCTGAGAAATAAAGTGATAGCATCGGTTAAAGTGATCTGGAGAAATCAGAACGTTGAAGAGGCTACATGGGAGCTCGAAGATAAAATGCGAGAGAATTTTCCTCAATTATTTACTTAACTTCTACTTTAATTTCGAGGACGAAATTCTTATTAGTGGGGTGAATGTAAAAACCCAAAACCCTAATTAGATTCGGTTATGTAAAATCCAGTTATATCAATAAAATTTCTTCGTTCTGAATGTGTTGTGTTAATATATACTCTGTTTAAAAATTTTGATCAAATAAAATTTTGTCCTAAAAATGTCGTGTTTGACACCTCGTGCTTAAAATTTTCTTTTGAGAATGGACTTTTCGGAATATTTGTTGGGAAAAGTTGCTTTGTTGTGCTTACAGTGACAAAATGCTTTGTCGTGCTTGTTAGGATTAGTGAGAAATCTAGGTTCGTAACTGTGATGCCCCCGAATCCGGGTCCTCTGACCCCGATTCGGTCATCACGATAAAATACAAACATCCACCTCTAAACAACATACGATAACTAAAATGCGGAAAATAATAAACGTATGTCGTTCATTCAAATGGTGTTACTAGTCCCAAGATTCGATAACCTTAATACAATCTTTCACTTAGGGTTCATATTACATAACAGTAATTTAAATTAAGCATAAGATAAATTCTTCGCCTGGTGACTATCCTACATCTTTTCTTTACCCTTGTCCTTTCCTGAGGTCTCGGGCTTACCTGCAATATAATTCATGATATAGAAATGATGAGCAATAAGTTTGCTCAACAAGTTTAAATACAACAATAAGGATATATCATGATGAAAAGAAAATATCTGACAAAGAATTCAACAATATAAATATTAGAAGCAAAGATAATGATTGCTTTTAGAATAACTGCTAGTCAAGTAGACTTTGAACTATAACACTCCAATGGAATCAATAATTAATTGACCCTTTGGTTACTGGCTACAGAATAAGTACTTGAGGGGATCAGCCTCGCATACACCATGTATATGCATAACATTTAAATTTGTTCTTTGTATCTTATATTAGATGCAGGGTACTCCCTATCATAGAAGGGGTGTTCTTTCAGTCTAAGAATCCTTACCATCAATTGGTTTGGATAGCTTTTATAAAACTTCATATACTTGTCTGACCGAACAAAGGTACAGAATCTATCTGACATAGTTTAAGAATTATAGAATTTAAATGAAGTACAAGTCCAAGACTGTACGAACTCAAGTGCACTAAGTGCGAATATCAATAATATCGATGTGGATTAATTGTAAGGTAATTAAACACTTAATAGCATGCTTGGAAATAAAGTTCAAGCTTAAATGAATAACTTTCAATTCAATAATAACCTGCGCAAATACAATATGAGAAGGATATGAAACTTTCACAAAATTCAAAGTTGTGTAAGTTAGGAAACTTGCAACACAATAAAAATAGTGTTCGGATACTTGCTCAAGTAAAAGAGTAAAAATTAAGGAACTTGCACAACCAAAGAGTGAAGTTCAAGGAAACTTGCTCAATAATAATTGGAGTAAGTTTAGGGAACTTGCCTGTTTGCTCAGCTATAAATAAATCTAGCTGTAATTAACTTGCGTTGAAATGACCTAATGTTAACAAGTCGGTCTTTCCAATTAGTACGTGTAAACTAATATGCATTTACACTTACAATAGTCAAGTCTTCACATAGCATGCTTCTTAATATAATACATGGCACATTGGTCACATATTACAAGATAAAGTAACCATATAAGCATGCCTTGAAATTTAGAATCAAAAACAGAATCTATCTCTGTGATCGGGATAGGGGCAATGCAAGACTGGTCTCAAGCTTAGGATGGGCAAGAATCAAGCGCTATCCCCGCTGAGACCAAGGTTGAGCTTATGCTCTCCTGACTTCAGTCCAACTCTAACACACTAATCACACATACCATTTAACAAACATGCATGCTAGATTTTTACATATAACACATGATCATACTTGAGTTCTATACCACAAGTTTAACTTACACGTTATATGTCATTAAAACATAAAAAGGTTATGTAATCATTTCTGCCTTACAACTTGATCATTCAATACTCATTAGTCATGCTTGTATATAGACAACACATGTATACTTTACTCACATAGTTCATATTTTAGAAATTTTCCTTTCATGACTATGTGTGAATAAGTGAAAACCATATATTAACCAAACGATGTTTATGCCAATATATGTATAGGCATAATGAGTCCTAATATACATGCTTGAATGGTCATAACGTACTTTACTCATTTCTTGATGACATTAGCTTTCTCATTCTAATTTTCTTTGAATTTTACACTAAGTCAACTTAGCATATACAAGGAATATTAGCATATAACTCTCATGCATTTACAACATATATTAAAGTCACATATGCATGCTCAAATGGTCAGAACTTACAAGATAAAAGTCTTGGTACGGTTCACTTTGAAAGGTCTTAAGTTTCTTATCTTTAAACTAGTCTAATCTTTCAATCATGTATGCTACTGTGTTCAATCACTTTAGTCTTGCATTTCATGTCAATATAAACCATATTATCATGTTCATAAGGTCAGAATGCTCACATGATTTGTTCGTGACAAAGTTCACTTTTGAAGCTACAATTTCATTTCAAGACCACAAGTATTATGTCAATCATATGTACTAACATTGTTATAATTGTTCATACCACATGCATATGCTTATTTGTGTGTGCTAAAATAGTTTACATGCTTGCTCTAACCAAGTGTCAACAAGTTAGCACAACAAAAACATAACACAACACATCAGTGTCCTGCAGTGCAGTGCAGAAATTGCTACCGCACCCTAAGTACAATTAGAAGCAATTGCTTAATGATACTGCATCGAGAGACAATAGCTTGCTCTGTTCTACAGAGCATCAAACATCCATACTATTCTTTGATTTAAACATGCTTATCATCATAATATAAGAGTTCTTACATGTAAGCATACTTTCTAAACACATACTATCATGCTAATTCACTTTGACTAGCATAGAATTCAAGAAATTCCTGAGAATTTGGCAAAACCCAACAAAGAACACAAGTTAAGATTTTATACCTCTTGAAGAAATTGGGCAGCAATACACTCACTCCTTAGCAAATAATTCTCAGCAATTGCAACAAGGAAAATGAAGGTCTTATTTATAGAAGAATGGTTAACTAGATAATGTCATTACCTCATAAATCAAACCAAAGGATTTCAAGAATGCACAAGGGTTAAGAGAGAGTTGGTGAGAGTTGGTAATCTGAATCCCACTCCTATCCACTAATTGATCTAAGTTTGATGAATTTGAGATGAAGCTAGGCTTGCTAGCTTTTGGAGAAATACGTAAGTTAGCTTTTATGCTACTATTCATGTACTTGGTGACACTTAATTTGGGATAAGGAAGATAAAGCTCAGCACTTGCACAAAATGAAATACCAAAAACAACATTTGTTTATACTATACACATACTATATACTTTGGTTATAAAATATATACACACAATTAATTTCATATAACAATATTATTATGCAACTCACATGAATGCAAATAATTCATTACTATATAGTCTATATATAGACATATTAATATGTCACCTTGTACAATATAAAATATATAGTTAACTACCATATAATAAAGGTTTACTATTCATGCCTGCACAAATTAATCAAGTAAAAATATAATCATTTTATAAATTATTAATCTTTTATACATTAATTATTATTTATTCATAATAATTATTAATTAACACATTATCAATTAATGACTAAAAATTGAAATTAATCAACATGTTCAACTCTTGCTACTATATTCAAATAAATTGAATATTTAATTAATAATCTTATCATGTCTTTGATATTAGAATCTTAGGGCTAGTCCACTAATTTAAATAACTATTAGTGACTCCCTTTAATCAATTCATAACCACATAAGGTTTAAATAGACTCACAAAACAAACTCATAAAAATTAAATCACATATTTGATTAATAAGGAGTTTCAAATTCGTGGACGTTACATCCCCCCCTTATAAAAATTCCATCCTCGGAATTGCAAAAATAAGGTTACTCAAATAAAAACGGATAATTCGCTCTCATTTTCTCTTCTAGCTCCTACATAGCTTCTTCTATTACGTGATTCCTCCAGAGAATCTTAACAGAATGGATAATCTTATTCCTCAACTTCTGTTCCTTCCTATCTAGTATCTGGATAGGAACTTCCTCGCTCGATAAGTCTTTCTCGACTTGGATTGGTTCATGGGAGATAACGTGCTTGTAGTCCGATTTTTACTTCCGTAATACTGACACATGAAACACGTTGTGAATGTGCTCAAGTTCAGGAGGTAACGCTACCTCGTACGCCACTTCACCGACTCGCCTCAAAATCTCGAACGGTCCTATGAACCTAGGGCTCAACTTGCCCTTCTTCCCAAAATGAATCTTCCCTTTCCAGGGAGATACTTTTAGAAATGCATAGCTTCCTAATTCAAAATCTCTCTTTTTGCGATGTAGGTCCGCATACTTCTTTTGGCAATCTTGAGCTGCTACTAGCCGGGCTATTATCAACTTGATGATTTCTACCGTCTATTGTACCAATTCTGGTCCCAACAGTCGACGTTCTCCAACTTCATCACAGCATAAGGGCGTTCTATATTTCCTCCCATACAGTGCTTCGTACGGTGGCATTCCAATACTGGTGTGATAACTATTGTTATACGCGAACTCTACTCGTGGAAGGTGATCCTCCCAACTACCCTTGAAGTCCATCACACAAGCTCGGAGCATGTCTTCAAGTGTTTGAATTGTTCTTTTGCTTTGCCCATCGGTCTGTGGATGATACGCGGTACTCATTCGTAGTTGTGTCCCCATTTTTTCTTGAAGACCCTTCCAAAAGTTTTACATGAATTGCGGATCTCTATCTGATACAATAGATACCGGCACCCCATGTCTCGAGATAATTTCCTTGACATACACTTTGGCTAACTGGTCCAAACTATACTTAATCTTAATCGGCAAAAAGCGAGCTGACTTAGTAAGACGATCTACAATCAAACATATGGCGTCGTTGTTAGGTTTGTATTATTCATGAACGCAATCAAATTGCAAAAATAAGCGGAAACGTGTAAAAATCAGAGTTTAAAATTTTACAAACCATATACCCGGATCACCCTTTATGCACAATTATTAATTAAACAAAAAAGAAAGAACAAAAATCATACCCTTGAAGATCCGAGCTTCCTCAGGTACACGTTCACCTCCAATCTTTTTCGCGTTCATCTCGAATCCACCGGGTTTGGTTCCTTCCTTTGATCAACGTTAGCCACCCAAGTGTTTGGCCTCTAGAGGTAATCTACCAAGGAAGAAGAAGAATTCAAGAAGATGGGGTGTTTGGCTAAATCCTAGTTTTTCTATCTCTATAGAAAAAGGCGTACTCTTCCAACTATTGGAATTACGTATGTTGTAAAAGTCAACCACCCTCACCCATAATAAGACTCCTATTATTTATAGATGTAGGCAACCCTCCTTAATAATTAAGAAATTGGGTTTTATTTAATTAATTAAATTCTTTTAATTAATTAAGCTCCCTAATCTTATTAGGGATAATTAATTAAACTCCTTTAACTAATTTTCCCTCCTAATCCTATTAGGAATAAATGAGAGTACTTATATTAAATTAATTCCTAAACTCTTTTAGAAATTAAAATAATAATAATTGTAATAATATTAATAAGACTCCTCTTATTAATTTATATTTAATATTTCTAAAATATTAAATAATAAATATTAAGCTATTTAATTTATTCTATCATCATAGATTAAATTAAATATACTTACTATATTAATTACGATTATGCCATTAACTTCTTAAATAATTATTCTTCCTTTTATGGTGTGACCCTTTAGGTTCTCCATATTAAACCGGTTGTGAATAAATCAATTAGAACAATTCTAATATTTATTCTACAATAGGGATAAGCCTCCCTAGCGATCAACGACTTTCCAGATAATATAGATTTCAACATTAATCATAAAAGAACCTTTGAGTAAATAGTTACCGTACAATTCAATCCTTCCACCATACAATGTCCCAATTAAATATAAGACATGGAATTTTTGTCAAGTCTTATTTTATTTAATTATATGTATTTTGACTCTTAAATGCACAACTCCAAATAATGAAAATTAGAAACTCCTTTCTAATTTCATTTTGCCTTGGCCAAGGACTACTGAGTTGTCATTTATCGAATCACATAGGACATTTCTCTTCTTTTACTAGAAGTGGTAGATTTTTTATTGATCATACATTATCTCCATGTACAACTTATTATACTCAAGCATACCCTTTGATATACCCTAAGGGTCTTAAGGAATAAGTCAAAGTATAACTTATCATACACAAGATACTATGATGATCTCAAGTCCAAGGATCACTTGTACAACTATCACTACAGGAATTCCTATTGACAGACAAGTAAAACTCCATTAGGTATTCCTTAGCGAGCCACATTTCGTGAACTTATTTTCTAATAAGCACCTACATACTTGCTTTAGTGTCTCCACACAAATGATCATGAGATCAATCATCCTCATCCAATGAGCAAGCAACGTATGTACCAATCTATCTGGATTCACTAATCCCCAATTTAGTAATCCAACGATTGGGAACTATTTTAGTTTTAAGCTTTCTAAGAATTTAGATCTTATTAGAATGATCATCATCATTATTCTAAAAGCATTGCTTAAAACTATGGGTTTATCACATATTGTAAAACAGCATCATATAGATAATTTAAAAGCCTTTAATAAATTAATATTTTTTATTAATAAATGAATAAGATTGTTACAAAGTATATGCTTTATCATCAAACATGATTGGCTTGTGTGCATATTACTTTTAATCTCTCACTTGCACTAAAGCCAATCGCCATTGTATCTTATACCCTTCTTCTCTAAGTGACGATTATCCTGCTGTTGGATAAGCTTTAGTTAATGGATATGTAATGTTGTTCTTGAGAGTCCACGATCTCTATAGTGATTTCCCATCTTTTAATGATTCTTATAATCAAATGAAAGTGCCACAACACATGTTTAGATCCAAGATGAGACTTAGGAACTATTCCTAGTTCTGTAATGAAATTTTTATCCAAACAATCAACTTGCAGCTTCATTTATAGCTACTTACTTTGTCTTTATCACTAAATCAGCAACTCTTTGCCTTTTTGAATCTTTCCAATTCACTGCACCACCGTTTAAGGTAACACTTTACCTTAAAGTGGATTTTCTGTCGTCTTGGTCTGTCTAAAAAACTTAAGTCTGTTAAGCCCTCTAGTTTTAATTTAGACCCACCATAAATATGATCACATCCTTAGTGCCAGTAAAGTACTTTAAGATATTTTTCACTGTCTTACAGTGATCTTCTCCAGAATATGACTAATCAACATCAGGTCTCGTACATTTCATTGCATACATGATAGTTACTCATGAGATCTCTCTTTTATGAGTCTTTGGGGACTATTAAGAGAGATACACTCCATGGCTCATCAACATGAGACATCCCATGGAGTTTACCATGCTAAACGACTTTAGAATCAAATGAATATATGTTCCTTGGGTTAAGCCGAGCATCCTTTTAAATCTATCTATATAGATTTGTATCCCCAATTACGATACTCTTTCCAAATCATTCATGGAGGAATATTTAGACAACTTTATATTTACTAATTGTAGCATTGGTATGTCATTCCTTATCCGTAGTATATCAACATATAATACTAGAAATGTCACGACGCTCCCACTTACCCTTTTGTACACACTAGGTTCATTCTTGTTTTTGATAAAATCAAACTCTTTTGATTGTCTCATCAAAACGAATGTTCCATATTTGAGAAGCTTGCTTCAATCCATTTATCTGAGTGTCTACAACTCTTACCTCATCGTATGTAACTGGTTCATCATCTCCTATGATGTGTACCTCATCATCATCATCTATGATGAATCCATACCTCCTAGGTATCTTCGGTACTGATCCAGATTTATGATTCAGTTGTGGTACAATAGGTCTATCTACAGGTTCCTCTTATTTGACTTATAGTATTTTGTGATTCTCGAACTCTTCAAGATATATTATCCTCCCACTAGCCCCTTCAATGATAAACACTTTTATCTTAGAAGGCAACATGTTTCGTAACAAACACCTTTTGCTAAGTAGGATTATAGAACATATACCCTAAACTTACTTTAGGATATCCCACAAATTTGTACTTGTCAAACCTTGTCCCAAGCTTATCCTTTGAAACCTTTTCACATAAGCTGGACAACCCCTATTCTTAACATACTTAAGATTAGGAATCCTCCCACATCCATAATTTTTTATGGAGTTTGAAATGGATTTTGAGGTTACCTTTTCGTAGATATGCAGCCATTTCTAGGACATGATCCTAGAAGGACACTGGAATGTCGGTAAAATCATTATGGACCGAACCATGTCCAACAAGGTACAATTTTTCCTTTCAGATACATCAATCAATTATTACGTATCAGGAGGCATCCATTATGAGAAAACCATTTGAGATGATCTAGAAACTTATTGCACAAGTATTTATTCCTTGATCTAATTAAAGAATCTTAATACTTTGCCAATTTGTTTCACTTCTGAATTCTTTGAACCTTTCAAATAATTCACACTTGTATTTCAGTAAATACATACATTCAACTCTTTGAATGATCGTCTCATTTTCTTATACTAGTTTGTTCAATTTACAAAATAATTTTTCACATAAATCAAGTATACAAAATCCATTAAGTAATATTTCAGTTCTATACAAAACATTATTATTATCAATAGAACAGCAATTGTTCTTAAATATAATACCAAAGATTTCATTGTCCAACAATAAAATGGAAATAATGTTTCCAACGAGAACTGGAATACAATAACAACTTATTGACTTAATAGATTTGCCCGTAGGCAGTGCTAAACTATAAGTTCCCATGGTTAATGCAACAACCTTTGCTTTATTTTCCACACATAGGATTATTTATCTTTGTTTAGCTTTCTACTTCTTCTTGGTCCCTTCATAAATCTTTATTTATGATAACCAAAGTCGGTATCCAATACCCAAGTAGAACCTTGACTTAAAAAAAAAATTTATTTTAAATCATGAACAAATTTGTATTTATAACCGAAACTTAACTAAGCTTCTTCTGGTTAGCCTCTGCAAGATGCTTCGTGCAGTTTCTTTCCAGTGTCCAGGCTTATTGCAGTGAAAGCAAACTCATTTGCTATTTGTATCATTTTTGTTCTTATTATCCTTTGTTTTTGCCTTTCTATTTACCTTCCTAGAATCATTCTTCTTTTTAGAAGATCCTTTGACCCCTACCAGTAAGACATGGTCTTTCTTGGTTGGAAAGTGACTCAACATTTTTCAACATGTTAAGCTAATCAGCGACGCTGGTATCTATCTTGTTTATATGAAAAATTCACAACAATTGTGAAATGAGTCCGGGAGTGAGTGCAAGATCAAATCTTGACTCAACTCTCCATCCATGACAAAACCAGTTGTCCTAATTGATCAATCAAATTGATAATGTTAAGAACATTTATCTATATAGTAGTGTCATCGGCCATTCTAGATCGGAAGAGCTCCTTAGATATCTGATATCTATCAGTCCTACTTTCTCACCATCAACTACTTGATGTGCAGGAATATAGTAGGAGCATCCATAGTTTCATGCTGACGCTGAAGCTCGTTTCTCATGGATGCGAGCATGATGCATTGAGGCAACTGTGCATCATCTTGCCACTTTCTAAAAGTAGCAATCTCTTCCTCAGAGGTATTGTCTGCAACCATTGCAGGGATAGGCGTATTAAGGACATAAGATAGCTTTTCAGCCATGAGAACTATTCTCAAATTCCTTAACCAATCCATTTAATTCAGTCCGGTTAAATAACATCTAATATGCTTCGCAGTAATAGTGATTTAGACATTGTAAAATTGTGTAAATGAATTTGAAACTAACAACATTTTAACATACATTCTTTTATTAATTACCAAAATAATTTAGGTCTTGTTTTAAATTGGTATCTCCTACTATTTTCTTCAAACTGTATTACCTTCACTTATATAGTTCGGCAAAATCTAATTAAAGATTTGTTAGTGAGAATAAGGATCCCATTTCAAATGTATATAGCCTTGTGGTGACACAATAAACTATATATAAATAAATAGGTAAACAACTCTTGTCAATTATATCAACTATGTAATTCCTTGTATTTTGCCTCTTAAATCATAATGGTCAAGTGTGTGCACATCCGAACTAAAATGATTTAAGTTAAGTCCAACCTAGCACTCCATATATTCAAAAAAGAAAAATATTGTTCTTGTGGTGACACAACAAAACAATATTGTTCAATTTTCTTTATAAGCATCAAATGTGATAAATTAACATCTTAAATACTTAATACTTGCCTTGTGGTGACACAACAAACTCATATTAAATATTTAATACTCTATTAATTTATCATGTTAGAAAGCTGACGTTCGATATTCCAAATATCTTTGAGCGCTTAGGACTTAATATAAAAATTTGAGGGGTTTGTTATTAATTTGTCTCATCTTGTTTTAAGGCATGCAAATATATATATAAAATACGCATCATATTAATGAACATATATAAGCATGTTTGCATAATATATAATATATATATATAGTATAAGCATGCACATATAGAATACTATATTCTACGGATTGATTATGAACTTTTATTCTAGTTTGGTTCACTATAGCCACCAAGTGAACCAAAAGGTCAAACCCTAAGGGTGCAAGAATTAATATTTAAATATAACTATTACATTTAAACCCGGGCTCCATTACAAATAGGTCTTCACGCGCTCCTTGCTCCTTGATCTCTAATTCTTCAAAATTAATTCTAACTATTCCTATTACAAAACTATTTAAAATAAATAGAAACCTTGATCGTGATCGAGGGAAGTACATAAGAGGAGATAGAATTTACATTAAGAAAAATTAGAAGGCGAAGTCTACAGACCCCATTTAATAAAACCCATACATTCATGCATCCAACTAAAATAAAATTCAATCACATTGGTCAATAGTTCATAATCAATCCCATTTATTATCATACACATCACCATATGCATCAATAAATAACATTCATCTCATGAATAATAAACATTCAATATATATATTGATATCATTTAATGGACAAATTTAGTTAGTATAAAATCTAATTTTGAATCAAAATAAACCCTTTTATTTTAATCCAGATTTAAATCAAAATAAACTTCTCTATTTTAATTTATCCTATTTTGAATAAAATAAACTATTTTATTTTAATCAAAATCATTAATCAAAATAAACTCCTTTATTTTAATTAATTATGGAATCCAATTTCATGTAAAAAAAACTCCTTTATTAAATGAAACACGGATTCTCTTTCCTATTCACAAATAAACTCTTTTATTTTGAATACTATGAAATCTTATTTCATATCTAAATAAACTCCTTTATTTAAGAAAATACGGATTCTCTTTCCTATTCACAAATAAACTCTTTTATTTTGAATAATATGAAATCTTATTTCATATATAAATAAACTCCTTTATTTAAGGAAACATGAAATCCAATTTCAACTCCAATTATTTATCATGGAATCCAATTCCAACTCTAATTAGTTAGAGTGAAATTTAATTTTAAAATTAAAATAAACTCTTTTATTTTAATATTAAAATAAACCTTTTATTTTAAGATTTAAATAAATTTTATTTTAATTATAAAATTATTATATATATTCATATAATATATATATTTATCACATGGTTCAGGATGGTTGCCACGCGAATTTGATTCCAGCACGGTTAATAAGAATAATGTTAATATATATATATATATATATATATATATATATATATATATATATATATATATATATATAATAGAGAGGAAAGATTTCATATATGTATATATAGGTAACTTCATCCTGCAAAGTAACTGAAATCTTTTCGCAAGCCTGCATCCCTTTTTAAATATCACGTGACTCTTAAAAAAAAATATATCCCCAGAAACTTTTAACACCAATCCCCAGGATTGAAAAAGATGCACCCTTGGATAATCCACGTGAATCGTGGGTGACGCAGGATCAATTTTTTTATTATTTTTTTTAAATAAATTTTATACAATAAAATATGTTCAATTAAATTGTTCTAAACACATATCAATATACATATCAAATTTAAACAATTAATAATTCGCATAAAGGTTTGACTCTGATGCCACTGTTAGGTTTGTATTATTCATGAACGCAATTAAACTGCAAAAATAAGTGGAAATGTGTAAATATCAGAGTTTAAAATTTTATAAATCATATATCCGGGTCACCCTTTATGCACAATTATTAATTAAACGAAAAAGAAAGAACAAAAATCATACCCTTGAAGATCCAAGCTTCCTCAGGTACACGTTCACCTCCAATCTTTTTCGCGTTCATCTTGAATTCACTGGGTTTGGTTCCTTCCTTTGATCAACGTTAGCCACCCAAGTGTTTGGCCTCTAGAGGTGATCCACCAAGGAAGAAGAAGAATTCAAGAAGATGGGGTGTTTGGCTAAACCCTAGTTTTTCTATCTCTACAGAAAAAGACGTACTCTTCCAACTATTGGAATTACGTATGTTGTAAAAGTCAACCACCCCCACCCATAATAAGACTCCTCTTATTTATAGATGTAGGCAACCCTCCTTAACAATTAAGAAATTGGGTTTTATTTAATTCATTAAATTCTTTTAATTAATTAAGCTCCCTAATCTTATTAGGGATAATTAATTAATTTCCTTTAACTAATT
Source organism: Panax ginseng (assembly GCA_020205605.1). Classification (NCBI taxonomy): domain Eukaryota; kingdom Viridiplantae; phylum Streptophyta; class Magnoliopsida; order Apiales; family Araliaceae; genus Panax; species Panax ginseng. Next base: position 80,893,984 of record CM035136.1, on the reverse strand, counting down.
TTCCCTCCTAATCCTATTAGGAATAAATGAGAGTACTTATATTAAATTAATTCCTAAACTCTTTTAGAAATTAAAATAATAATAATTATAATAATATTAATAAGACTCCTCTTATTAATTTATATTTAATATTTCTAAAATATTAAATAATAAATATTAAGCTATTTAATTTATTCTATCATCATAGATTAAATTAAATATAGTTAACATATTATTACGATTATGCCAAATAATTATTCTTCCTTTTATGGTGTGACCCTTTAGGTTCTCCATATTAAACCGGTTGTGAATAAATCAATTAGAATAATTCTAATCTTATTTAAATAAATAAATTAAACTATTAATTTATTTAAATAAATAATATTTATTCTACAATAGGGATAAGCCTCCTAGCGATCAACGACTTTCCCGGATAATATAGATTTCAACATTAATCATAAAAGAACCTTTGAGTAAATAGAATTTACCGTGACAATTCAATCCTTCCACCATACAATGTCCCAATTAAATATAAGACGTGGAATTTCTGACAAGTCTTATTTTATTTAATTATATGTATTTCGACTCTTAAATGCACAACTCAAATAATGCAAATTAGAAACTCCTTTCTAATTTCATTACATCTTCGCCAAGGACTCTTTTGAGTTGTCATTTATCGAATCACATAGGACATTTCTCTTCTTTTAGTAGAAGTGGTAGATTCTTTATTGATCATACATTATCTCCGTGTACAACTTATTATACCCAAGCATACCCTTTGATATACCCTAAGGGTCTTAAGGAATAAGTCAAAGTATAACTTATCATACACAAGATACTATGATGATCTCATGTCCAAGGATCACTTGTACTACTATCACTACAGGAATTCCTATTGACAGGAAAGTAAAACTCCATTAGGTATTCCATAGCGAGCCACGTTCAGTGAATTTATTCTCTAATAAGCACCTATATACTTGCTTTAGTGTCTCCACACAAATGATCATGAGATCAATCATCCTCATCCAATGAGCAAGCAACGTATGTACCAATCTATCTGGATTCACTAATCCCAAATTTAGTAATTCAACTATTGGGAACTATTTTAGTTTTAAGCTTTCTAAGAATTTAGATCTCATTAGAATGATCATCATCATTATTCTAAAAGCATTGCTTAAAACTATGGGTTTATCACATTTTATAAAACAGCATCATGTAGATAATTTAAAAGCCTTTAATAAATTAATACTTTTTATTAATAAATGAATAAGATTGTTACAAAGTATATGCTTTATCATCAAACATGATTGGCTTATGTGCATATTACTTTCAGTCGTGCCCTTTCTGCGTTGCCGGAAGTCCCACCACGAAGTCCATTGTGATGTGTTCCCATTTCCATTCTGGAATCTCTAATGGTTGTAATAACCCGCTTAGTCGTTGGTGCTCTGCCTTTATTCTCTGGCAAGTTAGACATCTACTTACGCATTTCGCAACCTCTCTCTTCATGTTTGGCCACCAGAAGTGGTGACGCAAATCTATTGGTACATCTTCGTGATTCCTGGGTGTATCGAATATCTTGTATTGTGCGTTTCTTGCAAAATCTCTTCTCTCAGTTCTGGTACTAACGGTACCCAAATTCGTCCTTCAACTCTTAGCAGTCTAATGCTATCAATCTTAAATTTCAATTTATCACCTTCAGTCAATCACTTCTTGATGTTATTGCAATCTTCGTCCTTTTCTTGTGCCTCTTTAACCTTATCCAATAAAGTCGGGCTCGCTGTCACTGTAAATAATTGCTCGTCGGTCTCTATCGGATACCTAATTTCCAAGTCTAATCGTTCGAAATCTTTCGCCAATTCTTCTTGAATGGTCAACTTCAATAACTTCTCTCTGCCTTTTCTGCACAAGGCATCTGCCACTACATTTGTTTTTCCTTGATGGTACAGAATCTCACAATCATAATCTTTGATTAATTCTAAACCATTGGCGCTGCCTCATGTTTAACTCTCTCTGCATGAAGATATACTTCAGACTCTTGAGATCCATATATATCTCACACTTCTCGCCGTACAAATAATGCCTCCAACTCTTCAAGGCGAAAACTACTGCTGCTAACTCCAGGTCATGAGTCGGATATCCCTTCTCATAATCTTTCAGCTGACGTGAAGTGTACACAATGACCATGCTGTGTTACATCAGTACACAACCAAGACCCTTGTGTGATGCATCACTATACACTATAAACCCTCCTGTGTTATTCGGTAAAGCCAACACCGGTGCTTGACTACGCCTCTTCTTTAATTCTAGGAAACTCTCTTCAAACTTCTCCGACCAAACGAACTTAATTGTTTTTCTGGTAAGATTGATCAACGGTGATGCTAATTTCGAAAAATCCCGAATAAATCTTCGATAATATCCCGCCAATCCTAAGAAACTCCATATTTTTGTCGGCATCTTCGGCTGCTTCTAATTGATAACTGCTTCTACCTTCGCTGGATCCACCGAAACACCATTTTTGTTAATAATGTGCCCTAAAAATTGCACTCTCTACAACCAAAACTCACACTTGGAGAATTTTGCGTACAACTTTTCCCTCCTTAATGTCTCCAACACTATCCGAAGATGCTCGGCGTGTTCTTCCTCCGTCTCTGAATACACTAGGACGTCATCTATGAATACTACAACAAACTTATCCAAATACTATTTGAACACTCTGTTCTTCAAATCCATAAATGTTGCTGGTGCATTCGCCAATCCAAATGACATTACTAGAAACTCAAAGTGTCCATACCAAGTTCTAAATGTCGTCTTTGGAATGTCTTCCAGCCTCACTTTCAGTTGGTGATAACCGGTTCTCAAGTCAATCTTTGAAAAGTACTTTTCCCCCTTCAACTAATCAAATAAATCGTCTATCTTGGGCAACGGGTACTTATTCTTAATGGTGACCTTGTTCAACACTCATCTTTCTTCTTTACGAATAAGACTGGTGCTCCCCACGGTGATACGCTCTGTCGAATGTATCCCTAATCTAACAACTCTTGTAATTGAGCCATCAGTTCTTTCATCTCTACCGGTGCCATACGATATGACGCTTTGTATATGTAGGGTTTCGACACAGAAACGCACAGCGGAAATAGAACAATTAAAACCAAATTTGAAACCCTAAGCAGGATCTATTCGAAAAATAGTTAATTCAGTGGTTAGAAATTATACCGATTAAGAAAGCGATTAAACGATGCGGTCGAATCTCCAACACAATTCAAACGAACTGCGTCTCTACGGTATCCACACGAACGCTCCACGAATCGTCCTACGATCTTGAGAAGAAGGAATCGCTGTACTAGCCACCAAGGATAATGATTTACAAAACTGTTTTCTCTAGTCTCTCTCTAAGAGCGGCTAGGTTTTTTTGTTTTGATTAACTTTCCAAAGACGCTGATATATCATATATATAGCAATAAATCGGAATTAATCAAAAACCCTAATCTAATTAAAATAAAATCCGAATTTATATATATATATTATATCTTAATTAAGTCTTCCTTAATTAATATATATACATATACAAAGCATCCTTTTAATTTAAATTCGTGATTTAAATACTATCAATCATATTGATATATTTAAATTCTTACAATTTAAATTAATTCCCTTTTAATAACGTTCTTTGTGTGTGACCCTAGAGGTTATTATTACGTTGACAATAATTTTAAAATCATATTATAAAATTATAAACAGTGAGTGACATCTAGTAATGCATCACTGCTACCCAAGTAATAATAAGATCGATGATTCGATGCAACCTTTTTGTGACCAATGTTTCAATGTAATTTAATCCGTTTAACCTTAATATCCTAGATTAAACTCGAGTCATGGAATGTGTCATACTCTTCATAATTTAATCTGAGTTTTCTTAATCAATGAGTAGACTATATGAAACAAATCAATATTTGAGCATGGCCATGCATTTCATAGTCCTACTCAATCAAGAGGCCTATGGATATCACCCCTAATATATAGGATGGTTAAATTCCATCTAGATCACTCGTATTCCTCACACGATTCATGATGTACCCAATAATCACCTTTATAGTCCACCCTATTAAATGTGACATTTGATGATATCAAAGTACATAAATTCTCGTGTAGAAATATAGTGATTTGAATCGGAGGACCATTACATCATTATCACTTTATGAGAATCGCTAATTACACTTCGATGATCCATATAGAATTCTCATGGTGGGTCTGTCCAGTACATCGTTCTCTAACACATACCTATGCATTGACTTAATATCTCATATATTTATGACCAATGAGATTTGGTCATCAGTCAATCCACATACTAGTCTCAATGCATCATTGTTGTCCAATCAACAATGGTACTCGACTAGGGACATTTAAGAGCAATGATACTAATTGTAATTATATAATCTCATATTCAAGTCACATACTTGAAACTATATAAATTGTATCACTATTCTAAGGAATTTTATTATGTTAACATTTATATAACGATAAATAAAACCATAATAAAATCATTCATTTATTTAATCAAATATAATATCAAAATGTTAAGCAATTATATCAAATAATTGGCCTCTAGGGCATAAACTCTATGATCTCCCACTTGCACTAGAGCCAATCACTCATGTATCTAATACCCATGGAACTAGTGTGATAGTGGTCGTTAGCTTCCTGCTGCGACAAAGCCTTGGTAGTGGATGCTGCAACATTATCATCTGTTGGCACTCTTCCTATATGTACATCTCCTCTATCAATGATTTCATGGATGAGATGGTACCACTTTAAGTATATGCTTAGGATCGTTGGTGAGATCGGGTTCCTTAGCACGTGGAATGGCTCCATTATTATCACGATATAGAAACAACCGAATCAACAATGTTTGGAACAACACCAAGTTCGATGATGAACTTTTTAATCCATCTGACCTCCTTGTTTGCACTAAACGACAATATACTCGGCATTTATTGTAGAATCGACTCGGTCTCTTGCTTCAAACTTTTCCATTAACAACACCACCATTAAGGTAAAACACAAAACTGGTTGAGACTTATAGTCATCATTGTCGATCTGAAACTAGCATCTGTGTAACCCTTTTCTTTGCCGATTCGTCTTCACCTCCATATACCAAGAATGAATCCTTAGTCCTTTTAGGTACTTGAGGATATTCTTGGTGATGTCTAGATGACCTTCAACTTGGATTATTTGGTATCTTGCTTTCGTCATGCTCAAAGCATCTGAGACATCCGACGACAGTACATATCATTGAATACATGATAGATCCAATTGCCGAAGCATAAGGGATCTTTCTCATCGCTCCTCGTCATCTTGTGATTTAGGACATTGGGCCTTAGAGATCTTTACACCATGAGTCACGGGTAAGTTTCCTCTTTCGCGCCTCTTGCATCTTTGAACCGTTTCAACACTTTATCAATATATGTAATTTGACTTTGGTAGAGAGCATTTTTTCGATCTATCTCTATAGATCATGATACCTAAAATGTGGCGACATCACCCAAATCTTTCATGGAGAAACATTTTCCTAACCATGTTTTTATGACTGTAAGGAAGGAATGTCATTCCCAATAATTAATATGTCATCAACATATAATACTAGGAAAATATTGTGACTCCCACTAACCTTCTTATATATACAAGGTTCATCTTCATTTTTAATAAAGCCAAATTCTTTGTTGCTTCATCAAATCGAAGATTCCAACTCGAGAGGCTTGCTTCAATCAATAAATGGATCATTTGCGACTTACATACCTTTCCGGCATCCTTTGGGTGACAAAACCCTCAGGTTGTGTCATATACACATCCTCGAGGAGAGATTTCCGTTAAGGAAGCGGTTTTGACATCCATCTGCCCGATTTCATAATCATAAAAAGCTGCTGATAGCAAGTAAGATCACGATTGATTTAACCATTGCCCTTTGGAGAAAAGGTTTCTTCATAGTGACACCTTGAATTTGTTTGAAACCTTTTGCTACCAGTCGGCCTTTATAGGTTTGTACATTATCATCCATGTCGATTTTCTTCTTGAAAACCCACTTGCACCCGATTAGTTTTACCCCTTCGGGTGGATCAACTAGAGTCCATACTTGGTTAGTATACATGGAGTCCATCTCGATTTCATGGCTTCAAGCCATTTCTCGAGAATCTGGTCCATTCATAGCTTCTTGGTAGGAAGCGGGCTCATCTTGATCTATGAGCATTATATATCATTTTGAGTCACAAGATATCCATAATATCTCTCGGGCTCTTGGCGTGTCCTACCGGATCTCTGAATGCCTTGTGTAATTTAAAGCGAGTTCACTTTCCACAATATCTTGTGGTTCTGCTCACGTTCAACTTCGAGTTCAATGATATTTTGTGGTTCTCGAATTTCTTCGAGTTCTACTTTCCTCCCACTATTTCCTTTAGAGACAAATTCACTTTCTAGAAAAATACCAGTTCGAGCAACAACCACTTTGTTCTTAGAAGGTTTGTAGAAATAATACCCTTTTGTTTCCTTTGGGTATCCCACAAAATTACATTTGTCAGATTTGGGTCCGAGATTGTCAGAATCCGGACGTTTTACGAACGCCTCGCAACCCCAAATCTTTATGAATGACATACTAGGACGTTTCCCAGTCCACATCTCATATGGTGTCTTCTGAATCGTCTTTGTTAGGAACACGGTTAAGTGTGAATGCAGTTGTCTCTAGGGCATGACCCCAGAAGCTTATTGAAAGATCTGCATGACTCATCATTGATCGTACCATATCCAACAAGGTTCGATTCCTCCTCTCAGATACACCATTCCATTGTGGTGTTCCAGGTGGAGTGAGCTGTGATATAATACCATACTCCTTTAGAAGGTCATCAAAGTCTTGGCATAAGTATTCACCTCCTCAATCGGATCGAAGGGCTTTTATGCTTTTGCCAAATTGGTTTTGAACTTCATTCTTGAATTCCTTGAACTTTTCAAAGGATTCGGATTTGTGTCTCATAAGATACACATAACCATATCTACTAAATTAAATCGATAAATGTAATGAAGTAATAAAACCTACCTCTTCTTCTTGAACTCATGTGGGTCCACAAACATCACTATGTATAAGTCCCGATACATCGCTAGCCCATTCACTTTGTGTCGAGTGAAAGGGTTTTAGTCATCTTGCCTAATAAACAAGTCTCGCATTTCTCATATGATTAAAAATCAAATGAATCCAAGAACCCATCTTTATGGAGTTTGGATATGTGTTTCTCATTTATATGGCCTAAAGCAGCGATTGCGAGGAGATATGTCGATTTGAATCATTTGATTTAAATCGTTTTGTATTTATGTTATAGATAGGCATTTCTAAATCAAGAATATAGAGGCAGATTAAACAAGTTGTGCAACACCATAATAAATATCATTTAAGTAAAACAAACAACGATTGTTCTTTATTATAAATGAAAAACCTTTCTTGTCCAAATAAGAAACAGAAATAATGTTTTTGCTTATAGCAGGCATAAAATAACAATCTTCTAATTCTAAAACTAGCCCAGTGGACAAAGATAAATGATAAGTTCCTACGGCCGGTCTGGCAACTTTTGCTCCATTCCCAACTCAAAGGTCAACCTCTCCTTTTATGCTTAAAGTCCTACTCCTTGAGTCCCTACACATTAACACAAATGTGAGAACCACATCCAGTATCCAATACCCATGATGTAGAAGTAGACAAGTTGACTTCTATAACATATATATCTGAATCAGAAGTCGTACTTCCTTTCCTTTTCTTCACTTCTTCCAAATAAGCATGATGAGTTCCTTTTTCGGTGTCGGGGTTTTCCACAAAGTGACACTCACCTTCTTTAGCCACCCCACCTTTAGGTTTTAAAGCTGTTTGGTTTTGGAATTGGGTTTGGAAAAAGATTTAGATCTATCTTTTTCTTGCCTTTCCAATTTCCTTAGCATTCCCCTTTTACACCATCATTATGGGGGCGGGGTCTGCCTTTTTCATGTTGTTCTCGGCGGTTCTTAACATGCTCAACAACTCGATAAAGGGGTTTCTTAATTTCATTCATAAGATAGTTCATAACAAATTGAGAGTAGGCTCTTTGTTCAAAGATTGCAAAATAAGATCGGTTTGGGCTTAGGAGTGATTGGAAAACCCAACCTATCAAGGTACTCAATATACCCAATCATTTTTTAGGACATGTGGACCAAGCTGGATCACATTCACCCATTTTTACGGTGATCAACGCCTTGCTTGTATCATACCTCTCTGTCGAGCATGCCCTTGAACAATTTCTTGAGATGCTCGATCATCTCATAAGCATCCATCAACTCATATTTGCTTACGAAGCTCAGCGTTCATGGTTGCTAGCATGACACAACTCACGTCGAGCATCATCTTGATGCTTCTTGTAAGCATTATCTCATGCGTAGTGCGATGACAATTTGGTCTTTGCGAGGAATAGGCCCATCGAGGACATATAGCTTGCGCTCTTATTTGAGGACAATCCTCAAGTTCCTATGCCAGTCAAGGAAATTAATTCCACTCAGCTTGTCCTTTTGAAGGACTGATCGTAATGAAAGACTATTTGTGTTGTTGTTGTTTGCCATTGATATCTATAATTTATAAGTACAAAAATAATAAGTCAAATTGCAGAGTTGATATTATGTAATTGATAATAGTACATTCAAAATATACCTCCCACTATTTTATTCAAATTGATAGCCCTCACCATTAATTCGAAAAGCATTTTCTATTAAATCTTTCTAGTTAGCCAAGATCCATATTTCATTATAACTTAAGTTAGCTTTGGCTAATCTCTTAAAACATAATTATTAAGGTAGACAACCCTTTTGTCAATTATATCATATATAACTCTTGGATAGTTTGGTAAACAACATTTGTTTCTAGTCCATCAAATGGTACCAACAAAACTCTATGCCTCTAAGTCCACAATCCTATTGAGATAACTTAGTTAAGTCGGGCCCAATGATTTTAACAGTTTGGATATCACAATTATCCTATCGCATCTTACCTAGATAAATAGGGTACTTTGCTTTGGCAAACCTACATCTATTGATCAAGGTCTTGATGAGTGTTATTCATTGGAAGGCATCTGATTTAGACTTAATATTTTATTGAGGGATTTTATAAATTAATTTAGATCTCACCAATTTTAATCTTATTAAGCATGCACATTATTCATCATATCATATCACATACAAGCATAAATAAAGTGCGAAATTAAATGTGTCATGAGTTATGGCCCAATCACATTGTCGATCTTTTCAAGCTAATGAAAGATTGAAGGTCAATCTAAGGTGGTAAAAGATCTTAAAATAAATAGCTTCATTGGATCTTCATCATACATGTGCCTCCTCTCCATCATCATCTTTCCATCGTGTTCTCCATCTTGTCATCTTCATCAATTACAGATTATTACATGATATAAAGAAATCTCGAGTTACATTCGAGGGGATTTAGATGAGAAGAGAATATTACATTAGAATTTATAGAAAGGCACGACATGCAAGCCGTATTTCAAAACCAAAAACCACTAACCTATGGGTCAAAAGGCCATAATTGTGCACCATGCATATCACAATAAGAACATAACAATTTATATATAATTAAAGAAAACTATATATAACATATTGGGGTCACGAATTTATCATATATGTCCAGAACACCCATAATAATAAATCATATATGTCCAGTTTCGATTTAATAATATTAAAACGAATAATAGTACACCCAGAATTTATCATATATTTCCAGTTTCGATTAATCATATTAAAACGATTCTTCATGCTTCTAATCTGATTAGAACAGTTATATTGTTATTCCACCGATTAAAGATACGATTAACAGTATCATCATATATATTACCAGAAAACACATACAACGGAATATCATATATTAAATTTCATATCGGTAAACATGCATCATCATATATCATATATATGAATACAATTAAAACACGTAATTTGAATTAATCTTTTTACGCAAGTAGCTCGATACCCTTTGTAGGGTTTCGATACGAAAGCATGATAAATAGAACAATTTAAACCAAATTGAAACCCTAAATAGGATCCATGCAAAAAATAGTTAATTCGGTGGTTAGAAATTATCTGGAATAAGAAAGCGATTAAGCGATGCGGTCGAATCTCAGCATAATTGAGCAAGCTGCGTCTCTCTACGGTATCCACCACGAGCGCTCCACGAATCATCCTACGATCTTGAGAGAAGAAGAAATCATTGTACTAGCCACGAGGATGAGGACTTCTGGCTATTTTCTCTAGTCTCTCTCTAAGAGCGGCTAGGTTTTTGTTTTGATTAACTTTCCAAAGACAATGATATATCATATATATAGCAATAAATCAAAATTAATCAAAAACCCTAATCTAATTAAAATAAAATCGAATTTATATATATATATATATATATATATATATATATATATATATATATATATATATATATATATATATATATATCTAAAGCATCCTTTTAATTTAAATTCATGATTTAAATACTATCAATCATATAGATATATTTAAATCCTTACAATTTAAATTAATTTCCTTTTAATAACGTTCTTTGTGTGTGACCCTATAGGTTATTATTACGTTGACAATAATTTTAAAACCATATTATAAAATTATAAACAGTGAGCGGCATCTAGTAATTCATCAATGCTACCCAAGTAATAATAAGATCGATGATTCGATGCAACCTTTTTGTGACCAATGTTTCAATGTAATTTAATCCTTTTAACCTTAATATCCTAGATTAAACTCGAGTCATGGAATGTGTCATACTCTTCATAATTTAATCTTAGTTTTCTTGATCAATGAGTAGACTATATGAACAAATCAATATTTGAGCATAGCCATGCATTCATAGTCCTACTCAATCAAGAGGCCTATGGATATCACCCCTAATATATAGGATGGTTAAATTCCATCTAGATCACTCATATTCCTCACATGATTCATGATGTACCCAATAATCACCTTTATAGTCCACCCTATTAAAGGTGACATTTGATGATATCAAAGTACATAAATTCTTGTGTAGAAATATAGTGATTTCAGGTCGGAGGACCATTACATCATTGTAACTATGAGAATCGCTAATGACACTTCGATGCTCCACATAGAATTCTCATGGTGGGTATGTCCAGTACATCATTCTCTAACACATACCTATGCATTGACTTAATATCTCATATTTATAACCAATGAGATTTGGTCATCAGTCAATCCACATACTAGTCTCCATGCATCATTGTTGTCCTATCAACAATGGTACTCGACTAGGGACATTTAAGAGCAATGATACTAATTCTAATTATATAATCTCATGTTCAAGTCACATACTTGAAACTATATAAATTGTATCACTATTCTAAGGAATTTTATTATGTTAACATTTATATAACATTGATAAATAAAACAATAATAAAATCATTCATTTATTTAATCAAATATAATATCAAAATGTTAAGCAATTATATCAAATAATTGGCCTCTAGGGCATAAACTCTAACAGTATACCGATGTTGTCCCTGGTGCCAAATCAATGACAAACTCAATCTCTCTATCCAATGGCAATCCCAGAATCTCGTCTGGGAAGACATCAACGAAATCCCTTACAATGGGTATCTGACTCAGTTCACCCTCGACTCATCGAGTATCAACCATGTAAGGCAAATAACCTATACAACCCTTCCTAAGAAATCTCTGCGCTTGCACCATCGTCAGACAATGAGACTGTCTCGATGATTTACTACCATAAAATATCACCTTCAACTTATTCGGAGTCCTAAGGTGAACACACTTCTTCTTACAGTCTATAACTGCTCCGTGAACCGATAACCAATCTATTCCAAGGATTACATCGAACTCCCCCAAACGAATTGGTATCACATCCACTTTGAGCTTAAATCCTCACAATTTGGTATAACAATTCCTATGCATGTATTCCATGGAAATAATTTCCTTGTTTGCTACTTCTACGTTCATAGGGTGTTCTAATCTCTCACGAGGTAAGTCTAACTATTTAGCAAATTCTTCGGAAAGAAAAGAGCATGTAGCACCCGAATCAAATAACACGTATGCATCTATATAATTGATTGGAATGATACCTGACACCACGTCCTTAAATTCCATCAAATCCTGTACGGTCATGTTGAACGTTCGTGTTGTTGGTCTGTTGGCTTGACTGGATGGCCCTCTAATGTTTAGCCCGTTGCTGTTGTTGTTGCGGTTGCCGCTAGCTGCATCACCCTTTTTCTTCGGGCAGTCCTTGATTTGATGGTCTATGGCTCCACACGAGAAACATCCCCCCTTCTACTTATTCGGACACTGAGGAGCCATGTGCCCCAGTTGTCCGCAACGATAACAAACACTCTTTCCCCTCATGCACTCCCCCGTGTGGTTCCTCCCACAGTTGTTGCACTTCATACTTTACGCTTGTTGGGGTTGCTTCCATCGCTACTTCCCCCTTTCTGTCCATCCTGACCGGTCTTCTTCTCTTGTTTGAATCGGGCGATGGCTTCATTGCCTCCTTTAGCAATAATAGCCCTTTCGAAAAGATCAGAGTAAGTCTTAACCTTTAATACGACCACTTTTTTCTTCACCCATGGTTTCAGTCCTAATTCGAACCTTCGTGCCTTCCTGGCCTCCTTGTCAACCTGATGTGAAGCGAATCAGGCTAACTCGTTAAATCTTGTTGCGTACTCTACGACAGACATACTACCTTGATTTAGTTCTAGAAACTTAACTTCCATATCCTGTTGCGTATTCTCTGAGAAATAATTCTCGAGGAATAGCTCCTTAAATCTGTCCCAAGGAATAACTACTTCGTCTGCTCGTCCCTTATTGGCTTTCCACCAATAATTAGCTTCGCCCTTCTTCATGAAAGCGGCAAAACTCATCTTCTGTGCTTCGACCACTCGTGCGACCTCAAACACCTTCTCCATTTCTTCTATCCATGTCTGGGCTTCAATTGGGTCCAAGGTTCCTCGGAACTCTGGTGGTCCTACCAATTTAAAGTCCTTAAAGCTAGCCAAGTGTTGTCCTGGCTGTCCTGCTACTGGCGGAGGTCTATTTTTCATTGCCTCAGTTAACAGGTTAACGAAGTTCTGCATTGGATCAACATTTTCCCCTCCACCATCAAGTATGTGATCCTTCCTCCCCTCGATTCTCATTGAAGTCTCCTAGGCGGCATGATATGAGGATAGGAAGAAACCATTAGGCTTTATGTGATATGCTATCCATGTTAGCATTAAGAAGTTTAATACGTCTATCAATCATGTTTGATTTAAATAAAACACTTCAATATCACAATAAAACTCGATGGATTTCCTCATCCCATCACTTACCTATAATTCTTGAGTTTTCTTACCAAGGTTATAACCTAGGTTTCGCATTCCTAACATTTATAACCTAGGCTCTTATACCAACCTGTGACGCTCCCGAATCCGAGTACTCTGACCCCGGTTCGGTCATCACGATAAAATACAAACATCCACCTCTAAACAACATACAATAACTAAAATGCGGAAAATAATAAACGTATGTCGTTCATTCAAAAGGTGTTACTAGTCCCAAGATTTGATAACCTTAATACAATCTTTCAAACATACCATATAATAGTACTTAGGGTTCATATTACATAACAGTAATTTAAATTAAGCATAAGATAAATTCTTCTCCTGGTGACTATCCTACATCTTTCCTTTACCCCTTTCCTTTCCTGAGGTCTCGGGCTTAGCTGCAATACAATTCATGATGTAAAAAGGATGAGCAACAAGTTTGCTCAACAAGTTTAAATACAACAATAAGGATATATCATAATGAAAGGAAAATATCTGATAAAGAATTCAACAATATAAATATTAGAAGCAAAGATAATGATTGCTTTTAGAATAACTGCTAGTCAAGTAGACTTTGAACTATAACACTCCAATGGAACCAATAATTAATTGACACTTTGGTTACTGGCTACAGAATAGGTATTTGAGGGGATCAGCCTCGCGTACACCATGTATATGCATAACATTTAAATTTGTTCTTTGTATCTCATATTAGATACCTGGGGTACTCCCCTATCATACAAGGGGTGTTCTTTCAGTATAAGAATCCTTACCATCAAATGGTTTAGATAGCTTTTATAAAACTTCATATACTTGTCTGACCAAACAAAGGTTCAGACTCTATCTGACATAGTTCAAGAATTATAGATGTGACACCCACAAAATAAGTATACAACACCCATTCTGAGTCGCCAAATACATGGTACAGAAATAACTACAACTTTATTAATACAATTGTCGTGCAAAATACGACAACACATAAACTGTGAGTTTAAATACAAATATTGTCATCTAGACAATATCCACACTCAAATAAGTCCTCATTACAATTATTGATACAATATTTTACAAAATAGTGAGGACTACTAAAACAACTTCTAGAACCATCATTCCACACCCCGACTAGTACTCGATACATTCTCGCCTCCTAAGAAGAAAAATGGAACAAAAAGGAAAAGGGTGAGCTCAACTAGCCCAGTAAAGAACATTATGACTAAGATAATATAGAACAAATTATTGTTAGTCCTCAACAGGGAAAAATCTAATAGAATACAATAGACAACCAGTTTTAAATCAATATTCGCAGCGGAAATAATAATTCATTAGAAGAGTTAAGTAGAGAATGAAATCTACTATCTTCTATATATGAATTTAAAAGTTTATCGTTAATATTTTATCCGTGTAACATCAATCAATATATATAGCTGGAATCAAATATTCATCTTTGCACTACAGGCCAAAGATATTCATCAGTTGGTCATGTTCATCTAAACACCTGCTCATCTTTGCACTACGGGCCAAAGATATTCATCAGAAAATCATTCATCTTTGCACTACATGCCAAAGATATTAAGTTATATCATCATTTAGGACTTAGGATGATGAAAAATATTTTAAAGAAAACGAATCCAGTGAAACAATAAAACAAATATTAAGGATTCGTACTTTAAACAATCCAAGTTCAAAAATACTTCATAAATAACCATAGTGGAGTAAAGTTCAAGAATGAAGATCAAAACATGGATACAATCAAAGCTAGTATCCATAATAGATATCTTCGACAAAAATGAAATTTAATTTTTCTGTGAATAGTGCCGTATTCGTGAATAGTGTCGTATACGTGAATAGTAACCCCGACACTAAAAGACCAGAATTTCACTAGAAAAATCTTACCAATATTCTGGCATAATGATATTGAAAGAAATAATATCATTTATAAAAAAAATAACATCGCTTACCTCGAAAAAATAGTACTTCTGACTGGAATACTGGATATAGTGCTGAAGGAACTTGCACCGTATAGCATAACTCAAAGTACAAAAATACTCACAAAAATATGCTCGATATTATAGAGATAGAAAACTTCAGTTTCTGGTGTGATTTTCAATTCTAACCTAAGCCCTATTTATAAGAAAATGCTTAGAACACCAAAGCAGAAAATTTAATAAAATATAAATATATTTTTCTTAAATTTCTACGCCCACCTTTTTGGTCAAGATATCAGCCATACAAGTGCCAAAATCACCAAAAATGTTTTTCATTTTAAAATCATTTAAACTCCAAAAAAAATCAATTATTCTATAACTTCAATAATTTACAATAAATAGCCTTTTTATCAGAAAAATTTGAATCATATTTCCATTCCATAGAAAATTCAATTCTCTACAACTTTTTAGTTTTAAGCTTTTCCAAATTCCAAACAGAAATTGACCGAAATCCACATACGGACGATATTACAGGCTATAATCAAATTTCAGTCAAGAACTGGGGTCCAGAAACATGAAAAACATGTTTTAAATATTTTTAGTAACAAAAATACTCTTCCTCCTCATTTACTCATATATCACACATTCATTGTAAAAATATCACCATTATTATATTATTATAATATAATAATATATTTAATTGAATTATTTTATAAGAAAAGATAAAATATCAATTTTCAACAATTGTCACATTAAAAATTTTCTCCATCTATATCCACATAAAATGAATATTTTCTTTATCATAAAAATCAATAATTAATTATTCACAAATAATATTACAAAATCACAATCTTGTGACCGGTAGCCGCCCGGAAAGATGGGGCTTTCCAATAAGGATTTCTCCTTACTGGCGCGCAATTAGGTGACCAAACCTCTGCTTAGACAAAACTTTCTAGACATTGCCAATAATGCTATCTAATAATATTATTCAAATAATATGAATTATTGATTTGATAATGGAAAATACTGTGTAGTGACAATTATTGAAACCACAATAATATAAAATATCAACGTAGCAATTATTGAATCAATAAAATAAAATATTGAACAGTAATTACTGTAACAATTATTGAGTAGTGCCTTCTTACGTAAGAATCAATAATTGGTACAATACCTGGTGTCTTCTTGTGCAACAACGGCGTAGACATCGTGTTTTAACCCTTAGGGTATTCCAACAAAGATAATTGATAACAACTACTGCGTTATTTATAAACAACTTATACTTGTCATTTTCTTCATCCAATCGCTTTCCGTTATGGGGCCCACTCAAGGTTGTGCCGTCGTACGAATATTTCCGATAGTAAGAATATTCCACGACCAAACGAATATTCCCCGACAATAATGAATATTTTATAACCAGTTGCTTATTTAAAATATTTACGCATTTTACCCATAACTAACCACATTAATCAATTCAACCCTTACTATTTCAAAATTATAAATAGAGAAATTCAATTTCATTTATAATAAGTTGGGGTCTTACAACCTCCCCTCCTTATAAAATTTCATCCTCGAAATTGAGGTACGTACCTGGTGTTTCGAAAAGGTGAGGATACCTCACTTTCATTTTCATTTCCAACTCCCAGGTCATTTCTTCAATAGCATGGGTCCTCCACAAAACCTTAACTTGTGGTATAACCTTGGTGCGTAGGACATGTTCCTTTATATCCAAGATCTTAACAGTTACCTCCTCGTACGTTAAGTCTTCGGCTATCTTGTCTGGTTCTAACTCAATAATGTGGTTCGGGTCTTTCACATATTTACGAAGCATGGATATGTGAAAAACATTATGAACACAAGACATGCTTAGAGGTAACGCGAGTCTATATGCCACATTTCCTACTCGGTCAAGAATCTGAAATTGACCAATAAATCGTGGATTGAGCTTTCCTCTCTTCCCGAATCTTGTAACTCCCTTCCATGGAGCAATACGTAACAATACATGATCCCAAATATCAAATTCGACGTCCTTTCGATGAAGATCCGCATAACTCTTTTGTCGATCCTGTACCGTTTGTATACGTTGTCGGATCATTTAGATCTTTTTCGTAGTCATACGTACCAACTCTGGTCCCAACAATGTTGTTTCACCCACCTCATCCCAACATATTGGAGATCGACATTTTTGTCCATACAATGCTTCAAATGGAGCCACACCTATACTTTCCTGGTAACTATTTTTGTAGGAAAATTCCACCAATGGTAAATACTTATCCCAACTCCCTTTGAAGTCTAGGACACAAAGTCTTAATAGATCTTCAAAAGTTTGAATAGTCCTCTCTGATTGTCCGTCTGTTTGAGGATGGTATGCCGAACTAAATCGTAAATTCGTGCCCATAGCTTTTTGCAAGCTAACCAAAATCGTGAAGTGAATCTTGGGTCACAATCCGAAACTATGGATACTGGCATGCCATGCCTTCTCATAATCTCATTTACGTGTATACTAGCAAGACGTTCAGGGGAATAAGTCTCCCGTATCGGTAAGAAATGGGCAGACTTTGTTAATCTATCAACAATAACCCAAATCGCATCTATGCCTTGAGAAACCTTGGGAACACCCGTAACGAAATCCATAGTAATGTGTTCCCACTTCCATTTCAGAATCTCAACTTTTGACAACATCGCACTCGTTCCTGCATAAGATCTTCTACTTAATGTGTCAGCTACCACGTTCGCTTTTCCAAGATGGTATTGAATGGTATGGTCGTAGTCTTTCAACAACTCGAGCCAACGTCGTTGTCGCATATTGAGTTCTTTTTGGGTGAAGAAATATTTGAGACTTTTATGGTCTGAATATATCTCCAATTTATCCCCATATAAATAGTGCCTCCATATCTTTAGTGCAAAAAATGACTGCTGCCAACTCTAAATCATGAGTAGGATATTTCTTCTCATATTCTTTATGTAAGACCCCAACTTATTATAAATAAAATCGAATTTCCTCTAATTATTATTGTGAATAATAAGGTATTAATTTGATATAATTCTCTGGTTATGGGTGAAATGTGCAAATTTTGCAAAATATGCAAGTGGTTATAAAATAATCATTGTTGTCGGGGAATATTCATTTGGTCGTGGAATATTCTTATTGTCGGTGAATATTCGTACGACGGCGTAGTCATTTGTGAGCCCCATAACAGAATAATTATCGGATGAAGAAAACGACAAGTTTGAGTTTTTATAAATAACGGCGTAGTTATTACAAGTTAACTTTGTTGGAATACCCGGTGGTTAAAATACTGATGTCTGGCGTGGATGCACAGTATTGATGAATTATTGATCCTTACGTAAGAAGGCACTACTCAATAATTGTTACGGTGAATTCTTTATTCAATATTTTATTGATTCAATAATTCTTTTGCGTTGATATTTTATATTATTGTTGTTTCAATAATTGTCACGCACCTGATATTTCCCATTATTAGATCAATAATTCATATTATTTAAATAATATTATTAGATAGCATTATTGGCAATGTCTAGAAAGTTCTGTCAAGGAGAGGTTTGGTCACCTAATTGCGCGCCAGTAAGGAGAAATTCTTATTGGAAAGCCCCCTCTTTCCTGGGAACGACCTGGTTGTCATAAATGTGATTTTGTAATATTATTTGTGAATAATTAATTATTGATTCATATGATAAGAAAATATTTATTTTATGTGGATATAAATGTTGGATATATTTATTGTGGTTAAAAATGAAGGAGTTAATGTTGAGTTGTTTTATCAGTATTTTTGTCGGAATGAAGGTATTAAAAATTAAACCAGTGTTTTTGAGATATATTGTGTGAGTTATAATTTTTAATCCCACCGTTGGATCGTTGTAATTTTTGGATATGTTATAAATATATAAGTTAAGTATATGTCCACAAATTTTGAACCATTAAAAATGAACATATGATTTGTTATGAATATTAAGAGGTGACTGGTTCAGAAATTGTTGAAGTATTCGAATTTAGCATTTTGGTGGAAAATTCTAGAATTGAGTGGGCCCCACTTGTGGTTGGTGAAGAAATGTGCTGAATTTTATTTCAAATATGGTGGGGTGGGAATAGTAGCGAGGTAAAGCCATCGGGGTTCAGCAGTCAAGTCTGCTAACATTTTCCTATAAATAGAGGGCTAAGTTAGAATTGAAAATCACACCGAAACATAAGCTTTTCTCTTTCTCTCTAGATTATTGAGTGTATTTTGTGAGTATTTAGATACTTTGTGAGTTTCTATTCATTAGTGCAAGTTTCCTTGACCTTATCTTAGATATTCGATCGGAAATCTTGATATTTTGAGGTAAGGGATGTTAATTTCTTCATATATGATATTATTTCTTCAATATCATTATGCCGAAGTATTGATCTGAATTTTTATCAAATTTGGAACTTTTTGTGTTGGGTTTACTATTCACGTATACGGCACTATTCACATATACGGCACTATTCACCGAAAAATAATTTTCTTCTTTTTGTCCAAGATGTCTATTATGGTTACTATCTTTGATTGTATCCATGTTTTGATCTTTCTTTTTGAATTCTGCTTCAAAATTAGTATTTATGAAGTATTATTGATCTTGGATAAACTGTTATACGAATCCCTACTATTTGTCCTTCCGTTTCACTGGATTCGTTTTCTTTAAAATATTTTTCATCATCCTCAGTCCTAAATGATGATATTACTAAATATCTTCGGCCTGTATTGCAAAGATAAATGATTAACTGATGAATATCTTTGGCCCGTAGTGCAAAGATGAATACCTATTTTGGGGGCGTCACAGTTGGTATCAAAGCTTAGGGATATGGTCTCTGGCGGAGATCGGGGAATAGAACTAGGATGGGAGAGATGAGTAAATCCTTCGCTAGTGTGTCCTATCTAAGCTTATTTGTTGGTCAGTCATAATATAGGGGTATTATGTGATATGTTAATTTGTTTAATTAACCCTTATTTTATAAGCGATTTTAAGAATTATTCTTTGAGAACGTTAACAATGGAGTGTATGAGACTGTGGAACAACCTTTAGTTACAAACCAGGAGAACGTGCAACAGGAAGGCAATAATCCTCATGTAAACAACACTACCGAACAAATGATGAATGATGGGATGTTCAGAAATTTTTTGCATTTTATGCAAAACCAGATGAGGGAAACACGTGCACAAAATACGGGTGGAAATGCTAGCAATGCGCGGCTTGTCGCAGCTAAGCAGTTCAAATAGTTGGGACCACCAGAATTTAAGGGAAAGCCGGATCCGATCATGGCGAAAACGTGGGCCAAGCAAATTACCAAGATATTCGATGTCTTGGGATGCATGGAGGAACCGAAGGATCCATTCGCCACTTTTATGTTCAGCGGTGAGGCGGACTCTTTGGTGGGAGTCTCGTGAAGCGTACCAGACTAGCCGACTTCAAAGCATGTCTTGGGAAACATTTTAGAAACTATTCAATGACAAGTACTTTCACGAAAGTATTAGGTCATATGAAGGAGGTAGAGTTTATCGACCGAATAAAACAACAAGGCCAATTGTCCCAAAGACGAGGCGAAGTTTGCGAGAGTTATCGAGTTTGCACCTCATTTGGTCGAAAATGAGGAACAAATGACAAGGATGTTTCTGAGAGGTCTAAAGCTCGATATTCGGCAATATCTTATATCTCATAAATTTTCTTTATATTCAGATGTTGTAAACAAGGCTCAATTATTAGAGTGAGATAATGAGTATGTTCAACCGAGGGACCACAACCAGGGTCATACCGGTGACAGCAGTCATCAGAGCGATGATAACCAATGAGGAGGGAAAAATACGAACAAAGGCGGTAACCACTCGGGTGGTCATCATGGCCATGATAATAGGAAAGGTGAGTCAAGTGGAAATTTCAAAAAGAGGAGATTCAACAATGACGGGAAGACATCAACAACAGCACCAGCACCAACAACAAATACTAGGGGAGGAGAACGACCGCCAGTTAGATGTTACAAATGCGGGAAAGAGGGATATATCAGCCCAAACTGTCCACAACAATCCAAGGTATGTTACAACTGTGGAAAGGAAGGCCACATAGCTCGGGATTGTTCTGTAGCAAAACCAAGTTCAACGGGGACGGTGACTCCAAGGGCTATCCCGGATAAGTTAAAATCAGCGGTTCCTGGAAGAGCGTTTGTCGTGAGTGGCCAAAACGCGAGGAACCCGAACGAGGTGATTACGTGTAAGCTAATCTTGAACTCTTGTGATGTTTATACCTTACTAGATACCGGTTCTACCCATTCTTTTATCTTTCCTACTTGTGCTCAACGTTTAAACTTGACTTCGGAGAAATTAGACTTTGATTTATCAGTGGAGACTCCGTTGGGTGAAACTTTCGTAACATCCACAGTTTATAAATCTTGCATGATCCAAGTTGGCACTATCACATTACGTGTTGATCTTATCTCTTTAAAGATACTTGCTTTTGATGTGATTTTAGGAATTGATTGGTTAACCACTCATCATGCCAAAATTGATTGTTTTCGTAAGGTTGTTAGTTTTCATATTCCTAACCAACCTGTCATACGAATTCAAATAACTAAACAACTAAAATCAGTCACTATCATATCAAGCCATAAAGCTATTCATTTATTGAAAAACGGATGTCAAGCTTTCTTAGCCCATGTTATGGATTTGAACAAAGACAAGTCGATTTGAATAATATTTACATTGTTAGAGAATTTTACGATGTATTTCTGAAGAACTTCCCCGGTCTACCCCGTAGCGTGATGTTGAATTCTTTATTGACCTTGAGCCGGGTACAAAACCCATTTCTAAAACCCCATATCGAATGGCTCCTATTGAACTTCAGGAGTTAAAAGTCCAACTACAGGAATTGTTAGACATAGGTTTCATTCATCCTAGTACATCTCCTTGGGGTGTTCCTGTTTTATTCATAAAGAAGAAAGACGGGAGTATGCGAGTTTGTATTGACTATCGAGAATTAAACCATGTCACCATCAAGAATAGGTATCCGCTACCTCGTATTGATGACCTGTTCGATCAGTTGCAATGAGCACAATTCTTTTCAAAGATCAATCTTCGTTCTGGATATCATCAGCTGAAGATTAAAACTGAGGATATTCCAATGACTGCCTTCAGAACTCGGTATGGGCATTATGAATTCTTAGTCATGTCTTTTGGATTGACTAATGCTCCTGCTGCTTTCATGGATATGATGAACCGAGTATTCAAGGAATATTTGGATCAGTTCGTTGTTGTCTTTATTGATGACATCCTCATTTATTCCAAAAGCCGTGAAGATCATGAGCACCATTTGAAGCTAATACTTGAAAGGCTTCGTGAAAACAAACTTTATGCCAAGTTAAAGAAATGCGAGTTCTGGCTTGAGGAAGTAGCATTCCTTGGGCACGTGGTGTCAAAACATGGAGTATCTGTTGACCCGTCGAAGATTGAAGCAGTACAAAGTTGGGAGCAACCAAAGTCGGTGACCGAAGTGCGTAGCTTTCTGGGCTTAGCTGGTTATTATCGGAGATTCGTGGAAGGATTTTCTCGAATCGCTACTCCGTTAACTCAGCTGAATCGAAAAGATACAAAATTTGTATGGAGCGAGGAATGCGAGAAGAGTTTCCAAAAGCTCAAGAGGAGACTCATTTCGGCACCTATTCTGGCAATACCATCTGGTACGGATGGATTTGTTATATACAGCGATGCTTCAGGCAAAGGGTTAGGATGCGTTCTCATGTAACATAGGAAAGTCATAGCCTATGCCTCACGATAACTCAAAGAATATGAGAGGAATTATCCTACTCATGATCTAGAGTTGGCAACAGTCGTATTCGCGTTGAAAATTTGGAGACACTACTTGTATGGGGAGAAAGTGGAGATTTATACGGACCATAAAAGCCTCAAATATTTCTTCACCCAAAAAGAACTCAACATGCGGCAACGACATTGGCTCGAGCTGTTGAAAGATTACAATCATACCATTCAATACCATCCTGGGAAAGCGAACGTAGTAGCTGACGCATTGAGTAGAAGATCATATGCGAGTACAAGTGCGATATTGTCAATGCAAAGGGCCATTCTGTATGACTTGCAAAGGATGGAGGTAGAATTAAAGACTCTAGGGACCCACATGATGATGGTGAATATACGAGTAGAACCGACTTTAATCGATAAAGTTAAAGCTGCTCAAGCTACGGACATGGAGCTGATGCATATGAAGAAGAAAGTGCAAGAAGGTGTTATTCCAGAAGCAAGAATCGATGAAGAAGGAATACTTAGATTCAACTCCAGACTTTGTGTTCCTAACGATTCTGACTTGAAGCATAGAATCATGATGGAGGCACACAACACACCGTTTGCAATCCATCCTGGGAGTACCAAAATGTATCATGATATTCGACATACATTTTGGTGGAACAATATGAAGAGAGAGATCGCGGAGTTTATCTCGAGGTGTTTAACTTGTCAACGTGTAAAGGCGGAGAATCAAGTGCCAAAGGGTCCATTACAACCACTTGAGATTCCGAAATGAAAGTGGGAACACATTACTATGGATTTCGTTACAGGTCTTCCCAAAGTTTCTCAAGGCATAGATGCTATTTGGGTTATTATTGATAGATTAACCAAGTCTTCCCATTTCTTGCCTATACGTGAGACTTATTCCCTTGAACATCTTGCTCGCGTGTACGTGAATGCGATTGTGAGATTGCATGGCATGCCAATATCCATAGTTTCGGATCGTGACCCATGATTCACTTCACGATTTTGGGTTAGCTTACAGAAAGCTATGGGCACGAATTTACAATTCAGTTCGGCATACCATCCTCAAACAGAAGGACAATCAGAGAGGACTATTCAAACTCTTGAAGATTTAGTAAGACTTTGTGTCCTAGATTTCAAAGGGAGTTGGGATAAGTACTTGCCATTGGTAGAATTCTCCTACAACAACAGTTATCAAGCAAGTATAGGCATGGCTCCATTTGAGGCGTTGTATGGATGAAAGTGTCGTTCTCCAGTATGCTGGGACGACGTGGGAGAAGCAACGTTGTTGGGACCAGAATTAGTACGCATGACTACAAAAAAGATCCAAATGATTCGACAACGTATACAAACGGCACAAGATCGACAAAAGAGTTATGCGGATCTTCATCGAAAAGACGTGGAATTTAATATTGGGGATCATGTATTGTTACGTGTTGCACCATGGAAGGGAGTTACGAGATTTGGGAAGAGAGGAAAGCTCAATCCACGATTTGTTGGTCCATTTGAGATTCTTGACCGAATAGGAAATGTGGCCTATAGACTCGCATTACCTCCAAGTATGTCTCGTGTTCATAATGTTTTTCGCATATCCATGCTTCGTAAATATGTGAAAGACCCGAACCATATTATTGCGTTAGAACCTGACGAGATAGCCAAAGATTTAACGTATGAAGAAGTAACTGTTAAGATCTTGGATAGGAAAGAGCATGTCCTACGCACCAAGGTTATACCACAAGTTAAGGTTTTGCGGAGAAACCATGCTATTGAAGAAATGACCTAGGAGTTGGAATCAGAAATGAATGCGAGGTATCCTCACCTTTTCGAAACACCAGGTACGTATGTCAATTTCGAGGACGAAATTTTATAAGGAGGGGAGGTTGTAAGACCCCAACTTATTATAAATAAAATCGAATTTCCTCTAATTATTATTGTGAATAATAAGGTATTAATTTGATATAATTCTCTGGTTATGGGTGAAATGTGCAAATTTTGCAAAATATGCAAGTGGTTATAAAATAATCATTGTTGTCGGGGAATATTCATTTGGTCGTGGAATATTCTTGTTGTCGGGGAATATTCGTATGACGGCGCAGTCATTTGTGGGCCCCATAACAGAATAACTGTCGGATGAAGAAAACGATAAGTTTGAGTTTTATAAATAACGGCGTAGTTGTTACCGTTAACACTGTTGGAATACCCGGTGGTTAAAATACAGTAATACGTGTGAATGCACAATATTGATGAATTATTGATCCTTACGTAAGAAGGCACTACTCAATAATTGTTACAGTAGTTACTTTTCAATATTTTATTGATTCAATAATTGTTGCATTGATATTTTATATTATTGTTATTTCAATAATTGTCACTGCACAGTATTTCCCATTATCAGATCAATAATTCATATTATTTGAATAATATTATTAGATAGCATTATTGGCAATGTCTAGAAAGTTCTGTCAAGGAGAGGTTTGGTCACCTAATTGCGCGCTAGTAAGGAGAAATTCTTATTGGAAAGCCCCTCTTTCCTGGGAACGGCCTGGTTGTCATAAATGTGATTCTGTAATATTATTTGTGAATAATTAATTATTGATTCATATGATAAGGAAATATTTATTTTATGTGGATATAAATGTTGGATATATTTATTGTGGTTAAAATGAAGGAGTTAATGTTGAGGTGTTTTATCAGTATTTTTGTCGGAATGAAGGTATTAAAACTTAAACCAGTGTTTTTGAGATATATTGTGTGAGTTATAATTTTTAATCCCACCGTTGGATCGTTGTAATTTTTGGATATGTTATACATATATAAGTTGAGTATATTTCCACAAATTTTGAACCGTTAAAAATGAACGTATGATTTGTTATGAATTTTAAGAGGTGACTGGTTCAGAAATTGTTGAAGTATCCGAATTTAGCATTTTGGTGGAAAATTCTAGAATTGAGTTTGCCCCACTTGTGGTTGGTGAAGAAATGTGCTAAATTTTATTTCAAATGTGGTGGGTAGGAATAGTAGCAGGTAAAGCCATCAGGTCAAGTCTGCTAACATTTTCCTATAAATAGAGGGCTAAGTTAGAATTGAAAATCACACCAGAAAAATAAGCTTTCTCTCTTTCTCTCTCTAGATTATTCAAGGTGTATTTTGTGAGTATTTAGATACTTTGTGAGTTTCTATTCATCGGTCTGCAAGTTTCCTTTGAATTTTATACCGATATATATTAGATTAGAAATATCGATATTTTGAGGTAAGGATGTTATTTTCTTCATATATGATATTATTTCTTCAATATCATTATGCCAAGTATTGATCTCGAATTTTTATCAAATTTGGAACTTTTGTGTCTGGGGTTACTATTCACGATATCTGACTATTCACATATCGACATTATTCACGAATACGGCACTATTTATTTAGAAAAATGAAATTTTCTTCTTTTTGTCCAAGATGTCTATTATGGTTACTATCTTTGATTGTATCCATGTTTTGATCTTTATTTTTTGAATTACGCTTCAAAATTGGTATTTATGAAGTATTATTGATCTTGGATAAACTCATTATCTGAATCCCTACTATTTGTCCTTCCGTTTCACTAGATTCGTTTTCTTTAAAATATTTTTCATCATCCTCGGTCCTAAATGATGATATTACTCAATATCTTAATACCAGTAGTGCAAAGATAAATGATTAATCGATGAATATCTTTGGCCCGTAGTGCAAAGATGAGCAGTGTTGAGATGAACATGACTAATTTGGTGATACAAATGAATATCTTTGGCCTGTAGTGCAAAGATGAATATTTGATTAAAGATGTATATTGATTGTTATTCTGAGAGATAAAATATTGATGATGGATCGTTAAATCTTAGAAGATAGTAGAACTCATTCTCTACTTGACTCTTCTAATGGATTGTTGTTTCTGCGCGATTGTTGATCTAAAACTTGTTGGCTATTATATTTTATCGATTTTTCCTCTGTTAAAGACTAACGATAATTTGTTGTATATTATCTTAGTCATAATATTCTTTACTGGGCTAGTTGAGCTCACCTTCCTATTTGTTCCATTTTTCTTAGGAGGTGAGAACATAGCACGAACTAGTCGGGGTACGGAGTGATGGTTTTAGAAAGATGTTTTAGCAGTCCTCACTATTTCTGTAAAATAGTGTTTGAATAATTGTAACGAGGACTTATTTGAGTGTGGATATTGTCTAGAAGACAATATTTGTATTTAAACTCACAGAATGTGTTGTCGTATTTTGCACGACAATTGTATTATTGAAATTGTAGTTTGCTTTTTGTACCATGTATTTGGCGACTCAGAATGGGTGTTGTATACCTATTTTGGGGGCGTCACACTTTAAGTTGTCGCGAGGCATAGGCTATGACTTTCCCATGTTGCATGAGAACACATCCTAACCTTTGCCCGAAGCATCACTGTAGATAACAAATCTATCTGAACTAGACGGTATTGTCAGAACAGGTACCGAAATGAGTCTCCTCTTGAGATCTTGGAAACTCTTCTCGCATTCCTCGCTCCATACGAATTTTGTATCTTTACGAGTCAGCTGAGTTAACGGAGTAGTGATTCGAGAAAATCCTTCCACAAATCTCCGATAATAACCAGCTAAGCCCAAAAAGCTAGGTACTTCGGTCATTGATTTCGGTTGCTCCTAACTTTGTATTGCTTCAATCTTCGCCGGGTCAACAGATACTCCATGTTTTGATACCACGTGCCCAAGGAATGCTACTTCCTCAAGCTAGAACTCGCATTTCTTCAGCTTGGCATATAGCTTGTTATCACAAAGCCTTTGCAGTACCAGCTTCAAATGGTGGTCACGATCTTCACGACTTTTGGAATATATGCGGATGTCATCAATAAAGACAACAACGAACTAATCCAAATATTCCTTGAATACTCGGTTCATCATATCTATGAAAGCCGCAGGAGCATTAGTTAATCCGAAAGACATGACTAAGAATTCATAATGCATGTACCGAGTTCTGGAGGCAGTCTTTGGAATATCCTCAGTTCTAATCTTCAGCTGATGATATCCAAAATGAAGATCGATCTTTGAAAAGAATTGTGCTCCTTGTAACTGGTCAAACAGGTCATAAATTCGAGGTAGCGGATACCTATTCTTGATGGTGACATGGTTCAATTCTCGATAGTTAATACAAAGTCGTATACTCCCGTCTTTCTTCTTTATAAATAAAATAGGAGCACCCCAAGCAGATGTACTAGGAAGAATGAAACTGATGTCCAACAACTCTTGTAGTTGGACCTTTAACTCTTGAAGTTCAATAGGAGCCATTCGATATGGGGTTTTAGAAATGGACTTTGTACCAGGTTCAAGGTCAATAAAGAATTCAACTTCACGTTCTGGGGGTAGACCGGGAAGTTCTTCAGGAAATACGTCAGGAAATTCACTAACAATAGAAATATTATTCAAATCTAACGTGTTTTTGTTCAAGTCCGTGACATGGGCTAAGAAAGCTTGACATCCATTTTTCAATAAACGAATAGCTTTATGGCTTGATATGACAGTGATTAACTTTAGTGGTTTGGTTGTTTGAATTTGCATAACAGGTTGGTTAGGAATATAAAAACTAACAACCTTACGAAAATAATCAATTTTAGCATGATGAGTGGTTAACCAATCAATCCCTAAAATCATATCAAACGCAAGTATTTTCAACGAAATAAGATCGGCAGGTAATGTGATGGTTCCAACTTTAATCAAGCAAGATTTATAAACAATAGATGTAATGAAAGTTTCTCCTAACGGAGTCTCAACAGATAAGTCAAGGTCTAATTTCTCCGGAGTCAAGTTTAAACGTTGAGCACAAGCAGGAGAGATAAAAGAATGGGTAGCACCGGTATCTAATAAGGTATAAACTTCGCAAGAGTTTATGATTAGCTTACCCGTGATCACCTCGTTTGGGTTCCTCACACTTTGACCAGTCACAACAAATGCTCTTCCAGGAACCGTTGACTTTGACTTTTTTGGGACAACCTTTTGAGTCACCATCCCCACTGGACTTGGTTTTGCTATAGTATAATCTCGAGCGATATGTCCTTCCTTTCCATAATTATAGCATACCTTGAACTGTTATGGACAGTTTGGGCTGATGTGTCCCTCTTTTCCACATTTATAGCATACGACCGGTGGTCATTCTCCTCCCTTAAAACCAGTTGCTGCTGGTGCTAACGTTTTCACATTGTCATTGTTGAATCTCCTCTTTTTAAAATCTCCCCCCGACTCGCTTCTTCTATTTTAATGGCCACGATTACCACCTGGGTGGTTACCGCTTTTGTCTGTATTTTTCTTTCCCCGCTGGTTATCGTTGCTCCGATGATCGCCATCTTAGATAACCACTCGTTGTGGTCCCTCGGTTGAACGTACTCGTTATCTCGCTCTAATAATTGAGCCTTGTTGACAACATCTAAATATAGAGAAAATTTATGAGAAATGAGATACTGACGTATGTTGGGTTTTAAACCTCTCAGAAACATCCGCGTCATACGTTCCTCATTCTCCACCAAATAAGGTGCAAACCTGAATAACTCTGCGAACTTCTCCTCATACTGGGACACCATCATGTTGTTTTGTTCCAACCTAATAAACTCTACCTCCTTCATATGGCGAATACTTTTAGGAAAGTACTTGTCATTGAAAAGTTTATGAAACATTTCCCAAGACATGCTGAGTGCGGTAGGCTGGGTACGCTTCACAGACTCCCACCAGTAGTCTGCCTCACCACGGAACATAAAGGTGGCGAATGGAACCTTCTATTCCTCCGTGCATCCCAAGACATCGAATATCTTGGTAATTTGTTTAACCCACGTTTCCGCCTTGATCGGATCCGAATTTTCCGCAAATTCTGGTGGTCCCAACTCTTTAAACTACTTAGATGTGATAATTCGCACATTGCTATCATTTCCACCCGTATTTTGTTCACGAGTCTCCCTCGTCTGATTTTGCATGAACTTCAAAAAGCTTCTAAACATCCCATCATTCATCATTTGTTCGGTAGTGTTGTTTACAGGAGGAATATTGCCTTCTTGTTGTACGTTCCCCTTGGTGGTGATTAAAGGTGTCTCCTCATTCACTCCACTATTAAAATTCTCAGTTGCCATTCTCAAATACTGCCATAAAACAAGGGTTAATTAAAGAAATTAACATACCACATAATATCCTTATTATGATCGACCAACAAATAAGCTTAGGTAGGACATACTAGCGAAGGATTTACTCGTCTCTCCCCTCCTAGTAATATTCCCTGATCTCCGCCAGAGATCATATCCCTAAGCTTTGATACCAACTGTGACGCCCCCAAAATAGGTATACAACACCAATTCTGAGCCGCCAAATACATGGTATAGAAACAACTACAACTTTATTAATACAATTGTCGTGCAAAATACGACAACACAAACTGTGAGTTTAAATACAAATATTGTCATCTAGACAATATCCACACTCAAATAAGTCCTCATTACAATTATTGATACACTATTTTACAAAATAGTGAGGACTACTAAAACAACTTCTAGAACCATCATTCCACACCCCGACTAGTACTCGCTACATTCTCGCCTCCTGAGAAGAAAAATGGAACAAAAAAGAAAAGGGTGAGTTCAACTAGCCTAGTAAAGAACAATATGACTAAGATAATATAGAACAAATTATCGTTAGTCCTCAACAGGGAAAAATTTAATAGAATACAATAGACAACCAGTTTTATATCAATATTCGCAGCAGAAATAATAATTCATTAGAAGAGTTAAGTAGAGAATGAAATCTACTATCTTCTATATATGAATTTAAAAGTTCATTGTCAATATTTTATCCCTATAACATCAATCAATATATATAGCTGGAATCAAATATTCATCTTTGCACTATAGGCCAAAGATATTCATCAGTTGGTCATATTCATCTAAACACCTGCTCATCTTTGCAATACGGGCCAAAGATATTCATCAGAAAATCATTCATCTTTGCACTACATGCCAAAGATATTCAGTTATATCATCATTTAGGACTGAGAATGATGAAAAATATTTTAAAGAAAATGAATCCAGTGAAACAAAAGAACAAATATTAAGGATTCGTATTTTAAACAATCCAAGTTCAAAAATACTTCATAAATAACCATAGTGGAGTAAACTTCAAGAATGAAGATCAAAACATAGATACAATCAAAGCTAGTATCCATAATAGATATCTTGGACAGAAACAAAAATTTAATTTTTTTGTGAAGAGTGCCGTATACGTAAATAGTAACCCCGACACTAAAAGACCAGAATTTCACAAGAAAAATCTTACCAATATTTTGGCATAATGATATTGAAAGAAATAATATCATTTATAAAAAAAATAACATCCCTTACCTCAGAAAGACAAAGACTTCGATTTGAAATATTGGATATAGTCTTTGGAACTTGTACCGTATAGCATAACTCAAAGTACCAAAATACTCACAAAAATATGCTCGATATTATAGAGAGAGAAAACTTCAGTTTCTAGTGTGATTTTCAATTCTAACCTAAACCCTATTTATAGGAAAATGCTTAAAACACCAAAACATAAAATTTAATAAAATATAAATATATTTTTCTTAAATTTCTATGCCCACTTTTTTGGTCAGGACATTAGCCATATAAGTGCCAAAATCACCAAAAACGTTTTTCATTTTAAAATCATTTAAACTCCAAAAAAATCAATTATTCTATAACTTCAATAATTCACAATAAATAGCCCTTTTATCAGAAAAATTTGAATCTTATGTCCATTCCATAGGAAATTCAATTCGCTACAACTTTGTAGTTTTAAGTTTTTCCAAATTCCAAACAGAAATTGACCGAAATCAACATACGGACGATATTACAAGCTATAATCAAATTTCAGTCAAGAACTGGGGTCCACAAACATGAAAAACATGTTTTGAATATTTTTAGTAACAAAAAAACTCTTCCTCCTCATTTACTCATATATCCCACATTCATTGTAAAAATATCACCATTATTATATTATTATAATATAATAATATATTTAATTGAATTATTTTATTAGAAAAGATAAAATATCAATTTTCAATAATTGTCACATTAAAAATTTTCTCCATCTATATCCATATAAAATGAATATTTTCTTTATCATATAAATCAATAATTAATTATTCACAAATAATATTACAAAATCACAATACTGACAACCAGGCCGTTCCCAGGAAAGAGGAGGCTTTCTAGACATTGCCAATAATGTTATCTAATAATATTATTCAAATAATATGAATTATTAATTTGATAATGAAAAATACTGTGTAGTGACATTTATTGAAATAACAATAATATAAAATATCAACGTAGCAATTATTGAATCAATAAAATAAAATATTGAACCAGTAATTAATGTAACAATTATTGAGTAGTGCCTTTTATGTAAGAATCAATAATTGGTGCAATACCGTCTGAGTGCTATCTCTTGTGCAACAACGCATATTCATGTGTTTTAACCTTTGGGTATTCCAACAAAGATTAATTCAGTAATAACTACGTCGTTATTTATAAATAACTTATACTTGTTTTTTTTCATCCAATCGCTTTCCAGTTATGGGGCCCACTCAAGGTTGCATTAAATAAATACGAATATTCTCGAAAAGAAGAATATTCCACGAACAAACGAATATTCCCCGACAATAATGAATATTTTATAACCACTTGCTTATTTGAAATATTTGCGCATTTTACCCATAACTAACCACATTAATCAATTCAACCCTTACTATTTCAAAATAACAAATAGAGAAATTCAATTTCATTTATAATAAGTTGGGGTCTTACAATAGAACTTTAAATGAAGTACTAGTCCAAGACTGTACGGATTCTAGTGCACTAAGTGCGAATATCAATAATATCGATGTGGATTAATTTTAAGGTAATTAACTCACTTAATAGCATGCTTGGAAATAAAGTTAAAGATTAAATGAAAAACTTTCAATTCAACAATAACCTGCTCAAATACAATATGAGAAGGATAGGAAACTTTCACAAAATTCAAAGTTGTGTAAGTTAGGAAACTTGCAACACAATAAAAATAGTGTTCGGATACTTGCTAAAGTAAAAGAGTAAAAATTAAGGAACTGGCACAACCAAAGAGTGAAGTTCAAGGAAATTTGCTCAATAATAATTCGAGTAAGTTTAGGGAACTTGCCTGTTTGCTCAACTACAAATAAATCTAGCTATAATTAATTTGCGTTGAAACGACCTAATGTTAACAAGTCGGTCTTTCCAATTAGTACGTGTAAACTAATATGCATTTACACTTACAATAGTCAGGTCTTCACATAGCATGCTTCTTAATATAATACATGGCACATTGGTCACATATTACAAGATAAAGTAACCATATAAGCATGCCTTGAAATTCAGAATCAAAAACAGAATCTATCTGTGGATCATGGGATGGGGCGTGGCGCTGGTCTAAGCTTAGGGGCCGGGCAGCACAATGGCTCTCCCAGCAGACCAAGGTTGAGCTTATGCTCTCCTGACTTCAGTCCAACTCTAACACACTAATCACACATACCATTTAACAAACATGCATGCTAGATTTTCACATATAACACATGATCATACTTGAGTTCTATACCACAAGTTTAACTTACACGTTATATGTCATTAAAACATAAAAAGGTTATATAATCATTTCTGCCTTACAACTTGATCATTCAATACTCATTAGTCATGCTTGTATATAGACAACACATGTATACTTTACTCACATAGTTCATATTTTAGAAATTTCCCTTTCATGACTATGTGTGAATAAGTGAAAACCATATATTAACCAAACAATGTTTATGCCAATATATGTATAGGCATAATGAGTCCTAATATACATGCTTGAATGGTCATAACGTACTTTACTCATTTCTTGATGACATTAGCTTTCTCATTCTAATTTTCTTTGAATTTTACACTAAGTCAACTTAGCATATACAAGGAATATTAGCATATAACTCTCATGCATTTACAACATATATTAAAGTCACATATGCATGCTCAAATGGTCAGAACTTACAAGATAAAAGTCTTGGTACGGTTCACTTTGAAAGGTCTTAAGTTTCTTATCTTTGAACTAGTCTAATCTTTCAATCATGTATGCTACTGTGTTCAATCACTTTAGTCTTGCATTTAATGTCAATATAAACCATATTATCATGTTCATAAGGTCAGAATGCTCACATGATTTGTTCGTGACAAAGTTCACTTTTGAAGCTACAATTTCATTTCAAGACCACAAGTATTATGTCAATCATATGTACTAACATTGTTATAATTGTTCATACCACATGCATATGCTTATTTGTGTGTGCTAAAATAGTTTACATGCTTGCTCTAACCAAGTGTCAACAAGTTAGCACAACAAAAACATAACAGAACACATCAGTGTCAGTGCGAGTGCGATGCAAGCAATGCACCGCACCCTAATACAATTAGTATGTAGGCAATGCGCCATGCCTCGCATCGAGACCGAGTAGCTTGCTACATTCGCAAAGCATCAGACATCCATACTATTCTTTGATTTAAACATGCTTATCATAATAATATAAAAGTTCTTACATGTAAGCATACTTTCTAAACACATACTATCACGGTAATTCACTTTGACTAACAAAGAATTCAAGAAATTCCTAAGAATTTGGCAAAACCAAACTAAGAACATAAGTTAAGATTTTATACCTCTTGAAGAAATTGGGCAGCAATAAACTCACTCCTTAGCAACTAATTCTCATCAATTGCAACAAGGAAGATGAAGGTCTTATTTATAGAAGAATGGTTAACTAGATAATGCCATTACCTCACAAATCAAACCAAAGGATTTCAAGAATGCACAAGGGTTAAGAGAGAGTTGGTGAGAATTGGTAATCTCAATCATGAATCCCACTCCCCATCCACTAATTGATCTAGGTTTGATGAATTTGAGATGAAGCTAGGCTTGCTAGCTTTTGGAGAAATACGTAAGTTAGCTTTTATGCTACTTTTCATGTACTTGGTGACACTTAATTTGGGACAAGGAAGATAAAGCTCAGCACTTGCCCAAAATGAAATACCATTTGTTTATACTATACACATACTATATACTTTGGTTATAAAATATATATACACAATTAATTTCATATAACAATATTATTATGCAACTCACATGAATGCAAATAATTCATTAATATATAGTCTATATATAGACATATTAATGTGTCACCTTATACAATATAAAATATATAGTTAACTACCATATAATAAAGGTTTACTATTCATGCTGCACAAATTAATCAAGTAAAAATATAATCATTTTATTAATTATTAATCTTTTACACATTAATTATTATTTATTCATAATAATTATTAATTAACACAATATCAATTAATGACTAAAAATTGAAATTAATCAATATGTTCAACTCTTGCTACTATATTCAAATAAATTGAATATTTAATTAATAATCTTATCAAGTCTTTGATATTAAAATCTTAGGGCTAGTCCACTAATTTAAATAACTATTAGTGACTCCCTTTAATCAATTCATAATCACATAAGGTTTAAATAGACTCACAAAACTAACTCATAAAAATAAAATCACATATTTGATTAATAAGGAGTTTCAAATTCTTGGACGTTACATCCCTCCCCCCCTATAAAAATTCCATCCTCGGAATTGCAAAAATAAGGTTACTCAAATAAAAACGGATAATTCGCTCTCATTTTCTCTTCTAGCTCCTACGTAGCTTCTTCTACTGCGTGATTCCTCCAGAGAATCTTAACGGAATGGATAATCTTATTCCTCAACTTCTGTTCCTTCCTATCTAGTATCTGGATAAGAACTTCCTTGTTCGATAAGTCTTTCTCGACTTGGATTGGTTCATGGGAGATAACGTGCTTGTAGTCCGATTTATACTGCTGTAATACTGACACATGAAATACGTTGTGAACAATTATTTATTTTATTTGGATATTATTAATAATTAACTTAATAATAAAGTAATTAGAATAATTATTTATAAATACTAAATAATTATTAAAAAAATATATTAATGATATAAAAATAATAATAAATTATTATAAATTATTTAAAAATAATAAACAATGTTTTTGTAAAATTTGAAGTAAATATTAATTGCCTAAAATAGAAATCAATGATTTAAAAATCATTTAAAGGATAAATAAATGTTTTAAAAATATTTTAAAACTTCTAAAAATTATTATAATGGATATATACATTATCTAAAAATATAATAAAATTTATAAATAAAATGTAGTCCATTTATCAACTTATTTAATAATCGGTAGAGACATTGAACACCGAAACCCTATTTAATCTAACCCGATCATATGTAAATGTTATAAATTGAGTATTATTATTAATACTAACGTGTTAGATTTATATATATGAACATCGTAGGTATTCATTAACGATTTGAAAAGCATAACTTGACTGATCTACGCTCAGGCAAGTATCTGAACCTTATTTCTTTATTTCAAATTTCTTAAACCCTGTTTATTCGTTGACCAAGATTTTTATCTTGATATGCTGTTGATATAATATACTACACCTACAATTGAATTACCTCTTATTGTAAGGTTATTGCTATAGCTTTATCATAACTAAGAAATGAATTGTTTATTCATATTGATTGTTAAGCTTAAATTGTTGTGTCAAAACCAAATTGGTTGGTAAGACATCTTATTCTGAAGTTGGGTATCCCATAAGGGATCATTCGGTCGATAATATATTGACACTAATTTGGGTGCATTTGAGCACTGGTAGGATGATATGCATACTCTTAAGATGTTGAATAGGTTGATCCCCTCTCTCATATCTAAACAAAATTTATAAGTCCGTGTGACTGACAAAAATAAAAATCCATATTGAAATGGAAACAACTATCAGTCGAAATTTGAATTGTTGTATTTCTTCAAATCATATATTGTTATAAATACAAAACTTACTGAGCATGTCATAGCTCACCCTTGCAAATTATTCCCTTTGCAGTTTTAGATGGTAACCCTGGAACATCTGAAGTAGATAAAGGGAAGCGTCCCTGCTTAGATTAGATTATATTCTTGTCTATTTGAATACCTTGTAATAAGAAACTCGTTATGAGAATCATGTAATCGAATCTTAATAATATGATATATATATATATATATATATATATATAACATCTTTTATTTCTGCAACCGTGTTTTCTTACATATATAGATGTAAAGTTAGAATTCTTTTAATCTAGTTAAGATCCTTGGGAACTATTTATCTGAGTGAGGGTATTAATAGCATGTACTGTTCATGTTGTTATTGATACTCTGAATTTCGGATAGATAGTTAATATCGATACGATAGTATAAATTCACATGGCATAGACTATACATTTGGGTGAGGGTATTAGTAATATGGTCTGTTCATGTTATTGCGGGTACTTTGAATTTTTGATAGATAGACTCTAGTCACAGATACAATTCATATATCCAAGTGAGGGTATCCAAACACAGTAATAGTTCTCTTTAGAATTATCATCTGTTATGACATACTGTGAATCTTGGATCTATGGGAATTATATCTGATAGTCCCTATATTTAATGTAATATTATAAATCAGATACCATGGGTGTATAGATTTAAATGCATTATATTTATTCGTTGTATACACTATATCAGATACCATG
This sequence comes from Panax ginseng, assembly GCA_020205605.1. NCBI lineage: Eukaryota > Viridiplantae > Streptophyta > Magnoliopsida > Apiales > Araliaceae > Panax > Panax ginseng. The sequence goes on along the minus strand of CM035136.1, from coordinate 80,856,168 downwards.
GGAGTATAGATATGGGGGTGTTACACTAGCAGACGACGATACTGTGATATTGGAGAGTAAGAATACTTGTCCTACTAATTGGAAGGGATTGGTAGCAGTTACATACGCTGAGGCTGATGGGACTGTCAAACCTTTCACAATACAAGCAATTCAACTCAAAGGAATTGACAATCCTTTGAAAGTGGTTACTCCAGAGCCAATCAACTTGCCATTCAGACCACAATATCCTATTATCATCTTACAAAAAGTCCCATGGAATTATGGAGAAGTTGAAGGATCCACCTCTCATACAACTGCTACAGTGTCGAAGAAGAATCCATTGTATCTTCCCCAACAGGTGATGAAGTCTACCATCAAATCAAAGGAGAAAATACCCATGGAGAAGATTGAAAAATTCCTCTGCACTACGGGTCATAACGAAGCCAAAGTGGTTTTAAGCTTAAGAGAAGCTCCACACCAAATTTCAATCCTAGACTTGGTTTTAACTTCTGAAGATCACAAGAAGATCTTATTGAAGGTGTTGGAAGAAGCCTACTTGCCAACATCAGTGGATGTGGAAAAATTTTAACATTTGGTTGATCACATTTTTGACAACAATTTGATATCCTTCACTGATGACGACATACCGCTCGAAGGGACCAGTCATTGCAAGCCATTGCACATTGCGGTTTTGTCCTCTGGATATATGCTAGTTGGAGTCTTGATAGATAGAGGTTCATCTCTGAATATCTGTCCTTACGCTACTTTACTGAAGATGAAAGTTAATCTCAAACGGATCCGAAGTAGCCATACGATTATCAAAGCTATCGACGGATCCTGCAGAAATTCATTCGGAGAGATTGAGTTAACAATCGAGATTGGTCCCCATACATTCCCCGTATCTTTTCACGTGCTCAAAATTTATTCAGGATACAACCTGCTATTGGGAAGACCGTTGATTCATATGGCTGGGGCCGTCCCCTCCACTCTTCATCATCAATTGAAATATATCATTAATGACAGCCTAGTCATAGTCAACGCTGAACCGGAATGTCCTAGAAAAAGTGACATACCCCTCATCAGTTTCAATTTAGAAGTTGAGCCGGTCAGTTTTCATTCCTTGGAGGTGAGCAACACTCACTACCACCCTATTGGGGCATCACCTCTCACACCCATGATTTCTGCCGAAGTAATGTCGGCTACTCAAGAATTGATATCTTTGGGTCATCAGTCGGGACAAGGGCTGGGTAAAAGTCATTAGGGTATTAAGCACCCGATTCAAGTTATCAGTCAAACTGGGACAACTAGACTGGGTTATTCTGCCAGTTCCAGTCACAGGAATCCACATAAGCATCATCAGATTCCTCCAGCTTCAATTACATGACGTTTATCTCCACCTATAAATCCTGAGTCCGCACAACATCCGGTAAAGGTGCCAGCATGAGTAATGGCTATGTTGTTTCCCAAACTGATACCGGTAGAGGAGAAAGGAGTCTTTGTTCCAGACCCCAAAGTGGAAGAAGAGGAACGAATAATTAAGCAAGATATCGTCAGATGAATGTCAGGCATACGCATCATTGTCCATGATGAACATACAAATAGATACACCCCAGACGATGATTGCCCAAACGTAATGGTCATCATTTGGGAGAAGGAGGACGACGAAAGCCCTTCCATCACTGCAGTCCACAAGGACTTTGCCCTCGACAATTGGAGTAGCACTCTTTGCATTGGCTGACGAGGGTAAAATGGGCAGGAACTCTTTCTGCCCTGTAGATATCATAACTGCTTACTTTTCTGTACAGTATTAGCAGTTGTTTTGTTAGTTCATGCTAACACTTTGTATGATCAAACCATTTCATATTTACTAAGTGAAAGCATATTTTTGTTTCAGGACCCTAAATTTAGATGTGCATGTACTTGCTGATAAGGTGCCTCTTCTCCACAAGGATTGTAACTTTGATGTAGAGTTGGATTCAGCCTTGATGGAAATACATGAGGACATTGAGGTGCCTCTAGAAATTAAAGAATGGGTCGAAGATAAACCTAAACCCAACCTTGATCAAACCATTTCCTTCAATCTCGAAATCTTAGAAAGCCGTAAGTTAATCCAGATTGGTTCAGACCTTACCCCAAACCAAATGAATGACATGGTTACGCTACTAACCTAATTCCAGGATATGTTTGCATGATCTCACGAAGACATGGTGGGTTTGTCCACTGACATTGTTCTTCATTGCCTTCCCATTAAAGAGGGATTCAAGCCAGTCAAGCAGAAGCTCAGGCGATTGAAACCTGAGTGGAGTTTAAAGGTGAAAGAAGAAATTGTGAAACAATTTCAAGCTGGAATTATCATAGTGTCCACATATCCTGAGTGGATATCCAATATAGTTCCCGTGCCTAAGCCTGGAGGAAAGGTGCGAGTTTACATGGATTATTGGGATCTTAACAAAGTTTTCCTTAAAGATATCTTTCCCATGCCATTTATCCACATTCTCATTGACAATACTGCTCAATACGACATGTACTCCTTTGCGGATTGCTTCGCAAGATACCACCAAATTATGGTTGTTGAGGAAGATCATGAGAAAACTGCTTTCATCACACCTTGGGGAACCTTTTGCTATAGACGGTTGTCATTCGGCCTCATCAATGTCGGAGCCACTTATCAACGAGCTATAATGGCTCTTTTCCATGACTTAATGCATAAGGAGATAGAGATATATGTGGATGACATCATTGTCAAGTCCCGAAGGGAAGAAGACCATTTAGACCATCTCATAAAGTTATTCAATAGGTCGCGTAAGTACAACTTGAAGTTAAATCTAGCGAAGTGCGCCTTTGGCATTAAATCAGGAAAGTTGCTAGGATTCCTAGTCAGCCACAAAGGGATTGAGCTGGACCCCACTAAAATCTAGGCCATAAAGGAAATGCCCATTCCTCATACAGAGAAGGAGATACGAGTTATCTATTACCTCAGCAAATGATTCAGCAGCAGTGAACACAAGTACACTCTGATTGAGAAGACTTGTTATGCTTTAGCATGGGCTTCCATGAGGTTACATCATTACTTCCATGGTCACACAACCCATCTCATATCCCGCGTGGATCCTCTCAAGTACGTGTTCAATAAACCCATGCTAAATTGATGGTTGTTCAGATGGCAGTTGATCCTACAACAATTTGATATCATCTACGTGACGCAAAATGCCATCAAAGAGCAAGGAATTACGGATCAACTGGCCGCCTCACCTTCAGGGGACTTCAAACCCTTGGAAACCTACTTCCCAGATGAAGGGGTAATGACAGTTCAGCAACACCATCAATACGATACATGCCATATATAGAAAATGTATTTTGATGGAGCTGTTAATATGGAAGGTTACGAGTGGAAGCGATTTTGGTATCCGATGCGGGAAGCGATATCTCGTCAGTCAAATTACAGTTTGTCAGTACCAACAACACAACTGAGTATGAAGGCTGTCTCATGGGGCTAAAACTTGCTCGTTCAATGGGCATCAGGCGGTTAACTGTCTTTGGGGATTCAAAGTTGGTAATCATACAATCCATGGGAATCTATCAAACCAAAGAGCTACATTTGTTGCCTTACCATCGGCAAGTTTTACAGATGGCTTTGGAGTTCGAAGAAATCTCCTTTCTACACATTCCTCATAATAGGAATGACTTTGCAGACGCGTTAGCAACTTTGGTCTCCTTGATTCACATTTGCCTTGCACAAGGCACCATCCTATTGGAACTATGTTGGAGAAGTATCGGATGAGCTACCTCCCATCCAGCACCCTTGGTATCAGCATATCAAGGAATACTTACGAGATGGATCTACACCCGTTGAGGTGAGCCCGACTGAGAAAAGGCGGATCCATAGACTTGCCATAAAATTCTACCTGAGCGGAGATGCACTCTACAAAAGAGATGCAGGATTAGGTCTCCTCAGATGTCTGGACCAGGACCAAGCTCAGAGGCTCATGGATGAGGTCCATGGTGGTATATGTGGCCCACATATGAGCGCCCCCTGCTTGTTAAAAAAATCCTCAGGACAGGACATTACTAGCTTACCCTCATAGCTGACTGTGATGATCACATCAAGAGGTGTAATCAATGCCAAATTCATGGAAATGCCATCTACGCCCCTCCGAGGGAGCTCCACAAAATGAGTTCACCTTCGCCTTTCTCAATGTGGGGAATAGACGTGATCAGACCCATCGATCCCAAAGCCAGAAATGGGTATCGCTTTATATTCACCATGATCGAATACTTCACCAAATGGGTAGAAACAACCTCATTTCCCATGGTTACCAAAGAAGTCATCATTACTTTAATCAGAAACAATGTCATGGACAACAAGAGGTAATTGTGTAAGACAATGCTAAGAACCTCAACAACAAAATGATGGAGGAGTTATGCAGTAAATTCCACATCAAACATCTTAACTCTGTTATCTACCGTCCAAAGATGAATGGTGATGTTGAAGCGGTAAACAAAAACATCAAGAAGATCATGCAAAAGATGTCTGCCAACCACAAAGGATGGCCTGACTTATTTCCTCTTAATCTATTAGCCTATAGAACATCAATGCGCACTTCCACTGGGGAAACCCCCTATGCATTAACCTATGGGATGGAAGCAGTGCTCCCCATAAAAGTTGAAATGGAATCCCTCAGAGTGTTGATAGACGCTCAGCTGGATAAAGACCAATGGGTACAAGACATGTATCACCAATTGTCTCTAATAGACGAAAGGCAAACTGCGGCTATCTTTCATGCTCAGTTATATCAACAAAGGATCGCAAGATCCTACAACAGAAAAGTCTGGCTACGACAGTTTAAGCAATATGACTTGGTTTTAAAGAAGATCCTTGACAACCAAGATCACTCCAAAGGAAAATTTGCCCCTAACTGGGAAGGCCCATTTGTTGTCAAGGAGGTATTGACAAGAGGTTCTCTCAGATTGCAGGAAATGGACGGCGATGAATTTCCACAACTCATCAACTCAGACACCGTGAAACGATACTATGTCTGAAGTTACCATCAAGCAAACATCCTAGTGTTGGATCATCAGATCACCAGTCATTTCAGTTCTTTAATCGTTCAGCACATATAACTCTTCGCCACACTTTGCCCCTTAGGGAAACATACTCTTTAATCCAGCAGCCTGGTTTCACTGCGTTCATACAATTTCGATTATCCCCCCAGGGATTGAACTTTTCACACCTGCAGTTTATCCTGAAGACGGGATTAAACTTTTCTACGCTTGTAGTTTATCTTGAAGACATGATCAAACTTTTTAACACCTGCAGTTTCTCCCAATCATGGGATCAAACTTTTTTCTCCCCGCAGTATAGCCTGCACATGGGATTCATACTTCTTTTCGGCTGTGAATCGTCCTGAGGGGCGAACTACGTTGACCTGATCTCCTCTTCAATAGGAGTGCGTAGGCAACCATTTTATATGGCCCGATCGCAATAAAACAAAAACAACAAAAACATTTCTACCCTTCTCCTTATAACAACAAAAACATTCCTACACCATTTCTGCCACACACAGCATTGAACCTCTTATACCAGGTTCGACCTACGCAGACCTGATCTCTTCTTCAATAGGAGTACGTAGGCATCCATTCATGGTTTGGTCTAACCCCCTACCAAGACAAAAATACTTGTCATCCGGTACTGGGATCAAACTTCAATCCATCACATTTCATTTGAATTCAGACCAAAGGGATGGAATTACCTGAACTCCTCCTAAATAAGAGATTCGGCGACCATCTAAGCTGCGGTTGTGCCTCAAAGACCAACACAAATCCATAAGAGATGGAATTAACTAGGCTCCTCCTAAATAGGAGTATTGGCGACCATCTGTGGTGCGGTCAATCGCAGAGAGGAAAGCCACACTCCTCTCCACATTTCTATACAGAAGCCAGTCCCAAGACACCAAGGATGGTAGGGATCCACACAGATCAATGATCCATTCTAAACTATCCAATGACAACTCAGTGTCCATCCATTAAGGAGGAATTCAGAATACATCAAGATCGCAAGCCCTAAAGAATCAGGTAAAATATCAAGAAAGTATCCAGACATATGTAAAAGGGAAGTGATCAAAAATATATTTCCCTGCTATATATATGATGTTGTTTGATATACACAATGTAAACTGTACATGACAAAATGGCTAAGCTAGTCTGTTCAGGAAAATACAAGCCCATTTACAGATCAGTGTATATGCGAGCTATCAAGCCCAATATGGCATCTTTTTCAACTGAAGGCGGTAAAGTTGTGGACTCCTGTACAAGGTTATCCACCCGAGCTAACAGATCTACATCCATCTTCATAATGACTCTATGCTCATCAATGTACATGCTCATCTTTGCAATCATACTAGTGGTAAGAGACCTCACTGTAGTACTATCTATAACGGCTACATCCCGGGCAGATTTGGCACTATTCCTCTCAATTATCACAGCGTCTCTGGCTGATCTGGCCTTATCCCTCTTAACAACAGCGGCATCTCTGGCGGGTCTGGGCTTTAATAGTACGAGGGGACCACCAATGCTGAACATCTCCTAAGTGCAGGGACCCTCTGATAGTACAAAACTGTCAACCCCCAACAATGGGATATCAATGACGGGTGACTACGACACAGGCCAATAACGCCTGGCAGGAAGCAAGATCGGCATATGAATTTCTCATGTGGTGCTCCTAATAGCATGCTCTCCTAAATAGAGCTCCCATCCTCCATCAGTGAAGAGAGGAACCCTACGGGTGGATATCACATGTTCGATGACAGTCGGGTACCCATCCTCAAATCCCATGGCCAAGTGCTCCCCATAATAGGGAATCCATGTGATGACATCAACTATCAACAACTCCAGCTGTAGGCGGCAATGAGTAAAACCCTCAGCTATAGGGACCTTTGCCAGTATGGAATGATGCCATCGCCGTCCTCGTGGATAGGTATCTAAACCTAACACCCTCACAGGACGCAAACTTGGAAGCCTCTCATAGGCCCAATACTGCAAACACAAAGGCAAACATCTGCGGTCAGTAAACACTCTTAACCTACATATGGGAAAGTACAAGAGAAATACTCACCAGCTGAAATGGGTAGAATCCTAACCAAGCCTCGGTCAAGCCCTGCAAACGCATACAAATGCCCCTGAGGAAATAGACAAAGGTGTAGGAACCCCAGTCATACTCTCCAATACGGTCCACATGTCGCATGGCACTGATCAAAGCGAATGACACCTTAGAAGAGTTATCTGCTATGAAGTAGCCCCTAATGATCATCAGGAACAATCGCCGAAGAATGCGATCCCTGACTCTGACATCATCTGGCATGGGCTCGCTCAATAGCCCACTCATAGCATCTACGCTCAAAGGACCCGTGCGAACAATCCTGCCCTTGAGCGCCTCCGCCGGAACTTCCAGCAAGGATCTAATGACAGTAGGGGTAATATCGGCCATGCAAGGCACTGGTGCCCCTCCGAACTCCATACCTATGATAAACCGTCAATCCATTGACGTCATCATCACCTCAAAGTCCAGCAAATGGAGTGACTGAGTCTGGTGAAACCAGCGCTCAGATAATGCCCTGAGGTAACCCCAGGGACAACGACGAGGAAGGATGGAAAAGAACGCCCCAAATCCCCAGTCATGCACAATCGCTCTATAGTCAGGATGCAGAGCCTGGTACATGGAGTGAATGATGAACCAGTTCCCTCGAGGCTGTGTAAAGTCGGGAACCTACATGAAATGCAGATCAACATCAAAATCCTTTACTCCTCATCAATAGGAAAGAATGAAGATTAAGATCTAATGTTATACCTCGTTGGCATACAAGTACATCGAGGGATGTCGACTCAAATCACCCATGAGCTCTAGGTTTGCCACCTGAATACTCGGGAGGTCCCTACGGGGAACATGTGAAGCACGAGCGGGGTCCGCAACAGGAACATCATCCTCATCATCCTCAACGTCTGGCATATCAACCTAGACTGGACGTATCACTCCCTCCACCAACCGACGAGGCTTTCTAACAGAACGGGGTCGAGGCACTTCATAAGCCCTCCTCCGTATACCAGAAGTGGTCCTGCGAAAACTACTCGACTGATCCGGATCCATATAATCTGGACAAAAGTATCCAAATCACCTCAGAAAGGGTGTGGTAATTTCTAACCTGGAGCTTTATTTTCAAAATGCATTTTATGACTACATGCATGCATTACTTTAATATACATCTACATTAGAGTTAAAAATGCATGACTATTCAAATGCCTACATTTTGAAAATTTTTGCCATAGTCCCCTTTGTAAATAAGAATATCCATGTAAGACCCCAACTTTTATAAATAAAGATGAATTTTCTATAAATATCATTTTTGAATATTATGGAGTAAATTTGATATAATGTTATAGTTGTGGGTAATATTTATAAATTTTGCAAAGTACACAAGTTATATAATATTCAATTGGTCGGGGAATATTCGTTTAAACAGGAAATATTCATACAACGGCACAATCATTGGTGGACCCCACAACGGAATTATTGTCGGATTGAGAAAACGACAAAAATACTTTATGAAAATAATGGCGGAAGTTTTAATCTTAACTGTTGAAACACCTGGTGTTAAAAGTACAGTAATACGCGTAGTTGTACAGTAGCACACGGTATTAATTATTGATGCTTACGTGAGAAGTCACTCAGTTTTGTTCAATTATTACTACAGTAATTGCTGTATAATATCTCACATTATTTGATTCAATTATTGTCAATATTTTATATATTATTAAATCAATAATTGAGACGACAAAGTTATAAATATTATTATTTGCAATATTAACGATGTCTAGAAGTTCTGACAAGGAGAGGTTTAGTCACCTAATTGCGCGTCAATAGGGAGAAATCCTTATTGGAAAGCCCCCTCTTTCCTGGGAATGACCTGATCGATTAATATTGTGAATTATAATAATGATGATAAATGTTGTTAAAAATATTGAGGAGATTTTATGAAGTATTTGTTGTAAGTTTTGCTTATTAGTTGTACCCCCATTTACCCATTTTTCAAATAGTCGGTAGAAAATTATTTTTAAGGGGGGGCCACGGGTGGGGCCCACATGTGAAGAAAGGTCTTGAAAGGTGGATGAATATTTTGGTGGCACGGTATAGAGTACTATATATACATATATATATATATATATGTTTTGATTTAGATGTTGGTGAGGAGGGAAGTATTTTTTTATTATATATATATGTTAGTGGATTTTGGTGGAGTTTTTGAATTAGGGGGTTGTTAAGTTGGTCGGGTGGAATGGTGTATATATATATATATATATTTATATAAGATGTCTAGTGGTGTATATATATAAATATATTAAATATAATCATGATAGTACGTGGGATGATGCTTGGAAAGAAAAGAAGAAGAAAGAATTGGCAGGAAGGGTACAATTATTGTTATGATACACATATACATGAGCAGGTTTGAAGAATTGTCAGAGGTGGTAATCACGGGGGTGTCATCCCGTGAATTATCAAACATGTGTTATATATATATAATATATAATATATATTATATTTTATGTAAAAGTTTTTATTTTATTAGAATATTTTATTGCATAGTATCTTTTCCATTCTTCTATAAATAGAAGCTCATTCCTTCATTATTTTCTTACGAATTCACTGAAACTCTAGAGAGAGAAACTATAGAGAGAAAGAAGAAAAGTGTTCTGCTACTTCACTACTTCTATATCCAGTACTCTTCTTTCTAAGGTAGGGATATTATTTGTTGTACTTCGTAAGGGGTATTATTTTTTGTATTCATGAAGAGAACTTACATATTCCATTATTTATTATTGGTTGGAATAACTTTGATATCATGAGCTACCCTATACTTGGTGAAATTCTTACATTATTTCATTCGTTATTATTACATTGGAATATCACATGCATGCGTTTTCTGTGGGACTGATTAAAATCTTTATTATTACATTGGAATATATCACATGCAGACGTTTACGTCGGACTGATTTAAATCTTTATTATTACATTAGAATATCCTGTTTTGTGCATTTCGCATGAGACACTGGTTCCATTAATTATTCTTTTGTTGGAATAACCTGCCTGTGCGGTCTATCGCATGCCTGGTGATTTCTTTGTTATTCCATTCCTTATTATACTCAGCTGGTTAAAGTTTTGACTTCTATACTCCATGAAATTAGTGGAATATCCTTGATATTTGTGCTTCATCCAGTATCTTTTCATGGAAATATTCTTCTGAGCATTCTTGAATTTTACTCTATAAAATAGTATCATGTTGACAATTTGGACGTTATTGGTTCCTGGATAAATTAATTCTTGAACTTGTTTTATTAAATTCTTATATCATTGTCATCATCCTCATGTTTATATTTTGTTGAAAGTCATCTGTGTCCTATAGTGCATAGATGGACTTGGTATGATTATGACCAGGGATTATTCGGTGTAATCATGACCGTAATGTTACAAATAATGTGGAAAGAGTCCTCATTGGCCCGTAGTGCATTGATGGACAGTTGTTGGCATGATCATGACCATTAATGAATACACGAATGTCCTTGGCCCGTAGTGCATGGATAATTTGTGGTCGTGATACTAAAGAATATCCTTGGCCGTAGTGCAGGGGTGATTTGATGATTTAGATTATTTATTAAGCTGCGTCTCAGCGATAACAGTGATGAAAAACCTTTTAAATCATAAAAGATAGTAGATTTTATTTTCTACTTGACTCTTTTAATGGATTGCTTATTCCGCTGCAGTTAAACTTGATTGTTGTTATATTGTATCAGTTTAACACTATTGAAGACTAAGGATAATTTATTCTGCTTTATCTTAGTCATAATATTTCTTACTGGTCTAGTTGAGCTCACCCTTTCTTTCATTGTCTCTTCAGGAAATGAGAATATAGCTGGGACTAGTCAGGGAACGGAGTTATGGACCAGATGATAGTATTAGTAGTCCTCACTATTCTGTTAAATAGTGTGATAATAAATTTAATGAGGACTTATTCTGAGAGTGGATATTGTCTAGAAGACAATATTTGTATTAAAACTCACAGCTCTCTTGTTGTATATTAATGATTGTATTTGTATTTTGTACCATGTATTTGGCGACTCAGAATAGGTGATGTATACCGATTTTGGGGGCGTCACAATCCATATGCACATAGGCATGACTAGGTGGCCATTCAGTAGCACACCCGCTTACAGTCATATACATACTATATGTGTTAAAAGTCAAAGTCATCAATCCACAAGGGTAGTTTAATTACCAGGATTAATTTGTATTTTTACCTTTTCCTCATTTGTCCTCAAATAGGATAAGAAATAGCATAAAAAGGTGCCAATTTGACTTTCTTAAAAGTCAAATTTTTTCACATTATTATGTTCAGCATGGTTTAATACTAATATTTACTATGTTGAATATTTTTTATCAAGTCATTTGAGCATGCATATTCACTACTATGTGTTTAGATGCATTTTATGTGATAAGTCACTTTCCAACGGATAAAAACTAGAAACGAAAACATGTATGCGTTACCAGGACAGTGTAGAACACTTGTACGGTGATAGAATTTGCAGAAAGATGTCCGAACTCAGCAGATCTGAATAAGAGCTCTCAGATTTCCTTCGCGGCGTGACATGAAATGACTTGAGAATGCAACCAACAATATTAATAGCCATCAACGGCTAGTCCCAAGTCCATCTGCGACTGCTGCAGGATTACCTGTGGCACCCCTACGTGGGTTCCACCCCTCCGTCTTGGTCCAGTTCGAGTTGCAACGGAGTTCTCATAAGCTAAAAAAGTCAAATAAGGAATAAAAACGCTACGCGATTGAGCGAAATAGCTTACAATCCTGAGCAAGCCATGTGTATACACATCACTCGTTGGTATTCACCCGAGCACAAGGGACACTATGCCGATGATCTCAGATGTTACAAATCACACTCGGCAATACCTTACGAAGGTCTAATGCCGCCAATTCAGGGTCGTCACCCTAATTCTCAATCAGAGATGCCAGGCGGGGGTATCACGCATTCTAAATCATAGATCCCCGGTGGGGGCATCACGCATTCTCAATCAGAGATCCCCGGTGGGGGCATCATGCATTCTTAAGAAGAGATCCCTGGCGGGGGCATCACGCATTTGTATATATCAGAGTACATATCCCCGGTAGGGGTATCACGCAATGTCATCCGTTGACACACATATCAACGAAGGTCAAGCAGCCTTGACATCATTGTAACCGTTGGCAAGTAAATCCAATGAAGCGTCGGAAGCCATCCGATGATCTCAGTCGTTCATTTATACATCAACGAGGATCAAGCAGATCTCCAGTGGGGGTTACACTGCCTTTTCCATTGATTTACACGTCAGTGAGGATTAAACAACACCCTGGCGGGGGTTACAAATGCGTGATTATCTGTTGATTCACACGTCAATGAAGGTCATGCAGCCTTAACAGTCTGACCAATAAGGGTTTTTATCCGGTGGCGTACGTGTCAGCGAAGGTCAGGCATCCCTGACAACACGTAATGTTGGCAGTAAATCCAACAGAACAAACTAGAGAAGGATAAGCATCATCGAGGAGGATCGATGATGGAATATGTTATACACATCCTCAAACAGACAAAGCATTATCCCCATAGATCTCTTGTACACAAGAGGCACATCGCCAGAATCAAGTATGTATCAAGGATTAATGACTTTGGTGATAACCCCAACGTCAATATCCTAAAAGATTTGGATCACACATCCAATCTAGTCATCATTGCCAATCCCCGGTAGAAGCAACATGGAGCCAAAAATCATCCTCAACATGTTGGGCAACAACCCCGCACCCATACATCATACATTTGCATCATGTTGCTGCACATAACATCATGTTTATCTTGTTGCATTTCAAGTGTCTATGATTCTTTATCCTATCCATGCATTACATTGCATGAATATGATAAAGCGGGGCATCTGTAGACACTTGAAATTTTCTACACACCTGTTACTGACATTACAGGAGGGCAGATTCGTCTTTCAGAGATATCCCTGGAAGACAGCTCATATCCAGTCCGGATACTACTAGAAGTTCAGTCTCAACCCCGGAACACACACTGGGAGTATCAGTTTAATCCTCGGAGATAACCCCGAGGCATGCAGTTCCAATACCATAAATTCCACTGGAGAAGATCGATCCATCTCGGAGATAACCCCAAGATATTCAGTCTCAGTCCCAACACTGGGAGTAGCAGTTACCAGCCTTGGAGATAACCCCAAGGAATGCACTTCTGGAGATAACCCCGAAAATGCTTATTTCAAATGCAATCATCTTCGACCTCGGCACTCACACCGAGGCATTCAGTACAAGACCCAGAGATAACACCGGGAAGACATGCACACCTTAGAGATGACACCGAAGACCTTCAACACTTACGGCGATTCAATCTCGAGAGATAACTCGAGCAATATACGCTTTATCATTAAACCAAGCGATAACCCGGTGAGGAGAAAAGTCATCATCTTGCCACCTTGATGCCACATTGTGCTGTCTCAACATTTCATACATACATTTCTACACAGCAATGTCCCATAAGAACAAGGAGGTCTAATCACGAGTGACTATTACGCAGGATAATGGTAGAAGACCTTCAACACTTGCGGCGAATTCAATCTCGGAGATAACTCGAGCAATATACGCTTTATCGGTAAAACCAAGCGATAACCGGTGAGGAGAAAAGTCATCATCTTGCCACCTTGATGCCACATCGCGTTGTCTCAACATTTCATACATACATTTCTACACAGCAATGTCCCATAAGAACCAAGGAGGTCTAATCCTGAGTGACTATTACGCAGGATAATGGATAAAATTTTAAGCTTAAAGACCAGAGGGCATGGTCTCATCTTCCTTACTTTGCACAACCTCTAAGCCCATGTTATTACGTAACTATCGACAACGGCGGTCCGAAATAGGTCTTACATACCTCAGTCGGATGCCCGGATTGCAATTCTAAAACTTTGAGCGGACATTACAGTGCATGCGTGCACGTACTTTGAGACGGCGGGACCCGCGAAGCCCGGGGCAACCTGGCCAGCCATAGGAACATCTGCGGCCTAGCCACAGGTACACATGCACCTCCCTCCTCTTTAAATAGAGGGCTTTGGTGGCCATTTTAAGAAACGAAAAAGACGAGGAAGCCCTATCAAATTTGCTCTGCACTTACCCTACACTGAGTGCTTTCTCATTTTAAACACTTAAGAGCTCACATATAGCTACTTTTTGTACCGGCGGGAGCTAAGTGTTCATCCCTTTAAAGATATAGAAGTCTTCTTTGGCAGCCCACTGGAAGCATTCTCACACACTTTAAAGCTTTTCTCTTTATCTTTGCACATACCATTCTTCACGTTGAGAGTCGTGTTGCATGTGTTTGCCCGGACTTCGGTCCATGATTTTATTTTAGTTTATATATATATATATATATATATATTTACTTTTAGTACCACCTGGAGTTTATTTCATGGCAGTTAACCATCTTTACAGCTTTCTTTACTGTTCGTCCCACCAAGAGTTTACTTCGTGGCAGTTGATTGCTTTTATAGCTTTATTTACATTTCTGATCCCCCATGGAGGTGCTTCGTGGTGGTTGATCAGGTCTGTATATATATATTTATAGCTTTTATATATATACCTGCTTACTGCTTTATTATCAATTACGGCATCATGTGAGCATAGGAATCATGTGATCACATATCTAGTCTACTGGATCTAGATTTGGTTCCCGTGATGGACATTTTCAGCTGTAAGCAGCTTGTAATTTTATTCACGGTGTTCGGATTTCCTCAGATGGTTTTCATACCCACAAGGAGTTCGGCACTTTTTTGTACATTTTTTTCTCAAAGATGCTTCGCATCTCTAAAATTAAAAACAATCAAGCCGAACACTTAATATAAAATGGGAGTGTAAAAGATCTCAATTACTATTGAGCACAAGGGTTTTAAAACCTCCTTTATAAAACATCATTCCTATATCTTGTTTAAAACTGAACTTTAATACAAATTCAAACCCTGTGTATATAGGTGCGAATGAGGCCTCGCACTACTTCCAAATAATTGCACATTGATCCACACACACACACACACATTCATATAACAGTTTCTTGAAAAGAGGCGGTCATCGTGGTAACACGGATGTCGAGGGGTGCCTAACACCTTCCATCCGCATAATCAAGTCCCCAGACATTAATGAATCTCGGTTTCACCGACCCGTCTAGCAGTGTCACATCACTGGGTCAATGTGCAAATCTTTTCTCGGTTGTGTTGGTACAACCATATATAAACCCAACTGGCGACTCTTAACAGTCCATCGTCGACATTATACACGTCAGACCTTTTTTACTTATTTTTTCAAATAAATCTCACCTAACATGAGAACACCAAAGAACAAGTAACGAAAAGGGACAAATAAAAATCCCGACATCGACAGCGTACAAGGGTGGGAGATGAAACCCATGCTTCTGTAACGACTTGGGCTGACTTGAAGAAGGAATTGAAGGGGCAGTTCCTTCCGGCAAATTCGAGTTGGAAAGCGAGGGAGGGATTGAGACGCCTAAAGCACGACGGGACTGTGCGGGTGTGACACCCCCAAATCCAGGTACTCCATTCCCACAGGATCTGGTGCTCACTATCCAAAACTATTACATCTAACTATCCATGATAAAGTTTAAAGACATAATTTAAATAACTTAAACAATAATATTCCTATTAAAGGGTTACATCAACAAAAACATTCCCAGGTAATCTAACCTTAACTATTACATAAGTCTGCGGAATACATTACAAAATAGATTAAGTCTTATAACATAAATAAATTCAATAAATCTTAATCACTTGGACACCTTGCCCTTTCCTTTGCTAGTAGACGGCTCATCAACCTTCTCAACTTTGTTTGCAGTGTTAATTGCAAGAGTGAGCAAACAGTTGCTCACTGATATAAAGAGTAATAACAATATCAACAAGAGTATGAACAACAAATGTTGAATAATGGTGAACTTGTTCTACAAAAGTGAATAGAAAACAATTTTGAATTTTATATCTGAGGGTCTTAAGACCACGAACTATGTCCCCGATGATTAGGTATTACTACCCCAACCTTAACAGTCATTTAGACTATATAGACCCTACTTAACGTACTTAGGGGGATCAACCCTTTGTCCCATGTGTTGTGCACAAATATCTAAATGTTAACACATACAAAATCCCCAATATTAGGGTTGTTCATCTCAGTTTGAATTTAGGATTTCCGCACTAAAGAAAGTTTAGCTCGGAACTAGCTTATCAGTGGTTCTAGAATTTTAGAACACTATTCCATCATAGACTAGTTCAATCAATAAGAGTTCGCTTACTATTTGAAGGTTCAAAACGATAATATAGAATTGAACACGATTATTTAATTCAAAGTTTGAGTGATGACAATATACATTGGAATAGACATGGTATATATATGCAAAGTACTATATTCAAAAGAGTTAAAACAATCTCATTTGAATCAAAGTTTTAAAACAGTATATGCTTTGAATAGCAATAACAAGAAATAGGAATGTAAAACTCGCTCGATGTAACGAATTAAGTTACAAGAGCATATTCAACCATACAGAAGATAGAATCAACAAGCTTGATCAACTTTAATATAGGATTTACAAAATGATAATTTAGAACTATAAAACCTGCTTGACAATAACAAATATCGGAATTATGAAACTTGCATTTATTATAAAGAGAAAGAAGTTAGAGAACTTGCCTCGGGTGTATGCTACACAAATATAATAAACGTTCGCCAATTACACTACATATACCATTAGAATCACAATACCAATTAGTTATATTAATATTAACTTCATTAGTTTAGTTTTCATTTTAATCAAGTCTATAATCCTTAATTATATTATAGTACACAACATGGTGATTGCAAAATAAATTCCAATTCTCATGACATCACATTCCAAACGGGTAAAATACAAATGTGACCACTGAACTTTATGGGTTTTTGGGTATTGAGCCCTTTTATTTTGGTTAACACATTTTGAGCCCTTTTCTATTTAAAAATTTGGACTTTGAGCCCCTGTTGCCAGATATGCGTTGACTTGCTGATGTGTCGCCTACGTTGCATATTTGACGTGGATTTTTTTTAATTTTTTTTTACACGTGGCATATATGATGTGGCAAATATTGGACTTGAACTAAAAAATTTGGTGCTGCTCTTATTCGATCTCCAGACCTCCAACTTGAAACTTCAAATCAGTTACCACCCGAGCAACACAGGCTAGCTGATTTTTATTCGCAAGGATTATTATTTATAACATCCAGTCCAATTTCTCCCAAATTAAAACAAAACCCATTTACGCTCAGATCTGATAATTCTCCTTCTGTCATTTCGTTCTTTCGATCTTCATCTCTCATTTCGTTCTTTACCCTATGTCTTCTCTCTATTGAAATTTGAAGTCTTTCCTTCATATGCCTTAGAGTATCAAGAACATCTTTAACACTAGCTGGATTAATGTTAGCAGTTTGTGTTGTTACTGGAATATCAACCGAAACTAATGCCATCGAATTATCGTCACAACTTTCATCCCAGTCTTGATAATTTTCTCCATTAATCTCCTCGCCCTCAACTCAAGATTTTGACCTAAAAAGATTGAAATGAGAGAAGGAGAACGCTACCACCGAATCAATTGTGGCCATGGCTTCATCCTCAGAGCAAGAATTTGTAGCACAGTACCGGTCCAAGCTCAATCGATACCCTAGATCGCACAATTACTGGGACGCCAAGATCGCTTCAAGGATAGGCGAAAAGTTAGGGTTTTGGCTTAAAGAAATGGGGATTTCCGATGTGGCTATCGATATTGGGGAAGAGCTCTCTCGGCCAGTTCATCACCGAAAAATGGTGATCCCCTTGTTTGAGGTAGATACATCTAATTTTTGTAAGATTTTATTTGAGGCGAAATGGTGATTTTTGTAAGATTTTATTTGAGGTAGATACATCTGAGCGATTATAGTTATAATTTACTGTAGAGTATTTTTCAATTCTAATAATATCGAATTCTGATTTTGTTTCATTTGGTTGTATATGTATTGATTTCTAATAATATCGAATTACTGCTGAGATGGACGTGGTAGATTTGGGCATCGAAGAGGCTGAAGTAACGGAGACTATTGCTGGCGTCAACCACACCTGGGTTCTCCCAAAAAAGTGCGTAGTCCAGCGGAATGACGTCGGAGTTGGATTCGTACGCGAAGAACGGGTAGGCATTTACCATGAGTGGTGACTCAGTTTGGCTGAGGAAGTCAAGCATGGGTCTTGATTTAATTTTAGGTGTGCCCAAAAATTTGTTTATGAAATTTGTTTAAGATGATATTCTTGTTAAACGTGCAGGATTTTTGATATAATTCCTGGAATTTTGATAAAGATATGTGCTTATAGATTATCCTTCAATCTCTAATTTAAATAAGCTGCCGATTCGTTTTATAAATGGTCAAATTAGTTGATACCTTTTTTCCATAATAAAAGATGTTGATTCCATAAATAAAGGTTTCAAATTAATTGGAGCTATCCAATTGATTCAATATTAATGTTGCCCATCCGATGTGGAAAATGAATTAATTAATTGAGTCATTCATTCCATAATTAAATTAGTTATTTAATTAATTCAATTGATTCCATATTAAAGATGCCCATTGATTTAATCTGTTAATATAAACCGAAACTATTCATTATTTAAATTCTTCCTCACATTAAGCAGTATGTTTCCATTATGTTTATTGGGAGAAATCAATTTGAAATAACATTTGAATATTATATTGTTTCCCTAACAATAATAACAAGATGTAAGTTAATTTGAAATAACAGTTGAATATTATTATTGTTATTGTTATTGTTATTGTTATTATTGTTATTGTTATTTTTATTATTATTGTTATTATTATTATTATTATTATATTTTTTTATTTTATTTCTATTTTTATTATTATTGTGATCATTGTTATTATTATTATTATTATTATTATTATTATTATTATTATTATTATTATTATTAGTATTAGTATTATTTAATTTAGGGGAAGTTCTTTGTTCGGTTATAAAGTATAATCCTTGCAAAAATATAGCAGCAAACCCCTGGTGCACGGGTGGTCAA
The DNA here is from genome assembly GCA_020205605.1 of Panax ginseng. Lineage (NCBI taxonomy): Eukaryota > Viridiplantae > Streptophyta > Magnoliopsida > Apiales > Araliaceae > Panax > Panax ginseng. The sequence continues at coordinate 80,836,953 of CM035136.1, read as the reverse complement.
GTTGATTGAAATTTGAGTGGGAGGTTTGGAGATCGAATTTGAGCAGCAACAAATTTTTTGGTTAAAGTCTAATATCAGCCACGTCATATATGCCACGTGTAAAATAAAAAATAAAAAAAACTCACGTCAGATATGCCACGTGTGCCACGTAGGCACCACGTGAGCAAGTCAACGTATATCTGGCAACAAGGGCTCGATACCCAAAAACTCCTAAAGTTCGGTGGTCAACCTTGCATTTTACCCCATTCCAAACTCTCACAACTTATTAATTCATCATTTATAGTTTTAATGTTGTGATTACAACATTTTGTTATGTCTTATAACATGTTTTAGGGTCATTAAAATAAGTTAGGTTAGCATTTCCAAAGTTATGTTGTTAACAGCTCAACACTAGGTCTAACTAACCGCTGGCGAGACCGCGCCATGGCACCCTTTGTATCCAGCGCGCCCTCGCGGTAGCGTGACCTCGCTCGGCACCAGAAACAATTTTGTAGAAACTCCAAAACAATTTAACTAAAGTCACATAGCATATACACACAATCCTTCTAACACCTAAAACAACTTACATAACCAAATTTAGAGGATTAAACCTTGTTTTTACCAATTTCTTCATTTTTTACACTTTTAGCGAATTCGATCGCCATGACTTCATTTCTTAACTGATTGACATGATTTAAACTATGTCGTTTTCATTTCTTAACATATTATCTCAATCTAACATATATTTGCATATTATAGCAGGTATTGGACATGAAATGTTGTACTTACTAAGCCATTTTTCATAAACATACACTATTATTAAAATCTTCTACTACAAACCCAATTTCATGTATCTTATTCATCAAATATCACTCACATATGATGATTGACAGATTATAAACCTTACATACATGTTTATGTATCAATCCAACATAACTATCAATAGAAATTTCAAAAATAAAAATTAAAATTGGAGTAAGTTATACCTTGATTTAGCAAAACGATTAGCAAACCCTTCTTTTTCTCTCTGTGATTCTCTCTTCCTTACCAAGCTCTCTCTATTCTCTGTGTTTCCTTCTTCCTTCTCTAAATTCTTTGAACTTAGCCATTAGGAATTATGCGCAACATATAACATGACTCCTCTCTCTCTCTCACGTATACATCAGTTAAAAAAACCAATAGATGTCAGTTAAAAACAAGCCAAAGGCCACAAGGCCTTGTTTGCCTAACAACTCCCCCCCTTATAGATTATTTCAATAATATTTTTATTATATAGTTTTCATTTGTCACATATATAACAAATTCAAATAACTTACAATTATAATTACAATAATTACAATTTTTTTATAATTATACTTATGATTAATAAATAATAATATATCTAATTTAATTAATAAATTAGACTTAAACATTACCTTATTTAATTTCCTTATTTTCTTTAATATTACACAATTCATTTAATTTAATTATTTTATTAAATTAAATCTTAAGAAAAATAAAATTATCATTAATCAATTTAATTAACATTACTCAATTTAGTTACTAAATTATTGCATCACAATTTCATCAATTATTTATTTTCCTCAATAAATAAATTATTTAATATGTTTATTTGATTCAATAAATATTTAAATTAATTACAAATTTCTCGATCAATACATCATTCCCTCCTTAAAAGGATTCTGTCCCCAGAATCACGACTCGATAAATTTATTAATCACATTCTTCCCTCCTTAACAGGATTCTGTCCCCAGAATCGCTATACAAGATTAAGCAAACAACTGAGGATAATTCCTCATCATAACATCTTCAAGTTCCCATGTAGCTTCTTCAGCATTGTGGTTCCTCCAGATTGCCGTAATAGAATGTATCACTTTATTCCTTAGTACTTGTTCTTTCATGTTAATAATTTGAACATGGACTTCTTCATATGGCAAGTCTTTCTCAAACTGTAATGGCCTATATTAAATAATATGCTTATAATCAGGCTTATATGGCCTTAATACTGACACATGGAAAATGTTATGAATATGTCCTAATTCCAGAGGTAAAGCTACCTCGTACGCCACTTCACCAACTTGTCGAAGCACTTCAAAAGGACCTATAAACCTAGGGCTTAATTTCTCCTTCTTGCCAAACCGAATTTTTCCCTTCCAGGGAGACACTTTCAAGAAGATAAAACTACCGACATTGAATTCTCGATTACATCGGATTGTTAATCAACATATTTTTTACATGCATCATCAATGCATTTATCAATCTTATGCGAATCACCTTGATGATCTCGATAGTTTGTTGTACCAATTCTTGACCCAATAGTTGACGTTCACCTACCTCATCCCAGCATAATGGAGTTCTACACTTCCTACCGTATAACTCTTTGTAAGGCGACAGGCCAATACTCGCGTGATAACTATTATTGTAGGCAAATTAAACCAATGGTAAATGATCATCCCAATTTCCTTTGAAATCCATAATACATGCTCTGAGCATATCCTCTAGTGTCTGGATGGTTCTTTCACTTTGTCCGTCGGTTTGAGGATGGTACGATGTGCTCATTCTCAGATGTGTTCCCAAGCATACTTGTAATCGTTTCCAGAAATTAGATGTGAAACGTGGATCTCTGTCTGATACAATAGACACCGAATCACCGTGTCTTGAAAAAATTTCCTTCACGTATAGTTTTGCCAACCGATCTAGGTTAAATCTAATCTTGATTGGCAAAAAGTGTGCCAACTTCATCAATCGATCGACAATCACCCAAATGGCATCATAACCTTGTTGAGTCGTTGGAAGATTGACCACAAAATCTATTGTAATATGCTCCCATTTCCATTCTGGTATCTCCAACGGTTGCAATAATCTCCTTGGCCTCTGATGTTCAGCTTTAACTTTCTGACACGTTAAGCATTTCACCACACACTCAGCCACATCCTTCTTCATATTCGGCCACCAAAAATGATGTCTAAGATCCTGGTACATTTTCATACTCCCAGGGTGAATCGAATATCTTAAGTTGTGAGCTTCACTTAAAATTTCCTCTTTAACTTCCGGTACTGGCGGAACCCAAATTCTCCCTTCGAATCGAAGTAACCCTTCCGACTCGATTTTAAATTTGTTTTCCTCACCTTTTGATACTTTCTATCTTATCTGTTCACAATCTTTCTCTTGAAGTTGTGCATTCTTCACTTTATCTACCAACATTAAACGGTTTCCCATCTGAAACAATTTTTCGTCTGCTTCTGTCGGATATTTAATTCCTTACACCATCTTTGCCATTTCTGAAATTAGCTTCTCCTGAGCAGTCAACATCATTATTTTCTCGCGTCCATTTCTACTTAAAGCGTCTGCAACAACATTCGCCTCTCCGAAATGATAGAGAATCTTGCAGTCATAATCTTTAATTAACTCCAACCATATTCTATGTCTCATATTCAAATCCTTCTGTGTAAAGATATACTTCAGACTTTTATGATTGATATATATCTCACACCCTTCTCCATAAAGACAATGTCTCCAAATCTTCAGGGCAAACACCACCGCAGTCAACTCTAAGTCATGAGTCGGATACCCTTTCTCATAATCTTTTAATTGACGCGATGCATACGCAATAACTTTGTCATTTTGCATAAGCACACAACCTAGTTCTTTATGCGATGCATCACTATACACCACCAAATTCCCTGTATTATAAGGTAATAACAACACAGGTTCCAAACTCAACCTCTTATTTAATTCTTTAAAACTTTCCTCACACTTCTCCGTCCAAATAAACTTAATCGCCTTCCTAGTTATACTCTTTAACGGAGTTGTGAACTTGGAAAAGTCTTGAATAAAATGCCTATAGTAACCTGCCAATCCTAAGAAACTCCTTACCTCTGACGGTGTCTTCGGCTGATCCCAGTTTATTACAGTTTCCACTTTTGATGGATCTACCGAAATTTTATCCTTATCAATAACGTGCCCGAGAAACTGTACACGTTCCAACCAAAACTCACATTTTGAAAATTTAGCTTACAACTTCTCCTTTCTCAATGTCTCTAATGTCACTCTTAAGTGTTCAACATGTTCCTCCTTGGTCTTAGAATACACCAGGATATCATCAATAAACACCACCACGAACTTATCTAAGAATGGTTTAAACACCCTGTTCATCAAATCCATGAACGCTTCAGGTGCATTGGTTAAACCAAATGACATAACCAGAAACTCGTAATGACTATACCGAGTTCTGAATGTCATCTTCGGTACATCCTCTTGTAGGGTTTTGGCACAGAAACACACAACAGAATATAAAAATTTATAAACCAATTTCTGAAACCCATCACAGGATCCATGCAAAACAAATTTAATTCAGTGGTTTAGAATTTATACCGATAATAGAAAACTCTAAAACCGCTTCGAATCTCGAACGCAATCCGAAAGAACTACGCCTCTACGGTATCCACACGAACGCCCGTGAATCGTTGCATGATTCTGCAATAAAGGGAGTTGCGGTACTAGCTACCAAAGGAATGAATTTTCTGTTTTCTCTCTAGTCTCTCTCTAAGAGCCGCTAGGGTTTTCTTAGGTTTTGATTAACTTCCCTAAAACGCTGATATATCATATATATCAATGTGACACCCCCAAATCCGGGTACTTAAATTCAACGGGATTTGGTGTTCACTATACAAATATCATCTATCTATCTACCCATAATAAATGTAAAACTATGCAATAGATAGAAATAAATCCTCCCCTTATGGGGTTACAACATCTGAATAATAAATACAATCCCAGGTCAAACTAACCATAAACATCTGTGCGAAAACATAAACAAATAAGTCTTAAACAACATCAAGTCTTTACAATAACATTCTAAAAATTAAATAATAAGTCTTCATCACTTATTAGCTTTGCCTTTGCCTTTACTAGTAGAAGGCTCATCGTACCTTTCGTTCTTAACTGCAATGTTATTATTACGTAAGAGTGAGCATGAATGCCCACAAGTATAAAAATGAAATAACAATATATAATAACATGCGAGTGAATCAAAGACTTCTGAAATAAAAGCTCAACTTTTGAATCAAAAATGAATAACAAGAATCAAAAGATCTTTGAGGGTCATAAGACCTTGAACTATGTCCTAGGTTATCAAGGGTTATACTTGAAACCTTTAACAGTCATAAGACTATGGACTCTTCTACTCGTACTTAGGGGGATCAGCCCTTAGTACCATACTGTGCACAATATCTTAACGCTAATGCATAAGCAATCCCTATACAGGGTTGTTCATCTCAGTTTGACATTAGAGTCCGCACCAAAGGAAGTTTGGTTTGCATAAATCAATAAGGGTTCTGAAATTTAGAATGTTCATCAACTATGGACTAGTCAAATCAAATAGGGGTTCACTAGTCTAACAAGGTTCAACAATAATTGATAATTAGATTAAATAATAATCTCAAGACGTATAAAATAGAACAAATATTGTATAACAGAATCATACTTTGAAAAGATAATTAATCTTTAATATAACAATTGAACTTGATTAATAATAATGAGAATAACTTGAATAATGATACTTAGTAGGGTTAGGAAACTTGCCTCAAATGCGTAGATTACACGTTAATTAAATACGTTCCTTGAATTTAATCCTACATATCATTTCCATTCACAATTATAGTTAATTATAATGTTACTAGTCATCATAAGTTCATTCTCTTTGTCTAACTTTGATTATGACCATACTTAGTCAAATTACTACATTCATTGTCACATAATAACATTTCACGAATAATAAGCTCATTATGCACTCAATAATTCAATCCACATGCAATTATGTTATTGACATGTTAATAATCTGTTTTAACATCTCACTATACTCTTAACATATTTTTATGTTCATTAGATTAGGTTAACATCACATTCATGGATTTGAACACTTTAAAAAATTTCATTTCTGAACATTCTGGAGAGTGGTATTTTATGGCTTTTATATTATACTTCTTTCATTTACAACATGATGATGGTATTGCAATTTGGACTTCTTAAGCTTTTTGCGTTGCGATGGCGGCTATGCATGGGTATTAAAGACACGAGACTGGCTTGCATGGCGCGGCGAACCGATAATTGATACTGCAATTCGCGAAAAATTGCAGAACATGGCCAAAACCTCCAATTAAAATATTTCTACACGAATTTAGATGTACCCATACATTATAATACACATATAATCACTACTTAACCCTTATAGCATGCTTTTAACAAGTTATAACACATAATTAACAAAATCAACACATTTAATTTTATTGTTCTTGATTTTCTTGAAGGTTTTGAACACAAAACATAAAAATTACCACTGCGGATTCGTTATAATACCAAATCCATCCATTCCAGTTTTGTTTTCTTCGTTTTAACACGCATAATCATATATGAGTGAGAATTTGACAAAACAATTTATGTTTGGCATATTAAATTCACGTATAAGGGCCATATGGCCATATTCTATACTCTGTAAATTTTGAAGCAATAATATACGTTATAATATTATGAAACTGATGATATGGGAATCTATATTATATATAATCAAATACGATATGATACATCTTAACACATATATGCACATAATCCTTACTCTTTCCAACTTACAGAGACTTTACAGTAAACTTGAAAGCCATTTTTATAAAAACTTAAACAACGTAATTAAACTGGGTTGAAGAAATTACCCAAAGCGTAGATTAATAGGAGATGAATTCCTTCTCAACTCTTCTTCAAGCACACACTCACAATCTCCTCAATAAATATCAATTTTTCTCTCTGAAATCTCTGACTCTCAGGTTGAACACTTAATTGAAAAATACGTAAAACAAAACAAACTGATCATTTATGCGCACAGTTGAGGTCAGTTAATCCATACGTGGTTTAACTGCCCCAACTCTTCATAAGGCCTCGTTTGGCTTGAAACATGAATAAACCTTCTAATTATTTTAATTAATCTCCTATACTATAGTTTAATAATGTCACACCCAATTAAATAATAAATCAAATATCTAGTTTAATTTAATTCAAGTAACATATAATAATTTCTCCTTAATTCACATAGTCACATAATTAAATTGCTCATTTATTAATAATGTCAAATTATTATATCTCTAATTAATTATTACATTAATTAAAATAACATTATGCTTAATAAATATTTCATTTATTTCAATAAGTTCACATAAATACATACTTGAATAATAATTATTCTCCACATTAATTTAATAAATATAACACATATAATTAAATTAATATACCACAACTTCATCAATTAATTATTTAATTAAATAATTAAATCATCAAAAATATTTATTTAATCCAATAAATATAAAATTAAATTACAAAATCTCGTTTGTCACATCTTTCCCCCCTTAAAAGGATTCTGTCCCCAGAATCACGACTCAATAATTTCGACCCGTTACATTCTCCCCCCTTACAAAGATTATGTCCCCAGAATCGCTTACACAAAATTAAGTAAATAAATCAGGGTAATTCTTCATCATATTCTCTTCGAGTTCCAACGTAGCTTCTTCAGCGTTGTGGTTCCTCTAAATTACCTTAACAGAAGGTATTACTTTATTTCTGAGAACTTGTTCTTTTCTGTCGACAATTTGAACAGGAATTTCTGCGTAAGATAAGTCTTTTTCAAAATGCAGGGGTTCATATTCAATTACATGCTTGTAATCAGGTTTGTAGGGTCGTAAAACAAAAACATGGAAGACGTTGTGGATATTCTCGAGTGCTGGAGGTAGGGCTACCTTATACGCAACTTCTCTGATTATTCTAAGTACTTCAAATGGTCCAATGAATCGTGGGCTTAATTTTTCTTTCTTTCCAAACCTGATCTTTCCCTTCCAGGGAGAGACCTTCAAGAATACATAACTACCCGATTCAAACTCAACATTTTTATGATGTGGATCGGCGTATTTCTTCTGCCTATCTTGAGCTGCTACCAGTTGTGTTCGGATTACTTTGACTATTTCTGATGTCTGTTGTACCAATTCTGGCCCTAACATCTGTCTTTCGCCAACTTCATCCCAGTAAAGCGAAGTTCTGCACTTTCTGCCGTATAACGCTTCATAAGGCGGCATGCCAATACTAGCGTGGTAACTGTTATTGTAGTCGAACTCTACAAGCGGTAGGTGATCGTCCCAATATCCTTTAAAGTCAATCACACAGGCTCTTAGCATATCTTCTAATGTCTGAATCGTTCTTTCGCTCTGTCCATCTGTTTGAGGGTAATATGCCATCTCATCCGCAATTGTGTACCCATGCAATCCTCTAGACGTTTCCAAAAGTTCGATGTAAAGCGCGGATCCCTATCAGAAATAATTGAAATCGGCACTCCGTGCCTCGAAACAATTTCTTTCACATATAACCTTGCCAACTGATCTAAGTTGAATCTGATTTTGATAGGAAGGAAGTGCGCGGATTTCGTCAGTCGGTCAACGATAACCCATACTGCGTCGTAGCCTTTCTAAGTCGTCGGAAGGCCAACCACGAAGTCCATTGTAATATGTTCCCATTTCCATTCTGGGATCTCCAACGGTTGTAGCAACCCACTTGGTCTTTGATGTTCTGCTTTCACTTTCTGACAGGTCAGACACTTGGCAACACATTCTGTAACATCACGTTTCAAATTCGGCCACCAGAAGTGTTGTCAAAGATCATGATACATCTTGGTACTACCAGGGTGAATCGAATATCGTGAGCTATGAGCCTCACTCAAAATGTCTTCCTTAATCTCTGGTACTGGCGGTACCCAAATTCTGCTCTCAAATCTCAGTATTCCTTCGTTATCCATCTTAAATCTTGGTTCAGTTCCTTCGGATATCTTCCATATCACCTTTTTGCATTCATCGTCCTGAATTTGAGCCTCCTTAACTTTATCCAGTAGGGTTGTACCAGATTGCATCTAAAATAACTTCTCATCAATTTCCATAGGATACTTCACTTCAACTCCAGTTTCTTCATTTACGAAATTAGCTCCTCTTGAGCGGTCAACATCATCAACTTCTCCCGACCCTTTTTCGGTTAAGGCATCCAAGCAGCGACATTTGCCTTACCCGGATGGTATAAAATCTCACAGTCGTAGTCCTTAATTAACTCCAACCACCTTCTTTGGCGCATATTCAAGTCTATCTAGGTAAAAATATATTTCAGACTCTTGTGGTCTGTATATATTTCACACTTCTCCCCGTAGAGATAGTGCCTCCAAATTTTCAAAGCAAAAACTACTACAGCTAACTCTAAGTCGTGGGTCGGATATCCCTTCTCGTAATCCTTCAACTGTCGTGATGCATACGCAATGACTTTTCTGTTTTGCATCAGCACACAGCCAAGTCCTTTATGCGACGCATCGCTATAAACAACAAAATTTCCTGTATCATCCTGAAGAGACAACACAGGTGATGTACTCAACCTCTTCTTCAATTCTTGAAAGCTTTCCTCACACTTCTTCGTCCAAAACAAATTTCACAGCTTTTTGAGTTAAATTCGTTCACGGAGTTGCGATCTTGGAAAAGTCTTGAATGAACCTTCTGTAATAACCTACCAATCCAAGAAAACTTCGTACTTTCGACGGCGTCCTCGGCTGATCCCAGTTAATCACGGCTTCGACTTTGGATGGATCTACAAAAATTCAATTTTTATCGATCACATGCCCAAGAAATTTCACCTGCTCGATCCAAAATTCGCATTTCAAAAACTTGGCATACAACTTCTCCCTCCTCAACACTTCCAACGTTAATTTCAAATGCTCTTCATGTTCTTCCTTGGTTTTCGAATAAACCAAAATGTCGTCTATAAATACCACTACGAATTTGTCCAAAAACGGCTTGAACACACCATTCATTAGTCCCATAAATGCTGCAGGAGCATTCGTTAGACCAAAAGACATTACCAAAAATTCGTAGTGACTATATCCTGTTCTGAACGCTGTCTTCGGTACATCCTCTGGCCTCACCTTCAGTTGATGATAACCACTCCTCAAGTATCTTGCAATTGCACCATCAACTCTTTCATCTCTACTGGGGCCATTCTGTATGGGGCTTTAGATATCGGGGTCGTTCCTGGCACTAAATCAATCACGAACTCGATTTGTCGATTTGGCGGAAGACCCGGCAAATTGTCAGGAAATACGTCTACAAAATCTCTAATGATCGGTATCTCTTCTACCTTCGCACTCTTCTTCTGTGCATCGACTATGCAGGCTAATTATCCTACACATCCTTGTCTTAACAACTTCTTGGTTTTCATCATCGTCAGACAACTTGCTCAGCAAGGTGACTTGTTTCCATAGAACATAACCTTTGACGGAGTCATAAGGTTAACACATTTCCTTTGGCAATCAATTACTGCTCCATAATTGAATAACCAATCCATTCCGAGTATAACATTGAATTACCCAAGTTTAATTGGTATCAAATCTACCATCATCTCGTGACCTTTTATAACCACTCTATAATTCTTATATATGAATCTAACAGGAATCACCTACATATTCTGTGACAACCCGAGAATTTGGACAATTTATTAAAATCTTAAATGATTGATTTAAGATCAAATAATAGACCTAGACAGAAAATAAGTGTATGCATTTGATGTTATTGGGATTGAATTTTGAGGATTTCAAAATTCGGTGAAGGATTTAGGTGAATTATTCAGGATTAAGGATTTATGTGAATATGTGTTGTGTTTATTGTTATGTAAGTGTACAGAATGTGGTTAAGGGTCATGGGTTGACCAGATAAATTATATATGTGTCAAACCCTAATCGTATATTAAGAACGCCAACGTTTAGTTAGAAAACCTTAACGTCTGATAAGAAACCCTAGACACTGATTCTAGAAACCCTAATTTCAGTTTCGGGAATCCGAAACCCTAATTCAGTTCATGAAACCCTAAATCGGGAACTTAATGGCGTAAGTGTAAATAATTATAGGATTAATTAGGGTTAATCTTAACAAATTGATTACAAAACCCTAATTCCAAATTTGAAACCCTAATACCGGATCCGAAAACCCTAGTTTGATTACGATTAATCAAGCTCTAATGCAGGAATAGAAAGGATAATTATAATGCTTATATGTTATTAATTATACTACTAATTAGGGAAAAGCTTAATTAATTAGCAAACCCTAATTTCACATTTAGAAAACCCTAATTTCGGTACAAAAAAAAACCTAATTTTATAATTAGGGAAACCTAAGTGTTAATTTAGTAATTTAATGTTAATTAGGATATATTAATCCTAATTTTAAGGTTAAGTAATTAGGAAACCCTAATCTAATTACGAAAATCTAATTTCTAATTTAGAAAATTTATTTTCTATTAGAAACCCTAATTAGTGGTTTATAAACCTTAATGACCATTTTGACCCTAATTGCTTAATTAGCAATTGTATTAGGAAATGCTAATCCTAATTAGCAAGATTGAATTTATGATTAGGAAATCTTAATTATTATAATAGAATCCTAATTATAATTTAGAAATATTAAATTTCTATTTTTGAAAATCTAAATTTGGAAATTTTAGAAAATCAAATTGTTAAACTTGAGGGTTCAAACCCTAAATCCTAAAAATTTTCCAAACCCTAAACCCTCTCAAACCCTAAACCATAAGGGTTTGGCCATTTACTAAAATGCCATTAAAATTAGAATGGAAAAGACTAAATTACCCTTTGTTGCATTATTGGACATTGCTTGTAGATCTAAGCCTATGGTGAGTTGCTCACCAAACCCTAGCCTGGCATGTAACTAATATGACCAGTAATCTCAGCAAAATCAGCATCATGCATTGAATCATATCACATATATAAGATTAAAAGAGAGATAATGCTCACTTTATTTTGCATTTTCTTCCAAGACCCTCTCTCTCTAAAATTTGAAATCTAGAGTGAGAGAGAAAGAAAAGATGAAGCCATGATCGAGTTTTAACAAGCCAAGAACAGAATCCAAAGTCAGATTCATGAATCAAAGCTCAAAAAGTGGTATAAAACCCTAACCTTGCAAATCTATGATTTTGATGTTTAATGTTGTTGTTTGTTGGTTAAACATGTGTAATAGGGTGTCAAATGATGATCTGGGTTGTCAAAACACAAACCCATAACATCAAAGTGCTCGGTTGGCATTTTAAGAAATGCGGAAAATGGGAAAAGTATGGAATCGACAAAGATAATGTCGGACCCCATAAATCCGTATGTGTTAATTGTTTTAGTGTTTTAAGAGTTTGTAGTTGTAATATGTTATTTGGTCTTTAATCTCCAACTTGAAACTAGTCCAGATATTGTCTAGATCAAAAGTTATGAATGGTCAAACCTAGTTGACCGATCACAAAATATGATTTAAGGCGACCCGAAATTTCTATGTTATCTGACAACCTTTTTGAAGCTCTTGATCTTGCTGTGATTTAAGTGTTGGGCTAAGTTGTTGTGTTGATGTTGTAGTCTGGTGTAAGTATTACACATTCATGTCTTTAGATCACCCAGAAAGTTCACAGAATCAGAATTAATTACGGTCAAACGGCGTTGAACAAACTGCCTGATGAAGGTTTTCTGGAAAACCCAGATCTTCATCAGCCAAGTTGTTGTCAGAAATTGACCGGCTTGGATCTCTCAGTTGTGATGTTTTTAGGTTGATATAATGTAATATATTTGTACCCTGGCATCATTACTACAAAATAGAACCTTTAGATCACACAAACAATGCATAAATTGCATGATACAAGGCATCAAAGTAAGCACCTAAGGCTATTCTTCAAATCTGGAATTCCCAGAATTTGAAGAACAGGTCTGACATCAATTTAGTTAGCCTAGATCTCTCTGTAATAATATGTTATGGACATAAAATTTATTGATGATGGTAGTATTACACTTATCCTACAATATAAACAGTAGATTCTGGTCAGAAAGCCTTAGTGTCATGGATTAAATTTCGGTCAAACATACCAACTTGGTGTCTAATAAGGAAATCTGGTCAGGCTCATGAACACCAAGAACACCTATAGCGACAGTTCTGTCGCTATAGGGTCCTTTTAGCGACAATTTAATTAAGAAATTAATTATTAATTTCCAAAAATTATTTAAAAATAGATAAAAAATGGTTTTTAATTATAAAAAATACTAATTAAATTCTAAAAAATTATTTTAAATTCTGAAAAATAGTTTTTAATTATTTTAAGTATATTTCAAAAATATTTAATTTTTTGGAATATAAAAGGTCTTTATTTATTTAATTATTATATTAAATAAATTATTTAAAAATTGTTTTAATTCATTCATGAAAAAATATTTTATGGTGTTAGAAAATATTTTAAGTTTTTTTGATGACTTTTAATATTTTGTGATAAATTTCATTAATAATTTATATTAATGATAATTAGTTTATTTAATATATATATTAAATAAATTATGGAAAAATAGTATTAATGATTTAAAAATCATATAAAAATGATTTAAGTATTAGAAAAATATTTTAAGTTATAAAATATAACTTTTGATATTTTGGCATGAAAATATTAATATTTGAATATTAATAGCAATTATCGGATAATAGATTTAAGTGTTTAAAAATCATATAATTATGATTTTAAGGTATTAAAATACTTTGATATATTATAAATATATTATAATATTATGTAATGATTTTCATTAATATTTTATATTAAATGAATATTAATGATTAAGGAATTATGTGGTATTTAATTTATTTAAATACGGTTTTAATGATTGAAAAATGTTGATAAATTATATTAATTATCTGAAAATTTATTGCAAGTCAATGAAAATTGTTTTATCTGCTAAGAAATTATCGGTGATAATTGTTAAGGGTTTAGGCAGAGTTTAATTGAACTTAAACTCGAGTGTTGGCCGACTAGACCGTCGGGATGATAGAATTGTGTCGGTTTCAACTCAGACTTAAATAGTTTGACTTGATGCTATGTCTTATGTCTCGTATAATCGATAGGCTTATGTGTTATGTGTTTAGGTTATTATGTGTATTTAAATATAACAGTATTATACTGTGATGATATTATTCTAATATTGGAGATCTATATTACTAATATTAGGTCTTCGGGTAAAGCATTATAAATTGCATTGCGGTAATCAACGGTTCAGGTAAGTTTCATTTTACTTAACTCTACTAAGAGTGTTTTATTCAAGCTTATGGTTAATCATTGTTGGTTGCCACAAAAATTGTACTCTGTACATCTTGCATATATAAGTCAGGTATGAATGGTTGATCACCTTCATTACCAGTTGGTTCAGAAATGTTTGTTCATGTTTAAAACTTGTTCAGTCAAAAGTTGTTCGTGCTAGTTCTCCATTATATTGATGAATTATAGCCAGCTTATTATTCATACTCTTCAATCATGATATATCCTCAAATTGTATTTAAACTTGCTGGGCAACTTTCATGCTCACCTTTGCTATATCATGATAAACATTGCAGATAAGGCGAATGCGTTCGGATACATGAAAAGGTTAAGGCCAAGTTCAGTTTGTGATAAAATGTTCGGCTATTTTGTAATAGTATAGTTTGATAAATGTGTTATATGTTAGAAAGTTTATGAATTGTGTTTAAGTTAAGGTTTCTCGATTTTGGGGAATAGTGTGTAAAGTTTAATGTATAAACAATTTATGTTTATATCTTCCGCAAACAGTTATAGAATGATTAGTGTACCGAATCCGCGGCGATTTGGGGCCCGAATTCGGGGATGCTACAGTTGGTATCAGAGCTGTTGGTTATGAAGCTTAGGTATAATACCTGAGACCAATAACCGCAGTGATTAGGATTAAGTACTAACTCAAATAGAGTTAGTTGGTCGTTAAGATTCAAAGATGAATCTCGGCGAGTGTAAAGACACAGAGTTCCCTAGCTCTGGTAATAGTGGTGAACAGAAGTGGTGAACAATAGTGCAGTGATAGGAGATCGTAAAACAAAACGATCAAGTCATAGAATTGAATCGTAATATATCTGATAGAGATCACCCGTGATCCGATAAGGTTATAATGAATGAAAGAATCAATCTGATGATTGAAAAGTCTACAGCAAAATGTTGTGTATCAGTTGTACTATGAAATTGTACTATGAAAAGCTCATGAAAGAGTTGTGGATTATGGATACGGATTAAAGAAATTCGTATGGAAAAAGGGGGTTAAGATTAGGTGGGGATTTCAATTGAGGACTCATGTCGGCAGCTGAGTTGTATGATTCCTTGTATGGGCGGAGAATTTGTACTTGGTTTTAGAGTCACTTAGCTTCCTGGTCGATGTAGTGGTTAGGTTGACCAATTCTTTGTATGGGCAGGGAATTGTTCACTTAGCTTCCTATATTGATTATTGGCCGAGTTTGGTTTGACAACCACTTAGTTTCCGCATTGATAATCATTGAAATGTTTGTGTCGTATTTATTTGCTATATGCGAAGTTAAGAGGGTGATTCCTTTCTCATGTGTATAACAAATAGATAGGTCATAGGTAGAGAATATAGGATTAAGTACGAGTTCTTAAAACTCATACTTATGTGACATACTTGATTCATAGTTATATAAAACGTTTATGAACCCCTCAGTGAACAGACGCCAAACGTCAGACTAGGATAAGTTATTAAACTCATATGATTGTGGCAATTTATGGACTCATAAGTGTGGTTTTATGAACTGGGTATAGTTGTGTGTGAATGGAGTGTTAAGGAATATAGGAACAGATAGATTGTTAAGCAAATGATCATTAATGGAGACTTAGGTTTTCCTAAACTCCTAGCTATGCTAAACTTCGAAATTTTCACATCAAGCTAAATACGCACTATGTGCCTTTAAAAAAAATGTAGACTCGTAACCATTTTTGAAACGGTTTAAAATACAGTCTATGCTACTTATTTCAGCTAGACTCAAATGATTTGAAATATCAAAATGAATTTTAATTATCGCTCATGTACCATGTAACCTGGTGCAGAGATGATAAAAATGTGATGGAGTTGTAAATACAGGAATACTTAGAGTGAATTTGACCTAAAGTCATTGTTCCTCTATTGTATGATGTGTTATGACAAAGTCATACAATGACGGCATCCTCAAGCGACCGTTATTACAAAGACGCAAGCATCACAAGCGTCATTCTCGAAAATGTTTTTAAAAATTTTAATTTGCCAAACCGGTTTGGCTAAACCTAAATAATTTGATTGAATTGAATTATCAATATGAGTCTATGCTATTTGATTGACTAGACTAATGTTATGAAAACTCTAAGTGTTCATTGAAAAAAAAAAATTCCCGAACCAAATTGTTTTGGTGCGGAATCCTATGATAAGACTGAGGTGAACAATGATGTTTGGATAAATAATCTAATCTAGTAGCGTAAATATTCGCTAAAAATGATTAATACGTTATGCATGACGTATGAGTACGATAGGCTGATCACCTAAAGTACTAACAACGGTAGTTTACCTTCTTTGTGATTGTAAATAGACCAAATAATGTATTATTTTGCGGTATGATCAATACCGTTAAATCTATGTGTTCATGGTCTATATGACCCCTCAGCACAATTTGAAACATTTTACTCTTGTGAGTGGTGTATTGGGTAGCATGTGATATGTGTGAATGGTGTAAGGTGCACGGTGTAAGGTGTAAGGTGAATTTCAGGGACGAAATTCTTATAAGGAAGGGTGAATGTGACAACCCGAGAATTTGGACAATTTATTAAAATCTTAAATGATTGATTTAAGATCAAATAATAGACCTAGACAGAAAATAAGTGTATGCGTTTGATGTTATTGGGATTGAATTTTTATGATTTCAAAATTCGGTGAAGGATTTAGGTGAATTATTCAGGATTAAGGATTTATGTGAATATGTGTTGTGTTTATGGTTATGTAAGTGTACAGAATGTGGTTAAGGGTCATGGGTTGACCAGATAAATTATATATATGTCAAACCCTAATCGTATATTAAGAACGCCAATGTTCAGTTAGAAAACCTTAACGTCTGATAAGAAACCCTAGAAACTGGTTCTAAAAACCTTAATTTCAGTTTCTAGATTCCAAAACCCTATTTTGGTTCATGAAACCCTAAATCGGGAACTTAATGGCGTAAGTGTAAATAATTATAGGATTAATTAGGGTTAATCTTAACAAATTGATTACAAAACCCTAATTCCAAATTTGAAACCCTAATACCAGATCTGAAAACCCTAGTTTTGATTACGATTAATTGAAGCTCTAATGCGGGAATAGAAAGGATAATTATAATGCTTATATGGTATTAATTATACTACTAATTAGGGAAAAGCTTAATTAATTAGTAAACCCTAATTTCACATTTAGAAAACCCTAATTTCTGTACAAAAAAAAAACCCTAATTTTATAATTAGGGAAACCTAAGTGTTAATTTAGTAATTTAATGTTAATTAGGATATATTAATCCTAATTTTAAGGTTAAGTAATTAGGAAACCCTAATCTAATTACGAAAATCTAATTTCTAATTTAGAAAATTTATTTTCTATTAGAAACCCTAATTAGTGGTTTATAAACCCTAATGACCATTTTGACCCTAATTGCTTAATTAGCGATTGTATTAGGAAATGCTAATCCTAATTAGCAAGATTGAATTTATGATTAGGAAATCTTAATTATTATAATAGAATCCTAATTATAATTTAGAAATATTAAATTTCTATTTTTGAAAATCTAAATTTGGAAATTTTAGAAAATCAAATTGTTAAACTTGAGGGTTCAAACCCTAAATCCTAAAAATTTTCCAAACCCTAAACCCTAAGGGTTTGGCCATTTACTAAAATGCCATTAAAATTAGAATGGAAAAGACTAAATTACCCGTTGTTGCATTATTGGACATTGCTTGTAGATCTAAGCCTATAGTGAGTTGCTCACCAAACCCTAGCCTAGCATGTGACTAATATGACCAGTAATCTCAGCAAAATCAGCATCATGCATTGAATCATATCACATATATAAGATTAAAAGAGAGATAATGCTCACTTTATTTTGCATTTTCTTCCAAGACCCTCTCTCTCTAAAATTTGAAATCTACAGTGAGAAAGAAAGAAAAGATGAAGCCATGATCGAGTTTTAGCAAGCCAAGAACAGAATCCAAAGTCAGATTCATGAATTAAAGCTCAAAATGTGGTATAAAACCCTAACCTTGCAAATCTATGATTTTGATGTTTAATGTTGTTGTTTGTTGGTTAAACATGTGTAATAGGGTGTCAAATGATGATTCGGGTTGTCAAAACACAAACCCATAACATCAAAGTGCTTTCGGATTTGGCATTTTAAGAAATTTGGAAAATGGGAAAATATGAATGACAAAGATAATGTCGAATAGCATAAATCCGTATGTGTTAATTGTTTTAGTGTTTTAAGAGTTTGTAGTTGTAGTATGTTATTTGGTCTTTAATCTCCAACTTGAAACTAGTCCAGATATTGTCTAGATCAAAAGTTATGAACGGTCAAACCTAGTTGACCGATCATTAAAATATGATTTCTGGCGACCCGTAAATTTCTATGTTATCTGACAACCTTTTTGAAGCTCTTGATCTTGCTGTGATTTAAGTGTTGGGCTAAGTTGTTGTGTTGATGTTGTAGTCTGGTGTAAGTATTACACATTCATGTCTTTAGATCACCCAGAAAGTTCACAGAATCAGAATTAATTACGATTGACGGCGTTGATTAAACCGCACTGATGAAGGATTTCTGGAAAACCCAGATCTTCATCAGCCGAGTTATTGTCAGAAATTGACCGGCTTTGATCTCTCAGTTGTGATGTTTTTAGGATGATATAATGTAATATAATTGTACCCTGGCATCATTACTACAAAATATAACCTTTAGATCACACAAACAATGCATAAATTGCATGATACAAGGCATCAAAGAAAGCACCTAAGGTTGTTCTTCAAATCTGGAATTCCCAGAATTTGAAGAACAGGTCTGACATCAATTTAGTTAGCCTAGATCTCTCTGTAATAATATGTTATGGACATGAAATTGATTGATGATGGTAGTATTACACTTATGCTACAATATAAACAGTAGATTCTGGTCAGAAAGCCTTAGTGTCATGGATTAAATTTCGGTTAAACATACCAACTTGGTGTCTGACAAGGAAATCTGGGCAGGCTCATGAACACCAAGAACACCTATAGCGACGGTTCTGTCGCTATAAGGCCCTTTTAGCGACAGTTTAATTAAGAAATTAATTATTAATTTTCGAAAATTATTTAAAAATAGATAAAAATGGTTTTAATTATAAAAATACTAATTAAATTACGAAAAATTATTTTAAATTTTGAAAAATGGTTTTAATTATTTTAAGTATATTTCAAAAATATTTAATATTTACGGAATATAAAAGGTATTTATTTATTTAATTATTATATTAAATAAATTATTTAAAAATGGTTTTAATTCATAAAAATTCATGAATAATTATTTTATGGTGTTAGAAAATATTTTAAGTTATTTTTGATGACTTTTAATATTTTGTGATAAATTTCATTAATAATTTATATTAATGATAATTAGTTTATTTAATATATATATTAAATAAATTATGAAAAAAATAGTATTAATGATTTAAAAATCATATAAAAATGATTTAAGTATTAGAAAAATATTTTAAGTTATAAAATATAACTTTTGATATTTTGGCATGAAAATATTAATATTTGAATATTAATAGCAATTATCGGATAATGGATTTAAGTGTTTAAAAATCATATAATTATGATTTTAAGGTATTAAAAATACTTTGATATATTATAAATATATTATAATATTATGTAATGATTTTCATTAATATTTTATATTAAATGAATATTAATGATTAAGAAATTATGTGGTATTTAATTTATTTAAATACGGTTTTAATGATTGAAAAATGTTGATAAATGATATTAATTATCTGAAAATTTATTGCAAGTCAATGAAAATTGTTTTATCTGCTAAGAAATTATCGGTGATAATTGTTAAGGGTTTAGGCAGAGTTTAATTGAACTTAAACTCGAGTGTTGACCGACTAGACCGTCGGGATGATAGAATTGTGTCGGTTTCAACTCAGACTTAAATAGTTTGACTTGATGCTATGTCTTATGTCTTTGTATATATAGATGATAGGCTTATGTGTTATGTGTTTAAGTTATTATGTGTATATAAATATAACAAGATTATATCTTTGTGATGATATTATTCTAATATTGGAGATCTATATTACTAATATTAGGTCTTCTTGGTAAAAGCGTTATAAATTGCGTTGCAGAATCAACTGTTCGAGCAAGTTTCATTTTACTTAACTCTACTAAGAGTGTTTTATTCAAGCTTATGGTTAATCATTGTTGGTTGCCACGAAAAATTGTACTGTACATCTTGCATGTATAAGTCGTATGAAAGGTGATCACCTTCATTACCAGTTGGTTTGAAATGTTTGTTCATGTTTAAAACTTTTCATCAAAAGTTGTTCGTGCTAGTTCTCAATTGTATTGACGAATTATAGCCAGCTTATTATTCATACTCTTCAATCATGATATATCCTCAAATTGTATTTAAACTTGATTGGCAACTTTCATGCTCACCCTTGCTATATCATGATAAACATTGCAGATAAGGCGAATGCGTTCGGATACAGGAAAAGGTTAAGGCCAAGTTCAGTTTGTGATAAAATGTGCGGCTATTTTGTAATAGTATAGTTTGCTAAATGTGTTATATGTTAGAAAGTTTATGAATTGTGTTTAAGTTAAGGTTACTTGATTTTGGGGAATAGTGTGTAAAGTTTAATGTATAAACAATTTATGTTTATATCTTCCGCAAACAGTTATAGAATGATTAGTGTACCAAATCCGCGGCAATTTGGGGCCCGGATTAGGGGATGCTACATATTCATAATTTCTATGTTCAAAGGGTAATCTAATTCTTCTTGAGGCAATTCTAAGTTCTGAGAAAAATCATCGGATATAAATGAACAAGTAGCACCCGAATCAAATAACACATAAGCATTAATACCATTAATCAGAATGATACCTGACACCACATCCTTAGACTACACAGCATCCTGCACGGTCATATTGAAAGTCCTCGCAGTAGGTCGGCTTGATTGTGTTGGTCCAGTGATAATTAAAGTACCACCACCGTTGCTTCCTTTTCCTCCGCTTGCATTTCCCGCTGTCTTTTTAGGGCAATTACGAGCCATGTGATCCTTCGAACTGCAGGTAAAACATGCTCCTTTCTTTGGGCTAAAACAATTCGGTGCAATGTGCCCCTCCTGGCCACAATTAAAACACACCTGCTTTCCTTTCAAACACACACCAGTATAGTTCTTTCCGTACGTAGCATAAGCTTCAAATTTCTTCTTTTGTTGACTTCCTTGTTGTCCTCCCGTATTTGAATTCTCGCTCCACTTTCTCTTTTGACTGTTACTCCCATTACTGCTTCCACCAGCCTTATTTTTAGTCTCATTCTTTTTCTTCTTCTGTTCTTGGTTATTCTTGGTTAAGGCATCGCTTCCACCTTCTGCGATTATTACCTTTTCCAATATAGCAAATGTGTTTAACTAGAACATTGAAACCTTGCTATAAAGCCAAGGCTTCAATCCTTGTTCAAACCTTCTTGCCTTACGCTAGTCGGTATTGACTTGATAAGTGGCTAACCTTGCCAACTCGTTAAACTTCGCAGCATATCTTGGCACCATCATGATTCCTTGTTTCAGCACTATATATTGCACCTCTAACTGATTCTGAGAACTCGTTATAAAGTATATTTCGAAAAACATCTCCTTAAATCTATCCCATGTTATCACTCCTTATCCCCCATGAACCTTATTTGCATGCCACCAGTAGCTAGCTTCTGACTTCAGTATGAACATTGCGAACTTGTAGATTACCTATATAATAGTATAGGATTGTAATGATAATATTTGATATTATGACAAGAACAAATGTAACGGTTATAAAGAACATGGCGAATGGTAGTATTGTTTTGGAATATATATAAGACATATTCGTTCTTTTGAGGAATTTCAATTGAATGTTTGTGTGAACTGTAGCACCGTGTAGCACCATATGTCAAGTTGGAAGAGACCCGGATTTGGGGGGGGTCTGATAAGTAGGTCTTATACCTACTTATCCGGTATCTATTACTTAAATTATTTGCTTAATCTCATGTTTCTTAGATACTTTTCATACATTTTATGCTATTTTGTAGGCGATGACACGACATCGGCAGGAAGAAGCAAGGGAAAGGAATTCGGACATCTTTTGGACTAAAATATGTAAGCAAATTCAAGAAAGGAATATTGAAGGACTTTTAACACCAAGTTGGATGCATGTTCTTGGCTTGGAATTTGGAATTTATTGTAGATCTACTTTTTAGCTTTTCAGAATATCTTGAATCATCCCAATCGGAGCTCGGATGCGAGAGTTATGGCCTTTTTATCAACAAAGAGCAAAGCTAAGAGTTGTCATGTTTGCCATTTACATAGCATCTACTTGAAGCGCGATTTCCACCTTTATCCGCACGGAATTTGTCAATCCTCAAAACTTGAAAGGTGTAGATCTCGTCGATATCTTCGATTTGATAGGTGGCAGGCCCCGTAATTCCTAGCAGATCACATGTTATGCATGTTTTACCAAAGGACATCACAGCAGAAAATAGAGTAGCGCGGACCGCGCTAGGGGCGCGCTAGGCCACCAGACTCACTGCTACAGTAGTGCGAGGCGCGCCTGAAAAGACTTAGGAGCAGCGCGGGGTGCGCTAGGCGGCGGGAAAAGAGTTGTTTTGGGTTATTTGGTGTCCAATTTGAGCTAGAATAGGATTCTTAGTTGCCTAACTTGCTAGGGTGTTCATTAAAACTTTAAATACTTGAGTTTAACTTGAATTGGGAGGCTAGTTCTAAGACTCCATTAAATCCTTCTTGGGATAGATTTCTATTAAATTATTCTTTACTTTCTTTCTTAGATTACGATTCCATTAGATTAGATTAGAGTAGATTAGATCAAAACCCTAGTTCTTATGAGATTTGGAGATTGAAGCAACTTGGAGACCATTGAAGATTCAAAGTAGGAGCAAGGAGGGAGCTTCAAATCTATAGACAATAGATTCTATCTTCTCATCTTCTTCTATCTTTATCTTTTAATGATTATTCAATTGTGGATTCTTAGTTTTAATTCAATAATAATGAACTAATTCTTTGTTTGAGATTACAATGGATCTTATTATGTAGTTTATTTTAATATGCTTCGCTATTAATTATTATGTTCTATTGTGAGGATTGTCTATTGTGATTTGGACTTAATTGCTTAATTGCCTAGCTAACAATTACCGTGATAATCTATATGAACTCGAGAGATGGAGTATTGATTTAGATCTTATCATGATAGCATGTGTTTTTGATTTCTGCATAGATGGAATTGATGATTCATGTTTAGGATAGAGATATTCCTTTACGCCATATGTAATCTTATAGAGAACTTGTGCTTTAAATCCTTTTTAATTGTACTTCACATAGAGATATAGTGGATTAGTTAATTAGGGTGTCTTGCTTAATTCTATCATCTGTGGATTTAAGTGAGTATGTGTATTATGCATCGAGAGGTTGTTTTATCTACTTTAGCATTCTTTATTAACAAATCATGATAGAGAATAATTGATGAGAAGTGTGTTAACTTAAATGAAGCAATAAGTGAAGTTGTGATCTTAAATCTCCGTAATCTTAATTTATCTAGTGGAATTTAATAGTAGTTTAATTTATATAATTTGAAATTCATTTGTTTAAATAAGATTGAGTTGGTTACGGGTTAGTACTTGGTGATTTTTATTAAACAATTTCTCGTGGGAACGATACTCTACTTTCACTTTATTACTTGTTGACCACGTATACTTGCGTGTTGTGCGTAATTAGATTTTACCCACCAAGTTTTTGGCGTCGTTGCTGGGGAATTAGTTAATATATTTTTGCCAATATTAGCTTCAATCAAATTAGTCTTAATTTAAACATTTTTTCCTTTTTATTTAATTCTCTTCCTATTTTTTTTTCTTTTCAGGTACCATGGTGGAATTTAATAATCAATGGCCGTATACGAGAATGACTCAGTCAAAGGGATCGGGGATTGATGGTCTCAATGCACTTTTTGCAATATCAGCGCAGCTTGAGACACTTTTGAGGAGGTTGGACGTTGTTGCAGCCCAACGTAATCGAAGGATAGCAGTTAATTGCAATTATTGTGCTGGTAATCATCCGAGTCATCAATGCACCATTAGTTTTGGCCCGGAACAACACGGTGGTGAATACCTCAACGATTATACATATGCTAATTATCATAAAGTTTGGGGGTATCACCCGGATTCATCATGGAGAGATACTTATGAAGACCAATACTACGCTCCAAATCCAACATTCACACCGGAATTTTCATGTCCACCTCCATTGCCACAAGAAGAAAAGCCAAATCTGAGGGATGTAATATTGAAGGGCATAACAAACCTAGAGGAGATGAGGACTAGCCAAGAGTTATCAATCCAAAATTTTAATAATCGGATGGAACAACTCGTCACTACCTCAACTAATGGTCCTCAATACATGGCTTCCGAGACTGAGACATATAATTCAAGGTTGGAGGAATTGTGGTCCAAGTTCATAGCATCAAATGAGGATATGAAGATTAATCAAGAGCGATCAATTCAGAATCAAGAGAAATCAATTCAAAATATGCAGAACTTGATTGATCAAATGCTCAAAGCCTTGAACAACTGTCCTCAAAACAATTGGTGTTATGATGAGGATTCTGAGATTGATGAAGTGCCCGAACCAAATCTACAGCTGGATGAGACACGAGATTTTGAAAAAGAGGAGACAAGTGGGGGTAATGCAAACAAGGTCACCGAAGAACTAACTATGGGTACCAACGATGATGAGCCTATGTTATTTATGCCCCAAGTGCCTTCTTCACCAAAGTTCAAGGATCCGGTTAGATTTGTAAAATCATGCCCACTTGGTAGTCATGTCGTCGACGAAGCTCTTTATGACATAAGAGCGAGTGCAACAATGAAGTCGTGGTATGAAGTCGTGGTGGGAAGAGAAAGAAAAGATAGACGAAGAGCCCATTGTAATTGACACACTTCCATGCCCAAATATGATCACAAACACAATGGAGATAGCACCTAGTCATTTTCCTTTCTTTATGGAGATTATATCGAGTCAGAGCATACTAGGTGACTTTGATGCTATGGCCATCACTTGTGGGAACCTCCCAAAGGATTATTTAGTACTGATGGATGGAGGATTCCTTAACTTTCGAAGAGGAATTGGATAGCGTTGACCAAACAAAGTCTGGCTGAAGGACTATAAATCAATCGCTTATTAGGAGGCAACCCAAGCTCTAAACCTTTTCTTCTTTATTTATTCTTTATATTTTAGTTTATAGTCTAGCTCAAATATTTAGTTTTCAAAGAATAATGACTCCATAATGGTATGCTCGCAGGTAAGGCAAGAAAAAGAGAGTCACCAAGCTACTGACCCCCTAGCGCGGGCCACGCTACACAATGCCTATACCAGGCGCGGGACGCGCTACTCAAGGGTTATACCCAACGCGGACCGCGCTACTCGAGAATTTCAGGCGCTGAACGGATTTAATCGACGTGTCTCAGATTTGAATAAATCCAATTCTCGTTAATACATGCAACTTCTCCACTTCTCCTACACCCATTACACCTCTAATACTCCACAACCCCTATTACACCATCCTTACCTCTCCTTCTCCTTTTCAACTTCCATTCCCATTAAACCCATTCATCCCCAACTTCCAATCCACGTTGGTTTTCAATTTCCGCACCGCTCAGAATTCCCAGGCACTAAAAATGTTTTAATTGCAATGTTAGTCAAGTCCAACTCAAGTGTGGTTCCCGATTTATTCCAATGTGTCTGGCCTATTCTTCAGACTTAGCAGACACGGAGGAACATGTTGTATTTTCAGGGAAGTCATCTCTTTTAATTTTTCCTATTTCAGTAATTGAGGACAATGTCTAGTTTAAGTTTGGGGGGCATTTTAGTGACGTATTACATATAGTTAGTTATTTACATTGTAGTTCATATAGTTACATTTAGTTTTTGCATTCAGTTTCTTGAAATAAAATTTTTATTGAAAATTTGAAAAAATTAGTAGTTATTTTACTATGTTTATATAGCATTTAGTACATCTTGCATGAGTCCAGTTGTTTGATATTTACAGTTTGTTTTGGCCAATGATGAGATTGGAATTGGGTAGACAAGTATAGTATTAACTATTAGAGCATTGATGTGATTTCCTGTTAGGAATTGAGTCTTTTTCTGTTTGAAACTGGTATAATAAGGATAGCACGGTAAAAACAACTTGTTGATTGATTGAGTTTAAATTGATACATAATGAGACTCTAAAGGATAATGCTAGTTTAAATAAGAGAAT
The DNA here is from genome assembly GCA_020205605.1 of Panax ginseng. NCBI lineage: Eukaryota > Viridiplantae > Streptophyta > Magnoliopsida > Apiales > Araliaceae > Panax > Panax ginseng. Next base: position 80,810,507 of record CM035136.1, on the reverse strand, counting down.
AACAAGGATAGGCAGTGAAGGCGAAGAATTAGGTAAGAACCTAAGTTTGGGGGAAAAAGTGGGCTATATAAGCTTCTAAGAAAAGAAAAAAAAAGAAGAAAAGATATTGAGTTGAATAAATTGAGTCTTGTGGTGGGTCGAGAAGAAGCGTGAAATGCACTCCCCATAAACACAGGCGTGAGATGGAGCGTAAAATGCACTCACTATAAAAAAAAGAAAAAAAAGAATAAAAAAAGAATAAAACGGGAAATAAGAGCAAAAAGCCCCCGTAGATGAAAAATGAAGCATAAGTATCCCATGGTGACCCTCGATATTGGTGATTGTTTAATTTTAGTTGGATCTAGCTTGTTTTTAGATTTCTTGAGTTTACACTGTATGATGCCTTTGAAGAGACTTGTTATGTGTTAAATTTGATTTTATATCAGTTAACATTGTTGTGGAGCACACACGGACTATATTAGTGATAACAGTCTAAGATTTGATGATTGATTGAGAAGTTATTGATTGGTTTTGATATGATGTATTATCTTGTTTATTTGATTTCTCTAAGGCCGGTTGAATAGACTTGTTTATTTTATTACTGCTGGATTCGTAGACATGTAGATTAGTTGCATTGCATTGCATTATTGTTTTGTGTTTTTCCTTGAGGACAAACAAAGGTTTAAGTTTGGGGGTATTTGATAAGTTGGTTTTATACCTACTTATCCGGTATCTATTACTTAAATTATTTGCTTAATCTCATGTTTCTTAGTTACTTTTCATACATTTTATGTTATTTTATAGGTGATGACACGACATTGGCATGAAGAAGCAAGGGAAAGGAATTCAGACATCTTTTGGACTAAAATACGCAAGCAAATGCAAGAAAGGAATATTGAAGGACTTTTAACACCAAGTTGGATGCATGTTCTTGGCTTGGAATTTGGAATTTACTGTAGATCTACTTCTTAGCTTTCCGAAACATCTTGAAACATCCCAATCGGAGTTCCGATGCGAGAGTTATGGCGTTTTTATCAACAAAGATCAAACCTAAGAGTGAGCAATTCGGTGGTAAATTGATCGGTTCTCTTGAGAGGTGTTATGGTTGAAATACCATTAGCGTCACAGAGTGTTCAAATAATATTTGGATGACGGTGTCGTAATGATCATTGGAGATATTCTAGTCTAATTCAAAACGTCAGAAGATCACGCTGAACATTTGAAGATAGTGTGAGGAACACTCAGAGGGAGAAGTAGGATACAGAATTCACCAAGTGTGAATTTTAGCTTAAAAGATATACAGATATGTTATTGATAAGTATGTTGGGAATGAGAAGTGAGAAAATAATTTTCAGAAACTAAAAGGGAAGGTTAATTGAGGCACCTGTATTATCTTTATCAGATGATACGGGGAATTTTGTAGTGTATCTCGATGTTTCACATAGATGACAAGATTGCGTGCTCATGTAGCATGGAAAAGTCATTGTGTATGCATCATGCCAGTTAAAGGATTATGAGGAGGTTTATCCTACTTCTAATCTATAATTGGCAGCTATAGTTTTTGAATTAGAAATCTGAAGATAGTATTTATACGGGGAGGAGTGTGAGATATACACAGACTCTAGGAGTCTGAAATATATCTTCACACAGAAGGAGTTGAATATGAGGTAGAGAAGGTAATTAGAATGAATAAGAGATTACGATGGTGATATGTTATATCATTCAGGGAAAGTTAACGTAGAAGCCGACGCGTTAAGTAGGAAGGGTAGGGAAAAACTATCGATGTTAACAACTCAGAATGAGTTAATAACGAAAATGGCGAAAACGGAGTTAGAGGTTAAATTATGGACTGAAGTAGTAGAAATGTTATTCACAATATAGACTCAATCCACGAAAATGGAACGAGTTAAGTAAGTACAACTAAGTAACGAGGAGTACAAACGAATGAAGAAGAGAATGCAGGATGAAGATAAGATCAAGTATCATCTCGTTTTGAAGGAGAAATTTGAGTTCCCAATAATTTTTAAAGTTAAAAGGACTAATAAAAGTAAGATAACGTAATATGTTAATAAGTGTTTAACTTCCAACTCAAATTAATGATAGGAAGGAACAAGTTCTGTGAAATGAGATAATACCTTCGGTGAAGGTGAATGTGAGGAACCACAATGCCGAAGAAGCAACGTGAGGACTCGAGATTAAAATAAAGGAAAAAAAATTCCTCAATGGTGTATGTATTATTAGCGAGATTCTGGGGACAGAATCCTTATAAGGGGGAAGAGTGTAACGCCCCAGAAAATTGGATTTTTAGGAGTATTAAAATTTTATTTAATTATGTGGATTAAATGAATTTAATTGATTATTTATGGGAGTAAGCTAATTGAAGGTCGTTCTATGACCTAGTTATGTTGAAACGTCATAGTATTTTGGCTACGTGGTAGAATTAAAGTGTTTGAATTTCCAAGATGAAAGTAAAAGCTTTCCGAGAAATTTTCCAAAAAACACTATTCACGCATTTCTTTTCGGGAATTATTTTTGAATTTTCGAGAAATACATAATGATAGAATATCGAGCTAAGATAGAATATCAAATAATATTTCAGTTATGGCAAACATAGTTTTTCACCTACGGACTTAAAATCTAACGGTTAGGGAAAGTGATTTCTGAGAAGGAATTTAAATGCGTATAATGAATTAAGCGATGATCGTATAATACGTATGTATCATACGAGGTAATATATACGTGTATGATACGAGGTATTATACGAGTATGTATGAATGATGGTATGTCGTATATGATGAATAAGTATACGGGTTAAACTACGAGATTAATACGTAGATAATACTTTATAAGGATTTAAGCCATATGTAATGGATTTGTTAAATTGTGCAGGAAATTGTATTGTCCAATGGGAATTATGATAAGGCCCAAATATAGGAATGTTTAAGTCCAATGTAAATTAATGAACAAGCCCAAGTGTTTGTTTAATTACAAGCCCAATGTATAAGTTAAATTAATTAAGCTAAAGGCCCAAAGTAAGAACCAATGGGTTATGGGATGATTTAAACCCATGGGGAAAACCATGGATGATCCAAAGTAGGAAGCAAGTATATTTAATGGCTAAGTTAAGTAATGACCAAGTAATTAATGTTGGTGAGCAAGTAAAGGATAAGCTAGGTGATTAACAAGTAAAGTTAAAGGCTAAGTTATGTGATTAGCAAGTTTACTTAATGGTTAAGTAAATGTGGTGCCCAAGTATTGGATAAATGTTGTGGTGGCCAAGCAAAGAGTGTGGTGGCCAAGTTAACTTAAGAGCTAGGTAATGAATAGTAAGGAGGTGGATGGTTTAATGACCATTAAGCCCTCATTTAGGATTTCCTATAAATAGAAGGAGAGATAACTCATTTGTTGGTTGTTGTATTTCATCCAACAAGTTCAGAGCTTATTTGCTTGAGAGAAAAAGCTAGAAAGCTAGATTTTATATTTCAAGAAGCAAGAAGAAGAACAAGGATTAAACAAGTGATCTTCAAGGGTAAGAACCTAAACCATGAATCTCTTTCTCCTCATTTATTAGAGAAGTGAGTAGTGGTAGGATTTGTATGCTAAGAAATGAAGGGAATGATTAATTAATGGACTTAAGCCGTATAAGTCATGAATAAGCTATTCGTAATCATATAAGTTATGAACTAAGGAAGATCTTGTAAGAACCTGTCATATGTTAATAATAATGAAGTTGGTATGATAAGAAGAAGTAAGGATGGTGGTTAAAAGATTGAAGCCATAAGAAATCATGAGAAATGAAATCATAAGTAGTGTATACTTTTATAAGTAATAAACTCATGAGGAACAAGTAATAACTTATCATATAAATAAGTTAATGTAATATGTATGTTAAGATGTTAGTATGGTGGATTGAATCCGTTTGAAGCGATGAACAAATCATAAGAAATAAAGTTATGCCGGAATTCACACGATTGGACGATAATCGTCGAATTCGTGAAATTCTCATAATGGAAGTCGAATTTTGATATTGAGCATGGAAACATTGGTTTTAAATGGAGACAAGTCTTATTTGGCATTATAGAGTTACGGACTCGAGAATGATCGAATTTTGACTTAGAACGAAGAAACGAGCGTTGAACGTTCACGAACGTTTATCGTTTTCGTTAAAAATGGACTAAAAGGTGAATTTGTAGTTAACGAAGTCAAATAGATAAAATGCTTGCATGAACACGTAGAGTGTGTAATTTGTGAACCGTAGGCTCTTGAACGAGCCAATTCGGACTTATAACGAAGAAGTTATGAGCCCAGGAATCTCACAAAGTAGAAAATCTATCAAAATTTTCTGAGGCATAGAGTCCGCGTCGTCGGTCACGACTATAGAAAAGGCCATGTTGCAGTCATGGAGGCCAAGGCATAGCATCTTTGTTATTTAGCGTTGCAGCAATGACATCGATAACACTAAGACTCAGGCCAGCAATACCGAGTCCGGACCGTAGCCACCTAAGCATCACGCCGCAGCGCATCATAGAGAAGAGAAGTTGGCTCCGCAGCGCCAACACTAGGTTTTGTACAGTAATGAAGGTTTATGAATATAGAAGGAAGTTGATTGTTTATTAATGAACTAAACACTGAAATGACATGGTTTAAAATGTTTAAACCTTAAGTAATACACTAAAGGTTGACAGAAAGATTAGTTGAATATAAGTTATTAATACTGAAGCGATGAATAATAATAAGCCATAAAGGTAGATAAGTACTTGAAATGAGTTTCATTAAGTATTTGATAAGCAGGTTTTATACCTACTTATCCGGTATCTATTACTTGAATTATTTGCTTAATCTCATGTTTATTAGTTACTTGTCATATATTTTATGTTATTTTGTAGGATATGACATAACATTAGCATTAAGAAGCAAGGGAAAGCAATTCAGACATCTTTTGGACCAAAATACGCAAACAAATGAAAGGAGGGAAGATTTAAGGACTTTTAACACCCAATTGGATGCATGTTCTTGGCTTGAAACTTGGATTATACTGTAGAACTTCTTCTTAGCTTTCCGTAACATCTTGAAATGTCCCAATCGGAGTTCGGATGCGAGAGTTATTGCCTTTTATAAACAAAGATCCAAGTTAAGAGTTGTCATGCTTGCCATTTACACAATATCTACTTCAAGCTCGATTTCCGCCTTGATCCAGATGGATTCTGTCAATCATCAAAGCATGCAAGTTGTAGATCTCGTCGATATCTTCGATTTGATTGGTGGCAGGTCCCGTAACTCCTAGCGGATCAAACGTTATGCATGTTTTACCAAAGGACGTCGCAGCAGAAAATAGAGTAGCACGGACCGCGCTAGAAGCGCTTAGGCCACCGTAACCACACACTCTGATGGAGTGGGTGTGCCCGAAAAGACACGAGGGACAAGCGTAGGATGCTGCTTATGTCATGAGGAAAAGAGTTATATTGGGTTATTTGATGTCCAATTTGAGCTAGAATAGGATTCTTAGTTGCCTAACTTGCTAGGGTGTCCATTAGAACTCTAAATACTTGAGTTTAACTTGGATTGGGAGGCTAGTTCTACGACTCCATAAAAATCCCTCTTGGGATAGATTTCTATTAACTTATTCTTTACTTTCTTTCTTAGATTAGAAACCCTAGATTAGATTAGAATGGGAGATTGAAGTAACTTGGAGAGCATTGAAGATCAAGAGCAGGAGCTTGAGGAAGATGGAGATTTGCTGACAACATATTTATTCTTTACTCAACTCTTATTTTTGTCTTTTAATGTGTATTCAAGTGTGGATTCTTAGTTTTAATTCAATGAACTAATTCTTTGTTTGAGATTACAATGGATCTTATTGTGTAGTTTATTTTAATATGCTTCGCTATCAATTATTATGTTTTATTATGAGGATTGTCTATTGTGATTTAGACTTAATTATTTAATTAATTGGATATCAATTACCGTGATAATCTATATGAACTTGAGAGATGATGTAAGAACCCGAATTTTTAGAAATTATTAAAATAAGAATTTAATAAATAAAATTCTTAAGGTATGAGAAGGGTTCGAATAAGAATATATATGTGTTGTGAGGTATCTGGAATGGTGTTGCATGGGGTAATATAAACTACGCAATAAGTGGTTTATGTGTTTAATAAATATATCATTATTATATATTTATTATGAATTGTAAAGATAAATTTGTTAGAAGATGGATAAAAATTATCTATTGATATTAAATAATTTATGTTAAATTATTTTATAATTGTAAGTTGGTGACATTAAATATCTGTGATAATCACCAATTTCTTGAGTATTGGTACGAGTAAGTATCAAGTCTAAGGCAGTGCAGCCTTATTCTTTAATGGTGGATGTATAGGAGCTGGGCTAAACGATTCCTTCAGAGAGCGGAAGTATATACGAATTAGTAACCAATCTAACTCACTGTGAAAACAATGTAGACGAGACGAAAACAAATTTGTTGGTTGTTTATGAGAAACCACTCAGTGTACTATATTGAATACTATTAAATACTCGATGAGTGCTAGGTTTAGACTTGTATATTAGTACGTTGTTGACGAGAGAAGAAAATCGATATACCATTAAAGTGGTTAGAGAATTATTGAGTAATTTCATATACGGCGAGAAGGGAAGATTAAAGGAATGTATATGTGTTATATATATACCTTGAATTATGTGATTTGGTGGAAGAGAAATAATTATAGTATATTTCTACTAAAGGATATTAAAATAAATTCTAGCATTTGATTATTTTAATAAAAGAGGGAATATTATTTTGATATTGCCTTATATAGCTTTGTACGAGAAAATGTGTGTGATTAAGTAATGTGGTAAATATATTAAAATATATTTGCTATATAAGTTGATAGAAATAATTTATCATAATAGAAAATAAACTTATTTTCTATATATATATAATGTGCAGTGTCGTGCATGTAAATATTTTAATAATACAAAGGTATTATATTAAGAATAATATCTTATGAAAATGAGTAAATCGTGTTATTATGATTAGTTTTTATATTTAGAGAAAACATGATAAAAACATCTTATGTTATGGAGAAGTACATAATTTTGATTATAGTAATGTGGTGATAAATGAATAAGTAATGAGAATAAGTAATAAGCTTAATGTAAGCTTGTGTGATATGTTTAGTGTGGCAAAGTGATGGAATAAGCATTCATTAAATAATTTAATGAATGAATAATTGAATGAACGAATTTGTATGTGCAATGATTTTATATTATATAGTAGCTACATCTATATTATATGAATTGAAGTGTGACACTTCAATGGTAACTGTATAATATAGGTAGTATTTGAATATATAGGTATAAAGGCTTGTATGTTAACATTATGTACAAGTGAGATAATAAAATGTAACATGGTGCAATAGATCACTTCCATGACCATGTTATAAGATGTAATATTGAGAATAATATTATTATAAGCTTGTGGACTATTAATTACTAAGTTCATATAATTATGTCTTGTGTGGCATAACTAGTGAAGTTAAATTAAAGGGAGATTTAATGGGAAGTATTAAGAGAAAATAAATGAGGAGTTAATAAATAATTGATATTAATTATCATTATAATAATTAAGTGTATTTGAGATGATAACTTTTATGGAAAATGATGGATTGAGAATATCCAAGTATTTTATAATTAGCCCAATTAAAATATTTATTGGAATAAACCAATGTACATGGATTATATAATTCTATGTGAGTGGGTATATATGTATACACATTTGGGGGAAAAATATCAAATAAACCTAAGTATGCTAGTAGTAGTTTTGCAATGCTGAGTTATAAGCTTTTGTCCCAAATAGAGAGTCTCATTTCTCTTATGCACGTGAATAGGCCAATGGCCTACTCCTCTATTGCTTAAGCTCAGCCATGGCTAGATAGGGTGATGATGAAGGGAAGAATGGCTGGGGAAGGAGTTAGTAATCAACTCTTCATCATCCAATGGCTTCTTCTTCTTCCTCTTAGTTTAAATCTTTGGGCAAAGGTATTGTATGGATAATGAATTTTCTATAAATAGAGACTCCTCCTTCTCTTTCCCGTTTGTTTTTTTTGCTGAGAATTTGGTTATGGAAGTTAAGAAGTATTGAGATCAAGCAGAGGTTTGGAGTGCTATAGATAGCAAATTGAAGCCATTAAGAGGTAATGAATCTAATGTTTATGCTTTTGATTCCTAAGTCTTGAATTCCTTAGAAATAACAAGAAAAAGTCACTTTTGAGTCACAAAATTGATGGCTAAGGATTGTTATAATCCATGAATTATTGTTAGATATTGTTAATATAATCAAATACGAAATCAACGGAAGTTAAACGAACCAATTTGGTTTAGAAACGAATTCGTAGTGAACGAATTCGCTAATTTGTCAAAATATTAACAATTAGTATGAACATGAGTTATAGATTCATATTTGGGTTAGTTAATGTTTATGTTAGTTGATGGGTATCTAGTATGTTGTAGTTCTATGAATTACGAATCCATAGAATCAAAAACGGACTAATTTGGACATGTATAACTCAAATTATGAAGGTAGAAAGGATTTTTGGCTTGTTATTTTGTAACAGAGCATGAATCCGTGAGTTAACAGTAGCTATGCCCGCCCTGGTGGGCTATTTATAAGGAAAGACCCGCCCGTGGGTGGTCAATCTATAATCGCTAAGAAAAAATCGATGTAACATGTTTTGAAATAGACCTACAACTTTTGTTGTTTAAGTTGTTCAATTTGAGGTCCTTAGGAAGGGTCAACATAGTCATTTCTGTGACTATTACGTAATCGAAGGCCATCGGAGGGCGTCGAGCGAGCACATACGTAAATATAGTGCTCCCGACGATGGAATATGTTATTCTAAGTGATGTAACATAAAAATGCATGATAATAGACATGACATATAAGTTTACCTTACTCATTATAGAATGCTTTAGCATTGCTTAGTATGTGTTTTGAAAAGAAACTTAGAGTTTTGAAAAACGAATATTGACGAACCTACATACTTGCTTTAGTGTCTCCACACAAATGATCATGAGATCAATCATCCTCATCCAATGAGCAAGCAACGTAAGTACCAATCTATCCGGATTCATTAATCCCCTTTTTAGTAATCTATTGATTAGGAACATTTTAGTTTTAAGCTATCTAAGAATTTAGATCTCATTAGCATGATCTCATCATGATTCTAAAAGCATTACTTAAAACTATGGGTTTATCATATATTGTTAAAACATCACCATATAGATAATATATGCCTTTATTAAATAATTCTTTTATTAATAAATAAATAAGATTGATTACAAAGTATATGCTTTATCATCATACATGATTGGCTTGTATGCATACTACTCTCACAAGATCCACAGCGGTGGGGTGGTCTGAATTATGATCTCACGAGAAAATCTGATGAGAACATGTTTTGGTAAAACGGCCATAACGTTTTCATACGAACTTCGATTGAAGAAATTAAAGATGATCCGGAACGAGGAAGAATAGACCTACAACTTTTCTACTTTAAGGTTTTCAATTTGAGGTCATTAGGAAGGGTCAAAATAGTCATTTGCATGACTATTACGTAATCGAAGGCCATCGAAGGGCGTCGAGCGAGCACATACGCAAATATAGTGCTCCCGACGATGGAATATGTTATTCTAAGTGATGTAACATAGAAATGCATGATACTAGACATGACATATAAGATTACCTTACTCATTATAGAATGCTTTAGCATGGCTTAGTATGTGTTTTGAAAAGAAACTTAGAGTTTTGAAAAACGAATATTGACAAACCTTGAGTATTTGAAGTTATGATATTTTAACACATACATCTTGTTGATTTATGAGTATACTTAAGAATGAGAAGTGATTTAAAGTTAATTTACTTATTACCAACTTACAATAGCTTAGTTGAAAAGGATTTCTAAAGAAAACTTGAAACTTTAAGAACGAACTTAAAGTAATTTGTGTACTTAAAGTTCTAAACATGATAACATATATTCATGAATTAGTTAGCTATGAAATGAGATTAAAAGTTTCACCTAGTTGCTTGACCTCGGCCTAGAATAACTTTTAAAAGTGAACTTGAACGGCTTATGCCCCTAGACATGACGATTATGGTCATCTTTTTGCTAAGCATGAATTGGACGTTTCAAGTGTGGTTTAAAATACATTTTCAAATAATGAACTATGCTATGTCTATGTGAAGCATACTAGTAGAGGCTTATTAGTACCAATATATGGTTTAAAAGCTTATATCATCGAATCTTGTTAAAGTAAGTTGTTAAGCTTTATTGATTGAAATAAATCATTATGGAACTAAGTAGTTTGAATATGAACGACGTAGATCACGTATCTATAAACTTTAAATATGTGTCGAACACATAGCGAGTCAAGTGTGTGATAATTGTATGTGAAGTTGATGTCAAGTACGGATGGTTAATGAATACCTATAGATATATAGCAATTCTAAGAGTATGATGAGAAAGTGAAATGTAGGTGTTACGAACCTAGTTAGAGAATAATGTAACAATATTATTACATTAAGAATGTATGAAATATGTGACTAATGGATATGAATCCATGATTATATAACTGTGTAGGAATACACGAAGTGCAGTTAAGCGTTAAGCAGTAAGTCGTAGTTCATAAACTATGAATCAGGTAAGTCTTTCAGTTCCTATTTGTTATATGAATTTGATAAGTATTAGTTGAGCTATATTATGTGATGCAAATGTTGATGTATATATATGAAATGCATATGAGATATGTATGAAATGTGAAAGTTGATCTTTGATGATATGTTTGTGATATAAACCTCTATGCTTGTTATGTGAGAAGTAACATATGTAGTAAATATTAATTGATTATGAATGCATGAACTGAATATGCTATTATATGCTATGTGCTGCATGAAAACTGTTAGAATTGCTGGGTTGTCGAGCTCACCCTTGCAAATAACCACTTTTGGAGGTTAAGGACTCACGATAAAGATTTCGCGTTTCTTGGTTGACAAAGTAGATAGTTTCGCAATGAAGGATACTATTTAGATTATTTCTTGAACCATGTTTAGGTTCTAGGAGTGTACTTGATATATACTTACAATGTTTAATACTTGTTGTATTGTAAGGATGTATTAGTTAATAGAGGATATCGAATCAAGATGTAAAATCTTATACAGTAATTCGAATAGAATGAATCATAACATAATTTGATTCAAGGATATGTAATCGATTCAAGTTAAGAAATCAATAGAAGATTTATTTTCAAAGGATATTGAAAAAGTTTAAATTATTCCGCATATTTTTATAATATCGAAGGTGATGTAATACAGGAATAGTAAATGACCAGGATTAGTCAGTTATAAAAGTTTGGGGTCATTGTGCAGATCCTAGAAAGGGAATGAATTTATATTCTAAATTGTAATAAGTAAGGTTATATTCATTTATGTTACGAATAAAAGATATAATAGTTTGACGATAGTAGTATCGTGGCGGACTGGATTCGAGGTTCGAAGGGACCCGGATTTGGGGGCGTTACAGGTTGGTATCAAAGCTGTAGGTTATAAACTTAGGTAAGTGTACCTTAGGCTATAACATGAGAGAGAGAAAGATAAAAATAAATATATATAAGTGAAGATTCAAAGAAGAATCTTGAAGTATCGAAGAGAATGAGAATTCAGGAGTTTCCTAACTCCGGTAATAATTTTTTTAAGATGGTGTCTATATGACAAAGGTAATGAAAACGAACTCGAGTGGAGTTTTGTTGATAATAGGGAAAGAACCCTAAGGTAAATTGATGATCACGACGTGATCGGATTGAGCTATTAAGTGATAAATAGTCTATAACGACTAAATGTGTATAGCTTGATGCTATAAGTGAATGTACTGTGAAATGGTACGATGTGAACTCATGAGGAGTTGTATGTGTTGAGATACGAAGAATTTGTATCGAGCAAAGAGCAAGTTAAGTGTAAGATAGAGTAAAGTGGGATTTCAGTTGAGGACTCATGTGAGAGCTGAGTTGTACAAACCTTTATGTGGGCGGAGGCTTTGTGCTCACGCTTGGTTCCTCACAATGATAATCAATGGAATGTCGGTGTCACGCTATCGATATGCTTATGGTGAGAAGGTGATTCTTTTCTCATATCATATTTGATAGATAGAGACTATTAAGATTAAGATAGAGAATATTAAGATTAGGCGCGAGTTCTTAAAACTCATGCACATGGTACGTTCGTGAATCATAATTATATGAAATATTTTTGAACCCCTCAGCGAATGGACGCCTATGGTCTGACTAAAATAAGTTCTTAAACTCATATAATTGTGGAAAGTTCTTGAATTTCCAAAGTTTGGTAAGTTTAATGAACTGTATCGGGAATATATATGTTATGAAGTTAGAAATTTTGGTATAGTAAAGATTGAAGTTGATGGAGAAACGTGGATTTTCTAAATCTTCTAGCTCTGCTAGATTTTCAAAGTTTATTGATTTCATGCTGATGATTCGCACTTTGTTTTCTTTAAAAACATTGGATCTTGTGATTGAACCAATGATGTTTAAAAACAATACCTTTATTCTTATGTTTATGCCAATTATTTCGGCTAAGACAAAAATTATTTGAAAATTTTCAAAATGTATTTCTAACCATGCGCATCATTGATATGGTGTATGGTAAACGATGGAGTCATCCATGTAGTTGAACCTAGTGTTGGATGTGATCGAAAGATCGTCAGCCAATTTTGGTATGGTGTAGTATGACAAAGTCACATAATGGCGGAATCCTCAACGTACTACTAATCTAGTACAGTATCATGATGTCATAAAAGAATTTTTGGTTTTCTTTTAAATTATGAAGAAGGTCAATTAAGTTAGCTAAATTATTTTGATTAAAGTCCGAGTTATTGATAAAAGTCTAAGCTATTTGATTCGGCTAGACGGCTGTTGAAAAATATTTATGGAATTCAAGCGTTCTTGAGTAATTATGCCAAACCAGTTGCTGCTAAGTGCGTATTATTGATTGTTGAAAAGCTGAGGTGAACAACCCTATAAGGGGACATGTTTTCGGGGACAATGGTTCCGAGTGTAACGAATATAGTCATTACAAAACACTTCGTTGCGGCCCAACGTAGTGGTACAATAGGTTGGCCACCTAGTGTATGCGTGGAGGGTGTTTTCAGTCTTTGTTATTGATAAACACTCTAGTTTGCAGTGTGAAGGATTTTGTTGAAGCATTTGTAAACCTAGAGAAGAGTTCACGGTCTTGTGAACCCTCAGCATAATTTGGAATCTAAGATTATTCATGCTACTTCCCGATTATTGAAAAATCGTGGAAGATTCTTATTCTTCTGAAGGATGAATGTAGTAAGTAGCATGTCCTTAGAAAGGAAAAGTGGTAGAATGAAAGTGAGCAAGTTATAATAAAACTTCGGAAAAGAGAATGGATAAAATTATTCAAAAAGAATATGTATTATTCGGAATAGCACCGAGTAGAGGAGGTTTCGGTGATTCCGAGGATGGAATCCTTATAAGGGAGAGAGGATGTAAGAACCCAAATTTTTAGAAATTATTAAAATAAGAATTTAGTAAATAAAATTCTTAAGGCATGAGAAGGGTTCGAATAAGAATATATATGTGTTGTGAGGTATATGGAATGGTGTTGCATGGGGTAATATAAACTATGCAATAAGTGATTTATGTGTTTAATAAATATATCATTATTATATATTTATTATGAATTGTAAAGATAAATTAGTTAGAAGATGGATAAAAATTATCTATTGATATTAAATAATTTATGTTAAATTATTTTATAATAGTAAGTTGGTGACATTAAATATCTGTGATAATCACCAATTTCTTGAGTATTGGTACGAGTAAGTATCAAGTCTAAGGCAGTGCAACCTTACTCTTTAATGGTGGATGTATAGGAGCTGGGCTAAACGATTCCTTCAGAGAGCGGAGGTATATACGAATTAGTAACCGATCTAACTCACTGTGAAAACAGTGTAGACGAGACGGAAACAAATTTGTTGGTTGTTTGTGGGAAACCACTCAGTGTACTATATTAAATACTATTAAAGACTCGATGAGTGCTAGGTTTAGACTTGTATATATGTACGTTGTTGACGAGAGAAGAAAATCGATATACCATTAAAGTCGTTAGAGAATTATTGAGTAATTTGATATACGGCGAGAAGGGAAGATTAAAGGAATGTATATGTGTTATATATATACCTTGAATTATGTGATTTGGTGGAAGAGAAATAATTATAGTATATTTCTACTAAAGGATATTAAAATAAATTCTAGCATTTGATTATTTTAATAAAAGGGGGAATATTATTTTGATATTACCTTATATTGTTTTATACGAGAAAATGTGTGTGATTAAGTAATGTGGTAAATATATTAAAACATATTTGCTATATAAGTTGATAGAAAAAATTTATCATAATAGGAAATAAACTTATTTTTTATATATAGTGTGTACGTGTGTCGTGCATGTAAATATTTTAATAATACAAAGGTATTATATTAAGAATAATATCTTGCGAAAATGAGTAAATCGTGTTATTATAATTAGTTTTTATATTTAGAGAAAACATGATATAAACATCTTATGTTATGGAGAAGTACATAATTTTGACTATAGTAATGTGGTGAGAAATGAATAAGTAATGAGAATAAGTAATAAGCTTAATGTAAGCTTGTGTGATATGCTTAGTGTGGCAAAGTGATGGAATAAGCATTCATTAAATAATTTAATGAATGAATAATTGAATGAATGAATTTGTATGTGCAATGATTTTATATTATATAGTAGCTACATCTATATGATATGAATTGAAGTGCAACACTTCAATGGTAACTATATAATATAGGTAGTATTTGAATATATAGGTATAAAGGCTTGTATGTTAGCATTATCTACAAGTGAGATAATAAAATGTAACATGGTGCAATAGATCACTTCCATGACCATGTTATAAGATGTAATATTGAGAATAATATTATTATAAGCTTGTGGACTATTAATTACTAAGTTCATATAATTATGTCTTGTGTGGCATAACTAGTGAAGTTAAATTAAAGGGAGATTTAATGGGAAGTATTAAGAGAAAATAAATGAGGAGTTAATAAATAATTGATATTAATTATCATTATAATAATTAAGTGTATTTGAGATGATAACTTTTATGGAAAATGATGGATTGAGAATATCCAAGTATTTTATAATTAGCCCAATTAAAATATTTATTGGAATAAACCAATGTACATGGATTATATAATTCTATGTGAGTGGGTATATATGTATACACATTTGGGGGAAAAATATCAAATAAACCTAAGTATGGTAGTAGTAGTTTTGCAATCTTTGAGTTATAAGCTTTTGTCCCAAATAGAGTCTCATTTCTCTTATGCACGTGAATAGCCAATGGCCTATTCTCTCTATTATAAGCTAAATACCATGGCTAGATAGGGTGATGATGAAGGGAAGAATGGTGGGGAAGGAGTTAGTAATCAACTCTTCATCATCCAATGGCTTCTTCTTCTTCCTCTTAGTTTAAATCTTTGGGCAAAGGTATTGTATGGATAATGAATTTTCTATAAATAGAGACTCCTCCTTCTCTTTCCCGTTTGTTTTTTTTGCTGAGAATTTGGTTATGGATGTTAAGAAGTATTGAGATTAAGCAGAGGTTTGGAGTGCTATAGATAGCAAATTGAAGCCATTAAGAGGTAATGAATCTACTGTTTATGCTTTTGATTCCTAAGTCTTGAATTCCTTAGAAATAACAAGAAAAAGTCACTTTTGAGTCACAAAATTGATGGCTAAGGATTGTTATAATCCATGAATTGTTGTTAGATAATTTTAATATAATCAAATACAAAATCAACGGAAGTTAAACGAACCAATTTGGTTTAGAAAGCGAATTAAGTAGTGAGCTAATTAAGCTAATTTAATCAAAACATGAACAATTAGTATGAACATGAGTTATAGATTCATATTTGGGTTAGTTAATGTTTATGTTAGTTGATGGGTATCTAGTATGTTGTAGTTCTATGAATTACGAATCCATAGAATCGAAAACGGACTAATTTGGACATGTATAACTCAAATTATGAAGGTAGAAAGGATTTGTGGCTTATTATTTTGTAACAGAGCATGAATCCGTGAGTTAACAGTAGCTATGCCCGCCCCGGCGGACTATTTATAGGGCAAGATCGTAGGTTTTGTGAAAATCAAAGTAGCAATCAAATTGCAAAAATAGCGGAAGCATAATAAAATCAGATTTTAAAATTTTTCACAAACCAATTACCCGGATCATCCTTTATGCATATTATTAATTAAAACAAAGAACAAGAAATTATGTAATCATACCCTTGTAGGTACGAGCTTCCACAGGTATGAGTTCAACTCCTACTTCTCCGCGATCTCCTTGAATTTTCGGGTAGATTCCTTCCTTTGATCAATGTAAACCACCCAAGTGTATGGCCTCTAGAGGTGATCCACCAAGAAAGAAGAATTTTCAAGAAGAATGGTGTATTGGCTCAAACCCTAGTTTTTCCTATCTCTATAGAAAAAGGGGGCATACTCTCCAACTATTGGAATTACGTATATTTGATATCTGATATAAGACTCCTCTTATAAAGATATCAGGTAACCCTATTTAATTAAAATAAGGTATTATT
Source organism: Panax ginseng (assembly GCA_020205605.1). Lineage (NCBI taxonomy): Eukaryota > Viridiplantae > Streptophyta > Magnoliopsida > Apiales > Araliaceae > Panax > Panax ginseng. The sequence continues at coordinate 80,793,800 of CM035136.1, read as the reverse complement.
TATTTAATTAAACTCTGTTAATTAAATGGGCTCCCTAATCTTATTAGGGATAATTAATTAAACTCCTTTAACTAATTTTTCCCTTCTAATCCTATTAGGAATAAATGACAGTACTTATATTAAATTAATTCCTAAACCATTTTAGAAATTAAAATAATAATAATTGTAATAATATTAATAAGACTCCTCTTATTAATTTATATTTAATATTTCTAAAATATTAAATAATAAATATTAAGCTATTTAATTTATTCTATCACCATAGATTAAATTAAATATACTTAACATATTATTACGATTATGCCATTAACTTCTTAAATAATTATTCTTCCTTTTATGGTGTGACCCTTTAGGTTCTCCATATTAAACCGGTTGTGAATAAATCAATTAGAACAATTCTAATCTTATTTAAATAAATAAATAAAATTATTAATTTATTTAAATAAATAATATTTATTCTACAATAGGGATAAGCCTCCCTAGCGACCAACGACTTTCCAGATAATATAGATTTCAACATTAATCATAAAAGAACCTTTGAGTTAATAGTTACCGTATAATTCAATCCTTCTACCATACAATGTCCCAATTAAATATAAGGCATGGAATTCTTTGTCAAGTCTTATTTTATTTAATTATATGTATTTCGATTAAGAAATGCATTAACTCTAATGAATGCAAATTAGAAACTACTTTCTAATTTCATTCCACCTTGGCCAAGGATTCCTGGGTTGTCATTTATCGAATCACATAAGACATTTCTCTTCTTTTACTAGAAGTGGTAGATTCTTTATTGATCATTCATTATCTTCATATATAACTTATTACACACAAGCATAGCCTTTGATATACTCTAAGAGTCTTAAGGAATAAGTCAAAGTGTACTTCATTATATACAAGATACTATGATGATCTCAAGTCTAAGGATCATTTGTACTACTATCACTACAGGAATTCCTATTGACAGACAAGTAAAACTCCACTAGGTATTCCTTAGCGAGTCACATTCAGTGAACTTATTCTCTAATAAGCACCTACATACTTGCTTTAGTGTCTCCACACAAATGATCATGAGATCAATCATCCTCATCCAATGAGCAAGCAACGTACGTACCAATCTATCCGGATTCATTAATCCCCTTTTTAGTAATCCATTGATTAGGAACATTTTAGTTTTAAGCTATCTAAGAATTTAGATCTCATTAGCATGATCTCATCATGATTCTAAAAGCATTACTTAAAACTATGGGTTTATCATATATTGTTAAAACATCACCATATAGATAATACATGCCTTTATTAAATAATTCTTTTATTAATAAATAAATAAGATTGATTACAAAGTATATGCTTTATCATCATACATGATTGGCTTGTATGCATACTACTTTCACAAGATCCCATGGGTGGTAATCTGATCGCATCTATTTGAGAAAAATCGTGAGAACATGTTTTTTTGGTAAAACGGCCATAACGTTTTCATACGAACTTCGATTGAAGAAATTAAAGATGATCCGGAACGAGGAAGAATAGACCTACAACTTTTCTACTTTAAGGTTTTCAATTTGAGGTCATTAGGAAGGGTCAAAATAGTCATTTGCATGACTATTACGTAATCGAAGGCCATCGAAGGAGGCGTCGGCGAGCACATACTGTAAATATAGTGCTCCAAGCGATGGAATATGTTATTCTAAGTGATGTAACATAGAAATGCATGATACTAGACATGACATATAAGATTACCTTACTCATTATAGAATGCTTTAGCATGGCTTAGTATGTGTTTTGAAAAGAAACTTAGAGTTTTGAAAAACGAATATTGACAAACCTTGAGTATTTGAAGTTATGATATTTTAACACATACATCTTGTTGATTTATGAGTATACTTAAGAATGAGAAGTGATTTAAAGTTAATTTACTTATTATCAACTTACAATAGCTTAGTTGAAAAGGATTTCTAAATAAAACTTGAAACTTTAAGAACGAACCTAAGTAATTTGTGTACTTAAAGTTCTAAACATGATAACATATATTCATGAATTAGTTAGCTATGAAATGAGATTAAAAGTTTCACCTAGTTGCTTGACCTCGGCCTAGAATAACTTTTAAAAGTGAACTTGAACGCCTTATGCCCCTAGACATGACGATTATGTTCATCTTTTTGCTAAGCATGAATTGGACGTTTCAAGTGTTGTTTAAAATACGTTTTCAAATAATGAATTATGCTATGTCTATGTGAAGCATACTAGTAGAGGCTTATTAGTTCCAATATATGGTTTAAAAGCTTATATCATCGAATCTTGTTAAAGTAAGTTGTTAAGCTTTATTGATTGAAATAAATCATTATGGAACTAAGTAGTTTGAATATGAACGACGTAGATCACGTATCTATAAATTTTAAATATGTGTTGAACACATAGCGAGTCAAGTGTGTGATAAATTTATGTGAAGTTGATGTCAAGTATTGATGGTTAAGGAATACTTATACATATATAGAAATTCTAAGAGTATGATGAGAAAGTGAAATGTAGGTGTTACAAACCTAGTTAGAGAATAATGTAACATTATTATTACATTAAGAATGTATGAAATATGTGACTAATGGATATGAATCCATGATTATATAACTGTGTAGGAATACACGAAGTGCAGTTAAGCGTTAAGCAGTAAGTCGTAGTTCATAAACTACGAATCAGGCAAGTCTTTCAGTTCCTATTTGTTATATGAATTTGATAACTGTTAGTTGAGCTATATTATGTGATGCAAATGTTGATGTATATATATGAAATGCATATGAGATATGTATGAAATGTGAAACTTGATCTTTGATGATATGTGAGAAGTAACATGTGTAGTAAATATTACTTGATTATGAATGCATGAACTGAATATGCTATTATATGCTATGTGCTACATGAAAACTGTTAGAATTGCTGGGCTGTCGAGCTCACCCTTGCAAATAACCACTTTTGGAGGTTAAGGACTCACGGTAAAGATTTCGTGTTTCTTAGTTGACAAAGTAGATAGTTTCGCAATGAAGGATACTATTTAGATTATTTCTTGAACCATGTTTAGGTTCTAGGAATGTACTTGATATATTCTTACGATGTTTAATACTTGTTGTATTGTAAGGATGTATTAGTTAATAGAGGATATCGAATCAAGATGTAAAATCTTATACAGTAATTCGAATAGAATGAATAATAACATAATTTGATTCAAGGATATGTAATCGATTCAAGTTAAGAAATCAATAGAAGATTTATTTTCAAAGGATATTGAAAATTTTTAAATTATTCCGCATATTTTTATAATATCGAAGGTGATGTAATACAGGAATAGTAAATGACCAGGATTAGTCACTTATAAAAGTTTGGGGTCATTGTGCAGATCCTGGAAATTGAATGAATTTATATTCTAAATTGTAATAAGTAAGGTTATATTCATTTATGTTACGAATAAAAGATATAATAGTTTGACGATAATAGTATCGTGGCAGACTGGATTCGAGGTTCGAAGGGACCCGGATTTGGGGGCGTCACAGGTTGGTATCAAAGCTGTAGGTTATAAACTTAGGTAAGTGTACCTTAGGCTATAACATGAGAGAGAGAAAGATAAAAATAAATATATATAAATGAAGATTCAAAGAAGAATCTTGAAGTATCAAAGAGAATGAGAATTCAGGAGTTTCCTAACTCCGGTAATAAAATTTTTAAGATGGTGTCTATATGACAAAGATAATGAAAACGAACTCGAGTGGAGTTTTGTTGATAATAGGGAAAGAACCCTAAGGTAAATTGATGATCACGACGTGATTGGATTGAGCTATGAAGTGATAAATAGTCTATAACGACTAAATGTGTATAGCTTGATGATATAAGTGAATGTACTGTGAAATGGTACGATGTGAACTCATGAGGAGTTGTATGTGATGAGATACGAAAAATTTGTATCGAGCAAAGAGCAAGTTAATTGCAATGTTAGTCAAGTCCAACTCAAGCGTGGTTCCCGATTTATTCTAATGTGTTTGGCCTATTCTTCATACTTAGCAGACAAGGAGGAAAATGCTGTATTTTCAGGGAAGTCCTCTATTTTAATTTTTCCTATCTTAGCCATTGAGGACAATGTCTATTTTAAGTTTCGGGGCATTTTAGTGTCATATTACATATAGTTAGTTATTTACATTGTAGTGCATATAGTTACATTTAGTTTTTGCATTCAGTTTCTTGAAAAAAAAGAAAAAAAAAAGAAAAAAAGAAAAAAATTTGAAAAATTAGTAGTTAGTTTACTATATTTATATAGCATTTAGTACATCTTGCATGAGTCCAGTTGTTTGATATTTACAGTTTGTTTTGGCCAATGATGAGATTGGAATTAGGTAGACAAGTATAGTACTGACTATTAGAGCTTTGATATGATTTCCTGTTAGGAATTGAGTTTTTTTCTGTTTGAAACTGGTATAATAAGGATAGGACAGTAAAAACAACTTGTTGAATGATTGAGTTTAAATTTATACATAATGTTATTCTAAAGGATAATGCTAGTTTAAATAAGAGAATGACAAGGATAGGCAGTGAAGGCGAAGAATTAGGCAATAACCTAAGTTTGGGGGAAAATGTGGGGTATATAAGCTTCTAAAAAAATAAAAATAAAAAGATATTGAGTTGAATAAATTGAGTCCTGTGGTGGGTCGAGAAGATGCGTGAAATTCACTCCCCATAAACACAGGTGTGAGATGGAGCGTAAAACGCACTCACTATAAAAAAGAAAAAAAGAAAAAAAAGGAATAAAACGGGAAATAAGAGAAAAAAGCCCATGTAGATGAAAAATGAAGCATATGTATCCCATGTTGACCCTCGATATTGGTAATTATTTAATTTTAGTTGAATCTAGCTTGTTTTTGGATTTCTTGAGTTTACATTGTATTATGCCTTCGAAGAGACTTGTTATGTGTTAAATTTGATTTTATATCAGTTAATATTGACGCACTATATTAGTGATAATAGTCTAAGATTTGATGATTCAATTGAGAAGTTAATGATTTGTTTTGATATGATGTATTATCATGTTTATTTGATTTCTCTAAGGCCGGTTGAATAGACTTGTTTCTGTCATTACTGATGGATTCGTAGGCATCTAGATTAGTTGCATTACATTGAATTGTTGTTTTGTGTTTTTGATTGAGGACAAACAAAGGTTTAAGTTTGGGGGTATTTGATAAGTAGGTTTTATACCTACTTATCCGGTATCTATTACTTGAATTATTTGCTTAATCTCATGTTTCTTAGTTATTTTTCATACATTTTATGTTATTGTGTACGCTATGACATAACATTAGCATGAAGAAGTAAGGGAAAGTAATTCGGACATCTTTTGGACCAAAATACGCAAGCAAATAAAAGGAGGGAAGATTGAAGGACTTTTAGCACCAAGTTGGATGCATGTTCTTGGCTTGGAACTTGTATTATACTGTAGAGCTTCTTCTTAGCTTTCCGGAACATCTTGAATCATCCCAATCGGAGTTCGGACACGAGAGTTATGGCCTTTTTATCAACAAAGATCAAAGTTAAGAGTTGTCATGCTTGCCATTTACACAGTATCTATTTTAAGCTCGATTTCCGCCTTGATCCGGACGGATTTGGTCAATCCTCAAAGCATAAAAGTTGTATATCTCGTCGATATATTCGATTTGATAGGTGCCAGGTCCCGTAACTCCTAGCGGATCAAACGTTATACCTGTTTTACCAAAGGACGTCGCAACAGAAAACAGAGTAGCGCGGACCGCGCTAGGGGCGCGCTAGGGGCACGCTAGGCCACCAGAACCACTGCTACAGTAGCGTGGGGTGCGCCCAAAAAGACACAGGGACAACGCGGGGCGCGCTATGCTGCGGGAAAAGAGTTATATTGGGTTATTTGATGTCCAATTTGAGCTAGAATAGGATTCTTAGTTGCCTAACTTGCTAGGGTGTCCATTAGAACTCTAAATACTTGAGTTTAACTTGCATTGGGAGGCTAGTTTTAAGACTCCATAAAAATCCCTCTTGGGATAGATTTTTATTAACTTATTCTTTACTTTCTTTCTTAGATTAGAAACCCTAGATTAGATTAGAATGGGAGATTGAAGCAACTTGGAGACCATTAAAGATCAAGAGCAGGAGCTTGAGGAAGATGGAGATTTGCTGACAACAGATTTATTCTTTACTCTACTCTTATTTTTGTCTTTTAATGTGTATTCAAGTGTGGATTCTTAGTTTTAATTCAATGAACTAATTCTTTGTTTGAGATTACAATGGATCTTATTTTGTAATTTATTATAATATGATTCGCTATCAATTATTATGTTCTATTATGAGGATTGTCTATTGTGATTTGGACTTAATTGTTTAATTGATTGGCTATCAATTACCGTGATAATCTATATGACCTCGAGAGATGAAGTATTGATTTAGATCTTATCATGATAGCATGTGTTTGTGATTTCTATATAGATGGAATTCATGATTCGTGTTTAGGATAGAGATATGCCTTTACGCCATATGTAATCTTATAGAGAACTTGTGCTTTAAATCCTTTTTAATTGTGATTCACATAGAGATATAGTGGATTAGTTAATTAGGGTGTCTTGCTTAATTCTATCATCTGTGGATTTAAGTGAGTATAGGTATTATGCATCGAGAGATGGTTTTATCTGCTTTAGTGTTCTTGATTAAGAATTCATGATAGAGAATAATTGATGAGAAGTGTGCTAACTTAAATGAAGCAATAAGTGAAGTTGTGATCTTAAATCTCCGTAATCTTAATTTAACTAGTGAAATTTAATAGTAGTTTAATTATAAATTGAAATTCATTCGTTTAAATAAGATTGAGTTGGTTACGGGTTAGTATTTGATAAATTTTATTAAACAATTCCTCGTGGGAACGATACTCTACTTACTATTATATTACTTGTTGACCACGTATACTTGCGTGTTGTGCGTAATTAGATTTTACCCAACAGTAGATAAGTGCGATTAAGAATACGAAAGGAAAGATAGTTAATTGATAATGAATTAATTAACTTAACATAGAAATTTTTTTTATGATGGCAATAACGTTGTGAGTTAAAACTAAATGTTTATGAATATTACGTAAACGCGAACGGTATGCAAGAAGTGTATTTCACTATTGACGATCGAGTTTCAATTAATAATGTAAGGACATTGGTAAGCCGTGAGGAGGAATGATTAACTCAAAACAAGTTGTATTATTGAAATAATTTCAGTTAAGTTATAGAAGAGAAAGAAGTTGGTAAGAACAATGTAAACTTTAACGGCAAGCCGGAACCAATAATAACAAATCTAATACATGATTAGATTGAGAAGAAGGGTAAGATTCATTAGGAATCATGTATGTTCATTCATGACCTAATGTGATATGTTATATGGTTATGTGTTCTAGAGACCATAAAGACTCAAATGAAAAGTAATTTTATTGTAGCAGACGCTAAAGGCAAGTTTTTCTTAAACGCTTGTCTAACCTTCGTGCTAGCCAAGTTTTCTGTGATTCATGTTATGAGATGCATGAATTGTTTTACTAAAGGGTCGATCCCAGTTTTACCTCGGCTAGACTAATCTTGAAGAGTTGATTAATTTATTTACAAGTCTTTCAATATAGAATTGCCAACGTTATCCTACGCCAATTGTTTGGTACGGATTCAAGGTAAGCCTGAGTATGAATAAACAAATATATTTTTCATCGATTATTCGATGGGCACATGAGGTTGCCACAACTTAAATGTACACACGTTTAATGAATGTAGTGTTGATCACCTAGAAGTGCTCGTAAGCTATGCCAGACTTACGGACTTAGTGTCGGGTTATCTTTTTCAAAGAAATTATGAAACGCTCATGGTCTTGGACCAGAATTGATGTTTTACTGAATATTGTCATTGTAAAATGTTTTGAAGGAAAAGAAATGGTATTTTGAATTATTGATAGTACTTCGTAACTATTATCCAGTTATTGAAGATATACGATTCCTATGTTTCAAGCATGTCGTTTAAAAGAAATATTTGTACTTACTGAGCTTGTTATTCTCATTCTTGCTTGAACCATATGAATGCAGCTTAGACCGAACGGATTGAAGGATTCAGCAAGGATAAAGGGAAGGCTAAGGCGAACTTGTAGATTACCTATGTAATAGTATAGGTTTGTAATGATAATATTTGATATTATGACAAGAACAAATGTAACGGTTATAAAGAACTTGGAGAATGGTAGTATTGTTTTGGAATATATATAAGACATATTCGTTCTTTTGAGGCATTTCAATTGAATGTTTGTGTGAACTGTAGCACCGTGTAGCACCATATGTCGGGTTGGAAGAGACTCGGATTTGGGGGCGTCACAGGTTGGTATCAAAACATTAGGTTATAGAACTTAAGGGGGGGAAGAACCTTAGGCTAATAACCTCATTAGGGAAGGAGAAGTCCGAAGGAAGTAAACTCGAGCTTTACTTAAGTCAAATGAGTTAATAAAATATTGAGGAAACTCAGTACCGAAAGATTTAAAAGATTGAAAGTAACCCTAAATAAATTAAATGTGATTTGTGCCTATACTATTGTGTATTATGTACTAATCAACATGTTATGTGTTATTGTAGGATGTCGATCGATAGCTTGATGTATAGAGTTATACATGTGGTGTACAACGAGTTGGTGAACAGAGTAGAGCCTGTACCTATGCCGGTGGCGGAGGTACCATTAGTGATTCTAGAGGAGTCGGAGACAGAGGAGTACTTTTCTGAGGAAGACTACTTCAAGGGAGATATGGATATAGCGTCATACCTTAGTATGATAAACGTTGTGGAGGAAGGAATGGAGGTAACATCGGTTCTTACGGTGGTACCTACACTAGAGTAATCACCTCCAGATGCAATGAGATCATTGTATCTGGCAGAGCTTGATAAGAATATGCAACTGAGTATAGTTGTACAGAATCAGAGTGAAGATACTAGTGCTCTTTATGAAGTGAAGGAGTCTGCAGAAGTAGATTTTGAGTCAGAGCATGATGAGAAGGTGCTCATGATAAATAAGGCTAGGGATTATATGAACGAGGTAGCAGAGCTTCATAAGAAACTGGAGGAAAAAGACCAGAAGATAGCACGGATGTCTTACATCCATAAGAGTACTCATGATAATTTCAAGATGAAAGTTGTTTGTCATCCCATGGAGTCAAGACAAACCTGTCACACTATTAGTCGGGATACCGTAGCGATGATTGCGAATGAGAAACATGAGCACGTTGTTATGCATTATTAAAGTTCTAGAGTAAATAAATATGTGTGTAGTGATGTAAAACCCTCTTTTGTATAAAAGAGTAGTCTTTTTGTAAATCCCCACTTTTGTGAAGTTCAATTGCGGAATAGAAGTGTAATAGCTTTTTTCTATGGAAAAAAATTGTAAATAGTTTCAAACTATGAAGAAGAATATGAATATAATGAAGTTTTCATTTAATATGCTTTGTTATGGTATGAGTTGGTATGTGGCAATAATAACGAAGTAAGTAAATAGATAATATCACGGTGTCACGTGACCCGAAGGCGATATGGGCGCACTTAATCGGCGATGAAGCAGCAAAGAAAAGAGGCGTTAGGCGTAGGCGACTTAAAAAAAAGCAGGTTGACACTTAGTCGTTTGAGCAGCAATGAGTGTAACGATCGAGAAATTGTAATTTAATTTAAATATTTACTGATTAAATAAATATTTTAAATAATTTTTTATTGGAAAAAAATTGATGAATTGTGGTGCATTAATTTAGTAACTAAATTGATTAATGTTAATTAAATTAAATAATGGTAATTTTTATTTGAAAGATTTAATTTAATGAAAATAATTAAATTAAATGAATTGTTTAATATTTAAGAAAATAAGTAAATTAAATAAAGTTATGTTTAAGTTTAATTTATTAATTTAAATTAGATAGATAATTATTTATTATTCATAAATATAATTATAGTAGAAATTATTATAATTACTATTATAAGTTATTTAAATTTACTAAACAAAATTTATTTAAATTAACTAAAGTGTGACAAGTAAAAAACTATATAATATAAGACTATTAAAATAAATGGGAATGGGGGAATTGGTGTGTGACCAAACAAGGCCTTGTGGCATTTGGTTTATTCAATTAACGCCTTTTTATTTTTTTAACTGATAAGTACGTGCCATATCAGTTTATGTTTCATGCATTTTATTTTGCTAAGGAGAAATAACAGAGTATTGAGAGAGACAAACACAGAGGAGATTATGAGTGAGAGCTTGAGAGAGTTTCTGTGATTGTCAAGTGGAAGAGAAGGGTTTGGTAATCGTTTTGCTAAATCAAGGTATAAACTATTCTTAATTTTAACTCTTAATTTTAGTACTATGTATTTTATATGATTTGGAAATCATGTTGAATTGATATATATATATATATATATATATATATATATATATATATATATATATATATATATAATGCTAGATTCATAATCAATTAAGAGTCATTAAAAAGGATTTCGTGTTAGATTGGGATAATTTAGTCCAAGATTTTAATTGTGTTGTATAAGATTTTTCTTCACCAAAATGAAGATCATAGTCATTCGTGGTTTTTACAATTCGACCACAAATTTAAAAGTCAATTCCCCAAATGGTTCATCCTATGGTGGACAAGAATGGGTTTGTGCCATGAGATCCTTCCACAGCCTCTCTTTGCACAACTTGAGCATTTCGCTTCCCATAGTAATTATCATCCAAAATATGAGGAAATTCCCATATGACAGCGGGATAAGTTTTTAAAAGAAAAACTTAAACAGAAAAGAAAAGATTAAGAAGATGACCGGTTAATCGGAAAAGTAATCTCTTTCTTTTATTTATAAACATTTAGGGAATGGATTACATTAGATCCTAAGACTAAATGTTTGAGAGGGAAGATCGAACTACGAAGGACTTCGTCTTCATCTTCTAACTAAGAAGATCGAAGCTGAAAGCTTCGTCTCCGGCTAACTAAGAGAGAAGGGAGAGGACCTCGGAAGATCTTTCTAGAGAGAGAAGCTCTAAGGCTATACTGAATTAAGCCTAAAAAACTCTAAACACTTGAGTTTTTTAAATAGAAAACTGAAAAGTAAATTACTATTGATTCACGCAGGAATCACTATTACATTAACTGAAGTAAAAGTAAAACGTAAGAAACATTTTACATTTACTATTACATTGGTAAATGTAAGAAACATTTAACTAAGTTAAAAACATTTAACTTAAGTAAAAACAAAAGTTTTATTCTTTTACTTTTACTTTTACATTTTAACTAAAGTAAAAGACTTTTGCTTTATGGAAAGCAAAAGCTAAGATGATGGCTGGGGCCATCACCTGTCGGTGACTGAAGAAGGCCTCTGGCGTCTTCTTCGTTGACTGGTCCGTCCCCGTTGGTGCCGGAAGGTGTTGTTGATCATCTTCTCAGATGAGTCACCATCCCCATACATTTCCACCTCAAAATTTTTATCCAGGAAATAACCCTTTCAGCCCCAAAAATTTGTTTACAAAAAGGAGGAAAAAAATCTTCACTGAAAAAATTGGTCAGATCTTCAAAATTTCTTTAATTTTTGAAAAGATTTTTGTTTAAAACCAAATCAGACTGAAATCTGAAACAAAGGATCACTCGATTGGTCCTGATCTATCAGTTATATACATATATATATATATATATGTAAGGTGTTAGAATCTGTTAATCATCATTTGTGAGTGTTATTTGATGATTAAATGCATGAAATTTGGGTTTATAGGGAGAAAAGTAAATAATAGTGTATGTTTATGAAAAATGGATTAATGAAGTACAAAGTTTCATGTTTAATATGTATAAGAATCTGAAAATTGATGTTGGATTATGTTAGTATGTTAAGAAACGAAAGCGGCGTAGTTTGAATCACGTAAATTGGTTAAGGAATGAATTCGTGGCGATCGAATTAGCTAAAAGTGTCAAAATTGGGAAATTTTGGAAATTTGCAATTTTGATTCTTCAAATTCGTGTATATGTGATGTTTATGTGGTTAAAATGGTGTATAACATGCTTAACTAGGTTATTACAGAGTTTTAGATGTTTTGGTTTATGAATTTTTGTGGTTTTGGGTTGAATTGGGTGTCCTTTGTGTAATGAGGCTAACTGCTGCGAGTTTCTGTCACGTGTGTGGCGCTTGTTCTTGCTTGATTACCATAAGGCGTAAGCAATCTGCAAAGACTGTAAACTATCTGAAAATCTGCAGATAAGCAATTTCTTGCATGAAAGCATCTTGTTACTGCTGTAGTGCCTTGTGCCTAGGCAATGAAGTTTGCTTATTTGTAGGTTATGAATAATGGACTTAAACTAGTTTGATATGCATGGTAATGATGTTAAAACATAATGTGGACTATAATAACAGATTGTAATGTGTTGTAATACCAAAGTGTAAGATTTTAAGTGATTGATTAATTAAGTTATGTAATGAATCAAAAAGTGATGTTATGAAAGTTAAAGTAAATGATGAGGTTTATGTGAGTTTATAATGTAATTTCAGATTCGTTAAAGGTGTTAATCAACATGGCTTGATGTTAAGTTAAGGTTATGACCTAAATGAGGGGTTAAACTCATAAAGTTAATATTAATACAACTAATTGTTATTGCGATTCCAATGATATGTGTAGGGTAATTGGAGAACATTGTTATACTTACGTAGCTTATATACAAGGTAAGTTTCTTATCCTAATCTTTTATTGAGCAAGTATCTCTAACCTATGCTACTTATTATTCAGCAAGGTTTAATTATCATTTTTATGTTATACTTATGCAAGTTTTCTATTCCTAAATTATCGTTGCATAAGTTCCTAATTTTTATGTTGGAATTGAGCAAACATAATTTGTCGTGCGTATGTTTGTAAAAGCTCTTGTAACCTAATTCGTTACCTCGAGCGAGTTTTACTTTTCTAAATCTTGATATTATTATTTAAAGCATATATTGTTCTAATACATCGATTTAAATGAGATTGTTCTAACTCTTTTGGATATAGCACTTTGCATGTACACCATGTTTATTCAATTATACATTGTTGTTATTTGGTCTTTGACTTTGATAACCTTGTTCAATTATATATTGATTATATTAAACCTCCAAGTAATAAGCAAACTATTATTGATTGAACTAATCTATTATGAATGGTGTTCTAAAATTCTAGAACCACTGATAAGTTAGTTCTGAGCTAAACTCTCTTTAGTGCGGAAATTCTAAATTCAAACAGAGACGAACAACCCTAACATAGGGGATTTTGTACGTGTTAACATTTAGATGTTTGTGCACAATATATGGTACAAAGAGCTGATCCCCCTAAGTACGTTAAGAAAGGTCTGTATAGTCTAATTAACTGTTAAGGTTGGGGTAGTAATACCTAATCACCGTGGATATAGTTCGTGGCCTTTAGACCCTCGGATATTAAAGTTCGAACTTGTTTTCTATTTTAGATTCATAGAACCAAGTTCATTATTGTTCAGCATTTGTTTCTCATTCTCATATGGTTATTATTACTACTCTTTATATCAGTGAGCAATTGTTTGCTCAATCTTGCAATTAACACTGCAGCTAAAGTTGAAAGAGTCGATGAGCCATCTTCTAGCAAAGGAAAGGGCAAGATGTCCAAGTGTTGAAGAATTATTTAAAATTTATTTAAATGCATGATGTGATAAGACTTGTTTTCTTTTATGATATTTTCCGCAAACTTATGTAATAAATTTAAGGTTAGATTACCTGGGATTGTTTATGAGATGATGTAACCCTTTAATGGGAAAGATTATTGTTTAAATTAATTAATGTTTTATCCTTTATTATGGGTAGTTAGATGTAATTATTTTGATAGTGAGCACCAAATTCTATGGGAATGAAGTACCCGAATTTGGGGGTGTCACAGGTTGGTATCAAAGCCTTAGGTTATGAACCTTAGGTGGGGGGAAACCTTAGGAAGTAACCTTTAAGGAAACAGAAAACATAAGACGTGTCCAACTCTTATCGAGTTTTAAGGAATGGATTAAGGCATCCATTGGAGCTAAACAATAAAAGACATTATGTGCTATGTGTTAATAACTTATGTGCTCGCGAGTATCGATAATGTTAAGTAAAACTTAAAATATTTTGTTGTCAGGATATTGAACGAAGGAGGATCCAGTCTAGCTAGGGAGGTGATACCTCAGATACCTAGATATGACGAACCCCGGGTTATTCATGTAGTGCGGGAATAGTTGATTCAGGAGGATGAGCCTGTGACCGATCCCGATGAGCATAGTTCTGAGGAGATAGATGAGGATGATGAGGAAGAGGATCTTGTGGAGTTTCCACCAAACTCCATATCGACTGAGATATATGATGCTTTGAATGATCGTAACATAGAGTTACAGGATAATGGAGAGGAACTGAAGGAGTTGGTTGAGATGCATCATGCTACGATGGAGCAGAAGGATGCAGAGATTCAGGAACTTGACTAAAAACTTGGAAACACAGAGTGGGACCTAGTTCATACTAAGGGTCAGCATGAAGATTTGTTGGCAGTGAACGAGAAGATGAAGACTGACATGGAGAAATTAAAAGATGACTTCAAAGAGTTATCAACTAAGCGTGAAAGAGCATAGGACGCTTGGATGAAGGCAACTCAACGTGCAGACCGTGCTGAGGCTAAAGTCCAAGTGAAAAAGGCCAAAATGAACGAAATGGATCATGCCTTTAATTATGCAATTGATAGGGCCCATGAACGAGTCTTTTATTACCCGCCTCAATTTGAAGACTCGTCATGGTTTGTGATGGATCGTAAGACGGCATATCGTATTATGGAGGAAGAGCGCAGAGAAGCCTCTCGACATCTTAATATGCATAGATAGAAAATAAGAGTGATAATAATATGTGGTTATTTATGTGAATAAATAAAGTTTTAAATCCCTTATTTTGAGATAAATAAAGGGGTAGTATGAGTATATAACCCTGAAACTTGTTTAGTTCAGGAAAGTGGATGTTAATAGCAGATATGCTATCTTTTATATGTTTTAATCTCAGAATGTTTAACGTTAAGCTTTAAAATATTTAAGGAATTGAATAAATGAACTAATAAGGGTATATTTTAACAGAAAATGCCTCCTAGAAGAAGACAACCACGTCAACAACCACCTTCTGAGGGGTCTACTAACAATAACAACGAGGCCAATGCTAACCCGATTCAGCACTTGGTGACATTGTTGACGGGAGCACTTCCGAATCAATCGCAAGCTCAAGTTACGACCCTCAAGGAATTCAAAGCGGTTGGACTGCCAGAGTTTCAAGGATCTATGAATCCAGTGGAAGCCCTAACCTGGATCATGGAAATGGATACAGTGTTTGATGTTGCTAGAGTTAACGAAGATTAGAAGACTACGTTCGCGACGTTCATGCTGAAGTCCGAAGCTAGCTACTTGTGGCAAACAAATAAGGTTTGTGGGGGACAAGGAGTGATAACGTGGGATAGATTTAAGGAGATGTTTTTCGAAATGTACTTTCTAGTGAGTTCTTAGAATCAGTTGGAGGTGTAATTTCTGGAATTGAAACAAGGAACCATGACGGTGCCAGAATATGCTGCGAAGTTTAACGAGTTGGCCAGGCTTGCCACTTATCAAGTCAATACGAATGAGCATATGGCGAGAAGGTTCGAACAAGGATTGAAACCCTGGCTGTATAGCAAGGTTTCAATGTTCCAGTTAAATACATTTGCGGCTGTACTGGAAAAGGCAATTATCGCATAAGGTGGAAGCGATGCCTTGACCAAGTACAATCAAGAACAGAAGAAGAGGAAGAATGAGAATGAAAATAAGGATGGTGGAAGTAACGTTGGAAGTAACAATCAGAAGAGGAAGTGGAACGAGAATTCGACTACGGGAGCATAGCGAGGAAGTCAGCAGAAGCAAAGGTTGAAGCTTGTGTTACTTGTGGAAAGAACCATACTGGGGTATGTTTGAATGGAAAGCGAGTGTGTTTCAACTGTGGTCAGGAGGGACACATTGCACAGAATTGTTTTAGCCCAAAGAAAGGAGCATGTTTTACATGTGGCTCGAAGGATCACATAGCTCGTGATTTCCCTAAAAAGCCAGCGGGGAGTGCAAGTGGAGGAAAGGGAAACAACGGTGGTGGTGCAAACCAGACCGTCACCAAACCAAACCAACCTCACGTACAAGATAATCCTCTTCCTCGACACAAATAGGAAGAAGTTAATATGATTAATTGGAGCAGTGGACAGAGTTCCAATTTAAATGGTGAATCATCCCAGACCATCAAAGACGGTGCTGACAAATGGGTTTATGCAAAGTTCCAGTTTGTGATGGAACGAAAGATGAAAGCTCTATGTAAGCAAATTGAGGAATTGGCAGAACTGGTGACCCATCAACGTCAAGTCAGATGACAATTAGTCAGCCAGGAGCATGCTAGTCTCCTCCCTTTTGTTATAAATACTCCATCATCGCCTTCAAAAATTGAAATAATGGAGGATAAAATTACGAAGAGAGCAAATGCCAAAGCCCGTCAGGATTTTGCCAATAGAAGGGAATTTATATACCTGGGCCAACCTATGGAAGAGATATTTCAGATGCTGATCTATGAAGGAATGATCACCTCCCTTCTACCTCCAATTAATCCCCGTTCAGGATGTTTCAATTCTGATGGAGTATGTCAATATCACTCCCATTCTCGCGGTCACAACACGGAAGAATGTTGGGCACTCCGCCACCTTATTCAGAATCTAATTGACAGTTGTGTCCTGCTACTAGCAGACGATGATACTGTGTTATTTAAGAGTGAGAATACATGTCCTACTAAATGGAAGGGATTGGTAGCAGTTATATCCGCTGAGGCGGATGGGACTGTCAAACCATTCACAATACAAGCAAGTCAACTTAAAGGAGTTGACAATCCTTTGAAAGTGGTTGCACCAGAGCCAATTAGCTTACCATTCAGATCACAGTATCCTGTTATCAGCTTACAAAAAGTCCCATGGAATTATGGAGATGATGAAGGATCCACCTCTCATACAACTGCTGCAGTGGAAGGAGAATCCAATGTATCTTCCCCGACGGGTGATAAAGCCTACCATCAAATCAAAGGGGAAAGTTCCCATGGAGAAAATTGAAGAATTCCTCCGTACTATGGGCCATAATGAAGCCAAGGTAGTTTTAAGCTTAAGAGAAGCTCCACATCAAATTTTAATACTAGACTTGGTTTTTTCTTCCGATGATCACAAGAAGATCTTACTAAAGGTTGTGGAAGAAGCCTACTTGCCGAAATCAGTGGATGTGGAAAAATTTCAACATTTGGTTGATCACATTTTTAACAACAATGTGATATCTTTCACTGATGATGACATACCGCCCGAAGGGACCGGTTATTGCAAGCCATTGCACATTGCGGTTTTGTCCTCCGGATACATGCTAGCTGGAGTCTTGATAGATGGAGGGTCATCTCTAAATATCTGTCCATATGCTACTTTGGTGAAGATGAACGTCAATCTCCAATTGATCCGAAGCAGCCATACGATTATTAAAGCTTTCGACGGATCCCGCCGAAATTCAGTCGGAGAGATTGAACTACCAATTAAAATTGGTCCTCATACATTATGTGTATTTTTTCACGTGCTCAAGATAGATTCAGGATACAACCTACTATTGGGAAGACCGTGGATTCATATGGCGGGTGTCGTCCCCTCCATCCTTCATCAGTAACTTAAATACGTCATTAACGATAGCCTAGTCATGGTTAACGCTGAGCCGAAATGTCTTGTACGGGGTGGCATACCACTCATCAGCTTCAATTCAGAAGTTGAGCCGGTCAGTTTTCATGCCCTAGAGGTGAGCAACACTCACTACCATCCTATTGGGACCGCACCTCTCACACCCAAGATTTCTGCCGAAGTGATGGCAGCTACTCAAGAAATGATGTCATTGGGTCATCAACCTGGACAAGGGCTAGGTAAAAATCATCAGGGCATTAAGCGCTCAATTCAAATGTACAGTCAAACCGCGACAGCCGGGCTAGGCTATTCTTCTAGTTCTAGTCACAGGAATCCTTATAAGCACAAGTAGATTCCTCCAGCTTCAGTCACAGGGCGATTATATCCACCTGCAAATCCTGAGCCCGCCCAATCTCTGGTAAAGGTGGAAGCCAACGTAATGGCTATGTTATTTCCCAAGCCTATACCAGTCAAAGGAAAAGAGGGCCTAGTTCCTGATCCCAAAGGGGAAGAAGAGGAATGAAGACGTAAGCAAGACATTGCCAGGATGATGTCCAACATATGCATTATTGTTCATAATGAGCATACAAACAGATACACCCTAGACGATGATTGCCCATACGTAATGGTCATTATTCGGGAGAAGGAGGACGAGGAACGCCCCTCCATCACTGCAGTCCACCAGAACTTTTCCCTCAACAATTGGAGCAACACTTCTTTCATTGGTCGATAAGGGTAAAATGGGCAGAAACTCCTTCTGCCCTGTAGATATTATTAACTGCTTACTTTTCTGTATAGTATTAGCAGTTATTTTATTAGTACATGCTAACATTTTGTATGATTAAACAGTTTCATATATTAAGTGAAAGCATATTTTGTTTCAGGACTTTGAATTTAGATGTGCTTGTACTTACTGATAAGGTGCCTCTTCTCCACAAGGATTGTAACTTTGATGAAAAATTGGACTTAGTCTTTATGGAAATACAAGAGGACATTAAGATACCTCAGGAGATCAAAAAATGGGTCAAAGACAAACCTAAACCCAACCTTGATCAAACCGCTCCCTTTAATCTCGGAACCTTAGAAAGCCCTAAGTTAATCCAGATTGATTCAGACCTCACTCCAAACCAAAGGAATGACATGGTTACACTACTAACCCAATTCCAGGATGTGTTTACATGGTTTGTCCACTGACATTTTCCTTCATCGCCTTCCCATTAAAGAGGGATTCAAGCCAGTCAAGCAGAAGCTCAGGCGATTGAAACCTGAGTGGAGTTTAAAGGTTAAAGAAGAAATTGTGAAACAATTTCAAGCTGGCATTATCATGGTGTCCACATATCCTAAGTGGATATCCAACATAGTTCCCGTACCTAAACCTAGAGGAAAAGTGCGTGGATTATCAGGATCTGAATAAAGCTTTCCTTAAAAATAGATTTCTCATGCCATTTATCCACATTCTCATCGACAATACTGCTTAATACGACATGTACTCCTTTACGGATTGCTTCGCGGGATACCACCAGATTATGGTTGCTGAGGAGGATCGTGAGAAAACTGTTTTCATCACGCCTTGGGGAACCTTTTGCTATAGACGGTTGTCTTCCGGCCTCATCAATGCCGGAGCCACCTATCAGCGAGCTATTATGACTCTTTTCCACGACTTAATGCACAAGGAGATAGAGATCTACGTGGATGACTTCATTGTCAAATCCCAAAGGGAAGAAGACCACTTAGACCATCTCAAAAAGCTCTTTAACAGGTTGCGTACAACTTCAAGTTGAATCCAGCCAAGTGCGCCTTTGGCGTTAAATCAGGCAAGTTGCAAGGATTCATAGTCAGCCACAAGGGGATTTGGCTAGATCCCACCAAAATCTAGGCCATTATTGAAATGCCCATTCCTCAAACAGAGAAGGAAATACGGGGATTTTTGGGAAGAATCAATTTCATTAGCAGGTTTATTTCTCAACTCACAGCAACCTGTGAGCCCATCTTCAAGCTGTTAAGGAAGAACTCCTCCATGAAATGGAACGATGAGTGTCAAAATGCCTTTTTTACAATCAAAGAGCAGCTAGTTAAATCTCCCATTTTGGTACCTCCTAGGGATGATGTTCCCTTGTTCATGTACCTGTCCATAAGTGACAATGCCATGGGATGCATGCTAGGACAGAAAGACGATAGAGGCCGAGAATGAGTTATCTACTATCTCAGCAAAAGATTCAGTATTAGTGAACACGAGTACACTCTGATTGAGAAGACTTGTTGTACTTTAGCATGGGCTTCCATGAGGTTACAGCATTACCTCCATGGTCACACAACCCATCTCATATCCCGATTGGATCTTCTCAAGTTTGTGTTCAGTAAACCCTTGTTAAATTGTCGGTTGTCCAGATAGCAGTTGATCCTACAACAATTTAACATCGTCTACATGACGCAAAAAATCCATCGAAGGTCAAGGAATGTGGATCAACTGGTCGCCGCACCTTCAGGGGACTTCAAACCATTAGAAACGTATTTCCCCAATGAAGGGGTAATGCAACAACACCGTCAGTACGATACATGTCGTACATGGAAAATGTATTTCGATGGAGTACATTAATATGGAAGGCTCGAGTGGAGCGATTCTAGTATCTGATGCAGGAACAGAGTATCCATCAAATATATGGCGGCTTTATCTCGGTACCAACAACACAGCTGAGTATGAAGGCTGTATTATGGGGCTAAAACTTACCCGTTCAATGGGCATCAGGTGGTTAACTGTCTTTGGGGATTCAGAGTTAGTAATCAGACAATCCACGGGAATCTATCAAACCAAAGAGCTACATTTGTTGCCTTACCATCGGCAAATTTTACAGATGGCTTCGGAGTTTGAAGAGATCTCCTTTCTACACATTCCCCGTAATAGGAATGACTTTGCAGATGCACTAGAAACTTTGGCCTCCTTGATTCACATACTTGACAAGGAACACAAGCCAAGCATCACATTTTCCTTGCAAAAGGCACCAGCCTATGGGAACTATGTTGGAGAAGTATCAGATGAGCTACCTCCCATCCAGCATCCTTGGTATCAGAACATCAAGGAGTATTTACGAGATGGATCTACACCCGCTGAGGCGAGCCCGACTGAGAAAAGGCGGATCCATCGACTTGCTATGAAATTCAACCTGAGCGGAGATGCACTCTACAAAAGAGATGCAAGGCTAGGTCTCCTCAGATGTCTGGACAAGGATCAAGCTCAGAGGCTCATAGATGAGGTCCATGGTGGAGTATGTATGTGACGACCCGGAAATTCGGGTTGTCCAGAATTTAAGTTTAAAGAATTAGTTATTAATAAAAGGAATTTTTATTAATATTATTATGTGCTATGTGTTTATTAATCGTTCTATAACCTAGGATGATTATAAATCGGGAGTAATCAGCTACGAGCTAGATTGAAGCGAATAAGAATTTTCAAGACTAAAATAAGTTTTTAAGAACAAAATATTTTTGGGAAAAAAGGCGAAATAGGCACTATTCATCCATTTACGCTTTCGAGAGATTTATTTTGAAATTCGAGAAGCTATAGATTACGTTTAATTTTGAGGCGTGATGGAATATTCAATAATATTGAGTTATGGCAAAAGAAAGTTTCGCATCTGGATTCAAAACCTAAGGGTTAGGAAAAGTGAGTTCGAGAATTTTATGATCACGATATAATAATTACGGTTATTATGCGTGAGAGATATAAGTATGATATGAATTATTTTACTTAGTATAGTACGAAGATTATTACGATGTATAATCTGAATATCGCATCAGAGCTATATCTGAAGAAAATACGAGAATACGAGAATGAGATGCGTAGAATACGATAAGTCTTAATGAACTTTGAGTTCATGGACTTTGTAGAATCTAATTGGACTTGGATTATGTCAAGCCCAACTCTTTGTTAAATCAAGCCCAAGATAGGTAGAATAAGAATTAGGGTTAAGGCCCAAACCAAGAAAAAGAAACCGCGGATCGAACCAGATTGATAAGCGGATGGGTAATAACTAATGGGCAACCCATGGGTTGACCCATGGGCATAATGAAGTGACTATTTGGCCACCAAGTAAGGGTGGTGGCCAAGTAAACTTGGTGGCTAAGTTGTGGGAGGAGGTGGGGGCAAAATGACTAAAATGCCCTTAGCTTTGAAAATCTATAAATAGTAAGCTTATTTCATTATTTATGGATTTTGAAAATCCCACTTGAGAGAGAGAGACAAGTCGGATGGGAGTGAGAAGGAAGAGCATGAGCATGAATGATCGGATCGAAAGTGATCGTGTAATAGCAAAGCTTGCAAATCGTCGGCTTTGTATAATGGAAGAGGATTAAAGAAAAACGATAATCCGGAACCTAATCTCTTTTAATTTTCTTTAATTTTTTATGTTTAAAAAACATAACTTAATGAAGATAAGAGGTAGATAAGGTTAGAGATGATTTCATATGGTTGAAATAATAAGAAAATGAAGAAATAATAAATTAGAAGTTTAGTTTGTAAGTTTCTGAAGGAAGTATAAGATTCGTAATGAATTAGAGCGATCTGAATGGATTATATGAATAAGCAGGTGAAATAAGTAAGGAATAATGTTCTATAACATCAAATTCCAATAAAAAGTGGAATCGTAATCCAAAATATCGATTAAAATAAAGAACGAACGAAGAACACGCAAAGAACACGAAGAACGTTGTTGATGGACAAATTTAAAACCATCGTAGTGTAATTATTGTTGATGGACAAGTTTAAAACCATCACGTATAAGTTAGATGTGTATTGTTTGGTTAGGAACGGTATAAACATTCATGAAGAACGGATTAAAACTTAGCTATAACGAAGTTCTGGCGAAATTTTGTAAAAGACGAATGAGAATTAGAAAGTTAGTAAATGAACCCGAACGTGTAGGGTTTCATAAGAAAGTAATAGAACATAGAAAATGTGAGTCATAGACTCAAGAACAAACAAGTTCCGAGTTCGAATGATCGAATTACGGACGAACAAACGAAGAGCAATAAAAAAACGTAAAAATGAACGAAGAGTGAAGATCAAGCCAATCTAATGGCACGTTAACAGATTCAGAATGAAGTTCTATCTGAGGGGTATTAAAGTACATAAGATAAGGAAGAGAATGGCCTTGGAACAACCTCATTACGAGTTATAACGAAGGAGATATGAGATCGCGAAGTAAGCATCTCAAAATTTATTTAACACTTAGAGAAAATTTCTAGGGTTAGGGCTTGGCCATGCCATGGCTGATCATGCCTTGTTGAGTGGTGCTGGCGGCATGAATCGAAATTTGAGTATCGCAAACTCGCACCGCGGCACGAGAGATAACAAAGGGAGTGGCACCGCGGCGCCAGTGCTGGGAAAAAGCCAGAGATGATCTTTTAACTACTCAGCTCTTGGGGGAAATGTAAAGGACAATAAAGAATATAATATTCAACTAATGTAACACTTAATCAAGTGATGTAAACCTTTATTAAAGGTTGAATGTATAGATTAAACAAGATTAAATGACAAAGAATATAATCGCGGGTTACGTAACCGATATCCGGGGACCGTAGTCGGGATGAACGAACGTGAGGAATTGCTATGGTTGTGATTCCTTAGATGTTGAGTGACGAGGGTAATGAATAACATTTTGATGTTATATCATGATAATGAGAGATAAGTGTGAAGCGTATAGATGCTATGAACGCAACGTCGTTGCGATGGACGATTGGTCTTAGCATACAATGATTGGTATGGCTTTGACACTAAGAACGAGTAATGAACATGGGGTTCATATAATGGATAACGAAAGTATTAAATAGTATATGAATTATCAAGAAAGTCGTAACAAATGGTAATAAGATTTTTGAAAGCCGAATGTGATTCAATAAAGAATGAATCCGAAGGGATGACATTTAGTTGTCAGAAAGCCGTAAGGAATAAGAAATTGACTTAATCGAACATTATAGTTTAATAGTTCGTATAAGTTAAGAGAAGTTAGGTTTTGGTACAATCGTAACCTTTGATGGTTGACATATGGGAGCTGGGCTAAACAATTCCTTCAGAGAGTGAAGGTATATACAAAACTGGAAACCGATCTAATTCACTGTGATGGTAGTGTAGATGAGACGGGAACTTGTTTGTTGGTTGTTTGTGGGAAACCACTCAGAGTACCATATGGACTACTAGCATAGACGCGATGTGTTCTGAGTCCTAGAGAAGTTATAAGAAGAAGATAAGAATATAAATCATCCAAGATGATGAAAGTATGAGTAAGACATCTCCGCATGTCATAAAGTCATAAATTGGTAAAATAAGTTAGTCGCGTAAACTTATATTGCAAGAACGCGAACTCTAAGAAGTAAAGTCAAGTAAACCAATGCGTAAGTTCAATATATGACTAATTGGTGTTTATGTTTTCTCCTTATTTGTTATATAGGAATTGAAATGAACAGTTCGGCGTAAGTTGTAGCTGGGCGTAAGGCAAGTTTCCTAACTTCATTCATATTACATGAATGCTAGTTTCTTAAACTTCTCAGATGTTGTACTTGAGATGCTCTGTCTATGTGCAAATGTGCGATATTTGTACAATGTGGTAGAACGTATGAGGCCTTGAGCCACAATTTGAACACTTCGGTGTTTCTATGATATGCATTATTCTGTGATTGAGATGTTCAATACAAGTATGTTATGTTTATACATGAACCGTTATTGTTAAGTCTGTGCTAATTATTCTAGCCAGACAGGATGTGTATGAAAAAGGTAGAGGGATGAAAGTATTTCAAAGAGAAAACGATTGATGTTTTAAGATGATAGGAATCAAGACTATTCCTATTATTCAAGCTGCTTCATAACATTTGTTCGGTTATAGAAGTTTTAAAGAAATGTTTTAATTCTGAAGTTGTTTGTTCAACTGTTATGACTTGCTGGATAATTGAATGCTCACACTTGCTTTAAATGAAAAACAATTTTCAGCGAACAAGGTCAGAATAACTTATGGATCCCGTAAAGATCAAGCTGACGGTCTCCAGATGAATTGTCATCCAGAGTGTGAAGGTAGCAAGAAGATCAAGTGAAGACTTGTAAATTAGAAAGATGAATTGAATTATAGACTAGTTTAATGAACTGTTATGTATCCTTGGTGGCGGATAAAAGTCACTCTTGTAAGATGAAATGAATAGTGTAATTACCATTATTTGTAATGAAAGAGGTTATAAGGTTTCTAGAACCTGGGATTTGAGAGTGTATGTTGTTATATTTTAGTATATAATGATGTATGTTGGATGAATGATGTACTCGTGACGTACGGAATCCGGGTGTGAAGATAGACTAGATTTTGGGCCGTTACAAGTTGGTATCAGAGCTGATAGGTTATAAACCTTAGGTAGGAGTACCTAAGACTATAATCGTAGAGAGAAGGATAAGAAGATCACCACGTGATCATTGTGACTCGTAGTAACAGATGGGTTGTTAAATAATGAATGATTTTTAACAAATGCTATGAATGAAGGGTATTATGAAGCAGTACGGGAAGAAGAATTTAGATTGAGTTATGAAGGATAGTATATGCATTAAAGAAAATTCGTATTAAGTAAAGAGAGGTTTAGAAGTTGAAAATTTTCAATTGAGGACTCATATCAGCAGCTGAGTTGTATGATTCCTTGTATGGGCGGGGAAATTGTACGTGGTTTTAGAACCACTTGGCTTCTTATGCGATATAGTTGTTAAGTTGAATAATTCTTTGTATGGGCGGAGAATTGTTCTTGGTGTAACAACCGCTTAACTCCTTATATCGGTCAGAAGCTGAGTTGACCAATTTTCTGTATGGGCAGGGAATTGTGTTTGGTTCTACAATCACTTAGCTTCTGGTAGTGATAATCATTGGGATTGGTCGCGCTATCAAGATGTATATGATGAGAAGGTGAATCTTTTCTCATGTATATACTTGATAGGTAGAGAACGATAAGGTAGGTGCGAGTTCTTGAAACTCATACTTATGATAAGTTCGTGACTCATAATAATATGGTATGTTTTAAGCGTCTCGTGAATGGGCCTTTATGGTCATCTGGATGTTCTTAAACTCATATTATTGTGGAAAGTTCCTGAACTCATAATGTGTGGTAAGTTGATGGACCGTACTAAGGTATAAGAATGTTTAGACCGAAAACACGTTGTTTTCCAAGAGGCTTAGCAATGAAGGTACTAGAGAAGATTAAGTATTGTCGCGAAGAAGACAATGAAGGAAGGTGGAGAATAGAATATTCCAAGTCCTCTAGATATGCTAGATTTCGAACTTTATTGAACTCGTGCTGATATGTACTTTGAAAAGGAAAGAATTGGTTCAACTTTTGGAATTAATAGAATTTTTTTTTAAAAAAATGGCTATTCTTGGTATGTCTATTGTAACGAATGAGTGGTTTGAGTTGTGATTCTGAGGACAGAATCCTTGTAAGGAGGGAATGATGTAACAATCCAGATTTTTAATTAAATATTTAAATATTTATTGAATTATATAAATATTTAATGGATGTGTTTATCGTTGAATAAGTATTTGTTTAACTGATTTGATGTGATTTGATTATTTATTTGTTTAATAAATAATTAATGAGTTAAGGAAAGTAATTATTTTGAAATAGTAATCTAATTTAATTTAATAATTAAATTAGAGAGTTTATAATGATTAAATAAATTATTATATTATGCAATGGATTGTTATTAGAATTAATTCAATTAAGTATAAAAACTTAATTAATTAGAAGTGTGACAAATAACTATATTATAAGTGGTTATTAAAATAAATTAAAGTAGTTTTAATTTATTTTGCCAAACAAGGCTTAAATATATTAAGTCTTTAATTTAAAAAGCGTTTTGCCAAAGCAGAGCCTTATGGCTTTTAGATTTTTTAAATTTGATTTATTAATAATATAAATTAAATAAAGAAAATATAAATAATGTATAATAATTTGTGGTAACCGCTGTTTTAAAAATGCCATTAGTGGCGTCAGTTTTAAAACTTTTGAATAGATACGTTAGTTTATTTTAGTTACACCTAATCTATTTGGCTAAATCCTAAGAGAGAAAAGGGGAGAAGAAATAAAAGTTTCATAAAGTTTGAGAGAAAGACAAGTCTGTGATTCCAAAGCCACTAAAGCAAATTCTCAATGTTTAACAAGGATTTCTTAAGCATAAAAGGTATGTGTCTATAACCTTAATATTAGATATGTATATATGTTTTTATAAAATTTCAGTAGTTGTTGAACTATGGTGATTATATTTGTTTGGGATGTGAGAACTAGTGTTTAAACAAAGAATTGCTTCACTAATATCGTTTATAAAGGAAGAAAGTGAATTACAGTATATATTTTACTTTTAGCTTATGAAAGTACCAAATTTAGTGGCTAGTTTGTATGTTAATATGTAAATTGGGTCTTGTTTATGCCAGTTCATTAAGAAACGAGGAAATCGTAGTTTGAAGCGAAGTGAATTGGTGAAGAATTGAGATTACAAAGTGATAATTATGAAATTGAAGCGTTGAGTATATTGATTTGTTATGAAATTCAGAGAATCATAGTCTCAAGGAATCAAATTAGTTATAAATTTTGGTTACCATGTTGACTGTGTAAACAAACATCGATAATGGAGTTTTGGTTTTTAAAAACAGTACTTTCAAGAATTTAAGTTTTCTAAAGTAGTTGTTTAATTGTTGGTAATTGTTATATGGATGATTGTTAACGTTTATGTGTAGTTTACGATAAAGTTATGCATGTCAATTAGTGTTAGAATTGAAGTAATAGACAAAAAAAAATTAGTTGTTCTATTCTTCGTGGTTGGGTTCTGCAAGTTTTGGCGCCCAATACTAAACTTCAGCGCCAATGACAAAATTCTACCAACGCTAGAAGTTCGTGCTCCAAAAGCTAAAATTGCGCATGGCGTCAATCTCAATCTCAGTATAACTGTATGACTTGGTTTCTGCATGGCATGGGGGATGTAAGTCTGAAGTCAGACGATGTTGGCCTCTCAGTAGTAAAATGGCCATAACTTTCACATACAAACTCCGATTGAGTTGATTCAAGATGATCCGGAACGAGGACGAATAGACCTACAAATTTCATGCTTTAAGTTATTTAATCTGAGGTCTGTAATAGTAGTCAAAATGGTCATCTTTAGAACTTTTGTGTTTTTGGGGGCAATCAGAGGGCGTCGGGCATGCATATATGCATGTGTAGTGCTCCTGACCATAAAAGATGATGTCCTAAGTTATAAAACATGAATGTTAGTAAATATAATGATGCTTAACATTAATAAATGATGTATTAGATAAGTTATTGAAGCATAGTAAGCATACACAAGAAATACAAATCGGGCGTGTGACGATTGAACGTCGAAACGCCGTGCCAATTGTTAATGAACTTAAAAAGTGTTTCAATTCAATTGAAATGAATATTATAGGATATGAAATGGGTGTAATATAAAACTAATAAGTAGTCCTAGTAAGACTTAAGCACTTGAATGAACTTCGAGTTTGACTAAGAAGAAATATAGTGACTCATAAGTTGAAAGTTAACACAATCTAATTGAACATTGTGTGTTAATTAATAGGAAATATTATGAGATATGGAGTAGAGTTTAGATTACAATTACTATGTGTTGTTATGTGACTAATAGTTGATGTGTATGATTATATAATTGTGTAGGGCACGTGAAGTGCAGATAGCTGTTAATCTATTATTGGTAAACAACGATCAAGGCAAGTCTTTCAGTTCCTATTTTCTACGTGGACTTGATGAACTGTTTTAAATTGCATGATATGTTATGCATGTTGAAAGCATGAAATGTTAAAGTCAATATATGACTGCATTGTTTTGACTAAGTAATGATGATTGAGTAAGGAACTCAATCTTTTATATTTGTTATGTGAATTAAAAGCATGTATGCCATGTTACTTTAATGAGATGTATATCGAGCATGTTATTATGTGCTATGTGATGCATGAAAACTGTTAGACTTTGTTGGGCTGTCGAGCTCACTCTTGCAAATAACCACTTTTGCAGGTCAAGATTTTAAGGTAAAGATATGTGCTAAGTGAGTTATAGAGATCTATATTCACGAAGATTACTTATGTTTTATGAGAAATGTATTTCATATTTTGAACGTAACATGTTGTTTAATTGTAAGTTGAGTTATCCAATGTATATGGATATTTAGTTATGATGTAAGACTTTGTATAGTAATTTTGTTGTAACAATTCATGATATAAGATTGAATCAAAGAGATGTAATGTAAAGGTTGCGATTCAGGGCAAGAAAGAAGGAAATGTATAAAAGTTTTAAATATTCCGCAATTTTAGTGCTTTTAATATCGAATAATGATGTAAAATTAGAGATTTAATGTATGGTTAACGACCGAAGTCGAGATTTAAATGGTATGAATTTTGGGGTCGTTACATCTATGCTAGTTGCTTCGGCTAGACAAAAATTGATTTAAATATTCAAAATGAATTTTATATCATCTGTGCATTCGATGCAAGGGTGGTAAAATGATGGAGTTGTTAATACCATTGAACCTGGTATTGGATGTGATCTTAGGATCAACAACCCGCTATAGTATGATGTATAATGACGAAGTCACAAACTGACGAAGTCCTCAACGTACTGTAAAAAGTACGATATCATGACGTCATAAACCGTTTTGATGTATTGCGAAAAGAATTTAAAGAAGTAGTCGATGTCAATTGAGTTGACTAGACGAATGTTTCACGTTGAAATCCAATTTATTGGTATGGTCTAAGCTACTTGATTCGGCTAGACAAATGGTATGTCATCGAGCTTTCTTTGAGAACTTGTGCCAAACCAAATTGTTTTGGTGCGAAATCTAATGATTTAGTCTGAAGAGAACATGGAAGAGGTAGTTACTTTCTTTGTGATTGTAAACTGACTGTTAAAGAAGGGCTTACGGCGAAATGTTGTTTAACCTAGTAAGAGTTCATGGTCAATTTGACCCCTCAACAAAAGTATGAAAAGTTTTAAGCGGAAATTTTATATTCCTCGTTATTCCTTCTACTTCATGATTCTTGATATGTTATGGGGGTTAGGAATGAGGGAAAGATAAGAACTCCGTTGAAGAGAAGTTGAGAAGAAAGGTAGGCTAAAATTTCGAGGATGAAATTCTATAAACAAGGGGTGAATATGATGACCCGGGTAAGGGTGTGGTTCTAAGAAATTCCGAGGATGGAATTTTTATAAGTGGGGAAGAGTGTGACGACCCGAAAATTCGGGTTGTCCAGAATTTAAGTTTAAAGAATTAGTTATTAATAAAAGGAATTTTTATTAATATTATTATGTGCTATGTGTTTATTAATCGTTCTATAACCTAGGATGATTATAAATCGGGAGTATTCTGGCTACGAGCTAGATTGAGCGAATAAGAATTTTCAAGACGAAAATAGAAGTTTTTCGGGAAAAAATATTTTCGGGGAAAAAGACGAAATAGGCACTATTCATCCGTTTCTGCTCGGAGATTTATTTTGAAATTCCGAGAAGCTATAGATTACGTTTAATTTTGAGAAGTGATGGAATATTCAATAATATTTCAGTTATGGCAAAACGAAGTTTTACTTACGGACTCAAAACCTAAGGGTTAGGAAAAGTGAGTTCCGAGAATTTTATGATCACATATAATAATTAGGGTTATTATGCGTGAGAGATATGAGTATGATATGAATTATTATACGAGTATAGTACGAAGATTATTACGACGTATAATACGAATATCGTACGAGCTATATACGATGAAAATACGAGAATACGAGAATAAGATGCATAGAATACGATAAGTCTTAATGAACTTTGAGTTCATGGACTTTGTAGAATCTAATTGCACTTGGATTATGTCAAGCCCAACTCTTTGTGAAATCAAGCCCAAGATAGGCCCAATAAGAATTAGGGTTAAGGCCCAAACTAAGAAAAGAAACCGCGGATCGAACCGATTGGTAAACGGATGGGTAATAACCAATGGGCAACCCATGGGTTGACCCATGGGCATGTGGGGCGGCTATTTGGCCACCAAGTAAGGGTGGTGGCCAAGTAAACTTGGTGGCTAAGTTGTGGGAGGAGGTGGGGGCAAAATGACTAAAATGCCCTTAGCTTTGAAAATCTATAAATAGTAAGCTTATTTCATTATTTATGGATTTTGAAAATCCCACACTTGAGAGAGGGAGAGAAGTCGGATGGGAGGGAGAAGGAAGAGCATGAGCATGAATGATCGGATCGAAAGTGATCGTGTAATAGCAAAGCTTGCAAATCGTCGGCTTTGTATAACGGAAGAGGATTAAAGAAGAACGGTAATCCGGAACCTAATCTCTTTTAATTTTCTTTAATTTTTTATGTTTAAAAACTTAACTTAATGAAGATAAGAGGTAGATAAGCTTAAAGATGATTTCATATGGTTGAAATCATAAGAAAATGAAGAAATAATAAATTAGAAGTTTAGTTTGTAAGTTTCTGAAGGAAGTATAAGATTCGTAATGAATTAGAGCGATCCGAATGGATTATATGAATAAGTAGGTGAAATAAGTAAGGAATAATGTTCTATAACATCAAATTCCAATAAAAAGTGGAATCGTAATCCAAAATATAGATTAAAATGAAGAACGAACGAAGAACATGCGAAGAACACTAAGAACATTGTTGATGGAAAAATTTTAAACCATTATAGTGTAATTGTTGTTGATGGACAAGTTTAAAACCATCGCGTATAAGTTAGATGTGTATTGTTTTGTTAGGAACGGTAGAAACGGTCATGAAGAATGGATTAAAACTTAGCTATAACAAAGTTCTGGCGAAATTTCGTAAAAGACGAACGAGAATTAGAAAGTTAGTAAATGAACCTGAACGTGTAGGGTTTCATAAGAAAGTAATAGAATGTAGAAAACGTGAGTCATAGACTCAAGAACGAACAAGTTCCGAGTTCGAATGATGGAATTACGGATGAACAAACGAAGAGCATTAAAAAAACGTAAAAATGAACGAAGAGTTAAGATCAAGCCAATCTAATGGCACGTTAACAGATTTAGAACAAAGTTCTGTCTAAGGGGTATTAAAGTACATAAGATAAGGAAGAGAATGGCCTTAGAACAACCTCATTACGAGTTATAACGAAGGAGATATGAGATCGCGAAGTAAGCATCTCAAAATTTATTTAACACTTAGAGAAAATTTCTAGGGTTAGGGCTTAGCCTGCCATGGCTGATCATACTGTTTTGTTGAGTGTGCTGCAGCTGCAATGAATCGGGGCCGGGTACTACAAACTCGCACCGCGGCACGAGAGATAACAAAGGGAATGGCGCCGCGGCACCAGTGTTGGGAAAAAGCCAAAGATGATCTTTTAACTGCTCAGCTCTTGGGGGAAATGTAAGGGACGATAAAGAATATAATATTCAACTAATGTAACACTTAATCAAGTGATGTAAACCTTTATTAAAGGTTGAATGTATAGATTAAACAAGATTAAATGACAAAGAATATAATCGCGGGTTACGTAACCGATATCCGGGGAGCGTAGTCGGAATGAACGAACGTGAGGAATAGCTATGGTTGTGATTCCTTAGACGTTGAGTGACGAGGGTAATGAATAACATTTCGATGTTATATCATGATAATGAGAGAAAAGTGTGAAGCGTATAGATGCTATGAACGCAACGTCGTTGCGATGGACGCTTGGTCTTAGCATATAATGATTGGTATGGCTTTGACACTAAGAACGAGTAATGAACATGGGGTTCATATAATGGATAACGAAAGTATTAAATAGTATATGAATTATCAAGAAAGTCGTAACAAACGGTAATAATATTATTGAAAGCTGAATGTGATTCGATAAAGAATGAATCCGGAGGGATGACATTTAGTTGTCAGAAAGCCATTAGGAATAAGAAATTGACTTAATCTAACATTATAGTTTAATAGTTCGTATAAGTTAAGAGAAGTTAGGTTGTGGTACAATCATAACCTTTGATGGTTGACATATGGGAGCTGGGCTAAACAATTCCTTCAGAGAGCGAAGGTATATACAAAACTGGCAACCGATCTAACTCACTGTGATGGCAGTTTAGATGAGACGGGAACTTCTTTGTTGGTTGTTTGTGGGAAACCACTCAGAGTACCATATGGACTACTAGTAGAGACGCGATGTGTGCTGAGTCCTAGAGATGTTATAAGAAGAAGATAAGAATATAAATCATCCAAGATGATGAACGTATGAGTAAGACATCTCCGTATGTCATAAAGCCGTAAATTTGTAAAAGAAGTTAGTCGCATAAACTTATATTGCAAAAACGCGAACTCTAAGAAGTAAAAGTAAACCAATGCGTAAGTTCAATATATGACTAATTGGTGTTTATGTTTTCTCCTTATGTGTTATATAGGAATTGAAATGAACATTTCGACGTAAAAGTCGTGGTGGGCGTAAAGGCAAAGTTTCGACTTCATTCATATTACATGAATGCTAGTTTCTTAAACTTCTCAGATGTTGTACTTGAGAAGCTCTGTCTATGTGCGAATGTGCGATATTTGTACAATGTGGTAGAATGTATGAGGCCTTAAGCCACAATTTGAACACTTCGGTGTTTCTATGATATGCATTGTTCTGTGATTGAGTTGTTTAATACAAGTATGTTATGTTTATACATGAACCGTTATTGTTATGTCTGTGCTAATTATTCTAGCCAGACAGGATGTGTATGAAAAAGGTAGAGGGATGAAAGTATTTCAAAGAGAAAACGATTGATGTTTTAAGATGATAGGAATCGAGACTATTCCTATTATTCAAACTGCTTCATAACATTTGTTCGGTTATATAAGTTCTAAAGAAATGTTTTAATTCTGAAGTTGTTTGTTCAACTGTTATGACTTGTTGGATAATTGAATGCTCACACTTTCTTTAAATGAAAAACAATTTTCAGCGAACAAGGTTAGAAGAACTTAAGGATCCCGTAAAGATCAAGCTGACGGTCTCCAGATGAATTGTCATTCAGAGTGTGAAGGTAGCGAGAAGATCAAGTGAAGACTTGTAAATTAGAAAGATGAATTGAATTATAGACTAGTTTAATGAACTGTTATATATCCTTGGTGGCGGATATAAGTCACTCTTGTAAGATGAAATGAATAATGTAATTACCATTATTTGTAATGAAAGAGGTTATAAGGTTTCCAGAACCTGGTATTTGAGAGTGTATGTTGTTATATTTTAGTATATAATGATGTATGTTGGATGAATGATGTACTCGTGACGTACGGAATCCGGGTGTGAAGATAGACCGGATTTTGGGGGCGTTACAATGTAGCCCACACACGAGTGACCCCCTACTTGTTAAGAAGATCCTCAGGATAGGACATTACTGGCTTACCCTAAAGGCTAACTGTGATGATCACGTCAAGAGGTTCTACCAATGCCAAATTCATGGAAATGCCATCCACGCCCCTCCAAGGGAACTCCATAATATGAGTTCACTTTGGCCCTTCTCAATGTGGGGAATGGACGTGATCCGACCCATCGAGCCCAAAGCCAGTAATGGGCATCGCTATATATTCCCCATGATCGACTACTTCACCAAATGGGTAGAAGCAGCCTCCTTCCCCAAGGTTACCAAAGAAGTCATCATTGCATTCATCATAAACAATGTCATCTGTCGATATGGAAAACCAGAGGTAATTATGTCAGACAATGCTAAGAACCTCAACAACAAAATGATGGAGGATTTGTGCAGCAAATTCCATATCAAGCACCTTAACTCCGTCATCTACCGTCCAAAGATGAATGGTGTTGTTGAAGCGGCTAACAAAAACATCAAGAAGATCATGCAAAAGATGTTCGTCAACCACAAAGGATGGACTGACTTATTGCCTCTTACTATGTTAGCCTACAGAACATCAATGCGCACTTCCACTGGGGTAACCCCCTACGCATTAACCTATGAGATGGAAGCAGTGCTACCCATAGAAGTGGAAATGGAATCCATCAAAGTGTTGATAGACGCTTAGCTGGATGAAGACCAATGGGTACAAGATAGGTATCACCAATTGTCCCTAATAGACGAAAGGTGAATCGCGGTTATCTTCCATGATCAGTTATATCAACAAAGGATCGCCAGATCCTATAACAAAAAAGTCCGACTATAGCAGTTTAAATAACATGACTTGGTTTTAAAGAAGATCATTGACAACCAAGATCAGTCCAAGGGAAAATTTGCTCCAAACTGGGAAGGCCCGTTTGTTGTCAAGGAGCCGCTCTCAGGTTACAGGAAATGGACGGCGATGAATTTCCACAACTCATCAACTCGGACACCATGAAATGGTACTATGTCTGAGGTTACCATCAAACAAACATCCTGGTTTTAAATTGTCAGATCACCAGTCATTCTAGTTCTTTAACCCTTCATTCCATAGAACTCTTTTTCACACTTTGCCCCTCAGAGAAACATACTCTTCAAGCCAGCAGCATGGCTTCACTCCATTCATACAACTTCGGTTATCCCACTAGGGATTGAACCTTTCACACTTGTAGTTTGTCTCAAACATGGGATCAAACTTTTTCACACCTGCAGTTTATCCTGAACTTAGGATCAAACTTTCTTTTCCCCCGCAGTTTGTCCTGCACATGGGATCAAGCTTTTCATCAACTACAAATCGTCCTCAGAGGCGAACTACGTCAACCTGATCTCCCCGATACTCAAGAGTACGTAGGAAACCATTTTATATGGACCGGTCGCAATAAAATAAAAACCACAAAAACATTTCTACACCCTTCTCATTACAAAAAAAAAAATAACAAAAACATTCCTACACCCTTTTTGCCACATACAGCATTGAACCTCTTACACCAGGTTTGAACTACGCAAACCTGATCTCCTCTTCAATAGGAGTACGTAGGCAGCCATTCATGGTTCAATCTCAGCCCCTACCAAAACACAAACACTTGTAAATGGTACTGGGATCAAACTTCAGTCCACTACATTTCATCGGCTTCAGACCAAAGGGATGGAATTACCTAAACTCCTCCTAAATAGGAGATTTGACGACCATCTAAGCTGCTGTTGTGCCTCAAAGAGCAATACCAATCCATAAGAGATGGAATTAACTGGGCTCCTCCTAAATAGCAGTAATGGCGACCATCTGTGGTGTGATCAATCTCAGAGAGGAAAAGCCACACTCCTCTCCACATTTCCATACAGAAACCAGTCCCAAGACACCAAAGAGATGGTAGGGAATACACACAGATCAACGATATAGGAGGAATTCAGAATACATCAAGATCACAAGCTCTAAAGAAGCAGGAAAAATATCAAGCAAGTATCCAGGCATAACAAAAAGGGAAGTGATCAAAAATATATTTCCCTACTATATATAATGATGTTTGATATATACAATATGAATTGTACATGAAAAAATGGCTAAGCTAGTCTGTGCAGGAAAATACAACCCCATCTACAAATCAGTGCATATACGAGCTATCAAGCCCAAAATGGCATCCCTCTCAGCAGAAGGAGGTAACGATGTGGACTCCTTTACAAGGGTATCCACACGAGCTAACAGATCTACATCCATCTACATTGTGACTCTATGTTCATCAATGTACGTGTTCATCTTTGCAATCATGTCAGTGGTAACGGACCTCACTGTAGTACTATCGGTGATGGATGTATCCCGGGTAGATATGGCGTTATCCCTCTCAACTGGCACGACATCTCTGGCTGATCTGGCCTCATCCCGCTCAACAATAGCAGTATCTCTACGAGCTAATGCCTCATCTCTCTCTAACAGAGTTGCGTCTCTCCCATCAAGAGTTGTCAACATCAAGGCTCTAACATGATCTCTCTAAAAGGTCATCAGATGAAGACTCTGCTCGAAGTATTGTGCTGAATGCCAGATCACAATAGTGCTAGTATTGGGAGAATCTAAAAAAGCTACTGGAAACCCAGTGGATGGCTCCTCATTGGTAGGTGAATCAATGTCCTCCATGGACTCTCCACCATCTGAATCAATACCCGGCACTATGGATACTACCGTAGCAGATGAAGTCTCTATCTCCATCCACGCAGAATACTCTGGCGAATAGCCCGGATGGCTAATAGAAAAATTAGCTATCTCACGCTGATCCCAACATGCATACACCCAGGATCGGTCCTCCGCTGATAGACGATGACCTAGAGCCCCCTCAAAAGGATTGAAGTCCTGGAACTAGTCAAATTGTGACATCACGACCAGTGGGTGGTAGGAAGTCATGCCCCTCAGACCAGCCAGAGGGAGATAATCCATGAACGGAGCATGAGTAATAAAGCTGTAGGGTGAGCTGAGCCCTGTGCACGGTAGGATGCCAAACGGATATCTGATCTCCACCAAGAATACCGACCAAGACATAGCGTATGTACACTCCAATGGCTGAAAGCAGTAAGACACGGCTATATCATGGGTAAAGCAATACCCGTGTCAGCGGAAAGTGCCAATCGGTCTCAAGTGTAACATAAACCACACGTACGACATGACCGAACTACTCGTGAATACCCCTGTAGGGTAGGTGCTTCAAAACGTGGTTGACCTCAACGTCTTCGCCATAATCATTGGAATGATGGTATGACCCTCCCTGAGAGCTCTCACTTCCATGATAACATCGATGTCCAGCTCATCCATATACTGTGGCATGTATATATACACCACTATGCACATCAAGAATACATCCACTCTGGCCAAATGCCACTGATCCTCTGGAGTGGTGAAATCCCCAAAATGACGCGTGTAGTTCTCCAATGAGCCAAACCTATCTATAAGGAAATGCTGAGATAGTACATGACCAGATGTAATCTCATCCTCTACTACTCTACGCCGCAACTCGGTGATGGTCATGAACTGTCGGCGCATATCTCTGATAGCCATATGAGCGCAAGGTCTATCTAAGGGCAAAGCCGTCAACCGCTCATACTCCTCCAATGTAGGAGTCAGCTCCTAGGTACCAAATTAACAAGAAGACATGTCTCTTTGGTATCCAACGCTCCAGCATACCCTCCACAAAACCTGTGGGAACCTGAAACATAAAGAGGGTCATGGAATGTTGTAGTAGCAGATCTACGGTCACCCTATCTGGAGGTGACATACTATCATACCACAACCTCAGACGGGATGCTACCAAGTCTGATGGGCTGTGATTTATGCGGCTGACTGTCGAAGAAGACATCTGTGTAGGCTGTATCATAAGACCATCCAGGGGTCAATGATGAATATCTCTGGACATACATACACATACATTACAGATAATAGATGGCAATATGATATAGGGAATGAAAATTTGTATATACATTCCTAAGTATATCATCATCTAATACATCATCTCTATACAGCTAAAA
Organism: Panax ginseng; assembly: GCA_020205605.1. Taxonomy (NCBI): domain Eukaryota; kingdom Viridiplantae; phylum Streptophyta; class Magnoliopsida; order Apiales; family Araliaceae; genus Panax; species Panax ginseng. Next base: position 80,755,627 of record CM035136.1, on the reverse strand, counting down.
ATATCGGTAAATGGGGCACAGACGCCCTACTACTAATAGAGGCCTATCAAAAGATATAGCGAAAATGGGGTATAGCCACCCAATATCTAATAGAGGCCTATCAAAAGAGATAACAAAAATACACATCAAAATAAGATAATGGTGTCAATATCTACATCATCAATCCTGTCCACCTGATGTAACTCCTCCTGAGTCACTGGATCGCTATCAACAGGGATATCAGGCTTATAAAAGGGAGGATCTGCACCGGCAAAGCCAAATGGGTCATTTGAGGGGCCAACTTTGGTGGAAGGATCAAAAAATCTCCGCCTCTGGGATCTTTGGTCTAGTCATTTGGGTTAAAGCGTCAATCTCATGTCAAATGAGTCGAATATCAGACATAGTCTAGCCAATCCGTCATCATCACGGATCCTGGAATCATATCCCCCATGAACTGAGTGGCGCGGGTCTGGGCTCCAATGGTACGAGGGGACCACCAATGCTAGAATATCTCCTAAGTGCAGGGATCCTCTAAAAGTGCAAAATCGTCAACACCCAATAATGGGATATCAATGACGGGTGACTGCAACACAGGCCAATAACGCCTGGTAGGAGGTTAGATCGGTATACGGATCTCTCATGTGGTGCTCCTAATAGCACGCTCTCTTAAATGGAGCTCCCATCCTCCATCTGTGAAGAGAGAAACCCTATGGGTGGATATCACGTGCTCGTTGCCATTCGGGTACCCATCCTCAAATCCAATGGCCAAGTGCTCCCCAGAATAGGGAATCCATGTGATAACATCAGCTATCAATAACTCCAGCTGTAGGCGGCAATGGGTGAAACCCTCCGCTATAGGAACCTCTGCCAAAAATGAGTGATTCCATCGGCGTCCTCATGGATGGGTATCTAAACCTAACACACTCATAGGACACAAATATGGAAGCCTCTCATAGGCCAAAAACTGCCAACACAAAGGCAAAACATCAGCTATCAATGAACACTCTTAAACTTGTAAATGGGAAATCAAAAGAAAAATACTCACCATCAGAAATGGGTAAAATCCTAACCAAGCCTCGGTCAAACTATGCGAACGGATTCGTATGCCCTTGAGGAAATAGGCAAAGCTGTAGGAACCCCAATCATAATCTCCTATACGGTCCACACGTCATGTGGCGCTAATCAAGGCAAACGACACCGTAGAAGAGTTATCAGCTATGAAGTATCCCCTAATGATCATCAGGAACAATCGCTGAAGAACGTGATCCCTGACTCTGACATCAACTGGTATGGGCTCACTCAACAGCCCACTCATAGCATCTACGCTTAACGAACCCGTCACAGACGGACGCCCCGGCCTCAACGCCTTTAGCCGGAAACCCTAGCAAGGATCTCGGACGGCGATCAATGGGTAATATCTCATCATACAAACCTTTGGTGCCCCTCCAAACTCCATACCTGTGATAAACTGCCAATCCATTAGGTCATCATCACCTCACAGTCCAACAAATGGAGAGACTGAGTCTGGTGAAACCAACGCTCAGACAATGCCCTGAGGTAACCCCAGGGACAGTGGCGGGGAAGGATGGAAAAGAATGCCCCAACTCCCTAGTCATGCACAATCGCACTATAGTCAAGATGTAGAGCCTGGTACATGGAGTGAATGTTGAACAAGTTCCCCCGAGGATGTGTAAAGCCGGGAACCTACATGAAATGCAGATCGACATCAAAATCCTTTACTCCTCATCAATAGGAATGAAGGAACATTAAGATCTAACTTGATACCTCGTTGGCATTCAAGTACATCGAGGGATGTCGATTCAAATCACCCAGAAGTTCTGGGTTTGCCACCTGAATACTTGGGAGGTCCCTAAGGGGAACATGTACAGTAGTAGCGGGGTCCGCAACCAGAACATCCTCCTTTTCGTCCTTGACGTCTGGTACTTCAACTTGGACTGGATGTATCACTGCCTCCACCAACCGATGAGGCTGTCTAATATAATGGGGTCGAGGCACTTCAGAAGCCCTCCTCCGTACACCAGAAGTGGTCCTGCGGGAACTACTCGGCTGATCTGGATCCATAATATCTGGACAAAAGTCTCCAAATCACCTCAGAAAGGGTGTAGTAATTTTTAACCTGGAGCTTTCTTTTCAAAATGCATTTTTAGACTACATGCATGCATGCATTACTTTAACATACGTCTATAGTATAGTTAAAATGCATGACTACTCAATGCCTACATTTTGAAATTTTTTGCCATAGTCCCCTATGTAAATAGGACTATCCACATGCACATAGGCTTGACTAGGTGGCCATTCAGTAGCACACCTGCCCATAGTCATATACATACTATATGCATTAAAAAGTCAAAGTCATCAATCCATAAGGGTAGTTTAATTACCAGGATTACTTTGCATTTTTACCTTTTGCTCATTTATCCTCAAATGGGATAAGAAAAAGCAAAAAAAAAGGTGCAAAATGGACTATCTCAAAAGTCAAATTTTTTCATATCATTATGTTCAGCATGGTTTAATACTAACATTTACTATGTTGAATATTTTCTATCAAGTCATTTGAGCATGCATATTCACTACTATGTGTTTAAATGCATTTTATGTGATAAGTCATTCTTCAACGGATAAAAACTAGAAAAGAAGATATGCATACGTTACCAGGATAGTGTAGAACACTTGTACGGTGACAGAATTTACAGAAAGACGTCCAAACTCAGCAGATCTGAAGAAGAGCTCTCAGATTCCTTTCGCGGTGCGACTTGAAAATGACTTGAAAAGGAAAGCCTGCAGCCTTAATAGCACCACGGCTGGCCGCAGGTCCACCTACGCTTGCTGTAGGTGTACCTGCGGTACCCTTACGTGGGTCCCACCCCTCCGTCTTGGCCTAGTTTGAGTTGCAACGGAGTTCTCACAAGCTGAAAAAGCCAAATCAGGAATAAAAACGCTACGCGATTGAGCATAATAGCTTACAATCCTGGTTTTCTCAGACCGAACCGTGGGTCTGCACATCACTCATTGTTGTTCGCCCGATCATAGGGTACACTATGCCGATGATCTCAGCTGTTACAAGTCACACTCGACAATACCTTACGCAGGTCCAATGCCGCCAATTCAGGGTCGTCACCCTAATCCTCTCAGTATCCCCGGCGGGGGCATCACGCATTTTCATCTGTCCAAATACAGAGACCCCGGTGGGGGCATTACGCATTCTCAAGAAGATCACCAGCGGGGGTATCACGCATTTTCCGTTGATGCACATGTCAGCAAAGATCAAGTAGAACCCCAGCGGGGGTATCACGCATTTTCATCTGCAAAATAGAAGTCCCTGGCGGGGGTGTCACGCATTTTTCATCCATTGATGTACATGTCAATGAAGGTCAAGAAACCTTGACGTTATTTCAGTCGATGGAAGGTAAATCCATCGAAGCATCAGAAGCCATCCGATGATTTCATCCATTGGTGTATGTATCCACAAAAGAAGTCCCCGGCGGGGGTGTCACACATTTTCTGTTGATGCATAAGTCAATGAAGGTCAAGCAACCTTGACAGTTTGCCCAACAGGGATGTTATCCAGTGATGTACATGTCAGCGAAGGTCAGGTAAACTGACAACACAAACTGTTGGCAGTAACTCTGACAGAACATTGATATGTCATGGCGATATAAATCAGGAAGGATCAACCTCATCAGGGAGGACCGATGATGGAATATGTTATACACATCCTCAAATAGACAAGGCTACATACACACAGAGTCTCTTGTAAATGAGAGATACGTCTTCACTATAAAGTCTGTATGAAGGATTCAAGACTTTGGTGATAACCCCAATGTCAACAATCCAAAAGATTCCTGGTAGGTGTGGATCGCACGTCCATGACAGTTCATCAGGCTGCTTATCTATTTCCATCTCCGGTAGAAGCAACAGGGAGCCGACAATCTTCCCACCATGTTGGAGAACAATCCAACATAACATATGCATCATACATTTGCATCATGTTGTTGTACATGACATCATGTTTATCTTGTTGCATTTCAAGTGTCTAGGATTCTTTATCATATCCATGCCATTGCATTGCATGAATATGATAAAGAGGGGCATATGTAGACAGTCAAAATTTTTTGCACACCTGTCACTAACATTGTAGAAGAGCAGATTCGTCTTTCAGAGATAACCCTGGGAGCACTACAAAAAAATGGGGCTTCAGCAACAACTGATTTTCATTGCTAAAGGTACCAAATTTTGTTGCAAAAGGGTTTTGGCAACGACTTTATTGTCGTTGCGTCTTTCATTGCGCAATGAGCGTTGCTAATTGTTCCGCAACGAACGTTTTTTTTCGTTTCCAAAAGTAATACATTTTGCAACGAAATTTAGCTTTCGTACAGAGACATCGATCCTTTCACAACAAAATGTATTGTTGTAGAATAATTAAAATGTCGTTGCTAAAATCCCCATTTCGTTGCAAAAGCCTGCTAATTGGCAACGAAATGAACTCTCTTTTTTTTTGCAACGACCATGCATTTTCGTTGCAATTGACAACATTTTGCAACGATATTTTTCGTTGTAGTAAATTATGAAAATTGTTTCCTAAGCTTGCTTTCGTTGCGGAATGTAAACTTTTTAGCAACGATTTTCGTTGCTAATTATATTATTTGGCAACGACATTATCTTGACTTCAAAGACCAAAAAAATGTTTGTTGTCGATTATTTTCAATAAGAACGAAAGTCGTTGATTATCAACGACATTATATGTTGCTGTTTCTTTATATGTCAACGAAAGTTGATATGATTTGCAACGATAAAAAATGTTTCCTTTTATTTTAGTATTAGCAACAATATCCTCTCTGTTGTTATTAGGTTACTTTTTCGTTGCCAAATATTATATTTTTAATGCTATTAGCAACGAAAATTTGTTACTAAATGTATAAAAAATTGTTGCTATATTAAAACTTGTTCAATGGTTTGGTAACAAATTATATTGTTGCCAAATCAAAATTTGACATTCTTTTTGTGTACCTGACTGGCTCAATGTCTCCATAACAAATAATGGAAAAAATACAAAAAACTAAAATATTATTAACTTAATAAAATCATTCACTACATAATCATTCATTATCTTTACAATTAAGCATCTAAAGCTACCACAGTTCTTCAATCAAAGTATATATCTACATATATAGAGAGAGAGTACACTTCATAATTTCGTCCCTTGTCTTCCGTAAACGTAGCACGGAAATTTGATACCCAGTATTGCAAAGCATGTCGTAGAAGCAGTCTTCCTCCATATATTTAAAAACAGATGAAACACATAAATAGAATATATGCTATTTTGCATATACTTCATATGTTAAATCATAGAAAAATTAAAAACCACCAAAATTATAGTATATTGCTTGCAACATCCAGCTGTAATATTTTAAGCAAAATATTAGCAAATATATGATGAACTTTAACTATTGTAAAATGAAAATGAAACTAACTTCACAAAGATGAGACATCTATTTCGATGCCAAAATTAGTCTGGAAATTTGTTTCTATTAACCAATCTTATAGTATTTTAACGACTAGCTTGCATAAAGAGGAAATCAAAAGAATAAAATTTTCATGTTTTGTTTTCATCTTTTTCCCACAAAAGTAAATCAACAGTAAAACTATGTTCTCAAACTGCTGCAAATATTTTAATTAACCTCATCATCATTTGTGCTCTCTGCAATTCTCTGAACTATAGGGAGAGAATGCTTGCACTTCTCCAATATGCTCACTATCAAATCTTCCTTCAATTACACATGAATTCATATTGATTGCTATTATATTATTTATAATCCATGAATAAGTCTATTAACTTAATTAGAAATTAATAAATAATAGACTTTCAGGACAAGATCTAGAAATAAACCAATACCAGCTTTATTGTTCACATGAACTGTTTAAACTTTTACTCTACCTTGTGACAATATCAGGGTATCCTTTTGCTGTGATAAATACGTGATCTTCAGTCAGGCGCTGGAATATTGCATGCTACAAGAGACAGTTGACCAAAATTATATTGAAGCATTAGTAGCAAAGCCATCACAAACAAAAATGAACAAGCATACCTACGCCACCATGAAAATATATTGAGCATCTGTCTTCATGACCAATTTCTCTAACAAATTCAGGTCACCAAATATAGCATAACCAGAAGATCCACATGTAAAATAGTCGACAATGTCAAGGCGTGGCTCCTATTTCATAATACTTTAGAAGCAAGAGAATAGCACATGGAAAAAAAATTGGTAGGTTGAATTTCATAATATAAATATGACAAAATAAATGATGAATCATTCTCACCAACCATACTAAGCACTTATCCTTTCTTCTTTCTTAGGATGGGAAGTTGATTTGAGACAGACAACCACACACATACTAAATGATGAATCTTAAGACATGTACTCTTTAAAGTTTTTCTCATTTTTCTGACGCACACAAAGAATACACAGTCGGACAAACTTTACCTTTTTCATAAATCTTTGGGGACTGAAGTAACAATATTTTTACAAGCTTTGAAGAAATCTAAAAATTTATGGGATACCCAGACCATCGGCCCCTTAGTTTTTTGAACAATAGGATTTTTGAAAACCTTACTATCAATTCTCAACCGCTCTAGTGTCAAGCTGTCTTTCTGTCGCAAACTCCGATCAGCCTAAAAGTCACATTATCAAGTCATGAACATTTAAATCAAGCACAGATCATTAAGTTGAGTGAGCTACTTTAGTTAATATGTCATATACTGAATACTGAATATGGTCTTACAAAAACATGCTTATTGGGATTATCTTAATTTAAGGCAACAATTTAATAGTCATTGCAAAACGTTGTATAAAATATGCAACGAAATCAAAAATTGTTGCCAATGAATGTGGTCCATATTAGGCAACGAAATATAGCAACAAAAAAACTTTCGTTGCCCACGATGAGGAGAAAACAAGTGGTTAGAAATTTTGCAACGAATTTCTAACGATTGTTTCCAAATTTTGCAACGACTTATGAATTTCGTTGCAAAAAGTAAAAACCTGACACAATCTGTAACGAAGGACAAGTTTCGTTGCTAAACATACACTTTTAGCAACGACTTTATAACGACTTATAAAGTCGTTGCCTGAAAAATCTTTGCAAAAGCCTAATTTTTAGCAAAAAAAAACTTTCGTTGCCCACGATGATGGGAAATCAAGTGATCAAAATTTTTTTAACGAATTTCTAACGAAATTTTTTTTCGCCAATGAATTAGCAACGAAATTTTGCAACAACTTATGAATTTCGTTGCAAAAAGTGAAAGCCTAACACAATCTGCAATGAAGGACAAATTTTGTTGCTAAAAATATACTTTTAGCAACGACTTATAAAGTCGTTGCGCAAAAAATCGTTGCTAAAGGCCCATTTTTTTGTAGTGGATGATGCAGTTCAAATACCAGAAATTCCACCGGAGAGGACAGTTCTATCTCAGAGATAACCCCGAGATGCTCGGTTCCAGTCCCAGAAATAACACCGGGAATAGAAGTGCTAACCTTGGAGATAACCCCAAGGAGTGCAGTTGCAGTTCTGGAGATAACCTCAGAAATGCTTATTTCAAATGCATGTAATCAGCTTCAACCTCGGCACGCACATCAAGGCACTAAGCACAAGACCCAGAGATAACACTGGGAAGACAGACACACCTTAGAGATAACCCTGAGGACCTTCAGTACTTGCAGCAGTCCAATCTCAGAGATAACCCTGAGCAACGTCTGCTTTATCAGCCCAAACTGGAGATAACCCCGGTGAGGGGTAAAATTGTCATTTTTCCACCTCGATCCTACATCGCGCCATCTCAATATCTCATACATACATTTCTACACAGCAATGTCCCACAAGAACCAAGGAGGTCCAATCCCGAGTGACTACTACGCAAGGCAAAACACCGGATAGAATTTGAACCTTGAAGACCGAGGGCATGGTCCCATCTTCCTGACTTCGTACAACCTCTAATCCCATGTCATGGCGTAGCTCTTGACAACGGCAGTCCAAAATATGTATTATACACCTCAATCGGATGCCCAGATTGCAATTCTGAAAGTTCAAGCGGACATCACAGTGCACGCGTGCATGTACTTTGAGACGATGGGACCGCGGAGCTCGAGGCACCCCGGGAAGCTGCAGGTACATCTACGACTACAATTTGCTCTGTACACACCCTAAACTGAGTGCTTTCTCATTTTACACATTTATGAGCTCACATATAGCTACTATTTTTACCGGCGGGATCCGAGTGTTCATCAACTCAAAGTTATAGAAGTCTTCTTTGGCAGTCCACTGTAAGCCTTCTTACACACTTTAACACCTTTCTCTTTATCTTTGCACACATCATTCTTCACGTTGAGAGTCGTGTTGCGTGTGTATGCCCGAACTTCGGTCTGTGGTTTCATTTCAGTTTGTATATATATATATATATATATATATATATATATGGACGTACATTATCGAGTTATGCCTCGATTGAGCCTAGACTTACGTCTGGAGAATTTATTTGCTTTCATATATATATACTTATATATATGAACTGTGTGTCGAACTATATTCGATGAGCCTGAATTTTAAATCCAGTGCGTTTACTGGTTTAATATATATATATATATATATATATATATATATATATGTGTATATCAACTATTGTCGAACTTTGTTCGATGAGCCTGGATTTTACATCTGGTACGTTTATTGCTTATATATATATATATATATATATATATATATTTACTTTTTGCTCCGCCTGAAGTTTACTTCGTGGCGGTTGATTGCTTTTATAGCTTTATTTACATTTCTGATCCCCAATGGAGGTGCTTCGTGGTGGCTGATCATGTCTGTATATATATATATATATTTACAGCTTTTATATATATAATTTCTTACTGCTTTCATATCAATTGCGGCATCATGTGAGCCTAGGAATCATGTGATCACAGATTTAGTCTATTGGATCTAGATTCGGTTCCCATGATGGACATTTTCAGCTGTAAGCAGCTTGTAAATTTATTCACGGTGTTTGGATTTCCTCAGATGGTTTTCATGCCCACGAGGAGCTCGGCACTGCTTTGTACATTATTTTCTCGAAGATGCTTCGCATCTCGAAAATTAAAAGCAATTAAGTCGAACACTTAATAAAAAATGGATGTGTAATAAAAAATGGAAGTGTAAAAGGTCTCAATTATTATTGAGCATAAGGGTTTGAAAAACCTTTTTTACAAAACATCATTGTCATATCTTGTTTAAAACTGAATTTTTAAACAAATTCAAACCATGTGTATATAGGTGCGAACGAGGCCTCGCACTACTTCCATATAACTGAACATTGACCCCCCCCCCCCCCACACACACACATATTCATATAACAGTTTCTTGAAAAGTGGCGGTCACCGTGGTAACACGGATGTCGGGGGGTGCCTAACACCTTCCCTCCGAATAATCAAGCCTCTGGACCCTAATAAATCTCAGTTTCACAGACCCGTTTAGCAGTGTCACATCACTGGGTCAATGTGCAAACCTTTTCTCGGTTGTGTTGGTACAACCATTTAAAAAACCAATTGGTGACTCTTACAATCAAATCGTCGACATATACATGTCGGACCTTTTCAGAACTTGTTTTTTCAAATAAATCTCACCTAACATGAGAACACCAAAGAACAAGAACAGAAAAGGGACAAATAAAAATCCTGACGTCGACAAATAGTTCGCATAATTTAATAGGAAGTGTATTAGTCTAAGTGAAACAATAAATGAAATTATAATCTTAAGTCTTCATTATATGGTTTTAATCTAGTGGTATTTAGAATTAGTTGAATTATATATTTTAATTTCATAAATTCATAATCTCAAATCAATTGTTTAAATAAATCTAATTTTGTTAAGGGTTAGTACTTGGTAATTTTTATTAAATAATTCATCGAGGGAACGACCCATACTTTTCTTATCACTTTACAACTAGTTGACCCTGTATACTTGCACATATGTTTTGATTGCAAAATTGACCAACAATAATTTCAAGTCTTATATTTAATTAGGACATTGTATGGTGTAATATTGAATTGTACAATTACTATTTACTCAAAGGTTCCTTTATGATTAATGTTGAAATCTATATTATCTAGAAAGTCGTTGATCGCTAAGGAGACTTATTCTTATTGTAGAATAAATATTATTTATTTAAATAAATTAATAGATTAATTTATTTATTTAAATAAGATTAGAATTGTTCTAATTGATTTATTTACAACCGATTTAATATGGAGAACCTAAAGGGTCACGCCATAAAAGGAAGAATATTTATTTAAGAAGTAAATGGCATAATAGTAATAATAAGTTAAGTGTATTTAATTTAATTTATGGTGATAAAAAAATTAAATAGCTTAATATTTATTATTTAATATTTTGAAATATTAAATATTATTATAAAAGAATACTAATATTAAGAGCAATGATTAGTGAAAAGAGAGAGCATTCTCCTTGTATTTTCATGTGTATCATTCTCTGTACAATACATATATTTATAGGTACACAAACATCAATATTTGGAGGTTTCAAAACTCAAAGGTCATGAGTTTCAAAACTTAAAGGATATGGGACTTTCAAAAGATCAAAGATCATTATAATAAAGATAAGAGGAATGAATCTAGACATCCATATATATATATATTATAATTTTATAACATTCCCCCTTGGATGTCTATTGTATAGCCATATGCATTGAAAGCTGTCTCATTAAAAACCTTACCAGGAAAAATCCAATGGGAAAAAACCTTGGTTAAGAAAAAAAGAGTGCAGCGCGTATAATATTCTTGTATAACTTCTAGTGCCTTAAGATTGCCTCATTAAAACCTTGCAAAGGAAAACCTAGTGGGAAAAAAATCTTTATAAAGGAAAAAGAGTATAATTAGTACATATCCTTTTTACTCTCCCTCATGAATATATTGAATTTTAATTGTTCATGATAAAAATTTCCTTAAGTCAATGCATGCCAATATTGTGCACCATCTTCTTAAAAGTCGCAGTTGGTAATGGCTTAGTGAACATATCGGCCAAATTATCACATGATCATGTGTGTTTAACATCAATATCACCATTCTTATAGAGCTCATGTGTATAAAGGAATTTTGGTGCAATATGTTTGGCTCTATCACTCTTGATATAATCTCCCATAATTTGAGTGATATAAGCGATATTATCTTCATATAATATCGTTGGACTATTTATGATTGATGATAATCCTAGTTATCACGAATATGTTGAATTGCCAACATTAACCAAACACATTCACGACTCACTTCATGAATTATGATAATCTTTGCATGATTTGAGGAAGTAGCCGAAATTGTTGGCTTAACAGATCTCAATAAAATAACATTATTTCCATAAATGGTCTTTTTGTGGAATCATCATATCCAACTAACTGTGGTATTAATCCATTTGGATAAAATAATCCAAAATCAATAGTCCCATGAAGATATCGAAAAATAAGTTTACTTCTATTCCAATATCTCTGAGTTGGTGCAATTATAAATGCTATATTAGGTCGTGTGAAATTTGCAAGATACATCAAAGCACTAATTACATTAAGATATAGTACTTCATGACCAAATCACCAATTTCACTAAGATATGGTACTTCAGGACCAAAGGTTTCTTCATCATTTTCTTGTGGTCAAAACGGATCTTTCTTGATATCAAGTGACCAATCTATCATTGGAGTACTCAACATTATCTATGTAAAGTTGCTTTAGGACTTTTTCTGTGTATCTTGATTGATGAACAAGAATTCCATAGTTTAATTTGTAGGCCAAGACAAAAATTTGTCTTACCAATATCTTTCATCTCAAATTTGTTGTTTTTGTCAACTCTTCTAGAGAAATATCTTTCATCAATAAATACAGTAATAATAACAAATCCTGATCTTTTGATAAAAATGCATGCACAAATTGGATTATTCTCAAATCTTTCTTTCAAAATATATCCACTCAGGCGATTATACCATAATATGCATCTGGATTGCTTTAACCCATATAAGAATCTTTATAGCTTGATAGAATACATACTTTGAGATATAGAATTTATGCTTCAAACATTTATATCCTTCAGGGATTTTCATGTAGATATAATTATCTAATGATCCATACAGATATGATGTAACAACATCCATTAATTTCTCTTGCTACCAAGCTAATTAAAAATCTGAATGTAATTGCATCCATTATAGGAGCATATATTTTTTTCATAATCAATATCAGGTCTCTGCGAGAAACCTTATGCTATAAGTCGCGCTTTGTACCTTATAATTTCATTTTTCTAATTTCGTTTACGTACAAATACCCATTTATATCCAACAGACATTACACATTTAGGTGTTCGAACTACAGGTCCAAGAACTTCACATTTACTTAGTGAATTTAATTTTTCTTAAATCGCCTCTTTCCACATTGGCCAAACATCTCTACATTCATCAAAAATTTGTGGTTTATATTCATGATCATTACTTCTGATAATATCAAGAACAACTTGTCTCCTGTATATACATAATGTATATATTTGTCTCCTGTATATACATAATATATCGAGATATCGTTATTTTAAGGTACCTAATTGTGACGCCCACAAAATAAGTCCACACAACCCATTCTGAGTCACTAAATACATAGTACAGAAACAACTACAAATGTCATTATTACAATTGTCGTGCAAAATAGGACAGCACATATGTTGTGAGTTTAAATACAAATATTGTCTTCTAGACAATATCCAAACTCAAATAAGTCCTCATTACAATAATTGATACACTATTTTATAAAATAGTTAGGACTGCTAAAACAACTGTCTGAAAACATCACTCCACACCCCTACTAGTCCCCGCTATATTCTCACCTCTTGAAAAGAAAAATGGAACAAAATGGAAAAGGGTGAGCTCAACTAGCCCAGTAAAGAATATTATGACTAAGATAATATATAACAAATTATCGTTAGCCTTCAACAAATCAGATAAAATATAATGGACAACAAGTTTTAGATCAATATTCACAGCAGAAATAACAATTCATTAGAAGAGTTAAGTAGAGAATGAAGTCTACTATCTTCTATGATTTACAAGTCCATCATCAATATTTTATCCCTGTAACATCAATCAATATACATCTTGAACCAAATATTCATCTTTGCACTACGGGCCAAAGAGATTCATTTGTATCACTAGTTGGTCATGTTCATCTCAACACCTGTCCATATTTGCACTACGGGCCAAAGATATTGAGACGCCCCCAAATTCGGGTATCTTCCAACTCGACAGATGGTGCTACAATGTACTCATAATTGTACAATCATTCTATTGAAACAACATCAAAATGTGTTTATCAACGACATTCTTATTACATTAATAATATTACATCTCGTTCCCAGTTCTGAAACCATTACATTCTTTGTTCATCATAATATAATACATACACTTACTAGTCTATTACAAGATAAACTAATCATTCATCTTCGTTTTGCCTTTATCTCTACTGGAACCCTCGATTCGCTCGACCTTAGCTGCAATCATATGATTCAAGCAAGAAGTGAGCATAACTAGCTCAGCAAGTTTAACAATATATTATATAGATACCACTTCGTGAATCATATAATTATTCTTCAATAACTGAACAATAGTTATGAAGTACTATGAAACATAAAATAGTACTTCTCATCTCATAAAAAAATACCTAAGTACATATAGTAGTTTGGAAATTCTGAGTAAGTCTATAGACCATGAACATTCTCTTTAGCTTTTATTCATAAAAAGGACAACCTGGCACTAAGTCCGTAAGTCCGACATATCTTACGAGCACATCTAGGTGATCAGCCAATAGTACTCTATATTGATCAACACTCATCCATTAAACATATTTAGTTTAAGTTTTGGCAACCTCGCTTGCCCATCGAATAATCGATGTAAAATACATTTGTTTATTCATACTCAGGCTTACCTTGAATCTATACCAAACAATTGGCGTAGGATAGCATTGTCAATTCTATATTAAAAGACTTATAAATAAATCCATCAATCTTTCAAGAATAGTCTAGCTGAGTTAAAACTGGCATGGACCCTTTCTTTAAAACCATTCATCTATCTCATAACATGAATTGCTGAAAACCTGGCTAACACGAAGGTTAGACAAACGATTAGAAAACTTTCCTTCAGTGTCTGCTACAGTAAAATTACTTTCCCTTTTAGTTTTTACGGTCTCTACAACACATAACCACATAACATACCATATTAGGTCATGAATGAACATACATGGTTCCTAATGAATCTTAGCCTTCTTCTCAATCTAATCATGTGTTAGATTTGTTATTATTGGTTCCAGCTTGCCGTTATAATTTACATCGTTCTTACGTTCACATTCAATTGTTTATCTTCATCCTTTAGTTATCATACTTAAGGTTTAACAATGTCTTAAACAATGTTACATTAAGTTATAGTTCATTACTAATCAGTTTACTTTCTTTCCTTGCTTATAAGCTTTCCTTATTGCCTTCCTTCTAGTGCTGGTGCTGCGGTGCCAACTTCCCTTCTCTATGTCGCGCTGCGGTGCCACACTTCAGTGGCTGAGGACCGGACTTGGCGCTGCGTTACGAGTCCTAGCGTTACATGTCGCGATGCGGCGCGAAACTTGTAACACCCCAAATTTTATGAATAAAGATTAATTTTTCTCGAAATATATTTTTGAATATTATGGTGTGGATTTGATATAATGTTATAGTTGTGGGTATTATTTACAAATTTTGTAAAGTAAGCAAGTGGTTATATAATATTCGATTGGTCAGGGAATATTCGTTTAACAAGGAATATTCATACAATGGCACAATCATTGGTTGACCCCACAACGGAAGTATTGTCGTAGTTAGAAAAGGAAAGAATTATCTTTTTATAAAAATAACGGCGGAAGTTTTACCATTAAACTGTTGAACTACCCGGTGGTAAAAGTACAGTAATACGTGTGGTTGCATAGTAGCACACGGTATTGATTATTCATGCTTACGTGAGAAATCACTGAGTTATACTCAATTATTGCTATAGTAATTACTACATAATATCTCTCATATTATTGATTCAATTATTGTCACAGTATCATCTGCATAATATTTTATATTATTAAATCAATAATTGAGACAACAAAATTATTCATATTATTATTTGCAATATTGACAATGTCTAGAAAGTTCTATCAAAGAGAGGTTTGTTCACCTAATTGCGCGCCAATAGGGAGAAATCTTTATCAGAAAACCCCCTCTTTCCTGGGAATGATCTGGTTGTTAAATATTATGAGTTATAATATTAATGATGAATAAGTTCATGTTGATTAAAGATGAAATTGATATTTCCATTGTGTGTGGATTATTAGTGTTAGTGGAAATCGACATCTATTCCGATAATAATTGATGTCCGGAGGTTATATTGACCAATCGGGTAATTAATCGGATAAATGAGAAATTAATTGCTATTAATTCAAATGCTTATAACTATTTGTTCACATGTGTGTACTATTGATTCACATGCATGTACTATTAGGGGAGGTGGTGCAAGATTGATAATACTTGCATGACTAAATTTAAAATGGAGGTATAGATGAAGGTACTATACTATAATTATTTTTTTCACATGTATAGAACTATTAATTCACATGAATGTACTATTTATTCACATGATGTACTATTAGGGGAGGTGGTGCAAGTTTGATAATACTTGCAGGACTAAATTAAAAATGAAGGAAAAGATGAAGGTATTATACTGTAATATTTCGAGCCCCAAAACGTGCAATTATCAAAACTATATTTTCCTATAAATAGAAGCTCATTCTTATTTCATTCACACCAATTTACTAAGACTCACAAGAGCGATTATAAAAAGAGAAGCTATAGAGAGAGAAGCTTTAGAGAGAAAGTAGAAGAGAAGTTTGCTACCTCATTATTCCAGTATCCAGTCTTCTTCTGAGGTAAGGGATATTATTTTTTTTAGTATTCATAAGGAATAATATTTTCTTCCATACTCTGTAGTATGTGAGTTATATTATTTCGTCTCGTATTCTTGATTATACCCTCATTTTGTTAAAGTGTTGCTTCTATACTTTGTGAAATTAGTAGAATATCCTTGAAATTTGTGCTTCATCTAGCATCGTTTCACAAGGATATTTTCTGCACATTCTTGTAAAATTTTAAGCTTTTCATGTCGGAGTACTATCCATGAGTAGTATTCATTTTTATAGTACTATTCATAAAGTACTATTCACGGGGTACTATTCACAAAGTACTAATCACGGGTACTATTCACAAAGTACTATTCATGGGTACTATTCACAAAGTACTATTCACGCGTACTATTCTCGAAGTATGATAAGTGGATTTTATATCCACGAATCGATGTTTATTTCAAGCTTAATTCGCTGTTACTTCCTTGTTTTCCTGTTCATTTTCACTCGTTTCATGTTCTTTTATGTGCATGGTGGTTATCATGGCAAGTGTTGTAGAAAGAAGGTCTTTTGGAGCATGTTTTGAAAAATACTTGAAACAGAAAAAAATTCTTTGACAATGTACTAGCTCATGGTATGGATCTTTTAGGTATAGTATTCCGTAGGGGTGGGGGGTCTCGATCAGGTGACTCTCCTGTTGTTTGTTGAACTCTGCTGCCACATGGATTTGAGACTTGGTGTGGCGTAAGGACTCTGTTTGATAAAGGTTTTCGGCTGGGACACTATGGGATGGATATATTACTCAACTAACAACAAATCAAAGGGATATAAGGCATATTACGAAGATTAATTTCCAAAAATTGATAGCAAGCTTTGGAGGAGTATTTTGAAGAGAATTTCCTGACGATTGCAGATTAAGGCTACGTGAAGGGTGGTTTCGCATTATTCTTCATCTTAGATTTATATTTGTAATTGGAAGGATGTTTCCTTGGATTTATTCAGTTTTTATTTCATTCATTATGAACTAATTTACTTTTTCGGCTTATGATGGATCCTTAAGTGAAACGATGATTTTATAACTTTGATTTCCAGTTAAATAAACTATTTCCCAGTTTATCTATATTAATTTGTGCATGAATTTGTGAATTGCCTGATCAACGATTCATTGTGGACTTGTATGAACTTGAGAGATGAAATACAGTCTATACTTAGTTAATATAACATGTGTTCTCAAATTTTGTGAATAGCAGAATCCTTATGAATGTTAAGGTAGAGATATGCTTGACATCGCATGTAATCGGATAGAGAACTTAATCTTAACCTTTCTTTAATTGTAATTCACATAGAGATATAGTGAGTTAGTTAATTAAGGTGTTTAACTTATTTCTATCTAATTTGTGGATTTAAGTTAATACGGTATTAGTTCATCGAGAGGTGGCTAGTACTACATTCGTGTTCTTGATTAATAAACTGGGAGAGTAATTTGAATTGGAATAGAAGTGTAAAAATCAGAGTGAACTTAGGGTGAAATCATAGGTCTAATTCTCCATTAATTGTTTGAAAATTCAATTTTATTATTTGCATTTGTTTTGTGATAGAACATTTATTAATAATTTAGTTTTTATAATCTTAATCATTGAATTTGATAGTTTGATAAAAGTAGGATTAATAGGAAATTTGTAATTGTGAGGTTTAAATTCTTACTAAGTCTCTAAGGGAACGATACTCTATTCATTACTATATTACTTGTTGACCACGTATACTTGCGTGTTGTTCGTATATAGATTTTACCCAATAAGTTTTTGGCGCCGTTACCGGGGACTTTAGTATAGATTTAATTATTTTTGCAATATCAGTTTAATTAGTCCAGTTTTACTTAAACACTTTTTGTTTTGTTTTGTTCTTCTTATTTCAGGTTTTTGACATTGGTTTATACAAACTCGATCCAAAAATCAAGACTTGCTTCCTTTTGAGGACGACATTGAGAGAAGGTTTCAGAGGTTAAGTAAGTGGATCAAGGAAACAAGGGACGAATTCAAAAACTCTGATAAGGAAGAAGCAATGGCTGCCGAAGACCAGAAAGTGTTGAGGGATTTTGCAACTCCTAAGGTGACTGAGTTGCAGTCAAGTATCACCAAGCCTGCAATCGCTGCAAATACTTTCAAAATCAAGCCTGGGACAATTCAAATGATGCAGAATTCAGTGCAGTTTGGGGGAATGGCAAATGACGATCCTAACGAGCATTTAATCAGTTTTCTGGAAATCTGCGACACTTTCAAGTATAATGTGGTGTCGGATGAGGAAGTTAGACTTTGCTTGTTCCCATTCACTCTGTGGGACAAGGCGAAGAGTTGGTTACACTCTCTACCAGCGGGTTCGATAACGACATGGGAGGACCTAGCTCAGAAATTCCTAGCAAAATTCTTCCCGCCAGCGAAAACTGCAAAGATGAGGAATGAGATTACTATGTTTGATCAACAACATGGGGAGTCACAGTATGAGGCGTGGGAGAGATACAAAGAATTGCTCAGAAAATCCCCACATCATGGATTGCCCAAGTGGTTGCAGATGAATACATTTTACAATGGACTACATGGGAATCTCAGAACGAGTATTGATGCAGCATTGGGGGGAACGTTTATGGCAAAGACTTATGAGGAGGCATACCAGTTGATAGAGACGATGGCTGCTAACAACTACCAGTGGTCCACGGCAAGAATGACACAACTTATGGTCGCTGGAGTGTTAGAGGTAGATGGAGTGACGGCAATAACGACACAGATTTTAGCACTCTCCAAGAAGTTCGACGTTTGGTCAGGGGGACAGACACGACAAGTTGCAGTTATTTGTGAGTTGTGCGCAATCCATGAAAGGGATTCTATCGAGAGTTGGTACAATTCATGAGTAACTACAACAAAATTCCTCAGAATATATATCAGAATGCATATAATCAGGGGAATAGGAATAATCTGAATCAGTCGTGGAATAATAATTAGAATCATCAAGCTCCACGACCATCGTATCCCCGGGGTTTCAGAATTAACAACAAACAGTTCAACGTCAAGAGAGGAAATCATATTTACAGGAATTGATATCAAAGTATATAACGAGTAATGAGGTAGCTATGACGAATCAAGCAATGGCAATGAAATCACATGAAATGGCCATCAAGAATTTAGAAAACCAGATGGGACAAATTTCTTTAGCATTGAACAACAGATCACAAGGGACCCTACCGAGTGACACCATAAGAAATCCAAAGGGAAATCATGAATAGTGTCAGGCAGTCACCTTGAGGAGTGGAAAACAGTTGGATGGGAAAGATATAGAAAATTCAGCTGTCTCAGATGATAAGAGTAATGACAACAAGGTGGTTGCAGAAAAACAGGGTGAGAATATGTAATTTGAGGAAACGAAGTTAGATGACAAGCCAGTTATGTATCCTCCATCGTCGTTTCAGCAAAGAGTTCAAAAGCAAAAATTAGACAAGCAATTTGCAAAATTCTTGGAAGTATTTAAGAAACTGCAGATTAACATCCCGTTCGCAGAAGCCCTAGAGAAAATGTTGAGTTATGCACAATCCATGAAAGGGATTCTATCCAGAAAAAAGAAGTTATAAGATTTCGAGACAGTGGCACTAACAGAGGAGTGTAGCGCGGTTTTACAGCGAAAGTTTCCACCCAAGTTGAAAGATCCGGGGAGTTTCACCATTCCATGCATGATCGGGAATATGGCTTTCAATAAATGCTTATGTGATTTGGGAGCGAGTGTGAACCTTATGCCGTTATCAGTTTACACAGAATTGGGTTTGCCAGCTCCAAAGCCTACGAACATCTCATTACAGTTGGCGGATAGGTCAGTCACATATCCGAAAGGCATTGTGGAAGACATATTGGTCAAAGTTGATAAGTTTATATTCCCCACGGACTTTATTATTATGGATTTTGAGGAGGATAAGAACATCCCGATTATCCTAGGGAGACCTTTCTTGGCGACAGGTAGGATACTCATCGACGTACAAAAAGGTGAACTAACGATGAGGGTCCAAGATCAAGAAGTTAGGTTTAACGTTTTCAAAGCCATGAAATTTCCCATGGATGAAGAAGAGTGTTTTCGGATGGAAATCATTGATCAAATAGTCAACGAAGTCATGGGAAAGAGTCTGGTTAAGGATCTTTTAGAGACAACATTATTGGGGGATGAAGAGTTCGATGACCCAAAATTTGTGGACTACTTACAGATGTTAGATTCATTTCCACAAGTTAGCCGATTCAGAGCACCATTTGAACTACTACACACGGAGGAGATAGCCACAAAAAAATTGAAACCATCATTGGAAGAGCAACCAACTCTAGAACTCAAGCCACTCCCTAAACATCTCAGGTATGCGTATTTAGGAAATTCAAATTCTTTACCTGTGATTATTTCTGCTGTACTTAATGATTTACAAGAAGAAAAGTTGCTGAGGGTGCTTAGGGAACATAAAGCAGCGACAGGGTGGACGATCGCAGATATCAAGGGAATCAGCCCTTCATTTTGCATGCACAAGATTTTGATGGAAGATGATGCAAAATCGACGGTGGAGCAACAATGACGACTTAACCCAATTATGAAGGAATTGGTAAAGAAGTTGATGAGTGGGATTTATACCCGCGAATCGGATACTTTATAACTTAAATAATTGCCTGAATTCGTAGTTTTTATGTAGTTTTATATAAATATAGTGTTATTGTACTTATTCATTGCATTGCAGAGCATCACAGTGATTTCCAGCTTTAAAGGAGCAAAATAGATAATTTACGATAAGCGTGGCCGGCGCCAAAGTCCAAACTTAAAGACCGGCCATGCAATGCCACCTCTTGATCCTTGATGACATCAAGATCACAAGGGCAAAGATCGCTATCTCCTCCTTTGGCTCGCCTTTGCAGTCACATGAAGCTCCATGTCCCTGATGTTAATGTGGCGTTGCGGCCTTAACTACTTACAAAGTGGCTGGTCATTTGTACACCTCCGGTGCCCAAACAATGAATGCCTTGGTTTGACCTAGCGAAGGAAGGAAAACATATATAACAGCAGCAGCTCTGCATATCTCAATACCAGACATCATATATCATAGTTTTTAGGTTAGCTTAGCTTAATTTAGTTTTCTTTTGTATTTTCTCTCTCTAGATCTTAGCTTATGCTTGTAAATATAGATTAGATAGATTAGGGAGAAGTTTGTATTTCTTTGGAGCACAAGAGCAACGAGCGACACGGAGTGGAAAGCTTGATTTGAACGGTTTGATTGGAGACTGAAGGGGCTTTGACAGAGTTTCTTCTATCCATTTATCTTCTGTGACACCCCAAATCATGGTACTTCATTTCCTCAAGATTTGGTATTCACTTAATCAAAACATTCATTTATAACTACCCAATTATAATAAAATTGAATAATAAAACATGCCCATATAGGATTAAATTTAAATAAAAATCACCCAGGTTATCTAACCTTTAACAACAATCATTCAAATGCAGAAATTAAATAAACTTCATTACAATATTTAAACCAAAGTCTGATAATAAAACTATCAAATCTATTACAAGTCTTCAGTACTTGTTCATCTTTCCTTTTCCCTTACTGGTGCTATGTACGTCAACAGTTTTAACTTTAGCTGTAAGAAATTTTACAGGCAAGAGTGAGCAAACAAGGCCCACTTGAAATAACAATAAGTAAATCTTTAAACTTTTACATCAATTGCCAATATTAGGCTCAATAGAACTGAAAAATATATTCTATTAACTTTATGAAATATATTACTGAGGGTCTAATGACCACGAATCATGTCCACAATTATAAGTAATCTTTTAACTTTAACTTTAACAGTCATAAGACTATAAGGACTCCACGTACTTAGGGGGATCAACCCTTCGTATAATGTATTGTGCACAACCATTTCAACGCTAAGCGTAAACCTCTATTAAAAGAGTTGTTCATCTCAGTATTTTGAGTACAAGTCCTCACCAAAGGAAGTTTGGTTTGGATAAGCTTTCAAGATAATTTGGAATTCAACGAACATCAACTAAGGAGTAGTTGAATAAGACCAATAACACTATAGAAAAATCGTGATTGAATCAATCATAGTAAACTAAATTCATGCATTAGGAATAATCTAATAGCATACAATTTGAATAACTATAGCATACCTTGCTTGAAAAACCCTAAGCCAAGGTTAATTAGAATTGAATAATAAGCATGCATAGCATATATAGTTGTGCATGCTAAACCACAAGTTAAATACAAGAATAACTTGCTCCAAATAACTTACATCAATATATTGTAATCGAATTGAAAATAGTAATTGAATTAACAAGATAATAGATTAGAAAACTGATGAGTAGGTTTTTAGCCTACGATTTATGTTCGTTTAGCTTATATATTGTTAGTCTTTGGTAATTTCATGTTACTTTTGATAGGTTGTTTGCTTGTTGCAGGATAATACATGGGCTTAATCAAAATGTGGCAATTGGAGGAAGATTTCAAGTAATTTGAATGTTTCTGACTATATATGAACGCGTTACAGTTTATATGAATCATAGTGTGGGGGTAATATTTGGGCGAGGAAATTCTTGGGTCGAGAGCGCGGGCCACGCTACTTGTGCGTGTAACGTAGCGCGGGGTGCGCTGCGTTGGGATTTGTTGGGCGAATTTTGTTATTTGGATAGAAGATGGGCTATGTTGGGAACTAATATTCTTTATGTACTGTGGTAGTAGCAGGAGTGTGTGTAGGGGAGTCTTTGATTGATGAGTGGTTGATTTTGAAAAGGTTTAGAGGTCTCCACTTGTTTTCTTACTTGGGGAGTTAGAGTTGGAAAAGGAGAAGGGTGGAGCTATTATTGATATCTTTTTATGATAAGTTTGGAGAAGGGTAGAGAGATCATATAACACAAAGATATAATTCAAGAGCGTTTTTGGGGGTTTCAAGTGCAACTTTGGAGGAGCAATTTTCAGAGATTGTCACGACGGTTGCGAATCAAGGCTACGTGAAGGGGTTTTTATTATTCTTCTTCTCTTTAGTCTTATTTGTAATTGGAAGGATGTTTTCAACAAATTATTCAGTTTTTAATTCATTCGTTATGAACTAATTTACTTATTATACTTTTGATGGATCGTTGGGCGAAACGATGATTCTATAACTTTGATTTCCAATTCAATAAGATATTTTTAGTTTATCTATGTTAATTTGAGCGTGAATTTATGAATTGCCTGATCAACAGTTCTTTGTGGATTTGAAAGGAATTGAGAGAGGAGATTCGAATCTAGACCTAATTAATATAGCATGTGTCATGAATTTTGTCGATAAAAGATTTATGATTATTGTTAAGGTAGAGATACGCTTGACATCGCATGTAATCGTATAAAGAGCTTAAACTTAAACCTTCTTTGATTGCAGTTCACATAGAGATATAGTGAGTTGGTTAATTTAGGTGTTTAACGGATTTCTATCTTAATTGTGGATTGATGTTAATATGGTATTAGTGCATCGAGAGGTGACTTTTACTACGTTCGTGTTCTTGATTAATAAACTGGGATATTAAATTGAGTTGGAATAAAGGTTTGAAAATCAGAGTGAAGTTCAGGGTGAAATCATAAGTCTAATTCTCCATTAATTGTTTGAAATTCCGAATTTCGTTATTGGTGACTGTTTTGTGATAGTTTATTTCTTTATTAATTTAGTTTTTGTTTTATATATAATTTAAAACCATTGAATTGATTAGTTTAATAAAATCAGGGTTAATACAAAATTGATAATTATGAAGTTAAATTTTTTGATATTTTGTCCTCGTGGGAACGATACTCTATTCACTACTATATTACTTGTTAACCACGTACACTTGCGTGTTTTAAGCGTATTGATTTTACCCAAAAAAAACTTGCTCAAGATTAAATATAAGATTTGGGATACTTGTATCGTCATGAGCAACTAGATACAATGACTAACTCAATAATAGGCAATCTAGCTCTACGAAAGTGTAGAGGTAGCAACTTACAACAATTGTAATTGAATTTGAAAACAATAATGTACCAAATGAAATTAAACTCGCACAATGAAGTTTTGAGTTAGAGAACTTGCCTTTAGCACAAGCTAAAGCTTACAACTTGAATCAATACCCTATACATATGTCATCATGACACAATTAGTCATTACCAACATTTTATATCTATATAAAATAAACATATACATCATGTAGGTTAAATTACCAATTCACATAATCAAACTACATTAATACTAATTAACTCTTGATAACATGCTTATTCATAGTTTAATACTACTGAAATCATCATTTAACATTCATATTATTAACACATAACATTATTTTTCAAAATTTGTATACTTCAACAAAACTGTCGTAACATTCGCTTTAACTTTCATCATTAATACCGAGTTGAGTTAACCGCAGTCATGAAAGTGATGAGTTATTGATTGATTGCCATTGCAGCATGGCACTGGTATTTGCAACTCTAGAGATTTGATCTTTGGCCATGCCATACATTGCGCCAGAGTCGTAACTTCGGCGACCAAGCTCTCGCAGAACAAAGATGAACAAAAGCCAAATTGGCCTAAAAGCTCGAATCTAATAGACTAATTAACATGTAATACACATATAGACTTCATATAAACATATTGTGAAGACTTCTAACATGTTTCTACTCATAAAATAACATAAACATCAAATTTACAACACCAAATTTCAATATTTTTGGCAAAAACTCCATTGTTGACATTTTTAATGAAAATCAACACTGTAATTTTGTTTTTCAATCAAAACAGAAATTTTAAAACATCATAGTTATGATTATACATACTCTATCAATTTTCATAATAGATTTATCAATTTAACAACTAATTAAGCCTTAATTTCTATTTTAAATTAAGCCATATTTATATATATTCATGTAAACACTATAATATGTTTTTCTTCACAAAACACATACATACATGAACTAGTTTCTCTATAATCATATATATAAACTCATGTAATCATCTTATAATCAATAATTTATCATATAACCATAAACACCATCAATTTTATCTTTTATAAAATTTCACAGAGAACTTTTTGGAAGAAGAAGAAAACTAACTTTTAAAGAAAAGATTAAGCTCCTACCTTTGACTAAGAAGATGATGGCTACTTTTGATTATCAAACTTCTTTTCTTTCTCAAAACCTTCAAGGATTTCTCTCAAGTTTTCTCTCCCTTTTCTCTTTTCTTCTTCTTCTTCTCTTTTTCTTCAACTGAGTCTTTCTCTAGTTTACGTATAATAATATAACGTATGTAATAATAGATATATTTAGTATAGGATTTTAACTGACATCAGTTATATTATATTGAAAATCAAAAGCCATAAGGCTTGTTTGGCTAAGCTTAATAAAATAACTCTTTAATCCTTACACCTTGTTTGGTAAGTCTAACTAAAATAAATGGATTAATCCTTATACCTTATTTGGTAAACCTAATTAAAACAAATGGATTAAATCCTTATACCTTGTTTGCTAAAACATCATTAGATTAAAGACTTATTATGCAATAAGACATGTTTGGCAAAAACTAAATTAAACTCTTTTAATTTATTTTAATAACTCCTTTATACCAAGGATATTTGTCACACTTCTATTAAATTAAATAATCAATTTAATCAATTCAAATACTAATCTATTAAATTATTTTCACACATAAATCATTATCACATAATTATAATTTCCTTTATAATTTTATTCAACCAACTAACACTTTATGTTAATCACAATTCTAATTAAAATATTATAATCCATTTAATCCTTATAAGCTCTCTAGCTTACTTATTAAATTAAATTAGTATATAACCTCATAACAATTAATTTTTCTTAGCTCCTTAATTATTTATTCAACAATTAATTTGGTTTAATATATTTGTGCTTTATGATTCTTGCTAAGACATTAGTGATGATTTTTGTAATCTGCATGATATCGATAGAAGAATTATAGATTTACACCTAAATATATTGGCATGTGATTGTGGGTTTCGACTGCATAAGATGTGCGTGGAATAGACATGTCTCTGTGCGCCACGTGCGACCTAATTGAGAACCTTTGCTTAAATCCTTGCTATGATTGATTCGCATAGACATATATAGGATTGCATCTAGCTTGGGCGTTCCTTTCTGTTCTATTCCCTGTTGGGTAGATCTGGAGATGATATGTTTGTGCATACCTCGACAGAGGTGCATAGGAACCTATGTGTTCTCGGTCGACAAATTGTCGTGACCATTAAGACCAAAGAGAGAAGGGTAGCTAGTTTGATGAAGCATAACACGCCAGGTGTTCGATAGAATGCCTGTGTGGGGGTGAAGTTGTGACCTTAGCTTGTATTTCCTTAGATTACCATTCGTTATCCATTTACTTGCTTTGTTAATTAATTAACTAGATTAATCACACTTCCATTTACTGCTGTTCGAATAAGACTTTAGCGATACATAGTCGGTATTTGGTAAATATTAGTCATAGTTCCTCGTGGGTACGACACTCTCCTTATCACTTTATTACTTGTTAGACCGCGTATACTTGCACGTGTTTAGTGATCGATTTTCCGACCAACAAGTTTTTAGCGCTGTTGCCGGGGAATTGTTATTCTAATATTGTCCAATATTGATTTCATTCAATTTAGTCTTACTTTGAACGTATATATATTTATTTCTTTTATTTGTTTGATCTTCCTTTCTTTTGTTTTTAAGTTTATAGATTATGGACGATCATAGTTATCAATGGCCTTATGAGTGGACAACGCCACCTAGATCAGAAGAAGGACTTGAGAAATTGCAAGTTCAAATTTCCAATGCCTTGAAGTTTTCTGACAATCTTGAGTGTCAGTCCACTCAGAATGCCTACTGTCAGGAACAAGCTGACTTTGAACCGAGCTCCTATCATCCAAACTGTCAGGGTTATTCAAACTCTTGGCTCTACAGTCAAGAACTATATCATGATCCGAATCATGCCTCTCAGTTTGAATATCAGTCTCCACCGCACTATGAGTGGACATCTCAGCCGAATGAGAACTTTTATGAGTCCTCAACACATGAAGAAGAGAACCGGCTTAAAGAGCTTTTCACCATCTTTATTGAAAAAATGAGATTCGGATGGCAAGCCAAGAAGTCGCATTGCACAGCCTTGAGAATCAATTGGGGCAACTCGTCAATGCCATCACAAAACCACCGTAAGGCAATCTTTTGGTCTTAATTGATCTCGACAATGAAGCGATAGAGTATTGCACGGTGGATACGCAAGGAAAATGCGATGAGTCTCGCACAGTTGTTGAGGGAGATTTCATAGTGCAAACTAACCAATCGGTGGAGTCTGAAGTTGAAGACAAGCTGAGAAATGGTGGTTGTCTAGTCATTACAAATTTACAATCAGAAACCACGCTCCCGACCGTGAAAATCCTTGAGGGCCCAAAAGAGCATAAGGAACGCTTTCAATTTAATGAAACAGGCAAATTAGTGGATAATTCCAGTGGCGAGAGATTCTATATATGCCTTTGATGATTTGGATGGATGAAGGACAGAAGAATGGCCAATCACCCTTGTCGGCCAAAAATTTAAAAGAATTGACGAATAGGAGGAATGAAAAGGTCATTTTCGTTTATGAGCCGGATTGAACGGCGTCGGTTTAGTCAAGCCGATGACTTTAAAACAAGCGCTTGGTGGGGAGGCACCCCCATCTCGGTATAAATTTTATCAGTTTTCCTTTACCGATGTCTAGTTTACTCCGTAGTTAGTTATTCTATCATTTGTAATAATACATATTTGCTTCGTAGTGTTTTCTGTTATACCTCTTGGCCAGTGCAGATAGCAGATGCAAAATTTTTAGAAATTGGCTTTTCGGTGCATGGCCACCATTTACTAAATATCTCATGCATGTGCCTGGGCCTCGCCGCCCATTTCGAACTTTCACATGACGCCATGATCTTGCCCACTCATCGCTAACTTTCATGCAATACCAAACAAAGAAGGATTCATCATGCCATGGCGCAGATGGAGAATTTGAAATTTTAGAGCAGTTTTTAGCAGCCACGCCTCTCCATTTCTGTGAGACCCCAGATTTTATGAATAAATATTTAATTTTCTGAAAATAATTTTTTTAATATTATGGTGTGGATTTGATATAATGTTATAGTTGTGGGTAGTATTTATAAATTTTGCAAAGTATGCAAGTTGTTGTATAATATTTGATTGGTGGGGAATATTCTTTTTTTGTGGAAATATCCGCATAACAAGTACAATCATTGGTGCACTCCTAGCGGAATTATTGTCGAAATGAAAACGACAAAAATATTTTTATGAAAATAACGGCAGAAGTTTTACTGCTATTATCTTGTTAAACTACTTGGTAGTAAAAAATCTGATGTCGCATTGGTTGCATAGTAGCTACGGTATTGATTATTAATGCTTACGTGATAAGTCACTCGGTTTTGTTTTATTGGTATTATTAATGTAATAAAAGCAGAATACTTTTATAAAGTTATTCTATAAATAGAATATATTATATTCTATTATACATAGTGTTGCATAAGTGTATCTGCATAGTATTTTGCATAGTAAAATCTTTTTATATAAAATATAATACTTTTATAAAGTTATTCTATAAATAGAATATATTATATTTTATTATGCATAGTAATGCATAGTGTTTTGCATAATAAAATCTTTTTATATAAAAGCAGAATACTTTTATAAAGTTATCTATTTTATTAGACAATAATTAGAATATAATATGTTTTATTATGCATAGTGTTTGCATAGTAAAATCTATTATAAAGTTATTCATTTTATTAGATTATAAATAGAATATATTATATTTTATTTAAAAGATTTTTTGCTTTAAATATGGACCGTCAGATTAAAGTAAATCAATACTGGACCGATTCATGAGAGTTAATTCTTCTATGATCCATTTTTCTATAAATAGAAGTTCATTCATTCATTATTTCTCTTTAATTCAATTTGAAACTCTAGAGAGAGACTATAGAGAGAGTTCTTCTTCTATAATCTTGAGCGTATTTCTTTAGAGTTTAAGAAAGCTTTGAGCGTAGTACAAGTTTTCTTCAAGTATATCCTCGCCCTACCAGTCTGAGTACTCTTCTTTCAAAGGTAAGGGATATTATTTGTTGTACCTTTAAGGGGTATTATTTTTTTGTATTCATGAAGAGAACTTCATTATTCCATTCTTTATTATTATGTGGAATAACTTTGTCTGCTCAAATACCGCATACATGGTGAAATTCTTCTAATATTCCATTCTTTATTATTATGTTGGAATAACCTGTCTATGCGAAGTACCGCATACATCATGAAATTCTTCTATTATTCCATTTTTTATTATTATGTTGGTTTAACCTATTTATGCGAAGTACTGCATACATGGTGAAATTCTTCTATTATTCCATTCTTTATTATTATGTTGGAATTACCTGTTTATGCTGGCATCGCATACATGGTGAATTTCTTCTATTATTCCATTCTTTATTATTATGTTGGAATTACCTGTTTATGCGAAGTACCGCATACATGGTGAATTTCTTCTATTATTCCATTCTTTATTATTATGTTGGAATAACCTGTTTATGTGAAGTACCGCATACATGGTGAAATTCTTCTATTATTCCATTCTTCATTATTATGTTGGAATAACCTGTTTATGCGAAGTACCGTATACATGGTGAAATTCTTCTATTATTTCGTTCTTTATTATTATGCCGGAATATCACAGCCGGTCATGTAATTTACGCTTTGACACGGTTCCATTATTTATTATTCCGTTCTTTATTATTCATTGGAATATCACATGCGTGCGTTTAAGACGGACCGGTTCCAATATTTATTATTCGTCGTAATATCCTATCTCGTACATTTTTACATGGGACTGGTTCCATTATTTATTATTCTATTGGGAATAACACATTCATGCAAAGTCTATCGCACGCATGGTGAATCCTTCTATTATACCATTCTTTATTATTCTGTTGGAATAACCTGTCTATGTGGATTACCACATGCATGGTGAATGATCCTTTGTATTCATTCCTTATTAAATTATGAAAATGATCTGTATACGTGGATTATCGCATGGCGGGCGAAAATCCATTTGCAGTTTCATATATTCTATTATACTCATTTGGTTAAAGTTTTAATTTCTATACTCCATGAAATTAGTGGAATATCCTTGATATTTACGCTTCATCCAATATCTTTTCATGGAAATATTCTTCTGAGCATTCTTGAATTTTACTCTACAAAGAAGTATCATGTTGACAATTTGGATGTTATTAGTTCCTTGATAAATTAATTCTTGAACTTGTTTTATTGAATTATTATGTCATTGTCATCATCCTCATGTTTATATTATGTTGAAAGTCATCTGTGGCCTGTAGTGCATAGATGGACTTGGTATGATTATGACCAGGAATTATTCGGTATAATCATGACCGTAATGTTACAAATGATGTGGAAAAAGTCTTCATTGGCCCGTAGAGGCATTGATGGGACGCTTTTTGGTATGATTATGGCTATGGATTTTCTTCGGCCAAGGGTGCAAAGATGAATTGTTTTATGGCATGATCAGGACCGTTGATGAAAACATGATTATCTTTGGCCGTGGTGCATGGATAATTCATGGTCGTGATACTAAAAAATATCCTTGGCTTGTGGTGCAAGGATGATTTGATGATGTGGATTATTTATTAAGCTGAGTCTCAGCGATAAAAGTGATGAAAAACCTTTTAAATCATAGAAGATAGTAGATTTTATTCTCTACTTGACTCTTCTAATGGATTGCTTGTTCCGCTGCAATTAAACTTGATGTTTATTATATTTTATCAGTTTAACACCGTTGAAGGCTAATGATAATTTATTCTGCATTATCTTAGTCATAATATTTCTTCTTGGGCTAGTTGAGCTCACCCTTTCTTTTCTTTGTTCTCTTGAAATGAGAAGCGTGCATTTGGGACTAGTCGGGGAACAGAGTGATGGTCCTAGATGTTCTCATTAGTAGTCCTCACTATTCTGTGAAATAGTGCGATAATAATTGTAATGAGGACTCCTTTTGAGTTTGTATACTCTCTAGTAGACAATATTTGTATTCAAACTCACAGTTTATATTTTGTCGTTTTGTACACGACTGTTGTATATTTAAGGTTGTATTTGTATTCAGTACCTTGTATCTGGCGACTCAAGATGGGTGATGTATACCTAATTTTGGGGGCGTCACAGTTGGTATCAAAGCTTAGGGATATGATCCCTGGCTAGGATGTGAAAACAGAACTAGGAGGGGAGAGACGGGGAATTCCTTCACTAGTATGACCTACCTAAGTTTATTTGGTATTTAATTGGTCGGTCAGAATATAGGGATAATATGTTACATATCAATTAACCCTTGTTTTGTGGCAGTATTTGAAAATGACATCCGAGAATGTTGAGAATAGCAATGAAGCACATGAGACTGTTGAGTCAGCTCAACTAAAAGGTAACGACCAACAACACGATAATAATCATTAGGTGTGGCGGCCATCGAATAATGATAACTAAACGGGGAAATTATCATGCCAAGAATGGTAACCACTTCGGTGGTAATCATGGCCAAGATAATATAAGTGGAAATTTCAAGAAGAGAAGGTCATTTAGCTCAATTTTATCGTATAGTGAAGTCAAGTCCAGCTGGGACGGTGGTATCAAAGGCAGATACGAACAAAACAAAGTCGGTGGGTTCAGGAAGAGCGTTTTTCGTGACGAGGAATCGAATGAAGTTATCACGGGTTAGTTAATTATAAATTCTTGCGAAGTCTATGCCTTATTCGATACCGGTTCTACCTATTCTTTTATCTCTCTTGCTTGTGCTCAACATTTAAATTTAACTCCGGAGAAGTTAGACTTTGACTTATCGGTTGAAACTCCATTAGGAAAAACCTTCATTACTTGTGATATCCAAGTATTGGATGAGAGTCACAGTTTTGAATGATATTTTTATTGTTAATAAATTTCCTGACGTATTCTTGAAGACTTCTTAACCTACCCCTGGAGCGTGAAATCGAATTTTGTATTGACCCCAGTACAAAACCCATTTCTTAAACCCTCAAATATTTCTTCAACTAAAATGAACGTAACATGTGCCAAAGACGTTGACTCGAGCTGTTGAAGATTACGATCGTATCATTCAATACCATCGTGGAAGTACGAATGTGGTAGCTGACGCATTGAGTAGAAGATTGTATGCGGTTACAAGTGCGAATATACGAATCCACGTGAAGATAACGAATATATGATTAGAATCGACTTTAATCGATAAAGTTAAAGCCGCTCAAGCTACATACTCAGAGCTGATGAATGTGAAGAAGAAGGTTCAAGAGGGCATTATTCTAGAAGCAAGAATTGACGAAGAGAGGAAATCTCACCCTCGATTTAATTGGCCCATTTTAAATCCTTTATCGAGTAGGAACTGTGGCCTATAGACTCATTTTACCGCCAAGTATGTCGCGTGTTCATAACGTTTTTAACATATCGATGTTACGTAAATATGTGGACGACCCGAACCACATTATTAATTTAGAACCGGACGAGATAGTAGAAGATTTAACGTATGAGGAGATATGTGTTAACATCTTGGATAAGAAAGATCATATTCGACGCTCAAAGGTTATACCTCAAGAGTTAGAATTTGAAGTGAAGTCGAGGTATCCTCACCTGTTCGGCATACCAGGCACATACGTAAATTTCGAGGGCGAAATTCCATAAGGAGGGGAGATTGTGAGACCCCAGATTTTATGAATAAATATTTAATTTTCTCAAAATAATTTTTTAATATTATGGTGTGGATTTGATATAATGTTATAGTTGTAGGTAGTATTTATAAATTTTGCAAAGTATGCAAGTTGTTGTATAATATTCGATTGGTCGGGGAATATTCTTTTTGTCGGGAAATATTAAATACGACAAAGACAATCATTAGTGGACCCCTCACAATGTAATTATTGTCGGAATGAGAAAATGACAAAAATAATTTTATGAAAATAACGGCGGAAGTTTTACCGTTAATACTGTTGAACTACTCGATAGTAAAAGTATAGTAATACGTGTGGTTGCATAGTAGCACACGGTATTGATTATTAATGCTTACGTGATAAGTCACTCAGTTTTGTTTTATTGGTATTATTAATGTAATAAAACAGAATACTTTTATAAAGTTATTTTATAAATACAATATATTCTATTCTATTATGCATAGTATTGCATAGTGTCTGCATAGTATTTTGCATAGTAAAATCTTTTTATATAAAATAGAATACTTTTATAAAGTTAGACAATAATTAAAATATATTATATTTTATTATGCATAGTGCCTGCATAGTGTTTGCATAGAAAAATCTTTTATAAAGTTATTCGTTTTATTAGATTATAAATATAATATATTGTATTTTATTTAAACGATTTTGCTTTAAATATGGAATAATCGATTAAAGTAAATCAACTGGACAGATTCATGAGTTAGTTACTATAAAGATATTTTTCTATAAATAGAAGTTCATTCATTCATTATTTCTTACGAATTCACTGAAACTCTAGAGAGAGAAACTATAGAGAGAGTTCTTCTTCTATAATCTTGAGCGTATTTCTTTAGAGTTTAAGAAAGCTTTGAGCGTAGTACAAGTTTTCTTCGAGTATATCCTCGCCCTACCAGTCGGAGTACTCTTCTTTCAAAGGTAAGGGATATTATTTGTTGTACCTTTAAGGGGTATTATTCTTTTGTATTCATGAAGAGAACTTCTGTTATTCCATTCTTTATTATTATGTTGGAATAACCTGTCTATGCAAAGTACCGCATACATGGTGAAATTCTTCTATTATTCCATTCTTTATTATTATGTTGGAATAACCTGTCTATGCGAAGTACCGCATACATGGTGAAATTCTTCTATTATTCCATTCTTTATTATTATGTTGGAATAACCTGTTTATACGAAGTACCGCATACATGGTGAAATTTTTCTATTATTCCATTCTTTATTATTATGTTGGAATAACCTGTTTATGCGAAGTACCGCATACATGGTGAAATTCTTCTATTATTCCATTCTTTATTATTATGTTGGAATAACCTATTTATGCGAAGTACCGCATACATGGTGAAATTCTTCTATTATTCCGTTCTTTATTATTATGTCGGAATATCCCGCTTGGGCTTAATTTACGACACGGTTCCATTATTTATTATTCCGTTCTTTATTATTACGCCGGAATATCACATGCATGCGTTTACCAACTCCGGTTCCAATATTTATTATTCTGTCAGAATATCCTGTCTGTGCATTTTACGCCGGACCTGGTTCTATTATTTATTATTCTGTTGGGAATAACATGTATGTGCAGTCTATCGCACGCATGGTAAATCCTTTTGTTATTCCATTCTTTATTATTTTGTTGGAATAACCTGTCTATGTGGATTACCACATGCATGGTGAATGATCATTTTTATTCATTCCTTATTAAATTGTGAAAATGATCTGTATACGTGGATTATCGCATGGCGGGCAAAAATCCATTTGCAGTTTCATATATTCTATTATACTCTTTTGGTTAAAGTTTTAACTTCTATACTCCATGAAATTAGTGGAATATCCTTGATATTTACGCTTCATCCAGTATCTTTTCATAGAAATATTCTTCTGAGCATTCTTGAATTTTACTCTACAAAGAAGTATCATGTTGACAATTTGGACGTTATTAGTTCCTTGATAAATTAATTCTTGAACTTGTTTTATTGAATTATTATGTCATTGTCATCATCCTCATGTTTATATTATGTTGAAAGTCATCTTTGGCCTGTAGTGCATAGATGGACTTAGTATGATTATGACCAGGGATTATTCGGTATAATCATGACCGTAATGTTACAAATGATGTGGAAAAAGTCTTCATTGGCCCGTAGTGCATTGATGGACAGTTTTTGGTATGATTATGGCTATGGATTCTCTTCGGCCAAGGGTGCAAAGATGAATTGTTTTATGGCATGATCAGGACGGTTGATGAAAACATGATTATCTTTGGTCGTGGTGCATGGATATTTCGTGGTCATGATACTAAAAAATATCCTTGGCCTGTAGTGCAGGGATGATTTGATGATGTGGATTATTTATTAAGCTGAGTCTCAGCAACAAAAGTGATGAAAAACCTTTTAAATCATAGAAGATAGTAGATTTTATTCTCTACTTGACTCTTCTAAGGGATTGCTTGTTCCGCTGTAGTTAAACTTGATGTTTATTATATTTTATCAGTTCAACACCGTTGAAGGCTAATGATAATGTATTCTGCATTATCTTAGTCATAATATTTCTTACGGGGCTAGTTGAGCTCACCCTTTCTTTCATTGTTCTCTTCAGGAAATGAGAACGTAGCTGGGACTAGTCGGGGAACAGAGTGATGGTCCTAGATGTTTGCATTAGTAGTCCTCATTATTCTGTGAAATAGTGTGATAATAATTGTAATGAGGACTCCTTTTGAGTTTGTATACTCTCTAGTAGACAATATTTGTATTCAAACTCACAGTTTATTTTTTGTCATTTTGTACACGACTGTTGTATATTTAAGGTTGTATTTGTATTCATTACCTTGTATTTGGCGACTCAAGATGGGTGATGTATACCTAATTTTGGGGGCGTCACAATTTCTTTCCCAATCCCTCGACATCTCTC
Organism: Panax ginseng; assembly: GCA_020205605.1. Classification (NCBI taxonomy): domain Eukaryota; kingdom Viridiplantae; phylum Streptophyta; class Magnoliopsida; order Apiales; family Araliaceae; genus Panax; species Panax ginseng. The sequence goes on along the minus strand of CM035136.1, from coordinate 80,719,884 downwards.
GGCACCATAGCACAAAATAGCTTTTGTTTTCCCATCAACGTCCCAATCACCGAAGTTTGAGTATTGATCTCTCATCAAATACCCAAGAGCCTCCATCAATTGCTTGTCTGAGTGAACGCCCACACATAGTTCTCACACTAGGGTTCCTCAGTTCAAGGTAAAAAAAAATTTGTGATTGCTATCAAAGCAGAATCTATTGGTGTGATTCACTGTTTAGATTTGGGTTTTTCTTGTTGTGCATTGGTGCGATTTCCATTAACAGAAATCGGGGATAGAGCAATCACAAACAAAAGTTGTCCAAATCTAGTTTGAGGAGTGCACACAAGGTGTTCGACAAATTGCCTAAGAGAAGAACTTGTCTGTTGTGGGGCTGTTTGGCATTGGCTATTTGCTAGGGTCTTCTTAGCCTAAGTTTGGGGGAAGTTTGGGCATTGTTAGGACAGTTTTTGATTCAACTCTACTAAAATTTGACATAGCTCCAAAAAGGCAACGCTTGAGTGTAGGAGGATCTTCATCGTCCGCCGCACCACCACCCACGGATTGGGACAGAGCCAACTTTATCAATGAGGAGGCCTGGAAAAGGTACAAAAGTTCTTTTGACTCGCGAAATCTGATTCCTGAGTGGGGGTTCAGGCCGGACAAAAAGGATGGTGAGCTACACACCATAATACTGGAGCGGCAGTGGATCAACTTCACAAAACCACCTAGATCAGCTGTTGTATATGTGGTTCGGGAGTTCTATGCCAACGCCAATCCCAAAGGCCCTGCTGTTGTTCAAGTTCGGGGGAAGCAAGTGGCGTACAGTAGTCAGGCAATCAATGCCTTGTTCGGAACACCCAACTATGCGGGCAATGATTATATGCAGACGGGACTCCGCAGCTATGATCTTGAGGATATCATTCGGTAGCTTTGCAAACCAGGGACTGAGTGGAAGAAAAATGATTACACGGGGGAAAAGACCAATTTCCCGGCTTCAGCACTCAGTTGCTACGGGAAGGCATGGTTTGGATTCATTTGTGCCAACATGATCCCCACCCGTCATTTGAGCGACGTGACTAAGGATAGGGCGATCCTACTATTCGCCATTGTCACGGGTCTATATGTGGATATTGGCGTGCTCATTCATGACTCCATTCGAAAGGCAATCAAGCGTAACATTCTCGCAGGACTTCCTCATCCATCATTGATCACTACATTGTGCAAGCAGGAAAGTATCTAGTGGGGGCCTGAGGAGATAGCCTTGGCACCGATGATAGTCATTGACCACCTAACTATCAAACGCTACTATAAGTGGGACGGAGCAGAATCTCATGTTAGAGGCGAGGGCTACGGGCCACCTAAAGTTCCACCTCCTACATCAGAGGCCGAGCTTTCAAACGTCGCTCCAGATGTTGGGCCAGCTGCACAGGGGCTACTGACTGAAATCATGGCATCCCTCACACTGCTGCATTAAAGACATGAAGCCGAGAGGCATGAGGCAAATGAGGCACATAGCAAGTACCGTGGCTCGAGGCGTGGATATAGCGTCATAGCATCAGTGGTGGTGAACACCATTCAGAGCATCTACACGGATTATTGGGGTGAGAATGTCGACTTCACGCCATATTAGTTTCCAGAGCCTCCTGTCTTCCCACCATACCCTCCACCATCACCGTCCGCCAAAGCTGATCAAGACGCAGCTGATGAGGAAGAAGCCGATGCCGCTGCTGAGTGAGTGATCTTCAGGGAAGCCCTCTTGTATACAATTGCTTTATGTTTAGCAATGAGGGCATTGCTCACCTCAAGTTTGGGGGTGTTTTTGGATATTATATGTTTATTTTTGTACTGCCATGCTAGGTTTCCAGACTTTAGTATTATTATTATGTTTTTATTATCAGTATTGTGGTGCAGTCATTTTGAACTGCGGGATTATGTTTAATTTTTTATCATTATGGATGCCATGAACTGTTTTTGGTTTTATTTCAATTTTATTAGCATGATTGTGGTTTCTAGCCATCTTTTTGGGGCTTATACAGATTTAGATGCTTGTGCCATGTAAATGGCCTTTTCACCATATTTTGAGCTGCTATTTAGCAAGAGTGTTATATTTATCATTGTTGATTTTTGATTGTGGCTATGTCTAGCGCCAAATGAGTATGTCTCTCATAGAGTTGTGTCAAGCATGCCATGTACTAGGGGTTTATTAGTTGATAAGTTTAGACTATTATTGATCCGTCCTTCAAGCAAGCACCGACCAACTGTGTTAACTAGTTATTTTTCAAATTTAGTTCGTGTGTTTATTGTTTTGACAATTTGTTCACTCTAATAAACTTTCATTTGTGCAAGGTAATAAAAGACTTAGATGTTTATACAGTTTTGGATCTTGGATTCTAGTTTGTCGACATCTATATATAAAAAAAAATAGGAATAAGAATAGAAGAGAAGTGTTATATCGAAAGTTTTGCGGTGGGTCGAGATGGAGTGTAAAACGCACTCGCCAATAAACGCAGGACCGATATCGAGATGGAGCATAAAATGCACTCGCTTAATAAAGTTCATTTTTGTTGTAAAATCTCAATGGCCTATGTTGATTACGTGGCCTTTCTACCGCTCGAAAGTTATTAGATTCAAAGGGTGTTCTACACCTAGTGCCCTAAAGTAAATGCGGCTTGGGAGTCACTGATCAAAAGCTCATTCATAGGTAGTTCTGAATAGCCTAAGGTAATTAAGTACTGTCTGAGTCAGATTTTACTGTCATCATACTAGAGTCTTTTGATCTTATCCTGCATTTGCGTCTTATTCTTAATGCTTGTTAAATGTTTAAGTTGCGAAGTTTTCTTATTGATTTTAGCAATCGACTGTGCGAGCTTATTTGAGTTATGATTAGTTAGGACGGTTGGTCTCCATACACACACATAGAATGGATCGAATACAGTCTTATGCTTGAAATTAAATGAACCCTTATTCATTCGTTTGCCCTAGTCTCTAGGAATGGCTATGATCGAGTTTTGAAGCCATGATACTACTTTACAGTTTTAGTTTTCTTTCGCGTGTGTTTTATTAGTAGTGTTGTCTTAGTTAGATTACTCGAGGACAAGCAAAGACTTAAGTTTGGGGGTATTTGATGAGTGGGATTTATACCCGCAAATCAGATACTTTATAACTTAAATAATTTCCTGAATTCATAGTTTTTATGTAGTTTTATATAAATATAGTGTTATTGTGCTTAATCGTTGCATTGTAGAGCTTTACAATGATTTCCAGCTTTAAAGGAGCAAAATAGACAATTTACGATAATGTAAGCCGCCACTGGCGCCAAAGTCCGACTTAAAGCCAGCGCAGCAGCGGCGCCACCTCCCGATCCTTGATGACATCAAGATCTGGTGCAAGAAGATCACCGCTTACTCCTTTCTTTGGCTCGTCATTGCAGTCATGACTCTGTGTCCTCGATTTTAATGTGGCGTTGCGGTAAATAACTCTGACAGTCTGGTCCGTGTCCGCGGCCACCTCCAAGTGCTGCCTGAACGGTGAATGCCTTGGTTTGACCTAGCGAAGGAAAGAAAACATATAAAACAGCAGCAGCTCTGCATATCTCAATACCAGACATCATATATCTAAGTTTTTAGGTTAGCTTAGCTTAATTTAGTTTTCTTTTGTATTTTCTCTCTCTAGATCTTAGCTTATGCTTGTAAATATAGATTAGATAGATTAGGGAGAAGTTTGTATTTCTTTGGAGCACAAGAGCAACGAGCGACACGGAGTGGAAAGCTTAATTTGAGCGGTTTGATTGGAGACTGAAGGGGCTTTGACAGAGTTTCTTCTATCCATTTATCTTCTCTATGATTGTAATCCAGAAATGTTGTCTTTATTGCTACTTGTATTTGGTTTATTAAATATGAACTGATTATTGGCTCTAATTTTATAATGGATCCCTTTGTTATTTGAATTGACTGTGTGTATCTCTTTGGTTGGCACCATATGATTTGGTTTAATATATTTGTGCTTTATGATTCTTGCTAAGACATTAGTGATGATTTTGGTAATCTGCATGATATCGACAGAAGAATTGTAGATTTACACCTAAATATATTGGCATGTGATTGTGGGTTTTAACTGCATAAGTTGTACATAAAATAGACATATCTCTGTGCGCCACGTGCGACCTAATTGAGAACCTTTGCTTAAATCCTTGCTATGATTGATTCGCATAGACATATATAGGATTGCATCTAGCTTGGGCGTTCCTTTCTATTCTATTCCTTGTTGGGTAGATCTAGAGATGATATGTTTGTGCATACCTCGACAGAGGTGCATAGGCACCAATGTGTTCGCGGTCGACAAATTGTCGTGACCATTAAGACCAAAGAGAGAAGGGTAGCTAGTTTGATGAAGCATAACACGCCAGGTGTTCGACAGAATGTCTGTGTGGGGGTGAAGTTGTGACCTTAGCTTGTATTTCCTTAGATTACCATTCGTTATCCATTTACTTGCTTTGTTAATTAGTTAACTAGATTAATCACACTTCCATTTATTGCTGTTCGAATAAGACTTTAGCGATACATAGTCGGTATTTGGTAAATATTAGTCATAGTTCCTCGTGGGTACGATACTCTCCTTATCACTATATTACTTGTTAGACTGCGTATACTTGCGCGTGTTTAGTGATCGATTTTCTGAACAACAGAAGGAAATTCTGAAATTGTTGGATGTCGGTATCATCTACCCGATTTCCAACAGTAAGTGGGTTAGTCCGGTTCATTGTGTGCCGAAAAAGGGGGGAATGACCGTAGTACAGAATGATGATAACGAGTTAATTCCGATAAGAACAGTGACAGGTTGGAGGGTGTGCATCGATTATAGGAAGTTGAATAAGGCAACCCAAAAATATCATTTTCTGTTACCCTTTATCGATCAAATGTTGGACAGATTGGCGGGACATGACTACTACTGTTTATTAGATGGATACTCGGGCTATAACCAGATCACCATCGCTTCTGATGATCAAGAGAAGACTACATTTACGTGCCCTTACGGCACATTCACGTTCAAGAGAATGTCATTTGGTTTGTGTAATGCACCTGCTACCTTTCAACGGTGTATGATGGCCATTTTCTCAGACATGGTGGAGAAAAACGTGGAAGTCTTCATGGACAACTTTTCTGTCTATGGAGACAATTTTGATACTTGCCTAGGGAATTTGGTAATGGTTTTACAATGCTGCGAAGATATGAACCTTGTACTTAACTGGGAAAAATGCCACTTCATGGTTGAGGAGGGCATAATTTTGGGACACAAGGTATCGGCTCACGGACTGGAGGTCGACAAGGCTAAGCTGGAAACAATTAAGAAATTGCCTTCACCAAACTCAGTAAAGGGAATTAAAAGTTTTCTGGGACATGTTGGATTCTACAGAAGATTCATAAAGGACTTCTCTAAAGTGGCAAAACCCTTGTGCAATCTTTTAGAGAAGAACTATGTGTTTCTTTTTGATAAGGAATGTAAGTCGGCTTTCGAGTTGTTGAAGAAGAAGTTAACTGCAACCCCCGTGATCGTCGCACCGAATTGGAATATGTTGTTCAAGCTGATGTGTGATGCCAGCGACTATGTTGTTGGGGCTATTTTGGGACAACGTCGAGAGAAGGTATTTCACGCCATATATTATGCAAGCAAAACGTTCACGGAGACTCAAATGAACTATACAACTACGGAAAAAGAATTGCTTGCAGTGGTGTATGTGTTTGACAAGTTCCGGGCATACTTGATCGGGACTAAGGTGATAGTCTACACGGATCATTCGGCTATTCGGTATCTAATTGCGAAAAAAGATGCTAAACCACGCCTTATCCGATGGATTCTCCTTCTCTAAGAATTCGATTTAGAAATAAAAGATATGAAGGGTACGGAGAATCAAGTTGCCGACCATTTATCGAGGCTGGAAAATCCGGATAAAAAGGAAGAAGATAGATGTGCAATCAATGAGTCATTCCCGTATGAGCAACTGTTTGGGTTAAATGCGGAATTTTCATGGTATGTTGATTTCACGAATTATCTAGTGAGCAACATGCTTCCCCCTAATCTTACACGACAATGAAAAAAGAAGTTTCTTCATGACGTCAAGTGGTATATGTTGGATGAGCCTTATTTATTCAAATAGTGCGCCGACAAGATGATTAGAAGGTGTATCCCCTACAGTGAAGTGCATGACATACTGCAGGAATGCCACTCATCGGCATATGGGGGACATTATGGGAGTGAGCGTACGGCGGCAAAAGTGCTTCAAGCCTGGTTTTATTGGCCGACATTGTTCAAAGACGCCCACCAATTTGTGAAAACATGTGATAGATGTCAAAGGGTGGGTAACATATCGAAAAGGAATGAGATGCCCCTATAAACAATTCTAGAAGTTGAAATTTTCGATGTATGGGGCATTGATTTCATGGGACCATTTCCCTCCTCATTTTCCAATCAGTACATTCTGTTTGCGGTGGACTATATGTCGAAGTGGGTTGAAGCAGTAGCACTACCGACTAACGATGCCAAGGTGGTTCTCAAATTCTTGTAGAAAAACATTTTTACGAGGTTCAGCACGCCGAGAGCCATTATAAGTGATGAAGGTACCCACTTCTGCAAGAAATCATTTAGAGCTCTCTTGGAAAAGTATGGGGTCAACCACAGGGTCGCTACTGCATATCACCCCCAAAAACGTGGGCAAACAGAGGTTTCGAACAGGGAGGTGAAGAGAATTCTGGAAAAAGTAGTGAATCCGAATCGAAAGGATTGGTCTCTCCGGTTGGATGATGCACTATGGGCTTGCCGGACGACGTATAAAACTCCGATTGGTATGTCACAATACCAATTACTATACGGGAAAGCGTGTCACCTACCTGTTGAGCTACAGCACAAGGCCTACTGGGAAATTCAAAAATTGAACTTTGATCAAGCTGCTGTGGGAGAAAAGAGGCTACTCCAACTAAATGAGCTCGATGAATTCTGACTTCATGCATACGAGAACGCTAAATTATTCAAGGATAAAGTCAAGAAATGGCACTACAAGAAGATCATGCACCGAATGTTCGAGCCGGGGCAATCAGTACTGCTGTTCAACTCACGATTGAGGTTGTTCCGAGGCAAGCTTAAGTCGAGGTGGTCGGGACCATTCACTATCAAAACCGTTTTCCCACATGGCGCCATCTAACTCTACAGTCGTAATCCATTAGAAACATTCAAGGTCAATGGTCAACGGAAAAAGCATTACTGGGGTGGCGATTCAAACTGGGATGTCGTCAACATTACCCTCGTCGATACACAGTGATACAAGAGACACCATCGGGCTCACAAAATAAAAACTAGCGCTAATTGGGAGGCAACCCAATCATATTTTCAATTTTCTTAATTTCATTTTTAACTGTTAATTATAGTTTAGCATAATTAGTAATTTATAATAAGTCTATATTTAGTAATCTCTAAATCATGCTCAAATTGATCACCAATCTAATAACTTTCATGTTTTATGGTTGCAGGAGGTGTCAAAAGTGCATAATAGTAATAACAGGCAAGAAAAGAAGAAATTAGAGCTCATTTTGCACTGCCACATTTAAAGCCAAAAATTCGAAGTCAGGGGACTAGGCCGCCGAGGCGGGCTATTTTGGCCTTACTCCCCCTGCCGGAGCGTGGGTCCTTGATTCTGGGCAGACACGATTAAGCAGTTACACACGCTGGCCCCTCTACTTCCCCACTACACGCCCACTTCTCCTTCCTTCTTCCTCACCTAAACTACCCATTCTCCTATACAATACCCATGACCACTCCTACCCCATCCCTTCTACCCACGATTACTCCATCCTCTTACCCCATTACTACACATAAACCCACTACCTCCATCAATTACTCCCATTCCTCTCCCCCACACCACCTTTGTATAAATCCTATCACTCAATCCCCATAATCACCATATACATTCCATTCCTTCTACGCAAGACTACAAATTTCGCAAGATATTGGGGTGATTTTAGAGCACAATTCCACTTCATCTTCATCTTCTCTCACCAAAATTGTCATAGAAAACTCCTAGTTTGGGGGGAAGAAAGTACTGTGCACGCCACGTATTCGACAGTTTGTGTGAACCAGTTTGGGTGGAATTATTGTGTATACAGCAATCAATGGCTTCGTAACCTACACCAAAATGCCAAATGGGAGAGAGTTCAAGGCCAACTCCACCATCCCGCATATTTGACCGCCAAAAATTCAAAAGTGTCGCCACTGCCGACTGGTACGATTATATTGTCACCAAGGCTCTTACACCAGAGCGGGGGTTAGCTCCCTATGCCCACGACGGTGAGATGATGCAACAAATTTATCAGCAAGGGTGGGTCAAGTTCACGGAGGAGCCCGAGCCCGCCGCTGTGAATGTGGTCAAGGAATTCTATGCAAACGCCGAGGACAAGGTACCGTTCAATGCCTTTGTGCGGGGTCGCATGGTCCCATTCAGTGCGGATGCAATCAATACATATTATCTCTTGAGGGTGCCTCGACAGTATCAGTACGCCCATTTGAGGGATTTCGACCCTAACTTTGAGGAGGTTATCAAGAACATGACCAAGCCGGGTACAACATGGATAAAGGGTCGGAAGGGAGGCACGGTGTTTCATAGCAAAGACCTCAGTCGATACGGGAAAATTTTGTATGCATTCTTATGTGCAAAACTATTTCCATCCACGCATACCTCTGATGTGACTAAGGAGAAGGCACTACTCATGTATGCCATTGTACAAGACCTCATCATAGACATCGGGGCCATAATCAGTTTTTCAATTCGACGATGTCTACGGGGCAACTTTTCGGGTGGCTTGCCACATCCATCTCTCATATGTGGGTTGTGTCATCAAGCTGGAGTTCGATGGTCCGATGATGAAACCACTCAGATGCCGCTGTAGCTACTAGACAATAGAATGATAGCGCGGTGTTCAGTGTGGGCCAGGGGCGAATCTCATCCTAGAGGGTTAGGATTTTTAATTCCATCAGCTTCGGAGGATGAAGCTGACGCTGAAGATACTTCAGAGGATGAAGATGGGGCTATGGGAGATCAAGGAACCGAGCAGGTACCGCAGACCGAGGCACTATCCAGTCCTCAGTTCCTTGACTTTCAACGTCAAATGGATGCCCACAACAAGGCATCACGTCGGGAGATGCGGCGACTCGCATTGAGGTAAGACCACATGTTTGATTCTATGAATGCGTCGTTCGCTTCACTCAACACGACATTTCAGAGTTTCAATCCATCAGCCCAATTTCCATATCAGCAGCCGATGCCACTGCCGAGGTTTCCACCTAGCGACTCAGACGAAGAAGATCAACCACTACCTCCCAAGACTTAGGCGATTGCAAGGAAGTCCTCATGCACTTAATTTTGATTATTTATCCAATGAGGGCATTGTATTACTTCAGTTTGGGGGATTTAAATTCTTGTTTGCATGCATATGTAGTAGTTAGGGTTATTTTTGTTTGCATTCTAGTTTGCATAGTAGCTTAGGTTATTGCATAGTAGTTTAGGTTATTTTTGTTATTTCATTGTTTTCATTTCTATTATTATCACATTTTGTTATTAAAAAATAAAAAAATAATAAATATAAAAAAAATTAGTTAAATAATGTGTTTGCATATGTCTAACAGTGTTGCATTTCATGTTATTTGTGAGCCAGTGATGAGATTGAGAATAAGTTAACCAATACAGTATTGATTATTAGAACTGTGATATAATTTCTGTTATGAATCGAATCTTGCACTTGTTTGAAACTGTTATAAAAAGGTTAGCACGATAATAACATCTTTGTTGACTGGTCACTTCAAATTGATACATAAATAGTTTCTAAAGGATAATGCTAGAGTAAATGAGAAAACAACAAGGATAGGCAGTAAAGGCGAAAATTAGTCAAGAACCTAAGTTTGGGGGAAATATAGGGTGTATAAGCTTCAAGAAAAGAAATAAAAAAAATGAAACAAGTTGAGTCTTGTGGTGGGTTGAGGAGAAATACTCCCTATAAACACAAGTGTGAGATGGAATGTAAAACGCATTCACCAACCATCTATCTAAAAAAACAGGAAAAGAGCAAAAAGCCCCCGTACGTGGAAAAAAAATGAGATGAAAGAAGTATAAGTACCCTACATGAACCCTTGAATTTGGTATTGTTTAGTTTTAGTTGGAATATGCCTATTTTTGGAATTTTTAAGTTTGCACTGTATGATTCCTTCTAAGAAATTGAGTATGTATTGAATTTGAGTCCGTGTCAGTTATCATAGATGTTGAACACACATGCACATTATACCAGTGATGGCGGTTTAAGATTTGAGAATTAATACGGAATTGTGGATTAGTTTTGGTAATTCATATTGTACAGTTGCTTGTTTTCTCTAAGGCTGATAAGATAATTTTGATTCTGCAATACTGTTGGATTCGAAAGCATATAGGTTAGATCGTATTCATTCCATCTCATATCATTGCATTGCATAGCTTGTAGTTATTTTGTGCTAGAGGACTAGCACGGTTTAAGTTTGGGGGATTTTGATAAGTGGATTTTATATCCATGAATCGATGTTCATTTCAAGCTTAATTCGTTGTTACTTCCTTGTTTTCGTGTTCGTTTTCACTCGTTTCATGTTCTTTTATGTGCAAGGAGGTTATCATGATGTAACAACCCGATATTTTCTATATAAATAAATAAGAAATTTTGCGTATAAATTTTTTTTATATTTTAAAGATGAGGATTTGTACAAGATAGTGTGTATATGTAATTATGTGGTAAATAAAAAATATAATTATTACATAAATTTTTACAAGTAATTTTATTTTAGAATTATTGATTATTATAAAGTATATTCTTATAATAATTAATTTTATAGTAGAAATATTTTTTATTAATTATTTTTCATGAAAATATAATCATATATTATTTAAATAATATATGGAGTGATTTTTAGAATAATTATAATAATTATTTTATTATATGAATTTTAGTATGATTATTAAGTTAATTATTTTACCTTAATTATTAAGGTTAAATATGAAGAATAAATCAGATATGGAATCCAAACCCTAATTTTGGATTATTGTCAAGGTATGAGGATAATAATATAATATTAATTATATTTTGATTTTTCAGTGCTATGAATACGTACTGTATGTCCGTATTGATAATGGTTGGTCAATTACGGTGTATTATGACCAAACCCTAGCAATAATGTTAAACCCTAATGTGAGATCCAAATTAGAGTACAAGATTATTTTATAAGTGTGTTATATAATTTATGTCGTGTATTAAATGTATTAATTAGGTAACCCTAATTAAAGTCTAGAAACCCTAATCTTTAGAAAACTTAATTAATTATAAAATCCTAATTTATAAAATCCAGAAACCCTAATTGGAAACTCAAATTAGAGTTCAAGATTGATTGGTGATTGTGTTAATGTGATTAATTAACAAGTATTATGATTACAATTGTTAATTATGAAAACCCTAAATTATTAAACCCTAATTACTAAACTAGAACCCTAATTTAGTAATTGGAAACCCTAATTGTAATTTGGTAACCCTAATTACCAAAAGAATAAACCCTAATTGCTAAATTAGCAAAGTTAATTATAATTAGAGATATTAAACCCTAATGTTCCTGTATTGATTAATTAGAAAATTAATCATAATTATGAAACCCTAATTTCAAAATTTTAGAAACTAAAATTTATTTTTTATTTTTTATTTTTTTTGTACAAACCCTAGTTGGAAAATCATTCAATTTATGCTAAACCTTAGGGTTAAACCCTAAGGGTTTGACAAGTTACAAAATTGCCATTAAAATAATTTATCAAATGACCATTTTGCCCCTAGTTTTATTATTTTGGCTAACTAGTAGGGTTTGACAATAGGATGGGTTGGTGACCAAATCCAACCACCCCATGACATAACTCTCAAAGCAGATCAAACCTCTCCAAACCATACATGCATCAATACACTACTATAAATAGATTTGAGAGAGAGAAAGTGTCATTTGTTCACTTATTTTTGTCCAACACTCAAACCTTTTCTCTCAAGCCCCAAACCTCCGAAATTATTTCATAATATCAGTTAAGAGCCAAGCCCCACGAACAACCATAACAAAAATAGAAGCCAAAATCAGAATTGATCAAAGAAGGTATAAACCCTAGCCAAGAAATTTGTCCAACAATTTGTTGTTTGATGTTAAATTTTTTTTGTTAAACATGTTATACAAGGCGTCTAATGATGATCTGGGTTTCTAGATGTTAGATCCATAACATCTAGAGGCTCGGATTTGAAGATTTGCCAAATCTGGAAAAAGTTCAAATTGTGGTCTGACAACTAATGTCAGTGGCCACAGATCGTTGTTCATGTATGCTTTTTGTTGTTTAAAGGTTTAAATATGTAGTCTGACATGTAGTCTTTGATCTGAAGCAAGAATCAAACTTAGATCTAGTCTAGATTGCAAGATATTCAAGGTCAAACGTAGTTGACTGGCCATGATCGGGCGTTTCTGGGTAACCCAGAAACAGCCCAGAATCGGCCTAACAACATTTTAAACTAGCTAGATCTTTCAATGTATTTTTGTTTTGTTGTTTTTGTTGAATCTAGATTGTGGTATTGTATTTTAAGTCCATGTTTATGCCTTAAAAGCCCCTTAACAATAAACGAATCGATCTTAGTGGCTGGTCAAAGTTGGTATCTTGAGCACGGATCCGGTTTTCTGGGTAACCCAGAAAACCTATGAACACAGTTTCTGACATGCTTTGACTGGGATCCGATTATGTTATGATTTAGTTGATGTTATGTGATAGATCTCTTTGTCCTACATGTTGGATACACACGCAAAAGTTTTAAATCACTAAAATATTACAAGGATTACAAGTTGTAGAAGCCCAAAATGGATAATGAATCGTTTCTTCATTTCTGGGTAACCCAGAAATAAAGAATAGGTCTGACAGCCATTTTCAAGGCTCAGATCTATTGGGTTATGCAGTATATGATTATGTTTGTTGTTGGAACTTGTAGTCCTACACTAGCACTACATTCTCTGACAAACAACAGACCCAGAAACACAACACACACTAAATTAAGCTTGGTCAAACAAGGAACCTCGAAACTATCTAGGGAGTTCTGGGTTTGGCCAAGAACAGCTCAAGAACACCTATAGCGATAATTTCGTCACTATAGGGCCCTTTAGCGACAGACAATATTTATTATTTTTCGAAAATTATTTAATTTCATTAAATAAATAGAAAAAATTAGTTTTTAATTAATAAAAATACCAAATAAATTATTAAAAATTATTTTAAATTCTGAAATTTAGTTTTTAATTATTTTAAGTATATTTCATAAATATTTAATATTTTTTGAAATATTATTAGTATTTAATTTATTTAATTATAATATTAAATAAATTAGATAAAAATGATTTTAATATTTAAAAATTATTTAAAATTATATTATGATATAAGAAAATATTTTAAGTTATTTTTAATGACTTTTAATATTTTGTGATAAATTTCATTAATAAATTAATATTAATGATAATTAAGTTATTTACTAAATGAATTAAATTAATTAATTAAAAATCATTTTATTATATTAAAAATCATTTTAAATAATAATAAGGTATTTAAAAATATTTTAAGTTATAAAATATAACTTTTAATATTTAAAGGTAAATTTCATTAATTAATTATTATTAATGATATTAAAGTTATTTAATAATTATATTAAATAATTTAGTTTAAAAATGATTTTAATATTATAATATTCATTTTAGATGAAAAATAAAGTGTTTAAAGATATTTTAAGTTATTAAATTTAATTTTTAATATTTAAAGGATAATTTCATTAATAATTTAATATTAATAATTATTAATTTATTATTAATGATATTAAATTTATTTAATTATATAATAAATAGTTTAAAAATGGTTTATTAATTAAAAATCATTTAAAAAGGATATAAATGAATTAAAAATATTTTAAGTTATAAATAATGACTTTTAATATTTTGATAAATAGTACATTAATATTTAAATATTAATGATAATTATTTAAAATGATTTTAATTATTTTAAAAATCATTTAAGGGTAATATTAATATTTTAAAAGTATTTTAAGTTATTATAAATAACTTTAATATTTTGGAAATGATTTCATTAATAGTTTAATATTAATTAAATATTATTGATAATAGAATAGTTTAATATTTAAATCATTTAATAATGATTAGATGTTTGAAAATTCATGATAATTTATAATAAATGTTTTAAAATTATATTAAGTCATTTAAAAAAATATATGACCGATATTTATAGATATTGAGTTACGAATGTAGTCTTAGACTCGATAATTTTCGATAAAGTTGTTTTAAGATAACCGGCATACATATTTCGTAAATTGATCCGGACTTAGATAATTTAATTAGATATGTGATTATTTGTGATTCAATGGTTGTTAAACATATGTAATAATGTGATTAGGGTATGTGTTTGATCGCAATAAGCAGTGTTATGTGTTATAATATATTGTTCTAATCGAACGAATGATCCGATTAATGATAGATCGTGATATAAACGATAAAACTAAGTTAAATCAGAAGCGTGGCGCGATCAAAAAGTATTTTACCTTTGCATTTTCTTTATGCAATGGACATGAGTAAGAATGTTTCTAAACTATATTATTATCGTATGCATTATTAACCTTATATTATATACGCTCATTGATTATCAACATGTTAGTATATATGATAATTCAGATATATATTCTGTTCGTTAATTTCTATAAATGGTTATACAAGTGTCCCCACTTGGATAATCATTGTATTTAATCACATGTTGATATACCATTGTCAATTACCCGTATACATATATGTTGAATTATAGATTATTGTTGAACAAGATAAAACCTTTGATTTGGAACCCAGACAAGTATGAACATCCCTACACGGGAAAACTTTTATGCACCCAAGGTGGACAGAGTGAACGATACCCTCGTTCTTGCACGTAGTATTGATCAATGCAGGGCATAACGGGCTGATCACCCCCCGTGCCCGTAAGTTATGACGGTTTGCAGATGAATTTCTGTTTAACCTATTTGAAAATTGAAAACAATGTTCATAGCATGTCACCTAAACCCTATTTATAGTCAGTACGTAGTTTCAAAAATTTGGTATAGAATTGATATATTATTATCTTTGGTACAGATTACTTCACAACTGTTGAATCGTTGTAGAAGGGTAGTAAAAAGAAAATATTTAAATTCTTTCAGCTTATATATATATAATTGTTATTACTTGCTGGGCACTCAAATGCTCATCCTTGCTTAATTTAAATGTTTTCAGCTAAGTGTGAAGGACCAGAAAGCTCATGCAGAAACAAAGGAAAAGGAAAGCTAACCAAATAAGATTTGTGGTAGTCTGTAATAGTTAACTTTATTAAGACAAGTATGATATATATTATCTATCATGGGTTGTAATGAATGTTTAATGGTTACGTACTTGGGATTCAGACTCTGATGATATGTAAATTAAGTTGATCTTTATATTATTGTTATTATTATTAGTATTATTCCGCTCATAGAAATGGTATCGTAAAGCACCGAGTTTGGGTTTCAAGTACCCGGATTTGGGGGCTCTACAAGTTGGTATCAGAGCTTAGGGTTAAAAACCTTAGGTGGTGGGCTGAACCTTAGGCTATAACCTTGAAACGAGAGAGGGAAACGTTGAAAATATTAATAACTCATATAGAGTTTAAAAAGAGATGAATTGACTAAATTCATCGTCAAACAAAATAAAAGATAACTTATATAAAATTATTGTTTGCTGTGTGTATAAACTATATGCTAATCAGGATAAATTGTGTGTGTAGATGTTTGGTGGAAAAGGCTTGTTATATGCTTATAGCATGAAGAAGGGTCAAACCCATATACCCGAGCTAATATCGAAGCCAATAGCTGAAATAGAGGCTCACAATGAAAATAACTCGGACGAGGTGGTTATTGTAGAAAACGTAGTACCAGATCCGGATATGGTGGAGCTGACAGATAGCGATTCAGACACTAAAGTTGAAGCTGATCAAGCATCAACGGAGGTGCAGGATCTGAGGAACAAGGTTTCTTCTCTGAAAAGGCTGTGGGAGATAGAAAAGCTGTTGAATAGTCAATTGCGTCAAGCTTTAATAGAAATAATGGAAGAACAAGATAAGCTTAAAATCCAAATTGATCAGATGGGAGCTACAAGCAACACATCGTGTGCAGCTTCGACCAAGAAGGGAAAAAGAAAGATAGAAGACCATGACTTAGGAAAACCTGATAAGAAGAAAGGGAAAAGAATTTGTTACCTTTGCGGTTATGAAGAACATACTACTCTGTATTGTCCTGACTACAAACTAGGAGCATGTTTTATCTGTGGGATAGAAGGTCATCAGGAGAAAAGTTGTCCAAGGAAGAGGTGTAATAAATAAGTAGTATAGGTTCTGTTGTGTAGGTGTGTTTAATGTAATAAATATGATAAGTATGTCTGTGTAATGTAATGTTCCCAAATTTTGTATTAGTCAAGACTATAAATCCCGACTTCTGTGGTCACAAAGGGATAACTGATGTTTAAAGCATTATGTGTTATGCTATGTACAATATTCGTTAAATGAATATGAATCTATGTTTGAGTAATGAAACAAGTTTAATATATTAAATTTATGCGATAAGGTTTAGAATGTAAGTTAAATTTATGATTTTATTTAATCAGATAATGCCGCTAAGACGACGAACTCGCAATCAAGGGGCAGAAGAATCTGTCAACAACGTTGAGGGACAACAACAAGCAGACCCGATGCAACACTTTGCCAACATGGTAGCACAAGCTATGCATCAAAGAATACCAGTCGCTGGGAATCAGCCGGATAATCTCTTAGCAAACTTCAAAGACTTTAAGGTTGTAGGACCGCCGAAATTCAAAGGTACAACTGACCCTGTTGAAGCCCAAACTTGGGTCAAAGAGATTGAAAAGGCGTTTGTGGTAGCTAGGGTAGATGAAGGGCAGAAGACTGCTTTTGCCACTTATATGATGAAGGGTGAGGCAAACTTTTGGTGGGAAGCGAATCAGGCGAGGGCAGGAGAAGGTATAGTTACATGGGATAGATTTAAGACTTATTTTTTGAAAACTATTTTTCACCTAGTATGCAAAGCTAGGATGGAGGGAAATTTTTAGAATTAAAGCAGAAAACATGACTTGTTTAATACGCCATGAAAGTTAATGAGTTAGCTAGGTTTGCCCCGCATCAAGTTGATACGGAGGCTAGGAAAGCGAGAAGGTTTGAGCTGGGATTAAAACCCTGGCTCTACAACAAGGTGGCAGTGTTGCAGATTCTTACATTTACAAAGACTCATGGAGAAGGCGATTATTCTTTGAGGAGGGAGTGAGGCTATGAGCCTCTACAACAAGAGAGAAGAAGAATAAGGGTAAGACCGAAGGAGCTGGGAAGGTAGGAATTAATAGTGGGAGCAGGAGTGGAGATGGAAAGAGGAAGGTAAACAACTTCGGAAGTATTTAGGTGAAGCAAGAAGGAGTTAAGAAGCAGATAGTGCCATGTAAGACTTGTGGAAAGAACCACACAGGGGAATGTTTGAAAGGGAAGTTTGTATGCTATAAGTGTGGGTAGGAGGGCCATATCTCTCCCAACTGCCTCAATCCTAGGATGAATAATGGATGTTTTCTATGCGGATCGACTGAACACAAGGTGAAGGATTATCTGAAGAGGAGGGTGGAGGCAGGTAGTATGAATACTGGCATTGGAAGCGGAACTTTAGCAATCACGGGACCTACGTCATCGAGCAAGCCAACGAAATCTACTGCAAGGGTGTACAACATGATAGTCCCAGATACTGGCAGAAAGGTGTGCAATGGAACCTGTGTATTATTCGTATAACTTTTATTTTCTTATATACATAATTTTCATATATATAGTAAATTATTTCTAAAGAAATTTTGAGGGAGGAATTTGAGTTCTTTTAGAAATTAAATTTCCGTTTAATCAGAAAGACAAGCTTTATGTGAATAGTTAAAGAATAGTTCGATCAAATTATGATCGAGATCTACTGGCAATGATTGTGTATGCTATGTTCCCTTGTATGTATAGGTTTTTAAAACGGTGATTACGGGGACGGAATCTTTATAAGGGAGGGTGAATGTACCAACCCGATATTTTCTATATAAATAAATAAGAAATTTTGCGTATAAATTTTTTTTATATTTTAAAGATGTGGATTTCTACAAGATAATGTGTAAATGTAATTATGTGGTAAAAAAAAATATAATTATTACATAAATGTTTACAAGTAATTTTATTTTAGAATTATTGATTATTATAAAGTATATTCTTATAATAATTACTTTTATAGTAGAAATATTTTTATTAATTATTTTTCATGAAAATATAATCATATATTATTTAAATAATATATGGCGTGATTTTTAGCATAATTATAATAATTATTTTATTATATGAATTTTAGTACAGATTATTAAGTTAATTATTTTACCTTAATTATTAAGGTTAAATATGAAGAATAAATCGGATATGGAATCCAAACCCTAATTTTGGATTATTGTCAAGGTATGAGAATAATAATATAATATTAATTATATTTGATTTTTTCAAGGCTATTATGAATATGTACTATATGTCCGTATTGATAATGGCTGGTCAATTATAGTGTATTATGACCAAACCCTACTAATAATGTTAAACCCTAATTTGAGATCCAAATTAGAGTACAAGATTATTTTATAAGTGTGTTATATAATTTATGTCGTGTATTAAATGTATTAATTAGGTAACCCTAATTAAAGTCTAGAAACCCTAATCTTTAGAAAACTTAATTAATTAAAAAATCCTAATTTATGAAATCTAGAAACCCTAATTGGAAACTCAAATTAGAATTCAAGATTGATTGGTGATTGTGTTAATGTGATTAATTAACAAGTATTATGATTACAATTGTTAATTATGGAAACCCTAAATTTTTAAACCCTAATTACTAAACTAGAACCCTAATTTAGTAATTGGAAACCCTAATTGTAATTTGGTAACCCTAATTACCAAAAGAATAAACTCTAATCGCTAAATTAGCAAAGTTAATTATAATTAGAGATATTAAACCCTAATTTTCCTGTATAGATTAATTAAAAAATTAATCATAATTATGAAACCCTAATTTAAAAATTTTAGAAACTAAATTTTTTTTTATTTTTTTTTATTTTTGTACAAACCCTAGTTGGCAAATCATTCAATTTGTGCTAAACCTTAGGGTTAAACCCTAAGGGTTTGACAAGTTACAAAATTGCCATTAAAATGATTTATCAAATGACCATTTTGCCCCTAGTTGTATTATTTTGGCTAACTAGTAGGGTTTGACAATAGGATGGGTTGGTGTCCAAATCCAACCACCCCATGTGCCATAACTCTCAGCAGATCAGCAACTCAACCAGCCATGCATGCACAATACACTACTATAAATAGATTTGAGAGAGAGAAAGTGTCATTTGTTCACTTATTTTTGTCCAACACTCAAACCTCTTCTCTCAAGCCCCAAACCTCCGAAATTATTTCATAATATCAGTCAAGAACCAAGCCCCAAGAACAACCATAACAAAAACAGAAGCCAAAATCAGAATTGATCAAAGAAGGTATAAACCCTAGCAAAGAAATCTGTCCAACGATTTGTTGTTTGATGTTAAATTTTTTTGTTAAACATGTTATATAAGGTGTCTAATAATGATCTGGGTTGCTAGATGTTAGATCCATAACATCTAGAGGCTCGGATATAAAGATTTTCCAAATCTAGAAAACGTTCAAACTGTGGTCTGACAACTAATGTTAGTGGCCACAGATCATTGTTCATGTATGATTTTTGTTGTTTAAAGGTTTAAATATGTAGTCTGACATGTAGTCTTTAATCTGAAGCAAGAATCAGACTTAGATCTGGTCTAGATTGCAAGATATTCAAGGTCAAACGTAGTTGACGGCCATGATGAAGCGTTTCGGGTAACTCGAGAAATGTATTTAAAAACCTACCGACAACATTTTAAACCAGCTAGATCTTTAAGTGTATTTTTGTTTTGTTGTTTTTGTTGAATCTAGATTGTAGTCTTGTATTTTAAGTCCATGTTTATGCCTTAAAAGCCCCTTAACAATAAACGAATCGATCTTAGTGGCTGGTCAAAGTTGGTATCTTGAGCACGGATCCGGTTTTCGGGTAACCCGGAAAACCTATGAATTTCTGATTTTCGACATTCACCCCTATTCGAATGATGATTGTGTTATGATTTAGTTGATGTTATGTGATAGATCTCTTGTCCTACATGTTAGCTACACACAACAAGCTTTAAAACACTAAAATATTACAAGGATTACAAGTTGTAGAAGCCCAAAAATGGATAGTCGAACTGTTCTTCATTTCTAGGTAACCCAGAAATGAAGAACAGGTCTGACAGCCATTTTCGAGGCTCAGATCTATTGGGTTATGCAGTATATGATTATGTTTGTTGTTGAATCTTGTAGTCCTACACTAGCACTACATTCTCTGACAAACAACAGGCCCAGAAACACAACACACACTAAATTAAGCTTGGTCAAACAAGAAACCTCGAAACTGTCTAGGGAGTTCTGGGTTTGGCCAAGAACAGCTCAAGAACACCTATAGCGACAGTTTCGTCGCTATAGAGCCCTTTAGCGACAGACAGTATTTAATATTTTTTGAAAATTATTTAATTTCATTAAATAAATAGAAAAAATAGTTTTTAATTAATAAAAATACCAAATAAATTATTTTAAATTATTTTAAATTCTGAAAATTAGTTTTTAAATATTTGAAGTATATTTCATAAATATTTAATATTTTTGAAATATTATTAGTATTTAATTTATTTAATTATAATATTAAATAAATTAGATAAAATGATTTTAATATTTGAAAAATCATTTAAAATTATATTATGATATAAGAAAATATTTTAAGTTATTTTAATGACTTTTAATATTTTGTGATAAATTTCATTAATAAATTAATATTAATGATAATTAAGTTATTTACTAAATGAATTAAATTAATTAATTAAAAATCATTTTATTATATTAAAAATCATTTTAAATAATAATAAGGTATTTAAAAATATTTTAAGTTATAAAATATAACTTTCAATATTTAAAGGTAAATTTCATTAATTAATTATTATTAATGATATTAAAGTTATTTAATGATTATATTAAATAATTTAGTTTAAAAATGATTTCATATTATAATATTCATTTTAGATGAAAAATTAAAGTGTTTAAAGATATTTTAAGTTATTAAATTTAATTTTAATATTTAAGGATAATTTCATTAATAATTTAATATTAATAATTATTAATTTATTATTAATGATATTAAATTTATTTATTTAATAATAAATAGTTTAAAAATGGTTTATTAATTTAAAAATCATTTAAAAGGATATAAATGAATTAAAAATATTTTAAGTTATAAATAATGACTTTTAATATTTTGATAAATAGTACATTAATATTTAAATATTAATGATAATTATTTAAAATGATTTTAATTATTTTTAAAATCATTTAAGGGTAATATTAATACTTTAAAAGTATTTTAAGTTATTATAAATAACTTTAATATTTTGGAAATGATTTCATTAATAGTTTAATATTAATTAAATATTATTAATAATAGAATAGTTTAATATTTAAATCATTTAATAATGATTAGATGTTTGAAAATTCATGATAATTTATAATAAATGTTTTAAAATTATATTAAGTCATTAAAAAAATAATATGATCGATACTTATAGATATTGAGTTACGAATAGAGTCTTAGACTCGATAATTATTCGATAAAGTGTTTCAAGACAATCGAGCATATTTTAAAATTGATCTGGACTTAGATAATTTAATTAGATATGTGATTATTTGTGATTCAATGGTTGTTAAACCTATGTGCCAATGTGATTAGGGTATGTGCTGACTGCAATAAGCAGTGTTATGTGTTATAATATGTTGTTCTAATCGAACGAATGATCTGATTAATGATAGATCGTGATATAAACGATAAAACTAAGTTGTGAACTGTAAGCAGCGCATCAGGCAAGTATCTTACTTTTGCATTTTTTCTTTATGCAATGGACATGAGTAAGAATGTTTCTAAACTATATTATTATTGTACAGATTATTAACCTTATATTATATACGCTCATTGATTATCAACATGTTAGTATATGATAATTCAGATATATATTTTGTTCGTTAATTTCGATAAATGGTTATACAAGTGTCCCCACTTGGATAATCATTGTATTTAATCACATGTTGATATACCATTGTCAATTACCCGTATACATATATGTTGAATTATAGATTATTGTTGAACAAGATAAAACCTTTAATTTGGAACCCAGAAAAGTATGAACATCCCTACACGGGAAAACTTTTTATGCACCCAAGGTGGACAGAGTGAACGATACCCTCGTTCTTGCACGTAGTATTGATCAATGCAGGGCATAACGGGCTGATCACCCCCGTGCCCGTAAGTTATGATGGTTTGCAGATGAATTTCTGTTTAACCTATTTGAAAATTGAAAACAATGTTCATAGCATGTCACCTAAACCCTATTTATAGTCAGTACGTAGTTTCAAAAATTTGGTATAGAATTGATATATTATTATCTTTGGTACAGATTACTTCACAACTGTTGAATCGTTGTAGAAGGGTAGTAAAAAGAAAACATTTAAATTCTTTCAGCTTATATATATATAATTGTTATTACTTGTTGGGCACTCAAATGCTCATCCTTTCTTAATTTAAATATTTTCAGCTAAGTGTGAAGGACCAGAAAGCTCATGCAGAAACAAAGGAAAATGAAAGCTAACCAAATAAGATTTGTGGTAGTCTATGTAATAGTTAACTTTATTAAGAAAAGTATGATATATATTATCTATCATGGGTTGTAATGAATGTTTAAAGGTTACGTACTTGGGATTCAGACTCTGATGATATGTAAATTAAGTTGATCTTTATAGTACTGTTATTATTATTAGTATTATTCCGCTCATAGAAATGGTATCGTAAAGCACCGAGTTCGGGTTTCAAGTACCCGGATTTGGGGGCTCTACAGTTATCATGGCAAGTGGTGAAGAAAGGAGGTCTTTTGGAGCAAGTTTGGAAAAATACATGAAACGAAAAAAATTCTTTGACAGTGTACTAGCCCACCGGGGCGGGCTCTTTTTAGGCATAGGCCCCCGTCGGGGCGGGGGGTCTCGATCAGGTGACTCTCATGTTGCTTGTTAAACTCTGCTGCCACATGGATTTGAGACTTGGTGTGGCGCAGGTACTCTGTTTGATAAAGGTTTTCGGCTGGGACACTATGGGATCGATATATTACTTAACTAACAACAAATCAAAGGGACATAAGGCATATTACGAAGATTAATTTCCAGAAATTGATAGCAAGCTTTGGAGGAGTATTTTGAAGAGAATTTCCTGACGATTGCAGATTAAGGCTACGTGAAGGGTGGTTTCGCATTATTCTTCATCTTAGATTTATATTTATAATTGGAAGGATGCTTCCTTGGATTTATTCAGTTTTTATTTCATTCATTATGAACTAATTTACTTTTTAGGCTTATGATGGATCCTTAAGTGAAACGATAATTTTATAACTTGGATTTCCAATTTAATAAACTATTTTCCAGTTTATCTATATTAATTTGAGCATGAATTTGTTAATTACCTGATCAACGATTCGTTGTGGACTTGTATGAACTTGAGAGATGAAATACAATCTAGACTTAATTAATATAACATGTGTTCTTGAATTTTGTGAATAGTAGAATCTTGATGAATGTAAAGGTAGAGATATGCTTGACATCGCATGTAATCGGATAGAGAACTTAATCTTAACCCTTCTTTAATTGTAATTCACATAGAGATATAGTGAGTTAGTTAATTAAGGTGTTTAACTTATTTCTATCTAATTTGTGGAGTTAAGTTAATACGGTATTAGTTCATCGAGAGGTGCCTAGTACTACATTCGTGTTCTTGATTAATAGACTGAGAGAGTAATTTAATTGGAATAGAAGTGTAAAAATTAGAGTGAACTTAGGGTGAAATCATAGGTCTGATTCTCCATTAATTGTTTAAAATTTTAGTTTTATTATTTGCATTTGTTTTGTGATAGAACATTTATTAATAATTTAGTTTTATAATCTTAATCATTGAAATTGATAGTTTGATAAAATTAGGATTAATAGGAAATTTGTAATTATGAGGTTTAAATTCTTACTAAGTCTCTGGGGGAACGATACTCTATTCATTACTATATTACTTGTTGACCACGTATACTTGCGTGTTGTGCGTATATAGATTTTACCCAACAAAGTACTACTCACTCGGGTACTATTCACCTGGGGAATTATTCATGATAAAAATTGATTTCTTTGTTATCCAAATAATTTTTGATACAATATTATTCTTGAATTTTACTCCACAAAGCAGTGTCATGTTGACAATTTGGACATTATTGAATTCTGGATAAATTAAATTATAAATCTTTAAAATTTATCATTTGCTTTCATTTAATTGAATTCTTATATCATTGTCATCATCCTTATGCTTATATTATGATGAATGTCATATGTTGCTTACGTGCATAGATGTACTATTGATTGGTATGATTATGATCAGGGATTATTCGGTATAATCATGACCGTAATATTACAAATGATGTGGTAAAAATCCTCATTGGCTTGTAGTGCATTGATGGACAGTGGTTGGTATGATTATGACCAGGGATTATTCGGTATAATCATGACCATTGATGATTACATGAATATCCTTGGTCCGTAGTGCAGGGATGATTCGATGATGTGGTTTATTTATTAAGCTGAGTTTCAACGATAAAATTGATGATAAACAGACGATAATAGATATCATGCTCTACTTGACTTTTCTAATGGATTGCTTGTTCCGCTGCAGTTAAACTTGATGTTTATTATATTTTATCAGTTTAACATTGATGAAGGCTAACGATAATTTATTCTGCATTATCTTAGTCATAATATTTTTTACTGGGCTAGTTGAGCTCACCCTTTGTTTTCAGTGTTCTCTTCAGGAAATGAGAATATAGTTGGGACTAGTCGGGGAACGGAGTGACGGTCCAGATGTTTGCATTAGTAGTCATCACTATTCAGTGAAATAGTGTGATAATAAATGTATTGAGAACTCCATTTGAGTTTGAATACTGTCTAGCCATCTTGAGTCGCCAGATACATGGTACAGAATTCAAATACAACTTAATAATACAATTATCATGTACAATATGATAAAACATAAACTGTGAGTTTGAATACAAATATTGTCTACTAGAGAGTATACAAACTCAAAAGGAGTCCTCATTACAATTATTATCACACTATATCACGAATAGTGAGGACTACTAATGCACCATCTAGGACCATCACTCCGGTCCCCCGACTCGTCCCCAGATATATCTCATTTCCTGAAGAAAATAGTGAAAGAAAGGGTGAGCTCAACTAGCCCAAGAAGAAATATTATGACTAAGATAATGCGTAATAAATTATCATTAGCCTTAAATATGTTAAGCGATACAATATAACAAACATCAAGTTTAACTCATAATTGAATAAGCAATCCATTAAAAGAGTCAAGTAGAGAATAAAATCTACCATCTTTTATGATTTAAAAGGTTTTTCATCACTTTTATCGCTGGGACTCAGCTTAATAAATAATCTACATCATCGAATCACCCTTGCACTACGGCCAAGGATATTCTTTAGTATCACGACCACAATTATCCATGCACTACGGGCTAAGAATATTTGTGTATTCATTAATGGTCATGATCATGCCAACAATTGTCCATCAATGCACTACGGGCCAATGAAGACTTTTACCACATCATTTGTAACATTACGGTCATGATTACACCGAATAATCCCTGGTCATAATCATACCAAGTCCATCTATGCACTAAAGGCCACAGAGGACTTTCAATAAAATATAAACATGAGGATGATGACAATGATATAAGAATTCAATAAAACAAGTTCAAGAATTAATTTATCCAGGAACCACTAACGTCCAAACTGTCAACATGATACTGCTTTGTAGAGTAAAATTCAAGAATGCTCAGAAGAATATTTCCATGAAAAGATACTAGATGAAGCACAAATATCAAGGATATTCCACTAATTTCATGGAGTATAGAAGTCAAAGTTTTAACCAACTGAGTATAATAAAGAATGGAATAACAAAAGAAATCACCATGCATGCGATAGACCGCACTGGCAGGTTATTCCAACAAAATAATAAATAACGGAACCAGGTCCAGCGTAAAATGCACAGACAGGATATTCCAACCGAATATTAAAGAATAGAACCAGGTCCGGCGTAAAACGCACAGACAGGATATTCCAATAGAATAATAAAGACTGAAATAAAAGAAGAATTTCACCAAGTATAGGGTAGCCACAGATACAAAAGTTATTCCAGCGAGAATAATAAATAATGGAATAATGAAGTTCTCTTCATGAATACAAAAGAAATAATGACCCTTACATTAGTAGGAGATTGAATCTGCAGAGTGGTGTAATGTAAGAATACTCTTCTTCTTTCTCTCGTATTCTCTCTATACTCTCTATCTCTATATTTGAATGAATTCGGGAAAAATAATGAAGAACTAGGCCTCTATTTATAGAAGATTTCTAGCTTAGCAAATGCAATATGAAAAAGTGTTGACTTGTATTTGGTGATGTGAAAAGAAAAGTGGTTTGACGTCTGTAATGTGAAACACCAAGTGGTTTGACGCCTATTATGTGAAACACCAAGTGCTTTGACGCCTGTAATGTGAAACACCAAGTGGTTTTGGCTCTCCAATAAACTCCGGTGGTCCCAGCTCCTTGAACTATTTAGCGGTGACCGCTCGAGAGTTTCAGCAGCCTTTACATTTTGGACAGGAGCCGGCTCTGCTTTCTTTGTTGCATGAATTGTATAAAGCCTCTGAACATTTGATCATTCATCATTTGGTTAGTGTTGTTGTTTGCATGAGGATTGTCGCCTTCCTGATGCACATTATCCTGATTATTGATATGTGATGAATCAACGGTCGCCTGTGCTCCATTTTTATTCTCAACATTCTCGGATGTCATTTTCAGATACTGCCACAAAACAATGGTTAATTGACATGTAACATATTATCCCTAAATTCTGACCGACCAATTAAATACCACATAAACTTAGGTAGGCATACTAGCGAAGGAATTCCCCGTCTCTCCCCTCCTAGTACTATTCTCACATCTTAGCCAGGGATCATATCCCTAAGCTTTGATACCAACTGTGACAATAATTGAATCAATAATATAAGAGATATGATGCAGCAATTACTGTAGCAATAATTGAGTATAACTGAGTGACTTCTCACGTAAGCATCAATAATCAATACTATGTGCTACTATGCAACCACGCTGTTATTCATGTACCTTTACTAAGGGTAGTTCAGCAGGTTTTAACGGTAACACCTCCTACCGTTATTTTTATAGAAAGATAATTTTGTCGTTTTCTAACTACGACAATACTTCCGTTAATGGGGTCCACCAATAATTGTGCCGCCGCATTTAATATTCTCTCGACTGACAAAAAAGAATATTCCCCGACCAATCGAATATTATATAACCACTTGTTTACTTTGCAAAATTTGTAAATATTACCCACAACTATAACATTATATCAAATCAACACCATAATATTCAAAAATATAATTCGAGAAAATTATTCTTTATTCATAAAAGTTGGGGTCTTACAGGTATAATTAAGTTGTATTTGAATTTTGTACCATGTATTTGGCGACTTAGAATGAGTGATGTATACCTATTTTGGGGGTGTCACAGTTGGTATCAAAGCTTAGGGATATGATCCCTAGCTAAGATGTGAGACTAGAACTAGGGGGAGAGACGGGGAAATCTTTCGCTAGTATGACCTACCTAAGTTTATTTGTTATTTAATTGGTCGATCAGAATATAGGGATAATATATGACATGTTAATTAACCCTTCTTTTGTGGCAGTATTTGAAAATGGCATCCGAAAATGTTAAGATAAGCAATGAAGCACATGAGACCGTTGAGTCACCAACGATCAATACCTAGGATAATGTGCATCAGGATGGCAATAATCCTCAGGAAAACATCAACGCTGACCAAATGATGAACGATGGGATGTTCAGAGGCTTTATGCAATTCATGCAACATCAGGCGAGAATGACTCCTGTTCAAAATGCAGGTGGAAACACTAGCAACTCTCGGACGATAACCGCTAAACAGTTCAAGGAGCTGGGACCACCAGAGTTTATTGGAGAGCCAAAACCACTTAAGGTAGAGACATGGATAAAGTAGATCACCAAGATATTTGATGTCTTGGGATGCTCTGAGGAGCAAAAGGTTCTTTTTGCCACCTTAATGTTGCGAGGAGAGCCATATTACTGGTGGGAATCTATAAAGCGTACTCAACCTACTGCACTGAAGATTTCTTGGGAGAAGTTCCAAGAACTGTTCAACGACAAGTACTTTCCCGAAAGTATTCGTCACATGAAGGAGGTAGAGTTTATCAAGCTGGAGAAAAACAATATGACCGTGTCACAGTATGAAGATAAGTTGACATAGTTGTCCCAGTTTGCGTTCCACTTGGTTGATAATGAGGAGAGAATGATGCGGTTGTTTCTAAGAGGTTTGAAACTTGAGATATGTGAATACCTAATTTCTCACAATCTGTGTTTATAAATAGGGCTCAGTTATTGGAGCACGATAACGAGTCAACCCAACCAAGAGAGAGCAGCCGGCAAAATGATAATACCAGTGGTAGCAGTCATCAAAGCGGTGACAACAAACGTGGTGGAAGTCAGCATGCCAGAAATGGTAACCACTTCGGTGGTAATCATGGCCAAGACAATAAAAGTGGGAATTTCAAGAAGAGGAGATTCAATAATGATGGAAGGACGTCAGCACCAGCACCTATTGTTAAGGAAGGAGAACGACCGCCGCTCGTATGTTACAAATGCGGAGGGGAGGGACACATCAGTCCAAACTGTACGCAGCAGTCCAAAGCATATTATAATTATGGAAGAGAAGGTCACCTAGCCCGATTTTTTCGTGCACCAAAGTCAAGTCCAGCTGGGATGGAGGCATCAAAGGTCGTCCTAGACAAGATAAAATCGGTAGTTCAAGGGAGAGCATTTGTTGTAACCTCCCAAAAAGTGAGGAATTCAAACGAGGTGTTCACGGGCAAGCTAATCATAAACTCTGGCGAAGTCTATACCTTATTTGATATCGGTTCTACCCATTCTTTTATTTCTCCTACTTGTGCTCAACATTTAAATTTAACTTCAAAGAACTTAGACTTTGATTTATCTGTTGAAACTCTGTTGGGAGAAACGTTCATTACATCCACTGTTTATAAGTCTTGTTTGATTCAAATTGGTAACCGCACGTTACCTGTCGATCTTATCTCTTTGAAAATACTTGCATTTGATGTGATTTTAGGGATTGATTGGTTAACTAATCATCATTCCAAAATCGATTATTTTTGTAAGGTTGTTAGCTTTCATATTCCTAACCAACCTATTATGCAAATTCAAGCAAACAAACCACTAAAGTCAATCACTGTCTTATTAAGCCATAAAGCTATTCGTTTATTGAAAAATGGATGTCAAGATTTCTTAGCCCATGTCACAGATTTAAACAAAAATACGTCAAATTTGAATGATATTTCTATTGTTAATAAATTTCCTGACATATTCCCTAAAGAACTTCTCGGCCTACCCCCAGAGCGTGAAATTGAATTTTATATCGACCTTGAATCCGGTACAAAACCCATTTCCAAAGCCCCATATCGAATGGCTTCTATTAAACTTCAGGAGTTAAAAACCCAACTATAGGAATTGTTAGACATCGGTTTCATTCGTCCTAGTATGTCTCCTTAGGGTGCTCCTGTTCTATTCGTGAAGAAGAAAGATTGAAGTATGAAACTTTGTATTGATTATCGGGAGTTGAATCATGTCACCATCAAAAATAGGTACCCGTTACCTCGCATTGATGATCTGTTTGACCAGTTGCAAGGCGCCAAATTCTTTTCAAAGATCGATCTTAGATTCGGATATCATCGATTGAAGATTAAAAGCGATGACATTCAAAGAGCGCTTTCGTAACTTAAGACGGGCATTACGAATTCCTAGTCATGTCTTTTAGATTGACTAATGCTCATGTTGCCTTCACGGATATGATGCACCAAGTATTCAAGGAATATTTGGATCACTTTGTGGTCATCTTTATTGATGACATCCTCATTTACTCCAAAAGCCGTGAAAATCATGAGCAACGCTTGAGGTCGATATCTCAAAAGCTTCGTGAAAATAAGTTATATGCCAAGTTAAAGAAATGCGAGTTCGGCGAGGAAGTAGCATTCCTTGGGCACGTGATATCAAATCATAGAATATCATTGACCCGCAAAGATTGAAGCAATTCAAAATTTGGGAGCAACCTAAGTCGATGGTTGAAGATTTTCTCGAATCGCTACTCCATTAACTCAAATTGATTGAAAAGATACAAAATTCGGTTAGAAGCGAGGAATGTGAGAAGAGTTTTTAAGAACTCAAGAGGAGGCTCGTTTAAAGACTGATTACGAAAATACTAGCGGTTCGGAGGATTTGTCATATCTGTGATGCTTGAGGCAAAGGTTTAGGATGTGTTCTCATGCAACATGGGAAAGTCATAGCCTATGCCTCATGACAACTCAAAGAATATGAGAGGAATTATCCTACACATGATCTAGAGTTGGCAGCTATCGTTTTTGCCCTTAAGATTTGGAGGCATTACCTGTATGGAGAGAAGGTGGAGATCTATACGGATCATAAAAGCCTCAAATATTTTTTCACTCAAAAGGAACTCAACATGCGGCAATGAAGATGACTTGAGCTATTGAAAGATAACGATCATACCATTCAATACCATCCTGGAAAAGCGAATGTTGTAGCTGACACATTGAGTAGAAGATCATATGCGAGTACGAGTGCGATATTGTCAACGTAAAGGCAAATTGTGTATGACTTGCAAAGGATGGAGATAGAGTTAAAGACTCTAGGGACCCATGTGATGATGGCGAATATACGAGTAGAACCGACTTTAATCGATAAAGTTAAAGCTGCTCAAGCTATAGACCTGGAGCTGATGCGTATGAGGAAGAAAGTGCAAGAAGGTGTTATTCTAGAAGCAAGAATCGATGAAGAAGGAATACTTCGAGTCAACTCCAGACTTTGTGTTCCTAACAATTCTGACTTGAAGTATAAAATCATGATGGAGGCCCACAACACACCATTTGCAATCCATCCTGGGAGTACCAAAATGTATCGTGATCTTCGACATACATTTTGGTGGAGCAATATGAAGAGAGAGATATCGGGGTTTATCTCAAGGTGTCTAACTTTTCAACGGGTCAAGGCGGAGCATAAAGTGCCAAAAGGTTCATTGCAACCACTTGAAATTCCAGAATGGAAGTGGGAGCACATTACCATGGATTTCGTTATTGGTCTTCCCAAGGTTTCTCAAGGCATAGATGCGATTTGGGTCATTGTTGATAGTTTAACCAAGTCTGCTCATTTCTTATCAATACGAGAAACTTATACACTTGAACGTCTTGCTCGTATGTACATAAATGAGATTGTAAGATTGCATGGTATGCCAGTATCCATAGTTTTTGAACGAGACCCAAGATTCACTTCACGATTTTGGGTTAGTTTGCAAAAAGCTATGGGCATGAATTTATGATTTAGTTCAGCATATCATCCTCAAACGAACGGGCAGTCGGAGAGGACTATTCAAACTCTTGAAGATTTATTAAGACTCTGTGTCCTTGACTTCAAAGGAAGTTGGGACAAGTTCTTATTATTGGTAGAGTTTTCCTACAACAACAGTTATCAAGCAAGTATTGGCATGACTCCATTTGAGGCATTGTATGGAATAAAGTGTCG
Source organism: Panax ginseng (assembly GCA_020205605.1). Taxonomy (NCBI): domain Eukaryota; kingdom Viridiplantae; phylum Streptophyta; class Magnoliopsida; order Apiales; family Araliaceae; genus Panax; species Panax ginseng. The sequence goes on along the minus strand of CM035136.1, from coordinate 80,687,783 downwards.
TTCTCCAGTATGCTGGGATGAGGTGGGTGAAGCAATATTGTTGGGACTGGAGTTGGTACGTATGACTACGAAAAAGATTTAAACGATCCGACAATGTATAAAAACCTCACAAGATCGACAAAAGAGTTATGATGATCTTCATCGAAAGGACGTGGAATTCAATATTGGAGATCATGTGTTGTTACGTGTTGCTCCATGGAAAGGAGTTACGAGATTTGGAAAGAGAGGAAAGCTCAATCCTCGATTCATTGGACCATTTTTAATCCTCAATCGAGTATGTGAAAGACCCGAACCATATTATTGAATTAGAATCGGACGAGATAGCGGAAGATTTAACGTATGAAGAGGTACCTGTTAAAATCTTGGATAAGAAGGATCATATTCTACGCTCCAAGGTTATACCTCAAGTAAAAGTTTTGTGGAGAAACCACGATGTTGAGGTAATGACCTGTGAGTTAGAATCTAAAATGAAATCAGGGTATCCTCACCTCTTCAACATACCAGGTACGCACCCTAATTTTGAGGACAAAATTTCATAAGAAGGGGAGGTTGTAAGACCCCAACTTTTATGAATAAAGATTAATTTTTCTCAAAATATATTTTTTGAATATTATGGTGTGGATTTGATATAATGTTATAGTTGTGGGTATTATTTATAAATTTTGCAAAGTAAGCAAGTGGTTATATAATATTCGATTGCTCAAGGAATATTTGTTTTAACAGCGAATATTCGTATGACGGAACAATCATTGGTGGACCCCACAACGGAAGTATTGTCGTAGTTAGAAAATGAGAGAATTATCTTTTTATAAAAATAAAAGCAAAAGTTTTACCGTTGAACTACCTGGTGGTAAAAGTACAGTAATACGCGTGGTTGCATAGTAGCACACAGTATTGATTATTGATGCTTACGTGAGAAGTCACTCAGTTATACTCAATTATTGCTACAGTAATTGCTGTATAATATCTCTCATATTATTGATTCAATTATTGTCACAGAATCATCTGCATAATATTTTATATTATTAAATAAATAATTGAGACGACAAAGTTATTCATATTATTATTTACAATATTGACAATGTCTAGAAAGTTCTGTCAAGGAGAGGTTTGGTTACCTAATTGCGCGCCAATAGGGAGAAATCCTTATCGGAAAGCCCCCTCTTTCCTGGGAATGATTTGGTTGTTCAATATTGTGAGTTATAATATTAGTGATGAATAAGTTCGTGTTGATTAAAGATGAAATTGATATTTCCATTGTGCGTGGATTATTAGTGTTAGTGGAAATCGACATATATTCCTATAATAATTGATGTCTGAAGGTTATATTGACCAATCGGGTAATTAATCGGATAAATGATCAATTAATTGCTATTAATTCACATGCTTATAACTATTTGTTCACATGTGTGTACTATTGATTCACATGCTTGTACTACTAGGGGAGGTGGTACAAGATTGATAATACTTGCATGACTAAATTTAAAATAGAGGTATAGATGAAGGTACTATACTGTAATTATTTTTTTCACATGTATAGAACTATTGATTCACATGAATGTACTATTGATTCACATGATGTACTATTAGGGGAGGTGGTGCAAGTTTGATAATACTTGCAGGACTAAATTAAAAATGAAGGAAAAGATGAAGGTATTATACTGTAATATTTCGAGCCCCAAAACGTGTAATTATCGAAACTATATTTTCCTTTAAATAGAAGCTCATTCTTCTTTCATTCTCACCAATTCACTAAGACTCACAAGAGCAATTATAAAAAGAGAAGCTACAGAGAGAGAAGCTTTAGAGAGAAAGTAGAAGAGAAGTTTGTTACCTCACTATTCCAGTATCCAGTCTTCTTCTGAGGTAAGGGATATTATTTTTTCAGTATTCATAAGGAATAATATTTTCTTCCATACTCTGTAGTATGTGAGTTATATTATTTCATCTCGTATTCCTGATTATACCCTCATTTTGTTAAAGTGTTGCTTCTATACTCCGTGAAATTAGTAGAATATCCTTGAAATTTGTGCTTCATCTAGCATCGTTTCACAATGATATTTTCTGCACATTCTTGTTAAATTTTAAGCTTTTCATGTTGGAGTACTGTCCATGAGTAGTATTCATTTTTACGGTACTATTCACAAAGTACTATTCAAGGGATACTATTCATAAAGTACTAATCACGGGTACTATTCACAAAGTACTATTCATGGGTACTATTCACAAAGTACTATTCACGCATACTATTCTTGAAGTACTATTCACGGGGTACTATTCCTAAAGTACTATTCATGGGGTACTATTCACTCAGGTACTATTCACCCGAGGAATTATTCATGACAAAAATTTATTTCTTTGATGTCCAAATAATTTTTGATATAATATTATTCTTAAATTTTACTCCACAAAGCAGTATCATGTTGACAATTTTGACATTATTGAATTTTGGATAAATTAAATTATAAATCTTTAAAATTTATCATTTGCTTTCATTTAATTGAATTCTTATATCATTGTCATCATCCTCATGCTTATATTGTGATAAAAGTCATCTGTTGCTTACGTGCATAGATGTACTATTGATTGGTATTATTATGACCAGGGATTATTCGATATAATCATGACCGTAATGTTACAAATGATGTGGTAAAAATCCTAATTGGCCTGTAGTGCATTTATGGACAGTGGTTGGTATGAATATGACCAAGGATTATTCGGTATAATCATGACCATTGATGATTACATGAATATCCTTGGCCCGTAGTGCAGGGATGATTCGATGATGTGGTTTATTTATTAAGCTCAGTCTCAGCGATAAAATTGATGATAAACTTTTTAAATCATAGAAGATAGTAGATATCAAGCTCTACTTTACTCTTCTAATGGATTGCTTGTTCCGCTGCAGTTAAACTTGATATTTATTATATTTTATCAGTTTAACACTTTTGAAGGCTAACGATAATTTATTATACATTATCTTAGTCATAATATTTCTTACTGGGCTAGTTGAGCTCACCCTTTGTTTTCATTGTTCTCTTCAGGAAATGAGAATATAGCTAGGACTAGTCGGGGAACCGGAGTGACTATCCAGATATTTGCGTTGATTAGTAGTCCTCACTATTTCGGTGAAATTGTGTGATAATAAATGTATTGAGGACTCCATTTGAGTTTGAATACTGACTAGAAGACAATATTCGTACTAAAACTCTCAGCTTATGTTTTGTCGTATTTTACACAACAGTGGTATAATTAAGTTGTATTTGAATTTTGTACCATTTATTTGGTGACTCACACAAAACTCCAGTAGGTCATAGCATTTTTCTGAAGCGCTTTCGTACATATAAATACACCTATTTGTTTGAAACAGCCAAATATAGCTCTAGCTCTGTGCACCTGATAATTTGACAGTTTTATTTACACAACGAACTTCCCTGACTCCAAATTTGAACATTTTAAGTCCGAATTGGCTTATTCAAAAGCCATTAGTTCACAAATCACATACTCTACGCGTTCATGCAAGAATTTTATATTTCTGACTTCGTTAACTAAAAATTCACCTATGAGTTCATTTTTAACAAAAACGATAAACGTTCGTGAACGTTCAACGCTCGTTTCTTCGTTCTAAGTCAGAATTCGTTCATTTTTGAGTTCGAAACTCTATAATGCCAATTAAGACTTGTACCCATCAAAAACCAGCATTTCCGAGCTCAATAACAAAATTCGACTTCCATTCCGAGAATTTCACGAATTTGACGATTATCATCTAATCGTGTGAATTCTGGCATAACTTCGTTACTTATGATTTGTTCATCATTTCAAACGGATTCCATCCATCATACTAACATCTTAACCATACATATTTCATTAACTTATATACATGATAATTTATTACTTGTTCTTCATGAGTTTATAACTTATAAAAGTATAATCTACTTATGATTTCATTTCATACGACTTATCATGGTTTTAGTCTTCTAACCATCATCCTTACATCCTCTTATCATACCAACTTCATTCATACAAACATATTACAATTTCTTACAAGTTCTCCATTAGTTCATAACTTAATATGAACGAAGTGCTTATTCACTACTTATTAAGACTTAAGTCCTTTAATTAATCATTCCTACTTCTTCTTAGCATACATGTTCTACCACTTCTCACTTCTCTAACATTTGAAGAGAAAGAGAATCATGGTTTAGGATCTTACCATTTAAGATCACTTGATTAAGCTTTAATCTTCTTCTTGCTTCTTCAATTGTAAAGTCTAACTTTCTAGCTTTTCCTCTCTAACCAATAAGCACTTATAATGTTGGATGAAATTTAACAACCAACAAAATGAGCTAGCATCCTTCTATTTATAGAAATCACAAAGTGAGGGCTTAATGGTCAATAAGCCATCCACCTCCTTACTATTCCTAGCTTAGCCATCAAGTTTACTTGATCACCACATTTACTTAGCCATTAAGTTTACTTGGTTATCACATAGCTTATCTCTTGCTTAGCCACCAAGCATAAGCACTTTACTTAGCCTCCAAGCATAAGCACTTTACTTGGCTATTACTTAACTTATCCTTTGCTTAACCGTTAAGTTTACTTGTTCATCACTTTGGATCACCCATGGGTTGCCCCATGGGTTTTAATCATCCAAAAACCCATAGGTTCTTTCTTTGGGCTTTTAGCTTAATTAACTTAGCTTATGCTTTGGGTTTGCTTTTAAACAAACATTGGGCTTGTTCATTAATTCATATTGGACTTATCCATTCCTACAATTGGGCTTTATCATAATTCCAATTGGACATTACAATTTCCTACACAATCCTACAAATCCAATACATTTGGCTTAAAGCCTTAGAACGTATAATTTACGTATTAATCTCGTATTCCACTCGTATACTAATTTATATATGACATATCCTCATTCATACATACTCGTATAATACCTCATATTATACTCGTATTCATTACCTCGTATAATACCTACGTATTATACGATCATCGCTTTAATTCATTATACGCATTTCATTTCCTTCTCGGAAATCACTTTTTCTTGAATTAGGTTTTAAGTATTGAAAAATTGCATTTGCCATAACTGAAATATTATTGGATAATCCATCTTACCTCGATATTCTATCGTTACGTATTTTTTGGAAGTTCAAAAATAATTCCCGAGCATAAATGGATGAATAATGTTTTTACGGAAATTTCTCGGAAAACTTTTATTTTCGTCTTTGAAATCCAAACACTTTAATTCCTCCACGTAGTCAAAATACTACGATATTCCGATAGGATTAGGTTATAGAACGTCATTCATCTTGTCATTACATAATTATAACAAATAATATAATTTTATTTATTATTTAATTAAATAAAATTATTTTACAATTTACTCCATTTTCTGGGTCGTTATAGATATTCATCAGGTAATCATTCATCTTTGCACTACAGGCCAAAGATATTCATCAAGTATCACCATTTAAGATTGAGGATGATGAAAAATATTTTAAAGAAATGAATCCAGTGAGATAAAAGGACAAAGATTAGGGATTCGTACTTTAGATAATCCAAGTCCAAAAATACTCCATAATAAACCATAGTGGAGTAAAATTCAAGAATGAAGATCAAAACATGGATACAATCAAAGATAGTATCATAATAGACATCTTGGACAAAGAAGAGAAAATTTCATTTTTCTATGAATAGTGTTGTATTCGTGAATAGTGTCGTACACGTGAATAGTAACCCTGACACAAAAAGGTAGAAATTCCACAAGAAAAATTATACTTTGTGAATAGTACCGTATTCGTGAATAGTGTCGTATACGTGAATAGTAACCTCGACATGAAGAGGTAAAAATTTCATAATAAAATTCAAACCAATATTTTGGCATAATGATATTGAACGAAATAACATCATTTACGAATAAAATAACAATCATTACCTCAAAAGAATAGTACTTCTGACTGGAATATCGAATATAATATTGAAGGAAACTTGCACTTAATAGCAACTCTCAAAATATCTAAATACTCACAAAATACGCTCGATATTATATAGAGAGAAAACTTTTGATTCTTGTGTGATTTTCAATTCTAACTAAGCACCCTATTTATAGGAAAATGCTTAGAACGTCAAAGCAGACTATTTAATAAAATATTAATATTCTTTAAAAAAATTATACGCACACTTCTTTGACAAAAATATCAGCCCACCACTAGTGGGGCCACCAAAATCAAAATTTTCCACACCAACCAAGAGTGAGGCCCACCATGTTTTTTAATAAAAACATTTATTTTCGAATCACAATATTACAGAATCACAATAATGACAACCAGGTCGTTCCCAAGAAAGAGGGGGTTTTCCAAAAAGGATTTCTCCTTACTGGGGCGTAATTAGGTGACCAAACCCCTTTTCTAGACAGAACTTTCTTAGACATTATCAATAATGCTATCTAATAATATTATTCAAAAAATATGAATTATTGATCTGATAATGGGAAATATTGTGCAGTGATAATTATTGAAATAACAATAATATAAAATATCAACGTAGCAATTATTGAATTAATAAAATAAAATATTGAACAGTAATTACTGTAACAATTATTGAGTAGTGCCTTCTTACGTAAGAATTAATAATTCAAAAATACTATGCAATACCGTGTCTTTCTTTGTGCAACCACGCCAGACATCGTATTTTAACCATAAGGTATTCCAACAGTGTTAACGGTAACAATTATGTTGTTATTTATAAAAACTCAAACTTGTCTTTTTCTTCATCCGACCATTTTCCGTTATGGGGCCCATAAATGGCTATGTCATCGTACGAATATTCCCCGACAGTAAGAATATTCCACGACCAAACGAATATTTCCCGAAAACAATGAATATTTTATAACCACTTGCTTATTTTATAAAATTTGCATATTTCACTCATAACCAAAGTATTATATCAAATTAACACCTTATTATTCAAAATAATAATTAGAGGAAATTCAATTTTATATATAAAAAGTTGGGGTCTTACACTGATCCTCTTCAGGACATAATTCATCCTCCTCAGGGGATAACTCTTCAAGAGTTTTATTTATAGAAGATTTTTGTTCATAAGTTTTGGATAGATCAATATTTTTTTTTGTATCATGTTTCATGGGTATAGCCTCTTTATAGGCTGCAACTTGTTTTTCTTGTACATTCTTCTTCTGAGAAATTTTATCTTTAACATCGATCATTCTTTCATGTTTCAGGTGTGACTTTGATTCAATTTGATGTTGTATTAACTGGTTGTCCTACAGGGACTTCAATCCCTGCTAGAGTATTAGCAGCTAGAATATGAGATATCACTATTTTCTTATTATCGATGAATAATTCTGGTAATTGATTTGTAATTCATTGTAAATGAATAATCCTTTGAACTTCTAGTTCATATTAATTTGTATGAGGATCAAGATTAAATAACGTTGAAACATTCCAATTAATCTCCCGTCGTGCTTCAGGCAACGAATTTTCTCCCCCTAATGGTGGGAAGATTGTTTCATTAACAATGACAATCCTCAAAACGTGATTTTAAAAAAACATCACATGTTAAGGTTATGATGCAGCATGTAAAATAGCATGACCCCAAGCATAAACAAGTAATTTTGATTTCATAATCAAAGGTCAGGCAATATATTGAATTCTCTTGATAAGTGATTCAGCTACACCATTTTGAGTATGTGTATGTGCAACATAATGTTTAACATAAATATGACCATCTGTGACATCCCAGATTTTTAGAAATTATAAATGAGAATTTTATAAATAAAAGTATTATTTATGAGATATGTTGGGTGTGAGTATGTGTATGTCATATATTGTAGAATATGTGAATTGATGTGAAGAGAATGTTATATATTAATTTTAATATATATAAATATTTAATTGAATTATTTATTGAGTTAAATAAATAAATTTTATTTTGATTATAGAGTAATGTAATTAAGTGTAGCAGATTAATTAAATGAATATTTAGTATTTAATTTAATTAATATAATAATTTTATGTTATAGTTCTAATTTAATTGAGATAATTAAATTAGATGAGTTATGTGATGATTGTTACACAAAATTATAATTAACAAGTAAATATTATTATGTGACAATTTGATGAGATTGATTGATGTTAAGCTATTGATTAATTAAAATAATGAGTATTTGCCAAATATGGTCTTAGGCTTTTCAAGTTCAAATTGGTGTAACCTATGTATTAACTAGTAATTAGTATATCTAATAATTACTAGGAGTTACATATATTATACAAGTTAGTAAGTTAGTTTTAGAAAACAAACAAAAGAAAGAAGAAGAGAGATAGAGAGAGTTGTAGGAGAAGAAGAATAGGAAGAAAAAGAAGAAGAAGGGAAAGCTTTGAGGAGACAAAACAAGCCACATCATCATCATCTTCATCTCTCTCTTAAATTCATACTAATAAGGCTATAATCTAAATTCATTGTCTTAATTATATTTTTATGTTCTTCATAATGTAGGATAATGGTTATATAGAAGTTGTATTGAGAAATTGAGAGAGATAGAGAGAAATAGAGGAATTGAGATGAGCTAGATGAAGAAGAAAAAAAGTTAGAAGAAGGTAACTTCTAAACTCTTATTTAATCTTTGATTTTTTGGTAGATTTATGTTCTAGGGTAATAGATCATGCTTAATCTTGTTTGTATTGGTTTAATCTTGGATTATCAAGAATCAAACAAGAGGATTCATGAAAGAAAATGAAATGTAAAGAAAATTTGAAGAACAAAATTCGTAGGTTTTGAGTAATTGTGGACATATCTTGTGAAATTCATATCTCTTTGGGTATAATGAGTTAGAAAGTGAGCCTTATATCAAATCGAAGATATGGATGTAAGCTATATTTTGAAAGTGGAATTACATGAAAACTCTTTGTAGATTTCTTGCAATGTCTATTTTAGTAAGGATGGTCCGAAGGTAAAATAATCTGCCCAGAAAATCAAAACTGTTACGGTTTCTGACTTTGAAAAATTTATATAAATTCGTGTGTTTTGAATCTGAAGAAACTTAAAATTGCAACATTGTAGATATGGAAGTTTACTAGCTAGATACGCGAGATTGAGCCATTTTATGGACCGGATCATGTCCGAAATAAATTGTTTAGTAAGGATGTCCAGAAAATGAAATTTTCTACACTAGTTGATGAATGGCAGAATCTGGTTTAGATGGATAAGGGTCTGACTTTAAGGCCTAGATGAGGTTGTAGTACACTGAGTAAGGATTAATTCTATATAAGAAGGAACAAAAACTGACATGTACCGAAGGAGATACGTTAAAAACGAAAATAACATTTTGTTAAAGAAATTGTGAAGATGAGTTTTATAATTCTGTTTGAATTAAGATTTTGGGTGATGATATATTTTGATAATTAAAAATATGTTTTGACATATGTAATGAGTATAGATATGTATTATCATATTCTATGCATAATTAACCATTTAAGATCAAGACTTGAGATAAGTTAATGTGTGCACATAACATGCTCGATAAAATGCCTAAGAGTAATAGTGTTTTCTAAACTTTGGTATATAAAGTGTCTAACTAATGGCTAATATTGGATATCTAAGTATGAAAAGATGATAATACAAGAATAATAATGGAAAGAAATTGAAAAGGGTAATTTTTGATTTATGAAGGAAAATTAAACATGTAAACAATGTGTTGAATATGCATTTTTGAAACCAAAGTGGTATAATAAAATGGTGTGATATACGCACATTAAACTACAAGTGTGATAGTCTAGCATGTGGTGATGAAAATTAAAAATAAAATCGAGTTGCATATAAAATAGTTAGATGTCTATAAAGACATTATAAATGATAATAAGATAAAGTAAAGTCTTAGAATAAATTTGACCATGAGATTGAGTATTGATTTTATTTATTATCAATCTCACATATAGTGTAGGTTGTGCAAGGACGCGAAGTATTAGCGTGTTGGTAAAACGTCGGTAAAGGCAAGTCTTTCAGTTCCTTTTTGCTATATGAACTTGATGATGATCTGCTTTAAAATTTTAGTGTATGATGTATTATATATGTCAAAAGTATGAAATGTGAAAGTCAATCTATGACTATGATGATTGAACTATGAATGTTAATTGAGTAAGGAACTCAATCTTTATAGTTGTTATGTGAACTACAACATGTATGCTATGTTTGTTTATAATTATTATTATATGTTGAACATGTTATTATGTGCTACGTGATGCATGAAAACTGTTAGATTTTGCTGAGCTGTCGAGCTCATTCTTGCAAATAACCATTTTTGCAGATTCAAGAATTGTAGGTAACGCTATGTGCTACTTGATTGTTATGGATCAAAAGTGATATATGAAGATTTAATATCCTAGCTAAGTTGTTATTCTTGTAAACCATGTCTAATATTTCGAATAATGTATTAATGTTGAATTGTAATATTATTTTGCGAATGTAAACTATTGTAGTATTAAAATGATTCTGAGATATTTATATGTAAAGGTTGAAGGTTTTGGGAACGAGGATAGTTCGTAATAGAAAATTTTAATTATTTCGCAAATTTCAATGGTTGTATTATCATTTAATGATGTAAAATTAGAGGTTGAATGTATTATTAACGATTGAAATTGAGAATTATATTGTATAAATTTTGGGGTCGTTACAGTTGGTATTAAAGCTGATAGGTTAGAAACCTTAGGAAAGAGTACCTTAAGCTATAACCTTAGAGAAGAGAGGTGAAAATAAGGAACGAATAAGCTCAAATAGAGTTTAAACAATAAGGGATTAAAACTTGCGTGAAAGGATTCAAAGAAGAATCTCACAGAGTTATAAGGAATATGAATGTGGGGTTACCCAACTCCAATAATAAGGATGTAAGGTAATAATAAATAGACAATGTCTATAAAAAAGAGAATGATAAAGAAGTTAAGAATAGAGAGTTATATCTAAGTGGTGCAATTGTACTCTTTCGTAGTTGATGTATGGTATCTGGGCTAAATGATTCCTTCATAGAGCGGAGGTATATACAAACTAGCAACTCGGAACCTAGTTTGTTGGTTATTTGTGGGAAACCACTCAGCGTACCATATTGAAACTGGTAGAGACTCGATGTGTACCAAGTATAGAAAGTGGATACGTATGATGAAAGTGTAGAACTTGAATGAAATGTTGAGCAATGTAAATGAAGTTAGAAATTCTTAAAGGAAGAATTGTTATATAAACAAGAAGATTCAAAGAAGAATCTTGAAGAGATATAAAGATAAGAAATGGGAGTTTCCTAACTCCAAAAGGCAAGATAACGAATAATGTCGTAAATGAAAGGAAAGAAAGGGGATCGTAAAACAAAACGATCACGAGTTAACAAAAGAATTTTAAGAGAGATGATTATAGAATAAGATCACGACGTGATCAGTTTAAGTTATAAAAGAAAGATGGTCTGTAATGTTTGAATGATTATAGCTTAATGCTATGAAGATGGTGTACTATGAAATAGTATGAGATAACTCATGAGGAGTTATAGATGATGTGATACGAGAAATTCGTATGGAGCAAAGAGCAAGTTAAGAGCAAGATAGAGTTAGGTGGGGTTTCAATTGAGGACTCTTGTGATGCATTTGAGTTGTACAAATCTTTGTATGGGGCGTAGGTTTTGTGCACCTTTTCGATTTATCACATTGATAATCATTGGAATATTTGTGTCGCGCTATTTGTTATATACCGTTGAGAAGGTGATTCTTTTTCTCATGTGTATAATGAGATAGGTAGAGTATAGTTAGAGAATATTATAAGGTTAAATGCGAGTTCTTAAAACTCATACTTATTGTAGGTTCGTGACTCATAATTATATGGTATGTTTTTGACCCCTCAATGAATGGACGCCTTATGGTCCGACTAGGATAAGTTCTTAAACTCATATGATTGTGGCAAGTTCACGAACTCATAACGTGTGGTATGTTTGATTAACTGGGTATAGATAAGTGTGAATGGAGTATTAAGGATGATAGAAATAGATAGACCTATTAAGCAATGGATCATTATAGAAAGTGGAGTTGATGGTGGAAGCATAGGTATTCTAAATCTACTAGCTATGCTAGACTTTCGCAATTTATTGACTTCGTGCTGATGTTTACACTTTTATTTTCTTGAAAAACATTGGATCAACTGATGGAACCAATGAGTTTTAACAACAATACTGTTATTCGTATGTCTATGGTAATTGCTTCAGCTAGACAAAAAAATGATTTGGAAAATATCAAAATGTATTTTATATCATTAATGCATCATGTAACCTGGTGCAAAGATGATAAAAAAGATGGAGTCATCAATACAGTATTACCTAGTGTTGGATGTGATCTAAGAATCGTCAGCCCACTATGGTATGATGTAGTATGATAAAATCACCAAATGACGGAATCCTCAATGGACTGTAAATACAATGTGGTATCATGACGTCATAAAAAGATTTTTGAGATTTCTTTGAGATATGAGAATACATATGTATGTATGTATGTATGTATATGTATATTTTGGTTGATGTCCGAATTGTTATAGAGGTCTATGCTATTTGACTCAGCTAGACAAATATTGAAAGATGTTCATGAAATTCAAGAGTTTCTTGAGAAGTTATGCCAAACCAAATTGTTTTGGTGCGGATTTAGATGTTGAAAAGCTGAGATAAACAACCCTATTATTAGGGGTTGCGCTTAGTTTTATACTTTGTGCTGAAATGTTTGTATACAATACATGTAAAATAGGTTGATCACCTAGAGTACTTGCGGAGGGTGTTTTCAGTCTTTGTGATTGATAAACATTCTGCCAAAGAGGGTTTAAAGTGTGAAGAACCTGGAGTGAAGCACTATTAAACCTAGAGAATAGAGTTCATGGTCTTGTGACCCTCAGCATGATTTGGAATCTTTTAAATTCCTGAGTTATTCATACTACTTCCCAATTATTGAACAATTGTGGAGGATTCTTGTTATTCTGCAAGATGGAAGTGAAAAAGGAAAGTATTCCTTAGAAAGAAGTAATTCGTAAAATGCGACACTGAATGATGGATATGTTGAATAAGTGAGAAAAGAAATTTTGAAGTGAGAAGGATGTGAGTTATCAAAGAATAATGTGAAACTTTTAATAGAAAAGTTTAATAATTGTAGAATGATGTTTGTGGAAAGAAAGTGGTTATAGAAACCAATGAATGAATGAAGTAGAAATCTACTTTGATAGATTGAATGAATAAAGATTAATAAATAAAAAAAATTCGAGGACAAAATTCTTAGAAGAAGGGGTGAATGTAATGTCCCGAGAGTTTGATCATATAATATATGATAATGATCCTTAAAGAAAGATAATGAACGGGTCAAAGAATATGTAATACTCAAATATAATGGAGTCTAAGTAAATATTATTAAATAAAACTAATAAGAATTTATTATCAAGAATGGTGAGAGTAGAAAATATAAAACCTATATTAAGGTAATGTGTTGAAGTTATTCAATGAATAGATTTCAGGAAAACCTGAGTAAGGTAGGGTTTCGATGATTCCGAGGACGGAATCCTTATAAGGAGGGAAGGATGTGACATCCCAGATTTTTAGAAATTATAAATGAGAATTTTATAAATAAAAGTATTATTTATGAGATATGTTCAAGTGTGAGTATGTGTATGTCATATATTGTAGAATATGTGAATTGATGTGAAGAGAATGTTATATATTAATTTTAATATATATAAATATTTAATTGAATTATTTATTGAGTTAAATAAATAAATTTTGTTTTGATTATAGAGTAATGTAATTAAGTGTAGCAGATTAATTAAATGAATATTTAGTATTTAATTTAATTAATATAATAATTTTATGTTATAGTTCTAATTTAATTAAGATAATTAAATTAGATGAGTTATGTGATGATTGTTACACAAAATTATAATTAACAAGTAAATATTATTATGTGACAATTTGATGAGATTGATTGATGTTAAGCTATTGATTAATTAAAATAATGAGTATTTGCCAAATATGGTCTTAGGCTTTTCAAGTTCAAATTGGTGTAACCTATGTATTAACTAGTAATTAGTATATCTAATAATTACTAGGAGTTACATATATTATACAAGTTAGTAAGTTAGTTTTAGAAAACAAACAAAAGAAAGAAGAAGAGAGATAGAGAGAGTTGTAGGAGAAGAAGAAGAGGAAGAAAAAGAAGAAGAAGGGAAAGCTTTGAGGAGACAAAACAAGCCCCATCATCATCATTTTCATCTCTCTCTTAAATTCATACTAATAAGGCTATAATCTAAATTCATTGTCTTAATTATATTACTAGTATTGTATATTATATGTATATACTACAAGTTAGTAAGTTAATTTTAGAAAACAAACAAAAGAAAGAAGAAGAGAGTTAGAGAGAGTTGTAGGAGAAGAAGAAGAGGAAAAAAAAGAAGAAGAAGGGAAAGCTTTGAGAAGACAAAACAAGCCCCATCATCATCATCTTCATCTCTCTCTTAAATTCATACTAATAAGGCTATAATCTAAATTCCTTGTTTTAATTATATTTTTATGTTCTTCATAATGTAGGATAATGGTTATATAGAAGTTGTGTTGAGAAATTGAGAGAGATATAGAGAAATAGAGGAATTGAGATGAGCTAGAAGAAGAAGAAAAAAAAGTTAGAAGAAGATAACTTCTAAACTCTTATTTAATCTTTGATTTTTGGATAGATTTATGTTCTAGGGTAATAGATCATGCTTAATCTTGTTTGTATTGGTTTAATCTTGGATTATCAAGAATCAAACAAGAGGATTCAAGAAAGAAAATGAAATGTAAAGAAAATTTGAAGAACAAAATTCGTAGGTTTTGAGTAATTGTGGACATATATTGTGAAATTCATATCTCTTTGGGTATAATGAGTTAGAAAGTGAGCCTTATATCAAATCGAAGATATGGAAGTAAGCTATATTTTGAAAGTTGAATCACATGAAAACTCTTTGTAGATTTCTTGCAATGTCTATTTTAGTAAGGCTGGTCTGAAGGGAAAATAATCTGCCCAGAAAATCAAAACTGTTACGGTTTCTGACTTTGAAAAATTCATATAAATTCGTGTGTTTTGAATCTGAAGAAACTTAAAACTGCAACATTGTAGATATGAAAGTTTACTAGCTAAACTGGCAAGCTTGAGCCATTTTATGGACCGGATCATGTCCGAAATAAATTGTTTAGTAAGGATGTCCAGAAAATGAAATTTTCTACACTAGTTGATGAATGGTAGAATCTGGTTTAGATGGATAAGGGTCTGACTTTAAGGCCTAGATGAGGTTGTAGTACACTGAGTAAGGATTAATTCTATATAAGAAGGAACAAAAACGGACATGTAACGAAGGAGATACGTTAAAAACGAAAACAACGTTTTGTTAAAGAAATTGTGAAGATGAGTTTTATAATTCTGTTTGAATTAAGATTTTGGGTGATGATATATTTTGATAATTAAAAATATGTTTTGACATATGTAATGAGTATAGATATGTGTTATCATATTCTATGCATAATTAACCATTTAAGATCAAGACTTGAGATAAGTTAATGTGTGCACATAACGTGCTCGATAAAATGCCTAAGAGTAATAGTGTTTTCTAAACTTTGGTATACAAATTGTCTAACTAATGGATAATATTGGATATCTAAGTATGAAAAGATGATAATACAAGAATAATAATGGAAAGAAATTGAAAAGGGTAATTTTTGATTTATGAAAGAAAATTAAACATGTAAACAATGTGTTGAATATGCATTTTTGAAGCCAAAGTGGTATAATAAAATGGTGTGATATACGCACATTAAACTACAAGTGTGATTGTGACGCCCCCAAAATTAGGTATACATAACCCATCTTGAGTCGCCAGATACATGGTACAGAATTCAAATACAACTTAATAATACAACTGTCGTGTACAATACGACAAAACATAAACTGTGAGTTTGAATACAAATATTGTCTACTAGAGAGTATACAAACTCAAAAGGAGTCCTCATTACAATTATTATCACACTATTTCACAGAATAGTGAGGACTAATAATGCACCATCTAGGACCATCACTCCGTTCCCCGACTCGTCCCAGCTATATTCTCATTTCCTGAAGAGAATAGTGTAAGAAAGGGTGAGCTCAACTAGCCCAGTAAAAAATATTATGACTAAGATAATGCAGAATAAATTATCATTAGCCTTAAACAGTGTTAAACTGATACAATATAATAAACATCAAGTTTAACTGCAGCGGAAGAAGCAATCCTTTAAAAGAATCAAGTAGAGAATAAAATCTACTATCTTTTATGATTTAAATGGTTTTTCATCACTTTTATTGCTGGTACTCAGCTTAATAAATAATCCACATCATCGAATCATCCCCCGCACTACTACTGACGAGGATATTCTTTAGTATCACGACCACAATTATCCATGCACTACGAGCCAAGAATATTTGTATATTCATTAATGGTCATGATCATGTCAACAACTGTCCATCAATGCACTACGGGCCAATGATGACTTTTACCACATCATTTGTAACATTACGGTCATGATTACACAGAATAATCCCTGGTCATAATCATACCAAGTCCATCTATGCACTATAGTCCACAGATGACTTTCAAAAAATATAAACATTAGGATGATGACAATGATATAAGAATTCAATAAAACAAGTTCAAGAATTAATTTATCCAGGAACTAATAATGTCCAAATTGTCAACATGATACTGCTTTGTAGAGTAAAATTCAAGAATGCTCAGAAGAATATTTCCATGAAAAGATACTAGATGAAGCGCAAATATCAAGGATATTCCACTAATTTCATGGAGTATATAAGTCAAAACTTTAACCAACTGAGTATAATAAAGAATGGAATAACAAAAGAAATCACCATGCATGCGGTACTTCGCATAGACAGGTTATTCCAACAGAATACTAAATAACGGAACCAGGTCAGGCAAAATTCGCACCGACAGGATGTTCCAATAGAATAATAAAGAATGGAATAACAACAGAAATCACCATGCATGCGGTACCAGCATAGACAAAGTTATTCAACGAGAATACTAATACTGGACGGAATCGAATGTCCGCCAAAAACGCATGCATGTGATATTCCAAATGTAATAATAATAAAGGCGGAACTAGGTCCGCGAAAAGCACGCATGCAGGATATTCCAAGAATAATAAAAAGACGGAATCAGAACAGTAAAACATACTGAGATAGGATATTCCAATGAGAATAATAAAGACGGAATAATAGAAGAATGTCACCAAGTATAGGTAGTAGCAGATACAAAGTTATTCCAATGTAATAATAAAGAATGGAATAATGAAGTTCTCTTCATGAATACAAAAGAAATAATACTCCCTACGAGTACAACAAATAATATTCCCTGCCTTAAGAAGAAGAGTACTAGATATATAAGTAGTGAAGTAGCAGAATACTTTCTTCTTTCTCTTTGTAGTTTATCTCTCTAGAGTTTCAGTGAATTCGTAAGAAAATAATGAAGGAATGAGCTTCTATTTATAGAAAAATGGACTGCATAGTAACTACCTCATGAACGGTCCACATTGATTTACTTTAATCTGAAGGTCCATATTTAAAGCAAAATCTTTTAAATAAAATATAATATATTCTATTTATAATCTAATAAAACGAATAACTTTATAAAAGATTTTACTATGCAAACACTATGCAGGCACTATACAAACACTATTCATAATAAAATATAATATATTCTAATTATTGTCTAATAAAATAGATAACTTTATAAAAGTATTCTGTTTTATATAAAAAAAATTGCTATGCAAAATACTATGCGACATAATTATGTAACATCATGTATAATAGAATATAATATATTCTATTTATAGAATAACTTTATAAAAGTATTCTGTTTTATTACATTAATAATACTAATAAAACAAAACTGAGTGACTTATCACGTAAGCATCAATAATCAATATCGTGTGCTACTATGCAACCACGCGTATTACTGTACTTTTAACACCGGGTGTTTCAACAGTTAACGGTAAAACTTCCGCCGTTATTTCCATAAAATATTTTTGTCGTTTTCTCAATCCGACAATAATTCTGTTGCGGGGTCCACCAATGATTGTGTCATTGTACGAATATTCCCTGATAAAACGAATATTTCCCCACCAATCGAATATTATATAACAACTTGCATTCTTTGCAAAATTTATAAATATTACCCATAACTATAACATTATATCAAAACCACACCATAATATTCAAAAAAATTATTTCGAGAAAATTAAATATTTATTCATAAAATCTGGGGTCTCACAGTGATAGTCTAGCATGTGTGGTGATGAAAATGAAAAATAAAACCGAGTTGCATATAAAATAGTTAGATGTTTATAAAGACATTATAAAGGATAATAAGATAAAGTAAAGTCTTAGAATAAATTTGACCATGAGATTGAGTAATGATTTTATTTATTATCAATCTCACATACAGTGTAGGTTGTGCAAGGACGCGAAGTATTAGCGTGTTGGTAAAATGTCGGTAAAGGCAAGTCTTTCAGTTCCTTTTTGCTATGTGAACTTGATGATGATCTTCTTTAAAATTTTAGTGTATGATGTATTATATATGTCAAAAGTATGAAATGTGAAAGTCAATCTATGACTATGATGATTGAACTATGAATGTTGATTGAGTAAGGAACTCAATCTTTATAGTTGTTATGTGAACTACAACATGTATGTTATGTTTGTTTGTGATTATTATTATATGTTGAGCATGTTATTATGTGCTACATGATGCATGAAACTGTTAGATTTTGTTGAGCTGTCGAGCTCATTCTTGCAAATAACCATTTTTGCAGATTCAAGAATTGAAGGTAAAGCTATGTGCTACTTGATTGTTATGGATCAAAAGTAATATATGAAGATTTATTATCCTAGCTAAGTTGTTATTAACCATGTCTAATGTTTCGAATAATGTATTAATGTTGAATTGTAATATTGTTTTGCGAATGTAAACTATTGTAGTATTAAAATGATTCTGAGATATTTATATGTAAAGGTTGAAGGTTTTGGGAACGAGGATAGTTTGTAATAAAAAAAATTTAATTATTCCGCAAATTTCAATGGTTGTATTATCATTTAATGATGTAAAATTAGAGGTTGAATGTATTATTAACGAATCAAATCGAGAATTAAATTGTATAAATTTTGGGGTCGTTACACCATCTGGTAATGCATCAAGTAAAATCACAAAATACTTGAATATACATAACAATAATTAAATGTGATAGTTTGGTAATTAATTTTCTTTGATATAATCAACAAGTAAAGGAATCTTCTAGATCTTTAAGGGATGTTCATGGGAGTTTTCAATAATTTAACGCATCATTATTGATCCTAGATGGTCATGCCAAATCATAAAAACATTTGGATCCGAACACTTCTGGTGTATTGCACACTTCTGGTGTATTACAACATTTATTTCAACTATTCTCATTTTAGTATAATATAACCCAGAAGAGAAAATAGATAATTTTTCTAATATGAGCTTCTGACATGATACTATTGAAGTAATATAAAGAAATTATTCACTGCCTTCGTTATTGGTTTCAATATAATAACCATTATAACGTATATCCTTAAAGCTGAGTAAATTTCTGCTTATCTCAGAAGAATATAAAGAATCATCAATACAAATTGTGTGCCATTTGACAACATTATAATCGCTCTTCTAGAGACTTTAATTAAGTTTGATAAATAATCGCTCTTCTAGAGCCTTTGATTAAGTTTGATGAGCTTTTGACCCATACATCTTTATATATCCAAAAACATAAATTTAACTTTATTACTTGAAACATAAGTAAAACATATAATAAAAATACTTATTATAATGTCATAATACAATGAAATAAAAATAATTAATTGGTATGAAAATTTCTATCAACATCATCAAGGAAATCATAGATATCAAAATTAGTTATATCCACTCCATTTAAAAAGTCAAAATAATTCTTGAGATCTTCAGGATCATTATGATCAATAAAGTTTATTTCAATTCCATTTTCTTTTCTTTTATGGAGTCTTGGTACAAATCTACAAAATGTTTAGGAGTACGACAGGTACATTCCATTTTCTATATTGATTGTTCTTTTCACGCCTACTACCACAACCACAACCATAACCATAATTTCCTCTATGATTATCAAATGAGGTTCCATTCACTTCAGGGAATGTAGTAGAATCGGTCGGGCGATATTATTAATTTTTTCAGCAAAAACTCATTATTTTGTACAGCCACTAGAAGACATAATATCACTTCTGGGAACATAGTTTCCTTTATCGCTTCAGGGAATATTACGCTCTCGATATTGCTGTTGCAGGAGCATATTCGAGGCATGAAATATAATAAATATTTTCTCTAACATGTCTTCATCAATGTTTTTTTTCACATAATTTTAATAGTGAGATTATTTTTAAAAAATGTCGAATTGTTCTCACTTAACACTTTTAAAATATTGCAACTTCAGGTGCAACCAATTATAACGAGCTTTTGGGAGGATTACAAATTTTTAATTTTTATATCTTTCCTTTAAAATCATTTCATAAGACAAGTGAGTCTTTTACTATAATGTACTCATATTTTAATTTTTGCATGGAGATGATAGCGAATAAAAATCATTAATTTTTCATGATCCTGCAGGGATGCATGATTGCCAACTTCAATTGTATCTCCAAGGTTCTTTGCCTCTAGATGAATTTCATCATTAAGAGTACATGATAAATAATTAAAGTTTTGCAAGGTTCGACATTTATATGAATATATAATTTTGGACAGTGTAACATTATTATATATGTATTTATTATGACCTTAAAGTGAGAACCAATTAAGTTGAAAAATACCCAAAAACAAAAGGCAAAATAAATATGTCCATCCAAATTTATTTGCTCTCGGTTTTAGGCTATTTTCATATAACTCCACCACTTGGGGTTAACATGTGTTATATGAATACTTTATGAATATTTAATGCCATATCACAGGAAAACATACATGCTTGTTAGTATTTCAAAAGAAGATTTATATACTACTCTGTTTCCCATCTTGATAATGCTTCATCCAACCGGTTTTTTATGGCTTATCAAGTGATTCCAAAGCACTTAACTAATTTCCTCAACCATTTACCTATTGTCATCCATCTTGTATGTATATAAATAGTACTACATATATATGATCAAATTTAATTGTAATGAAACAATACTTACAGTGAGTTAAGAGACTTTCTTTTCTAAAATTGGGTAAAGCTTCATGCTGATAACGTATTATAAAAGAATACTAATATTAAGAGCAATGATTAGTGAAAAGAGAGAGCATTTTCCTTGTATTTTCATGTGTATCATTCTTTTTATAATACATCTATTTATAGGTACATCAACATCAAAATTTGGAGGTTTCAAAACTCGAAGGTCATTAGTTTCAAAACTTAAAGAATATGGGAGTTTCAAAAGATCAAAGATCATTACAATAAAGATGAGAGGAATGAATCTAGACATATATATATATATATATATATATATATATATATATTATAATTTTATAAAAAATATAAATTAATAAGAGGAGTCTTATTATTATTATTATTACTATTATTATTTAATTGCTAAAGGAGTTTGGGAATTAATTAATAAAAGGTACTCTCATATATTCCTAATAATATTAGGAGGCTAATTAATTAAAAGATTATAACTAATTATTCCTAATAAGATTAGAAAGCCTAATTAATTAAAGGAGTTTAATTAATTAAAATAAAACCATGTTCCTAAATAGTTTAGGAGGGTTCCCTACATATATAAATAAGAGGAGTCTTATTATGGGTAAGTGTTACACAAAATGGCAATTCCAAGAGTTGGGAGAGTACTGACATATTCTATAGAGATAGAATTAGGGTTTTACCAAATATCCATCTTCTTGAATACTTGTTCTTCCTTTGTGAATCACCTCTAGAGGCCAAACACTTGGGTGGCTAACGTTGATCAAATGAAGGAATAAGTTGAATGTGAAAATGAATTGGAGGTGAACTCGTACCTGAGGAAGCAAGTTTCTACAAGGGTATGAATCTGATCTCCTTCTCTTTTCTATTGATTGATAATAATTATGCACAAAGTATGATCATGGTGATGGCTTGTATGAAAAATTTTAAATTTTGTTTTATCGCTCTTCCGCACATTTCATGTAATTTGATTACATTATTGCGCTATATACAAACCTAACAGCCGTATTGAGCCACACTCTATGTTCCTCATTGTATAGATGTCATGCATACAGAAAATAATGTTTTTGAGAACTTATTTTATACCGTGTTAGATGTGAGTGGTAAAACCAAAGACAATGACAATACACAAAAAGATTTGGAGGCACTGAACATCAGACCAGAATTGTGGCTTCGCCCTAACAATACGAAACCTAAAGATCCATTTTGTCTTACTGAGCAACAAATTGAAGAGGTGTGCAAGTGGGTTAGTGGATTTTTGTAAATCATATTGTATATAATTTATGGAACATTGTTAGCTTAAACTTAGTTAGACGATTGAGAAGGCTTTGATAAACTTCTCCCTCCTTCTTGATTCAAGAAATTCTCTTCTTCAACTTCACAAACTCTCTATTTCTCTCCCAAGCTCTCCTCTCTTCTTTGTGTTTTTCTTCCTTCTCTGCTTTCTCTCTCTATACTTAGACTTAGGAAAAAACGTAAAAATAAAACTGATAAAATAAGTATACGTATAAACACTCAGCAGTTAAAAAAACCCAAAAGGCTTTATCAGTTTAGAAAAACAAGGGTCATAAGACCTTGTTTGATTTCTCCCTATTAGGTTCTTTCTAAATTATTTTAATAATTCATTTACCATATAGTTCATTTGTCACACCTATTAAACAACTTAAATTAATTTAATTCTTAATACTTTAAATTGAATTAAATTAAACTTAATTCATTAATAATTTAAATAAAACCTTTCCAATATAATTATAATTTATATTCAACCATTTTAATTATAAATTCCATATAACCATTAAAATTAAATTTATAACTTTGTCTAATTTAATTATTAAATTAAATTATATCATTACTATAACGCCGTGATAATAAAATACGCATCAACTATAAAATTATTTAACATAATTTAATTAACACTACCACCCTTAAATAAATTCCTTCACAATAATTTCTATCAATTATTTATTTAATCGATAATTAAATCAACTAAAATATTTATTTAATTCAATAAATATTTTTAATAATTATAAAATTCTCATTCGTTACACATTTGCTCATTCAATTTCATCAATATATTAAGACTAAATTATAAACTATAGGGTATGTACCTAATTTTGCAATATAGCAAACCGCTACCTCGTAATACAATAACTAGTACAAAATTATGTCTTATGTATCAATTTTTTACTTTTAATTATACCTTAAGAGGTACAATTTTGCGCTAACAATTGTATTTTGAGGTAGATTTGCTAATTAATCAAAGTGACAAAAACATCACATGGGCACAAATACAGGGAAAAATCTTTCATTTTAGTCATATATTAATCATTCGTGAAGCTTAATATGTCCATTTTTTATAGGAACCCTAAGATGGACTGTAATATCCGAGTTTTATTTTTAATTTTTTTTAATTTTTTTTATGTAATTTAAGAATTGTTAATAAACGAATTTATATGAAACTTTTGGGTGATTTCATTTATTAGATGTATGTGTGTGGTACATATATGTGTTATTTCAAGATATGTGATGAGATGTATTTAAATGGTTGGTTTAGTTTTATTTAACTATTTAAATAAAATTAAGTAGGAATTATTCTATTTTATTACGTGGGATGATATTAAATCATGAAATTTGGAGTTAGAATGAATTTAGAGATGCGATTTGTGTATTCGAGTCCTAACGTCAAAATTAGTCAGGATAGACTGTAATCACGAAAAAGTGTCACAATTGACTTTTTGGTCAAAGTCAACCATGAATTTCTGAGATTTATTTGACTAAACGGATAGTCCCTTTACGTCCGGAATGTCGACTTTAGTAGGAATCGATATATGGTTCGCAAAGTTTGGTTCCGAAGGGTAAAATAGTCAAATAGCTTATTAATTGATTAATTGATTAAAATAATATATGCATTTTTTTTAATAGAAATCAGCTGAACTGATGGACCCATGAGACTATTAAATTGGGACAAGGGAGGGAGTATACGTATATTACATAATAGCTAAGGTGGAAGTAATTTATTTTATTCCTTAAAATCAAAATTCTTTTTATTTTTCTAACTCCCACATTCATTTTCTCTAACTCCCGCATTCTTCCTATTAATTAACTATATTATTGTAGTATTAAGTATTGTGAGTAACTAATCATTAGAGTTGGGGGTTATGGGAGTTGGGGGTTATGGAAATCAAAAGACTCTAACAAAGCTATACATATATAAAACACACTTTTCTTTTAAGAAAATTCCACCAAGTAAGTAAACATGGAGAGAAATTGAGAGCCTAAGAGAGTTAGAACAAATTTTGGAGGATTACTGAGGATTTGACAAGCAAGGAGAAGGAGCATCATATTAAACCAAGAAAAATTCATCAAAATGTAATTCATGAACCCATTTTATTTTTATAACAAAAATGAGAAGAAAATGCATATAAAATTGGTAAATGATTTGTTGTGGCTTTTGTGTTGCCATATTCATCGTTGTTTGATGATTATAGATCATTAACAACAAAAGATATGGGTTAATCATGCATCAAATTCATAGAAAATCAAAGAATTAAGCAATGCATGCTCTACCTTTGATAAAATGTCTCTAAGGTGCTAAATTAATCAAAAAGGTGGAAGTTTGTTGAAGTTTGATGTTGTGAAATGTGAAAACATGTGAGAGTAGATGATCTGGACATTAGGAATAATTTAATTACATGCTAGAAGCAAAATCCCAAATATTTGTCAAATTGGGTTTAACTAGTAATCTGTGATTTTTGGGGTTTTTCGGAGCCTCGGGATCATAGTGTATATGACTCGATTAACATATGTAATAATTTTATAAAATAATATGTAACATGAGGTACAACCTGTCCAAATTTCATAGGAAAGGGAGTTAAATTGAGCAAGTTATGAAAATCGTAGAGTAAACTCTGAAAATCGTAGAGTCAGTGAAAATCGTAGAGTGAACTCTGAAAAATCGTAGAGTCAATGAAAATCGTAGAGTAAACTCTGAAAATCGTAGAGTCAGTGAAAATCGTAGAGTAAACTCTGAAAATCGTAAAGTCAATGAAAGTCATAGAGTAAACTCTGAAAATCGTAGAGTGCAGATAGTAGAGTGAAAATCGTAGAGTCAACACTGAAAATCGTAGAGTCAGTGAAAATCGTAGAGTGAACTCTGAAAATCGTAGAGTGCAGATAGTAGAGTGAAAATCATAGAGTGAACTCTAAAAATTATAGAGTAAAGTTTATATTACAACTACTATGCGTTGCTAATAGTTGATGTGCATGATTATACAATTGTGTAGGGCACGTGAAGTGCAGATAGCTGTAAGCTGTTAATCTGTTATTGGTAAACAACGATCAAGGCAAGTTTCTTACCCTATTTTTCATTATGAATTTATTCAACTCTTATTCAGTTGATTGCAGTGAGGGTAAGTTTGGGCTTGTGATTAATTAATCATTCGTGCAAGCTCCTTTATTGTAAAGTTCTATAACTTCAATTGTGATGATAAACGTTATTGATGATTATTCGGCCCTATTGCAATCGCTATACTTTAAAGTTCGTATTCCCTTAATGAACTATATTCAAGCATGCTTTCTAGCTTTCGTCGGCCTAGATGTTATTGATGCAAACATAGTATATTGTTTAAACAATTCAAATCCTTTGAAGCTATTTGATGTTTACCAATCCAAATTGCTTTGGTGAGGTCCCGTATGAATACTAAGATGAACAACCCGGATAACGGGGTAACTGATGACGGGCATATAGTCCCATTTACGCTTATGCGTTTAAACTTTATACTTGTGCACAATGTAGGTACGATAGCTCTGATCACTGGAGTACTTGCAGAGACCGTTTACAATCTATTTGATTGTTAAACCGTCTGATGGTTTTTGATGAAACAAAGTAATGTTCAGGGTATCTAACACCCCTTAGTATGCTATTGAGAATTCCAGAACTCTTATCTTGATATTCCAGTTTATCTCTTGATATTTATTTCAACTGTTGAGAAATATTCATACTAATGCTTTTACTTCTGATGTATGTTCTCAAACTACTTTATATACTTGCTTTGGGCAATTTGTGCTCATTCTTGCTTAAACCTTTCAGTTAAGGATGATAACGCTGAGGGCTCGGGCAAGGACAAAGGAAAGTCTAAGATGAAATGATGAGAGTTATTTATGTAATAATTATATTTCCGCATATGATGTGATGTAGCGAGAAACGCTAAGTTTATGTTTTAGTTTATTAAAGGTTGAAAAGACTTGGGACTTTATTTTGAATAAGTATGAAATAGTTAATATTATTATTATTATTAGAGTTACTTAGATAAATGATGATGTATGTTGTATCGTGAGCACCATGTCCTGTAATCGATGTTACACAGATTTGAGGGCGTCACAGGTTGGTATCAAAGCAATAGGTTATAAACCTTAGGTGGGGAACCTTAGACTATAACCGAGTGATTTTTTTCCTTGTTTGAAGGATGTCAGGAGAAGGGGAGGTTAGAGATATCCACGTTGTGAGTGAGCAGTTGGTGACAGCTGTACCTGAGCCTATAGCTGAGGCAGTAGCTGACTCAAACCCAGAGGAGTATCCTGAAGAGGAAGAGGAGCCCGAGGAGGACTCGGAAGAAGCACCTGAGGATTCTATGCTTCAAGTCAGAATCGTTAGGAACACAAAGTCTGGAGTTGAATCTAAGTATTCCTTCTTCATCGATTCTCGCTTCTGGAATAGCTCCTTCTTGCACTTTCTTCTTCATAACGATCGCCTCCAGTCCAGTAGCTTGAAGCGCAAAACTTTAACTTTATCGATTAAAGTCGGTTCTACTCGTATATTCGCCATCATTATGTGGGTCCCCAGAGTCTTTAATTCTACCTCCATCCTTTGCAAGTCATACGAATGGGCCTTTGCATTAACAATATCGCTTTCAGACTGCATATGATCTTTCTTTCGATCACGCGTCACTACTACGCTCGCTTTTCTAGGATGATATTGAATAGTGTGATCGTAATCTTTCAATAGTTCAAGCCAATGTCGTTGCCGCATGTTGAGTTCTTTTTGGGTGAAGAAATATTTGAGGCTTTTATGGTCCATATAAATCTCCACTTTCTCCCCATACAAGTAGTGTCTCCAAATTTTCAACGCGAACGATGATCGCCGCTAACTCTAGATCATGAGTAGGATAATTCCTCTCATATTCTTTGAGTTGTCGTGAGGCATAGGCTATGACTTTCCCATGTTGCATGAGAACACATCCTAACCCTTTGCCTGAAGCATCGCTGTATATAACAAATCCATCCATACCAGATGGTATTGCCAGAACAGGTGCCGAAATGAGTCTCCTCTTGAGCTCTTGGAAACTCTTCTTGCATTCCTCGCTCCATACAAATTTTGTTTCTTTCCGAGTCAATCGAGTTATCTGAGTAGCGATTCGAGAAAATCCTTCCACGAATCTCGATAATAAACTACCACGCACTTTGGTCATCGACTTTGGTTGCTCCCAACTTTGTACTGCTTCAATCTTTGCCGGGTCGACAGATACTCCATGTTTTGACACCACGTGCCCAAGGAATGCTACTTCCTCAAGCCAGAACTCGCATTTCTTCAGCTTGGCATAAAGTTTGTTTTCACGAAGCCTTTCAAGTATCAGCTTCAAATGGTGCTCATGATCTTCACGGCTTTTGGAATAGATGAGGATGTCATCAATAAAGACAACAACAAACTGATCCAAATATTCCTTGAATACACGGTTCATCATATCCATGAAAGCAGCAGGAGCATTAGTCAATCCAAAAGACATGACTAAGAATTCATAATGCCCGCATCGAAGTTTCAAGGCGTCTTTGGAATATCCTCGCTTTTAATCTTCATTGATGATATCCGTAATCTAAGATCGATCTTTGAAAAGAATTGTGCTCCTTGCAACCTGGTCGAACAGTGTCATCAATGCGAGGTAGCGGATACCTATTCTTGATGGTGACATGGTTTAATCACGATGAGTCAATACAAAGTCGCATACTCCCATCTTTCTTCTTTACGAATAAAACAGGAGCACCCCAAGGAGATGTACTAGGACGAATGAAACCTATGTCTAACAATTCTTGTAGTTGGACTTTTAACTCCTGAAGTTCAATAGGAGCCATTCGATATGGGGTTTTAGAAATGGGTTTTGTACCCGGCTCAAGGTCAATAAAGAATTCAACATCACGTTCTGGGGGTAGACCGGGAAGTTTTTCAGGAAATACATTAGAAAATTCTCTAACAACAAAAATATTATTCAAATCTGACTTGTCTTTGTTCAAATCCATAACATGGGCTAAGAAAGCTTGACATCCATTTTTCAATAAACGAATAGCTTTATGGCTTGATATGATAGTGACTGATTTTAGTGGTTTAGTTGTTTGAATTGTATGACAAAGTTGGTTAGGAATATGAAAACTAACAACCTTACGAAAACAATCAATTTTGGCATGATGAGTGGTTAACCAATCAATTCCTAAAATCACATCAAAAGCAAGTATCTTTAAAGATATAAGATCAACAGGTAATGTGATAGTGCCAACTTGGATCATGCAAGATTTATAAACTGTAGATGTAACGAAGGTTTCATCCAACGGAGTTTCAACAGATAAGTCAAAGTCCAATTTCTTCGGAGTCAAGTTTAAACGTTGAGCACAAGCAGGAGAGATAAAAGAATGGGTAGAACCGGTATCTAGTAAGGTATAAACTTCGCAAGAGTTCAAGATTAGCTTACCCGTAATCACCTCGTTCGGGTTCCTCGTATTTTGGCCAGTCACGACAAACGCTCTTCCAAGAACCGCTGATTTCGACTTATCCGGGACAGCCCTTGGAGTCACCATCCCCGTTGAACTTGGTTTTGCTACAGAACAATCCCGAGCTATGTGGCCTTCCTTTCCACAATTGTAACATACCTTGGATTGTTGTGGGCGGGTTTAATGATATGTGTCCTCTTCCCGCATTTGTAACATCTAATCAAGGCGGTCGTTCTCCTCCCTAGAATTTGTTGTTGGTCTTTGGTGTCATTGTTGATGTCTTTCCATCATTGTTAAATCTCCTCTTTCAAATTTCCACTGACCGACCTCTCCTATTATCATGGCCACGATGACCACCCAAGTGGTTACCGCCTTTGTTCAATATTTTTCCTCCTCGTTGGTTATCATCGCTTCTCGATGATCTTGTCACCGCAGATGACCTCGGGTTGTGGTCCCTCGGTTGAACATACTCATTATCTCGCTTCTAATAATTGAGCCCTATTTACAACATCCGAATATAAAGAAAATTTATGAGATATAAGATATTACCGAATCTCGGGCTTTAGACCTCTCAGAAACATCTTCGTCATTCGTTCCTCATTTTCGACCAAATGAGGTGCAAACCTAGATAACTCTGCAAACTTTGTCTCGTCATCGAACACCGCCATGTTGTTTTGTTCCTGCACTAATAAACTCCACCTCCTTCATACGACGAATACTTTCGTGAAAGTACTTGTCATTGAATAGTTTCAAACGCTTCCCAAGACACGCCGAAAAGCTACCGGGTCAGTACGCTACGCCACAGACTCCCACCAATAGTCCGCTTTCACCGCTTGGAACATAAAGGTGGCGAATGGAACCTTCGTTTCTCCCGCATCCCAAGACATCGAATATCTTGGTAATTTGCTTGACCCACGTTTCCACCATGATCGGATCCGCTTTCCCTTAAATTCGTGGTCCTAACTCCTTGAATCGCTTGTTGTGACAAGTCGCGCATTGCTATCATTTCCACCAGTATTTTGTGCACGAGTCTCCTCATTCGGTTTTGCATGAACCGCAAAAAGCTCCTAAACATTCCATCATTCATCGTTTGCTTTCGGTAGAGTGTTGTTTACGGGAGGAATATTGCCTTCCCGTTGCACGCTCTCCGGTTTGTAACTAAAGGTTGTTCCACAGTCTCACACACTCCATTGTTAACGTTCTCAGTGGCCATTCTAAATACTGCCATAAAACAAGGGTTAATTAAACAAATTAACATATCACATAATATCCCTATATTATAACTGACCAACAAATAAGCTTAGATAAGACACACTAGCGAAGGATTTACTCATCTCTCCCCTCCTAGTTCTATTCCCCGATCTCCGCTAGAGACCATATCCCTAAGCTCTGATACTAACTATGATGCCCCCAAAATAGGTATACAACACCCATTCTGAGTCGCCAAATACATGGTACAGAAAGCAAACTACAACTTCAATAATACAATTGTCGTGCAAAATACGACAACACATACTGTGAGTTTAAATACAAATATTGTCTTCTAGACAATATACACACTCAAATAAGTCCTCATTACAATTATTTAAACACTATTTTACAAAAATAGTGAGGACTGCTAAAATATCTTTCTAGAACCATCACTCCGTACCCCGACTAGTTCCTGCTATGTTCTCACCTCCTGAGAAAAATGGAACAAAAAGAAAAAGGGTGAGCTCAACTAGCCCAGTAAAGAATATTATGACTAAGATAATATACAACAAATTATCGTTAGTCTTCAACAGGGAAAAATCTAATAAAATATAATAGCCAACAAGTTTTAGATCAACAACTGCAATGGAAAGCAAAGAATCCATTAGAAGAGTCAAGTAGAGAATGAGTTCTATTATCTTCTAAGATTTAAAAGTCCATCATCAATATTTTATCCTCGTAACAACAATCAATATACATCTTTAATCAAATATTCATCTTTGCACTACTGAGCAAAAAGATATTCATTTTGTATCACTAGTTGGTCATGTTCATCTCAACACTGTTTCATCTTTGCACTACGGGGCCAAAGATATTCATCGATTAATCATTTATCTTTGCACACTACAGTCAAGATATTTAGTAATATCATCATTTAGGATGGGGATGATGAAAATATTTTAAAGAAAACGAATCCAAATTGAAACGGAAGGACAAATAGTAGGATTCAGATAACAGTTTTATCCAAGATCAATAATACTTCATAAATACCAATTTTGAAGCGTAATTCAAAAATAAAGATCAAAACATGGATACAATCAAAGATAGTAACCATAATAGACATCTTGGACAAAAAGAAGAAAATTTCATTTTTAAATTGAATAGTCAGATTCGTGAATAGTGCCGTAGACACGTGAATAAGTAACCCCAGACACAAAAAGTTCCAAATTTGATAAAAATTCGAGATCAATACTTGAAGATAATGATATTGAATAAATAATATCATATATGAAGAAAATAACATCCTTACCTCAAAATATCAATCTTTCGATCGGAATATCGGTATAAGGTCAAGGAAACTTGCACCGATGAATAGAAACTCACAAAGTATCTAAATACTCACAAAATACACTCAATAATCTAGAGAGAGAAAGAGAGAAAACTTGTTTCTGGTGTGATTTTCAATTCTAACTTAGCCCTCTATTTATAGGAAAATGTTAGCAGACTTGACCTGCAACCTGATGGCTTTACCTACTACTATTCCCACCCACCACTTTTAAAATAAATTCAGCACATTTCTTCACCACCCACAAGTGGGGCCCACTCAATTCTAGATTTTTTCACCAAAATCATTTATAAACCTAATTTCTGAATCAGTCACCTCTTAAAATTCATAACAAATCATACGTTCATTTATAACGGTTCAGAATTTGTGGACATATACTCAACTTATATATGTATAACATATCCAAAAATTACAACGATCCAACGATCGGATTAAAAATTATAACTCACAGAATACATCTCAAAAATACTGGTTTAATTTTTAATACCTTCATTCCGACAAAAATACTGATAAAACACCTCAACATTAACTCCTTCATTTTTAACCACAATAAATATATCCAACATTTATATCCACATAAAATAAATATTTCCTTATCATATGAATCAATAATTAATTATTCACAAATAATATTACAGAATCACATTTATGACAACCAGGCCGTTCCTAGGAAAGAGGGGCTTTCCAATAAGAATTTTTCCTTATTGGCGCGCAATTAGGTGACCAAACCTCTCCTTGACAGAACTTTCTAGACATTGCCAATAATGATATCTAATAATATTATTCAAATAATATGAATTATTGATCCGATAATGGGAAATCTTGTCGCAATGACAATTATTGAAATAACAATAATATAAAATATCAACGCAAAGAATTATTGAATCAATAAAATAAAATATTGAACAAGAATTCATCGTGTAATAATTATTGAGTAGTGCCTTCTTACGTAAGGATCAATAATTCATCAATATTGTACATCCACGCAGACATCGTATTTTAACCACCGAAAGTATTCCAACAAGTGTTAATCAGAATAACTACGCCAGTTATTTATAAAAACTCAAACTTGTCGCTTTCTTCATCCTACAATTATTTACATTATGGGGCCCACAAATGACTGCGTATTGCCGCATTTAATATTCCCCAACAACAAGAATATTCCACCACCAAAACTAATATTCCCACACAATGATTATTTTATAACTACTTGCATATTTTGTAAAATTTGCACATTTCACCCATAACCAGAGAATTATATCAAATTAATACCTTATTATTCACAAATATAATTAGAGGAAATTCGATTTTATTTATAATAAGTTGAGGTCTTACAGTAATAATTGTATAAGTGTGTACAAGCATCTTCAGTTTGAGTATGTGCAGTATTTAAAATAGTTCACCTGGAGCAATGTAGATACCCATTTACGCTCACCTTAATACTTCTTAGCCCGAATTGTTACATCTTCCATTTGATTCTTTATGATCATGTCGTACAATTTTTGCCTTGAAAACTTGCAGATTATAATTAAAATGGCAGCTGCAAATGGAGTAAGATGCATTTGGGTTGGTCAAAATGGATTGTTGTCTACTCCTCCTGTATCAGCTGTTATACGAACAAGAGTTGGAGAAATATTAGTTTGATATTTTTTCTTCTCCTTGTTTCTTATTTGGATTTGGATTTATAAAAAGACTAAAAGATTGTATGTGGATGCACCACATTTTTGGGAGAAGGAACCAGTAGTGTGCATACATATGCAGACTGCCATTGTGAATGCTTTGATTTATATTTATATGCAGACTGACATTGTGATTGGCTTTAGATGTTACACCACTGATACTTAATCATCTCTACTTAACTGTAGCTCTGCAATTGACTTTCAAATCTCATTTCTGTCCAAGTGGGTTATATATGGAGAGGTATGGTTTTTGCCCATTTCCACAATCTGATATAATTTTATTCATACTCTGGAGGATCTTATGCAGTTTCTACCATTCTTTCTTATTTTCATTTTCATTTTCATTTTCATTTGTATGGTTTATTGTACTAGTGATGTATTTAGAAGTTTTTATTGGAGATCAAAGAAGCTGCTTTGGCAAGACGTAAACAGTCTGCATAGTGAATCAGCAGTTCTCCTGTTTTCTCTTCGATTATGCCAGCTTGGTGCAAATGCTATCTTGGCAGTATCACTTGCTGTTTGCAAAGCAGGAACTAGTGTCAACAAAATCCCCCTCTACAAGGTATTGAATTGCTACATTGTCTCTTCCTTTCTCAGTTTGATGTATAAATTACAAGCTGTAAATTTGTCCATATGTTTACTGTTATCTTGTTTCTACCATGCAGCACATTGCAATTCTTGCTGGAAACAAAACATTAGTGCTGCCTGTACCTGCATTTAATGTAATCAATGGAGGTTCACATGCATGCAACAAACTTGCAATGCAGGAATTTATGATTCTCCATGTATTTACTTGTTTTTCTGTGTATATAGGATTTCTAGGTTGTATAGTCAGTATCCAAGAATTACATTTTTTGGGCAGTACTCGTTTGGTTGAGTGATTATATGGATATTTTGGTATATATTTTGTGGATGTAGTAATTTGAAACTGTAAAATAATAGTATTATTGGGATGTATTTTGAATGGTTGATACATTTTGGCTATATATCATGGCATTAGTATATTGCAGGTGCATTGGTAATATAGGTGAACCACATCTTTTTTTTTTCTTTTCTTTTTTATCTACAACGTTTAAAAAACGTTGTCTGATATACTAAACAACGTTTTTATTCAAAAAAACGTTGTGGAATCATACCTACTACAACGTTTTTAAGCATCTGCTAATTTTTGAAAAACAAATCTACAACGTTTTTTTCTTAAAAAACGTTGTGTATTGTGCTTAACTACAACGTTTTTAAAACGTTGTGTAAGGGTGTCAAATAGATGACACTCTTAACCACGACGTTTTCCTGATTAAAAGCACAACGTTTTTTCCGCGTTGTCTATTTACTGTTTTCTGGTAGTGAAAGAGTTTGAACACAATTTACTTCAGTCGGGCTGTGGCAATCTCTCTGAAGCACTTTATCTCAAATTGTCTTTCTATGTGTAGCTCTCTCATGTATTCAAGACGGTAACATGCTTGCCCATTCATTTGCCAAAATGTTTTTTTCTTTTAAAGGATTTCATTCTTAGGTAGAGCCGTAGAGGAGTTTCTCCATCAACTCTATCAATCTTTAATTTGGATTGTCTAAATGATTAATTTCTTCGGATCTCTTCGTCAAGATATAGACTACCACATTTCAAAATTAGATATATATTTTAACTTTCTAGAATCAATTCGCGAAATTTTAAAATTTAACATTAATATGAAGTTATTTTGTTTTAATAAAAACAAATATAACAATTGTAAACTAAATATAAAGCACTACTAAATATCATATTGTTGTTTTTAAAACTTGAATGAAATTATATCTTTGAGTTTTAGAATTTCACAAATTGACTCAAAAAAATCGTAATGTATCTCTAATTTTAGAACAAATTAGGGTATGATTAATATATGCACAAAGTACAAAACCTTTGGTCAAATTTTAATTTTTTAATTTTATTTTATTGTCGGAGATATCATTGCCCATTTCCTCTTTTAAATAATAAAGCAGAGCTTTGATATTTTGTTAACAATTTGGTACATGTACCTTTCTGAAAAAATCTACTTGAATTTGAGAAGTTATAGTTTTTATATTTTCATGCCTTGCTACTTGTGACTAGGCATGTACAGGCATATAATAAAAATTGGGATCGAGACTGGTTATCTGTATATTCTTAAGAATGCATAATGAAACTAGATCTGGCCTGACCTAAATTCCGGATAAAGGCAACTCCAGCAACACGATCATAGACTATATTTAATTTAAGATTTATCATCCAACTCCAGCAGGTAAACTAAATATAATATGTGACTATATTTGAAGCACCAACAAGACAATAATTTTAATTATATTTAAATGGGAGAGTGGAATGAGATTGAAGCTTTTTTGAATTCATAGATTATTTTAATCTTTTTATATTATAGTCCACGAGATAGTCCATCTGCTGAAAAGATGAAAGACTAAAGGACATTTGCTGATGTCATATGGACTAAATATAATTCATCAGATAGTCTAACATGGAAAAAGCCCCTAAAAGCCTAAAAAGTACATGTAATATACTCCCTCCCTCCTCACAAGTATGACATAAATAAATTTTACACACAAATTAAGAAAAATAAGAGAAAGGAAAGAGAGTAAACAAAATTTCATATTTTTCTTTAGTGGCATGTCCCATAATATTACATAAAGTGATATATTCTTTTATAGACCCCACTAAATGACATACTTGCCCCTTATTTTTGTAATTTAAATCATCCTTTTGAGGGCAAAAGAAATTATAACTTAAGTCATCTTTTTGAGAACGGGGAATATATATATATATATATATATATATATATATATATATATATAATCAAATAAATTAGTTATTTATTAGTGAAAGATTAATATATATATATATATATATAAATCTTTTATGTTACTTTTATATTTTTTGAATTAGAATAGGAGTATAAATTTATTTAAAGCATAGAAGGGCAAAATATAAAAAAACAAAAACAAAAAATGTCTACAAAGCCTCAAGACCCGGCCCAAAGCTCGTAGACTAATCCTAGGGGCTTGTTTAACCCGGCCTAGGGGCTTGTTCCGGACCGGCCTGATTGGCCCTGTCTGACCTAAAAATTAACCAGCTGCAGGAATATTAAAACATCAATAAAGGACCAAACCAACCTAGAAAATATGAGGTGGCAAAGAGCCAAGGCATCTCACCCAGATATACCTGGTTATTTCCAAATAATTGAAAATGTTGGCTACTTCGGACTACAAGGAAGAAGCAAAAGGAGCCTCAACATATAGGTAGTCTAGCAAAAGCAAATATCAGAGCCAAATGGTTTTTCTTTTTTGGAAAAATTATGCAGTATATTTCTTCAGTACCTGTTAATTTATACACAGCCGTGACAGCCCCATTATAGAGTAAACTTTTCGTCTAAAATTTTTGGTTTCTCTGTTAACTTTGAACTTAAGTGTGTACAAGAGACCCTACTTCTAACAGATGTTTATACTACTGCTACAAAATTTTGATGCGTAGAGTTAGTTTGATGTACCATACTCCGACCATTTGGGCTAAAAGGTGGCGTTGAGAGTCAATCTTGATATCTTTTCTGCCTCGCTCCCCGCGATATTTTATCCTGATATGCGTTTTGATCTGGTCCTGGCTAGTTCAATGTTGACATGCTGATTCTGGGATCTGTTGGACTTTATTCTATCTTCTTTGGAAGTTAAGGACTTTGATAGAGATAGCAAAAATACCAAAGAAAAAGACACTGAATCCTATAAGCACTACAGCTGATGCACCAACCATCCCCAGCTCATAGCCTAGACTAACTTCTAAGTATTCTTTTACAGTGCCGTGAAATCCAGGTCCTGTGATCATTGTTTCAACGTCGCCAAGTTGGGAGGTAATTATACCTCGTAGGGTCCATGCAATAGGGCAGATGTAGTAGAACCATATCCACCATCCAGGGATATTCTTTACAAAAACAAGTAAAAGCAGAGAAATTTAGTGAGCAAGTTTATGACTTTGGACGACTTCAAGAAGCGTGGTATATGTGACCAAACGCAAGTTTATTAAACTTAATAATTCTCTTTTATTTAAGAAGTAGAAAAGAATATATATATATATATATATATATATATATATATGTAGCCGATCCATAAAGATCTATATGCCATGACAAATATTAGCATATAGCTCTAAACCACACGCTTTATTAATTAACTTTGGAATTTAGAGTTTTATGTCCTCGTCCGCTATAGCGGATGCAATTATGAGATTTTCCGGACCATAATGCCCCTCGTTAGTGAACTAATTCAAGCCAAATTCACATCGTCCGCTAGTAATACTAGCGGATATAAGTCAGTATGAGTAGTCCGCTAGTAATACTAGCGGATGGAAGTCAGTATGTAAAGGTATTGCAGTATTAACATCGTGCAAAATGCACATTGTGCAAAAGGTGCAGCACTCAGCAGGGCATAGGCGATTTTGGGGAAAATCATAGAACCCTAGCTCAAGTTGTAGGCAAATCAACTATTGGGGTCGAATTCGCACGATTTCTTGCTCTCTGTTGGCAAATCATAGAACCCTTTCTCAAGTTGTAGGCAAATCAAGCTGTGATTTCTTGCTCTCAATGCAAATTTGGGGAAATTTCAAGCCTTTCGCAAATTGGGGAAATCTCAAGCCTTTTCGCAAATCAAATCGAATTTGCTGGTAAGGTTGTAGATTAATATCCAAAATCAAAGATTTATGTTGATGTTCTCCATTATTTTATAATGTTGAACCCTAGTTTCATCCTGTTTTTATAAAGAAGTAGCTAGCTAGTTTGGATGAGGATGAGTGTGATTCTACTATTTCTTGTTAGTATTAGTTTATATCCACTTGTTCTTGGATGGGGATGAGTGTGTTCTTGTTATATCCATTTGTTCAAACAGTCCACGGATCAAATTTATGACCAGAACAATTGGATGGATGTTACTAATATGCTTTGATAAATTCATATGTTTGAACAATTGTTTATAAATTCTATATATGGATCCCCTATAATTTAAATGTTTGTATTTTATATTTGTTCCTTCTCTCTTTACCTCTTTAATGTAATTTTTATAAATTGTTTAATACTTAATATGTTGTTGAATTTTTAGGGCCGATATGGATATCAATCCAGGACCTTTTGATCTTGTTATCTTATGGGACCAAGAAAATCATGTATCTTCTGACTTATGGCAAAATATTGTAAGTACATGTTCCGTATCTCATATTTCTATTAAAATTTTGTGAAAAATTTCATATTTTGACAATTTATGCATGTATCCTCTATTTAACTTGTAGGATAGGTGTGTTAGAAATCTGTCGATGTCCGCAAAATTAATGAATGGAACTTGACTAAACAAAGAAGAATAAGCTTAGGTTTCTAGATATTTTGTCATCAAGATGTAGTGTCAAGGATTGATGCATCTCAGATTCCGCTTTTGTTGAGCGTTGGAGGAGTGAAACAAATCGTTTCACTTAAAATGTGGAGAGGTCGAAATTACTTTAGAGGATGTTGGATTTATATTAGGATTGCCCATATTAGGAAAACCTTTGACTTGCGGAGAACTAGAACATCCCAAAAGATTATTTGTAAGGGTTTTTGGGCAACAAATATCAGTAGAAGATTGGGAACAGTGCTATAAAAGGGGGGGCATAAGTTTGCCTTGGTTAAGACATAGATATGGACAATTACCTAAAGATGCTACTTCAGATGATGTGGTAAGACACACTAAGGCATACCTGTTGTATTTGTGTGGCGCTATTTTGTTTCCTACGAAGAGTAAAAATATTGTGCATCCTAGGTATTTATTGTTATTGGAAATATTGGAAGACATTATTACATATGCTTGGGGGGCAGCAGTTTTAGGGCATTTGTATAGGGGTTTGCATGAGGCTACTCGGAAAATAACGAAAAAATTTGCAGGATGTGCAACCTTGCTTATGATGTGGGCTCACGAAAGGGTCAACATTGGTCGTCCTACCCCTAGGCCTAATTCCCATAAGTTGATACCTAGGGCACTATCATGGGCATACTCTTCTTTTGATCCAAATTCCAAACAATATCAGCACCGCAAAAATCCACATCACCATCTTGTGTTTTTACCGAGAGAGATTGATGACATGTTGGAAACAGATTGGGTGTGGCGTCCATATCAGATATTTGACACACGTTTGGGTTGGGACTTTTTTGAGGCAAGGTTAGGTGGAGCCGCTCGTTTACCTTTGATTCATTACGACATTGTTGAGTTTCAAATGCCTGACAGATTTATGAGGCAGTTTGGATATTTGCAGTCATATCCATCTAATGCTGAAAACATGGTGGAGTTGAGGACGGAACATAAATTGTTTGAGAGAATAAATTATGAAAATCATAGGGCCAGTTATATTAAGTTGTGGGAGGCCTACATGGAGAGTTTAGAAGGGCAAGTGTTGGAGGGTTTGCAGCATATATCTACCGAGGATTACATGACATGGTACAGAGAAATTACTCGGAGACGGATACACCATCCTCGACCCTTTAGGCGTGAAGGGGAAGATTACGAGCCACGGGTATTCATTAACCAATACGTGGCTGTAAACACTGTAAGTTTGTAAAGTTATAATTTTTATACATGTTTATGTGTTATAATTTGATGTCCTTATTTTACTAATATAATTTTTGTTTTTGTTTTAATTTTAGATTGAGACTGCAAAAGCTATTTTTGTGAAGTTTATGTCAATTGATCTCGCTTGGTGGGTTAAGAACCATGTACGAAGTCATGGTTCAATACAATCGTATCAAATGACCATTCATGAATGATTACAAAGGGGTTCCAATGAACAAAATCCAACACAACCCCAAGTTAGACAAATGGATATTGACATGACGGGACCTCAAATTTTACTACCAAGAAACTCAGTAGTAGCCTTGCTTCCTCCTACTCAACACAAAAGAGGAAATTAATGTTAGAAGGAGAGAGGAACAAAGCACACACATCCGGGTCAAGTATTTAAAGATTGAAAAATCACTTGGTTAAATCTCTATTGGTTTAGTCCAACTACCGACCTATCATACTTTCCTCATACCCATCCAAAGTGCCTATACAAGTTAGAGTTTAAGGATGTGAACCGTCTCGAGACCTAGTGGTTGGTTATGGGCGCATGTATTGGATGCATATTTGTTGTTGTTGAGCGATATAGAAGCTAGGATGAGGAGTGAATGAATCCAACGATGGGCTACCTTTTATTTCATGCCAACGTATTTTATGGGTTTGGGCATCCAACACTTACCAAGTGCCGAGTAAGCAAATCAACAACACTCAAATTTTAACAAGTTACATCAATCCTCAGTAGTTGGTGCCCCAATTCATGAGTGTGATTACATATTTGTTCCTTCATCAACGAAAAGCAACAAATATATTTCGCTTATTTATTTGGAGTGTGAACAAGTGGAAAATAAGGCTTTTTGATCCTTTTTATGATGACAAACCCTTAATGCCATTGTCACAATTATACCAAAGATACTTTGGTGTTGTGGTGAGTTGTTTAATATATTACTTATTTTTCATTCCATAACACAAACATATGAGGTTTGGGGAATTAAATGATTGTTTTATGGTTTATAGGTGGAGTTAATTCCTTTGTTGCTTCAGATGGCAAATCCTAAAGCAAAGTGGCCAAGATCGGGTAGAAAGTTGAATGCTGTGTGAGTAGGCCGAGACAATGGAATTCAGACGATTGTGGCGTTTATGTTGCAAAGTACGTGGATTTCTTTTTGCACCGGATAAACATCATAAAGGAACCGAGGTGGACTCTCACGAGGCTTACAACTTTAGATTTAGAATAGGACATGAGCTTAGGATGTGCAAGGCGAGGGATATTCCTTCAAAATATCTTTGTATTGACCAAAATTTAGATGAGGATGTGGGTGAAGAGTAATCATTGTACATTGACCAACTGTCGTAATACGTTATTTTATAAAGATGGGTGATTAGTTTCAAAATGATACCATTATTATACGTTATTTTATTGTTTGGAATCCATTATCAGACTTTGTCATTATATTCTCACGCATACATGAGCCTCATGAAAATCAGAATCAGAATCTTCGCATAATGAGCCTACTATTACATACATGAGCTTTCCAAAAACCATATGCCTTATGAAATCTGCATTTCAACTAAATAAGTCTTTCAAATACTCAGTTAAGAAATTTAAGAAAACCAAAATTTAAAATTCATACAAGCAAATATAAATATCACTTCAACCCGACTTGTCTTGTCCCAAAACTTTGTAGTGGTTCCGCTTATCATGATTGGTCATCATATTACATATTGCACATTTTCTCAATTGTTTACGACTTCCAGCCTCTTCAATCCCACTCTTTATTCTTGAAGCTTTCTTGCGCCCCTTTGTTTCGGGGAACAAATAGATCTAATAACGGCTCATCTTGAATAAAACCTCATCATCATCTATTGAAATTTTCGCACGCCATTTACATTAACTTCACAGGGTCAAACTTCTCAACGATGGGTTGATTGTCAATGCACAATCGCATAAACATGCTTAAAACCATTAATGGAGCATGATCCCGTAGGTTAATCGTAGGAGCAAGTGTGACCAAATAATTGTATCCGCATCGTCTCGAGACTCCTCGTAGTTGGTCATCTCAATCAAAATCTTTGGTAGTTCGGCGCTCACTTTGTTACTATCTCTACACCACACGCTTAAAATGTATTTATTCTAAGATATGCGTACTACTTTTTGCAACCATATGTCTTATAATGTGTCTACAAAGCATACTAGAATGTTCAAATTTTTACAATTACATCAGATATCTCCAGTTTGAACATTACTAACAACAAAGAAAGTACTGTTGGATTCTTCATTGGCGCTTATCTTGTGTAATCGTGGTACAACTTCGTGATCCGATGTTGTTACATGTTGAAGTTTCTTCATTATATACTTGTGGGATTTTACAATCTCAACTGAAAGCGCCTAAACATCTCCTTTGTATAAACAAAGAACTCCATGCGTTTCCAAGCGGTGATTCAAGAGTCATAGTTCTAGTCCGATGACAAAGTTGCGAATCACTTGTCTCTCTCATTACCTGCTTCTCAATGGCTTTTTCTGAGTTTACGATGAATTCCTTTATACTCGTTGTCGCATTGACATACTCATCGAATAAACTATTCATCCCCTCACTCCTGGATGTAGTCGTCATTCCCGCTGCAAAAAAATTCTTTGTGTACGCCATGATCCATTTGTGCTTAACCTCATAGAGTGATTGTAGCCAATCATGGTCATGCAGTTCGTAATCTATCATTAGCTTTTCCCATCGCTCCTCAAATTCCGCAGCAGTCAATGATTTATACACACACCAGTTAAAATCATGTTTAAATGTAGGATACGCACATACAATGTATGCAATTTCTCCGAAATTTGTTACTAATATGCTATGCAAAGTGCATGGTGAGTTTCAGAAGAACCCTAGCAATCGTATTGTTCATGGCTTTGTCCTGATCAATTATAATGGTAACCGGTGCCTTATTGTTCATTGCATTAAGCCAAGTCTCAAAGACCCAGACAAAAGTATCCTCCGTTTCATCCTGTATCAGTGCAAAACCAAACAAGACGGAATGGTAATGGTGATTTACCCCAGTGAATGGAACAAAAGGCATGGAATACTTGTTCGTCCGATAAGTTGTATCAAATGTCACTACATCCCCAAAATTTTTGTAAGCTATCATTGATCGGTAATCTATCCACAAAATGCATGCGATACGATGATCTTCATCTCGTTTGATATCGTAAAAAAATAGAGGATTTTCAACTGAAAGTTTTTTGAGATACTGCAGGGCTGCTTGGGCATCGTTAGAATCTATCGTGTCACGTCTTAAATCTCGCACAACATTCCGAATATCCATATCACTGAAACCAACATTTTCCCTCCCTCCTCCTATTTCACTAAAAACATTCATCATTGTACTTGGCCCAACTCCAAATATTGCTTAAAGTTTCGATTAAAGTTCGAGCAACAGAGTTATATTTTTCCGTGTTTGAATGAAAATTTTTTCGCTTCTGAGTAACCAAATCATGATTGTGATTCAACTCAATTTTGAAACTTTCCATGTATCTTCCTTTTGTAGATGAACAATGACATTCTAGCTTTGCACATCGCATGCACCTATTGAATCCCTTTTTCTTTTGACCTTACTACCTTCAACATCATCATCATCATCCCGCTTTTCTTTCGATCGGTTTTCTTGCTTTGGTACACGTAAAAAAGTCATTGGACAAATTGTTGGAGTGGGCATGTTTATGACTTGCCCCAATTTTTATTTCAAAGCCACTACTTGCGTGCATAGTTTCTATAAAATTCTTCCGCCTCTTGGATAGTAGAAAAATCGACCTCGTATGGACTTTTTGAATGGTTAATATGCGATTGGTTCATGTTATGAGCACCAATATTATCCATGTCAATATTATCACGAGAAGAATTTGAGGAACTAGAATTAAACATATCTTCCGCCATAATTATAAACTTACCACGACAATTTGAGGTGCGAATACTAATCTCCTTAATTGTGTGGTTTTCTTCCTTGACGATTTGAGGTGCGAGATAATACTAATCTCCTTAATTGTGTGGTTTTCTTCCTTGACGATTTGAGATGCGAATACTAATCTCCTTAATTATGTGGTTTTCTTTATTTGAATTTATGTTGCTGAGATCCCAATCTTTATTGCTAGTGTTTTATCTTAATTGATGCAGGTATGTAATGGGATTTTCAGTACAGGAAGGAAATCTTCCAGTTGTTTTAGCAGTGTTGTCATTGAGTTGAAATAGAATGTTGGATTTTCTGATATATACAATCTTGTTTAGTGTTGTAATTGAATTGAAATAACTACAGGGATTGTCTGTATTGGCTACAATCTTGTGTAATTTATTTTTATAACAGGAAAGAAATCGTGTGGGGTAATATCTTCTTTCAAATCGTGTGTATGAGGATCTTGTGTAATTTA
This sequence comes from Panax ginseng, assembly GCA_020205605.1. Classification (NCBI taxonomy): domain Eukaryota; kingdom Viridiplantae; phylum Streptophyta; class Magnoliopsida; order Apiales; family Araliaceae; genus Panax; species Panax ginseng. The sequence goes on along the minus strand of CM035136.1, from coordinate 80,643,498 downwards.
TTTTTATAATAGGCATGTTGTTTATGCGTACAGGGATATTGGCCAACTGTTACTGACTTATATCCGCTAGTATTACTAGCGGACCATGCTGTTTAATAAAAATGTTACTGACTTATATCCGCTAGTATTACTAGCGGACCATGCTTCTTGTCAGGTACGATGGGCTTAATTGTCCAGAAATTATAATAAGTACATCCGCTAGTATTACTAGCGGACGGTGGTTTGTAACTCTAAATCCCAGCCGTTAATTATATAAACGTGTGGTTTAGAGCCTATATGCCAATATTTGTCCCATAGCATATAGATATATGATATATGATATATATATATATATATATATATATATATATATATATATATATATATATATATATATATATATATATATCATGTTCAGAACTTGGATGAAACTAGAACTCTAATTTCCCCATGGAGAGATTTGTATAATTTGACCACTTATACTCCCTTCTTTCCAAAATATAATATCAAAATTGTCAATTTGAGATATTTTAAATTCAAAATTGATGTGATTCATCAAACTTTTAACAATCTTGTAATTAGTAAAACTATTTGTATAGTTTACAATTTTCATAATTGTATTTTCTAAAACTAAATTAGTTCTTATCGATTTTTAATTTGAAACATTTAAAGTTGACTTAAAAAATTCAATATTGATTCAATATTTTGGAACGGGGAGTATTTATTTTAAAGCAATAGATATTCAAAGTTACTTACTGGTTTGGGAACAAGAAAACCAGAGAGGAGGTTCCATAATGAGTAAAACGCAGAAGAGATAACAGCTGCCAAATGTTGAGTTGGTGTAAGACCAATAGCCATCATTCCGTAAAAGGTGAAGTAGGTGAAAGTGAGAAACATGAATACTAGGTAGAGAAAAAATTTGGCTGCGCCATAGAGAAAACAGAAATTAGTAAAAATCAATATTCATTTAATTTTTTTTCATATGGCAGAGCATTAACATGCATAAGATTTCCTTTTCTATTTATTATCCTTCCAATTTTTTACTTTTACCATGATGGGGTATTGAAAGCTATATAGAACAGAGAAACAATTCAATAAGAACATTAAAAAATAATTATCACAAGGATTCCTAGAAGTATATAAAACATAAAATATTATCAAAAAAGTTCCTCATGAACATGGTAAAGAGGAAAAAAATATATATGAAATACCATATGCTAATAAATGACAAGACTGTCCGACTATAGATAATGCAAAGTGAAACAACAAGACCCATGATATTTTGATTGCATATTAGTGATCAATACACCAAAGAATAATGAAACAATTTGTCAAATTTATTATACACTTTGTTTCGAGTACTGGCGAATAATGTAATCTTCATAAAATAGGTGACTAGCAGATTCAAGCAGAAGCAATCTCAAAATTACAAGATAGCAGTATAGATTCGAGGAGGCTAAACAGTTGTTATTAATTGTTCCCCTAAAAAGTAAACAAATCTTTTTCATATGAAATATGAAGGTAATGATATTTGTTTAGTATGAAATTCATTTTGCCAGAAAACTGTAAAAAAAAATCGTAGATAAACAATTTTTATGGTATATCAGTTATAGTGCAGGAGAGTAGATTGCCATCGTCAAGTTAAGTATACAAAAACATAGTATAATTAGTTTATTAAACCAGATTTTAAACAGAGCACATCACAGAAAGTACTATCGCCATCCACTAAGCAAAAGAGTTCTGTATTTAATAATGATATATGTTAGATTAACCACACCAGGAAGGATATAATTTTCCTGTATCGCAGTTAAGGAAATATAAGTTAGCTGCAAGCATACTTTGTGCTTGTTTTCTAAGTAGATCAAATTTAATGAGCACAAAACTAGTTTCTTTAAAAATTCTCCTCAACATGTATTAATCTCCCATACATAAAAGAAGGCATGTCATTCTTCAAATTTTACTAGGATCAATGATGATACTGATGATAACTGAGGATCAAATATGAGGAGACCAAACACCGTTAAGATTTCAGAGAGAACTTAGAATCATACCGGCTGTCCTCTCAAAGTTGATCATGAAGTAGGTGATGACACCATATATTATTGTCTGCACAGCAATGTATGGGATCTCCACCAGGCCCTGTTATAGAAAAAGACATCAACTTAGGTGTTCAACATATTCAATATTTAACAAGAACCACAAATTTCCTTTTATTAGGTCAGCATTTGCTGCTTGAGAAAGTAATCCTGGAAATGGCATTATGAAGCCTATATTACTTGGGTTCGTAGGCCACAATATAATAAGCTCTGGCTACTCTGTTCTTTTTCCACCACTAGGTATAAACAAGACCTGAAGTAGCCAATGGTATGACAGCAAACGGCATTCTCAACAAAGCTATGAACATTAAACAAAAGTTACAAAATGGAATTTTTTTGCTTGCTATTAAAGTTTGGGATGTCAATTTTCAAGAAATAGGCAATCGCTTCTACAATAGGTCATACACTTTATGTTAATCAAATTAAATTTACAACTTCCTCAAATCATGCCACAGACCTGAGCTGCCGCATAAGGTAATGCAGAGTACATTCCAGCTGCTCTCTCTCTGTAGAAAACTGATCTCTCAATCGATACTATTGGTTGTACTGAAGAAGAATTATTCACTCCGAGAAACATGACTGAGGCATACATAGCACCCATTACAACTAGTAAATCTTGAGTATTTCCCCTGCAAAAATTTTCAAAAAACGTAATTCATTTGATACCTATCTTAACACAGCTTCAGATTGCAAAAGACTTCAAGTAATTGCTCTATGGAAACACAAGCCTCATCAATATTATAATCGATTTTACGAGATTCTAAAAACCACAAGATAGAAAATCTCTGTAGCTAATTTTTTATCCTTATAGTTAAGTCCTACTCTGAACAAGACAATTCAGGATGAACATAGTTGATTTGGAGATGCAATCTTTATATTGCCAGTGACAATATCAAAGTACTAAACACCTCAATCAAAGTGGCAACCCAACTTTCAAGAGTAAATAAGTGATTCAGCCAATTTATTCTTTGAGTTCAAAAAAACATACTCTTTAAAAATAGAAGAGCGACTTACGAAATATGTACAAGGAGATGGCTTATCCTATGGAGAAATGAGGCACACACATATATTTATACTTCCAAAAGTCATTTTGATAAAAAAAAATTGGAATAAAATTAAAAATCATTTTGATCTTATATTTTGTAAAGTAGGGATCATTTTCCACAAGTAAGAAGATGTGTAATGAAAGCGTCAAAAAGGGAGGGTGTTAAGAAAGAATCCAGAAAGACCTCCGTCAGCTCCTCACATAAAAACAAGACCAAAGGATGCAAACGCCGTTACCTCAACGACGTCCAAAAAATTATTAAAGAAAAATAGCTTCTCTAGTCTAGTGGGGCATGCATTATTGAAAGTGTGAAAATAATATTTGTTATAAAAACTTTCAGAAAAATCAGAAACTAACGGTTGAATGTCTCCCTAAATCAAACACAACTAATTTGCTGAACAAGTTATCAAAACCCTAAAATATTTCAACTGACCAGCACCTGCCAACTTCATGTTTATTTCAGTTGAGTCCCTCTCAAAATATTCCATCACTTGACTTAAAAAGGTTACCAAACCTGTACAGTAATCAGCTCACATTCATAAGTCATCATGACATTGAAACTCAAATCTGACATTCCTAATTTTATAGCACTCTTTCTTATTTATGCAACCACTGTATTTGCCAGACTTAAATCATCTTAGACGATTGAACCTGGTTTTATCAGTAGTGGTGCTACTTATACTTTCTCACCAATGTGTTCATTTTTATGTTATATTTCTTTCTACATATCCAACATAATATTTGAATTTTAGCAACACTTGTTTTATGAATTTGTATGTTAGATATCCAACATTCTATCCCCTAAATATGAATAGTTTGATTAGTTTCAAATCCCCTATAAAATCTTTTTTTTACTTGCTAAATATATGTTTGATCATACAACATGTCAGCAGCACTTCCCCACTGAAAATAACCTCCTCAATGAGAAAGATTGCCCCTTATTTAATCTTTTCATTGAGTAGAGAACAAACCTGTTTATGTATCGAATCTAGCCTCTCCAATCACTACCTTTCAATTATTATCCTAGTACCACAAAACATACAACCCCTCAGTACTAAAATTTTGGTCTCTTACTTCAAAATATTTCACAATTTATGGATAATATCTATACTTACAATAAAATGTTAATCAATACTTCTATAACTTGCAATATTATCTCCAGCAATTAATCTTGCCATACATTATCCTTAAAATCTCCACTTACAGGCATTCCTTGCATAAAGTCTTGGATATCCCCAAAATAAGGTCTACTCTTACTAATGAGAAAAAAGACTAAAAAAATATTTTGAAATATATAATACACCCTCCGTTCCAAATTATAAGATCAATATTGACTCTAAAAGTCAATTGAGACATTTTCAAATTTAAAATCGAAATGATTCATTTAAGTTTTGAAAACAATAAATCTTATAACTAGTAGTACTTTTTTAGATAGTTTATGATATTTAAACTAAATGAATTCATGTCAATTTTGAGTTTGAAAATGACTAAAATTGACTTTTAAAAAGTCAATAATGATCCTTATAATTTGGAATGGAGAGAGTACAAAACTTCCTATAAAAAGCTCCACAAAATAAAAAGAATTACCTTTTTGAACCAATGTCCCAAAATATGGTGCCAATTATCAGTGCACTCATTGTGGTAAAGAAAAGCCTCACTGCATTGTAGGCTGGACTTCTGAAATATACAAGGTTTTGTTTCCAGAGACAAATTTTGAGTTGGGACATCATATTTCGAGAATAAGTGGAAGCAAATTGCAATGGCTCTGAGCCTGCTTGTGGAATACTGAACCGCTGAATGGAAGCTTCAACCTCCCTGGATTGAAAAGAATATAGAAACAGATAAATGGGGAACATACAACAAATAAATAAATAGAATAGAATATCACAAAAATTTCATTTTCGTAAAAACTCAGCTACTATAATAAAAAATTTCACCTAAACTGCCCAGACTGTCTGTAGGCCTCTGAAAAGTCTAGACCAATTCTTTCTTCAGCAGCAGGTGTACTAATCTCAAGCATCCAAGTTGCTGGATTGTATCCAACGGGAATTGGAGGGATCCCATGAATTCCCTTCAGAAGGCAAAGAAACATTAGAATCACATTAAAGAGAAAGTGCATAATATATATGTATGTATGTATGTATATAGGGTCCTGATCCACAACGAATGATGGTTATAAGAGTTTATATAGCTACCACATCTTGCACTATTCATTGCAATATTTGACAGCCTTAATTTAAAAACTCTCCTACCACAACACTTTGCAATAGGCAAGTTGTTGCGGTAGGCAAGTCTCCTACTGCAACACAGTATTAGGGTAGGCAAGTCTCCTACAACAACACTATGTTAAGTAAGAGAGTTGTGTTTTAAATTGTAACTGTCAGATCTTGAAATGATTGGTGTAAGATCTAGAGACCATATAAAGTTTAATAGCCACTATGTGTTATGGATTGCTCTCTCTCCACACTCACACACATATATATACAGTATCCATAGCCAAAGTTATATATATCCTTTGACAGGCACATATATATATATATATATATATATATATATATATATATATATACCTGGTCCGGATCTTATCCATAGCCAAAGTTGGCTATCAAACGCTATATATATTCCTTTTAGCGACGGACAACACACATTTACATCGGTCTACTTTTAGTAAACTTTATATGATATATATATATATATATATATATCATTATGGCGTATTCCTTTTGACAGGTACATTTACATCGGTCTACTTATAGTAAACTTGAATAGAGTGTAAAAACTATGTATAGAAGACCCACAAGGAGGACATTGTATTTAATAAAACAAGTTCTTCCAACCAAATTGTGTGAGTTACTAAACTTGAATATCATTACATCTACAATAGTTCCACCTAAACATAATATGAAATGTTCTATGGACTTGGTCAATTAATATAAGGTGTCCAAGGTAATCAAACCCAAAAAATCTTACTTTCTTTTTTAGACAATTCACTTTTGTGAAATATGATGCAGACAAAATATAAAAATGTGATACTAATTACCAGTCCTACGTGGTGTAAAATAAAGACCCCTTAATTCCGCCTTTTAAATAAATGATGTCAGAAAATTTCAATCCTAGGCAGGTCATAAAATGTCTGTCTCTAGCTAAACTAGACAAGACTCTGTGCTACAAAAAGCCTGCAGCTTGAGTTTGCAAAATCAATTTATGGTGATTTCCAATTAGTACTAAATATTTTGATTAATTAACTACTGATTTGAATGTATAGGTCATGCATATATCTTAAACGTATAATCGGTCAAGCCCAAGCCCAAGCTCAAGCCTCAACCCCAAGAAGAGCATTGAAGGAATTGCCACTAGAGGCCTAAAATTCACTAGATGCAAGGATCTTTAGACCGTTGCTAAGGGATGTTACAAAACCCAACCAATATAATCCCAGTCATCCTCTCCAAAAACATTAGAATTATCACTGGATTTCAGTGTTTTACCAAATTGAATGAATGAAACACTGTTGGTGCAATCATAATTTGAATAACTTATGCCCTGAAGTGGGAACAAAACTCCCAAGTCAACACAATTGCTGTCCAAATGTTATTTTCATAAATGATAAATTAATTATTATTGAATATTAAAAATTTGTAGTATATCTAGATGCCAGAAAAAATCAGTCTTACAGCAGCAAGCCTTTTACAAACTTCCAAGTGAAAGGCAATGATATTTTAGTCAACAATAATTTTCGTCTAACAGCAGACTTCACCATATAAAAAGTATCCCTAATGCTAATAAACATATACTAAGGTTTACCTGAAAACAGTTTATCATGGTCTGTGACTTCTCACCAAGCTTCCCCCCGTAGATTACTTGCCCTCCTCGTTTCATAAGAAGCAACTGAGTGTTCAGATCAGAAACAAGAAGACAAGTCCAATAAATGTCTTATACACAAGAAAAACTATTCTCAATTTCTTCTTTTTAAATGAAAAATATGATACAAATTATTATCCTTCATATAAAGAAATTTAAGTTAACTAACCTCATCAAATGTTTCAAATATTTCAATACTTGGTTGATGTATGGTGCAAACCACTGTTCTTCCAGTATCAAGTGTATTACGAACAGTTCGCATTACTATGGCTGCAGCTCATGCATCAAGTCCAGATGTAGGCTCATCCATAAAAATAATAGAAGGATTTGCAACAAGCTCCACAGCAATAGTTAAACGCTTTCTTTGCTCTGTGGATAAGCCAGTACTGCCTTGTAGCCCTACCAAAGCATTCCTTAGATTATCAAGCTCGACTAATTTCATCACCTCTTCAACAAAATCCTACAGAACAATGTACTCAAAGTGTTTAATAATACAGTAGAACAATTATCAAAAAGATAAAATTATCAGAAGGTATATTATAGGCAACTAACACGTCTTTGTTCTCTGGTCACTTCTTTAGGAAGGCGGAGGCTAGAAGAAAACCAGACTGACTCGAAAACTGTCACTTGTGGAGAATGTATATCACTTTGTTCAACATATCCTGAAACTCTTGCAAAAGTACGTTGTTCTTTAGGGTGACCAGATATCCTAATGTCTCCTTCTATGTATCCTCCAGTTTTTCTACCAGCAAGCACATCCATCAAAGTAGTCTTCCCTGCACCGCTTGAACCAACTAACGCAGTAAGAACACCAGGTGAAAATACTCCACTTACTTTTGACAAGAGTTGCAACTTTCTTTCTGGTATACCATTCAACCTCATTTCCTGAAAAGATAAGTTATATATTTTGTTTCAATTAGTTGGAAGTATAGAATATTGGCTTTAAAGCATTTTTGTCCCTGTGGTTTTGTGTGCTTGAGAAATAAAACTTCAACAAAAGAAGTTTGAGACATTAATCCTTACAGTCATTGGATTTTTAGATCCAAAACCGTTTGGCCATCGAAAAAGTGTTTTAGTGAATTTTTGGCCATTCCAAAGGAATGGGAACTTTTGTCCAATGCATTTTTCAGTTCAAGCATTGGAATGGGAACATTTTTGATCATTATCAGCTTAAGGGCACTAACAACCAATTTTCAGCTCATAATCGATTGATAATCCTGGTTGATGGTCGGGATCTTGTAATTATAGAGAACCAGTAGTTGGTTCTTCATTCTACCAATTATCAGCTTTAGGGTATTCCTCAGTTCATCTAAAGAATAGCAGCAACCATGTTTAATAAATTAAGGCCAAGTGTCTGTGGTTACACCTGAGGGAGGATAAATAAGTGTGCAATTATTCTTCTGACCAACATGTAATCTAATTCACAAATTTTCTATGGACTTCTAAACTTCTAATGGAAATTTTCTGCCCTTCTCACAGGGACCCCATCAGTTCAATGCACGGTTGAGTGTCCTAGGCTCCAGATCTCTGTGCCTGAGGCATTGTCTGAAGGCATAAGGTTTTAGTTCTAGAATTCATTGACTCCAGAATTTAATGTCTCAAACTTTTCTTTTTGTTGAGGTTCACCTTCAAAAGACAAAAAATTACAAGGTAGAAAAAGTTTAAAGCCTATAATATTTGAGGAATCCAAAAAGGTTACACCACACCTTGGGCATATCAACAAAGTAATTAACATTATGGAAAGTCATTGTTAATGGTTGAAATGGGAGAATCATTCCTTTCTTTTTAGCACCAGCCTCAATAATGACTGGATCTTTTGCAGATTCCTGGCTGCTTGCTGCCAAATCAGTAATAGTGTATGTGAGACAAAGTTCTAAACAAATATACTATGTATCCAAATAAAACTTAGTAGAGGAATCTTTTAAGTGAAAGATCTTGTACTTTGACATAGAGACGAGATGTAAGTGATAAAGTGTGAAATACAGGAGTTAGATGTGATATATAGTTCAAGAATGACTAACCAGCAGATTTAGCTGAATTCTCTTCTACAACATCCAGAGGAATAATTGTCTGTGATTTCCTGATAGCTGTAGAAGATCATGGATATATGAAAATTCCCAAACACATGCATGCACAAGATGATAAGAGATTAACATTACTAAACATAAACCACATTACAGAACCCAAATAAACAAAAATTGTCGAAACTTACGGTTGAGGTAGGTCAATGCCCAAGTCACTATAATATTGAAAAAAATAGCATAAAGAATTAACGCACAAGCTCCAAGCCAATACCAATAATTATCATCTGGTAGACCATGTGAATGGAGAACACTCAGTCCAACTGTAGTGTTTCCAACGGCAGGTCTCTGCAAGTCCCAAGTCTGATTCAGTAGTCATCCAAAGTACAAGTAGTAAAGACGTGTAATGCTTGTTTGTATTAGGGAAAGCAATATAATGCAGCTACTAATTACTATTATAAAGAACAGACCTCCATCCATCTTGTGGCAGTAAATTCATTAACAGAAATTGCACGTTGCCCGTAGGATAAAGGTGACACCCAAAATGCCCAGATCCACCATGGCTTGATCATATCTGAAAGAATAGGAGCTCACTTTATTAAGGTCAGTTCCGTTTACAAAGTAAATAAAACCAACAAACTTACCTTTTGGAATGATGAATCCACCCAATAAGAAAATAACTAGCAGTCCAGCTGAGCCAAATGTATTAGCAATGATTATATCTCGTGAAATAGAAGCAATTGATCGGAAGAGACCTAGTGCCATTTGGTGCACTGTGAAGAGTAAAAACATGTAACCGAAAAACCTGAAAAACATTTACAACGAGTAGATGAGTATGACAAAAATGTAAATAAGCATTTGAAGGGTAACACCAGTAAACAGGAGGTACCTCCCAGCACCAGGAGCAAATCCAACAGTGTAGTATACAATGCAAGCCCATACAACAGCTTCAATTACTGAGTAAGGTACACGTAGAATCCAACTAGAAACAGACCATGCCCATGCAGGATAAAAACAATTATCTCTTTGTTTGTAAAAAACTGGAAGGCGGAATATCATAATTGGTAGCTCAGAAAATCCATTGAACATCATATGCACCAGCCCGTAAAACAAACAAGAAAGATAAAGGTTTCCATTTATTACATCCGTGGGATGTATTCTTGTTCGTAAAAACATCGTGCATGCGACAAATCCTACAAATGCAACCTGTTGAATATAAAACAGAATATAATTTCAAAAATGCTAACATACAAAATATAATTTCGCAGTTGGCGTGCAGCTAACAGATGTTCACACAAATAGTCATCAACTGAAAGAAAAGTTTGTATCAAAAGAAGTAAAAAAACACAATTTACAATAGATACAAATGTTAACCACATGCTTAATTAAACAGAGTGTTAACTATTAAAGTAATGAAACCTATTAATTGTATTAGTCTTCAAGTATTAGGTTTTCTATATAAGTATTGTAATCTTTCTTTATTTTCAGATTATTGAATATGAATTGATTTGAGAATTGTCTTTCAAGTGAATCTTCAGAAAATTACTACCATAGCAAACAAAGACGAGCCACCTACGAACAAAATTGAAATTGTGTGTGCCACACAAATGGAAAATTCAACAATGGTTATCAGTGAAGCAAAGAAAAGTGAGATTGAAGAAGTTGCCCAACATGAAGATCAAGTGTAGTCCAGGTTGACCATGAAGATAAAAAGGAAGACACAATTGAGGTGGAACAAGTAAATTTTCTTATTTCAGATGGTGTATTCGAGGGCAAAACTGGATTGAAATTCTTCATTGTGTCATAAGTCCCAAAAATCGTGCTCATGGAATTGAGATGTGGAATATTCAAAGTTACTTATTATTTTATATTTTCATTTACAGATAAATATATTGTAATTAGAAATCATATTATATTAGGTTAAGATTATTGTAGAAGTAGAAAGTAATTAGGAGTTGTTTCATAGAAATAGAAGATAATTAGGAATTGTTTATAGAAGTAGAAGATAATTAGGAGTTGTTTCCTTTTTAAATTAAGATTTTTATTTGGTCTCCAAATATTAGGTTTTATATATAAAACAGTGTAATTTTTATTTATTTTCAGAATTTTGAATATGAATTGATTTGAGAATTGTGTGTTTTATGGTTTGTGAGCCTTGTTTATTCCTTAATTCCTCCACCCCTCCCTTGTCCTACATCTAGATCACTCCTTCGAATACTCAAATTATGAATATTGAACCACATAAGAAAATATAATTTTTGTACCAACAGTGATAGAGTTGTAAAAAGCAATGGAATTTAATAGGAAAGAGAAAAGAAAAGAAAAAATCCAATTCATGAGAAGAGTCCAAGAGACTATTTACTTCTATTTAAAATTCCATTAAATTCGATAAAAAGAGAAATCCAAAATTGCGGATTTACGCACCTGAGGGCTGGTATCATGTTATAAATCATTTGCACCCAAAAAAATTAGAGGTTTAGCACCATATTGTACATTGAAAGTTGAATAAGGAATATAGCAAAATGTCAATCCACTTTTTTAACTTTTGTCCTATGTAAATAAAAATATTTACAATTATTTCTTTCTAAGAATGGCTAGCTTCAAGCAAAAAAAAGAAAGAAAGAAAAAAATCTAAGGGAGTCTCATGCATAAGATTTCGATCTACCTACTCAATAAAGAAGGATCTAAGTCCTTTATAACCTTTTGATAAACCTAGTAATCTTGTTACAGTCTATCATCCATTCCAACTCCCATAAAAGTTAAGTACTCCAACATATATCTGCCATTGATAACAACAATCTAAACATACATAATGACAAGAAATATCAGAACTCTGCTGATACTAGATCATATGGTTTTGTAAGATCTGTTACCAAGTATCAAGCACAATTTCTCTTAAAAAGAAAAAAATATCAATGCTGTTAGCAGACCTCTTTCATTTCAGACTATGTGCCAACAATATTGTAGTCGCTATAACGAAATTCCTTCACGGAACCATCACTGTGATATCCCCATGGATTTCCTATTGCAATAAACACTAGCTTCCTAAAGCCCCATTCTAAATTTAATCAACAATAATATCAAACCCAAGAATTCTTTATCCTTCTCTGGAGATATGAATGTATTTTGAGTAAATACTTAAGCTAAAAGAAGTTACAGCATTTAGTTTTCTTGTGGTTGTCATTGTCTCCTTGAATCTAAGAAAAAAATAGTCTAATCAAAGCAGTGCATCAGTAAAGTGGCATTACTTGGCTAGTAAAATATCTAAACCTGGTTTCTAATCAGTAATCTTCATTGGACAATAAAAACCTATAAAATAACAACAGAAAGAAGTATATGAACCAGGATACTGAATTAGCACTTTACTATCAACATTTGTAGTTAATAGAAAGTCAATACAGCATAACGGACTGAATTTCATGTAAACCAGGGGAATAACATCTAAGTGTCTTCATATGAAGTTCTTAAAGTTTTTCCTTCTTTAAAGCATATTTTACGGCCAGCGATAGTATTCTTACTCTGTTCTTGAACCCAAAAATAGCCAGGTCTAAGTTTTTTCTCGAATCATTATATATATGCTTAACACATTTGATGGACCAGTGTCAATTGTCAACGCAACAAGACTCCAGATTTTTGGTAGTTTTTTTGGTCTGTGAAAGGACTACCACGTAATATAAATACTGATGCAAAATTCAATAATAAATTGACAATAATTTACATCATCAAAGAATCAAGGTAAAACATACCTGGCATGTTCTAAAAATATAAAGAAAACGATGTCTTTTAATCAGAAGAAATTCTCTTGCAAAGCATGCTTTAAATAGCTCGCTTTTTGACACTGCGAACCTTGTTCTTGACAGAGCCGAAGGATGACTCTTGGATTTATCATAGGGAACAGAAAGGAAAGATTTCAGGGAACTTCCATATCTTGAATTTTTAAATGCTTCTGCAATTTTTGGAACAGGAATGAACACATATGGTTTTGAAGAGTCAGCCCAGTATTGCTCCTGATCCTTTCTTGAGGTAACCTATAAAAGTACATAAGTTAGATGATTACCTAGTAGACATCAGTCAGAATATATTCTAATGAAATAAATAAAATAATACCTCTTGAAGAAAATCTGCAACTCCCTTACGAGGTGGCAATCGAAAACCTAATGACTCAAAAAATTCTACAACTTCTGCTCGCGGGCCATGATACACCATGTACCCTTCTGATAACAAGACCAGATCATCAAATAGGCCAAATGTCTCAGGTGCGGGCTGAAGAAGAGCCATTAAAACAGTGCTTTCCATTTGATGAACAAAATTCCGTAAGCATTTTACAATTTGAAATGTAGTAGAGCTATCAAGTCCAGTCGATATTTCATCCATAAAAAGAGTTTTCCTGGGCCCAACAACCATTTCTCCTACAAAAGTATGACAAAGTCAATCATCATATCTGATGAAAGTGTCACCGAACCAAACCATATTCATCGTGGTTATTTATCAATTTATATGAAAAGATCCATTATCTTTTAAACTATCAATAGAATCAAACAAATATACTAGTTGACATTATTCCAGACACGAGAAACATCCCATATCACTACGTGGTATACACAGTGGGACAAAAATATGTAACCTTGAAGGTGTCAGGAATGGAAGGCAGAGGAGGAGAAATAGTAGTTACATGAGTTCAGGCCAAACGCTGTGTTTGATACATTTCAATTATTAGTTATGCCTTAAATTTAGCAATAAACACGTGTTATCAGTTTATTGGTGAGGGTTGTTAGAGGCGAGAGTGTAGATTGCCCAGCTGCATTATATATGTCAATGGGATTCTCCTTTAGATACTATGAAAAGTTATATGAAATTTTCTATTCTCCTTTCTCTTTATTTCCTTAGTTTTATCTGTTTTGTGACAAGTGGTATCAGAGCAACTCCCTGGGCCAACCATGGCGGATGCGACGGCGAAGGTGAGCCTTCATAAGCATGAGAAGGAACTCAAAACCTTGGAGGGAAGGATAGAGCAGATACAGGATCTGATGGCAAAGAACCTCGAACAAACAACAACACAGATGGGCGTATTTGGAGAGAAAATCACCCAGCAGAGGCTACAGACCAGCAGTGAAGAGATAACACAGAAAATTGTAGAGGCAATTGAAGCAATACACCGGTCGGAGAAGGAGAAGATGGCAGCTAGCGAGATTCACACAATTTCCTTCCAGACAACCAACCCCTCTATTACGACCGAACCACGACCACTATCACCCTCAACCATACCCCCACTACCATCATTACAATTTGGGTCAACCACCACTCTGCCCCCTACCACCAAAACTATTATACCAGCCTTAAACACAGGGCCTAGATCGGGTATCAACATTCAAAATAAACATTGTGCTGCAACAGCTCCAGCTACACAACCTCCATCCATAGTATCAACATTGGACCCAGCTGCTAGAACCCAGGTTATGACTTTAAACCATCCTAACACAAACAGACAGTGAACAGGGAACCATTTCAACCGGCTAAGGAAGGAGCAGGACACAGATCCTTCCCAATCAAGAGATTAACTACAGTTGAAATGGCAGAAATGAGGAATAAAGGATTATGTTACCATTGTGATGAAGTATATACACAAGGACATATATGTAAACAGAAGCACATATACCTTGTGATAACTGATGAAGAAGAACAAGCACCTGTGGCAGATATAGACCAAGTATTAGCTACCATCATACAAGGGGAAGAAGAAGAATATTTGCAGATTGAGGATGATGGTGGGGTATCACTGCATGCTATCACAGGGACTCATGGGGTTCACACCATAAAATTGCATGGCCAAGCTAAGAACAGATCCATTACCATGTTGTTAGATAGTGGATCCACCCATAACTTTGTCTCACAAACTCTGATAAAGGAACTCAAAATACCTACTGAGCCCTGCACTCCCATTAAGATCATAGTGGCAAATGGAGAGCAAATAAGGTCTGATAGAAAAGTTGAACAATTTAAGTGGAAACTGACTCAAGGGGAATTCCAAAGCCCCATGTATGTTATTCCTTTGGGAGGGTATGATGCAGTGTTGGGGGTAAATGGATGCAAATTGTCAGTCCCATCAGTTTTGATTATAACAGAAGAGAAATTATAATACACTGGAAGGGGAAAAAAGTAGTATTAGGAGAGCAAGAAGAGCCTAAACAATTCTACTCAGTACAAATAGAGGAGAAATTCAGCTTGAAACCCAAAGAGGAGACTTACTTTCTAGTCCAGTTAACTGCTGCGGAAGGAAAATTGGAAACAGAGGAGTAGATTCCAGGAGAGATAGAACAGATGGTGGCAGCTTACAAAGACCTCTTCCAAGAACCACAAGGGCTACCTCCTGTGAGATGGCAAGACCATCATATACCAATTATTGCTGGTTGCAATCCTGTCAATACCAATCCTTATAGGTATCCCTACATACAAAAAGACTGAGATTGAAAGGATGGTCAAGGAAATGCTAGAAAGTGGCATCATCAGAGACATCACATCTCCTTATGCTTCCCCAGTGCTACTAGTGAAAACGAAGGACAACTCATGGAGGTTTTGTGTGGATTATAGAGCTTTAAACAACATAACTATAAAGAACAAATTTCCAATTCCTATCATAGAAGAGTTGCTAGATGAGCTAAAGGGAAGCAAGTTCTTTACTAAATTGGATTTAAGGAGTGGATATCACCAAATCAGGGTCAAGACTGAAGATACTCACAAAACAGCCTTCAAAACCCACCAAGGACACTATGAGTTTCTAGTCATGCCATTTGGCTTGACCAATGTCCCAGCCACTTTCCAATGCCTAATGAATGACGTATTTGCTCCATACTTAAGAAAGTTTGTTTTGGTCTTCTTTGATGACATTTTAGTATATAGTTCCTCTTTGGAAAGTCATATCAGTCACTTGCAACAAGTATTTGAGGTACTAAGGAATAATCAGTTCTGTGTAAAGAGGAACAAGTGCACTTTTGCCCAACCTCAAGTGGAATACTTGGGACATATTATCAGTGAACAAGGAGTAGCTGCTGATGAGAGCAAAGTGGAAGCCATGAGACAATGGATCCCACCTAAGACAATGAAGTCATTAAGGGGATTTCTGGGCCTTACAGGCTACTATAGGAGGTTTGTGTAACACTATGGAATTATTAGTAAACCTCTCACTAATTTGCTTTAAAAGGGAGCTTTTAGCTGGGGAGAAGAGGTTGAGCAAGCCTTTCAGAAACTCAAGGAAGTTCTATCAAATACCCCAGTCCTAGCCCTACCGGATTTCTCCAAAACCTTTATTGTGGAAACAGATGCTTGTCACACAGGTGTAGGGGCAGTATTAATGCAGGAAGACATGCCATTAGCTTTTATAAGCAAAACTTTGTCAGCAAAACACTTAGGCCTTTCAACCTATGAGAAAGAACTGTTGGCCATAATTATGGCAGTGCAGAAGTGGAGGACCTATCTGTTGGGGCAACAGTTTATTATTAAAACTGACCATGAAGCATTGAAGTACTCCATGGAGCAAAAATTAACTACATTAGTATAGCAGAAATGGGTTTCAAAGATGTTGGGTTTCGACTATGTTATTCAATATAAGAAGGGTAAAGATAATCTAGTAGCAGATGCGCTGTCTAGAAAGCATGAAATGGAGGGCAGTTGTATAGTAATACAATCTGCTATTCCAACGTGGAGCACTGAAGTTGCAGATAGCCTTAAAGATGATAAAGAGGCACAAGAAATAATGGCACAAATTCTCATCAATCCTACTAGTTGTCCTGAATATAAGGTGCAGAAAGGGATTCTCAGAAAAGAAGGAAGGATCTACTTGGTAAATTCTGGAAATCTGAGAGAAAAGATCATGGAACAAATACACAGTAGCCCGGAAGGAGGGCATTCAGGCATAACTGTATCAATCAAGAGGACTGAGATGTTATTCTTCTGGCCTACATTAAGGAAAAACTTAACAGAGCTAATCACAAATTGTGAGGTGTGCCAAAGGAACAAGGGAGAGCACATTCCCAGTCCAGGACTGTTGCAGCCTATAGTCATAACCATGGATTTTGTGGAAGGTTTACCCAAATCAGAGGGTAAGGATACAATTTTGGTTGTGGTGGACAAACTGACCAAGGGTGTCATCTTATGGCACTCACACACCCCTTTACAACATCTCAAGTAGCACAAATGGTATTGGACTCTGTGGTTAAGTTGCATGGTCCTCCAAAAACTATCATCTCGGATAGAGACAAGATATTTGTGAGCACATTCTGGAATGAGTTGTACAGAACTTTGGGAACCCAAGTGAAGTTAAGCACAGCCTACCTCCCGCAAACGGATGGGCAAACAGAAAGGGTCAACCAGTGTATTGAAATGTACTTAAGGTGTATGACTAGTACCAAACCCGCACACTGGAGTAAGTGGTTACCTATGGTAGAATGGTGGTACAATACTACCTTCCATACTTCAACAAGAATGACACCATATAAAGCTCTTTATGGTACTAATCCTCTAGTGGTTAATTATCACCAAGAAGGCACAAGCAACAATCCTTTGATAGCAGATTTTTTAAAAGAAAGGGAGGCAACCCAACAATTATTGAAGGAGAATCTGCAGAAGTCGCAAGAAAGGATGAAACTTTATGCAGATAGGAAAAGAACAGAAAGGGAATTCAAAGAAGGTGACGAGGTGGATCTGAAGTTACAACCTTATAATAGACAGATGTCAGTGTCACAAATGAGAAACTTCAAGTTATCTGCTAAGTACTATGGACCATACACTGTATTCAAAGAATAGGGAAGGTGGCCTACAAGCTGCAGCTTCCTACCAGTGCTAAAATTCATAATGTTTTTCATGTTTCACAACTGAAAAAGAAGATTGGAGAGACCAAGGAGGTACAAACTGAACTACCCCAAACGAACCATGCAAGAGAGTTAAGGCCAATACCTGTAGCAGTCTTAGACAGAAGAATGATCAAAAAGGGACAGCGACCAGCCACTATGGTTCTGATCCAGTGGTCCCATAGCATTCCAGAAGATGCAACATGGGAAGAGTGGAGCAAAATTAGTGCAGAATTTCCAAACTTTAATCCTTGGGGACAAGGATCCTTTCAAGCAATGGGGAATTGTCAGGAATGGAAGGCAGAGGAGGAGAAATAGTAGTTACATGAGTTCAGGTCAAACGTTGCGTTTGATACATTTCAATTATTAGTTATGCCTTAAATTTAGCAATAAACACGTGTTATCAGTTTATTGGTGAGGGTTGTTAGAGGCGAGAGTGTAGATTGCCCAGTTGCATTATATATGTCAGTGGGATTCTCCTTTAGATACTATGAAAAGTTATATGAAATTTTCTATTCTCCTTTCTCTTTATTTCCTTAGTTTTATCTGTCATTGTATATCTGTTTTGTGACAGAAGGATGTAATAGAAATATAAGTATGGTAACAAGAATACTAATACACCAAAACATGCATAAAATTAATAGGAGAATAGAAGAAAAAAGAGAACTAAGCATAAATGCTGAAGTAGGGTATACATATGACAGTTAAATCACGTCTACAAATACAATAAAGATAATCACAAGTGAAAGATTTTAAATATCATTGTTGGAAGACAAAATCATGGGGCATTCCAAAGAGAGTAGGAAAACAAAGTATTATCCTAAAGTGAAAAGTCCTAATTCAAAATCATATACCATTACACCGAAATTGATATATAAAATACACAACTTCCTATTCCTCTTTTATTACTGAACCATCAAATAGACAAAAAAATAATAATAATATTGCTTCAGCAAAAGTGGATCATATCCAATGGCTTTTTACTACAAAATAGTGATTTACCTCTCCCTCTTTCATAATTTAAGGGATATCATTCATCAAAACTTTTTTCAAAAAAAAATTAGAAAAAGAAAAGGAAAAAAAAGCGTACTGTAGCATTCCTTTGAAGAAATTATTATCTATCAAGTGAGTTTTCACCTAGGACATATTCCACTTTCGAGTTTGGACAAAGTAACTTGAAAACTCTCAGTTTCGACATCCCCGGTATATGGAAATCCCTTAGTCTCTCACTGCCTTTTCCTAGAATTCCCATACAATTCAGAAAATTATCCAATAACATTTATACATGAACTTTTTATTTCCTTATTCAATCCTCAAAATGTGCGGTAAAAATGACACAATTGAGCAACAAGACATGACTAGTTGTCATGAAGGTTATAGTGAGCATTTTTTTAAAAACTTTTGCAGGTAATATTTCAATATATTAGAATCTTGGCATTGTCCACTTTTGTGGTGTAAACATTATGCGACTGTTACTACACTTAGTTTTGGTCAAATATGGACTAAGTTTTGGTCAAATATGGATTATCATTGCAACTATCATTTCTGGCCAGCACATATTGAAAAATATCCTGATATCGTTGACCATGTCTTGAAATTTCAGCATTTGCATCAGGATTATCTATTACTGAATCAGTTCAGAGCACAACCAGAAATGAAAACTCCATCACGGGATAAATCATTGCACTATTTTGGTTTCCGACTAAACCTACAGAGGAACACAAAAAATTAAACCTGAATTGAACTAGAAATGGGACTCATTCTGGGAAAGAGTGAAAGAAGAAGACCTATTGACTTCATGAACGAACATAAGACAATGGACATAAAAATGTAAAACATAAATAGATAGATACGTGTGTGTGAGTCTGTATAGAGACAGACCTGTAGTAACTCTCTTTCTTTGACCACCTGAAATTCCCCTGAGCATATCATTACCAACATATGTGTCTGCGCATACATCAAGACCAAGAACTTTCAACATGTAATCTGTCGAGACACTGTGCTTTCTGCCACCAACAGATGATGCCTGAGCAAGAGATTTTGTTAGGATAAAAGTGTTGTAGTTAGAAATAATTTTACAAGGATAATATATTTACACAACACCGTAGTGTTGGCATCGACAAGCTCCAATTATTTTGAATTGACAACCTTCATAAAAGCATCTATTTCAGGACTGGGGCGAATATTCCTTTCCCTTTCTAATCGAGTGAGATCCTCCATATACCCTGAAAGAAAAAAACAAGAGAGTGGAAATACTTTGTAACCATGAGGCTAAAATAATTAACAAATCTCGTCTCTGACAGCATAAATAATTAGAATCATTAGATTAAATGCCTTCAATTTAGACTTAATTGTTATCAATCCAACATTAGATTAATAGAAGGCCATAGGAACTAACCATGAATAGTAAGATTTTTAAGAGAAGTAACAAAATTAAAGACTAGTTAACTATAAAAGGAATGT
This sequence comes from Panax ginseng, assembly GCA_020205605.1. NCBI lineage: Eukaryota > Viridiplantae > Streptophyta > Magnoliopsida > Apiales > Araliaceae > Panax > Panax ginseng. Next base: position 80,623,193 of record CM035136.1, on the reverse strand, counting down.
GACTGAAGATAAACTGAAAGTTCAAAGGAAGAAGACAACTGAATGCCTCATTTAATTTTTTGTACAAGACTATATCATCAGCGTTGCTAGATCGAACCACAGACCAAAATGGCATCTATAAAAAATGATTGGTTCAAAATTTCTTAAGGTTGTCACTAGAAGAGAGTACATTTAAACCAAAAAATACTCTAGTTCTGCGAGGAATCAATGACTATATGTTCAATAGAGAATCAACTGTAACTGGTGAACCTTAAACAAAAATGAAATATCATAATAGACAAAATAATGGAAACTAATCTTACAAGTTGGTATATCTTTGGCAGATCACCTCCAAATGATAAAGAGGTGAAAGAAAAAGAAAATGATGACGCTTGTCAAACTCTGGTTGAAACAAAACCACAAGGTAACGAAGGCTATATATATCTAATCTAACCCACAACTATGCTGTGACCCACCCTGAAGCTCCATCAGCAAGATGAAAAATACATTCTGCTCTTTATATTCCCAAATAAAATGAACAGCTTTACACTTGCATTCAGTCAGGGTGGTAGCAAAAGAGGGGGGAATTTTAGTTCAGAAAAATTAACCAGAAAATATTCAGAATATGTCTAGACTTTAAACCAGAGCAATGTATTGATGGCAGTTCTGAATTTGAATAGAGATAAATTTAAAATAACCAAAATACAACATATATATATATATAGGACAAACCTGCAAATCCCTCACTTGCGCCTTCACATCTAGCAGCAAAATCTAACGTTTCTCTTACAGTCATCTCTGCAATGTGATTATCTGTTTGACTTATATAAGCTGAAGTCCTTTGAATGCAAAAATCATCAAGCTTATGACCATTGTATGTAATATTTCCACTTTTCTGTAACCAAATGAGTAAGTTGACAATAAGATGGACAGATTCACATCTTTAATGGAGTCGTTGCAAACCCTATTTCCACATTTTTCCGTATTGATGGAAACAGACTAGCTTCTAATTTGGGAAATAAGTACAAAACTAAAATTTAAGCCACAAAACTTCAATTTCAGTAGACATCTATTCACCAATTATAGCATAAGAACAAGAGAATCAATATCCATTTTATCAATTCTAAACCATTGACTTCCCTTCCTTATCAAGGAGCATAGTTATTAAAGGCAAAAGGTGCTCCAAGGCACAAAGGGCTCCTTGGGGCTTAGGCTCAAGTCAAGGACAAGACAAGCACCCCCATTGAAGCAAGGGTACATACTAAAAAGTAAATACAATATATATATATATATATATATATATATATAATCATATATCAAGTAATTATTCAAACTCCTAAACAATGATAGCTTGTTAAATACTATGTATTGATAAATTAAAAGGTAGACCAATACACCATATACAAACACCTACATATAAAATAAGCACAATAGGCCAACACACCATATAGAATCACCTAAATATGCTATGCCCATAAGAAAAACATAAAAGAACTTCTGGTATAGTAAAAATTTGTACACGTGTAAATATGTATGTATATACACGGGAGGACTATTTCAACAGTTATTTTTTCAACCCCGAAAACCAGACCATTAAAAGGTCAACACTTGTAAATTGCAATAAAAATAGCCAGTAAAGAACCAAATCCAACGAACACTAAAAACCTAAACAAAACCATAAAAAAATAAAAAAAGAAGGTGAAAATAAAAAATGGACTGCTGAGATCAGCTAGGATTTATTTCAATGAAGCAAGGGCCTCATGCACACCTTGGGCATAGGCCTCTGAGGCACGTGCCTCGTTGAAGCTGCTGGGCCTACGCAAGGCGAGGCACCAACCTTCTGCGGGTGAGCCTTGTGTCTTTAATAACAAGAGCTGACAGCCACGTAAATAATCATAATAACACTCACCACCTTTCTAGTTTTTCAAGTAACAGTCAGTACCCCTCTAGTCTACAATATGTAACTAATATTTTAAAATATTTTTAATATAACGTCTAATACACCCTTCAAGTTATAATGTTTAATTTCTCCACTAAATATAAATTTATATATCATAATTTTTACTTTACTTGATCTAATTAATTAAATATGAAATTGTGCAATAAATAACATAAAAGTCAAAAATAATAAATATTCATTTTATCGGAAAATAAAGTCATACAATTTTTACTAATTAAATTTCTCAAATATTAAAATTTACGTGATATATATTCAAATATATTTTTTGTAATTAAAAAGTATAATGTTAATACCCATAAAAATTACAAATTAACGCTAATAAAATAATAATAATTTTTTTAAATATTAAAATTTACGTAAAACAAACTTATTATTATAATTTAAACGAATCTTATTACTCATATAAAGTATTAAAAATTATATTAATTATTTTTCTCATATATTAAACTAAACATAAGTTACACTTAAATATAATTATTTACTGATAAAAATGACAAATGTTGTTACTCAAAAAAAGAAGAAAAAATGTATTAAAAGAATTTTTTTTACAAGATAGAGGTAATAATAAATATAATTATATTTTTTTATTTAATATTGCATAAAAATAACGTCAACTGTATACTAAAAAAATATAATCAAAATCATAAACATCCATACACTACAACAAAAAGGGTTAATTCCGACGGAACCTTCCGTCGGTAATAATCATATTCCATCGAGGTTATCTTATTTCCGACGGAATGTTCGGTCGGAAATTCGGTCGTATATAAGCAGGTCGAAATTAAGTCCGATCTTTCAGTCGGGGATACTTAACCTCGACAGACTTATCATCGACCAAATAGTCGGTCGAGGGTACTATATGTCCGACTGAAAATGTTCGGTCGATAGTATTCGATCGGTGATAAGCATGACACGTGGCAGAATACCAAATTTTGGAAGTTCTTATTGCCGACGGAATTCCGTCGAGAATAGTAATATTCCGTCGAGAATAATGACTTTTTTTTTTAATATATAATTTGTTTTTGCAATATCCAGGGATTTAACCCACATCTTGTACCTGTACTCCAACAACACATACCCATACACAAGCTAACAATATAACCTCTAACATCACATACACATACACAAGCTAACCAATAACACGAATTACAATTAATCTAAATCGGAGTTAATTCCGTCGGAGATAAACCATTTTCTTGTAGTGATATTTTTTATATATACTCAATAAAAGTTAACATATAAAAATTGTAATATGAAACTAAAAATTCAAATAATATTATTTGTTGTTAAGCACCAAAAACTAAACTATCAATATACTCGATCACTCTAATTAGAATAACTTCATTAATAATTTAATTTAATTTTTTTTAATATTTGTATCACTTATCCAAAAATATGTGTTAATTAAACTAAATTAGTTCTTTATAAGTTACCAACAATTTAAATGAGATAATTTTAATTACAAATAAAACTATAATTAAAATGTATTGTATTAAAAATGATAATTAAACACACACACACACACACACACACACACACACATATATATATATATTATTTAGTAATTAAAATTCGATAAAATACAAGGGTAAATATGTAACTTTATCTATTTAGTCAACTCTAAAAACTTGCAGGGATACTAATTGTTACTTAAAAAACTAGAAGGGTGGTGAGTGTTATTATAATTATCTAGAGGGGTGTCACTGTATTTTATCTAATAACAATGTGAGCATGTCATGGGTTAAAAGTAAAACATTGACTCAACCATTATTAAGTCTAAAAATTCACAGCAGACTGCTTCACACGTGTTAATATCTATCACAAAATTTTCATACTTGATTTTACAGTACTTTATTCTCAATAGCACTATCATTCTTTTGAGGAGAACCATTAGCACAAGATGGAGCCAGTAAAATTTTCAAACACTTCTTCCTCTCTAAACAATTCTCTTGTCATAATATGAATTGAAGATGGGCAAAGTGTAAGTATGTCACAATATGTCATATATGAGCTCAAAAAAATTACATCCTGGACAATATATTTCACTCTATATCCCTTTCATTTGGACAAGGACGAAAGAAAGTCTTTGGACAGATGATGTATTTGTGTAGATACCTTTAAGCCACTGTCAAGTTTCCCAGCAAGAGCCAAAAGCAAAGTGGATTTACCAGATCCTGGAGGACCCAAAAGCAATGTCATCCTATCAAGACAAATAAAAACAGTTTAAAACTGGCAGAATATTTTCAATAATAAGAAAAAAAAATAAAGTTATTAAATAAAGATAAACGTAAAAATAAGATTTGCCTGCTTTTTAGGTTTTTGCCATGTCGATATGTCAACAGTCAAACACATTAATTATTTAGAAGTCTTTTTCGCATTTCTACACTACACACCTCGTAGGCCCTAGCACGAGCATGAAGTCTTACTTGATTTCCTATATCTACCAATATACCTAGTCAAGTTCATCCTCATGTGAGCCAGTCCATAATGGTGTTTGCAAGTTTAGTTGGGAACGTTCCATCCCTTGTTTTCAAATTTAGTATTACCAGTGTTTCTAGAGTATCACATTGATGCCAAGTATTGACACATGGCCTCATACTAGACACACAAGGTACGAATTACATGTTCTTAGTAAAGAACTAAAATATCCAATGGATTTAAGGATTTTACTATATATCGTTCAAAGCCATCTACATGTATCTCAGATTTGTTTATTATAAGAATTGAGGAGTACAAGTAGATCAAATGTTTGTCCTCAATCATGTCATTTGGCCAAATAAGAAATTTCTGACATAGGTTTAATTTTAATTTACTGATATAGTTGTTATTCTAAAATTTATAATTTTAATGACATAAACGAATTTGTTTACTTATAATAAAGTTGTTTTTTGATAACTTGATTTTCAAAAATACGAAATTAAACACTCAAGGAAAGCATTACTCTTCAAATCCCAACACTATTACAATCTTAAGTTTTATTATGGTGTATTTTAATCTTACTGTTTTATACTCATGCTGGGATGATGATCCAAATGATTTTCTGAGGAAGTTAAACTTTAATATCTGTGAAACTTCAAGTCTATTTTAATTTATAGACACATCAAAATATTCTATAAAAAGAATTTAAATTTATTTGCCAAACACTATTCAATTTACACATGAGTAGCACTTCTCTTGGAACTCTATTAGTCAAAGTTACAGCAACGCTCCTCCAAGCTAGCACTTGTTGATATTAACACTTGTTAATACATATATTTGTCAATGTTATTATAAATCAATCAAAAAATTAAAGATACCTTGAGGAATAACCTCAAAATATCTGGTTACAAATTCCAATCCTTATGCTTGGACATAAATTACCTATTAAAAGAATCCCCTTGCGTTGAGATTGTACATCACAAATCAAGAATAAAATCCAAATAGAAATCAAGAACATTTCACCATAAAAGTGAAGTTAATTAATTTTTTCTAACATGAAAATGTACTTTATTCACCTGCCAAATATATGCATACCTTCCTGGTTTTACTATACCACTGACGTCGTTCAGGATAGTAAGAGTATGTCTCCTTGGATGAAGCATGCTCAAACCAGTTAAAATTTTCTGCATTCAATTCATTAGAAGCAGCTTATTAAAAATGTTAATAGATAAAGCTTCCAAAGAAGCTAATTGGTGAATAAAGAAAAACTGAGAGTAGGAAAAAATAGCAGACCTCAATTACGTCACGGGCATAATTCACTAAAGTCGGCAAAGCCCTGCTACCAACTTTTACCTTCGCAGTTATCGTCAAGTTTTCAAACCTTACATCCACTTTTGGAACCTCTATTCCAACTCTTTTCCATTATGAAAAATCAAAAACAAAAATTAATCATCCAAAGATAATATTAAAAAAATTAGTTATTCTATTTTTATGACTATTCATTGTATAAATTAACTCAGATAGAAGAACATAGGTCCATAAATCACACGGTGATGTCTCATTGTTAAAATGAAGCCCAAAAAAAACACTTACAAAAAATTTCTTAACAATATTTTTTTTGAAGTTCAAATAATCTTAAATTACTTAAATATTGCTCTATTCAAAGGCTTGTTTGGAAGAAACTTCAGTTACTGTCGAAGAGATACAAGGTCCATGTATGGAAGGTCTATTGCTGGTGAACTCAAAGCAATTTCAAATGCATCTTAATATATTACTACCTCAGTTCTACAAAAAGAATCTCATTTTACAAAATTAACAAATTTTAAGATTTTTTTATTCCATGTTCAGCAATTTCTCTGTGTTTTTTTTTGTGGCAAATTAGACTCTATTTGTCATAAGAGGGAGTACTATGATATTTACTGAAAGTTAATATCTAAAAACCTTATTTCCAACTGTAAAAAGCCTAATAAAAATTAATCTCAGTATAATAAAAAAATCGATCAGCTCTTACAATTATTAAATAGTTACTACCGATCAAAATCTCACGACAAAAAAAAACATGTTTTTAAATCATTAAGTACCAAAGGCGTAACATATAACTCAATCAAAAAAGTAATTGAACAAAGTATTGTAATATTCTCTTCATTACCGATCGAGTCGTTGTTTTATAGCCGAGAGTAGTATATAATTATCCTGCTCCGATGTCGCCAATGCATTTTTAACCACAAGCTCGCGATTAATACGATCAAGTTTTCTGACATCCACCGCTTCAGTTCTCTCCCCTCCGCCGCGCGATTCCGAAACCGCCCGCCGCAGCAATGCGAAGTTCGTTCGTTTCTGCGACGGCAGTCTCTCAATCGCCGCCCATAGTAGCTCCGCCTCATCTCTGGCCACGTCGTCAGCGTTCGAGGGCCGCGCAAACGCCTCGCCTTGGCCGGCTTCCACATCCAACTCGAAGTACTCACTTCCGTTCGACGCGGCCATTCAATCTCTCTCTGTTTCTGTCTCTCTAAAATTCTCTCTGTACTCGTCTTTTCTCTGTCCGGTTTATATATTAGGCGGATGCAATTTCTTAACAGAGTTTGTTGGACAGATAGGAGTCCCCCTTCTGTAATTCTCTCTTCGAATTCAGCTTCCTTCTAGAAAGCGTGATGTCCAATACTACCTCTCCGGTGTTTATCCCTCTCCCGCGAGTTTTGAAGATGAGGAAAGGACGAAATTAGTCCTATGGCAGTGCGGTTATTGCTAATTGCCACTTGCTTTGCCCGGTTCATAAGATCTCGGAGCGTAGATGCGGAAACTCGTTGTGACACGTGTCATGCCGAATAGAATTGTGCGGATTTGTATGCTTCAAGGAAAGATTTTTCCCCTAAAAAAAATTATGTTACGATAAATTATGTAGATTTGTTACGAATAAATATATCAAGTAATTAATTATATATTTTTATTAATTTGTAGATCATATAAATATATAATTATATCTACTTACAATAAAAATTAATTTATTTTATCATAATATATAAAAGAATTCAAACTATTTGATTTTATTTTTGGTACATGCTACTTATTAAAGAAAAATGCTTCCATATTTTTTGGTGAGCTATTATTTTTGGTCATTTAAATTTGAAATAAAGAAAAAAAACACAGCTTATGAGAAACATAAATTAGGATTATATGGAAACGAATTTTAAATGATTGATATTAATTTTTATCTTGTGAAAATTAAGATATCCTAAATTATCAGAATTGCGCGTTTGTACAATTTTGAGGATGTGCCCACCTATCCTAAAATAAATTTTGTTTTATTTAAAAAGATCACCACTCCAAATAATTTCTCTGGAATTAAACTTTTTAAATTTTGGAAGTTTGTTTTAACAAAGGAAATGTGTTAGCATCACTCAATTTCCATGAAAACCATGGTTATTGCATTTCTATATTCTTCATTTAATAAAACCAATCTCGTGGTTGCATATAATAAAACATTCAAAATTAGCATGTGTGAGTTAGTGTGTGTACTCTCTTTTATTTACTATGAACTTTTACATGGGAAAAGAAAAATATAAAAAAATAATAATTAATTACATGAAAACGAATACAGAAATAAATAATCACAATTTAAACAATAAAATAAGTATATTAGATTTTTTATTTTAGATGGAAGTAAAGAGGATTTCTTTAAAGTATAGGATATAGAAAAGGTAAGAAATATAATATATTACAAGAAAATATTTTTCTAACATTTTGATATTGTGAGATGTTTTAATTTAAAGCTTATATATATATATATATATATATATATATATATATATATATATATATATATATATATATATATATACACACACACACACACAGGATCGGGGTGGAGTCCGCATTTTGTTAAAATGCGGATTTTTTTTCTTTCTTTTTTTTAAAAAACAACTAAAAAAAAGTTTAGTATTTTATGGAACTGGAATTTTTACATAATACAATATTTTGGGTGTGATTTGGATACATATAACAAAACAGGTCTGTACAAAAAAGATCCGCATTTTAAGAACGTCCGAGATCCCGTATAGGATCTGTGACGCCCCCAAAATAGGTATACATCACCCATTCTAAGTCGCCAAATACATGGTACAGAAACAAATACAACTTCATTAAACTGTGAGTTTAAATACAAATAGAGAGTATAAAAACTCAAAAGGAATCCTCATTACAATTATTGATACACTATTTTAAAAATAGTGAGGACTGCTAAAACAACTTTCTAAAACCATCACTCGCACTTTTACCCGACTAGTTCTCGCTATGTTCTCACCTCACGAGAAGAAAAATGGAACAAAAGGGTGAGCTCAACTAGCCCAAAGAAAGAATATTATGACTAAGATAATATACAACAAATTATAATTAGTCTTCAACAGGAATAATCGATAAAATATAATAGACAACAAGTTTTAGATCAACAACTGCAGTGAAAACAACAATCCATTAGAAGATCAAGTAGAGAAAGAATTCTACTATCTTCTAAGATTTAAAAGTCCATCATCAATATTTTATCCCTGTAACATCAATCAATATACATCTTGAATCAAATATTCATCTTTGCACTATGAGCCAAAGATATTCATTTATATCACCAGGTTGGTCATGTTCATCTCAACACTTATTCATCTTTGCACACTGACGCCAAAAATATTCATTAGGTAATCATTCATCTTTGTACTTCTGGGCCAAAGATATTCATTTGTATCATCATTTAGGGTGAGGATGATGAAAATATTTTAAAGAAAACGAATCCGGTGAGATAAAAGATCAAATACTAAGGATTCAGTACACGGTTTATATATCCAAGTTCAATAATATTCAAATAACCAATTTTGAAGCGTAATTCAAAAATAATGATCAAAAACATGGATATAATCAAAGATAGTAACCATAATAAACAACTTGGACAAAAAAGAAGAAAATTTTATTTTTCGATGAATAGTGCAAAGTATTCGTGAATAGTGTTGTATACGTGAATAGTGCCGTATACGTGAATAGTAACCCTGACACAAAAAGTTCTAAATTTGATAAAAAGTTCATACCAACATTTCGGTATAATGATATTGAAGAAAATATCATTTTAAAAGAATATAACACCCTTACCTCAAAATATCAATCTTACGATCTGGAATATTTCCAGATAAGGTCAAGGAAACTTGCACCGATGAATAGAAACTCACAAAGTATCTAAATACTCACAAAATACACTCAATAATCTAGAGAGAGAAAGAGAGAAAACTTGTTTCTGGTGTGATTTTCAATTCTAACTTAGCCCTCTATTTATAGGAAAATGTTATTAGACGCTCAAGGCAGACTTAACTCGCAACCTGATGGCTTTACCTGCTACTATTCCCACCCACCACATTTGAATAAAAATCTTAGCACATTTCTTCACCAACCAAGAGTGGGGCCCACCAATTCTAGAATTTTCCACCAAAATAATTTATAACCTGATTTTCGAATCAGCCACCTCTTAAAATTCATAACAAATCATACGCTCATTTTTAACGGTTCAAAATTTGTGGACATTTACTCAACTTATATATGTATAACATATCCAAAAATTACAACGATCCAACGGTCGGATCAAAAATTATAACTCCCGCAATATATCTCAAAACACACCTTTGGTTTGATTTTTAATACCTCAATCAAACAAAATACTAATAAAACACCTCAACATTAATTCCTTCATTTATAACCACATAAATAAATCCATCATTTATATCCACATAAAATAAATATTTCCTTATCATATGAATCAATGATTAATTATTCATAAATAATAATACAAAATCACATTTATAATGAAACCAATTGCTTTCAGGAAAGAGGGGCTTTCAATAAGGATTTCTCTTCTTGGTAGCGCAATTAGGTGACCAAACCTCTCCTTGATGAGAACTTTCTAGACATTGCCAATAATGTTATCTAATAATATTATTCCAAATAATCTGAATTACTGATCTGATAAAGGAGATACTGTGCAGTGACGATAATTGAAACAACGATAATTGAAACAACAATAATATAAAATATCAATGCAACAATTATTGAATTAATAAAATAAAATATTGAACAGTAACTACCGTGACAATTATTGAGTAGTGCCTTCTTATGTAAGGATCAATAATTCAACAATCTTTGTAATACTGGTATCTTCTTGTCTTGAACAACACGTATTACTTTACTTTAACCACCGGGTATTCCAACAGTGTTAACGGTAACAACTAAGCCGTTATTCAATTTTGTCGTTTTCTTTATTCGACCATTATCCATTATGGGGCCCACAATTAATTGCTTGCCGTACGTCGTACGAATATTCCCGACGAAAAGAATATTCCCAATAAACCAAAATGAATATTTTATAACCACTTGCTTATTTTGCAAAATTTTCACATTTCACCCATAACCAAAGTTATTATATCAAATTAATACCTTATTATTCACAATAATAAATAAATGAAATTTGATTTTATTCATTAAAAAGTTGGGGTCTTACAACCTCCCCTCCTTATGAAATTTCGTCCTCGAAATTGACGTACGTACCTGGTGTTTCGAAAAGGTGAGGATACCTCGCTTTCATTTCTGATTCCAACTCCCAGGTCATCTCTTCAATAGCATGGTTTCTCCACAAAACCTTAACTTGTGGTATAACCTTCGTGCGTAGGACATGCTCTTTCCTATCCAAGATCTTAATAGGTACCTCCTCGTACATTAAATCTTCAGCTATCTCGTCTGGTTCTAACTCAATAATGTGGTTCGGGTCTTTAACATATTTACGAAGCATAGATATATGAAAAACATTATAAACACGAGACATACTTGGAGGTAATGCGAGTCTATAGGCCACATTTCCTATTCGGTCAAGAATTTCAAATGGACCAACAAATCGTGGATTGAGCTTTCCTCTCTTCCCAAATCTTGTAACTCCCTTCCATGGTGCAACACGTAACAATACATGATCCCCAGTATTAAATTCCACGTCCTTCCGATGAAGATCCACATAACTCTTTTGTCGATCTTGTGCCGTTTGTATACGTTATCGAATCGTTTGAATCTTCTCTGTAGTCATTCGTACCAACTCTGGTCCCAACAATGTTGCTTCACCCACCTCATCCCAGCATACTGGAGAACGACATTTTCTTCTATACAACGCCTCGAATGGAGCCACACCTATACTTGCCTGATAACTGTTGTTGTAGGAGAATTCCACCAATGGTAGGTACTTATCCCAACTCCCTTTGAGATCTAGGACACAGAGTCTTAATAGATCTTCAAGAGTTTAAATAGTCCTCTCTGATTATCCGTCCGTTTGAGGATGGTATCGAAAGCCAATCGTAAATCCGTGCCCATAGCTTTCTGCAAGCTAACCCAAAATCGTGAAGTGAATCTTGGGTCACGATCTGAAACTATGGATACTGGCATGCCATACAATCTCACAATCTCATTCACGTACATACTAGCAAGACGTTCAAGGGAATAAGTCTCCCGTATAGGCAAGAAATGAGCAAACTTAGTTAATCTATCAACAATAACCCAAATCGCATCTATGCCTTGAGAAACTTTGGGAAGACCTGTAACGAAATCCATAGTAATGTGTTCCCACTTCCATTTTGGAATCTCAAGTGGTTGTAATGGACCCTTTGGCATTTGATGCTCCGCCTTTACACGTTGACAAGTTAAACACCTCGAGATAAACTCCGCGATCTCTCTTTTCATATTGCTCCACCAAAATGTATGTCGAAGATCATGATACATTTTGGTACTCCCAGGATGGATTGCAAACGGTGTGTTGTGTGCCTCCATCATGATTCTATGCTTCAAGTCAGAATCGTTAGGAACACAAAGTCTGGAGTTGACTCGAAGTATTCCTTCTTCATCGATTCTTGCTTCTGGAATAGCACCTTCTTCCACTTTCTTCTTCATACGCATCAGCTCCATGTCCGTAGCTTGAGCAACTTTAACTTTATCGATTAAAGTCGGTTCTACTCGCATGTTTGATATCATCACGTGGGTACTTGGAGCCTTCATCTCTATCTCCATCCTTTGCAAGTCATACAAAATGGACCTTTGTGTTAACAATATTGCACTCGTACCCGCATATGATCTTCTACTTAATGCGTCAGCTACCATGTTTGCTTTTCCGGGATGATATTGGATGGTGTCATCGTAATCTTTCAATAGCTCGAGCCAACGTCATTGCCGCATGTTGAGTTTCTTTTGGGTGAAGAAATATTTGAGGCTTTTATAATCTGTATAGATCTCCACTTTCTCCCCATACAGGTAGTGTCTCCATATCTTCAACGCGAAAACGACTGCTGCCAACTCCAAATCATGAGTATGATAATTCCTCTCATATTATTTGAGTTGTCATGAGGCATAGGCTATGAATTTCCCATGTTGCATGAGAACACATCCTAACCCTTTGCGTGAAGCATCGCTGTAGATAACAAATCCATCCGAACCAGATGGTATTGTCAAAGCAGTCTTAGAAATGAGTCTCATCTTGAGTTCTTGAAAACTCTTCTCACAATCCTTGCTCCAACCGAATTTTATATCTTTACGAGTCAGCTGAGTTAACGGAGTAGCGATTCGAGAAAATCCTTCCACGAATCTCCGATAGTAACCAGCTAAGCCCAGAAAGCTACGTACTTCGGTCACCAAATTTGGTTGCTCCCAACTTTGTATGGCTTCAATCTTCGTCGGGTCAACAGATACTCCATGTTTTGACACCACATGCCCAAGGAATGCTACTTCCTCAATCCAGAACTCGCATTTCTTCAGCTTGGCATATAGCTTGTTATCGCGAAGCCTTTGCAGTACCAACTTCAAATGGTGCTCATGATCTTCACGACTTTTGGAATAGATGAGGATGTCATCAATAAAGACAACAATGAACTGATCCAAGTATTCTTTAAACACACGGTTCATCATATCCCAAAGCAAAGCAAAGGAGCATTAGTCAATCCAAAAGACATGACTAAGAATTCATAATGCCCGTCTGGGAGTTACAAGGCGATCTTTGGAATATTCTCGGTTTTAATCTTCAGCTGATGATATCCAGAACGAAAATCGATCTTTGAAAAGAATTGTGCTCCTTGCAACTGGTCAAACAGGTCATCAATGTGAGGTAGCGGATACCTATTCTTGATAGTAACATGGTTCAACTCTCGGTAGTCAATACAAAGTCGCATACTCCCGTCTTTCTTCTTTACGAATAACACAGGAGCACCCCAAGGAGATGTACTAGGACGAATAAAACCAATGTCCAACAACTCCTGTAGTTAGACCTTTAACTCCTGAAGTTCAATAGGAGCCATTTGATATGGGGTTTTAGAAATGGGCTTTGTACCAGGTTCAAGGTCAATAAAGAATTCAACTTCACGTTCTGGGGGTAGACCGGGAAGTTCTACAGGAAATACATCAGGAAATTCACTAACAATAGAAATAGTATTCAAATCTGACGTGTTTTTTCAAGTCCGTGACATGGGCTAAGAAAGCTTGACATCCGTTTTTCAATAAACGAATAGCTTTATGGCTTGATATGACAGTGGTTGATTTTAGTGGTTTGGTTGTATGAATTCGCATAATAGGTTGGTTAGGAATATGAAAACTAACAACCTTACGAAAACAATCAATTTTAGCATGATGCGTGGTTAACCAATCAATCCCCAAAATCACATCAAATGCAAGAATTTTCAACGAAATAAGGTCGGCAGGTAATGTGATGGTACCGACTTGAATCATGCAAGATTTAAAAACAGTAGATGTAACGAAAGTTTCTCTTAACGGAGTCTCAACAGATAAGTCAAAGTCTAATTTCTCTGGAGTCAAGTTTAAACGTTGAGCATAAGCAGGAGAGATAAAAGAATAGGTAGAACCGGTATCTAGTAAGGTATAAACTTCGCAAGAGTTTATGATAAGCTTACCCGTGATCACCTCGTTTGGGTTCCTCGCATTTTGTGCAGTCACGACAAACGCCCTTCCAGGAACCACCGACTTTGACTTGTCCGGGACAGCCTTTGGAGTCACCATCCCTGTTGAACTTGGTTTCGCAACTAGACAATCTCTAGCTATATGACCTTCCTTTCCATAGTTATAACACACCTTGGATTGTTGTGGGCGATTTGGTGATGTGTCCCTCTTTCCGCATTTGTAACATCTGATCGATGGTAATTCTCTCCCCTAAAGCAGTTGATGTTGGTCTTTGACGTCTTTACGCTATCATTGTTGTACCTTCTCCTTTTGAAATCTCCTCCCAACTCGCTCCTTCTATTATCACGGCCACGATTACCACCAGAGTGGTTACCGCTTTTGTCCGAATGCTTTCCTTCCCTCTGGTTGTCATTGCTCCGATGACCGCTGCCACCGGTATGAACCTAGTTGTGTTCCCTCGGTTGAACATACTCATTATCTCGCTCTAATAATTGAGCCCTGTTTACAACATCTGAATATAAAGAAAATTTATGAGAGATAAGATATTGTCGAATCTCGGGCTTTAGACCTCTCAAAAACATCCTCGTCATTCGTTCCTCATTTTAGACCAAATGAGGTGCAAACCTGGATAACTCTACAAACTTCGCCTCGTACTGGGACACCATCATGTTGTTTTGTTCCAGTCTGATAAACTCCACCTCCTTCATATGACGAATACTTTCAGGAAAGTACTTGTCATTGAATAGTTTCTGAAACGTTTCCCAAGACATCGAAAAGTCATTTGGTGGGTATGCTTCATGAACTCCACCGATGAGTCCGCCTCATCGCGAAACATAAAGGTGGCTAATGGAACCTTCTGTTCCTCCGTGCATCCCAAGACATCGTATATCTTGGTAATTTGTTTGACCCACATTTTCGCCATGATCGGATTCGGCTTTCCATTAAATTCTGGTGGTCCCAACTCTTTGAACTGCTTGGCTGTGACAAGCCGCGCATTTCTAGCATTTCCTCCCGTATTTTGTGCACGAGTCTCCCTCGTCTGGTTTTGCATGAACTGTAAAAAGCTTCTAAACATCCCACCATTCATCATTTGTTCGGTAACGTTATTTACAGGAGGATTATTGCCTTTCTGTTGCACATTCCCCTGGGTAGTGATCAAAGGTATCTCCACGGTCTGATTCACTCCATTATTAACGTTCTCAGCTGCCATTCTTAAATACTGCCATAAAATAAGGGTTAATAGTCATGCAACATATTATCCCTATACTATGACCGACCAAATAAATACCAAATAAACTTAGTCAGGTCATACTAACGAAGGAATTCCCCGTCTCTCCCCTTCTAGTTTTTGTCTCACATCTCAGCCAAGGATCATATCCCTAAACTTTGATATCAACTGTGACGCCCCCAAAATAGGTATACATCACCCATTCTGAGTCGCCAAATACATGGTACAGAAACAAATACAACTTCATTAAACTGTGAGTTTAAATACAAATAGAGAGTATAAAAACTCAAAAGGAATCCTCATTACAATTATTGATACACTATTTTAAAAATAGTGAGGACTGCTAAAACAACTTTCTAGAACCATCACTCCGTACCCCGACTAGTTCCTGCTATGTTCTCACCTCCTGAGAAGAAAAATGGAACAAAAGGGTGAGCTCAACTAGCCCAGTAAAGAATATTATGACTAAGATAATATACAACAAATTATAATTAGTCTTCAACAGGGAATAATCTGATAAAATATAATAGACAACAAGTTTTAGATCAACAACTGCAGAGGAAAACAACAATCCATTAGAAGAGTCAAGTAGAGAAAGAATTCTACTATCTTCTAAGATTTAAAAGTCCATCATCAATATTTTATCCTCAGTAACATCAATCAATATACATCTTGAATCAAATATTCATCTTTGCACTCTGGGCCAAAGATATTCATTTTGTATCACCGGTTGGTCATGTTCATCTCAACATCTGCTCATCTTTGCACACTGGCCAAAGATATTCATTAGGTAATCATTCATCTTTGCACTACAGGCCAAAGATATTCATTTGTATCATCATTTAGGACTGAGGATGATGAAAAATATTTTAAAGAAAACGAATCCAGTGAGATAAAAGATCAAATACTAAGGATTCGTATTACAGTTTATATATCCAAGTTCAATAATATTCCGAAATAACCAATTTTGAAGCAGAATTCAAAAATAATGATCAAAACATGGATACAATCAAAGATAGTAACCATAATAGACAACTTGGACAAAAAGAAGAAAATTTTATTTTTCGATGAATAGTGCCGTATTCGTGAATAGTGCTGTATACGTGAATAGTGCCGTATACGTGAATAGTAACCCCGACATAAAAAGTTCTAAATTTGATAAAAAGTTCATACCAACATTTCGGTATAATGATATTGAAGAAAATATCATTTTTAGAAGAATATAACACCCCTTACCTCAAAATATCAGTACTTCTGATCGGAATATCGGTATAAGGCTGAAGGAAACTTGCACTGATGAATAGAAACTCACAAAGTATCTAAATACTCATAAAATACACTCAATAATCTAGAGAGATAAAGAGAGAAAACTTGTTTCTGGTGTGATTTTCAATTCTAACTTAGCCCTCTATTTATAGGAAAATGTTAGCACGCCGAAGCAGACTTAAGCTGCAACCTGATGGCTTTACCTGCTACTATTCCCACCCACCACATTTGAATAAAAATCTCAGCACATTTCTTCACCAACCAAGAGTGGGGCCCACCAATTCTAGAATTTTCCACCAAAATGATTTATAACCTGATTTCCGAATCAGCCACCTCTTAAAATTCATAACAAATCATACGCTCATTTTTTACGGTTCAAAATTTGTGGACATTTACTCAACTTATATATGTATAACATATCCAAAAATTACAACGATCCAACGGTCGGATCAAAAATTATAACTCCCGCAATATATCTCAAAAACACTGGTTTGATTTTTAATACCTCCAATCCGACAAAATACTAATAAAACACCTCAACATTAATTCCTTCATTTATAACCACATAAATAAATCCATCATTTATATCCACATAAAATAAATATTTCCTTATCATATGAATCAATGATTAATTATTCATAAATAATATTACAGAATCACATTTATGACAACCAGGGTGTTCCCAGGAAAGAGGGGGCTTTCCAATAAGGATTTCTCCTTACTGGCGCGCAATTAGGTGACCAAACCTCTCCTTGACAGAACTTTCTAGACATTGCCAATAATGTTATCTAATAATATTATTCCAAATAATCAATTATCGATCCGATAAAGGAGAATCTTTGTGCGATGACGATAATTGAAACAACAATAATATAAAATATCAATGCAACAATTATTGAATCAACAAAATAAAATATTGAACAGTAACTACCGTGACAATTATTGAGTAGTGCCTTCTTACGTAAGGATCAATAATTCAACAATCTTTGTGCAATCTGGTATCTTCTTCTTGGCAACAACGCGTATTACTTCACTTTAACCACCGGGTATTCCAACAGTGTTAATGGTAACAACTACGCCATTATTCAATTTTGTCATTTTTTCATTCGACCGTTATCCGTTATGGGGCCCACAATTGGTTTCGAGTCATTGCATTTAATATTCCCGACGTAAAGAATATTCCACCGACAAAATGAATATTTTATAACCACTTGATTATTTTTCAAAATTTTCACATTTCACCCATAACCAAAGTTATTATATAAAATTAATACCTTATTATTCAGAATAATAAATAAAGAAAATTTGATTTTATTCATTAAAAAGTTGGGGTCTTACAGGATCCAGACTCTCTCTCTCTCTATATATATATATATATATATATATATATATATATATAGAGAGAGAGAGAGAGAGAAACTTTCTATGTAGTTGGTTCGCAGGTCCGCATGCAGACCACCTTTAACGATGGACAAAATCGTGGCTAAAACTATCGCTAAAACCGTTGACATGGGGTCTGAACCGTCGATATAGCCCGGTTCAGACCCTATGACAACTGTTTTAACGACGATTTGCTAGAGTCACTATATTGGTCCTCATCCATATTAACTATTTGCTGGAGTCACTATTTTAGCAACCAAATATGTGATCGTCCATAATATGATCAAGGGACAAGATTAGCAATAAAAATTTTGCCGCTAGTAGGGGTCTTAAGGCAGTTTGACATTCACGTTGATGGGATCTTTTGTGAGGTCCCCGAATCCGGGTCCCAAATCACCGCGGTTCTGGTTCGATCATTCTATAAACTATTACTATACTTGCGGAAGATATAAACATAAATTGTTTATACATTAAACTTATACACTTTTCCCCAAGGTCGAGTAACCTTAACTTAATACACAATACATAACTTATTTAACTTACAATAACATTAATATATAATATTTATTACAACTCTAATCGTACACATTAACTTTAAGCTGGAACTGTCTTTAACATTTCCTTGTATCCGACGCATTAGTCTTAATCTGCAATGTTTATCATGATATAGCAATGGTGAGCATAAGATTGCCCATCAAGTTTAAGTTCAATAATTTAACGATATATCATGATTAAAAGGATTTGAATAATAAGATGGCTATAATTCAACAATATAATTGTGAATTGAATTAGTACGAACAAACTTTTGACTGCACAAGTATTAAACATGAACAAAATATATATGTACCGATTGGTAATGAATGTGATCAACCTTTCATACTTGACTTATACATGCAATATGTACAGAGTACAATTCTACAATGGCAATCAACAATGATTATCCATAAGCATATCTGAATGAAACAACTCTTAGTAGAGTTAAGTAAAACTTGCATGAACCGTTGATTAATGCTACGCAATTTATAACGCTTTATCCGAAGACCTAATATTAGTAATATAGATCTCCAATATTAGAATAATATCATCACAATATAAAACTATTATATATATAGATATACATAGAATAACCTAAACTCATAACACATAATCCTATCAGTCTATAACACATATAAGACTCGGTATCAAGTCAAACTATTGCAGTTTGAGTTGAATCCGACACAAATCTGGCATCCCAACGGTCTAGTCGGACAAATCTCGAGTTTAAGTTCAATTAAACTCTGTCTAAACACAACCATTATCTACGATAATTTATTAACAGTCGAAATATTTTTCGTAAGCTCGTAATAATTTTTAAATAATTATTATCATTAGTCATTATTTTTAAATCATTAATACCGTATTTATACGAATTAAATACCACATAATTCCTTTATCATCAATATTTATTTATTATCAAATATTAATGAAATACATGTCATAATATTATAATATATTTATAATATCACAAAGTATTTCTAATACTTTAAAATCACCTTTATATGATTTTTAAACGATTAAATTCATTATCCGATAATTGCTATTAATATTAAAATATTAATATTTTCATGATAAAATATCAAAAGTTATATTTTATAACTTCAAATATTTTTCTAACACTTAAATCATATTTATATGATTTTTAAATCATTAATTCTATTTTTCTATAATTTATTTAATATATTTATTAAATAAAATAATTATCATTAATATTGATTAATTAATGAAATTCATCCTAAAATATTAAAAGTCACTTAAAATATTTTATTATACAATAATATTATTTTTAATGATTTTTCATGTATTAAAATCATTTTTAAATAATTTATTCAATATTATAATTAAATAAATTAAATACCATTTATATTCCAAAAATATTAAATATTTATGAAATATAATTGAAAATAATTAAAAACTATTTTTAGGACTTTAAAATAATTTTTCAAAATTTATTATGTATTTTTAATAATTAAAAACCATTTAATTCGATTTATTTAATAAAAACAATTATTTTCTCGAAATTAAAGGTCGCTAAAAGTATTCCTATAGCGATACGGAATCGTCGCTATAGGTGTTCTTAAGCATTCTTGAGCCCCTTGAGAAATGCATGTCAGTAGACAACTAGGTAAGTTTGACCAACATTTGATCCTAGTTCTCGTGATGTTCTGTGCTGGATAAAGTGTTTAGATTGTAGTATAAGTGCAATACTACAACTACATATTAAGTTCATGGCCAAAACATTTCACCACTAAGAGATCTAAGCCACCAAAAATCATGTCAGAGCTGTTCTTCATTTCTGGGTTTTCCAAAAATGAAGAACAGTTGCTAGGCCTTACTTTGAAGCTTCATTACTTGGAATCTGGGTCTGTTTTGCGATATCTAATGGTCCCTACTTGTAGTCATGATGTTATAGTACAATTATATAGCATCAGATAAGCATAACAACATCACCTAAACAAGATCTGGGCCGGTCAAACGTATGGTCATAAGTTGTTCATGAGAAATCTGGGTTTCCTAGATTTCTTCCCAGGCAGTTGGTCAACGATGTTTTGACCTTGATTAATTTTGATTTTATAATAGATCTAGGTGTTCTACTGACTTGTATGGGTAGTTTATATACCCTGCTACAACATCAAAACAAGAACATGACCGAATCACATAACATTAGCAAGATCAATGACCTTACAAAGCTTGTCAGACCGGTTCTGGGTTTCTGGGCTGCCCAGAACCCAGTTTTCGTGAACGGTCAACGGGTTTTGACCACCTATAACAAGCGATCTATAAATGATATGTCCATGATTCTAGTTCCAAATGGTAGTCCACATGGCATAAAATAGATTCAAAACATAAAACACAGAAAACATCTAACACACGGATCTAGAGGAACTGACATATGACTGTCAGGCCTTAAAATTAGGGTTCTTGGTCAGTTTTGAAAACTTGATTTTCGTACCTCTAGATGTTATAGATCCATGATCTATCAACCCAGATCACTCAAAGACACCCTCTAACACATTTCTAACCATCAAATAACAACATCAAACATAAGGTCTAAGGATTTCGAAATTTTAGAGTTTATACCTTTTATGCCTTGATTCTTGATTTCTGACTTCATGATCTGTTATTAGAAAGCTAAGGGCTGATAAAGTCTTAACTTAATACTCATAATCACTCTCAATCTCGAAATGCTAGTGAGAGAAAAGTTTTGGACAAAATGAAAAGTAAAGTGAGACTTTTCTTACTTTTGATCTATATAAATGTTGATGCAATGCACATGGCTATCAAAGGGGCTGATATAATTGAGATATAAGTCACAAGCTAGGCTTAGGGTGGTTCACCCATTCACCTTAGGTCTAGATCTACAAGTTAAATCAAATAATACACAAAAGGGCATTTTAGTCATTTCCATAAAATTTTAATTCTAGAATTGTCATTTGATGCAAACCCTTAGGGTTTAGGGTTTGAACCCTTTAGGGTTTAGGGTTTGAACCCTTAGGGTTTAGAGTTTAACCATTAACTTTGCAATTTAATTTCTAAGATTTCCGAATTTCGGTTTTAAAAATAGAAAATTAATATTTCTAAATTATAATTAGAATTTTCTAATTATATTAAATTTTCGTAATCATAATTTAAATCTTGTTAATTAGGATTAATAATTCCTAATTAAAATTGCTAATTTAGTAATTAGGGTCAAAATTGGTCATTAGGGTTTATAACCCAAAAAATTATGGTTTCTAATACAAAATATTTTTCTAATTTAGAAATTACATTTCATAATTAGATTAGGATTTTCTAATTACTTATAACTTTAAAATTAGGATTAATATTTCCTAATTAACATTAAAATTATTAAATCAACAATTAGGTTTTTCCTAATTATAAATTAGGGTTTCTAATAATTAGGGTTTCCAGTAAATCTTTAGGGTTTTCCCTAATTAGGTTATATTTATTAACGTTTAAACCTTATACCAGCATTGCATTCCCAAATTAGGGGTTCATACACCAAATTAGGATTTCGAATTCCCGGAACTGAAATTAGGGTTTCCAGAACAGGTTTCAAGGGTTTCTTATAAATCGCTAGGGTTTTCTAACCGAACATTGACGTTTTTAATATATACTTAGGGTTTGTTACAGATATCGTTTATCTGGTCAACCTTTGACCCTAACCACATACTGTACGCATATACAACCATATACACATAACATATTCACGTATTCCCTTAATCATGAATAATTCACCTAACTTCTTCACAGAATTTTGAAATCCTCAAAATTCCTTCTTAAAAATATCAAACACATACACTTATTTTCTGTCTAGGTTCTAATATTGAACCTTAAATCAATTAATTAAAATTTTAAAATTTTTCTAAATTCTCGGGTTGTCACATTCACTACTAGAAAAACAAGAATACGTGACGAAATTTTGTGACAGTTTTTAAAAACAATCACAAAAGATAGTATTTTGTGATGGACTTTTTAAGCAATCACAAAATAATAGTATATATGATGGCTCTTAGTGATGACTAATTTTTCCATCAATGTATTATAATTGTGATGGCAATGTCCATCACACCAATTTTTTCACGCAAAATAATTTTCTTTTTGTGACGCACTTAGTCATCACTTATAGATATACCATTTTCGTGATTGCATTTAAGCTATCACTAATATTTTAATATAAGAAATAATCAAAACAATATTTTATAATGATTACGTGACAATCATTAAAAGTTAGATTTTTGTGACGACTTTTATTTGCAATTACAAAAAGAAGGTATTTTGTGATGGAATTTTCAAGCCGTCACAAAACAATACAATATATGATGGCTCTTAGTGATGATTAATTTTACCATCATTATAGAGTATTTGTGAATGCCATTGCAATCACCAAATCTTATTTGAAAGTAATTTTGTTTAGTAAGTCAACTCACATATGTTTCCTTTTATATTTTGTTTTAAAATTATAATCATGATCTGGACTTTGGTGTAGTGGTAATACTCGTTATTTAGTTTGCAAATGGGAGAGAGTTCGAATCCTACAAGTATCATTTGATACAATTAATATAGATATAATTAATATAGTGAAATAAATTATACGTAAATAGAGATTCACGTTCTTACATTTGATCCCTAAAGTCTTGTTTTTTTTGTGATGACTTTGACAATCACAATAGATTATATGTTATTGTGATTGTATTAATCATCACAAAAGCACTAAGCATTTACGTGATTTCCAAAACCATCACGTAAAACCTTTCATGATGGGCGTATACAAGACGGCCATTGTGATGCTTAAAGCCATCACGTAAACCTGTCGTGATGATTTTCCTACTTTTTTTGATGGATTTAGGCCATCACAAATGACCATTTTTTTAGTAGCAATTCACCCCTTCTTCTAAAAATTTCTTCCCCGAAATTTACCTTACACCATACACCATTCCTTTTCATCATCACATGCTACCCAGTACATTCTTCACAAGATTAAAAATTTTTGAAATTGTGCTGAGGGGTTTTATAGACTATTGTCTGTCATTTTCGCAAAGGTTTTATGGAAATTTATCCGCAAACCGTCATAACTTACAGACATAGTGGGTAATTAGCCCGTTCTGCCCAGTACTGGCCAAGTACTGTTGATTGGAACAATTTTTCCCCGTTCCTTCTATTCCATCAGCCTTAGGCGCACAAAAAAATTTCTTACCCCAGTCTTTAGCGAAATCCGCACCAAAACAATTTAGTTATTTTGAGAAATTTCTTTCAATGAACACTTAGAGTTTTCATAACATTTGTCTAGCTGAATCGAATAGCGTAGACTCATATCAATAATTCAATTCAATCGAATTATTTAAGTGTAGCCAAACCCCGTTTGCAAATTAAAATTTTGGAAAATATTTTTGAGAATGACGTCATGATGCCGTACTGTATTAATAGTCCGTTTGAGGATGCCGTCATTATATGACTTTGTCATAACACATCATACAATAGTGGAACAACGATTTTAGATCAAATTCACACTAAGTATTCCTGCATTTATAACTCTATCAACTTTTATCATCTCAGCACCAGGTTACATGGTACATGAGTGATAAATAAAAATATATTTTGATATTTCAAATCATCTTCGTCTAGCTGAAACAAGTAGCATAGACTATACTTTAAACCGTTTCAAAAATGATTACGAGTCTACATATTTTTTTTTTCAAAAGCACATAGTGCGTATTTAGCTTGATGTCAAAATTTCAAAGTCTAGCATAAATAGGACTTTTGGAAAACTTATTTTTTCACTAATAATCATTTTCTTAAATAGTCTATCTATTCTTATTATCCTTAATACTCCATTTACACACAACTATACCCAGTTCGCCAAACCACACTTATGAGTTCATGAACTTGCCATAATCATATGAGTTTAAGAACTTGTCCTAGTCAGACCTTTAGCGTCCATTCGCTTAGAGGTTCATAAATGTTTCATATAACTATTAATCAAGCATGTCACATAAGTATGAGTTTTAAGAACTCGTACTTAACCTTATATCCTCTACCTATAACCTATCTATTTGTTATACACCTGAGAAAGGAATCACCCTCTTAACATGCATATAGCAAATAGCGCGACACAAACATTTCAATGATTATCATTGCCAGAAACTAAGTGATTTTTACACCAAGTACAATTCAGCTCCCATACGAAGAATCATACAACTTAGCCACTCACAGGAGTCCTCAATTGAAATCCCCACCTAATCTTAACTCCCTTCTCAATACGAATTTCATTTAATCCGTATTCGTAATTCTTTCCTGAATCTGTACCAATTCATAGTACAACTGACACTCAGCAATCTTGCTGTAAACTTTTCAATCATTCGCTTGATCCTTCTCCATACTATAACCTTATCTGATCATGGGGTGATCTCATCGTATATATTACGATTCATTTCTATGCCTTGATCGTTTTTTTACGATCTTCTATCACTGCACTTTTAGTCTTTTAGACTCTATCTATTCACCACTACTGTTCAACTTTATTATCAGAGTTACGGAACTCTTTATCTTATAACTCGCCGAGATTCGTCTTTGAATCTTACCGACCAACTAACTCTATGTGAGTTACTACTTATCCTAATCGCTACGGTTATTAGTCTCAAGTATTCCTACCTAAGGTTCATAACCTACAGCTTTGATACCAACTATGAGGTCCCCGAATCCGGGTCCCGAATCACCGCGAATCCGGTTCGATCATTCTATAACACTATTACTATATTTGCGAAAGATATAAACATAAATTGTTTATACATTAAACTTATACACTTTTCCCCAAGGTCGAGTAACCTTAACTTAATACACAATACATGTGAAAACCCGAGAATTTAGAAAAATTTTAAAATTTTAATTAATTGATTTAAGGTTCAATATTAGAACCTAGACAGAAAATAAGTGTATGTGTTTGATATTTTTGAGAAGGAATTTTAAGGATTTCAAAATTCTGTGAAGGATTTAGGTGAATTATTCAGGATTAAGGGAATAAACGTTTATGTTCTGTGTATATGTATGCATGACGTGGTTAAGGATCAAGGGTTGACCAGATAAACGATATCTGTAACAAACTCTAAGTATATATTAAGAACATCAACGTTTGGTTAGAAAACCTATTGAGTGATAAGAAACCCTAAAACCGGTTCTGGAAACCCTGATTTCAGTTTCGGGAATCTGAAACCCTAATTCGGAAATTTAAAACCCTAATCTGGGAACTTAAATGATTATTATATTGTTTAAGTGCTATTAATTATAATATTAATTTGGGTAAAGCTTAATTAATTAGCAAACCCTAATTTCAAATTTAGAAAACCCTAATTTCTAGATTTGAAAACCCTAATTTATAATTGGGGAAAACCTAAGTGTTAATTTAATAAGTATAATGTTAATTAGGAAACACTAATCCTAATTTTCAAGTTAAGTAATTAGGAAACCCTAATCTAATTAGGAAACCTAATTTCTAATTTAGGAAAAATAATTTTTCTATTTAAAAACCCTAAATTTTGGGTTATAAACCCTAAAGTAATATTTTGACCCTAATTGCTAAATTAATAATTTTAATTAGGAAATACTAATCCTAATTAGCAATATTTAAATTATGATTAAGAAATTTTAATATAATTAGTAAATCCTAATTATAATTTAGAAATATTAAATTTCTATTTTTTTTAAAAAAACCTATATTGGAAATTTTAGAAAATTCAAATTTGCTTAACCCTAAGGGTTTCAAACCCTAAACCCTAACTCAAACCCTAAACCCTAAAGGTTTGGCCAATTGACAAGTTTGCCATTTAATTAAAAATCAAAATGACTATAATGCCCTTTTTGGATTTTTTGAAGGTAACTTGTAAATCTTACTAAATGAGGAGTTGGTGACCAACTCATTTGACCTTGGTGACTTAAAAATGTCCAGCAAACCATTCAATGAATCAGCCCTATGCATTTATATCATAACATATAAGTGATAAAGAGAGAGAAAGTTTATAAAAGTAGCTCATTATGCACTATAACTCTCAACAACTCTCTCTCTCTCTCTCTCCCAACCTCCGAATTGACTAAGTAAATCAGTCCTTAGTTGATCCTCTAGATCATCAAGATCAGTTAAGGAAAGCTAGATCAAAGATTGGAGCAAGAGAGGTATAAAACCTAGTTCACTTTTTGATCATGTATGCTAAGTTAATGTTTGTGTTTATGTGTTTATATAAGTGTTATATGATGTTTTATGATGATCTATGATGATCCATCATGGATCCATAGCATCAAAGGCCTTAAAAATGAAGTTTTTCAAAATCTGTCCAAGAACACAAAAGTGGCCTGACAAACGAATGTTAGTGGCCTTAGATTCTTTTCTGTTTTTAATTTTTGTTGTTTTAAAGTTGTAATCGGTAGCTTGGCATGTGGTCTTTGATCTGCAAGTCATGTCCAGATCGTGAGTTATTAACGGTTAAAGTAGGTTGACCAACGTTGACCGGGTAAATTTTGGGTAACCCATAAAGGGTTTTTCAGCGTCTGACAAGTTGTTCAAGCTCCTAGATCTGTCAGGTTGTAGTTGTTTTGTTGATGTATTTGTAACCGGTTTCTAGCCTGTCATTTGTACTTTGTATTTGTGGTTTAAGATCATGTAAACAAGAAACATATTATAAGTAATAAGTGGTCAAAGTAGGCAACTCAGACTGTTTTAACATTTCTGGAAAACCCAAAATACCGGAAGAACTAGATTTCTGACATCCTTTGATCGAGCTAAATCTGGAACATGTGATGTAGTTAGACTAATGTGTTGTTATAATTATGTTCTATGACATTCTTACTGTGAATTGGAACCATAATATACCTTATTTGATAACCAGAACCTGGATTAAAGTAAGCCAGAAAGAGGCACTACGAACTTCTGGGTTTCCGGGAAAACCCAAAAACGTTCTGACAAGCAGTTTACAAGCCCATATCTTCGTGATGTTTTGTGTTATGACCGAGTTTATGCTTTAAGGTTGTAGTATTACACTTATACTACATTATGGATATCATTATCTGAGCAGAAAACATTAGGATCATAGATTAAAAACTGGTCAAACC
Organism: Panax ginseng; assembly: GCA_020205605.1. Classification (NCBI taxonomy): domain Eukaryota; kingdom Viridiplantae; phylum Streptophyta; class Magnoliopsida; order Apiales; family Araliaceae; genus Panax; species Panax ginseng. Next base: position 80,595,363 of record CM035136.1, on the reverse strand, counting down.
AAGCCCCTTAGTTACTGACATGAAGGTTCAAGAACAGCTCAAGAACACATATAGCAACGGTTCTGTCGCTATAGGGCCCTTTAGTGACATTTATGTTTGGAAATTAATATTTTTAATTAAATAAATAGAAAAAAATAGTTTTTAATTATTAAAAATACATAATAAATTACGAAAAATTATTTTAAAGTCTAAAAAATAGTTTTTAATTATTTTGAGTATATTTCAAAAATATTTAATATTTTTGGAATATAAATAGTATTTATTTATTTAATTATAATATTAAATAAAATATTTAAAAATGATATTAATACATGAAAAATCATGAAAAATAATATTATGGTATAAGAAAATATTTTAAGTTATTTTTAGTGACTTTTAATATTTTATAATGAAATTCATTAATTAATTAATATTAATGATAATTAGTTTATTTAATAAATGTATTAAATAAATTATGGAAAAATAGAATTAATGATTTAAATACAATTATTATCTAAGTGAGGACACTTGTATAACCATATTTCGAAATTTACGAACAGAATATATATATGAGTTATATAATATAATATCATGTTGATAAACAATGATCGGATATAATATATACGACAATAGGGTTAATAATCTAGTACAATAATAATATAAATCTGAAACTTTCTTACTCATATCCATTGCATAAAGGAAATGCAAAGGTAGGATACTTGCCTGGTCTGCTGCTTACAGTTATGCAACTTAGTTTTATCTTTTATATCAAAATCTATCATTAATAAGATCATTTGATCGATTAGAATAACATACTATAACACATAGTACTGCTATTTGCAGTCAGCACATTACCTAATCACATTGTCACACACATATTCAACAGTCTTTGAATCACAAACAAACATTAATACAGTCAAAATATCTAAGTCTAGATCAATTTCTGAAATATGTCGGTGTACCGACGGCTTTATCGGGTAATTATCGAGTCTAAGACTCTATCATGTAGTTCAACATCTATAAGTATCAGTCTTATTATTTTTAAATGACTTATAATAATTTTTAAATATTTATTATAATTTATCATGAATTTTCAAACACCGGAATCATTATTAAATGATTTAAATATTAAATAATTCTATTATCATTAATATTAAACTATTAATAAAACCATTGGCAAAATATTAAAGTTATTTATAATAACTTAAAATAGTTTTAATGTGACGCCCCCAAAATAGGTATACATCACCCATTCTGAGTTGTCAATACACGGTACAGAAACAACTATAACTTTATTATTACAATAGTAAAACTATGAGTTTGAATACAAATATTATCTTCTAGACAATATCTATACCCAAATAAATCCTCATCACATTTATTGATACATTATTTTACAAAAATGGTGAGGACTACTAAACAACTCTCTCTATAACCATCATTCCATACCCGACTGCACTTCGCTACATTCTCGCCTCACGAGAAGAAAAATGGAACAAAAAAAAAGGGTGAGCTCAACTAGCCCAAGAAAAGAATATTATGACTAAGATAATATACAATAAAATTATCGTTAGTCTTCAACAGAAAAAATCTAATAGAATACAATAGACAACAAGTTTTAAATCAATATTCGCAATTGAAATAATAATTCATTAGAAGAGTTAAGTAGAGAATGCAAACTACTATCTTCTATGTATGAATTTTAAAGTTAAATAAATCTATCTTTTATCCTCGTAACATCAATCAATATATATCGGTATCAAATATTCATCTTTGCACTACTGAAGCCAAAGATATTCATCGATTGGTCATGTTCATCTAAACACTGTTCATCTTTGCACTACACGGCCAAAGATATTCATCGAAATCATTCATCTTTGCACTACTGTGCCAAATATATTCCATAATATCATCATTTAAGACCGAGGATGATGAAAATATTTTTAAAAAAGCGAATCCAAAGTGAATCAAAATGACAAGGATTAAGGATTAAGGATTCGTACTTTGTTCTATCCATGTCCAAAAATACCTCAAAAATAATCATAGTGGTATAAAATTCAAGAATGATCAAAACATGGATACAATCAAAGCTAGTATCCAGAATAGATATTTTGAGCGAAAAGAAAAATTTTTATTTTTCGATGAATAGTCTTAGTATTAAGTGAATAAGATCAGATACGTGAGTAATCAGTATAACGTGAATAGTAACCCAAGACACTAAAAGTTCCAAATTTGATTAAAAAGTTCGGATCAATACTTGGCATAATGATATTAGAATAAATAATATCATTTTAAAAAAATAATATCCCTTACCTTGGAAAGGCAAGTACTTTAACCGGAATATCGGATATAGGCTATAACTTGAACTTTCACCGTATAGCAATACTCAAAGTATACTCAAAATACTCACAAGAATACGCTCGATAATATAGAGAGAAAACTTGCTTTTTGGTGTGATTTTCAATTCTAACCTAAGCACCCTATTTATAGGAAAATGCTTAGAACACCAAAGTTAGTAAAATTTATTAAAATATATATATATATATATATATATATATATATAATCTTCACACACCTTGGACAATCGATCTCAAGCTCTTTTTTCCATGCTAGTGGGCACACCTACCTTGTTAAAAAGCGTTTTTTTATTTAAAATAATTTATACTTAGAAAATCAATTATTTGAACTTGAACTTCAATAATTCACAATAAATAGCCTTTTTGTCGGAAAATTCAAATCTCGCGTTTTTTATAGGAAATTCAATTTCTACAACTTTGCGGAAGAAAGGTTTTCCAAATTCCAAGCATAAATTCAAGAAATCCACAAAGCAGACGATTTTAGAGGCTATAATCAAATTTCGATCAATAAATGGGGTCCAATCGACATGTTTAACATGTTTTAAATATTTATTGCAACAAAAATACTCTTCCTCCTCGTATACTCATATATTTCACATTCGTTGTAAAAATATCACCATTACTATATTATTAAAATATAATAATATATATATTTAAATGAATTATTTAATCGGAAAAAGATAAAATTTCAATTTTCAACAATTGTCATATTAAAAATTTTCTCCATCTATATCAACATAAAATCAATATTTTTCTCATCATATGAATCAATAATTAATTATTCACAAAAATAATACTGTAATCACAATATTGACAACCAGCGGTTCCAGGAAAGAGGGGCTTTCAATAAGAATTTCTCCTTCTTGGCGCCGCAATTAGGTGACCAAACCTCTCCTTAGAAAGAACTTTTTAGACATTGCCAATAATGTTATCTACTAATATTGTTCGGATAATATGAATTATATTTCGATAATGAAAAAATCTTGTGTAATGACAATTATTGAAACAACAAAGAATATAAAATATCAACGCAACAATTATTGAACCAATAAAATAATCGAGCGGTAATTATCAGTAACCATTATTGAGTAGTGCCTTCTTACGTAAGAGTCAATAATTGGTGCAATATCGCAGGTGTCTTCTTTGTCTGCAACAACGCGTATTCATCGTGTTTTAACCACCGGGTATTCCAACGAAGGTAAACCAGTAATAACTACGCCGTTATTTTTAAACAACTTATATTTGTCGTTTTCTTCCTCCAATCGCTTTTTAGTTATGGGGCCCACACATGGTATTTTGTCTTAGTCGCACGAATATTCCACAAGCGATTAATATTCCACGACCAAACGAATATTCCCCGACAACAATGAATATTTTATAACCACTTGCTTATTTTGAAATATTTGAGTATTTTACCCATAACTATCCACATTAATCACATCAACCCTTACTATTTCAAAATAATAATTAGAGGAAATTAAATTTCATTTATTAATTATTTGGGGTCTTACATTTAAAGTATTAATATTACCCTTAAATGATTTTTTTTAAAAGAATTAAAAATCATTTTTAAATAATTATCATTAATATTTAAATATTAATGCACTATTTATCAAAATATTAAAAGTCATTAAGTATAACTTAAAATATTTTTAATTCATTTATATCCTTTTTAAATAATTTTTAAATAAATAAAACCATTTTAAAACTATTTATTTAATATAATTATTAAATAAATTTAATATAATTAATATTAAATTTAATATCATTAATATTAAATTAATATCATTAATATTAAATTAATATCATTAATATTAATTTATTTATGAAATTATCCTTTAAATATTAAAAGTTATATTTTATAACTTAAAATATCTTTAAACACTTTATTTTCATTTAAAATAATTTTCTTAATATTAAAATCATTTTTAAACTAATTTATTTAATATAATTATTAAATAAATATAATATCATTAATATTAAATTATTAATGAAATTTACCTTTAAATATCAAAAGTTATATTTTATAACTTAAAATATTTTAAAACATTCCTTTTCCTTTAAAATGAATTTTCTAATATTAAAATCATTTTTAAACTAATTTATCTAATATAATTATTAAATAAATCTAATATCATTAATATTAAATAATTAATATTTTCATGACAAAATATTAAAAGTTATATTTTATAACTTCAAATATTTTATAACCTTTAAATCATTTTTATATGATTTTTAAATCATTAATTCTATTTTTCATAATTTATTTAATATATTTATTAAATAACCTAATTATAATTAATATAAATTTATTAATGAAATTTATCACAAAATATTAAAAGTCATTAAAAATAACTTAAAATATTTTCTTATATCATAATATAATTTTAAATAATTTTTCATGTATTAAAATCATTTTTAACTAATTTATTTAATATTATAATTGAATAAATTAAATACCATTAATATTTCAAAAATATTAAATATTTATGAAATATACCTAAAATAATTAAAAACTAATTTTAGGACTTTAAAATAATTTTAATAATTTATTATGTATTTTTAATAATTTAAAACTATTTTTTCTATTTATTTAATTAAAATAATTAATTTAGAAAATATTTGTCGCTAAAGGACCCTATAATTATTTAAATCGTCATTATATAGGTGTTCTTGAGCTGTTCTTCATGAAACCCAGAAAATATGTCAGTCGCTAGGGGTACCAGTTGAACCATCAATAATTCGGAACTCATGATGTTTCTGGAAAAGATAAACATCAGATCTTGTACTTCTAATGCAATACTACATGATCTAACAAGAAACATGGCCAAACAACATAAAACAAAAGAGATTGAAGCCTCCAAAAATCATGTCAGAAGCTGTTCTTCATTTTTGGGTTTTCCAGAAATGAAGAACAGTTCCAGATAGCTACTTTTGATCTCCATAACTTGCAATCCTGGTAAATTTTTGGTGTTTTTATGGGTTCAGTTTGTAGATAACATGCAAGACAACATATCTAATACATAAACTTGATCTAACAACATCACAATAGCAAGATCCATGCCGGTCAAAGTGATGTCAGAAGGCATGTTCTTCCGGTTTCTGGAAATTCCAGAAATCCTCAGTCATGGCCGAATGGCCTACTTTGACCAACTGCTACATTCGATCTGATGTTTATTTACACGATCTAAAGCTACAAATATAAAGAACAAATAACAGACTACAAACTGGATACAAACATATCATTAAAACACTTAAAGGCTGACAGATCAATGCATTACAAAATCTTGTCAGACGCTGGTAATAGCTTTCTAGGTTACCCATAATTTATCTGGTCATGCCCGGTCAACGGGGTTTGACCGATCATAACTTCAAATATGGACATCCAATTCCTATAATTCCACTTTCAGATGAAAGACCTCATACCATACTATAGATCTAACACATAAAACAACACAAAGCATGAACACAGAAGAATCTATAGGGTCTGACATTCGTTGTCAGACAACATAAAAAAAATCCAGATTTTTGAAATCTTTAAATCCGAGCCTCTAGATTTTATGGATCTAACATCTAGCAACCCAGATCATCATTATACACTATATATAACATGTTTAACACACAAAAAATTAACATCTAACAACATATCAAAGTCATATTTTTAAAATTAGGGGTTCTACCTCTTTTGAACAAATTCTTGATTCTAGCTTTCTGGTTTGTTAAGAGTGATAGTGGGGCTTGCTTTAGGGACTGATATGCTATAGAAATTCGTAGGTTTTGAGAGAGTGAGAGAGAGAGAGAGTTGGTTGAGTGTAAGTGTACAAATGAAGCAATAATGCACATTTTCTCTCTCTTTAATCTATATATATAGCAAAGTGTAATGTAATGGCTGAGTTGCTGATCATTTAGTCAATTGGGAAGTCAATGTTAGCTCACCAACTCCAATTATTGCTAGATATACAAGTTTTCTCAAATAATGCAAGAGGGGCATTTTTGTCCTTGACCTTATGAATTTAATGGCAAATATGTAATATGTCAAACCTTAGGGTTTGACCCTTAGGGTTTAACCCTAAGGTTAACACAAAATGGTAGGATTTCTAATTAGGGTTTGTACAAAATAAAAATTTTAATTTCTAAAATTTTTAATTAGGGTTTCGTTAATTAGATTAGGGTTCTAATTACATTATACATGAACATTAGGGTATTATTTACTAATTATAATTAACCTTGTTAATTTAGCAATTAGACTTTACAATTTACAATTTAGGGTTTATAATTTAAATAATAGGGTTTCTAGAAATTAATATTTCTAAATGTTAATTAGGGTAGACCTAATTAATCATAAAATCATATAACACATTTATATAATAATCTCGAACTCATAATTGAGTTTCAAATTAGGGTTTCCATTTGGCAATTCACTAATTATTATTTAAGGTTTCTAATTTCAGAAATTAGGGTTTTAATTTACAATTAGGGCTTCCTATAGTTAGGGTTTTTCTTGATTATCATTAATAATTATAATTATCATGAATCACATAACACAATTACTAAACAGATTTTAAAGTCTCATTTGACTTCAAAACTAGTGTTTATCAGTAATACGAGGATTTTCACATACTGCACCCTCATTGACCAATCATTAACCATGCGTACATATAGTACATATTTATAGCACTGAAAAATAAAAATATAATTAATATTATATTATTATTCTTATTCCTTGATATAAATCCAAAATTAGAGTTTGGATTCCATATCTGATTTATCTATCATATTTAACATTATCAATTAAGTTTTAATAATAAACTTAATTAATCTAACATAAATTCATATAATTAAATAATTATTATAATAATTCTATAATCATTTCATATATTATTTAAATAACATATACTTATATTTTCATGGAAAATAATTAATAAAAACATTTTTACTATAAAATTAATTATTATAAAATATAATTTATAATGATCAATAATTCTAAAATAAAATTATTTGTAATAATTCATGTAATAAATATATTTTTATTTATCACATAAATACATACACATTATCTGGCACATATTCTCACTTTTAAAATAAAAAAAAATTATACGCAAACTTTTTGATTTAATTATATAGAAAATATCGAGTTATTACAAATTATGTACATGGTGCTATTTTTATAATATGTGACCTATAATTTTAAGTAATGATTTTAGAATCATGATGATGATCATGCTAATGACATCTAAATTCTTAGATGGCTTAAAAACTAAAATTGTCCCCAATCGTTAGATTACTAAAAAGGGGGTTAGTGAATGTGAATAGATTGATACATATTTGATTACTCATTGGATGAGGATGATCAATCTCATAATCATTTATGTTGAGGCACTAAAGTAAGTATGTAGGTGTTTATCGGAGAATAATTTCACTGAACATGACTCGCTAAAGAATATCTAATGGAGTTTTACTTGTCTGTCAATAGGAATTCCTGTAGTGATAGTAGCATAAGTGATCCTTAGACTTGAGATCATCATAGTATCTTGTGTATGATAAGTTATACTTTACATGTCCTTTAAGACCCTTAGAGTATATCAAAGGGCATGCTTGAGTGTAATAAGTTATATATGGAGATAATAAACGGTCAATAAAGAATCTATTGCTTTTAGTAAAAGAAAAGAATGTCTTATGTTATTCGATAAATGACAACCCAGAAATACTTGGCTAAGGTGGAATGAAATTAAAAAGGAGTTTCTAATTTGCGAGTTGTGCATTTTTGGAATCAAAATACATATAATTAAATAAAATAAGACTTGACAGTAATTCTATGTATATTTAATCGGGACATTGTATGGTGGAAGGATTGAATTGTACGGTAACTATTAACTCAATGGTTCTTTTATGATTAATGTTGAAATCTATATTATCTGGAAAGTAGTTGATCGCTAAGGGGGCTTAACCTTATTGTATAATAAATGATATTTATTTAAATGAATTAATAGTTTAATTTATTTATTTAAATAAGATTAGAATTATTCTAATTGATTTATTCACAGTCAGTTTAATATGGAAAACCTAAAGGGTCACACTATAAAAGAAAAATATTTATTTACGAAGCAAATGACTTAATCGTAATAATAAGTTAAGTTATTTAATTTAATCTATGGTGATAGAATAAATTAAATAGTTTAATATTTTGAAAATATTAAATATAAATTAATAAGAGGAGTCTTATTATTATTTTTACTATTATTATTAGTTTAATTCTTAAAGGAGTTTGAGAATTAATTAATAAAAGAGTCATATATTCTTAATAAGATTATGAGACTAATTAATTATTTATAATGAGATTAGGAAACCTAATTAATTAAAAGAGTTTAATTAATTAAAATGAAACCCTAATCCTAAATTGTTTATGTGGGTTACCTACATATATTAATAAGAGAAGTCTTATTATACTTAGGGTTACATAAGTTACACACTTTATTCTAAGAGTTTGGAGAGTACACATAATTCTATAGACATAGAATCTAGGGTTTTGCCAAACACCCATCTTCTTGAATATTTTTTTCTTCCTTAGTGAATCACCTTTAGAGGCCAAACACTTGGATGGCTAACGTTGATCAAATGAAGGAATCTAACCTTAAGTTGAACATGAAAAGGAATTGGAGGTGAACTCGTACCTGAGTAAGCTAGTTTCTCTACAAGGGTATGAATATAATCTTCATCTCGTTTTTCTATTAAATTGATAATAAGCACAAAGTCAGCCTGAACAGCCAAGTCAAAATCAAGTGGCGAGACATGTTGTGGATGTGATCACAGGAGGAAGCGTCGTGGGTATCTGGATTCGGTGATGACAGTCGTGGATAAACCTGTAAGACGTGAAAGGGCGTATTCAGGCTCAGTGATTTCTTTCTCTAATGATGACCTCCCTTCGGAACCAATCGAATTGCATGAAGGAGCTTTGGTAATTTCTACACAGGTGGGTTCAGTGGATATGAAGTGGATGATGATTGATAATGGGTCTTCGGTAGATATCCTGTACTCACATGCTTATCAGAGGAAGAATCTGGACGGAAGGAAGATAGAGATCGGGCAAGAGGCTCCTTTATATAGGTTCAGCAATGAGCCAGTTAAAGTTGCAGGGACTATTGAGCTACCAGTCATCTTCGGGACGGCTCCCCAGCATGTGGAAATTATGTGCAAGTTTTATGTGGTGCATGTGGACTCGGCGTACAATGCTATTTTGGGAAAGCCTACTCTGACAGCTCTTCAGGCAGTTACGTCGATTCACCACTTCAAGATTAAGTTTTCGACGCCATATGGAGTTGGGGAAGTTGCTGGAGATCTGGACTTAGCAAGGAGATGCTACCGAAATACGTTGATCACTTCGGGTGTTGGAGTCAACATATAGAAGCAAACCATCGCTATTAAGATTGAGCCGTTTACAGAAATCAATACGGAGCCATTGGTTATGCCAACAGAAGAGACCGAAGAGGTTGATCTGATTATGGGAAAGAAGGAGAAGACCGTAAAGATAGGTTCGGGTCTGTCGGAACCTTTCCAAACGAACCTGGTGGAGTTACTTCGTTGTTATGCTGACATCTTCGCTTGGGTACCCAGTAACATGCCTGGAGTGAGTCAAAAAGTTGCCGAACTTAGGCTGCATGTGGACCCGACGAAGAACCCAGTTCAGCAGAAGAGGAGGATTTTTGCGCCAGAGAGACAAGAGATAATTGATGAGGAAATTTCAAAACTGCTGACAACAGATTTTATATTCGAGATCGACTATCCGGAGTGGATGGAAAACGTTGTTCTGGTGCAGAAATAGAATGGGAAGTGGCGAGTTTGCATAGATTACACTGATCTGAACAAGGCATGCCCGAAGGACTTTTATCCTCTGCCCCACATCGATTAATTTATTGATGCGACTTCGGGATATGCTCTGTTTAGTTTTATGGATGCTTTCTATGGGTATCAATCAGATTTCTATGTGCAAGGAGGACATCCCGAAGATAACTTTTATCACTCATCGATCGGTATATGCTTATAAGAAGATGACTTTCGACTTATTGAACGCGGGAGCTACTTATCAGAGGATGATGAATTACGTGTTCACAAGGCAGCTGGGGTGAAGCATGGAGGTATGCTTGATGACATGATTGTCAAAATTATGTCAGTTCGGAGTTATTTGGATGATTTGGAGGACTATTTTCAGACTGTTCGTCATTATAATTTAAGACTGAATCCGACCAAGTGCACCTTCGGGCTAGGAGCAGGCAAGTTCCCGGGGTATCTGGTCAGCAAAAGGGAATAGAGGCTAATCCAGAGAAAATTCGTGCTATTTTGGATATGAAGTCTCCACAGTCCTATAAGGATGTTCAGCGTCTAACGGGTCAGATTGCGGCTTTGGGGAGGTTTATGTCTAAGTCCGCAGAAAGGTGTTTGTCGTTCTCTGACACGTTGAAAGGGCTGAAGAATACGAAGAGTTTCCAATGGACTTCGGAGTGTGAAGATGCTTTCCAGGGGATAAAGAGGTATTTGTCTTCGGCGCCTTTGTTGGTGAAGCCAGTTTCTACTGAACCTTTGTATTTGTATTTGGCGGCAAGTTCATTGGCAGTAAGAGCAGTTCTGGTGTGGGAGATTAAGGGTAAGCAACATTTGGTTTACTATATGAACCATGCCCTAAGGGATGCAGAGACAAGGTATCCGAACCTTGAGAAGTTTGCCTTTATCATGATAATAGCCAGTCGAAAACTTTGACAGTACTTCCAAGGTCGGTTAATAGTGGTGTACATAGATCAACCACTGAAGAAGGTGCTGGGTAGACCAGAGGTTTTGGGGAGGCTCGCTGCATGGACCATGGAGTTGTCTTAGTTTTTCATAGAGTATCATCCTCGAACATCTATTAAGGGTCAAACGTTGGCTAATTTTGTGGTAGAGTATTCATTTTCTGAAGTTGATGATAGTTTGAGTGAAGGATTTGAGAAGGTGATGGCGGTACTTCAGCAGACACATAATTTATGGACGTTGTATGCAGATGGGTCGTCAACCTCATATGTCAGTGGGGCTGGGATAATTTTGACAAGTCTAGAAGGGTTCAAAGTACAGCAGGCTATCAGGTTCGGGTTCTGGGCAACAAAAAATGAGGTTGAGTATGAAGAGGTTTTGGCAGGGCTACGATTGGCAAAGAGTTTGGAAGTTCAGAGGTTGATTATTTATAGTGACTCTCAGTTGGTCATCAAACATATTTTAGGGGAGTATGAAGCTCGGGGTTCGAGAATGGTGAAATAGCTGGCAGAGTTGAAGGATCAACTTCAGTGTTTCGATTCTTATAAGTTTCAAGGGATAGACATGTCAGATAATATGATAACAGATGCATTGGCAAAGCTAGCTAAAACTGAAGTAGGTACATTCAATGAGTCAATTTATTTGGAGGTCCTAGGTGAGCTAAGTGTTTAACATGGGGAGGTGATGTGTGCCGAGCGATCTAATTATTAGATGACTCCATACCTTGATTATTTGGCAGATGGAGTACTACCTTTGAATCAGATGTTGGCTAAGAAAGTGAAGTATAAAAACTCGAATTTCATGCTTATTGATGGAGATCTTTATCGAATGGCTTATTCATCTCCTTTGTTGAAATGTTTGTTGTCGTCTGAAGCTGAGTATGTCCTACTAGAGGTTCATGAGGGTATTTTTGGCGACCATATGGCTACCAAGTCATTAGCTTATAAGGTGCTTCGTCAGGGGTATTACTGGCTAACGATTTTTAAAGAAGCCACTGATTATGTGAAGAAGTGTCTGAAGTTCCAGTTGAACAGTCCGATCCCCCATCAGCCACCGGAAGAGTTATACTCAGTTTTATCTCCTATACCTTTTATTATGTGGTGTGTGGACATATATTGGGTCCATTGTCGAAGGCTAAGGGGCAAGTCAGCCACGGAGCAGGAATGCTTAAAATTTCTAAATGAATATGTTGTGTTCCGATTCGGCATTCCCATGGTAGTGGTCTCTGACAATGGACAGAAGTTCGTGGGTTCGAAGTTCGAAGAATTCTTAAAAGAGTTGGGAATTCAGCACCGGAAGATTTTGGTCACCCGCAGTCGAATGGGCAAGTTGAGGTGACTAATAGAACACTCCTGAATGGTATTAAAAGAAGACTTGATGAGGCAAAAGGAAGGTGACCAGAGGAGTTACTTAGTGTGTTATGGGCCTATCGAACTACACCAAGAACTATTACGGGAGACTCGCCTTTTAGATTGGCTTATGGTTCAGATGCTTTGGTTCCTGTGGAGAATGGTTCACCAAGCCTTCGGGTTAGTCAGTTTTGGGAGGTGTATAATGAAAAGGGACTTAGGGTTAACCTGGATTTTCTTCAAGAAGTCAGGGAAGTAGCTCTGGTGAAGTTGGAAGCATATCAGCGTCGAGTGGCTAGATATTATAACAAAGGGATAAAACTTAGAAGATTTGAAGTTGGGGATCTTGTTTTTTAGGAAGTGGAAGCTTCTATGCCTCAAAATTTGGGAAAGGTGATGCCAAACTGGGATGGTCCTTATGAGATTATTGAAGTACCAAAACCGGGGACTTATCGACTACGAGCATTGGATGGAACTGAAATAAAGAATACTTGGCATGCGGGAATGCTTCGAAAATATTTTTAGTAGAGTCGATATCAGGATTTCGGAGTCTGTAATTCTTTCAACAGTTATCAATAAAAGAAGTGTTTTTTCTCCAATATTGTTTTGTCTGATGGCTGTTTGGGGGTTTGGTTGGATCTGTTCATCCTAAAGATGGTGAACAGGGTCCTGATTCGTCCTAAATATGACGAACATGATTGTTTGGAGGTTCGATGACCTGTTCATCCTAAAGATGGTGAATAGGGTCCTAATTCATCCTAAAGATGGCGAATAGGATTGTCTGGAGTTTCGGTGACCTGTTCATCCTAAAGATGGTGAACAGGGTCCTGATTCATCCTAAAGATGGCAAATAGGATTGTCTGGAGGTTTGGTGGTCTGATCATCCTAAAGATGGTGAACATAACCTATTCATTCTAAAGATGGTGAGCAGGGCATGTTCGTCCTAAAGATGGCGAACATGTTTATTCGAAGGTTCGGTTGGATTTGTTCATACTAAAGATGGTGAACATAATCTGTTCATACTAAAGATGGTGAACATAATCTGTTCATCCTAAAGATGGTGAACATGGCTTATTCGTCCTAAAGATGGCGAACATGATTGTTGAAGATCTGTTTAAACCTTTTATTGGTGAACAATATTATTTTGCATTAGTGTTTGATTTTATTCGAAGTGTTGAGTTCAGATTATTAGTTGATAAAGTAAATGTATAGGATAAATGTAAGAGGGGTAAAAACGCAAATAATTATATTTCATTAAAATGTAAAATTAATTACAATATTGCAAATTTGTACAAGTCTGAACTTAAGAAGGTGGAGGGTCGTCTTTGGCATTATCCTCGTCTTCGTCTTTAGAAGAATTGAGAAGTAATGGGTTCAGAGAGGCAGCGATAAGCTTTGATTTTCCTTTGCTTCGGGCTGCTTTGTAGCCTTCAACATATATCTAAACTATTTGGTTGGTTAGTTTGGACGATTTTCGGTATTCATTTTGGATTTCATTACGGAGTTCTTCGATTAATGGGGGGCCAAGAGCTTTGAGTTCGCGTAGTTCTTTTTCAAATTTACTGCAAAGTGCGAGATGTCTTTGTTCTAAAATTTTTGTGTCGTTGATTTCGCCGATAAGGGATTGGTTCTTCCGTATCTGCACTTCATTTGTCATTGTCAGCTCCTGATTCTATTCGGAAGTGGTTTGTTAAAATGTTTTGGCAATGGTTAGTTATTCTTTGATTTTAGCGATGTCTTTTTGAGGCCTTCAGCGTAGAACAGGGCATCGCCATGCAGACTCCTTTCCCTCGCCAAAGCAGATTTTAAGATCTTGTTTTCTTTTCGGGCGGCTTCTTCTTCGGCTTCAATTTCCTTATATCTTTGGTTGAGCCGCCTGAAGATTCCGTTGGCCTGCATATGTTCAAAGTTTAGTATGAGGTATAAGATACTTGTTTATAAATGACAGTGGTTGAATAGTATGATTGGCTTACTCAGGCTTGGTGGGTCATGTCAGAACGAATAAGGTCAGAGGTGGAGCTATTTTTGAAATGGTGATCGTCGATTCCGAGGACGAAGGTTTCATACATGTGTAGGGGGAAGTCTTCATTGTTATCTGGCCAAAGTTTGGGAGAACGACTAGCTTCTGTCATCTATGGCGTGGCTTCGGAGGTAGATGGTCGTTGGGGAGAAGGTCTTGGTTGTTCGGTTGGGCTTGGGGCATGAGTTGTTGTTGGTATTTCAGTTGTGGGGGTCAGTTGGTTGTTTGAAACATGTTTTCTTTTTCTGATAAGGGGAGAATCAGGTTCGTCTGTAGCGCCCCCAAATCCGGGTATCTTCCAACCCGACAGATAGTGCTATACTGTACAACATTCATACATTCCTTCAATTGAAAAGTCTTAAAGAACGAACATAACTTCTATATATTTAAAGTAACATTTACATTTCCCAAGTTCTATACCCATTACAAAGGTTCTTTGTCATAATATCAGTTACATTATAACAATAGACCTATACTAATACAAGATAGCTTAGTAATCTGCCTTAGCTTTTCCCTTATCTTTTTTTGATCCTTCGGGACGTTCAGTCTTAGCTGCATTCATATGGTTCAAACAAGAGTGAGCATAACTAGCTCAGCAAGTATAACAATTTAATAACAACATGCCTGACACATACAAATCGTATATCTTCAATAACTAAACAATAGTTATGAAGTACTATTGATAATTCAAAATAGCACTTTATCTTTTCTTTCAAAATGTTTTACAATAACAACCATATTTAGTAAAACATTCACTCCGGTCAAAGACCTCGAGTATTCATTCTTTGTTGGAAAAGGACAACCCGGAAGCAAGTCCGTAAGCCCGATATTACTTACGAGCACTTCTAGGTGATCAGTCTATTGTACTCTATGTTGATCAACACTACATCCATTAAACGTATGCACGTTTAAGCATTTGGCAACCTCACGTGCCTGTCGTTTTACCGACAAAACATTTGTTTAACATTTCAGTCTTCTTTTGAAAACCATAACAAGTAGTTGACAAAAGATAATAACATTTGATAATACATGAATAGATTATCAATACATCAAGTCTAGCCAAAGGAATTGGCTTCAACTTCAACATACCTCAATTCATGCGAAAGAATACATGAACCTCAAAACTTGTTGATTGAGCTGAGACAAGAGTTAGAATACTTGCCTTTAGCGTCTGCTACGGTAAATTAACTTTATGTTCAAGTCGTTCAAGTCTCTACAATACATGATCACATAATGCCTTACATTAGGTCACATATAATCAAATATGTATATGACTATATCATACCCTTCATTTCAATCTAATTGTGTATTAGATTCAGTTATTATTCATTCCGATTTATCATTACCCTTCCATTTATATTTGACTAGGTTATCTCAACCTTTACATTACATTCCTTAAGGTTTAACAAAGTTTAAACAATGTTATATTACCTTCCTTATGTTATGTTTACTTTTAAATCAATTAAGTTTTCATTTCTTTGTACTTAGAAACCTTCATTACTATCTTTGTTACGAGGCTGGGTATTGTACAGGCCGACTTTTTATACTCTACATCTCGTGTTGCTGGCGAGCTCTTAATGTCATTGTCCCGGACTTGGCGCTGCGGTACGAGTCCTTACTTATTGGGTCGTATTGTACGCTACTCTCAGAGATTTTTGTATCTTGTTCATGGAAAGCTTGGCGCCACCATATGTACTATAATTCACGCTGCGGCGAACTCTTGTAGTGTGCTCGGTTACTGTTCCGCGCTGCGGCGCAGCTCATTTTGCCTAGGGTTGGCGCGGCGGTGCCAACTCTGTGCACCAGAAAATAATTTCAGTTTTGAAATTTTGTGAACTTCCCGGGCGCATAACTTCTTCGTTATAAGTCCGAATTGGCTCGTTCAAAAGCCTACGGTTCACAAATTATGTAATCTATGCGTTTATGCAAGAATTTTATCTATTTGACTTTGTTTGCTAAAAATTCACCCTTTGGTTCATTTTTAACGAAAATGATAAACGTTCTTAAACGTTCAACGCTCGTTTCTTCGTTCTAAGTCAGAATCCGGTCATTTTTGAGTCCGTAACTCTTAAATGCCTAATATGACTTGTCTCCATTGGAAAACAATGGTTCTGAGTTCAAAAACAAAATTTGACTTCCATTCTGAGAATTTTACGAATTCGACGATTATCGTCCAATCGTGCAAATTCCGGAAATTCTTCCTTCTTATGATTTATTCAACATTACAAATGAACTTCATTCATCATGTGAACACACTAACTTACTTAATACAATAACTTATATTCATTGTTGGATTTTGACTTATTCTTCATGAGCTTATAACTTGTCAAATTATAAACTACTTAAGATTTGATTATTCATGACTTATGACAATTAGAGTTTCTTAATCATCATACTTTATATGTTCTTAACATATAACTTAACTTAGGTATACATGATACATATGATCATATAAATTCTTTTTACATTCATATCATTTCTCTTAATAAACTCCTTACAAGTTCATATTATTTTTTCAAAAGTTTATAACTTATGCTAGCTTAAATGACTTATTACCAACTTAATTGGCTTAAGTTCACTACTCACTCATTCATGTTTCTTAATCCAACTTTTCTTATCATCCTATCATGGTAGAGATAGAAGATAATTGAGAAGAAATCTTACTCTTTTGAAGTCTTGGTAAGGTAGCTTTCTTCTTCTTCTTACTTATGGAAGTAACTTATTTGTGACTTAAACTCTCTAACACTTAAGCACTTTGTGATGTCTTAGATTATTTGAACAACCAACAAATGGCTTGTAAGCTTCCTCTATTTATAGAAATTGCAAAGATAGGGTAGTTTAGTCATTAAACCATCCCACCTCCTCAAGCCACCTCCTTACTATTCATTACTTGCAAGGCACAAAACCCATCATTTGCTTGGTCATTACTCATTTAACTTGGTCATTAATTTAAAGTCTTGGTCACCGCATTACTTGGTCATTACTTATCTTGATCACCACTTATATTGGTCATCACACATTAACCATATTAATATGGTTTTGCCCCATGGGTATATTAATTCATTGGACTCTAGCTTGGGCTTGGATTAAATAAATCCTTGGGCTTTGCATTAATAAACACTAGTTTGTTCATTAATCAATTATTGGGCCTCTTCCTTTAATTCACTTGGACTTATATTAATTCTTATCAATCTTTCCAAGTCCATTAACATTCCTTAATATATATACATATAGTTTATATATTATTCTTGTATTCTAATTCATATAGAATTTATATACAGTATTTCATTCTTCATACAACTCGTATAATACTTCGTATTATACTCGTTTTCATTACTTTGTATAATACCAAGTATCATACAATTATTACTTATTCTTAACACTTCGCTTTACTTAACGCGTTTATAAATTAAGTCCATGTTTAATTATTACATTTTCCATAACTAGATTTTTATTACATAATCCATCTTACCTTGTTATTCCATCATTACGTATTTCTCGAAAACTCAAAATTATATCCAGAGCAAATCTGGAGTGAATAGTGTTTTTGAAAAATTTCTCGGAAAACTTTTATTTTCGTCTTGGAAATTCAAACACTTTAATTCATCCACGTAGCTCAAATACTACGACATTCTAACATCAATAGGTTATATAATGACCACCGTCTTGATAACACAAGGAATACAATTTTATTATTATTTAATTTAATAAAATCATTTTACAATAAGATCCGAATTTCTCGGTTGTTACATCGTCTGTTTCCTCGGCTTCGTCGATCTCGACTGGGATGATGGGAGTTTAGTTTGGTTCGGTGGGAGGTACTCTAAGTTCTTTAGCAGTGAGAGGCATTTTTTTTGCTCGTTTCTTTTTTGTTAGGAGGATTTGGGTACGTTAGAAGATGGGCATGTCAAGGAGGCTTTCACTAAATGTTGGGACATGGATTTGTTTGAGTTTTTTGGCAGCTCTTTTCTTTAGTCGAGGTTGTGTTGAATCTTCGGCGGGGGTTGGTTCGGTGGTTTGGGGTTCAGTGTTTTGGGATTCAGCAAAAGTTTGAGATGGGTTGGCGGAGAGGAAATCTTCAAGTTCTTTTCGGTCGATCGAGTTTAGTTTGATGAGGGATAGTACTGCAGAAGATAGAGAAGGATGTCTCATAGTGGTTATAGAAAATAAAGTAAAAATTATGCAAGTATTAAGTTCGGGACTTATGTTTGTGGTCGTACAATCATGCTTGTTTGCTCAAGAGGCCGAAGCTCCATTCCTTCAGAGGAATTTGATTTTCCTGCATATAGATCTCCAACATAATTCAAATCAACAAACCCTGTAACCTCACTTCTTGCGGTATCACGATCAAACATAAGACCGTAATTGGTTGTATCTGCTAGATAACAAAAAATCCATTTGACAACATTCCAATGTTCTTTCCCTACATTTGTCGTATACCTTGTAACGACCGAGAAATACGAATTTTATTGTAAAATAATTTTATTTAATTAAACAATGAATAAAATTATATTATATGTTATTATTATGTGTTAGTAAGATGAATCTTGTTCTATAACCTAATTATATTGGAATATCGTAGTATTTTGACTACGTGAAAGAATTATAGTGTTTGAATTTCCAAGACGAAAATAAAACCTTTTCGAGAAATTTTCTGAAAAAACACTATTCACGGATTTCTGCTCAGGAATTATTTTTGAACTTCCGAGAAATACGTAATGATAGAATAATAAGGGAGGATGGATTATGTAATAATAATTCAAATATGGCAAGCACAATTTTTTGCGTGCATACTAAATTTGAGAACGTTAGTGAAAGTAAAGCGTTAATGAATAAACGATGATTGTGTGATACGAAAGTATTGTACGAGGTAATGAATATGAGTATGATACGAGTATGTATGAATAATGGTATGTCGTATATTATGAATGAGTATATGAGTTAGCATACGAGAAGAATACATGTATAATACGTTATAAGGCTTTAAGCCAATTGGATTGAACTTGTAGGATTTTGTGTAGAAATTATGCAAGCCCAAAGAATAAGTTAAGTTAATTAAACCTAAAGCCCAAATTAAGAATCGGATCCGTGGATCAATCAAATGGGTAAGAGTGATCCATGGGGTAACCCATGTGGGCCCCATGATCACATGGCACCATCTTGGTGACCAAGTAAAGTGGTTTTACTTGGTGACCAAGAGATGAAAAGTAAGGAGGTGGAATAAGGAGGTGGATGGCCTAAATATCTATTAAGCCCTCACTTAGCTTTTCTTATAAATATGAAAGCTTGATTTCATTATTTACTTGTTAGATTTTCACCAACAACTTAAGTGCTTATTTGTTAGAGAGAAAAAGTAAGGAAAAACTAGACTTTGTTAGTTCAAGAAGCAAGAAGGAAGAACAAAGATTAACCAAGAGATCATCAAAGGTAATGATCTTAAACCATGATTCACTCTCTCTTCAATTGTTAAAGAAGTGAGTAGTGGTAGAACTTGTATGCTAAGAAGTGATGAGAATGACTAATCAAAGGACTCAAGCTTTAATAAATCATATTGTAAGATAAGCACAATAATGAAAGTTATGAACTCATGAAGAACATGAAAGCATTTAGCATGTATACATAATGAAATATGTTTGGTTAGGATATTAGTATGATGTAATGAATCCATTTGAAACGATGTAAAAATCTTAAGTAACGAAGTTATGGCAGAATTTACGAGATTAGACGATAATCGCTGAAATCGTGAAATTCTCGAAATAGAAGTCAAAAGTTATCATTGAACTCGAAAACATTGGTTTTCGATGGAGATTAGTCTCAATTGGCATTCTAGAGTTGAGAACTCAAAAATGACCAAATTCCGACTTAGAACGAAGAAACGGGCTATGAACGTTAACGAACGTTTATCGTTTTTGTTAAAAATGAATTAAAAGGTAAATTTCATGTTAACGGATTTGAAAATGTAAAATTCTTGCATAAACACTTAGAGCATGTAATTTGTGAGCTAACAGCCTTTGAACGAGCCAATTCGGACTTATGACGAATAAGTTATGAGCCCAGGAATCTCACATAAGAAATTATATGTCAATGTTGTTTGTGGCACAGGGTCGGCGCCGCGGTGCGGCCCAAGGCTTAAAGGATGGCGCCGCAGCCCCAGACTTGACCATCAGCTAGTGAAGAGTGGTGCCGCAGCACAACAATTAACAAAGGGACTCGCATATGCAGTCATGAGTCCGAGACCATAAACATTGATGAACCGTATGCCAAGTCATGAAGTTTAGTATATAGAAGAAGTTGAAATATGGCAAATACCAAATTACTAGAGAAGAGGCAGAGAAGAATGACTAAGTGTATAAAGAAGGAAGGAAGCTAATTAACTATGAACTATATCTTTAATTAACTTGAAATGACATCCTTAAAGATATTAGAACTCAACTAAAGGTTGATGAACGATTACATAAACATAAGAAACAATGTTAAACAATCTAAGGCATGATTAGATTGAGAAGAAGGGTAATATATAGTAGAAATTTTACTTGATTATATATGACCTAATATGGTATGTTATGTGATCATGTATTGTAGAGACCTTAAAGACTCAAAGGAAAAGTGTTAAAAACTGTAGAAGACGCTAAAGGCAAGTATTCCGACCCTTGTCTGAATTCTTTTGACAAGCTTTGTAATTCATGTATCTTACACATGAATTGATGTATGATGAGGTCGAAGCCAATTCCTTCGGCTAGACTTAAGATGTTTTATGGATTTCTTATAATCTATTGAAATGATATCAAAGTTGTTAAGTTTTGCCAAACTATTTTGGTATGGTTTTCAAAGGAAGACTGAGTATGCATAAACAAATGTTTTGTCGTCAAACGACAGGCACGTGAGGTTGCCAAACCTTAAACGTACATACGTTTAAAGAAAGTAGTGTTGTACAACATAGGGTACTATAGGCTGATCACCTAGACGTGCTATTTCATTGTGAGGTATTGTTCATTGTGAAACGTTTTAAAGAAAAGAGAAGTGCTATTTTGAATTATCGATAGTACTTCATAACAATTATTTAGTTATTGAAGATATACGATTTGTATGTTTTAAGCATATTGTTAAATGAAATTGTCATACTTACTGAGCTAGTTATGCTCATTCTTGCTTGAACCATATGAATGCAGCTAAGGCCGAACGTACAGAAGCATCTAGTAAAGATAAAGGGAAGGCTAAGGCGAATCCGTAGATTTCCTTTGTAATAGTATAGTTGTAATGTTGTAATTATTTGATATTATGACAAGAAAAAATGTAATGGTTATATAGAATCTGGGAATAGTAATATTGTTTTGGAATATATAGAAGACATTTTTACTCTTTTGAGGTATTTCAATTGAATGAATGTGTGAATTGTAGCACCGTGTAGCACCAATTGTCGGGTTGGAAGATACCCAGACTTGGGGGCGTCACAGGTTGGTATCAAAGCATTAGGTTATAAAACTTAAGGGGAAAAAAACCTTAAGTCATAACCTTAAGAAAAGTTAAAGAAGTAAATGATGAAGTTAGCCCTAAAAATACATTAAATGTGGTATGTGTTTTTATTATTCTACTGACGTGTACTAATCAAACTAAATTGATTTATTGTAGATGTTAGGAGAAAGCGAAATGTATAGGGATATACATGTAGTAAATGAGGAGTCTATGAATCAAATAGAAGTCTTACCGAACCCTATAGCAGTAAAGCCGGAAGTGGTAGTAATCGAGTCTGGAGACTCGGAAGACTTAGACCTCATGTCCATATTCGATGGCATGTCGGAAGAGGAGGTAGAGGTGCATCGTTTAACACCGTAACACCTGAAGAGGAGGTGGCTCCTGGGAAGGCAATGAAAACACTGTTCATGGCGTTAACGCCCGTGAATTTTGGATTTTGAATGAATTAAATTTTTATTCGATTATGTGAATTAAATGAATTTAATTGATTAATTATGTGAGTAAGATGTTTGAAGGTAGTTCTATGACCTAGAATGTGTGGATGTGGTTAGTATTCTGGCTTTGTGCTAGGATTAATTGTTGTGAATTATCAAGACGAAAACGAAGGTTTTTTGAGAATATTTGCGTAAAAACACTATTCATCTGATTTCGTTCGGAGCTAGGGTTTGAAATTTCAAGAAACGCGTAATGATAGAATATGAAGATATTATGGAAGATCCAATAATATTTTCGTTATGGCAAACGAAGTTTTCGCTTTCGAAATTAAAACTTAAGGGTTGTGAGGGAGATTTCCGAAAGCGAAATGCAATGCATATAGTCATTTCGATGATTATACATATGAGGTACGAGTATTATACTAGTATGAATACGAGTATGGTATGAAGAATAATACAACATATAATACGGATATCGTATGAGTATTAGACGAAGAGAATACATGAGTTATACGCGTAGAATACGAGAAGTATTAATGGAGTATGAGTAAAGAATTTTGGTATAATTTAATTGGACTTGGATTAATAGAAAGCCCAATGAATTAAGTATATAAGCCCAAGTTAAGGCCCAACGTTAAGTTATGTCAAAATGATCCAAAAAATAAACCATGAATCCGGATAGGTGGGTCGTGGGATGGGTAAAACCCATTGGGCAACCCATAGGATGATCCAAGAGGGAGTGGGCCGGCCACTTGGTGGTCAAGAAAAGTGGCAACTTTCTCACCAAGTACTTTACTTGGTGGCAAAGTTGATTAAGGAGGTGGAATAGTAAGGAGGTGGAGTTTGGACAATTTTGCCCCTTAGTTGGTTGCCTATAAATACAAAGCTAGAGTTGGTTAATTGTTGTTTTACAAATCTTGTTCAACCTATATTGAGAGAGAGAAAAGCTAGAAACGCTTAATCATTCTACTTCCAAGCAAATCTTTAGAAGTTTATCAAGAACGTGAATTACTTCAAAGGTAAATTCTCATAAACCGCAATCTTCATCTTTTTCGATTTTTTTCTCGTAGAAGAATCGTAGATTGGTGGAGCATGTTTATTGAGGAGATATAAGGATGTCTATTAATGATCAAATCATTGATAGGTCATGACCAAATAAAAATCGTAAGTGTTTACTTAAGTTAAAAATCGTAGATGTCTTGAAACGTGAACTTAGTTATGAATGAACGATTTGAAAAACGTTATAGCTAAGTAATGTGACTATTGTTTGGTTAGGATGACTATGATGAATTAATGGAGTTTTCCATTTGATTTGGCTTATAGAATACGAGTAACGAAGTTATGGCGAATTTTGCGAGAATAGAAGTTAAACGTCGAAAACATAAAAATCTCGGATTAAAGGTCAAAAGTTGCCGTGTGACTTGAAAACGTTGGTTTCTAATGTCAACATTTGAGATAAGGTAATTAAGGGTCGTTGGCGCAAGAATCATCGAATTCTGACTTATAACGAAGAAAACGAGTATTGAACGATCGAAAACGTTAAACGAACGCTCAAAAATAAACTCAAAGGTGAATTTCGAGTTAACGGATTCGAAAATGTGAAATTCTTATATGAACACGTAAAGGATGTGATTTGTGAGTTGTAGGATTTCTAATGGGTTAATTTGGATGTAAAACAAACAAATTAGGAAGCCGGGAGTTTCGTTAGAAAAAGTGAATTTATTTTGGCCAATTGGTATTGAAATGCGCCATGCAATCATAACCAAGATAAAAGTAGTCATGTGCATGCAGCGTTGGACTTCTTTTGAGTCCCTTGTTAACTTCATGTGCACCTTTTGTAGTAGTAAAAATGTTAACCAAGTTAGGTTTTGTTCCATTTGAATGTAGACCTAAGGTAAGATATTGAAGGTACTTAATGTACATAATAAGACTAAACTTAAATCACTTATAAGGTGATAATGTAAGAAGATTTAGTAAGGTTTAATAGAAATTAAACGAAGAACGCGAGAACGTAATAAGTAAACCGTAAATGAGGTTCAACATTGGTAGTTCACCAATGATGATCGAATGCCGGTTAGTAATATAAGAACGTTAATGAACCGTAACAAAGTATAGAAATTTGAATCGACTTTAATAACGAAGTTAATTCAAGTAAGACATAGAAGAGAAAGAAGTTGGTTAGGGAGAATAAAGTTAGTTGTTTGATACTAATTACAGTGTGCTATGTGAATATATCATGTAGATCTTGTAAAGACTGAGAATTGTTGAATTATTTATTCGAAGACGCTTGAAGGCAAGTTTATCTTAACGCTTGTCTAACCTTCGTGTTAACCAAGTTTTCTGTGATGCATGTTATAAGATGCATGAATGGTTTTGAAGAAAGAGTCGATGCCTGTTTTAACTCGGCTAGACAAGTATTGAAGAATGGATTGATTTGTTTACAAGTCTTTTGATATAGATCAATTAATGCTATCCTATGCGAAGTATTTGGTACGGATGAGAAGGTAAGTTTGTCTACGTACAAATAAATGTATTTTTCATCGATTATTCGATGGGCACGTGAGGTTGCCAAATGTTAAACATAAATACGTTTAACGGAAGAGTGCTGATCAACATAGAGTACAATAGGCTGATCACCTAGAAGTGCTCGTAAGTAAAGACGAGTGGATGGCCTTAGTGCCGGATATCCTTTATCAAGTATGAAAACGAAAAGAGTATGTTCATGGTCTATTGACCGGTTCATCATTCCTAAGCTATTATATATACTTTGGAATTGTTGTTATGATATGAGAAGTACTAGTCAAATGTTTCATAGTGCTTTGTAGTTAATTGTTCAGTTATGGAAGTAAATCATGTAATTGTTAATGTGATATTCATATGATTCTTCGTTAAGACTTGCTGAGCTAGTTATGCTCATTCTTGCGTGAACCATATGTTTTGCATGACTTAAAGCGAATCTAACCGAGAGTTCTAAGAGAGATAAAGGTAAAGGCTAAGATGGACAATTAATCGTCCTATAATAGATTAGTGTATTTGGTTGTAATATACTTATGAAGAACAACGAATGTATTCAGTTTATGAACCTGGGAAATAATTTATTACAAATGTAATACAAAGATAGTAATTACACTCATTTTGTTGTTATCTCAATGGAATGATTGAATGGATTGTAGTATCGTGGAGCACCATTTGTCGGGTTGGAAGATAGATTTGGGGGCGTCACAGGTTGGTATCAAAGCATTAGGTTATAAAACTTAAGGGGGGAAGAACCTTAGGCTAATAACCTCGTTAGGAAAGGAAGAGTCCGGAGAAAGTTAACTCGACTCAAATGAGTTAATAAGGTATTGAGGAAACTCAGTTCCGAAAGATTTAAAAGATGAAAAGTAACCCTAAATGGATTAAATGTGATTTTTGCTTATATTATTGTGTATTATGTACTAATCAATTTGTTATGTGTTATTGTAGATGTCAGTCGATAGCTTGATGTATAGGGATATACATGTGGTCAGCGAGGAGTCCGTGAACGAGTTGAGGCGATTACTATGCCTATAGCAGAGATATACTGTAGTGATTACGAAGAGTCGTGAGGCGAGGAATATTACTCGGAGGAGGACTATTCTGAGGAGACCATGGGAATAGAATCATATTTGAATATGATGATACATATGGAGGATGATATGGAGGTGACATCGATTAATACGGTGATGCTTGCCCTAGAGTCAATACCTACAGAGACAATGAGGGCAATGTACCTCTCAGTGCTTGACCGTAACGTGCAACTGCACAATATGGTGCAGCACCAGAAGGAAGAGATCAGTGATCTCTACGGTGCGAAGGAGTCTGCAGAGTCAGACTATGAGATAGAACATGATGATAAAGTACTTATGACTGACAAGGCTAGGGACTATATGAACGAGGTCGTAGAACTTCGTAAGAAACTGGCTGAAAAAGACCAGAAGATAGCAGGAATGTCATATATAAATGATAGTGCGCACGAGGATTTCAAGCTTAAGATAACTTGTTATTCTATTGAGTCGGGACAGACTCGATATACTATAAGTCGAGATATTGTGTCGATTCTAGCGAACGAGAAACATAAAAATGCTGTTAGGCAGTATTAGGAGTTAGTATGGTACATACTTTTGTATAGTGACGTAAAACCCTCTTTTGTATAATTAAAGGGTAGTCTTTTTGTAAATCCCAATTTTTGTGAAAGTCAATCGCGGGATATATATGTAATAGCTTTTGGGCTATGGAAAGCAACTTATAAATAGTTTTGAGATATAAAGAAGCATTTTAATATAAGGAAGTTTTTGTTTTAAATTGCTTTGTTTTGTGTATGAGTTATTGTTCAGTTGTTTGACAAATAATTACGAAGTAATCAAATAATTAATAACGGAACTTTATTTATTTAATCAGAAATGCCGCCAAGAAGAAGACAACGTAACCAAGAGGCGGAATCGCATAATGATAACGAGGGGGGGGGGGGTCCTAATAACCCAAAACAAGAGTTCGTTAATTTAAACTTATTTGCATTTAACCAAAATTTGGGGTAGAGCACCATGAGACCTAGGGTAGCCCGAACGACTACATTTAAAGAATTTAAGAGTGTAGGTCCACCCGAATTTAAGGGAACAACAGACCCAATGGAGGCCCAGACATGGGTCAAGGAAATAAAAAAGGCGTTTGTTATGACAAACGTAGTTAAGGCGCAAAAGACCTCTTTTGCGACCTATATGATGAAGAGGGAAGCCAATTACTAGTGGGAGGCTCACCAGGGTGGGGTTGGAATAGGTGTTGTTACATGGGAACAGTTCAAGAAGGTATTCTTTGAGAACTACTTCCCTACTAGCATGCAAGGGAGGATGGAGATTAAGTTCCTCGAACTTAAACAGGGGGACATGACTGTTCCCCAATACGCGGCCAAATTCAATGAATTGGCAAGGTTTGCTCCACACTAAGTGGACACGGAGGAGAGGAAGGCTCGTAGGTTTGAGCAGGGCCTAAAACCCTGGCTCTATAGTAGGATATCAATTTTTCAGAGTTCTTCCTACGGGATCATTCTGGAGAAAGCGATAATAGCGGAGGGTGGTAGTGAGGTGTTGACCCAATACCACAAGGATAGAAAGAAAAAGAGTATTGGAGATGGAAGAAATAAGGCAGATGTTGCCAGCGGTAGTGGCAATGTGCCTAAGAGGAAAAATTTTAACCTTGGGAATACTGGGGTGAAACAAGGGGATCCTAAACGTAGGATGGAGGCATACAACATATGCGGCAAGACTCATCTGGGAGTCTGTCTGAAGGGGAAAACGGGTTGTTATAACTATGGATAGGAGGGTCACATATCTCCCAATTATCCCAATCCTAAGAAAATCCGGGGCTGTTTTGTTTGTGGGTCGGTGGACCACATGGCAAGAAATTGCCCGAAGAAAGGGGCGGAGGGGTAGTAAAGGTTCTGGTAGTGGCAATTTGGCCATTACTGGACCAATACCATCATTGGGTAGACCCTCAGCCCGAGCATTTAATATGACCGTCCAAGATGCGGTTGCATCATTGGATGTAGTAACATGTATCATTCCAGTCAACAAAATAAATGCTTACGTGTTATTTGACTCGGGTGCTACTTGTTCTTTTATAGCATGTGGATTTGCTAAGCCATTGGGATTAAATCCTAAAAAGTTAGAAATACCTTTAGACGTTAAGGTAGCGAACGAGGAGATAATTCCCATTGAACACATTCATAGGAATTGTTTTGTAGATATCAGGGGTAACAGATTAGCGGTAGATCTTTTACCAATAAGGTTAAGAGAATTTGATGTGATTCTCGGTATGGATTGGTTAATTAACCATAGAGCAATAATAGATTGTCATAGAAAGATTGTGAACCTAAGGCTTTCTAAGAAACCTGAGGTGGTATTTTATGGTAATAAATCACCGGGACGTTCTTGTTGTCTAACCATGACACAAGCTAGAAAGATGTTGAAGAAAGGGTGTAAGGGTTATCTGTGTCATGTGGTGGATAATCAAAGAGTGGGAACATCATTGGAACAGAGAGCGGTAGTTCAAGAATTCGCGGATGTGTTTCCGAAGGAGTTACCCAGTATTTCGCCAGATAGGGATGTAGAATTCGTGATTTATTTGTTGCCTGGTACAACACTAGTTTCAAAGGCACCATATAGGATGGCGCCCGTTGAGATGAAGGAGTTAATGGTTCAGTTACAAGAACTGTTAGATAGAAAGTACATTCAACCGAGTGTGTCTCCGTGGGGAGCACCAGTATTGTTTGTAAAGAAGAAGGACGGATCGTTACGAATTTGTATCGACTATCGAGAGTTGAACAAGTTAACGATTAAGAATAAATACCCGTTGCCCAGGATCGATGTTCTATTTGATCAGTTGAAAGGGGAAAAGTATTTTTCTAAAATAGATTTGCGAACGGCGTATCATCAACTGAAAGTGAGGAAGGAGGATGTACCTAAGACAACGTTCAGAACTCGTTATGGGCATTACGAGTTTCTGGTGATATCGTTTGGATTGACAAATGCGCCAACCGCATTCATGGATATGATGAACAAAGTGTTCAAACAGTATTTGGACAAGTTCATCATAGTATTCATTGATGATATTCTAGTCTATTCTAAGATGCCAGAAGATCATGCTGAACATTTAAGAATAGTGTTGGAAACATTATGGGGGGAGAAGTTATATGTGAAATTAACTAAGTGTGAATTCTGGCTTGAACGAGTGCAGTTTCTAGGACATGTTATAGACAAAGATGGCATATCCATAGATCCAGTGAAGGTGGAAGCGGTGAATGAGTGGGAGCAACTGAAAACGCCAACCGAGGTTCGGAGTTTTCTGAGGTTAGCGGGATATGTAAGACCCCAACTTTTATGAATAAAAATGAATTTTCTATAATTATCCTTTTTGAATATTATGGAATGAGTTTAATATAATGTTATAATTGTGGGTAATATTTATAATTTTTGCAAAGTATGCAAGTTGTCATATTATATTCGATTGGTGGAAATATTCTTTTTGTCGGGGGAATATCCGCATTTACTGACAATACAATCATTAGTGGACCCCACAACAAAAATTATTGTCGGATTGAAAAACGACAAAAATATTTTATTAAAATAACTATTTGAAGTTTTTCTTTATTAATCTTTGTTGAACTTCTCGGTAGTAAAAAAATCTGATGTCTGGCGCATGGTTGCATAGTAGCACACGGTAGTGATTATTGGTGCTTACGTGAGAAGTCACTTAATTAGATTCAATTATTGTCGATATTTTATATATTATTAAATCAATAATTGAAATGACAAAATTATAATAATGAGGATATGTTGTTAAAAATATTTAGATGATTTTTATGAAGTATTTGTTGTAAATATTGGCGTATTATTTGGATTCTCATTTACCCATTTTCCAAAATCGTCGGTAGAAAGTTGTCTCAGTTTTGTATTATATATATATATATATAAGTTATATATATACATGTGCGTATTATATAGGTTATATATATAATATATAATCTATGTGTCGTGTATGTGTGGTATGAGATTTTGGTGAGGAAAGGAATTATATGTTTTAAAATGTAAGAGATTTTGGTGGGTGGTGGATTATATTATATATGACATGATTTGATAATGGTGGGGGAAATGATCTAGACACGGGAGGGTGGAAAATTAAAATAGGGTATATATATAATATATAAAGTAGTAGCCAACATGTTTGTATATATATATATATATATATATATATATATATATATATATATATATATATATATATATAAGTTGTCGTTGAATTTGAGGGAATTCACATGTGGATGATTAAGTTGCATCTGAAATAATTTTCCTTTCGCCCGTGACTCTGAAAATTATTTCGTCTGAATTCTTACTGTACATTCCAATAGTATCCTTCAATTCTCCTATAAATAGAAGCTCACTCCTTCATTATTTCTTACGAATTCACTGAAACTCTAGAGAGAGAAAATTTTAGAGAGAAAGAAAAAGAGAAGTCTGCTACCTTTCTTTTCCTATATCCAGTTTCTTTTACGGTAAGGGGTGTTATTCTTTCTTATTCATGAAGAGAACTGTTGTTATTCCATTTCTTATTATTACATTGGAATAACTTTGATATCCATGATCTACCCTATACTTGGTGACATTTTTCTATTATTACATTTGGAATATATCACATGCATGCGTTTTACATGGGACTGATTAAAATCTTTATTATTACATTGGAATATCCTATACATGCATTTCTGTTGGACTGGTTAAAAGTCTTTATTATTATTACATTGGAATATATCACATACATCGTTTCTGTGGGACTGATTAAAGTCCTTATTAGTATTACATTGGAATAACTTTGTACATCTAAGTCCGCATACAAGGTGATTTCTGTTGTTATTCCATTCTTTATTATTACATTGGAACATCCTGTCGGTCTTGAATTTACATTTTGGTTCCAGTTATTTAGTATTGTTGGAATAACTTTTATCATCTGAAATCTGCATGCATGGTGATTTCTTTTGTTATTCCATTCTTTATTATACTCAGTTGGTTAAAGTTTTGAATACTATACTCTATGAAATTAGTGGAATATCCTTGATATTTGCGCTTCATCCAGTATCTTTTCATGGAAATATTCTTCTGAGCATTCTTGAATTTTACTCTACAAAGCAGTATCATGTTGACAATTTGAACGTTATTAGTTCCTAGATAAATTAATTTTTGAACTTGTTTTATTGAATTCTTATATCATTGTCATCATCCTCGTGTTTATATTATGTTGAAAGTCATCGTGGCTTTGTAGTGCATAGATGGACTTGGTATGATTATGACCGAGGATTATTCGATTGTAATCATGGTAGTAATGTTACAAATGATGTGGAAAAAGTCCTCATTGTTGGCGTAGTGCATTGATGGACGATTGTTGGCATGATCATGACCATTAATGAATACACAAATATTCTTGGCGTAGTGCATGGATAATTGTGGTCGTGATACTAAAGAATATCCTTGAGTCGTAGTGCGGGGTGACTCGATGATGTGGAATATTTATTAAAATTTGAGTCTCGGCGATATGATGATGAAAAACCTTTTAAATCATAAAAGATAGTAGATTTTATTTTCTACTTGACTCTTTTAATGGATTGCTGTTCAGCTTGCAGATTAAACTTGATGTCTATTATATTTTATCGGTTTAACATTGTTGGAGACTAATGATAATTTATTACGCATTATCTTAGTTATAATATTTCTTCTTTGGGCTAGTTGAGCTCACCCTTTTTTTCTTTATTCTCTTTGAAATGAGAATATAATTTGGGAGACGAGTCGGGGAGCGGAGTGATGGTCCAGAGGATAGCATTAGTAGTCCTCACTATTCTATGAAATAGTGTGATAATAATTATAATGAGGACTCCTTTTGAGTTTGTATAATCTCTAGTAGACAATATTTGTATTCAAACTCACAGTTTATGTTTTGTCGTATTGTACACGACAGTTGTATTAGTAAGTTGTATTTGAATTCTGTACCATGTATCTGACGACCCAAGATGGGTGATGTATACCTAATTTTGAGGGCGTCACAGGATACTATAGGAGGTTCATTCAGGATTTTTCTAAAATAGCTACTTCGTTAACGAATTTGACGAGGAAGTCGGTGAAGTATGAGTGGACAACAAAGTATGAAAATAGTTTTCAAGAACTAAAAAGTTGGTTGAGTTAGGCACCTGTATTATCCTTACCAGATGATACGGGGAATTTTTTAGTTTATAGTGATGCTTCACATAGAGGGCTAGGTTGCGTGCTCATGCAGCATGGAAAAGTCATTGCGTACGCGTCACGTCAGTTAAAAGATTATGAGAAGATCTATCCTGCTCATGACCTAGAATTGGTAGTTGTAGTTTTTGCCTTAAAAATATGGAGACATTATTTATACGGGGAGAAGAGTGAGATATACACGGACCATAAAAGTCTGAAATATATCTTCACATAGAAGGAGTTGAATATAAGGCATAGAAGGTGGTTAGAGTTGATAAAGGATTATGACTGTGATATCTTATATCATCCGGGGAAGGCGAATGTAGTAGCCGACGCGCTAAGTCGAAAGGGTAGGAAAAATCTGTCAATGTTAACGACTCAGAATGAGTTAATAATAGAGATGACTAGGATGGAGTTAGAAATTAAGTTGCCAAGTGAAACAGAAGAAATGTTATTTTCAATAGAGACTCGACTAACGATAGTGGAATGGGTTAAGGAAGTACAGATAAGTACGGAAGAATACGAGCGAATGAAAAAGATAACGAAGGAAGACGTGAAGACTAAGTATAACCTTGATAAAGAAGGTTTACTTCGTTTTGAGGGAAGAATTTGGGTTCCAAATAATTCTAAGATGAAAGAAGAGATTATGTGTGAGGCTCATAGTTCGAGGTACTCGATACATCCTGGTAGTACTAAGATGTATCAAGAGCTTCGTCAGAAATTTTGGTGGCCGACCATTAAGAAGGAGATTGCAGAATACATTAGTAAGTGCTTAACTTGTCAGAAAATTAAGGCTGAACACCAAAGGTCGAGTGGATTGTTGCAGCCACTAGAGATTCCAAAGTTGAAATGGGAGCATATCACCACGGACTTTGTGGTGGGACTTCTAACGACGAGAAAAGGATACGATGCTATTTGGGTAATAGTGGATCGATTAACTAAATCGGCTCATTTTCTACCAATAGGAGTTAGGTATAACTTAGAGCAGTTAGCTAAGCTTTATGTCAAAGAAGTTATTTCTAGACATGGTGTACCTGTTTCGATTGTGTTTGTAACGCCCGAGAATTTCAAATTTTGAATGAATTAAATTTTTATTTGATTATGTGAATTAAATGAATTTAATTGAGTTATTATGTGAGTAAGATGTTCGAAGGTCGTTCTATGACCTAGAATATAAGGATGTGGTTAGTATTCTTGCTTGGTGCTAGTATTAATGGTTGTGAATTATCAAGATGAAAACGAAAGTTTTCCGAGAATGTTTGTGTAAAAACACTATTTATCTGATTTCGTTCGGAGCTAGGGTTTGAAATTTCGAGAAACACGTAATGATAGAATACGAAGATAGTATGGAATATCCAATAATAATTTCGTTATGGCAAACGAAGTTTTCGCTTATGGACGTAAAACCTAAGGGTTTGTGAAAGAGGTTTCCGAAAGGGAAATGCAATGCGTATAGTCGTTTCGGATATTATACGTATGAAATACGAGTATTATATTAGTATGAATATGAGTATGGTATGAAGAATAGTATGACGTATAATACGATTATTATATGAGTATTAGACGAAGAGAATACGTGAGTAATACGTGTAGAATATGAGTCGTATTAATGGAGTATGAGTTAAGGGTTGGTATAATCTAATTGGGCTTAAACCAATAGCAAGCCCAATAAATTATATGAGAAAGCCCAAGTTAAGGCCCAACGTTAAATTAATGTCAAGCCTAATCCAAAGAATTAAATCGCGGGTCGAACCGGTGGGTCATGTGATGGGTAAGGGGCAACCCATGGGGTGATCCACAAGGGAGTGGGCCGGCCACTTAGTGGCCAAGCAAAGTGACAACTTGCTCACCAAGTACTTTACTTGGTGGCAAAGTTGAGAAAGGAGGTGCAATAGTAAGGAGGTGGATATTGGACCATTTTGCCCTCATGTTGGATTTCTATAAATATAAAGCAAGAGTTGGTCATTTGAGGTTTTTATAAAGCTTGTCCAACTATATATAGAGAGTGAAAGAGCTAGAATCATATAATCCTTCTACTTCCAAGCAAACCAATAGGCGTTCATCATTAATATTATAACTCACAATATTTAACAACCAGGTCGTTCCCAGGAAAGAGGGGGCTTTCCGATAAGGATTTCTCCTTATTGGCGTATGCAATTAGGTGACCAAACCTCTCATTGTGAACTTTAGACATTGTCAATATTGCAAATAATAATATGAATAACTTTGTCGTCTCAATTATTGATTTAATAATAATAAATATTATGCAGATGATACTGTGATAATAATTGAATCAATAATATGAGAGATATGATGTAACAATTACTATAGCAATAATTGAGTATAACTAAGTGACTTCTTACGTAAGCATCAATAATCAATACCGTGTGCTACTATGCAACCACGCGTATTACTGTACTTTTACTACCGGGTAGTTCAATCGTTTTAACGGTAACACTTTCGCCGTTATTTTTATAAAAAGATAATTCTGTCATTTTCTAACTACAACAATACTTCTGTTGTGGGGTCCACCAATGATTGTGACATCATACGAATATTCCCTATTAAAACGAATATTCCCCGACCAATCAAATATTATATAACAACTTGCTTACTTTGCAAAATTTGTAAATATTACCCACAACTATAACATTATATCAAATCCACACCATAATATTCAAAAATATATTTCGAGAAAATTTTTCTTTATTCATAAAAGTTGGGGTCTTACAACCTCCCCTTCTTATGAAATTTCGTCCTCAAAATTAGGGTACGTACTTGGTATATCGAAGAGGTGAGGATACCTTGATTTCATTTCAGATTCTAACTCCCAGGTCATTTACTCAACATCGTGGTTTCTCCACAAAACTTTGACTTGAGGTATAACTTTAGAGCGTAGAATATGATCCTTCTTATCCAAGATTTTAACAGGTAACTCTTCATACGTTAAATCTTCCTCTATCTCGTATGGTTCTAATTCCATAATGTGGTTCAGGTCTTTCACATATTTACATAACACAGATATGTGAAAAACGTTATGAACACGAGACATACTTGGCGGTAAGGCGAGTCTATAGGCCACAGTTCCTACTCGATCGATGATTAAAAATGGGTCAATGAATCGAGGGTTGAGCTTTCCTCTATTTCCAAATCTCGTAACTCCCTTCCATGGAGCAACATGTAACAACACATGATCTCCAATATAGAATTCCACGTCCTTTCGATGAAGATCAGCATAACTCTTTTGTCGATCTTGTGAGGTTTTTATACGTTGTCGGATCATTTGAATCTTTTCTGTAGTCATACGTACCAACGGAGGTCCCAACAACATTGCTTCACCCACCTCATCCCAGCATACTGGAGAACGGAACTTTCTTCCATACAACGCCTCAAATGGAGCCATGCGATACTTGGCGATAGCTGTTGTTGTAGGAAAACTCCACCAATGGTAAGAACTTGTCCCAACTTCCTTTGAAGTCAAGGACACGAGTCTTAATAAATCTTCAAGAGTTTGAATAGTCTTCTCATTTGCCTCGTCAAAATCCGAGGATGATATGCCGAGCTAAATCATAAATCCGTGCCCATAACTTTTTTCAAACTAACCCAAAATCTTGAAGTGAATCTTGGTTCTCGATCAGAAACTATGGATACCGGCATACCATGCAGTCTTACAATCTCGTTTATGTACATACGAGCAAGAAGTTCAAGTGTATAAGTTTCTCGTATAGGTAGGAAATGAGCAGACTTGGTCAATCTATCAACAATGACCCAAATTGCATCTATGCCTTGAGAAACCTTGTGAAGACCAGTAACGAAATCCATGGTAATGTTCTCCCACTTCCATTCTGGAATTTCAAGTGGTTACAATGGACCTTTTTGTACTTGATGCTCTGCCTTGACTCGTTGACAAGTTAAACACCTTGAGATAAACTCCGCTATCTCTCTCTTCATATTGCTCCACCAAAATGTATGTCGAAGATCACGATACATTTTGGTACTCCCAAGATAGATTGCAAACGGTGTGTTGTGCGCCTCCATAATGATTTTATACTTTAAATCAGGGTTGTTAGGAACACAAAGTTTGGAGTTGACTCGGAGTATTCCTTCTTTATCGATTCTTTCTTCCGGCATATCACCTTCTTGCACTTTCTTCCTCATACGCATCAGCTCCAGGTCTATAGCTTGAGCAGCTTTTAACTTTATCGATTAAAGTCGGTTCTACTCGTATATTTTCCATCATCACATGGGTCCCTAGAGTCTTTAACTCTATCTCCATCCTTTGTAAGTCATATAAAATGGGCCTTTGCATTGACAATAATGCACTCGTACCCGCATATGATCTTCTACTCAATACATCAGCTACTACGTTCGCTTTTCCAGGATGGTATTGAATGGTATGATCGTAATCTTTCAACAACTCAAGCCATTGTCGTTGCCGCATGTTGAGTTCCTTTTGAGTGAAGAAATATTTGAGGCTTTTATGATCCGTATAGATCTCCACCTTCTCTCCATACAGGTAATGCCTCCAAATCTTAAGCTTAAAAAGCATTCGATTGCCTTAACTCTAGATCATGAGTAGGATAATTCCTCTCATATCCTTTGAGTTATCATGAGGCATAGGCTATGACTTTCCCATGTTGTATGAGAACACATCCTAACCCTTTTGCGAAGCATCTTTGTAGATGACAAATCCCTCAAGGCGGATGGAATTGTCGAGCAGTCTTTGAAATGAGTCTCCTCTTGAGTTCTTGAAAACTCTTCTCACATTCTTCGCTCCAACTGAATTTTGTATCTTTTTGAGTCAGCTGAGTTAATGGAGTAGCGATTCGAGAAAACCCTTCTATGAATCTCCGATAATAACCAGCTAAGCCGAGAAAGTAACGTACTTCGGTCACTGATTTAGGTTGCTCCCAGCTTTGAATTGCTTCAATCTTTACCGGGTCAACAAATATCCCATGATTTGATATCATGTGCCCAAGGAATGTAACTTCCTCAAGCCAGAACTCTCATTTCTTCAACTTGGCATATACCTTGTTTTCATGAAGCTTTTGGAGTATCAGCCTCAAGTGTTGGTCATGGTCGTCAGGGGATTTGGAGTATATGAGGATGTCATCAATAAAGACGACCACAAAGTGATCCAAATATTCCTTGAATACTTGGTTCATCATATCCATGAAGGCAGCAGGAGCATTAGTCAATCAAAAAGACATGACTAAGAATTCATAATGCCCGTCATAGGAGTTACGAAAGCGGTCTTTGGAATGTCATCGGTTTTAATCTTCATTTGATGATATCCGAACGAAATCGATCTTTGAAAAGAATTTGGCGCCTTTCAATTTGGTCAAACGGGTCATCAATGCGAGGAATTGGGTCCCTATTTTTGATGGTGACAGGATTCAACTCCGATAATCAATACAAAGTCGCATACTTCCATCTTTCTTCTTCACGAATAGAACAGAGAGACCCCGAGGAGGCGTCTTAGGATGAATGAAACCGATGTTCAACAATTTACGCAATTGGGTCTTTAACTCACGAAGTTCAATAGGTGCCATTCGATATGGGGCTTTGGAAATGGATTTTGTACCGGGTTCAAGGTCGATAAAAAAAATTCAATTTCACGCTCTGGGGGTAGGCCAGGAAGTTCTTCAGGGAATACGTTAGGAAATTTATTAACAATAGACATATCTTTCAAATGTGACGTATTTTTGTTTAAATCTGTGGCATGAGTTAAGAAAGCTTGACATCCATTTTTCAATAAATGAATAGCTTTATGGCTTGAGATGACCGTGATTGATTTTAATGGTTTGGTCACTTGAATTCGCATAATAGGTTGATTAGGAATATGAAAGCTAACAACCTTACGAAAAAAAAATCAATTTTAGCATTATGAGTAGTTAACCAATCAATCCCTAGAATCACGTCAAATGCAAGTATTTTTAAAGAAATAAGATCGACAGGTAACGTGCGGTTACCGATTTGAATCAAACAAGACTTATAAATAGTGGATGTAATGAATGTTTCTTCCAATGAGTTTCGATAGATAAGTCAAAGTCTAATTTCTCGAGTCAAATTTATCGTTGGTATAAGTAGGAGAAATAAAAGAATGGGTAGAACCTGTATCAAATAAGGTATATACTTCGCTAGAGTTTATGATAAGCTTACCCGTGATGACCTCGTTCGGGTTCCTTTCTTTCTTGGAGGTTACGACAAACGCTCTCCCTTGAACTACCGGCTTTGAATTTTCTGGGACGGCCTTTGGTGCCTCCATCCCAGCTAGACTTGTCTTTGGTGCACGACAAAATCGGGCTAGGTGACCTTCTCTTCCACAATTATAACACGCTTTGGACTACATCGTGCAGTTTGGACTGATATGTCCCTCCCCTCCGCATTTGAAGCATATGATAGGTGGTCGTTCTCCTTCCTTAACAATGGTCTTTGGTCTTAACGTCTTTCCATCATTGTTGAATCTCCTTTTCTTGAAATGTCCATTTTTACTGTCTTGGCCATGATTACCACCGAAGTGGTTACCATTTCTGGCATGTTGATTCCCTCCACGTTTGTTGTCCTTTGCTTCGATGGCGCTACTCTTTGGTATTATCATTTCTCATTACCTTTTTCTTGGTTGAGTTGACTCGTTATCGCATTCCAATAACTGAGCCCAATTAACAACATCTGAATACAAACACAGTTTGTGAGAAATTAAGTATTGACGTATCTCGGGTTTAAAACCTCTTAGAAATATCCACGTCATTCTCTCCTCATTATCAACCAAGTGAGACGCAAACCGGGACAACTCGGCAAACTTAGCTTCGTACTGTGACACTGTCATATTGTTCTGCTCCAACTTGATGACTCTACCTCTTTCATGTGACGAATACTTTCAGGAAAGTACTTGTCGTTGAATTGTTCTTGGAACTACTCCCAAGACATCCTCAGTGCGGCAGGTTGAGTACTCTTTACCGATTCCCACCAGTAATCTGCCTCTCCTCGCAACATAAAGGTGGCAAATGGAACCTTTTGCTTCTCGGAGCATCCCAAGACATCAAATATTATGGTGATCTGCTTTATCAACGCTTCCGCCTTAAGTGGTTTTGACTATCCAATAAACTCCGGTGGTCCCATCTCCTTGAACTATTTAGCGGTGACCGTCCGAGAGTTTGCAGTGTTTCCACCTACATTTTGGACAGGAGCCGCTCTTACCTGATGTTTCATGAATTGCATAAAGCCTCTGAACATTCCATCGTTTATCATTTGGTCATTGTTGTTGTTTGCATGAGGATTGTTGCCTTCCTGATTCATATTATCCTAATTATTGATCTGTGGAGACTCAACGGTCTCATGTGCTCCATTGCTATTCTTAACATTCTCGGATGTCATTTTCAAATACTGCCACAAAACAAGGGTTAATTGACATGTCACATATTATCCCTATACTCTGACCTACCAAATAAATACCAAATAAACTTAGGTAGGTCATACTAGCGAAAGAATTCCCCGTCTCTCCCCTCCTAGTTCTTATCTCACATCTCAGCCAGGGATTATATCCCTACGCTTTGATACCAACTCTGACGCCCCCAAAATAGGTATACATCACCCATCTTGAGTCGCCAAATACATGGTACAGAATTCAAATACAACTTAATTATACAACAGTCACAACTTAATTAACATAATAGTGAGGAGTACTAATGCTATCATCTGGACCGTCACTCCGTTCCCCGACTAGTCCCAACTACGTTCTCATTTCCTGAAGAGAAAAGTGAAAGAAAGGGTGACCTCAACTAGCCCAGTAAGAATTATTATGACTAAGATAATACAGAATAAATTATCATTAGCCTTCAACAATGTTATACTGATAAAATATAATAAACATCAAGTTTAACTACAGCGGAACAAGCAATCCATTAGAAGAGTCAAGTAGAGAATAAAATCTACTATCTTCTATGATTTAAAAGGTTTTCATCACTTTTATGCATTTGAGACTCGACTTAATAAATAAACCACATCATCCACACAACGACCAAGGATATTCATTAGTATCACGACTACAAATTATCCATGCACTACGGCCGAGGATATTCGTGTATTAATCAATGGTAATGATCATGCGAAGAGAATTGTCCATCAATGCACTACGGCCAATGAGGACTTTTACCACATCATTTATAACATTACGGTCATGATTATACCGAATAATCCATGTCATAATCATACCAAGTCCATCTATGCACTACAAGCCATATATGACTTTCAACATATTATAAACATGAGGATGATGACAATGATATATGAATTCAATAAAACCAGTTCAAGGATAAATTTGTAAAGATTTATAATTTAATTTATCCAGAAATCAATAACGTCCAAGAACGCTCAGAAGAATATTTCCATGAAAAGATACTGGATGAAGCGAAAATATCAAGGATATTCCACTAATTTCATGGAGTATAGAAGCCAAAACTTTAATCAACTGAGTATAATAGAATATATGAAACCGCAAATGGATTTTTTCTTTGCCATGCGGTAATCCACGTGGACCGATTATTCTAACGAGAATAATAAAGAATGGAATAATGAAGAATTCACCGGTGCGCGTAATCCATACATTGCAGAACGAGTTATTCAACGAGAATAATAAAGAATGGAACTAGGTTATGCGTAATCTGCTTGCATGAGGATGTTCCAAAGAGTAATAATAAAGAATGGAACCGGTCATGCATAATCACTGACAAGCAGGATATTCAACGTAATAATAAAGAATGGAATAACAACAGAATTCACCAGGCATGCGATAGACCGCACAAATAGGTTATTCCAACAGAATAATAAAGAATGGAATAATAGAAGAAAATTCACCATGTATGCGGTACTTCGCATAGACAGGTTATTCCAACATAATAATAAAGAATGGAATAACAACCCTTACGAGTATTGAAAGAAAATAACTCTCTTCATGAATACGAAAGAATAATACCCCTTACCTTAGAAAAACTGGATGCTGGAATTGTAAGACCACAACTTTTTATAAATAAAGATTTAATTTCTCTAATTATTATTTTGAAATAGTAAGGGGTTGATTTGACTAATGTGGTTAGTTATGGGTAAAATACGCAAATATTTTTTTAAATAAGCAAGTGGTTATAAAATATTCATTGTTGTCGGGGAATATTCGTTTGGTTGTGGAATATTCTTACTGTCGGGGAATATTCGTACGACGGTGCAGCCTTTTGTGGGCCCCATAACGGAAAGCGATTGGATGAAGAAAACGACAAGTATAAGTTGTTTATAAATAATGGCGTAGTTATTATTATTATCTTGTTGGAATACCCAGTGGTTAAAACATAGTAATAATGTCTGGCGTTGTTGCCTGATAGCACTGCAGTATTGCACCAATTATTGATTCTTACGTAAGAAGGCACTACTCAATAATTGTTACAGTAATTACTGTTCAGTATTTTATTTTATTGATTCAATAAATGCTACGTTGATATTTTATATTTCTGTTGTTTCAATAATTGTCACTACACAATATTTTCCATTATCGGAGCAATAATTCATATTATCTGAATAATATTATTAGATAAAATTATTGGCAATGTCTAGAAAGTTCTGTCTAAGGAGAGGTTTGGTCACCTAATTGCGCGCCAGTGAGGAGAAATTATTATTATTATTATTTTTTTTGATAATGTCGAGTTTCCAACTGCAGTCGGACTAAGTCTCCCCTCCCCGGACCAGGCTTTACGCACAGGCTCAGCCTAAGACATGGCTCTGCCCAGAAATGCGATCCGTGGCCACACAGACCAGTTTTTAATTCTGTAATATTATTTGTGTATAATTAATTATTGATTTATATGATGAGGAAAATATTGATTTTATGTGAATATAGATGGAGAAAATTTTTAAAGTGACAATTGTTAAAAATTGATATTTATCTTTTCTGATAAAATAATATTTTATTATATTATTATAATATAATAATGATGATATTTTTACAATGAATGTGAGATATACGAGTATATGAGGAGAAAGAGTGTTTTTATTGCATTAAATGATTAACACATGTTTTGTGTGTCGGTGGACCCAATTTCTTGACTGTAATTTGATTATAGCATGTAAAATTGCCCGTTTGTGGATTGCGGTCAATTTCTGTTTAGAATTTGGAAAACCTTTCTTCTGTAAAGTTGTAGATAATGAAATTTCCTATGGAAAAGACATGTGGTTTGAATTTTTCTGACAAAAGGGCTATTTATTATGAATTATTGAAGTTCCGAAGTTCCAGAATAATTGATTTTTGCAAGTTTTAATTATTTTTTTTAAGAAAAACATTTTTGTTGTTTTGGCACATGTGTGGCTGAAGTTTGGACTAAATTGGGGTGCGTAGGAATTTAATATATATATACATATATATATATATATATTAATATTTTATTAAATTTTCTGCTTTGGTGTTCTAAGCATTTTCCTATAAATATAGTGTTTAGGTTAGAATTGAAAATCACACCAGAAACTGAAGTTTTCTCTCTCTTTCTCTCTCTATATTATCGAGCGTATTCTTGTGAGTATTTTGATACTTTGAGTGTTGCTATATACGATTGTAAGTTCCTTGACTATATCCAGTTTTCGATCGGAAATCTTGTCTTTTCGAGGTAAGGGATGTTATTTTCTTCGTAAATGATATTATTTCTTCAATATCATTATTCCGAAATATTGGTCTAAATTTTTTATCAAATTTGGAACTTTTCATGTCGGGGTTACTATTCATGAGTTACTATTCACGAGTTATTATTCATGAATTACTATTCACGAGTACTATTCACGAAGCATGATGATTTTCTTGTAGAATTTCTATCTTTTGGTGTCGGAGTTACTATTCACATATACGACACTATTCACGTATACGACACTATTCACGAATACGACACTATTCACAGAAAATTAAATTTTCTTTTCTGTGTCCAAGATTGTCTGTTATGATTCCTATCTTTGATTGGATCTATGTTTTGGTCTTCATTCTTGAATTTTACTCCACTCTGATTATTTATGAAGTATTTTTGAACTTGGATTGTGTAAAGTACGAATCCTTAATATTTGTTCTTTTGTTTCACTGGATTCATTTTCTTTAAAATATTTTTCATCATTATTAGCTAATGGATCATAGTTTGGGCTCAATACTAATTCAATTAACTTATCCTTTGGGCTTGCTAATAATAATAGCTTATTTCCTTGTTGGGCTTGGATTAATCAAGTTGGGCTTTATTAACCAATTACTTGAGCTTGATAATTAATCCCACATAAGTTTACACCTTATACAAATTACCTCAATTCTTCTATTAGGCTTTAATACCTATAATCCCAAATTAAGTCTGCATGCGATTTATTGCGTTTTCCATACTTAGATTATTATTACATAATCCATCTCGCCTCGATATTCTAACGTTACGTATTTCTCGAAAGTTCAAAAATAATTCCCGAGCGATAAACGATGAATTAAAACACTTTAATTCATCCACGTAGTTAAAATACTACAACGTTCCGACGTTTCTAGGTTATAGAACAACATTCATCTTCTCAATACACAATAATAATAAATTATATTATTTTATTCATTATTAAAAGAAATTACAAAATGTTCGAATTTTTCGGGGCGTTACAATCCTCAGTCATAAACGATGATATAACTGAATATCTTTGGCCTGTAGTGCAAAGATGA
Source organism: Panax ginseng (assembly GCA_020205605.1). NCBI lineage: Eukaryota > Viridiplantae > Streptophyta > Magnoliopsida > Apiales > Araliaceae > Panax > Panax ginseng. The sequence goes on along the minus strand of CM035136.1, from coordinate 80,551,484 downwards.
ATGATTTCTGATGAATATCTTTGGCCCGTAGTGCAAAGATGAACATGTGTTTAGATGAACATGACCAACTGATGAATATCTTTGGCCTGTAATGCAAAGATTAATATTTGATTCCAGATATATGTTGATTGATGTTACAGGGATAAAATATTGACGATGGGCTTTTAAATTCATATATAGAAGATAGTAGATTTTGTTCTCTATTTAACTCTTCTAATGAATTGTTGTTTCCGCTGCAGTTTTTGATCTAAAACTTGTTGTCTATTGTATTCTATCAGATTTTTCCCTGTTGAAGACTGAGGATAATTTTTTGTACATTATCTTAGTCATAATATTCTTTACTGGGCTAGATGAGCTCACCCTTTTCCTTATTGTTCCATTTTTCTTCACAGGAGGCGAGAATGTAGTGAGTACTAGTCGGGGTGTGGAATGATGGTTCTAGAAGTGGTTCTAGTAGTCCTCACTATTCTGTAAAATAGTGTATTAATAATTTTAATGAGGACTCCTTTTGAGTTTGTATACTCTCTATTAGACAATATTTGTATTTAAACTCACAGTTTATGTGTTGTCGTATTTTGTACGATAATTGTATTAATGAAGTTGTAGTTGTTTCTGTGACATGTATTTGGCGACTTAGAATAGGTTGGTTGGATTGGACCTATTTTGGGGGCGTCACAGTTGGTATCAGAGCTTAGGGATATGGTCTCTGGCGGAGATCGGGGAATAGAACTAGGAGGGGAGAGACGAGTAAATCCTTCGCTAGTGTGTCCTACCTAAGCTTATTTGTTGGTCGGTCATAATATAGGGGTATTATGTGATTTGTAAATTTGTTAAATTAACCCTTGTTTTATGGCAGTATTTGAGAATGTCGACTGAGAATGTTAACAATGGAGTGAATGAGACCGTGGAGACACCTCTAATCATCAACCAGGTTAATGTGATTAGAGATATCCATGTGGTGATTGAGAAATTAAAAGTTGCACTCAAGCTAGTCGCAAAGATAGCAACTGAGAGTGAAGAAGAAGAGGAACCTGAGGATGATTTATTAGAAGCACTTATTGATCAAAATATAGAATTGCAAAATCGTATTCATGAATTAGAATAGCAGGCTAAAGAACGAGAGGCGGTCGTGGAACAAAGGGATGCGACAATTCAAAATTGTATTACCTGATGTGCGATGGTTGAACAGAAGCACTCTTTGGTAGAGTATACGATATTAAAGCTGGAATCTGAGAATTCAAATGTCAAGGAGCAAATGAAAGAAGAAACAACTGAACGAGTGAGAGTAAAAGATGCATGGGTAAAATCCGCACGACACGTTGATATTGTGGAAAGAGAAGTCCGGTCTAAGAAAGCTAAAATAGATGATATGTATTTCTCTTTTTTGATAGCAATTGGGAGAATCCAGCATCGAGTTTTGAATTACCCTGATGAGGAATCGAACGAAGTTATCACGGGTTAGTTAATTATAAATTTTTATGAAGTTTATACCTTACTCGATATCGGTTTTACCCATTCTTTTATCTCTCTAGTTTGCACTCAACGTTTAAATTTGACTCTGGAGAGATTAGACTTTGACTTATCAGTTGAAACTCCGTTAGGAGAAACCTTCATTACATGTGCTATCAAAGTCTTGGATGAGAGTCACAGTTTTGAATGACATTTCTATTGTTAATAAATTTCCTGACGTATTCTTGAAGACTTATTAGCCTACCCCTAGAACGTGAAATCGAATTTTGTATTGACCCCAGTACAAAACCCATTTCTTCAACCCTTAAATATTTCTTCACATAAAACGATAGTATCATGCGCCAAAGATGTTGGCTCGAGCTGTTGAAGATTACAATTATACCATTCAATACCATTGTAGGAAAAGCGAACGTGGTAGCTGACGCGTTGAGCAGAAGATCGTATGCATTTACAAGTGCGAATATACGAACCTACGTGAAGATAGTAAATATACGATTATAATCGACTTTAATCGATAAATTTAAAGTTGCTCAAGCTACAGACCTAGAGTTGATGAATATGAAGAAGAAGATGCAATAAGTCGTTATTCTAAAAGCGAGAATCGGCGATGTGAGGAAAGCTCAAACCTTCGATTTATTAGTCCATTTGAGATTCTCGATCAAGTAGGAACTGTGGCCTATAGACTCGTTTTACCGCCAAGTATGTCGCGTGTTCATAACGTTTTTCACGTATCGAAGTTACGAAATTATGTGGACGACCCGAACCACATTATTGAGTTAGAACCAGACGAGATAGTAGAAGATTTAACGTACGAGGAGGTACCAGTCAAGATCTTGGATAGGAAGGAGCATGTCCTACGTACGTCAATTTCGAGGATGAAATTTCATAAAGAGGGGAGGTTGTAAGACCCCAACTTTTTATAAATAAAGATTTAATTTCTCTAATTATTATTTTGAAATAGTAAGGGGTTGATGTGACTAATGTGGTTAGTTATGGGTAAAATGCGCAAATATTTTTTAAAATAAGCAAGTGGTTATAAAATATTCATTGTTGTCGGGGAATATTCGTTTGGTCGTGGAATATTCTTACTGTCGGGGAATATGCGTACGACGGCACAACCTTTTGTGGGCCCCATAATGGAAAGCGATTGGATGAAGAAAACGACAAATATAAGTTGTTTATAAAAATAGCGAGCGTAGTTATTCTGCAAGATTATCTTGTTGGAATACCCGGTGGTTAAAACACACGATGTCTGGCGTTGCAGAGAGTAGCACATGGTATTGCACCAATTATTGATTCTTACGTAAGAAGACACTACTCAATAATTGTTACAAGATTAATTCCATTGATATTTTATTTTATTGATTCAAGAATTGCTACGTTGATATTTTATATTTCGTTGTTTCAATAATTATCACTACGGTATTTTCCAAAGATTGGAGAAATAATTCATATTATCTGAATAATATTATTAGATAAAATTATTGGCAATGTCTAGAAAGTTCTGTCTAAGGAGAGGTTTGGTCACCTAATTGCACGCCAGTAAGGAAAAATTCTTATTGGAAAGACCCTCTTTCCAGGGCTACACAGTTGTCGATTATTATGATTACGTAATATTATTTGTGAATAATTAATTATTGATTTATATGATGAGAAAAATATTGATTTTATGTGGATATAGGCGGAGAATTTTTTAAAGTGACAATTGTTAAAATTGATATTTTATCTTTTACGATAAAATAATATTTTATTATATTATTATAATATAATAATGATGATATTTTTACAATGAATGTGGGATATATGAGTATATGAGAAGAAAGAGTATTTTTGTTGCATTAAATGATTAACACATATTTTGTGTGTCGGTGGACCCCATTTCTTGACTGAAATTTGATTATAACATGTAAAATCGCCCGTTTGTGATTTTTGGTCAATTTCTGTTTAGAATTTGGAAAAACTTTCTTCTGAAAAGTTGTAGATAATGAAATTTCCTATGAAAAAGACATGTCATTCGATTTTTTTTGATAAAAAGGCTATTTATTATGAATTATTGAAGTTTCGAAGTTCTAGAATAATTGATTTTTGGAAGTTTTAATTATTTTTTTTAAGAAAAACGTTTTTGTTGTTTTTGGCACATGTGTGGCTGAAGTTTGGACTAAATTGGGGTGCATAGGAATTTTTATATATATATATATATATATATATATATTAATATTTAATTAAATTTTCTTTTTGGTGTTCTAAGCATTTTCCTATAAATAGGGTGCTTAGGTTAGAGTTGAAAATCACACGTAAACCGAAGTTTTCTTTCTCTCTCTCTCTATATTATCGAGTATTCTTGTGAGTATTTTGATACTTTGAGTGTTCTCATGCGGTGCAAGTTCCCTCAAAGACTATATCCAAATATTCTAGTCGGAAATCTTTGTCTTTTCGAGGTAAGGGATGTTATTTTGTTCGTAAATGATATTATTTCTTCAATATCATTATGCCGAAATATTAGTCTGAATTTTTTATTAAATTTGAAACTTTTCATGTCGGGGTTACTATTCACGAGTACTATTCACGAAGCATGATGATTTTCTTGTGAAATTTCTATCTTTTGGTGTCGGAGTTACTATTCACTTATATGGCATTATTCACGTATACGGCACTATTCACGAATACGATACTATTCACAGAAAAATTAAATTTTCTTTTCTGTGTCCAAGATTGTCTGTTATGATTCCTATCTTTGATTGAATCTATGTTTTGGTTTTCATTCTTGAATTTTACTCCACTCTGATTATTTATGAAGTATTTTTGAACTTGGATTATGTAAAGTACGAATCCTTAATATTTGTTCTTTTGTTTCACTTTGGATTCGTTTTCTTTAAAATATTTTTCATCATCCTCGGTCCTAAATGATGATACTTTGAATATCTTTGGCTGTAGTGTAAAGATGAATGATTTCTGATGAATATCTTTGGCCCGTAGTGCAAAGATGAACAGGTGTTTAGATGAACATGACCAATTGAGGAATATCTTTGGCCTGTAGAGCAAAGATGAATATTTGATTCCAGATATATGTTGATTGATGCTAAAGGGATAAAATATTGACGATGGACTTTTAAATTCATATATAGAAGATAGTAGATTTTATTCTCTATTTAACTCTTCTAATGAATTGTTGTTTCCGCTGCAGTTGTTGATCTAAAACTTGTTGTCTATTGTATTCTATCAAATTTTTCCCTGTTGAAGACGAATGATAATTTGTTGTACATTATCTTAGTCATAATATTCTTTACTGGGCTAGTTGAGCTCACCCTTTTCCTTGTTGTTCCATTTTTCTTCTCAAGAGGCGAGAATGTAGCGAGTACTAGTCGGGGTGTGGAATGATGGTTCTAGAAGTGGTTCTAGTAGTCCTCACTATTATGTAAAATAGTGTATTAATAATTTTAATGAGGACTCCTTTTGAGTTTGTATACTCTCTATTAGACAGTATTTGTATTTAAACTCAGAGTTTACGTGTTGTCGTATTTTGCACGACAATTGTATTAATGAAGTTGAAGTTGTTTCTGTACCATGTATTTGGAGACTCAGAATAGGTTGGTTGGATTGGACCTATTTTGGGGGTGTCACAGGAATAGTGAGGTAGCAGACTTCTCTTCTTCTTTCTCTCTATAATTTCTCTCTATAATAATTGCTCTAAAGCTTTTGTGAATTGGTGAGAAATGAAGGAAGAATGAGCTTTTATTTATAGGAAAATATAGTTTCGATAATTGCACGTTTTGGGGCTCAAAATATTACAGTATAATACATTCCTCTTTTTCTTCATTTTTAATCTAGTCCTGCAAGTATTATCAAACTTGCACCACCTCCCTAATAGTAAATAATGTGAATTAATAGTTCATTCATGTGACTCAATAATATAATCATGTGAAAAAACTAATTACAGTATGGAACCTTCAACTATACCTCCATTTTTAATTTAGTCATACAAGTATTATCAATCTTGCACCACCTCCCCTAATAGTATATGAATGTGAATCAATAGTACACACATGTGAACAAATAATTATAAGCATGTGAAATAATTGCAATTAATTGCTCATTTATCCGATTAATTACCCGATTGGTCAATATAACCTCCAGACATCAATTATTATCGAAATAAATGTCAATTTTCACTAGCAATAATAATCTCAACACAATGGAACTATCAATTTCATCTTTAATCAACACAACTTATTCATCATTAATATTATATCTCACAATATTTAACAACCAGGACGTTCCCTGGAAAGAGGGGCTTTCAGATAAGGATTTCTCCTTATTGGTAGCGCATGATTAGGTGACCAAACCTCTCCTTGTGAGAACTTCTAGACATTGTCAATATTGCAAATAATAATATGAATAACTTTGTCGTCTCAATTATTGATTTAATAATAATAAATATTATGCGGATGATCTTTGTGACAATAATTGAATCAATAATATGAGAGATATGATGCATCAATTCTTTGTAGCAATAATTGAGTATAAGCTGAGTGACTTACGTAAGCATCAACAATCAATACTGGTGTGCTACTATGCAACCACGCCAGACATCGTATTCTTTTACTTTACTAAGGGTAGTTCAACAGTTTTAACGGTAACACTTTCGCCGTTATTTTTATAAAAAGATAATTCTGTCGTTTTCTAACTACGACAATACTTCCGTTGTGGGGTCCACCAATGATTGTGACGTCGTACGAATATTCCCTATTAAAACGAATATTCCCCGACCAATCGAATATTATATAACAACTTGCTTACTTTGCAAAATTTGTAAATATTACCCACAACTATAACATTATATCAAATCCACACCATAATATTCAAAAATATATTTCGAGAAAATTATTCTTTATTAATAAAAGTTGGGGTCTTACACTTTTCAAGTATGAAAACGAAAAGAGTATGCTCATTGTCTATTAACCGGTTCATCATTCATAAGCTATTATATATACTTTGGAATTGTTGTTATGACATGAGAAGTACTAGTCAAAAGTTTCATAGTGCTTCGTAGTTAATTGTTCAGTTATGGAAGTAAAGCATGTAATTGTTAATGTGATATTCATATGATTCTTTGTTAAGACTTGCTGAGCTAGTTATGCTCATTCTTGCATGAACCATATGTTTGCAGCTAAAGCCGAACGAACTGAGAGTTCTAAGAGAGATAAAGGCAAGGCTAAGATGGACAATTAATCGTCTTGTAATAGATTAGTGTATTTAGTTGTAATATAATTATGAAGAACAACGAATGTATTCGGTTTATGAACCTGGGAAAGGATTTATTACAAATGTAATACAAAGATAGTAATTACACTCATTTTGTTGTTATCTCAATGGAATGATTGTAATGATTGTATGGATTGTCGTATCGTGGAGCACAATTTGTCAAGTTAGAAGATACCCAGATTTGGGGGCGTCACAGGTTGGTATCAAAGCATTAGGTTATAAAACTTAAGGGGGGAAGAACCTTAGGCTAATAACCTCGTTAGGAAAGGAAGAGTCAGGAGAAAGTTAACTCGAGTCAAATGAGTTAATAAGGTATTGAGGAAACTTAGTACCGAAAGATTTAAAAGATGAAAAGTAACCCTAAATGGATTAAATGTGATTTGTGCTTATATTATTGTGTGTTATATACTAATCAATTTGTTATGTGTTATTATAGATGTCGGTCGATAGCTTGATGTATAAGGATATACACGTGGTTAGCGAGGAGTCCGTGAACAGAGTTGAGACAGTACCTGTGCCTATAGCAGACATACCTGTAGTGATTCTAGAAGAGTCAGAGCCCGAGGAATATTACTCGGAAGAGGACTATTCTGAGGAAACCATGGGAATATCATCATAGTTGAATATAATGATAGATATGGAGGATGATATGGAGGTGACATCGATTAATACAGTGATGCCTGCCCTAGAGTCAACACCTACAGAGACAATGAGGGTAATGTACCTCTCAGTGCTTGACCGTAACGTGCAACTGCACAATATGGTGCAGCACCAGAAGGAAGAGATCAGTGATCTCTATGGTGCGAAGGAGTCTGCAGAGTCAGACTAAGAGATAAAACATGATGAGAAAGTACTCATGACTGACAAGGCTAGGGACTATAAGAACAAGGTCGTAGAACTTCATAAGAAACTGGCTGAAAAAGACCAGAAGATAGCACGAATGTCATATATAAATGACAGTGCGCACGAGGATTTCAAGCTTAAGATAGCTTGTTATTCTATTGAGTCGGGACAGACTCGACATACTATAAGTCGAGATATTGTGTCGATTCTAGCCAACGAGAAGCATGAAATCTTTGTTAAGCGAAGTAATAGGAGTTAGTATGGTACATACTTTTGTATAGTGACGTAAAACCCTCTTTTGTATAATTAAAGGGTAATGTTTTTGTAAATCCCAATTTTTGTGAAAGTCAATCGTGGGATATATATGTAATAGCTTTTGGGCTATGGATAGAAACTTGTAAATAGTTTTGAGCTATAAAGAAGCATTTTAATATAAAGAAGTTTTTGTTTTAAATTGCTTTGTTGTGTATGAGTTATTGTTCAGTTGTTTGACGACTAATAACGAAGTAAGAAAATAAGTAATAACGGAACTTTATTTATTTAATCAGAAATGTCGCCAAGAAGAAGACAACGTAACCAAGAGGCGTAATCGCATAATGATAACTTGGGGTCCTAATAACCCAATGCAAGAGTTCGTTAATTTATTAACTAATTGCATTTAACCAATCTGGGGTAGAGAGCACCCATGAGGACCTAAAGGTAGTTAGAATGACTACCTTTAAAGAATTTAAGAGTTTAGGTCCACCCGAATTTAAGGGAACAACGGACCCAATGGAGGCCCAGACATGGGTTAAGGAAATAGAAAAGGCGTTTGTTATTACAAACGTAGCTGAGGCGCAAAAGACCTCTTTCGCGACCTATATGATGAAGGGGGAAGCCAACTACTGGTGGGAGGCTCACCAGGGTGGGGCTGGAACATGTGTTATTACATGGGAACAGTTCAAGAAGGTATTCTTTGAGAACTACTTTCCTACTAGCATGCAAGGGAGGATGGAGATTAAGTTCCTCGAACTTAAACAGGGGGACATGACTGTTCCCCAATACACTGCCAAATTCAATAAATTGGCGTGGTTTGCTCCACATCAGGTGGACACCGAGGTGAGGAAGGCTAGAAGGTTTGAGTAGGGCTTGAAACCCTGGCTCTATAGCCGCATTTCTGTGTTCCAAAGTAATTCTTTTGGGACCATACTGCAAAAGGAAATAATTGCCGAAGGTGGTAACGAGGCTCTAAGCCAATACCACAAGGAGAAAAAGAACAAGGGAAAGGTAGACGGGGGAGTAAAGCTCGAAGGAGCCAGTGGTAGTGGCGAAGGCCAGAAGAGGAAGGGATTTAACTCTGGGAATATCAGAACGAAGCAAGGGGATCCTAAGAGAAGGATGGAGGCGTGCAAGAATTGTGTTGGGAAGACTCATTTATGAGTCTATCTCAAGGGGAAGGCCGTATGTTACAACTGTGGATAAGAGGGGCACATTTCGCCTAACTGTCCAAGTCTGAAGAAAAACCATGGATGATTCGTGTGTGGATCAACTGATCACATGGCGAAGAACTGCCCGAAGAAGGGGACATACGAGAATAAGGGCGCTAATAGCGGTAAGTTAGCTATTGGTGGTCCAGCGCAGACGGGTAGGGCGATGGACCACACCTTTAACGTGACGGTCCAAGATGCAGTTGCATCTGGGGATGTAGTTGTAGGTATTATCCCGATCAACTACATAAATTCTTATGTGTTATTTGACTCGGGTGCTACTTGTTCTTTCATAGCATGTGATTTTGCTAGACGTTTAGGATTACTTCCCAAAAGATTGCCTGTACCTTTGAATATCAAGGTAGCGAACGAAGAAATAATTCCTATTGAAGATATCCACATGAGTTATTGTGTAGATATACGAGGTTGTAAATTATCGATAGATTTGATACCGATAAAGTTGGGAGAATTCGATGTAATTCTCGGAATGGATTGGTTTTTCAACCATGGTGCAATAATAGATTGCCAAAAGAAATGTGTAAACATTAGAACGTTGAGTCAGCCTCATATAGTGTTTTACGGTAATAAATCGCCGGGACGTTCGTGTTGTCTTACCATGACACAAACTAGAAAGTTGTTAAGGAAGGGATGTGTAGGTTACTTGTGCATGTTGTTGATACCCAGAGAGTGGGAGCAACGATGGGACAAATACCTATAGTGAAAAAATTCATGGATGTATTTCCAATCGAATTACCGGGTCTTCCACCGGATAGGGAGATCGAATTCATAATAGACAATGTGCCAGGAGCGGCACCAGTTTCTAGGGCACTGTACCGTATGGCGCCAGTGGAAATGAAGGAGTTGAGTATACAGTTACAAGAACTTTTGGATAGGAAGTACATTCAACCGAGTGTTTCGCCGTGGGGAGCACCGGTACTATTTCTGAAAGAGAAGGATGAATCGTTAAGACTTTGTATCGACTATCAAGAGTTGAACAAGTTAACGATAAAGAATAAATACCCATTGCCTAGGATCGATGATCTCTTTGATCTGTTGAAAGGGGCAAAGTATTTTTCTAAGATAGATTTGCAAACGGTACATCATCACTTGAAGGTTAGGAAGGAGGATGTACCTAAGATGGCATTCAGGACTCATTATGGTCATTACGAGTTTCTGGTAATGTCATTTGGGTTGACAAATGTACCAACTATATTTATGGATATGATGAACAAAATGTTCAAACAATATTTGAACAAATTTGTCGTAGTGTATATCGATGATATTCTAGGCTATTCTAAGACGTCAGAAGATCATGCTGAACACTTGAGAATAGTGCTGGATACACTAAGGAAGGAGAAGTTATATGCGAAGTTCACTAAGTGTGAATTTTGGCTAGAAAGGGTATAGGTTTTGGGTCATGTTATCGACCGTGAGGGGATTTCAGTAGACCCAGCGAAGGTGGAGGCCGTGATGAGTTGGGAACTGTGACGAACGAGATTTTTGTAAATTAATTTTTAATATTTATTGAATTAAATAAATATTTTTCGATGATTTAATTATTGGATTAAATAATTATTTGATGCAATTGTGGTAGATTAATTTAATTATATGTGTTACATTTATTAAATTAATGTAGAGAATAATTATTATTCGAAGTATGTCATTATGTGAGCTTATTGTATTAAATGAAATATTTAATAAGCATAATGTTATTTTAATTAATGTAATAATTAATTAGAGATTTAATAATTTGATAGAATTAATTAATGAGAAAATTAATTATATAATTATGTGAATTTATGAGAAATTATTATATTTAATTTTAAATAAGATATTAATTTATTTTATGAAGGAGTGTGACATTAATTAAACTATATGATAAAGCTTTATTAGATTACTTGGTTTTTGAAACCTATTCTAGCTAGACAAACATGGCACTAAGGGAGGTTGGGAGCAGTTACCCATGTTAGGTGGCTCCACCTCCATCATCTTGGCGTCGATTGCTTGATTAATATACGTATTCTCCTTTCTTCCTTTTCATTATTTGGCTAAGTCTGGCATAAAACAGAGAGGGAAAAGAGAGAGAGAGAGTTTGAGAATTTTATTGAGAAAGTTTGGGAAATTGTATTTGAAATAGAGAGAATTGTTATCCTTGTTCATCTACGCTTGGGTAATTCTCTTCAATCCAATTTATATTTCACGTCAATTAGTTTTCATGAAAATGGCTTTCAAAACCTCTGTTATGTCTCTGTAATTGAGAAATTGTGTTATTATATGGATATATGTAATAATACGACTAGCATAACATGTTATATATATATATATATATATATATATATATATATATTGCATGATTCCATATCATAAGTTTCATAATACGATGACTTGTTATTTCATAATTTCTGAGTTTGGGTTTTGGCCTTATGACCCTTATATCGTAATTTTAGTGTGTCAAACATAAATGTTTTCCTAAATTTTACACTCGTATATTATTATACATGTTGATACGAAGAGACCAAACTTTAAACGAACGGATTCGGTGTTATAACGAATCCATAGTGTCAATTTTCATGTTTTATTTTCAAAACCTTCAAGAACATCAAAGTTAGTGAAATTATAGATTTTAACTCTGTGATTATGTGTTTTAATGGGTTAAAATCACTCTATAAGTGTTGGGTATTGATTATAAATGAATTATAATATGTGGGTATGATTAATTTCGTGTAGTAGGAATTTAATTGGAGTTTTTGGGTTGTGTTATGCAATTTTTGCAATGCGAGAAAAAGTTTTTTTAGTTAAATGCATTGCAAGTGCTGACTAAATGCTTAATTTCGCCAACAGAAGGCCATGCGCAATATACATCCATGCATGCATATAAATACCATCTGCATGTAATATATCACAACATGACATCACAATCATGCAATAAATCTTATTAAGTCTCGCCAGCCAAAGAGCCAAGAGTCCCATCGACTCCATCGCAGCATACGCAAGACCAAGAAATATATGATGGCGCCCGTAGCGCCTCTCCGAGAAAAGTTCGAAATGGAATTTTTAAAAATGATTATGTCTAGCAATGTATTAGTAACTTAATGTAATGAACATGTAAACATGTTAGAAGTATAATGTGATGATAAAATAGATGTTTAACATGTAAATAACATAATTACATGTAGATTGAGTTATGGAATACATAATTAAATTATTATTTATGAAGTGATTTTATGTGACAGTAAATGTTATAATTTGACTAAGTATAGTCATAACCAAAGTTTAGACAAAAGAATGATCATTGATGATTAGTTAAGTTATAATTAACTGGTATTGTGAATGTGAATGGTATGTAGGATTAAATTCAAAGAACGTGCTTAGTTAAAGTGTAATCTACGCACGAGGCAAGTTTCCTAACCCTACTTGTCATTATTGTTCAAGTTTATTATTTACCTCGAGTAAATTATCATTACTATTATTCAAGTTCAAATGTTATATTAAAGATTGATTATCTTTTCAAAGCATGATTCAGTTATACAATAATTGTCCTATTGTATACTTCTTGAGATTATTGAATATCATTATTGTTGAACCTTATTAGACTAGTGAACTTTATTGATTCAACTAGTCCTTAGTTGATGAACGTTCTAAATTTCGGAACCCTTATTGAATTATCCAAACCAAACTTCCTTTGGTGCGGACTTGAATGTCAAACTGAGATGAACAACCCTGTAAAGGGATTTACTTATGCGTTAGCGTTAATATATTGTGCACAGTATGGTACTAAGGGTGATCCCCTAAGTACGAGAAGAAAGGTCCATAGTCTTATATATCGTTAAAGGTTTCAAGTATAACCCTTGATAACCTAGGACATAGTTCAAGGTCTTATGACCCTCAGAATTCTTTTGATTCTTGTTATTCATTCTTGATTCAAAAGTTGAGCTTTTATTCAGATGTCTTTGATTCACTCGTATGTTATTATACTATTATTTCATTGTTATACTTGTGGGCAATAGTGCTCACTCTTGTTTATTAATAACATTGTAGTTAAGAACGAAAGAACCGATGAACCTTCCACTAGTAAAGGCAAGGGCAAAGTTAGCAAGTGATGAAGACTTGTTATTTTATTTGATGATGTATTTATGTTAGACTTGAGTTAATGATGTTGTTTAAGACTTATTGTTTATATTTCCGCACAGATGTTTAAGGTTAGTTTAACCTAGGATTATGTTTATGATTCAGATGTTGTAACCCTATAGAGGGAAGATTTTATTTCTATCTATTGCATGGTTTGCATTTATTATGGGTAGATAGATAGATGATATTTGTACAATGAACACCAAATCCCGTGGAATCGAAGTACTTGATTTGAGGGTGTCACAAGTTGGTATCAAAGCTGTAGGTTATGAACCTTAGGTGGGGGAACAACCTTATGTAGTAGCCTTATAGAAAGAAGATAGTGATGGAAAACTCTTATCGAGTTATAACAAATGAATTTCGTAATTCATTGAAGATAATAAAAGACCTTATGTGTTTATGTGTTAAAGTATCGTTAGATGATACGACTTAGTAACTAAAACTTAAAATTTTGTTGTCGGGATGTCGAATATTGGAGAAGCTAGTCAAGTTGGGGAGGAAGAACCAGTGTACCTATAGTACCTAATTGAGGAGGAAACCCCGTGTACCTATAAGTACCGAAGAGGTGGTGGAGCCCCGAGACATTTATGTCGTTAGGGAGCAGCTGGTGTAGAGGGAATCATCTCCATTGATCACCGTTTTTGGTCAGGAGCATGAACCTGAGACTGATCCTGAGGAGGATCCTGAGGAGGAATTTGTTGAGGAAGAGGAAGAGGAAGAAGAGGAGTTACCACAGTACACCATTGATGCTGAGACGTATGACACGTTATACGACCATAACGTAGAGTTACAAGACGAGGTCCAGGATTTGACTGAGCGAGCGGTTATTCAACATATTACTCTAGAACAGAAGGAGATGGAGATTTCGACTCTTCACTCACGACTGGAAAATGTAGAATGTGATTTGGTCCATGAGAAGGGTCAAACCGAAGATAAGACCGAGGAGATAGAGAAACTGAAGAAGGAACTGACGGAAACCTCAGAAAGACTAAAAATAGCATAGGAAGGCTGGGTAAGAGAATCACGTCGAAGTGATCGATGCGAGAAGAAGATGATGGGTCGCAAAGAAGGCGAAGATTGGGGAGACATATTCTACACTTAACAAGGCAATGAATGAGACCCAAGATCGAGTTTTGAGGTACCCAATCTAGTTCGAAGGACTACCATTATACATGATGGATCGCAGGACGATGTATCGCATCTTAGAAGAGGAGCGTAGCAAGGCTAATCAGTACCTTGACCGATAGTGATATGATTTGTTTAATTATGTGAAGAACTTAATTAGTTTTAGATGCAAATTCTGACGTGTTTATGAACGAAGGAATATTTTTAATGTTTAAATCCTGTGAATTCTTTATTCCAGGATAGTTGATGTAAATAGCAGTGATGCTATAGTTTGATGTTAAATCTTTGATTTGAATGTAAATATATCAAGTTGTTTGAGATGATGTATTAAATGAGTATGTTAAATTTGTAAGTAATGCCTTAACTATTTAGAGAAATAAATAAAGTTCTAATAAGCGTATGTTTAACAGAATTATGCCGTCAAGGAGAAGACAACAACGTCAATCGGCTCAGGAAGAGTCTACCAATAATAACAATAACGCCAATGCTAATCCCGTTCAGCAGTTGGTGAACTTACTGACTGGAGCCATGAATAATCAACCTCAAGCTCCACCAAACACAACGTTTAAGGACTTCAAGGCGATGGGACCGCCAGAGTTCAAAGGTTCCATTAACCCAATCGAGGCTCAAACGTGGGTTATGGAAATGGAGAAGGTTTTCGACGTTGCTAGGGTTAGAGAAGACCAGAAGACCGCTTTTGCAACGTTTATGTTAAAGTCTGAGGCTAGCTACTGGTGGAAAACAAACAAAGTGCGAGGAAGTGAAGGTGTAATTACGTGGGAGAGATTTAAAGAGATGTTTTTTGAAATGTATTTCCCAACTAGTTCACAGAATTAGATGGAGGTTCAATTTCTGGAACTGAAGCAGAGAAACATGAGCGCACGACGACCACGCGGCTAAATTCAACGAGTTGGCAAGGTTCTCCCTGCACCAAGCACACACACCCATTTGAGAGAAAAGCGAATATTGAACAAGGACTAAAGCCTTGGGTATACAAAGAAAGTTTTAATGTTTCAGATAAACACATTTGCCAGAGTACTGGAAAAGGCCATCCTCGCTGAAGGAGGAAGCGATGCGGTGACCAAGTACAATCAAGATCAGAAGAAGAAGAAGAGTGAAGGTGAAATTAATAACAAGGCCAGTGGAAGTGGCACAGGAGGTGGAAATTTCAATCAGAAGAAAAGGTGGAATGACAGCTCATCATCGGGAAATCAGCAAGGTAATCAGAAGAAAAGAATCGAAGAATGCCTGACCTGCGGTAAAGCTCATCTGGGAGTATGTATGAAAGGAAAAAGAGTATGGTACAATTGTGGTCAGGAAGGCCACATAACACCTAACTGTCCTAACCCAAAGAAGGGTGCTTGGTTCAACTGTGGTTCGAAGGATCATCTAGCAAGAGACTGCCCTAAGAAGGGACCGAGAGGGGCATGACCAGGAGGTAACCGTGGAAACAATAGTGGAAATGCCTTAACCATCACCGGACCAACAGCAACAAATCGACCGACCGCCAGAACTTTCAATATGACGGTGCAGGATGCAATTCAGTCTCGTGATGTGGTGTCAGGTATCATTCCGATCAAAGAAATTATTGCTTATATTTTATTTGATTCGGGTGCTACTTGTTCCTTTATATCCGATGACTTTGCTAATAGTTTAGATTTACTTAAGGATGAGTTGGAATATCCCATGAACATAGAAATTGCGAATAGAGAGATAATCCCTATTAAGTACATGTATAAGAACTGTAGAGTGGATATTAAGGGTAATATCATGAATGTAGATCTTATCCCTATTCGACTTGGGGAATTCGACGTTATATTGGGAATGGATCGTTATTCAATTACGAAATGTAATTGATTGCCAAAGAAGCGTATTAACCTTTATGACTCAAAATCAAAGGTTGTGTTTTATGGTAAGAAGTCGCCAGACAAGCGAGTTGTCCGAGCGATGATGCATGCCGAGAAAATTATTGAGACAAGGTCACATGTAAGATACTTAGCTTACATAGTCGATGTGAGAAAAGAGAATCCAAAGGTAGAAGAGATACCGATTGTGAGGAACTTCGTCGATGTATTTCCAGACGATTTGCCAGGACTTCCACCAGATAGAGAAGTAGATTTCGTGATCGATTTGGCGCCCGGAATTGCTCCAATATCAAAGGCACCATATCCAATAGCACCAGTAGAGATGAAAGAATTAATGGTACAATTACAAGAATTGCTGGACAACAAGTACATTTAACCGAACGTATCACCGTGAGGAGCGCCGGTGTTGTTTGTGAAAAAGAAGGATGGATCGATGCGACTCTGCATTGACTACAGAGAAGTGAACAAGGTCACGATTAAAAATAGATATCCATTACCAAGGATCGATGATTGAGAATTTGAGAAAAGAGAGAGAGAGTTTGAGAATTTGATAATTTGAGAATTTGCCTCTCTGGCATAAAACAGAGAGGGAAAAGAGAGAGAGAGAGTTTGAGAATTTTATTGAGAAAGTTTGGGAAATTGTATTTGAAATAGAGAGAATTGTTATCCTTGTTCATCTACGCTTGGGTAATTCTCTTCAATCCAATTTATATTTCACGTCAATTAGTTTTCATGAAAATGGCTTTCAAAACCTCTGTTATGTCTCTGTAATTGAGAAATTGTGTTATTATATGGATATATGTAATAATACGACTAGCATAACATGTTATATATATATATATATATATATATATATATATATATATTGCATGATTCCATATCAAAAGTTTCATAATACGATGACTTGTTATTTCATAATTTACAGAGTTTGGGTTTTTGGCCTTATGACCCTTATACGTAATTTTAGTGTGTCAAACATAAATGTTTCCCTAAATTTTACACTCGTATATTATTATACATGTTGATACGAAGAGACCAAACTTTAAACGAACGGATTCGGTGTTATAACGAATCCGTAGTGTCAATTTTCATGTTTTATTTTCAAAACCTTCAAGAACATCAAAGTTAGTGAAATTATAGATTTTAACTCTGTGATTATGTGTTTTAATGGGTTAAAATCACTCTATAAGTGTTGGGTATTGATTATAAATGAATTATAACATGTGGGTATGATTAATTTCGTGTAGTAGGAATTTAATTGGAGTTTTTGGTACGTGTTCGCAATTTTACTTAATTGCGAGAAAAGTTTCTCGTTCATGTGCATGCTGCATCAGGCCTTATTTCCTTATTTCCGGATTTGAAGGCATGGCTGCACTCCACAGCATACCAATACCACCAAGGCTTCTATAATCACCTCATGCATGGCAATCAATATGTAAATATTAAGTCTCGAAGCCATGGCCTTAAGAGTCCGGCCAATAATACATCATCGCCAATTATGAACCACAAGACTATGATAACAGTTATGCCAGAGCGCCACTCTCCAGAAAGTTCAGAAATGGAATTTTTAAAAATGATTAAGTCTAGCAATGTGTTAGTAACTTAATGTAATGAACATGTAAACATGTTAGAAGTATAATGTGATGATAAAATAGATGTTTAACATGTAAATAACATAATTACATGTAGATTGGGTTATGGAATACATAATTAAATTATTATTTATGAAGTAATTTTATGTGACAGTAAATGTGATAATTTGACTAAGTATAGTCATAACCAAAGTTTAGACAAAAGAATGATCATTGATGATTAGTTAAGTTATAATTAACTGGTATTGTGAATGTGAATGGTATGTAGGATTAAGTTCAAAGAACGTGCTTAGTTAAAGTGTAATCTACGCACGAGGCAAGTTTCCTAACCCTACTTGTCATTATTGTTCAAGTTTATTATTTACCTCGAGTAAATTATCATTACTATTATTCAAGTTCAAATGTTATATTAAAGATTGATTATCTTTTCAAAGCATGATTCAGTTATACAATAATTGTCCTATTGTATACTTCTTGAGATTTTTGAATATCATTATTGTTGAACCTTATTAGACTAGTGAACTTTATTGATTCAACTAGTCCTTAGTTGATGAACGTTCTAAATTTCAGAACCCTTATTGAATTATCCAAACCAAACTTCCTTTGGTGCGGACTTGAATGTCAAACTAAGATGAACAACCCTGTAAAGGGATTTACTTATCGTTAAGCGTTAATATATATTGTGCACGAAGATGGTACTTCAAAATTTGATCCCCTAAATACGAGAAGAAAGGTCCACATCTTATGATCATTAAAGGTTTCAAGTATAACCCTTGATAACCTAGGACATAGTTCAAGGTCTTATGACCCTTAGAATTCTTTTGATTCTTGTTATTCATTCTTGATTCAAAAGTTGAGCTTTTATTCAGATGTCTTTGATTCACTCGTATGTTATTATACTATTATTTCATTGTTATACTTGTGGGCAATAGTGCTCACTCTTGTTTATTAATAACATTGTAGTTAAGAACGAAAGAACCGATGAACCTTCCACTAGTAAAGGCAAGGGCAAAGTTAGCAAGTGATGAAGACTTGTTATTTTATTTGATGATGTATTTATGTTAGACTTGAGTTAATGATGTTGTTTAAGACTTATTGTTTATATTTCCGCACAGATGTTTAAGGTTAGTTTAACCTAGGATTATGTTTATAATTCAGATGTTGTAACCCTATAGAGGGAAGATTTTATTTCTATCTATTGCATGGTTTGCATTTATTATGGGTAGATAGATAGATGATATTTGTACAATGAACACCAAATCCCGTGGAATCGAAGTACTCAGATTTGAGGGTGTCACAAGTTGGTATCAAAGCTGTAGGTTATGAACCTTAGGTGGGGGAACAACCTTATGTAGTAGCCTTATAGAAAGAAGATAGTGATGGAAAACTCTTATCGAGTTATAACAAATGAATTTCTGTAATTCATTGAAGATAATAAAAGACCTTATGTGTTTATGTGTTAAAGTATGCGTTAGATGATACGACTTAGTAACTAAAACTTAAAATTTTGTTGTCAGGATGTCGAATATTGGAGAAGCTAATCAAGCTGGGGAGGAAGAACCCCGTGTACCTATAGTACCTACTGAGGAGGAACCCCGTGTATCTATAAACCGACAGCGGAGGTGGAAGAGAGACATTTATGTCGTTAGGGGAGCGGTGGTGTAGAGGGAATCATCTCCATTGATCACCGTTGTTGGTCAGGAGCATGAACCTGAGACTGATCCTGAGGAGGATCCTGAGGAGGAATTTGTTGAGGAAGAGGAAGAGGAAGAAGAGGAGTTACCACAGTACACCATTGATGCTGAGACGTATGACACGTTATCTGCACCGTAACGTAGAGTTACTGAGACGAGGTCCGTGGATTTGACCGAAGCGGCGGTTATTCAACATATTACTCTAGAACAGAAGGAGATTGAGATTTCGACTCTTCACTCACGACTGGAAAATGTAGAATGTGATTTGGTCCATGAGAAGGGTCAAACCGAAGATAAGACCGAGGAGATAGAGAAACTGAAGAAGGAACTGACGGAAACCTCAGAAAGACTAAAAATAGCATAGGAAGGCTGGGTAAGAGAATCACGTCGAGCTGATCGTGCAGAAGATGATGGTCGTGCAAAGAAGGCGAAGATTGGGGAGACATATTCTACACTTAACAAGGCAATGAATGAGACCCAAGATCGAGTTTTGAGGTACCCAATCTAGTTCGAAGGACTACCATTATACATGATGGATCGCAGGACGATGTATCGCATCTTAGAAGAGGAGCGTAGCAAGGCTAATCAGTACCTTGACCGATAGTGATATGATTTGTTTAATTATGTGAAGAACTTAATTAGTTTTAGATGCAAATTCTGACGTGTTTATGAACGAAGGAATATTTTTAATGTTTAAATCCTGTGAATTCTTTATTCCAGGATAGTTGATGTAAATAGCAGTGATGTTATAGTTTGATGTTAAAACTTTGATTTGAATGTAAATATATCAAGTTGTTTGAGATGATGTGTTAAATGAGTATGTTAAATTTGTAAGTAATGCCTTAACTATTTAGAGAAATAAATAAAGTTCTAATAAGCGTATGTTTAATAGAATTATGCCGTTAAGGAGAAGACAGCAGCGTCAACCGGCTCAGGAAGAGTCTACCAATAATAACAATAACGCCAATGCTAATCCGTTCAACAGTTGGTGAACTTACTGACTGGAGCCATAAATAATCAACCTTAAGCTCCACCAAACACAACGCTTAAGGACTTCAAGGCGATGGGACCGCCAGAGTTCAAAGGTTCCATGAACCCAATCGAGGCTCAAACGTGGGTTATGGAAATGGAGAAGGTTTTCGACGTTGCTAGGGTTAGAGAAGACCAGAAGACCGCTTTTGCAACGTTTATGTTGAAGTCTGAGGCTGTGACAACCCGATATTTTCTATATAAATAAATCATAAATTTTTAATGATAATTTTTTTTTTTTTAAAATAAATATGAATGTTATGTGTCAAGGTAATGTGTAATTATAATTATATGTGTGATAAATAAAATTTATTTATTACATTAAGTATTGCAAATAAATTTATTTTAGAATTATTGATTATTATCAATTATATTTTATACTAATTAATTCCTTATTGGAAATGTGTTTATTAACTATTTTCTATGAAAATATAATTATATATTATTTAAATAATATATGAAATGATTTTAGAATAATTATAATAATAATTCTTTTCTTATATGATTTTGTCCAGATTATTAAGTTAATTATTTTATCTTATTTACTAAGAATAATTATAATGATTATTTCATTATATGAATTTGTTCAAGATATTAAGTTAATTATGTTAACTTAATTTATAATGTTAATTATGAAAGATAAATCAGATATGGAATCCAAACCCTAATTCCGGGTTTTGATCAAGGAATGAGAATAATAATATTATATTATTATTTTTCAGTGTTATAGACATGTGTATTATGTGTGTAAGGTTAACGTATAGAACAGTTTTAAAGTTAATGATAAACCCTAATTTTGGTTCTGAGATAAGGAATAATGATAATAATATTATTATATTATAATATTTTGAATTTTCAGTGCCATATATATATATATATATATATATATATGTGTGTGTGTGTGTACTGTATGTGGACTGACAATGGTTGGCCAATTATGGTGTTATATGTATTAACCCTAATTAGGGAGAATCGTAATTATTCAAAACCCTTATTATTATTATTATTATTATTATTATTATTATTTTATATATTATAATCCCTAATTATAATTTTGGAACCCTAATTTGCTTATGGAAAACCCTAATTGAATTGAAACCCTAAAGCGAAAGTCATTCACGACTTTGAGAATTTGTTAAAGCCGTTATGTAATCACAATAATGTGATTAACGACTGGTGATATAGAAATCAAAACCCTAAAACCTAGAACCCTAATTTAATTTCTAAAAACCCTAATTGTATTATGGAAACCCTAATTATTGGAATTGTAAATCCTAATTGCTTTATTAACAAGGTTAATTGTGATTAAGGGTAATAAACCCTAATATCCATGTATAAGATAATTACAAACTTACTTTAATTAACAAAGTTATTATTTTCAAAATTTTAGAAACTAAAATTATTTTATTTTATTTTCTTTATAAACCCTAATTGTTAAATCCTAAATTTGGAAATTTTTGAAATCCTAGTTGCTAAATCTTTAAGGGTTAAATGTTAAACCCTAAACACTAAAATGTCTAAACCCTAAACCCTAAGGCAATTTTCTAGAAATTTAAGGAAATGACAAAATGTCCTCTTGTATAATTGAAGCTACAAACTAGGTTTTGACAATAGGATGGGTTGGTGACCTAAACCAACAACTCCTTTGACTTAAAAACACCACCATCGTACCATCTAGCAACCATTCATGAATCTAAGTCTTGTATATATAGGTTAGAGAGAGAAAATGTTGCATTGTTGCTCAAATTATTTACCAAGCTCCTCCTAGACCTTCTCTTTCTAAAAGCCACGAAAATTTGTTGCTAATATCACCACAAATATAGCCCCACGATCAACAATAACAAATCGGAAGCCACTAGACAGAGAATTAATCAAAGAAAGGTATAAAACCTAGCCTTAATTTCTGTCCAAAAATTCGGTGTTAGATGTTAGTTTTTATTGTTGTAATATGTTGTATTTAGTCTCTAGTGATGATCTGGGTTGGTAGTATTCATATCCATAACATTAAAGTGCTCGAAATTAAAGATTTTCAAAATCTGGAAAATTATTTTTTTGTGTTCTGACATCAAATGTCAGAGCCTATAGATTGTTGTGTGTTTATTGTTTTTATGGTTTAAGTGTTTACAATTGTAGCCTTGTATGAGATCTTTAATCTGAAAGTGGATTCACTATCATTGAATGTCTAGATCAACAGATATTGATGGTCAAAGGTCGTTGACCGACCATGACCGGAAGAAATGCAGGTAAACCCAAAAAGCATGAACATAAATCGACAAAGATATTTAAGCTCTTTGATCTGTCAATTGTTTTACTGTTTTGATGAAATGTTGTATCTAAATTGTAACTTGCTAGTTAGACTATAGATTCTGGCCTTTAGATATGTTAAATCAGCACATGATCGAATGTAATGGACGGTCAAACGTGACCATCTGACCATGACTTACTGTTCTGGGAATTTCCAGAAATTATAGGAGCCGGATTTCTGACAACCTTTGACTGAACTACAACTTGTGATTTTGTTGTTGTTTAACCGATCTGTTATTTTAGTGATGTACCTTGTCATATATTCTATAGATTGGAACCTTTAAATGACATAAACCATGAACTGAACATAAAGTAAATCGTGCATGAAGGTGTTCACTCGGATACCTGGGTTTCTGGGAAAACCCAGAAACCGTCTGACAGGTTGTTTGTTGGCCTAGATCTTCTTGATATGTTGTGGTATGGTCAATATAACGATTGAAACTTGTAGAGTTACATCAACACTACAAAACTTAGGTTTTAGCTTTGGATGTAAACAATCTATAAATGAAATTATGTATTTTGGCCAAACGTGACCCTTAATTCATCGAGGTGTCGTTGTTCTTGAGGCTCAAGAACACCAACAGCGACACTTTCTGTCGCTAAAGACCTTTAGCGACGGTTCGCTATTATTTTTAATTTCTAATATTAGAAAAATATTTAAAAATAGAAAATAAATTATAAAAATTACAAAAATAGTTTTTAAAATTATTTTAAATTATGAAAAATAATTTCGATTATTTAGAATATTTTTCATTAATATTTATAATTATTTGAATATTAATGATATTTAATTTATTTAATTAGTATATTAAATAAATTAGAGAAAAATGATTTTAATTGTTTAAAAATTATTTTAAATAAAGATTAATGTGTTATAAAATATTTTAAGTTATAAAATGTAACTTTTAATATTTTTGGAGAAATTTCATTAATAAATTAATATTAATGATATTAGATTTATTTAATTATTAAATTAAATAAATAAGATAAAAATGATTTTAATGATTTAAAAATCATTTTAAATGAAAATAAAGTATTTAAAAATATTTTAAGTTATAAAATATAAATTTTAATATTTAATGGTTAATTTCATTAATTAATGATTAACAATGATATTAAAGTTATTTAATATTTGTATTAAATAATTTAGTTTAAAAATGATTTTAATATTTTAATAATCATTTTAAATGAAGATAAAATGTTTAAAGATATTTTAAGTTATAAAATATAACTTTTAATATTTAAAGGATAATTTCATTAATAAATTAATATTAATGATATTTATTTAATGATTAATGATATTAAATTTATTTAATAATTATATTAAATAAATAGTTTTAAAATGGTTTTATTAATTTAAAATCATTTAAAAGGGATAAAAATGAATTAAAAATATTTTAAGTTATAATTAATGACTTTTAATATTTGATAAATAGTTCATTAATATTTAAATATTAATGGTAATTATTTAATAATAATTTTAAATGTTTTAAAAATCATTTAAGGGTAATATAAATACTTTAAAAATATTTTCAGGTTATTATAAATAACTTTAATATTTTAGCAATGGTTTCATTAATAGTTTAATATTAATTAAATATTAATGATAATAGAATTATTTGATATTTAAATCATTTTATAATGATTAGGTGTTTGAAAATTTGTGATAAATTATGATAAATGATAATAATTATTTAAAAATTATTATAAAGCAATGAAAGATAGTGCAATTGATGTTTAAGTTATCCAAATGAATATTGAACTACTGTATAGAGTCTTAGACTTTATTACTACCCGATAAAGTTGTCGATAGTCCGGCATGGTTCAGAAATTGATCTGGACATAGATAATTTAGTTAGTTAACTGTTTATTTGTGATTCAATGGTGGTTAAGGTTATGTAACAATGCGATTAGGAATGTGTTGATGTTTGTTTGTGAAACCATGATTGTTGAACATGTGTGATAAGGTGATTAGGTTATGTGCTGACTGCAATAGGCAGTGTTATGTGTTACGTTATGATATACTAATCAGTAAAATGATTTGATTAATGATAGGTCGTGATAGAAAAGATAAATCTAAGTTGTGTAAGTGTAAGCAGCGCATCAGGCAAGTATCCTAACTTTGCATTTTCTTTATGCAATGGACAAGTGTAAGAATGTTTTTGAAGAATTATTGTTATTATTATGCAATTTATTAAGCCTATATTATATATGCCCATTGATTATTAACATGCTAGTATATGATAATTCGGATAAATATATTCTGTTCGTTAATTTCTATAAATGATTATACAAGTGTCCCCACTTGGACAATCATTGTTTTTCATCGCATGTTGATACACCTTTGATATACATATATGTTGGATTATATAAGACCTTTGTTACGAAAACCCGACAGAAATGAACATCCCGATAATGGGAAAATTTTTATGCGCTTCGGCGGACAAAGGATGAACGATAATATCGTTTCAGCAATGTAGTATTGATCAACACAGGCCCATGGATCGCATACACCCTCAAAGCCCGTAAGCAATCTTAGGTTCTGAGATGAATTTCTGTTTAACCTTTTCGAAAATGAAAATAATGTTCATGATATGTCACAGAAACCTTATCAATAGACAATACACAGTTTCAAAAAACTTGAACGAGGGTTGTTATGCTATTATTATTGGTACAGATTACTTCACAACTACTGACTGGTTGTAGAAGAATATTATAAAGAAAACATTTAAATTCTTTCAGTTTATATATATATAATACTTGCTGGGCACTCAAATGCTCATCCTTGCTTAATTTAAATGTTTTCAGCTAAGTATGAAAAGCTAGAAGGCTCTACCAGAACAAGTGAAAAGGAAAGCAAATGTAATATGTTATTGGTATCATTTGTAATAGATAGATTGTATTAAGATATTGATATGTATTATATATCATGTAAATAATGTAGTAAAGGTTGCGTACTTGGGATTAGACTCTGATAAATGTAAGTTAGGTTTATAATTTATATTAGTGTTATTATTATTAGTATTATTCCGCTCATAGAAATGGTATCGTAAAGTACCGAGTTTGGGTTTCAAGTATCCGGATTCGGGGACTTTACAGAGGCTAGCTACTGGTGGCAAACAAACAAAGTGCGAGGAGGTGAAGGTGTAATTACGTGGGAGAGATTTAAAGAGATGTTTTTTGAAATGTATTTCCCAACTAGTTCACAGAATCAAATGGAGGTTCAATTTCTGGAACTGAAGCAGAGTAACATGAGCGTACCTGACTACGCGGCTAAATTCAACGAGTTGGCAAGGTTCTCCCCGTACCAAGCACACACTGACGAGAGAAAAGCCAGAATATTCGAACAAGGACTAAAGCCTTGGGTATACAGTAAAGTTTCAATGTTTCAGATAAACACATTTGCCGAGAATCTATCGAAAAGGTCATCCTCATTTGAAGGAGGAAGCGATGCGGTGACCAAGTACAATCAAGATCAGAAGAAGAAGAAGAGTGAAGGTGAAATTAATAACAAGGCCAGTAGAAGTGGCACAGGAGGTGGAAATTTCAATCAGAAGAAAAGGTGGAACGACATCTCATCATCGGGAAATCAGCAAGGTAATCAGAAGAAAAGAATCGAAGAATGCCTGACCTGCGGGAAAGCTCATCTGGGAGTATGTATGAAAGGAAAAAGAGTATGCTACAATTGTGGTCAGGAAGGCCACATAACACCTAACTGTCCTAACCCAAAGAAGGGTGCTTGGTTCAACTGTGGTTTGAAGGATCATCTAGCAAGAGACTGCCCTAAGAAGGGACCGAGAGGGGCATGACCAGGCGATAACCGTGGAAACAATAGTGGAAATGCCTTAACCATCACCGGACCAACAAAGAACAAATCGAATCAACCGCGTAACTTTCAATATGACGGTGCAGGATGCAATTCAGTCTCGTGATGTGGTGTCAGGTATCATTTCGATCAATGAAATTAATGCTTATATTTTATTTGATTCGGGTGCTACTTGTTCCTTTATATCCGATGACTTTGCTAATAGTTTAGATTTACTTAAGGATGAGTTGGAATATCCCATAAACATAGAAATTACGAATAGAGAGATAATCCCTATTAAGTACATGTATAAGAACTGTAGAGTGGATATTAAGGGTAATATCATGAATGTAGATCTTATCCCTATTCGACTTGGGGAATTCGACGTTATATTAGGAATGGACTGGTTATTCAATTACGAGTGTAATTGATTGCCAAAGAAGCGTATTAACCTTATGACTCAGTCAAAGGTTGTGTGTTTATGGTAGCAGAAGTCGCCTAGACAAGCGAGTTGTTCGAGGATGATGCATGCGAGAAAATTATTGAGACAAGGTGTGTAAGATACTTAGCTCACATAGTCGACGAGAGAAAATAGAATCAAAGGTAGAAGAGATACCGATTGTGAGGAACTTCGTCGATGTATTTCGCAGACGATTTGCGGGACTTCCACGGATAGAGAAGTAGATTTCGTGATCGATTTGGCGCTAATCGCGCTCCAATATCAAAGGCACCATATCGAATAGCACCAAGAGAGATGAAAGAATTAATGGTACAATTACAAGAATTGCTGGACAAGAAGTACATTTAACCGAACGTATCACGGTGGGGAGCGCCGGTGTTTTTTGTGAAAAAGAAGGACGGATCGATGCGACTCTGCATTGACTACAGAGAAGTGAACAAGGTCACGATTAAAAATAGATATCCATTACCAAGGATTGATGATCTGTTTGATCAATTGAAGGGAGCAAGATATTTTTCCAAGATAGACTTGAGGAGTGGTTATCACCAACTGAAGGTGAGGCCAGAGGATGTACAGAAGACAGCGTTATGAACGCGATACGGTCACTACAAATTTTTAGTAATGTCGTTTGGTCTAACGAATGCTCCTGCAGCATTTATGGGACTAATGAACGGTGTGTTCAAGCCGTTTTTGGACAAATTCGTGGTGGTATTTATAGACGATATTTTGGTATATTCGAAAATCAAAGAAGAACACGAAGAACATTTGAGATTAACATTGGAAGTATTGAGAAGGGAAAAGCTGTATGCCAGGTTTTCAAAATGCAAATTTTGGATTGAACGAGTACAATTTCTTGGTCACATGATCGATAAAAATGGAATCTCGGTAGATCCATCTAAAGTAGAAGCCATGATTAACTGGGATCAGCCGAGAACGCCGTCAGAAGTAAGAAGTTTTCTTGGATTAGCAGGATATTATAGAAGATTCATTCAAGACTTTTCCAAGATCGCAACTCTGCTAACAAATTTAACTCGTAAAGCTGTGAAATTGTTTGGACGGAGAAGTGTGAGGAGAGCTTTCAAGAATTGAAGAAGAGATTGAGTACGGCACCTGTGGTATCCCTTCCGGATGATACATGAAATTTTGTTATTTTTAGTGATGTGTCGCATAAAGGACTTGGCAGTGTGCTTATGCAAAACAGCAGAGTCATTGCGTATGCATCACGACAGTTGAAGGATTACGAGAAGGGATACCCGACCCATGATTTGGAGTTAGCTGCAGTTGTTTTTGCTTTAAAAATTTGGAGGCACTACCTCTACGGGGAGAAGTGTGAAATATATACGGACCATAAGAGTGCGAAATATATTTTCACCATGAGAAGGATTTGAATATGCGACAAAGAAGATGGTTGGAATTAATTAAGGATTACGATTGTGAGATTTTATACCATCAAGGGTAAAGCAAATGTGGTTAAGCGCCTTAAGTAGAAAGGGTCATTGAAATTGATGATGTTAAGCGCTTTCGGGAGGAGTTAATTTCAGAATTGGAGAAACTGGATTTAGAGGTGAAGTATCCTATGGAAATTGATGAGAAGCTATTTCAGATGCAATCTGGTACAACCCTAATGGATAAAGTTAAGGAGGCTCAGCTTCAGGACGAAGAATGTAAAAAGGTGACAAAGAAGATATCTGAAGGAACTGAACCGAGATTTAAGATGGATAAGAAAGGAATACTGAGATTTGAGAGTAGAATTTGGGTACCGCCAGTACAAGAAATTAAGGAAGATATTTTGAGCGAGGATCATAGTTCACGATATTCGATTCACCCTGGTAGTACCAAAATGTACCAAGATCTTCGACAACATTTCTGGTGGCCGAATTTAAAACGTAATGTTGCAGAATGTGTTGCCAAGTGTCTAACCTGTCAAAAAGTAAAAGCAGAACATCAGAGACCAAGTGGATTGCTTCAATCGTTAGAAATCCCAGAATGAAAATAGGAACATATTACAATGGAGTTCGTGGTTGGCCTTCCGACGACTCAGAAAGGCTACGACGCAGTATGGGTTATCGTTGACCGACTGACGAAATCTGCACACTTCCTTCCGATCAAAATAAGAATCAACTTATATTAGTTGGCGAGGCTATACGTAAAAGAGATTATTTCGAGGCACGGAGTTTCGGTATCAATTATTTCAGATAGGGATCCGCGCTACACATCAAATTTCTGGAAACGTCTTCAGGAATGCATGGGTACAAAATTGCGAATGAGTACGACTTATCACCCTCAAGCAGAATGAGACGAGCGAACGAACAATTCAAAGCGTTAGAAGATATGCTAAGAGTTCGTGTGATGGACTTCAAAGGAAATTGGGATGATCACTACCGTTAGTAGAGTTCGGACAACAACAGTTACCACGCTAGTATTGGCATCTTAGCGCCTTACAAAGCGTTATCTGACGAGAAAGTCTAGAACTACGCTTTCTTTGGGATGAAGTTGGTGAAAGACAATTGCTAGGGCTAGAATTGAGTACAAAGAGCGGCGAGAAATAGTCAAAGTGATCCGAAACACGATCGGTAGCGGTTCAAGATCGACAGAAGAAATACGCTGATCCACATCGTAAAAATATCGAGTTTGAATCTGGTAGTTATGTTTTCTTGAAGGTCTCTCCCTGGAAGGGGAAGATCAGGTTCAGAATGAAAGGAAAATTGAGCCCAAGATTTATTGGACCCTTTGAAGTATTGCGTAGAATCGGAGAAGTCGCGTACGAGGTAGCCTTACCTCCATCACTCGAGAATGTCCACAGCGTCTTCCATGTTTCTGTGTTACGACCCTACAAGGCCGATTATAAGCATGTAATTGAATATGAACCCCTACATTTTGAAAAAGACTTATCTTACGAAGAAATTTCTTTCCAAATTATCGACCGAAAAGAACAAGTTCTCAGAAATAAAGTTATACCTTCTGTTAAGGTAATTTGGAGGAACCACAACGCTGAAGAAGCTACGTGGGAACTCGAAGAGAATATGATGAAGAATTACCCTCATTTATTTTAATTATTTGTAAGCGATTCTGGGGACAGAATCTTTGTAAGGGGGGGAGAATGTAACTGGTCGAATTTATGGAGTCGTAATTCTGGGGACAGAATCCTTGTAAAGGGGAAAGGATTTAAGCGAGATTTTTGTAAATTAATTTTAATATTTATTGAATTAAATAAATATTTTTCGATGATTTAATTATTGGATTAAATAATTATTTGATGCAATTGTGGTAGATTAATTTAATTATATGTGTTACATTTATGAAATTAATGTAGAGATTTAATAATTTGATATAATTAATTAATGAGAAAATTAATTATATGATTATGTGAATTTATGAGAAATTATTATATTTAATTTTAAATAAGATATTGATTTATTTTATGAAGGAGTGTGACATTAATTAAACTATATGATAAAGCTTTATTAGATTAATTAGTTTTTGAAACCTATCTAGCTAGACAAACATGGCACTAAGGGAGGTTGGGAGGCGATTACCCATGTTAGGTAACCCGGACTCTCCATCATGCGTGTCGATTGCTTGATTAATATCGTATTCTCCTTTCTTCCTTTTCATTATTTGGCTAAGTCGGCATAAAAGCAGAGAGGAAAAAGAGAGAGAGAGTTTGAGAATTTTATTGAGAAAGTTTGGGAAATTGTATTTGAAATAGAGAGAATTGTTATCCTTGTTCATCTACGCTTGGGTAATTCTCTTCAATCCAATTTATATTTCATGTCAATTAGTTTTCATGAAAATGGCTTTCAAAACCTCTGTTATGTCTCTGTAATTGAGAAATTGTGTTATTATATGGATATATGTAATAATACGACTAGCATAACATGTTATATATATATATATATATATATATATATATATATATATATTGCATTATTCCATATCATAAGTTTTCATAATCGATGACTTGTTATTTCATAATTTCTGAGTTTGGGTTTTGGCCTTATGACCCTTATACGTAATTTTAGTGTGTCAAACATAAATGTTTCCCTAAATTTTACACTCGTATATTATTATACATGTTGATCTGAAGAGACCAAACTTTAAACGAAGCGGATTGATTGTTATAATGAATCCGTAGTGTCAATTTTCATGTTTTATTTTCAAAACCTTTAAGAGCATCAAAGTTAGTGAAATTATAGATTTTAACTCTGTGATTATGTGTTTTAATGGGTTAAAATCACCCTATAAGTGTTATATATGAATTATAACATGTGGGTATGATTAATTTCGTGTAGTAGTAATTTAATTGGAGTTTTTGGGATGTGTTCTGCAATTTTCGCGAATTGTATATGATTTCTAGTTCGTGGCGCATATGGCATGAGACTCGTGTTGCCTTATTTCATACCGCATATACATAAGTCTCGAACCACAGTGACCACCACTTGCATCATGAGTCATTAAGAGTCCGTATATAGCCATATTCTTGCCATAATATGAAGACCAAGTATAATATGTTGAATACCATGCTTACTCTCCGTAAAGTTTAGAAATGAAATTTTTAAAAATGATTAAGTCTAGCAATGTGTTAGTAACTTAATGTAATGAACATGTAAACATGTTAGAAGTATAATGTGATGATAAAATAGATGTTTAACATTTAAATAACATAATTACATGTAGATTGAGTTATGGAATACATAATTAAATTATTATTTATGAAGTGATTTTATGTATTTGTAAATGTGATAATTTGACTAAGTATAGTCATAACAAAAGTTTAGACAAAAGAATGATCATTGATGATTAGTTAAGTTATAATTAATCGGTATTGTGAATGTGAATGGTATGTAGGATTAAATTCAAAGAACGTGCTTAGTTAAAGTGTAATCTACGCACGAGGCAAGTTTCCTAACCCTACTTGTCATTATTGTTCAAGTTTATTATTTACCTCGAGTAAATTATCATTACTATTATTCAAGTCCAAATGTTATATTAAAGATTGATTATCTTTTCAAAGCATGATTTAGTTATACAATAATTGTCCTATTGTATACTTCTTGAGATTATTGAATATCATTATTGTTGAACCTTATTAGACTAGTGAACTTTATTGATTCAACTGGTCCTTAGTTGATGAACGTTCTAAATTTCAGAACCCTTATTGAATTATCCAAACCAAACTTCCTTTGGTGCCGACTTGAATGTCAAACTGAGATGAACAACCCTGTAAAGGGATTTACTTATGCGTTAACGTTAAGATATTGTGCACAGTATGGTACTAAGGGTTGATCCCCTAAAAACGACGAGAAAAAAGGTCCATAGTCTTATGTACATTAAAGGTTTCAAGTATAACCCTTGATAACCTAGGACATAGTTCAAGGTCTTATGACCCTCAGAATTCTTTTGATTCTTGTTAGTCATTCTTGATTCAAAAGTTGAGCTTTTATTCAGATGTCTTTTATTCACTCGCATGTTATTATACTATTATTTCATTGTTATACTTGTGGGCAATTGTGCTCACTCTTACTTATTAATAACATTGCAGTTAAGAACGAAAGAACCGATGAACCTTCCACTAGTAAAGGCAAGGGCAAAGTTAGCAAGTGATGAAGACTTGTTATTTTATTTGATGATGTATTTATGTTAGACTTGAGTTAATGATGTTGTTTAAGACTTATTATTTATATTTTCGCATAGATGTTTAAGTTTAGTTTAACCTGGGATTATAGAGGGAAGATTTTATTTCTATTTATTGCATGGTTTGCATTTATTATGGGTAGATAGACAGATGATATTTGTACAGTGAACACCAAATCCCGTGGAATCGAATTACTTAGATTTAGGGGTGTCACGGGAACAACTAAAAACGCCGACTGAGGTGCAATGTTTCCTAGGGTTAGGGGATACTATCGGAGATTTATCCAAGATTTTTCGAAGATAGCTACTCCGTTGACTAACTTAACAAGGAAGACGGTGAAATACGTGTGGACAGAGAAATTTGAAGACAATTTTCAAGAACTAAAGAAAAATTTGAGTGAAGCACACTGTATTGTCTTTACCCAGATGATCTGAAATTTCAGTAGTTTATAGCGATGCTTCGCATAGAGTACTTGGTTGCGTGCTCATGCAACATGGAAAGGTCATTAACGTATGCATCACGGCAGATTGAAAGATTATGAGAAAGTTTATCCTACTCATGATTTGGAACTGACCGCGGTAGTGTTTTCCTTGAAGATATGGAGGCATTACTTATACGGGGAGAAATGTGAGATATACACGAACCATAAGAGTCTAAAATATATCTTCACACAAAAGGAGTTGAATATGAGACAAAGGAGATGGCTGTAGTTGATAAAGGATTACGAATGTGAAATCTTGTATCACCCTAGAAAAGCCAATGTAGTGGCAGATGCCTTAAGTAGGAAGGGTCGGGAAAAGTTGTCTATGTTAACGTCTCAAACTGAGTTAATAACAGAGATGGTTAGGATGGAGTTGGAGGTGAAGTTACCGAGTGAATCGGGGTAGAGATTGTTTACAACAGAGATTCAATCTACTATTATAGAGAGAGTCAAGGAGGTGCAACTTCGAATTGAGGAGTGTGACCAGATGAAGAAGCGGTTAACCGATGAAAAAGATTTAAAGTATAGTTTTGATAATGAGGGATTATTAAGATTTGAAGGAAGAATTTGGGTTCCAAATGAGAACAAATTAAAGGAGCAAGTGTTACCAAGAAGCTAATAGTTCGAGGTACTCAATTCATCATGGTAGTACTAAGATGTATCAAGACCTTCGACAGAGTTTTTGGTGGCCGAACATGAAGAGGGAAATAGCAGAATACGTGAGTAGGTGCTTGACTTGTTAAAAAGTTAAGGCCGAACATCAACGACTAAGTGGCTTGTTACAGTTATTGGAGATTTCGGAGTGGAAGTGGGAGCATATCATGATTAGCCTCAATTGACATTCTAGAGTTGCAGATTCAAAAATGACATAATTTTGAACGTAGAAACGGGCTATGAACATTCACGAACGTTTATCATTTTTGTTAAAAATGAATTAAAAGGTGAATTCCATGTTAACGGATACGAAAATGTAAAATTCTTGCATGAACACTTAGAGCATGTAATTTGTGAGCTAACAGCTTTTGAACGAGCCAATTCGGACTTATAACGAAGAAGTTATGAGATTGGGAATCTCACATAAGAAATTATCTGTCAAAGTTATGCATGGCACGTGAATTCAATTGTGGCGTGGCCCAAGGCTTAAAGGATGGCGCTTCTGACGCTTGACTTGACTCATCGACCATTGAAGAGTGGCGCGCGCATCATGACCATTAACAAAGGGACTCGCGCCACAACGCCGAGTCCGGACCATAGGCATTGATGAACCTCGCCGCATCGCGAGTTGTGTATAGGAAGTTGGCGCTGCAGTGCCAGCACTAGAGAAGAGGCAGAGAAGAATGACTAAGTGTATAAAGAATTAAGGAAGCTAATTAACTATGAAATATATCTTTGATTAAGTTGAAATGACAACCTTAAAGATGATTAGAACTCAACTAAAGGTTGATGAACGATTACTTAAACATAAGAAACAATGTTAAACAATCTAATGCATGATTAGATTGAGAAGAAGGGTAAGATATAGTAGTAATTTTACTTGATTATATATGACCTAATATGCTATGTTATGTGATCATGTATTATAGAGACCTTAAAGACTCAAAGGAAAAGTATTAAAACTGTAGAAGACGCTAAAGGCAAGTATTCTGACCCTTGTCTGAATTCTTTGGACAAGCTTTGTAATTCATGTATCTTACGCATGAATTGATGTATGATGAGGTCGAAGCCAATTCCTTCAGCTAGACTTAAGATGTTTTATGGATTTCTTATAATCTATTGAAATGATATCAAAGTTGTTAAGTTTTGCCAAACTATTTTGGTATGGTTTTCAAAGGAAGACTGAGTATGCATAAATAAATGTTTTGTCGTCAAACGACGAGCACGTGAGGTTGCCAAACCTTAAGCGCATATATACGTTTAAAGAAAGTAGTGTTGTACAACATTGAGTACTATAAATTTGATCACCTAGACGCTTCAGAAGATATGCCGAACTAACGAACTTAGTGCCGGGTTGTCCTTTTCAAAGAAAGAATGAAATTTTCAAGGTCTTGGACCGATATTGATGTTTAATGAATATTGTTCATTATGAAACGTTTTAAAGAAAAGAGAAGTGCTATTTTGAATTATCGATAATACTTCATAACTATTGTTACATTATTGAAAATATACGATTGTATGTTTCAAGCATATTGTTAAATGAAATTGTCATACTTCTTTGAGCTAGTTATGCTCATTCTTGCTTGAACCATATGAATGCAGCTAAGACTGAATAAACAGAAGCATCTAGTAAATATAAAGGGAAGGCTAAGGCGAATCAGTAGATTTCCTTTATAATAGTATAGTTGTAATGTTGTAATTATTTGATATTATGACAAGCAAACATGTAATGGTTATCTGAGAACACAGGAATAGTAATGTTGTTTTGGAATATATAGAAGACATTTTCACTATTTCAAGTATTTCAATTGAATAAATGTGTGAACTATAGCAATGTAGCACCCGATTCTCTTGTGTTATTGTTAACATTTCCACTACCACCACCACCACCACCACCACCACCATTCTTAACCTCCAATTCATTCTTCTTCTTTCTTTGTTCTTGATTAAACTTTGTTACCGCCTCGCCTCCACCTTCAGCGAGAATGGCCATCTCCATTACTGCTGTAAATGTCTTCAGCTAGAACAGGAAGACCCTACTGTACAACCAGGGTTTCAGTCCCTGCTCAAAACTCTTAGCCTTGCGTTCATCTGTGCTGACTTGATATGGCGAAAACCTTGCCAACTTGTTAAATTTTGCGGCATACTCCAACACCATCATTGATCCCTGTTTCAGTTCTAAAAACTGCACCTCCATTTGATTCTTCGAACTCTCTGGGAAATAAGTCTCGAAGACTATCTCCTTAAACATATCCCAAGTCATCACCCCTTGTCTTCCTCGATTTTTATTGGCCTGCAACCAATAACTAGCCTCTGCTTTCAACATGAATAGTGCAAAAGCGATCTTTTGATCCTCCCTACTCTCGCAACATCGAACACTTTCTATCTCAATGATCCAGTGCGTGCCTCATTGGATTCATGGACCCTAAAAATTCGGTGGTCCAATGACCTTGAAATCCTTAAAAGTTGTAGCTTGATTCTGCGGTTGATTCTGCAATGCACCCATCAGTAACGTCACTAGCTGCTGAACGGGGTTAGTTTCGGCGTTGTTATTGTTGGTAGATCCCTCAGGGGTCCTCTGTCGTGGTTGACGTCCTGGAGGCATTTTCTGTTAAAATATACTCATTAGATTATTACTCAATTCTTTTAAGTATTTTCTACTTAACTTGGAACCCATAAAATAAATCATCACATAACACATAACATTTTGAATAAAATAAAATAATAATTTTTATTCATTCATAATCTTTTTGAAAACATAAGACCAATAGCATCACTGCTATTTATATTACTTTCCTGAACTACTAAAGTTTTAGGATAACATCAACATCATATCCCATTGATTATATATCACTAGGGATTTGCATATTAATTAACATCTTATTAATCGCATATCAGGTACATTCCCTACAATGTCCTACTAAGATATTGCATAGCCTTACGACGCTCTTCCTCAATAATTCAAAACATTGTTCTACGGTCTAATATGTACGACGACAGCGTCTCAAACTGAATTGGATAACCCATGACCCGATCTTGAGCTCGATTGATCATGGTGTTGAATACGTTATTCATCTCCTCCATCTTCATCCTTTTTGCTTGTGCATCTCTCTCTGCTATCCCGGCTCATTGATAAGCTTCCTCATACGCGTCTTCGGCTCTTGCCCTCTTAGTAGATTCTTCCTTCAACTTGTTCTTCAGCTATACAATCTCCGCTGTCATTTGTTCATTCTCTTCTTCAGTGTGGACCAACTTCCCTTCAACATTATTTAGACGTTCCTCTCGATCTTGGATTTCGTCGTCTTTCTGTGCCATCGAGGTCTTTTGTTAAGTTACTATCTCTTCCAACTCCTCGACGGTATCCTGAATTTCAACATTGCGGTCGTATACTTCATTGTACATACAAGCATCGATCGAGTTCAGTGGAATCTCTTCCTCCTCGTCCTCGTCATCCTCATTCGACTGTGGCAGCTCAACGGGATCCTCCTCATCCGTTTCTACATCATCATCCTCATCAGGTAAACCCTCCCGCTCAACCACTGTGACCAACGGAGCTGACTCCCGTGGAAGTAGTTGTTCCCAAACCACCTGAATGTCATGAGACTCCTCCTCTCTAGGCATCTGAGGTCCTTCCTCCTTAGCTTGACTGGATTCTCCAACATTAGCCATCCTGACAACAAAAAAATTGAAGTTTTAATTACTAATCATTATTTCTCGACCCTCACAAGCGCATAGTTTGAACTCACATAAGCACATAAGTGTTTTATTACTTCTTCCTTAAAACTCGATAAAAGTTTATCACCACTATCTTTTCTAAGTGTACTTCCTAAAGCTTTTTCCACACCAAAGGTTAATAACCTAAAGCTTTGATACCAACTTGTGACATCCACAAATCCGGGTACTTCATTTCTACCAGATTTGGTGTTCACTTGATAAAAACATTCATGTCTAACTACCCAATCATAATAACATTTAGAAATAAATCTTCCCATTAAAGGATTACATTAATAAACATCTCCCAGGTTATCTAACCTTCAAATACAAATATCATATGCGAAAAAAATTAAATAACTTCATTACAATAATTAAAATAAAGTCTGACAACAAAATGTCAACATGATTACAAGTCTTCAATACTTGTTCATCTTTCCTTTTCCTTTACTGGTGCTAGGTACATCGACCTTCTCAACTTTAGCTGTAATATTTATATAAGCAAGAGTGAGCAAACAATGCTCACTTGAAATAATAATGAATAAAACATTACAACAATTGCCAAATAATAGGCACAATAGAACTAAACAATAGGTTCTATCAATGATAATCAAAATCTAAATCATATATATGAGGGTCATAAGACCACGAACTATGTCCATAGTTATAAGTAATCTTTCAACTTAAACTTTAACAGTCATAAGACTATAGGGACTCTTCATACTTAGGGGGATCAGCCCTTCGTACAATGTATTGTGCACAAACATTTCAACGCTATGCGTAAATTATCCCCTAATAATATGGTTGTTCATCTCAGCATTTAGAATACAAGTCCGCACCAAAGTAGGTTTGGTTTGGATAAGTTTCAAGGTAATTTAGGTTTAACGAACATCAACTAAGGATTAAATGAATAAAAAGGTAAGAACACTAAGCTATGGAATAAATCAACATCGTATACTAAGGTCATGCTTTAGGAATAATCTAATAGCATAAACACTAAATAACATAACATACCTTGCTTGAATTAAGCCAAGGTTATTTAGAATTAAGTACTGAACATGCATAACAAATAGTAAATTGAACGATAAACTTGTTCAACATTAATATATCAGAATATAAAAACTTACATGCTAAATAACAAGTTTAGGTTTAGAAAAACCTGCACAATGTAATTAGAGTTAAGAAACTTGTACAATTTTAACAATAGAGTAAAAGAACTTGCTCAACAAAAGTTTAGATTTAGAAAACTTGCATACAACGTAACATGTTAAAGACAAAAATAACTTGTTCAATATCAAAAGATAAGGTTTAGAAACTTGCCTTGCGTGTAAGCTAAACCGTAACAATTCGATTCACAATATCCTATACACATATATCATCGTGACATATTTAGTCATTACAAATACTCTATAAATAAATATCTATTTCATGTATGGTTTGATTCTTAACCACATAATCAAATTACATTAGTAATAAAACTCGTTAATTATTAATAATATGCTTATTCTTATTATAGAAATATCAAAATTACATCATAACAGTCATACTATTTCACTTAACCAACTTTTTCAGACTTTGTGTAACTAAAACACACTATCTGACCATTATGCTAACTTCACACATGCAGACTTGACATTTACATCTGTGGGACGGTATGCTTATGCATATGTTCATGGCCTTGGGCATGAGACACATGCCAAAACTCATATTGTGGCGTGGCGCTGCACAACTGCATCAACCGAACGACTACGGATCGTTGGCGACCAACTTTAACAAAGATAAACAAAGCCAATTTTGGTCTACAAGCTACTTTCTAACAACTGAATGAACATGTAATACATATATAGACTTCACACAAACATAATTTAAGGACTCTTAACATGATTTTACCCATATAACAATATAAACATCGAATTTAAAACATCTAATTTCACTGTTTTTGATAAAACTTCACCTTTTGACATTTTCAGTGAAAATCATCATTGTGATTTTGTTTTTCAACCAAAACAATAAATTCAAAATACTTTATTTTAGTTTCTTCATCTTCTTTCAAAATCAATATTAAATTGATATGTTATACAAAGAATTAAACGTCAATTTTTACTTTAAACTAAGCCATATTCATATATATTCATGCCAATTCACTTTAATATGGGTTCCTTCACAAATACATACATAACATGAATAAATAATCAACCTCAAGCTCCACCAAACACAACGTTTAAGGACTTCAAGGCGATGGGACCGCCAGAGTTCAAAGGTTCCATGAACCCAATCGAGGCTCAAACGTGGGTTATGGAAATGGAGAAGGTTTTCGATGTTGCTAGGGTTAGAGAAGACCAGAAGACCGCTTTTGCAACGTTTATGTTGAAGTCTGAGGCTTTGACAACCCGATATTTTCTATATAAATAAATCATAAATTTTGCGTATAATTTTTTTTTTTTAAAAATAAATATGAATGATATGTGTCAAGGTAATGTGTAATTATAATTATATGTGTGATAAATAAAATTTATTTATTACATTAAGTATTGCAAATAAATTTATTTTAGAATTATTGATTATTATCAATTATATTTTTATACTAATTAATTCCTTATTGGAAATGTGTTTATTAACTATTTTCTAAGAAAATATAATTATATATTATTTAAATAATATATGAAATGATTTTAGAATAATTATAATAATAATTCTTTTCTTATATGATTTTGTCCAGATTATTAAGTTAATTATTTTATCTTATTTACTAAGAATAATTATAATGATTATTTCATTATATGAATTTGTTCAAGATATTAAGTTAATTATTTTAACTTAATTTATAATGTTAATTATGAAAGATAAATGGATATGGAATCCAAACCCTAATTAGGGTTTTGATCAAGGAATGAGAATAATAATATTATATTATTATTTTTCAGTGTTATAGACATGTGTATTATGTGTGTAAGGTTAACGTATAGAACAGTTTTAAAGTTAATGATAAACCCTAATTTTGGTTCTGAGATAAGGAATAATGATAATAATATTATTATATTATAATATTTTGAATTTTTTCATATATATATATATATATATATATATATATGTGTGTGTGTGTGTGTGTGTGTAGATGTGGACTGACAATGGTTGGCCAATTATGATGTTATATGTATTAACCCTAATTAGGGAGAATCGTAATTATTCAAAACCCTTATTATTATTATTATTATTATTATTATTATTATTATTATTATTATTATTATTATTATTATTATTATTATTATTATTATTATTATTATTATTATTATTATTATTATTTTATATATTATAATCCCTAATTATAATTTTGGAACCCTAAATTGCTTATGAAAAACCCTAATTGAATTGAAACCCTAAAGCGAAAGTCATTCACGACTTTGAGAATTTGTTAAAGCCGTTATGTAATCACAATAATGTGATTAACGACTAGTGATATAGAAATCAAAACCCTAAAACCTAGAACCCTAATTTAATTTCTAGAAACCCTAATTGTATTATGGAAACCCTAATTATTGGAATTGTAAACCCTAATTGCTTTATTAACAAGGTTAATTGTGATTAAGGGTAATAAACCCTAATATCCATGTATAAGATAATTACAAACTTACTTTAATTAACAAAGTTATTATTTTCAAAATTTTAGAAACTAAAAAATTATTTTATTTTATTTTCTTTAT
This sequence comes from Panax ginseng, assembly GCA_020205605.1. Taxonomy (NCBI): domain Eukaryota; kingdom Viridiplantae; phylum Streptophyta; class Magnoliopsida; order Apiales; family Araliaceae; genus Panax; species Panax ginseng. The sequence goes on along the minus strand of CM035136.1, from coordinate 80,510,259 downwards.
AAACCCTAATTGTTAAATCCTAAATTTGGAAATTTTTGAAACCCTAGTTGCTAAATCTTTAAGGGTTAAATGTTAAACCCTAAACACTAAAATGTCTAAACCCTAAACCCTAAGGCAATTTTTTAGAAATTTAAGGAAATGACAAAAATGTCCCTCTTGTATAATTGAAGCTACAAACTAGGTTTTGACAATAGGATGGGTTGGTGACCTAAACCAACAACTCCTTTAACTTAAAAACACCAGCCATCAGCCATCTAGCAACCATTCATGAATCTAAGTCTTGTATATATAGGTTAGAGAGAGAAAATGTTGCATTGTTGCTCAAATTATTTACCAAGCTCCTCCTAGACCTTCTCTTTCTAAAAGCCACGAAATTTGTTGCTAATATCAGTCACAAATATAGCCCCACGTTCACCTTTAACAAATCAGAAGCACTAGATAGAGAATTAATCAAAGAAAGGTATAAAACCTAGCCTTAATTTCTGTCCAAAAATTCAGTGTTAGATGTTAGTTTTTGTTGTTGTAATATGTTGTATTTAGTTTCTAGTGATGATCTGGGTTGGTAGTATTCAGATCCATAACATTAAAGTGCTCGAAATTAAAGATTTTCAAAATCTGGAAAATTATTTTTTTGTGTTCTGACATCAAATGTCAGAGCCTATAGATTGTTGTGTGTTTATTGTTTTTATGGTTTAAGTGTTTACAATTGTAGCCTTGTATGAGATCTTTAATCGAAAGTGGATTCACTATCATTGAATGTCTAGATCAGCAGATATTGATGGTCAAAGGTCGTTGACCGACCACGCCAGGGAAGAAATCTGGTAAACCCGTAAAGCATGAACATCGTCGACAAAGATATTTAAGCTCTTTGATCCATCAATTGTTTTCTTGTTTTGATGAAATGTTGTATCTAAATTGTAACTTGCTAGTTAGACTATAGATTCGGCCTTTAGATATGTTAAATCATCATATGATCGAATGTAATGGGATGATCAAACGTGACCATCCGACCATGACTTCATCGTTTCGGGAATTTCGGAAATTATAGGAGCCGGATTTCTGACAACCTTTGACTGAACTACAACTTGTGATTTTGTTGTTGTTTAACCGATCTGTTATTTTAGTGATGTACCTTGTCATATATTCTATAGATTGGAACCTTTAAATGACATAAACCATGAACTGAACATAAAGTAAATCGTGCATGAAGGTGTTCACTCGGATACCTGGGTTTCTGGGAAAACCCAGAAACCGTCTGACAGGTTGTTTGTTGGCCTAGATCTTCTTGATATGTTGTGGTATGGTCAATATAATGATTGAAACTTGTAGAGTTACATCAACACTACAAAACTTAGGTTTTAGCTTGAACAGAAACAATCTATAAATGAAATTATAAATGGCCAAACGTGACCCTTAATTCATCGAATATCGGTGTTCTTGAGACTCAAGAACACCAACAGCGACACTTTCTGTCACTAAAGACCTTTAGCGACGGTTTCTATTATTTTTAATTTCTAATATTCAGAAAAATATTTAAAAATAGAAAATAAATTATAAAAAATTACAAAAATAGTTTTTAAAATTATTTTAAATTATGAAAAATAATTTCTGATTATTTAGAATATTTTTCATTAATATTTATAATTATTTGAATATTAATGATATTTAATTTATTTAATTAGTATATTAAATAAATTAGAAAAATGATTTTAATTGTTTTAAAATTATTTTAAATAAAGATTAATGTATTATAAAATATTTGAAGTTATAAAATGTAACTTTTAATATTTTTGGAGAAATTTCATTAATAAATTAATATTAATGATATTAGATTTATTTGATTATTAAATTAAATAAATAAGATAAAAATGATTTTAATGATTTAAAATTATTTTAAATGAAAATAAAGTATTTAAAAATATTTTAAGTTATAAAATATAACTTTTAATATTTAATGGTTAATTTCATTAATTAATGATTAATAATGATATTAAAGTTATTTAATATTTGTATTAAATTATTTAGTTTAAAAATGATTTTAATATTTTAATAATCATTTTAAATGAAGATAAAATGTTTAAAGATATTTTAAGTTATAAAATATAACTTTTAATATTTAAAGGATAATTTCATTAATAAATTAATATTAATGATATTTATTTAATGATTAATGATATTAAATTTATTTAATAATTATATTAAATAAATAGTTTTAAAATAGTTTTATTAATTTAAAAATCATTTAAAAGGGATAAAAATGAATTAAAAATATTTTAAGTTATAATTAATGACTTTTAATATTTGGATAAATAGTTCATTAATATTTAAATATTAATGGTAATTATTTAATAATAATTTTAAATGTTTTAAAAATCATTTAAGGGTAATATAAATACTTTTAAAATATTTTCGGTTATTATAAATAACTTTAATATTTTGGCAATGGTTTCATTAATAGTTTAATATTAATTAAATATTAATGATAATAGAATTATTTGATATTTAAATCATTTTATAATGATTTTTGTTTGAAAATTTGTGATAAATTATGATAAATGATAATAATTATTTAAAAATTATTATAAAGCCATGAAAGATAGTGCAATTGATGTTTAAGTTATCCAAATGAATATTGAACTCGTATATAGAGTCTTAGACTATTATTAGTACCCGATAAAGTTGTCGATGAAAAGCCACATGGTTCGAGAAATTGATCGGACATAGATAATTTAGTTAGTTAACTGTTTATTTGTGATTCAATGGTGGTTAAGGTTATGTAACAATGCGATTAGGAATGTGTTGATGTTTGTTTGTGAAACCATGATTGTTGAACATGTGTGATAAGGTGATTAGGTTATGTCTTTGTTGCTATGATAGGCGTGTTATGTGTTACGTTATGATATACTAATCAAGTAAAATGATTTGATTAATGATAGTCGTGATAGAAAAGATAAATCTAAGTTGTGTAAGTGTAAGCAGCGCATCAGGCAAGTATCCTAACTTTGCATTTTCTTTATGCAATGGACAAGTGTAAGAATGTTTCAAAATTATATTATTATTATTATTATACAGATTGTTAAAGCTATATTATATAAGCCCATTGATTATCAACATGTTAGTATATGATAATTCGGATATATATATTACATTCGTTAATTTCTATAAATGATTATACAAGTGTCCCCACTTGGATAATCATTGTTTTTCATCGCATGTTGATACACCTTTGATATACATATATGTTGGATTATATAAGACCTTTGTTATGAAAAAACCCGGCGAAATGAACATCCCGATAATGGGAAAATTTTTATATTTTTACGGACAAAGGATGAACGATAATATCGTTATAGCAATGTAGTATTGATCAATACAGGCCCATGGATTGTATACACCTCAAAGGGCGTAGTAAGCAATGCGGTTTCTGAGATGAATTTCTGTTTAACCTTTCGAAAATGAAAACAATGTTCATGATATGTCACGAAACCTTATAAATAGACAAAACACAATTTAGTTTCAAAAACTTGAGCGAGGGTTGTTATGCTATTATTATTGGTACAGATTACTTCACAACTATTATTTGGTTGTAGAAGAATATTATAAAGAAAACATTTAAATTCTTCATCCTATATATATATAATACTTCTTTGGGCACTCAAATGCTCATCCTTGCTTAATTTAAATGTTTTCGACTAAGTATGAAAAAGCTAGAAGGCTCGCCAGGAACAAGTAAAAAGGAAAGCAAAGCGAGAATATGTTATTGGTATCATTTGTAATAATAGATATATTGTATTAAGATATTGATATGTATTATATATCATGTAAAGAATGTAGTAAAGGTTGCGTACTTGGGATTAGACTACGATAAATATAAGTTAAGTTTATAATTTATATTATTGTTTTATTATTAGTATTATTATTCCGCTCATAGAAATGGTATCGTGAAGTAACCGAGTTTGGGTTTCAAGTATCCGGATTCGGGGACTCTACATCATGGTATCAGAGCTATAGGGTTAGAAACCTTAGGTGGGTTAGACCTTAGGCTATAACCTTAGAACAGAGGGAAACGTTGAAAATATAAATAACTCATATAGAGTTTAAAAAGGAGATGAATTGAATAAATTCATCGTCGAACAAAATAAAAGATAACTTATAAAACTATTATGTGCTGTGTGTATTTATTATTTGCTAGTCAAGATAATTTTGTGTGTAGGTGTTAGAAAGGAATAGAATTAGGATACTCTTAAGTTGTAAAGAATAAGTCAACATCCATGATCGAGCCAATATCAAAGCGAATAGCTGAAATAGAGGCTCACATTGAAAGCTACCTCAAAGAGGTGGTTATTTTGGAAAGTATAATCTTTGGATCAAGAAAGAAAGCGCTAAGTGTAACCGATAGGTAAAAGTATGGTTAAGGTATAAATGGTCAATGTTGAGTTCTTAAACTCATATGTTTGTGATGAGTTCTTAAACTCATAAGGTGTTGAAAGTTGTGACAAACTGGATATGAGTTATGTGTGAATGGATATTGAGGATATATAGAAATAGATAGTTACTAAGTAATTGATCGCGTAGTGAAATGTATAAGGAATAGGTAGTATTAGTATTAGTTAAATATGTATGATTTTAGGTGGTGTATATGATAGGTATGTTGGTATAATGTAATATTTTGTATAAGTTATGGCACTATTCCACGACTTCCGAGTCACAAAGGGATAGCGGATGTTAAAGCAATATGTTTATGGTATATGGCAAGTGTTATGAATATGGATTTATGTTGGATTAATGAATTAAGTTGGTATAAAGATAGTAGATATTTATCTGAATATTGGTTATCTGAAGAAACCAAAGTTTTCAAAATCTAATCTTTTTGAGTACATGATTGAGTGAATAGAAAGTTTTGTGTTATATGTTAAGCGTTTACGATAAGGCTTAGAATGTAAGGTAATAAAGAATAATTTATAATAATGCCGTCAAGACGAAAAACGAAACCAAAGAACAAAAGGACACGTGAACAAAGTCGGAGGACAACGGACCGACACGAATTTTTATGAATGTGGACGATCAAGCTATGCGAGCGGATTACGGTAGCGAAAAATCAACGAGATAATCGAACATCGAGCGTTAAAGACTTCAAAGTGGTCTATTGCGGGATTTAGAATATCAACCTGACCCGGTAGAAGCATATGTTATAGCTAGGATAATAAAGGGCAAAAGAAAACTTTTGTCACCTATAAGATAAAAAGAAAATAATCTTAATAATCCAGGAGATAAGCCGAAGAATGTGATAAAAAAAAAGGAAAAGTTTGTGTATAGAAAGTAAAGGCAGGAGGATATATATCTTCCTAAATGTCCCAATCCAAGAAGGTATAGTAAATGTGTTATGTGCGAATCAATAGAGTATAAGGTGAAAGACCGTCCAAGAAAGGAAATGGAGACAAGGAATGCGAAAATGCGAAAAAGGCAGCAGGGCATTGGCGACATCGGGACCGACATCAACAAAGAAATCAATAGAATCAACTGCAAGCATCTTCAACATGACTGTTCAAGATATCGTGGCAGCCGGGGATGCAACTCCAGGTATTACTCAAACTAATTTTATTTTCTAATATATTATTTTCTTATATATAGTAAATTATTTTTATAAATTATTTTGAAGGAGGAATTTGAGTTCTCTTATAAATCAAATTTCTGTTTAAGAAGATAGATAAGCTTTTTGCTGAATAGTTAAAGATCGGATCGATCAATTATGATCGAGATCTACTTGCAATGATTGTATATGCTATGTACCCTAGTAAGTATAGGTTTTAAAAGGTGATTAGGGGACGGAATCCTTATAAGGAGGTGAATGTGACAACCCGATATTTTCTATATAAATAAATCATAAATTTTTGCAGTATAAATTTTTTTTTTAAAATAAATATGAATGATATGTGTCAGGTAATGTGTAATTATAATTATATGTGTGATAAATAAAATTTATTTATTACATTAAGTATTGCAAATAAATTTATTTTAGAATTATTGATTATTATCAATTATTTTTATACTAATTAATTCCTTATTGGAAATGTGTTTATTAATTAACTATTTTCTATGAAAATATAATTATATATTATTTAAATAATATATGAAATGATTTTAGAATAATTATAATAATAATTCTTTTCTTATATGATTTTGTCCAGATTATTAAGTTAATTATTTTATCTTATTTACTAAGAATAATTATAATGATTATTTCATTATATGAATTTGTTCAAGATATTAAGTTAATTATTTTAACTTAATTTATAATGTTAATTATGAAAGATAAATCAGATATGGAATCCAAACCCTAATTCAGGGTTTTGATCAAGGAATGAGAATAATAATATTATATTATTATTTTTCAGTGTTATAGACATGTGTATTATGTGTGTAAGGTTAACGATAGTAAAGCAGTTTTAAAGTTAATGATAAACCCTAATTTTGGTTACGAGATAAGGAATAATGATAATAATATTATTATATTATAATATTTTGAATTTTGAGATTATATATATATATATATATATATATATATATGTGTATGTGTGTGATGTGTGTATTGTGATAAATGCCAATTATGATGTTATATGTATTAACCCTAATTATGGAGAATCGTAATATGTATTAACCCTAATTATTATTATTATTATTATTATTTTATTATTATTATTATTATTATTATTATTATTATTTTATATATTATAATCCCTAATTATAATTTTGGAACCCTAATTTGCTTATGAAAACCCTAATTGAATTGAAACCCTAAAGCGAAAGTCATTCACGACTTTGAGAATTTGTTAAAGTTGTTATGTAATCACAATAATGTGATTAACGATTAGTGATATAGAAATCAAAACCCCAAAACCTAGAACCCTAATTTAATTTCTAGAAACCCTAATTGTATTATGGAAACCCTAATTATTGGAATTGTAAACCCTAATTGCTTTATTAACAAGGTTAATTGTGATTAAGGGTAATAAACCCTAATATCCATGTATAAGATAATTACAAACTTAATTTAATTAACAAAGTTTTATTTTTTCAAAATTTTAGAAACTAAAAATTATTTTATTTTATTTTTTTTATAAACCCTAATTGTTAAATCCTAAATTTGGAAATTTTTGAAACCCTAATTGCTAAATCTTTAAGGGTTAAATGTTAAACCCTAAACACTAAAATGTCTAAACCCTAAACCCTAAGGCAATTTTTAGAAATTTAAGGAAATGACAAAAATGTCCCTCTTGTATAATTGAAGCTACAAACTAGGTTTTGACAATAGGATGGGTTGGTGACCTAAACCAACAACTCCTTTGACTTAAAAACACCAGCCATCAGCCATCTAGCAACCATTCATGAATCTAAGTCTTGTATATATAGGTTAGAGAGAAAATGTTGCATTGTTGCTCAAATTATTTACCAAGCTCCTCCTAGACCTTCTCTTTCTAAAAGCCACGAAAATTTGTTGCTAATATCAGTCACAAATATAGCCCCACGATCAACAATAACAAATCAGAAGCACTAGATAGAGAATTAATCAAAGAAAGGTATAAAACCTAGCCTTAATTTCTGTCCAAAAATTCGGTGTTAGATGTTAGTTTTTGTTGTTGTAATATGTTGTATTTAGTCTCTAGTGATGATCTGGGTTGGTAGTATTCAGATCCATAACATTAAAGTGCTCGAAATTAAAGATTTTCAAAATCTGGAAAATTATTTTTTTGTGTTCTGACATCAAATGTCAGAGCCTATAGATTGTTGTGTGTTTATTGTTTTTATGGTTTAAGTGTTTACAATTGTAGCCTTGTATGAGATCTTTAATCTGAAAGTGGATTCACTATCATTGAATGTCTAGATCAGCAGATATTGATGGTCAAAGGTCGTCAATTGATTGAGCCCATGGCCAAGGGAAGAAATGCAGGTAAACCCGAAAGCATGAATATCGTCGGCGGTATATTTAAGCTCTTTGATCATCAATTATTTTCTTGTTTTGATGAAATGTTGTATCTAAATTGTAACTTGCTAGTTAGACTATAGATTACGGCCTTTAGATATGTTAAATCATCATATGATCGAATGTAATGGATGGGCCAAACGTGACCATCGACCATGACTTCTTTGCTTGCGGGAATTTCCGAGAAATTATAGAGCCGATTTCGACAACCTTTGGTGAACTACAACTTGTGATTTTGTTGTTGTTTAACCGATCTGTTATTTTAGTGATGTACCTTGTCATATATTCTATAGATTGGAACCTTTAAATGACATAAACCATGAACTGAACATAAAGTAAATCGTGCATGAAGGTGTTCACTCGGATACCTGGGTTTCTGGGAAAACCCAGAAACCGTCTGACAGGTTGTTTATTGGCCTAGATCTTCTTGATATGTTGTGGTATGGTCAATATAACGATTGAAACTTGTAGAGTTACATCAACACTACAAAACTTAGGTTTTAGCTTGGACAGAAACAATCTATAAATGAAATTATAAATGGCCAAACGTGACCCCTTAATTCATCGAATGTCGGTGTTCTTGAGGCTCAAGAACACCAGCAATGACATTTTTTCTGTCGCTAAAGACCTTTAGCGGCAGGTTTTTATTATTTTAATTTCTAATATTAGAAAAATATTTAAAAATAGAAAATAAATTATAAAAATTACAAAAATAGTTTTAAAATTATTTTAAATTATGAAAAATAATTTTCGATTATTTAGAATATTTTTCATTAATATTTATAATTATTTGAATATTAATGATATTTAATTTATTTAATTAGTATATTAAATAAATTAGAGAAAAATGATTTTAATTGTTTAAAATTATTTTAAATAAAGATTAATGTATTATAAAATATTTGAAGTTATAAAATGTAACTTTTAATATTTTTGGAGAAATTTCATTAATAAATTAATATTAATGATATTAGATTTATTTGATTATTAAATTAAATAAATAAGATAAAATGATTTTAATGATTTAAAAATTATTTTAAATGAAAATAAAGTATTTAAAAATATTTTAAGTTATAAAATATAACTTTTAATATTTAATGGTTAATTTCATTAATTAATGATTAATAATGATATTAAAGTTATTTAATATTTGTATTAAATAATTTAGTTTAAAAATGATTTTAATATTTTAATAATCATTTTAAATGAAGATAAAATGTTTAAAGATATTTTAAGTTATAAAATATAACTTTTAATATTTAAAGGATAATTTCATTAATAAATTAATATTAATGATATTTATTTAATGATTAATGATATTAAATTTATTTAATAATTATATTAAATAAATAGTTTTAAAATAGTTTTATTAATTTAAAAATCATTTAAAAAGGGATAAAATGAATTAAAAATATTTTAAGTTATAATTAATGACTTTTAATATTTGGATAAATAGTTCATTAATATTTAAATATTAATGGTAATTATTTAATAATAATTTTAAATGTTTTAAAAATCATTTAAGGGTAATATAAATACTTTAAAAATATTTTCAGTTATTATAAATAACTTTAATATTTTGGCAATGGTTTCATTAATAGTTTAATATTAATTAAATATTAATGATAATAGAATTATTTGATATTTAAATCATTTTATAATGATTCCGGTGTTTGAAAATTTGTGATAAATTATGATAAATGATAATAATTATTTAAAAATTATTATAAAGCCATGAAAGATAGTGCAATTGATGTTTAAGTTATCCAAATGAATATTGAACTACTGTATAGAGTCTTAGACTCTATTAGTACCCGATAAAGTTGTCGATAGACCAGCATGGTTCAGAAATTGATCTGGACATAGATAATTTAGTTAGTTAACTGTTTATTTGTGATTCAATGGTGGTTAAGGTTATGTAACAATGCGATTAGGAATGTGTTGATGTTTGTTTGTGAAACCATGATTGTTGAACATGTGTGATAAGGTGATTAGGTTATGTGCTGACTGCAATAGGCAGTGTTATGTGTTACGTTATGATATACTAATCAGTAAAATGATTTGATTAATGATAGGTCGTGATAGAAAAGATAAATCTAAGTTGTGTAAGTGTAAGCGGTATGATCGTGCAAGTATCCTAACTTTGCATTTTCTTTATGCAATGGACAAGTGTAAGAATGTTTTTGAATTAATTATTATTATTATATGCATATGATTGTTAAAGCTATATTATATATGCCCATTGATTATCAACATGTTAGTATATGATAATTAGGATAAATATATTACATTCGTTAATTTCTATAAATGATTATATAAGTGTCCCCACTTGGACAATCATTGTTTTTCATCGCATGTTGATACACCTTTGATATACATATATGTTGGATTATATAAGACCTTTGTTATGAAAACCCGATGTAAAATGAACATCCCGATAATGGGAAAATTTTTACGCGCTACTTACGGTGAAAGGATGAACGATAATATCGTTTCTAGCAATGTAGTATTGATCAACACAGGCCCATGGAATGCATACACCCTCGAGCCCGTAAGCAATGCCGATTTACGATGAATTTCTGTTTAACCTTTTCGAAAATGAAAACAATGTTCATGATATATCACGAAACCCTATATAAACAATACACAATTTAGTTTCAAAAACTTGAACGAGGGTTGTTATGCTATTATTATTAGTACAGATTACTTCACAACTATTGTTGGTTGTAGAAGAATATTATAAAGAAAACATTTAAATTCTTTCATCTTATATATATATAATACTTCTTTGGGCACTCAAATGCTCATCCTTGCTTAATTTAAATGTTTTCACTAAGTATGAAAAGCTAGAAGGCTCGACGGGGAACAAGTGAAAAGGAAAGCAAACAGAATATGTTATTGGTATCATTTGTAATAGATAGATTGTATTAAGATATTGATATGTATTATATATCATGTAAAGAATGTAGTAAATGTTGCGTACTTGGGATTAGACTCTGATAAATGTAAGTTAAGTTTATAATTTATATTATTGTTATTATTATTAGTATTATTCCGCTCATAGAAATGGTATCGTAAAGTACCGAGTTTGGGTTTCAAGTATCCGGATTCGGGGACTCTACAGAGGCTAGCTACTGGTGGCAAACAAACAAAGTGCGAGGAGGTTAAGGTGTAATTACGTGGGAGAGATTTAAAGAGATGTTTTTTGAAATGTATTTCCCAACTAGTTCACAAAATCAGATGGAGGTTCAATTTACAGGCGAACCGAAGCAGAGTAACATGGCGTGCGACGACTCACGCGGCTAAATTCAACGAGTTGGCAAGGTTCTCCCGCACCAAGCACACAATCGACGAGAGAAAAGCGAATATTCAAACAAGGACTAAAGCCTTGGGTATACTGGTGAAGTTTCAATGTTTGAGATAAACACATTTCTTGAATCTTTGAAAAGGCCATCCTCATTTGAAGGAGGAGCGCGATGCGGTGACCAAGTACAATCAAGATCGAGAAGAAGAAGAAGAGTGAAGGTGAAATTAATAACAAGGCCAAGAGAAGTGGCACGGAGGTGGAAATTTCAATCGAGAAGAAAAGGTGGAACGACGACTCATCATCGGAAATCAAGCAAGGTAATCGGAAGAAAAGAATCGAAGAATGCGACTGGGAAAGCTCATCCGGGAGTATGTATGAAAGGAAAAGAGTATGCTACAATTGTGGTCGGGAAGGCCACATAACACCTAACCTGCCCTAACCCAAAGAAGGGTGCTTGGTTTATTTGTGGTTGAAGGATCATCTAGCAAGAGACTGCCCTAAGAAGGGACCGAGAGGGGCATGACCAGGAGGTAACCGTGAAAACAATAGTGGAAATGCCTTAACCATCACCGGACCAACAACAACAAATCGACCGACCGCCAGAACTTTCAATATGACGGTGCAGGATGCAATTCAGTCTCGTGATGTGGTGTCAGGTATCATTTCGATCAATGAAATTAATGCTTATATTTTATTTGATTCGGGTGCTACTTGTTCCTTTATATCCGATGACTTTGCTAATAGTTTAGATTTACTTAAGGATGAGTTGGAATATCCCATGAACATAGAAATTACGAATAGAGAGATAATCCCTAGTAAGTACATGTATAAGAACTGTAGAGTGGATATTAAGGGTAATATCATGAATGTAGATCTTATCCCTATTCGACTTGGGGAATTCGACGTTATATTAGGAATGGACTGGTTATTCAATTACGGAGCTGTAATTGATTGCCAAAAGAAGCGTATTAACCTTATGACTCCGTCAAAGGTTGTGTTTTATGGTAGCAAGTCGCCTAGACAAGCGAGTTGTCTGACGATGATGCATGCCAGAAAATTATTGAGACAAGGCTGTGTAAGATACTTAGCTCACATAGTCGATAGTAGAAAAGAGAATCCAAAGGTAGAAGAGATACCGATTGTGAGGAACTTCGTCGATGTATTTCCAGACGATTTGCCAGGACTTCCACCAGATAGAGAAGTAGATTTCGTGATCGATTTGGCGCCCGGAACTGCTCCAATATCAAAGGCATCATATCGAATAGCACCAGTAGAGATGAAAGAATTAATGGTACAATTACAAGAATTGCTGGACAAGAAGTACATTTAACCGAACGTATCACCGTGGGGAGCGCCGGTGTTGTTTGTGAAAAAGAAGGACGGATCGATGCGACTCTGCATTGACTACAGAGAAGTGAACAAGGTCACGATTAAAAATAGATATCCATTACCAAGGATTGATGATCTGTTTGATCAATTGAAGGGAGCAAGATATTTTTCCAAGATAGACTTGAGGAGTGGTTATCACCAACTGAAGGTGAGGCGGAGGATGTCTGATGGAAGGCGGCGTTATGAACGCGATACGGTCACTACAAATTTTTAGTAATGTCGTTTGGTCTAACGAATGCTCCTGCAGCATTTATGGGACTAATGAACGGTGTGTTCAAGCCGTTTTTGGACAAATTCGTGGTGGTATTTATAGACGATATTTTGGTATATTCGAAAATCAAAGAAGAACACGAAGAACATTTGAGATTAACATTGGAGGTATTGAGAAGGGAAAAGGCAGATGCCGGTTTTCAAAATGCGAATTTTGGATTGAACGAGTACAATTTCTTGGTCACGTGATCGATAAAAATGGAATCTCGGTAGATCCATCTAAAGTAGAAGCCATGATTAACTGGGATCAACCGAGAACGCCGTCAGAAGTAAGAAGTTTTCTTGGATTAGCAGGATATTATAGAAGATTCATTCAAGACTTTTCCAAGATCGCAACTCCGCTAACAAATTTAACTCGTAAAGCTGTGAAATTGTTTGGACGGAGAAGTGTGAGGAGAGCTTTCAAGAATTGAAGAAGAGATTGAGTACGACACCTGTGGTATCCCTTCTGGATGATACATGAAATTTTGTTATTTTTAGCGATGTGTCGCATAAAGGACTTGGCTGTGTGCTTATGAAAAACAACAGAGTCATTGCGTATGCATCACGACAGTTGAAGGATTACGAGAAGGGATACCCGACCCATGATTTGGAGTTAGCTGCAGTTGTTTTTGCTTTAAAAATTTGGAGGCACTACCTCTACGGGGAGAAGTGTGAAATATATACGGACCATAAGAGTCTGAAATATATTTTCACGCAGAAGGATTTGAATATGCGACAAAGAAGATGGTTGGAATTAATTAAGGATTACGACTGTGAGATTTTATACCATCCGGGTAAAGCAAATGTGGTTGCCGACGCTTTAAGTAGAAAGGGTCATTGGAAATTGATGATGTTAACTGCTCAGGAGGAGCTAATTTCAGAAATGGAGAAACTGGATTTAGAGGTGAAGTATCCTATGGAAATTGATGAGAAGCTATTTCAGATGCAATCTGGTACAACCCTAATGGATAAAGTTAAGGAGGCTCGACTTGGGATGAAGAATGTAAAAAGGTGACAAAGAAGATATCTCAAGGAGGCGAGGCGAGATTTAAGATGGATAAGAAAGGAATATTGAGATTTGAGAGTAGAATTTGGGTACCACCAGTACAAGAAATTAAGGAAGATATTTTGAGCGAGGATCATAGTTCACGATATTCGATTCACCCTGGTAGTACCAAAATGTACCAAGATCTTCGACAACATTTCTGGTGGCCGAATTTAAAATGTAATGTTGCCGAATGTGTTGCCAAGTGTCTAACCTGTCAAAAAGTAAAAGCAGAACATCAGAGACCAAGTGGATTGCTTCAACCGTTAGAAATCCCAGAATGAAAATGGGAACATATTACAATGGAGTTCGTGGTTGGCCTTCCGACGACTCAGAAAGGCTACGACGCAGTATGGGTTATCGTTGACCGACTGACGAAATCTGCACACTTCCTTCCGATCAAAATAAGAATCAACTTAGATCAGTTGGCGAGGTTATACGTAAAAGAGATTATTTCGAGGCACGGAGTTCCGGTATCAATTATTTCAGATAGGGATCCGCGCTACACATCAAATTTCTGGAAACGTCTTCAGGAATGCATGGGTACAAAATTGCGAATGAGTACAGCTTATCACCCTCAAACAGATGGACAGAGCGAACGAACAATTCAAACGTTAGAAGATATGCTAAGAGCCTGTGTGATGGACTTCAAAGGAAATTGGGATGATCACCTACCGTTAGTAGATTTCGGATACAACAACAGTTACCACGCTAGTATTGGCATGCCGCCTTACAAAGCGTTATACGACAGAAAGTCCAGAACTCTGCTTTACTGGGATGAAGTTGGTGAAAGACAATTACTAGGGCTAGAATTGGTACAGCAGACGGCAGAAATAGTCAAAGTGATCCGAGCACGACTGGTAGCGGCTCAAGATCGACAGAAGAAATACGTTGATCCACACCATAAAAATATCGAGTTTGAATCTGGTAGTTATGTTTTCTTGAAGGTCTCTCCTGGAAGGGGAAGATCAGGTTCAGAATGAAAGGAAAATTGAGCCCAAGATTTATTGGACCCTTTGAAGTATTGCGTAGAATCGGAGAAGTTGCGTACGAGGTAGCCTTACCTCCATCACTCGAGAATGTCCACAGCGTCTTCCATGTTTCTGTGGTACGACCCTACAAGGACGATTATAAGCATGTAATTGAATATGAACCCCTACATTTTGAAAAAGACTTATCTTACGAAGAAATTCCTGTCCAAATTATCGACCGAAAAGAACAAGTTCTCGAAATAAAGTTATACCTTACATTAAGGTAATTTGGAGGAACCACAACGTGAAGAAGCTACGTGGGAACTCGAAGAATATGATGAAGAATTACCCTCATTTATTTACTTAATTATTTGTAGCGATTCGAGGGGGGAGAATCTTTGTAAGGGGGGGAAAATGTAATGGTCGAATTTATTGAGTCGTAATTAAGGGGGGAGAATCCTTTTAAGGGGAAAGATGTGATGAGCGAGATTTTTGTAAATTAATTTTTAATATTTATTGAATTAAATAAATATTTTTCGATGATTTAATTATTGGATTAAATAATTATTTGATGCAATTGTGGTAGATTAATTTAATTATATGTGTTACATTTATGAAATTAATGTAGAGAATAATTATTATTCAAGTATGTCATTATGTGAGCTTATTATATTAAATGAAATATTTAATAAGCATAATGTTATTTTAATTAATGTAATAATTAACTAGAGATTTAATAATTTGATATAATTAATTAATGAGAAAATTAATTATATGATTATGTGAATTTATGAGAAATTATTATATTTAATTTTAAATAAGATATTGATTTATTTTATGAAGGAGTGTGACATTAATTAAACTATATGATAAAGCTTTATTAGATTAATTAGTTTTTGAAACCTATCCTAGCTAGACAAACATGGCACTAAGGGAGGTTGGGAGCAGTTACCCATGTTAGGTAACTGACCTCCATCATGCGTGTCAGTTGCTTGATTAATATACGTATTCTCCTTTCTTCCTTTTCATTATTTGGCTAAGTCTGGCATAAAACAGAGAGGGAAAAGAGAGAGAGAGTTTGAGAATTTTATTGAGAAAGTTTGGGAAATTGTATTTGAAATAGAGAGAATTGTTATCCTTGTTCATCTACGCTTGGGTAATTCTCTTCAATCCAATTTATATTTCACGTCAATTAGTTTTCATGACAATGGCTTTCAAAACCTCTGTTATGTCTCTGTAATTGAGAAATTGTGTTATTATATGGATATATGTAATAATACGACTAGCATAACATGTTATATATATATATATATATTGCATTATTCCATATCATAAGTTTCATAATACGATGACTTGTTATTTCATAATTTACAGAGTTTGGGTTTTTGGCCTTATGACCCTTATACGTAATTTTAGTGTGTCAAACATAAATGTTTCCCTAAATTTTACACTCGTATATTATTATACATGTTGATACGAAGAGACCAAACTTTAAACGAACGGATTCGGTGTTATAACGAATCCGTAGTGTCAATTTTCATGTTTTATTTTCAAAACCTTCAAGAACATCAAAGTTAGTGAAATTATAGATTTTAACTCTGTGATTATGTGTTTTAATGGGTTAAAATCACCCTATAAGTGTTATATATGAATTATAACATGTGGGTATGATTAATTTCGTGTAGTAGTAATTTAATTGGAGTTTTTGGGAAGTGTTCTGCAATTTTCGCGAATTGTATAACATTTTAGTTCGCCATGTGCATGGCTGCTGACTAAATGCCTTATTTCCGCCAATACATACAGCCAAGTCTCGAAACCACACATACACCTGTACATGCAAATGGCATTAAGAGTCCGTACATAGCCAATATTCTTGTACAAATATGAAGACCAAATATATAATAAAGTATGCAATATTACTCTCCAGAAAGTTTAGAAATGAAATTTTTAAAAATGATTAAGTCTAGCAATGTGTTAGTAACTTAATGTAATGAACATGTAAACATGTTAGAAGTATAATGTGATGATAAAATAGATGTTTAACATTTAAATAACATAATTACATGTAGATTGAGTTATGGAATACATAATTAAATTATTATTTATGAAGTGATTTTATGTGACTGTAAATGTGATAATTTGACTAAGTATAGTCATAACAAAAGTTTAGACAAAAGAATGATCATTGATGATTAGTTAAGTTATAATTAACTGGTATTGTGAATGTGAATGGTATGTGGGATTAAATTCAAAGAACGTGCTTAGTTAAAGTGTAATCTACGCACGAGGCAAGTTTCCTAACCCTACTTGTCATTATTGTTCAAGTTTATTATTTACCTCGAGTAAATTATCATTACTATTATTCAAGTCCAAATGTTATATTAAAGATTGATTATCTTTTCAAAGCATGATTTAGTTATACAATAATTGTCCTATTGTATACTTCTTGAGATTATTGAATATCATTATTGTTGAACCTTATTAGACTAGTGAACTTTATTGATTCAACTGGTCCTTAGTTGATGAACGTTCTAAATTTCAGAACCCTTATTGAATAATCCAAACCAAACTTCCTTTGGTGCCGACTTGAATGTCAAACTGAGATGAACAGCCCTGTAAAGGGATTTACTTATGCGTTAACGTTAAGATATTGTGCACAGTATAGTACTAAGGGCTGATCCCCCTAAGTACGAGAAGAAAGGTCCATAGTCTTATGACTGTTAAAGGTTTCAAGTATAACCCTTGATAACCTAGGACATAGTTCAAGGTCTTATGACCCTCAGAATTCTTTTGATTCTTGTTAGTCATTCTTGATTCAAAAGTTGAGCTTTTATTCAGATGTCTTTTATTCACTCGCATGTTATTATACTATTATTTCATTGTTATACTTGTGGGCAATAGTGCTCACTCTTACTTATTAATAACATTGCAGTTAAGAACGAAAGAACCGATGAACCTTCCACTAGTAAAGGCAAGGGCAAAGTTAGCAAGTGATGAAGACTTGTTATTTTATTTGATGATGTATTTATGTTAGACTTGAGTTAATGATGTTGTTTAAGACTTATTGTTTATATTTCCGCATAGATGTTTAAGTTTAGTTTAACCTGGGATTATAGAGGGAAGATTTTATTTCTATCTATTGCATGGTTTGCATTTATTATGGGTAGATAGACAGATGATATTTGTACAGTGAACACCAAATCCCGTGGAATCGAAGTACTTAGATTTAGGGGTGTCACGGGAACAACTAAAAACGCCGACTGAGGTGCAAAGTTTCCTAGGGTTAGCGGGATACTATCGGAGATTTATCCAAGATTTTTCGAAGATAGCTACTCCGTTGACTAACTTAACAAGGAAGACGGTGAAATACGTGTGGACAGAGAAATGTGAAGACAATTTTCAAGAACTAAAGAAAAGGCTGAGTGAAGCACCTGTATTGTCTTTACCCGATGATACAGGAAATTTCGTAGTTTATAGCGATGCTTCGCATAGAGTACTTGGTTGCGTGCTCATGCAACATGGAAAGGTCATTGCGTATGCATCACGACAGTTGAAAGATTATGAGAAAGTTTATCCTACTCATGATTTGGAACTGACCGCGGTAGTGTTTTCCTTGAAGATATGGAGGCATTACTTATACGGGGAGAAATGTGAGATATACACGAACCATAAGAGTCTAAAATATGTCTTCACACAAAAGGAGTTGAATATGAGACAAAGGAGATGGCTGTAGTTGATAAAGGATTACGAATGTGAAATCTTGTATCACCCTAGAAAAGCCAATGTAGTGGCCGATGCCTTAAGTAGGAAGGGCCGGGAAAAGTTGTCTATGTTAACGTCTCAAACTGAGTTAATAACAGAGATGGTTAGGATGGAGTTGGAGGTGAAGTTACCGAGTGAATCGGGGTAGAGATTGTTTACAACAGAGATTCAATCTACCATTATAGAGAGAGTCGAGGAGGTGCAACTTCGAATTGAGGAGTATGACCAGATGAAGAAGCGGTTAACTGATGAAAAAGATTTAAAGTATAGTTTTGATAATGAGGGATTATTAAGATTTGAAGGAAGAATTTGGGTTCCAAATGAGACAGAATTAAAGGAGCAAGTGTTACAAAAAGCTAATAGTTCGAGGTACTCAATTCATCATGGTAGTACTAAGATGTATCAAGACCTTTGACAGAGTTTTTGGTGGCCGAACATGAAGAGGGAAATAGCAGAATACGTGAGTAGGTGCTTGACTTGTTAAAAAGTTAAGGCCGAACATCAACGACTAAGTGGCTTGTTACAGTTATTGGAGATTTCGGAGTGGAAGTGGGAGCATATCATGATTATTCTCAATTGACATTCTAGAGTTGCAGATTCAAAAATGACCAAATTTTGAACGTAGAAACGGGCTATGAACGTTCACGAACGTTTATCATTTTTGTTAAAAATGAATTAAAAGGTGAATTCCATGTTAACGGATTCGAAAATGTAAAATTCTTGCATGAACACTTAGAGCATGTAATTTGTGAGCTAACGGCTTTTGAACGAGCCAATTCGGACTTATAACGAAGAATTTATGAGATTGGGAATCTCACATAAGAAATTATCTGTCAAAGTTGTCTGTGGCACAGGGTCGGCACCGCGGCGTGGCCCAAGGCTTAAAGGATGGCACTACAACGCCAGACTTGACCATCAGCCATTGAAGAGTGGCGCCGCATCGCAGCAATTAACAAAGGGACTCGCGCCACAACGCCGAGTCCGGACCATAGGCATTGATGAACCGCGCCGCATCGCGAGTTGTGTATAGGAAGTTGGCGCTGCAGTGCCAGCACTAGAGAAGAGGCAGAGAAGAATGACTAAGTGTATAAAGAATTAAGGAAGCTAATGAACTATGAAATATATCTTTGATTAAGTTGAAATGACAACCTTAAAGATGATTAGAACTCAACTAAAGGTTGATGAACGATTACTTAAACATAAGAAACAATGTTAAACAATCTAATGCATGATTAGATTGAGAAGAAGGGTAAGATATAGTAGTAATTTTACTTGATTATATATGACCTAATATGCTATGTTATGTGATCATGTATTATAGAGACCTTAAAGACTCAAAGGAAAAGTATTAAAACTGTAGAAGACGCTAAAGGCAAGTATTCTGACCCTTGTCTGAATTCTTTGGACAAGCTTTGTAATTCATGTATCTTACGCATGAATTGATGTATGATGAGGTCGAAGCCAATTCCTTCATCTAGACTTAAGATGTTTTATGGATTTCTTATAATCTATTGAAATGATATCAAAGTTGTTAAGTTTTGCCAAACTATTTTGGTATGGTTTTCAAAGGAAGACTGAGTATGCATAAATAAATGTTTTGTCGTCAAACGACAGGCACGTGAGGTTGCCAAACCTTAAACGTACATACGTTTAAAGAAAGTAGTGTTGTACAACATTGAGTACTATAGGCTGATCACCTAGACCTGCTCGTAAGATATGCCGAACTAACGAACTTAGTGCCGGGTTGTCCTTTTCAAAGAAAGAATGAAATTTTCAAGGTCTTGGACCGATATTGATGTTTAATGAATATTGTTCATTATGAAACGTTTTAAAGAAAAGAGAAGTGCTATTTTGAATTATCGATAATACTTCATAACTATTGTTCTGTTATTGAAAATATACGATTGTATGTTTCAAGCATATTGTTAAATGAAATTGTCATACTTGCTGAGCTAGTTATGCTCATTCTTGCTTGAACCATATGAATGCAGCTAAGACTGAATAAACAGAAGCATCTAGTAAATATAAAGGGAAGGCTAAGGCGAATCAGTAGATTTCCTTTATAATAGTATAGTTGTAATGTTGTAATTATTTGATATTATGACAAGCAAACATGTAATGGTTATACAGAACCTGGGAATAGTAATGTTGTTTTGGAATATATAGAAGACATTTTCACTATTTCGAAGTATTTCAATTGAATAAATGTGTGAACTATAGCACCGTGTAGCACCAGTTCTCTTCAGGTTATTGTTAACATTTCCACTACCACCACCACCACCACCACCACCACCATTCTTAACCTCCAATTCATTCT
Source organism: Panax ginseng (assembly GCA_020205605.1). NCBI lineage: Eukaryota > Viridiplantae > Streptophyta > Magnoliopsida > Apiales > Araliaceae > Panax > Panax ginseng. The sequence goes on along the minus strand of CM035136.1, from coordinate 80,489,235 downwards.
TCTTCTTTCTTTGTTCTTGATTAAACTTTGTTACCGCCTCGCCTCCACCTTCAGCGAGAATGGCCATCTCCATTATCTTTGTAAATGTCTTCGACTAAACAGAAGACCCTCATTGCACAACCGTGGTTTGAGTCCTGCTCAAAACTCTTAGCCTTGCGTTCATCTGTGCTGACTTGATATGGCGAAAACCTTGCCAACTTGTTAAATTTTGCGGCATACTCCAACACCATCATTGATCCCTGTTTCAGTTCTAAAAACTGCACCTCCATTTGATTCTTCGAACTCTCTGGGAAATAAGTCTCGAAGACTATCTCCTTAAACATATCCCAAGTCATCACCCCTTGTCTTCCTCGATTTTTATTGGCCTGCAACCAATAACTAGCCTCTGCTTTCAACATGAATAGTGCAAAAGCAGTCTTTTGATCCTCCCCTACTCTCGCAACATCGAACACTTTCTCTATCTCAATGATCCAGGTCTGTGCCTCAACTGGATTCATGGACCCACAAAATTCTGGTGGTCCAACAGCCTTGAAATCCTTAAAAGTTGTAGCTTGATTCTGCGGTTGATTCTGCAATGCACCCATCAGTACGCGTCCACTAGGCACTTTGAAGCAGGGTTAGTTTTTGGCGTTGTTATTGTTGGTAGATCCCTCAGGGGTCCTCTGTCGTGGTTGACGTCCTGGAGGCATTTTCTGTTAAAATATACTCATTAGATTATTACTCAATTCTTTTAAGTATTTTCTACTTAACTTGGAACCCATAAAATAAATCACCACATAACACATAACATTTTGAATAAAATAAAATAATAATTTTTATTCATTCATAATCTTTTTGAAAACATAAGACCAATAGCATCACTGCTATTTATATTACTTTCCTGAACTACTAAAGTTTTAGGATAACATCAACATCATATCCCATTGATTATATATCCCTAGGGATTTGTATATTAATTAACATCTTATTAATCGCATATCAGGTACATTCCCTACAATGTCCTACTAAGATACTGCATAGCCTTACGACGCTCTTCCTCAATAATTTGAAACATTGTTCTATGGTCTAATATGTACGACGGCAGCGTCTCAAACTGAATTGGATAACCCATGACCCGATCTTGAGCTCGATTGATCACGGTGTTGAATACGTTATTCATCTCCTCCATCTTCATCCTTTTTGCTTGTGCATCTCTCTCTCGCTATCCGGCTCATTGATAAGCTTCCTCACACGCGTCTTGGCTCTTGCCCTCTTAGTAGATTCTTCTTCAACTTGTTCTTCATTTATACAATCTCCATTGTCATTTGTTCATTCTCTTCTTTGGTGTGGACCAACTTCCTTCAACATTATTTAGGCGTTCCTCTCGATCTTGGATTTTTCGTTGTCTTTTCGTGCCATCGAGGTCTTTTGTTAAGTTACTATCTCTTCCAACTCCTCGACGGTATCCACGAATTTCAACATTGCGGTCGATACTTCATTGTACATACAAGCATCGATCGAGTTCGGTGGAATCTCTTCCTCCTCGTCCTCGTCATCCTCATTCATTGTGGCGGCGTTTCAACGGGATCCTCCTCATCATACGTTTCTACATCATCATCCTCATCGTAAACCCTCCCGCTCAACCACTGTGACCAACGGAGCTGACTCCCGTGGAAGTAGTTGTTCCCAAACCACCTGAATGTCATGAGACTCCTCCTCTCTAGGCATCTGAGGTCCTTCCTCCTTAGCTTGACTGGATTCTCCTACATTAGCCATCCTGACAACAAAAAATTTTAAGTTTTAATTACTAATCATTATTTCTCGACCCTCACAAGCGCATAGTTTGAACTCACATAAGCACATAAGTGTTTTATTACTTCTTCCTTAAAACTCGATAAAAGTTTATCACCACTATCTTTTCTAAGGTTACTTCCTAAAGCTTTTTCCACACCTAAGGTTAATAACCTAAAGCTTTGATACCAATTTGTGACATCCACAAATCCGGGTACTTCATTTCTACCAGATTTGGTGTTCACTTGATAAAAACATTCATGTCTAACTACCCAATCATAATTACATTTAGAAATAAATCTTCCCATTAAAGGATTACATTAATAAACATCTCCCAGGTTATCTAACCTTCAAATACAAATATCATATGCGAAAAAAATTAAATAACTTCATTACAATAATTAAAATAAAGCCTGACAACAAAATGTCAACATGATTACAAGTCTTCAATACTTGTTCATCTTTCCTTTTCCTTTACTGGTGCTAGGTACATCGACCTTCTCAACTTTAGCTGTAATATTTATATAAGCAAGAGTGAGCAAACAATGCTCACTTGAAATAATAATGAATAAAACATTACAACAATTGCCAAATAATAGGCACAATAGAACTGAACAATAGGTTCTATCAATGATAATCAAAATCTAAATCATATATATGAGGGTCATAAGACCACTTAACTATGTCCATAGTTATAAGTAATCTTTCAACTTAAACTTTAACAGTCATAAGACTATAGGGACTCTTCGTACTTAGGGGGATCAGCCCTTCGTACAATGTATTGTGCACAAACATTTCAATGCTATGCGTAAATTATCCCCTAATAATATGGTTGTTCATCTCAGCATTTAGAATACAAGTCCGCACCAAAGTAGGTTTGGTTTGGATAAGTTTCAAGGTAATTTAGGTTTAACGAACATCAACTAAGGATTAAATGAATAAAAAGGTAAGAACACTAAGCTATGGAATAAATCAACATCGTATACTAAGGTCATGCTTTAGGAATAATCTAATAGCATAAACACTAAATAACATAACATACCTTGCTTGAATTAAGCCAAGGTTATTTAGAATTAAGTACTGAACATGCATAACAAATAGTAAATTGAACGATAAACTTGTTCAACATTAATATATCAGAATGTAAAAACTTGCATGCTAAATAACAAGTTTAGGTTTAGAAAAACCTGCACAATGTAATTAGAGTTAAGAAACTTGTACAATTGTAACAATAGAGTTAAAGAACTTGCTCAACAAAAGTTTAGAGTTAGAAAACTTGCATACAACGTAACATGTTAAAGACAAAAATAACTTGTTCAATATCAAAAGATAAGGTTTAGAAACTTGCCTTGCGTGTAAGCTAAACCGTAACAATTCGATTCACAATATCCTATACACATATATCATCGTGACATAATTAGTCATTACAAATACTCTATAAATAAATATCTATTTCATGTATGGTTTGATTCTTAACCACATAATCAAATTACATTAGTAATAAAACTCGTTAATTATTAATAATATGCTTATTCTTATTATAGAAATATCAAAATTACATCATAACAGTCATACTATTTCACTTAACTAACTTTTTCAGACTTTGTGTAACTAAAGCACACTATCTGACCATTATGCTAACTCTGGCGTTCTTAAGCACCACGATTTACCTTGTGGGACTATACGGCTATGGCATGGGCGGTCATGACCATGCATGAGACACATGCCAAACGTGGCGTGGTAGTGTGGGCTGCACTATTGGCCGAACTATAGATCATCAAGCGACCAACTTCTAGAACAAAGCCCAAAATTAGGTATACATCACCCATCTTGGGTGCTTTTAAATTTTTTTTAAGGATACATAGAAGATACATGGCCCCAAAAATTAATTCAAATACAACTAACTCAAATACAACTTACTAAGCTTTATGGTGTACAATACGACAAAACATAAGCTGTGAGTTTGAATACAAATATTATCTACTAGAGATTATACAAACTCAAAAGGAGTCCTCATTACAATTATTATCACACTATTTCACAGAATAGTGAGGACTACTAATGCTATCCTACGGACCATCACTCTAGTTCCCAGGCTCGTCCCGACTATATTCTCATTTCACGAAGAAAACGGTGAAAGAAAGGGTGAGCTCAACTAGCCCGATGAAATATTATGACTAAGATAATGCGAGAATAAATTATCATTAGCCTCCAACAATGTTAAGCGATAAAATACAATAGACATCAAGTTTTAGCTGCTTGTGAACAAGCAATCCATTAAAAAGTCAAGTAGAGAATAGAATCTACTATCTTTTATGATTTAAAAAGTTTTTCATCACTTTTATCATTTGAGACTCATTTCAATAAATAATCCACATCATTAAATCATCCCCACTTTCTGGGCCGAGGATATTCTTTAGTATCACGACCACGAATTATCCATGCACTCTGGGCCAAAGATAATCGTGTTTTCATCAGCAGTCTGATCATGCCATAAAACAATTCATCTTTGCTCCCTTGGTCGAAGAGAATCCATAGCCATAATCATACCAAAAACTGTCCATCAATGTACTACGGGCCAATGAGGACTTTTAATTTTCACATCATTTGTAACATTACGGTCATGATTATACCGAATAATCCCTGGTCATAATCATACCAAGTCCATCTATGCACTACAGGCCACAGATGACTTTCAACATAACATAAACATGAGGATGATGACAATGATATAAGAATTAAATTAAACAAGTTCAAAATTAATTTGTCCGAGGAACCGATAACGTCCAAATTGTCGACATGATACTTCTTTGTAGAATAAAATTCAAGAATGCTCGGAAGAATATTTCCATGAAAAATCTTTGGATGAAGCGCAAATATCAAGGATATTCCACTAATTTCATGGAGTATAGAAGTCAAAATTTTAATCAGTTGAGTATAATAAAGAATGGAATAACAAAAGATATCACCATGCATGCGGTACTTAGCATGAGCGGTTATTCAACGAGAATAATAATAACGGAAACGGTCGGTGAAATTCTGCAAGCGAGGATGTTCAACGAGAATAATAAATGCGGAATAATAAATGATGGAACCCGGTCCGGCGTATATACGCAGACGAGGATATAAAGCGAGAATAATAAAGGCGGAATAATAAAAAAATGGAACCCGGTCCGTATATAGCAGAGCGAGGATATTATATGAGAATAATAAAAAAGCAGAATAATAGAAGAATGTCACCAAGTATAGGGTAGCAGCGTATCTGAGTTATTCAACAGAACAATAAAGAAATGGAATAATGAAGTTCTCTTCTTGAATACAAAAGAATAATATCCCTTACTAGTAAAATAATACTTGATATAAGAGTAGTGAAGTAGCGAGAAAACTTTTCTTCTATCTCTCTATCTATCTCTCTCTATAGTTTCTCTCTCTAGAGTTAATTGAATTAAGTAAGAAAATAATGAAGGAATGAGCTTCTATTTATAGGAAAATGGAATGCATAGTAACTAATCCATGAGCGGTCAGATTGATTTACTTTAATCGACGGTCCATATTTAAAGAAAAATCTTTTAAATAAAATATAATATATTCTATTTATATAAAAAGATTTTTTACTTATAAACTATCTTATCTGGGCACTATGCAAATACTATGCATAATAAAATATATATATATTCTATTTATAGAATAACTTTAATAAAAAGTATTACATTTTATATAAAAAGATTTTACTATACAAAACACTATGCATAATAGAATATAATATATTCTATTTATAGAATAACTTTAATAAAGTATTACATTTTATATAAAAAGATGTTTCTATTTTATTACGTTAATAATGAATAAAACAAAACTTCTAAATCAACAATAATTGAATCAAATAATGTGAGATACTATCAACAACTATTGTAGCAATAATTGAACAAAAGCGGTGACTTCTCACATAAATATCAATAATCAATACAGTGTGTCTACTATGCAACAACAGCAGCGTATTCTTGTACTTTTACTACTACAGAGTAGTTCAGCGGTATCAGCGGTAAAACTTATTGAGTTATTTTCAATAAAATATTTTTGTCGTTTTCTCTCAATCAAACAATAATTCCGTTATGGGGTCCACCGATGATTGTCTTGAGTAAATACGAATATTTCTGTTTAAAAGCGAATATTCCCAGACCAATCGAATATAATATGACAACTTGCATACTTTGCAAAATTTATAAATATTACCACAACTATAACATTATCTCAAATTCACACCATAATATAAAAAAATTATTTGAGAAAATTAATTCTTTATTCATAAAATGCAGGGTTTCACAATCTCCCCTCCTTATGGAATTTTGCCCTCGAAATTTACGTACGTATACTGGTATCTTAGAAACGGTGAGGATACCTTGACTTCATTTGATTCTAACTCTTGAGGTATAACCCTTGAGTGTTGGATCGATTCTTCTTATCAAGATTTTAACACGAGATCTCATACGTTAAATCATCCGCTATCTCGTCAGATTCTAAATTAATAATGTGGTTGGGTCATCCACATATTTACGTAACATTGATACGTTAAAAGCGTTATGAGCACGCATGACATACTTGGCGGTAAAAGCGAAGTCTATAAGCCGCGAGTTCCTACTCGATCGAGGATTTCAAATGGGCGATTAAATCGAGGGTTGAGATTTCCTCTCTTGATGACTCTTGCTTCTAGAATAACGCCCTCTTGAACCTTCTTCTTCACATTCATCAGTTTTGGGTATGTAGCTTGGCGTCTTTAACTTTATCGATTAAAGTCGATTTTACTCGTATATTCGTTATCTTCACGTGGGTCCTAGAGTCTTTAACTCTATCTTCATCATTTGCAAGTTATCTGAAATGAGTCTTTGTGTTAACAACATCGCACTTATAAGCGCATACGATCTTCTACTCAACACGTCGGCTACCACGTTCGCTCTTCCACGATGATATTGAATAATACGATCGTCGTAATCTTCAATGATTTCGAGTCAGCGTCTTTGGCGCGTATTACGTTCGTTTTAGTTGAAGAAATATTTTGAGGGTTTAAGAAATGGGTTTTGTCTTGGTGTCGATACAAAATTCGATTTCACGCTCTAGGGGTAGGCTAAGAAGTCTTGAGGAATCGTCGAGAGATTTATTAATGATAGAAATATCATTCAAAAGCTATTACTCTCATCCAAGACTTGGATAATCGTCACATTGATACCAAGCTGTGACTATCCCTTAACCTAGATAGCACCTCACAATGATACCTATCAACTTGTCATCGTCATTCACGGCGTACGCCTCTGAAAAGTGCGGCCGGTGCATTCCACACGAGGAAGTCATCAACAAAAGGATCGGGGCTCTTTACTTATGGCGATATGACATGATGATTGAATTTAGTGGTTTGGTTGCTTGAATTAGCATAATAGGTTGGTTAGGAATATGAAAGCTAACAACCTTACGAAAAACATGATGAGTAGTTAACCAATCGTTAAAAAAAAAAACCACATCAAAAGGCAAGTATTTTCAAAGAGATAAGATCGACGAGTAGCGTGAAAGTGTCGATTTGAATCAAACAAGATTTATAAATAGTGGAGGTAATGAAGGTTTCTCCCAATGGAGTTTCAATAGATAAATCAAAGTTTAACTTCTAGGAGTTAAGTACAAACATTGAACACAACTAGGTGAAATAAAAAGTGAGTGAGAGGCCGGTATCTAACACGGTATAGACTTCGTAAGAGCTTATGATTAACTTACCGTGATAATTTTATTCGGGTTCCTCGTCACGAAAAAAAAAATGCTCTCTCTTAAACTACTGGCTTTGGCTTATGCAGGACATCCTTTGGCATCACTATCCGGTTGGACTTGACTTCACCATACGACAAAATCGAGCTAGGTGACCTTCTCTTCATAATTAAAACACGCTTTGGATTATTTGCGTACGGTTTGGATGGATGTGTCCCTCTTGTCGCATTTGAAAACATCTGATAGATGGGCGTTCTTCTTCCTTTAAAGCGGGTCTTTGGTCTTGAAGCGTCTTCACGTCATTGTTGAACCTTCTCTTCTTAAAATGTCCATTCTTATTATCTTGGCCATGATTACCACCGAAATGGTTACCATTCTTGGCATGATAATATCCCCACGATAGTTATCGTTGTTACGATGACCCGTTGCCGCCGGTATGATTATTATCGTGTTGTTGGTCGTTGCCTTTTGGTTGTCTTTGACTCATTATCGCGCTCAATAAGCTGAGCCCTATTCACAACATCGAATATAAACAAAGTTTGTGAGAAATGAGGTATTGGCGTATATCGGGTTTCAAAAACCTTAAAAACATTAGCGTCATTCGCTCCTCATTATCGACCAAATGGGATGCAAGCCGGGATAACTCATAAACTTAGCCTCGTCTTTGCGACACGGTCATATTGTTTTGCTCGACTTGATGAATTCTACCTCCTTCATGTGCCCGAATACTTCGGGGAAAGTACTTGTCGTTGAATAATTCTTGGAACTTCTCCCAAGACATCTTGAGTCGTCGGTGAGTGCGTTTCTGATTCCTGATGATCTCCTTCTTCACGCAACATAAAGGTGGCGAATGGAACCTTTTGCTCCTCGAGCATTCAAGACATCAAATATCTTGGTAATCTGCTTTATCCATGTCTCGCCTTAAGTGGTTACGGCTTTCCCAAAAACTCCGGTGGTCGGCTCCTTGCGCTGCGCTTAGCGGTGACCAGCAAGTGGGTTACCATTGTTTCCACTGCATTATGGACGGAGTTACCGTTGTTGCATGAATTGCTCCTTAAAGCTGCTTAGCGGTGACCGTCAAAGTTATCGATATTTCTACTGCATTTTGGACGGGAGGCTGCCTTACTTTGTTGTTGCATGAATTGCATAAAAGCCTCGACCATCCCATCATTCACCATTTCATCGGTGTTATTTTTTTCATGAGGAGTATTGTCCTCTGGTTGCACATTATCACGATTATTGATCTGTGGAGACTCAGCGGTCTCTGTGCTCCATTGATAATCTCAACATTCTCGGATGCCATTTTCAAACCTTTGCCACAAAACAAGGGTTAATTAACATATCACATATTATCCCTATACTTTGGTGAGCCAATTAAATACCAAATAAACTTAGGTAGGTCATACTAGCGAAGAATTCCCGTCTCTCCCCTCTAGTTCTTATCTCACATCTTAGCGAGGATCATATCCTAAGCTTTGATACCAAGCTGTGGCGCCCCAAAATTAGGTATACATCACCCATCTTGGGTGCTGCGGATACATGATGCGAAATTCAAATACAACTTACTAATACTGTTATATATCGTGTATACAATACGACAAAACATAAAGCTGTGAGTTTGAATACAAATATTATCTACTAGAGATTATACAAACTCAAAAGGAGTCCTCATTACAATTATTATCACACTATTTCACAGAATAGTGAGGACTACTAATCTTATCCTACGGACCATCACTCTGGTTTCCAGGCTCGTCCCGGCTATATTCTCATTTCACGAAGAGAAACGGTGAAAGAAAGGGTGAGCTCAACTAGCCCGATGAAATATTATGACTAAGATAATGCGAGAATAAATTATCATTAGCCTCCAACAATGTTAAGCGATAAAATACAATAGACATCAAGTTTAGCTGGTGTGGAACAAGCAATCCATTAAAAAAAGTCAAGTAGAGAATAGAATCTACTATCTTTTATGATTTAAAAGTTTTTCATCACTTTTATCATTTGAGACTCATTTCAATAAATAATCCACATCATTAAATCATCCACACTCTTCTGGCCGAGGATATTCTTTAGTATCACGACCACGAATTATCCATACTACTGGCCAAAGATAATCGTGTTTTCATCAAGCGGTCTGATCATGCCATAAACAATTCATCTTTGCTCCCTTGGTAGAAGAGAATCCATAGCCATAATCATACCAAAAGCTGTCCATCAATACTCTGGGCCGATGAGGACTTTTAATTTTCACATCATTTGTAACATTACGGTCATGATTATCTTAGAATAATCACTGGTCATAATCATACCAAGTCCATCATATACTACTGGGCCAGATGACTTTCAACATAACATAAACATGAGGATGATGACAATGATATAAGAATTCAATTAAACAAGTTCAAGAATTAATTTGTCGAGGAACGATAACGTCCAAATTGTCGACATGATACTTCTTTGTAGAATAAAATTCAAGAATGCTCGGAAGAATATTTCCATGAAAAATCTTTGGATGAAGCGCAAATATCGAGGATATTCCACTAATTTCATGGAGTATAGAAGTCAAAATTTTAATCAGTTGAGTATATATAAGAATGGAATAACAAAAGATATCACCATGCATGCGGTACTTGCCGCATGAGCGGTTATTCAACGAGAATAATAATAACGGAACGGTCGGGTGAAATTCTGCAAGCGAGGATGTTCACATGAGAATAATAAATGCGGAATAATAAATGATGGAAACCGGTCGGCGTATAGCCGCGAGACGAGGATATTAAAGCGAGAATAATAAAGGCGGAATAATAAAAAATGGAACCCGGTCGGCGTATAGCAGAGACGAGGATATTAAGCGAGAATAAAAAAGGCAGAATAATAGAGAAGAATGTCACCAAGTATAGGGTAGCAGCGTATCTGAGTTATTCACGAGAACAATAAAGAAATGGAATAATGAAGTTCTCTTCTTGAATACAAAAGAATAATATCCCTTACTTAGTAAAATAATACTTGATATAAGAGTAGTGAAGTAGCGAGAAAAACTTTTTTTCTATCTCTCTATAGTCTCTCTCTATAGTTTCTCTCTCTAGAGTTGATTGAATTAAAAGAAAATAATGAAGGAATGAGCTTATTTATAGGAAAATGGAATGCATAGTAACTAATCCATGAGCGGTCGAGTTGATTTACTTTAATCGGCGGTCCATATTTAAAGAAAAATCTTTTAAATAAAATATAATATATTCTATTTATATAAAAAAGATTTTTTTATACAAATACTATATTGGGCACTATGCAAACACTATGCATAATAAAATATAATATATTCTATTTATAGAATAACTTTAATAAAGTAATACATTTTATATAAAAAGATTTTACTATGCAAAACACTATGCATAATAGAATATAATATATTCTATTTATAGAATAACTTTAATAAAGTATTACATTTTATATAAAAGATGTTTCTATTTTATTACGTTAATAATATGAATAAAACAAAACTTCTAAATCAACAATAATTGAATCAAATAATGTGAGATCTTATCGCAACTATTGTAGCAATAATTGAACAAAAGCTGGTGACTTCTCACATAAATATCAATAATCAATCTGAGTGTCTCTCTACTATCTGACAGCAGCGTATTCTTTGTACTTTTACTAAAAGTAGTTCAGCGGTATCAGCGGTAAAACTTCATAGTTATTTTCAATAAAATATTTTTGTCGTTTTCTCGATCAAGCAATAATTCGTTAATGGGGTCCTGATGATTGTGCCGTAAATACGAATATTTCTGTTTAAAAGCGAATATTCCCGAGCCAATCGAATATAATATGACAACTTGCATACTTTGCAAAATTTATAAATATTACCCACAACTATAACATTATCTCAAATTCACACCATAATATAAAAAAAATTATTTGAGAAAATTAATTCTTTATTCATAAAATCGGGGTTTCACGTAAAAGCGAGTCTATAAGCCCGCAGTTCCTACTCAATCGAGGATTTCAAATGGGCCAATTAAATCGAGGGTTGAGATTTCCTCTCTTCAGTAACTCTTGCTTCTAGAATAACGCCCTCTTGAAACTTCTTCTTCACATTCATCAAATTTGGGTATGTAGCTTGAGCGTCTTTAACTTTATCGATTAAAGTCGATTTTACTCGTATATTCGTTATCTTCACGTGGGTCCTAGAGTCTTTAACTCTATCTTCATCATTTACAAGTTATCTGAAATGAGTCTTTGTGTTAACAACATCGCACTTATAGCGCATCGATCTTCTACTCAACACGTCAGCTACCACGTTCGCTCTTCCATGATGATATTGAATAGTACGTTCGTAATCTTCAACAGCTCGAGTCAACATCTTTGGCGCATGTTACGTTCATTTTAGTTGAAGAAATATTTTAAGGGTTTAAGAAATGGGTTTTGTACTAGTGTCAATACAAAATCGGATTTCACGCTATGGGGTAGGCTAAGAAGTCTTCAGGAATACGTCAAGAGATTTATTAATGATAGAAATATCATTCAAAACCCTTACTCTCATCCAAGACTTGGATAATACGTCACATTGATACCAACTGTGACTTCTATCCCTTAACCTAGATAGCACCTCACAATGATACCTATCAACTTGTCATCGTCATTCACGGCGTCGCCTTCTACAGAAAGTCGGCTTGGTGCATTCCACACAAGGAAGTCATCAAAAAAAGGATCGGGGCTCTTTCTTATGGCTTGATATGACAATGATTGAATTTAGTGGTTTGGTTGCTTGAATTAGCATAATAGGTTGGTTAGAATATGAAAGCTAACAACCTTACGAAAAATATGATGAGTAGTTAACCAATCGTTTAAAAAAACCACATCAAAGGCAAGTATTTTCAAAGAGATAAGATCGACGGAGTAGCGTGAAAGTGTCGATTTGAATAAAACAAGATTTATAAACAGTGGAGGTAACGAAGGTTTCTCCCAATGGAGTTTCAATAGATAAATCAAAGTTTAACTTCTCAGGAGTTAAGTACAAACATTGAACACAACCAGGTAAAATAAAAGAGTGAGTAGAACCGGTATCTAACACGATATAGACTTCGTAAGAGCTTATGATTAACTTACCCGTGATAATTTTATTCAGGTTCCTCGTCACGAGAAAAAAAATGCTCTTTCTTAAACTACTTGCTTTGGCTTGTCTGGGACATCCTTTGGCATCACTATCTCGGTTGGACTTGACTTCACCATACGACAAAATCGAGCTAGGTGACCTTCTCTTCCGCAATTAAAACACGCTTTGGATTATTGCGTACAGTTTGGACGGATGTGTCCCTCTTGTTCGCATTTGAAACATACGACCGATGGGCGTTCTTCTTCCTTTGAAGCGGGTCTTTGGTCTTGAAGCGTCTTCACATCATTGTTGAACCTTCTCTTCTTAAAATGTCCATTCTTATTATCTTGGCCATGATTACCACAGAAATGGTTACCATTCTTGGCATGATAATATCCCCACGATGGTTATCGTTGTTACGATGACCGTTGCCACCCATTATGATTATTATCGTGTTGTTGGTCGTTGCCTTTTAGTTGTCTTGACTCATTATCGGCGCTCAATAAGCGAGCCCTATTCACAACATCTGAATATAAACAAAGTTTGTGAGAAATGAGGTATTAACGTATATCGGGTTTCAAACCTCGCAAAAATATTCGCGTCATTCGCTCCTCATTATCGACTAAATGGGATGCAAACCGGGATAACTCCGCAAACTTAGCCTCGTACTGCGACACGGTCATATTGTTTTGCTCCAGCTTGATGAATTCTACCCCCTTCATGTGACGAATACTTTTAGGAAAGTACTTGTCGTTGAATAATTCTTGTAACTTCTCCCAAGACATCTTGAGTGCGTCAGGCTGGGTACGTTTTACAGATTCCCACCAATGATCTCCTTCTTCACGCAACATAAAGGTGGTGAATGGAACCTTTTGCTCCTCCGAGCATCCAAGACATCAAATATCTTGGTAATCTGCTTTATCCATGTCTCGCCTTAAGTGGTTACGGCTTTCCCAAAAACTCCGGTGGTCCCAGCTCCTTGAACTGCTTAGCGTTGACCAACCGTGGGTTACCATTGTTTCCACTGCATTTATGACGAGAGGCGCCTTTGCCCATTGTTGCATGAATTGCATAAAAGCCTCGACCATCCCATCATTCACCATTTCGCCGGTGTTATTTTTTTCATGAGGAGTATTGTCCTCTGGTTGCACATTATCACGATTATTGATCTGTGGAGACTCAGCGGTCTCTGTGCTCCATTGATAATCTCAACATTCTCGGATGCCATTTTCAAACACTTTGCCACAAAACAAGGGTTAATTAACATATCACATATTATCCTATACTTTGAGACCAATTAAATACCAAATAAACTTAGGTAGGTCATACTAGCGAAAGAATTCCCGTCTCTCCCCTCCTAGTTCTTATCTCACATCTTAGCGAGGATCATATCCCTAAGCTTTGATACCAATTGTGGCGCCCCAAAATTAGGTATACATCACCCATCTTGGGTCGCCGGATACATAGTACGGAATTCAAATACAACTTACTAATACCCATCATCGTGTGTACAATACGACAAAACATAAGCTGTGAGTTTGAATATAAATATTATCTACTAGAGATTATATAAACTCAAAAGGAGTCCTCATTATAATTATTATCACACTATTTCACAGAATACTGAGGACTACTAATGCTATCCTCTGGACCATCACTCCATTCCCCGACTCGTCCCAGCTATATTCTCATTTCCTGAAGAGAACAGTGAAAGAAAGGGTGAGCTCAACTAGCCCAGTAAGAAATATTATGACTAAGATAATGCAGAATAAATTATCATTAGCCTCCAACAATGTTAAACTAATAAAATACAATAGAAATCAAGTTTAACTGCAGCGGAACAAGCAATCCATTAAAAGAGTCAAGTAGAGAATAGAATCTACTATCTTTTATGATTTAAATAGTTTTTCATCACTTTTATCGCTGAGACACATCTCAATAAATAATCCACATCATTAAATCATCCCTGCACTACATGCCAAGGATATTCTTTAGTATCACGACCACGAATTATCCATACACTACAGGCCAAAGATAAACGTGTTTTCATCAACGGTCCTGATCATGCCATAAAGCAATTCATCTTTGCTCCCTTGGCCGAAGAGAATCCATAGACATAATCATACCAAAAAACTGTCCATCAATGCACTAAGAGCCAATGAGGACTTTTAATTTTCACATCATTTGTAACATTACGGTCATGATTATACCGAATAATCCCTGGTCATAATCATACCAAGTCCATCTATGCACTACAAGCCACAAATGACTTTCAACATAACATAAACATGAGGATGATGACAATGATATAAGAATTCAATTAAACAAGTTGAAGAATTAATTTATCTAGGAACCAATAACGTCCAAATTGTCAACATGATACTTCTTTGTAGAATAAAATTCAAGAATGCTCAGAAGAATATTTCCATGAAAATCTTTGGATGAAGCGCAAATATCAAGGATATTCCACTAATTTCATGGAGTATAGAAGTCAAAATTTTAATCAACTGAGTATAATAAAGAATGGAATAACAAAAGATATCACCATGCATGCGGTACTTCGCATAGATGGTTATTCAACAGAATAATAATAACGGAACCGGTCGGTGAAATTCACCTGCAAGCGGGATGTTCAATGAGAATAATAAATGCGGAATAATAAATGATGAAACCAGGTCCGGCGTATAGCACAGACAGGATATTCCAACAGAATAATAAAGATGAAATAATAAAAATGGAACCTGGTTCGGCGTATAGCACAGATAGGATATTCTGACAGAATAATAAAGACATAATAATAGAAGAATGTCACCAAGTATAGGGTAGCCCGCGTATATAGGTTATTCCAACAGAACAATAAAGAAATGGAATAACAGAAGTTCTCTTCTTGAATACAAAAGAATAATATCCCTTACCGTAAAATAATACTTGATATAAGAGTAGTGAAGTAGCAGAAAACTTTTCTTCTATCTCTCTATAGTCTCTCTCTATAGTTTCTCTCTCTAGAGTTTAGTGAATTAAGTAAGAAAATAATGAAGGAATGAGCTTTATTTATAGGAAAATGGAATGCATAGTAACTAATCCATGAGCGGTCAGATTGATTTACTTTAATCGACGGTCCATATTTAAAGAAAAATCTTTTAAATAAAATATAATATATTCTATTTATATAAAAAGATTTTTACTATGCAAACAATATCTTGGGCACTATGCAAACACTATGCATAATAAAATATAATATATTCTATTTATAGAATAACTTTAATAAAGTATTACATTTTATATAAAAGATTTTTCTATGCAAAACACTATGCATAATAGAATATAATATATTCTATTTATAGAATAACTTTAATAAAGTATTACATTTTTTATATAAAAGATCTATATTTATATTAATTATGAATAAAACAAAACTTCTAAATCAACAATAATTGAATCAAATAATGTGAGATCTATGCGGCAACTATTGTAGCAATAATTGAACAAAAGCGAGTGACTTCTCACATAAATATCAATAATCAATACTGGTGTGCTCTTATGCAACAACGCGTATTCTTGTACTTTACTAGGAGAGTAGTTCAACGATATCAACGGTAAAACTTCCGGCCGTTATTTTCAATAAAATATTTTTGTTGTTTTCTCAATCAAACAATAATTCCATTGTGGGGTCCACCGATGATTGTCTTGTCGTCTGAATATTTTTCATGTTTAAAACGAATATTCCCCGACCAATCGAATATAATATGACAACTTTCATACTTTGCAAAATTTATAAATATTACCCACAACTATAACATTATCTCAAATTCACACCATAATATAAAAAAAATTATTTCGAGAAAATTAATTCTTTATTCATAAAATCTGGGGTATCATAATGATAGCTTTCCTTTGATTAACAAGCTTCCTTCCCACAATTTCTCTCTCAAATCCTCTTTAGAATTCTCCCAATTCTCTCTCAATTTTTCTTCTTTTTCTTCTTCTATGTTCTTCCTCCCTATTCTAAACTTACATACTAATATTATAACGTAATAATAATATAGGTATTAATTATATAATATAAATATAACTTTAACTGACATAAGTTATTTTTATTTGAAAATCAAAAGTCATAAGGCTTGTTTGGCTAACTACTTTAAAATTTAATCAAGTAAATCCTTATGCCTTGTTTGGTAAAATATATTTAAATTAAAGACTTAATATGCATTAAGCTTTGTTTGGCAAAACTGAATTAACCACCTTTAACTTATTTTTATAACTCCTTTATAGTATAGTCTATGGTCACACTTTATTTAATTAAATTTTAATATTCAATTTAATTAATTCTAATAACAATTTATTAAATAAATTTATCACATAAATCAATACAACAAAATTATAATTTTCTTTATAATTATAATTTTATTTAATAAATTAACACATCATTTTAATTACAAAAATCACATTAAAATATTAATATAATAATTCATTTAATCATTATAAACTCTCTAATTTAATTTATTAATTTAAATTAAAATATTATCTCATGATGATCAATTTCCTTAACTCATAAATATTATTTATTTAAAAAATAAATAACCAAATCAATTCACCTTAAATAAATATTTATTCAACAATAGACACTTCAATTAAAATATTTATATAACTCAATAAATATTTTGAATTACAATTTAAAATTATGGATTGTTACATCCTTCCCTCCTTACAAGGATTTTGTCCCCAGAATCACAACTCAAACAAATCATTCGTCACAGCTAGTTGGATCTCCACCAGACGCAATCAAGGGAAGGGCAACCAATTCTTCAAACCTATATCTCTGCATTGGTTTGCAGACTTTCCTTTCCCGATCTTTAACAAGATTATAGGACCTCTCGTGGGGATCTTAAGGATAATCATCTTCAATCTCTTTAACTTATTTTGTCTCTTCAGGAAGCTCCATCTCAACTGGGTGTTTCTGCAACTCACTTACTGCAGATTCTTCATTCCCGGACTTGTTCATCATGTGTTTTTTTTATTAAACACCACATCTATGTTGACAACCTTCTTCTTGGATACTGGATCCCATAACATGTATCCCTTGACTCCATCTTTATATCCAAGTAAAATACATTCTTTTGACCTTGGATTAAGCGTAGTTTATCGCTTCTCGACCGACAGATGAACATAAGCTGGACAACTAAAGATTTTCATCACAAAAAAATTAACTGGTTTCCCAGTCCATACCTTTTTTGGGATTTTGTAATGAATTCCAGCTGAAGGAGATCGATTTATCATATAACAGGTTGTATTGAGTGCCTCAACTTAGAAACTCTTGGACAATCCTACATTCAACCTCATACATTTGACACATTCCAATAGAGTTTTTTTCATCCTCTCGGCAACTCCATTGTTCTCTAGAGTTCTTTTGACTTAGAAGTGCATGGTGATACCTTTACCTGACATAACTGTAGGAATGACTTGTCCTTGTATTATGTGCCATTATCTGATCTGAAATACTTAACTTCTTTCTGGTTTGGTTCTCTACTTTAGCTTTCCACTGCTTAAAGATTCTGAAAATCTCAGATTTCTGCTTCATAAAATACACCCACAACTTTTTGGAGTAGTCATCTATAAACTTAACAAAATAACGGGCTCCACCCATTGACGTATGCTTGATTGGGCCCCACACATCCGAATGTACATAATCAAGTACATTCTTACTAGTATGTGTTCCTGCCTTGAAGTTAACCCTTTGTTGTTTATCATACACACAAAACATTCCAAATTGCACATTTTGACACCTTTCAGCAACTACCTTTTGTGAAGTTCTTTCATTCCACCTTCACTCAAATGACCAAGTTACATGTGCCATAATTCTGTGTTATCTGTGACGCCCCCAAAATAGGTATACATCACCCATTTTGAGTCGCCAAATACATGGTAAAGAAACAAATACAACTTCAGTAATACAATTATCGTGCTAAATACGACAACACATATACTGTGAGTTTAAATACAAATATTGTCTAATAGACATGATACAAACTCAAAAGGAGTATTCATTACAATTATTGATACACTATTTTACAAAATAGTGAGGACTACTAAAACAACTATCTTGAACCATCACTCCATACCCCGGCTAGTTCCTGCTATGTTCTCACATCCTGAGAAGAAAAATGGAACAAAAAGGAAAATGGTGAGCTTAACTAGCACTAGTAAAGAATATTATGACTAAGATAATATACAACAAATTATCATTAGTCGTCAATAGGGAAAAATCTGATAGAATATAATAGACAACAAGTTTTAGATCAACAACTGCAGCGGAAACATCAATCCATTAGAAGAGTCAAGTAGAGAATGAATTATACTATCTTCTAAGATTTAAAAGTCCATCATCAATAGTTTATCCCTGTAACATCAATCAATATACATCTTGAATTAAATATTCATCTTTGCACAACAGGCCAAATATATTCATTTGTATCACCAGTTAGTCATGTTCATCTCAACACCTGTTCAACTTTGCACTACGGGCCAAAGATATTCATTAGTGAATCATTCATCTTTGCACTATAGGCCAAAAATATTCAGTAATATCATCATTTAGGACTGAGGATGATGAAAAATATCTTAAAGAAAACAAATTCAGTGAGATAAAAGATCAAAGATTAGGAATTCGTACTTTATTTTATCCAAGTTCAAAAATACCTTATAATAATCAATTGTAGAGCAAAATTCAAGAATGAAGATCAAAACATGGATACAATCAAAGATGGTAACCATAATAGACAACTTGGACAAATAAAAGAAAATTTTTTTTTTCTGTGAATAGTGCCGTATACGTGAATAGTAACCCAGACATCAAAAAGGTAGAAATTCTATAATAAAAATCATACCAATATTTTGGTATAATGATATTGAAAGAATAACATCATTATGAAGAAAAAAACATCCCTTACCTCAAAAGAACAATACTTACAATTTGAAATATCAAGTATAAGGCTGAAGAAAACTTGCACTGAATAGCAACTCACAAAGTATCTAAATACTCACAAAATACGCTCGATAATATAAAGAGAGAAAGCTTATGATTCTGGTCTGATTTTTCAATTCTAACTAAGCACCATATTTATAGGAAAACGATTAGAACGCCATAGCAGACTAACCTGCTACCTGATGGCTTTATCTGCTACTATTCACACCCACCATTTTTGAAATAAAATTTCAGCATATTTTTTCACCAACCAAAAGTGGGGCCCACCCATGTTTTTAATAAAAAATATTTATTTTCGAAACTTCAATAATTCACAATAAATAGCCCTTTTATCCGAAAAATACGAATTTTATGTCCATTCCATAGGAAATCGTATTCTCTACAACTTTGTAGAAGAAATTTTTTCCAAATTCTAAATAGAAAATGCCCGAAATTCACATACGGACGATTTTTAATACAAAATACTGATAAAATACCTCAACATTAATTCCATCATTTATAACCACATAAAATAAATAATTCCTTATCATATAAGTCCATAATAATATTACAGAATCATAATTATAACAACCAGGTCGTTCCTAGGAAAGAAGGGGCTTTCTGATAAGGATTTCTCCTTATTGGAGCGCAATTAGGTGACGAAACCCGTTTCCTAGACAGAACTTCCTTAGACATTGCCAATAGTGATATCTAATAATATTATTCAATTAACATGAATTATTGATCTGATAATGGAAAATACTGTGCAGTGACAATTATTGAAACAAAAATAATATAAAATATCAACGTAGCAATTATTGAATCAATAAAATAAAATATTGAACAGTAATTACTGTAATAATTATTAAGTAGTGCCTTCTTACGTAAGAATAAATAATTCAAAAATATTGTGCAATACCGTGTACTCTTCTTTAATGCAACCGCGCGTATTCATCGTATTTTAACCATGTGGTATTCAACGATGTTAATGATAACAATTACGAATTAATTATAAAAACTTAAACTTGTCATTTTCTTCATCAGACCATTTTCCGTTATGGGGCCTACAAATCAAATCGTCATTGGCATTATCAATACGAATATTCCCAACAAAGTAAGAATATTCTACGACTAAACGAATATTCCCCGACAACAATGAATATTTTATAACCACTTGTTTAATTTTGAAAAATTTTCATATTTCACCCATAACCAAAGCATTATATCAAATTAACACCTTATTATTCAAAATAATAATTAGAGAAAGTTCGATTTTATTTATAAAAAGTTGGGGTCTTACATTATCACTGTTGTAATATCTTGCACAGAAATTACTGCTCCAACAACAATTATGTCCCATATCAACTTGTAGAGGGTTCTCTTCTTCTAACCCTTTATAATTATCATCGAACCCATGGTAATTTTCATGACACCATCTCTGACTAAGATAATGAAACCTATAGAGTCGAGTACTCTAATCGATAACAACCTCTTCTTCAATTATGAAATATACCTTACATCACCCAATGTTCTGACAACCCCGACAACATTTTAATTTTGATGGTGCCTATCTTAGTAACTTTGCAGATTGCATTGTTACCCAATAAAACTTTACCACCATTGCAGGATGTAAAAGTATCAAACCAATCCCTATGAGGGGACATATATAAAGAACAATTGGAATTCATTTACCAATCTATAAGGCTGTCACTGTCTCTAACAGATAAGAGATCACCTTTTGAAGCTTCATTTTCTGTCATTGTGTACAGTTCTCCATCGCTGCACACATCTGTTTTCTCAGTAACATTAGCAGATTTTTCAATCTGCTTACCTTTCTTCTTGTTATCCTTTTTCAACAATGGACACTGATTTTTGTAGTGGCCCTTCTCGTGGAAAATGATAACACTCAACCTAAGATTTATCCTTCTTGCCTGGTCTCGACTGAGACCTTTCTCGTTCCTTACCGGAATACTTCTTTCGATTAGAACTCCTGCCACGCCCATCTAAAAATACAAGAAGACCATCTCCTTGATCTCTGGAAGTAGTGCCCCTGAACTTATCCTGATCCATGACTGCTGACATCACATCGTCAACCGTAAGCTTTTCCTTCCCTACAAGGAGTGTAGTCTGGAGAGTTGAGTATGAATCTGGTGGAGAGATAAGAAGTAATAAGGCTTTATCTTCTCCGTCCAGCTTCACATCTATAATAGTTAGTTGGGTCACCAATCTATTAAACTTATTAATATGATTGGTCAAATTTGACCCTTATTCCATCCAAAGCTGGTACAATTCCTTCTTTAAATATAATCGGACAGAGACTTTGACTTGTAAACTTTCTCAAGTTTCTCTCACAAGTCCTTCGAATAGGTTTATGTCAAAACGTTATATTAATCTATGGCGCAAAACTCAATCTGATTGTTGTCATGGGCTTTGCTTCAAGTTTCGTCCATTTTTTATCTGTCATAGTCGTTGGTTTCTTCCCTTCTAGTGACTTTGCCAATCCCTATTGAGCCAATACATCTTTGACTGTACACTGCCAAATACTAAAATTTGACTTACCATCAAATAGTTCAACTTCATACCTCACACTTGTGCTTGTCATCTTCGTATTTGTGACTTGTCTAATTTTTCTTTAAACGGATCATACCATTTGGCCAGGTAAGTGTAAGCCGAGTGGGAGTCTCTTCGTGCTTTTGTAACGATGACTAATTAAATAACCACCTTTCTTAAAGGCGCTTCCTTTTGAACCACTTTCCTAGACACCAACAGTGTGAACCAAAAGCTCTGATACTAATTATTGATAAATCAGGCTCACACAAATACACTAAGATAAATACAAACACATTACTATATGAGATATAAAATAATAACACAAGAATTTTATGTGGAAATCCATTTGGAAAAAACCACGGGGAGAGATCTCAGAAATTCACTATGAAAATAATATGGAGATTACAAACTCTCTACTGAGAAATAAACTAACTGTTTATTTTTTTCTACACCCTCACTCTTAGAATGCTCTAACTGAGCTTCTCACTCTCTAACTCTCTTTGCTT
This sequence comes from Panax ginseng, assembly GCA_020205605.1. Classification (NCBI taxonomy): domain Eukaryota; kingdom Viridiplantae; phylum Streptophyta; class Magnoliopsida; order Apiales; family Araliaceae; genus Panax; species Panax ginseng. The sequence goes on along the minus strand of CM035136.1, from coordinate 80,466,602 downwards.
CTGTAAGCTTCTTGTTGTTGTGATGTGTTAAAATGAGGAGCCAAAGCTCCCTTTTTTAGGAGAAATCTAGAGAAGATAACAAGAAATGGGGAAGGCTAAATTCCAAAGTTCGAGGGGAATAGAATTTGGGAAAGGCTAAATTCCAAGGTCTAAGGGGAAGAGAATTTGGGAAAGGCAAATGCAAGACAACTTTCAACAATATTATTAGTGCGTCTCTTTTTTAGTTTATGGAAGCTGAGAAATACTAGAAAGAAGAAGACTACTATCATGGTGCCTATGTTTGAACATTTTATAAAGATTTCTTATGTGGAGCTTTCAAAAGCAACCAATGAATTCTCATCGTCCAATCTAATTGGTGAAGGAAGTCATGGTTTAGTGTAATAAGGGACTTTGGGTAGTGACGATATGATTGTGACTGTGAAGGTCCTCAATCTTCACCAGAAAGGATATGCCAAGAGTTTCATGGCTGAATGCAACACCTTGAGAAAAATTAGGCATAGAAATTTCATCAAGGTCACCACTGCTTGCTCAAGCATTGATTTTAAGTGTGCTGATTTCAAGGCCCTTGTCTATGAGTAGCCTAATGGAAGTTTAGGGAATTTTTTGCACAGGAGTTGCGATGAGAAAAATTTAGGTCTTATGTGAAGACTAAGCATTGCGATTGATATAACTTCAGCACTGGAATATCTACACCACCATGGCACCAGTTCCATACATCAATCTTCCACGGTGGTTTAAAGCTAACTAATATTTTGCTTGATCACGACATGACTGCACATGTGGAAGATTTCGGGATTGCAAATTTTTTATCTGAAACTCTACTCAAGAATACATTTCCACAACAAACCAATAGTACTGGCATAAGAGGAACTATTGGATATCTTTCTCCATGTACTTCAATTCTCTCCTCTCTCTATTTTCTCCTAAAAGAAAGAAATTCAAATAGAAATTATCAAGAATAAGCATGTGAATGATATTCCTAATTATATATGATTTGATTATGATATATATGAATGAATATGTAAGTATGCTTGCATTAAGAATAGCTGTAAAGTCCTTTGATAGATAATAGAAACATATGTACAAGGGCTTAGAATGAATTGATCAAATGTGTTAGGTTGATCCTACATAAGCAAAACAGCTTTGTAAAGTCCTTAAAAAGAAATGATGTATAAGGACTATAAATATAGAAAGATCAAGCTTGTTAGGTTGACCTTATGATGTAATAGATAGGCTTGTATGATCGTCGAGCACTGCACCAGAAATCGTAGTTTGCCAGGAGAGTCAAGGAAAACTCGAGAGCTATCGAGGCAGAATCGTAGTCTGCAAGATAGTAGATCTTGGAGTTCGTAGACTGCCAGGAGAGACGAGGAAGGATCGTAGTTTGTCAAGGAGAACTTCCTCAGAGCCGAAGTATGCTGAGGAAGTCATGTTCAGAATCATAGAGACAACCTGCCTATGAGCCGACCTAGCATCTGCCGAAGCCAAGTCAAGTATCGTAGACTACACTCGGAGTCATACAGTCTACTGATGTCGAAGCCAAGTCAAGAATCATAGACTACACTCAGAGTTGTAGAGTCTAATGATCGTATCAGAGGCAGAGATCGTAGTCGAGCAAGAACAGATGAAGACAACGAGCATAATGTCAGAAATCATAGAGTGTCAAGATCTGATCTCGGAGTCGTAGTGTCTGCACAGCCGAAGCTAAATCTTAGAGTGTAAAACTAAGACTTCAACAAATGTCCTCATAATGCCAAGGCAGAATCGTAGAGAAAATATGATTCTCAACAAATGGGCACTCCCAGAATATCAAAAGGAACGAAGCCTCTGGTTGGTACTGCAAAGATACATCCCACCTAAAGGAAACCAGAGTGCACTCAACGAATGACATGTATGCTAATAGAAGATCTAAGCACCAACTCAATCAACATCCAGATTGAGTTGTGAAGCCATTCGAGATGAAGTCTTCCACAAGTTGATCAGAAGAAGACTTCAGTAACTGACTAAGGAAAGTCAGCAAGTGCAGTAGCTATCAAGTAAACAGAAGACGACAATCTTGAAAGCAACCAGGATCGTAGTGTTTGCCAAACAAAGAAGGAACTGATGGAGTGTACACACAGATACTGGTCAGCCTCTGAAGAACAAGGCTAAAGTGATTAATCATTGGGTCAGTCCATTGATGATAAATGAATGTGAGATCACAAGGAGAAAGCGAGCTGGACACGCCACAAATCTGAAGTGTCTTGCTATTCAGAAGGGGCCAGAGCAAGGAGTCAAGCCATCAGTATCTGAGAGCAATCGAAGCAAACAGAAGTGTTGAAGCACTACACAATAGAAGGAAGAAGTGTTCTACACTAAAGATCAAATGAACACTCTTCAAAGATCGTAGTGTTGTCTCTACATGTCAATGAGCAACAATCAACAAGACACTATGATCAGGTCCAAGAAAGCATGCATCAGAATCGTAGAGTTCGTTCATCCAAAGATTGAAGCATTAGCAACGGTTTAATCTGAAGATTGGTATTCAGACAAGAGCTTATTAAGAGCATCAATGCAAAAGAATAACCTCTGATCATGAAATCCGAAGGAGGAAATAAAGTCGTCGACCTGCCTAAGACATCAGAGTGACATCTCTGACGGGGTAAGTAAAAGTAATGAAGAAGATCGCGATGTCGTAAATTCGTAAAAGGAGATGTCATGTCACATTTGCAGTCTACACCAAATAACTCGAGATCTGCAAAGAAAATCAAAAATCTTTCAACGGCTACTTTCCAACGGGAAGATTGGGAAGGAGTATAAATCAACAGAGCTTCAAAGATCAGGAGTTGCTGATGATTACAATGTTGCAGAATCATTGAGTTGGTAGAATGCTAACGTTGACTCTACGAGTTCCACCTGAGCTTAACAGAACAAGTCTTAGTGACAGTGAGACTACGAAGGTGGAAGTGAAGCAGCTTTGAAGAAGGACTTAAACAGACTAAAGCTTCACTCAACAAAGATGATAATGCCACTTGAATTGACATCTAAGCTGAGAGTTGAGAAGAACAAGAAGATAGCATTCAGAAGTGTGGCAAAGCACAAGGCAGATCCTGAGAGCCACTTTACGATTCACCATAAACCTGAAGCTGAACTAGATCAAGTGCAGAAACATGTCTGCCAATAGGTTAAGAAGTGTTTAGGAAATGCTGATAATGCGCAGCTGATACTATATGAAGATGAACAGAACAGAAGAGGATCAGCTGAACCAAAGAAGATTTGGTCCAGACTTGAAGCAGAATGCAAAGAGGACCACACCAAGCTGCTAAGTACATAAGATATTCAGTTCTTAAAGACATCTTTGCAGCTCAGCACCACCAACAACAACAAATAACATCAACAAGAAGCCAGGGCTTGAGGGGTCCTTGTCCGGAGGGACTAAATGAAGTTCCAAGCCTGCTGGGCTTGAAAAGTTCCTAGGGAACTAGAGAAGTTCCAAGGCTGCTGGCCTTGAAGAGTTCTTAGTGAACTGAAGTCCCAAGGTTGCTGGTCTTGAAGGAATCTTAGTGATTCAGGGTGCTTCCCTTCCTTAGTGGAAATCCTGTTAGTTAAAAGCAGAAGAGTGGATTAGGAGGTTGAGTGTCTGAACCACATAAAATCCCTTGTGTCTTTTAGTTTATGTCATTTACATTATGAACTTAACTGCTATAACTGCTATGTATGTTTTAACCGCTTACAACCGAACTAACTCTAAGAACAATGTATGTATGATTATGAATATATCAATGAAGGGGATCTTTTACTTATTCCGCTGTGCTTGAAAAGATTCTTGTGTTTGTCATATTCTAAATCATTAACAATACAAAAGAAACGGGAAAAGTATTTGAAATTAAAAGGATCTATTCAACCCCCCCCCCCCCCCCCGTTCTAGATCTATATTGTGCCTACTGGGAACTAATAATTGGTATCAGAGCAGGTTCTCATGCTATATTTTAAAGCTAATCGCTTTGAGTCTGATCCTAGGCACATACATTGTTCTAAACTTAGTTTAGTAGTAAGTCACTTGTTATATACAGATGAGCTCACACGTTGGAAATATTGTGTACAGGTAAATGTGTATATACACCTGAAGCTGCTCAGATTGGTCCATGTTCTTGATTGCCATATCAACAAGACCAATCCTTGCCCTCTGTCAATCTTGTAGTCTGAAGACCAGGCTAAGAAGCACAAGAGACATCAACAGAAGAGAGACAGACATCCACCATCATGAAAAGATGAAAAGGCCATACATGACATCATCAGTCATTATCAACTCTACGTCACGTATGGTTTAGATTTCTAACCACATAATCACATTATTCTTAAAACGATAATAGACTCGTTAGGTATTAACACCATGCTCGCTCATACATTACAATACTATACTAACAGAAATACATGTTCATATAACATTACAAAATAACTTTCAGACTTCTGTGTCAGACAAAAGACATTTTTGAGAAATCTGTTAAGTGGCACCGCGACGCCATAATTTGAATCGTAGGTCGTACTGCTGACATTTGAGGTGGCGCCGACGCGAAGTCCAGCTTTCTGGTCTTGACATCGGTATGATGCAGCGGTTGTTAGTAAGGCCGATTTTGGCGCTAAGGCGCAAGACTTCAAGCTGGAGCGTGGATTTTGGCTCTGAGGCACCGAAACTCATAGAAGAAATTCAACGAAGAACAGAAGAACTAAGTTCGGTACTAATTGATATTGTTAACATTTAATTTCACATGTACCCCTTACATAACTTATATAACCAATTATTCATATAACAATTAACAACAATTAAACAACAAATTTAAAAGACTTAATTCTTTGAAACACTATTTTAAAACCAAACTCCATTATAGACAATTGTTTAGCACAGTGAACACTGTAAGTTTATATGACAAACCAAATTAGATTATTTAAACCACCATTTTATGAAATTCATATCCAATTATCATATACAAGGTTCAATTCGCATATTAGTTCATAATTTGCATAATCACATACCAATTTTATTAACTTTGCAAAACATACGTTCATACACGTTTTTCACTGTAGAACTAGGTTCTTATCTTGTAGCATTAATTTAGCATACAATCTTTATCTAACACTAGTTCTAATTATCATAACCACATAAAATCATGTAATTCAATTGTATAACGAAAATTACATAATTTTGGAATTCTCAGAAAATATAAAGCTCATGAACATAGAAACTAAAAACTCACGTCGTTAATACATATATATATATATATATAGATACATATAATAGGGTTAGGATCCTACCTTTTTGTTGCTTAAGAACTCGTTGTGAACAACTGACAATTCTTTCACCAACCTTCCTCAAGTTCTGATGGTCTTCTCTCAAACTCACTGTGAGCTCTTTCTTACTCTCAATTTAGCAAATAATTCAAATGCGTAAAACTGATAACCAATATGCGTATAATAAAAATAAAACCAACGTATGATTGTAAACGTATAAAACCGACGCTACACTTAATACCATAATAATTTATCGGTTACCAAATATATATATATATATATATATATATATATATTATTTATTTAATTAATAATTTAAATTCAAAAGAAATCCAAAAGCCAGAAGGCTTTGTTTGGCAAAACCCTTTAAAATTTAAAGACTTAATATATCTAAGCCTTGTTTGGCAAAACTAAATTAAATTACTTTAATTTATTTTAATATAGTTATTTGTCATACTTTATTTAATCAAGCTTTCATACTTAATTTAATTACTTAAATTAACAATTTATTAAAAAAATCATTTAATCACATAACTCAACATAAATTGAAATATCAATATAATAATAATTTCCTTACCTATTAATTATTTAACAAATAATTAACTAAATCAAATCAAACCAAATTGAACAAATATTTATTCAACCATAACACATCCATTAAATATTTATATAACTCAAAAAATATTTAAAATTACAAATAAATTTCTAAAATTCTGGAATGTTACATCATTCCCTCCTTACAAGGATTCTGTCACCAGAATTACAATTCAAACAACTCAATCGTTACATTCTTCCCTACTTATAAAGATTTTGTCCCCAGAATCGAAGACACGGATTAAACAAATAACTCAGGGTACTCTTTCATCATTTTCTCTTCGAGTTCCCACGTAGCTTCTTCAGCATTGTGATTCCTCCATATCTGTAAAGCCCCCAAACTCGGGTACTTGAAACCCGAACTCGGTGCTTCACGATACCATTTCTATGAGCGGAATAATACTAATAATAATAACAATAATATAAATATCAAACTTATCTTACATTTATCAGAGTCTAATCCTAATTACGCAACCTTTACTATAATTCTTTACATGATATATAATACATATCATTGTCTATATATTGTCTAACTATTACAAAAGATACCATTTAAACATGTTCTGTTTGCTTTCCTTTTCACTTGTTCTTGTCCGAACCTTCGAGTTGTTCATGCCTAGCTGAAAATATTTAAATTTAAGCAAGGGTGAGCATTTGGGTGCCCAGCAAGTAATATCAATTAGAAATATAAGTAGCTGAAAGGAATAAATGTTTTCTTTGCACATCACTTCTACAACGAATTTATAGTTGTGAAGTAAACTGAACCGATAATAATAACATAACAATTCTATCTCCAAATTTTGAAACTACACATTGACTATATATATAGGTATTAGTTGACAGATTATGAACATTATTTTTAGTTTTCGCTAAGGTTTAATAGAACTTCATCTGCAAACCGTCATAACTTACGGGCGTTAGGTTGTACTTCCCATGGGCCATGTATTGATCAATACTACATTACAAGAACGATAGGATCGTTCACTCTGTCCGCCGTGGGCGCATAAAAGTTTTCCCGTGATCGGGATGTTCATACTTAGCCTAGAATCTGAACCAAAATAATTTGATTGGATACAAAAAGATTTTAACTTATTCAACGATATTTTCTAAATTTACGTCTAGCTGATCAAGTAGCTTAGACGGCTTATATATATATATATATCAATATGTGATTAATACAATGATTATCCAAGTGGGGACACTTGTGTAACCATGTTTAGAAATTAACGAACAGAATATATATCTGAATTACCATATACTAACATGTTGATAAACAATGATCGGATATAGAATATATCACAATAGGGTTAATAATATAGCATAATAATAATATAATTCTGAAACTTCTTACTCATGTCTATTGCATAAAGGAAATGCAAAGGTAAGATACTTGCCTGATGCGCTGCTTACAGTTCGTAACTTAGTTCTATCTTTATATAACACCTATCTGTAATAAGATCATTCGTTCGATTAGAATAACATACTATAACACATAGCACTGCTTATTCCAGTCAGCACATAACCTAATCACATTGTTATATATGTTCCACTACCATTGAATCATAATTAAACACATATCTAATAAAATTATCTAAGTCCAGATCAATTTCTGAAGCATGTCGGTGTACCGACGGCTTTATCGTGTAATTATCGAGTCTAAGACTCTATCCTATAGTTCAATATCTGCAAGTATCAGTCATATTATTTTTAAACATTTATTATAATTTATCATAAATTTTCAAACACCGAAATCATTATTAAATGATTTAAATATTAAATAATTCTATTATCATTAATTTTTAATTAATATTAAACTATTAATGAAACCATTTCCAAAATGTTAAAGTTATTTATAATAACTCAAAATACTTTTAAAGTATTAATATTACACTTAAATAATTTTAATTCATTAATATCCTTTTAAATAATTTTTAAATAAATAAAACCATTTTAAAACTATTTATTTAATATAATTATTAAATAAACTTAATATCATTAATATTAAATTAATAATCATTAAATTATTAATGAAATTATCATTTAAATATTAAAAGTTATATTTTATAACTTCAAATATCTTTAAACACTTTATTTCCATTTTAAATGATTTTTATAATATAAAAATCATTTTTAAACTAATTTATTTAATATAATTATTAAATAATTATAATATCATTAATATTAAAATATTAATATTTTTCATTACAAAATATCAAAAGTTATATTTTATAACTTAAAATACTTTTATAACCTTTAAATAATTTTTCTATAATTTTTAAATCATTAATTCTATTTTCCATAATTTGTTTAATATATACAATAAATAACTTAATTATCATTAATATTAATTAATTAATGAAATTTATCACAAAATATTAAAAGTTATCAAAAATAACTTAAATTATTTTCTTATACCATAATATAATTTTAAATGATTTTTCATGCATTAAAATCATTTTTAAATAATTTATTTAATAGTATAATTAAACAAATTAAATACTTTTAATATTCCAAAAATATTAAATATTTATGAAATATATTCAAAATAATTAAAAACTAATTTTTGGAATTTAAAATAATTTTTAAAATAATTTTTGTAATTTTTAGAATTTATTTTCTATTTTTAATCATTTTTCAGAAATTCAGAAAAGAAAAATAAAAGAAACCGTCGCTATTGGACTTTAGCAACACTAAGCGTCGCTGTTGGTGTTCTTGAGGCTCAAGAACACTGACAGTCAGTGTTCATGGTGCCTACTTTGACCGTCTGTAACTTACTGGTCAGATTATGTTTGGGCAGGGTCTTGTAATGGTCTTGTAGTAAGATTGTAACATTACACAATAAAACAACTAACATGGTCATACAACATAAGAACGAGGAGATCTGTCGCTTCAAACGCATTGTCAGAGCTTTCTGGGTTTTTTGGGTTACCCAAAAACCCAGTCAGCCTCGAGGGTCCAAATTAAGGCTCCATTTGCTTTAGCTTCTGGTCTTGATTAATGTGTTATAATGGTTTAGGGTTGTAGTGGACATGTCAAGTTACAATTGTAGTGGACATGTCGATGCTCGCGTGGTAACTATTATTGTAGGAGAATTCCACCAACGGTAATTGTTCTTCCCAGCTTCCTTTGAAATCCATGACGCATGCTCTCAGCATATCTTCCAATGTCTGTATCGTTCGTTCGATTTGGCCATCTGTTTGTGGATGATAAGCCGTACTCATTCGCAACTGAGTTCCCATGCATTCATGTAGTCTCTTCTAGAAGTTTGACGTGAATCGCGGGTCTCTATTGGACACAATTGACACTTGCACTCCATGTCTCGAAACGATCTCTTTAATGTACAATCTTGCCAAGTGATCAAGATTGAACCTAACCTTTATTGGTAAAAAGTGTCTTTGATTTAAATCGATCATTCATTATCACCCAAATCGCATCGCATCCTCTCTGATTTGTTGGAAGACCTACCACAAAATCCATTGTGATATGCTCCCACTTCCATTCTGGTATTTCCAACGGTTGAAGCAATCCGCTGGGTCTTGGATGTTCGGCTTTGACTCGTTGACATGTCAAACATTTTGCCACGCATTCTGCAACTTCCCTTTTCATATTTGACCAACAAAAATGTCAGCGTAAATCTTGATACATCTTCATGCTTTCCAGATGAATCGAATATCTTGAGTTATGAACTTCGGTCTAGATTTTATCTTTCAGCTCTGGCGTTGCTGGAACCCAGATTATTCCTTCGTACCGTAGTAGTCCTTCACCATCGATCTTGTATTTCGTATCGCTACCCTCAACCACGTTCTCTTTTATTTTCCCACATTCTTTATCTTGTAATTGTGCGTTCTTAACTTTATTCGCCAAAGTTGTACCAATTCCTATATGAAATAGTTGTTCATTGGATTCTTGTGGAAACTTTATTTCCAACTCTAGTTTTGTCATTACTGAAATGAGTTCCTCCTGAGTTGTTATTATCATCAACTTATTCCGACCTTTCCTGCTTAAAGCATCTGCAACTACATTCGCTTTGCCTAGATGATAAAAGATCTCGCAATCGTAATCTTTTATCAATTCCATCCATCTTCTTTGACGCATGTTCAGATCCTTCTGAGTGAAAATATACTTCAGACTTTTGTGATCTGTATATATCTCACATTTCTCTCTATAGAGATAGTGTCTCCATATCTTGAGAGCAAATACTACCGCAGCCAATTCTAAATCATGAGTCGGATACCCTTTCTCATAATCCTTCAGTTGTCTTGATGCATAGGCAATAACCTTGCCGTTCAGCATAAGAACACAACCTAATCCTTTGTGTGAGGCATCACTATACACTACAAAGTTTCCTGTATTATCCGGCAGGGTTAACACAGGTGCCACACTTAGCTTCTTCTTCAAATCTTGGAAACTTTCTTCACATTTCTCCGTCCACATAAATTTTATAGCTTTACGTGTCAAATTTGTTAATGGAGTGGCTATCTTGGAAAAATCTTGAATGAATCGTCTATAATAATCGGCCAGTCCCAAGAAACTCCTCACCTCCGATGGTGTTCTTGGTTGTTCCCAATTGATTACAGCTTCCACTTTCGATAGATCCACTGAAATCCCATCTTTGTCAATCACATGACCCAAAAATTGTACCCGATCAAGCAAAAATTCGCACTTAGAGAATTTTGCGTATAACTTTTCCTTTCTTAGTGTCTCCAATGTCAAACGTAAATGTTCCACGTGTTCTTCTTGAGTTTTGGAATACACTAGAATGTCATCGATAAATACCACTACAAACTTGTCTAAAAATTGTTTAAACACCCTGTTCATCAAATCCATGAACGCAGCAGGGGCATTTGTTAAACCAAAAGACATCACCAGAAATTTGTAATGCCCATACCTAGTTCTGAATGTCGTTCTAGGTATATCCTCCTTTCTTACCTTAAATTGGTGATACCCACTTCTCAAATCTATTTTCGAGAAATATTTAGCACCCTTCAACTGATCAAACAAGTAATCTATTCTTGGCAACGGGTATTTGTTCTTAATAGTGACTTTGTTTAACTCCCTATAATCAATGCAAAGATGCATTGATCCATCCTTCTTCTTCATGAATAATACTGGCACTCCCCACGGTGATACGCTTAGTTGAATATACTTCTTGTCCAACAGTTCTTGTAGTTGTACCATCAGTTCTTTCATTTCTACCGGAGCCATTCTGTATAGGGCCTTCGATATCAGTGCAGTTCCTGGTGCTAAGTCAATCACAAACTCAATCTCTCTGTCAGGAGGAAGTCCTGGCAAATCCTCTGGAAACACATCTACGAATTCCTAACCACTGGTATCTCTTCCAGTTTCACACCCTTATTACGAGTATCGACTATGTAAGCTAAATAACCCACATGACCCGACTCAACAACTTCTTGGCCTGCATAATCGTCAGACATTTCATTTGTCTAGGCGATTTGCTACCATAGAAAACTACCTTTGACGGATTCATAAGGTTTACACACTTCTTGTGGAAATCAATTACTACTCCATAGTTGAACAACCAATCCATTCCCAAAATTACATCAAATTCTCCAAGTCTAATCGGGATTAAATCTACCATCAGGATATTCCCCTTAATGTTCACCCTACAGTTCTTGTATATGAACCTAACATGAATCACTTCCCTATTCGCAATTTCTATATTCAAAGGGAAATTCAGTTCTTCTCTAGGCAATTCTAACCTCTTAGCAAATTCATCAGATATAAATGAGAAAGTAGCACCCGAATCAAACAATACATAAGCATCAATATCATTGATTAGGATAATACCTGACACCACATCTTTTGATTGGACAACATCTTGCATAGTCGTGTTGAAGGTTCTGGCTGTGGGTTTGTTTGATGCTATAGGTCCAGAAATGGCCCATGTTCCTCCACTGCTACCTCCCTTGCTTCTTGTTGTTTCTCCAACCTTTTTCTGAGGGCATTCATGAGCAAAGTGATCCTTGGATCCGCACGTGAAATAGACATTCTTCTTGGGTTGAGTACAATTTGAGGCGATGTGACCCTCTTGGCCACAGTTGAAACATGCATGTTTCCCCATCAAGCACACACCCTTATGAAACCTCCCACATATAACACATGCTTTAAACTTCCTAAATTGTTGGTTACCCTGCTTGTTTCTAGTACCCCCGTTTCCGTTTCACTTCCTCTTCAAGTTGTTGTTGTTGTTGCCATTTCCATTGCCTCCGCTACCATTCTTTACTTCCACCTCATTCTTCTTCTTCTTCTATTCTTGATTGAATTTTGTCACTGCCTCGCCTCCACCTTCAGTGAGTACTGCCTTCTCCATCACTGCTGCAAATGTTTTCAATTGGAACAGGGAAACCCTACTGTACAGCCAGGGCTTCAGTCCCTGTTCAAACCTCTTTGCCTTGCGTTCGTCCGTACTGACTTGATATGGCGCAAACCTCGCCAACTCGTTAAATTTCGCGGCATACTCAGATACCGTCATTGTAACGACCAAGAAATTCGGATCCTTTGTACAATATTTAAAAGAATTAAATAATGAATAAAATGATCTTATTTGTCATTATATGTGTAAATAAGATGTATGTCATTTTATAACCTAAAAATGTCGTAACCTCGTAGTATTTGATCCACGTGAATGAATTAAAGTGTTTGAATTTCCAAGACGAAAATAAAAGTTTTCCGAGAAAGTTTACGAAAAACACTATTCATCGTTTAACGCTCGGGAGTTATTTTTGAACTTTCGAGAAATACATAACGTTATAATATCAAGACGAGATGGATTATGAAATAATAATCTAAGTATGGAAAACGCAATATTTCGCATGCGGACTTAATTTGGGAACTTAGGTTTATTAAGCGTTAAGGAAAAAAAGTTGTAATCGTATGATGTGTATGCATTATACGAGGTAATGAACGAGAGTATAATACGACGTTTTATACTATTGTGTATGGAGGATGAAATAACGTATATTACGAATTAGTATACGAGCTAGCATACGAGAATTATACGTGAGGTATTTATGCTAAGTTGTTTAATTAAAGGTAATGGACTTGTAGTATTATTAGCTTAATGGTAGAAGTCCAATTAGTAAGTGATACTCAAGCCCAAGTGTTTGATATGTCATGAGTCCAAACTATTGTAGTATAAGCCCAATAAGAAATTAGCTAGATTAATTCAGTAAGCCCAATGAATTGGCTATGATCCATGGGGCAATCCAAGTGAGATGTGGGTAAACTTGATGGGCAAACATTTTATGTGGTGACCAAGTGTTGTGATGACCAAGTAATAGAAGTGGCTAGCAAGAATACTTAGGCTTGAAGTTATGAATAGTAAGGAGGTGACTTAAGGAGGTGGGATGCCTTAAAGACCCTTCTACCCTCACTTTAGGAAGTCTATAAATAGAAAGCTCACCATTCATTATTTAGTTGATTAGTTTTCATCCAACAAACTCTCTCACAAAATAACTTAATTGTTAGAGCAACTAAGCACTTTGAGCTTGACTTATCATTTGTAGATTTCCGAAGCAAGAGATGTAATCTTCAAAGGTAATTGATCTTGTCTCTTCTATCTCTATCATGGTAGGTTGATAAGAGAAGTGTAATCTAATGAACTTAGATGCTAAGAACATAAGGGAAGTGGATAAACAATGGACTTAAGCCGAATAAGGTGAATAAACAACTTGAACCTAAATAAGTTGATAAACTTGTACAAAACTTGTCATATGATGTTAGTATGTTCATTATGGTATGAGAACATTGATTATTGGACTTAAGTTCATAATAAGTCATAAGCATGAGCATTGGAGTTCATAAGTTAAATAAGTCATTGACTTGTGAGATTAAGTCAAAACCTACTTTGATAATAAGTCGGTGTAGTAAGTAACTTGAAAATGTCTATATGTTGTTTAAAATCCACCTAGAATGATTAGTGATGAGGTTTCGCCGGAATTCACACGATTGGACGATAATCGTGGAATTCGTGAAATTCTCGGAATGGAAGTCATATTTTGTGTTTGAAGTCGTAAATGTTGGTTTTCGATGGAGACAAGTCATATTTGGCATTATAGAGTTGCGTACTCGAAAATGTCCGGATTCCGACTCAGAATGAAGAAACGAGCGTTGAACGTTCACGAACGTTTATCGTTTTCGTTAAAATGGACTAATAGGAGAAATTTTAGCAAAAGGAGTAAAATAGATAAAATTCTTGCATGAACGCATAGAGTACGTAATTTTTGAATCGTAGGCTCTTGAACGAGCCAATTCAGACTTATAACGAAGAAGTTACGAGTCTGGGAATCTCATCTTTGAAAAAAATCTGTCAAATATCTCTGTGGCACAGAGTCCGCGCCGCGTCGCGACTCCAAGCCATTTAGCCGGCGCCGCATTGCCAAAGTGGCCTTAGTCCCCTGCAAACTCGCGTCGCAGCGCGACACCTAACAAAGATACTTGCGCTGCAGCGCCGAGTCCGGGTTTTTGAGCAATAAGAGGTAGCGCCGCAACGCGGAGCCTAGTGTAATAGCCGGTGCTGTAGCGCCAGCCTCAAGACCTAGACTATAAAGAATGTTTACAGGATGAGCATGGTTAGTAATTAATGAACGCTTAACTAAATATCTTATTGAAACATTGTTAAGACATACTAAACCTTAAATATGAACACTTAGGGTTAAAGTTAAGTCGATTACGTATGAACGTAAGAATGGCGTAATGGAAAGTCGGAACCAATAATAACAAATCTAATACGTAATGAGATTGAGAGGAAGGGTAAGATTATTTAGGAACCATATATATTATTCATGACCTAATGTACTATGCGATGTTAGTATCTAATGTAGAGACCTTAAAGACCTACAATGCCCGAGTTATATTTATAATCAGACGCTAAAGGCAAGTACTCTAACCCTTGTTCCAGTTTGATCTGGACAAGTCTTTGTGATTCATGTATTCTTCACATGAGTTAATGTTTGAGGAAGTCAAAGCCAATTCTTTCGGCTAGACGTATGCTATGTTATTCTATCAAGTGTTGATAAGGATTTACCAAACTAATATTGTTGTGGTTTTCAAAAGTAGACTGAGTATGCTAAAATGTTTTGTCGTTAAATACGCGGATACATTGAGGTTGCAACAACTTAAGCGTATACACGTTTAATGAATGTAGTGTTGATCAACATAAGTACTATAAATTTGATCACCTAGGCGTGCTTTCGTAAGCTATCTCTTTTGGGACTTACAGACTTAGTCTTGAGGCGTCCTTTTCAAAGTACTTATGATATGCTTACGGTCTTGAACCGAAATTGATGTTTTACCGAATATTGTTGTTATAAAACGTTTTGAATGAAAAGAAGTGCTATTTTGAATTATCGATAGTACTTCATAGATATTGTTCAGTTATTGAAGATATACTATTCCTATGTTTCAAGCATGCGATTTTCCTAGAATTGTTGTACTTGCTGAGCTAGTTAGGCTCATTCTTGTTTGAACCATATGAATGCAACTAAGACTGAACGGACCGATGGATCCTGCAAGGATAAAGGTAAGGCGAAGGCGAACCCGTAGATTACTTATGTAATAGTATAAGTTTTGAACGAATAATATTTGATATTATGACAAAGACAAAATGTATTGGTTGTAAAGAACCTGGGGAATGTAAATATTTTTTTTATATATATATAAGACATATCCGTTCTTTTAAGGTATTTCAAGTGAATGTTTATGTGAACTGTAGCACCGTGTAGCACCATCTGTCGGGTTGGAAGATAACCAGATTTTGGGGCGTCATAGTCATCGTTCCCTATTTTAGTTCTAAAAAATGAACCTCTAACTGACTCTTCAAACTTTCTGGGAAATAGGTCTTGAAGAATATCTCCTTAAACCTGTCCCAGGTCATCACTCTTGGTCCTTCCCGGGTTTTATTAGCCTGCCACCAATAACTAGCTTCTGCTTTCAGCATGAACGTTGCAAAAGCAGTCTTCTGTTCATCCCCTACCCTAGCGACTTCAAACACCTTTTCTATTCCCATAATCCAGGTCTGTGCCTCGACTGGATTCATGGACCCATCGCCCACGGAATTCAGGTGGTCCAACCGCCTTGAAATCCTTAAACGTTGTGCCTTTGTTTTGAGGTTGATTCTGCAACGCTCCTGTTAATAACGTCACTAGTTGTTGGACGGGATTAGCATCAACATTGTTATTGTTAGTTCCCTCATTGGTTCTCTGTCGGGGTGGTTCACGTCTGGGAGGCATTTTCTGTTAAAAAACATCTATTAGACTATTACCCAACTTCTTTAAATATTTTCTAATTAACTTGGCTCCATAAAATAAACAACCACATAACACATAACACTTTGAATAAAATAATAACTTTTATTTATTCATCATCTCTTCGAAAAATATAAAAACAATAACATCACTACTATTAAATTCCTTTCCTGAACTACAAAAGTTACATGATAACATCATCATTACCATATCCCATGGTTACTTAACACTAGGAATTTACACATTATTTAACATTTATTACGTGCATAACAGACACATTTCGTACGATGTTCTATTAAGATACTCAGTAGCCTTTCGACGCTCTTCTTTCATAATCCGGAACATTGTTTTGCGATCTAACACGTAGGATGGAAGAGTCTCGAACTGAATTGGATAACCCATGACCCTATCTTGAGCTCGATTGATCACTGCATTGAATATGTTGTCCATCTCCTCCATCTTTATCCTCTTCGCTTGTGTGTCTCTTACTGCTGTCCCGGTTCGCTGATAAGCTTCTTTGTATGCATCTTCAGTTCTTGCCCTTTTTGTAGCTTCTTCCTTCAGCTTGTTCTTCAGTTTTGCGATCACCTCGATCAGTTGTTCCTTCTCTCTTTCAGTCTGTATCAGCTTCTCTTCAACATTAGTTAAACGATCATCACGATCCTGGATGTCGTCGTCCTTCTGTGTCATTGCAGTCTATTGTTCCGCTACTATCTCCTGCAACTCCTCGACTGTATCCTAAAGTTCCACATTACGGTCATAGACTTCATCATACATACGAGCAGCTATTGAGGTTAGTGGAGTCTCCTCCTCTTCGTCACCCTTATTCTCTTGTGGCTGCTCAACGGAATCCTCCTCGTCCATCTCCACATCATCATCCTCATCTTCAACTACTGTGACCAACGGGACTGACTCCCGTGGCAGTAGTTGTTCCTAAACAACCTGAATGTCGCGAGGCTCCTCCTCTATAGGCATCTGAGGTACTTCCTCCCTAGCCTGACTGGATTCTCCGACATTAGTCATCCTGATTACAAAATTTTAAGTTCTAGTTATTAATCATTACTACTCGACACTCACGAGCACATAAGTTATAAACACATAAGCACACAAGTGTTTTATTACCTCTTTCTTAAAACTCGATAAGAGTTTATCACCACTATCTTTTCAAAGGTTACTTCCTAAGGATTTTCCCCCACCTAAGGTTCATAACCTAAAGCTTTGATACCAACTTGTGACACCCCCAAATCCCGGTACTTCAATACCCCAAGATTTGGTGTTCACTTAATCAAAACATTCATATTTAACTACCCAATAAATATAAAATTGAATAATAAACCTGCCCATACATGATTACATTAAATAAAATCTCCCAGGTTATCAACCTTTATAAACAATCATTCATGCGACAAATTAAATAAACTTCATTAAAAATTTAATCCAAAGTCTGATAATAAAACTATCAAAAAGATTACAAGTCTTCAGTACGTGTTCATCTTTCCCTTTACTTTACTGGTGCTAGGTACGTCACCCTTTTCATCTTTAGCTATAAGGATTTTACAGGCAAGAGTGAGCAAACAAGGCTCACTTGTAATAACAATAAATAAAACTTTAATCTTTACATCAATAGCCAAATACTAGGCTCAATAGAACTGAACAATGTGTTCTATTAATGAAAAACATAACATTCCACTGAGGGTCTAATGACCATGAACCATGTCCACAGTTATAAGTAATCTTTCAACTTTAACTTTAACAGTCATACGAGTATAAGGACTCCAAGGTACTTAGGGGGATCAATCCTTCGTACATGTATTGTGCACAAACATTTCAGCACAAAGTATAAACTAAGCGTAACCCCTAATACTAGGGTTGTTCATCTCAGTATTTAGAGTACAAGTCCGCACCAAAGTCAGTTTGGTTTTGATACACTTCAAGGTAATTTGGAATTCAACGGACATCAACTAAGGACTAGTTGAATAAAAGATAATAACACTATGTTATTGAATAATCATAACAAAATAAACATTTCATTCTAAGTTCATGCTTTAGGAATAATCTAATAGCATAACAATTGAATAATAAATCATACCTTGCTTTGAACAACATTAAGCTAAGGT
Organism: Panax ginseng; assembly: GCA_020205605.1. NCBI lineage: Eukaryota > Viridiplantae > Streptophyta > Magnoliopsida > Apiales > Araliaceae > Panax > Panax ginseng. The sequence goes on along the minus strand of CM035136.1, from coordinate 80,448,358 downwards.
TACATATTATAATTGAATATCAAGCATGCATAACAAGCAATAACTTGAATGATACACTGGTTCAATAGAATAAAGGTATTTGCATGCTAATATAACAAGTTTAGATTTAGGAAAAACTTGCATAATCATGAATAAAGGTACTAGCTCGACGAAAGTGTGGAGATAGAAAACTTGCATCATCATGAACAACTAGATACAATCAATTTTCTCAATGAAAGTATAGAATTAAAAAACTTGCATAATCATAACAAAATAACTCAACGAAGGTATAGACTTAGAAGATTTACTCAATATAAAAAGATAGGTTTAGAAACTTGCCTTGCGCGTAGATTAAGCCGTTATAATCCAAATCACAATTATCCTATATACATATGTTAACATGACATTATCAGTCATTATCATCTACGTCACGTATGGTTTAGATTTCTAACCACATAATCACATTATTCTTAAAATGATAATAGACTCGTTAGGTATTAACACAATGCTCGTTCATACATTACAATACTATAATAACAGAAATACATGTTCATATCACATTACAAAATAACTTTCAGAATTTTGTGTCAGACAAAAGGCATTTCTGAGCAATCTGCTAAGTGGCGCCGCGACGCCATAATTTGAACTGTGGGCCTCTCGCATTTACGATCTTTGAGTTGGCACTTCATGTGAGAAATATACACAAGGACTCATTATTATGGCAGTAAGTCCGGGCTCCGTTGTGACTTTGGTATGTGACATGAAGTCTGGTCAAGGCCGATTTTGGCGCTAAGTAGCGAGACTTCAATTTTGGGCGTGGATTTTGGTCTTTGGTAGTAAGAAACTCATGAAGCAATTCAACGAAGAACAGAACAATTAAGTTCGATACTAATTGATGCTGCTAACATCTAATTTCACCTGTACCCCTTACATAACCAATTATTCATATAACAATTAACAACAATTAAACAACAAATTTAAAAGACTTAATTCTTTGAAACACTATTTTAAAACCAAACTCCATTATAGACAGTTGTTTAACACAGTGAACACTGTAAGTTCATATGACAAACCAAATTGGATTATTTAAACCACCATTTTATGAAATTCATATCCAATTATCACATACAAGGTTCAATTCGCATATTAGTTCACAATTTGCATAATCACATACCAATTTTATTAACTTTGCAAAACATATGTTCATACATGTTTTTCACTGTAAAACCAGGTTCTCATCTTACAGCATTAATTTAGCATACAATCTTTATCTAACACTAGTTCTAATTCTCATAACCACATAAAATCATGTAATTCAACTGTATAACGGAAATTACATAATTTTGGAATTCTCAGCAAATATAAAGCTCATGAACATAGAAACTAAAAACTCACGTCGTTAATACATGTATATATATATATATATATATATATATATATACATATATATACATATAATAGGGTTATGATCCTACCTTTTTGTTGCTTAAGAACTCGTTGTTAACAGCAGACAATTCTTTCACCAACCTTCCTCAAGTTCTGATGGTCTTCTCTCAAACTCACTGAGAGCTCTTTCTTATTCTCAATTTAGAAAATAATTCAAATGCGTAAAACTGATAACCAATATGCGTATAATAAAAATAAAACCAACGTATGATTATAAACGTATAAAACCGACGCTACACTTAATACGCTAATAATTTATCGGTTACCAAATATATATATATATATATATTATTTAATTAATAATTTAAATTCAAAAGAAATCCAAAAGCCATAAGGCTTTATTTGGCAAAACCCTTTAAAATTTAAAGACTTAATATATCTAAGTCTTGTTTGGCAAAACTAAATTAAATTACTTTAATTTATTTTAATAACTATTTATAATATAGTTATTTGTCACACTTTATTTAATCAAGCTTTCATACTTAATTTAATTACTTAAATTAACAATTTATTAAATAAATCATTTAATCACATAACTCAACACAAATTGAAATATCAATATAATATTAATTTCCTTACCTATTAATTATTTAACAAATAATTAACTAAATCAAATCAAACCAAATTGAACAAATATTTAACCATAACACATCTATTAAATATTTATATAACTCAAATAAATATTTAAAATTACAAATAAATTTCTAAAATAATGGAATGTTACAAAAACAGGAGGCTAACAACAACTGGGAGCAGAAGCAAGGTCTCTATAAAGAAGAGGAAGGCAAAAGAGGTGGAAAGTTCTAAATCTAGTGACTCTATACCAGCAGAAACCACACTAGCAAGGAAGAAATCCAAAGGTGTGAAGAAAACTGAGGCCCTACCAAGAAGTCTCTCCACCGAAGATAAGGATGAAGGAGAAAAAGTCCTGACTACAGAAATCACTAAGAGAAGAAGTAACACACTACTTTAAGGGCCATCAAGAAAGAAAGCTAAGGTGGTAAACATGCCAATACTAGTTCCCCAAGAAAGTCCATCTGACAAAGAAGAGGACGTAGAGTCAGAAGAAGAGAAGGGAACTGATAGACTCAAGTTTGAGTCCCCAAAGAACAAATCCAGCAATGAAGCTGAAGCTGGATTCATGGAAGAAAATGCAGAATCTGCTGATGAAGAAGAATGCACAAGCCCTGTGGTTAACTCTCAGAACACTCACTCTGATGATGAAGAAAAGCTACAAGATGACCCAACTACATCTCCAAATGCAAATGCTCCAACAAGCCCAGATGATGGGTCAAATGATGTTGATTCAGAAGAAGAAGGACCTACTCCTGCCAATGCTGAACATCTAGGAAGTTTTCATGATGATTCAAAGGCCAGATAGTCTGAAGAGGAAGAAGAGTCTGACTCTCCCATAGCTGAACCCCCAAGGAGAAGAAAGAGCTACAGACTACTTGCTAAATTTGCCTCCAAGAAGAAAACTGATCACTTTTACTGTAGTCATTGAAGTAAGTGATGTTAAATTTGAATCAAAGGAAGAAAGTGCTGAAGATGGGACTAGTAATGAAGAAGATGAATCCAAGGAAGATTTTGCTAAAGAAGGTTCTGGTAATGAAATTAAGCAAGAACAATTCACTGATGAATCTGATGAAAGGAGTCAACAAGATTCAAGCTCAAAAAGTGAAGAATTGGAGAAAGATTCTGGTTCTGCAAACGAGGAATCAGAGGAACCAGTAGACTATCATGTCCTCTCTCCAGCTAGGATTAATAGAAGAATAGTGGTGGAAGTCTTGAATGAACCACCAGAAGTACCTCCAGAAAGATGGTTTTTCCAATGGATGCCTTGGTTAAAGGCACATACTGAAAGAGATGGAAGCTACTTCAGTTGGTGCTACTCTCAGTTTCCAAGCCTAGAGCTATTGGCTCAGAACTTCCCAAGGGTGAAGAGTTATGCAACAATGATGATTAAAGACCAGCCCCATTACAAAGTCTACCGACATGCTGACAATTATTATATTCCTTATGATCGTAGAGTTGATTCTAATGGAAGAAGGATTATGGCCAAGGAAATGATCGTAGAGTCTGTTCACTCTACCAATGATGTTGATCAAGTCCAAAATGAGAAGCCTCCCTCAGCCCAAGCACTGTTTCCCAACATTCCTTCATCCTCCAATGGCGATTGGTACTCAATGATTGTTCAGATCCTCAACGCTTTCGAAAATCTGTCCAAAGATGAAAATCGTAGAGTCCAATCTGGTGTTCAACAAGAGTTTGCCCAACCAGATGACCAAATTCCTATGGGGCAGGAGCTGTTGAAGAATTCTGATGAGCTGGCTAAGAAGATATCTCTAATCAATGAAGAGTCAAAGATGTTCACAGCAACAAATGATAACTCAGTTCAAGACAGACTCCAAGCCACTATGGCTGATGTATCTCTCAAAATCAAAGAGAGAGATCACATCTATCTGAAAGCCATAAATGATCAGAAGGCATAAGCTCTATGAGCACAGAAGGCCAATGAAGAGCAAATCCAAGTCCTTTCTTACAAGATTAACAACATGAATCAGTCCTTTTCTCTACAACTTGAGCTGAGCCAACAAGAACTCAAGATTTAAGTTGGTAACTCCTCTTACCTGATGGAGAAACTAATGTCCAACATGGAGTAGCTCTCTCAAGTGATTAATGACAAAAAGGGGGAGAAAAAGAGGCATAGAAAGAGGCATTCAAGAAAGAGCAAGGAGAGCAGAAGGAAAGAAGAGAAGAAGACAAAGAAGAAGATAGCAAAAGAAGAAGCTAAGTCATCACCTGAGGGGGAGCCAAAGGATGATGAGCCTGTGTTTGCAGAGGCTGAGAGGGAGCCAGAAGAAGAAGAAGAGGAGCATACATCTGAGAGGGAGCAGACAAAAGAAATGAAGTCCACATCCTAGAGGGAGCATAAACAAAAATATCAAACAGATGAATAGCTGATCAACAATCAACAGACATCCTGGAAACATACATGGAGCCAAAGAGGTACATCTCTAACTAGTTAGGTATGTTCTGGATCCAGGATGTAAAATGGCATAGTGTATTAAATTCCATATTATTATAAATGACATTCATGATTATCTGTATTAGAAATACAATTGCTGACTGTATATAAGATTCATTCATAAAATGCATATGCACTTATTATTTTTGTCATAATCAAATAGGGGGAGATTGTCAAGAATAAGCATGTGAATGATATTCCTATTTATATATGATTTGATTATGATATATATGAATGAATATGCAAGTATGCTTGCATTAAGAATAGTTGTAAAGTCCTTTGATAGATAATAGAAACATATGTACAAGGGCTTAGAATGAATTAATCAAATGTGTTATGTTAATCCTACATAAGAAAAATAGCTTTGTAAAGTCCTTAAAAAGAAATGATGTACAAGGACTATAAATATAGAAATATCAAGCTTGTTAGGTTAATCTTATGATGTAATAGATAGACTTATCTAATAAATCGAAACCTGCGCAGAAGTAAATCGAGTCTGCCGGAGAGTCGAGGAAAAGCGAGAGTATCGAGGCGAGAATCGTATTCTGCAAGATAGTAGATCTTGGAGTTCGTAGACTGCCAGGAGAGACGAGGAAGGATCTTAGTTTGTCGAGGAGAACTTCCTCAGAGCCGAATTCTGCTGAGGAAGTCATGTTCAGAATCGTAGAGATAGCCTACTTATGAGCCGACCGAGCATCTGTCGAAGCCAAATCAAGTATCGTAGACTACACTCAGAGTCGTAGAGTCTACCGATGTTGAAGCCAAGTCAAGAATCATAGACTACACTCAGAGTCATAGAGTCTACTGATCGTATCAGAGGCAGAGATCGTAGTCGAGCAAGATCAGATGAAGACAACGAGCACAAAGTCAGAAATCGTAGAGTGTCAAGATCTGATCTCGGAGTCATAGTGTCTGCACAGCCGAAGCTGAATCGTAGAGTGTAGAACTAAGACTTCAACAGATGTGCTCACAATGCCAAGTCAGAATCATAGAGAAAATACGATTCTCAACAAATGAGCACTCCCAGAATATCCAAAGGAACGAAGCCTCTGGTTGGTACTGCAAAGATACATCCCACCTAAAGGAAACAAAAGAGCACTCAACGAATGGCATATAAGCTAACAGAAGATTTAAGCACCAACTTAATCAACATCTAGATTGAGTTGTGAAGCCATTCGAGATGAAGTCTTCCATAAGTTGATCAGAAGAAGACTTCATTAACTAACTAAGGAAAGTCAGCAAGTGCAGTAGCTGTCAAGTAAATAGAAGACGAAGATCTTGAAAGCAACCAGGATCGTAGTGTTTGGCAAATAAAGAAGGAACTGATGGAGTGTACACAAAGATACTGGTCAGCCTCTGAAGAACAAAGCTAAAGTGATTAAGCATTGGGTCAGTCCATTGATGATAAGTGAACGAGAGATCACAAGGAGAAAGCGAACTGGACACGCCATAAATCTGAAGTGTCTTGCTATTCAGAAGGGGCCAGAGCAAGGAGTCAAGCCATCAGTATCTGAGAGCACTCAAAGCAAATAGAAGTGTTGAAGCACTGCACAATAGAAGGAAGAAATGTTCTACACTAAAGGTCAAATGAACACTTTTCAAAGATCGTAGTGTTGTCTCTACATGTTAATGAGCAACAGTTAACAAGACGCTACGATCAGGTCCAAGAAAGCATGCATTAGAATCGTAGAGTTCAGTCATCCGAAGATTCAAGCAGTGGCAATGGTTCAATCTGAAGGTTGGTATTCAAATAAGAGCTTATTGAGAGCATCGATGCAAAAGGACAACCTCTGATTAAGAAATCAGAAGGAGGAAATAAAGTCGTCGACCTGCCCAAGACATCAGAGTGACATCTCTAACGGGGTAGGTGAAATAGTAGACTGCAGTGTCAGAAAGTCAGAAAAGGAGATGTCATGTCACATCTGTAGTCTACACCAAATAACTCGAGATCTATGAAGCAAATCAAAAATCTTTCAACGGCTAATTTCCAACGGAAAGATTGGGAAGGAGTATAAATCAACAGAGCTTCAAAGATTTAGAGTTGTTGATGATTGCTATGTTGTAGAATCGTTGAATTGGTAGAATGCTAAAGTTGACTCTACGAGTTCCACCTGAGCTTAACAGAATAAGTCTCAGTGACAGTGAGACTACGAAGGTGGAAGTGAAGAAGCTTTGAAGAAGGACTTGAATAGACCAAAGCTTCACTCAACAAAGATGAGAATGCCACTTGAATTGACATCTAATCTGATAGCCGAGAAGGAAAAGAAGATAACATTTAGAAGAGTGGCAAAGCACAAGGCAGATCCTGAGAGCCACTCTACGATTCACCATGAACTTGAAGCTGAACTAGAGCAAGTGCAGAACCATGTCTGCCAATAGGTTAAGAAGGGTTCGGGAAATAGTGATGGTGCGCATTTGATACTATATGAAGATGAGCAGAACAGAAGAAGATCAGCTGCACCAAAGAAGATGTGGTCTAGACTCGAAGCAGAATGCAAAGAGGACCACACCAAGCTGCTAAGTACAAAGGATGTTCAGAGCTTAAAGACATCTTAGCAGCTCAGCACCAACAACAACAACAAACAACATCAACAAGAAGCTAAGGCCTAAGGGGTCCTTTTTCGGATGGACTAAATGAAGTTCCAAGCCTGCTGGGCTTTAAGAGTTCTTAGGGAACTAGAGTAGTTCCAAGGCTGCTGGCCTTGAAGGAATCTTAGTGATTCAGGGTGTTGCCCTTCCTTAGTGGATATCCTGCTAGTTAAAAGCAGAAGAGTGGATTAGGAGGTTGAGTCTCTGAACCACATAAAATCCCTTGTGTCTTTACTTTATGTCATTTACATTATGTACTTAACTGCTATAACTGCTATGTATGTTTTAACTGCTTACAACCGAACTAACTCTAAGAACAATGTATGTATGATTATGAATATATCAATGAAGGGGATCTTTTACTTATTCCACTGTGCTTGAAAAGATTCTTGTGTTTGTCATATGCTAAATCATTAGTAATACAAAAGAAACGAGAAAAGTTTTTGAAATTAAAAAGATCTATTCAACCCCCCCTTCTAGATCTATATTGTGCCTACTAGGAACTAACATAAATCTTTAAAGAATTTGGCAAACTAATTTACAATTAAGCACTTAAACTTATTCGAACATAATTTTTTACTGTTATTTGTTTGTTACAGCTCTAAAATCTTATGGCGGCTAACATAACTAAGAATAAACATTTGGTGTAGAGTATGTGTTATATATTGCACCTTATTTTATACTTTTGTGACTTATAATATGTCATATTTAAGTTTGACAAAACTCATCTATGAACATAATTTAAGTAAGTATAAAAGGTGTAAATTAATTTCCTCTACGTGGAGAATAAAAGAGAATTTTATTTGATTTGTGTAGAAATTATTTTATTAGTGTCTATAGTGAGACATATAATAAGATGCAAAATTGTTTGATAAAAACAATTTTTCCTTAGTTCCATTTAATAGAAGTCTATTTTATTTTATTTTTTGGAACAAAAGGAAAATAATGAGACTATTCAAATTCTATTGAACTCCCTAATTATTACTAAGTATTAATAAGTATGGTTACATATATGTAACTTATATATTTAGTATTACTAAGTATGGTTAAATATAGAATTAAATAGTATTTTATGTAACTTACATATATGTATATATTTGTATGTATATATATATATATATATATATATATATATATGTTGATATATATATACACAAGATAAGATATATGCATATAACAAAAACATATAAGTTACAAGTAAGTTTGTGCACATGTTTTTTCTCTCTTTTTGATCTTCTCTAATTCTTCTTACAAACAAATAACTACTACAAAGTAGTGTTCAATTGGAATTTTCTGTGAATTTCTATCACGGATTATTCACTAAGGCTTGACATATATCCTGGAGGTATATCGTCTGCAACCCATAGCAAACCGATCGTGGTGGGGGCGATAAAGACCTTAAGGACATGGATCACCCGTGTCACGTCGTCTACAACAATCTTGACTCTACTAAACTACGATTCTAACAATCTGAAGGTCTTTATAGTATTTGTTGGAGTCATGATTTTGGTGAGATAGAAGACAACATGGGTTTCAAAGATAAGTGTCATTTTTCTTATATCTATTTTATCAATGGAGTTTTTACGATAATTTTGTACATATATATTTTATTTATAATATTTTATGAGTAGATAAAATATTTGATGTGTATATGAATGTATGAAATTTGAGACAATTATTTTCTTATACACTAATTGAGATTAATTTATTATGAGAAAGTTGTAGTAAAATTTGAGAAGTTTACTTGTCTCTATATATAACAAATTAGTTGTAAATTAGTTTAATTTGAGAATAAGGTAAATTTATGTTCTTCTTGAACAAAATTGTGCATATAATTTTGAGGTAATATTTAGTGTGTAATATTACTTGGTATTTGTATGCATGAATTTTTAGATAAATTACTTTGTTTGTTTATAATAAATTAATTATCAACTAATATTTAGAAGAGATATTGTAGAAGTAGATTTGGTTGAGTAAATCTTGTATACAATATGATTTTAAAAATACTTAGAAATGATATTCGTAGTATTTTTGGGATAATCATAATTGGTATATGGTGATTTATTTTTATGTGTACTTTTTGTCCAAGAAGTAGTAAATTTTAATGTGATCATATGAATTTTGTATATTCTAATTGAGATAAACATTTTATTTTTGAATTTATATAAATATAGTGAAGTTCAAGTATTTCATATTATTATGAGAATTGACTTGAATTCTATATTGTAAATGTCAAAAGATATATTGTTTATGATATGTTCTATCCAAGTTGGGACAAGAATAACTTGAGGATATACTAATTCATCATGTGTGCAAATTTTATTTGTTTTCTACATAAATTAATTTTGTTTGTGATAAATTAATTTCTTAGAAAGTAAATATAAATTTTTATATTTTATTATTTATATACAAATAAATTTATGCAATGTGATGAGTTGTGCTATAATTTGTATATAATGAATTTTATACTATTTGCATAGAATCAAGTGTTGCGTGTTGGTATGCTTGAAAATTGTACAAGTATAATTTTAAGTGCTTATATTAAATAATTTTTTAGATTTGAGATTTTATGTAATTCAGAAAATAAGAACTTGTTTTCTTATGTGGGGGTGTTTTAAAAGATTCTTATGTTGAAGCAATCTTTATATGAATGACTAATACATAAAATGTACAAGAACTTATTTTTTGTTCTGAGAAGTGTTCCTTAATATTCTTATGTGGAAATAATATTTAAGGGAACATTGTCACATAAAATTTTAATTAATCTAAAATTTATTTTAAGTAGATGCATAATATTGTGAAGTGAAATTATTCAATGAGATTTCAATTATTTAAAAGTATTGGGGTGATTCTTTAAGATTTTTTATTTATAGACTAAATTTGGCCTTTGAACTATTTGGAGCATAATTTTATTTATGTAAGAAATAGTAAGGCTTATGTATTTCATGTTACAAAATTCAATTTGATTGTGTAGTCTTATTAAATGAAAGTCTTTGAAACATAAACTTCTGAATAATATTGAAGTGCGAACTTATTTCACTTAATTAATTATCTAAGGTTCAACAAAGTTATAAACTGAACCTAGAAAGAGCAATATTGATTTGGTGAAGGAAATCAATATAATAATTTGGTATATAAAATACCTTTTTTATTAGCCTAAATATGATCCAAAATATTTATTGTGATTTAGTTCAATAGTGAGATTGAAACTAAGTTATAAATATTCAAGTGGATACAGATTAAGTGATAATATGTGCATATTAATCTTGAGATTCTATCGGATATAGAATTATTTATATATTTACACTAACAATATAATTGTATAAACTATAATGTGATAGTTTTGTGTATATTAATGATATGTTGATCATTTTACATAGTATTGTTAACGTAAACTAGTTTAAGAAATATTTATTTTTTTCTTTATGTTGAAAGACTTGTAAAATAGATGTTATCTGTGACGCCCCCAAAATAGGTATACATCACTTATTCTGAGTCGCCAAATCAATGGTACAAAATTCAAATACAACTTAATAATACAACTGTCGTGTAAAATACGACAAAATATAAACTGAGAGTTTTAATATGAATATTTCCTTCTAGACAGTATTCAAACTCAAAATAAGTCCTCATTACATTTATTATCACACTATTTCACAGAATAGTGAGGACTACTAATGCAACCATCCGGATCGTCAATCCATTCCCCGACTAGTCCCCCGGCCTATATTCTCATTTCACGAAGATAACATTGAAAGAAAAGGGTGAGCTCAACTAGCCCAAAGAAGAAATATTATGACTAAGATAATGCAGAATAAATTATCCTTAACCTTCAACAGTATAACAACTAATAGAATATAATAGACAACAAGTTTTAGATCAACAACTGCAGCGGAATAAGCAATCCATTAGAAGAGTCAAGTAGAGCATAAAATCTACTATCTTCTATGATTTAAAAGGTTTTTCATCACTTTTTATCGCTGAGACTCAGCTTAATAAATAATCCACATCATTAAATCATCTTTGCACTACAGGCCAAGGATATTCTTTAGTATCACGACCACGAATTATCCATGCACTACGGGCCAAAGATAATCGTGTTTTCATCAATGGTTCTGATCATGCCATAAAACAATTCATCTTTGCACCCTTGGCCGAAGAGAATCCATAGCCATAATCATACCAAAAACTGTCCATCAATGCACTACGGGCCAATGAGGACTTTTTCCACATCATTTGTAACATTACGGTCATGATTATACCGAATAATCTCTGGTCATAATCATACCAAGTCCATCTATGCACTACAGGCCAAATATGATTTTCAACATAATATAAGAATGAGGATGATGACAATTCAATAAAACAAGTTCAAGAATAAATTTTAAAGATTTATAAGTTAATTTATCTTGAACTCAATAATGTCCAAATTGTCAACACGATACTGCTTTGTGGAGTAAAATTCAAGAATGCTCAGAAGAATATTTCCATGAAAAGATACTGGATGAAGCGCAAATATCCAGGATATTTTACTAATTCCATGGAATATAGAAGTCAAAACTTTAACCAACTGAGTATAATAGAATATATGAAACTGCAAATGGATTTTCGCCCGTCATGCGGTAATCCATGTACATAGATCATTTCCACAAGTTAATAAGGAATGAATACAAATGATCATTCACCATGCATGCTGTAATCCAAATAAACAGGTTATTCCAACAGAGTAATAAAGAGTGGAACCAGGTCATGATATTCCAACAGAATAATAACGAATGGAACCAGGTCATGCGTAATCCGCACAGACAAGATGTTCCAACATAATAATAAAGAATGGAACCAGGTCATGCGTAATCCGCACAGAAAGGATATTCCAACAGAATAATAAAGAATGGAATAACAGAAGAATTTTACCATGTATACGGTAGTCCGCGTATACAGGTTATTCCAACAGAATAATAAGGAATGGAATAACAATAGGTCTCTTCATGAATATGAAAGAAATAATACCCCTTACCTTAAAAATAAGAGTATTCCAACGGTAGAGCGGGGATATACTTGAAGAAAACTTGCACTATTTTCTATGCTTAAAGCTTTCTTAAACTCTAAAAAAATACGCTCAAGATTATAGAAGAAGAATTCTCTGAATTTCTGGTGTGCTTTTCAATTCTAACTAAGCATCCTATTTATAAGAGAATGAAAAGGATACTATGCAATAAAATATAATATATTCTAATTATAATTATATAATAAAACAAAATTTATAATATATATATATATATTATTTAAAATCTAATAAAACAAATAACTTTATAAAAGTATTACATTTTATATAAAAAGATTTTACAATGCAAACACTATACGCAAAGGCACTATATAAAACACTATGCATAATAAAATATAATATATTTAATTTATAATCAAATAAAACAAAACTTTATAAAAAGTATTCATTTTTTATAAAAATATTTTACTATGCAAACACTATCGCGAGCATTATGCAAATATTATGCATAATAAAATATAATATATTCTATTTATAATCAAATAAAACAAAACTTTATAAAAGTATTCTATTTTATTACATTTATAATAATAATAAAACAAAATTTATATATATAATATATATATATAAACTTTCCTGTGACTCCCCCCAAATGATCAGATTTCCAAAGTCACACGTGGGCCCCACATGTGGCCCCACTAAAATACTAAAAAAATTCCTACCGATTATTTTTAAAATGGATAAATGGGGGGTCCAAAAAATACAACAAATACCTCATAAAAATCACCTCAATATTTGTAATAACATTTATTAATATTATAATAACTCACAATATTAACAACCAGCTCGTTCTCAGGAAAGAGGGGGTTTTCCAATAAAGATTTCTCCCTATTGATGCGCAATTAGGTGACCAAACCTCTCCTTGACAGAACTTCTAGACATTGTCAATATTGCAAATAATAATATTAATAACTCTGTCATCTCAATTATTGATTTAATAATATATAAAATATCGACAATAATTGAATCAAATAACGTGAGATACTATGCAATAATTATCTTGTAGCAATAATTGAACAAAAAGCGAGTGACTTCTCACGTAAGCATCAATAATCAATACGGATTGCTACTATGCAATCACGCGTATTACTGTACTTTTACTACTGAGTAATTCAACAGTTTTAACAGTAAAACATTCACCGTTATTTTCATAAAAATATTTTTATCGTTTTCTCAATCCGACAATAATTCCGTTGCGGGGTCCACCAATGATTGTACCGTCGTAGGGATATTCCCCGACAAAAAGAATATTCCCCGACCAATCGAATATTATACAACAACTTGCATACTTTTCAAAATTTATAAATATTACCCACAACTATAACATTATCTCAAATCCACACCATAATTTTGAAAAAAATATTTCGAGAAAATTAAATCTTTATTCATAAAATTTGGGATTTTACAATCTCCCCTCCTTATGAAATTTCTCCCTCGAAATTTACGTACGTACCTGATATGCCGAACAAATGAGGACACATCGCCAGATTCTAACTCTTGAGGTATAATCTTTGAGCGTAAAATATATTTCAAGATTTTAACATGTACATCTTCATACGTTAAATTATTCGCTATCTCGTCCGGTTCTTAAATTAATAATGTGGTTCGGGTTGTCCACATATTTACGCAACATCGATACGTTAAAAACGTTATGAACACTCGACATACTTGACGGTAAAACGAGTCTATAAGCCACAGTTCCTACTCAATCGAGGATTTCAAATGGGCTAATTAAATCGAGGGTTGAGATTTCCTCTATTCAGCAACTCTTCCTTTTAAAATAACGCCATCTTGAACCTTCTTCTTCGTATTCATCAGCTCCGGGTCTGTAGCTTTAGCAACTTTAACATTATCGACTAAAGTTAGTTCTAATCATATATTCGTTATCTTCACGTAGGTTCGTATATTCGCACTCTTAAACACATACGATCTTCTACTCAACGCGTCAGCTACCACTTTCGCTTTTCCACGATGGTATTAAATGGTATTATCGGAATCTTTCAACAGCTCGAGCCAACGTCTTTGGCGCATAATACATTTGTTTTAGTTGAAGAAATATTTAAGGGTTTTAGAAATGGGGTTTTGTACTGGGGTCATTACAAAATTCGATTTCACATTCTAGTGGTAGGCTAAGTCTTCAAGAATACGCCAGAAAATTTATTAACAATAGAAATATCATTCAAAACTGTGACCCTCATCCAAGACTTGGATAGCACGTCATATTGATACCTATCAACTTGCCACCGTTATTCACGACGTCTCCTACGGAAATTCTGGCTTCGGTGCATTCCACACGAGGAAGTCACCAGATAAAGGCTCGGGGCTCTTTACTTATGGCTTGATATAACAGTGACTGACTTTAGTGGTTTGGTTGCTTGAATTCACATAACAGGTTGGATAGGAATATAAAAGCTAACAACCTTACGAAAACAATAGATTTTAGCATGATGAGTAGTAACCAATCAATCCCTAAAATCACATCAAATGCAAGTATTTTCAAAGAGATAAGATCGACAGGTAACATGAAAGTGTCGAATTGAATTAAACAAGATTTATAAATAGTGAAGGTAACGAAGGTTTCTCCCAACGGAGTTTCAACAGATAAATCAAAGTCTAATTTCTCCGGAGTCAAAATTAAACATTGAACGCAAGTAGGAGAAATAAAAGAGTGGGTAGAACTGGTATCGAATAAGGTATAGATTTCGCAAGAGATTATGATTAACTTACCCGTAATAACCTCGTTCGGGTTCCTTGATAAACGCTCTCACTTAAACTACCGGCTTTGACTTGTCTGAGACATCCTTTGGCATCACTATCCCAGCTGGACTTGACTTCACTACACGACAAAATCAAGCTAAATGACATTCTCTTCTTGAAATTTCCACTTCTATTATCTTGGCCATGATTACCACCGAAAGGTTACCATTCTTGGCATGATAATTTCCCCCACGATGGTTATCATTGTTCTGATGGTCGTTGCAACCGGTATGATTATTATCGTGT
The DNA here is from genome assembly GCA_020205605.1 of Panax ginseng. NCBI lineage: Eukaryota > Viridiplantae > Streptophyta > Magnoliopsida > Apiales > Araliaceae > Panax > Panax ginseng. The sequence continues at coordinate 80,433,248 of CM035136.1, read as the reverse complement.
TGTTGGTCGTTACCTTTTGGTTGAGCTAACTCAAGCGGTCTCATGTGCTTCATTGCTTATCTCAATATTTTTGAGATGTCATTCATAAACAACTTTGTCACAAAACAAGGGTTAATTGACATGTCACATATTATCCCTATACTATGACCGACCAATTAAATACCAAATAAACTTAGGTAGGTCATACTAGCGAAGGAATTCCCTGTCTCTCCCCTCCTAGTTCTTGTCTCACATCTCAGCCAGGGATCATATCCCTAAGCTTTGATACCAACTGTGACGCCCCCAAAATAGGTATACATCACCTATTTTGAGTCGCCAAATACATGGTACAAAATTCAAATACAACTTAATAATACAACTGTCGTGTAAAATACGACAAAAAATAAACTTAGAGTTTTAATACGAATATTGCCTTCTAGACAGTATTTAAACTCAAAATAAGTCCTCATTACATTTATTCTCACACTATTTCACAGAATAGTGAGGACTACTAATGCAACCATCTGGATCGTCAATCCATTCCCCGACTAGTCCCAGCTATATTCTCATTTCCTGAAGATAACATTGAAAGAAAGGGTGAGCTCAACTAGCCCAGTAAGAAATATTATGACTAAGATAATGCAGAATAAATTATCCTTAACCTTCAACAGTATAACAACTAATAGAATATAATAGACAACAAGTTTTAGATCAACAACTGCAGCGGAATAAACAATCCATTAGAAGAGTCAAGTAGAGCATAAAATCTACTATCTTCTATGATTTAAAAGGTTTTTCATCACTTTTTATCGCTGAGACTCAGCTTAATAAATAATCCACATCATTAAATCATCTTTGCACTACAGGCCAATGATATTCTTTAGTATCACGACCACGAATTATCCATGCACTACGGGCCAAAGATAATCGTGTTTTCATCAATGGTTCTGATCATGCCATAAAACAATTCATCTTTGCACCCTTGGCAAGAGAATCCATAGCCATAATCATACCAAAAAGCGTCCATCAATACACTACGGACGATGAGGACTTTTTCCACATCATTTGTAACATTACGGTCATGATTATCTTAGAATAATCTACGGTCATAATCATACCAAGTCCATCTATACTCACTGGCCAAATATGATTTTCAACATAATATAAGAATGAGGATGATGACAATTCAATAAAACAAGTTCAAGAATAAATTTTAAAGATTTATAAGTTAATTTATCATGAACTCAATAACGTCCAAATTATCAACATGATACTACTTTGTGGAGTAAAATTCAAGAATGCTCAGAAGAATATTTTGCATGAAAAGATACTGGATGAAGCGCAAATATCTAGGATATTATAATAATTTCATGGAATATAGAAGCCAAAACTTTAACCAACTGAGTATAATAGAATATATGAAACTGCAAATGTGACAACCCGAAAATTTAGAAAATTTAGAAAATTTTTATTAATTTATTTAGGGTTCAATATTAGAACCTAGACAGAAAATAAGTGTATGCGTTTGATATTTTTGAGATACAATTTTGAGGATTTCAAAATTCTGTTAAGGATTTAGGTGGATTATTCAGGATTATAGGAATATGTGAATATGTTCTATGAGTATGGTCATTTATGTGTTCAGTATGTGGTTAAGGGTCAAGGGTTGACCGGATAAATGATATATGTGACAAACCCTAAGTATATATTAAGAACGTCAACGTTCGGTTAGAAAACCATAGTGAATTATAAAAAACCCTAAAAACCGGTTCTGGAAAACCCTAATTCAAATTTATTAAACCCTAATTTCGGGATTAGAAACCCTAATTTTATAATTAGGGAAAACTTAATTGTTAATTTAATACTTTTAAAGTTAATTAGGATATATTAATTCTAATTTTCAAGTTAAATAATTAGAAAACCCTAATCTAATTATGAAATCTAATTTCTAAATTAGAAAATTATTTTTCTATTAGAAACCCTAATTTCTGGGTTATAAACCCTAATGACCATTTTGACCCTAATTGCTTAATTAGCAATTTTAATTAGGATATACTAATCCTAATTAGCAAGATTGAATTTATGATTATGAAATCTTAATTATAATTATAGAATCCTAATTATATTTTAGAAATATTAATTTTATTTTGAAAATATAATTTGGAAATTCTAAAATTTATTTATTTTTAAAACCTAAGGATTCCAAACCCTAAACCCTAAGGTTTCCAAACTCTAAACCCTAAACCAAACCCTAAACCCTAAGGATTTGGCCATTTACTAGATTGCCATTAAAATTAAAATCGAAAAGACTAAAATATCCTTCAGTGCATTATTGGATGTTGCTTGCAATCTTGCCATATATGTGGTTGGTGAGCAAACCCTAACAACTCCATGTGGCCTAAATCTACAGCCAACCAGCCGAAATTATCATATCCTAGCAACATGTCAACAATTATATAGATTAAAGGGAGAGAGAAAACCAACTTTATTTCTCATACTTGCCAAAGCCTTTTTCTCTCTAAAAATTCGGAACTTAGAGTGAGAGGGAGTGATAAACAAAACCATTATCAGTTATTATCTTTCCAAGATCAAGATCCAAAAGTCAGATTCAAGATTTTAGCCTTAAAGGATGTATAGACCCTAATCCTAGAAATCCTTTGATCTTATGTTTGATGTTGTTGTTTGTTGTTTAAAGTTGTGTTAGAAGGTGTCTATAAATGATCTAGGTTGCTAAAACTTGGATCCATACCATCTAGATGCTCGAAAATTGAGTTTTCAAAATTCTGGAAAAAGGTTGAAAAGTAGCCTGACAACCGAATGTCAGAGCCTCTAGATTCTTCTCTGTTAACTATTTTTTGTGTTTTAAGCTTTTGTAATTGTAGTATGTTGTATGGTCTTTGATCTGGTACTTGTATCAAGTCTAGATCACATGTAGATTGAAAGATCTGAGACGATCGAAGGTCGTTGACCGATTCATGAAAAGCGGGTTTAGGCGACCCGAAAACCAAGCAGAGTGTCGACAAGATTTTGCGAGCCTATCATCTTGCTGTTATTTTCTTTATTGATCATGTTGTTGTTATGATGTTGTTTCCTGTCATATGAACTACACATGTATGCCCTTATATCACTCCGATCTTGCATAGAATCAAAGTAATGAGCAGTCAAACCATCGTTGACCACGGTTCTTCTTAGAAATCTGGAAAACCCAGATTTCTCATGAACACGTTTCTGACAATCTTTTGACCGACCTTGATCTCTCAGTTATGATGTTGTTAGGTTAATGTAATGTAATAGAACTGTTCTATGTCACGTGGTCTGCAATACTGAACCATTACATCACACAAACAATACTTAGACTGCAAGCTACACAGATCTAAAGTAGAACCCTTGAACTGTTCTTCATTTCTGGAAAACCCAGAAATGAAGAACATCCTCTGACAAAGATTTGTGAGGCTTGAATCTCTCTGATCTGATGTTGTTTAGCCATTATGTTTTTTTGTAAGTGTAGTATTACATACATACTAGAACACTGATGCCCTAGATTGCCCAAATAACATCAAGAACATTAAACTTAAAAACTGGTCAAACTAGGCCCCTGCAAACTAAGTTCGAAGTTCTGGGTTTTCATAAAGACCACCAAGAACACCTATAGCGACGGGTTTGTCGCTATAGGGCCCTTTAGCGACAGTTAATTTCGGAAATTAATATTTTTAATTAAATAAATCAAATTAAATGGGTTTTAATTATTAAAAATACAAAATAAATTCTGAAAAATTATTTTAAAGTCTAAAAATAGTTTTTAATTATTTAGAGTATATTTCATAAATATTTAATATTTTAGAATATAAATGGTATTTAATTTATTTAATTATAATATTAAATAAATTATTTAAAAATTATTTTCATACATGAAAAATTATATTATGGTAAAAGAAAATATTTTAAGTTATTTTTAGTGACTTTTAATATTTTAGGATGAATTTCATTAATTAATCAATATTAATGATAATTAGTTTATTTAATAAATATATTAAATAAATTATGAAAAATAGAATTAATGATTTAAAAATCATTTAAAATGATTTAAGTGTTATAAAATATTTGAAGTTATAAAATATAACTTTTGATATTTTTTCATGAAAATATTAATATTTTAATAGTAATAGTAATTACCGGATAATTAATTTAATGGTTTAAAAATCATATAAATATGATTTTAAGGTATTAAAATACTTTATAATATTATAAATATATTATAATATTATGACATGTATTTCATTAATATTTGATAATAAATAAATATTAATGATAAAAGAATTATGTGGTATTTAATTCATTTAAATACGATATTAATAATGGAAAATTCATGATAATCGTAATAATTACTTAAAAATTATTACGAGCTTATGAAAAATATTTTGACTGTTAATAAATTATCTAAGATAATTGTTAAATGTTAGGCATAGTTTTTTTGAACTTAGACTCGATAAAAGTCCGACTAGACCGTTGGAATGTCAAATTTGTGTCGGGTTCAACTCAGACTGTAATAGTTTGACTTGATACCGAGTCTTATGTGTGTTATAGACTGGTAGGGTTATGTGTTTAGGTTATTCTATGTATATCTATATATATAATAGTATTATATTGTGATGATATTATTCTAATATTGGAGATCTATATTACTAATATTAGGTCTTCGGATAAAGCGTTATAAATTATGTAGCGGTAATCAACGGTTCATGCAAGTTTGTTTTTATTTAACTCTACTAAGAGTTGTTTCATTCAGATATGCTTATGGTTAATCATTGCTGATTGCCATTGTAGAATTGTACTCTGTATATATTGCATGTATAAGTCAGATATGAAAGGCTGATCACCTTCATTACCATTCGGTTCAGATATATTTGTTCATGTTATATACTTGTTCATTCAAAAGTTTGTTTCTGCTAGTTCACAATTATATTGATGAATTATAGCCAGCTTATTATTCAGACTCTTTCAATCATGATCTACCGTTAAATTATTGAACTTAAACTTGCTGGGCAATCTTATGCTCACCCTTGCTATATCATGATAAAACATTGCAGATTAAGGCGAATGCTTCGGATACAAGGAAAGGTTAAAGACAGTTCCAGCTTAAAGTTAATGTGTGCGATTAGTTTTATAATAGTATAGTTTGATAATAATTTTATATGTTAGATAGTTTATGAATTGTGTATAAGTTAAGGTTACTCGATTTTGGGAAATAGTGTGTAAAGTAATTGTATAAACAATTTATGTTTATATCTTCCGTAAATATAGTAATAGTTGTAGAATAATCGAACCGGATCCGCGGTGATTTGGGACCTCGGATTCGGGGCCCTCACAACAAATGGATTTTCGCCCGCCATGCTGTAATCCACGTAGACAGATTATTTCCAATGAATACAAAGGATCATTCACCATGCATGCGGTAATCCACATAAATAGGTTATTCCAACAGAGTAATAAAGAATGGAACCAGGTCATGCGTAATCCGCATATACAGGATATTCCAACATAATAATATAGAATGAAACTAGGTCATGCGTAATTCGCACAGACAGGATGTTCCAACAGATTAATAAAGAATGGAATAACAGAAGAATTTCACCATGTATACAGTAGTCCGCGTATACATCTTATTCCAACAGAATATTAAGCAATGGAATAACAATAGTTCTCTTTATGAATATGAAAGAAATAATACCCCTTACCTTAAAAAGAAGAGTATTCCAACGGTAGAGCGACGATATACTTGAAGAAAACTTGCACTATTTTCTATGCTCAAAGCTTTCTTAAACTCTAAAGAAATACGCTCAAGATTATAGAAAAAATTATATCGAACTTAACGGTGTGTTTTCAATTCTAACTAAGCATCCTATTTATAGGAGAATGGAAAGGATACTATCTGATAAAATAAAATATATTCTAATTATAATTATATAATAAAACAAAATTTATACTATATATATACATTATTTAAAATCCAATAAAATAAATAACTTTATAAAAGTATTCTGTTTTATATAAAAAGATTTAATATGCAAATACTATGCATGCACTATGCAAACACTATACATAATAAAATATACTACCTCCGTTCCACAATAAGTGCTTTTTGAGGCTTAGTATTTTTCCCAAAATAAGTGATGTGTTAGAACTCCAATATAATTTTTATAATATTTTCTCATATATTCCCTTATGTACCCAATGATATTTATTGCATCTTTCAATCACTACAATTAAATGACACTCATTAACTCTTCAACTTCAAAGAAAATATATTAAGGGTATTTTTGTCATTTTAGCTTGTGTATTGGTATGTGTGATTTAAGCTAAAAAAGCACTTATTATGAGACGGAGGTAGTAATATATTCTATTTATTATCAAATAAAACAAAACTTTATAAAAAATATTCTGTTTTATTACATTTATAATAATAATAAAACAAAATTTATATATATATATATATATATATATATATAAACTTTCCCGTGACTCCCCCCAAATGATCAGATTTTCAAAGTCACAAGTGAGCCCCACATGTGGGCCCCACTAAAATACTAAAAAATTTTCTACCGATTATTTTGAAAATGGATAAATGGGGGGTCCAAAAAATATAACAAATACCTCATAAAAATCACCTCAATATTTTTAATAACATTTATTAATATTATTATAACTCACAATATTAACAACCAGCTCGTTCTCAAGAAAGAGGGGGATTTTCAATAAGGATTTCTCCCCATTGGCGCGCAATTAGGTGACCAAACCTCTCCTTGATAGAAGTTCTAGACATTGTCAATATTGCAAATAATAATATTAATAACTCTGTCATCTCAATTATTGATTTAATAATATATAAAATATCGACAATAATTGAATCAAATAACGTGAGATCTTATGCAATAATTCTTTGTAGTAATAATTGAACAAAAGCGAGTGACTTCTCACGTAAGCATCAATAATCAATCTGAGTGTCTTACTATCTGACCCTGCGTATTCTTTGTACTTTTACTACCGAGTAGTTCAACAGTTTAACTGTAAAACTTTTGCCGTTATTTTCATAAAAATATTTTTGTCATTTTCTCAATCTGACAATAATTCCGTTGTGGGGTCCACCAATGATATATGTGACAAACCCTAAGTATATATTAAGAACGTTAACGTTCGGTTATAAAACCCTAACGAATTATAAGAAACCCTAAAAACCGGTTCTGGAAACCCTAATTTCAGTTTCGGGAATCCAAAACCCTAATTCGAAAATTTAAAACCATAATCTGGGAACTTAAAGGATAATTATAATTCTTAAGTGATATTAATTATAATGTTAATTAGGGCAAAGCTTAATTTAGAAAACCATAATTTCAAATTTATTAAACCCTAATTTTGGGATTAGAAACCCTAATTTTATAATTAGGGAAAACATAATTGTTAATTTAATACTTTTAATGTTAATTAGAATATAATAATTCTAATTTTCAAGTTAAATAATTAGAAAACCATAATCTAATTATGAAATCTAATTTCTAAATTAAAAAATTATTTTTCTATTAGAAACCCTAATTTCTGGGTTATAAACCCTAATGACCATTTTGACCTTAATTGCTTAATTAGCAATTTTAATTAGGATATACTAATCCTAATTAGCAAGATTGAATTTATGATTAGGAAATCTTAATTATAATTATAGAATCCTAATTATAATTTAGAAATGTTAATTTTATTTTGAAAATATAATTTGGAAATTCTAGAATTTATTTATTTTTAAAACCTAAGGATTCCAAACCCTAAACCCTAATGTTTCTAAACCCTAAACCTTAACCCAAACCCTAAACCCTAAGGATTTGGCCATTTACTAGATTGCAATTAAAATTAAAATCAAAAAGACTAAAATATCCTTTAATGCATTATTGGATGTTGCTTGCAATCTTGCCATATATGTGGTTGGTGAGAAAACCCTAACAACTCCATGTGGCCTAAATCTACACCAACGGTAGAAATTATCATATCCTAGCAACATGTCAACAATTATATAGATTAAAGGGTGAGAGAAAACCAACTTTATTTCTCATACTTGCCAAAGCCTTTTTCTCTCTAAAAATTCAGAACTTAGAGTGAGAGGGAGTGATGAACAAAACCATTATCAGTTATTAGGTTTCCATGATGAGGATCCAAAAGTCAGATTCAAGATTTTAGCCTTAAAGGAGGTATAAACCCTAATCCTAGAAATCATTTGATCTTATGTTTGATGTTGTTGTTTGTTGTTTAAAGTTGTGTTAATTAGAAGGTGTTTATAAGTGATCTGGGTTGCTAAAACTTGGATCCATATCATCTAGATGCTCGAAAATCGAGTTTTCAAAATTCTGGAAAAAGGTTGAAAAGTAGCCTGACAACCGAAAGTCAGAGCCTCTAGATTCTTCTCTGTTAACTTTTTTTTGTGTGTTTTAAGCTTTTGTAATTGTAGTATGTTGTATGGTCTTTGATCTGGTACTTGTATCAAGTCTATATCACATGTAGATTGAAAGATCTGAAGGCGGTCGAAGGTCGTTGGTTTAGTTCGAAAAGCCGGGTTACAGGCGTGGAAACCCGAGCAGAGTCGACAAGATTTTACGAACCTATCATCTTGTTGTTATTTGCTTTATTGATCGTGTTGTTGTTATGATGTTGTACCCTGACATATGGACTACACATGTATGCCCTTATATCACTCCGATCTTGCATAGAATCAAAGTAATGAGCAGTCAAACCATCGTTGACCACCAGTTCTTGCCGAAATCTGGAAAACCCAGATTTCTCATGAACACGTTTCTGACAATCTTTTGACCGACCTTGATCTCTCAGTTATGATGTTGTTAGGTTAATGTAATGTAATAGAACTGTTCTATATCACGTGGTCTGCAATACTGAACCATTACATCACACAAATAATACTTAGACTGCAAGCTACACAGATCTAAAGTAGAACCCTTGAACTGTTCTTCATTTCTGGAAAACCCAGAAATGAAGAACATCCTCTGACAAAGATTTGTGAGGCTTGAATCTCTCTGATCTGATGTTGTTTAGCCATTATGTTTTTTTGTAAGTATAGTATTACATACATACTACAACACTGATGCCCTAGATTGCCCAGATAACATCAAGAACATTAAACTTAAACTAGTCAAACTAGGCCCCTGCGAACTGAGTTTGAAGTTCTGGGTTTTCATCAAGAACACCAATAACACCTATAGCGACGGGTCTGTCGCTATAATGCCCTTTAGCGACAGTTAATTTTGGAAATTAATATTTTTAATTAAATAAATCAAATTAAATTATTTTAAATTATTAAAAATACAAAATAAATTCTGAAAAATTATTTTAAAGTCTGAAAATTAGTTTTTAATTATTTAGAGTATATTTCATAAATATTTAATATTTTGGAATATAAATGGTATTTAATTTATTTAATTATAATATTAAATAAATTATTTTAAATTTTTTAATACATAAAAATTATGAAAAATTATATTATGGTAAAAGAAAATATTTTAAGTTATTTTTAGTGACTTTTAATATTTTAGGATGAATTTCATTAATTAATCAATATTAATGATAATTAGTTTATTTAATAAATATATTAAATAAATTGTGGAAAATAAATTAATGATTTAAAAATCATATAAAAATGATTTAAGTGTTATGAAAATATTTGAAGTTATAAAATATAATTTTTGATATTTTGTCATGAAAATATTAATATTTTAATATTAATAGTAATTATCGGATAATTAATTTAAGCGGTTTAAAAATCATATAAATATGAAAATACTTTATTATATTATAAATATATTATAATATTATGACATGTATTTCATTAATATTTGATAATAAATAAATATTAATGATAAAAGAATTATGTGGTATTTAATTCATTTAAATACGATATTAATAATGTAAAATTCATGATAATCGTAATAATTACTTAAAAATTATTACGAGCTTATGAAAAATATTTTGACTGTTAATAAATTATCTAAGATAATTGTTAAATGTTAGGCATAGTTTTTTTGAACTTAGACTCGATAAAAGTCCGACTAGACCGTTGGAATGTCAAATTTGTGTCGCTCAAGTTCAACTCGCATTGTAATAGTTTGACTTGATACCGAGTCTTATGTGTGTTTAAATTTGGTAGGGTTATGTGTTTAGGTTATTCTATGTATATCTATATATATAATAGTATTATATTGTGATGATATTATTCTAATATTGGAGATCTATATTACTAATATTAGGTCTTCGGATAAAGCGTTATAAATTGCGTAGCGGTAATCAACGGTTCAGGCAAGTTTGTTTTTACTTAACTCTACTAAGAGTTGTTTCATTCAGATATGCTTATGGTTAATCATTGCTGATTTCCATTGTAGAATTGTACTCTGTACATATTGCATGTATAAGTCAGGTATGCAAGGCTGATCACCTTCATTACCATTCGGTTCAGATATATTTGTTCATGTTATATACTTGTTCAGTCAAAAGTTTGTTCCTGCTAGTTCACAATTATATTGATGAATTATAGCCAACCTATTATTCAGACTCTTTCAATCATGATCTATCGTTAAATTATTGAACTTAAACTTGCTGGGCAATCTTATGTTCACTCTTGCTATATCATGATAAAACATTACAAATTTAGGCGAATGCTTTGGATACAAGGAAAGGTTAAAGACAGTTCCAGCTTAAAGTTAATGTGTGCGATTAGTTTTGTAATAGTATAGTTTGATAATAATTTTATATGTTAGATAGTTTATGAATTGTGTATAAGTTAAGGTTACTCGATTTTGGGAAATAGTGTGTAAAGTTATTGTATAAACAATTTATGTTTATATCTTCTGCAAATATAGTAATAGTTATAGAATGATCGAACCGGATCCGCGGTGATTTGGGACCTCGGATTCGGGGCTCTCACAACAAATGGATTTTCGCCCGCCATGCTGTTATCCACGTAAATAGATTATTTTCACAAGTTAATAAGGAATGAATACAAATGATCATTCACCATGCATGCGGTAATCCATATAAACATATTATTCCAACAGAGTAATAAAGAATGGAACTAGGTCATGCGTAATCCGCACATACAGGATATTCCAACAGAATAATATAGAATGGAACCAGGTCATGCGTAATTCGCACAGACAGGATGTTCCAATAGAAAAATAAAGAATGGAACCAGGTCATGCGTAATCCGCACAGACAGGATATTCCAACAGAATAATAAAGAATGGAATAACAGAAGAATTTCACCATGTAGATGGTAGTCCGCGTATACAGCTTATTCCAACAGAATTGTAACGACCCCAAAATCCATACATTTTAAATCTCAACTTTGGCCGTTAACCATACATTAAATCTCTAATTTTACATCATTATTCGATATTAAAAACACTAAAATTGTGGAATATTTAAAATGTTTATACATTTCCTTCTTTCTTGCCCTAAATCACAACTTTTACATTACATCTCTTTGATTCAATCTTATATCATGAATCGTTACAACAAATTGACTATACAAAGTCTTACATCATAACTAATCCATATACATTGGATAGCTCAACTTACAATTCAACAACATGTTACATTCAAAATATAAATACATTTCTCATAAAACATAAGTAATCTTCGTGAATATGGATCTCTATAATTCACGTAGCACATATATGCTGGGATGAGGTGGGTGAAGCAACGTTGTTGCGATCGGAGTTGGTACGTATGACTACAGAAAAGATTCAAACGATCCGACAACGTATAAAAACTTCACAAGATCGACAAAAGAGTTATGCTGATCTTCATCGAAGGGACGTAGAATTCGATATTGGAGATCATGTGTTGTTACGTGTTGCTCCATGGAAAGGAGTTACGAGATTTGGAAAGAGAGGAAAGCTCAATCCTTGGTTCATTGGCCCATTTTAATTCTTGAGCGAGTGGGAAGCGTGGCCTATAGACTACGCCTACACTTGCTAAGTATGTCTCGTGTTCATAACGTTTTTCACATATCCATGTTACGTAAATATGTGAAAGACCCGAACCACATTATTGAGTTAGAAGCAGACGAGATAGAGGAAGATTTAACGTATGAAGAGTTAGCTGTTAAAATCTTGGATAAGAAGGATCATGTTCTACGTTCCAAGCTTATACCTCAAGTCAAAGTTTTGTGGAGAAACCATGATGTGGAGGAAATGACTTGGGAATTAGAATCTGAGATGAAGTCAAGGTATCCTCATATCTACGACATACCAGGTATGTACCCTAATTTCGAGGACGAAATTTCATAAGAAGGGGAGGTTGTAAGACCCCAACTTTTATGAATAAAGAATAATTTTCTCGAATTATATTTTTGAATATTATGGTATTGATTTGATATAATGTTATAGTTGTGGGTAATATTTATAAATTTTGCAAAGTACGTAAGTTGTTATATAATATTTGATTGGTCGAAGAATATTCGTTTTAACATGGAATATCAGACATAACAAGCACAATCATTGGTGGACCCCACAACGGAATTATTGTCGGATTGAGAAAATGACAAAAATACTTTATGAAAATAACGGCGGAGGTGTTACCGTTAAAACTATTGAACTACCCAGTAGTAAAAGTACAGTAGTACGCATAGTTGCACAGTAGCACATGGTATTGATTATTGATGCTTACGTGAGAAGTCACTCAGATGTACTCAATTATTGCTACAGTAATTGCTGCATCATATTTCTCATATTATTCATTCAATTATTGTTACAGTATCATCTGCAATATATGATATATTATTAAATCAATAATTGAGACGGCAAAGTTATTCATATTATTATTTGCAATATTGACAATGTCTAGAAGTTCTGTTAAGGAGAGGTTTGGTCACCTAATTGCACGCCAATAAGGAAAAATCCTTATCGGAAAGCCCCCTCTTTCCTGGTTGTTAAATATTGTGAATTATAATATTAATGATGAATAAGTTCATGTTGATTAAAGATGAATTTTATAGTTCCATTGTGTTGGACTTATTTGTGTTAGTATAATTGATGTCTGGAGGATATATTGTTCAATTGGGTATTCAGGACATTTTTCGTGTCAAAGTACTATTCACGAGTTACTATTCATGAGTTACTATTCACGAGTTACTATTCACGAGTTACTATTCATGAGTTACTATTCACGAGTTACTATTCATGAGTTACTATTTACCTAGTTACTATTCACTCTAGTATTGTGCATTCGGGTATTTGGGTACAATATTATTCCATGAGGAGATGTGCTAATTTTTCAGACCGTTGGTTGAAGATATAATAGTAAGTCAAGATGGACCGCTAGTGGAGTTATAATAGTAAATCAATATGGACCACCGGTTTAAAGTTTTAATATTAAATCAGTATGGACCGTTGTTTTAAGTTTTAATAGTAAACCAATATGGACCGTCCATTTAATAGTAAATCAATCTGGACTGTTCATGAATTAGTTACTATTCATTCCATTTTCCTATAAATAGAAGCTCATTCCTTCATTATTTTTTACGAATTCACTGAAACTCTAGAGAGAGAATTACAAGAGAATCTATAGAAAAGTATTCTGCTACTTCCCTACTCTTATATACAGTTTCTTTTACGGTAAGGGATGTTATTTGTTTTACTCATTAAGAGAACTTCTATTATTCCATTATTTATTATTCTGTTGGAATAACCTGTATACGCGGGGTACCCTATACATGGTGACATTCTTCTAATATTCCGTTCTTTATTATTCTGTCGGAATATCCTATCTGTGCGTTTACGCCGGACCTACTTCCATTATTTATTATTTTGTCAGAATATCATGTCTGTGCGTTTATGCCGGACCTGGTTCCATTATTTATTATTATGTCGGAATATCACATATACGTGTGTTTACGCCTGGGACTGGTTCCATCCTTTATTATTACATTGGAATAACACCTTTGCTGTGCGCTATCGCATGCATGGTGATTTCTTTTGTTATTCCATTCTTTATTATACTTAGTTGGTTAAAACTTTGACTTCTATACCCATGAAATTAGTGGAATATCTTTGATATTTGCGCTTCATCCAGTATCTTTTCATGGAAATATTCTTCTGAGCATTCTTGAATTTTACTCTACAAAACAGTATCATGTTGACAATTTGGACGTTATCAGTTTCTAGATAAATTAATTCTTGAACTTGTTTTATTGAATTTTTATATCATTATCATCATCCTCATGTTTATATTTTGTTGAAAGTCATCTGTGGCCTGTAGTGCATAGATGGACTTGGTATGATTATGACAAGGGATTATTCGGTGTAATCATTACCGTAATGTTATAAGTGATGTGGTAAAAGTCCTCATTGGCCCGTAGTGCATTGATGGACAGTTCTTGGCATGATCATGACCATTAATGAATACACATATATTCTTGGCCTGTAGTGCATGGATAATTGTGGTCGTGATACTAAAGAATATCCTTGGCTGTAGTGGAGGGGTGATTCGATGATGTGGATTATTTATTAAGCTGAGTCCCAGCGACAAAAGTGATGAAAAACCTTTTAAATCATAAAAGATAGTAGATTTCATTCTCTCTTTGGACTCTTTTAATGGATTGCTTGTTCATTGCAGTTAAACTTGATAGTTATTATATTTTATCGGTTTAACCTTTGTTGAAGGCTAACGATAAATTATTCTACATTATCTTAGTCATAATATTTCTTCTTTGGGCTAGTTGAGCTAACCCTTTCTTTTCACCGTTCTCTTTAGGAAATGAGAATGTAGGCCGGGACTAGTCGGGGAACAGTGATGGTCCTAGATGGTGCATTAGTAGTCCTAACTATTCTGTGAAATAGTGTGATAATAATTGTAATGAGGACTCCTTTTAAGTTTGTACAATCTCTAGTAGACAATATTTGTATTCAAACTCACAGTTTATGTTTTGTCGTATTGTACACGACAGTTGTATTATTAAGTTGTATTTGAATTCTTTACCATGTATCTGGCGACTCAAGATGGGTGATGTGTACCTAATTTTGGGGGCGTCACAAAAGACTTATTTAATTTTATATGTAAATTCTGATATGTTTATGAACGAAGAAATATTTTAATGATTTAAATCCTGTGGATTCTTTATTCCAGGATAGTTGATGTAAATAGCAGTGATGCTATAGTTTGATGTTAAAACTTTGATTTGAATGAATATATATCAAGTTGTTTGAGATAATGTGTTAAGTGATATGTTAAATTGTTGAGTAATGCCTTAACTATTTAGATAAATAAATAAAGTTCTAATAAGCGTTTATTTAACAGAAAAATGCCGCCAAGGAGAAGACAACAACGTCAACCGGCTCAGGAAGAGTCAACTAATAATAACAATAATGCCATCGCGTGCACCAGTTGGTTAACTTACTGACTGGAGCCATGAATAATCAACCGCAAGTTCCACCAAACACAACGTTTAAAGACTTCAAGGCGGTGGGACCGCCAGAGTTCAAAGGTTCCATGAACTTAATCGAGGCTCAAACATGGGTTATGGAAATGGAAAAGGTTTTCGACGTTGCTAGGGTTAGAGAAGACCAAAAGACCGCTTTTGCAACGTTTATACTGAAGTCTGAGGCTAGCTACTGGTGGCAAGCAAACAAAGTATGAGGAGGTGAAGGTGTAATTACGTGGGAGAGATTTAAAGAGATGTTTTTCGAAATGTATTTCCCAACTAGTTCGCAGAATCAGATGGAGGTTCAATTTCTGGAACTGAAGTAGGGAAATATGAGTGTACCTGATTATTCGGCAAAATTCAACGAGTTAGTGAGGTTCGCCCCATATCAAGTTCACACGGATGAGAGGAAGGCGAGACGGTTTGAGCAAGGACTAAAGCCTTGGGTGTACAACAAGGTATCAATGTTTCAGCTAAACACGTTTGCTGGAGTACTGGAAAAGGCCATCCTCGCTGAAGGTGGGAACGATGCGGTGACCAAGTACAATCAAGATCAGAAGAAGAAGAAGAGTGAAGGTGAAATTAATAACAAGGCCAGTGGAAGTGGAACAGGAGGTGGAAATTTCAATCAGAAGAAAAGGTGGAACGACAACTCATCATCGGGGAATCAGCAAGGTAATCAGAAGAAAAGAATCGAAGCATGCCCGACTTGTGGGAAAGCCTATCTGCGAGTTTGTATGAAAGGAAAAAGAGTGTGCTACAATTGTGGTCAGGAAGGCCACATATCACCAAACTGTCCAAACCCAAAGAAGGGTGCTTGTTTTACTTGTGGTTTGAAGGACCATCTGGCAAGAGATTGTCCCAAGAAGGGATTGGGAGGTTCAGGATCATGAGGAAACCGGGGAAACAACAGTGGAAATGCCTTAACCATCACCGGACCTACCGCAACAAACCAACCGACTGCCCGAACTTTCAACATGACGGTGCAAGATGCAGTTCAATCCCGTGATGTGGTGTCAGGTATCATTCTGATCAATAAAATTAAAGCTTATGTTTTATTTGATTCGGGTGCTACTTGTTCCTTTATATCCGATGATTTTGCCAAGAATTTAGATTTGCCTAAGAATGAATTGGATTTCCCCATGAACATAGAAATTGCGAATAGAAAAATAATCCCTATTAAGTATGTACATAAGAACTGTAGAGTGGATATTAAGGGTAATATCATGAACGTAGATCTTATCCCTATTCGACTTGGGGAATTTGAAGTTATTTTGGGAATAGACTGGTTATTCAATTACGGGGCTGTAATTGATTGCCAAAAGAAGCGTATTAACCTTGTGACTCCGTCAAAGGTTGTATTTTATGGTAAGAAGTCGCCTAGACAAGCGAGTTGTCGGACGATGATGACGCAGCGAGGAAGTTATTAAGACAAAATGTGTAGGATACTTAACTTACATAGTCGACAAATCGAGAAGAGAATTGAAGGTAGAAGAGATCTGGGATTGTGAGGGACTTAATCGACGATTTTCTAGATGATTTACTAGGACTTCCACCAGATAGAGAAGTAGATTTCGTGATCGATTTGGCGCCCAGAACTGCTCCAATATCGAAGGCACCATACCGAATGACACCAGTAGAGATGAAGGAATTAATGGTACAACTACAAGAATTGTTGGACTAGAAGTACATTCAATCGAGCATATCGCCGTGGGGAGCGCCGGTGTTGTTTATGAAAAAGAAGGATGGATCGATGCGACTCTGCATTGACTATAGAGAACTGAATAAGGTCACGATTAAGAACAGATATCCATTACCGAGGATCGACGACCTGTTTGATCAATTAAAGGGAGCGAGATACTTTTCCAAGATAGACTTGAGAAGCGGTTATTATCAACTGAAGGTGAGGCCAGAGGATGTACCGAAGACAGCGTTCAAAACGCGATACGGTCACTACGAATTTTTAGTAATGTCGTTTGGTCTAACGAATGCTCTTGCAGCATTTATGGGACTAATGAATGGTGTGTTCAAGTCGTTTTTGGACAAATTCGTGGTGGTATTTATAGATGACATTTTGGTATATTCCTAAACCAAAGAAGAACACGAAGAGAAGTTGAGATTAACATTGGAAGTATTGAGAAGGGAAAAGCTGAATGCCAAGTTTTCAAAATGCAAATTTTGGATTGAACGAGTACAATTTCTTGGTCACATGATCGATAAAAATGGAATTTCGGTTGATCCATCCAAAGTAGAAGCCGTGATTAATTGGGATCAGCCGAGAGTGCCGTCATAAGTAAGAAGTTTTCTTGGATTGGCGGGCTATTATAAAAGGTTCATACAAGACTTTTCAAAGATCGAAACTCCGTTAACGAATTAAACTCGGAAAGCTTTTGAAATTTGTTTGGACGGATAAGTGTGTGGAAAGTTTTCATGAATTGAAGAAGAGGTTGAGTACGGCCCCTGTATTATCTCTTTCAGATGATAAAGGAAATTTTGTTGTTTATAGTGATGCGTCGCATAAAGGACTTGGTTGTGTGCTGATGCAAAACGGCAAAGTCATTGCGTATGCATCACGACAATTGAAGGATTACGAGAAGGGATATCCGACCCATGACTTAGAGTTAGCTGCAGTTGTTTTTGCTTTGAAAATTTGGAGGCACTACCTCTACGGGGAGAAGTGTGAAATATATACGGACCATAAGAGTCTGAAATATATTTTCACGCAAAAGGATTTGAATATGCGTCAAAGAAGGTGGTTGGAGTTAATTAAGGACTACGACTGTGAGATTTTATACCATCCGGGTAAGGCAAATGTGGTTGCCGACGCCTTAAGTAGAAAGGGTCGGGAGAAATTGACGATGTTGACTGCTTAAGAGAAGCTAATTACAGAAATAGAGAAGCTGGAGTTAGAAGTGAAGTATCATATGGAGATCGATGAGAAGCTATTTCAGATGCAATCTGGTAGAACTCTACTAGACAAAGTAAAGGAGGCTCAGCTTCAGGATGATGAATGCAAAAAGGTGACAACGAAGATATCTGAAGGAACCGAACCGAGATTTAAGATGGATAAGGAAGGAATACTGAGATTTGAGAGTAGAATTTGGGTACCGCCAGTGCAAGAGATTAAGGAAGACATTTTGAGGGAGGCTCATAGTTCACGATATTCGATTCACCCTGGTAGTAACAAGATGTACCAAGATCTTAGACAACATTTCTGGTGGCCAAATTTGAAACGTGATGTTGCAGAATGTGTCGCCAAGTGTCTTACCTGTCAGAAAGTAAAAGCAGAACATCAGAGACCAAGTGGATTGCTTCAACCGTTTGAAATCCCAGAATGGAAATGGGAACATATTACAATGGACTTCGTGGTTGGCCTTTCGACGACTCAGAAAGGGTACGACGCATTATGGGATATCGTTGACTGACTGACGAAATCTGCACATTTCTTTCTGATCAAAATCAGATTCAACTTAGATCAGTTGGCAAGGTTATATGTGAAAGAGATTGTTTCGAGGCACGGAGTGCCAGTGTCAATTGTTTCTGATAGAGATCTGCGCTTTACATCGAATTTCTGGAAACGTCTTTAGGAATGCATGGGTACGAAATTGCGAATGAGTACAGCTTATCACCCTCAAATAGACGGACAGAGCGAACGAACAATACAAACGTTAGAAGATATGCTAAGAGCCTGTGTGATGGACTTCAAAGGAAATTGGGATGATCACCTACCGTTAGTAGAGTTCGGCTACAACAATGATTACCACGCTAGTATTGGCATGCCGCTTTTACGTAAGCGTTATACGGTAGAAAAAGTGCGAACTCCGCCATTGGGATGAAGTTGGTGAAAGACAATTGCTAGGGCCAGAATTGGTACAACAGACGGTAGAAATAGTCAAAGTGATCCGAGCACGTTGGTAGCGACTCAAGATAGATGGAAGAAAAAATTGATCCACATCGTAAAAATATTGAGTTTGAGGTGGGTAATTATGTGTTCTTAAAGGTCTCTCCCTGGAAGGGAAAGATCAGGTTCGGAAAGAAAAGGAAATTGAGCCCAAGATTCATTGGAACATTTGAAGTACTGAGAAGAATCGGAGAAGTTGCGTACGAGGTAGCCTTACCTCCAGCACTCGAGAATGTCCACAACATCTTCCATGTTTCTGTATTACGACCATACAAAGCCGATTACAAGCATGTAATTGAATACGAACCCCTGCATTTTGAGAAAGATTTATCTTACGAAGAAATTCCTGTCCAAATTGTCGACCGAAAAGAACAAGTTCTCAGAAATAAAGTTATACCTTCTGTTAAGGTAATTTGGAGGACCCACAATGCTGAAGAAGCTACGTGGGAACTCGAAGAGAATGTGATGAAGAATTACCCTCATTTATTTACTTAATTATGTGTAAGCGATAACCGAGGATGAGAATCTTTGTAGGGGGGGGGGGGAGAATGTAACGAGTCGAATTTATTGAGTCATTATTCTGGGGATAGAATCCTTTTAAGGGGGGAAAGATGTGACGAACGAGATTTTTGTAAATTTATTTTTAATATTTATTGAATTAAATAAATATTTTTTGATGATTTAATTATTGAATTAAATAATAAATTGTTGCAATTGTGGTAGATTAATTTAATTATATGTGTTACATTTATTAAATTAATGTTGAGAATAATTATTATTCAAGTATGTAATTATGTGAGCTTATTGAATTAAATGAATTATTTAATCAAGCATGATGTTATTTAATTAATTTAATTATTAATTAGAGAGTTAATAATTTGACATTATTTATTAATGAGAAATTTAATTATGTGACTATGTGAATTTATGAGAAATTATTATATTTTATTTAAAATAAATTAAATAAAATATTAGATTTATTTTATAAGGAGTGTGACATTTTCAAACTATATGATAAAGCTTTATTAAATTAAGTGGTTTTATAATCTACTCTTTCTAGCCAAACATGGCCTTAGAGGGAGTTGAGAGCGATTACCCATGATGAGTAAATCGATCACAACGCAACGTCGATTCATTTGAATATCTGACGTCTTCTTTTTCTTTCTTATTATTCCTAAGTCTAGAAAACAAGCAGAGCATATTTTCTTAGAGTTCACAAAGAGAAAAGAATTAAGATTTAGAAAAGATTGTGAGTGTGCAATCAATCAAATACCTATAAAAGGATCATCATTGATCATCTTCTAATTTATACTTTACAGGGTAATCTCCTCCTTCCCAATTTCTAATTTACGTTGTTTGAGTTTTACAAAAATGGCTTTTGCAGTTTTCTATAAAGTCTCTGTATTTATAAAGGGTGTGGATTATGTGTTGTATATGTGGTAAATGTTACTACATTATATTTAATTATATATATTTCACAAACCATATCATCTGTTTCATTAAAATACATGTCATATATGTTTTTCAAAATTACAGAGTTTGGGTTTTGGCCATATGGCCTTATACGCGATATTTCATGTGTTGATCGTATATTATCCCTAAATTTTTCATTCGTATGTTGTTATGCATGTTAATACGAAGAGACCAAAGTTTAAATAAACGGATTCGGTGTTATAACGAATCCGTAGTGACAATTTTCATGTTTTATTTTCAAAACCTTTAAGAACATCAAAGTCAGTGAAATTATAGATTTTAACTCTGTGATTATGTGTTTTAATGGGTAAAAACCATTTTATAAATGTTGGGTTATGTTTATGCATGAATTATAACATGTGGGTATGATTAATTTCGTGTAGTAGTATTTTAATTGGAGTTTTTAGTGTGTGTTACGCAATTTTCGTGAATTGCGCGAGCAGATTCTCAATTCGCTGCGCGCCCCTTGATCCAACGCATTAAGGTCAGCATGTACATGATGGGCCAAGTGTCCCGTCATAGATTCCACAGACTTGCAGCATGCCAAGACCTAGTATAAACGTGGCGCCGCAGCGCCACTCTGCAGAATGGTCCAGAAATGTAATTTTTAAAGTGTTAAGTCTAGCAATGTATTGTTAACTTAATGTAATGAACATGTAAACATGTTAGAAGTATAATGAGATGTAAAATAGAAGTTTAACGTGTAAATAACATAATTACATGTGGATTGATTTATTGATTTCATAAGTAGCTTATTATTCATGAAGTGTTATTATGTGACAATAAGTGTGATATTTTACTAAGTATAGTCATAACCAAAGTTTAGGTAAAAGAATGGGTTTATGATGATTAGTTAAATTATAATTAACTGGTATTGTGAATGTGAATGGTATGTAAGATTAAATTCAAAGAACGTGCTTAGTTAAAGTGTAATCTATGCACGAGGCAAGTTTCCTAAGCCTACTTGTCATTATTGTTCAAGTTTATTATTTACCTCGAGTAAATTATCATTACTATTATTCAAGTTCAAATGTTATATTAAAGATTTATTATCTTTTCAAAGCATGATTCAGTTATACAATAATTATTCTATTGTATACTTCTTGAGATTATTATTCGAATTGAATATCATTATTGTTGAACCTTATTATACTAGTGAATTTTATTGATTCAACTAGTCCTTAGTTGATGAAAGTTCTAAATTTCAGAACCCTTATTGAATTATCCAAACCAAACTTCCTTTAGTGCGGACTCGAATGTCAAACCGAGATGAACAACCTCGCAAAGGGATTTACTTATCGTTAGCGTTAAGATATTGTGCACGATGATAGTACTAAGGGTTGATCCCCTAAAAACGCAGTAGAAAGGTCCATAGTCTTATGATTTGTTAAAGTTTTCAAGTATAACCCTTGATAACCTAGGACATAGTTCAAGGTCTTATGACCCTCAGAATTCTTTTGATTCTTGTTATTCATTCTTGATTCAAAGGTTGAGGTTTTATTCAGATGTCTTTGATTTACTCGCATGTTATTATACTGTTATTTCATTATTATACTTGTGGGCAATAGTGCTCACTCTTGCATATTAATAACATTACAGTTAAGAACGAAAGAACTGATGAACCTTCCACTAGTAAAGGCAAGGGCAAAGTTAGCAAGTGATGAAGACTTGTTATTTTTATTAGATGATGTATTTATGTTTAAGACTTGAGTTAATGATGTTGTTTAAGACTTATTTTTTATGATTCCGCACAGATGGTTAAGGTTAGTTCAACCTGGGATTGTATTATTATTATTTAGATGTTGTAACCCTTAAGGGGAAGATTTTTATTCTATCTATTGCATGGCTTGAATTTATTATGGGTAGATAGATAGATGATATTTGTACAGTGAACACCAAATCCCGTGGAATTGAAGTACCCGAATTTGGGGGTGTCACAAGTTGGTATCAAAGTTGTAGGTTATGAACCTTAGGTGGGGGAACAACCTTAGGTAGTAGCCTTATAGAAAGAAGATAGTGATGGAAAACTCTTATCGAGTTATAAGAAATGAATTTATGTGTTAAAGTATGCGTTAGATGATACGACTTAGTAACTAAAACTTAAAATTTTGTTGTAAGGATGTCGAATGTCGGAGAAGCTAGTCAAGCTGGGGAGGAAGAACCCCGGGTACCTATAGTACCCTCTTGAGGAGGAACCCGTGTACCTATATATACATAAGCGGAGAAGAGAAGGAGCCCGAGATATTCATGTCGTTAGGGAGCAGCTGGTGTAGAGGGAATCATCTCCATTGATCACCGTTGTTGGTTAGGAGCATGAACCTGAGACTGATCCTGAGGAGGATCCTGAGGAGGAATTTGTTAAGGAAGAGGAAGAGGAAGAAGAGAGGAGTTACCACGGACAACCGTTGATCTTTGAGATGTATGACACATTATACGCACCGTAGCGTGGAATTACGAGATGAGGTCTGAGGATCCGACCGAGTGAGCTATTATTCGTTGATTACTCTAGAGGAGAAAGAGAGGGAGATTTCGACTCTTCACTCACGACTGGGAAATGTAGAATGTGATTTGGTCCATGAGAAGGGTCAAACCGAAGATAAGACCGAGGAGATAGAGAAGCTGAAAAAGGAACTGAAGGAAACCTCCGAAAGACTAAAAATAGTAGAGGAAGGCAGGGTAAGAGAATCACGTCGAGCTGATCGTGCAGAAGATGATGATCATGCAAAGAAGGCGAAGATTGGGGTTACATATTCTACACTTAACAAGGAAATGAATGAGACCCAAGATCTAGTTTTGAGGTACCCAATCCAGTTTGAAGGACTACCATTGTACATGATGGATCGCAGGACGATGTATCACATCTTAGAAGAGGAGCGTAACAAGGCTAATCAGTACCTTGACAGACAATGATATGATTTGCTTAATTATGTGAAAGATGTAAGACCTCAACTTTTAGGAATAAAGAATAATTTTCTCGAATTATATTTTTGAATATTATGGTATTGATTTGATATAATGTTATAGTTGTGGGTAATATTTATAAATTTTGCAAAGTACGCAAGTTGTTATATAATATTCGATTGGTCGGGGAATATTCGTTTTAACAGGGAATATTCGTACAACGGCACAATCATTGGTGGACCCCACAACAGAATTATTGTTGGATTGAGAAAACGACACAAATACTTTATGAAAATAACGGCGAAGGTGTTACCATTAAAACTGTTGAACTAACCGGTAGTAAAAGTACAGTAGTACGCGTAGTTGCACAGTAGCACACGGTATTAATATTGATGCTTACATGAGAAGTCACTCGGCTATACTAAATTATTGCTATAGTAATTACTGCATCATATTTCTCATATTATTGATTCAATTATTGTTACAGTATCATCTGCATTATATGATATATTATTAAATCAATAATTGAGACGGCAAAGTTATTCATATTATTATTTGCAATATTGACAATGTCTAGAAGTTCTGTCAAGGAGAGATTTGGTCACCTAATTGCACGCCAATAAGGAGAAATCCTTATCGGAAAGCCCCCTCTTTCCTGGGAACTACCTGGTTGTTAAATATTATGAATTATAATATTAATGATGAATAAGTTCGTGTTGATTGAAGATGGATTTTATAGTTCCATTATGTTGGACTTATTTGTGTTAGTTTAATTGATGTCTGGAGGATATATTGTTTAATTGGGTATTCGGGACACTTTTCGTGTTGGAGTACTATTCACGAGTCACTATTCATAAGTTACTATTCACGAGTTACTATTCATGAGTTACTATTCACGAGTTACTATTCACGAGTTACTATTCACCCGGTTACTATTCACTCTAGTATTGTGCATTCGGATATTTGGGTAAAATATTATTCCATGAGGAGATGTGCTAATTTTTCAGACCGTTGGTTGAAGATATAATAGTAAGTCAATATGGATCACTGGTTTAAAGTTTTAATAGTAAATCAGTATGGACCATTGTTTTAAGTTTTAATAGTAAACCAATATGGACCGTCCGTTTAATAGTAAATCAATCTGGACCGTTCATGAATTAGTTACTATTCATTCCATTTTCCTATAAATAGAAGCTCATTCCTACATTATTTCTTACGAATTCACTGAAACTCTAGAGAGAGAATTACAAGAGAACCTATAGAAAAGTATTCTGCTACTTCCCTACTCTTATATTCAGTTTCTTTTATAGTAAGGGATGTTACTTGTTGTACTTATGAAGAGAACTTCTGTTATTCCATTATTTATTATTTTGTTGGAATAACCTGTATACGCGGGCTACCCTATACATGGTGACATTCTTCTAATATTTTGTTCTTTATTATTTTATCGGAATATCCTGTCTGTGCTTTTATGCCGGACCTAGTTCCATTATTTATTATTCTGTCGGAATATCCTATATATGCGATTACCGGGACTGGTTCCATCCTTTATTATTTACATTGGAATAACTTTGCTTGTCATGCGATCTATCGCATGCATGGTGATTTCTTTTGTTATTTCATTCTTTATTATACTCAGTTGGTTAAAACTTTGACTTCTATACCCATGAAATTAGTGGAATATCTTTGATATTTGCGCTTCATCCAATATCTTTTCATGGAAATATTCTTCTGAGCATTCTTGAATTTTACTCTACAAAACAGTATCATGTTGACAATTTGGACGTTATCAGTTTCAAGATAAATTAATTCTTGAACTTGTTTTATTGAATTTTTATATCATTTTCATCATCCTCATGTTTATATTTTGTTGAAAGTCATCTTTGGCCTGTAGTGCATAGATGGACTTGGTATGATTATGACAAGGGATTATTCGGTGTAATCATTACCGTAATGTTATAAGTGATGTGGTAAAAGTCCTCATTGGCCCGTAGTGCATTGATGGACAGTTGTTGGCATGATCATGACCATTAATGAATACACAAATATTCTTGACCCATAGTGCATGGATAATTGTGGTCATGATACTAAAGAATATCCTTGGCCGTAGTGCAGGGGTGATTCGATGATGTGGATTATTTATTAAGCTGAGTCTCAACGATAAAAGTGATGAAAAACCTTTTAAATCATAAAAGATAGTAGATTTCATTCTCTACTTGACTCTTTTAATGGATTGATTGTTCCGCTGCAGTTAAACTTGATAGTTATTATATTTTATCAGTTTAACACTGTTGAAGGCTAATGATAAATTATTCTACATTATCTTAGTCATAATATTTCTTCTTTGGGCTAGTTGAGCTCACCTTTTCTTTCTTTGTTTTCTTGAGGAAATGAGAGCGTATTTGGGACTAGTCGGGGAGCAGTGATGGTCCTAGATGGTGCATTAGTAGTCCTCACTATTATGTGAAATAGTGTGATAATAATTGTAATGAGGACTCCTTTTGAGTTTGTATAATCTCTAGTAGACAATATTTGTATTCAAACTCACAGTTTATGTTTTGTCGTATTGTACACGACAGTTGTATTATTAATTTGTATTTGAATTCCGTTCCATGTATCTTGCGACTCAAGATGGGTGATGTATACCTAATTTTAGGGGCGTCACAGTTGGTATCAAAGCTAAGGGATATGATCCCTGGCTAAGATGTGAGAATAGAACTAGGAGGGGAGGCGGAATTCCTTCGCTAGTATGACCTACCTAAGTTTTTTTTGTATTTAATTGGTGAATCGAGAATATAGGGATAATATGAGACATGTTAATTAACCTTTTGTTTTGTGGCAGTATCTGAAAATGACATCTGAGAATGTTGAGAATAGCAATGGAGCACATGCGACCGTTGATTCACCACATATCAATAATCAGGATAATGTGCATCAGGAAGGTGACAATTCTCACGCAAACAACAACACTGACCAAATGATGAATGATCAAATGTTCAGAGGCTTTATGCAATTCATGTAACAATGAGGCAGAAGCGGCTCTGTCCAAAATATAGGTGGAAACACTTGGAAACTCTCGGATGGTCACCATTAATGATTCAAGGAGCTGGGACCACCGGAGTTTATTGGAGAGCCAAAACCACTTAAGGCGGAAGCATGGATAAAGCAGATCACCAAGATATTTGATGTCTTGGGATGATCCGAGGAGCAAAAGGTTCCTTTTGCCGCCTTTATGTTGCGAGGAGAGGAAGATTACTCGTGGGAATCGGTAAAGCGTACTCAACCTGCCGCACTGAAGATGTCTTGGGAAAAGTTCCAAGAACTATTCAACGACAAGTACTTTCCCGAAAGTATTCATCATATAAAAGAGGTAGAATTCATCAAGTTGGAGAAAAATAATATGACCGTGTCGCAGTATGAAGCCAAGTTTGCCGAGTTGTCCCGGTTTGCGTCCCACTTGGTGGATAATGAAGAGAGAATGACACGGATGTTTTTAAGAGGTTTGAAGCCGGAGATACGTCAACAACTTATTTCTCATAAACTGTGTTTGTATTCAGATGTTGTAAATAGGGCTCAGTTAGTGTAGCGCGATAACGAGTCAACGCAACAAAAAGTGAGCAGTCGGCAAAATGATAATACCAATGAGAGCAGTCATCGAAGCGGTTACAACAAGCGTGGAGGGAATCAACAGGCTAGAAAATTGTAACCACTTAGGTTGTAATTAAGGCCAAAATAATAAGAATGTACATTTCAAGAAGAGGAGATTCAACAATGATGGAAGGACGTCAGCACCAGCACCCGTTGTTAAGGAAGGAGAACGACCACCTATCATATGCTTCAAATGCGGAGGGGAGGGACACATCACTCCAAAATGCACGATGCCGTCCAAAGAATATTATAATTGTGGAAGAGAAGGTCACTTAGCCCGATTTTGTTGTTCACCGAAGACAAGTTTAGCTAGGATGGAGGCACCAAAGGCCGTCCCAGAAAAGTCAAAGACGGTAGTGCAAGGGAGAACGTTTGTTGTGACCTCCCAGAAAGCAAGGAACCCAAATGAGGTCATCACGGGTAAGCTTATCATAAACTCTAGCGAAGTCTATACTTTATGTGATACCGGTTCTACCCATTCTTTTATTTCTCCTACTTGCGCTCAACGATTAAATTTGACTCCGGAGAAATTAGACTTTGACTTATCTGTGGAAACTCCGTTGGGAGAAACCTTCATTACATCTCACATTTATAAGTCTTGTTTGGTTCAAATCGAGAAGTACATTACCATCGATCTTATTTCTTTAAAAATACTTGCGTTTGACGTAATTCTAGGGATTGATTGGTTAAATACTCATCATGCAAAAATTGATTGTTTTCATAAGGTTGTTAGTTTTCATATTCCTAATCAACCTATTATGCGAACTCAAGCGACCAAACCATTAAAATCAATCACGGTCATTTCAAGCCATAAAGCTATTCGTTTATTGAAAAACGGATGTCAAGATTTCTTAGCTCATGTCACAGATTTAAACAAAAATACGTCAGTTTTGAAGGATATTTCTATTGTTAATAAATTTCCTGACGTATTCCCTGAAGAACTTCCTAGCCTACCCCCAGAACGTGAAATTGAATTTTGTATCGACCTTGAACCTGGTACAAAACCGATTTCCAAAGCCCCATATCGAATGGCTCCTATTGAACTTCAGGAGTTAAAGACCCAACTCCAGGAATTGTTAGACATTGGCTTTATTCGTCCTAGTACTTCTCCTTGGGGTGCTCTCTTCTATTCATGAAGAAGAAAGATGGGAGTATGCGACTTTGTATTGATTATCGGGAGTTGAATCATGTCACCATCAAAACTAGGTACCCATTACCCACGTATTGATGACTGTTTGACCCGGTTGCAAGGAGCCAAATTCTTTTCAAAGATTGATCTACGTTCGCGGATATCACCAATTGAAGATTAGAACTTATGACATTCCAAAAGGCGGCTTTCAGAACTCGGTACGGGCATTATGAATTCCTAGTCATGTCCTTTGGATTGATTAATTCTCCTGCTGCCTTCATGGATATGATGAACCGAGTATTCAAGGAATATTTGGATCACTTTGTGGTCGTCTTTGTTGATGACATCCTTATTTATTCCAAAAGTCGTGAAGATCATGAGCAACACTTGAGGCTGACACTCCAAAAGCTTCATGAATACAAGCTTTATGCCATGTTAAAGAAATATGAGTTCTGGCTTGAGGAAGTAGCATTCCTTGGGCATGTAGTATCAAGTCATGGAATATCTGTTGACCCGGCAAAGATTGAAGCTAGTCAAAGCTGGGAGCAACCTAAATCAGTGACCGAAGTACGTAGCTTTCGCGGTTTAGCTAGTTATTATCGGAGATTCGTGGAAGGATTTTCTTAAATCGCTACTCCATTAACTCAGCTAACTCGGAAAGATACAAAGTTTGGTTGGAGCGAAGAATGTGAGAAGAGTTTTCAAGAACTCAAGAGGAGACTCATTTCAGCATATGTTCTGACAATACCATCTGGCTCGGAGGGATTTGTCATCTACAGTGATGCTTCGGGCAAAGGGTTGGGATGTGTTCTCATGAAACATGGGAAAGTCATAGCCTATGCCTCAAGACAACTCAAAGAATATGAGAGGAATTATCCTACTCATGATCTAGAGTTAGCAGCTGTTGTCTTCGCACTTAAAATTTGGAGGCATTACTTGTATGGGGAGAAAGTGGATATCTTTACGGATCATAAAAGCCTCAAATATTTCTTCACTCAAATGGAACTCAACAACGACGTTGGCTTGAACTGTTAAAAGATTATGATCATACCATCCAATACCATCCTGGAAAAACGAACGTGGTAGCTGACGTATTGAGTAGAAGATCATATGCAAGTACGAGTGCGATATTGTCAACACAAAGGCCCATTTTGTGTGACTTGCAAAGGATGGAGATAGAGTTAAAAACTCCAGGGACCCATGTGATGATGGCGAATATCTGAGTAGAACCCACTTTAATTGATAAAGTTAAAAGTTTGCTCAAGCTACTGGACACCGTAGCTAATCGTATATGAGGAAGAAAGTGCAAGAAGGTGCTATCTTAGGAAGCAAGAATCGATGAAAAAGGGATAGTTCGAGTCAACTCCAGACTTTGTGTTCCTAACGACCCTAATTTAAAGTATAAAATCATGATGGAGACACACAACACACCATTTGCAATCCATCCTGGGAGTACCAAAATGTATCATGATCTTCGACATACATTTTGGTGGAGCAATATGAAGAGAGATATAGCGGAGTTTATCTCAAGGTGTTTAACTTGTCAACGAGTCAAGGCGGAGCATCAAGTACCAAAAGGTCCATTGCAACCACTTGAAATTCCAAAATGGAAGTGGGAGCACATTACCATGGATTTCGTTATCAGTCTTCCTAAGGTTTCTCAAGGCATAGATGCGATTTGGGTCATTGTTGATAGATTGACCAAGTCTGCTCATTTCTTACCAATACAAGAAACTAATACACTTGAACGTCTTGCTCGTATGTATATAAACGAGATTGTAAGACTGCATGGTATGCCGGTATCCATAGTTTCTGATCGAGACCCAGGATTCACTTCACGATTTTGGGTTAGTTTGCAAAAAGCTATGGGCACAGACTTACGATTTAGCTCAAAGATATCATCCTCAAAATGGATGGACGGTTAGAGAGGACTATTCAAACTCTTGAAGATCTATTAAGACTGTGTCCTTGACTTAAGGGAAGTTGGGACAAATTCTTACCATTGGTGGAGTTTTCCTACAACAATAGTTATCAAGCAAGTATTGGCATGGCTCCATTTGAGGCGTTGTATGGAAGAAAATGTCGTTCTCCAGTATGCTGGGATGAGGTGGGTGAAGCAACGTTGTTGGGACCGGAGTTGGTACGTATGACTACAGAAAAGATTCAAACGATCCGATAACGTATAAAAACTTCACAAGATCGACAAAAGAGTTATGCTGATCTTCATCGAAAGGACGTAGAATTTTATATTGGAGATCATGTGTTGTTACGTGTTGCTCAATGGAAAGGAGTTACGATATTTGGAAAGAGAGGAAAGCTCAATCCTCGGTTCATTGGCCCATTTTTAATTATTGAGCGAGTGGGAACTGTGGCCTATAGACTCGTCTTACCGCCAAGTATGTCTCGTGTTCATAACGTTTTTCACATATCCATGTTACGTAAATATGTGAAATACCCGAACCACATTATTGAGTTAGAACCAGACAAGATAGAGGAAGATTTCACGTATGAAGAGTTACCTGTTAAAATCTTGGATAAGAAGGATCATGTTCTATGCTCCAAGGTTATACCTCAAGTCAAAGTTTTATGGAGAAACCACGATGTGGATGAAATGACTTGGGATTTAGAATCTGAGATGAAGTCAAGGTATCCTCATCTCTTCGACATACCAGGTATGTACCCTAATTTTGAGGACGAAATTTCATAAGAAGGGGAGGTTATAAGACCCCAACTTTTATGAATACAGAATAATTTTCTCGAATTATATTTTTGAATATTATGGTATTGATTTGATATAATGTTATAGTTGTGGGTAATATTTATAAATTTTGCAAAATACGCAAGAGTTGTTATATAATATTCGATTGGTGGGGAATATTCATTTTAATAGGGAATATTCGTACAACCACTACAATCATTGGTGGGCCCTACAAATGTAATTATTGTCGGATTGAGAAAAGCGAAAAAATACTTTATGAAAATAATTGGCAGGAGGTATTACTGATTTAAAGCTGTTGAACTACCCGGTAGTAAAAAATACGATAGTATGCGTAGTTACACGATAGCACACGGTATTGATTATTGATGCTTACGTGAGAAGTCACTCATTATACTCAATTATTATTGCTATAGTAATAATTTGCATCATATTTCTCATATTATTGATTCAATTATTGTTACAGTATCATCTGCATTATATGATATATTATTAAATCAATAATTGAGAGGGCAAAGTTATTCATATTATTATTTGCAATATTGACAATGTCTAGAAGTTCTGTTAAGGAGAGGTTTGGTCACCTAATTGCACGCCAATAAGGAGAAATCCTTATCGGAAAGCCCCCTCTTTCCTGGTTGTTAAATATTGTGAATTATAATATTAATGATGAATAAGTTCATGTTGATTAAAGATGAATTTTATAGTTCCATTGTGTTGGACTTATTTGTGTTAGTATAATTGATGTGCGGAGGATATATTGTTCAATTGGGTATTCGGGACACTTTTTCGTGTGAGGAGTACTATTCACGAGTTACTATCCACGAGTTACTATTCATGAGTTACTATTCATGAGTTACTATTCACGATTACTATTCACGAGATTACTTATTATTCACTCTAGTATTATGCATTCGGATATTTGGGTACAATATTATTCCATGAGGAGATGTGCTAATTTTTTGAATAGTTGGTTGAAGATATAATAGTAAGTTAATATGGGATTTGGTGGAGTTATAATAGTAAATTAATATGGATCGCTGGTTTAAAGTTTTAATAGTAAATCAGTATGGACCGTTGTTTTAAGTTTTAATAGTAAACCAATATGGACCGTCCGTTTAATAGTAAATCAATCTGGACCGTTCATGAATTAGTTATTATTCATTCCATTTTCCTATAAATAGAAGCTCATTCCTTCATTATTTCTTACGAATTCACTAAAACTCTAGAGAGAGAATTACAAGAGAACCTATAGAAAAGTATTCTGCTACTTCCCTACTCTTATATTCAGTTTCTTTTATGGTAAGGGATGATATTGGTTGTACTCATGAAGTGAACTTCTGTTATTCCATTATTTATTATTCTGTTGGAATAACCTGTATACGCGGGCTACCCTATACATGGTGACATTCTTCTAATATTCCGTTCTTTATTATTTTGTGAATAATATCACATGCATGCGTTCTGTGGGACTGGTTCCATTATTTATTATTTAAGTCGGAATATCTTTATGCGTGCCTTTCTGGCAGGACTGGTTCCATTATTTATTATTACATTAGAATATCACGTATGCACGCGTTCATTTGGGACTGGTTCCATCCTTTATTATTACGTTGGAATAACTTTGCATGTGCGATCTATCGCATGCATGGTGATTTTTTTTGTTATTCCATTCTTTATTATACTCAGTTGGTTAAAACTTTGACTTCTATACCCATGAAATTAGTGGAATATCTTTGATATTTGTGCTTCATCCAATATCTTTTCATGGAAATATTCTTCTGAGCATTCTTGAATTTTACTCTACAAAACAGTATCATGTTGACAATTTGGACGTTATCAGTTTCTAGATAAATTAATTCTTGAACTTGTTTTATTGAATTTTTATATCATTGTCATCATCCTCATGTTTATATTTTGTTGAAAGTCATCTGTGGCCTATAGTGTATAGATGGACTTGGTATGATTATGACAAGGGATTATTCGGTGTAATCATTACCGTAATGTTATAAGTGATGTGGTAAAAGTCCTCATTGGCCCGTAGTGCATTGATGGACAGTTGTTGGTATGATCATGACCATTAATGAATACACAAATATTCTTGGCCCGTAGTGCATGGATAATTGTGGTCGTGATACTAAAGATTATCCTTGGCCGTAGTCCAGGGGTGATTCGATGATGTGGATTTTTATTAAGCTGAGTCCCAGCGATAAAAGTGATGAAAAACCTTTTAAATAATAAAAATAGTAGATTTCATTCTCTACTTGACTCTTTTAATGGATTGTTTGTTCCGCTGTAGTTAAACTTGATAGTTATTATATTTTATCAGTTTAACACTGTTGAAGGCTAACGATAAATTATTCTGCATTATCTTAGTCATAATATTTCTTCTCTTGGGCTATTTGAGCTCACCCTTTCTTTTCTTTATTCTCTTGAGGAAATGAGAACGAATTTGGGACTAGTCAGGGGAAGCAGTGATGGTCCTAGATGGTTCATTAGTAGTCCTCACTATTCTGTGAAATAGTGTGATAATAATTGTAATGAGGACTGCTTCTGAGTTTGTATAATCTCTAGTAGACAATATTTGTATTCAAACTCACAGTTTATGTTTTGTCGTATTGTACACGACAGTTGTTTTATTAAGTTGTATTTGAATTCTGTCCCATGTATCTGGCGACTCAAGATGGGTGATGTATACCTAATTTTGGGGGCGTCACAAAAGACTTAGTTAATTTTATATGTAAATTCCGATATGTTTAAGAACGAAGAAATATTTAAATGTTTTAAATCTTGTGGATTCTTTATTCCAGGATAGTTAATGTAAATAGCAGTGATGCTATACTTTGATGTTAAAACTTTGATTTGAATGGATATATATCAAGTTGTTTGAGATAATGTGTTAAGTGATATGTTAAATTGTTGAGTAATGCCTTAACTATTTAGAGAAATAAATAAAGTTCTAATAAGCGTTTATTTAACAGAAAAATGCCGCCAAGGAGAAGACAACAACGTCAACCGGCTCAGGAAGAGTCAACCAATAATAACAATAATGCCAAAGCTAATCCCGTGCAGCAGTTGGTTAACTTACTAAATGGAGCCAGGAATAATCAACCGCAAGGTCCACCAAACATAACGTTTAAAGACTTCAAGGCGGTGGGACCGCCAGAGTTCAAAGGTTCCATGAACCCAATCGAGGCTCAAACGTGGGTTATGGAAATGGAAAAGGTTTTCGACGTTGCTAGGGTTAGAGAATACCAGAAGACCGCTTTTGCAATGTTTATGCTGAAGTCTGAGGCTAGCTACTGGTGGCAAGTAAACAAAGTACGAGGAGGTGAAGGTGTAATTACGTGGGAGAGATTTAAAGAGATGTTTTTTGAAATGTATTTCCCAACTAGTTCGCAGAATCAGATGGAGGTTCAATTTCTGGAACTGAAGCAGGGAAATATGAGTGTACCTGATTATGCGGTAAAATTCAACGAGTTAGCGAGGTTCGCCCCGTATCAAGTTCACACGGATGAGAGGAAGGCGAAACGGTTTGAGCAAGGACTAAAGCCTTGGGTGTACAACAAGGTATCAATGTTTTAGCTAAACACGTTTGCTGGAGTACTGGAAAAGGCCATCCTCGCTGAAGGTGGGAGTGATGCGGTGACCAAGTACAATCAAGATCAGAAGAAGAAGAAGAGTGAAGGTGAAATTAATACTAAGGCCAGTGGAAGTGGCACAGGAGGTGGAAATTTCAATCAGAAGAAAAGGTAGAACGACAACTCATCATCGGGGAATCAGCAAGGTAATCAGAATAAAAGAATTGAAGCATGCCCGACTTGCGGGAAAGCCCATCTGGGAGTTTGTATGAAAGGAAAAAGAGTGTGCTACAATTGTGGTCAGGAAGGACACTTATCACCAAACTGTCCAAACCCAAAGAAGGGTACTTGTTTTACTTGTGGTTCGAAGGACCATCTGGCAAGAGATTGTCCCAAGAAGGGATCGGGAGGTTCGAGGATCGAGGAGAGCTGGGGAAACAATAGTGGAAATGCCTTAACCATCAGGACTCTACCGCAACAAACAAATAAACCCTTGGGACTTTCAACATGACGGTGCAATATGCAGTTCAATCCCGTGATGTGGTGTAGGTATCATTCCGATCAATAAAATTAATGCTTATGTTTTATTTGATTCGGGTACTACTTGTTCCTTTATATCCGATGATTTTGCCAAGAATTTAGATTTTCCTAAGAATGAATTGGATTACCCCATGAACATAGAAATTGCGAATAGAGAAATAATCCCTGTTAAGTATGTACATAAGAATTGTAGAGTGGATATTAAGGGTAATATCATGAACATAGATATTATCCCTATTCAACTTGGGGAATTTGATGTTATTTTGGTAATGTATTGGTTATTCAATTACGGGGCTGTAATTGATTGCCAAAAGAAGCGTATTAACCCTTATGACTCGTCAAAGGTTGTATTTATGGTAAGAAGTCGCTAGACAAGCGTGTTGTCTGACGATGATGCAGGCCAGGAAGTTATTAAGACAAGGTTGTATAGGATACTTAGCTTACATAGTCGACAGTCAAAAAGAGAATCCGAAGGTAGAAGAGATACCGATTGTGAGGGACTTCATCGACGTATTTCCAGATGATTTACCAGGACTTCCACCAGATAGAGAAGTAGATTTCGTGATCGATTTGGCGCCCGAAACTGCTCCAATATCGAAGGCACCATACCGAATGGCACCAGTAGAGATGAAGGAATTAATGGTACAACTACAAGAATTGTTGGACAAGAAGTACATTCAACCGAGCGTATCACCGTGGGGAGCGCCGGTGTTGTTTGTGAAAAAGAAGGATGGATCGATGCGACTCTTCATTGACTACAGGGAATTGAATAAGGTCACGATTAAGAACAGATATCCATTACCGAGGATCGACGACCTGTTTGATTAATTGAAGAGAACAAGATACTTTTCCAAGATAGAGTTGAGAAGCGGTTATCATCAACTGAAGGTGAGGCCAGAGGATGTACCGAAGACAGCGTTCAGAACGCGATAAGTTCACTACGAATTTTTAGTAATGTCGTTTGGTCTAACGAATGCTCCTATAACATTTATGGGACTAATGAATGGTGTGTTCAAGTCATTTTTGGACAAATTCGTGGTTGTATTTATAGACGACATTTTGGTATATTCCAAAACCAAAGAAGAACACGAAGAGCATTTGAGATTAACATTGGAAGTATTGAGAAGGGAAAAGCTGTATGCCAAGTTTTTAAAATGCGAATTTTGGATTGAACGAGTACAATTTCTTGGTCACGTGATCGATAAAAATGGAATTTCGGTAGATCCATCCAAAGTAGAAGCCGTGATTAATTGGGATCATCCGACAACGCCGTCGGAAGTAAGAAGTTTTCTTGGATTGGTGGGATATTATAGAAGGTTCATACAAGACTTTTCCAAGATCACAACTCCATTAATGAATCTAACTCGAAAAGCTTTTGAAATTTGTTTAGACGGATAAGTGTGAGGAAAGTTTTCATGAATTGAAGAAGAGGTTGAATACGGCCCCTGTATTATCTCTTTCAGATGATACAGGAAATTTTGTTGTTTATAGTGATGCGTCGCATAAAGGACTTGGTTGTGTGCTGATGCAAAACGGCAAAGTCATTGCGTATGCATCACGACAATTGAAGGATTACGAGAAGGGATATCCGACCCATGACTTAGAGTTAGTTGCAGTTGTTTTTGCTTTGAAAATTTGGAGGCACTACCTCTACGGGAAGAAGTGTGAAATATATACGGACCATTAGAGTATGAAATATATTTTCACGCATAAAAGGATTTGAATATGCGTCAAAGAAGGTGGTTGGAGTTAATTAAGGACTACGATCGTGAGATTTTATACCATCGGGTAAGACAAATGTGGTTCTTAAGCGCCTTAAGTAGAAAGGGGTCGGGAGAAATTGACGATGTCGATCGCTTAAGAGGAGCTAATTACGTAAAAAATAGAAATTTGGAGTTGGAAGTGAAGTATCCTATGGAGATCGATGAGAAGCTAGTTCAGATGTAATCTAGTACAACTCTACTAGATAAAGTAAAGGAGGCTCAGCTTCAGGATGATGAATGCAAAAAGGTGACAACGAAGATATCTGAAGGAACCGAACCGAGATTTAAGATGGATAAGGAAGGAATACTGAGATTTGAGAGTAGAATTTGGGTACCGCCAGTGCAAGAGATTAAGGAAGACATTTTGAGCGAGGATCATAGTTCACGATATTCGATTCACCCTGGTAGTACCAAGATGTACCAAGATCTTAGACAACATTTCTGGTGGCCGAATTTGAAACGTGATGTTGCAGAATGTGTCGCCAAGTGTCTTACCTGTCAGAAAGTAAAAGTAGAACATCAGAGACCAAGTGGATTGCTTCAACCGTCGGAAATCCTAGAATGGAAATAGGAACATATTACAATGGACTTCGTGGTTGGCCTTCCGACGACTCAGAAAGGCTACGATGCATTATGGGTTATCGTTGACCGACTGACGAAATCTACACACTTCCTTCTGATCAAAATCAGATTCAACTTAGATCAGTTGGCAAGGTTATATGTGAAAGAGATTGTTTCGAGGCACAGAGTGCCAGTGTCAATTGTTTCTGATAGAGATCCGCGCTTTACATCGAATTTCTGGAAACGTCTTCAGGAATGCATGGGTACGTAATTGCGAATGAGTATAACTTATCACCCTCAAACAGACGGACAGAGGGAACGAACAATACAAACGTTAGTAGATATGCTAAGAGCCTGTGTGATGGACTTCAAAGGAAATTGGGATGATCACTAACCATTAGTAGAGTTCGGCTACAACAATAGTTACCACGCTAGTATTGACATGCCGCCTTACGAAGTGTTATACGGTAGAAAGTGCAGAACTCCGCTTTACTGGGATGAAGTTGGTGAAAGACAATTGCTAGGGCTAGAATTGGTACAGCAGACGGCAAAAATAGTCAAAGTGATCCGAGCACGACTGGTAGTAGCTCAAGATAGACAGAAGAAATATGCTGATCCACATC
Source organism: Panax ginseng (assembly GCA_020205605.1). Lineage (NCBI taxonomy): Eukaryota > Viridiplantae > Streptophyta > Magnoliopsida > Apiales > Araliaceae > Panax > Panax ginseng. Next base: position 80,394,967 of record CM035136.1, on the reverse strand, counting down.
GTAAAAATATTGAGTTTGAGGCGGGTAGTTATGTGTTCTTAAAGGTCTCTCCCTGGAAGGTAAAGATCAGGTTCGGAAAGAAAGGGAAATTGAGCCCAAGATTCATTGGACCATTTGAAGTAATGAGAAGAATCAGAGAAATTGTGTACGAGGTAGCCTTACCTCCAGCACTCGAGAATGTCCACAACGTCTTCCATGTTTCTGTATTACGACCATACAAAGCCGATTACAAGCATGTAATTGAATACGAACCCTCAGTATTTTGAGAAAGATTTATCTTACTGAAGAAATTCACATCCAAATTGTTTAATTGAAAAGAACAAGTTCTCGAAATAAAGTTATACCTTCGTTAAGGTAATTTGGAGGAACCACAACGCTGAAGAAGCTACGTGGAAACTCGAAGAGAATATGATGAATAATTACCCTCATTTATTTACTTAATTATGTGTAAGCGATTCTGGGGATAGAATCTTTGTAAGGGGGGTAGAATGTAACGGGTCGAATTTATTGAGTCGTGATTCTGGGGACAAAATCCTTTTAAGGGGGGAAAGATGTGACGAACGAGATTTTTGTAAATTTATTTTTAATATTTATTGAATTAAATAAATATTTTTCGATGATTTAATTATTGAATTAAATAATTAATTGATGCAATTGTGGTAGATTAATTTAATTATATGTGTTACATTTATTAAATTAATGTTGAGAATAATTATTATTCAAGTATGTAATTATGTGAGCTTATTGAATTAAATGAATTATTTAATCAAGCATGATGTTATTTAATTAATTTAATTATTAATTAGAGAGTTAATAATTTGACATTATTTATGAATGAGAAATTTAATTATGTGACTATGTGAATTTATGAGAAATTATTATATTTTATTTAAAATAAATTAAATAAAATATTGGATTTATTTTATAAGGAGTGTGACATTTTCAAATTATATGATAAAGCTTTATTAAATTAAGTGGTTTTATAATCTATTCTTGCTAGCCAAACATGGTCTTAGAGGGAGTTGAGAGTAGTTACCCATGATGGGTAACTGACCACTACGCGTCAGTTCATTTGAATACGACGTCTTCTTTTTCATTCTTATTATTCCTAAGTCTAGAAAACAAGCAGAGCATATTTTCTTAGAGTTCACAGAGAGAAAAGAATTTAGATTTAGAAAAGATTGTGAGTGTGCAATCAATCAAATACCTATAAAAGGATCATCATTGATCATCTTCTAATTTATACTTTACAGGGTAATCTCCTCCTTCCCAATTTCTAATTTACGTTGTTTGAGTTTTACAAAAATGGCTTTCACAGTTTTCTGTAAAGTCTTTGTATTTATAAAGGGTGTGGATTATGTGTTGTATATGTGGTAAATGTTGCTACATTGTATTTAATTATATATATTTCATAAACCATATCATCTGTTTCATTAAAATACATGTCGTATATGTTTTTCAAAATTACAGAGTTTGGGTTTTGGTCATATGGCCTTATACGCGATATTTCATGTGTTGATCGTATATTATCCCTAAATTTTACATTTGTATGTTCTAATGCATGTTAATACGAAGAGACCAAAGTTTAAATAAACGGATTCGGTGTTATAACAAATCCGTAGTGACAATTTTCATGTTAGTGAAATTATAGATTTTAACTCTGTGATTATGTGTTTTAATGGGTTAAAACCATTCTATAAATGTTGGGTTATGATTATGCATGAAGTATAACATGTGGGTATGATTAATTTCGTGTAGTAGTATTTTAATTGGAGTTTTTGGGCTGTGTTCTGCAATTTTCGCGAATTGCAGAACAATTTCTGGTTCGCCGCGGCACGGTGCCAGTCCAATGCCTTAAGGCCCGCGTTACAGCGCCATCGCGCCGCAGAGCCAAGTGTCCCGTGGCAGTATGCCACCATGCATGCATTGCAAATGCCAAGACCTAGTATAAACGCAGTGCCATGATTGCCACTACTGCAGAATGGTCCAGAAATGTGATTTTTAAAGTGTTAAGTCTAGCAATGTATTGTTAACTTAATGTAATGAACATGTAAACATGTTAGAAGTATAATGAGATGTAAAATAGATGTTTAACGTGTAAATAACATAATTACATATGGATTGAATTATTGATTTCATAAGTAGCTTATTATTCATGAAGTGTTATTATGTGACAATAAGTGTAATATTTGACTAAGTATAGTCATAACCAAAGTTTAGGTAAAAGAATGGGTTTATGATGATTAGTTAAATTATAATTAACTGGTATTGTGAATGTGAATGGTATGTAGGATTAAATTCAAAGAACGTGCTTAGTTAAAGTGTAATCTATGCACGAGGCAAGTTTCCTAACCCTACTTGTCATTATTGTTCAAGTTTATTATTTACCCCGAGTAAATTATCATTACTATTATTCAAGTTCAAATGTTATATTAAAGATTTATTATCTTTTCAAAGCATGATTCAGTTATACAATAATTGTTCTATTGTATACTTATTGAGATTATTATTCGAATTGAATATCATTATTGTTGAACCTTATTATACTAGTGAATTTTATTGATTCAACTAGTCCTTAGTTGATGAAAGTTCTAAATTTCAGAACCCTTATTGAATTATCCAAACCAAACTTCCTTTGGTGCGGACTCGAATGTCAAACTGAGATGAACAACCCTGCAAAGGGATTTACTTATCGTTACCATTAAGATATTGTGTACGAAAGATGGTACCAAGGTTGATCCCCCTAAGTACGCAGTAGTAGAAAGGTCCATAGTCTTATGGCTGTTAAAGGTTTCAAGTATAACCCTTGATAACCTAGGACATAGTTCAAGGTCTTATGACCCTCAGAATTCTTTTGATTCTTGTTATTCATTCTTGATTCAAAGGTTGAGTTTTTATTCAGATGTCATTGATTTACTCGCATGTTATTATACTGTAATTTCATTATTATAATTGTGGGCAATAGTGCTCACTCTTGCTTATTAATAACATTGCAGTTAAGAACGAAAGAACTGATGAACCTTCCACTAGTAAAGCCAAGGGCAAAGTTAGCAAGTGATGAAGACTTGTTATTTTTATTAGATGATGTATTTATGTTTAAGACTTAAGTTAATGATGTTGTTTAAGACTTATCTGTTTATGATTCCGCATAGATGTTTAAGGTTAGTTCAACCTAGGATTGTATTATTATTATTTAGATGTTGTAACCCTTAAGGGGAAGATTTTTATTCTATCTATTTCATGGCTTGCATTTATTATGGGTAGATAGATAGATGATATTTGTACAGTGAACACCAAATCCCGTGGAATTGAAGTACCCGGATTTGGGGGTGTCACACTAATCTCCGTACCCAGCTTCGGACGGGTTTAACTTGTAAAGGGCCCGCCCAAAGAAACAGTATGCTAATCTGTCAATTCAGTATTGGTACCCCAGGCCTAATTGCGATGCCCCCAAAATAGGTATACATCACCCATTCTGAGTCGCCAAATACATGGTACATAATACAACTATAACTTAGTTATATAACTTTCGTGTAAAATACGACAAAACATAGCTGAGAGTTTTAACACGAATATTATCCTCTAGATAATATCCAAACTCAAATTCAATCTCATTACAATTATTATCACACTATTTCACAGAATAATGAGGACTAATAAAACAACCATCTGGACTGTCAATCCATTTCCTGACTAGTCCCAGCTATATTCTCATTTCCTGAAGAGAACATTAAAAGAAAAGGGTGAGCTCAACTAGTCCAGTAAAAAATATTATGACTAAGATAATGCAAAATAAATTATCCTTAGCCTTCTACAGTATAACAACTGATAGAATACAATAGACAACAAGTTTTAGATCAACAACTGCAGCAGAATAAGCAATGTAATAGCCCCAAATCCGGGTCCTAATCTCCACGAATCTGGTATAATAATTCTATAACTGTTGCGAAAGATATAAACATAAATTATTTATACATTAAACATTACACACTAATCCCCAAGGTCGAGTAACCTTAACTTATACACAATTCATAACTTATTTGACTTACAATGTCATTAATATACAATACTGCTACAAACTTTATCTGCACATATAAACAAAAGCTGGAATTGTCTTTTTCTTGTCTTATATCTGACGTATTCGTCTTAATTTGCAATATTTATCATGATATAGCAAGGGTGAGCAACAGGTTTGCCCAACAAGTTTAAATTTATCTGAGGATATATTATGATTGAAAGAATTTGAATAATAGCTGGCTAACATTCAACAATATAGCTGTGAACTAGCACAAATAAATTTTTATAACTGAACGACCAAGTCAATAGGAATTGATTGGTCAAGAAAGAACATGAACAATTTATAACTAGACTAGATGGTAATGAAAGTGATTAGCCTTTCATACTTGATGAACACATGCATTATTTGCACAGAAAGCTATTCAATAATTCATAGACATGGTAATCAGCAATGATTAGACATAAGCATAATTGAAAGAATAACTCGAAGTCGAGTTAGAGAAAACTTTCACAATAATTAGAAGTTCAAGGTTAGAAACTTGCATGTATCACCGACTACTGCTACACAGTTTATATTGCTTTATCCGAAGACCTAATATTAGTAATATAGATCTCCAATATTAGAATAATATCATCACGATGTATCATATATATATATATATATATATATATATATATATATATATATATATATATATATATAATAACATAAACACATAACATATAACCCTATCGGTCCACAAACTACCTAAGACTTGGTATCAAGTCAAACTATTTTTGGATTCGAGTTGAACCCAAGACAATTCTAATATCCCAACAGTCTATTCAGACTATTCTCGAGCCTAATATCACTAAGACTCGGTCTAAACACTTAACAATTAACTTATATAATTTTCTATTCAGTCAAAACATTTTTTAAAGACTCGTAATAATTTTTAAGTAATTATTACCATTTATCATAATTTTTGAATCACTTTATATCGTATTTATATAATATAAATACCACATTATTCTCTTATCATTAATATTTATTTCATATTAAATATTAATAAAAATCATAACATAATATTATAATATATTTATAATATTACAAAGTATTTTAATACTTTAATTTCACATTTATATGATTTTAAACCTTTAAATTCATTATCCAATAATTGACATTAATATTAAAATATTAAAATTTTTCATAACAAAATATCAAAAGTTATATTTTATAACTCAAATTTTTTTCTAACCCTTAAATCATTTTTATATGATTTTTAAATAATTACTTCTATTTTTCCACAATTTATTTAATATATTCATTAAATAAATCAATTACCATTAATATAAATTTATTAATGAAATTCATCACAAAATATCAAAAGTATTTAGAAATAACTTAAAATATTTTCTAACACCATAATATATTTTAAATGATTTTTCAAGTATTGAAATCATTTTTAAGTAATTTATTTAATATTATACTTAAATAAATTAAATACCATTAATATTCCAAAAATATTAAATATTTGTGAAATATACTAAAAGTTATTAAAAACCCATTTTTAGGCTTTAAAATAATTTTTAAGAATTTATTTTGTATTTTTAATAATTAAAAACTATTTTTTTCTATTTATTTAATAAAAATAATAATTTTCAAAAAATAAAGTGTCACTAAACGGCCCTATAACGACAAAACCGTCGCTATAGGTGTTCTTCACCAAACCCAAACATTCAAACCTAGTTAACAGGTTTCCATGTTTTACCATGCATAGATCTTAGTTCATTAAGTTTCTGGGCTTGTATTTGTGTTAATGTTGTAGTACTACAACCCTAAATCAATTTCATGGTCAACATACATCATAACAGCAAGATCTAAGCCCCACAAAATCATGTCAGAGCTTTTCTGGGTTTTCTGGGTAACCCAAAAACCCATGCAGTTTCGAGTGGCTACTTTCTAGCTCAATTCCTTCTAGGTTCTGGTCATTAACGGGTCGATCTCATGGTTCAAACATGTAGTACACATGTAATAGAACACATACATATTATGATCTCAGTCCAAACATAATAGAATCATAAGATGTGATCTGGTCAAACCCTGTCAGAGGGCTTGTTCTTACGGTTTCTGGGTTTTCCAGAAACTTAACCAAACAAACGGTCAACTCTAGTTTGACCTTGATTATCTTTTACTTTGGCTATGATCTAAGTGATCTAATGACTTGATTGCATAGTCCTCATGTTAGATTATATCATCAAAACAACAACATGGACAAACTAGCAAACACATGCAAGATCTAAAGCTTCAAAAGTTGATGTCAGAAATTCTGGGTTTCTTGGTTGCCCATAAACTCAGTTTTTCGTGATCGGTAAACTAGGTTTGACCGCTTATATCTTGTAATCTACACATGATCTACCCATGTTTCCAGTTCCAGATCATAGTCCACATGGCATACTACATATCTATAAGTTAAAACACCATAAATCATTAACACAAGGATCTATGATCCCTGACATATGGTCGTCAGGCCATATTTTAGGGTTCATAGTTAGTCCTTAAAACTTGATTTTCTAATACCTAGATATTATGGATCCTTGAGTTAACCTCTTGGATCACTAAATAACATCTCTTAACGCAACTTTAACCAATAACTAACAACATCTAACATCAAATACATAGATTTATAAGAGTTAGGGTTTTATACTTTTTCTAGCTTTGATCTTTGATTTCTGATCTTTGATCCTGTTCTTGGAAAGATATGAACTGATCATGGTTTATCTTTTGGTCTCACTCTCTCTCAAAATTTTGAAAATATAGAGAGAGAAAGTCTTGGCAAGTATGCTAAGTAAAGTAAGTGGTTTTATTTACTTAAATCTTATAAACTTTGATTCATTGTATCTAAGGTTTGCAAGGTGTCCACAAAGATCAGATTTGGTAAGATATATAGCACATTGCAATATCAAAATGAATGAGTCACCAAGATTTGGCAAATCTTTTACTTAAGTTTTAAGAAAAGGGTATTTCAGTCATTTCACACCTACTAAGGGTAATTTCGTATTTTCCTCTATAATTTGAAGGGCAATTTGGACATTTCCCTTTTATTCCATAACTTATAACACTTAGCCATTTATACTGTGACACCCCCCACATCCTGGTACTTCATTACCTCAAGATTTGGTATTCACGTAATCAAAACATTCATTTATAACTACCCAATCATAAATAAAATTGAATAATAAACTTGCCCATACAGGAATTACATAAGATAAAATCTCCCAGGTTATCTAACCTTTACAAACAATCATTAATGCGAAAAATTTAAAATAAACTTCATTACAATCTTTAAATCAAGGTCTGATAATAAAACTATCAAACTATTACAAGTCTTCAGTACTTGTTCATCTTTCCCTTTCCTTACTTGGTACTGAATTCGTCACCCTTTCCATCTTTAGTTGTAAGGATTTTTTGAGCAAGAGTGAGCAAACAAGGCTCACTTGAAATATCAATGAATAAAACTTTTACATTCTTTGCCCATTCAGGGGCTCAATAGAACTGAACAATAAGTTCTATTAACTTCTTAAACGTTCCTCGCCTATTCAGAGGCTCAATAGAACTGAAACATTCCTTGCCCATTCAGGGGCTCAATAGAATTGGACATAAATTCTATTAACATCTTAAACATTCAACTGAGGTTCTAATGACCACAAACCTTGTCCACAGTTATAAGTAATCTTTCAACTTTAACTTTTACAGTCATACGACTATAATGACTTCAAGGTACTTAGGGGGATCAACCCTTCGTACATGTATTGTATACAAACATTTCAGCACAAAGTACAAAACTAAGCGTAACCCCTATAATATAGGGTTTTTCATCTCAGTAATTTGAGTACAAGTCCGCCCCAAAGATAGTTTGGTTTGGATACACTTCAAGGTAATTTGGAATTCAACGGACATCAACTAAGGAGTAGTTGAATAAAAGATAATAATACTATGTTATTTCTAACGACTGAGAAATTCGGATCTTATTGTAAAATGATTTTATTAAATTAAATAATAATAAAATTCTATTCTATGTGTTATCAAGATGGTTGTCATTAAATAACCTATTGAGGTTAGAATGTCGTAGTATTTGAGCTACGTTAATGAATTAAAGTGTTTGAATTTCCAAGACGAAAATAAAAAAATTTCGAGAAATTTTCCAAAAAACACTATTCATCGGTATTTGCTCGGGATTTATTTTTGAATTTCCGAGAAATACGTAATGATAGAATGACAAGGTAAGATGGATTGTGTAATAAAAATCTAGTTATGGAAAATATAATATTTCGCTTGCAGACTTAGTTTATAAATGTTAAGGAGGGCAAGGTATTATCGAGTAAGTAATAATTGTATGATACTTGGGTATTTGCAAAGTAATGAAAACGAGTATAATACGAAGTATTATACGAGTTAGTATGAAGAATGAAATATCGTATATAATTTCTATATGAATTAGAATACGAAAATAATACATAAATTATATGTATATGTATTAAGTAATGTTAATGAACTTGGAAGATTGGTTAACAATTGATACAAGTTCAAGTGAATTAAATGTTAAGGCCCAATTATTAACTAATGAACCAACTAGTGTTTATTAATGCAAAGCCCAAAGGTTGATTTAATGTAAGCCCAAGCTAGAATCCATGAGTTGTTTGACCCATGGGGCAAACCATATTAATATGGTTAATATGAAGACCAAGTTAATGTGGTGACCAAGTTAAAGTAATGACCAAGACATAGGAGTAATGGCCAAGCAAAAGATAAGAGTTGTGTTAATCAAGTAATGAATAGTAAAGAGGTGGCTTAAGGAGGTGGGTTGATTTAATGACTAAATTACCCTAACCTTGCAAATTCTATAAATAGAGAAGCCTTGCAAGCCATTTGTTAGTTGTTCAAATAATCCAAACATCTCAAAGTGCTCAAGTGTTAGAGATAATAAGCTACAATAAGTTACTTTCATTTGTAAGAAGAAGAAGAAGGCTACTATACCAAGACTTCTAAAGTAAGACTTCTTCTCTAAATTATCTTATATCCCTATTCATGATAGGTTGATAACAAAAGATGGATTAAGGAATATGAATGTTAAGAAGTAAGAAGAATGTGTAAGTAATGAACTTAAGCCACATAAGTTGGTAATAAGTCATTTAAGTTGGCATAAGTTATAAACTTATGTGAAAGTATTATGAACTTGTAATGAGTTTATCAAGAGAAGTGTTATGGATGTAAAAGAACTTATATGATCATATGTATCATGTATACATAAGTGAAGTTATATGTTAAGAACATATAAAGTATGATGATTAAGAAACTTTAATTGTCAGGAGTCATGAATAATAAAATCTTAAGTAGTTTATAATTTGACAAGTTATAAGCTCATGAAGAATAAGTCAAAAAAAATCCAACAATGAATATAGGTTGTTGTAATAAGTATGTTGAGATGTTCACATGATTAATGGAATTCATTTGTAATGTTGAACAAATCATAAGAATGAAGATTTGCCAGAAATTGCACGATTGGACGATAATCGTCGAATTCGTAAAATTCTCGGAATAGAAGTTAAATTTTGTGTTTGAACTCGGAACCATTGTTTTCGAATGGAGTCAAGTCATATTTGGCTTTTAAGAGTTGCGGACTCGAAAATGACAAAATTCCGACTTAGAACGAAGAAACGAGCATTGAACGTTCACGAACGTTTATCGTTTTCGTTAAAAATGAACCAATAGGTGAATTTTTAGCAAACGAAGTCAAATAGATAAAATTCTTGCATAAACGCGTAGATTACGTAATTTGTGAACCGTAGGCTTTTGAACGAGCCAATTCGGACTTGTAACGAAGAAGTTATGCATCTGGGAAGTTCACAAAATTCAAAGACTAAATTTTTTTTACGGTACACGAGAGAGGGCCATGGCCTGACCTAAACCCTTAGTCAAACTTAGTCACATAGTGTGAAAGACGTAAAGGTGTCGAGAACAACTGCAAGAGTTCGTCGTGGTTGTGCGTTAAATCTACAAGTACAAATTTGTGTGGTAGCAAGCGTGCCCACCAAGTAAGGACTCGCGCCGCAGCGCCAAGTCTGGGTCAATGCCATTATTAACTCATGCCTTGCGAGATGTGAGATATAAAGCCGTGACTGTATGGTACTGACTTCGTAACAAGGATAGTGATGAATGTTTCTAAGTACAAAGAAAAGAAAGTTAAATAATTTAAAAGTAAACACAACCTAAGGAATGTAATGTATCATTGTTTAAACTTTGTTAAACCTTAAGGATGTTGTATAAAGGTTGAGATAACCTAGTTGAATATAAATGCAAGGATAATGATAAACAGAAACAGATTGTAACTGAATCTAATACACAATTAGATTGAGATGAAGGTATGATATAGTCATATACATACTTAATTATATGTGACCTAATGTGAGGCATTATGTGGTCATGTATTGTAGAGACTTGAAAGACTTGAACATAAAGTTAATATACCGTAGCAGACGCTAAAGGCAAGTATTCTAACTCTTGTCTAAGTTCAATCTGAACAAGTTTTTTTGAAGTTCATGTATTCTTTCGCATGAATTGAGGTATGTTGAAGTTAAAGCCAATTCCTTTGGCTAGACTTGATATATTGATAATCTATTCATTTATTATCAAATGTTGTTATCTTTTGTCAACTACTCGATATGGTTTTCAAAAGAAGACTGAAATGTTAAACAAATGTTTTGTCGATAAAACGACAGGCACGTAAGGTTGCCAAATGCTTAAACATGCATACGTTTAATGGATGTAGTGTTGATCAACATAGAGTACAATATGTTGATCACCTAGAAGTGCTCGTAAGTAATATCGTGTTTACGGACTTGCTTCCGGGTTGTCCTTTTTCAATAAAGAATTAATACTCGAGGTCTTTGATCGGAGTGAATGTTTTACTAAATATTGTTATTATTGTAAAATATTTTGAAAGAAAGATGAAGTGCTATTTTGAATTATCAATAGTACTTCATAACTATTGTTCAGTTATTGAAGATATACGATTCGTATGTGTCAAGCATGTTGTTATTGAATTCTTATACTTGCTGAGCTAGTTATGCTCACTCTTGCTTGAACCATATGAATGCAGCTAATACTGAACGTCCCGAAGGATCGAAAAAGGATAAAGGAAAAGCTAAGGCAGATTACTAAGCTGTCTTGTAATAGTATAGGTCTATTGTTGTAATGTAAATGATATTATGACAAAGAACCTTTGTAATGGGTATAGAACCTGGGAAATGTAAATATTACTTTAAATATATATATAGAAGTTATGTTCGTTCTTAAGACTTTTCAATTGAATGAATATATAAATGTTGGTACAGTATAGCACCATCTGCCGGGTTGGAAGATACCCGGATTTGGGGGAGCTACATTATTGAATAATCATAACTGAATAAACATTTTGTTCTAAGTTCATACTTTAGGGATAATCTAATAGCATAACCATTGAATAACACATCATACCTTGCTTTGAATAACATTAAGCTAAGGTTACATCTTAGAATTTAATATCAAGCATGCATAACAACAATAATTGGAACGATAAACTGAGTCAACAGAATAAAGGTACTTGCACGCTAATATAAAAAGTTTAGAGTTAGGAAAAACTTGCATAATCATAATAACTATCTCAACGAAAGTGTGGAGATGGGAAGCTTGTATCATCATGAATAACTGGATACAATTAAGTTGCTTAATGGAAATACTTTACTCAATAAAGTATAGCATATGAAATTTGCATAACGAAGCTTTAGGATTAGAAAACTGGCTCAATGTAAAAAGATAAGGATTTAGAATCTTGCTCAATTATAGAGTTAAAGAATTTGCATAAACACAACAAACTAACTCAACGAGAGTATGGAGTTAGAAAACTTGACTTGTGCGTAGATTAAACCGTTATAATCCAAATCACAATTATCCTATATACATATGTTAACATGACATAATCAGTCAGTAACAACATACTATATCTCTTCATCACATATGCTTTGATTCTAAATCGTATAATCAAATTCTATCCATTAAAACTAATAACAATATTTGTTAATTAGTAATTCCATGTTCACTCATAGTAATATCATACTATAATACCAGAAATACATACTCGACATTTATCATATATCATTCCATTAAAATATAAGACTTTTGTGCAAGACAAAATTCGTTTCTGAACTTTCATTAAGTGGCGCTTGCTACGATTTGAGCTTAATGGAGCGTATTTGCATACTTATGTATGCGCTTGGTGCGAGAAATATCTGAGGGACTCGATCTTTGTGGCACGAAGTCGACGATGATTTCAATTGCTCACGACCTTGAAGTCTGGTGAAAGGCCGATTTTTGGCGCTAAGCGAAACTTGACAGGCGTGGATTTTTGGTATTTGAAGGCGAAACTCATGAAGCAAAATGAAGAACAGAGCCAAAGCTACTGTCTTAATTTCCAACAACAATTAACCCAAACTAACATGTATAACTTCACGTAATTACACATAAATACTAACAATCATCCATAAGCTAATTATTAACAATTGAACAACGATTTTAGAAACAACATTTATCTTAAAACCAAGATTTTAAAACTCAAAACTCCATTGATGATATATCTTGATACGATGATTGTAATTCCATGCTTATAACCAAATTAATACCTTTGAAATACAAGCATACCAATATATAGCCCAATTAACATGTATAGTTCAATTTCTCAGTTAGCATACAATTATATATATAACCTTTGATATATTCTACACTCAAGTTCGTACTCACACATTTTCACTGTGAAAACCAATTTCTTGAATATGTAATTTAGCATACCATCATATTTATATATTACACATACAATTATATATAAATATATATATATATATATATATATATATATATGCTAGTATAACAATTATAACAACAAAACACGCAATTTCCTAACTAATTATACCAACATAGCTTTTACAGAAATTTTGGTAAAACTCTTATACACAGTGATATACCAGAAAATAGAGACTACCAAGTTCATAGAAAAATGGCTTAAAACATATCTACGTACATACGTTAAGGTTTTAGGAACCTACCTTTTTGTTGCTTTAGAAAACTTGTAAATCACTGATGAAAATCTTGACAATCTCATAGCTTTCCTCTCTCTGTCTCTCTCTCTCTCAACTATCTCAGACAACTTCAAATTTTGATTAGGCTTAAGCCAAAATAGCATATACGTAACTAAAATAAAACAACGTATTAGCTTAAAACGTACAAAACCAACGCCACACTTATTACCCTAATAATATATCGGTTACCATATATATATATATATATGTTATTATTTACTTAATACTTTAAATTCAAAAGAAAACCAAAAGTCATAAGGCTTTGTTTGGCAAACCATTTAAAAATAAAGGATTAATATACTTACACCTTGTTTGGTAAAACTAAATTAAAATTACTTTAATTTATTTTAATAACTTTTATAACATAACTAAATAAATAAATAATTAACACATTAATTATTTAACAAATAAATAATTAACTAAATCAACTCAATCAAATTGAATAATTATTTATTCAATAATAAACACATCCAATAAATATTTATATAAATAAATAAATATTTATAATTTACACTTAAAAATCTAGAATGTTACATCATTCCCCTTTTATAAGGATTCTGTCCCCAGAATCACAACTCAAACAACGCATTCGTTACATTTTTCCCTACTTACAAAGATTCTGTCCACAGAATCGAAGACACAGATTAAACAAATAACTCAAGGTACTCTTTCATCATTTTCTCTTTGAGTTCCCACGTAGCTTCTTCAGTATTGTGGTTCCTCCATATCACCTTCACAGAAGGTATCACTTTATTCCTGAGCACTTGTTCTTTCACGTCGACTATCCGGATAGGAATCTCTTCATAAGACAAATCTTTCTCGAGCGCAAGCGGTTCGTATTTCGATCACGTGATTGTAATCGGGTTTATATGGTCGTAATAATCAAAAATATGAAAAACATTGTGAATATTTTCCAATTTTGGAGGTAGAGCTACCTCGTAAACTACCTCTCCAACTTTTGGAACACTTCAAAGGGTCCAATAAACCTCGAGCTTAGTTTTTTCCTTTTTTGCAAAGCGAATTTTCCCTTCCAATGAGAAACTTTTAGGAATACGTAGCTTCCTACGTCAAATGCACGATCTTTCCTGTGTTGATCAGCATACTTCTTCTGTCGGTCTTGAGCTGCTATCAATCTGTCCTGATGAGTTTGATAATCTCAGCAGTTTGTTGTACTAGTTCTGGTCCTAGCAGTTGACGTTCACCGACTTCATCCCAAAGACAAGTGGAGTTCTCGCACTTTTCTGCCAGTATAACGCTTCGTGGCGGCATCGATGCCGATCTTTCAGCGTGATAACTATTATTGTAGGCGAATTCCACCAACGGTAATTGTTCTTCCCAACTTCCTTTGAAATCCATGACGCATGCTCTCAGCATATCTTCCAATGTCTGGATCGTTCATTCGCTTTGGCCATCTGTTTGTGGATGATAAGTTGTACTCATTCACAATTGAGTTCCCATACATTCTTGTAGTCTCTTCCAAAAGTTTGACGTGAATTGTGGGTCTCTATCAGATACAATTGACACTGGCACTCCATATCTCGAAATGATTTCTTTAATGTACAATCTTGCTAACTGATCAAGATTGAACCTAATATTTATTGGTAAAAAGTGCGCTGATTTTGTCAATCTGTCCACTATCACCCAAATTGCACTGCATCCTCTCTGAGTAGTTAGAAGACCCACCAAAAAATCCACCGTGATGTGTTCCCACTTCCATTCTGGTATTTCCAATGGTTGAAGTAATCCGCTGGGTCTTTGGTGTTCGGCTTTTACTCTTTGACATGCTAAACATTTCGCCACGCATTCTGTAACGTCCCTTTTCATATTTGGCCACCAAAAATGTCGCCGTAGATCTTGATACATCTTCGTACTTCCTGGATGAATCAAATATCTTGAGCTATGAGCTTCGGTCAAGATTTCGTCTTTTCGACTCTGGTGTTCTTTGGAACCCGATTCTTCCTTGTCTGTCAGTCAGTAATCCTTCGGTATCGACCTTGTATTTCGTATCGCTACCATCATCCATATTCTCTTTTATCTTCCCACATTCTTCATCTTGTAATCGGCGTTCTTCACCTTGTCTAGTAAAGTTGGACACGCTTCTAAGCTTGAAATAGTCGTTAAATCGATTCTGTGGAAATTTGATTCCGGCTATAACTAACTTTGTCATTCTTTGAAATGAGCTCCTCCTGAGTTGTTATCAGCATCAACTTCTCCCGACCATTCCTGGTTAAAGCATCTGCAACCACATTCGCTTTTCCTGGATGATAAAAGATCTCACAATCGTAATCCTTTATCAATTCCATCCACCTTCTCTGACGCATGTTCAGATCCTTCTGAGTGAAAATATACTTCAGACTTTTGTGGTTTGTGTAGATCTCACATTTCTCTCCATAAAGATAGTGTCTCCATATCTTGAGAGCAAATACTACTACAGCCAATTCCAAATCATGAGTCGGATAACCTTTCTCATAATCCTTCAGTTGTCTTGATGCATAGGCAATAACTTTGCCGTTTTGCATAAGAACACAACCCAATCCTTTGTGTGAAGCATCACTATACACCACAAAATTTCCTGTATTATCCGGCAGGGTTAACACAGGTGCCACACTTAGCTTCTTCTTCAAATCTTGGAAGCTCCGTTCACATTTCTCCGTCCAAATGAATTTCATAGCTTTCTGTGTCAAATTTGTTAACAGAGTGGCTATCTTGGAAAAATCTTGAATGAATCTTCTATAATAACCGGCCAGCCCCAAGAAACTCCTCACCTCCAAAAGTGTCCTTGGTTGTTCCCAATTTATTACAGCTTCTACTTTTGATGGATCCACTGAAATCCCATCTTTGTCAATCACATGACCCAAAAATTATACACGATCGAGCCAAAATTTGCACTTAGAGAATTTTGCGTACAATTTTTTCCTTTCTTAGTGTCTCCAATGTCAAACGTAAATGTTCCACATGTTCTTCTTGAGTTTTGGAATACACCAGAATGTCATCGATAAATACCACTACGAACTTGTCTAAGAATGGTTTAAACACCATGTTCATCAAATCCATGAACACGGAAGGGGCATTTGTTAAACCAAAAGACATCACCAGAAACTCGTAATGTCTGTACCGATTCTGAATGTCGTTCTAGGTATATCCTCCTTTCTTACCTTCAATTGGTGATACCCACTTCTCAAATCTATTTTTGAGAAATATTTAGCACCCTTCAGCTGATCAAAAAAGTCATATATTCTAGGCAACGGATACCTATTCTTAATAGTGACTTTGTTTAACACTCTATAATCAATGCAGAGACGCATTGATCTATCCTTCATCTTAACAAATAAAATTGGCGCTCCCCATGGCGTACGCTTGGTTGAATATACTTCTTGTCTAGCAGCTCTTGCAGTTGTACCATCAGTTCTTTCATTTCTCTAGGAGCCATTACATGCAGGGCCTTCGATATTAGTGCGATTCACGGCACTAAGTCGATTCTGAACTCAATCTCTTTGTCAGGCGGAAGTCCTGGAAAATCTTCCAGAAATACATCTACGAATTCCCCAACCACTGGTATCTCTTTCCAGTTTCACACCCTTCTTTTAAGTATCGACTATGTAAGCTAAATAACCCACACACCCTTGACTCAACAACTTGGCCTACATAATCGTCAGACATTTCATTTGTCTAGGCGATTTGCTACCATGGAAAACTACCTTTGACGGAGTCATAAGGTTTACACACTTCTTGTGACAATGAATTACTGCTCCATATTTGAACAGCCAATCCATTCCCAAAATTACATCAAATTCCTTGAGTCTAATTGGAATTAAATCTACCATCATTATATTCCCTTTTATGTTCACTCTACAGTTCTTGTATACGAACCTAACGGGAATCACCTCCCTATTCGCAATTTCTAGGTTCAAAGGGAAATTCAGTTCTTCTCTAGGCAATTCTAACCTCTTAGCAAATTCATCAGATATAAACAAGCATGTAGCACCCGAATCAAATAATACATAAGCATTAATATCGTTGATTGGGATAATACCTGACACCACATCTATTGATTGCACAGCATCTTGCACAGTCATGTTGAAAGTTCTGGTTGTGGGTTTTTTTGATGTTATAGGTCCATCAATGGCCCAAGTACCTCCATTGCTGCCTCCCTTACTTCTTGTTGTTTCTTCCACCTTCCTCTGAGGGCATTCACGAGCAAAGTGATCCTTGGATCCGCACGTGAAACATACATTCTTCTTAGGTTGGGTGCAATTTGAGGCGATGTGACCCTACTGACCACAGTTGAAACATGCACGTTTCCCCATCAAGCACACACCCTTATGAAACCTCCAGCATGTAGCACATGCTTCAAACTTCCTAAATTCTTTGGTTACCCTCTTTGGTTTCGGTGAGTCTATTTCCGTTCCACTTCTCTCTTAAAGTTGTTGTTGTTGTTATTGCCATTTCCATTGCCTCCCATTACCATTCTTCACTTCCACCTCATTCTTCTTCTTCTTCTTCTTACGCTCTTGATTGAATTTGTCCTTTGCCTCCACCTTCGCGCCGAAAGTCTGACCTTCACCATCCTTCTTAAAGCGTCTTCAAGCTGGAGCAGGAAACCCTATTGTATAGCCAGGGCTTTAGTCCATGTTCGAACCTCTTTGCCTTACGCTCATCTGTGCTGACCTGATATGGTGCAAACCTCGTCAATTCGTTGAACTTCACGGCATACTCAGATACCGTCATCGTTCCCTGCTTCAGTTCCAAAAACTGAACCTCTAACTGACTCTTCGAACTTTCTAAGAAATAGGTCTCGAAGAATAACTCCTTGAACCAATCCAGGTCATCACTCCTGGTCCTTCCTGGGTTTTATTGGCTTGCCACCAATAACTAGCTTCTGTTTTCAACATGAATGTTGCAAAAGCAATCTTTTGTTCATCCCCTACCCTAGCGACTTCAAATACTTTCTCTATTTCCATAATCCATGTCTGTGCCTCAACCGGATTCATGGATCCATGGAATTCAGGTGGTCCAACCGCCTTCAATTCCTTAAATGTTATGCCTTGGTTTTGGGGTTGATTATGTAACGCTCCTGTTAGTAATGTCACTAGTTGTTGGACGGGATTATCTTCAACATCGTTATTGTTAGTTATCTCATTGGTTCTCTGTTGGGGTGGTTCACGTCTGGGAGGCATTTTCTGTTAACATAAAACATCTATTAGACTATTACTCAGCTTCTTTAAGTATTTTTCTAATTAACTTGCCTCTATAAAAGAAATAACCACATAACACATAACACTTTGAATAAAATAATAACTTTTATTTATTCATGATTACTTCGAAAAACATAAAAACAATAGCATCATTGCTATTAAATTCCTTTCCTAAACTATAAAAGTTACAGGACAACATCATCATTCTCATACCCCATGGTTATATAACACTAGGGATTTACACATTACTTAACATTTATTACGTGCATAACAGGCACATTTCCTACGATGATCTATTAAGATACTCAGTAGCCTTTTGACGCTCTTCTTCCATAACTCGGAACATAGTTCGATGATCTAACACGTATGATGGCAGAGTCTCGAACTGAATTGAATAACCCATGACCCGATCTTGAGCTCGATTGATCACAGTATTGAATACTTTATCCATCTCTTCCATCTTCATCCTCTTTGCTTGTGCGTCCCTTACTGCTCTTTTAGTTCGTTGATAAGCTTCCTCCTATGCGTCTTCAGCTCTCGCCCTCTTGGTAGCTTCTTCCTTCAGCTTATACTTCAGTTCCACGACCATCTCGATTAGTTGTTCCTTCTCTCCTTCAGTCTACATCAGATTCTCTTCAACATTAGTTAGACGTTCATCTCGATCCCGGATGTCGTCGTCCTTCTATGTCATTGAAGTCTGTTGTTCAGCTACTATCTCCTGCAACTCCTCAATTGTGTCCTGAAGTTCCACGTTACGGTCGTAGACTTCATCATACATACGAGCAACCATCGAGCTAAGTGGAGTCTCTTCCTCCTCGTCCTTATTATCCTCATCCTCCTGTGGTAACTCCACGGGATCCTCCTCATCTGTCTCCACATCATCATCCTCATCTTCATCCACTATGACCAACGGGGCTGACTCCCGTGGCAGTAGTTGTTCCCAAACAACCTGAATGTCGCGAGGCTCCTCCTCTATAGGCATCTGAGGTCCTTCCTCTCTAGCCTGACTAGATTCTCCGACATTAGTCATCCTGACACCAAAGTTTTAAAGTTTTAATTATTAATCATTCTACTCGACACTCACGAGCACATACGTGTTTTGTTACTTCTTCCTTAAAACTCGATAAGAGTTATCTCCACTATCTTTTCAAATGTTACTTCCTAAGGCTTTCCCCCCACCTAAGGTTCATAACCTAAGGCTTTGATACCAACTTGTGACACCCCCCCAATCCCGGTACTTCATTACCTCAAGATTTGGTGTTCACGTAATCAAAACATTCATTTATAACTACCCAATCATAAATAAAATTGAATAATAAACCTGCCCATACAGGAATTACATAAAATAAAATCTCCCAGGTTATCTAACCTTTACAAACAATCTTTCATGCGGAAAATTTAAAATAAACTTCATTACAATCTTTAAATCAAGGGCTGATAATAAAACTATCAAACTATTACAAGTCTTCAGTAATTGTTCATCTTTCCCTTTCCTTTACTGGTACTAGTTACGTCACCCTTTCCATCTTTAACTGTAAGGATTTTACAGGCAAGAATGAGCAAACAAGGCTCACTTGAAATATCAATGAATAAAACTTTTACATTCTCTGCCCATTCAGGGGCTCAATAGAACTGAGCAATAAGTTCTATAAACTTCTTAAACGTTCTTCGCCTATTTAGAGGCTCAATAGAACTGAAACATTCCTTGCCCATTCAAGGGCTCAATAGAATTGAACAAAAATTCTATTAACATCTTAAACATTCAACTGAGGGTCTAATGATCACGAACCTTATCCACAGTTATAAGTAATCTTTCAACTTAAACTTTTACAGTCATACGGCTATAATGACTTCAAGGTACTTAGGGGGATCAACCCTTCGTACATGTATTGTATACAAACATTTCAGCGCAAAGTACAAAACTAAGCGTAACCCCTATAATATAGGGTTGTTCATCTCAGTAATTTGAGTACAAGTCCACCCCAAAGATAGTTTGGTTTGGATACACTTCAAGGTAATTTGGAATTCAACGGACATCAACTAAGGATTAGTTGAATAAAATATAATAACACTATGTTATTGAATAATCATAACTGAATAAACATTTCGTTCTAAGTTCATGCTTTAGGGATAATCTAATAGCATAACCATTGAATAACACATCATACCTTGCTTTGAATAACATTAAGGTAAGGTTACATCTTAGAATTTAATATCAAGCATGCAGAACAACAATAATTGGAACGATAAACTGAGTCAACAGAATAAAGGTACTTGCATGCTAATATAACAAGTTTAGAGTTAGGAAAAACTTGCATAATCATAATAACTATCTCAACGAAAGTGTGGAGATGGGAAGCTTGTATCATCATGAATAACTAGATACAATTAAGTTGCTTAATGGAAATACTTTACTTAATAAAGTACAACATATGAAATTTGCATAACGAAGCTTTAGGATTAGAAAACTTGCTCAATGTAAAAAGATAAGGATTTAGAATCTTGCTCAATTATAGAGTTAAAGAACTTGCATAAACACAACAAACTAACTCAACGAGAGTATGGAGTTAGAAAACTTGTCTTGTTCGTAGATTAAGCCATTATAATCCAAATCACAATTATCCTATATACATATGTTAACATGACATAATCAGTCAGTAACAACATACTATATCTCTACATCACGTATGCTTTGATTCTAAATCGCATAATCAAATTCTATCCATTAAAACTAATAACAATATTTGTTAATTAGTAATTCCATGTTCACTCATAGTACTAACATACTATAATACCAGAAATACATACTCGACATTTATCATATATCATTCCATTAAAATATCAGACTTTTGTGCAAGACAAAAGTCGTTTCAATTTTTCATTAAGTAGTATACTACGATTTAAATAATGGTCGTATTTGTAAGCATTGATGTGGCGAGAAATATCTGAGGGACTTCATTGGCTGCACTAAGTCCGGCTCACTCGTTCTTATGGCCACAAGTCTGGTCAAGGCCGATTTTGGGCGCTAAAGCCTATGCGAAACTTCGAAATGGGCGTGGATTTTGGCAATCAGCAGAAACTCACAGAAGCAAAATGAAGAACAAAGCCAAAGCTACCGTCTTAATTTCTAACAACAATTAACCCCAACTAACATGTACAACTTCACTTAATTACACATAAATACTAACAATCATCCATAAGCTAATTATTAACAATTGAACAATGATTTTAGAAACACTGTTTATCTTAAAAACTTAGATTTTAAAACTCAAAACTCCATTGATGATATATCTTGATACAGTGAATGTAATTCCATGCTTATAACCAAATTAATACCTTTGAAATACAAGCATACCAATATATAGCCTAATTAACATGTATATTTCAATTTCTCAGTTAGCATACAATTATATATATAACCTTTGATATATTCTACACTCAAGTTCGTACTCACATGTTTTCACTGTGAAAACCAATTTCTTGAATATGTAATTTAGCGTACCATCATATTTATATATTAAACATACAATTATATATAAATATATATATATATATATATATATGCTAGTATAACAATTATAACAACAAAACACGTAATTCCCTAACCAATTATACCAACATAGCTTTTACAGAAATTTTGGTAAATCTCTTATACACAGTGATATACTAGAAAACAGGGACTACCAAGTTCATAGGAAAATGACTTAAAACATATCTACGTACATACGTTAAGGTTTTAGGAACCTACCTTTTTGTTGCTTTAGAAAAATTGTAAATCACTGATGAAAATCTTGACAATCTCAGAGCTTTCCTCTCTCTGTCTCTCTCTCTCAACTATCTCAGACAACTTCAAATTTTGATTAGGCTTAAAGCCAAAATAGCATATACGTAACTAAAATAAAACAACGTATTAGCTTAAAACGTACAAAACCGACGCCACACTTATTACCCTAATAATATATCGGTTTACTATATATATATATATATATATATATATATATATATATATATATATATTTGTTATTATTTACTTAATAATTTAAATTCAAAAGAAAACCAAAAGCCATAACGCTTTGTTTGGCAAACCATTAAAAATAAATGATTAATATACTTACACCTTGTTTGGCAAAACTAAATTAAAATTACTTTAATTTATTTTAATAACTTTTTATAACATAACTATTTGTCACACTTTATTTAATAACAATTTATTAAATAATTTACTTAATCACATAAGTCAATCCACATAACACATTAATTATTTAACAACTAAATAATTAACTAAATCAACTCAATCAAATTGAACAATTATTTATTCAATAATAAACACATCTAATAAATATTTATATAAATTAATAAATATTTATAATTTGCACTTAAAAATCTGGAATTTTACATATACTTAGCTTTTGAATTCATAAATTAGGGTTTTGGATTTCCGGAACTAAAATTAGGGTTTCCGAGCGTATTGCTAGGGTTTCAAAATAGTCATTACAGTTTTCTAACTTAATAACCATATTCCCAACATAACTTTAGGGTTTATCACCTATGTAACTTATCAGATCAAGATTTGATCCTTATACACAAACTATACACATAAACCATTACTGTACACATAGAATCACATACTCAGCTTCTTATGAACTCATAAACCAAACATATACCTCCTTATCAGTCTATTACTTACAGTCTATCAAATCATTCAAGTCTTGTCCAAAAATTTTGAAATCCTTCAAATTTCTTCAAAGAAATGTCAAATCCATACACTTATTTTCAGTCTAGGTCTATCATATAACCTTTAACCCATCATCTTAGAATTTTATAAATTATCTAATTTCTCGGGTTGTCACAAGCAATCCATTAGAAGAGTCAAGTAGAGCATGATATCTACCATCTTCTATGATTTAAAAGTTTATCATAAATTGTATCACTAAGATTCAACTTAATAAATAATCCACATCACTGAATTATCCATGCACTACGGGTCAATGATATTTATTAGTATCACGACCACGAATTATCCATATACTACGGGCCAAGGATATTCGTGTTTTCACTAATGGTCATGAACATGCCAAACAACAATTCATCTTTGCACCCTTGGGCGAAGAGAACACATGGTCATGATCATACCAACAACTATCGCTGAGACTCAACTCATTAAATAATCCACATCACTTGTAACATTAGGGGTCATGATTATACCGAATAATCTCTAGTCATATTCATACCAATTAACAGTCCATCAATGCACGTAAGCCAAATATGACTTTCATCACAATATAAGAATGAGGATGATGATAATGATATAAGCATTAATCAAACGAAATCAAGGATAAATATTAAAGACTTTAAATTTATCCAGAGTTTTAAAAATATCCAAATTGTCAACATGATACTGCTTTGTAGAGTAAAATTCAAGAATAATATTATATCAGAAAAGAAATAAATTTTTGTCATGAAAAGTACTATGGGTGAATAGTACCCAAGTGAATAGTACTTTGTGAATAGTACCCTATGAATAGTATTTCAGCATAAAAAGATCAATAATTATCAAGAATGCTCAGAATAATTTTTCCATGAAAAGATACTGGATGAAGTGCAAATATCAAGGATATTCTACTAATATCACGGAGTATAGATGTAATACTTCAACAAAATGAGTGTACAAATAGGGATACGAAAAAATAATATTACTTATATACTACAAGAGTATGGAAGAAAATATTATTTCATATAAATAATGAACAAAAATAATAAATAATGAAAATATTAGTGAATTGGTGAGAATGAAAGAAGAATGAGCTTCTATTTATAGGAAAATATAGTTTTGATAATTGCACGTTTTGGGGCTCGAAATATTACAGTATAATACCTTCATCGTTTCCTTCATTTTTAATTTAGTCCTACATGTATTATTAAACTTGCACCACCTCCCCTAATAGTACATGCATGTGAATCAATAGTATATGCATGTGAATCAATAGTTACATACATGTGAAAAATAGTTAAAGTATAGTACCTTCATCTATACCTCTATTTTTAATTTAGTCATGCAAGTATTATCAATCTTACACCACCTCCCCTAATAGTACATGCATGTGAATCAATTGTACATACATGTGAACAAATAGTTATAAACATGTGAACTAATATCAATTAATTGCTTATTTATCCTATTAATTACCCGATTAGTCAATATAACCTCCAGAAATCAATTATTATCAAAATAAATATCGATTTCCACTAACACTAATAATCTCACACAATGGAAATATCAATTTCATCTTTAATCAACACAAATTTATTCATCATTAATATTATAACTCACAGTATTTAACAACCAGATCATTCCCAAAAAAGAGGGGTCTTTCTGATAAGGATTTCTCTCTATTGGCGGGCAATAAGGTGACCAAACCTCTCCTCGACAGAGATTTCTAGACATCGTCAATATTGCAAATAATGAATAGCTTTGTCGTCTCAATTATTGATTTAATAATATAAAATATTATGCATATGATATTGTGATAATAATTGAAACAATACTATGAGAGATATTATACAGCAATTACTGTAGGAATAATTAAGTATAACTTAGTGACTTCTCACGTAAGCATCAATAATCAATACCGTGTGCTACTATGCAACCACGCGTATTGCTGTTCTTTTACCACCGGGTATTTCAACAGTCTAACGGTAAAACTTTTGCTGTTATTTTTATAAAAAGGTTTTCTATCGTTTTTTAAATACGACAATACTTCTGTTATGGGTTCCACCAATGATTGTGCCGTCGTACGAATATTCCTTGTTAAAATGAATATTCCCTGACCAATCGAATATTTTATAACCACTTGCTTACTCTGCAAAATTTTCACATATCACCCTTAACTTTAACCTTTTATCAATTTAACCATTTTCTAAATTATAAGAAAATTGAATACTTTCATTTCATAAAATTCGGGGTCTTACACCGGTGGGGGTTTTATATATGGGAAGGCACGCCCCAGCGGCGATACCTTCTGCTAATGGTCAATTTTTAGCTCCAAACTTGCCACTTTTCGCCATTATTCCATCCTTTAAGTCCAATAGCCACGCTACCACACCTAAACACGAAATTTCACTAAACGGGTAAAAACTAAACATAAACACAAAGAATTAACACCGTTTAAGCTTGAATTTGACGCCAATTCGTAGGTATAAAACCCACTTATCAAAATCTCCCAAACATAAACTTTGCTAGTCCTCAAGCATGAAACAAAACAAAAATACTAGACAATTCAATGCAATGAGATGTAATGCATCTAATTTATATGCCTACAAATCTAGCAGTATCATAGAATCAAATTTATTTCTCCGGCCTAAGAGAAATCAAGCAAACTCAACAATAATTCATATCAAAACCAATCAATAATTCCTTATAAATCCTCAAATCTTAAATCGCTATTACTGGTATATTGTGTACGTGCTCAACATTCATGCTAACTGACACAAATTCGAATTTAATACATAACAAGTTTCTTAGAAGGAATCGTACAATGTAAACTCACGAATTTTCAAAAACAGACGAGACCTACTAAAATTAAACAATCACCAAGATTAAGGGTCTGAATAGGGTACTCATGCTCTCTTTTTCATTCACGGGGGCTCTTTGCTCTTATTTCTCGTTTTACCTTTTTTTAGATAGATGAATAGTGAGTGCTTTTTACGCTCCATCTCACGCCTGTGTTTATGGGGAGTGCATTTCACGCTTCTTCTCAACCCACCACAAGACTCAATTAGTGCATTTTGTTTTTGTTTTTTTTATGAAGCTTATTGTGACACCCCCAAATCCGGGTATCTTCCAACCCGATAATTGGTGCTACATGGTGCTATAGTTCACACATTCATTCAATTAAAATACCTCAAAAGAGTGAAAATGTCTTCTATATATTCTAAAACAATATTACCATTCCCAGGTTCTTTATAACCATGCATTACATGTTTGCTTGTCATAATATCAAATAATTACAACTTTATAACTATACTATTACACAGGAAATCTACTGATTCGCCTTAGCCTTCCCTTTATCTTTACTAGATACTTCGATCTGTTCGGTCTTAGCTGCATTCATATGGTTCAAGAAAGAATGAGCATAACTAACTCAACAAGTATGATACTTTCATTTAACAATATGTTTGAAACATACAAATCGTATATCTTCAATAACTGAACAATAGTTATGAAGTACTATCGATAATTCAAAATAGCACTTCTCTTTTTTTAAAACGTTTCACAATGAACAATATTCATTAAACATCAATATCGATCCAAGACCTTGAGCATTTCATTCTTTCTTTGAAAAGGACAACTCGACACCAAGTCCGTAAGTCCGA
Source organism: Panax ginseng (assembly GCA_020205605.1). Classification (NCBI taxonomy): domain Eukaryota; kingdom Viridiplantae; phylum Streptophyta; class Magnoliopsida; order Apiales; family Araliaceae; genus Panax; species Panax ginseng. The sequence continues at coordinate 80,368,232 of CM035136.1, read as the reverse complement.
CATATCTTACGAGCACATCTAGGTGATCAGCCTATCGTACTCTATGTTGTACAACACTAATTTTTTTAAATGTATGTACGTTTAAGGTTTGGCAACCTCATGTGCCTGTCGTTTGACGACAAAATATTTGTTTATGCATACTCAATCTTCCTTTGAAAACTATACCAAAATAGTTTGGCAAAACTTAATGACTTTGATAACATTTCAATAGATTAAAAGAAATCCATAAAACATCTTAAGTATAGCCGAAGGAATTGGCATCAATTTCATCATACATTAATTCAAGCGTAAGGTACATGAATTACAAAGCTTGTCCAAAGAATTCAGACAAGGGTCAGAATACTTGCCTTTAGCATCTTCTACAGTTCTAATACTTTTCCTTTGAGTCTTTAAGGTCTCTACAATACATGATCACATAACATACCATATTAGGCTATATATAATCAAGTAAGTTTACTATTATATCTTAGCCTTCTTCTCAATCTAATCATGTCTTAGATTGTTTAACATTATTTCTTATGTTTACATAATCGTTTATCAACCTTTAGTTGAGTTCTAATCATATTTAAGGATGTCATTTCAAGTTAATCAAAGATATAGTTCATAGTTAATTAGCTTCCTTCCTTCTTTATATACTTAGTCATTCTTCTTTGCCTCTTCTCTAGTCTTTGGCGCTTACTGGCGCCAACTTCTTATACTACAACTCGTATGACTGCATACAGTTCATCAATACCTATGGAATGGGACTCACTGTTGGTGTGAGCCCCTTTGTTAAGTTCCGCGTTGCGGCGCAACTCTTCAGTGGCTGATGGTCAAGTCTGGCACTGCGGCGCCATCCTTTAAGCCTTGGGCCGCACCGCGGTGCCGACCCTATGCCACAAATAACTTTGATAGATAATTTCTTATGTGAGATTCCTGAGTTCATAACTTCTTCGTTATAAGTCCGAATTGGCTCGTTCAAAAGTCGTTAGCTCACAAATTACATTCTCTAAGTGTTCATGCAAGAATTTTAAATTTTTGAATCCGTTAACATGGAATTCACCTTTTAATTCATTTTTAACGAAAATGATAAACGTTCATGGCCCGTTTCTTCGTTCTAAGTCAGAATTTGATCATTTTTGAGTTCACAACTCTAGAATGCCAATTGAGACTAATCTCCATCGAAAAACAATGTTTCCGAGTTCAATGTTAACTTTTGACTTCCATTCCGAGAATTTCATGATTTCGACGATTATCGTCTAATCTCGTAAATTTTGCCATAACTTCGTTACTTAAGATTTTTACATCATTTCAAATTGATTCATTGCATCATACTAACATCCTAACCAAACATATTTCATTATGTATACATGCTAAATTCTTTCATGTTCTTCATGAGTTCATAACTTCCATTATTGTGCTTATCTTACAACATGACTTATTAAATCTTAAGTCCTTTGATTAGTCATTTTCATCACTTCTTAGCATACAATTTCTACCACTACTCACTTCTCTAACAATTGAAGAGAGGGATAATCATGGTTTAAGATCATTACCTTTGATGATCTCTTGGTTAATCTTTGTTCTTCCTTCTTGCTTCTTGAACTAACAAAGTCTAGGTTTTCTAACTTTTTCTCTCTAACAAATAAGCACTTAAGTTGTTGGTGAAAATCTAACAAGTAAATAATGAAATCAAGCTCTCATATTTATAAGAAAAGCTAAGTGAGGTCTTAATAGACATTTAGGCCATCCACCTCCTTAACCACCTCCTTACTATTTATCTCTTGGTCACTAAGTAAAACCACTTTACTTGGTCACCAAGATGGTGCCATGTGATCATGGGTTTATAAGGGTTTCCCCATGGGTCATTCTTACCCATTGGATCGATTCACGGATCCGGTTCTTAATTTGGGCTTTTGGTTTAATTAACTTAACTTATTCTTTGGGCTTGCATTTAACAAGCATTTGGGCCTTGACAATACCTACCATTGGAATCTAACCATTCCTACACTTGGGCTAGTATAATTCCTACCAAATCCTACAAGTCCAATCCAATTGGCTTAAAGCCTTATATCGTATTATACACGTATTCTTCTCTTACACTAACTCGTATACTCATTCATAATATACGACATACCATTATTCATACATACTCGTATGATACTTCATATCATATGTATATTCATTACCTCGTACAATACTTACGTATCACATGATCATCGTTTATTCATTAAGGCTTTACTTACTAACGTTCTCAAATTTAGTACGCAGGAGAAAAACTGTGTTTGCCATACTTGAATTATTATTACATAATCCATCCTCCCTTATTATTCTATCGTTACGTATTTCTCGGAAATTTAAAAATAATTCCCGAGCAAAAATCTGTGAATAGTATTTTTTGGAAAATTTCTCGGAAAGCTTTTATTTTCGTCTTGAAAAAATTAAACACTTTAATTCCCTCACGTAGTCAAAAGACTACGATATTATGATATAATTAGGTTATAGAACAACCTTCATCTTACTAATACATAATAATAACATATAAAATAATTTTATTCATTATTTTATTAAATAAAATCATTTTACAATAAATCCAAATTTCTCGGTCGTTACATCATTCCCCCCTTATAAGGATTCTGTCCCCATAATCTCGTCTTACATTAAACAAATAACTGAGGGTAATTTTTCTTCATCTTTTCTTCAAGTTCTCACGTTGCTTTTTCGGCATCGTGGTTCTTCCATAACACCTTTACCGAAGGTACAACTTTGTTCCGTAGAACTTGCTCTTTTCTATCAATGATTTGAATAGGCACTTCTTCATACGCTAAGTCCTTCTCAATATGAATATGTTCATACTCTATTACGTGCTTATAATTTGGCTTATAAGGACGTAACATAGATATATGGAACACATTATGTATTCTTTCTAAGTCCAGAGGTAATGCTACCACGTAAGCTACCTCTCCTATCCTTTTTAATATCTTGAAAGGTCCTATAAACCTTGGACTTAACTTTCCCTTCTTTCCAAAGCGTATCTTTCCTTTCCAGGGAGATGCCTTTAGAAATAAATACAAACCTACTTCAAATTCTCTATTGACACGATGCGAATCCGCATATTTCTTTTTGTCTCGTCTTATGCTGCTTTCTGAGGCCTTTTAAGATCGACTTCACTATATCCATTGTCATTGCACCAATTCAGGTCCTAGCATTCGGCATTCTCCCACTTCATCCCAACACAATGGTGTTCTATATTTCCGTACGTATAGAGCTTTGTAAGGCGGCATACCTATGCTCGCATGATAAATGTTGTTATTCACAAACTCTACTAGTGGTAGATGATCATCCCAACTACCCTTGAAATCCATGACGTAAGATCTTAACATATCTTCTAGTGTCTGAATTGTTCCCTCGCTCTGCCCATCAGTTTGTGGATGATAAGCCATACTCAACTTCAGTTGCGTTCCCATCTGCTCTTGTAGACTCCTCCAAAAGTTTGACGTGAATCGTGGATCATGATCTGACATAATCAAAACTGGTACTCCATGTCTGGAAATAACTTCCTTAACATAAAGTTTAGCTAATCGGTCTAAGTTATACTTAACCCTGATTGGCAAAAAGTGAGCCGACTTCGTCAATCGGTCCACTATTACCCAAATCGCGTCATACCCCTTTTGAGTAATTGGAAGTCCCACCATAAAATCCATCGTGATATACTCCCACTTCCACTCTGGAATCTCTAATGACTGTAACAAGCCACTTGATCGTTGATGTTCGGCCTTAACTTTTTGACAAGTCAAGCACCTACTCACATACTCTGCTATTTCCCTCTTCATGTTTGGCCACCAAAAATTCTGTCGAAGGTCTTGATACATCTTAGTACTACCAGGATGAATCGAGTACCTCGAACTATGAGCTTCTTGTAACACTTGCTCCTTTAATTCCGTCTCATTTGGAACCCAAATTCTTCCTTCAAATCTTAATAATCCTTAATTAACAAGACTATACTTTAAATCTTTTTCATCGGTTAACCGCTTCTTCATCTTGTCACACTCCTTAGTTCGGAGTTGCACCTCCTTGAATCTCTCTACAATGGTAGATTAAATCTTTGTTGTAAATAATCTATGTCGTGATTCGCTCGGTAACTTCACCTCTGACTCCATCCTAGCCATCTATGTTATTAACTCAGTTTGAGTCGCTAACATAGACAACTTTTCCCGACCCTTCCTACTTAAGGCATCGACCACTACATTGGCTTTTCCAAGGTGATACAGGATTTCACAGTCATAATCCTTTATCAATTCCAGCCATCTCCTTTGGCTCATAGTCAACTCTATTTGTGTGAAGATATATTTTATACTCTTATGGTCCGTTTATATCTCGTATTTCTCCCCGTATAAATAATTCCTCCATATCTTCAAGGCAAACACTACTGCGGCCAGTTCTAGATCATGAGTAGGATAAACTTTCTCATAATCTTTCAACTGTCGTGATGCATACGCAATGACCTTGCCATGCTTCATGAGCACGTAACCAAGTCTTCTATGAGAGGCATCACTATAAACTATAAAATTTCCTGTATCATCAGGTAAAGACAATACATGTGCCTGACTCAACCTTTTCTTCAGTTCTTGAAAAATGTCTTCATATTTCTCCGTCCACATGTACTTCACTGTCTTCCTTGTCAGGTTAGTCAACAGAGTAGCTATCTTCGAAAAATCTTGGATAAATTTCCGATAGTATCCTACTAACCCTAGGAAACTCCATACCTTAGTCGGCGTTTTCTGCTGTTCCCAACTCATTAATGCTTCCACCTTCGCTGGGTCTATTGAAATCCCCTCACGGTCGATAACATGACCCAAAAACTATACCCTTTCAAGCCAAAATTCACACTTAATGAATTTCGCGTACAACTTCTCCTTCCTTAGTGTCTCCAGCACTAATCTTAGGTGTTCAGCATGATCTTCTGGCGTCTTAGAATAGACTGGAATATCATCGATAAACACAACGATGAACTTGTCCAAGTATTGTTTGAACACTCTGTTTATCATATCCATAAATGCAGCTGGTGCATTAGTTAACCAAAATGACATCAACAGGAACTTGTAATGACCGTAACAAGTCCTGAATGTTGTCTTAGGTACATCCTCACTTCTAACCTTCAACTGATGATACCCCGTTCACAAATCTATCTTAGAAAAATACTTTGCCCCTTTAAACAGATCAAAAAGATCATCGATCCTAGGCAATGGGTATTTGTGAGACCCCGAATTTTATGAAATAAAAGTATTCAATTTTTCTATTTTGGTAAATAGTTAAATTGATAAAAGTTTAATGTTAAGGGTAATATGTGATTTTTTTTTTTGCAAAGTAAGCAAGTTGATATAAAATATTCGTTTTGTCGGGGAATATTCGATTAGTCGGGGAATATTCTTTTTGTTGGGGAATATTCGTACGACGGTACAATCATTGGTGGACCCCATAATATAATTATTGTCGGGTTGAGAAAACGACAAAAATATTTTATTAAAAATAACGGCGAAAGTTTTACCATTAATACTGTTGAACTACTCGGTAGTAAAAGTACAGTAATACGCGTGGTTGTATAGTAGCACACGGTATTGATTATTGATGCTTATGTGATAAGTCACTCAGTTTTGTTTTATTGGTATTATTAATGTAATAAAACAGAAAAACTTTTTATATAAAACAGAATACTTTTATAAAGTTATTCGTTTTATTAGGCTAATAGTAAAATCTTTGTATATAAAACAGAATACTTTTATAAAGTTATCTGTTTTATTAGACAATAATTAGAATATATTATATTTTATTATGCATAGTATTTGCATAGTACCTGCATAGTGTTTGCATAGTAAAATCTTTTATAAAGTTATTCGTTTTATTAAATTATAAATAGAATATATTATATTTTATTTAAAAGATTTTGCTTTAAATATGAACCGTCAGATTAAAGTAAATCAATCTGGACCGTTCATGAGTTATTACGAATTCAATGAAACTCTAGAGAGAGAAACTATAGAGAGAGTTCTTCTTCTATAATCTTGAGCGTATTTCTTTAGAGTTTAAGAAAGTTTTGAGCATAGTGCAAGTTTCTTCGAGTATATCACCGCCCTAACAGTCGGAATACTCTTCTTTCAAAGGTAGGGGATATTATTTGTTGTACCTGTAAGGAGTATTATTTCTTTTGTATTCATGAAGAGAACTTCTGTTATTCCATTTTTTATTATTCTGTTAGAATAACCTGTATACGTGGGCTACCCTATACTTGGTGAAATTCTTCTGTTATTCCATTCTTTATTATTTTGTTGGAAATATCACATGTCATGCGTTTTTCACGGACACGGTTCCGTCTTTACTATTTTCTTTGGAATATCCTCACATGCATGCGTTTTCTTGGGACTGAATTACGTCTTTACTATTCTCATTGGAATATCCCTTTTGCGTTTTACGCTGGATTCGATTCCGTATTTATTATTCTGTTGGGAATAACATGTCTGTGCGGTCTCTATCGCATGCATGGTGAATCCTTTTGTTATTCCATTCTTTATTATTACATTGGAATAACACATCATATGGATTACCACATGCATGGTGAAACGATCCTTGTATTTCATTCCTTGTTAAATTGTGGAAATGATCTATTTACGTGGATTATGATGAAAGTCATAATAAAAGCATTGGACTAATGAAAATCATGGGTATATGTGGTATTAGTAAGTGTTATGATGAGTTATGTTGGTTATTATGTGAAAACATGAAAGTTTCTTAGAAATCACAAAGGGCTGAAAATTTAGAATTTGGTGAAAATGGAACATGAAATTCAATTAACCATATCTCCTATTATATTTCGAATTTTTGAGTGTGGTCCAGTTCTAAAGTTAGGTCTATGAGTTTTGTAACTTATCAAAGTGGAATCACTGGAAAAGGTATTGTGAATTTTCGTGTGGACTGATTTTAGCAAAGTACGAAAAACTGCAAATTTTGAAAAAGGTTGCTGCCATGATTTTAAAAGGGCTGTTTCGGCAACATAATTTGTGATAAAAATTCTGGCCTTTTGGGACATGAAAGTATATGGAATAAAGTACCTCCTGTCCAAAAATGAGCTCATTCCGACTTAAAATGACAAAGTTATGACCATTTCAATATTTAGGTTTTTCCGACGAAAAATGCTATAACCGGAGTTCTATAACTCCGATGACCATGAAATTTAAACTGGAAGCTCACATTAACATGTGTAAGATCCTGCCAAGATTTGGGAATTTCTGGAGTTAACCGTGAGGTAGCTAATTTCTTAAGGAATTAAATAGAAATTGATTTGTGAAAAATAGTAAATGAATTTTAAAAATTTCAAGAAAAATATATGTTCAATATAAGACTATATTATGCTAAATCCCAGAAAAGAATAATTTTTGGGACTGATTTGGTATTTTTCATAAAAATAGTTTAGCTACGAACATATGAGTTAAATATGTTATGTGGAGTTGAAGAATTGGTAAATAGGATTTTATGGCTTGGAAATCCTATATAAGGTATATGCAGATTTTTGATGAGTAATTTGATTATTGGTGATGAAATCTTATGAGTATGATATTTTTGAATGATTAAATGTATTATTTAGAAAAGTGTAAACAATTAAATGTAATTGTTTATAAGTTTAAGAAGTGATTAAAATATTGTTATAGTATTAACAGTATTAGATTATGATTTTATTAAGTGATTGATAATGTCTGGATAAATTTAAAGTCTTTAATATTTATCCTTGATTTAGTTTGATTAATGCTTATAAAATTGTCATCATCCTCATATTTATATTATGTTGAAAGTCATCTGTGGCCTGTAGTGCATAGATGGACTTGGTATGATTATGACCAGGGATTATTTGGTATAATCATGACCGTAATGTTGCAAATGATGTGGAAAAAGTCCTCATTGGCCCGTAGTGCATTGATGGATAATTTTTTGTATGATTATGGCTATGGATTCTCTTTGGCCGTAGTGCAAAGATGAATTGTTTTATGGCATGATGCATGGATCGGGGATAGTTGATGAAAAAAACACACGATTATCTTTGGTAGTAGTGCATGGATAATTCATGGTCGTGATACTAAAGAATATCCTTGGCCTATAGTGCATGGATGATTCGATGATGTGGGTTAATTATTGAAGTTGAGTCTCAAAGAATGAAATATTAATTCATGGATGTGATAATAATGAATATCTTTGGTAGTAGCAAAGATGATTTAATGATTACAAGTAGGAATTGTGATTTGGTATAACCATGATTTTTGATGTTTGGTGATGAAAATTATCTTAGATCACAGGTGCGAAGAGGAATTTAGAATCACAATTGTGATTATGAGTTATTCACATGATCGTGGACGGAATTGTTGATTGATGTTACGGATAAAACATTATTGGTGGACTTTTAACATAGAAGATAATAGACCTTATGGTCTATTTGATTTCTTCTAATGGATTACTCGTTCATCTGCAACTATGGTTGAAAAGTTTTATTATCTATCATATGTTCTAAATCTCTGATTTATTATTGATGAAAGGTATTGATAATTTAATTATCATTAGTCATGAAATTCTTTATTGGGCTAGTTGTGCTCACCCTTCCGCTTCACAATTCCTTTAGGTAATAATAAGAGTGTATTTGGGTCGGCGGCGGGGTATTAAGAGGATTAGAGCGGTGGTCTCTAGGCATGGAGGTTCTCCTAAACAGTATAGAAAAAGTATGTTGTATTCTATACATCATTTAGTAGTTATATTTGGTGAATCAAATAGGGTGAGGCGAACCCAACTTTGGAAGGGTGTTTTGCCACTTTCATATAAGATGTCTAATGACATACAACCTCGTGTTCTCATAAGACGTAGTTGTGCACATCCACTTGCTAAATATATCTACGAGCACTACCTGTATGATCTTGGAGTTTATTTGAAACATAATTTTCACTTGGAGACAACGGAGATATTTATATGTCAAGAGAAGACTCACCATTGGAAAGAAGATGATAGTAATCTTCTTGTTTTTCTTTGGGGACTTTTGGGTCAACCAAGGATAATTCTGTGGACATATGATATCTATCATAACCTAGACGTATGGCCTCCCATGTACAAAGGTTTCCTTGAGCACTTCCCAAAGATTTTAATTTCTAAAACAGTTTTTAACTATACTTTTATGTAAAGTATCATTTTAAGGTTGTGGTCGAGGTACCATGAGAGTTACATACATTTGTATTAAAACTCATAGTTAATCGTGTGGTAAGTATTCTATCTGACATCTCAATGATTGTATAAATGAAGTTGTATTTAAATTTTGTACCATGTATCTGGCGACTCGAGAATGGGTGATGTATACCTAATTTTGGGGGCGCACGGTTGGTATCGAGCTTAGGATATGGTCGTTGGCGGAGATAAGAGTCACAGAACTAGGAGGGAGAGAGAAGTTATATAAACTTCACTAGTGTGTGACTTACCTAAGCCGAAATTGTTTACTTGATAAGTTGATAAATTATGATATGTCAATTAACCTTTGTTTTGAAGGTATATTCTAGAATGATATCTGAAATTTAGGAGATGAGAAATGGGAAAATCATGGTAGCGAGAAATTATTGGGAAAGTACAATCGAAAAGGAAGCAAGGTATTCTCATCTCTTGAATATCGGTGTACGACGTAAATTTTGAGGCGAAATTTCATAAGGAGGGTGATTGTGAGACCCGAATTTTATGAAATAAAAGTATTCAATTTTTCTATTTTGGTAAATAGTTAAATTGATAAAAGTTTAAAGTTAAGGGTAATATGTGAATTTTTTTTTTTAAAGTAGCAAAGTTGATATAAAATATTCTTGATATAAAATATTCGATTAATGGGGAATATTCTTTTTGTCGAGGAATATTTTATATGACGATAGTACAATCATTAGTGGACCCATAAGCGTAATTATTGTCGGATTGAGAAAGCGACAAAAATATTTTATTAAAAATAACGGCGGAAGTTTTACCATTAATCTTTGTTGAACTACTTTCGGTAGTAAAAAAGTACGATGTCTGGCGTGGTTGTATAGTAGTACTACGGTATTGATTATTGATGCTTATGTGATAAGTCACTCGGTTTTGTTTTATTGGTATTATTAATGTAATAAAAGCAGAAAAACTTTTTATATAAAAGCAGAATACTTTTATAAAGTTATTCATTTTATTAGGCTAATAGTAAAAATTTTTTATATAAAGCAGAATACTTTTATAAAGTTATACATTTTATTAGACAATAATTAGAATATATTATATTTTATTATGCATAGTGTTTGCATAGTGCTTTGCATAGTGTTTGCATAGTAAAATCTTTTATAAAGTTATTCGTTTTATTAGATTATAAATAGAATATATTATATTTTATTTAAAAGATTTTACTTTAAATATGAACCGTCAGATTAAAGTAAATCAAATGGATAGTTCATGAGTTAGTTACTATGTTGTCCATTTTTCTATAAATAGAAGCTCATTCATTCATTATTTCTTACGAATTCTTTGAAACTCTAGAGAGAGAAACTATAGAGAGAGTTCTTCTTCTATAATCTTGGCGTATTTCTTTAGAGTTTAAAAAGTTTTTGAAGCGTAGTGCAAGTTTTCTTATAGTGTATCACATACTAACAATTGAATACTCTTCTTTCAAAGGTAGGGGATATAATTGTCGTACGTACTAAGTAAGGATATTATTATTATTATTATAGTAAGGGTATTATTTCTTTTGTATTCATGAAGAGAACTTACATTATTCCATTTTTTATTATTACATTGGAATAACTTTGTATCTGTGAGCTACCCTATACTTGGTGAAATTCTTACATTATTCCATTCTTTATTATTTTGTTGGAATATCACATGCATGCGTTTTTTCGTGGGACTGGTTCCGTCTTTACTATTCTCTTTGGAATATCATCTCATGTGCGTTTTCTGTGGCTTTGGTTCCGTCTTTACTATTCTCTTTGGAATATCACATGCATGCGTTTCTGTGGGACACAGTTCCGTATTTATTATTACATTGGGAATAACACATGCATGTGCGGTCTCTATCGCATGCATGGTGAATCATACATTATTCCATTCTTTATTATTACATTGGAATAACTAACTTTATCATGTGGATTACCACGTGCGTGGTGAACGATCCTTTGTATTTCATTCCTTATTAAATTGTGGAAATGATGCATTTACGTGGATTATGATGAAAGTCATAATAAAAGCATTGGACTAATGAAAATCATGGGTATATGTGGTATTAGTAAGTGTTATGATGAGTTATGTTGGTTATTATGTGAAAACATGAAAGTTTCTTAGAAATCACAAAGGGTTGAAAAATCGATTTTGGTGAAAATGGAACATGAAATTCAATTGACCATATCTCCTATATATTTTGAATTTTTGAGTGTGGTCAAGTTCTAGAGTTAGGTCTATGAGTTTTGTAACTTATCCAAGTGGAATCACTAGAAAAGGTGTTGTAGATTTTTCGTGTGGTGATTTTAGCAAAGTCTGAAAAAGCGCAAATTATAAAAAAATTCTGCCTCCACGATTTTAAAAAAGGCTATTTTTGGCCACTTAATTTATGAGAAAAATTTGGCCTTTTGGGACATGAAAGTATATGGTATAAAGTACCTCTGTCCAAAAATGAGCTCATTCAGACTTAAAATGAGCAAGTTATGACCATTTCAATATTTAGGTTTTTTCGATGAAAAACGCTATATAACCGGAGGAGTTCTATAACTCAGATGACCATGAAATTTAAAGCTGGAAGCTCACGTTAACATGTGTAAGATCCCGCCAAGATTTGGGAATTTCTGGAGTTAACCAGTGAGGTGAGGTAGCTAATTTCTTAAGGAATTAATTAGAAATTGATTTTTTGAAAAATAGTAAATGAATTTTAAAAATGTCAAGAAAAAAATATATGTTCAATATGGGACTATATTATGCTAAATCCCAGAAAAGAATAATTTTTGGGACCTGATTTGGTATTTTTCATGAAAATAGTTTAGCTACTGAACATATGAGTTAAATATGTTATGTGGAGTTGAAGAATTGGTAAATAGGATTTTATGGCTTGGAAATCCTATATAAGGTATATCTTGATTTTTGATGAGTAATTTGATTATTGGTGATGAAATCTTATGAGTATGACATTTTGAATGATTAAATGCATTATTTGGAAAAGTGTAAACAATTAAATGTAATTGTTTATAAGTTTAAGAAGTGATTAAAATATTGTTATAGTATTACTTGATATTAGATTATGATTTTATTAAGTGATTGATAATGTGCGGATAAATTTAAAGTCTTTAATATTTATCCTTGATTTAGTTTGATTAATGCTTATAATATTGTCATCATCCTCATATTTATATTATGTTGAAAGTCATCTGTGGCCTGTAGTGCATAGATGGACTTGGTATGATTATGACCGAGGGGATTATTCGGTATAATCATGACCAGTAATGTTACAAATGATGTGGAAAAAAAAGTCCTCATTGGTAGTAGTGCATTGATGGACAATTTTTGGTATGATTATGGCTATGGATTCTCTTGACCAAGGGTGCAAAGATGAATTGTTTTATAGCATGATCGGGGATCGTTGATAAAAACACGATTATCTTTGGGCCAGTAGTGCATGGATAATTTGTGGTTGTGATCTTAATGAAAAAGTCCTCATTGGCCCGTAGTGCATTGATGGACAGTTTTTGGTATGATTATGGCTATGGATTCTCTTTGGCCGTAGTGCAAAGATGAATTGTTTTATGGCATGATCAGGACCGTTGATGAAAACACGATTATCTTTGGTCGTAGTGCATGGATAATTCGTGGTCGTGATACTAAAGAATATCCTTGGCCTGTAGTGCATGGATGATTCGATGATGTGGATTAATTATTGAGCTGAGTCTCAGCAATGAAATATTAATTCATGGATGTGATAATAATGAATATCTTTGGCCGTAGTGCAAAGATGATTTAATGATTACAAGCAGGAATTGTGATTTGGTATAACCATGATTTTTGATGTTTCAGGTGATGAAAATTATCTTCGTCCTAGGTGCGAAGAGGAATTTAGAATCACAATTGTGATTATGAGTTATTCACATGATCGTGGATGGGAATTGTTGATTGATGTTACACGGATAAAACATTATTGGTGGACTTTTAACATAGAGAAGATAATAGACCTTATGGTCTATTTGACTCTTCTAATGGATTGCTCGTTCCGCTGCAACTATGGTTGAAAAGTTTTATTATCTGTCATATGTTCTAAATCTCTGATTTATTATTGATGAAAGCTATTGATAATTTAATTATCTTTAGTCATGATATTCTTTTTTGGGCTAGTTGTGCTCACCCCTTACGCTTCACAATTCCTTTCGGGTAATAAGAGTGTAATTTGAATTCGAGCGGGGGTATTAAGAGGATTAGAGCGGTGGTCTCTAGGTATGGAGGTTCTCCTAAGCAGTATAGAAAAGTGTGTTGTATTCTATACATCATTTAGTAGTTATATTTGGTGAATCAAATAGGGTGAGGCGAACCCAACTTTGGAAGGGTGTTTTGCCACTATCATACAAGATGTCTAATGACATACAACCTCGTGTTCTCATAAGACATGGTTGTGCACATCCACTTCTTTGAATATATCTACGAGCACTACTGTATGATCTTGGAGTTTATTTGAAACATAATTTTCACTTGAGAGACAACGGAGATATTTATATGTCGAGAGAAGACTCACCATTGGAAAGAAGATGATAGTAATCTTCTTATTTTTCTTTGGGGACTTTTGGGTCAACCAAGGATAATTACGTGGACATATGATATCTATCATAACCTGAGCGCATGGCCTCCCATGTACGAAGGTTTTCTTGAGCACTTCCCAAAGATTTTAATTTCTAAAGCAGTTTTTAACTATACTTTTATGTAAAGTATCATTGTAAGGTTGTGGTCGAGGTACCATGAGAGAGTTACATACATTTGTATTAAAACTCATAGTTAAGCGTGGTCGTATTCTTCTACATCGATGACTCAACGATTGTATAAATGAAGTTGTATTTGAATTTTTTGTACCATGTATGTATACCTAATTGGACTTGGTATCGAATGGGTGATGTATACCTAATTTGGGGGGATCACGGTTGGTATCGAGCTTAGGATATGGTCATATTGGCGGAGATAAGAGTCTAGAACTAGGAGGGAGAGGCGAGTATATATACTTAAGCTTAGTGTGTGACTTACCTAAGTGACTTGAAATTGTTTACTTGATAAGTTGACAAATTATGATATGTCAATTAACCTTTGTTTTGAAGGTATATTCTAGAATGATATCCTAAAATACAGGAGATGAGAAATGGGAAAATCATGGTAGCGAGGAAATTACCGGGAAAGTACAATCTGAAAAGGAAGCAAACTATTCTCATCTCTTCGAATATCAGGTACGTACGTAAATTTTGAGGGCAAAATTTCATAAGGAGGGTGATTGTGAGACCCCGAATTTTATGAAATAAAAGTATTCAATTTTCTATTTTGGTAAATAGTTAAATTGATAAAAGTTTAAAGTTAAGGGTAATATATGAATTTTTTTTTTTTGCAAAGTAAGCAAGTTGATATAAAATATTCTTTTTTTTCGGGAATATTCGATTAGTGGGGAATATTCTTTTTGTTGGGAATATTAAATGCGACGGTACAATCATTGGTGGACCCCAACAATGAATTATTGTCGGATTGAGAAAAGCGACAAAAATATTTTATTGAAAATAACGGCGAAAGTTTTTACCATTATCTTGTTGAACTACTCGGTAGTAAAAAAGAAATGATGTCTGGCGTGGTTGCGTAGTAGTAGCACTACGGTATTGATTATTGATCTTATGTGATAAGTCACTCGGTTTTGTTTTATTGGTATTATTAATGTAATAAAAGCAGAAAAGCTTTTTATATAAAAGCAGTAATACTTTTATAAAGTTATTCGTTTTATTAGGCTAATAGTAAAATTTTTTATATAAAATAGAATACTTTTTTATAAAGTTATACATTTTATTAGACAATAATTAGAATATATTATATTTTATTATGCATAGTGTTTGCATAGTGCCTCTGATAGTGTTTTGCATAGTAAAATCTTTTATAAAGTTATTCATTTTATTAGATTATAAATAGAATATATTATATTTTATTTAAAAGATTTTGCTTTAAATATGGACCGTCAGATTAAAGTAAATTAATCTGGACCGTTCATGAGTTAGTTACTATACAGTCCATTTTTCTATAAATAGAAGCACATTCATTCATTATTTCTTACGAATTCACTGAAACTCTAGAGAGAGAAACTATAGAGAGAGTTCTTCTTCTATAATCTTGAGCGTATTTCTTTAGAGTTTAAGAAAGTTTTGAGCGTAGTGCAAGTTTTCTTCGAGTGTATCACCGCCCTAACAGTCGGAATACTCTTTTTTCAAAGGTAGGGGATATAATTGTCGTACTTGTAAAGGATATTATTATTATTATTATTATTATTATAGTAAGGGTATTATTTCTTTTTGTATTCATGAAGAGAACTTACATTATTCCATTTTTATTATTACATTGGAATAAACTTTGTGATATCTGTGGCTACCATATACTTGGTAAAAAATTCTTACATTATTCCATTCTTTTTATTATTACGTTGGAATATCTTACATGCATGCATTTTTACGGGACTGGTTCCAAATCTTTTTTTACTATTCTTTGGAATATCCCGCTCATGCATTTTCTACCGGACTGGTTTCGTCTTTACTATTCTCTTTGGAATATCATATGCATATTTTTTCTGTGGGACACAGTTCCGTATTTATTATTACATTGGGAATAACTTTTATGCATGCGGTCTCTATCGCATGCATGGTGAATCCTTTCATTATTCCATTCTTTATTATTACGTTGGAATAACTTTATCATGTGGATTACCACATGCATGGTGAAACGATCCTTTGTATTTCATTCCTTGTTAAATTGTGGAAATGATGCATTTACGTGGATTATGATGAAAGTCATAATAAAAGCATTGGACTAATGAAAATCATGGGTATATGTGGTATTAGTAAGTGTTATGATGAGTTATGTTGGTTATTATGTGAAAACATAAAAGTTTCTTAGAAATCATAAAGGGTTGAAAAATCAGATTTTGGTAACAATGGAATATGAAATTCAATTGACCATATCTCCTATTATATTTTGAATTTTTGAGTGTGGTCAAGTTCTAGAGTTAGGTCTATGAGTTTTGTAACTTATCCAAGTGGAATCACTAGAAAAGGTGTTGTAGATTTTCGTGTGGACTGATTTTAGCAAAGTACGAAAAACTGCAAATTATGAAATAGGCTGCTCTCACGATTTTAAAAGGCTTATTTAAGCCACTTAATTTATGAGTAAAATTCTGGCCTTTCGGGACATGAAAGTATATGGTATAAAGTACCTCCTGTCCAAAAATGAGCTCATTCCGACTTAAAATGAGCAAGTTATGACTATTTCAATATTTAGGTTTTTTCGATGAAAAACGCTATAGCTAAGGAGTTCTATAACTCGATGACCATGAAATTTAAAGCTGGAAGCTCACGTTAACATGTGTAAGATCTGCCAAGATTTGGGAATTTTCTGGAGTTAACCGTGAGGTAGCTAATTTCTTAAGGAATTAATTAGAAATTGATTTTTGAAAAATAGTAAATGAATTTTAAAATGTCAAGAAAAATATATGTTCAATATGGGACTATATTATGCTAAATCGAGAAAAGAATAATTTTTGGGACTGATTTGGTATTTTTCATGAAAATAGTTTAGCTACGAACATATGAGTTAAATATGTTATGTGGAGTTGAAGAATTGGTAAATAGGATTTTATGGCTTGGAAATCCTATATAAGGTATATCTTGATTTTGATGAGTAATTTGATTATTGGTGATGAAATCTTATGAGTATGACATTTTGAATGATTAAATGCATTATTTGGAAAAGTGTAAACAATTAAATGTAATTGTTTATAAGTTTAAGAAGTGATTAAAATATTGTTATAGTATTAATGATATTAGATTATGATTTTATTAAGTGATTGATAATGTCTGGATAAATTTAAAGTCTTTAATATTTATCCTTGATTTAGTTTGATTAATGCTTATAATATTGTCATCATCCTCATATTTATATTATGTTGAAAGTCATTTGTGGCCTGTAGTGCATAGATGGACTTGGTATGATTATGACCAGGGATTATTCGGTATAATCATGACCGTAATGTTGCAAATGATGTGGAAAAAGTCCTCATTGGCCCGTAGTGCATTGATGGACAATTTTTGGTATGATTATGGCTATGGATTCTCTTCGGCCAAGGGTGCAAAGATGAATTGTTTTATAGCATGATCAGGACCGTTGATAAAAACACGATTATCTTTGGCCCGTAGTGCATGGATAATTTGTGGTTGTGATACTAATGAAAAAGTCCTCATTGGCCCGTAGTGCATTGATGGGCGAGTTTTTGGTATGATTATGGCTATGGATTCTCTTTGGCAGTAGTGCAAAGATGAATTGTTTTATGGCATGATCGGGATCGTTGATGAAAAACACGATTATCTTTTGTCAGTAGTGCATGGATAATTCGTGGTCGTGATACTAAAGAATATCCTTGGCCTGTAGTGCATGGATGATTCGATGATGTGGATTAATTATTGAGCTGAGTCTCAGCAATGAAATATTAATTCATGGATGTGATAATAATGAATATCTTTGGTAGTAGTGCAAAAAGATGATTTAATGATTACAAGCGAGAATTGTGATTTGGTATAACCATGATGATTTTGATGTTTGGTGATGAAAATTATCTTAAATCACAGGCGAAGAGGAATTTAGAATCACAATTGTGATTATGAGTTATTCACATGATCGTGGACGGGAATTGTTGATTGATGTTACACGGATAAAACATTATTGGTGGACTTTTAACATAGAGAAGATAATAGACCTTATGGTCTATTTGACTCTTCTAATGGATTGCTCGTTCCGCTGCAACTATGGTTGAAAAGTTTTATTATCTGTCATATGTTCTAAATCTCTGATTTATTATTGATGAAAGCTATTGATAATTTAATTATCTTTAGTCATGATATTCTTTACTGGGCTAGTTGTGCTCACCCTTCTGCTTCACAATTCCTTTCAGGTAATAAGAGTGTAGTTGGAATTGGTGAAGCGGGGGTATTAAGAGGATTAGAATAGGTGGTCTCTAGTTGTGGAGGTTCTCCCTAAATGAAGTATAGAAAAGTGTGTTGTATTCTATACATCATTTAGTAGTTATATTTGGTGAATCAAATAGGGTGGCGAACCCAACTTTGGAAGGGTGTTTTGCCACTATCATACAAGATGTCTAATGACATACAACCTCGTGTTCTCATAAGACATGGTTGTGCACATCCACTTCTTTGAATATATCTACTGAGCACTACCTGTATGATCTTGGAGTTTATTTGAAACATAATTTTCACTTGGAGACAACGGAGGAGATATTTATATGTCAAGAGAAGACTCACCATTGGAAAGAAGATGATAGTAATCTTCTTGTTTTTCTTTGGGGACTTTGGGTCAACCAAGGATAATTACGTGGACATATGATATCTATCATAACCTAGATGCACGCATGGCCTCCCATTTAATTTACGAAGGTTTTCTTGAGCACTTCCCAAAGATTTTAATTTCTAAAAGCGTATTTTTTTTAACTATACTTTTATGTGAAAAGTATCATCATTGTAAGGTTGTGGTCGTCACAAAGGTACCATGAGAGTTACATACATTTGTATTAAAACTCATAGTTAAGCAGATGTGGTGACCTATCTTATTCTAATCTGACACTTCCACTCAACAAGATTGTATAAATGAAGTTGTATTTGAATTTTGTATACCATGTATCTGGCGACTCGAGAATGGGTGATGTATACCTAATTTTGGGGATGCCCATTTATTGACAAGGAAGTATTGACAGGAGGCGCTCTCAAATTGCAAGAAATGGACGGCGATGAATTTCCACAACTCATCAATTCGGACGCCGTAAAATGGTACTATGTCTGAAGTTGCCATCAAGCAAACATCCTGGTGTTGGATCATCAGATCAATAGTCATTCCGGTTCTTTAACCCTTTACCACATATAACACTTTTCCACCCTCTACCCCCTAGGGAAACATATTTTTCAAGCCAGCAGCCTGGCTTCTCTGCGTTCCTACAACTTAGGTCATCCTACTACGGATTGAACCTCTCGCGTTTGTAATTTGGCTACCCATACATGAGATCAAACTTCTCGTACCGGCAGTTTATCTTTCTCCTCCCCGCATTCTGACCTGCACATGGGATTACGCTTTTCCACTGGCCCTGAGGGGCGAACTACGCCGACCTGATCTCCTCTTTAATAGGAGTACGTAGGCAACCATTTCATATGGCCCGGTTGAAATAAAACAAAAACCACAAAAACATTTCTACCCTCTTCTCCTTATAAAAACAAAAAAATTCTACACCATTTCTGCCACATACAGCGTTGAACCTCTTACACTGTGTTCGAACTACGAGACCGATCTCTCTTCAAAGAGGAGTACGTGGCGTACCATTCATGGTGCGGTCTCACTCCCTACAAAAATACAAACCCTTGTTAATTGGTACTGGGATCATCCTTCAATCCAGTACATTTCATTGGCTTCAGACCAAAGGGATGGAATTACGTGAACTCCTCCCAAATAGGAGATTCGACGACCATCTAAGCTACGGTCATACCTTGAAGAGCAACACCAATCCATAAGAGATGGAATTAACTAGGTTTCTCCTAAATAGAAGTACTGGCGACCATCTGTGGTGCAGTCAATCTAAGAGAGGAAAGACACACTCCTCTCCATATTTCCATACATAACCCAGTCCCAAGACAACAAAGATGGTAGGGATACATACAGATCAATGATCTATTCTGAACTGTCCAGAGACATCTCAATGTCCATCCCTCAAGGAGGAATTCAGAATACATCAAGATCGCAATCCCTGAAGCAGCAGGCAAAATATCAAGCAAGCAGCAAAGCATGTCTTAAAGGGAAGTGATCAAAAATATATTTCCCTGCTATATATATAATGTTGTTTGATATACACAAGGTAAACTGTATATGACAAAATGGCTAAGCTAGTATGTGCAGGAGAATACAAATCCATCTACAAGTCAGGATATATTCGAGCTAACATGCCCAACATAGCATCCCTCTCAGAAGAAGGAGGCGAAGCTGTGGTCTCCTGTACGAGAGTATCCACACGACCCAACAGATCTGCAGCCATCTGCATGGTGACCATATGCTCATCAATGTAAGCACTCATCTCTACGATCATGCCAGTGGTAAGGGACCTCACTGCAGTACTATCTGTAATGGATACATCCCGGGCAGATATGGCACTATCCCGCTCAACTATCACTGCATCTCTGACTGATCTAGCCTCATCCCGCTCAACAACAGCGACATCTCTGTGAGCTAATGCCTCGTCTCTCTCTAACAGAGCTGCGTTTCTCCCATCAAAGGCAGTCAACATCAAGGCTCTAGCCTGGTCTCTCTCAAAGGTCATCAGATGGAGACTCTGCTCAAAGTACTGTGTCGAATGTTCTATCACGACAGTGCTAGTGTAAGACCCCAACTTATTATAAATAAAATTGAATTTTCCTTTATTCATTATTCTAAATTAATAAGGGTTAATTTGATATAATTCTTTGGTTATGGGTGAAATGTGCAAAGTTTACAAAATAAGCAAGTGGTTATAAAATATTCATTATTGCTTGGGAATATTCGCTTGGTCGTGGGAATATTCTTTTGTCGGGAATCTCCGCAGACGACTGCCAGTAGTCATTGGTGGGCCCCATAATGTAAAAAACGGTTGGATGAAAGAAAATGACAAAGATTGAGTTTTATAAATAACTACGTAAATTGTTACCAAGATTAACATCGTTGGGTTACCGGTGGTTAAAATACAAAGAATATGCGTGGTTGCACAAAGAAGACACCAGTACGCACAAGATTGTTGAATTATTGATCCTTACGTAAGAAGGCACTACTCAATAATTGTTACGTGAGTTACCGCTCAATATTATATTGATTCAATAATTGTCTTTGCGTTGATATTTTGTATCATCCGTTGTTTCAATAATTGTCATTACACAAGATTTTCCATTATCAAATCAATAATTCATATTATTTGAATAATATTATCGATAACATTATTGGCAATGTCTAGAAAGTTACGCTCTAAGGAGAGGTTTGGTCACCTAATGCGGCGCCAAGAAGGAGAAATCCTTATTCGAAAGCCTCCCTTTCTTGGGGAACTACCGTTGTTAACATCTGTGATTCTCAGTAATATTATTTTTAAAATAATTAATTGTTGATTATTATGATAAAAAAAATATTTATTTTATGTGGATATAGATGGAGAAAATTTTAATGTGACAATTGTTGAAAATTAATATTTATCTTTTTCTCGATAAAATAATTCATTTAAATATATTATTTTAATAATATATTAACGGTGATATTTTATAATGAATGTGGGATATATTAGTATATGAGGAGGTAGAGTATTTTGTGGCATTAAATGTTTAATACATGTTTTTTGTGTGCGGTGGACACAATTCTTGATAGAAAATTTATTATGTATTATAAAATCGCCTGCTTATGGATTTTGGTCAATTTCTGCATTTGGAATTTGGAAAACTTTCTTACGTAAAGTTGTAGAGAATGGAATTTCCCATGGAAGATGCGAGTTTTAAATTTTTCTCGATAACCGAGCTATTTTCATTTAATTGTTGAAGTTTCGGAAAATAAAATAATTTTTATTAATTTATGGGTGGGACCCACTTTTTGGTTGGTGAGTAATTCACATGGGTCACGGAAATTTCTTCAATGGTGGTCGGTCTAATTTCAAACTTAGCACATGCGTAGAGAAATTTGAGAAGAAAATATTATATTTTAATATTTTAGTCTCCTTTCATGCTCTAACATTTTCCTATAAATAGAGGGCTAAGTTAGAATTGAAAATCACACCGTAAACTAAGTTTCTCTCTTCTCTCTCTATATTGTCGAACGTATTCTTGTGAGTATATTTTGAGTGTTTCTATACTCGCATGAAGTTTCACAAGATTATAACCGAAATTCAAATGTAAGTACTGTTATTTTGAGGTAAGGGATGTTATTTCTTTTCGCAAATGATATTATTTTCTTCAATATCATTATGCCAAAATATTGGTTGAACTTTTTATCAAATTTGGAACTTTTTCATGTCTGGGTTACTATTCATGAGTTACTATTCACGAAGTTACTATTCATGAGTTACTATTCATTTAAGCGTGAAGATGTTTTTTGTAAAATTTCTATCTTTTTTTGTGTCGGGATTACTATTCACGATACGACATTATTCACGATAGGACACTATTCACGAATCACGGCAAGACTATTCACCAAAAAATAAAATTTTTCTTTTGTCCAAGATGTCTATTTTGGCTACTATCTTTGATTGTATCCATGTTTTGATCATTATTTTTGAGTTACGCTTCAAAATCGTTTATTATGAAGTATTATCGATATTGGATAAACCGCTGTACCTAATCCCTAATATTTGTCCTTCTATCTCACCGGATTCGTTCTTAAAAATATTTTCATCATCCCTCGGTCCTTAATGGTGATATTTTGATGAATATCTTTGGCTCAGAAAGTAAAAGATGAACGATTAGGTCGATGAATATCTTTGGCCCAGAGTGCAAAGATGAAGCAGTGTTGAGATGAACATGACCAATTTGGTGATTTAAATGAATATCTTTGGCTCAGAGTGCAAAGATGAATATTGATTGTTGTTATGTGGATAAAATATTGATGATGGACTTTTAAACCTTAGAAGACAAGAGAATTCTTTCTCTACGTGACTCTTCTAATGGATTGTTGTTTCATTGCATTTGTTGATCTAAAACTTATTGTCTATTGTATTCTCATTAGATTTTTCCATGTTGAAGACTAACGATAATTTGTTGTATATTATCTTAGTCATAATATTCTTTTATGGGCTAGTTGAGCTCACCCTTTTCCTTGTTGTTCCATTTTCTTCTCGGGAGGTGAGAACATAGCAGAGGATCTAGCCTGGGTATGGATGAAGGTTCTAGAGAGAGTTGTTTAGTAGTCCTCACAATTTTTGTAAAATAATGTATCAATAATTATGATGGGGATTTATTTGCGTGTGAATATTGTCAAAACCAAGTAATATCTCGTATTTAAACTCAAGATGTATTGTCGATTTCACACGACATTTGTATTATTGAAGTTGTAGTTATTTCGCACCATGTATTTGGCGACTCGAGAATGGGTTGGGTGGAATGGACCTATTTTGGGGCGTCACAGTTGGTATCAGAGCTTAGGGATATGATCTCTGGCGGAGATCGGGGAATAGAACTAGGAGGGGAGAGACGAGTAAATCCTTCACTAGTGTGTCCTACCTAAGCTTATTTGTTGATCGGTCATAATATAGGATATTATGTGATATGTTAATTTGTTTAATTAACCCTTGTTTTATGGCAGTATTTAAGAATGGCTGCCGAGAACGTTAACAATGGAGTTTATGAGACTGTGGAACAACCTTTAGTCGCAAACCGGGAGAACGTGCAACAGGAAAGCAATATTCCTCCTGTAAACAACACTACCGAGCAAACGATGAACGATGGAATGTTTAGGAGCTTTTTGCAGTTCATGCAAAATCAGACGAGGGAGACTCGTGTACAAAATACGGGTGGAAATGATAGTAACGCGCGGTTTGTCACGGCCAAACAATTCAAAGAGTTGGGACCACCAGATTTCCATGGAAAGCCGGATCCGATCAAGGCAGAAACGTGTGTCAAGCAAATTACCAAGATATTTGATGTCTTGGGATGCACGGAGGAACAGAAGGTTCCATTCGCCACCTTTATGTTTCGTGGTGAAGCAGATTACTGGTGGGAATCTGTGAAGCGTACCCAGCCAAATGCACTCAACATGTCTTGGGAAAGATTTCAAAAAGTTTTCAATGACAAGTACTTTCCAGAAAGTATTCGTCATATGAAGGAGGTAGAGTTTATTAGACTCGAGCGTAACAAACATGCGGTGTCTCAAAGACGAGGCAAAGTTTATGAGTTGTCTGTGTTTGCACCTCATTTGGTGGAGAATGAGGAACGTATGACGCGGATGTTTCTGAGAGGTCTAAAACTCAAAATTCGTCAATACCTCATTTCTCATAAATTTTCTCTATATTCAGATGTTGTAAACAGGGCTCAATTATTAGAGCGAGATAGTGAGTATACTCAACCGAGGGACCATAACTGTGGTAGTCATGTAACGATGATAACCAGCGAGGAGGAAAGAATACGGACAAAGGCGGTAACCACTCTGGTGGTAATCGTGGCCATGAAAATAGAAGAAGCAAGTCGAGAGGAGATTTTAAAAAGAGGAGATTCAACAACGACCATGTGAAGACGTCAGCGCCAGTAGCAACTGGTTCCAAGGGAGGAGAAAGACCACCGTTCGTATGTTACAAATGCGAGAAGGAGGGACATATCAGCCCAAACTGTCCACAACATTCCAAGGTATGTTACAACTGTGGAAAGGAAGGCCACATCGCTCGAGATTGTACTATAGCAAAACCAAGTTTAGCGGGAGTGGTGATTCCAAGGGCTGTCCCGGATAAGTCGAAATTAGCGGTTCCTGGAAGAGCTTTTGTCGTGACTGGCCAAAACGTGAGGAACCCGAACGAGGTGATCACGGGTAAGCTAATCTTGAATTCTTGCGTAAGTTTATACCTTACTAGATCTGGGTTCTACCCATTCTTTTATCTCTCCGCTTGTGCTCAACGCTTAAACTTGACCGGGAGAAATTAGATTTTGATTTATCTGTTGAAACTCCGTTGGGTGAAACCTTCGTTACATCTACAGTTTATAAATCTTGTATGATCCAAGTTGGCACTATCACATTACCTGTTGATCTTATCTCTTTAAAGATACTTTCTTTTGATGTGATTTTAGGAATTGATTGGTTAACCACTCATCATGCCAAAATTGATTGTTTTCGTAAGGTGGTTAGTTTTCATATTCCTAACCAACTTGTCATATTTAATTCAAACCACTAAACCACTAAAATCACCACCGTCATATCAAGCCACAAAGCTATTCGTTTATTGAAAAACAGATGTCAAGCATTCTTAGCCCATGTTATGGATTTGAATAAAGACAAGTCAGATTTGAATAATATTTCTGTGGTTAGAGAATTCCCTGATGTATTTCTTGAAGAGCTTCCTGGTTTACCCCCAGAACGTGATGTTGAATTCTTTATTGACCTTGAACCGGGTACAAAATGTAACGCCCCCAAAATAGGTATACAACACCCATTCTGAGTTGCCAAAATACATGGTATAGAAAGCAAACTACAACTTTGACAATACAGATGTCGTGTAGAATACGACAATACAACTGTGAGTTTGAATACAAATATTGTCTTCTAGACAATATACACACCCAAATAAGTCCTCATTAATTATTCATACACTATTTTACAGAAATAGTGAGGACAGCTAAAACATCTTCCTAGAACCATCACTCCATACCCCGACTCGATCCTGCTATGTTATCACCTCCTGAGAAGAAAAATGGAACAAAAAGGAAAAGGGTGAGCTCAACTAGCCCAGTAAAGAATATTATGACTAAGATAATATACAACAAATTATCGTTAGTCTTCAACAGGAAAAAATCTAATAGAATACAATAGACAACAAGTTTTAGATCAACAAATGCAGCGGAAATAAAGCAATCCATTAGAAGAGTCACGTAGAGAAAGAATTCTACTGTCTTCTAAGGTTTAAAAGTCCATCATCAATAGTTTATCCCTGTAATAACAATCAATATACATCTTTAATCATCTTTGCACTACAGGCCAAAGATATTCATTTGTATCACCAGTTGGTCATGTTCATCTCAACACCTGTTCATCTTTGCACTACAGGCCAAAGATATTCATCAGTTAATCGTTCATCTTTGCACTACAGGCCAAAGATATTCATTTATATCACCATTTAGGACTGAGGATGATGAAAACATTTTTAAAGAAACGAATCCAAATTGAAACAAAAGATAAGGATTAAGGATTAAGGATTCGTACTTTGTTTTACCCATGTCCAAAAATACTTGAAAATAATCATATTGGTGTAAAATTCAAGAATGATCAAAACATGGATACAATCAAAGCTAGTATCCGTAATAGATATTTTGACAAAAAGAAAAATTTTATTTTTAAATTGAATAAGGCCGTATTCGTGAATAGTTTCAGATACGTGAATAGTGTCAGATATCGTGAATAGTAACCCTGACACAACAAGTTCCAAATTTGATAAAAAAAAGTTCACCAATACTTCTAAGATAATGATATTGAAGAAAAATATCATTTAAGAAGAAAATAATACCCCCTTACCTCAAAATAACCGTATTTCGATTGAATTTCTAGATATAGTGATGATGAAAACCCGCACCGTGATAACAACACTCAAAGTATACTCACAAGAATATGCTCGATAATTTAGAGAGAGAATGAGAGAAAACTTTGTTTTCGTGTGATTTTCAATTATAACTTAGCCTCATTTATAGGAAAATGTTAGAACGCCAAAAGAGACTAAATTAATAAATTATTATTATTTAAAATTACATTTCTATGCATGCCATTTGAACACTTCAGCCACCAAACCAACCTTGACCCAATTTCTAGCGACCCCACATGTTCAAAACAAGAGTGGGTCCCACCCATTATTTAATAAAATTATTTTATCTTAGAAACTTCAATAATTAAGTAGAAAATAGCTCTGTTTATCGGAAAATTTGAAACTCACGACTTTCCATGGAAATTTCATTCTCTACAACTTTACGGAAGAAAAGTTTTCCAAATTTCAAATAGAAATTGGCCGAAATCCACCAAACCAAGCGATTTTACGATACTATAATCAATTTTCGATTCAAGAATTTCCACCCACACACAAAACATATATTAAACATTTAATGCCACAAAATACTCTACCTCCTCATATACTCATATATCCCACATTCATTATAAAAATATCACCGTTAATATATTATTAAAATAATATATTTAAATGAATTATTTTATCGAAAAAAGATAAAATATTAATTTTCAACAATTGTCACATTAAAACATTTCTCCATCTATATCCACATAAAATGAATATTCTCTTTATCATAATAATTCAATAATTAATTATTCATAATATTACACAGAAATTGAAACAACAATGACGATACAAAATATCGATAATTATGAATTTTCACAATATTTATTGTAAGCACTTAATTCAGTATTTTAAGTAACCCAATTAAACCTCTCTCAATCTTTGCGATTTTTCTTTCATCCAACCGTTTTTCTATGGGGCCCACCGATCCAATCAATGATTCCCGAATATTAATAATGAATAAAAATGTAAACTTTTATTTTATAAAGTTGGGGTCTTACACAAACCCATATCTTTCCAAGTCACCGAGTTAACTGAGTAATGATTCGAGAAAATCCTTTATTCATGGGTTTTGTAAGACCCTCAACTTATTATAAATAAAATTGAATTTTCCTTTATTCATTATTCTAAATTAATAAGGGTTAATTTGATATAATTCTTTGTTATGGGTAAAATGTACAAAGTTTACAAAATAAGCAAGTGGTTATAAAATATTCATTATTGTTGGGAATATTCGTTTGGTCGTGGAATATTCTTTTGCTCGGAATCTCCAGACGATGGCATGTATCATGGTGGGCCCCATAATGTAAAAATCTGTTGGATGAAAGAAAACGACAAAGATTGAGTTTTCTAAATAATCTGCGTAAATTGTTACCGTTAACATTATTGGGTTACCCGGTGGTTAAAATACAAGAATATGCGTGGTTGCACAAGAAGACACCAGATTGCACAAGATTGTTGAATTATCGATCCTTACGTAAGAAGGCACTACTCAATAATTGTTACAAAGAGTTACCGCTCAATATTATATTGATTCAATAATTGTCGCGTTGATATTTTGTATCACCGTTGTTTCAATAATTGTCATTACACAAGATTTTCCATTATCAAATCAATAATTCATATTATTTGAATAATATTATCGATAACATTATTGGCAATGTCTAGAAAGTTCGCCTAAGAGAGGTTTGGTCACCTAATGCGGCGCCAAGAAGGAGAAATCCTTATCGAAAGCCCCTCTTTCTCGGAACTACCGGTTGTCAAGATCGTGATTCTCGTAATATTATTTTTAAAATAATTAATTATTGATTATTATGATAAAAAATATTTATTTTATGTGGATATAGATGGAGAAAATTTTTAATGTGACAATTGTTGAAAATTAATATTTTATGTTTTTCCGATAAAATAATTCATTTAAATATATTATTTTAATAATATATTAACGGTGATATTTTTATAATGAATGTGGGATATATGAGTATATGAGGAGGTAGAGTATTTTGTGGCATTAAATGTTTAACACATGTTTTTTTGTGTCAATTGGACACAATTCTTTAACCGAAAATTTATTATGTATTATAAAATCGCCTGCTTATGGATTTTGGTCAATTGCATTTGGAATTTGGAAAACTTTCTTCTGCAAAGTTGTAGAGAATAGAATTTCCCATGGACATTCACGAGTTTTGAATTTTTCTGATAACCGAGCTATTTTCTACGAATTGTTGAAGTTTTGGAAAATAAAATAATTTTTATTAATTTATGGGTGCGACCCACTTTTTGGTTGGTGAGTAATTCACATGGGCTGCTGGAAATTTCTTCAATGGTGGCTGGTCTAATTTCAAACTTAGCACATGCGTAGAAATTTGAGAAGAAAATATTATATTTTAATATTTTAGTCTCCTTTGGCGTTATACCATTTTCCTATAAATAGAGGGCTAAGTTAGAATTGAAAATCACACCAGAAACTAAGTTTTCTCTCTTTCTCTCTCTATATTGTCGAACGTATTCTTGTGAGTATATTTTGAGTGTTGCTATACTGCATGAAGTTTACAAGATCTTATATCGAAATTCAAATGTAAGTACGGTTATTTTGAGGTAAGGGATGTTATTTCTTTCGCAAATGATATTATTTTCTTCAATATTATTATGCCAAAATATTGGTTGAACTATTTATCAAATTTGGAACTTTTTCATGTCGGGGTTACTATTCACGAGTTACTATTCACGAGTTACTATTCATGAGTTACTATTCACGAGTACTATTCACAAAGCGTGAAGATGTTTTTTTATGAAATTTCTATCTTTTTGTGTCGGGGTTACTATTCACGTATACAAGACTATTCACGATATCGACACTATTCACGAATACTAAGACTATTCAATAGAAAAATGAAAATTTTTCTTTTTGTCCAAGATGTCTATTTTGGCTACTATCTTTGATTGTATCCATGTTTTGATCATTATTTTTGAGTTCTGCTTCAAAATCATTTATTATGAAGTATTATCGATCTTGGATAAACTGTTGTACGAATCCCTAATATTTGTCCTTCTATCTCACTGGATTCGTTCTTTAAAATATTTTTCATCATCCTCGGTCCTTAATGGTGATACTTGATGAATATCTTTGGCTTGTAGTGCAAAGATGAACGATTAACTGATGAATATCTTTGGCCTGTAGTGCAAAGATGAACAGGTGTTGAGATGAACATGACCAACTGGTGATTTAAATGAATATCTTTGGCCTGTAGTGCAAAGATGAATATTGATTGTTGTTACAGGATAAAATATTGATGATGGACTTTTAAACCTTAGAAGACAAAGAGAATTCTTTTTCTACGTGACTCTTCTAATGGATTGTTGTTTCCGCTGCATTTGTTGATCTAAAACTTATTGTCTATTGTATTCTATTAGATTTTTCCATGTTGAAGACTAACGATAATTTGTTGTATATTATCTTAGTCATAATATTCTTTTATCGGGCTAGTTGAGCTCACCCTTTTCCTTATTGTTCCATTTTCTTCTCGTGGAGGTGAGAACATAGCGAGGATCGAGTCTGGGTATGGAATGAAGGTTCTAGAGAGAGTTGTTTAGTAGTCCTCACCATTTTGTAAAATAATGTATCAATAATTATGATGGGGATTTATTTATGTGGATATTGTCTAAGCGGCAATATCTTTATTTAAACTCATAGTATGCATTGTCGTATTTCACACGACATTTGTATTATTGAAGTTGTAGTTATTTCTGTACCATGTATTTGGCAACTCAGAATGGGTTGGGTGGAATGGACCTATTTTGGGGGCGTCACAGCTAGTACTGGGAGAATCTAAAGGAAATGCTGGCAGCCCATCAACTGACTCCTCCTCGATGTAGGAATCGATGTCCTCCACAGGCTCTACATCGTCTGAATCACTACTTGGTAATGTGGATACTACCACAGCCGATGCAATCTCTGTATCCATCCATACAAACTGCAGAACAACCCGGATGGCTCATATAAAAAGCATCTATCTCACGCTAATCCCAACAAGCATACACACGGGATCGGTCCTCTGCTGAAAGATAACGAGAAGCGGAACGCTGACCCGACGCCCCCTCAAAAGGATGAAAGTCCTGAAACTGGTCAAACTGCGACATCACGGCCAGCAGATGGTAGGTAGTCAGGCCCCTCAAGCCAGCCAGAGGGAGATAGTCCATGCTCGGAGCATAAGTAATAAAGCTGTAAGGTGAGTTAAGCCCCAAACACTATAATATGCTAAACGGATCCCTGATATCTGCCAAGAACATCGACCAAGACATGGCATCTGTACACTTCGATGGCTGAAAGGAGTATGACATGGCTATATCATGGGTGAAACAATACACATGCCGTCTAAAGGTGTCAATCGATCTCAAGTGTGACATAAACCACATGTATAGCATGACCGAACTGCCCGTGAACACTCTTGTCGGATAAGTGAAACAGTATGTGGCTAACCTTAGAGTCTCTGCTATAATCATCGGTATAATGGTACGACCCTCCCTAAGAGCTCTCATTGCCATGATGACTCCAATGTCTATATCATCCATGTACCGTGGCATATGGACATATGACAGTATGCACAACAGCAGTACATCCACCCTGGCTAGACGCCAATGATCCTCCGGTGTGGTGAAATCCCCGGAATGTCGTGTATAACTATCCTCAAAGCCAAATCTGTCAAACAGAAAATGCTGGGATATAACGTGGCTCGATGTAAGCTCATCCTGCACCACTCTGCGCCTCAATCCAGTGAGGGTCATGAACCATCGACTCATGTCTCCTAAAGCCATATGTACGCAGGGTCTGTCCAGCGGCAGCATTGTCAACCGTGCATACTCCTCCAAAGTGGGAGTTAACTCCTGGGTCCCAAATTGGAAAACCTGCCTCTCCGATACCCAATGCTCTAGCATGCCATCCACAAATCCTATGGGAACCTGAAACATTAACAGGGTCATAGTCTGCTGCAACAAATAATCTACGGTCACCTTGTCTGATGGTGACATACTATCATACCACGATCGCACACCGATGCCACCAATGATGGTGGGGTATGATCAATACGGCTAACTGTCGAGGAAGACATCTGTATGGGTCGTGTCATAAGACCATCCAAGGGCCAATACTGAATATCTCTGGACATACATATATATGCATAACATGATACATGTATCACAGATAATAGATGGCAGTATGATATAGGGAATGAAGAACTATGCATACATTCCTAAGTATATCAACATCTAATACATCATCTCTGTACAGCTACAAATACAGGGAAATGGGGCACGAACGCCCTACTACTAACAGAGGCCTATCAAAAGATATAGCGAGAATGGGGCACATCCACCCAATAGCTAATAGAGGCCTATCACAAGATATAATGAGAATACACATCAGAAGAACACAATGGTGTCAATGTCTACATCATCAATCCTGTCCACCTGATGTAACTCCTCCTGAGTCACTGGATCTCTGTCAACAGGGATGTCAGGCCTATATAGAGGAGGATCTACGCTGGCAAAACTGAATGGGTCGTCTGAGGGGCCAGCGCCTGAGCTGGAAGGATCAAACGAATATGCCTCTGCTGGATCTCTGCCCAAATGTCGTATAAAGAAATGTACCTGGTCTAGTCGCCGGGTCAAACTATTAATCTGTGTCACATGAGTCGGATCTCCTACACAGACTATCCAATCTGTCATTATCACGGATCCTGGAACCATATCCCCCATGAACTGAGTGGCGCGGGACTGGGCTCCAATAGTACGAGGGAACCACCAACGCTGGAATATCTCCTTAGTGCAAGGACCCTCTGATAATGTGAAGCCATCAAACCCCAATAATGCCTGGCAGGAGGCAAGATCGGCATACACATCTCCCTTGTGGTGCTCCTAATGGCACGCTCTCCTAAATGGAGCTCCCATCCTCCATCTGTAAAGAGAGGAACTCTCCGAGTGGAGATCACATACTCAACGCCAGTCGGGTACCCATCCTCACACTACTAAAAAAAATAGGGCTTCAATAACAACCGATTTTCGTTGCTAAAGGTGCCAAATATCATTGCAAAAGGGTTTTGGCAACGACTTTACTGTCGTTGCGTCATTCGTTGCACAATGAGCGTTGCTAATTGTTCTGCAACGAACGTATTTTTTTCGTTACCAAAAGTAATATATTTTGCAACAAAATTTGGCTTTTATACAGAGACATCGATCATTTAGCAACAAAATGTATTGTTGCAGAATAATTAAAATTTCGTTGCTAAAAACCCCATTTCGTTGCAAAAGCCTGCTAATTGGCAACGAAATGAACTCTTTTTTTGCAAGCGACCATGCATTTTCGTTGCAATTGACACCATTTTGCAATGACATTTTTCGTTTGCGAAAGAAATTATGAAAATTGTTGCCTAAGCTTGCTTTCGTTGTGGAATGTAAACTTTTTAGCAACGATTTTCGTTCTTGATTATATCATTTGGTAGCGACATTATCTTCTTTGAATAAAGAACGAAAATGTTTGTTCTTTGGTTATTTTTCAATAGCAACGAAAGTAAATCGATTAGGAGCGACATTATATGTTGTCTTTTCTTTATATGTGCAACGAAAGTTGATATGATTTGCAACGATAAAAAATGTTGCCTTTTATTTTAGTATTAGCAACAATATCCTCTCCGTTGTTATTAGGTTAATTTTTCGTTGCCAAATATTATATTTTTAATGCCATTAGCAACAAAATTTTTTTGCTAAATGTATAAAAAAATGTTGCTATATTAAAACTTGTTCAATGCTTTGGTAACGAATTATATTGTTGCCAAATCAAAATTTGACATTCTTTTTGTGTACCTGGCTAGTTCAATGTCCTCATAGCAAATAATGGCAAAAATACAAAAAACTAAAATATTATTAACTTTATAAAATCATCCACTACATAATCATTCATTATCTTTACAATTAACCAACTAGAAAATTTCCAAAGCAATAACAAGAATTTACACTTTCTAGCTCCATAAGCATAATATTTAATGATGGATCCTTCAATTGCTGCAAATAACAAATGCAATGTCATCAATACTCAGTGAAAAATGTACCATGAAATATATAAAATTCGCACATCTTATTTTTATTTATTCAAAAATCTATGAGCTTATTTGCTCAACGAAAGAATTTTTTTTTACCTTAACAGTACGACAAGGATCAGAAGACCCATGACTGCCTGCAAATGCAACACACAACCCTTCAACATCAGAAAGAGTTTTCACTTCAAATATTGCCTGTTGAGGTTTCATTCCAAGCTTAATAGCAAGGACAATATGCAAAGTCTTGAAAAGTTCAACAACTAGTAGAAAATAAAATTTTATAGTTGACATCTAGGCATAAACAACTATAGAGTACGCATATTTAAGAACAATTATGAAGATACACATGATGATAAACACCGAAGAAGTAATTTAGCACCATTAAGTGTGCAACTAATTTATACTCCAGAGATCATCAAATAATGCATTTTTAGTTAATGCATCTACCACCACTTAAGAATGATGGTTCAAAGTTTTCTAAAGTAAAATAAAGCATCCAAATTAGGTTTTATACATCTTATTTTTTTACTCTTGGAAGAAGTAAATGGAACATAAAGATATGACATGCAGTAGGTTCATGCCAAGATATGACATGTGATAGCATGCATATCCAAAATTTGGTTGATTCATGCCAAAATAATTGTTGTAGGAAACTGCCAATGGCCTTAATTAAATAGTATGACCAATGAATAATTTTTGGATTACTTTATTTGATAATTTTTAAAATGAACATAAGAGCCGCTAGACATGTTAATCAACATTATCAAAACTTAATGTCTTAGAATGTATTGTATCTGGCAAAGACCATAACTTAGAACAACATTTCTGGCATCCATCATAGTCTGAAACCTAGTTAAGGAAGCTCCAATCCTAAGAAAAGAGATAGCAGAATGTCTGGTACTAGTAGGAGCTCAAAGTCAATACTTATATACAACTGCCCTTAAAAAGTTTATCATCGCAAAGTATATATTGAATATATATTAAGCCATTAGCAGAACCATTCATCCTATGATATACCTCGGTGGATGGGATTCTCTAGCAT
The DNA here is from genome assembly GCA_020205605.1 of Panax ginseng. NCBI lineage: Eukaryota > Viridiplantae > Streptophyta > Magnoliopsida > Apiales > Araliaceae > Panax > Panax ginseng. The sequence goes on along the minus strand of CM035136.1, from coordinate 80,333,527 downwards.
AGTTACGAGAAAGAATCCAATTATAGTTTTTCGATAAATGCGCCCACCTAACTAGCTTTGAAAAAACAAAATTATTAAGACAAGTCGTCTTGTGAAATTCTCTTTTCAAACACAAATTTCCCTCAAAATAAAGCAGAAAACAAAAAAAAACAACTTGAAAAAGTATACCCTTCTCAACAAGATTAACATGATTGTCCATCATCATCTTGTTAACAAGCAACTAGACTCTATCCCACGCTTGTACCCCAAGAAGGCGTGTGAGCTTCAGTGAGATACAAAACAAGCTTCCCGGTCATCAAAAGTGAAGTTTGGGTTCTCAATACAAGATATTTGTGGTAGATCGAGAATAAGTTATTGGCGTAATAACATTATTCCCAAATTAAAAGCACGTGTAAATGAAATATCAAATGAGAAAAATTTACCAACATATCTACAGGTTGTTCGTAAAAATTGCAATTAACAAATTATTTTCAAATTTATTAGTATAACATCAATAATAAGTAATAGATCGCATACAAGTTCAAAAGAATAAAAATAATTCCAATTTTAATTGACGACCAATTATTATTAAGAGAATAACATCAACCGCCTCACCATGTAAATTAGGTCAACCATTATCGAGGCATTACTAGCAGTCCTTCTTGATTTGGTGAGAGAAAATATAGTCAATTGCAATCCAACCCACACCTCAGATTATTAAGATGTTGATAATAAAATATGGTAATAGTAACTAAACATATATAATAAAAAAAACACTATCGGTAGAATTGACACAATCAGACTAGAAAAGGGGAGAGAATGATGGACAGGGAAGATGAACATGGATATAAGGATTTGACAAATTTAATCTTCAAATTACAGAAAAGAGAAATATGATGGGGAAAAACACAACTACCTCTATAAAAAGCATATCTCTATCACTAAGCTATCACTTAAACTCCTTACATAACCTCCCACATTAAATTGAAAATAATAAATAATTTAGTTAAACCAAACAATCGAGTCATTAGAACCTATAGAACAACTAACACTTAATGGATCGCACCAACTAATTCTACGATCTTCAAAATTATCGAAAAAGTTAGATCAAAACTAATCAATCATTGGGGGGAAGCCAGTAGATACCTTTCCGAATCGGATCTTCAGATTTCTCATCGTGTAGCTTCATCGTATTGGGATTCGGAGAGAGACGAGGACCTGCCAAAAAGCACTTTAATAGGAGAATCTTATTAGGGTTTTGTTTAGAATTCTAAGGTTGAATGGAGAAAGAAAAACATGAATATCATCGTAGCCCTGGTTTTTGTTCGTGGTTTCCTCGTTTGGTCTAGGCGGCTTAGACCCAAAGTCCTAAAGTCTTATCTATATTTAAGAAATAAAAAAATTTGACTTAAGGATAAAATTAAAATATATTATTCATAAACAGTTTTTTCGTGAGTGTATAAAAAAATAAAAATAAAATAAGAAAATTTAATTATATATTAGTTATGTTTCATTGTATTTTTATATAATTATTAATTTCATAATTATCATATATTAAATAATTATTAACTTGTTTCATTCAGTAAAATCTTATCAATCAATAGCCAAAAGGAGAAAAATTAATTTGGTTGGTCATTCTAAGGATAATTTAGTGATCATAAGCTTATAATTTTTAAATACAAATTACATAATAATAATAATACATGTTCAAATTTAATAATAATTAGTTCTATTGAACAATGTATCAATCATACTATCTTCAATCATATTACCTTTTTATTTTGGTCAATTTCGAGTTTCTTAATCATCAAAAAATCATATATGTATATATATATATATATATAGGTTCAATTCATGACAATCGGTTGTTAGGAATACTATTCCAGCAACCATCATCTCCATCGTTTTTCATCATTGATCAATATAATTAATGGTTGAGATTGAAAAAAATAAAAGTCTTCTCTGCATTACAAGTTGTGGCGGCGATGAATTACACTTACTTTAGTAGATTAGTAAGTATAATTACTGCCACTACAATTTTAGCGGCAAGTCTTTTATTTTTTTCAATCTCAGCCATTAATTATATTGATTAACGATAGAGATGATGGTTGCTGGAATAGTACTCTTAACAACCGGTTGCCATGAATTAGAACCCTATATATATACACACTTTAAAATTTGTAATATTTATAATCTATAATTAGATTCAAAAGTTTACATTGAATATTTAGTTCTTTTTTTCAAAATTATATTGTCTATTGCTCCCGCCTCTCGACATCGCAATTAAGTTTTTTAAGTAAACAAATTGTAACAAGTTAATAATTATAGTTTGGTAAGTTAATATATAAAGAAATATGGTCATACACAGCTGTGTATAATTTATTTGTGCATAATCTCGCTTAAAACTATATTGTTTTAAGTGATTTTTATTTATTTATTAAAAAAAAAGCGACTCTCTCCTCCCAAATCGAAATAAAAATAAATATGTCAAAAAGCGATGATTTTGAGCATTTTGAAAAGGCTATATATATACAAATATATATATATATATATATATATATATATGGGCCCCCATTCTTGGTAATCGGTTGTCACATGTACTATTCCAAGAACTATAATCTATACTGTTGATCGCAACATTGGATGACACGGATTGAAATGAATTTTCCCCTGCAGCTGCATGCTGTAGCGAAATGAGAAATTACTCATTTGTCCCTCATTTGCTCATGTGATACACTATCTACCGCTACAAAGTTATGGCGGTAGTTTGGTTAACTAATAAATTAGAATGACTCAATGATAGCTTAATGGCCCAATAACCCATAGGTCTTAGGTTCGAAACCTAGCTGTGATATTTTTGCTTCTTATGTTATATTTTTTGTGTATTAGATAAATTATATTACCGTCTATATATATATACCCATCTTAAATCTCCACATTAAACTAAATATATATTGCCATCTATATATATATATATATATATATATACCCATCTTAAATCTCCACATTAAACTAAATATATATAAAGTAACTATGAATATTTATATAATGTAACTATGAATATTTTAATATATATATATATATATATATATTATATATACAAATATTCATATAAATATTTATAAATTTATCTATAAATATTCATATAATAATTATTATTGTATAATCTGATGTATTATCCCTTTTTGGTCAGTCTTTGTATTATTACAATAATTATTATAATTTAAAATTTTAATTATTATTATTATTTTAATTATTTAAAATTATTATTATTATTATTACAATTATTATAATTATTATTATTATTACAATTCCCTAATACGTTGACCAAAAAATGTATTATGTCATCTTCACAAGCATAGAAACGATGCTAAGTTGTTTAAATATTAGTGTTACATTAATTCTAGCATGATTAGGTAGTTGGTCTAGTGGCTTTTGTTGGAATATAAGGTGTCTAGTTTGGAGAGGTCTGAGGTTTGACACTTGTGAGCAATATATTTTTTAAGTAAATTTTTAAGCCTGACAAGCCCAGCTCCACGTCAGCAAAAATAACGGGTCACGTCAACAAATATATGCACAGTCAATATTTCGTCGATTTTTTTTGGACGGAAAATAAAAATAATGATTATGCACAATCATGTCTGAGTTGCAATTTATTTGAAATTTTAATTGTGTTTAACTTAACAGGTTTATCCAAACGTATGTTGTTGTTATTATTATTATTATTATTATAATTATTATTATTATTATTATCATTATTATTACTATTATTATTATTATTATTATTATTATCTTAATTTAAGGAAACATGTTAATAGTCGTTGCAAAAAGTTGTATAAAATATGAAACGAAAATAAAAATTATTGCCAATGAATGTGGTCCATATTAGGCAACGAAATATAGCAACAAAAAAACTTTCGTTGCCCACGATGAAGAGAAATCAAGTGGTTAGAAATTTTGCAATGAAATTTATTTCCAAATTTTGCAACTACATATGAATTTCGTTGCAAAAAGTGAAAACCTGACACAATCTACAACGAAGGACAAGTTTCATTGCTAAACATACACTTTTAGCCTGAAAAATCGTTGCTAAAGCCCCATTTTTAGCAACAAAAAAACTTTCGTTGCCCACGATTACGGGAAATCAAGTGGCCGAAAATTTTGCAACGAATTTCTAACGAAATTTTTTCCCGCCAATGAATTAGCAACGAAATGTTGCAACGACTTATGAATTTCGTTGCAAAAAGTGAAAGCCTGACACAATCTGCAACAAAGGACAAATTTCGTTGCTAAACATATACTTTTAGCAACGACTTATAAAGTCGTTGCCCGAAAAATCGTTGCTAAAGGCCCATTTTTTTTTAGTGAAATACTCACCATCAAAAATGGGTAGAATCCTAGCCAAGCATCAGTCAAACCCTGTGATCGCATACGCGTGCCATAGAGGAAATAGGCAAAGGTGTAGGAACCCCAATCATACTCTCCAATACGGTCCACATGACGAGTGGCGCTGATCAAAGCGAACGACACCGTAGAAGAGTTATCTACTATGAAGCAGCCTCTAATGATCATCAGGACTAATCGCCGAAGAATGTGATCCCTGACTGACATCATCAGGCATGAGCTCACTCAAAAGCCCGCTCATAGCATCTACGCTCAAAGGACCTGCACGGACAGTCCTGCCTTTGAGCGCCTCCGCCGGAACTCCTAACAAGGATCTGACGGCAGTAGGGGTAATATTCGCCATGCAAGGCATTGGCTCCCCTCCAAACTGCATAACTGTGATAAACCGCCAATCCATCGACGTCATCATCACCTCACAGTCCAACAAATGGAGTGACTGAGTCTGATGAAACCAGCGCTAAGACAATGCCCTGAGGTAACCCCAGGGACAACGACGGGGAAGGATAGAGAAGAATGACCCAAATCCCCAATCATGTACTACCGCTCTATAGTCGGGATGAAGAGCCTGATACATGGAGTGTATGCTAAACCAATTCCCTTAAGGCTATGTAAAGCTGGGAACCTGTATGAAATGCAAATCAACATCAGAATCCTTTACTCCTCGTCAATAGGAAAGAAGGAAGATCAAGATCTAATGTCATACCTCGTTAGCATGCAAGTACATCGAGGGATATCTGCTCAAGTCACCCAGAAGCTCTGGGTTTGTCACCTGAATACAAGCGAGCTCCCTACGGGGAACATGTGCATCAGGAGCGGGGTCCTCAAACGGAATGTCCTCATCCTCGTCCTCGACGTCCGGCACATCAGCCCGGACTGGACGTATCACTGCCTCCACCAATCGACGAGGCTGTCTAACAGAACGGGTTCGAGGCACTACAGAAGCCCTCCTCCGTATACCAGAAGTGGTCCTACGGGAACTACTCGGCTGATCCGGATCCATAATATCTTGACAACAAGTCTCCAAATTACCTCAGAAAGGGTGTGTTATTTCCTGACTTGGAGCTTTTCAAAATGCATTTTATGACTACATGCATGCATGCATTACTTTAACATACATCTACAATGGAGTTAAAATTGCATGACTAATTAAATGCCTACATTTTGAAATTTTTTTTGCCATAGTCCCCTTTGTAAATAGGACTATCCACATGCACATGTAACAACCCGATATTTTCTATATAAATAAATCAAAAAATTTGCGTATAATTTTTTTATTATTATTATTTTAAAGATGAGGATTTGTACAAGATATGGTGTATGTGTATTTATGTGATAAATAAAAATATATTTATTACATGAATATTTACAAATGATTTTATTTTAAAGTTATTGATTATTATAAATTATATTCTTATAATAATTAATTTTATAGCGAGAAATGTTTTTATTAATTATTTTCCATAAAAATATAATTATATATTATTTAAATAATATATGAAATGATTTTTAGAATAATTATAATAATTATTTTATTATATGAATTTTGTTATAGATTATTAAGTTAATTATTTTACCTTGATTATTAAGGTTAAATATGGAAGAATAAATCAGATATGGAATCCAAACCCTAATTTTGGATTTTTATCAAGGAATGAGAATAATAATATAATATTAATTATATTTTGATTTTTCAGTACTTTAAATATGTACTGTATGTACGTATTGAGGATGTTTGGTCAATTATGGGGTATAATTTCAAAACCCTAATATTAATTGGTTAAACCCTAGTTTAACTGGGGGAAACCCTAATTTGAAAATCAATTGTGAGTTTAAGACTGTTATATAACTGTGTTATATGACTTATGCTGTGTATTATATAATGATTTGATTAATTAGGTAAACCCTAATTAAAATCTTAAAACCTTAATTAATCTTTAAAAAACCCTAATTATAAAACCCTAATTTTTAAAATAAGAAACCCTAATTTGAAACCTAAACTGGAGTATGTAAACAGTCAGAAATTATGTTAGTGTGATTAATATCATGTACAATAGATGTTATTGCTAATTATGGAAAACCTAATTAGTAATTTAAAACACTAATATCTAGAACCCTAATTTGGTAATTAGAAACCCTAATTGTAATTTGGTAACCCTAATTATAAAAAATTGTAAACCTTAATTGTTAATTTAGCAATGTTCATTATAATTAGTATATAAAACCCTAATGTTCCTGTATAAAGTAATTAGAAAACTAATTTAATTAAGAAAAACCTAATTACAAATTTTAGAAACTAAAATTTTTATTTTATTTTTATTTTGTGCAAACCCTAATTGCTAAATCCTATAAATGATTTGTGCTAAACCTTAGGGTTAAACCCTAAGGGTTTGCAAGATTACAAGAATGCCATTAAAATTCCATGCGAAAAGACTAAAATACCCCTCTTGCATTATTGGATCTTGCCAAGTGTTAGAGTTGTTAGAGTTGTTGGCCAAACCTTGACTTTCCCGACACATAAAACTCCAGCACATTAAGCTAGCTCAACAATACATGCATCCAAGACAACTATATATAGATTGGAGAGAGAAAAGAAATTCATTTGTTAACTTACATTTTTCAGAACTCTCAACCTAAGCTCTCTCAAGCTCTCACCTCCGAAATTTATAAGCTTTCCAGTCCCAAATACCAGCCCCACGAAATCCATAACCAAATTAGAAGCACAGAATCAAAGATTGATCAAAGAAGGTATAAACCCTAGCCATACAATCTGACCAAAAATCTGTCGTTAGATGTTATGATTCGTTGTTAAAATATGTTGTTTATGGTATATAATGATGATCTAGGTTGCTAGATGTTAGATCCATAACATCTAGAGGCTCAGATTTAGCATTTTACAAAATCTGGAAAAAAATTTAAAGAGTCGTCTGACAACGAATGTCAGGTCGTGTAGATCTCTGTCCATGTTTGATTTTTGTGTTTTGAGCATTGGTAATTATAGTATGTCAGGTGGTCTGTATTCTAGAACTTTAATCTATCCCAGATCATGCATAGAATGAAAGTTACGGGAGGTCAAACCTCATTGACCGACCATGACTATCGGATTTCTGGAGAACCCAGATCGTGCCCAAAAACGTCTTAGAAGATGTTCTTGTGCTCAGATCTTCACGTTTTATGTTAATTTATTGTTTATGTTGCATCTATGTTGTAGTGGGTAATATTATCTACAATATCGTGCCTAAAGATCACCTAACAATAAAATATTATGATCACAGAGGCTGGTCAAAGTAGGTACCATGAGCACGTTTTATGTTTTCTGGGTAACCCAGAAAACAGATAAACGTGTCGTCTAACATCCTTTGACCGTGCAATATCTAGCGATTCGGTTGTTGTTATGTAATGTATCTCTTCATGTACGTATGGGCTATACACTACAAGTTTTATCTTCATGTAGCGATTCGTGTTGTTTTTATGTAATGTATCTCTTCATGTGTATGGGCTACACACTGCAAGTTTTATATCACTAAAACAATCACCATAAGTACACGTTATAGAAGCTCAAAGTAAGGCGGTCGAACTGTTCTTCATTTCTGGGCAACCCAGAAATGAAGAACAGCTCTGACCTGATTTTTGGAGGCTTAGATCCCTTTCGTTTTATGTTGTTTATTCGTGTTTGTTGTTGAATCGTATAGTATTACACTAATTCTACATACTATGATCAAGAGATAGGCTAGAAACATCATGATCAAAGCATTACATTTGGTCAAAGTACCACCCTTGAATCTGTCTTTGAATGTCTTGGTTTGCTGAAAAACACCTATAGTGACAGTTTTGTCACTATAGGTACCTTTAGCGACAGACTGCAATTTTAATTAATTTAATTTCTGAAAAATTAATTATTTTAATTAAATAAATAAAAAAAATAGTTTTTAATTATTAAAAATACCAAATAAATTATTAAAAATTATTTTAATTTCTGAAAATTAGTTTTTAATTATTTTAAGTATATTTCATAAATATTTAATATTTTTGAAATATTATTGGTATTTAATTTATTTAATTATAATATTAAATAAATTATTTAAAAATGATTTTAATATTTGAAAAATCATTTAAAATTATATTATGATATAAGAAAATATTTTATGTTATTTTTAATGTCTTTTAACATTTTATGATACATTTCATTAATAAATTAATATTAATGATAATTAAGTTATTTACTAAATGAATTAAATAAATTAATTAAAAATGATTTTATTATATTAAAAATCATTTTAAATGATAATAAGTTATTTAAAAATATTTTAAGTTATAAAATATAACTTTTAATATTCTAAAGCAAATTTCATTAATTATTTACTATTAATGATATTAAATTTATTTAATAATTATATTAAATAAATTAGTTTAAAAATGATTTTAATATTAGAAAAATCATTTTAAATGAAAATAAAGAGTTTATTAATATTTTAAGTTATAAAATATAACTTTCAATATTTATAGGTAAATTTCATTAATTAATTATTATTAATGATATTAAAGTTATTTGATAATTATATTAAATAATTTAGTTTAAAATGATTTTAATATTATGAAAATCATTTTAAATAAAAATGAAGTGTTTAAAGATATTTTAAGTTATAAAATATAACTTTTAATATTTAAAGGATAATTTAATGAATAATTTAATATTAATAATTATTAATTTATTATTAATGATATTAAATTTATTTAAGAATAAATAATTTAAAAATGGTTTAATTAATTTAAAATCATTTAAAAAGGATATAAATGAATTAAAAATATTTGAAGTTATACTTAATGACTTTTAATATTTTGATAAATAAAACATTAATACTTTAATATTAATGTTAATTATTTAAGAATAATTTTAAATGTTTTAAAAATCATTTAAGGATAATATTAATACTTTAAAAGTATTTTGAGTTATTATAAATAACTTTGACATTTTGGAAAGGATTTCATTAATAATTTAATATTAATTAAATATTAATAATAATTGAATTATTTAATATTTAAGTCATTTAATAATGATTCTGGTATTTGAAAATTCATGATAAATTATAATAAATGATTAAAAATTATTATTAGTCATTTAAAAATAATATGACTAATACTTACAGACATTGAGTTACAGAATAGAGTCTTAGACTCGATAATTTCCCGATAAAGCCGTCGATACACCGACATGTTTTAGAAATTGATCTGGACTTAGATAATTTGATTAGATATGTGTTTATTTGTGATTCAATGGTTGTTAAACATATGTGACAATGTGATTAGGTTATGTGCTGACTGCAATAAGCAGTATTATATGTTGAGATATGTTATTCTAATCAGTAAAATGATCTTATTACTAATAGGTGTTATATAAAGATAGAACTAAGTTACGAACTGTAAGCAACACATCAGACAAGTATCTTACCTTTGCATTTCCTTTATGCAATGGACATGAGTAAGAAGTTTCAGAATTATATTATTATTATGCTATATTATTAACCCTATTGTGATATATTATATATCTGATCATTGTTTATCAACATGATAGTATATGATAATTTAGATATATACTCTGTTCATTAATTTCTAAACATGGTTACACAAGTGTCCCCACTTGGATAATCATTGTAGTTAAACACATGTTGATATATATATATAAAGCCGTCTAATCTATTTGACCCAGCTAGACACATATTCAGAAATATCGTTGAATAAGTTAAAACTTTTTGTATCCAATCAAATTGTTTTGGTTTGGATTCCAGACTAAGTATGAACATCCCGATCACGGGAAAACTTTTATGCGCCCAAGGCGGACAGAGTGAATGATCCTATCGTTCTTGTAATGTAGTATTGATCAATACATGGCCAATGGGAAGTACAACCTAACGCCCGTAAGTTATGACGGTTTGCAGATGAAATTTTGCTAAATGTGGCGCCCCCAAAAAAGGTATACAACACCCATTCTGAGTCGCCAAATACATGGTACAGAAAGCAAACTACAACTTCAATAATACAATTGTCGTGCAAAATACGACAACATATACTGTGAGTTTAAATACAAATATTGTCTTCTAAACAATATCCACACTCAAATAAGTCCTCGTTACAATTATTCAAACACTATTTTACAGAAATAGTTAGGACTGCTAAAACATCTTTCTAGAACCATCACTCCGTAACCCGACTAGTTCCTGCTATGTTCTCACCTCCACGAGAAAAATTGAACAAAAAGGAAAGGGTGAGCTCAACTAGCCCTGATAGAAGAATATTATGACTAAGATAATATACAACAAATTATCTTTAGTCTTCAACAGGAAAAAATCTGATAAAATATAATAGGCAACAAGTTTTAGATCAACAATCGCAGTGAAACAACAATCCATTAGAAGAGTCAAGTAGAGAATGAGTTCTACTATCTTCTAAGATTTAAAAGTCCATCATCAATATTTTATCCTCAGAACAATAATTAATATACATCTTTAATCAAATATTCATCTTTGCACTCACAGTGCCAAAGATATTCATTTGTATCACCAGTTGGTCATGTTCATCTCAACACTGTTCATCTTTGCACTACGGGCCAAAGATATTCATCGATTAATCATTTATCTTTCAGACTACGTGCCTATGATATTTAGTAATATCATCATTTAGGACCTGAGGATGATGAAAAATATTTTTAAAAAACGAATCCAAATTGAAGCGGAAGGACAAATAGTAGAGATTCGTATAATAGTTTATCCAAGATCAATAATACTTCATAAATATCAATTTTGAAGCAGAATTCAAAAATAAAGATCAAAACATGGATACAATCAAAGATAGTAACCATAATAGACATCTTGGACAAAAAGAAGAAAATTTCATTTTTCGGTGAATAGTGTCGTATTCGTGAATAATGCCGTATACGTGAATAGTAACCCCGACACAAAAAGTCCAAATTTGATAAAAATTCATATCAATACTTCGGCATAATGATATTGAAGAAATAATATCATATATGGAGAAAATAACATCCCTTACCTCAAAATATCAGTACTTCTGATCGGAATATCGATATAAGGCTGAAGGAAACTTGCACTGATGAATAAAAACTCACAAAGTATTTAAATACTCACAAAATATACTCAATAATCTAGAGAGAGAAAGAGAGAAAACTTGTTTCTGGTGTGATTTTCAATTCTAACTTAGCCCTCTATTTATAGGGAAATGTTCGCAGACTTGACCTACAACCTGATGGCTTTACCTGCTACTATTCCCACCCACCACATTTGAAATAAATTCAGCACATTTCTTCACCAACCACAAGTGGGGCCCACTAAATTCTAGAATTTTCCACCAAAATTATTTATAAACCTAATTTCTGAATCGGTCACCTCTTAAAATTCATAACAAATCATACGTTCATTTTTAACGGTTCAAAATTTGTGGACCTATACTCAACTTATATATGTATAACATATCCAAAAATTACAACGATCCAACGGTCGGATTAAAAATTATAACTCACACAATATATCTCAAAAACACTGGTTTAATTTTTAATACATTCATTCCGACAAAAATACTGATAAAACACCTCAACATTAACTCCTTCATTTTTAACCACAATAAATATATCCAACATTTATATCCACATAAAATAAATATTTTCTTATCATATGAATCAATAATTAATTATTCACAAATAATATTATGTAATCACATTTATGACAACCAGCCGTTCCGGAAAGAGGGGCTTTCAATAAGAATTTTTCCTTATTAGCGCAAGCAATTAGGTGACCAAACCTCTCCTCGATGTAACTTTCTAGACATTACCAATAATGCTATCTAATAATATTATTCAAATAATATGAATTATTGATCGATAATGGGAAATATACGCAAAGTGACAATTATTGAAACAACAATAATATAAAATATCAACGTATGACAATTATTGAATCAATAAAATAAAATATTGAATAGTAACTCATCGTAACAATTATTGAGTAGTGCCTTCTTACGTAAGGATCAATAATTCATCAATATCATGCATCCACGCCAGACATCAGTATTTTAACCACGGGTATTCCAACAATCTTTAACGGTAATAACTATGCCATTATTTATAAAAACTCAAACTTGTCATTTTCTTCATCCCACAGATTATTACATTATGGGGCCCCTAAATGATCGCTACTGCCGCAGACGATATTCCCAAACAACAAGAATATTCCACGACCAAACGAATATTCCCCGACACAATGATTATTTTATAACCACTTGCATATTTTGCAAAATTTGAACATTTCACCCATAACTAGAGAATTATATCAAATTAATACCTTATTATTCACAAATATAATTAAAGGAAATTCGATTTTATTTATAATAAGTTGGGGTCTTACAACCTCCCCTCCTTATGAAATTTCGTCCTCGAAATTGACATACGTACCTGGTGTTTCAAAAAGGTGAGGATACCTCGCTTTTATTTCTGATTCCAACTCCCAGGTCATTTCTTCAATAGCATGGTTTCTCCATAAAACCTTAACTTGTGGTATAACCTTGGTGCGTAGGACATGCTCTTTCCTATCCAAGATCTTAACAGGTACTTCTTCGTACGTTAAATCTTCGGCTATCTCGTTTGGTTCTAACGCAATAATATGGTTCGGGTCTTTCACATATTTACGAAGCATGGATATGTGAAAAACATTATGAACACGAGACATACTTGGAGGTAATGCGAGTCTATAGGCTACATTTCCTATTTGGTCAAGAATCTCAAATGGACCAACAAATCGTGGATTGAGCTTTCCTCTCTTTCCAAATCTTGTAACTCCCTTCCATGGAGCAACACGTAACAATACATGATCTCTAATATTAAACTCCACGTCCTTTCTATGAAGATCAGCATAACTCTTTTGTCGATCTTGTGAGGTTTGAATACATTATCGAATCATTTGGATCTTTTTTAGTCATGCATGCATTTAACTCGGTCCCAACAACGTTGCTTTCTCCCACCTCGCCCCAAAGATAATCGAGAACGACACTTTCGTCCATACAACGTCTCAAATGGAGCCATGCCTATACTTTCTTGATAACTGTTGTTGTAGGAGAATTCCACCAGTGGCAAGTACTTATCCCAACTTCCTTTAAAATCTAGGAAACAAAGTCTTAATAGATCTTCAAGGGTTTGAATAGTCCTCTCTGATTGTCCATCCGTTTGAGGATGGTATGATGAACTGAATCGTAAATCCGTGCCCATAGCTTTCTGTAAGCTAACCCAAAATCGTGAAGTGAATCTTGGGTCACGATCCGAAACTATGGATACTGGCATGCCATAAAATCTCACAATCTCATTCACGTACATGCGAGCAAGACGTTCAAGGGAATTAGTCTCACGTATCAGTAAGAAATGGGCAGACTTGGTTAATCTATCAACAATAACCAAAATCGCATCTATGCCTTGAGAAAATTTAGGAAGACCTGTAACGAAATCCATAGTAATGTGTTCCCACTTCCATTTCGGAATCTCAAGTGGTTGTAATGGACCCTTTGGCACTTGATGCTCCACATTTACACGTTGACAAGTTAAACACCTCGGGATAAACTCCGCGATCTCTTTCTTTATATTGTTCCACCAAAATGTATGTCGAATATCATGATACATTTTAGTACTCCCAAGATGGATTGCAAACGGGGTGTTGTGTGCCTCCATCATGATTCTATGCTTCAAGTCAGAATCGTTAGGAACACAAAGTCTGGAGTTGAATCTAAGTATTCCTTCTTCATTGATTCTCGCTTCTGGAATAGCTCCTTCTTGCACTTTCTTCTTCATACGATCGCCTCCAGTCCGTAGTTCGAAAGCAATTTTTAACTTTATCGATTAAAGTCTGGTTCTACTCGTATATTCGCCATCATCATGTGGGTCCCTGGAGTCTTTAATTCTACCTCCATCCTTTGCAAGTCATACAGAATGGGCCTTTGCATTAACAATATCGCACTCGTACTCGCATATGATCTTCTACTCGATGCGTCAGCTACTACGTTCACTTTTCCAGGATGATATTGAATAGTGTGATCGTAATCTTTCAATAGTTCAAGCCAATGTCGTTGCCGCATGTTAAGTTCTTTTTGGGTGAAGAAATATTTGAGGCTTTTATGGTCTGTATAAATCTCCACTTTCTCCCCATACAAGTAGTGTCTCCAAATTTTCAACCCGAATACGACTGCTGCCAACTCTAGATCATGAGTAGGATAATTCCTCTCATATTCTTTGAGTTGTCGTGAGGCATAGGCTATGACTTTCCCATGTTGCATGAGAACGCATCCTAACCCTTTGCTCGAAGCATCGTCAGATATAACAAATCCATCCGTATCGATGGTATTGCTGCGAAACAGTCGAAATGAGTCTACTCTTGAGCTCTTGGAAACTCTTCTCGCATTCCTCGCTCCATACAAATTTTGTATCTTTCCGAGTCAACTGAGTTAACGGAGTAGCGATTCGAGAAAATCGTTCCACGAATCTCCGATAATAACCATTTAAACCCGTAAAGCTATGCACTTCGGTCACCGACTTTGGTTGCTCCCAACTTTCAGATCGCTTCAATCTTCGCCGGGTCGATAGATACTCCATGTTTTGAACCACGTGCCCAAGGAATAATACTTCCTCAAGCCAGAACTCGCATTTCTTCAGCTTAGCATAAAGTTTGTTTTCACGAAGCCTTTCAAGTATCAGTTTCAAATGGTGCTCATGATCTTCACGTCTTTTGGAATAGATGAGGATGTCATCAATAAAGACAACAACAAACTGATCCAAATATTCCTTGAATACATAGTTCATCATATCCATGAAAGCAGCAGGAGCATTAGTCAATCCAAAAGACATGACTAAGAATTCATAATGCCCGTACCGAGTTCTGAAGGCAGTCTTTGGAATATCCTCAGTTTTAATCTTCAGCTGATGATATCCAAAACGAAGATCGATCTTTGAAAAGAATTGTGCTCCTTGCAACTGGTCGAACAGGTCATCAATGCGAGGTAGCGGATACCTATTCTTGATGGTGACATGGTTTAATTCTCAGTAGTCAATACAAAGTCGCATACTCCCGTCTTTCTTCTTTACTGAATAAAACAGAGCACCCCAAGGAGATGTACTTAGGAGGAATGAAACCTATGTTTAACAATTCTCGTAGTTGGACTTTTAACTCCTCGAAGTTCAATAGGAGCCATTCGATATGGAATTTTAGAAATGGGTTTTGTATTCACTCAAGGTCAATAATGAATTTAACATCACGCTCGGGGTAGATCGGAAGTTCTTCAGAAATACATCGAGAAAATTCTCTAACAATAGAAATATTATTCAAATCGACTTGTCTTTGTTCAAATCCATAACATGGGCTAAGAAAGCTTGACATCCATTTTCAATAAACGAATAGCTTTATGGCCGATATGATAGTGACCGATTTTAGTGGTTTAGTTGTTTGAATTGTATTTGACGAGTTGGTTAGGAATATGAAAACTAACAACCTTATTTAAAATAATCAATTTTGGCATGATGAGTGGTTAACCAATCAATTCCTAAAATCACATCAAAAGCAAGTAAATTTAAAGATATAAGATCAACATGTAATGTGATAGTGCCAACTTGGATCATGCAAGATTTATAAACCGTAGATGTAACGAAGGTTTCACCCAACTGAGTTTCAACAGATAAGTCAAAGTCCAATTTCTCCGGAGTCAAGTTTAAACGTTGAGCACAAGCAGAAGAGATAAAAGAATGGGTAGAACCAGTATCTAGTAAGGTATAAACTTCACAAGAGTTTAGATTAGCTTACCCGTAATCACCTCGTTTGGGTTTCTCGCATTTTGGCCAGCCACGACAAACTCTCTTCCAGAACAACCGATTTTGACTTTATCTGGGACATCCTCGAGTCACCATCCCCGTTGAACTTGGTTTTGCTACTGTAACAATCCGAGCTATGTTGCCTTCATTTCCACAGGTTGTAACATACCTTGGATTGTTGTGGGATGCTTAATGATATGTCCCTCTTTCCGCATTTGTAACATCTAATGGCGGTCGTTCTCCTCCCCTAGAATTCGTTGTTGGTCTTTGTGTCTTCTTTGTTGATGTCTTCCCGTCATTGTTGAATATCCTCTTTCTCGAAATTTCCACTTGACTCACCTCTCCTATTATCATGGCCAACGATGACCACCCGAGTGGTTACCGCTTTGTTCAGTATTTTTCCTCCTCGTTGGTTATCATCGCCCGATGATCATTGCCACCCAGATGACCACGGTTGTGGTCCCTCGGTTGAACATACTCATTATCTCGCTCTAATAATTGAGCCCCTGTTTACAACATCCGAATATAAAGAAAATTTATGAGATATAAGATATTGTCGAATCTCTAAGCTTTAGACCTCTCGCACACATCCTCGTCATTCGTTCCTCATTTTGACCAAATGAGGTGCAAACCTAGATAACTCTCGCAAACTTCGCCTCCAGATCGGGACACCGTCATGCTTTGTTTTGTTCCAAATCGATAAACTCCACCTCCTTCATATGATTTAATACTTTCAGGAAAGTACTTGTCCTTAAATAGTTTCAAATGTTTCCCAAGACATGCTTTGAAAAAGGCGGTGGTGGGTACGCTTCACAGACTCCCACCGTCATCGGATCCGACTTTCCCTTCAATTCTGGTGGTCCCAACTCCTTGAACTGCTTGGCTGTGACAAGCCGTACATTGCTATCATTTTCACCCGTATTTTGTGCACGAGTCTCCTAAATGCGGTTTTGCATGAACCGCAAAAAGCTCCTAAACATTCCATCATTCATCGTTTGCTCAAGAATGTTATTTACGGAGGAATATTGCCTTCCTGCTTTCACGCTCTCCTGGTTTTGTAATTCAAAGGTTGTTCCACACGCCTCATACACTCCATTATTAACGTTCTCGTGGCCATTCTTAAATATCGCCATAAAACAAGGGTTAATTAAACAAATTAACATATCACATAATATCCCTATATTATGACTGACCAACAAATAAGCTTAGATAAGACACACTAGCGAAGGATTTACTCATCTTTCCCTCCTAGTTCTATTCCCCGATCTCCGCCAGAGACCATATCCCTAAGCTCGATATTAACCTGCTGACGCCCCCAAAATAGGTATATAACACCCATTCCGAGTCGCCAAATACATGGTACGTAAAGCAAACTACAACTTCAATAATACAATTGTCGTGCAAAATACGACAACACATACTGTGAGTTTAAATACAAATATTGTCTTCTAGACAATATCCAAACTCAAATAAGTCCTCGTTACAATTATTCAAACACTATTTTACAAAAATAGTGAGGATTGCTAAAATATCTTTCTAGAACAATCACTCCGTACCCCGACTAGTTCCTGCTATGTTCTCACCTCCTGAGAAAAATGGAACAAAAAGGAAAAGGGTGAGCTCAACTAGCCCAGTAAAGAATATTATGACTAAGATAATATATAACAAATTATCGTTAGTCTTCAACAGGAAAAAATCGATAAAATATAATAGCCAACAAGTTTTAGATCAACAAATCGTAAAGAAAAGCAAAGAATCCATTAGAAGAGTCAAGTAGAGAATGAGTTCTACTATCTTCTAAGATTTAAAAGTCCATCATCAATATTTTATCCCCTCAGAATAACAATTAATATACATCTTTAATCAAATATTCATCTTTGCACTACTGAGCCAAAGATATTCATTTGTATCACCAAATTGGTCATGTTCATCTCAACACCTATTCATTCAGCACTACGGGCCAAAGATATTCATCGATTAATCATTTATCTTTGCACTACAAACAGTCAAGATATTTAGTAATATCATCATTTAGGACCGAGGATGATGAAAATATTTTAAAAAAAACGAATCCAATGAAACGGAAGGACAAATAGTAGGATTCAGATAACAGTTTTATCCAAGATCAATAATACTTCATAAATACCAATTTTGAAGCGTAATTCAAAAATAAAGATCAAAACATGGATACAATCAAGGATAGTAACCATAATAGACATCTTGGACAAAAGAAGAAAATTTCATTTTTCTATGAATAGTGCCGTAGATTCGTGAATAATGCCAAGATATCGTGAATAGTAACTCCCGACACAAAAAGTTTCAAATTTGATAAAAATTCAGATCAATACTTCCTAAGATAATGATATTGAAGAAATAATATCATATATGGAGAAAATAACATCCCTTACCTCAAAATATCAGTACTTCTGATCGGAATATCGATATAAGGCTGAAGGAAACTTGCACTGATGAATAGAAACTCACAAAGTATTTAAATACTCACAAAATATACTAATAATCTAGAGAGAGAAAGAGAGAAAACTTGTTTCTGGTGTGATTTTCAATTCTAACTTAGCCCTCTATTTATAGGAAAACGTTCGCAGACTTGACCTACAACCTGATGGCTTTACCTGCTACTATTCCCACCCACCACATTTGAAATAAATTCAGCACATTTCTTCACCAACCACAAGTGGGGCCCACTAAATTCTAGAATTTTCCACCAAAATTATTTATAAACCTAATTTCGAATCGGTCACCTCTTAAAATTCATAACAAATCATACGCTCATTTTAACGGTTCAAAATTTGTGGACCTATACTCAACTTATATATGTATAACATATCCAAAAATTACAACGATCCAACGGTTGGATTAAAAATTATAACTCACACAATATATCTCAAAAACTTTGGTTTAATTTTTAATACATTCATTCCGAATAAAAATCTCGATAAAACACCTCAACATTAACTCCTTCATTTTTAACCACAATAAATATATCCAACATTTATATCCACATAAAATAAATATTTTCTTATCATATGAATCAATAATTAATTATTCACAAATAATATTACGTAATCACATTTATGACAACCAGCCGCTCCTGTGAAAGAGGGGCTTTCAATAAGAATTTTTCCTTATTAGCGCAAGCAATTAGGTGACCAAACCTCTCCTCGATGTAACTTTCTAGACATTACCAATAATGCTATCTAATAATATTATTCAAATAATATGAATTATTGATCCGATAATGGGAAATATTGTAAAGGACAATTATTGAAACAACAATAATATAAAATATCAACGCAAACAATTATTGAATCAATAAAATAAAATATTGAACAAGAACTCATCGTAACAATTATTGAGTAGTGCCTTCTTACGTAAGGATCAATAATTCATCAATACATCATGTGCATCCACGCCAGTATTATTATATGTTAACCACCGGGTATTCCAACAAAGTTGTTAATTCAGAATAACTACGCCTGTTATTTATAAAAACTCAAACTTGTCATTTTCTTCATCCCGACGCTTATTACATTATGGGGCCCTAATGATCGCTACTTGCCAGTCGACGATATTCCCCGACAACAAGAATATTCCACGACCAAACGAATATTCCCCGACACAATGATTATTTTATAACCACTTGCATATTTTGCAAAATTTGCACATTTCACCCATAACTATAGAATTATATCAAATTAATACCTTATTATTCACAAATATAATTAGAGGAAATTCGATTTTATTTATAATAAGTTGGGGTCTTACACTAAACCTTAGCGAAAATTAAAAACAATGTTCAGAATATGTCAACTAATACCTATATATATAGTCAATACGTAGTTTCAAAAATTTGGGATAAAATTGTTATGTTGTTATTATCGGATCAGTTTACTTCACAACTATTGAATCGTTGTAGAAGTGATGTATAAAGAAAATATTTAATCCTTTCAACTAAATATAATTATAATTGCTATTACTTGCTGGGCACTCAAATGCCTATCCTTGCTTAAATTTAAATGTTTTCAGCTAAGTGTGAAGAACCAGAAAGCTCATGAAGAAACAAAGGAAAATGAAAGCTAACCAAATAAGATTCATGGTAGTTTATGTATTAGTTCGATATTATTAAGACAAGTATTATATATTATTTATCATGTATTGTAATGAATTTTTAAAGGTCTCGTACTTGGGGATTAGACTTTGATAAATGTAAATTAAGTTTGATTTTTATATTATTGTTATTATTAGTAGTATTATTCTGCTCATAGAAATGGTATCGTGGAGCACCGAGTTCGGGTTCCAAGTACCCAGATTTGGGGGCTTTATAGGTTGGTATCAGAGCTTAGGGTTAAAAACCTTAGGTGGGATAGACCTTAGGCTATAACCTTAGAATAGAGGGAAACGTTGAAAATATAAATAACTCATATAGAGTTTAAAAAGAGATGAATTGAATAAATTCATCGTCAAACAAAATAAAATATAACTTATAAAAAATTATTGTTTGTTGTGTGTATAAACTATATGCTAATCAGGATAATTTATGTGTGTAGATGTCTGGTGGAAAAGGCTTGTTATATGCATATATCATGAAGAGGGATCAAACCCATACACCCGAGCTGATATCAAAGCCAATAGCTAAAATGGAGGCTCACAATGAAAACAACTCGGACGATGTGGTTATTGTAGAAAATGTAGTACCAGATCCGGAGATGGTGGAGCTAACAGATAGTGATTCAGACACTAAAGTTGACGTTGATTAAGCATCAACGGAGGTGCAAGATTTGAGGAACAAGGTTTCTTCTCTAGAAAGGCTGTGGGAGATAGAAAAGCTGTTAAATAGTCAATTGCGTCAGGCGTTAATAGCAACAATGGAAGAACAAGATAAGCTTAAAATCCAAATTGATCAAATCAGAGCCACAAGCAACACATCGTGTGCAGCTCCAAGCATGCAGGGGAAAAGAAATATAGAAGCTCACGACTTAGGAAAATCCAATAAAAATCAATGGAAAAAGATATGTTACATTTACGGACATGAGGGACATATCTCTCATCATTGTCCCGACTTTAAGCTAGGAGCATGTTTTATCTGTGGGATGGAAGGTCATCGAGTGAACGGTTGTCCAAGAAAAAGGCTTACTAAATAGGTAGTATAAGTTCTGTTATGTAGGTGTGTTTAATGTAATATGTGTGCTTAGTATGTCTGTGTAATGTAATATTCTAAAACTTTTGTATTAATCAAGATTGTAAATCCCGACTTTTGTAGTCGCTGAGGGATAGCTGATGTTTAAAGCAATATGTGCTATAATATGTAAAGTATTTTGAAATCATTGAATGAATATGAATCTATGTTTAAGTAATGAAACAAGTTTAATATATTAAACTTATATGAAAAGGCTTAGAAAGTAAGTTAATAAAGAATAATTTATGAGAATGCCGCCGAAACAAAAACGAAACTGAAGGATAGAAGAACCTGTCAACGAAACCAGAGAATAACCAGACCCGATACATAATATCTCGAATGTGATCGCTCAAGCTATGCAGAATAGAATACCAGCCGCGAGAAATCAGCCAGATAATTAATTGACGAATTTCAAAGGAGAGCTCCAGATTTTTCTTCGCGAGACAAGTTGAAAGTGACTTGTGAGACCAACCTGCAGGATATTAATATCCACGGTTGGTCGCAGGTCCATCTGCGGCTGAAGCAGGTGTACCTGCGGCATCCCTATGTGGGGCCCACCCCTCCGGCTCGGTCATATTCGAGTTGCAAAGGAGTTCTTACAGACCGAAAAAGTCAAATTGGGAATAAAAATGCTACGCGATTGAGCAAAACAGCCAACAATCCTGGTCTTCTCACATGGAACTTTAAGTCTGTACATCACTCATTGGTAGTCACCCAAACACGAGGTATACCATGCCAATGATCTCATTTGTTAAAAATCACATTCGACAATACCTTGCACAGGTCCAATGCCGCCAATTCTGGGTCATTACCCTAAAGATCAACGTGATCCCCGACGGGGGTTACAACGTGGATCCCTGTTGGGTAATTTTTAGTTACGCACAACACGCAAGTATACGTGGTCAATATGTAATAAAGAGTAAGTAAAGTATTGTTCCCACGGAGAATTAATTAATAAAGTTCACCAAGCATTAGCCCATAACCATTTCAGTCTTATTTAAACGATTGCTTTGAGTTTTTATATTTAAACAATGAAATTAAATAGTACTAACTACCCCTAGAATGAGACTAGATAATAAAGACATGAGATTACAATTTCCCCTATTGCATCATTTAAATCAACACACTTCTAGTTAAACCAAATTAATTATAATGGATTGTTAGTCGAGAACACGAAAGTGAAATATAGCCATCTCTCGATGTACCATACTCATATCACATATAATCCATAATTGATAGAATACACATGAACACCCACATTACCTAAACCACTATATGTCTATGTGATTTACAAATAATTAGGGTTTGAACCCAAGTCCTCAATTGACTACGAGTGGTGCTTCGGTATATGTCTATCCTAAGCACGAATCATATATTCCATCACCATGTAGAACATACAAACACAAGGTATCAAGATCAAATCTAAACCCATACTTCGTCTTTCAAGTTCATATGGGTTATCACAGTAATTGATGGCCAATCAACTAAGCAAATAAGCGTGAATCTTAATAGACAATCTCATAACAATTAATAAGACTAACAATGAAGTATGTCAAAATAAACTAGGCAATAGATTCCATTGCAATCCCAAAATAGAGTTTAACTCATAGTTGAATTAGAATCCATGATCCATAATTGAATATTTATTGAAAGATACAATAGAAGTAAAGAGAGTTAGGGATCAAGAATAACAAATCTGAGTTTCTTCTCTTGTTTCACTTCTGAACCTTCAAGGATCTTCAATTGCTTCAATCCCCAAATTTTAATTATTCTAGGGTTCTAATCTAATCTAAAAAGAAGAGAAGAAAAGAAATAATGATAGCTTTAGCCCCCAAAGGGTGGAATTCACTTTTACAACTGATATACGTCTAATGTATATAAGCCCTAGTTGAACCCCCTTCTCAGTTACGCTTCAAATAAAATAAAGTCAAGAACTTGATCCAACGTCGGCTGGCGTGCGTGCGCTCCTCCATGTGTGTCTCGGCATGCGGCGCGACTTACAAAGAAGTCGGGATGTCCGGTAGGCCTATCGCATGCACGCACCCTCAAGCCTAATATGTCGCATACCCATGGATCACATCTGTAGATTACGGTTCGATTACGCAATATTATTGTCATTGTCGCTTTATCCTGCTGCTCATTCCTTCAATGCTTGGTCTCTTTGCTCTATTATACCTTTCATGCCATACATATCATAGCTTGTGCCTCGCTTCATACATCCATTCGCCTCGTGCCTTCTAATTCCACTAAATTAGGTCGTTTCCTGCACTTTTTCACCAAAAGGAGTTTTAAGTATATGCAATGCAAAATAACATAAAATGCAACTAAAACACACTAAAATGTACTTGAGATGGGCATAGTTTGCGTGAATTGGTATACCATAAGTAGGTATAAAACCCACTTATCAATCCCCAATGGGGGTTACAACGCATGGTCATCCATTGACACACACATCAACGAAGGTCAAGCAACCTTGACGTTATTTCAGCCGATGGCAAGTAAACCCATTGAGGCATCGAAAGCTGTTTGATAATTGCGTACGTTGGTATTCATAAGTCTCCAATGGATCCCCAACGGGGGTCACAACGCAATGTTCCATTGATTCACACGTTAGTGAAGGTCAAGCAACCTTGACAACATGCTCACAGAGTATTAGCCGTTGATTCACACGACAACAAAGGTCAAACAGCCTTGACAATCTACCCTACATGGTTTTCATCCGTTGATTCACACGTCGGTGAAGTACAAATCAACGAAGGTCAGGAAATCTTGATAAAGATTCGCCGTTGGCGAGAAATCCACAGAATCTTGACATATCCCGCAATATAAACGGGAAGAAAGGTCAACATCATCAAGGAGGATCGATGATGGAATATGTTATACACATCCTCAAACAGACGAAGCTTTATCCCCACAGATCCCTTACACATAAGAGGTACCTCTTCGGGATTAAGTCGGTATCAAGAATCCAGGACTTTGGTGATAACTCCAACATCAACATCCTAAAAGATTCGGATCACACACCCGATCAGGTCATATTTGCCAATCCTCGGTAAGCATTACAAGGATTCAGCAATCATCCCCAACATGTTGGACAACAACCCCGCACACATGCATCATACATTTGTATCATGTTGCTACATATAGTATCATGTTTATCTTATGGCATTTCAAGTGTCTATGATTCTTTATCCTACCCATGCATTGCATTGCATGAGTATGATAAAGAGGGGCATCTGTAGACACTCGAAATTTTTCTACACACTTGTTACTAATATTGCAGGAGGACAAATTCGTCTTTTAAGAGGGAACCCTGGAAGACAGTTCATATCCATTCCGAATACTACTAGGAAGTTCGAAGATCAACCTTTAACACACACCGAGTAACAAATCCAACCTCGGAGATAACCCCGAGAGGCGGTGCACTCACAACACGAACACACACCGAGAAGACCAATTAATCTCGGAGATAACCTCGAGGTATCTAGTCTCAGTCCCAATCATGGGAATAGCTACCAACCTTGGTGATCAACCCAAGGAATGCAATTCCGACGATAACCCCGGAAATGCTTGTTTCAAATGCAACCAGCTTCAATCTCAAGCTCACAACGAGACGGCCGAAGACCGGCCGGAGATAACACAGGGAGGACAGATTAACACCTCGAGTTGACATCGAGGACCTTCAACACTGTAGCGATCCAATCTCAAAGAATAACCCCGAAAGCAACGTCTACTTTATCAAATTCAAAATGGCGATAACTCTGGTGAGGGGCCAAGGCATCATCTCTCCACTCTAAAGCCACATTACGTCATCTCAACATTTCATACACACATCTCTACATAACGATGTCCCACAAGAATCAAGGAAAACCAATCCCGAGTGACAATTGTGCGGGGTAACAAATAGAATTTGAAGCTTGAAGACCGAAGGGAATCGTCCCATCTTTAATGACTTCATACAAACTCTAATCCCATGCCATTGTACAACTCTCGACAACGGAGGTTCGAAATAGGTCCTATATACCTTAGTCGGATGCCCGGATTGCAATTCTGAATGTTCGAGCGGACATTGCAGTGCCTACGTGCACGTACTAAGAGACGACCCGACCCGAGAAACCCGGGGCAACCCGGGCAGCCTCAGGTACACCTGCGGCTCCCCCCTCTATAAATAGAGGGCTTGGGGTGGCCATTTTGAGAGGGAAAGAGCGAGGAAGCCCTGTCAAATTTGCTCCGTAATTGCAATATATAGAGTGTTTTCCCATTTTAAACACTTGTGAGCTCACATATAACTACTTTTGTACCGGCGGGAGCCTAGTTTCATCCACTTTAAAGATATAGAAGCCTTATTTGGCAGCCCACTGTAAGCCTTCTCACACACTTTAAAGCCTTTCTCTTTATCTCTGCACACACCCTTCTTCACATTGAGAGTCGTGTTGCGTGCGTTTGCCCGAACTTCGGTCCGTGGTTTTATTTTTAGTTTGTATATACATATATATTTATATATATAATTATATATATGGACTAACATTATCGAGTTATGCCTCGATTGAGCCTAGACTTCAGTCTGGAGCGTTTATTTGCTTATATATATATATATATATATATATATGAATTGTGTGTCGAACTTTGTTCGATGAGCCTAGACTTTAGTGCAGAGCGTTTATCGCTATATATATATATATATATATATATATATGAACTGTGTGTGGGACTGCTCATTCGATGAGCCTAGATTTTACATCCGGGCGTTTACATGTTTATATATATATATATATATATATATATATATATATATATATATATATATATATATATATATATATATATATATATGAACGTGTGTGTGGACTGCTCGATGAGCCTGAATTTTATATCTGGTGCGTTTAATCGCTTTTATATATATATATATATATACTTATATATATGAACTTTTGTCGAACTCTATTCGATGAGCCTGAATTTTACATCCGGTGCGTTTATTGCTTATATATATATATATATATATTCGTCCCACCTAGAGTTCACTTCGTGGTGGTTGATCGCTTTTACAGCTTTCTTTACGTTTCGTCATGCCTGGAGTTCACTTCGTGGTAGTTGATTGCTTTGTACAGCTTTATTTACATTTTGTCCCGCCTGGAGTTTCCTCCGTGGTGGTTGATAGCTTTTACAGCTTTATTTATGTTTCGTCCCGCCTGGAGTTTCCTCCGTGGCGGTTGATAGCTTTTACAACTTTATTTACATTATTTTGCAGTGTCTAAATTTCCTCAGATGGTTTTCATACCCACGAGGAAGTCGGCAGTATTTTGTACATTATTTTCTTACATATGTTTCGCATCTCAAAAATAAAATCAATCAAGACGAACACTTAAGAAAATGAAAGTGTAAAAGGTCTCAATTACTATTGAGCATCAGGGTTTGAAAAACCTTTTTATAAAATATCATTGCTATATCTAGCTAAAAATTGAATTTTTACATAAATTCAAACCATGTGTATATAGGTGCGAACGAGGCCTCGCACTACTTCTAAATAACAGCACATTGACCCACACACACACACATTCAGATAATATTTCTTGAATAGAGACGGTCACCGTGGTAACACGGATGTTGGGGGGTGCCTAATACCTTCCCTCCGCATAATCAAGTCCCCGGACCCTAATGAATCTTGGTTTCACCGACCCGTCTAGCAGTGTCGCATCATTGGGTCAATGTGCAAACTTTTTCTCGGTTGTGTTGGTACAACCATTTAAAAAACCAACTGGCGACTCTTAACAGTCCATCGTCGACATTATACATGTTGGACCTTTTTCACTTGTTTTTTCAAACAAATCTCACCTAAAATTAGAACACAAAAGAACAAGTAACCGAAATGGACAATTAAAAAATTCGACGTTGACAATAATAATAATAATAATAATAATAATAATAATAATAATAATAATTAATAATAATAATAATAATAATAATAATAATAATTAACAATAATAATAGTAATAATAAAAATAATAGTAATTATAATAATTATAATTATTATAATTATAATTGTTATTATTTTAATTATAATAATAACTATTAGAATAATAATTATAGTAATAATAATTAATAATAATAATAGTACTAATAGTATTTATAAAAATAATAATAATATTAATAATAATAATAATATTAATTATAATAATAATATTAATATTAATAATAATAATAATTATAATTATAATAAAAATTATAATAATAGTATAATAATAATAATAATAATAATTATTATTATTATTATTATTATTATTATTATTATTATTATTATTATTATTATTATTATTATTATCGTGGTGGTGTAGTGAATTATGAAAATTGTTAATGATGATTTGTAAGTTTTGTAGACAGGTTTATATTTTTTATGATATATATTTTTAAAGGAAAATTAAGTATTGTGGTGGTGTGGTGAATTTTGATAATTGTTTTGTGTGATTATAAAATATTTTAGGTTGCAAAAAGTCATTAGGTAATGTAGTATTTTTCGAATTTTTATCTAATTTTTTGTTACGTCGTGCCTTTAGGCACGGACAATTACTAGTAGTACTCTATGTTGTACAACACTATTTTCTTTAAACGTATGTACGTTTAAGGTTTGGAAACCTCACGTGTCTGTCGTTTGACGACAAAACATTTGTTTATGCATACTCAGTCTTCCTTTGAAAACAATACCAAAATAGTTTGGCAAAACTTAACAACTTTGATAACATTTCAATAAATTAAAAGAAATCCATAAAACATCTTAAGTCTAGCTGAAAGAATTGGCGTCGACTTCATCATACATTAATTCATGCATAAGGTACATGAATTACAAATCTTGTCCAAAGAATTCAGACAAGGGTCAGAATACTTGCCTTTAGCGTCTTCTACAGTTTTAATACTTTTCCTTTGAGTCTTTAAGGTCTCTACAATACATGATCACATAACATACCATATTAGGTCATATATAATCAAGTAAGTTTACTACTAAATCTTACCATTCTTCTCAATCAAATCATGCCTTAGATTGTTTAACATTGTTTCTTATGTTTACGTAATCGTTCATCAACCTTTAGTTGAGTTCTAATCAAAGATATGATATAGTTCATAGTTAATTAGCTTCATTCCTTCTTTATACCATTAGTCATTCTTCTTTGCCTCTTCTCAAGTGCTGGCGCTACGGCGCCAGCTTCCTATACACAACTCGCACTGCGGCGCGGTTCATCAATGCCTATGGTCCGGACTCAGCGTTGTGGCGCGAGTCCCTTTGTTAATTATCGATCGCTGGCGCCACTCTTGAAAGGGTCGATGGTCAAGTCTTTATATTTGCGGCTTTCATCCTTTAAGCCTTGGGCTCTGCCATGCGCCTTACCACTCGTGCCACAGATAACTTTGACAGATAATTTCTTATGTGAGATTCCCGGGCTCATAACTTCTTCGTTATAAGTCCGAATTGGCTCGTTCAAAAGTCGTTACCTCACAAATTACATGATCTAAGTGTTCATGCAAGAATTTTATATTTTCAAATCCGTTAACACGAAATTCACCTTTGAATTCATTTTTAACGAAAACGATAAACGTTCTTGAACGTTCATAGCCCGTTTCTTCGTTCTAAATCAGAATTTGGTCATTTTTGAGTCCGCAACTCTAAAATTCCAATTAAGACTAATCTCCATTGACAACCAACATTTCTGAGTTCAATGTTAACTTTTGACTTCCATTCCGAGAATTTCACGATTTTGACAATTATTGTCTAATATCGTAAATTCTGCCATAACTTCGTTACTTAAGATTTTTACATCGTTTCAAATGGATTCATTACATCATACTAACATCCTAACCAAACATATTTCATTATGTACACATGCTATACTCTTACATGTTCTTCATGAGTTCATAACTTCCATTATTGTGTTTATCTTACAACATGACTTATTAAAGCTTAAGTCCTTTGATTAGTCATTCTCATCACTTCTTAACATACAAGTTCTACCACTACTCACTTCTCTAACAATTTAAGAGAGGGAGAATTATGATTTAAGATCATTACCTTTGATGATCTCTTGGTTAATCTTTGTTCTTCCTTCTTGCTTCTTGAACTAACATAGTCTAGCTTTTCTAACTTTTTCTCTCTAACAAATAAGCACTTAAGTTGTTGCTAAAAATCTAACAAGTAAATAATGAAATCAAGCTCTCATATTTATAAGAAAAGCTAAGTGAGGGCTTAATGGACATTTAGGCCATCCACCTCCTTATTCCACCTCCTTACTATTCATCTCTTGGTCAACAAGTAAAACCACTTTACTTGGTCACCAAGATGGTGCCATGTGATCATGGGGTCCACAAGGGTTGCCCCATGGGTCATTCTTACCCATTGGATCGATCCACGGATCCAGTTCTTAATTTGGCCTTTAGGTTTAATTAACTTAACTTATTCTTTGGGCTTGCATTTAACAAACATTTGGGCCTTGACAATAATTACCATTGGACTCTAACCATTCCTACACTTGGGCTTGTATAATTCCTACAAAATCCTATAAGTCCAATCCAATTGGCTTAAAGCCTTATAACGTATTATACACGTATTCTTCTCTTACGCTAACTCGTATACTCATTCATAATATACGACATACCATTATTCATACATACTCGTATGATACTTCGTATCATACGTATATTCATTACCTCGTACAATACTTACATATCACACAATCATCGTTTATTCATTAACGCTTTACTTTCACTAACGTTCTCAAATTTAGTATGCAGGCAAAAAACTGCGTTTGCCATACTTGAATTATTATTACATAATCCATCCTCCCTTATTATTCTATCGTTAAGTATTTCTCGGAAGTTCAAATATAATTCCGTGAATAGTGTTTTTCAAAAAATTTATCGGAAAGCTTTTATTTTCGTCTTGGAAATTCAAAGACTTTAATTCCCTCATGTAGTCAAAATACTACGATATTCTGATATAATTAGGTTATAGAACAACCTTCATCTTACTAATACATAATAATAACATATAAAATAATTTTATTCATTATTTAATTAAATAAATCATTTTATAATAAATCTGAATTTCTCGGTCGTTACACTTATATACCCAACTTTCCCCCCCAAACTTAGGTTCCTGCCTAATTCGTCGTCTTCACTGCATATCCTTGTCATTCTTTCATTTAAACTATCATTATCCTTTAGAAATTCCTTATGTATCAATTTGAACTAACCAGTTCGCATAAGTGTCATTAACATGCAAACTATTTTATACCAGTGTCAAACACGCAAAAGATCCAATTCATAACTCAAAATTACATCACAGTTCTAATATTCGGTACTGTACTTGTCTACTTAATCCCAACCTCATCATTGGCCAAAATAACATGAACTATATCAAACCGCTAGAGATATGCAATATAACACAATACTTAACTAAACTATATATATATATATATATATATATATGATAAACATAACATGATTGAAAACTAAATAAAACTATTTACAATCCTATATTACTATGCAAGTAAATCACTATATGAATGCAAACATTTAATAATCCTGAAACTAAAATTAAACATATGCAAAATAACTAATAAACTTAAACGTGCAAACATAAAAATTAACTAACTTCCCTTAACTAAAAAGTTACAATGCCCTCATTGTAAAGAATAAAGCAGTAATTGTCTGAGGTCTTCTCTGTAATCTTCTAAGCTGGAGGTGGTGGTGGCTGTTGTTCGTCATTTGAATCACTGGGTGGAAACCTTGGCATCAGGGTTGGCTGCTGGTATGTGAATTGTGCTGTTGGATTATAACTTTGGAGCGTCGCGTTCAAGGAGGCAAAGGACATATTCATAGCCTCAAACATATGGTCCTGTCTCACTGCGAGTCTCAACATCTCACTTTGGGCATCCTTGTTGTACCCATCTATTTGTCTCTGAAGGCTCTAGAACTGAGGGCTAGATATATCTTCGGGCTATGGTGTCGCCTCTGTTCCTTGCTCTCTCATCGTCGAATCCCCCTGAAACTCGTCGTCATCCGAGGTGTCCTCAGCATCAACCTCATCCTCTGAGGCTAATGGAAATATAAATCCGACTCCTCTAGGGTGCGACTCGCCCTCGGGCCACACCGAATACCGTACAATCATCCTCGTGTCTAACATTTGAAGCGACATCTGGGTGGTCTCATCATCAGACCATCTTACTCCCACCTGTCTACACAACCCACAAATGAGCGATGGGTGTGGCAAGCCACTAGAGAATGGTCCTTGCAAGAATCTTCAGATGGAAAAATTGATTATAGCCTTAACATCAATTATAAAATCTTAGACAACGACATATAAAATCAATGTTGTCTCCTTGGTCACATTTGACGTGTGTGTAGATGGAAACAGTTTGGCGCACACGAACGCATACCATATCTTTCCATACTGGATGAGATCCTTACTGTGGAAGAAAATGCCTCATTTTAGGCCCTTGATCCATGTGGTACCCGACTTTGTCATCTCCTTTAAAATAGTCTCGTAATCAGGATCATTGTCACGTAAGTGAGCGTATTGGAAATGTCTACGAACTCGTAATTGGTAGTACGTGCTGATGGCGTCGGCATCGAAAGGAACTAACCTACCCCGCACAAATGCGTTGAATGGGGCCTTATCCTCAGCGTTGGCATAAAACTCCTTGACCACACTCACAATTGATGGCTCGGGCTCTTCCGTGAACTTATTCCAACCTTTCTGATAGATTTGTTGCATCATTTCACCGTTGACATGGTCAGGTGCCAACCTCTACTCTAGAGTGAGTGCTTTTGTCACAAGGTAGTCGTAACGGTCGTCGGCGACGACACTTGTGAATTTTTTCTAGTCAAAGGTCCGTGTTTATGGTGCAGACCCTGAACTTTCTCGACGTTTTCGTTTTGATGCCGGTTTAGGTGCCATGGAATCGAAATTGATGAGCTTCAACCATAATTTTCCCCAAAAACTCCACTCAAGCAATCCGTCGAACACTTGGTGTGCAGGACGTGTAATCCCCCAAATTTAGTGATTTGGCTTTTATTGTAGTGATAGATAATGAGGAATTGGAAGATAACTTACTCATTCTTAGTAAGAATCCTACCCTTGAACGTCTGATTTGGTGTAGATTGAGATCGTTAGAGTGTGATGAAGGTATGGTTTTATAGAGAGGAGGTGATGGAGAGAGTTATGGGGTGAAGTAGTGGGCAAATGTTTGAATGTAGTGGGGAGATGGTGATTAAGTTTCTCAACCGTGTGTTGGAAGTGTACATGTGTATAGGAGTAGTGGGAAGTTAAAGTGGAGGAGTGGTGAATAAGCTTTGTAACTACTGAAACCACCTCTTGAGTTTCGAACCCCCCATACAGCGAAGGGTTCTTACGCATATAGAGGCCCGCAAGCTAGCTTATGGTGCGCTTTTGATATCAAGAGACCCACCTTACTGGCAGGGGTATTAGGCGTAGAGGGCCTATCCTGGCCAGGGTGTGGTCTGTTATTGGCCTTGATTTTTCCCATTCCTTGCATCCTTAACATATCCATTACTTCTTAAGGACCTGAAACATCATTCAAACATGAAAAGAAGTTAAATTGAGTAAATTAAGCATGGTAGGTAAAAGTCTCTAGCACAATATAACTTATTAACTACTTAACGACTTATTATATACTAATTATTATTCTAAACTAAAATTTAACGAACATGCATAAAAAATACGAAGAATAAAAGTATGATTGGGTTGCCTCCCAATTAGCACTTGATTTTAAGTCGTTCAGCCTGACTACTCCCTATTTATGGTGCGTCAATAAATGTGATGGCTATGACATCCCAATTGAATTCGTCACCCCATTAATGTTTCAACCGTTGACCATTGACCTTGAACGTCTCCAATAGATTCCTACTATATAGTTCAACGGCGCCATGTGGGAAACCTTCTTGATAGTGAATGGACCCGACCACCTTAATTTTAGCTTTCCTGGGAACAACCGCAATCTTGAGTTGAATAATAGTATTGATTACCCTGGTTCCAATGTTCTCTGCATGATCTTCTTGTCGTGTCATTTCATGACCTTTTCTTTGTACAACTTTGAATTCTCATAGGCTTGTAGTCTGAATTCTTCGAGTTCGTTCAATTAAAGTAGCCTTTTTTCTCCTCCTGCTGCTTGATCGAAGTTGAGCTTCTGAATTGCCCAATAAGATTTATGTTGTAACTCGACAGGTAGGTGACATGCTTTCCCGTAGAGCAACTGATATGGTGACATCCCAATTGGTGTCTTGCAAGCAGTTCTGTAAGCCCATAATGCATCATCCAATCTGAGAGACCAGCCTTTTCTATTTGGATTTACTACCTTTTCTAAGATTCTCCTCACCTCCCTATTCGACACTTCAGTTTACCCACTTGTTTGGGGATGATATGCCATCGCCACTTTATGGTTGACCCCATTTTTTTCCAAAAGCGCTATGAACGATCTGTTGCAGAAGTGACTACCTTCATCACTTATAATAGCTCTTGGCGTGCCAAATCTTGTAAAAATATTCTTTTACAAGAACTTAAGAACCACTTTGGCATCGTTAGTGGGGAGTGCTATGGCTTCAACCCATTTTGATATATAGTCAACCGCAAGCAAGACGTACTGATTACTGAACGATGATGGAAATGGCCCCATAAAGTCAATGCCCCAAAAGTCAAAAATTTCAACTTCCAAGATAGTTTGTAGTTGTATCTCATTCCTTTTCGATATGTTGCCCACCCTTTAACATCTATCGCAACTTTTTATGAAATGGTGGGCGTCTTTAAATATTATAGGCCAATAGAACCCTACTTGAAGAATTTTTGTTGTTGTTCTCTCACTTCCATAATGTCCTCCGTATGCAGATGAATGGCACTCATGCATTATATTCTTCACCTCATTGTAGGGTACACACCTTCTAATCAATTTGTCGGCGCACTGTTTAAATAGGTATGGCTCATCCCACATATACCACTTGACGTCATGTAGAAATTTCTTTTTATGTTATCTTGTAAGATCAGGGGGAAGGATGTTTCTCACCAGATAGTTAGCAAAATCCACGTACCACAAAAATTCTGCATTGACTCCAAACAACTGCTCATCCGGGAATGACTCGTTGATTACACACTTATCTTCTTCATTTTTACCCATATTTTCTAGCCTCGATAAATGATCTGCAACTTGAATCTCCGTCCCCTTTCTATCCTTTATTTCCAAATCAAATTCCTGTAGAAGGAGGATCCATCTAATAAGTCGAGACTTAGCATCCTTCTTCAAAATTAAATATCGGATTGCAGAGTGATCCGTGTAAACCACAATCTTTGTCCCAATTAAATATGCCCAGAGTATATCGAAGGCATACACTACTGCAAGTAACTCCTTCTCCTTAGTTGTGTAGTTCAATTGGGCATCCGTAAGGGTTTTTATATGCATAATATATGGCGTGGAATGTCTTTTCTCGGCGTTGACACAAAACAACCCCTACCGCATAGTCGATTGCATCACACATTAACTCAAAAGGAAAATTCCAGTCTTGTACGACAATAGTTGGAGCTGTAGTCAATTTCTTCTTCCATAGCTCAAATGTTAACTTATAATCTTCATCAAACTTGAACACTGCGTCCTTCTCTAAGAGACTGCACAATGGTTTTGCAATCTTAGAGAAGTCTTTTATGAATCTCCTATTTAACCCGACATGTCCCAGAAAGCTTCAGATTCCCTTAACTGACGTTGGCGGCGGAAGATTTTCAATCGTTTCCAACTTTGCTCTATCAACCTCTAATCCCTTCGCCAAAACCTTGTGCCCCAAGATTATTCCTTCTTCAACCATGAAATGACACTTTTCCCAGTTAAGCACAAAATTAGTCTCTACGCAACACTTTAAAACCATGACTAAGTTTTCTAAACAGACATCAAAACTATGTTCTCAATGAAGACTTCCACATTGTTCTCCACCATGTCTGAGAAGATGGCCACTATACACCGTTGGAAGGTAGCGGGTGCATTACACAAACCTAACGACATTCTCCTGAATGCAAAGGTGACGTATGGGCACGTGAAAGTAGTTTTCTCTTGATCTTCAGGAGCAATGACTATCTAATTTATCTCGAATACCCATCCAATAAATAGTAAAATTCGTGGCCAGCCAATCTATCCAACATCTGATCGATAAAAGGCAGAGGAAAGTGGTCTTTGCGGGTTGCCTTATTCAACTTCTTGTAGTCCATGCAAACCCTCCAACCAGTCACTGTCCTTGTTGGAATTAATTCATTGTCGTCGTTCTTTACTATGGTCATTCCGCCCTTTTTTGGTACACATTGAACGGGACTGACCCAAGCACTATTTGAAATTGGGTAGATGATTCCCGCATCCAACCACTTCAAAATCTCTTTCTTTAGTACTTCTTTCATTATCGAGTTTAGCCATCTCTGATGTTCCACTGTTGGCTTTAAATCCTCTTCCATGAGAATTTTGTGCATGCAGAAGGATGGACTGATTCCCTTGATTTCTGTAATTGTCCATCCTATAGCTGATTAGTATTCTCTTAGCACTCTCATCAACTTATTTTCCTACATTTCGTTAAGCGCAGAAGCAATAATAATAGGTAAAGTATTAGAATTGCCTAAATATGCATACCTGAGGTGTTTAGGAAGTGGTTTTAGCTCAAGTGTAGGTGGCTCCTCCAATGAAGGTTTCATCCTTGTCTTAGCTCTCTCTTCTATGTGTAATGGCTCAAATGGTGCTTTGAATCTACTAGCTCGTGGCAAGGAATCCAGTATATTCAAATAATCTACAAATTCTTGATCATCCAAATCTTCATCCCCTAGTAGTGTCATTTCCAATGGATCATTAGCCAAGCTTTTAACCATGTCTTCGTTGATTATCTGATCAATGACATCTATCATGAAACACTCCTCTTCATGCGTAGGGAATTTCATAGCTTTGAATACGTTGAACTTCACTTCCTGATCTTGGACCCTCATAGTTAGTTCACCTTTTTGTACATAGATGAGAGTCCTATCCATAGCCAAGAACGGTCTCCCTAGGATGATTGGGATGTTCTTATCTTCCTCAAAATCTAGAATTATGAAGTCCGCGGGGAATATGAATTTGTCTACCTTTACCAAAATATCCTCCACATACCTCTTGGGTACGTGACTGATCTATCTGCCAACCGTAGAGATATATTGGTCGGTTTTGGAGCTGGTAAACCTAGTTTAATGTATACTGATAACGGTATTAGGTTCACATTTTCCCCCAAATCACATAAACATTTGTTGAATGTCATGTTCCCAATCGTGCACGGAATAGTAAAACTCCCCGGATCTTTCAACTTTGGTGGTAACTTTCACTGTAAAACTGCACTAAATCCCTCTGTTAATGCCACATTTTCAAAATCCTCCAACTTCTTTTTACTAGACAGAATTCCCTTCACGAATTTAGCATAACTAGGCATCTGCCCTAAGGCTTCTGCGAAAGAGATGTTAATTTGAAGTTTCTTAAAAACTTCTAAAATTTTTGCGAACTGCTTATCTAATTTTTGTTTTTGGACTCTCTGCTGAAACGGCGGTGGAGGATACACAACTGGCTTGTCATTCGACTTTATCTGCTCAACTTGCTTTTCCTCTCCCTGTTTCTCTTCTACCACTTTGCTGTCATCAACTTTGTCATCTTTTGTAACTGAATTTTCTGCACTTTCCCCATCTAGATGTTTTCCACTTCTCAAGGTGATTGCCTGACACTGCTCGTGATTTCTCTACGGATTCTTTTTGGTGTCACTTAGTAGAGTCCCTTGCGGTCTATTGTTCAATGCTAAGGTAAGCTGTCCCATCTGATTTTCTAGATTCTGGATGGCTACTGCTTGTGACTTCATAACTGCCTCGTTGCCCATAATATACTTCAACAACAACTCTTCTAAATCTGATTTTCTCTCTTGATGCTGAGTTGTTTATTGATGTTAATTTTGAAATCCTGGGGATAAGATTGTCGTGGAGCCTGCTGATTTTTGATTGTTGTTCCATGACAAATTGGGATGGTTTCTATTCCCTTGGTTGTAAGTATTTTGATACATATTCTGTGGAAATATCCCGTTATAGCTGCCCACAAACTGAACTGATGTTGGGTTGATGGCGTACTGCTCCGTAGGATGTTCTCGAGCACATAACTCGCACACATATGCCACTTGCTATGGTTGTGCACCCGTCATGGTATCCATTTTAGTTTATAAGGAAGCAATCTGAGCTGCCAACGCAGTTACTCCATCTACCTCTAAAACCCCAGCCACCTTAGGTTGTGTCATCCTTAAAGTAGGCCACTGGTAGTTGTTAGCCGCCATTGTCTCAACTAACTCATACGCTTCCTCATATCTCTTAGCCATAAATTCTCCACCCGAAGTTGCATCGATACTCGTCCTGAGATTCCCATTTAACCCGTTGTAGAATGTGTTCATCTGCAACCATTTTTGTAATCTGTGATGTGGGCATTTCCTAAGAAATTCCTTTTATCTTTCCCATGCCTCATATAACGATTCCCCGTGCTGTTGTTCGAACATAGTAATCTCATTCCTCATTTTTGCAGTCTTTGTTGGTGGGAAGAATTTGGCTAGAAATTTTTGTGCTAGGTCTTCCCATGTAGTTATTGATCCCGACGGTAGTGAGTTTAACCAACTCTTCGCCTTGTCCCACAGAGTAAATGGGAAAAATGGAAGCCTGACTGCTTCATCCGACACCCCATTATACCTGAAAGTGTCACATATCTCCAAAAAGCTAATCAAGTGTTCATTCGGATCATCATTTGCAAGTCCCCCAAACTGTACCGAGTTCTGAATCATTTGAATCGTTCTAGGCTTGATTTCAAATGTATTTGCAGCAATCGCTAGCCTGGTGATACTCGTCAGAAGCTCATTCACCTTAGGTGTAGCAAAGTCTCTCAACGCTTTCTGGTCTTCGGCAGCCATTACTTCTTCTTTTTCATAATTCTTAAAATCCTCCCTCATGTCTTTGATCCACTTACTTAGCCTTCGAAACAGTTTCTCGATGTCGTCCTCCAAAGGAAGCAAGTCTGGGTTTTTGGACCGAGTTTGCATAAACCGACTTCAAGAACCTGAAATAGGAAGAACAAAACAAAAAGAAAAATGTTTATGTAAAACTGGACTAATTAAACTGATATTGCAAAATTATTAAAATCTATACTAAGTCCCTGGCAACGACGCTAAAAACTTGTTAGGTAAAATCTATATACGCACAACACACAAGTATACGTGGTCAACAAGTAATATAATGATAAGTTTTGACAACCCGAGAAATTGGATATTTATAAAATATTAAATTTTGAATTAAGGTTAAATAATAAACCTAGACAGAAAATAAGTGAATGGATTTGAGAATTCTGAGAAGGAATTTTGTGAATTTAAAATTTTTTCTCGAGAATTATTCAGGATTAAGTATATAAGTGAATATGTTCTGTGTATATGGTATTATATGTGTACAGTATGGGGTTAAGGGTCAAGGGTTGACCAGATAAGCTATATCAGTGGCAAACCCTAATATTATATTAAGAACGTTAACGTTTAGTTAAAAAATTCTTACGATTTTTAAAAAGCCCTAAAACCGGTTCTGGAAACCCTAATTTCAGTTCCGGGAATTTGAAACCCTAATTTGGGGATTAAAATACAAGGTATAAGGTTTTTGTGTATTAATCCCAAATCTAATTAGGGGTAAGCCTATTTGATTAATTAGAAATTCTATTAATTAGAAAACCCTAATTTTAATGTTGGAAACCATAATTGTTTTGTTAGAAATCCTAATGTACAATTTTGCCCTTAATTACTAAATTAGCAAATTTAATTGGGAAATACTAATCCTAATTAGCAAGCTTGAATTATGATTAGGAAATTTTAATATAATTATCGAATCCTAATTATAATTTAGAAATATTAATTTTTTATTTTGAAAACCGAAATTTGGTAATTTTAGAAATTAAATTGCAAAAAACCTAAGGGTTAAACCCTAAACCCTAAGGGTAAGGGTAAATGACTAGTATGCCATTAAATTTAAAAGCGAAATGACCGAAATATCCTTTTTCTTAAACTTTAAGCAAATGATTTTGTAATCTTGGTGAGTCATCACTATGTTTATCCCATGTGTGTAATATCTTACCATATCTGATCTTTGGTGCCACCTTGCAACATTACATACATTGAATCTAAAATCAAAGACAAAAGTTAAGTAAAATATTTACTTTACTTTTCATATTATCCTAGACCTTCTCTCTCTATATTTTCGAAATCTTGAGAGAGAATGAGACCAAAAGATAAAACAATATCAGTTCATAGCTTTTCCAGATTAGATCACAAGGATCAGATTCAAGATCAAGCCTTACAAAGGTTTAAACCCTAAAATTTTGAAATCATGTGATCTTATGTTATATGTTGTAATTTGTTGGTTAACGTTGTGTAATAAGATGTCATTTAGTGATCTGGGTTGTTAGATCCCAGATCCATAACATCAAAGTGCTCAAAAATTTAAGATTTCAAAAATCTGGAAAAAGTTGAAAGGTTGTCTGACAACCATATGTCAGGGCTCATAGATCTCTCTGCGTTAAATGTTAGTGGTGTTTGATGTTATATATATGTTCTATGTAGTAAGGTCTTTGATCTAAAACTTGAATCAAGTCCATATCATGTTTAGATTGCATGATATGATCGGTCAAAGTGCGTTGACCGAGCACGAAAATGGGTTTCTGGGCAACCAAGAAAGCCAGATTTTTCTGACAGCATTTTTGCAGAGCTCGGATCTTGCTACTGTTAAGGTTAATGACCATGTTAGTGTTTGATCTTTGTAGTATGACATGAGGACTACACTTTCAAGCTTTTAGATCACTCAGATCCGTAATAGAATCATAAATAATCAAGGTCAAAATAAGGTTGACCAAACTGTCTGAAGAACAAATCTGGGCAGCCCAGAATCTTCAAGAACATCTTTTATTGCTTAATTTGACCGTCTCAGATTTTCTTTTGGTGATGTGTTTAAGTTGATTTTGTGTTATGATATTATACTCTGATATCTAGACTACAAGTGTGAGCATTCATATCACACAAATCAAGCTCATGTTGCATGTTACAAGGATCTAAAGTAGCACCTTCGTGTTGTTCTTCATTTCTGGAAATCCCAGAAATGAAGAACATCCTCTGACATGATTTTTGGAGGCTTCGATCTCTCTGTTATGTTGTTGTTTGGCCATGATATGAGTTAATATATGTAGTATTACATAAATACTATAATCTTAATATCATTACAAGCCGAGAAACCAACTGGTACATGAAAGTAATTGTGGTCAACCTAGTACGTGAAAGTAATTGTGGTCAAACCTAGTACCTTGTGACTGCCTATGCATTTCTGGGTTTGATGAAGAACAACCCAAGAACACCTTTAGCCATAGTTTTGTCGCCTAATGCACCTTTAGCGACACTTAATTTATGAAAATTAATATTTTTATTAAATAAATAGAAAAAAATTGGTTTTTAATTATTAAAATTACATAATAAATTCCTAAAAATTATTTTAAAGCACGAAAATTAGTTTTTAATTATTACGAATATATTTCATAAATATTTAATATTTTTGGAATAATAATGATATTTAATTTATTTAATTATAATATTAAATAAATTATTTAAAAATGATTTTAATACATGAAAAATTATATTATGGTATAAGAAAATATTTTAAGTTTTTTAATGACTTTTGATATTTTGGGATGAATTTCATTACTAAATTATTATTAATGGTAATTAATTTATTTAATAAGTAAATTATGGAAAAATAGAATTAATGATTTAAAAATCATATAAAAATGATTTAAGTTTTATAAAAATATTTTAAGTTATAAAATATAACTTTTGATATTTTATCATGAAAATATTAATATTTTAATATGAATAGCAATTATCGGATAATGGATATAAAGGTTTAAAAATCATATAAATATGATTTTAAGGTATTAAAATATACTTTGAGATATTATAAATATATTATAATATTATGTTATGATTTTCATTAATGTTTAATATTAAATAAATATTAATGATAAAGGAATTATGTGGTATTTAATTCTTATAAATACGATATTAATGATTGAAAATTCATGATAAATGATAATAATTATTTAAAAAAATTTACGAGCTTAAGAAAAATATTCTGACTGATAATGAAATTCTCAAAGATAATTGTTAAGTGTTAGGCAGAGTTTAATTGAACTTAAACTCGATATTTGTCCGACTAGACCGTCAAGATGTTAGAATTTTACCGAATTCAACTCAGACTGAAATAGTTTGACTTGAGGTTAAGTTTTATGTGTGTTATAGACTGATAGGATTATGTGATAATGCATTTAGGTTATTTTAAATATTGTGATGATATTATTCTAACTTAGAAAAAAATATTATTATTATTAGGTCTTCAGATAAATCTTATTAAATTGCATAGCGGTAAACAACGGTTCATGCAAGTTTTTCTAAACTCGACCTCGAGTTGTATTATTCAATTATACTTGTGGTTAATCATTTCTGATTGTCATGTCTAAGAATTATTAAATCGCACTCTGTGCATACTGCATGTATTCATCAGGTATGAAAGGTTGATCACCTTCATTACTGTAAGACCCCAACTTTTATGAATAAAGAATAGTTTTTTTGAATTATATTTTTGAATTTTATGGTATTGATTTGATATAATGTTATAGTTGTGGGTAATATTTATAAATTTTGCAAAGTACGCAAGTTGTTATATAATATTCGATTGGTTGGGGAATATTCGTTTTAACGGGGAATATTAAATATAACGGCACAATCATTGGTTGACCCCACAACGGAATTATTGTCAGATTGAGAAAACGACAAAAATACTTTATGAAAATAATGGTGGAGGTGTAACGACCCAAAATCCATACAATTTAAATCTCAACTTCGGCCGTTAACCATACATTAAATCTCTAATTTTGCATCATTATTCGATATTAAAAACACTAAAATTGTGGAATAATTAAAACGTTTAGACATTTCCTTCTTTCTTGCCCTGAATCGCAACCTTTACATTACATCTCTTTGATTCAATCTTATATCATGAATCGTTACAACAAAATGATTATACTTAGTCTTACATCATAACTAAATATCCATATACATTGGATAGCTCAACTTACAATTCAACAACATGTTACGTTCAAAATATGAAATACATTTCTCATAAAACATAAGTAATCTTTGTGAATATAGATCTCTATAACTCACTTAGCACATATCTTTACCTTAAAATCTTAACCTGCAAAAGTGGTTATTTGCAAGAGTGAGCTCGACAGCCCAACAAAGTCTAACAATTTTCATGCATCACATAGCACATAATAACATGCTCGATATACATCTCATTAAAGTAACATGGCATACATGCTTTTAATTCATATAACAAATATAAAGATTGAGTTCCTTACTCAACCATCATTACTTAGCCAAAATAATGCAGTCATATATTGACTTTAACATTTCATGATTTCAACATGTATAACATATCATGCAATTTAAAACAGTTCATCAAGTCCACGTAGAAAATAGGAACCGAAAGACTTGCCTTGATCGTTGTTTACCAATAATAGTTTAACAGCTTACAGTTATCTGCACTTCATGTGCCCTACACAATTATATAATCATACACATCAACTATTAGTCACATAACAAAACATAGTAATTATAATGTAAACTCTACTCCACATCTCATAATCATTCCTATTAATTAGCACACAATGTTCAATTAGATTGTGTTAACTTTTTGACTTATGACTCACTATATTTCATAATCGAAGTTCATTCAAGTGCTTAAGTCTTGCTAGGACTACTTATTGATTTTATATTAAACCCATTTCATATCCTATAATATTCAATTAAATTGAAACACTTTTTAAGTTCGTTAACACTTGGCACGGTGTTTCGACATTCATTCGTCACACACCCGATTTGCCTCTCTTGTGTATGCTTACTATGCTTCTATAACTTATCTAATATATTGTTTATTAATGTTAAGTATCATTATATTTACTAACATACATGTTTTATAACTTAGGACATCATCTTTTATGGTTAGGAGCACTACACATGCATATGTTCATGCCCGACGCCCTCCGATTGCTCCCGAAAACATAATAGTCCTTAAGATGACCATTTTGACTACTGTTACAGACCTCAAATTAAAAACCTTAAAGCATTAAAGTTGTAGGTCTACTCGTCCTCGTTCCGGATCATCTTGAATGAACTCAATCGGAGTTTGTATGAGAAAGTTATGGTTATTTTACTACATGAGGCCAAAACTGTCTGACTCAAATTTCTGTTCCGGCGCCGCGGCGAGAGAACTAGGCTATATAGTGTGCCACAGCGCGAGATTGGGGTTGGGGAGCGAATTTCATTATTTGGTATTTGCAATTTTGACGCCGGAAATGGCTTAATTTTTAGTGCTGGGCACCATTTTTTAATATTTGGGCGCCAAAAACTAACAGAACTGAGCACGAAGACCATTTTTGGTCTATTTAAGAAATTCTATCAACTAATTACATACATATAATTGATGTAATTTACATA
This sequence comes from Panax ginseng, assembly GCA_020205605.1. NCBI lineage: Eukaryota > Viridiplantae > Streptophyta > Magnoliopsida > Apiales > Araliaceae > Panax > Panax ginseng. The sequence continues at coordinate 80,289,455 of CM035136.1, read as the reverse complement.
TAACCTCACCAAGCATACATATATTAACTTAGCACAATTTAAACAACTATTTGAGAGAAGTTAAATCCTTGAAAGTATTGTTTTAAAAACCCAAAACTCCATTGTTTATATTCTTGACACAGTGAACACTGTAACCAAAATTATAAACCCAATTGATTCCTTTTTAACTAAGTTCTCTGTTATTTCATATCCAATTAACATAATCACACTTCAATTTTACAATTAGAATACAATCAAGTACTAATTTTGTTATCCTACAAAACATGTTCATACATATATATTTTTACTGTAAAAACTCTTTTCTTTCTTTTTGATCGTAATTAGCATACAGTCATATATATAAAAATATACATATGCTAGTTATAACAATTATCTTTACAAATACATGTAACATCATAACCAATTCTAAAACATGGTTTACATACAATTTTTGTAAAAACTTTATACATAAGTGAAGAACACAGAGACTTAGGCATAATGACGTAAAACATATATACTTACATATATTAAAGTTATAGCCACATACCTTTTGTTGCTTCAAAAAATACTTGTCAACAGAACTTGTTTTGGACAATCACGCACTTAGTTTCCTCTCAAACTCTCTGAACTTTTCCTTTCTCTTTTCTTTCTCTGCAGCTTTTCTTAGGCTTAAGCCAAACAATAGTATACGTAAACTAAAATAAAAGCCAACGCACGTCTAAACCCAACGTACGAAACTGCCATATACTAATGACCCTATTAAAATATTAGTTACCAAATATATTATATACTATTTATATTACTAATAAATCAAATTTTAAAAATCCAAAAGCCATAGGGCTTTGTTTGGCAAACTAATTTAAAATTAAAGACTTAATATATTTAAGCCTTGTTTGGCAAAATAAATTAAAACTACTTTAATTTATTTAATAACCACTTGTAATAAAGTTATTTGTCACACTTCTAATTAATTAAGTTTTCATACTTAATTTAATTAATTCTAATAACAATTCATTGCATAATATAATAATTTATTTGATCATTATAAACTCTCTAACTTAATTATTAAATTAAATTAGATTACTATTTCAAAATAATTACTTTCCTTAACTCATTAATTATTTATTAAACAAATAAATAATCAAATCACATCAAATCAATTAAACAAATACTTATTCAACGATAAACATAATCATTAAATATTTATATAATTCAATAAATATTTAAATATTTAATTAAAAATCTGGATTGTTACATCATTCCTTCCTTACAAGGATTCTGTCCTCAGAATCACAACTCAAACCACTCATTCATTACAGGAGGTGTTACCGTTAAAACTGTTGAACTACCCGGTAGTAAAAGTACAGTAATATGCGTAGTTGCACAGTTGCACACGGTATGCTCAATTATTGCTACAGTAATTGATGCATCATATTTCTTATATTATTGATTCAATTATTGTTACAATATCATCTGCATTATATGATATATTATTAAATCAATAATTGAGACGACAAAGTTATTCATATTATTATTTGCAATATTGACAATGTCTAGAAGTTCTGTCAAGGAGAGGTTTGGTCACCTAATTGCGCGCCAATAAGGAGAAATCCTTATCGGAAAGCCCCCTCTTTCCTGGGAATGACCTAGTTGTTAAATATTGTGAATTATAATATTAATGATGAATAAGTTCGTGTTGATTAAAGATGAATTTTATAGTTCCATTGTGTTGGACTTATTTGTGTTAGTATAATTGATGTCTGGAGGATATATTGTTCAATTGGGTATTCGGGACACTTTTTCTGTCGGAGTACTATTCACGAGTTACTATTCACGGGGTACTATTCACCCGTAAGATATATTTATTTTCGGTCCAAATCATTTTTTGGGTACAATATTATTCCATGAGGAGATGTGCTAATTTTTGAATAGTTGGTTGAAGATATAATAGTAAATCAATATGGATTTCTTTGGTGGAAGTTATAATAGTAAATCAATATGGATCATTTGGTTTAAAGTTTTAATAGTAAATCGGTATGGACCGTTGTTTTAAGTTTTAATAGTAAACCAATCTGGATCGTCCGTATAAAAGTAAATCAATCTGGACCATTCATGGATTAGTTACTATGTAATCCATTCTTCTATAAATAGAAGCTCATTCCTTCATTATTTCTTACAAATTCACTAAAACTCTAGAGAGAGAATTATAAGAGAACCTATAGAAAAGTATTCTGCTACTTCCCCACTCTTATATTCAGTTTCTTTTACGGTAAGGGATGTTATTTGTTGTACTCATGAAGATAACTTCATTATTCCATTAATTATTATTACATTGGAATAACTTGTGATCACTGAGCTACCCTATACATGGTGACATTCTTCTAATATTCCGTTCTTTATTATTACGCCGGAATATCACATGCAATAACGTTCTGTAGGGCCTAATTCCATTATTTATTATTCGCGTGGAATATCACATGCATGCGTTTACCGGACTGGTTCCATTATTTATTATTCGCCGGAATATCACGTGCATGCGTTCGTGGGACCTTATTCCATCCTTTATTATTACTGTTGGAATAACTTTTGCCTCTATGCGGTCTATCGCATGCATGGTGATTTCTTTTGTTATTCCATTCTTTATTATACTCAGTTGGTTAAAACTTTGACTTCTATACCCATGAAATTAGTGGAATATCTTTGATATTTGCGCTTCATCCAGTGTCTTTTCATGGAAATATTCTTCTGAGAATTCTTGAATTTTACTCTACAAAATAGTATCATGTTGACAAATTGGACGTTATCAGTTCCTAGATAAATTAATTCTTGAACTTGTTTTATTGAATTCTTATATCATTGTCATCATCCTCATGTTTATATTTTGTTGAAAGTCATCTATGGCCTGTAGTGTATAGATGGACTTGGTATGATTATGACCAGGGATTATTCGGTGTAATCATGGCCGTAATGTTACAAATGATGTGATAAAAGTCCTCATTGGCCGTAGTGCATTAATGGATAGTTGTTGGCATGATCATGACCATTAATGAATACACGAATGTCCTTGGCCCGTAGTGCATGGATAATTTGTGGTCGTTATACTAAAGAATATCCTTGGCCGTAGTGCAGGGGTGATTCGATGATGTGGATTATTTATTAAGCTGAGTCCCAGCGATAAAAGTGATGAAAAACCTTTTAAATCATAAAAGATAGTAGATTTTATTCCCTACTTGACCCTTCTAATGGATTGCTTGTTCCGCTGCAGTTAAACTTGATAGTTATTGTATTTTATCAGTTTAACACTGTTGAAGGCTACCGATAAATTATTTTGCATTATCTTAGTCATAATATTTCTTACTGGGCTAGTTGAGCTCACCCTTTCTTTTACTGTTCTCTTCAGGAAATGAGAACGTAGTTGGGACTAGTCGGGGAACAGAGTTATGGTCCTAGATGGTGCATTAGTAGTCCTCACTATTCTGTGAAATAGTGTGATAATAATTGTAATGAGGACTCCTTTTGAGTTTGTATAATCTCTAGTAGACAATATTTGTATTCAAACTCACAGTTTATGTTTTGTCGTATTGAACACGACAGTTGTATTTTTAAGTTGTATTTGAATTCTGTACCATGTATCTGGTGACTCAAGATGGGTGATGTATACCAAATTTTGGGGGCGTCACAGTTGGTATCAAAGCTTAGGGATATGATCCCTGGCTAAGATGTGAGAATAGAACTAGGAGGGGAGAGACGGGGAATTCCTTCGCTAGTATGACCTACCTAAGTTTTTTGTGGTATTTAATTGGTCGGTCAGAATATAGGGATAATATGTTACATGTCAATTAACCTTTTGTTTTATGGCAGTATCTGAAAATGACATCCGAGAATGTTGAGAATAGCAATGGAGCACAGGCGACCATTGATTCACCACATATCAATAATCAGGATAATGTGCATCAGGAAGGCGACAATCCTCATGCAAACAACAACACTGACCAAATGATGAATGATGGAATGTTCAGAGGCTTTATGCAATTCATGCAACTGCAGGCGAGAGCGGCTCCTGTCCAAAATGTAGGTGAAAACACTGGAAACTCTTGGACGGTCACCGCTAAACAGTTCAAGGAGCTGGGACCACTGGAGTTTATTGGAGAGCTAAAACCACTAAAGGCGGAAGCATGGATAAAGCAGATCACCAAGATATTTGATGTCTTGGGATGCTCCGATGAGCAAAAGGTTCCCTTTGCCGCCTTTATGTTGCAAGGAGAGGAAGATTATTGGGGGGAATCGGTAAAGCGTACTCAACCTGCCGCACTGAAGATGTCTTGGGAGAAGTTCCAAGAACTATTCAACGACAAGTACTTTCCCGAAAGTATTCGTCACATAAAAGAGGTGGAGTTTATCAAGCTGGAGCAAAATAATATGACCGTGTCGCAGTATGAGGCTAAATTTGCAGAGTTGTCCAGGTTTGCATCCCATTTGGTGGATAATGAGGAGTGAATGACGCGAATGTTTTTACGAGATTTGAAACCTGAGATACGTCAACATCATATTTCTCATAAACTGTGTTTGTATTCAGATGTTATAAATAGGGCTAAGTTAGTGGAGCGCGATAACGAGTCAACGCAACCAAAGGAGAGCAGTCATCGAAGAGGTGACAACAAGTGTGGAGGGAATCAACAGGCCAGAAATGATAACCACTTCGGTGGTAATCAGGGCCAAAACAATAAGAATGGACATTTCAAGAAGAGGAGATTCAACAATGATGGAAGGACGTCAGCACCAGCACACGTTGTTAAGGAAGGAGAACGTCCACTTATCATATGCTTCAAATGCGGAGGGGAGGGACACATCAGTCCAAACTGCGCGATGCCGTCCAAAGCATGTTATAATTATGGAAGAGAAGGTCACTTAGCCCGATTTTGTCATTCACTGAAGACAAGTTCAGCTAGGATGGAGGCACCAAAGGTCCTCCCAAAAAATTCAAAGCCGGTAGTGCAAGGGAGAGCGTTTGTTGTGACCTCCCAGAAAGAAAGGAACCCGAATGAGGTCATCACGGGTAAGCTTATCATAAACTCTAGAGAAGTCTATACTTTATTTGATACCGGTTCTACCTATTCTTTTATTTCTCGTACTTGCGCTTAACGATTAAATTTGACTCCAGAGAAATTAGACTTTGACTTATCTGTGGAAACTCCGTTGGAAGAAACCTTCATTAAATCCACTGTTTATAAGTCTTAGTTGTTTCAAATCGGTAACCGCGAATTACCTGTCGATCTTATTTCTTTAAAAATACTTGCGTTTGACGTAATTCTAGGGATTGATTGGTTAAATACTCATCATGCAAAAATTGATTATTTTCGTAAGGTTGTTAGTTTCCATATTCCTAATCAACCTATTATGCGAATTCAAGTGACCAAACCATTAAAATCAATCACGATCATTTCAAGCCATAAAGCTATTCGTTTATTGAAAAACGGATGTCAAACTTTCTTAGCTCATGTCACGGATTTAAACAAAAATACGTCAGTTTTGAATGATATTTCTATTGTTAATAAATTTCCTGACGTATTCCCTGAAGAACTTCACGGCCTACCTGTGAGCATGAAATTGAATTTTGTATCGACCTTGAACCTGGTACAAAATCCATTTCCAAAGCCCCATATCGAATGGCTCCTATTGAACTTCAAGCGTTAAAGACCCAATTGCAGGAATTGTTAGACATTGGTTTCATTCGCCCCTAAGTACGTCTCCTTGGGGTGCTCCTGTTTCTATTCGTGAAGAAGAAAGATGGGAGTATGCGACTTTGTATTGATTATCGAGAGTTGAATCATGTCACCATCAAAAATAGGTACCCATTGCCACGTATTGATGACCTGTTTGACCATTTGCAAGGAGCCAAATTCTTTTCAAAGATTGATCTTCATTCCGGATATCACCAATTGAAGATTAGAACCGATGACATTCAAAAGACGGCTTTCAGAACTCGGTACGGGCATTATGAATTCCTAGTCATGTCCTTTGGATTGACTAATGCTCCTACTGCCTTCATGGATATGATGAACCGAGTATTCAAGGAATATTTGGATCACTTTGTGGTCGTCTTTATTGATGACATCCTTATTTATTCCAAAAGTCGTGAAGATCATGAGCAACACTTGAGGCTGACACTCCAAAATCTTCGTGAATACAAGCTTTATGCCAAGTTGAAGAAATGCAAGTTCTGGCTTGAGGAAGTAGCATTCCTTGGGCACGTAGTATCAAGTCATGGAATATCTGTTGACCCGACAAAGATTGAAGCTATTCAAAGCTGGGAGCAACATAAATTAGTGACCGAAGTACGTAGCTTTCTCGGTTTAGCTGGTTATAATCGGAGATTTGTGGAAGGATTTTCTCGAATCGCTACTCCATTAACTCAGCTGATTCGGAAAGATACAAAGTTCGGTTGGAGCGAAGAATGTGAGAAGAGTTCTCAAGAACTCAAGAGGAGACTCATTTCAGCACCTGTTCTGACAATACCATCTAGCTTGGAGGGATTTGTCATTTACAGTGATGCTTCGGGCAAAGGGTTGGGATGTGTTCTCATGCAACATGGGAAAGTCATAGCCTATGCCTCAAGACAACTCAAAGAATATGAGAGGAATTATCCTACTCATGATCTAGAGTTAGCAGATGTTGTCTTCGCACTTAAAATTTGGAGGCATTACTTGTATGGGGAGAAAGTGGAGATCTTTACGAATCATAAAAGCCTCAAATATTTCTTCACTCAGAAGGAACTCAACATGCGACAACGACGTTGGCTTGAACTGTTGAAAGATTATGATTATACCATCCAATACCATCCTGGAAAAGCAAACGTGGTAGCTAACACATTGAGCAGAAGATCATATGCAAGTACGAGTACGATATTGTCAACGCAAAGGCCCATTTTGTGTGACTTGCAAAGGATGGAGATAGAGTTAAAAAATCTAGGGACCTATGTGATGATGGCAAATATACGAGTAGAACCGACTTTAATTGATAAAGTTAAAGCTGCTCAAGCTACAGACCCGGAACTGATGTGTATGAGGAAGAAAGTGCAAGAAGGTGCTATGCCGGAAGCAAGAATCGATGAAGAAGGAATACTTCGAGTCAACTCCAGACTTTTTGTTCCTAAAGACCCTGATTTAAAGTATAAAATCATGATGGAGACACACAACACACCGTTTGCAATCCATCCTGGGAGTACCAAAATGTATCATGATCTTTGACATACATTTTGGTGGAGCAATATGAAGAGAGAGATAGCAGAGATTATCTCAAGGTGTTTAACTTGTCAACGATTCAAGGCGGAGCATCAAGTACCAAAAGGTCCATTGCAACCACTTGAAATTCCAGAATGGAAGTGGGAGCACATTACCATGGATTTCGTTACTGGTCTTCCCAAGGTTTCTCAAGGCATAGATGCAATTTGGGTCATTGTTGGTAGATTGACCAAGTCTTCTCATTTCTTACCGATACGAGAAACTTATACACTTGAACGTCTTGCTCGTATGTATATAAACGAGATTGTAAGACTGCATGGTATGCCGGTATCCATAGTTTTTGATCGAGACCCAAGATTCACTTCACAATTTTGGGTTAGTTTGTAAAAAGCTATGGGCACAGACTTACGATTTAGCTCGATATATCATCCTCAGACGGATGGACAGTCAGAGAGGACTATTCAAACTCTTGAAGATCTATTAAGACTCTGTGTCCTTGATTTCAAGGGAAGTTGGGACTAGTTCTTACCATTGGTGGAGTTTTCCTACAACAACAGTTATCAAGTAAGTATTGGCATGGCTCCATTTGAGGCGTTGTATGGAAGAAAGTGTCGTTCTCCAGTATGCTGGAATGAGGTGGGTGAAGCAACTTTGTTGGGACCGGAGTTGGTACGTATGACTACAGAAAAGATTCAAATGATCCGACAACGTATAAAAACTTCACAAGATCGACAAAAGAGTTATGCTGATCTTCATCGAAAGGACGTAGAATTCGATATTGGAGATCATGTGTTGTTACGTATTGCCTCATGGAAAGGAGTTACGAGATTTGGAAAGAGCGGAAAGCTCAATCCTCGGTTCATTGGCCCATTTTTAATTCTTGAGCGAGTGGGAACTGTGGCCTATAGACTCGCCTTACCGCCAAGTATGTCTCGTATTCATAATGTTTTTCACATATCTATGTTACGTAAATATGTGAAAGACCCAAATCACATTATTGAGTTAGAACCAGACGAGATAGAGGAAGATTTAACGTATGAAGAGTTACCTGTTAAAATCTTGGATAAGAAGGATCATGTTCTACGCTCCAAGGTTATACCTCAAGTCAAAGTTTTTTGGAGAAACCACGATGTGGAGGAAATGACTTGGGAGTTAGAATCTGAGATGAAGTCAAGGTATCCTCATCTCTTCGACATACCAGGTATGTACCCTAATTTTGAGGATGAAATTTCATAAGAAGGGGAGGTTGTAAGACCCCAACTTTTATGAATAAATAATAATTTTTTTGAATTATATATTTGAATATTATGGTATTGATTTGATATAATGTTATAGTTGTGGGTAATATTTATAAATTTTGCAAAGTACGCAAGTTGTTATATAATATTCGATTGGTCGGGGAATATTCGTTTTAACAGGGAATATTCGTACAACGACATAATCATTGGTGGACCCCACAACGGTTTGTACAACTTAGCTATCAAATGAGTCCTCAATTGAAATCCCACACAATTCTAGTTTTCCCTTACTCCATACGAGTTTTATTTAATCTGTATCTCATCATCCATAACTCTTTTCTGATTTTTTATAGTACCATTTCATAATACAACTTATATATAACAATTTTGCTATAAGATTTTCAATCATTTGATTGATACTCCTTCTTGCTATGCCCTTATCAGATCACGTTGCTATCTCATATTATAATCGTATTATATTACGATTCTTTCCTATGTTATTATCATTTTATTTTATTATCTTATTTCCCTTTATACTTTAGGTCTTTTAAACTCTATCTATTCATTATTCTTGTTCATCTTTCTTATCAGAGTTAGGTAACTCAGTATCTTTATAACTTGTCAAGATTCTTCTTTGAATCTTATTGACTTATTAATACCTTGCCCATACTGATCCCTTAGAACTTAAACTCTATTTGAGTTAGTCCTTATCCTCATCCCGACGTTTATAGCCTAAGGTAACCTTACCTAAGGTTTATAACCTACAACTTTGATACCAACTGTAGCACCCCCAAATACGGGTATCTTTTACCTCGAACCTAGTACATCAATTCTATAACTATTACGAAAGATATAAACATAAATAGTTTATACAATAAACCTTTACAACATAATCCCCAAGGTCGGTAACCTTAATTTAATACATGTATTCAAAATCCTACTCGACATACAATGTCATTAACATCCAATACTATTACAATTTTACTGCACCATAATCCAATCCTGGAATTTGTCTTTGACTTTGCATGAATCCGAAGTTTTGTCTTAATCTAAAATGTTTATCATGATATAACAAGGGTGAGCAACAAGTTTACCCAGCAAGTTTAAGTTCAAATGAAGATATATCATGATTAAAAAGAATAATAAGCTGGAAAACTTTAAACAATATAATAATTGTGAAATAATATGAATCAATTTTCATAACTGAATGACTGAATCAATACTGCTGAATAGCCAACAATGAACATAAATAAATTCAACTGAACAATATGGCAATGAAGGTGATCAGCCTTTCATACCTGATGAACATATACAACATGCACAACGTGCAAATCAATAAATAATAGATGTTGTATATCCGAGATTTTTTTTTATGTAATTTAAGAATTATTAATGAACGAATTTATATGAAACTTTTGGGTGATTTCATTTATTAGATGTATGTGTGTGGTACATATATGTGTTATTTCAAGATATGTGATGAGATGTATTTAAATGGTTGGTTTAGTTTTATTTAACTATTTAAAAAATAAATTAAATTAAGTAGGAAATTATTCTATTTTATTACGTGGGATTGTATTAAATCATGAGCTGGAGTTCGGAGCGGAATTTAGAGATGCGGACTGCGTATTCGAGTCCGGAACGTCGAAATTAGTCAGGATAGACTGTAATCACGAAAAAGTGTCACAATTGACTTTTTGGTCAAAGTCAACCAGTTGACTTTTTTGAGGAAAAAGTCAACTACGAATTTCAGAGATGAATTTGACTAAACGGATAGTCCCATGACGTCCGAAACGTCGACTTTAGTAGGAATCGATATATGGTTTGCAAAGTTTGGTTCCGAAGGGTAAAATAGTCAAATAGCTTATTAATTGATTAATTGATTAAAATAATATATGTATTTTCTTTTATAATAGAAATCAGCTGAACTGATGTACTCATGAGACTATTAAATTGGGACAAGGGAGGGAGTATACGTATATTACATAATAGCTAAGGTGGAAGTAATTTATTTTATTCCTTAAAATCAAAATTCTTTTTATTTTTCTAACTCCCACATTAATTTTCTCTAACTCACACATTCTTCCTATTAATTAACTATATTATTATAGTATTAAGTATTGTGAGTAACTAATCATTAGAGTTGGGGGTTATGGGAGTTGGAGGTTATGGGAATCAAAAGACTCTAACAAAGCTATGCATATATACAAACACACTTTTCTTTTAAGAAAATTCCACCAAGTGAGTAAACATGGAGAGAAATTGAGAGCCTAAGAGAGTTAGAACTAATTTTGGAGGATTACTGAGGATTTGACAAGCAAGGAGAAGGAGCATCATATTAAACCAAGAACAAATTCATCAAAAGGTAATTCATGAACCCATTTTATTTTTATAAGAAAAATGAGAAGAAAATGCATATAAAATTGGTAAATGATTTGTTGTGGATTTGTGTTGCCATGTTACTGTTGTTTGATGATTATAGATCATTAACAACAAAAGATATGGGTTAATCATGCATCAAATTCATAGAAAATCAAAGAATTAAGCAATACATTCTCTACCTTTGATAAAATATCTCTAAGGTGCTAAATTAATCAAAAAGGTAGAAGTTTGTTGAAGTTTGATGTTGTAAAATGTGAAAACATGTGAGAGTAGATGATCTGGACATTAGGAATAATTTAATTGCATGCTAGAAGCAAAATCATGGATCTTTGTCAAATTTGGTTTAACTAGTAATCTGTGATTTTTGGGCTCTTTCGGAGCCTTGGAATCATGGTGTATATGACTCGATTAACCTATGTAATAATTTTGTAAAATACTATGTAACATGAGGTACAACCTGTCCAAATTTCATAGGAAAGGGAGTTAAATTGAGCAAGTTATGAAAATCGTAAGCATGCATGTTGGTAATAAAATCTGCAGAATTCTGGAAATTCTAGAATTTTTTCTAAGTATAAAACTAGTGCTTGCATGCTTTTCTATGCAGTTGGTTTGTGGTCTTAGCATGCTAGTTTTATGAATGTTATATTGTTGTAAAATACCTTGATGTATGAAGTTTATTGTGTCCAAGTATCATGGTCATATCATCTTTAGATTAGAATCGTAGAGTAAACTCTAAAAATCGTAGAGTAAACTTTGAAAATCGTAAAGTAAACTCTGAAAATCGTAGAGTCAATGAAAATCATAGAGTAAACTCTGAAAATCGTAGAGTCAATGAGAATTGTAGAGTAAACTCTGAAAATTGTAGAGTCAGTAAAAATCGTAGAGTCAATGAAAGTCGTAGAGTAAACTCTGAAAATCGTAGAGTGCAGATAGTAGAATGAAAATCGTAGAGTCATAACTGAAAATCGTAGAGTGAACTCTGAAAATCGTATAGTGCAGATAGTAGAGTGAAAATCATAGAGTGAACTCTAAAAATTATAGAGTAAAGTTTATATTACACCTACTAAGCATTGCTAATAGTTGATGTGCATGATTATACAATTGTGTAGGGCACGTGAAGTGCAGATAGCTGTAAGCTGTTAATTTGTTATTGGTAAACAACGATCAAGGCAAGTTTCTTACCCTATTCTTCATTATGAATTTATTCAACTCTTATTCAGTTGATTGCAGCGAGGGTAAGTTTGGGCTTGTGATTAAGTAATCATTCGTGCAAGCTCCTCTATTGTAAAGTTCTATAACTTCAATTTTGATGCGAAAAGTTATTGATGATTATTCAGTTCCTATTGTAACTGCTATACTTTAAAGTTCGTAGACCATTAATGAACTATATTCAAGAATGCTTTCTAGCTCTTGTTTCAGCTAGATGTTATTGATGCAAACGTAGTATATTGTTTGAATAATTCAAATCCTTTGAAGCTATTGAATGTTTAACAATCCAAATTGCTTTGGCGAGGTCCCGCATGAATACTAAGATGAACAACCCAAATAACAGGGTAACTGATGTCGGGCATATAGTCCCTTTTACGCTTATGCGTTTAAACTTTATACTTATGCACAATGTAGGGTACGAGAGGTTGATCACCTGGAGTACTTGCAGAGGCCGTTTACAATCTATTTGATTGTTAAACCGTCTGATGGTTTTTGATGAAACAAAGTAATGTTCAGGGTGTCTAACACCCCTTAGTATGCTATTGAGAATTCTAGAACTCTTATCTTGATATTCCAGTTTATCTCTTGATATTTATTTCAACTGTTGAGAAATATTCATACTAATGCTTTTACTTCTGATGTATGTTCTCAAACTACTTTATATACTTGTTGGGCAATTTGTGCTCATTCTTGCTTAAACCTTTCAGTTAAGGATGATAACGCTGAGGGCTCGGGCAAGGACAAAGGAAAGTCTTAGATGAAATGATGAGAGTTATTTATGTAATAATTATATTTCCGCATATGATGTGATGTAGCGATAACCGCTAAGTTTAAGTTTTAGTTTATTAAAGGTTGTAAAGACTTGGGACTTTATTTTGAATAAGTATGTAATAGTTATTATTATTATTATTATTAGAGTTACTTAGATAAATGATGATGTATGTTGTATGATGAGTACCATGTCCTGTAATCGATGTTATACAGATTTGGGGGCATCACAGGTTGGTATCAAAGCAATAGGTTATAAACCTTAGGTGGGGAACCTTAGACTATAACCTTAGGGAAGTTAGTGGAGAAAATAAGGAGATGAACTCATGTAGAGTTCTAGGTGTTGTGTCAAATCTATTTTTTTCCTAAAAACAAAAACATCTATTTTAAAATACTAACCGAGTTATTTTGTCTTGTTTGAAGGATGTCAGGAGAAGAGGAGGTTAGAGATATCCACGTTGTGAGTGAAATTTGGTGACGATTGTACTGAGCCTATATCGAGGCGGTGACGGTGACTCGAGACCAGAGGAGTATCCTGAAGAGGGAGAGGAGCCCGAGGAGGACTCAGAAGAAGCACCTGGGGATACTTTGTTGGATGAGTTGATGGATAGGATTACGGAGTTGGACGACAAGTTCCATGAGTTAGAGGAGTCAGATCGTGGGGGAGCAAAGAAGTCTGCAAAGATTGCTTGAGACATTGGTGCACCACCTGATAATTAGGAACGGGGATCTGGCTGACAAGCTGTGGGCATCAGACCAGAAGGCAGATAGGCGGGAGGATGAGAAATAAGCTATTAGGACCCACTTGGGGCATACCATTAATGGGTTAGAGTCGAGGATTCAGAGTCTCCAAACTGACAAGCAGATTATTACTACATTCTGGGGAGATGAGAAGAGAGACCGTGTTTGGGCCGAGAAGCTAAATGAAAAGTTAAAAGGAGATGTGAGAGATAAGAAGGTTAAGATAGACAAGATGAAGTACGCGTTTAAGTCAGCGCATTGAAGGTTCCAGCATAGGGTGCATCACTTTCCAAGTGAGAAGCACCAGTCTAGACGTGTTATAAGCCGAGGGCTGGTATTGGAGATAGCAGATGAGAAGCATGAAGACGCCATTAGGCGGGGCTTTTAGTTTAATGAACTTTTACTATTAGCGTTTATAACGCTTATCTATGAAAAAAGCTTGGTTTTAGTTTTTACCAAGTATGTTGGTTTCAAGTGATGTAAATGGCTTAACGCCATGAGATGATGAAATACCTTTGGTGTTATGTTTGTAAATAAATATGTTTTTATGTAAGTATTTGATGTGATCATTAAGTTCTCTTCTTATGAATGATATATTCTGTAGAGTAAGTGATAAGATAATAACATTAAGTTCATTTTAAAGCAGATAGATGGCTAGAGGAAGGCGTCGTCAAACACCCGAATTAGAAGCGGTAATCTTTGGGGATCCACCAGATCCTATGCAGCAGTTTGTAGACATGTTAGTGGGGGCACTTCAGAATCGAACCCCGAATGCCAATAACCCTCCAGTGGCCCAAGTGGCACACTTCAAGGACTTCAAGAACACGGGACCCCCTGAGTTCAAAGTAACCACTGAACCCATCGAAGCTCAAACTTGGGTCAAGGAAATCGAAAAGGCGTTCACTATCGCCCGAGTAGGTGATGATCAGAAAATAATCTTCGCCACTTACATGCTGAAGGGTGAAGCTAACTTCAGGTGGGAGGAAAACCAGACCAGGTGGAGAAGGCGTGATACCTTGGGAAGGTTTTAAGAAAATCTTTTTCGAGAACTATTTTCCGGTTAGTATGCAAAGTCGCATGGAGATACGATTCCTGGAGCTGAAGCAAGAAGACATGACGGTACCTCAGTATGCCTCAAAATTCAACTAGTTGGCAAGGTTTGCACCTCACTAGGTCAACACTGAGGAGAGAAAAACGAGGAGGTTTGAGCAGGGTCTCAAACCATGGCTATATAATGTGAGATTTCTCGGTATACAGCATTTAATAGCTTCGCGACTCTCCTGGAGAAAGCTATAATCGCTGAGGGTGGAAGTGAGGCCCTGATGAAATTTAATAAGGACAAAAAGAAGAAGAATGAAGGAGGTAATCATGGGAAAGGTAGCAGCAGAAGCAGTGGTGCAAACAAGAGGAAGTGGAACAATAACAACAGTAGCAGCAATAATTTCAAATCGGGAAACTCTGGGGGAAAACTAGGGGAAATAAAGAAGAGAACAGAGGCATACAAGGAGTGTGGGAGGAATCACTCATGGGCAAGTCTAAAAGGAAAGAATGTCTGTTTCAACTGCGGGCAGGAGGGGCACATCTCTCCCAATTGTTCTGCACCAAAGAGAAATGGATGCTTCAACTGTGAAACATTGGATCATCAGGCAAGGAATTGCCCAAAGAAGAACACAGTAGGAGGAAATGGAGGAAGGGGACCAAGCGGTGGGAATCTCACGATTAATGGACCACCAACTCAGAATCTACCAACATCAAGGACTTTCAACATGATAGTTCAGTATGCGGTCCCATCCAGGGACGTGGTTTTCGATATTATTCCGATCAATGATATATTTTCTTACATATTATTTGATTCGGGTGCTACTTGTTCCTTCATAACGCATGAATTCTCCCAACGATTAAACTTACCCCAGGAAGAATTAAAATATCCTATGAACATAGAAGTTGCTAACAAGGAAAATGATTCCCGTTAGCCATGTCTATAGAAATTGTGTTGTAGACATCAGGGGATATAAGTTACCCGTAGATTTAATTCCAAATCAATTAGGAGAATTTGATGTAATTCTAGGAATGGATTGGTTATTTAACCATGAAGCAATGATAGATTTCCAAAAGAAGTGTATAAACCTTAGGATTCCAGATCAGTCTAAGGTAGCATTCTATGGAAATAGGTCGCCGAAAACTCAATTTGTCTGACGATGATGCAAGCGAGGAAGTTACTAAGAAAGGGATGTGTAGGATATTTGGCCCATATCGTCGTCACTTGAGAAAGTAGAGATAGAGATGGGATGAGATCTGATAGTGAATGAATTTTCTGGATGTATTTCCGGAGGAATTGCGGGACTTCCACATGGGATCGGGGAGGTCGAATTCATTATATATTTAATACTTAGGGAAGGCACCGATTTGAAAAGCCCTTACGAGAAATGCAACGGCAAGCATGAAATGAAGGAGCCGATGAATACGATTGCAAGAGTTATTGGATAAGAAGTATATTCAACCAAGTGTGTCTCCTTGGGGAGCACCAGTTTTATTTGTGAAAAAGAAGGATGGATCGATGAGACTATCTATCGACTATCGAGAGTTGAACAAGGTGATGATTAAGAACAAGTATCCGTTACCTAGGAAAGATGATCTGTTCGATTTACTGAAGGGATCGAAATATTTTTCCAAGATCGACTTGAGGACGGGATATCACCAGTTAAAGGTAAGGAAGGAGGATGTACCTAAGACAGCGTTCAGGACACGTTACGGTCACTACGAGTTCCTGGTGATGTCGTTCGGGTTAACAAATGCGCCAGCAACATTTATGGACATGATGAATAGGGTATTCAAGCAATACTTAGATAAATTCGTAGTTGTGTTCATAGATGATATCTTGATCTATTCAAAGACTCAAGAAGATCATGTTGAACATTTAAGGTTAGTGTTGGAGGCATTGAGGAAGGATAAGTTATACGCAAAATTCTCGACGTGTGAATTTTGGTTCGAGAAAGTTCAATTTCTGGGTCACGTGATCGACAAGGACGAAATTTCTATGGATCCAGCAAAGGTGAAAGCAGTTCAGAATTGGGAACAACCAAAGTCACCGACTGAAGTAAGAAGTTTCTTAGGACTGGCAGGCTATTACATACGATTTATCCAAGATTTTTCAAAGATAGCGGGAACATTGACGAATTTAACGACAAAGTTGGTAAAATTTGTCTGGACGGAGAAATGTGAAGAGAGTTTTAATGAACTCAAGAAAAGACTGAGTGAAGCACCAGTGTTGTCTTTACCTGACGATACAAGTGACTTCGTGATTTTCAGTGATGCGTCACACAAAGGACTTGGTTTTGTGCTTATGTAACATGGTAAAGTTATTGCATATGCATCGCGTCAATTGAAGGATTACGAGAAGGGATATCCTACCCATGATCTGGAATTGGCGGCAGTAGTATTTGCCTTAAAGATATGGAGGCACTATTTATATGGTGTAAGGTGTGAAATATACACGGACCATAAAAGTCTGAAGTATATTTTCACGCAGAAGGAGTTGAATATGAGACAAAGAAGATGGTTGGAACTTATAAAGGATTACGATTGTGACATCTTGTATCATCCGGGGAAAGCGAACGTGGTAGCAGATGTGCTAAACAGAAAGGGCAGTGGTAGGTTGGCAATGCTAATAGCTCAAGAGGAGTTAATTAAGGAGATGGCTAGATTGGAACTCGAGATAAAAAGTCCAAGAGAGCCAGAGGGGAAATTGTTCGCAATGGAGGCTCATCCGACTCTATTGGACAAAATCAAGGAAGTACAAGGCAGCGATGAGGAATGTGTGAAGGTGAGGACAAGAATTTCAGATAGAGTAGAGCTTAAATTCAGTATGGGGGTGATGGACTATTAAGATTTAACAAGAGAATTTGGGTGCCAGCGGTGTCTGAATTAAAGAAAGAAATCTAGCAGGAAGCTCATAGTTCAAGTTACTCAATTCACCCGGGAAGCACAAAGATGTATCAGGATCTCTGCCAACATTATTGGTGGCCCAATATAAAAATAGAAGTCGTAGAGTGCGTCAACAAGTGTTTAACATGCCAACGAGTTAAGGCGGAACATCAAAAACCAAGCGGGCTACTTTAACCTTTAGAAATTCTAGAATGGAAGTGGGAGCATATCACGATGGACTTCGTGGTAGGACTTCCAAGTACGCAGAAGGGTTACGATGCAGTTTGGGTGATCGTTGATCGATTGACCAAGTCAGCACATTTCTTGTCAATCAAGATCAGATATACCTTGGATCATTTGGTAAAGCTTTACATCAAAGAGATTGTTTCCGAGCATGTGGTACCAGATCAATTATGTCGGATCGCGATCTGCGGGTTCACAAACAAATTTTGGAGAAGTTTTCAAGAATGCATGGGAGCGCGAATCGAGGTTGAGCACGACGTATCATCCTCAAACAGATGGGCAGAGCGAGAGAACTATTCAAACGTTAGAGGACATGCTGAAAGCATGCGTTATGGATTTCAAAGGGAGCTGGGATGACCACCTACCATTGGTAGAATTTGCGTACAATAACAGTTATCACGCGAGCATCGGTATGCCACCTTATGAAGCTTTATATGGAAGGAAATGCAGAACGCCATTGTGTTGGGATGAAGTGGGAGAAAGGCAATTGCTAGGGCCAGAATTGGTGCAACAAACTGCAGATTTGATCAAAATAATACGAGCGAGGCTAGTGACGGCTCAGGATCGACATAAGAAATATGCAGATCAACATCGGCAACAACGAGATTTCGACGAGATTTCGACGTCGGCACTTATGTGTTTTTGACAGTGTCGCCTTGGAAAGGGAAAATGAGATTTGGGAAGAAGGGAAAACTTAGTCCCAGATTCATAGGACCCTTCGAAGTGTTGAGGCGAGTGGGTGAGGTAGCTTATGAAATAGCCTTACCTCCGGAGTTAGAACATATACACAATGTGTTCCATGTTTCTGTCCTATGACCCTATAAGCAGGATTACCAGCATGTCATAGAGTATGAACCTATTCAGTTTGAAAAGGACTTAATCTATGAAAATGTCCCATTGCAGATAATCGATAGAAAAGAACAAGTGTTAAGAAATAAGATAATACCTTCTGTTAAGGTATTGTGGAGGAACCACAACGCCGATGAGGCTACGTGGGAACTCAAGGAGAAAATGATGAAAAATTACCCTAATCTTTTTATTTGATGTGTAATGATTCCGGGGACGGAATCCTTTTAAGGGAGGGTGAATGTAATATCCGAGATTTTTTTATATGTAATTTAAGAATTATTAATGAACGAATTTATATGAAACTTTTGGGTGATTTCATTTATTAGATGAATTTGTGTGGTACATATATATGTTATTTCAAGATATGTGATGAGATGTATTTAAATGGTTGGTTTAGTTTTATTTAACTATTAAAAAAATAAATTAAATTAAGTAGGGAATTATTCTATTTTATTACGTGTGATGGTATTAAATCATGAGCTGGAGTTCGGAGCAGAATTTAGAGACGCGGAGTACGTATTCGAGTCCGAAACGTCAAAAATAGCCAGGATAGACGATAATCACGAAAAAGTGTCACAGTTGACTTTTTGGTCAAAGTCAACCAGTTGACTTTTTTGAGGAAAAAGTCAACAACGAATTTCAGAGATGAATTTGACTAAACGGATAGTCCCATGACGTCCGAAACGTCGACTTTAGTAGGAATCGATATATGGTTCGCAAAGTTTGGTTCCGAAGGGTAAAATAGTCAAATAGCTTATTAATTGATTAATTGATTAAAATAATATATGTATTTTCTTTTATAATAGAAATAAACCAATGATGGACCCATGAGACTATTAAATTAGGACAAGGGAGGAGTATCGTATATTACATAATAGCTAAGGTGGAAGTAATTTATTTTATTCCTTAAAATCAAAATTCTTTTTATTTTCTAACTCCCACATTCATTTTCTCTAACTCCCACATTCTTCCTATTAATTAACTATATTATTGTAGTATTAAGTATTGTGAGTAACTAATCATTAGAGTTGGGGGTTATGGGAATCAAAAAACTCTAACAAAGCTATGCATATATACAAACACACTTTTCTTTTAAGAAAATTCCACCAAGTGAGTAAACATGGAGAGAAATTGAGAGCCTAAGAGAGTTAGAACTAATTTTGGAGGATTCTTTGAGGATTTGACAAGCAAGGAGAAGGAGCATCATATTAAACCAAGAAGAAATTCATCAAAAGTTAATTCATGAACCCATTTTATTTTTATAAGAAAAATGAGAAGAAAATGCATATAAAATTGGTAAATGATTTGTTGTGGCTTTGTGTTGCCATGTTACTGTTGTTTGATGATTATAGATCATTAATAACAAAAGATATGGGTTAATCATGCATCAAATTCATAGAAAATCAAAGAATTAAGCAATACATTCTCTACCTTTGATAAAATATCTCTAAGGTGCTAAATTAATCAAAAAGGTGGAAGTTTGTTGAAGTTTGATGTTGTGAAATGTGAAAACATGTCAGAGTAGATGATCTGGACATTAGGAATAATTTAATTGCATGCTAGAAGAAAAATCACTGATTTTTGTCAAATTTGGTTTAACTAGTAATCTGTGATTTTTGGGGTCTTTCAGACCTCTAATCATCTTCAGATATGACTCGATTAACGTATGTAATAATTTTGTAAAATAGTATGTAACATGAGGTACAACCTGTCCAAATATCATAGGAAAGGGAGTTAAATTGAGCAAGTTATGAAAATCGAAAGAATGCATGTTGGTAATAATATCTGCAAAATTCTGGAAATTCTAGAATTTTTCGAAGTATAAAACTAGTGCTTGCACGCTTTTCTATGCAGTTGGTTTGTGGTTTTAGCATGCTAGTTTTATGAATGTTAATTTTTTGTAAAACACCTTGATGTATGAAGTTTATTGTGTCCAAGTATCATGGTCATATCATCTTTAGATTAGAATCGTAGAGTAAACTCTGAAAATCGTAGAGTCAGTGAAAATCGTAGAGTAAACTCTAAAAATCCTAGAGTCAATGAAAATCGTAGAGTAAACTCTGAAAATCGTAGAGTCAATGAAAATCGTAGAGTAAACTCTGAAAATCGTAAAGTCGGTGAAAATCGTAGAGTAAACTCTGAAAATCGTAGAGTCAATGAAAGTCGTAGAGTAAACTCTGAAAATCGTAGAGTCAGTGAAAATCGTAGAATGAACTCTGAAAATCCTAGAGTGCAGTTAGTAGAGTGAAAATTATAGAGTGAACTCTGAAAATTATAGAGTAAAGTTTATATTCCAACTACTATGCGTTGCTAATAGTTGATGTGCATGATTATACAATTGTGTAGGGCATGTGAAGTGCAGATAGCTGTAAGCTGTTAATCTGTTATTGGTCAACAACGATCAAGGCAAGTTTCTTACCCTATTTTTCATTATGAATTTATTCAACTCTTATTCAGTTGATTGCAGCGAGGGTAAGTTTGGGCTTGTTATTAAGTAATCATTCATGCAAGCTCCTCTATTGTAAAGTTCTATAACTTCAATTGTGATGCGAAACGTTATTGATGATTATTCAGTTCCTATTATAACTGCTATACTTTAAAGTTTGAATACCCTTAATGAACTATATTCAAGCATGCTTTCTAGCTCTCATTTCAGCTAGATGTTATTGATGCAAACGTAGTATATTGTTTGAATAATTCAAATCCTTTGAAGATATTGAATGTTTACCAATCCAAATTGCTTTGGTGAGGTCCCGCATGAATACTAAGATGAACAACCCGAATAACGGGGTAACTGAAGTCGGGCATATAGTCCCATTTACGGTTATGCGTTTAAACTTTATACTTGTGCACAATGTAGGGTACGATAGGCTGATCACTTGGAGTACTTGCAGAAGCCGTTTACAATCTTTTTGATTGTTAAACCGTCTGATGGTTGATGATACAAAGTAATGTTCAGGGTATCTAACACCCCTTAGTATGCTATTGAGAATTCTAGAACTCTTATCTTGATATTCCAGTTATCTCTTGATATTTATTTCAACTGTTGAGAAATATTCATATTAATGCTTTTACTTCTGATGTATGTTCTCAAACTACTTTATATACTTGCTGGGTAATTTGTGCTCATTCTTGCTTAAACCTTTCAGTTAAGGATGATAACGTTGAGGGCTCGGGCAAGGACAAAGGAAAGTCTAAGATGAAATGATGAGAGTTATTTATGTAATAATTATATTTCCGCATATGATCTGATGTATGTATAACCGCTAAGTTTAAGTTTTAGTTTATTAAAGGTTGTAAAGACCTGGGACTTTATTTTGAATAAGTATGTAATAGTTAATATTATTATTATTATTATTAGAGTTACTTAGATAAATGATGATGTATGTTGTATCGTGAGCGCCATGTCCTTTAATCGATGTTACACGAATTTGGGAGCATCACAGATGTGATGTAATCAACAATGATTATTCACACACATGCTTTACAATAACAACTCGAGATCGAGTTAGAAAACTTGATCAATAAA
Organism: Panax ginseng; assembly: GCA_020205605.1. Lineage (NCBI taxonomy): Eukaryota > Viridiplantae > Streptophyta > Magnoliopsida > Apiales > Araliaceae > Panax > Panax ginseng. The sequence goes on along the minus strand of CM035136.1, from coordinate 80,267,352 downwards.
AGAGTATAGAAACTTGCACAATATAAAACATTGCACATGTTAAGGAAACTTGCATGTACCATCGATTACTGCTACACAATCTAATTAAGCTTCATTTAAAAGACTTATTATTGATAATATCGATCTCTCAATTAGGATAATATCATAATGTATACTACTGCTATTCACAATCATAATATAACTTAAACACATAAACACATATCTCTAACAGTCATTAGAACACATAAGACCCGGTATCAAGTCAAACTATTTAAGTTTGGTTTGATTTTTGTACTATTTCGGCGTCCTGATTGCCTTATCGGATAACTATCGAGTTTATTTTCAATAAAACTCTACTTAAACGCTTTAATATTAGTTTAGATAATTTAATTATTAGTCATAACATTTTTCAGTAGCTCATAATAATTTTCAGATAATTACTATCATTTATAACGATTTTCAATCATTAATATCATTTTTATATGATTTAGATAACAAATTATTCCATTATCATTAATATGTAAATAATTTAAAATATTAATGAAATCCATGTCCCAATATTTTTAATACCTTAATATCACATTTAAATGATTTTAAAACATTAAAATCATTCTTAAATAATTGCTATTAATATTAAAATATTAATGTATTTCATGTCAAAATATTAAAAGTTATATATTATAACTTAAAACATTTTTAAAACCTTTAAATCATTTTTAAATGATTTTTAAAACATTAAAACCATTTTTACATAGTTTATTTAATACATTTATTAAATAATTTTTATCATTAATATTAAATTATTAATGAAATCCATAACGAAAATATTAAAAGTTATTCAATATAACTTAAAATATTTTCTAACACTTTAATATCACTTTAAATGATTTTTGAAATATTAAAATTATTTTTAAGTAATTTATTTAATATAATTATTAAATAAATTTTAATATCATTAATATTTAAATAAATTAAAATATTAATGAAATATATCTCAAATTATTAAAAGTTAATTTTTATAACTCAAAATAATTTTTAAACTAAATCATGAATTTTTCATAATTATTTTCTATTATTTTCTAATTATTTAAATTAAATAATTAAAATTTTAATTAATTTGTCGCTAAAGGGCATATCGCGATAGAAACTGTCGCTATAGGTGTTCTTGAGCCTTGAAGAACATTCAAAGTTAGTGTTTGGGTACCTACTTTGACCATGTGTAATTCTTTGATCATGATATTTCTAGGCATGAGGGTTTATTAGTTATATAGTATTGATGTAATACTACATGTACTAACAAGTTTCAGGATTAAACTACATCATATCATGAAGATATAAGCCATCAAAAGTGATGTCAGAGCTGTTCTTGAGTTTCTGGGTTACCAAGAAACTGATACAGTGATGAGGGCCCATTTTGGAGTCTTAATAACTTGGATTCTGAGCTTTGTTTAAGTGCTAAAGTGTCACACTTGTGTAATATATATGTCAAGATACAAAAGTAATACACTTAGGTAGCTTAACAACATCACAGAAACAAGATCTGGCTTGGTCAAAGTACCAATCAGAATCTGTTCTTGAAGAATCTGGAAATTCCAGAAACTCATTCGAGTCAGTTGGTCAACCCAATTTTGACCATTAATAACTTTGATCATGTTGATGATTTAGGTGTTCTAGTGTCATGGTTTGGTAGTCCATATGTCAGAGTATATCAATAATACACTTAGACAAGCTAACAACATAACAGCTGCAAGATCTAAGCCTCTAAAAACCTTGTCAGATAGTTTTTGGAAAATCTAGGTTTTCCAGATTCCAGTTTCTGTGACTGGTCAACCATGTTTGACCATTAATAACTTTGAATCTAGACATGGTATGGACTTGATTCCACTTCTAGTTTACTCTCCTCAGGGCATACTATATCAATGATACACTTACAACCTCAAACAATTAACAGATTGAGATCTAGAGGCTTTGACATTTGACTGTTAGAACTCATGTCAGTTTCTAAAATTCCTATTTTCATGCACTTAAAGGTTATAAATCCATGATGTATCATCATAGATCACTAAATGACATCTCATAACACATATTTAAACATCAAAACACATAATCTACAGAAATCTTAATGATCTAGATTGAATTAGGGTTTATACCTTTTTGGTCTAATCTTTGATTTATGATCCTTGAATCTGATCTTGGCTAGCTAAGAGATTATCTTGGCTTAACTTAGGACTTAGTTTCTCTCAAATTTTCGAGAGTTAGAGAGAGAGAAAGAGTTGGCTAAGTTATGAACAAAAAGTACAGATATTTCTTACTTTTATCTTTCAAATCTTTGATTACATTGTTGTAATTGATGATAGGTGTCCATATTGACTTATTGGTGTAAATTTGAACACATGGGAGATCTTGGATTGATGAGTCACAAGATTTAGTTCTATCTTTTACTTAAAAGTTAAGTAAAAGGGTATTTTAGTAATTTCATACCTACTAAGGGTATTTTGGTCATTTCCCCAATAATTCGAAGGGTAATTTGGTCATTTCACATATATCACATAACTTTTAACCCTTAGGGTTTTATACTTAGCATTTGAGTTCCCAAATTAGGGTTTAGAACTTCCCGATTAGGGTTTAGGGTTTCAAAAACTGAAATTAGGATTTCCAAAGCTGGAATTATGGTTTCTAACCGATCATTGGGGTTTCTTAACTGAACGTCAAAGTTCTTAATATAACATTAGGGTTTACCCATGTTACACTTTGTCTGATCAACTCTTAACCCTTAATCACATATTGTACACATACACATAATCACAATATCAAAAAAATAAACCTCGCTATCAGATAATCACTAACAACTTATAAACCATACATATCCATCACAAGTTTTTTAAATCCATACCATATTTTCAGTCTAGGTCTTATTATTTAACCTTTATTTAATCCTTTAAGATTTTAGTAATCTTATAAATTCTCGGGTTGTCACAGAAGCGATGCCTTAACTAAGTATAATCAAGAATATAAGAAGAGGAAGAATAAGACTGAAAACAAGGCTGGTGAAGCAATAGTGGAAGCAATAACCAGAAGAGGAAGTGAAATGGAAATCCAAATGCAGGAGGACAGCAAGGAAGTCAACAAAAGAAGAAGTTTGATATTTATACTACTTGTGGGAAGAACCACACTGGTGTGTGTCTGAAGGGTAAGCGAGTGTGTTTTAATTGTGGCCAAGAGGGTCACTTGTCACTGAATTGTCCTAACCCGAAGAAGGGAACTTGTTTCACGTGCGGGTCGAAGGATTATATGGCTAGTGATTTCCCTAGAGAGATAATGTGAGGTGTAAGTGGAGGTAAGGGAAGCAACAGTGGTGTTACGTTGACTATCATTGGGCCAGTGCCATTGAATCGACCTACTGACATAACTTTCAATATGACCGTGCAAGATGCTGTTGTGAGACCCCAAATTTTATGAATAAAGATTTAAATTTCTCGAAATATTTTTTTGAATATTATGGAATGAATTTGATATAATGTTATAGTTGTGGGTAATATTTATAAATTTTGCAGAGTACCTTAGTCGTTATATAATATTTGATTGGTCGGGGAATATTAGTTTTAATAGGGAATATTCATACAATGGCACAATCATTGGTGTACCCTACTAATGTAATTATTGCCGGATCGAGAAAAGCGACAAAAAATATTTTATGAAAATAACGGCGAAGCTTTACTGATTAAGCTGTTGAAACACCCGATGTTAAAAGTACGATGAATACGCGTGGTTGCAGTAGTAGTACGGTATTGATTATTGATGCTTACGTGAGAAGTCACTCGGTTTTGTTCAATTATTTACTGATGTAATTGTTGCATAGTATCTCACGTTATTTGATTCAATTATTGTCGATATTTTATATATTATTAAATCAATAATTGAGTTGATGAGTTATTAATTTTATTATTTGTAATACTAACGATGTCTAGAAGTTACGCCAAGGAGAGGTTTGGTCACCTAATAACGGCGCTTGATAGGAGAAATCCTTATTGAAAGCCCCTCTTTCGAGGAGCGACACGGTCGATTAATATTGTGAATTATAATAAAGGTGATAAGTTTTGTTTTATTATTATTATAAGTGTAATAAAAGCAGAAAACTTTTATATAAAAGCGAATACTTTTATAAAGTTATTTATTTTATTAGACTATAAATAGAATATATGATATTCTATTATGTATAGTTTTTTATATATAGTCTCTGCATAGTGTTTGCATAGTAAAATATTTTTATATAAAAAGCAGTACTTTTATAAAGTTATTTATTTTATTAGACTATAAATAGAATATATAATATTCTATTATGCATATTGTTTGCATAGTGCTGCAGATAGTGTTTGCATAGTAAAATCTTTTTATATAAAAGCAGAATACTTTTATAAAGTTATTCGTTTTATTAGATTATAAATAGAATATATTATATTTTATTTAAAAGATTTTGTTTTATTAGAATATTTTATTAATACTTCATAGTAAATCAATATGGATAGTCCTTTAAAAAGTAAATCAATTTGGATAGTGCATGAATTAGTTACTATTAGGTCTATTCTCCTATAAATAGAAGCTCATTCCTTCATTATTTCTTTTAATTCTTTGAAACTCTAGAGAGAGAAACTATAGAGAGAAAGAAGAAAAGTATTTTGCTACTTCACTACTCCTATATCCAGTTTCTTCTAAGGTAAGAGATATTATTTGTTGTATTCGTAAGTGGTATTATTCTTTCGTATTCATGAAGAGAGTTATTTTCTTTCAATACTCGTAAGGGTTGTTATTCCATTCTTTATTATTAGGTTGGAATAACTTGTCTATGTGAAGTACCGCATACATGGTGAAATTCTTCTATTATTCTGTTCTTTATTATTCTGTTGGAATAACATGTATGTGCAGTCTATCGCATGCCTTGTGAATTATGTTGTTATTCCATTCTTTATTATTATGTTGGAACATCCTGTCTGTGCGGATTACGCATGACCTTGTTCCATTCTTTATTATTATGTTGGAACATCACATGCATGTGATTACGCATGACTGGTTCCATTCTTTATTATTCTCGTTGGAATATCACATGCATGCGGGTTACACATGACCTAGTTCCATTCTTTATTATTCTGTTGGAATAATCTGTCTACGTGGATTACCGCATGGCGGCAAAAATCCATTTGCGGTTTCATATATTCTTTTATACTCAGTTGGTTAAAGTTTTGGCTTCTATACTCCATGAAATTAGTGGAATATCATTGATATTTGCGCTTCATCTAGTATCTTTTCATGGAAATATTCTTCTGAGCATTCTTGAATTTTACTCCACAAAGCAGTATCATGTTGACAATTTGGACGTTATTGAGTTTAGGATAAATTAACTTATAAATCTTTAAAATTTATTCTTGAACATGTTTTATTGAATTGTCATTATCCTCATGCTTATATTATGTTGAAAGCCATATGTGACCTGTAGTACATAGATGGACTCTGTATGTTTATGACCAGGGATTATTCGGTATAATCATAACTGTAATGTTAAAAATGATGTGATAAAAAGTCTTCATTGGCCCATAGTGCATTGATGGACAATTTTTGGTATGATTATGGCTATGGATTCTCTTTGGCCAAGGGTGCAAAGATGAATTGTTTTATGGCATGATCAGAACCGTTGATGAAAACACGATTATCTTTGGCTCGTAGTGCATGGATGATTCGTGGTCGCGATACTAAAGAATATCATTGGCATGTAGTGCAGGGATGGTTTAATAATGTGGATTATTTATTAAGTTAAGTCTCAGAGATAAAAGTGATGAAAAACCTTTTAAATCATAGAAGATAGTAGATCTTATTCTCTACTTGACTCTTCTAATGGATTGCTTATTCCACTGCAGTTGTTGATCTAAAACTTGTTGTCTATTATATTCTATCAGTTGTTATACTATTGAAGGCTAAGGATAAATTATTCTGCATTATCTTAGTCATAATATTTCTTACTGGGCTAGTTGAGCTCACCCTTTTGCTTTCATTGTTCTCTTCAGGAAATGAGAACGTAGCTGGGACTAGTCGGGGAATAGAGTGATGGTCCTAGATGGTGCATTAGTAGAGTCATCACTATTTTGTGAAATAGTGTGATAATAAATGTAATGAGGACTCCATTGAGTGTGGATATTGTCTAGATGACAATATTTGTATTAAAACTCACAGCCTATATTTTATCGTATTTTACACGACTGTTGTATAATTAGTTTGTATTTGTATTATGTACCATGTATTTGGCGACTCAGAATAGGTGATGTATACCTATTTTGATGGCGTCACAGCTGTGCAGTCAAAGGATGTGGTGTCAGGTATCATTTCGATCAATGGTATTAATGCTTATGTGTTATTTAATTCGGGTGCTACTTGTTCATTTATATCCGATGATTTTGCTAAGAACTTAGATTTGCCTCAGGAAAAATTTGATTTTCCTTTAAGCATAGAAATTGTGAATAGGGAGGTGATTCCTATTAGGTTTATATATAAGAATTGTAGGGTGGATATAAAGGGCCACGAGATGATGGTGGATTTGATACTGATTAAACTTGGGGAATTTGATGTTATACTGAGAATGGATTGGTTATTCAATTACGGGACAATAATTGATTGCCAAAAGAAATGTGTTAACCTTATGACTCTGTCAAAGGTGGTGTTTTATGGCAGCAAGTCACCTAGACAAGCAAGTTGTCTGATGGTGATGCAAGCCAAGAAGTTACTAAGACAAGGATGTGTAGGATACTTAGCCTAAACAGTCGATACTTAGAAGAAGACTACGAAATTGGAAGAGATACTTGCTGATGTATTTACGGACGATTTGCCTGGACGTCCACCAAATAGAGAGGTTGAGTTCGTGATTGATTTAGTGCCAGGAACGACCCCGATATCTAAAACCCCGTATAGAAGGGCACCGGTAGACATGAAAGAGCTGATGGTGCAATTGCAAGAGTTACTAGAGAAGAAGTATATCCAGCCGAACGTATCGTCGTGGGGAGCGCCGATGTTATTTTATAAGAAGAAAGAAGGTTCAATGCGGTTGATTACAGGGAATTGAATAAGGTCACAACTAAAAATAAATAATTGTTACCGAGAATCGATGACTTGTTCGATCAATTGAACAGAGCTAGGTACTTTTCAAAAATAGATTTAAGAAGTGGATATCATCTGTAAGACCCCAACTTTTTGAATAAAGATGAATTTTCTATAATTATCATTTTTGAATATTATGGAATGAATTTAATATAATGTTATAGTTGTGGGAAATATTTACAAATTTTGCAAAGTATCCAAGTTGTCATATTATATTCGATTGGTCGGGGAATATTCGTTTTAATAGGGAATATTCGTACAAAGGCACAATCATTGGTGGACCCGAAAATGGAATTATTGTCGGATTGAAAAAATGACAAAAATACTTTATGAAAATAACGGCGGAAGTTTTATCGTTAACTGTTGAAACACTCAGTGTTAAAAGTACAGTAATACGCGTAGTTGCACAGTAGCACACGATATTGATTATTGATGCTTACGTGAGAAGTCACTCAATTTTGCTTATTTTATTGACACCCGTTTACTCGTTTTTCAAAATAATCGGTAGAAGATTATACATCATATATATATTATATGTGTGTGAGTGTGCTGTGTGTGCATGTGAATATGTGTGTGTGTAAAGAAGAAAAAATGAAGATGGTGGGTGAATTATTATGCTGGGATGATATATATATATTTGGAAAAGTTGACAAAGTGGAATACTAGTTTAACTTGGTAGGAAAAAGTGTATGATTATATATATATATATATATATATATATATATATATATATATATATATATATACGGTGAGGATCAAGAACACTCTCCTTAAATAGCACTCGCTTAAATAGCACTCTTTTATCAAAAGCAGCGTAGTTTTGGGAGGAATGGCAGTGGCATTTTGTAAATACAATGCCACCTGCGTATTTACAAAAAAATGCCACCGCGTCCCTCCAAAACTACGTCGTTTTAATAAAAGAGTGCTATTTAAGCGAATCATTCTTTTTGATCATATCAGTATATATATATATATATATATATATATATATATATATATATATATATATATATATAAAGTGCCAGTGCTAGCTAATATATATTATATATGTATATATGTATGATTGAGTGCAAGTGGGAGGGAGAAGAATTTGAGGCAATCGAATGGAGTTGTATTATTGTTATATTTATATATTTTATAAATAGAATATATTATATTTTATTTAAATGATTTTGCTTTAATTATGGACCGTCAGATTAAAAGTAAATAAATCTGGATCATTCATGAATTAGTTACTATGCAGTCCATTCTTCTATAAATAGAAGCTTATTCCTTCATTATTTTCTTATGAATTCACTGAAACTCTAGAGAGAGAAATTATAGAGAGAAATAAGAAAAGTATTATGCTACTTCCCTACTCTTATATTCAGTTTCTTTTACGGTAAGGGGTATTATTTCTTTTGTATTCATGAAGAGAACTTCTGTTATTCCATTATTTATTATTACGTTGGAATAACCAAAGATAATCTGTGGACTACCCTATACTTGGTGACATTCTTCTAATATTCCGTCTTTATTATTATTACATTTGGAATATCACATGCATGCGTTTCACAGCGAACACAGTTCCATCTTTATTATTATTACATTGGAATATCATGTATGCATGCGTTTTACGTCGGACTGGTTAAAATCTTCTTTATTATTATTCTGTTGGAACATCATGTGTGGTTTAATTTTGCACGACTGGTTCCGTTACTTATTATTCTGTTGGAATAACCTGTCTATGCGAAATACCGCATGCATGGTGATTTCTTTTGTTATTCCATTCGTTATTATATTCAGTTGGTTAAAGTTTTGAATTCTATACTCCATGAAATTAGTGGAACATCCTTGATATTTGCGTTTCATCCAGTATCTTTTCATGAAAATATTCTTCTGAGCATTCTTGAATTTTACTCTACAAAGTAGTATCATGTTGACAATTTAGACATTAATAGTTCCTGGATAAATTAATTATTCAACTTGTTTTATTGAATTTCTATATCATTGTCATCATCCTCATGTTTATATTATGTTGAAAGTCATCGTGGCACATGGCGCATAAATGGACTTGGCATGATTATGACCGAGGATTATTGATTGTAATCATGACCGTAATATTACGAATGATGTGGAAAAAGTCCTCATGGGCCTGTAATGCATTGATGGACAGTTGTTGGCATGATCATGACCATTAATGAATACACAAATATTCTTGGCCTGTAGTACATGGATAATTGTGGTCGTGATACTAAAGAATATCCTTGGTCAGTAAAAGCAGGGGTGATTCGATGATGTGGATTATTTATTAAGTCGAGTCAAATGATAAGAGTGATGAAAAACCTTTTAAATCATAGAAGATAATAGATTTTATTCTCTACTTGACTCTTCTAATGGATTGCTTGTTTCATTCTGATTAAACTTGATATTTATTATATTTTATCGGTTTAACAACATTGAAGACTAACGATAAATTATTCTACGCATTATCTTAGTCATAATATTTCTTCTTGGGCTAGTTGAGCTCACCCTTTCTTTCCTTTGTTCTCTTTGAAATGAGAATATATTTGAGACGAGTCGGGGAACGGAGTGATGGACCAGATGATAGTATTAGTAGTCCTCACTATTCTGTGAAATAGTGTGATAATGATTGTAATGAGGACTCCATTGAGTTTGTATACTCTCTAGATGACAGTACTTGTATTCAAACTCACAGCATATGTTTTGTCGTATTTTACATGACTGTTGTATAATTAAGTCGTATTTGAATCTTGTACCATGTATCTGACGACCCAAGATGGGTGATGTATACCTAATTTTGGGGGCGTCACAGTTGGTATCAAAGCTTAGGGATATGATTCTTGGCTAAGATGTGAGAATAGAACTAGGAGGGGAGAGACGGGGAATTCCTTCGCTAGTATGACCTACCTAAGTTTATTTGGTATTTAATTGGTCGGTCAGAATATAGGGATAATATGTTACATGTTAATTAACCTTTTGTTTTGTGGCAGTATCTAAAAATGACATCCGAGAATGTTGAGAATAGCAATGGAGCACAGGCGATCGTTGATTCACAACATATCAATAATCAGGATAATGTGCATCAGGAAGGCAACAATCCTCATGCAAACAACAACACTGACCAAATGATGAATGATGGAATGTTCAGAGGCTTTATGCAATTCATGCAACAGCAGGCGAGAGCGGCTCCTATCCAAAATATAGGTGGAAACACTGGAAACTCTCGGAAGGTCACCGCTAAACAGTTCAAGGAGCTGGGACCACCGAAGTTTATTGGAGAGCCAAAACCACTTAAGGTGGAAGCATGGATAAAGCAGATCACCAAGATATTTGATATCTTGGGATGCTCCGAGGAGCAAAAGGTTCCCTTTGCCGCCTTTATGTTGCGAGGAAAGGCAGATTACTAGTGGGAATCATTAAAGCGTACTCAACCTGCCGCACTGAAAATGTCTTGGGAGAAGTTCCAAGAGCTGTTCAACGACAAATACTTTCCCGAAAGTATTCGTCACATGAAGGAGGTGGAGTTTATCAAGTTGGAACAAAACAATATGACGGTGTCGCAATACGAGGCTAAATTTGCGGAGTTATCCCGGTTTGCGTCCCACTTGGTGGATAATAAAGAGAGAATGGCACAGATGTTTTTAAGAGGTTTAAAGTCAGAGATACGTCAACATCTTATTTCTCATAAACTGTGTTTGTATTCAGATGTTGTAAATAGGGCTCAGTTAGTAGAACGCGATAACGAGTCAACGCAACCAAAAGAGAGCAAAAACAAAATGATAATACCAATGAGAAGCGATCATCAAAGCGGTGACAACAAGCGTGGAGGAATCAACGGGCGAAGTGGCAACCACTTGATGGTGTCAGGGCCAAAATAATAAGAATGGACATTTTAAGAAGAGGAGATTCAACAATGATGGAAAGACGTCAGCACCAGCACCCGTTGTTAAGGAAGGAGAAAGACCACCTATCATATGCTTCAAATGCGGAGGAGAGGGACACATCAGTCCAAACTGCGCGATGCCATCCAAAGCATGTTATAATTGTGGAAGAGAAGGTCACTTAGCCCGATTTTGTCGTTCACCGAAGACAAGTTCATCTAGGATGGTGGCACCAAAGGCCATCCCAAAAAAGTCAAAGCCGGTAGTGCAAGGGAGAGCATTTGTTGTGTCCTCCCAGAAAGTAAGGAACCCGAATGAGGTCATCACGGGTAAGCTTATCATGAACTCTAGCGAAGTCTATACTTTATTTGATACCGGTTCTACCCATTCTTTTATTTCTCCTACTTGCACTCAACGATTAAATTTGACTCCGGGGAAATTAGACTTTGACTTATTTGTGGAAACTCCGTTGGGAGAAACCTTCATTACATCCACTGTTTATAAGTCTTGTTTGGTTCAAATCGGTAACCGCACATTACCTGTCGATCTTATTTCTTTAAAAATACTTGCGTTTGACATAATTCTAGGGATTGATTGGTTAAATAATCATCATGCAAAAATTGATTATTTTCGTAAGGTTGTTAGTTTTCATATTCCTAATCAACCTATTATGCGAATACAAGCGACCAAACCATTAAAATCAATCACGGTCATTTCAAGCCATAAAGTTATTCGTTTATTGAAAAACGGATGTCAAGCTTTCTTAGCTCATGTCACAGATTTAATCAAAAATACGTCAGTTTTGAATGATATTTCTATTGTTAATGAATTTCCTGACGTATTCCCTGAAGAACTTCTTGGCCTACCCCCCAGAGCGTGAAATTAAATTTTGTATCGACCTTGAACCTGGTACAAAACCTATTTCCAAAGCCCCATATCGAATGGCTCCTATTGAACTTCAGGAGTTTAAGACCCAACTGCAGGAATTGTTAGACATTAGCTTTATTCGTCCTAGTACTTCTCCTTGGAGTGCTCCTGTTCTATTCGTGAAGAAGAAAGATGGGAGTATGCGACTTTGTATTGATTATCGGGAGTTGAATCATGTCACCATCAAAAATAGGTACCCATTGCCACGAATTGATGACCTGTTTGACCAATTGCAAGGAGTCAAATTCTTTTCAAATATTGATCTTTGTTTCGGATATCACCAATTGAAGATTAGAACCGATGACATTCCAAAGACGGCTTTCTGAACTCGGTACGGGCATTATGAATTCCTAGTCATGTCCTTTAGATTGACTAATGCTCCTGCTGCCTTCATGGATATAATGAACCGAGTATTCAAGGAATATTTGGATCACTTTGTGGTCGTCTTTATTGATGACATCCCTATTTATTCCAAAAGCCGTGAAGATCATGAGCAACACTTGAGGCTGACACTCCAAAAGCTTCGTGAATATAAGCTTTATGCCAAGTTGAAGAAATGCGAGTTCTGGCTTGAGGAAGTAGCATTCCTTGGGCACGTGGTATCAAGTCATGGAATATTTGTTGACCCAGCAAAGATTGAAGTTATTCAAAGCTGGGAGCAACATAAATCAGTGACCAAAGTACGTAGCTTTCTCGGTTTAGCTGGTTATTATCGGAGATTCGTGGAAGGATTTTCTCGAATCGCTACTCCATTAACTTCAAATTCGAAAAAGATACAAAGTTTGGTTGGAGCGAAGAATGTGAGAAGAGTTTTCAAGAACTCAAGAGAAGACTCATTTCAGTACCTGTTCTGACAATACCATCTGACTCGGAGGGATTTGACATCTACAGTGATGCTTCGAGCAAAGGGTTGGGATGTGTTCTCATGCAACATGGGAAAGTCATAGCCTATGCCTCACGACAACTCAAAGAATATGAAAGGAATTATCCTACTCATGATCTTCGTCATACATTTTGGTGGAGCAATATGAAGAGAGAGATAGCCCTGTTTATCTCAAGGTGTCAAACTTGTTAACGAGTTAAAGCGGAGAATCAAGTACCAAAAGGTCCATTGCAACCACTTGAAATTCCAGAATGGAAGTGGGAGCACATTACCATGGATTTCGTTACTGGTCTTCCTAAGGTTTCTCAAGGCATAGTTGCGATTTGGGTCATTGTTGATAGATTGAACAAGTCTGCTCATTTCTTACCGATACGAGAAACTTATACACTTGAACGTCTTGCTCGTATGTACATAAACGATATTGTAAGACTGCATGGTATGCCAGTATCCATAGTTTCTGATCGAGACCCAAGATTCACTTCACGATTTTGGGTTAGTTTGCAGAAAGTTGTGGGCACAGATTTATGATTTAGCTCGACATATCATCCTCAGATGGACGGGCAGTCGGAGAGGACTATTCAAACTCTTGAAGATTTATTAAGACTCTGTGTCCTTGACTTCAAGGGAAGTTGGGATAAGTTCTTACCATTGGTGGAGTTTTCCTACAACAACAGTTATCAAGCAAGTATTGGCATGGCTCCATTTGAGGTGTTGTGTGGAAGAAAGTGTCGTTCTCCAGTATGCTGGGATGAGGTGGGTGAAGCAACGTTGTTGGGACCAGAGTTGGTACGTATGACTACAGAAAAGATTCAAACGATTTGACAACGTATAAAAACCTCACAAGATCGACAAAAGAGTTATGCTGATCTTCATCGAAAGGACGTGAAATTCGATATAGGAGATCATGTGTTGTTACGTGTTGCTCCATGAAAAGGAGTTATGGGATTTGGAAAGAGAGGAAAGCTCAATCCTCGATTCATCGGCCCATTTTTAATCCTCGATCGAGTAGGAACTATGGCCTATAAACTCGCTTTACCGCCAAGTATGTCTCGTGTTCATAACTTTTTCATATATCCATGTTACGTAAATATGTGAAAGACCAAACCACATTATTGAGTTAGAACCGGACGAAATAGCGGAAGATTTGACGTATGAAGAGGTTCCTGTTCAAATCTTGGTTAAGAAGGAACATATTCTACGCTCCAAGGTTATACCTCAAGTCATAGTTTTGTGGAGAAACCACGATGTTGAGGAAATGACCTGGGAGTTAGAATCTGAAATGAAGTCAAGGTATCCTTACCTCTTCGATATACCGTGTATCGCACCCTAATTTCGAGGGCGAAATTTCATAAGAAGGGAGGTTGTAAGACCCCAACTTTTTGAATAAAGATGAATTTTCTATAATTAACATTTTTGAATATTATGGAATGAATTTAATATAATGTTATAGTTGTGGGTAATATTTACAAATTTTGCAAAGTATACAAGTTGTCATATTATATTTGATTGGTCGGGGAATATTCATTTTAATAGGGAATATTCGTACAAAGGCACAATCATTGGTGGACCCCACAACGGAATTATTGTCGGATTGAGAAAACGACAAAAATATTTTATGAAAATAACGACGGAATTTTTACCGTTAATCGTTGAAACACCGGTGTAAAAAAATCTGATGTCTGGCGTAGTTACCAGAGTAGCACCACGGTATTGATTATTGATGCTTACGTGAGAAGTCACTTAATTTTGCTTATTTTATAGACACCCGTTTACCCGTTTTTCAAAATAATCGGTAGAAGATTATATATATATATATATATATATATATATATATATATTATACGTGTGTGAGTGTGTTGTGTGTGCATGTGAATGTGTGTGTGTGTAAAGAAGAAAAAATGAAGATGGTGGTTGAATTATTATGCTGGGATGATATATATATTAATATTATTTGGAAAAGTTGACAAAGTGGAATGCTAGTTTAACTTGGTAGGAAGGAGTGTATGATATATATATATATATATATATATATATATATATATATAATCATACACTCCTTTACCAAGTTAAACTAGGTGCCAATGTTAACTAATATATATATATATATATATATATATATATATATATATTTATATATGTATATATGTATGATTGAGTGCAAGTGGGGAGAGAGAAGAATTTGAGACAGTCGGAGGGAGTTGTATTATTGTTATATTTATATATTTTATAAATAGAATATATTATATTTTATTTAAAAGATTTTGTTTTAAATCTGGACCGTCCGATTAAAAGTAAATTAATCTGGACCGTTCATGAATTAGTTACTATGCAGTTCATTCTTCTATAAATAGAAGCTTATTCCTTCATTATTTTCTTACGAATTCACTGGAACTCTAGAGAGATAAATTATATAGAGAAATAAGAAAAGTATTTTGCTACTTCCCTACTCTTATATTCAGTTTCTTTTACGGTAAGGGGTATTATTTATTTTGTATTCATGAAGAGAACTTCTGTTATTCCATTATTTATTATTCTGTTGGTATAACCAGTATACGCGGACTACCCTATACTTGGTGACATTCTTCTAATATTCCGTCTTTATTATTATTTTGTTGGAATATATTGTCTGCGCGTTTTACGCTGGACCTGGTTCCGTCTTTATATTATTCTGTTAGAACATCCCGCCGGTATAATAATTTACTTTAATTGGTTCCATTACTTATTATACATTGGAATAACCTATATATCTTGGCACTGCATGCATGGTGATTTCTTTTGTTATTCCATTTGTTATTATATTCAGTTGGTTAAAGTTTTGAATTTTATACTCCATGAAATTACTGGAACATCCTTGATATTTGCGCTTCATCCAGTATCTTTTCATGGAAATATTCTTCTGAGCATTCTTGAATTTTACTCTTCAAAGCAGTATCATATTGACAATTTAGACATTAATAGTTCCTAGATAAATTAATTCTTGAACTTGTTTTATTGAATTCTTATATCATTGTCATCATCCTCATGTTTATATTTTATTGAAAGTCCTCTGTAGCCTGTAGTGCATAGATGGACTTGGTATGATTATGACAAGGGATTATTCGGTGTAATCATGACCGTAATGTTACAAATGATGTGGTAAAAGTCCTCATTGGCCCGTAGTGCATTGATGGACAGTTGTTGGCATGATCATGACCATTAATGAATACACAAATATTCTTGGCCCGTAGTGCATGGATAATTGTGGTCGTGATACTAAAGAATATCCTTGGCCATAGTGCGAGGGTGATTCGATGATGTGGATTATTTATTGTTGAGTCCAATGATAAAAGTGATGAAAACCTTTTAAATCATAGAAGATAGTAGATTTTATTCTCTACTTGACTCTTCTAATGGATTGCTTATTTCTGCTACAGTTAAACTTGATATTTATTATATTTTATCAGTTTAACACTGTTGAAGACTAACGATAAATTATTCTGCATTATCTTAGTCGTAATATTTCTTACTGGGCTAGTTGAGCTCACCCTTTCTTTCACTGTTCTCTTCAGGAAATGAGAATATAGCTGGGACGTGTCGGGGAACGGAGTGATGGACCAGTTGATAGTATTAGTAGTCCTCACTATTCTGTGAAATAGTGTGATAATGATTGTAATGAGGACTCCATTGAGTTTATATACTCTCTAGATGACAGTACTTGTATTCAATCTCACAGCATATGTTTTGTCGTATTTTACACGACTGTTGTATAATGAAGTTGTATTTGAATCTTGTACCATGTATCTAACGACCCAAGATGGGTGATGTATACCTAATTTTGGGGGCGTCCCATCATCAGTTGAAGGTAAGGAAGGAGGATATACCAAAAATGGCATTCCGAACTCAGTATGGTCATTATGAGTTTCTGGTTATGTCATTTGGTTTAACCAATGCACCTGCAGAGTTCATGGATTTGATGAACAGGGTGTTTAAACCTTTCTTAGATAAATTTGTAGTGGTGTTTATTCATGATATATTAGTGTATTTTAAAACCAAGGAGGAGCATGTTGAACATTTAAGGGTGACATTGGAGACATTAAGAAGAGAGAAGTTGTACGCGAAATTTTCAAAAATGTGAGTTTTGGTTAGAATGTGTGAAGTTTCTTGGGCACTTTATTGATAAGGATGGAATCTAGGTAGATCCATCAAAAAATGAAGCTGTAATAAACTGGGATCAGTCGAAGACACCGTCAGAAGTAAGAAGTTTCTTGGGGTTGGCAGGTTACTATAGGTGTTCTATTTAAGATTTTTCCAAGATCGCAACTCCGTTGACGAATTAACAAGGAAGGTAGTTAAGTTTATTTGGACGGAGAAGTGTGTGGAGAGTTTCCAAGAATTAAAGAAAAGATAGAGTTCAACACCTGTGTTGTCATTGCCTGATGATACAGGTAATTTTGTGGTATATAATGACGCATCACATAAAGGACTAGGCTGTGTGCTTATGCAGAATGACAAGGTCATTCCGTACGCATCGCGTCAATTGAAGGATTATGAGAAAGGGTATCCGACTCATGATGTGGAGTTGGTTGCGGTGGTGTTTTCTCTGAAGATTTGGAGGCACTATCTTTATGGAGAGAAGTGTGAGATATATACAAACCATAAAAGTCTGAAGTATATCTTTACACAAAAGGATTTAAATATGCGACAGAGAAGATGGCTAGAGTTGATTAAAGACTATGAATTTGAGATTCTTTATCATCCCGAAAAGGCAAATGTTGTTGTCGATGCCTTAAGTAGAAAGGGTCTGGAGAAGTTAATGATGTTAACTGCTCAGGAAAATCTTGTAGCAGAAATGGCCAAGATAGAGTTAGAAATTAAATATCTGACATAATCAGATGAAAAATTGTTACAGATGGAGACCAGTTCAATTTTGGTGGATAAGGTGAAGAACGCGCAACTTCAAGATGAAAACTATGAAAAGATAAAAAGAAAAGTGTCTGAAGGTGAAGAAGAGAAATTTAAAATCGATACGGAAGGGTTACTTCGATTTGAAGGGAGAATTTGGGTTCCGCCAGTACCAGAAGTTAAAGAGGAAATTTTTAGTGAAGCTCATAACTCACGATATTCAATTCACCCCGAAAGTACCAAAATGTACCAGGTCCTCAGACATCATTTCTGGTGGTCAAGTACGAAAAAGGATGCTGCTAAATGTATGTCAAGATATTTAACGTGTCAAAACGTTAAAGATGAACATCAAAGGCCAAGCGGATTGTTGCAACTGTTAGAGATACTGGAATGGAAATGGGAGCATATCACAATGGATTTTGTGGTAGGTCTTCCAACGACTCAACAAGGTTATGATACGATTTGGGTGATCGTCGATCAATTGACAAAGTCAGCACACTTTTTGCCAATCAAAATTAGATTTAACCTAGATCAGTTGGCAAAAATGTATGTGAATGAGATTGTATAAATACACGGTGTCCCGGTGTCCATTGTATCAGATAGAGATCCACATTTCACATCAAATTTCTGGAAACGACAATAGCAATGCTTGGGAACGCAGTTGAGAATAAGCATAGCGTATCATCCTCAAACCGATGGACAAAGTGAGAGGACAAACTAGACATTAGACGATATGCTCAGAACTTGTATTATGGATTTCAAAGGAAATTGAGATGACCATCTACCGTTGGTTGAATTTGCCTATAATTGTGACGCCCCCAAATCCGGGTATCTTCCAACCCGACAATTGGTGCTACAGTTCACATATTCATTCAATTGAAATACTTCAAAAGAGTGAAAATGTCTTCTATAAATTAAAAAATAATATTACTAATCCCAGGTTGTTTACAACCATTACATGTTTGCTTGTCATAATATCAAATAATTATAACATTACAACTATACTATTATAAAGGAAATCTACTGATTCACCTTCGCCTTCCCTTTATCTTTACTAGATGCTTCGGTCCATTCGGTCTTAGCTGCATTCATATGGTTCAAGCAAGAATGAGCATAAATAGCTTAACAAGTATGACAATTTCATTTAACAATATGCTTGAAACATACAAATCGTGTATCTTCAATAACTGAACAATAGTTATGAAGTACTATCGATAATTTAACATGGCACTTCTCTTTTCTTTAAAAAGTTTCACAATGAACAATATTCATTAAACATCAATATCAATCCAAGACCTTGAGCATTTCATTCTTTCTTTAAAAAGGACAACCTGGCACCAAGTCCGTAAGTCGACATATCTTACGAGCACGTCTAGGTGATCAACCTATAGTACTCTATGTTGTACAACACTACTTTCTTTAAACGTATATATGTTTAAGGTTTGGCAACCTCACGTTCCTGTCGTTGGATGACAAAAAATTTGTTTAGCATATTCAGTCTTCTTTTGAAAACCATACCAACATAGTTTGGCAAAACATTGACAACAGTTCGATAGATTATAAGAAATCTATAAAACATCTTAAGTCTAGCCAAAGGAATTGGCTTCTACTTCATCATACATTAATTCATGTGTAAGGTACATGAATTATAAAGCTTGTCCAAAGAATTCAGACAAGGGTCAGAATACTTGCCTTTGGCATCTTCTACAGTCAATACAAATTCTCTTTGATTCTTTAAGGTCTCTACAATACATAATCATGTAACATACCACATTAGGTCATAGTCAGACATGTATGGTTTCTAACGTATCTTACCCTTCTTCTCAATGTAATCGTTCATTATATTTGTTTAACATTGGTTACAATTTATCGTAATGTTTTACATTCATGTTCAAGCACTTTTTCTTCAACCTTTAGTTGTACTACTTAAGGTTTATAACATCTTCAACAATGTTACTTTAGGTTTTAGTTCAATACTAATTAATCAATTCCATTTTATATTCATAAACCTTCTTTACTGTGCCTTGTCTAGTGTTGGCGCTTTGGCGCCAGCTTCCCTTTATAAGTCTCGCGCTGCGGCGCGAAACTTCAGTAACTAATGGTCGGACTTGGCGTTGCGGCGCCATCCCTAGTACACTTGGCCGCGCTATGGGGCCATTTTTCAATGGGTTTTTGGCTTTGGTGCTATGGCGCCACTTTTAAGCCTTAGGTCGTGGCCATGTCTGCAATACAATGCCTCGAACGGTTGACAATTTTGATTTCTCTTTGTGAATTTCCCGGGCTCATAACTCATTCTATATAAGTCCGAATTGGCTCGTTCCAAAGTCATTAGCTCACAAATCACGTGCTCTACGATGTTATTAGAAAACATTTCATTTTCAAATCTTTTAACTCTAAATTCACCAATTAGTTCATTATTACGAAAAAAAATAAACATTCGTGAACGTTCAAATCTCGTTTTTTCGTTCTAAGTCAGAATTTGGTCATTTCTAAGTCCGCAACTCTAGAATGCCAATTGAGACTCATCTCCATTGAAAACCAACATTTCTGAGTTCAATGTCAAAATTTGACTTCCATTCCGAGAATTTCACGATTTCGACGTTATCGTCCAAACTCGTGAATTCTGCCATAACTTCGTTACTTAAGATTTTTACATCGTTTCAAATGGATTCAATACATCATACTAACATCCTAACCAATCATATTTCATTATGTATACATGCTAAGTTCTTACATGTTCTTCATGAGTTCATAACTTCCATTATTGTGCTTATCTTACAACATTACTTATTAAAGCTTAAGTCCTTTGATTAGTTATTCTCATCACTTCTTAGCATACAAATTCTATCACTACTCACTTCTCTAACAATTGAAGAGAGGGAGAATCATGGTTTAAGATCATTACCTTTGAAGATCACTTGGTTCTTCCTTGTTCTTACTTCTTGTTTCTTGAACTAACAAAGTCTAGCTTTCTAACTTTTTCTCTCTAACAAATAAGCACTTAAGTTGTTGGTGGAAAATTTAACAAGTAAATAACAATCTAGCAAGCTTCTATATATAGAAAACACAAAGTGAGGGCAAAATAGCCATTTAGGCCCTTCCACCTCCTTAATCCACCTCCTTAATATTCCAACCTTGGTCACCAAGTAAATCACTTTACTTAGTCACAAAGATGGTTCCATGTGATCATGGGGCCCACATGGGTTGCCCCATGGGTCACTCTAACCCATTGGATCGACCCACGGATCCGGTTCTTAATTTGTGATTTAGGTTTAATTAACTTAACTTATTCTTTGGACTTGCGTTTAACAAACAATTGGGCCTTAATAATACTTACCATTGGACTCTAACCATTCCTACACTTGGGCTTGTATAATTCCTACGAAATCCTACAAGTCCAATCCAATTGGATTAAAGCCTTATAATGTATTATACACGTATTCTTCTCTTACACTAACGCGTATACTCATTCATAATATACTACATACCATTATTCGTGCATACTCGTATAATACCTCGTTTCATACTCGTATTCATTTTCTCGTATAATACTTATGTATCATACGATCATCTTTTTAACTTATTAATACTTTACTTTCCCTAACGTTCTCAAATTTAGTCCGCATGTGAAAAACTGCGTTTGTCATACATGAATTATTATTACATAATCCATCTTCCCTTATTATTCTATCGTTACGTATTTCTCGGAAGTTTAAAAATAATTCCCGAGCAGAAATCCGTGAATAGTATTTTTCTGAAAATTTCTCGGAAAGCTTTTATTTTTGTCTTGGAAATTTAAACACTTTAATTCCCTCACGTAGCCAAAATACTACGACATTCCGACATATCTAGGTTATAGAAAAAGATTCTTCTTACTAACATATAATAATAACATATAATATAATTTTATTCATTATTTATTTAAATAAAATTATTGTACAATAAATCCAAATTTCTCAGTCGTTACAATAATAACAGCTATCACGCAAGTATTGGCATGCCGCCTTACAAAACGTTGTACGGCAGGAAATGCGGAATCCCCGTTGTGCTGGGACGAAGTTGGTGAACGTCAGCTATTAGGCTCAGAATTGATGCAGCAGACTATCGAAATCGTCAAGGTGATTGGGAAAGATTGATAGATGCATGAGATATGTAGAAGAAATATGATGATCTACACCGAAAGAATTGGAAATTTGATGTCGGCAGTTTTGTTTTCTTGAAAGTGTCTCCCTGGAAAGGGAAAATATGATTTGGTAAAAAGGGAAAACTAAGCCCTAGATTTATAGGACCTTTTGTAGTGCTACGACAAGTTGGTGAAATGGCATATGAGGTAGCTCTACCTCTGGAACTAGAACATGTTCATAACATTTTCCATGTTTCAGTATTACAACCATATAAGCTTGATAATAAACATTTTATAGAATATGAACCGTTACTGTTTAAAAAAGATTTGTCTTTTGAAGAAGTTCATGTTCAGATTGTTGGCAGAAAAAGCAAGTACTAAGGAATAAAGTGATACCTTCTATTAAGGTAATTTGGAGAAACCACTATGTTGAATAAGCTACGTGGGAACTTAAAGATGTTATGATGAAAAATTATCCTCAGTTATTTGCTTAATTTTTGTATATCAATTCTGGGGACAGAATCTTGTTAAGGAGGGAAGAACGTGACGAATGAATTTATTGAGTTGTGATTCTGGGGACATAATCCTTTTAAGGCGGGAAAGATATAACAAACGAGAATTTTGTAATTTATTTGAAATATTTATTGAATTAAATAAATATTTGAGTTGATTTATTTATTGAGATAAATAAATATTAAATGAAGATATTGTGTAATAATTTAATTAGCAAATATGTTAATTAAATTAATGTTTAGTGATTTTATAGTTTGAAGATTTAATTTAATGAGATAATTAAATTAAATGAATTATTAAATAATTATAATGTCGTTTCTAATTTATTTTAATAATTAAATTAGAGATTTATTAATTTGTTAAATAAAATTATAATTTATTAAGGAAATTATAATGATATGGTAAATGATTAATTTGATTTAAGAGTTATATGAATATAATTGTTTAAAGGTGTGACAAATAAACTATAGGATAAATGAATTATAAAAATAAACTAAAATGGTATATTTGAGACTAGCCAAACATGGCCTTGTGTCTCTTGGTGTTTATAACAGCTGAACCCATTGGGTTTTTTTACCTTAAAACTTAAGTTGCGTATTATATGTTATATCGGTTTTGTTTTTTTTTACGTGTTATCACTTGGTTTAGCCTAAGTCAAAAGAGAGTAGAGAAAACACAGAGGAAGAGAAAAAAAGAGAGTTTTGTAAATTTGTAAGTCAAATTGGAGAGCCAGGAAGGAGGTGAAAGCTTAACAAAGCAATTTTACATCTTCTAACAAAGCTAAACAAGAATCTAGAGGTAAATAACCTAGTTTTTTTCTTAGTTTGTGAGTTCTTGAGTTTTCCTTTAAAATTAGAAATTTGGTTGGATGATTTGCTAAATAGATGATATATGTGTTGGTATAAGTTTATAAACTGATTTAGTTTATAGATGATTTTTAGAGAATCAATTCATGTATATATGATTTAGTTTAAAGAAATTGTGTTCTTTATAGTTCTTCATTGCAAATTGGTTTTAAATCCTTTGTAATTAGATTTGGTTGTCTAATTTGATGTGTTGTGGTTTATATATGTTGATTAATGATTATAATCTGATAATTGACATCTAAAAATGATTTTAGTTGGATTAATCAATGAAAGTATGTTTAAAAAAACCTGAGTTCACAATAAAATATGTACAATATGGTCTATTTTGAGTCAAAAATTGAAGTTCAATTCATGTAAGAACCTGTTATTTGATAATTGTTATTATTAATATATTGAAATACGAAAATAATGCATGTGGAATAAATTAATTTGGTGGATTAACGAAGTCGTAGTGATATGATTCGCTAAACATGTCAAAATTTGAGTTATAATCGTGAATATGGTTTTAATCCCTTAAATTTGGTTGTTTATGTTTTTTAATTGTTATAATGATTAAGTGTATATGTTATGTGGTTTGGTAAGGTTTATAGTGTACGTGATTGTCTATGTTGCTGTGGAAATTGGAGGAATTGGAGTTTTGGTTCGATCGAGTCTTTGGAAAGCAGACTGCGATGTTCTTGTTCTTGCACAATTGCTTGATTCTTGCCGATGATGTAAAGGACAAGAACATTAAATATGCTATGCCAAAGATTCTTGACTATGATTGCAAGGCTTGGGGTAGCATACAACCGCCCTCCTTTGAGCATAAACAGTTTGTTTTATTTTGTATTCCAGTCCATGAGGTGTTAGTTTAAGCTAGTCTAATGTTGTTGATATTGTGTTAAGCATGTAATAAAGTTCTATTATGACGCCCCCCAAATTCAGACCACTCATATCTCGAATTTGGTTTGTCACGTGCTACAATTCTAATGACTAAAAACATCTCAGGCAACGAAAATTATAGAATAGATTACATTTATTTAATATAATCATTCATATCCCAAGGTTTCGTAACTTAAGCATCTCTTAAATACCTTAACCCTAATTGAACATAGTTTTAGACATAACTAGTACATAATACAAGATTCCTTAACATAATCATAATATTTCTAAATAAACAAATATGAAGCTACTCCGTAGCTTTGCCCTTGCCCTTATCAATGTCCAAGGGTCCGCCTTGCTATGCCTTAACTGAAATGTTTTTAGGGAAAGCAAGAATGAGCAACCAGTTGACCCAGCAAATAATATAGCAATAAGGGTGTTCCATATAGTTTTAGCTTCTCGAGGGTACAACAATAATGATAGTTCAAGGATAGTAAGAAATATCAATGGTTCTCAACAATAATCTCTACGGATAGAAAGATATCAATAAGTTTCAATGCTTAATATATGACGCCCCCAAAGTATACATCACCCATTCTGAGTCACCAAATACATGGTACAAAATTCAAATACAACTTAATTATACAAATGTCGTGTAAAATACGACATAACATAAGCTGAGAGTTTTAAATACGAATATTGTCTTCTAGACAGTATTCAAACTCAAATGGAGTCCTCATTACATTTATTATCACACTATTTCACTGAATAGTGAGGACTACTAATGCAAATATATGGACCGTCACTCCGTTCCCCGACTCCGTTTCCCGACTAGTTCCAGCTATTTTCTCATTTGCTGAAGAGAACAATGAAAACAAAGGGTGAGCTCAACTAGCTCAGTAAGAAATATTATGACTAAGATAATGCAGAATAAATTATCGTTAGCCTTCAACAGTGTTAAACTGATAAAATATAATAAACATAAAGTTTAACTGCAGCGGAACAAGCAATCCATTAGAAGAGTCAAGTAGAGCATGATATCTACTATCTTCTATGATTTAAAAAGTTTATCATCAATTTTATCGCTGAGACTCAGCTTAAAAATAATCCACATCATCGAATCATCCATGTACTACGGGCCAAGGATATTAATTAGTATCACGACCACGAATTATCAATGCACTACGGGCCAAGGATATTCGTGTTTTCACCAATGGTCATGATCATGCCAACAACCGTCCATCAATGCACTATGGGCCAATGAGGACTTTTACCACATCATTTGTAACATTAAGATCATGATTATACCGAATAATCCATGGTCATAATCATACTAATCAACAGTACATCTATGCACGTAAGCCAAATATGACTTTTATCACAATATAAGCATAAGGATGAGGACAATGATATAAGAATTCAATTAAAGGAAAGCAAAGGATAAAATTTTAAAGATTTATAATTTAATTTATCCAGAATTCAATACTGTCCAAATTGTCAACATGATACTGATTTGTGGAGTAAAATTCAAGAATAATATTGTATCAAAAATGTATTAGAACGAAAAGAAATCAATTTTTGTCATGAATAGTACCCCAGGTGAATAGTAACCTAGTGAATAGTACCCCGTGAATAGTACTCTAGCATAAAAAGGTTAAAACTTATCAAGAATGCTCAGAATAATAATTTCATGAAAAGATACTGGATGAAGCGCAAATATCAAGGATATTCTACTAATTCCATGGAGTATAGAAGCCAAAACTTAACAAAATGAGCATAGAATTCGAAAAGTGAAACGAAATAATATTACTTACATACTTTAGAGTATCGAAGAAAATATTATTTCATACGAATAATGAACAAAAATAATATCCCTTACTTTAAAAAGAGAGTACTTCTGACTGGTATGGCGGGGATATTCTTGAAGAAGACTTGAATTGTTTACTACGCTCAAAACTTCCTTAAACTCTAAAGAAATACGCTCAAGATTATAGAAGAAGAATTCTTTGATTCTGGTGTGATTTTCAAATCTAAACTAAGCATCCTATTTATAGGAGAATAGAAGGATACTATTTAGAAACGGACTGCACAGTAACCATATACACGGGCGCCGAATTTGTCTGAAAAATTTGATTACATACTCCCTCCATCCTACTATGACAACCCGAAAATTTAGATAATTATTTAAATATTAAATGATGGGTTAAAGGCTGAATAATAAACCTATACATAAAATAAGTGAATGGATTTGAGATTTCCAAGAAGGAATTTTGTGAATTTAAAATATTTGTGGTGAATTATTCAGGATTAAGGGTATAAGTATATATGTTCTATGTATATGGTCATATATGAGTACAGTTTGTGGTTAAGGGTCAAGGGTTGACCATATAAATTATATCAGTGTCAAACCATACTATTAAATTTGAACGTCAATGTTCAGTTAGAAAACCCTAACGACTGATAAGAAACCCTAAAAATCGGTTCTGAAAACCCTAATTTTAGTTCAGGGAATCCGAAACCCTAATTCAAAATTAGAAAACCCTAATTTGGGAATTCAAATGCTAAGTATAAGGCTTAAGTGTTATTAAATATAACCTAATTAAAGAAAACCCTAATGAGAAATTAAAATCCCTAATTTTCTATTGGAAACCTTAATTGCTAAATTAGGAACCTAATTGCTAAATTAGGAATTCTTAATCCTAATGTTCAAGTCTAAGTAATTAGGAAACCCTAATTATAATTTAGAAATCATAATTTTCTATTTTAAAATCTAATTAAAAAATCCTAGAAAATTGATTTTTTAAAAAACCTTAGGTTTTAACCCTAAGGGTTTGCATAAGTGACCAATTTGCCATTAAAATTGTATGCTAAATGTCCAAACTACAATTTTTGCAATTCTTTATTAGATGGAGTATAGATCTTGCCCTAGTTTGGTTGTTCACCAACCGTAGCTCTCACATATATCTCACAATATCATCCAACATTGCCAGCAAAATACATTGCACCTTTGATTTAAAAGCATAAAGTCTAAAAAAGAGACTCAATTCATTTTTCCACCTAGCCAAGTCTTCTCTTTCTCTCCCATCCAAAAAATTTGAGAGAAACTAAGTGATAAGGAAAGCCAATATCATTCCTTAGCTCTCTTATTTCAGATCATCAAGATCAGAATCAAAAATTTGCATTCAAGAGGTATAAAACCCTAAACTTGTTAGATCTTCAAGATTTGTGTTAATGTTGTTAGTTGTTGTTTAGATCAGTGTTAGATGGTGTCAATTAGTGATCTGGGTTGTTACTTCTTAGATCCATATCATTCAGATACACGAAAATCAAATTTTTGAAATTGATCATTAACCCTAGTTTTGTTCTCTGACAAAAAAATGCCAGAGCTTCTAGATCTGTGTGTGTTTGATGATATATGTGCTTAGAGTTATAGATATGTTCTATATTGTAAGGCCTTCGATCTGAAACTTAAATCAAGCCCAGACCATGTTTATATTGCAAGTTATTAAGGGTCAAATGTCGTTGACCGACCATGACCAATTGGTTTCTGGGCAGCCCAGAAACCCAAAAAGGGTCTGACAACATTTTCGTTGCCTCTGATCTTCCCGCTGTTAAGTGATTTGGCCATGTTTGTGTAAATGATTGGTAGACTGACATGTAGGCTACATAGTAAAGCCATCAGAACACTTAGATCCTTAATAGAAATGAAGTTGTAGCCGGTCAAACAATGGTTGACCATCATGACGGATGAAGATTTTGGGCAACCCAGAAATCTTCAAAGCACTACTAGAAATTCGACATATAGCGACGAGCTATAGCGACGGTCGGCATGAAACCGTCGCTATAGGGTATGTATAGAAACGGTCAGCACGGATACTTCGGTATAGAGGTTTTTTAAAGATAAAACCCTCCCACTTTCCCCCAAATCATTTCAGTATCTTCACTTTTTTCTCTCTCAAGCATAAAGCTAAGCAAGTGCGAAGAGTACTTAGGGTTTTAGTGCAAAATTGAACAGAAATTTTGAGTTGTTGAAGCGTAATCAAGGTATAGGATATGGGATGGTGAGGCGGTTGGCGGAGTCGGAGCAAGAGGACCGAGATTGAAGAATCCGTCGATTGCTGCTATCATCCGCCGGTGAGGAGTTAACGGGTTTGTAGATCAAATCCACCACTTCATTTCTATCCATATATATGTGTATTAGTATATTTTTTTTATCTCGAATCTTCTAAGCTGATTCAAGGTATGTGTGTGCATTCTCCTTTATCATTTCCTTTCGATTCTTAATCTGTTGCTTGATCTGATTGTTTTTTTATAATGATTTCATAGGAATTTACGGTGGAATGTAAAATATATTTGGGTTTAGAGGGCTTTGAAATGAAATGTGATGTATTTAGTTGTTTAGGTTTTGTGCTTTCTGTTCAGATCTGTTCTATTTCCATTTGTACGTTTTAAGCATTTCGTTGTTTTTGTATGTTTTTCCTTCTTCTTTTAGATGTTCCTGCTATAGTTTCTTAATCTTCGTACTTATTTAATTTATTAAATCTCTCCCTCCTTATTTTTTCTATCGAATTGAATTTTTAATTTTCAAAATGGGCTAGTTATCCGTTCGGAGAATGAGAAAACTGAAGGGAAGAAGTGTTTACCATTTTTGAAATAATGTTTTCACACATTATTTTAGGAAGGGTTGAGTGAGAGTTTTGTTGGATAAAGCTTCTATCTTGGAAGTTTAATACTCCCTCCGTCCCTATTTAAATGACGTTTTAGAGTTTTTTATGTGTCCCTAATTAATTGACATTTGTTCAAATCTAGGAGAATTAAATATTATTTTTCTAAAATTACCCCTCATTACTCTACCTATTTTTTGGTACTTTAAACTCTTATGCTATGATAAATTAATGATTTAAGGGTATTATAGACAACTGAGTACTATATTTAATGCTTTTCAATCATTATCTTAAATCTTGTGTCCATCTCTAAAACGTCATTTAAATAGGGACGAAGGGAGTAACAATTTTGTTGGCTGTCAATCAGTGCGTTGATTCGGCTGAAAATTATATATGATATTTTAATATTGTTTGTAAACTAAAGCTTGGTTTTTATGTTGTTGTCCGTTATTTAAGAGCTAATGGGTTGCTTGCCCTTTTAATGCTGAAGTAATTGATCTGATAATTGTGTATCATGCAGAAGAGACTGTGACAACCCGAAAAATCGGATTGTCTAGAATTTAAGTTTAAAGAATTAGTTATTAATAAAATGAATTTTTATTAATACTATTATGTGCTATAGGTTCATTAATCGTTCTATAACCTAGAATGATTATTAATCAGGAGGATTCTGGCTACGAGCTAGACTGAACGAGTAAGAATTTTCAAGACGAAAAATAAAAAAATTTCGGGAACAAAAATATTTCTGGGAAAAAGACAAAATAGGCACTATTCACCTTTCTGCTCGGAGATTTATTTTGAAATTCCGAGAAGTTATTGATTGCATGAAATCTTGAAACGTGATGGAATATTCAATAATATTTCAGTTATGGCAAAAACGAAGTTTTCACCTGCGGACTCAAAACCTAAGGGTTAGGGAAAGTGAGTTTTGAAAATGTAATGAGTACGTATAATAACTAGGGTTATTATGCGTGAGAAATACGAGTATGATACGAGTTATTATACGAGTATATTACGAAGATTAGTACGACGTATAATACGAATATCGCATTTAACAATATCTGAAGAGAAGACGAGATTACGAGAAAGGAATGCGTAGAATACGATCGTAGAATACGATAAGTCTTAATGGACTTTATGTTCATGGACTTTGTAGAATCCAATTGGACTTGGATTATGTCAATCCCAATGCTTTTTGAAATCAAGCCCAAGTTAGGCCCAATAAGAATTAGGGTTAAGGCCCAAACCAAGAAAAGAAACCGCGGATCGAACTGATGGGTAAACGGATTGGTAAGAACCATTGGGGCAACCAATGGGGTGACCCATGGGGCATGTGGGCCGGCCACTTGGCCACCAAGTAAGGGTGGTGGCAAAGTAAACTTGGTGGTTAAGTTGAAAAGGAGGTGGGAATAGTAACTTTAGGGGCGAAATGACTATTTTGCCCCTAGCTTTGGTTTTCTATAAATAGAAACCTAGAATTTCATTTTCTAGGATTTTTGAAAATCCTACCTTGAGAGAGATAGAGAGAGCTCGATCGGGAGAGCAAGAGGAAGAGCGTGAGCATGAATGCTCGGATCAAAAGTGATCGTGAAATAGAAAAGCTAGCGAATCGCCGGCTTTGTATAACGGATGAGGATTAACGAAGAACGGTAATTCGAACCCTAGTTTCTTCTCATATTTTCTTTAAGTTTAATATGTTCAAAAACATAGTTTAATGAGAATAGAGAAAGGATGATGTTAGAAATGATTTCATATGATTGCAATCATGAGAAAACGAAGAAATAAGAATAAGAAATTTAGTTTATAAATTTCTTAAGGAAGTATAAGATTCGTAAGTATTTTGAGCGATCCGAATGAATCTTATGAATGAGTATGTCAAATTAGTAAGGAATGATGTTCTATAACATCAAATTCCAAGAAAAAATAGAATCGTAATCCAAAATATCTATTAAAACGAAGAACGCGAAGAACACGCGAAGAACGCGTAGAATGTTGTTGATGGACAAATTTAAAACCATCGTAGTGTAAATGTTGTTGATGGACAAGTTTAAAACCATCGTGATAAGTTAGTTGCTTCTTGCTTGGTTAGGAGCGTTAGAAACGTTCATGAAGAACGGATTAAAATTGAGCAATAACGAAGTTATGGCGAAATTTTTGTAAAAGACGAGCGAGAATTTGAAAGTTAGTAAATGAACCCGAACATGTAGGGTTTCATAAGAATGTAAGAGAACGTAGAAAACATGAGTCGTGGACTCAAGAACGATCGAGTTCCGAGTTCGGATGACCTAATTACGGACGAACGAGCGAAGAACGTTAAAAGCGTAAAATGAACGAAGGGTGAAGTTTAAGCCAATTGAATGGCACGTTAACGAGTTTAGATCGAATTTCTACTCGATAGGTGTTAAAGTAAGTGAGATAACGAAGGTAATGGCTTTGGAACGACCTCGTTCTGAGTTATAACGAAGGAGTTATGAGATCGAAAAGTAAGCATCTCAAACTTGATTCAACACTTAGAAAAATTTTCTAGGGTTTAAGCTTTTAGGCCAGCAATCACGAGAAGTGGCGCCAAGCAACGTGAACTCGAAGCTTGAGTGTGTATTAAGTGGCACCGCAGCGTGAGAGATAATGAAGGGTTTGGCACCGCATCGCCAAACCAAGGGAGGGGAGAGAAGTAGGTCACGCCGCAGCGCGAGAGAGAGAGGGAAGGATGGCGCCGCAGCGCCGGTGCAAGGCAATGCCCAGAAATGAGAATTTTATTTCTTAGATACTGAGGGATGTGCAAGAAAGAAGTATGAACATATAGTTCACGTAATGTAACACTTAGTCAAGTGTTTTAAACCTTTACCAAAGGTTGAACGAAAAGATTTAACGTGATTAAAAGACGGAGAATATAAACGCTAGATTACGTAACCGATATTCGGGGACCGTAGTCGTGACAAACGAACATGAGGGATTACTATGATTGTGATTCTTTAGACGTTGAGTGATGAAGGTAATGAATAACATTCTGATGTTATGTAATGGTAAGAGAGATAAAAAGACGAACAAGTGAACGTCGAATACATAACGATCCTCGTGAATCGTATTCGTGTTGGACGAACGTTCTAAGTATACCCTAGTTGTATGACTTAGACTTTGACGAAGGTAGTAAGTAAGATATGAATTATCAAGGAAAGCCGTAACAAACAGTAATGAGATTAAAGAAAGTCCGAGTGTGAGTCGGATAGAGAATGTTAGAATGAAGTAAGCGTTGAACACTTTAACCAGCGTAAGGGTTGAGTGTAAGCGAGTTGTAAACGTGCAGAACCTACACTCCGTGTATGGTTCGTAATGTAATGAAGACTAAGTTTTAGCCGTGAACGGTGAAGAAACTAAGTTAAAGATAATAATGTATAACGTTAAGAAGCCGAGTTAATAAGTATAACTTGGACAACGTTCTGAGTTGAATGAACCGGACGTTGTAAGGTATGAATAAGTTAATATTAAATGTTTAATGCTATGTTCTCATAGTATTGACATTGAATGATCATTCCGAGTATAAAAAAGATTGTATGACTTAGACGATAAAGAATGAATCTTGAGGTATGGCATTTAGTTTCCATAAAGTCATAAGGAATAAGAAGTTGACTTAAAGAACATTATAGTTTAATGGTTCAGATAAGTTAAGGTAAGTTAGGTTGTAGTACAATCGTAACCTTTGATGGTTGACATATGGGAGCTGGGCTAAACAATTCCTTCAGAGAGGGAAGGTATATACAAAATCGAAACCGATCTAACTCAATGTGGGCAAGGCGTAGATGAGACAGAACTTATTTTTTGGTTGTTTGTGGGAAACCACTCAGAGTACCATATGGACTACTAGCAAAGAAGCGATGTGTGCTGAGTATATAGGAGTTATAAGAAGAAGATAAGAATGCAGATCATCAAAGATGATGAATGTTTTGAGTAAGACATCTCCGAATGTCATGAAGCCGTAAACCGGTAGTAAAGAAAGTTAGTGGCGTAAGCTTAAATTACAAGAGCGCGAACCTTAAGAAGTAAAGTAAAGTAAACCAATGCGTAAGTCAAGTATATGACTAATTGGTACACATGTTATTTCCTTATGTGCTGCATAAGAATTGGGAATGAGCGATTCAAGCGACAAACTATAAGTCATAGTCGTGCGTAAAGGCAAGTTTTTCCTAACTTCATTCATATTTTAAATGAATGCTAGTTTCTAAAAATTCTCAGATGTTGAACTTGAGAAGTTCTGTCTATGTGAAAATGTGTGATATTTGTACAAGGTGGTAGAATGTATGAGGCCTTGTGCCACAATGTGAACACTTTTGTTTTATGATATGAATCTGTTTCAGAATTGAACTGCTCAATATGAAGTATGTTCTGCTTATACATGAACCGTTATTGATAAGTCTATGCCATTGATTCTAGCCAAACATGATGTGTATGAAAGAGAGTAGAGAATGAATGTATTTTAAAGTTAATATGAATCGATGTTTTAAGATGATAGAATCAAGACTATTCCTATTATTCAAGCCGCTTCATAACCTTTGTTCTTGTTATTGAGGTCTTAAAGAATGTTTAAATCCTTAAAGTTGTTTGTTCAATCTGTATAACTTGGTCGGGCAATTGAATGCTAACACTTGCTTTAAATAAAAATATTTTCAGCGAACGATGTTAGAAAGAACTTAAGGATCCCGTAAAGATCAAGCTGATCGGTATGCAGACGAAGTGCCATTCAGTATATGAATGTGTGTGAAGAGCAAGTGAAGACTTGTAATATAGAATGATAGAATTAAACTATAGACTTGTTTAATGAACGATTATGTATCCTTGGTGGTGGATAAAAGTCATTTGTACAAGATGTAAAGAATAATGTAATTATCATTATTTGTAATGAAAAAGATTATAAGGTTTCGAGAACCTGGGATTTGAGAAGGTATATTGTTATATTTAGCTGTATAATGATGTACGGATGGAAGAAGATGGAATCGTAATGCACGAGGTCCGGGTCTGAAGGTAGACCGAATTTCGGGGCGTTATATTTGGTATCAAAGCTATAGGTTATAACTCTTGGGTATGAGTATCTAAGACTATAATCGTAGAGAGAAGGATAAGAAAATCGTTGAGTTAAACGATTAAGGAAGAATATCACCACGTGATCATAGTAAATCATAGTAACAGATGAGTTGTTAAACGATGAATGATTTATAGCAGATGCTATGAATGAATGGTGCTACGAAGTAGTACGGTGAAGAAGAACTTAGATTGAGTTGTAGAGGTTAGCATACGAATTAAAGAAAATTCGTATTAAATAAAGAGAAATGTAGAAGTTGTAATATTTCAATTGAGGACTCATGTGATGGCTGAGTTGTATGAATCTTTGTATGGGCAGAGGTTTGTGCTTGGTGTAACAACTACTCAGTTTATTACAGTGATAATCATTGGAATTGGTCGCGCTATTAATATGTATATGACAAGAAGGTGAATCTTTTCTCATGTATATACTTGATAGGTTGAGAATGATAAAGTAGGTGCGAGTTCTTAAACTCATACTTATGGTAAGTTCGTGACTCATAATAATATGGTATGTTTTCGAATATCTCAGCGAATGGACGCCTATGGTCTGTCTGGATGTTCTTAAACTCATATTATTGTGGAAAGTTCCTGAACTCATAATGTGTGGTAAGTTGATGGACTTTACTATGGTATAGAGATGTTTAGACTGAAAACGAAGTATTTTCAGTAGAGTTAGCATTGAAGGTGCTAGAGAAGTTTAAGTATTGTCGCAGTAAGACAATAACGGAAGATGGAGAATAAGATATTCCAAGTCATCTAGTTATGCTAGATTTTGAAATTTCTTAAAATCGTGCTAATGTGCGCGTTTTGGAAAATGAAAGAATTGGTTCGACTTTTGGAACCAATGGATTTTTAAAGAGCTATGCTTTGTATGTCTATGCCAATTTCTTCGGCTAAACAGAACTTGATTTAAAAATATCAAAATAAATTTTATATCAACCGTGCATTTAATGCAAGGATGGTAAAAGATGGAGTTGTTAATGCAATTGAACCTGGTGAGATGTTATCTTAGGATCAACAAACCGCTATGGTATGATGTATAATGATGAACTCATAAATTGAGGAAGTCCTCAACGTACTGTGAAGAGTACGGTATCATGACGTCATGAATCGTTTTGATGTATTGCAAAAGAATTTTAAGAAGTAGTCGATGTCAAGTGAGTTGACTAGACGAATGTTTCAAGTTGATATCCAATTTATTGGTATGGTCTAAGCTACTTGATTTGGCTTAGACGAATGGTATGTCGTGATTAAAAGAAAATTGAGCTTTCTTTGAATAGCTATGCCGAACCAAATTGTTTTTGATCGGAATCTAAGTCCGAGGTGAAATATACCCGAAATGGGGTTATACGATAGTCGATCACCTCACGTATGGAAGAGGTAGTTTACCTTCTTTGTGATTGTAAACTTACCATGTAAGAAAGGTTTACTACGAGAGGTCGTGTTTAACCTTGTAAGAGTTCATGGTCGATTTGACCCCTCAAAGAAAAAAGAATGAAATGTTTTAAAGGAATCTTTATATTCCTAGTTATTCCTTTCGCTTCATGATTCTTGATAAGTTATGAAGGGTAGGGAATGTATGAAAGATAAGAACTTCTTTGAAGAGAAGTTGAGAAGAAGGGTAAGCTAGAATTTCGAGGACGAAATTCTTTGAAGAAGGGGAGAATGTGAGGACCCGGGTAAGGGTTTGGTTTTATGAAATTCCGAGGACGGAATATTTTTTAGGAGGGAAGAATATGACAACCCGGAAAATCGGATTGTCCAGAATTTAAGTTTAAAGAATTAGTTATTAATAAAATGAATTTTTATTAATACTATTATGTGTTATGTGTTCATTAATCGCTCTATAACCTAGAATGATTATTAATCGGGAGGATTCTGGCTACGAGCTAGACTTAACGAGTAAGAATTTTCAAGACGAAAATAAAATTTTTTCAGGAATAAAAATATTTCCTAGGAAAAAGACGAAATAGGCACTATTCACCCGTTTCTGCTCGGAGATTTATTTTGAAATTCCGAGAAGTTATTAATTGCGTGAAATCTTGAGACGTGATGGAATATTCAATAATATTTCGCTTATGGCAAAACAAAGTTTTCATCATGACGGAAAAAAACCTAAGGGTTAGGAAAGTGAGTTCCGAGAATGTAATGAGTACGTATAATAACTAAGGTTATTATGCGTGAGAAATACGAGTATGATACGAGTTATTATACGAGTATATTACGAAGATTATTATGACGTATAATACTAATATCGTGCGAACAATATACGAAGAGAATACGAGATTACGAGAAAGGAATGCGTAGAACACGATCGTAGAATATGATAAGTCTTAATGGACTTTATGTTCATGGACTTTGTAGAATCCAATTGGACTTGGATTATGTCAAGCCCAATGCTTTGTGAAATCAAGCCCAAGTTAGGCGCAATAAGAATTAGGGTTAAGGCCCAAACCAATAAAAAAAACCGCGGATCGAACCGATGGGTAAACGGATGGGTAAGAACCATTAGGGCACCCCATGGGGTGACCCATGGGGCATGTGGGCCGGCCACTTGGCCACCAAGTAAGGGTGGTGGCCAAGTAAACTTGGTGGTTAAGTTGAAGAAGAGATGGGAATAGTAACTTTAGGGGCGAAATGACTATTTTGCCCCTAGCTTTGGTTTTCTATAAATAGAAACCTAGAATTTCATTTTCTAGGATTTTTGAAAATCCTACCTTGAGAGAGATAGAGAGAGCTCGGTTGGGAGAGCAAGAGGAAGAGCGTGAGCATGAATGCTCGGATCAAAAGTGATCGTGAAATAGAAAAGCTAGCGAATCGCCGGCTTTGTATAACGGAAGAGGATTAACGAAGAACGGTAATCCGAACCCTAGTTTCTTCTCATATTTTCTTTAAGTTTAATATGTTCAAAAACATAGCTTAATGAGAATAGAGAAAAGATGATGTTAGAAGTGATTTCATTTGGTTGAAATCATGAGAAAGCGAAGAAATAAGAATAAGAAATTTAGTTTATAAATTTCTTAAGGAAGTATAAGATTCGTAAGGATTTTGAGCGATCCGAATGAATCTTATGAATGAGTAAGTCAAATTAGTAAGGAATGATGTTCTATAACATCAAATTCCAAGAAAAAGTAGAATCGTAATCCAAAATATCGATTAAAACGAAGAACGCGAAGAACGCGTAGAATGTTGTTGATGGACAAATTTAAAACCATCGTAATGTAAATGTTGTTGATGGACAAGTTTAAAATCATCGTGTATAAGTTAGTTGCTTCTTGCTTGGTTAGGAGCATTAGAAACGTTCATGAAGAACGGATTAAAATTTAGCTATAACGAAGTTATGGCGAAATTTTTGTAAAAGACGAGCGAGAATTTGAAAGTTAGTAAATGAACCCGAACGTGTAGGGTTTCATAAGAATGTAAGAGAATGTAGAAAACGTGAGTCGTGGACTCAAGAACGATCGAGTTCCAAGTTCGGATGACCGAATTACGGACGAACGAGCGAAGAACGATAAAAGCGTAAAATGAACGAAGGGTAAAGTTTAAGCTAATTGAATGGCACATAACGAGTTTAGATCTAATTTCTGCTCGATGGGTGTTAAAGTAAGTGAGATAACGAAGAGAATGGCTTTGGAATGACCTCGTTCCGAGTTAAAACGAAGGAGTTATGAGATCGCAAAGTAAGCATCTCAAACTTGATTCAACACTTAGAAAAATTTTCTAGGGTTTAAGCTTCGCGCCGCATCGCCGAGAATTGGCGCCGCAGCGTGAACTTGGGCTTCAGGTGCTGTTAAGTGGTGCCTCAGTACGAGAGATAATGAAGGGTTTGGGCATGCAGCATCGACCAAGGGAGGAGAGAGAAAAGTAGGTCGCTATGCAATGAGAGAGAGATAGGAAGGATGAAAAGCCATCAATGCACGGCAAGGCAATGCCCAGAAATGAGAATTTTATTTCTCAAATATTGGGGGATGTGCAAGAAAGAAGTATGAACATATAGTTCACGTAATATAACACTTAGTTAAGTGTTTTAAACCTTTAGCAAAGGTTGAACGAAAAGATTTAACGTGATTAAAAAACGGAGAATGTAAGCGCTAGATTACGTAACCGATATCCGGGGACCGTAGTCGTGATAAACGAACATGAGGGATTGATATTTTTGTGATTCCTTAGACGTTGAGTGATGAAGGTAATGAATAACATTCCGATGTTATGCCATGATAATGAGAGATTAAAAGACGAACAAGTGAACGTCGAATACATAACGATCCTCGTGAATAGTATTCGTGTTGGACGAACATTCTAAGTATACCCTAGTTGTATGACTTAGACGTTGACGAAGGTAGTAAGTAAGATATGAATTATCAAGGAAAGCCAGTACAAAAATGGTAATGAGATTAAAGAAAGTCCGAGTGTGTGAGTCGGACAGAGAATGTTAGAATGAAGTAAGCGTTGAACACTTTAACCAAACGTAAGGGTTGAGTGTAAAGAAAGTGTTAAACCAGGCGTAACCTACACTCAGTGTATGGTTTAACCGTAATGTAATGAAGACTAAGTTTTAGCCGTGAACGGTGAAGAAACTAAGTTAAAGATAATAATGTATAACGTTAAGAAGCCGAGTTAATAAGTATAACTTGGACAACGTTCCGAGTTGAATGAACCAGACGTTGTAAGGTATGAATAAGTTAATATGAAATGTTTAACGCTATGTTCTCATATTATTGAAATTGAATGATCGTTCCGAGTATACAAAAGATTGTATGACTTAGACGATAAAGAATGAATCCTGAGGTATGGCATTTAGTTGCCAGAAAGCCATAAGGAATAAGAAGTTGACTTAACGAATATTATAGTTTAATGGTTCAGATAAGTTAAGGTAAGTTCGATTGTAGTACAATCATAACCTTTGATGGTTGACATATGGGAGCTAGGCTAAACAATTTCTTCAGAGAGGGAAGGTATATACAAAACTGGCAACCGATCTAACTCACTGTGTGGGCAGTGTAGATGAGACGGGAACTTGTTTGTTGGTTGTTTGTGGGAAACCACTCAGAGTACCATATGGACTACTAGCAGAGAAGCGATGTGTGCTGAGTATATAGGAGTTATAAGAAGAAGATAAGAATGCAGATCATCAAAGATGATGAATGTTTTGAGTAAGACATCTCCGAATGTCATGAAGCCGTAAACCGGTAGTAAAGAAAGTTAGTCGCGTAAGCTTAAATTACAAGAGCGCGAACCTTAAGAAGTAAAGTAAACCAATGTGTAAGTCAAGTATATGACTAATTGGTACACGTGTTATTTCCTTATGTGCTGCATAGGAATTGGGAATGAGCGCAAAGCGTAAACTATAAGTTCAGAGGCATGCGTAAGGAAAGTTTTTCCTAACTTCATTCATATTTTAAATGAATGCTAGTTTCTAAAACTTCTCGGATGTTGAACTTGAGAAGTCGTCGTCTATATGCAAATGTGTGATATTTGTACAAGGTGGTAGAATGTATGAGGCCTTGTGCCACAATGTGAACACTTTTGTTTTTATGATATGAACTGCTTTACATGATTGAACTATTCAATATGAACATGTATTCTGTTTATACATGAACCATTATTGATAAGTTTGTGCTAATGATTCTAGCTGCATGAATGTGCATGGAAAGAGTAGAAGAATGAATGTATTTCAAAGTGCATGTAATCGATGTTTTAAGATAATATGAATCAAGACTATTCCTATTATTCAAGTCGCTTCATAACCTTTGTTCGGTTATTGAGGTCTTAAAAAAAGGTTGAACTCTTAAAGTTGTTTGTTCAATCATGTATGACTTATTTGGGCAATTGAATGCTCACACTTGCTTTAAATAAAAATATTTTAAGCGAACGATGTTAGAAAGAACTTAAGGATCCCGTAAAGATCAAGATGATCGGTATACAGACGAAGTGCCATTGAGTATATGAATGTGCGTGAAGAGCAAGTGAAGACTTGTAATATAGAATGATAGAATTAAACTATAGACAAGTTTAATGAAAGATTATGTATCATTGGTGGCGGATAAAAGTCACTTGTACAAGATGTAAAGAATAATGTAATTATCATTATTTGTAATGAAAGAGATTATAAGGTTTCGAGAACCTGGGATTTGAGAAGGTATATTGTTATATTTAGCTGTATAATGATGTACGGATGGAAGAAGATGGAATCGTAACGCACGAGGTCCGGGTCTGAAGGTAGACCGAATTTCGGGGCGTTATAGAGATACTGCCATGTACATCTTCAAATAATAACTTGTTAATTTGCTTGAACTTGAACTAAATTTAAATATTTAATTTCAAAATCCTTTAATCATTTATTATATATGAAGTCAAGAATTTGAAAATGCATTTTGATATTACTGTCTAGTTCAGCAACAAACAGTAGCCTTTCCACATTGGACAAAGACAGTCATGATATGTGTGGAATATTTGTTTTATTCATTGGGTAAAATTGATGAATTTGGAGGAGAATATTGAAAAGGTGGAGGAACTTAATTTTGATTTTTTGTGGGTATAAGTAGTTTTAATGTTGATGCTTTTAATGTCATTAATGGGTTTATGATTTTCTTGTAGGTTGTTTATAGATGCAGATTCTTGACAATTCTTGTAGTTTGGGGGTCTCTAGTTGGATCTCTACTGTGCTTCATTAAGGTGTGTTTTTTTAATTTTTTTTACTTGCACTATGTTATTGTTAATAATCTTATCTTCATTGCATTTTGTGAAATGGATATTTGACTTGAACATCCATGATGGGATGTTGTGGTAATATTTTTATTTTAGTAACTTTTTACTATAGTTCATTATGATGAAATTGTGTGATTTTTCTAAATCTTTCCCAAGTGGAATTAGCCAGTGTAAATCAACTGTGATTGTTTTTTGTTTCTGTGGTAACTGATAAACCTGGAAGAACTGAGTTGCTGAATTAGATAACTTTTGAACCTTTTATGTGTGTCAAGCACGCTGCTATTCTTTGTGATGCTTATTCTAAAGGGTTAAGCTTTATAGTTGAATTTCTCAAATTGTAGAATCTTCAACTTGTATTCTAAATGCACCTGCAGATGCAGTTTTCCACTAATGGCATATGTTGTTTGAGTTAATTAATTCTGTTTTTGGAATTTTTAGAATTGTGTTGGCTAGTAGCATTTCATCTTATGTGCATCATATCCTAGTCGTTTATTGCAACAATATATTATGATAATGAATTAAACAAAATTGACACCAATTTGTTCTGGCATCCAGGGGTGCACATATGTTGTAGCATCATTCCAAGAATACCTTGTGAACCGTATGAAGTTCTCAATTAAGGGCAACAAATTACTATACCGTATGTATCGGGTATCTTCTCGAATCAAGTGCCAATGGATTACACCAATTTGGATTCGATTGTTGACTTGCAGTTGCAATGTTGCACCCATTACAAATATTTTGCACAAGAGAAAACTATTTTGTACACAATCAAATTAAATTTGCTCAAAATTTGATTAAGCAATTGTTAAGTCTTGAGTTATAATGTGAATGATTTTAAATGATGTATATAATTTTTTTATGTTTTACTTTATAGTGTATGTGACACCCCCAAATCCCGGTACTTCATTACCTCAAGATTTGGTGTTCACGTAATCAAAACATTCATATCTAACTACCCAATCATAATAAATTTAATAATAAAAACCTGCTCATACATGATTACTTTAATAAAAACATTATCTCCC
This sequence comes from Panax ginseng, assembly GCA_020205605.1. Classification (NCBI taxonomy): domain Eukaryota; kingdom Viridiplantae; phylum Streptophyta; class Magnoliopsida; order Apiales; family Araliaceae; genus Panax; species Panax ginseng. The sequence goes on along the minus strand of CM035136.1, from coordinate 80,225,819 downwards.
AGGTTCTCTAACCTTTAATATAATCATTCAAGTGCGGAAAATAAAATTATTACATCACATCATTATTAAAAGTTTATCATCATAACGATTTAAGCAAAATTACAAGTCTTCATCACTTCTACATTTTTCCCTTTCCTTTGCTAGTTGTAGGCTTATCTACCTTCTCAACCAAAGCTGCAATAAATGTATAAATATGCAAGAGTGAGCAAACAAAGCTCACTTGAAATAAGAATAAATATCTTTACATCATTTGCCAAATAATAGGCTCAATATAACTGAATGATATGTTCTATTATCATTTCAACATTTGCCAATTCATAGGCTCAATAGAACTGAATGATTTGTTCTATTAATATTCTTAAATATACTATCGAGGGTCAAATGACCATGAACCATGTCCACAGCTTATAAGTAATCTTTCAACTTTAACTTTAATAGTAATATATGACTATAAGGACTCCACGCACTTAGGGGGGATCAATCCTTCAGACAATGTATTGCACAACCATTTCAACGCTAAGCGTAAAACCCTAAACATATGGTTGTTCATCTCAAGTATTTAGAGTACAAGTCCGCACCAAAGAAAGTTTGGTTTGGATAAGCTTTCAAGGGTAATAAAAGTTTAATGATCATCAACTAGGGAACTAGTTGAATCAACAATGCTTGATAATACAACAGTTGTTTAATAACAACATAACTTAGAACATTTGAGAATCATAAAGGAACTGATTCTACATATCTAACTCATGCTTGAAATAACAATAGAGCATAAGTATTCAATAGAATGAATAAAATGGTTAACCTTTGCTTGAACAGTAAAATAAGCTAAGGTTCGAGTCTTATAACATTAGAATGATATTCCTGAACGTACATTTAACTGATAGCAAGCTGGAAACTAGAAAACTTGCCCAACAATGTATTAGCTCATGCAAGGAATTAAAATAGTTCAATAATAGAGACGAGAGTTCAGAAACTACGCTCATTATACAATAATAGAACTTAAGAAACTTGCTTAATTGTAAACTAGTTAAAATGAATCAATATAATAATAGAACTAACTCAACGAAAATGTAGAGTTAGAAAACTTACCTTGAGCGTAAGCTATAAAATTAAACTCACGATCACCTACACATAATTTTAGAACCACAACACCTATTAGATACGCTAACATACCATAACATGATCATTACCATTTACATTTCAGAAACTCTAAGTGTTTTTTTTCGCAACCCTTGTCTAACGTTCATTATGTATACCAAATTATCACATAACGCATTCTTGATTTACTAATCAATTTTATCATTTTGAATTCATAATCCACATAACATGACTCTATTTAACCTTGTTGTTTCCTGATTCTCACATTCCATAACCTTAAGCTAAGCTACAAAGAGCAACCAAAGTCTGCAGAACAAGCAAACTTCGTTGTTCGAAAATGGGCAAGGCGCATGACGCATGAAGTTTTTATATGGGGACGTCATGGCACATGAGACAACATTGACATCCGCGTCATGCAGTGGTCATAGGCGCCATGCGACTTGCAGAACCCAGTTTTTCAAAACAGAGCTTCGGGACATTTTATTAAGCCAACTAAAACGAATTTAACACATCAAACAGTGATAATAACACGTAAAATAAATATACAACTATCATAAACATGATTGCTAACATATACAATCACTTAACACAATTTAATAGCTACTAACACTATTTTAATTTCTCAATTTTCATGTTTTTCACATAAAACTCCAATTGTTAATATTCATCCCAAAAATCATCACTGTGAATTCATTATTTGGCCAAATCACTCCATTCCAATTACGTTATGCTCATATTTCAACAAACTAGCATAAACAAAACTCAATTAACATTTTAGCATGCAATTTGACCCTCAAAATTGGTATTTTTCATGAACATATGAAAAAATACATATAAACATACACTGTCAAAATTTTCTTCTACTGTAAACCGAAATTAGCATGCAATTATCTTATTTGACATAAATTCTAGCATTATAAACATATATAATTACAATTACCAACTATATAAATCTATAATTCAACAATTGCTTATAACAGAACATGAGAAAATTCTTGTCGTGAAATACATATACACGTATATACACATATATAACTCTAAGATTGTGAACATACCTTCAATTAGCGTGTAATTCTTGCTAACCCACTGGAACTACTTGAAAATCCTAAGCTTTCTCTCAATTTCTCTCAACTCTCAATTCTCTCTACTGCCTAGCACGACTAGAATGAAACTTTGATAGCCAGTATCTGTAATAAAAAAAACACAAACTGATATGACCTTAATAGCCATCATCAGTTATCACAATAACGTACACTTTATATTTATTATTTTATTTATTTATTTTATTTTATTTTATTTAAATAAACTAGAAATCTCAAAAGCCATAAAGCTTGTTTGGCAAAACCCTTTAAATATTAAAAAATTAATATATTAAGCCTTGTTTGTTAAAACTAAATTAAACTACTTTAATTTATTTTAATAACTCCTTATAATATAGTTATTTGTCACACTATATTTAATCAAGGTTTCATATTTATTTTAATTAATGCAAATCACAATTAATTAAATAAATCCTTTAATCACATAACACAATACAAATAGTTAATCATTTAAATTGAAATATCAATATAATAATCATTTCCTTAATTCATCAATTATTTATTTAATAAATAATTAACTAAACAAAATTAAATCAATTGAACAAATATTTATTCAACGATAATCACATCCATTAAATATTTATATAAATCAATAAATATTTAATATTACATTTAAAATTCTGGAATGTTACATCATTCCCTCCTTAAAAGGATTCTGTCCTCAAAATCACAATTCAAACAATCAAACCGTCACATTCTTCCCTACTTACAAAGATTCTGTCCCCATAATTGAAGACATAGATTAAATAAATAACTCAGGGTAACTTTTCATCATTTCAGCTTCGAGTTCCCACGTTGCCTCTTCGACAGTGTGGTTTCTCCATATCACCTTCACAGAAGGTATCACTTTATTTTTGAGCACTTATTCTTTTCTGTCGACTATCTGGATAGGAACTTGTTTATAATACAAATCTTTATCGAATTGCAATGGTTCGTACTCGATCACGTGCTTATAATCGGGTTTATACGGTCGTAACACCAAAATATGAAAAATATTATGAATATTTTCCAATTCTTGAGGTAGAGCTACCTCATAAGCCACTCCCCCCACTCTTGGTAGTATTTCAAACGGTCCAATAAATCTTGGGCTGAGCTTTCCTTTCTTGCCAAAATGAATCTTCCCCTTCCAAGGAAAAACTTTTAGGAAAATGAAATTTCCTACTTCAAATTCGCGATTCTGTCTATGTTGATCGGCATACTTTTTCTGTTTGTCTTGGGCTGCTACCAATCTTGACCTGATGAGTTTGATAACTTCAACAGTTTGTTGTACCAGTTCTGGTCCTAACAGTTGGCGTTCATCGACTTCATCCCAAAGACAATGGAGTTCTCGCACTTTTCCGCCTGACAATGCCTCGTAAGGTGGCATGCCGATGCTCACACCGTAATCGCATTGTTGTAGGCAAATTCTACCAACGGTAAATGTTCATCCCAGCTTCCTTTGAAATCCATGATGCATGCTCTCAACATATCTTTCAACGTTTGGATAGTTCATTCGCTTTGCCCGTCGGTTTGCGGATGGTATGCTTCACTCATTCACAACTGTGTTCTCATACATTCTTGTAGTCTCTTCCAGAAGTTTGATGTGAACCTTGGATCTCTATCTCACACAATTGACACTGGAACTCCATGTCTTGACACAATCTGTGACACCCCCAAATCCAGGTACTTCAATTCCATGGGATTTGGTGTCCACTGTACAAATATCATCTATCTATCTAACCATAATAAATGCAAGTCATGCAATAGATAGAAAAAAAATCTTCCCCTTAAGGGTTACAACATCCGAATAATAATAATACAATCCCAGGTTAAACAAACCTTAAACATCTGTGCGGAATCATAAACAAATAAGTCTTAAACAACATCATTAACTCAAGTCTTAAACATAAATACATCATCTAATAAAAATAACAAGTCTTCATCTGTAACGACCGAGAAATTCGGATCTTATTGTAAAATGATTTTATTAAATTAAATAATAATAAAATCATATTCCATGTGTTATCAAGATGGTTGTCATTGTATAACCTATTGATATTAGAATATCGTAGTATTTGGGCTACGTGGATGAATTAAAGTGTTTGAATTTCCAAGACGAAAATAAAAGTTTTTCGAGAAATTTTCTGAAAAACACTATTCATCGGTATTTGCTTGGGATATAATTTTGAGATTCCGAGAAATACGCAATGATGGAATAACAAGGTAAGATGGATTATGTAATAAAAATCTAGTTATGGAAAAAGTAATAATTAAGCCATGGACTTAAATTATAAGCGTTAAGTAAAAGCGAAGTGTTAAAGAATAAGTAGTAATTGTATGATACTTGGTATTGTACGAAGTAATGAAAACGAGTATAATATGAAGTATTATACGAGTTTGTATGAAGGATGAAATATCGTATATAAATTCTATATGAATTATAATACGAAAATAATACATGAACTATATGTATGTGTATTAAGAAATGTTAATGGACTTAGATGATTGGTTAAACAATTATATACAAGTCCAAGTGAATTAAAGAGAGAAGCCCAACTATAAATTAATGAACCAACTAGTGTTTGTTAATATAAGGCCCAAGGATTTATTAATCCAAGCCCAAGATAGAATCCATGGATTGTATAACCCATGGGGCAAACCATATTGATGTGTTTAATGTGTGGTGACCAAGTGATGTGGTGACCAAGTGATGTGGTGATCAAGTAAGTGCGATGATCAAGTAGGAGTATTGACCAAGACTTTGATGTAATGACCAAGTGTAGGATAAGTTTTGTGCCTTGCAAGTAATGAATAGTAAGGAGGTGCATGAGGAGGTGGGATGATTTAATGACCAATCTACTAACCTTGGAAAGTCTATAAATAGAAGAGTTTGCTAGTCATTTGTTGGTTGATCAAATAATCCAACACTTCTAAAGTGCTTAAGTGTTAGAGAGAAAAAGCTAGCAATAAGTCATTTCCATAAGCTAAGAAGAAGAAGCAAGCTACTTACCAAGACTACAAAAGAGTAAGACTTCTTCTCAATTATCTTCTATCTCTACCATGATAGGATGATAAGAAAAGTTGGATTAAGAGACATGAATGAGTAAGTAATGAACTTAAGCCAATTAAGTTGGTAATAATTCATTTAAGCTAGCATAAGTTATAAACTTATGTGAAAATAATATGAACTTGTAAGAAGTTTATTAAGAGAAATGATATGAATGTAAAAGAATTTATATGATCATATGTGTCATGTATACCTAAGTAAAGTTATATGTGAAGAGTGTGTAAAGTATGATGATTAAGAAACCTTAATTGTCATAAGTCATGAATAATCAAATGTTAAGTAGTTTATAATTCGACAAGTTATAAGTTTATGAAGAATAAGTCAAGATCCAACAATGAATATAAGTTGTTATATTAAGTATGTTAAAATGTTCACATGATGAATGGAAGTCATTTGTAATGTTGAACAAATCATAAGAATGAAGAATTGTCGGAATTTGCACGATTGGACGATAATCGTCGAATACGTAAATATTCTCGGAATGGAAGTCAAATTTTATGTTTGATCATGAGACCATTGTTTTCCAATAGAGACAAGTCATAATTGGCATTTAAGAGTTGCGGACTCGAAAATGACCGGATTCCGACTTAGAACGAACAAAATTGAACGAGCATTGAACGTTCACGAACGTTTATCGTTTACGTTAAAAATGAACCAATAGGTGAATTTTTAGCAAACGAAGTCAAATAGATAAACTTCTTGAATGATCATGTAGAGTACATAAATTGTGAACCGTAGGCTTTTGAACGAGCCAATTCAGACTTATAACGAAGAAGTTATGCGTCTGGGAAGTTCACAAAATTTCAAAACTGAAATTGATATCTCGGTGCCGAGAGTTGAAATGCCGGCGCCAACCCTAAAAAAAAGACCAGCGGCGTGGAAGCGATGGCGAGCCTCATCGCAAGAGTTCGCATGGCGTGAACCTTAGTTCAATAAGTGGCGCAGCATTTTTCATGAAGCGATGACAAAATCCCTCTGGAGTGTGGGCGCAAGATGCAGCAAATTTAAGTAAGGACTCATGCCGCATGGCCAAGTCCGGACAATGGTATTAAGAGCTTCATGCCGCATGACATGAGATGTAAGTATAAAGTCTGGCGCCAGAAAGTGCGATCTCGTAACAAAGATAGTAATGAAATTTTCTAAATATAAAGAAAAGAAATGGAAGTAAACATAACTTAAGGAAGGTAATGTAACATTGATTAAACATTGTTAAACTTTAAGGATGATGTATAAAGGTTGAGATAACCTAGTCAAGTATAATGCAAGCATAATGATAAACTGGAACGAATATTAAATGAATCTAATACACAATTAGATTGAAATAAAGAATATGATATAGTCATATACATACTTGATTATATGTGACCTAATTTAAGGCATTATGTGATCATGTATTATAGAGACTTGAATGACTTGAACATAAAGTTAATTTACCGTAGCAGACGCTAAAGGCAAGTATTCGAACTCTTGTCTCAGTTCAATCTGAACAAGTTTTTGAGATTCATGTATTCTTTCGCATGAATTGAAGTATGATGAAGTTGAAGCCAATTCCTTTGGCTAGATTTGATGTATTGATAATCTATTCATGTATTTATCAAATGTTGTTATCTTTTGTCAACTACTTGATATGGTTTTCAAAAGAAGACTGAAATGTTAAACAAATATTTTGTCGGTAAAGCAGACAGCACGTGAGGTTGCCAAATTCTTAAAGCGTACATCGTTTAATGGATGTAGTGTTGATCAACATAGAGTACAATAGGTTGATCACCTAGAAGTGCTCGTGACGTGATATCAAGGCTTATGGACATGTTTAAGGGTTGTCCTTTTCCAATAAAGAATGAATACTCGAGGTCTCTCGACAGGAGTGAATGTTTTACTAAATCTTTGTTGTTATTGTAAAACATTTTGAAAGAAAAGATGAAGTGCTATTTTGAATTATCAATAGTACTTCATAACTATTGTTCAGTTATCGAAGATATACGATTAGTATGTGTCAAGCATGTTGTTATTAAATTGTTATACTTGCTGAGCTAGTTATGCTCACTCTTGCTTGAACCATATGAATGCAGCTAAGACTGAACGTCTCGAAGGATCGAAAAAGGATAAGGGAAAAGCTAAGGCAGATTACTAAGTTGTCTTGTAATAGTATAGGTCTATTGTTGTAATTTAACTGATATTATGACAAAGCACCTTTTGTAACGGGTTTAGAACTTGGGAAATATAAATATTACTTTAAATATATAGAAGTTATGTTCGTTCTTTGAGACTTTTCAATTGAATGAATGTATGAATGTTATGCAAATATAGCACCATCTCGGGTTGGAAGATACCCGGATTTGGGGCGCTTACAAGTTAAATATCAAAGCCTAGGTTATAAAACTTAAGGGGGAAAGTAGAACCTTAAGTCATAACCTTACGAAAGAATAAAGAAATAAAAGATGGAAAGTAACCTTATAAAAATGCATTATATTATGTTATGTATTTTTATTATTTTACTGACGTGTATTAATCAAACTATATTATTTTATTATAGATTCCAGGAGAAAATGATATGTATAGAGATATACATGAAGTAAGCGAGGATTCAGTTAATCGGGTAGAGATACTACCAAATCCCGTAGCCGTAGAACTAGAGTTGGTGACCATCGAGTCGGGAGACTCAGACGACTTGGACTACATGTCCATATTTGATGGCATGTTTGAGGAGGAGGTGAACGTGATGTCCTTTGACCAGGTTCCACCTACAGAGACCCAGGTTCCACCTACAGAGAAAATGTCTACGGGGGAATCAATGAAGGCACTGTTTATGTCGGTATTGGATAGGAATGTCCATTACTGCCAAGAGGTTAAGGAGTTGAAAGAGGAACTCCGAGCTGTCCGTGAGGACAAGACTAGTATGGAAGGAATGTGGGAAGAGGAGCACGATGATAGAGTCCTAGCTATGGACAAAGTCCGATATTTGAGAGGTGAAGTCTTTGAGCTCAAACAGGAGCTAAAGACTAAGAAGCGGAAGTTGGAGAGGATGTCCTATATTCATAGGAGTTCTCATGTAGATTTCCAGCAGCAGGTAGCTGGATATCAGGTAGAAGAAGGACAAACCCGTCATACCATCAATAGAGATGTTATTGTCGGTCTGGCCAGCAAGGATTTCGAGAATGCCTTACGGCAGATGTAATCTAGCAATAGCTAGGGTAGAATAGATATATAAATATTATGTATCTAGTAAGTGACGTAAAACCCAGTTTTGTATAACAAAGGGTAGTCTTTTGTAAATTCCAATTTTTGGAAAGTAATTGCGGGATGGAAATGTAATCAGCTAAGGCTGAGTAATGTAAACAATGTAGTATTATACTATAAGTTATGAATCAATATAAATCTTTTTATGGAATATGTTGAGTAATGAGTATGAGTTGTTGTTTTATTACAAATAATAACAAACCAACAAGAATAAAGTAATAATGATGTGTTGTTTTCTTAATGACAAAATGCCGCCAAGAAGGAGACAACGAAATCGTAGGCTTAATGTTAACCAACCGGAGGGTGGTCCGGTTAATCCAATGCAGGAGTTCGTTAATCTATTAACAACTGCATTTAATAGAATGGGGGCTAATGTACCCGTAATTCCTGGAGTAATACGAGCTACTACTTTTAAGGATTTTAAAAGTGTAGGTCCGCCTGAGTTCAAGGGTACTACGGACCCTATAGAAGCCTAGACATGGGTAAAAGAAATCGAGAAAGCATTTGTAATAGGAAATGTTGAGGAGGGTCAAAAGGTTGCCTTTGCAACCTATTTGATGAAGGGAGAGGCCAACTTCTGGTGGGAGGCAAACCAAGCTAGGGCCGATATAGGAGACCTAACGTGGGAGAGGTTCAAGGAGATTTTCTTCGAGAACTATTTTCCCATGAGTATGCAAGGGAGGATGGAGATGAGGTTTCTGGAATTGAGACAAGGGGATATGACAGTTCCCCAGTATGCTGCCAAGTTTAATGAACTAGCACGATTTTGTCCACATCTAGTGGACACTGAAGTGAGGAAGGCTAGAAGGTTCGAGCAGGCCTTGAAACCCTGGCTCTATAGCCGAATCTCTGTGTTCCAAAGTACTTCCTTTGCAACCATACTAGAAAAGGCAATAATTGCCGAAGGTGGGAACGAGGCTCTTATCCAGTACCACAAAGATAAGAAGACCAAAGGCAGGGTTGATGGAGGAACCAAGACCGAGGGAGCCAGTGGAAGTGGCGACGGTCAGAAGAGGAAGGGCTTTAACTCTGGGAATACCGGAGTGAAACAAGGGGACTCCAAGAGGAGGATGGAGGCCTGTAAAACCTGCGGGAAGACTCACTTAGGAGTTTGTCTCAAAGGTAAGGTGGTATGTTATAATTGATGACAGGAAGGGCACATTTCGCCTAACTGTCCCAATCCGAAGAAGAATCACGGATGCTTTGTATGTGGATCAACTGACCACATAGCAAAGAACTGCCCGAAGAAGGGGATAAAAGGAAATAAGGGACCTAATAGCGGGAAGTTAGCTATTAGTGGACCAGCTCAGCCGGGGAAATCAATGGCCCGCACTTTTAATATGACGGTCCAAGATGCGGTGGCATCAGGGGATGTAGTTGCAGGTATTATTCCGATCAACAATATAAATGCATACATGTTATTTGATTTGGGTGCTACTTGATCGTTTATAGCATGTGATTTTGCTAGACGACTAGAATTATTTCCCGAAAAATTGCCTATACCTTTGAACATTAAGGAAGCAAACGAAGAGATAATTCATGATGAAGATATTCATAGGAGTTGTTGCGTAGAAGTACGTGGTTGTAAGTTATCGGTAGATTTAATACCGATAAAGTTAGGAGAATTCGACGTAATTCTCGAAATGGATTTGTTGATTAACCATGGAGAAATTACAGATTGCCAAAGGAAAAGTGTGAGCATCAGGACGTTGAAGTAACCTCCTGTAGTATTTTATGGTTGTAAATTATCGGGACGTCCGTGTTGCCTTACGATGACACAAACTAGAAAACTTTTAAGGAACGGTTGTGTAGGTTATCTATGCCATGTTGTTGATACCTAGAGAGTGGGAGCAACCATGGAACAAATACCTATAGTAAATGAATTCATGGATGTATTTCCAAGTGAGTTACCGGGTTTACCGCCGGATAGGGAGATCGAATTTGTGATAGACATTGTGCCAGGAATGGCACCGGTCTCAAGGGCACCGTATCGTATGGCGCCTGTGGAAATGAAAGAACTAATGGTTCAAACTACTGTGAACTATTGGACAAGAAGTACATTCAACCAAGTGTTTATTTGTGGGGAGCACACCGGTGTTGTTTGTCAAGAAGAAAGACGGATCGTTAAGGCTTTGTATTGACTATCGGGAGTTGAACAAGTTAACGATAAAGAATAAATACCCATTGCCCAGGATCGATGATCTCTTTGATCAATTAAAAGGGGCAAAGTATTTTTCTAAAATAGATTTACGGATAGGGTATCATCAGTTGAAGGTTAGGAAGGAAGATATACCAAAGACTGCATTCAGGACTCGTTATGGTCATTACGAGTTTCTGGTGATGTTATTTGGGTTGACAAATGCACCAGCTGCATTTATGGATATGATGAACAGAGTGTTCAAACTATATTTGGACAAGTTCGTCGTGGTGTTTATCGATGATATTCTAGTCTATTCTAAGACGCCAGAAGATCATGCCGAACACTTAAGATTAGTGTTAGAAACACTAAGAAAGGAGAAGTTATATGCGAAATTCACCAAATGTGAATTTTGGCTGGAAAAGGTGCAGTTTTTAGGTCATGTCATTGACCAAGAGGGGATTTCAATGGATCCAGCGAAGGTGGAAGCAGTAATGAATTGGGAACAACCGAAAACGCCGACTGAGGTGCGGAGTTTCCTAGGGTTAGCAGGGTACTATCGAAGATTTATCCAAGATTTTTCGAAGATAGCTACCTCGTTGACTAACTTAACAAAGAAGACGGTAAAATACGTTTGGACGGATAAATGTGAAGACAGTTTTCAAGAACTGAAGAAGAGATTAAGTGAAGCTCCAGTTTTGTCATTGCCAGATGACACGGGAAATTTTGTAGTGTATAGTGATGCTTCGCATAGAGGACTTGGTTGTGTGCTTATGCAAAGATGGCAAAGTCATTACAGTATGCATCTCGGCGATTGAAGGATTATGAGAAAGTTTACCCTACTCATGATCCGGAACTCGCCATGATGGTGTTTGCTCTAAAGATATGGAGACATTATCTTTATGGGGAAAAATGTGAGATATATACGGACCATAAAAGTCTAAAGTATATCTTGACTCAGAAGGAGTTGAATATGAGACAGAGAAGATGGTTGGAGTTGATAAAGGATTATGATTGTGAAATCCTGTATCACCCTGGAAAAGCCAATGTAGTTGCCGACGCCTTAAGTAGGAAGGGTCGGGAAAAGTTGTCTATGTTAATGGCTCAAAATGAGTTAATAACAGAGATGGCTAGGATGGAAATAGAAGTGAAGATGCCGAGTGATTCGGGGTAATTACTCTTTGCAACGAAGATGCAATCTACCATCATAGAAAGAGTCAAAGAGGTACAACTCAAGACAGATGAGTGTAACCAAATGAAGAAGCGGTTATCCGAGAAGGAAGAGGTTAAGTATAGTCTTGATAATGAGGGATTATTAAGATTTGAGGGAAGAATTTGGATTCGAATGAGGATGTAATTAAAGGAGCAAGTGTTACAAGAAGCTCATAGTTTGAGGTACTCGATACATCCTGGTAGCACTAAGATGTATCAAGACCTTCGACAGAGTTTTTGGTGGCCAAACATGAAGAGAGAAATAGCAGAGTATGCGAGTAGATGCTTAACTTGTCAAAAAGTTAAGGCCGAACATCAACGACCCAGTGGTTTACTACAGTCATTGGAGATTTCAGAATGGAAGTGGGAGCATATCACGATGGACTTCGTGGTGGGACTTCCGACGACGCAAAAAGGGTACGATTCAATTTGGGTAATAGTGGACCGGTTGACGAAGTCGGCTCACTTTTTGCCAATTAGGGTCAAGTATAACTTAGACCAGTTAGCTAAACTTTATGTTAAGGAAATGATTTCGGACATGGAGTACCTAAGATCGATCATTGTCGGATCGTGATCCATGATTCACATCGAACTTTTGGAGGAGTTTGCAAGAGCAGTTGGGAACACAGCTGAGGTTAAGCACGGCTTATCATCCACAAACTGATGGGCAGAGCGAAAGAACAATTCAGACGTTAGAAGACATGTTGAGGTCTTGTGTCATGGATTTCAAGGGTAGTTGGGATGATCACCTACCACTAGTAGAGTTTGCATATAACAACAGTTATCATGCAAGCATAGGCATGCCGCCGTATAAAGCTTTATATGGGAGAACGTGCAGAACACCTTTATGTTGGGATGAGGTGGGAGAACGTTAGATGCTTGGACCAGAATTGGTGCAGCAGACAGCGGATGTGATAAATTTAATTCAGATACATCTCGTCACAGCTCAGGACAGACAGAAGAAGTATGCGGACTCACATAGACTAAGTCGATAGGTTTGAGGTGGGAAAGGAAAGATATGCTTTGGAAAGGTATGTGTTTCTAAAGGTATCTCCCAGGAAAGGAAAGATATGCTTTGGAAAGAAGGGAAAGTCAAGTCCAAGGTTTATAGGACCTTTTGAAGTATTAAAACGGGTGGGGGAGGTAGCGTATATGATAGCATTAACTCCAAACCTAGAACGAATACATAATATGTTTCACGTATTTGTATTGCGTCCGTATAAGCTGGACTATAAGAATGTAATCGAGTATGAGCCGATTCATATCGAGAAAGACTTATCATATGAAGAGTCGCCGATGCAGATCATTGATAGAAAGGAACAAGTTCTGAGGAACAAGGTAATACCATCAGTAAAAGTATTATGGAAGAACCACGACGATGAAGAAGCAACGTGGGAACTAGCAGAAAAGATGAAGAAAAATTTTCCTCATCTATTTGATTAAAGTAAGACGAGATTCTAGGGGCGGAATCTTTATAAGGGGGGAAGAATGTAACGACCGAGAAATTTGGATCTTATTATAAAATGATTTTATTAAATTAAATAATAATAAAATCATATTCCATGTGTTATCAAGATGGTTGTCATTGTATAACCTATTGATAATAGAATACCGTAGTATTTGGGCTACGTGGATGAATTAAAGTGTTTAAATTTCCAAGACGAAAATAAAAGTTTTCCGAGAAATTTTCTAAAAAACACTATTCATCGGTATTTGCTTGGGATATAATTTTGAGATTCCGAGAAATACGCAATGATGGAATAACAAGGTAAGATGGATTATGTAATAAAAATCTAGTTATGGAAAAAGTAATAATTAAACATGGACTTAAATTATAAAGCGTTAAGTAAAGCGAAGTGTTAAAGAATAAGTAATAATTGTATGATACTTGGTATTATACGAAGTAATGAAAAGCGAGTATAATATGAAGTATTATACGAGTTTGTATGAAGGATGAAATATCGTATATAAATTCTATATGAATTATAATACAAAAATAATACATGAACTATATGTATGTGTATTAAGAAATGTTAATGGACTTAGATGATTGGTTAAACAATTATATACAAGTCTAAGTGAATTAAAGAGAGAAGCCCAACTATAAATTAATGAACCAACTAGTGTTTGTTAATATAAGGCCCAAGGATTTATTAATCCAAGCCCAAGCTATAATCCATGGATTGTATAACCCATGGGGCAAACCATATTGATGTGGTTAATGTGTGGTGACCAAGTGATGTGGTGACCAAGTGATGTGGTGATCAAGTAAGTGTGATGATCAAGTAGGAGTATTGACCAAGACTTTGAAGTAATGACCAAGTGTAGGATAAGTTTTGTGCCTTGCAAGTAATGAATAGTAATGAGGTGCATGAGGAGGTGGGATGATTTAATGACCAATCTACCCTAACCTTGGAAAGTCTATAAATAGAAGAGCTTTGCTAGTCATTTCCATAAGCTAAGAAGAAGAAGCAAGCTACTTACCAAGACTACAAAAGAGTAAGACTTCTTCTCAATTATCTTCTATCTCTACCATGATAGGATGATAAGAAATGTTGGATTAAGAAACATTAATGAGTAAGTAATTAACTTAAGCCAATTAAGTTGGTAATAATTCATTTAAGCTAGCATAAGTTATAAAATTATGTGAAAATAATATGAACTTGTAAGAAGTTTATTAAGAGAAATGATATGAATTTAAAAGAATTTATATGATCATATATGTCATGTATACCTAAGTAAAGTTATATGTGAAGAGTATGTAAAGTATGATGATTAAGAAACCTTAATTGTCATAAGTCATGAATAATCAAATCTTAAATAGTTTATAATTCGACAAGTTATAAGCTTATGAAGAATAAGTCAAGATCCAACAATGAATATAAGTTGTTGTATTAAATATGTTAAAATGTTCACATGATGAATGGAAGTCATTTGTAATGTTGAACAAATCATAAGAATGAAGAATTGCCGGAATGTGCACGATTGGACGATAATCGTCGAATACGTAAATATTCTCGGAATGGAAGTTAAATTTTATGTTTGATCATGAGACCATTGTCTTCCAATAGAGACAAGTCATAATTGGCATTTAAGAGTTGCGGACTCGAAAATGACCGGATTCTGACTTAGAATGAAGAAACGAGCATTGAACGTTCACGAACGTTTATCGTTTACATTAAAAATGAACCAATAGGTGAATTTTTAGCAAACGAAGTCAAATAGATAAAATTCTTGAATGATCATGTAGAGTACATAAATTGTGAACCACAGGGTTTTGAACGAGCCAATTCGGACTTATAACAAAGAAGTTATGCGTCCGAGAAGTTCACAAAATTTCAAAACTGAAATTGATATCTGGTGCACAGAGTTGGTGCCGTGGCGCCAACCCTAGGCAAAAAGACCCGCGCCACGGCGTGGAATAATAATCGAAACCCATCTTGTAAGAGTTCGCCAGAAGCGCGAACCTTAGTTCAATAAGTGAAATACAGCAGCCACCATGAAACGATGACAAAATCCTCGAGTGTGGGAAATAAATACGGACGATTAAGTAAGGACTCATGACTGCAATAGCCAAGTCCGGACAATGGAGATTAAGATCTCATGGCCAGCAAACACGAGATGTAACATAAAAATGGCGCATGCATGCCAGATCTCGAACAAAGATAGTAATGAAATTTTCTAAATATAAAGAAAAGAAATGGAAGTAAACATAACTTAAGGATGGTAATGTAACATTGATTAAACATTGTTAAACCTTAAGGATGATGTATAAAGGTTGAGATAACCTAGTAAAGTATAATGCAAGCATAATGATAAACCGGAACGAATATTAAATGAATCTAATACACAATTAGATTGAAATAAAGAGTATGATATAGTCATATACATACTTGATTATATGTGACCTAATTTAAGGCATTATGTGATCATGTATTGTAGAGACTTGAATGTCTTGAACATAAAGTTAATTTACCGTAGCAGACGCTAAAGGCAAGTATTCTAACTCTTGTCTCAATTCAATCTGAACAAGTTTTTGAGATTCATGTATTCTTTCACATGAATTGAAGTATGATGAAGTTGAAGCCAATTCCTTTGGCTAGATTTGATGTATTGATAATCTATTCATGTATTATCAAATGTTGTTATCTTTTGTCAACTACTTGATATGGTTTTCAAAAGAAGACTGAAATGTTAAACAAATATTTTGTCGGTAAAACGACAGGCACGTGAGGTTGCCAAATGCTTAAACGTGCATACGTTTAATGTATGTAGTGTTGATCAACATAGAGTACAATAGGTTGATCACCTAGAAGTGCTCGTAAGTTATATCGGGCTTACGGACTTATTTTTGGGTTGTCCTTTTCCAATAAAGAATGAATACTCGAGGTCTCTGACCGGAGTGAATGTTTTACTAAATACTGTTGTTATTGTAAAACATTTTGAAAGAAAAGATGAAGTGATATTTTGAATTATCAATAGTACTTCATAACTATTGTTCAGTTATCGAAGATATACGATTTGTATGTGTCAAGAATGTTGTTATTAAATTGTTATACTTGCTGAGCTAGTTATGCTCACTCTTGCTTGAACCATATGAATGCAGCTAAGACTGAACGTCTCGAAGGATCGAAAAAGGATAAGGGAAAAGCTAAGGCAGATTACTAAGTTATCTTGTAATAGTATAGGTCTATTGTTGTAATTTAACTGATATTATGACAAAGCACCTTTTGTAACGGGTTTAGAACTTGGGAAATGTAAATATTACTTTAAATATATAGAAGTTATGTTCGTTCTTTGAGACTTTTCAATTGAATGAATGTATGAATGTTGTATAGTATAGCACCATCTGTCGGGTTGGAAGATACCTGGATTTGGGGGCGCTACATCATCACTTGCTAACTTTGTCCTTGCCTTTACTAGTGGAAGGTTCATCAGTTCTTTCGTTCTTAACTGCAATGTTATTATTAAGCAAGAGTGAGCACTATTGCCCACAAGTATAATAATTAAATAACAGTCTAATAACATGCAAGTAATCAAAGACATCTGAATAAAAGCTCAACTTTAGAATCAAGAATGAATAACAAGAATCAAAAGAATTCTGAGGGTCATAAGACCTTGAACTATGTCCTAGGTTATCAAGGGTTATACTTGAAACCTTTAACAGTCATAAGACTATGTCCTAGGTTATCGGAATGATACCTGACACCACATCACGGGATTGAACTGCATCTTGTACCGTTATGTTGAAAGTCCGGGCGGTCGGTCGGTTTATTGCGGTTGGTCCGGTGATGGTTAAGGTATTTCCACTGTTATTTCCTCGGTTTCCTCCTGATCCTGACCCTCCCGATCCCTTCTTGGGACAGTCTCTTGCCAGATGGTCCTTCGAACCACAAGTAAAACAAGCACCCTTATTTGGGTTTGGACAGTTTGGTGCTATGTGGCCTTCCTGACCATAATTGTAGCACACTCTTTTTCCTTTCATACAAACTCCCAGATGGACTTTCCCGCAAGTCGGGCATGCTTCGATTCTTTTCTTCTGATTACCTTGCTGATTTCCCGATGATGAGTTGTCGTTCCACCTTTTCTTCTGATTGAAATTTCCACCTCATGTGCCACTTCCACTGGCCTTGTTATTAATTTCACCTTCACTCTTCTTCTTCTAATCTTGATTGTACTTGGTCACCGCATCGCTTCCTCCTTCAGCGAGGATGGCCTTTTCCATTACTCCGGCAAATGTGTTTATCTGAAACATTGAAACTTTATTGTATACCCAAGGCTTTAGTCCTTGTTCGAATCTTCTAGCTTTTCTCTCGTCAGTGTGTACTTGGTACGGGGTGAACCTTGCCAACTAGTTGAATTTAGCCGTGTATTCAGGTACACTCATGTTTCCCTGCTTCAGTTCCAGAAATTGAACCTCCATCTGATTCTGCGAACTAGTTGGGAAATACATTTCGAAGAACATCTCTTTAAATCTCTCCCACGTAATTACACCTTTACCTCCTCTCACTTTATTTGCTTGCCACCAGTAGCTAGCCTCAGACTTCAGCATAAACGTTGCACAAGCGGTCTTCTGGTCTTCTCTAACCCTAGCAACGTCGAAAACCTTCTCCATTTCCATAACCCACGTTTGAGCCTCGATTGGGTTCATGGAACCTTTGAACTCTGGCGGTCCCACTGCCTTAATGTCTTTAAATGTTGTGTTTGGTGGAGCTTGAGGTTGATTGTTCATTGCTCCAGTCAGTAAGTTAACTAATTGTTGAATGGGATTTGCATTGGCATTATTGTTATTATTGGTTCACTCTTCCTGAGCCGGTTAACGATGTTGTCTTCTCCTTGGCGGCATATTTCTGTTAAATAAACGCTTATTAGAACTTTATTTATTTCTCTAAATATTTAAGGCATTACTCAACAATTTAACATATCACTTAACACATCATCTCAAACAACTCGATATATTTGCATTCAAATCAAAGTTTTAACATTAAACGATAGCATAACTGCTATTTACATCAACTATACTAGAATAAAGAATCCACAGGATTTCAAACATTCAAATATTCTTTCGTTCATAAACACGTCAGAATTTACATCTAAAAACTAATTAAGTTCTTCACATAATTAAATAAATCATATCACTGTCGGTCAAGGTACTGATTAGCCTTGCTACGCTCCTCTTCTAAGATGCGATACATCATCCTGTGATCCATCATGTAAAATGGTAGTCCTTCGAACTGGATTGGGTACCTCAAAACTCGATCTTGGGTCTCATTCATTGCCTTGTTAAGTGTAGAATATGTCTCCCCAATCTTTGCCTTCTTTGCACGACCATCATCTTCTGCACGATTAGCTCGACGTGATTCTCTTACCCAGCCTTCCTCTGCTATTTTTAGTCTATCGGAGGTTTCCTTCAGTTCCTTCTTCAGTTTCTCTATCTCCTTGGTCTTATCTTCGGTTTGACCCTTCTCATGAACCAAATCCCATTCTACATTTCCCAGTCGTGAGTGAAGAATTGAAATCTCTCTCTCCTTCTGCTCTAGAGTAATATGCTGGATAACCGCTCACTCAGTCAAATCTTGGACCTCGTCTCGTAATTCTATGTTACGGTCGTATAACGTATTATACATCTCAGCATCAACGGTGTACCGTGGTAACTCCTCTTCTTCCTCTTCCTCTTCCTATTCCTCTTCCTCTTCTTCAACAAATTCCTCCTCAGGATCCTCCTCAGGATCAGTCTCGGGCTCATGCTCCTGACCAACAACGGTGATCAATGGAGATGACTCCCTCTGTACCAGCTGCTCCCTAACGACATGAATGTCTCGGGCTCCTCCTCCGCTTGCATTTATAGGTACTAAAGGATTCTTCCTCTCCGACTTGACTAGCTTCTCCAACATTTGACATCCCCGACAATAAAATTTTAAGTTTTAGTTACTAAGTCATATCATCTAACGCATACTTTAACACATAAACACATAAGGTCTTTTATTATCTTCAATGAATTATAGAAATTCATTTCTTATAACTCGATAAGAGTTTTCCATCACTATCTTCTTTCTATAAGGCTACTACCTAAGGTTGTTCCCCACCTAAGGTTCATAACCCATGACTTTGATAATTAACTTGTGACACCCCAAATCAAGGTACTTCAATTCCACGAGATTTGGTGTCCTTCAGACAAATATCATCTATCTATCTACCCATAATAAATGCAAGTCATGTAATAGATAGAATAAAAATCTTCCCTTAAGGGTTACAACATCCGAATAATAATAATACAATCCGGAGTTAAACTAAACTTAAACATCTCGTATGGAATCATAAACAAATAAGTCTTAGACAACATCATTAACTCAAGTCTTAAACATAAATACATCATCTAATAAAAATAACAAGTCTTCATCACTTGCTAACTTTGCCCTTGCCTTTACTAGTGGAAGGTTCATCAGTTCTTTCGTTCTTAACTGCAATGTTATTATTAAGCAAGAGTGAGCACTATTGCCCACAAGTATAATAATGAAATAACAGTATAATAACATGCGAGTAAATCAAAGACATCTGAATAAAAGCTCAACTTTTGAATCAAGAATGAATAACAAGAATCAAAAAAATTTTGAGGGTCATAAGACCTTGAACTATGTCCTAGGTTACAAGGGTTATACTTGAAACCTTTAACAGTCATAAGACTATGGACCTTTCTACTCGTACTTAGGGGGATCAGCCCTTAGTACTATACTGTGCACAATATCTTAACGCTAACGCATAAATAAATCCCTTTGCAGAGTTGTTCATCTCAGTTTGACATTCGAGTCCGCACCAAAGAAAGTTTGGTTTGGATAATTCAATAAGGGTTCTGAAATTTAGAACATTCATCAACTAAGGACTAGTTGAATCAATAAAGTTCACTAGTCTAATAAGGTTCAAAAATAATGATATTCAAATTGAATAATAATCTCAAGGAGTATACAATAGAACGATTATTGTATAACAAAATCATATTTTGAAAAGATAATCAATCTTTAATATAATAATTCAAACTTGAATAATAGTAATGATAATTTACTCGAGGTAAATAATAAACTTGAACAATAATGACAAGTAGGGTTAGAAAACTTGCCTCGTGCGTAGATTACACTTTAACTAAGCACGTTCTTTGAATTTAAATCCTACATACCATTCACATTCACAATACCAGATAATTATAACTTAACTAATCATCGTAAACTCATTCTCTTTGTCTACTTTGATTATTGACTATACTTAGTCAAATTACCACTTTGTCACATAATTTACACATCATGAATAACAAGCTAATTATGTATTCAATAATTCAATCCACATGTAATTATGTTATCTACATGTTAAACAACTATTTTAACATCTCATTATACTTCTAACATGTTTACATGTTCATTAAATTAATTTACTAACACATTGTTAGACTTAAACATTTTAAAAATCATATTTCTGAACTTTCTGGAGAGTGGCGCTGCGGCACCACTTTTATACTTGATCTTCATTTTGCTTGTTACGATGGCGTACTATGACTCGAGACTTAACCTTGCATGGCGTGGTGGCACTACGATTTATACATAATCATTACCAAACAATAATAGAATGATTTTAATCCATTAAAACACATAATTACAGAATTAAAATATGCGAATTTCACTGACTTTGATGTTCTTGGAGGTTTTGAAAATAAAACATGAAAATTGTCACTACGAATTCGTTATAACACCGAATCCGTTCATTTAAACTTTGGTCTCTTCGCATCAACATGCATAATAAAATACAAGTGTAAAATTTAGGGATAATATATGATCCATACATGAAATACCACGTATAAGGCCATAAGGCCAAAACCCATACTCTGTAAATTTTTGAAATAGCAAGTCATCATATCACGAAACTTATGATATGGAATCACGCAATATATATATAAAACATGTTATGGTACTCGTATTATTACACATATCCTTATAACAACGCCATTTCCCAATTCACAAAGACTTACAGAATGTATGAAAGCCATATTCATGAAAACTTTAAAAGTCGTAAAATAAGAATTTGGGTTTGGAGAAAATTACCCAGAGTATAGATTTAGAAGAGATGATCAGTGGTGATCCTTTCACAAGTATTTGTTTGATTACACACTCACAATTTTCTTCACAAAATCAGAATTTTCTCTCTGTGAACTCTAACTTTTGTTTTCCTAATTATCTATACTTAGAAATAAGAATACGTATATAATATTAGAACTGACGCGTTGAGTGGTCAGTTAACCCAATAATGGGTAACTGCTCTCAACTCCTACTAAGGCCATGTTTGGCTAGCCTTAAAAGGCTTATTCTCATTTAATTTAATAACTCTTTTATCATATAGTTTAAATCATGTCACACCCTTTACACAATAATTCAATTATCTTATTTAATTTAATTAAATAACATATAATAATTTCTCATAAATTCACATAGCCACATAATTAATTTTCTCCTTAATTAAATATATCAAATTATTAAATCTCTAATTAATAATTAAATTAATTAAAATAACATCATGCTTAAATAAATATTTCATTTAATTCAATAAGCTCACATAATTACATATTTGAATAATAATAATTCTTCACATTAATTTAATAAATGTAACACATAATTAAATTAATCTACCACAACTGCATCAATTAATTATTTAATCTAATAATTAAATCATCTAAAATATTTATTTACTTCAATAAATATTAAGAATTAAATTACAAAAATCTCGTTCGTCACACGATCTCTTTAACGTACAATTTCGCTAGCTAATCAAGATTAAATCTAATCTTTATTGGCAAAAAGTGTGCAGATTTTGTTAGTCTGTCCACTATCACCCATATCGCATCGTATCCTTTCTGAGTCGTTGGAAGTCCTACCACAAAATCCATTGTGATATGCTCCCATTTCTATTCCGCTATTTCCAACGGTTGAAGTAACGCAGCAGTCGTTGATGTTTGATTTCACCTTCCGACACGTCGAAGCATTTTGCAACGCGATCTCGCAACGTCTCTTTTCATATTCGGCCACCAAAAATATCATCGCAAATCTTGATAGATCTTTTTACTTCCTGGATGAATCGAATATCTTGTGTTGTATGCTTCGGTCAAGATTTCGTCTTTAAGCTCGCAATCCTTCTTTGGAACCCAAATTCTTTCCTCGAATAGTAGTATTCCTTCGGTATCGATCTTGTATTTTACATCACTACCCTCAACCACTTTCTCTTTGATTGTTTCGCATTCTTTATCTTGTAGTTGAGCATTCTTCACTTTGTCCACCAAAGTTGGACTGGCATCTATCTGAAATAATCGTTCATCGTATTCCTTTGGAAATTTGATTTCCAACTCTAGCTTTGCCATTGCTGAAATAAGCTCCTCCTGAGTAGTTATCATCATCAACTTCTCCCGACCTTTCCTGCTCAAAGCATCTGCAACCACATTCTCTTTGCCCGGATGATAAAAGATCTCATAATCGTAATCCTTTATCAATTCCATCCACCTTCTTTGTCGAATATTCAGGTACTTCTGTGTGAAAATATACTTCAGACTTTTATGATCTGTGTAGATTTCACATTTCCCTCCATAGAGACAGTGTCTCCATATCTTGATAGCAAACACTACTGCAGCCAATTCCAAATCATGAGTCGGATAACCTTTCTCATAATCCTTCAGTTGTCTTGATGCATACGCAATTACTTTATCGTTATGCATAAGAACACATCCCAATCTTTTATGTGAGGCATCACTATACACCACAAAGTTACCTGTACTATCTGGTAATGACAACCCAGGTTCCATTCTTAATTTCTTCTTCAAATCCTAAAAACTTTCTTCACATTTATCCGTCCAAACAAATTTCACAGTTTTCCTGGTCAAATTTGTTAATGGAGTGGCTATCTTAGAAAAATCTTGAATAAATCGTCTGTAATAATCGGCCAGTCCCAAGAAACTCCTCACTTTTGACGGTGTTCTTGGTTGTTCCCAATTGATTACAGCTTCCACTTTTGATGGATCCACGGAAATCCCATCTTTGTCAATCACGTGCCCAAGAAATTGCACATGATCTGGCCAAAATTTTCACTTAGAGAATTTTGCGTACAACATTTCCTTTCTTAGTGTTTCCAATGTCAAACGTAAGTGTTCCACGTGTTCTTCTTGAGTTTTGGAATACACTAGAATGTCGTCGATGAATACCACTACAAACTTGTCTAAGAATGGTTTAAACACCCTATTCATCAAATCCATGAATGTAGCAGTGCATTGGTTAAACCAAAAGATGACACCGTAAACTCGTAATGTCCGCATCGAGTTAAGAATCGTCGCTCGTGGTATATCCTCCTTCCTCACTTTCAATTTGGTGATACCCACTTCTAAAATCTATTTTCGAAAAGTATTTAACACCCTTCAACTGGTCAAACAAGTCATCTATTCTTGGTAATGGATATTTGTTTTTAATAGTGACCTTGTTTAATTCTCTATAATCAATGCAAAGACGCATTGAACCATTCTTCCTCTTCATAAATAACATTGGCGCAACCCATAGTGATACGCTTAGTTGAATATACTTCTTGTTCAATAATTCTTGCAACTGTACCATCAGTTCCTTCATTTCTACTGGAGCCATTCTGTACGGGGCCTTCGATATCGGTGCTGTCCCCGGCACTAAGTCGATCACGAACTCAGTTTCTCTGTCAGGCGAAAGTCCTGGCAAATCCTCTGGAAACACATCCTCAAATTCCCTCACCACTGGTATCTCTTCCAGTTTCACATTCTTCTTCTGAGTATCGACTATGTAAGCTAAATTAGCCACACAGCCTTGACTCAACAATTTTTTGGCCTGCATAATCCTCAGACATTTCATTTGTATAGGCGGCTTGCTACCATAAAATACTACCTTTGATGGGGTCATAAGGTTTACACACTTCTTTTGGCAATCAATTACCGCTCCATATTTGAACAGCCAATCCATTCCCAAAATAACATAACACTCTCCCAATCTAATCGGAATCAAATCTACCATCAAGATATTCTCCTTAATGTTCACCCTACAGTTCTTGTATACGAATGTAACATGGATTATCTCTTTATTCGCAATTTCTATGTTCAAAGGGAATTTCAGTTCTTCTCTAGGCAATTCTAACCTCTTAGCAAATTCATCAGAGATAAACAAGCAAGTAGCACCCAAATCAAATAATACATAAGCATCAATATCAATTATTGGGATAATACCTGACACCACATCTTTTGATTGCACAACATCTTGTATAGTCATGTTGAAGGTTCTAGTTGTGGGTTTGTTTGATGTTGTACCTCCATTGTTACCTCCATTGCTTCTGGTTGTCACTCCATCCTTCTTCTTAGGGAATTCACGAGCAAAGTAATCCTTGGATCCGCACGTGAAGCACACATTCTTCTTAGGTTGAGTACAATTTGGGCCGATGTGACCCTCCTGGCCATAATTGAAGCATACTCGTTTCACCCATCAAGCACGCACCCTTGTGAAACTTCCCTCATGTAGCACATGCTTCAAATTTCTTATTTTACTGGTTACTCTACTGGTTTCCAGCACCCACATTTCCATTCCACTTTCTCTTCAAGGTGTTGTTATTGTTGTTGTTGTTTCCACCACTACCACCTCCATTCTTAATTTCCACCTCATTCTTCTTCTTCTTCTTCTATTCCTGATTGAACTTTGTCACTGCCTCACCTCCACCTTCAGTGAGTATTGCTTTCTCCATCACTGCTGCGAAAGTCTTCAACTGAAACAGGGAAACCTTACTGTACAACCAGGGCTTCAGTCCCTGTTCAAACCTCTTCGCCTTGCGTTCGTCCGCACTGACTTGATAAGGCGCAAACCTTGCCAACTTGTTGAATTTAGCGGTATACTCGGATACCGTCATCGTTCCCTGCTTCAATTCCAGAAACTGCACTTCCAGTTGACCCTTCAAACTCTCGGGAAAATAGGTCTCGAGTAATATCTCCTTAAACCTATCCCAGGTCATCATCCCTGGTCCTTCTCGAGTTTTATTGGCCTGCCACCAATAACTAGCTTCCGCTTTCAACATGAATGTTGCGAAAGTAGTCTTCTGGTCATCTCCTACCCTAGCAACATCGAACACCTTTTCTATCTCCATAATCCAAGTCTGTGCCTCGACTGGATTCACTGACCCACAAAAATTAGGTGGTCCAACCGCCTTGAACTCGTTAAACGTTGTTCCTTGGTTCTGTGGTTGATTCTGCAATGCTCCTGTCAATAACGTCACTATTTGTTGAACTGGGTTAGCATCAACATTGTCGTTATTATTGGTTCCTTCGTTGGTTCTCTATCGTGGTGGTTGACGTCTGGGAGGCATTTTCTATTTAAAAATACACTCATTAGGTTATTATTCAACTCTTTTAAGTAATTTCTACTTAACTTGCCTCCATAAAAAAATAACCACATAATCACGTAACACTTTGAATAAAATAACAACTTTTATTTATTCATAACCTCTTTAAAAACATAAAACAATAGCATCACTGCTATTTACATTACTTTCCTGAACTACAAAAGTTTCAGGACAACATCATCATCATATCCCATAGGTTACATAACAGTTGGGATTTACAATTTATTTAACATTTATTAATCGCATAACAACTACGATGTTCTACTAAGATACTACTTAGCCTTACTAAGTTCTTCCTCCATAATCCGAAACATTGTTCTACGATCTAATACGTACGATGGCAGTGTCTTGAACTGAATCGGATAACCCATGACCCGATCTTGAGCTCGATTATCCACGGTGTTGAATACTCTATTCATCTCCTCCATCTTCATTCTCTTTTCTTGTGCGCCTTTCACTACTATCCCGACTCATTGAAACATCTCCTCATATGCGTCCTCGACTCTTGCCCTCTTCGTAGCTTCATCCCTTAGCTTATTCTTCAATTCAGGGACCTCCTCGATCAGTTGTTCTTTCTCTCCTTTAGTCTGTTCTAGCTTCTCCTTGACATTAGTCAGTCGTTCCTCGTGAGCTTGGATCTCATCATCTTTCTGTGTCATTGCAGTCTGTTGTTCAGCTACTATCTCTTGTAATTCCTCGACTGTATCCTGAAGTTCCATGTTATGGTCGTAGACTTCATCGTACATTCGAGCAGCTATCAAGGTTAGTGGAGTCTCCTCCTCCTCGTCCTCATCATCCTCATCCTCCTGTGGCAACTCAACGGGATCCTCCTCATCCGTCTCCACATCATCATCCTCATCTTCAACAACTGTGACCAACGGGGCTAACTCCCATGGCAGTAGTTGCTCCCAACTAACATGAATGTCGCGAGGCTCCTCCTCTATAGGCATCTGAGTAGTTTCAATTATTAATCCTTACTACTTGAAAATTTTAAGTTTCAATTATTAATCATTACTACTCGACACTCACGAGAACATAAGTATAAACACATAATCACATAAGTGTTTTATTATTTCTTCCTTAAAACTCGATAAGAGTTAATCACCACTATCTTTTCAAATGTTACTTCCTAAGGCTTTTCCCCACCTAAGGTTCATAACCTAAAGCTTTGATACCAACTTGTAACACCCCCAAATCCCGGTACTTCATTACCTCAAGATTTGTTGTTCACGTAATCAAAACATTCATATCTAACTACCCAATCATAATAAATTGAATAATAAAAACCTGCCCATACAGGATTATATTAATAAAAATATTATCTCCCAGGTTCTCTAACCTTTAATACAATCATTCAAGTGCGGAAAATAAAATTATTACATCACATCATTATTAAAAGTTTATCATCATAACGATTTAAACAAAATTACAAGTCTTCATCACTTGTACATTTTTCCCTTTCCATTGCTAGTTGTAGGCTTATCTACCTTCTCAACCATAGCTGCAATAAATGTATAAATATGCAAGAGTGAACAAACAAAGCTCACTTGAAATAAGAATAAATATCTTTACATCATTTGCCAAATAATAGGCTCAATAGAACTAAATGATATGTTCTATTATCATTTCAACATTTGCCAATTCATAGGCTCAATAGAACTGAATGATTTGTTCTATTAATATTCTTAAATATACTACTGAGGGTCAAATGACCATGAACCATGTCCACAGTTATAAGTAATCTTTCAACTTTAACTTTAATGATAGATTATGACTATAAGGACTCCACGTACTTAGGGGGATCAATCCTTCGTACAATGTATTGTGCACAACCATTTCAACGCTAAGTGTAAACCCCAAAACATAGGGTTGTTCATCTCAGTATTTAGAGTACAAGTCCGCACCAAAGAAAGTTTGGTTTGGATAAGCTTTCAAGGGTAATTGAAGTTTAATAATCATCAACTAGGGAACTAGTTGAATTAACAATGCTTTATAATACAACAGTTGTTTAATAACAACATAACTTAGAACATTTGAGAATCATAAAGGAACTGATTCTACATATCTAACTCATGCTTGAAATAACTATAGAGCATAAGTATTCAATAGAATGAATAAAATGGTTAACCTTTGCTTGAACAGTAAAATAAGCTAAGGTTCGAGTCTTATAACATTAGAATGATATTCCTGAACGTACATTTAACTTATAGCAAGTTGGAAACTAAAAACTTGCCCAACAATGTATTTACTCATGCAAGAAATTAAAACAGTTCAATAATAAAGACGAGAGTTCAAAAACTATGCTCATTATACAATAATAGAACTTAAGAAACTTGCTTAATTGTAAACAAGTTAGAATGAATCAATATAATAATAGAACTAACTCAACGAAAATGTAGAGTTAGAAAGCTTGCCTTGAGCGTAAGCTATAAAATTAAACTCACGATCACCTACACATAATTTTAGAACCACAACACATATATATTAGATATGCTAACATACCATAACATGATCATTACCATTTACATTTCAGAAACTTTATGTGTTTTTCTTTGCAACCCTTGTCTAACGTTCATTATGTATACCACATTATCACATAACGCATTCTTGATTTACTAATCACTTTTAACATTTTGAATTCATAATCCACATAACATGACTATATTTAACCTTGTTATTAACTGATTTTCACATTCCATAACCTTAAGCTAAGCTACAAAGAACAACCAAAGTTTGCCAAACAAGCAAACTTGATTTCGAAATGGGCACTTTCATGTGCACATGAAGTTCTATATGGGGATGTCGCGGGCCTTACGACTGTTCTTACCACGCCTTAGGGGAAATTGCATGGCGCTGCTTGCTGACTTTCTTGCAGAACCCAAATTTTCAAAACAGAGCTTCGGCACATTTTATTAAGCCAACTAACACGAATTTAACCCATCAAACAGTTATAATAACACGTAAAATAAATATACAACTATCATAAACATGATTGCTAACATATACAATCACTTAACACAATTTAACAGCTACTGACACTATTTTAATTTCTCAATTTTCATGTTTTTCACATAAAATTCCAATTTTTGATATTCATCCCAAAAATCATCAATGTGAATTCATTATTTGGCCCAAATCACTCCATTCCAATTATGTTATGCTCGTATTTCAACAAACTAGCATAAACAAAACTCAATTAAAATTTTAGCATGCAATTTGACCCTTAAAATTTGTACGTTTCATGAATATATAAAAAAATACATATAAACATACACTGTCAAAATTATTTTCTACTGTAAACCGAAATTAGCATGAAATTATCTTATTTGACATAAATTTAGGCATTATAAACATATATAATTGCAATTACCAACTATATAAATCCGCAATTCAACAATTGCTTATAACAGAACATGAGAAAATTCTTGCCGTGAAATACATATACATGTATATACACACATATATAACTCTAAGGTTGTGAACATACCTTCAACTAGCGTGTAATTCTTGCTAACCCATTGGAACTGCTTGAAAATCCTAAGCTTTCTCTCAATTTCTCTCTACTACCTAGCACAACTAGAATGAAACTTTGATAGCCAGTATGTGTAATAAAAAAACACAAACTGATATGGCCTTAATAGCCATCATCAGTTATCACAATAACGTACACTTTATATTTATTATTTTATTTATTTATTTTATTTAATTTAAATAAACTAGAAATCTCAAAAGCCATAAGGCTTGTTTGGCAAAACCCTTTAAATATTAAAAAATTAATATATTAAGCCTTGTTTGTTAAAATTAAATTAAACTACTTTAATTTATTTTAATAACTCCTTATAATATAGTTATTTGTCACACTATATTTAATCAAGCTTTCATATTTATTTTAATTAATGAAAATCATAATTAATTAAATAAATCCTTTAATCACATAACATAATACAAATAGTTAATCATTTAAATTGAAATATCAATATAATAATCATTTCCTTAATTCATCAATTATTTATTTAATAAATAATTAACTAAACAAAATTAAATCAATTAAACAAATATTTATTTAACGATAATCACATCCATTAAATATTTATATAAATCAATAAATATTTAATATTACATTTAAAATTCTGGAATGTTATAGTGTACTTGTGTTTGTTGAATAAATGTGCATTGTTAATTATTATTTTTTTGAAATCTAAAAAGTCTATAGCGACGGTCGCCGACTTTCACTATAGTCCTAAAGACTGTCGATATAGAGTTTACCGACGGCTTCTATGGCGACGGTCGCTATAGGTCAATTTTCTAATACTTAAGGCAGTTCTTGGCATGCACTTTGACCAGCCTTGATCTGTTATTTGTTTTGTTGTTAAGATGATTTAGTGATATGTTGTTGTTCTCTGATATTAGGGCTATAATTTAGCACCTTTAGATTACACTTATCAAACTCAAGATGCAAGTTATGGAGATCATAAGTGGCCAACTCGGACTGTTCTTCATTTCTAGAAAACCCAGAAATGAAGAATAACTTCTGGCAGATTTTCTGGAGCTTTGATCTCTCTGTTATGTTATAGTTTGGTCATAAAATCGACTGTTAGTTGTAGTATACATACATACTACCACATTAACACTTTTTCAAGCCCAGAAACATCAAGGAACATAGATCTATTAATGGTCAAACTTAGCACCCGGATAACTGACATGAATTTTTGGGTTTGGCTCAAGAACATGAAGAACACCTATAGCGACGGTTCTGTCACTATAGGGCCTCCTTTAGTGAAAATTAATTTCGAAAAATCAATTATTTTATTTAATAAATAGAAAAAAATAGTTTTTAATTATTAAAAATTAATATTAAATTCTAAAAATATTTTAAAGTCCAAAATGGGTTTTAATTATTACGAATATATTTCATTAATATTTAATATTTTTGGAATATTAATGGTATTTAAATTATTTAATTATAATATTAAATAAATAATTTAAAATGGTTTTAATACTTGAAAAATCATGAAAAATTATATTATGACATAAGAAAATATTTTAAGTTCTTTTTAATGACTTTTTATATTTTGTGATGAATTTCGTTGATTAACTAATATTAGCGGTAATAAATTTATTTAATAAATATATTAAATAAATTATGAAAAAATAAATTAATGATTTAAAAATCATATAAAAATGATTTAAGTGTTATAAGAATATTTTCGGTTATAAAATATAACATTTGATATTTTGTCATGAAAAACATTAATATTTAATATTAATGGCAATTATCGGATAATGGATTTAAAGGTTTAAAAATCATATAAATATGATTGTAAAGTATTAAAAATAATTTAATATATTATAAATATATTATAATATTATGTTATGATTTTCATTAATATTTAGTATTAAATAAATATTAATGATAATAGAATATTGTGGTATTTATATCATATAAATATGATATTAATGATTGAAAAATCATGATAAATGATAATAATTATGTGAAAATTATTATGAGACTTGGAAAATTATTTTGATTGATAATAAAATTATCTATGATAATTTTTAAGTGTTTAGGTAGAGTTTAATTGAACTTAAACTCGATATTTGTCCGATTAGGCAATCGGGATGTCAAAATTGTACCGAACTCGACTCAGACTGTAAAAGTTTGACTTGAGGTTAGGTTTTATGTGTTTTATAGACTGATAGGATTATATGATAGTGTGTTTAGGTTATTTTAAATACTGTGATGATATTATTCTAATTTGTAGATCAATATTATTTATAAAAGGTTTTCTGGCAAAGCTAAATAAGTTGCGTAACGATAATCAACTGCTCAGGCAAGTTTTTCTTTAACTCGACCTCAAGTTGTTATTTCAAATATTCTTGTGGTTAATCATTACTGATTGTACCATGTCTATGTTTAAGACCCCGATTTTTTTAATAAAATGGAATTTCCTTTATTTATTATTTTGAAATAGTAAGGGTTTATTTGATTAATGTGGTTAATTATGGGTAAAATGCGCAAATATTTTTAAATAAGCAAGTGGTTATAAAATATTCATTGTTGTCGGAGAATATTCGTTTGGTCGTGGAATATTCTTACTATCGGGGAATATTCGTATGACGGCACAACCTTGTGTGGGCCCTATAAAGGAAAGCAATTGGATGAAGAAAACGACAAGTATGAGTTGTTTATAAATACTACAGTAGTTATTCACAATAACACTTGTTGGAATACCCGGTGGTTAAAACACAACGATGTACGCGTTGTTAGACTGAGAAGACATGGTATTGCACCAATTATTGATTCTTACGTAAGAAAGCACTACTCAATAATTGTTATAGTAATTACTGTTCAGTATTATATTTTATTGATTAAATAATTGTTGCGTTGATATTTTATATTTCTGTTATTTCAATAATTGTCACCACACAGTATTTTCCATTATCGGAGCAATAATTCATATTATCTGAATAATATTATTAGATAACATTATTGGAAATGTCTAGAAAGTTCTGTCTAAGGAGAGGTTTGGTCACCTAATTCCACGTCAGTAAGGAGAAATCCTTATTGGAAAGCCCCCTCTTTCCTGGGAACTGCTTGGTTGTCAGTATTGGGATTCTGTAATATTATTTGTGAATAATTAATTATTGATTTATATGATGAAGAAAATATTTATTTTATGTAGATATAGATGGAGAAAATTTTTAAAGTGACAATTGTTGAAAATCGATATTTTATCTTTTCTAATAAAATAATATTTTATTATATTATTATAATATAATAATGATGATATTTTTACAATGAATATGGGATATATGAGTATATGAGGAGGAAGAGTATTTTTGTTGCATTAAATGATTAAAACATGTTTTGTGTGTCGGTGGACCCCATTTCTTGATTGAAATTTGATTATAGCCTGTAAAATCGCCCATTTGTGGATTTCGGTCAATTTCTATTTAGAATTTGGAAAAACTTTCTTCTGCAAAGTTGTAGAGAATAAAATTTCCTATGGAAATGACATAAGGTTCGAATTTTTCTGACAAAAGGGCTATTTATTATGAATTATTAAAGTTCCGAAGTTCCGAAATAATTGATTTTTGAAAGTTTTAATTATGTTTATTAAGAAAAACATTTTTTTTGTTTTGTGGGCTACACTAACATGTGCATAATGAGCTGAGATCAGTTGTCTAAGGTGGGCTTGAAAATTATATATTAAATTTTCTGCTTTGGTGTTCTAAGCATTTTCCTATAAATAGGGTGCTTAGGTTAGAATTGAAAATCACATCAGAAACTAAAGTTTTCTCTCTCTTTCTCTCTCGATATATTGAGCGTATTCTTGTGAGTATTTTGATACTTTGAGTGTTGTTATACGGTGCAAGTTCCCTTCAGCACTATATCCAGTATTCTAGTCAGAAGAACTGTCTTTTAGAGGTAAGGGATGTTATTTTCTTCGTAAATGATATTATTTCTTTCGATATCATTATGCCAAAATATTGGTTTGAACTTTTTATTAAATTTGGAACTTTTTGTGTCGGGATTACTATTCACGTATACGGCACTATTCACGTATACGACACTATTCACTGAAAAATGAAAATTTCTTCTCTTTGTCCAAGATGTCTATTATGGTTACTATCTTTGATTGTATCTATGTTTTGATCTTTATTTTTTGCATTCTGCTCCACAATAGTTTATTATGGAGTATTTTTGAACATGGATAAACCGAAGTACGAACCGAAGTATTTTTGGTGTTCTAAGCATTTTCCTATAAATAGGGTGCTTAGGTTAGAATTGAAAATCACATCAGAAACTAAAGTTTTCTCTCTCTTTCTCTCTCGATATATTGAGCGTATTCTTATGAGTATTTTGATACTTTGAGTGTTGTTATACGGTGCAAGTTCCCTTCAGCACTATATCCAGTATTCTAGTCAGAAGAACTGTCTTTTAGAGGTAAGGGATGTTATTTTCTTCGTAAATGATATTATTTCTTTCGATATCATTATGCCAAAATATTGGTTTGAACTTTTTATTAAATTTGAAACTTTTTGTGTCGGGATTACTATTCACGTATACAGCACTATTCACGTATACGACACTATTCACTGAAAAATGAAAATTTCTTCTCTTTGTCCAAGATGTCTATTATGGTTACTATCTTTGATTGTATCTATGTTTTGATCTTTATTTTTTGCATTCTGCTCCACAATAGTTTATTATGGAGTATTTTTGAACATGGATAAACCGAAGTACGAACCGAAGTATTTTTGGTGTTCTAAGCATTTTCCTATAATATAGGGTGCTTAGGTTAGAATTGAAAATCACATCAGAAACTAAAGTTTTCTCTCTCTTTCTCTCTCGATATATTGAGCGTATTCTTATGAGTATTTTGATACTTTGAGTGTTGTTATACGGTGCAAGTTCCCTTCAGCACTATATCCAGTATTCTAGTCAGAAGAACTGTCTTTTAGAGGTAAGGGATGTTATTTTCTTCGTAAATGATATTATTTCTTTCGATATCATTATGCCAAAATATTGGTTTGAACTTTTTATTAAATTTGGAACTTTTTGTGTCGGGATTACTATTCACGATACTAAGACTATTCACGATATCGACACTATTCTTTGAAAAATGAAAATTTCTTCTCTTTGTCCAAGATGTCTATTATGGTTACTATCTTTGATTGTATCTATGTTTTGATCTTTATTTTTTGCATTCTGCTCCACAATAGTTTATTATGGAGTATTTTTGAACATGGATAAACCGAAGTACGAATTCTTACTATTTGTTCTTTTTGTCTCACTGGATTTGTTTTCTTTAAAATATATTTTTCATCATACTCAGTCCGAAATGATGATATAACTTAATATATTTGGCCTGTAGTGTAAAGATGAATGATTTTCTGATGAATATCTTTGGCCCATAGTGCAAAGATGAACAGGTGGTTAGATGAACATGACCAACTGATGAATATCTTTCGCCTGTAGTGCAAAGATGAATATTTGATTCAAGATGTATATTGATTGATGTTACAGGGATAAAATATCAATGATGGACTTTTAAATTCATAGATAATAGTAGATTTCATTCTCTACTTAACTCTTCTAATGAATTATTATTTCCGCTGAAGTTGTTAATCTAAAACTTGTTGTCTATTGTATTCTATCAGATTTTCCCCTGTTAAAGACTAAGGATAATTTATTGTACATTATCTTAGTCATAATATTCTTTACTGGGCTAGTTAAGCTCACCCTTTTCCTTTTTGTTCCATTTTTCTTCTTAGGAGGTGAGAATGTAGCGAGTACTAGTCGGGGTGTGGAATGATAGTTCTAGAAGTTGTTTTAGTAGTCCTTGTAAAATAGTGTATCAATAATTGTAATGAGGACTTATTTGAGTGTGGATATTGTCTAGAAGACAATATTTGTATTTAAACTCACAGTTTATGTGTTGTCGTATTTTGCATGACAATTGTATTAATGAAGTTGTAGTTGTTTCTGTACCATGTATTTGGCGACTCAGAATGGGTGATGTATACCTATTTTGGGTGCGTCATAGTCGGTATTAGAGCTTAGGGATATGATCTCTGGCGGAGATCGGGGAATAGAACTAGGAGGGGAGAGACGAGTAAATCCTTCACTAGTGTGTCCTACCTAAGCTTATTTGTTATTTAATTGGTCGGTCAGAATATAGGGATAATATGTGGCATGTCAATTAACCATTGTTTTGTGACAGTAAATTGGCATCTGAAGATGTTGAGATAAGCAATGGAGCACATGAGACCATTGAGTCACCACTGATCAATACCCAGGATAAGGAAGGCAATAACCCTCCTGTAAACAATAACACCGACCAAATGACGAACGATGGTATGTTTAGGAACTTTCTAGAATTCATACAAAACCAAACGAGAAAGACTACTGTTCAAAATGCAGGTGGAAACACTGGCAAATCACGGATGGTCACCGCTAAGCAGTTCAAGGATTTAGGACCGCCGAAGTTTTTGGGAAAGTCAGAACCACTTACGGCAGAGACGTGGATAAAGCAGATCACTAAAATATTTGATGTCTTGGGATGCTCGAGGAGGAGCAAAGGTTCATTTCGCCACCTTCATGTTGCGAGGAGAGGCGATTATTGGTGGGAATCCAGTAAAAGCATACTCATTTCTGCTTGACTAAAGATATCTTGGGAGAAGTTCCAAGAATTGTTCAACAACAAATACTTTCCCGAAAGTATTCGTCACATGAAGGAGGTAGAGTTCATCAAGCTGGAGCAAAACAATATGAACGTGTCGCAGTACGAAGCTAAGTTTGCCGAGTTGTCCCGATTTGCATTCCATTTTGTTAATAATGAGGAGAGAATGACGCGAATGTTTCTGCGAGGTTTGAAACCCAAAAAATGTCAATACCTCATTTCTCACAAACTTTGTTTATATTCAGATGTTGTGAATAGGGCTCAGTTATTGGAGTGCGATAATGATTCGCCTCAACTGAAGAATAATGACCAACAACTCGATGATAATCCTACCGGTGGCGACGGTCATCGGAACAATGATAACCATCGTGGAGGAGATTATCATGCCAGAAATGGTAACCACTTCGGTGGTAATCATGGCCAAGATAATAGGAAAGGTGAGTCAAGGTGAAATTTCAAAAAGAGAAGATTCAATAATGACGAGAAGACGTCGACACCAACACCGGCAACAAATTTTAGGGGAGGAGAAAGACCGCCAGTTAGATGCTACAGATGCAGAGAAGAGGAACACATAAGTCCAAACTATTCACAGCCTTCCAAGGTATGTTATAATTATGGAAAAGAAGGTCATATCGCTCGAGATTGTACGGTAGTGAAACCCAGTCCAGTGGGGATGGTGACTCAAAAGGCTGTCCCAGAAAAGTCAAAGTCAACGGTTCCTGGAAGAGTGTTTCTCATGACTGGTTAGAATGCGAGGAACCCGAACGAAAATAGCATGGGTTAGTTAATTATAAATTCTTACGAATTCTATACCTTATTAGATACCGGTTCTACCCATTCATTTATCTCTCCTG
The DNA here is from genome assembly GCA_020205605.1 of Panax ginseng. Classification (NCBI taxonomy): domain Eukaryota; kingdom Viridiplantae; phylum Streptophyta; class Magnoliopsida; order Apiales; family Araliaceae; genus Panax; species Panax ginseng. The sequence continues at coordinate 80,189,025 of CM035136.1, read as the reverse complement.
CTTATACTCAACGTTTAAACTTGACTCCGGAGAAAATTAGACTTTGACTTATCTGTTGAAACTCCGTTAGGAGAAACTTTCATTACATCCACTGTTTATAAATCTTGTTTGATCCAAGTTGGCACCATCACATTACCTGTTGACCTTATTTCTTTAAAGATACTTGCTGTTGATGTGATTTTAGGGATTGATTGCTTAACTACTCATCATGCCAAAATTGATTTCTTTCGTAAGGTTGTTAGTTTTCATATTCCTAAGCAACATGTTATTCGAATTCAAGCAACCAAACCATTGAAGTCAAACACTTTCATATCAAGCCATAAAGTCATTCGTTTATTGAAAAACGGATGTTAAGTTTTCTTAGCCCATCTTATGGACTTGAACAAAAATACGTCAGATTTGAATGATATTTCTATTGCTAGTAATTTCCTGATGTATTTCCTGAAGAATTTCTTGGCTTACTCCCAAAGTGTGATATTGAATTTTTTATCGACTTTGAACCCGGTACAAAACCCATTTCTAAAATCTCATATCGAATGGCTCCTATTGAACTTCAGGAGTTAAAAATTCAACTATAGAATTTGGTACCCGAGCCTCTATCTGGTGACTTCCTTTGTGGAATGCACCGAAGCCAAACTCTCCATAGGGGACGCCATATTTGTGTGGTAGTAAACTGATAGGTACCATTGTGACGTGCTATCCAAGATTGGGATATAAGTCACAGTTGAGAGCAACCTAAGTCAGTAATCGAAATAAGTAGCTTTCTAGGCTTAGCTGGTTACTATCGGAGATTCGTGGAATGATTTTATCGAATCGATACTCTATTAACTCAGCTGACTCAAAAAGATACAAAATTCGAATGGAGCGAGGAATGTGAGAAGAGCTTCCAAGAACTCAACATGCGGCAATGACGTTGGGTTAAGCTGTTGAAAGATTACGACTATACAATTCAATACCATCCTGGAAAAAATGAACGTGGTAGCTGACGCGTTGAGTAAAAGATCGTATACGTTTACGAGTGTGATATTGTTAACACAAAGACCCATTTTGTACGTCTTACAGAAGATGGAGATAGAGTTACAGATTCCAAGAATATGCGTGAAGATAACGAATATACGAGTAAAATCGACTTTAATCGATAAAGTTAAAACCGCTCAAGCTAGACACCGGAGCTGATGAATATGAAGAAGGAGGTGAAAGAAGTTGTTATTCCAAAAGCGAGAATCGACGATGTGAGGAAAGCTCAAACCTTCGATTTATTAGTCCATTTGAAATCCTTGATCGAATAAGAACTGGGGCCTATAGACTCGTTTACCGCCAAGTATATCGCGTGTTCATAACATTTTTCACGTATCGAAGTTACGAAATTATGTGGATGACCCGAACCACGTTATTGAGTTAGAACCAGACAAAATAGCCGAAGATTTAACGTACGAGGAGGTACCTGTTAAGATCTTAGATAGGAAGTAGCATGTCATACGCACAAAGGTCATACCACAAGTTAAGGTTTTGTAGAGGAACCATGCTATTGAAGAAATGACCTGGGAGTTGGAAACTGAAATGAAAGCGAGGTATCCTCACCTTTTCGAAACACCAGGTACGTACGTCAATTTCAAGGACGAAATTTCACAAGAAGGGGAGGTTGTAAGACCCCAAATTTATTTTTTAATAAAATGGAATTTCCTTTATTTATTATTTTGAAATAGTAAGGGTTTATTTGATTAATGTGGTTAGTTATGGGTAAAATGCACAAATATTTTTAAATAAGCAAGTGGTTATAAAATATTCATTGTTGTCGGGGAATATTCGTTTGTTCGTGGAATATTTTTACTGTCGGGGAATATTCGTACGACGGCGCAACCTTGTATGGGCCCCATAACTGAAAGCAATTGGATGAAAAAAACGACAAGTATGAGTTGTTTATAAATAACGGCGTAGTTGTTACCGTTAACATTGTTGGAATACCCGGTGGTTAAAAACACGATGTCTGGCGTTGTTGATGATGAAGACACCAGATTGCACCAATTATTGATTCTTACGTAAGAAGGCACTACTCAATAATTATTACAGTAATTCTTTATTCGATATTATATTTTATTGATTCAATAATTGCTGCGTTGATAATTTATATTTCTGTTGTTTCAATAATTGTCACCACACAATATTTTCCATTATCGGAGCAATAATTCATATTATCTGAATAATATTATTAGATAACAATATTGGCAATGTCTAGAAAGTTACATCTAAGGAGAGGTTTGGTCACCTAATTTGCGCCATGATGAGGAGAAATCCTTATTGGAAAGCCCCTCTTTCACAGGGCCGCTTGGTTGTCGATTATTGTGATTACGTAATATTATTTGTGAATAATTAATTATTGATTTATATGATGAGGAAAATATTGATTTTATGTGGATATAGATGGAGAAATTTTTTAAAGTGACAATTGTTGAAAATCGATATTTTATCTTTTTTGATAAAATAATATTTTATTATATTATTATAATATAATAATGATGATATTTTTACAATGAATGTGGGATATATGAGTATATGAGGAGGAAGAGTATTTTTGTTGCATTAAATGATTAAAACATGTTTTGTGTGTCGGTGGACCCCATTTCTTGACTGAAATTTGATTATAGCCTGTAAAATCGCCCGTTTGTGAATTTTGGTCAATTTCTGTTTAGAATTTGGAAAACCTTTCTTCTGCAAAGTTATAGATAATGAAATTTCCTATGGAAATGACATAAGGTTTGAATTTTTCTGACAAAAGGGCTATTTATTATGAATTATTGAAGTTCCGAAGTTCCGAAATAATTGATTTTTGAAAGTTTTAATTATGTTTATTAAGAAAAAAGTTTTTTTTCGTTTTGTGGGCTACACTAACATGTGCATAATTAGCTGAGATCAGTTGTCTAAGGTGGGTTTGAAAATATATATATATATATATATATATATATATATATATATTAATATTTTTTAAATTTTCTGCTTTGGTGTTCTAAGCATTTTCCTATAAATAGGGTGCTTAGGTTAGAATTAAAAATCACATCAGAAACTAAAGTTTTCTCTCTCGATATATTGAGCGTATTCTTGTGAGTATTTTGATACTTTGAGTGTTGTCATACGGTGCAAGTTCCCTTCAGCACTATATCCAGTATTCTAGTCAGAAGTATTGTCTTTTAGAGGTAAGGGATGTTATTTTCTTCGTAAATGATATTATTTCTTTCGATATCATTATGCCAAAATATTAGTTTGAACTTTTTATTAAATTTAGAAATTTTTGTGTCGGGGTTACTATTCACGTATACGGCACTATTCACAAAAAAAAAATTCTTCTTTTTGTCCAAGATGTCTATTATGGTTACTATCTTTGATTGTATCTATGTTTTGATCTTTATTTTTGAATTCTGCTCCACAATAGTTTATTATGGAGTATTTTTGAACATGGATAAACCGAAGTACGAATCGTTACTATTTGTTCTTTTGTCTCCTTTGGATTCGCTTTTTCTTTAAAATATATTTTCATCATCCTCGGTCCTAAATGATGATATAACTTAATATCTACGGCTTTTGTAGTGCAAAGATGAATGATTTTCTGATAAATATCTTTGGCGCGTAGTGCAAAGATGAACAGGTGTTTAGATTAACATGACCAACTGATGAATATCTTTGGCCTTTAGTGCAAAGATGAATATTTGATTCAAGATGTATATTGATTGATGTTACAGGGATAAAATATCGATGATGGACTTTTAAATTCATAGATGATAGTAGATTTCATTCTCTACTTAACTCTTCTAATGAATTGTTGTTTCTGCTGAAGTTGTTGATCTAAAACTTGTTGTCTATTGTATTCTATCAGATTTTTCCCTGTTAACGACTAAGGATAATTTGTTGTACATTATCTTAGTCATAATATTCTTTACTGGGCTAGTTGAGCTCACTGTTTTCCTTTTTGTTCCATTTTTCTTCTTAGGAAGCGAGAATGTAGCGAGTACTAGTCGGGGTGTGGAATGATGGTTCTAGAAGTTGTTTTAGTAGTCCTCATTATTTTGTAAAATAATGTATCAATAATTGTAATGAGGACTTATTTGAGTGTGGATATTGTCTAGAAGATAATATTTGTATTTAAACTCACAGTTTATGTGTTGTCGTATTTTGCACGACAATTGTATTAATGAAGTTGTAGTTGTTTCTGTACCATGTATTTGCTGACTCAGAATGGGTGATGTATACCTATTTTGGGGGCATCACACTATGAATTGTTTAATCGCACTATGTGCATATTGCATGCGTTCATCAGGTATGAAAGGTTGATCACCTTCATTACCATTCGGTCCAGATATATTTGTTCATGTTCAATGTTCGTTCAACTATGTAAAATTTGTTCATGCTAGTTCACAATTATATTGTAGAACTTTAGCTAGCTTATTGTTCAATTCTTTCTATCATGATATATCTTTAATTTATTGAACTTAAACTTGCTGGGCAAACTTGTTGCTCACCCTTGCTATATCATGATTAACATTGCAGATTAAGATGAATACGTCGGATACAAGAAAGGACAAAGACAAGTCCAGCTTTGGATTATATATGTAGCTAGAAATGTAACAGTATTGTATAATAATAACATTGTATGTTAGATAGGATATTGATTCAGGTGATTCGGGACCCGGATCTGGGGTCCTCACAGTTGGTATCAAAGTTGTAGGTTATGAACCTTAGGTAGGGTTACCTGAGACTAATAACCACAATGATTAGGATAAGAACTTACTTAAATTGAGTTAGTGTGTCGATAGGATTCAAAGACGAATCTCGGTGAGTTATAAAAGATACAGAGTTTCCCTAACTCTGATAATAAACTTGAATAGTAGTGATGAATAAGTAGAGTCTAAAAGACTAAAAGTATAGGAGATCATAAAACAAAACGATCATAGAATATAGAAATGAATCGTAATATATACGATGAGATCACTCCGTGATCTGATAAGGTGATAGCCGGGAAAAGAATTAATCTAATGATTGAAAAGTTTGCGATAAGAATGTTTTGTGTCAGTTGTACTATGAATTGATACAAATTCAAGAAAGGATTATGAATACGGATTAAATGAAATTCGTATTGAGAAGGGAGTTAAGATTAAGTGGGGATTTCAATTGAGGACTAATGTCAGCAACTGAGTTGTATAATTCCTTGTTATGGGCGGGGAATTGTACTTGGTGTAAAAACTACTTAGTTTATGGTACTGATAATCATTGAAATGTCTGTGTCGCGCTATTTGCTATATATTGAGAAGGTGATTCTTTTCTCAGGTGTATACCAGATAGGTAAGGTATAGTTAGAGAATATAAGGTTAAGTACGAGTTCTTAAAACTCATACTTATGGTACGTTCGTGACTCATAATTATATGAAATGTTTTTGGACCCCTCAGCGAATGGACGCCAAAGGTCTGACTAGGACAAGTTCTTAAACTCATATAATTGTGGCAAGTTCCTGAACTCATAAGTGTGGTAAGTTTGACGAACTGGGTAGAACTAAGTGTGAATGGAATATTGAGGATAATAGGAATAGATAGTATTATTAGGTAATGGATTATTAATGGAGACGTAGGTTTTTCCAAATCTCCTAGCTATGCTAGACTTTGAAATTTTTGACATCAAGCTAAATACACACTATAAGACCCCAACTTTTATGAATAAAGATTAATTTTTCTCGAAATATATTTTTGATTATTATGGTGTGGATTTGATATAATGTTATAGTTGTGGATACTATTTATTAATTTTGCAAAGTAAGCAAGTGGTTATATAATATTCGATTGGTCGGGGAATATTCGTTTTAACGGGGAATATTAAATGCGGCAAGACAATCATTAGTGGACCCCATTAATGAAAGTATTGTCGTAGTTAGAAAGCGCATGAATTATCTTTTTATAAAAATAACGGCGAAAGTTTTACTGTTAAACTGTTGAACTACCGGTGGTAAAGAAGCGATGTCTGGCGTGGTTGCATTGTAATACACGATATTGATTATTGATGCTTTCGTGAGAAGTCACTCAGTTATACTCAATTATTGCTACAATAATTACTGCATAATATCTCTCATATTATTGATTCAATTATTGTCACAATATCATCTGCATAATATTTATTATTATTAAATCAATAATTGAGACGACAAAGTTATTCATATTATTATTTGCAATATGGACAATGTCTAAAAAGTTCTGTCGAGGAGAGATTTGGTTACCTAATTGTGCGCCAATAGGGAGAAATCCTTATCGGAAAGCCCCCTCTTTCCTGGGAATGATCTGGTTGTTAAATATTGTGAGTTATAATATTAATCATGAATAATTTCGTGTTGATTAAAGATGAAATTGATATTTCCATTGTGTTGAGATTATTAGTGTTAGTGGAAATCGACATTTATTTCGATAATAATTGATGTCTGGAGGTTATATTGACCAATCGAGTAATTAATCGGATAAATGAATAATTAATTGCTATTAATTCACATGCTTATAACTATTTATTCATATGTATGTACTATTGATTCACATGCATGTACTATTAGGGGAGGTGGTGCAAGATTGATAATACTTGCATGACTAAATTAAAAATAGAGGTATAGATGAAGGTACTATACCGTAACTATTTTTTACACATGTGTGTACTATTGATTCACATGATGTACTATTAGGGGAGGTGGTGCAAGTTTGATCATACTTGCAGGACTAAATTAAAAATGAAGGAAAAGTTGAAGGTATTATATTGTTATATTTCGAGCCCCAAAACGTGCAATTATCGAAACTATATTTTCCTATAAATATAAGCTCATTCTTCTTTCATTCTCACCAATTCACTAAGACTCATAAGAGCAATTATAGAGAGAGAAGCTATAGAGATAAAGAAGAAGAGAAATCTGCTACCTCACTATTCAAGTATCCAGTATTCTTCTGAGGTAAGGGATATTTTTTTTCCAGTATTCATAAGGAATAATATTTTCTTCCATACTCTGTAGTATGTGAGTAATATTATTTTGTCTCTTATTCCTGATTATTCCCTCATTTTGTTAAAGTATTGCTTCTATACTCCGTGAAATTAGTATAATATCCTTGAAATCTGCACTTCATCTAGTATCATTTCACAATGATATTTTTTGCATATTCTTGTTAAATTTTAAGTTTTACATGTCGGAGTACTGTTTATGAGTAGTATTCATTTTTACAGTACTATTCATAAAGTACTATTCACAGGGTACTATTCACAAAGTACTATTCACGGGAACTATTCACAAAGTATTATTCACGAGTACTATTCACGTGGTATTATGCACGGGGTACTATCCACTCGAGTACTATTCACCTGGGAATTATTCATGACAAAAATTGATTTCTTTGCTGTCCAAATCATTTATGATACAATATTATTCTTGAGTTTTACTCCACAAAGCAGTATCATGTTGACAATTTAGACATTATTGAATTCTGGAAAAATTAAATTATAAATCTTTAAAAATTTATCTTTTGCTTTCTTTTAATTGAATTCTTATATCATTGTCATCATCCTCATGCTTATTTTTTGATGAAAGTCATCTTTGGCTTACGTGCATAGATGAACTGTTGATTGGTATGATTATGACCAGGGATCATTCGGGATAATCATGACCCGTAATGTTACAAATGATGTGGTAAAATTCCTCATTGGCATGTAGTGCATTGATGGACAGTTGTTGGTATGATTATAAATATTGATTATTCGGTATAATCATGACCATTGATGATTACATGAATATCCTTGGCCGTGGTGCAGGGATGATTCGATGATGTGGTTTATTTATTAAGCTGAGTCTCAACGATAAAGTTGATGAAAAACCTTTTTAAATCATAGAAGATAGCTGATATCATGCTCTACTTGATTCTTCTAATGGATTACTTGTTCCGCTGCAGTTAAACTTGATGTTTATTGCATTTTATCAGTTTAACATTGTTGAAGGCTAACGATAATTTATTCTGCATTATCTTAGTCATAATATTTCTTACTGGGCTAGTTGAGCTCACCCTTTTGCTTTCATTGTTCTCTTCAGGAAATGAGAACGTAGTCGGGACTAGTCGGGGAACAGAGTGACGGTCCGAGATGGTGGCTATAGTAGTTCTCATCTTTGCAGTCTTCGCTAGCGGGAAAAATTTAGCTAGAAACCTTTGAGCCAGGTCATCCCATGTAGTTATTGAACCCGATGGTAGAGATTGTAACCAACTCTTCACCTTGTCCCGCAGAGTGAATGGGAACAAGAGAAGTCTGACTGCTTCATCCGACACCCCATTGTATTTTAAAGTGACGCATATCTCCAAAAAGCTTATCAAATGTTCATTCGGATCATCATTTGCAAGTCCCCCAAACTGAACAGAGTTTTTGATCATCTGTATAGTCCCAGGCTTAATCTCGAATGTGTTCATGACTATAGCGAACTGGTGATACTCGATCGCTATGACTCGACCACCCTGGGGTGTAGTAAAGTCACTCAACGTTTCTACGGTCTTGGCTGACCATTGTTTCTTCTTTTTCAGAATTTTCGAAGTCTTCCCTTGTCGCCTTGATCCACTTACTTAACCTCTGAAAGCGTCTCTCAATGTCGCCCTCAAAAATAAGCAAGTCTGGATTTTTGGATCGAGTTTGTATAAACCAACTTCAAAAACCTGAAATAAGACGAACAAAACAAAAACAAAAATGTTTAAGTAAAACTGGACTAATTAAACTGATATCGCAAAATATTAAAATCAATACTAAAGTCCCCGGCAACGGCGCCAAAAACTTGTTGGTAAAATCTAATTACGCACAATACGCAAATATACTTGGTCAACAAGTAATATAATAGTAAGTAGAGTATCATTCCCACAGAGACTAGCAAGAGATTAACTCTCATAATTACCAATTTCCTATTAATCCTAATTTTATTAAACTAACCAAATTCAAGTTTGTAACTAAAAGTATTAAAAATATTAAAAATACCAAACAATCAACAAAACCTTAAAAACTGAATTTTCAAATAAATATTGGAGAATTAGGCTTACGACTTCACTCTAAGCATCACTCTGATTATTACACCTTATCCTAGTTTAATTCACTATCCCAGTTTATTAATCAAGAACACGTATATAGAACTAGCCACCTCTCGATGTACTAATACTGTACTAACTCAAATCCACAAATTAGATAGAATGAAGTTAAACACCTTAATCAACTAACTCACTATATCTCTATGTGAATTACAATTAAAGAAGGTTTAAGTTCAAGTTCTTTATCTGATTACATGCGATGTCAAGCATATCTCTACCCTAACATTCATCAAGATTCCGTTCATTCACAAAATTCAAGAACACATGATATATTAACTAAGTCTAGACTCGTACTTCCTCTCTCGAATCCATACAAGTCCACAAAGAATTGTTGATCAGGCAATTCATAAATTCAAGCTCAAATTAATATAGATAAACTGAATAATAGCTTATTAAACTGAAAATCAAAGATTACATAACCATTGTTCCACTTAAAGATTCGTCATAAGCCTAAAAAGTACTTAGTTCATCATCAATGAAATAACAACCGAATAAATTAAAGAAAATATCCTTCCAATTACAAATATAAAACTAGAGAAGAAGAATAATTCAGAACACCCTTTACGACGCCCCCAAATCTGGGTTACCTGACCCCCGAGTTTGGTGCTCACGATCCAACATATAATTAACATCTAACTACCCATTTAATTATGAATAGTAACATACATTTCATTAACTGATATAGTTAATACATTACCCCAGGTTCTCTAACCTTAACATTACAAACATACCCTTAGATATACAAAAATTGTTTACAAACACAACATAATAATAATGTTAAACATAACTATTCCAGCAAAACACCTTTGCCTTTGTTCTTCTCAGCACCTCCAGCCACTTCGTTCCAAGCTAAAATGTTTTATTTAGCAAGGATGAGAAACAAATTTGCCCCGCAAATTAAGATATATAATGAATGTATAAGAATCAAAACAACAGACTATCTATTTGGATAGAATGACACCAAAGTTTGGAGAACTTTGAAATAGCTGAACAATTTATTCTTCTCTAATCAATCTTCCCGCAACCTATGCAACACAATAATGAAAGAATACAATGCTTTCAAAGTTTCTACGACATTCTATTGAATAACAATTTAGAAATATTCTCCAGAGTTTATACTAAATGATCATAAATGATCTTGAAATTCTATTCTCGAGTAACTATCAAAGATTACTTTGATATACCCAAATAATAAGATGGAAATATTTTTCCAGAATTTATGTTGAGTGATCACAAAGGATCTAGAACTTCTCTTCTCGAGTAACTATCAAAGATTTTCTTTGATATACCCAGGTGTATCAGATAACCTTAAAGATTTAATCACACCCCTCAGTATGTATATAAAGTAATCAGCTTTAGTATACCCTATATTATGCATAATATTCAAAACGCGCGCAATGGCCGAATATACGACCAAAAATGTTCTCTTTATATAAAAGGTTGTTCTTCTTAGTCTTCGAATCATACTTTTATTTAACAATGAAATACAATTATTTCAATATCTAATCACTTCTCTTCTCTTCTCTTCTCAAATATATCAAGTTTTCTTTTTCGATCTAGTTGAAACAATTGGCATCGATCTATTAATAATAATTGAATTCTCTTCTATTCTCTTCTCGAACCTATCAAGTTCTAACAAATGTTCGTCTAGCTAGAACAAATAGTTAAGACATTTCTTAACACGATTTAACAATAAACAGGAATTATCTGTACTATTAATAATAGCTTCTACGAATGTAAGTATCTAACAACAATTATTCTCCAAGTATATTCCCAGAATCACTAATTCAATTTGAATTAATAAACATGCACTAACTGCGAATAATCAACAATAAATTCTTGGACATGGTCTAATCAACAATAATTAACCACCATAGTATTTAAACAGATATAACTCAAGGTTGAATTAGGAAACTTACCTGATTCGTTGACTACTGCTACGCAATTTAAGTTAACTTCTTTTGTAAGACCTATCATTAATAAGATTGGTCTTTTAATTAGTATATCATACTTTTTATCATAATACAACTACTTTATCAATCAATTATCTAACACTTAATCGCATAATTAAATATTAGATAACACCTTACAACATTAGCATTATTATCCTCCTTTAATAATTCTTTAATCAATATATCATATGCATTATGATTTAACACTTACTTTTTCATTTTATAAGTTATTCTTTAACATCTAATAAGTCAAATACTAATCCAGCAACCTGGATTCTAAATCCAGCATCTAGATGGTCAATCCCAAAGAAACAAAGCGCAATCCATTAATCGGATTCCAAATCTAACAACTAGATTGCAATCCAGCAAGCTGGATTCAACATATGTTCAATTCCATAAACTGCTTTTCAATCCAACAAACTGGATTCATCAGATTTTTCAATCCAGCAAGTTGGATTCATTATCCTTCAATCCAGCAAACTTGATTCATAAATTATTCAATCCAGCAAGCTGGATTCCATATCATTTTCTCGAAAACACCAAATCAACTAATTATTTTTTTATCCTTTGTCCAAACACGTATACATATATTTCATACACAAGAAGTATTTTTCCATAATTTTCCAACTTCCTTTAGTATTTTTCAAAAATCATTTTTAGTGTGTAGCTTAAGAATTTAGCCCCATCATGCTAAAATTCAGAAATTCTCATCTCTTGACACAATCTTATTTGTGTTAACGCGAGCTTCTAGTTTAAATTTAGTGGCCATCGGAGTTATAGAACTCTGGTAATAGCCGTTTTCGTCGAAAAATCACAAAAATTCAATTGGTCATACCTTGGTCATTTTAAGTCGGAATGAGCTCATTTTTGGACAGGAGGTACTTAATACCATATATTTTTATGTCCCAAAAGGCCGGAAATGTTTTCACAATTTAAATGGCCAAAACTACCCCTGGAAAGTTTTGGTAAGTAGCTATTTTGGAAAAATGGGTTTTTCGTACTTTGTTAAAAACAGTCCATACGGAAATATACAACTCCTTTTTCAATGATTCCAGTTGAAGATGTTAGAAAACTTATCATAGTATCCTCCCAATGTTTTCCAGAATTGTTGAATGTCAGAAAAATGACAAAACTACCCCTACCCTTGACTGTCCAAAAATTGTCTTCTTTTCTCTCTAGACACGAAACTATTTTGGCTAAAACAGTCACTACGGATTGTGTACTCAACCTTTTTGAGTGATACCACTTGGGTTTATTAGATAACTTACATATCTAACACCTCGTTTTGACGGATTGCAAAAAAAAGGTGTAAATAAAAAACGATGAAAATCTAAAATACATAGAAATTTTATGGTTTATAAACTAGAAAATCACTTTTCTTTACTTATGATTTCCAACTAAAACAACACCCAATATGGGTATATATAAACATGAAACACTCATAAACACATAGATCTAATGTTTTAAACCTCAAGATCAAAACTTCATATTATAAAAAATAAAATCAAACGAAAAAGGAAATTAGACTACATAAATAGAAATTTTGTTATACCTTAGCTTTTCGTTCTTCTCTTTCTTCCTAAAACTTGATTAGTAGCTATGAAACTTAGAAAAACTCTCCCTCTCTCTCTCAGTCTCTTGTCCGAACTCCTAGGCTCTTTCTCTTAGTCTTTTTAGCAAACTAGAAATAATAAGATGAAAGAGAAATAAAATAAATTTTAGGTGTTAGTAAAAGATGTAGATATTTTTTGTACATCTAGATATTATCTCCCAATATATATCCCATTCACTCTCTTTCTTATGTTGCTTGTAACCTTAGCTTTCTTGCAAGTATGAACAAAAATATTGGTGAATTGCATATGTGACACATAAGAGGTTTGGTCAACAACTAAAGTAAATAATCCTCACATTCTTCCCCCACCTTTTTCCTCCCTTGAAGAGCTGGCCAAATGGCCTTATTCTTGTCCAAGTTTGATTTTTGTTTTATGTAATATTTAGTATATCAAATGACTAAAATGTCCCTCTTCAATTGGGCTAAGAGATTGGGCTACTCTTTAATCTTTTGGGCTTCCCTAAATAATTATTTGGGCTTTCCAATAAAAATATTTGGGCCATGAAAATAGATTAAGTCCAATACTTTTAATTTTATCTTTCCTTAATTATTTAATTAGGGTTTTCATTTCTTCAATTATAACTTAAATCCTTACTCATGCACATTTAATTTCTTAACCCAATTAGACTTGCTATAATTAGGTTATAAAATTAATTATTTGAGATGTATAAAATAAATCTCTTAAAATTAGTATATATTTTTATACTAACATTCTCTCGTATCATAACCCTTAAGTTATTAAATTTTTCATTCCTAATTTATAATTAGGTTACCTTAGCTTCTCTTATTTGTTTATAATAAATAAATAAAAACAAACACATATTATTCATATGCATTTACCCACATATAACAATACACAAAACCATATAAGTCTTTCACACAAATTTTTTTAAACCCATACCTTATTTCCAGTCTAGGTCTTATTATTCAACCTTTATTTAATCAATTAAGATTTTATTAATCGTATAAATTCTCGGGTTATCACATTCTCCCCCCTTATAAGGATTCCATCCTCATAATTACCGTTTTCTTAGTCTCTACAATTTTTTAAAGTTGTATCATCAATTCACTTATATCAACACAATATTATTTTGTGTCATAAATTCTAACATGTGACTTTGATCTATAAAAGAAATTATTCACAACATTATCTATCCAATATTACTCGCGTAATTTAATTTCTCATGAAATCGTTACCTGTCGCCACCTCCTGGGCAGCCATTACATCTTGCACCGTCATATTAAATACACAGGCCGTTGGTTTTCCTGGCTGAGCAGGTCCTCTAATCACCAAGGTTCCGCCACCGAGTCCCTTGTTAGCGCTTCCCTTCTCCATATTTCTCTTCGGACAATTCTGAATTAGATGATCTGTTGATCCACAGGCATAACAACTTTGTATCTTCTTCGGACTGGGCAATTGGGAGACATGTGTCCCTCTTAACTATAGTTGTAACAAACTCCTTTTCTTTTTAAATAGACTCTTACATGATTCTTCTCACAAGTTGCACAAGGTTCACCTCCTTTTCTCTTGTTTGGATTACTAACACCACTGCTTCCTCCATCATTTGTCTTCTTCTTATTCTCCTAATTATATCAGAATGCAACTTCGTTCCCCCCCCCCCCCTCAGCAATGATTTCTTTCTCCAATAAAGTTGCAAACGTATTGATCTACAACGCATCTACTTTGTTGAATATCCTTGGCTGCAACCCATTCTCAAATCTTATCGATTTTCTTGCTTCTCTATCCATCTGATGAGGTGCAAATCTAACTAACTCATGAATTTAGCGGCGTATTCTGATACCGACATGTTCTCCTGCTTCAGGTCTAAAAACTTAACTTCCATCCGAGGTTACATACTCGGTGAAAAATAGTTCTCAAAGAACAAATCCTTGAATCTGGTCCAAGTCACTACCATTGTACCAGCTCTAGTCCTATTATTCTCCCACCAATAATTGGCTTCTCCCTTCATCAGATATGTAGCAAAAGTTGTCTTTTGCCCTTCCGCTACCCTGGAAATAATGAATGCCTTCTCCATCTCCTTCACCCAAGTTTGGGCTTCAATGAGATCCGTAGTTCCCTTGAATTCAGGTTGTCCTACCAATTTAAAATCTTTAAAGTTAGCCAATCTATCGGCTGACTGTTCTCTTGCTCCTGCTGTTGGAGCTCTATTTCCCATAGCTTGGGGCTATCATATTTGCAAAGTTTTGCATCGTGTCTAGTTGACCTCCTTCATTATTCACTGACTGCTCTTCTCTTTGATTTTGATTCTGTCGTCTAAGCGGCATTATCTGATTTAAATAAAAACCTTACATCAATTATCTTTCAGTACCAAAATTCTTATTAATCACACAATAAAAATTTAGCACAAAGTTCTCATATAATCGCATATTTATTCAAATAGCACATAATACATTTAGTACTCAACATATACAACTATCCCTTTTTTTTAATCAAATATTAGGATTAACAACACAACTTTACACAAAAAGTTGCAATTCTCCAACTTTACATAAAAAGTTGCAATTCACCATTCACATATAGCTATTCCCAGTTCGTCAAACTTACCACAGTTATGAGTTCATAAACTTGCCACAATTATATGAGTGTATGAACTTATCCTAGTCACACCTTTGGCGTCCATTCACTGAGGGGTTCAGAAACATTTCATATAATTATGAGTCATGGACTTACCATAAGTATGAGTTTTAAGAACTCGCAACTTAATCTTATATTCATATAGAAAATAAAGATTCATATAAGCATATATATATTTACATATGTTTACACATCATTCTCGATATTACAATCTTTAATATCATAACCTACTACTAAAAGTTCTTAATACTTATATCTAAGTTGTCTACCGTCCACTCCCTTCTCCAATCTTCTTCTTACTGGGACACTTGTTGAATCCGTGACCCATTCTCCCACATGAAAAACACTTCCTCATATTCGGCTTAGGACAATGTAGGGAAATATGTCCTTCCTGTTTACAGTTGAAGCACACGTTCTTCCACATCATACATACTCCCAAGTGAGTCTTTGCACACTTGCTACAGACTTGCTTCTTCTTTGGGTTTGAATTTTTAGAATTATCATCGTTGTTGTCCCTCTTTCTCTTATTCTTACTCTTCTTATGCTTAATTGTTCCTTCAAACAATCCACCATCTTCAGTCTTCATCATTTCCACCTGCGCCTTCAGCTCGTTCCTTTCTTTTGTCATCTCGCGTAATGCTCGCTCTGTCTTCCATAACTCCTCAGAGAGAAACACTTTACTCTGGAGTTCTTGTACTTCTGTAGATATTTAATCTTGTTCTCAAACTTTGGTCTTATTCTCTTTCTCCACATTAGCTTCTTCAGACTCTGCCTCCTCATCACCACTCAAATACATCTTGGGATAATCGTCATGATCATTCCCCAGATTGACCATGGGTTCATCTTTACCCACTTCTTCAACTGACTCGCTTTGAGCTGGCACCTCAGCTACTGGCACTGGTGCAACAGCCGTTAGCACTTCTATACTCATTTCATCTTCTCCTAACATCCTACAGTCAGTTAAATAACTTGATTAGTACTTCACCAGTACAAACTTAATACACACAATGTGTCCACACATCTCAATATCTATGCACTTCGGCAATCCCTCACTTAGTACTCTAAATGAGTATTGTATATCTCGTTTATGGTTATAATCCTAGGGTTTCCCCCCCCCCCCCCCACCCCACTTAAGATTTATAACCTACAGCTTTGATACCAACCTGTGACGCCCCCAAATCCGGGTTACCTAACCCCCGAGTTTGGTGATCATGATCCAACATATAACTAACATCTAACTACCCAGTTAATTATAAATAGTTACATACATTTCATTAACTGATATAGTTAATATATTACCATAGGTTCTCTAACCTTAACATTACAAACATACCCTTAGATATACAAAAATTGTTTACAAACACAACATAATAATAATGTTAAACATAACTATTCCAGCAAAACACCTTTGCCCTTGTTCTTCTCAGCACCTCCAGCCACTTCGTTCCTAGATGAACAATTTATTTAGCAAAGGGTGAACAACAAATTTGCCCCGCAAGTTAAGATATACAATGAATGTATAAGAATCAGAACAACAAACTATCTATTTAGATAGAATGACACCAAAGTTCGGGAAACTTTGAAATAGCTGAACAATTTATTCTTCTCTAACCAATCTTCTCGCAACCTATGCAACACAATGATGAAAGAATACAATGCTTTCAAAGTTTCTATGACATTCTATTGAATAACAATTTAGAAATATTCTCCAGAGTTTATATTGAATGATCTTAAATGATCTTGAAATTCTATTCTCGAGTAACTATCAAGATTTACTTTGATATACCCAAATAACAAGATGGAAATATTTTTCTAGAATTTATGCTGAGTGATCACAACGGATCTAGAACTTCTCTTCTCGAATAACAATCAAAGATTTTATTTGATATACTCAGGTGTATTACATAACCATAAAGATTAAATCATACCCCTAATCAAGTATATAAAGTGATCAGATTTAGTATACCCTATATTATATAAGGTTTGTAATATTCATGAACGCAATCAAATTGCACAAAGTAAGCGGAAACGTGGAAAAATCAAAGTTTTAAAATTGTACAAACCATATACTCGGGTCATCCTTTATGTGCAATTATTAATTAAACAAAAAGATAAAGAACAAGAATCATACCCTTGAAGATTCGAGCTTCCTCAAGTACAAGTTCACCTACATATCTTTTTCGTGTTCATCTTGAATCCACCAGTTTTGGTTCCTTTCTTTGATCAACATTAGCCACCCAAGTGTTTGGCCTATAGAGGTGATCCACCAAGGAAGAAGAAAAATCCAAGAATATGGGTATTTGAAAAAACCCTAGTTTTTCTATCTTTCATAGAAAAGGGTGTACTCTCCCAATTATTGGAATTACGTCTGTTATGAAAAAGTCAACAACCACTCCACACCCATAATATGACTCCTCTTATTTATAGATGTATGCAACCCTCCTTAACAATTAAGGAATTAGGTTTTATTTTAATTAATTAAACTCCTTTAATTAATTAGGCTCTCAATCTTATTAGGAATAATTAATCAAACTCTTTTAATTAATTACTGTCCTAATCCTATTAGGATATTATGAGAGTACTTTTATTAATTAATTCTCAAACTCCTTTAGGAATTAAATAATAATAATAGTAATAATAATAATAAGACTCCTCTTATTAATTTATATTTAATATTTCCAAAATATTAAATAATAAATATTAAGCTATTTAATTTATTCTATCACCATAGATTAAATTAAATATACTTAAATTATTATTACGATTATGCAATTTGCTTCTTAAATAATAATTCTTCCTTTTATGGTGTGACCCTTTAGGTTCTTCATATTAAACCGGTTGTGAATAAATCAATTAGAACAATTCAAATATTATTTAAATAAATAAATAAAACTATTAATTTATTTAAATAAATAATATTTATTCTACAATAGGGATAACCCTCCCTATCGATTAACGACTTTCCAAATAATAGATTTCAAAATTAATTATAAAAGAACCTTTGAGTAAATAGTCACTGTACAATTCAATTCTTCCACCATACAATGTCCCAATTAAATATAAGACATAGAATTACTGTCAAGTCTTATTTTATTTAATTATATGTATTTCGACTCTTAAATGCACAACTCCAAATAATATAAATTAGAAACTCCTTTCTAATTATATTCTGCGTAGGCCAAGGACTACTGGGTTGTCATTTATCGAATCACGTAGGACATTTCTCTTCTTTTACTGGAAGTGGTAGATTCTTTATTGATCATACATTATCTCCATGTACAACTTATTATACCCAAGCATACCTTTTGATATACCCTAAGGGTCTTAAGGAATAAGTCAAAGTATAACTTATCATACACAAGATACTATGATGACCTCAAGTTCAAGGATCACTTGTATTACTATCACTACAGAAATTCCTATTGATAGTTAAGTAAAACTCCATTAGGTATTCCTTAGTGAGTCACGTTCAGTGAACTTATTCTCCAATAAGCACTTACATACTTGCTTTAGTGTCTCCACACAAATGATCATGAGATCAATCATCCTTATCCAATGAGCAAGCAACGTATGTACCAATCTATCCGGATTCACTAATCCCCAATTTAGTAATCCAACAATTGAGAACAATTTTAGTTTTAAGCTTTCTAAGAATTTAGATCTCATTAGAATGATCATCATCATTATTCTAAAAGCATTGCTTAAAACTATGGGTTTATCACATTTTATAAAGCAGTATCATGTAGATAATTAAAAGTATTTAATAAGTTAATACTTCTTATTAATAAATGAATAAGATTGTTACAAAGTAAATGCTTTATCATCAAATATGATTGGCTTGTGTGCATACTACTTTCAATCTCCCATGTACAAACTCTTGAAGAAATAATTTTTCTGTGTATTATTAAGATTACAAGGAGGTATATTTATACAAAAGTATTCCTCACAATTATAGGAGATATATTAGTTGATTCTCCTTGATTTCATGAGATCCAATATTAGAGGAGGATTTATATAAAGAGATTACAATAAAAGTAACACCCTTTCCTATTTACATGAGATTGAGGTTGATTGTTTCCAACACCCCCCCCCCCCTCAAGTTCGTGCATGGATATCGCGTATGCCCAACTTGACAAAAGATTCCATAAACACCTTGCTAGCTACTGCTTTAGTGAGGACATCTGCTAGTTGGTCTTCAGACTTCACAAATGGAAAAATAATGATTCCATCTTCAAGTTTTTCTTTGATAAAATGTCTGTCGATCTCCACATGCTTAGTCTGATCATGTTGAACAGGGTTATTAGCAATATCTATAGCTGATTTGTTATCACAATATAGTTTCATTGCTACTTTTGATTTTACGCCTAAGTCATTCAATAAATTTCTTAACCAAAGCAACTCACATATCCCAAGTTCCATACCTCTGTACTCAACTTCAGCACTTGATCTCGATACTTCTTGTTGTTTTTTACTCCTCCAAGTCACAAGGTTTCCACATACAAAGGTGAAGTATCCTGAGGTAGATCTTACGTCATCGGTGATCACCTTGATCGGCATCAGTATAACCTTCCACCTTTAGGTGACCATGATTTCAGAACAATAAACCTTTACCTGGAGCAACCTTTAAATATCTCAATATTCGTTCTACAGTATCTATGTGAGGTTTACGTGGGTCATGCATGAACTGACTCACCACATTTACTGCATATGCAATATCAGGTCTGGTATGAGATAAATAAATTAGTTTTCCAACGAGCCTCTGGTATCTTTCTTTATCAGTAGGAGATACACTCAAACACTCAAATAGTTTGTGATTTTGCTCAATGGGAGTATTAACTTGCTTGAATCCAAGCATTCCTGTTTCAGATAATAAATCAAGGATATATTTTCGTTGGGATAAGAAAAAACCATGCTTTGATCGAGCTACTTCAATCCCAAGAAAGTATTTAAGATCTCCAAGTTGCTTCATTTTAAATTTAGAAGCTAAATACTGTTGTAAACTTGAAATCTCCTCATGATCATCACCTGTAACCACTATATCATCAACGTAGATAATTAAGGCAGTGATTTTACTTCTTTTGTGCTTCAAAAACAAAGTGTGATCTGAGTTACTTTGTTTGTAGCCGAAATTCCTCATTGACTTGGTGAACCTGCCAAACCAAGCTCCTGGGGACTGCTTCAACCCATATAAGGCCTTTTTTAGTTTACACACCATTGTTGTATCTGAGTATTTTGTTATACCTAGAGGAGGATCCATATACACTTCTTCAGTAAGGTCTCCATGCAAGAAAGCATTTTTGACATCAAACTGGAGAAGTGGTCAATCTTGATTAGCGCTAATGATGAAGTACTCTCACGATTATTAAGTTTGCAATTGGTGCAAATGTTTCACGATAATCTACACCATAGGACTGTGTATACCCTTTTGCAACCAACCGAGCTTTGTATCTTTCAATAGTCCCATCTGCTTTGTGTTTGACCATAAACACCCATCTACATCCCACGATCTTCTTTCCCTTTGGTAAGGGCACGAGTTCCCAAGTTGCATTCTTTTCCAATGCTGTCATTTCCTCTGTCATAGCTTTGGTCCATCTAGAATCTGCTACTGCTTCCTGTAATTTACTAGGAATAGAGACAGAGGATAATTGGAGTACATAAGATGTATATGACTCAGACAACTTATGGGAGGACACATGGTTACTTATCAGATTTTTAGCTTTAGATTTAGGGTGTCAGGCTCATAACTAGTTGCTGGTTGACCACGGTTAGATCGAGGTGGAAGATGATATTGGAATGGTTCAAATGCAGGTTCAGTTATACTAACAATATCATGAATATTAGAGACAACAGGAATGGGATCAGGTAATACCTCTATAGAGTCCTCCGAAAAAGATTGGGTTAGTGGATTTATAGACGTAGGAGACAATGTACTATCATGGACTTGATCTTCACGTCCTTCAACTGAGCACTCGATGAAGGATGTATCTGTTGTCTTGACTTCAATACTAGATGGCCTCATTATCTCAAAGAACCTTATTTCATCCTGATTTTGTACTTCATCTCTAGACTCCCCCTGAAGTGAGGAATCAGTGATCCTCGTTGGATAGAAAAACACTTTTTTCATGGAATATTACATCCACAGAGACATAAAACTTCTTAGTAGGAGGATGGTAACATCGATACCCTTCCTGAGTTTAGCCATACCCGACAAACACACACTTTAATGCACATGGTTCTAGCTTGGTGCGTTGATTTTTATGTAAGTGAACATATACTACAGGTCCGAAGACACGGGGTGCAAAATGAACAACCGAGGGAAGCGTATAGTGGTCAGATAATACATCCAAAGGTCTTCTAAACCCAAGAACACTTGTGTAATGGATTTTCGCCATTACACAAGTGTCACAAATAAAGTCTGAAAGATTACAACCAGTAAACAAGGATGGAAATAATCTTCTAAGATAACCAAATGAGGGGTGACCCAGTCGTGTATGCCATAACCAAATCTCTTCCTTCTGTTTAAGCATGTTGTCACCCATGACGTGAACTAGTGCTCCATCATCAGATTGTTATAACCCATTTTCCAGATAGTACAAGCCGCCATGCCATTTACCACTGCCAATCCTCTCCTTGGTATGGATGTTTTGAAAAATACAGTAAGTGGGAAAAAAAGTGGTAACACAATTATGAGACTTGGTTAATTGACTAACAGAAATAAGGTTACAATTTAAGGATGGGACAAATAAAACATTATGGATAGATAACTTGATGGAGACAAGGGTATAAATGCAAATCTGAAACAATTTGGGGAAGTCACACCATTGGCATTAGTAATGACTGATTTTGGACAACTAGAGGATAAATGGCTAAACCCTTTTTTATCATAAGTCATATGATCAGTAGCACCCGTGTCAATTATCCAAGCATTATATCCAGTAAAAGGAGGATTAATAGCAGAATTAGTCATACCTGTCTTGGCAATGAATCCAGAAGCAGTGACTAGGTGGCTCTTGGGAACGAAACCCTCTGTTGTGAGGTTGTGAGGACTGGGAGACACAATCTTACTCTTGGGATACCAATCAGGGTAACAATGGAGCTTAAAACATGTGTCTATCACATGATTATCGCCATTACAATGAGTACATTTACGAACACCTTTCTTTGGGTCAGGACGAGCACTAGATTTTTGAATAGCCATAACAGCTCCTTCATTTGATGTCATACCAAGCATAGCATCCTGGCGATTTGCCTCGGCACAAATAATAGCATATGCAACCTGTAGATTGGGAAGAGCAGTAGTCGCAAGAACACAACCACGAAGTCCATCCAAATAGGAATCGAGACCAGCCAAGAAAACATACAGACGTTGAGAATTAACCATTGTGGTAAACCTCTCAATTCCTTGGTACACTCCATAGTGCAAGGCTCAATAGCGTCAAACTCCTGCCATATTTTTTGTAGATTTCCAAAGTAAGAAATAACAGAACCTCCATTTTGGCGGACATAAATTACCTCACAATATAACTGATATGCCTTTGAAGCATCTTGGCTGACAAAGTAAGTTTATTTTGCGGCCTCCCAAATCTCCTTGGTAGTAGATAAGTGGAGGAAAAGTGACCTAGTGTCCTTAGTCATTGCGTCAAGGAGCCAAGATTTGACCATACAGTTCTCGTCCTCCCATGTTTCATATTCCTCAGAAGTGTTTTCTTTTGGTGCCACCTTACTACCAGAAATAAAACCCCAACGTTTCTTGCCCCGAATTTTATTCTGGGCATTCAAAGACCACTCGATGTAGTTAGTACCATCAAGTCGTTCTGGAGTAATCAAAGAGGACATATCGTGTAGATGGAATGGCAGCAAGACAGCGGGATCAGCCTTTTCTTTCCCTATCTGAGTTTTTAGATTACTAGAGGATGAATCAGTCATGATATAGAAAGCGAATAGAGAATAAGATCAGGCCCAAAAAAAATAGCAATTAAGCAGATTAAACAATATGGTCTGAAGCAGAACATAAATAGATTAAAAAAAATTAAAGAACCCCCGGTTTGATGAAGAAATCGTTTCACCAAATGGTACCAATAGGATCAAAGAAAGCACAGAAAAAAGGCTTCGATTCCTATGGAAGTAGAAAGGAAATCGAAGTTAGCTTTGATACCATGTACAAACTCTTGAAGAAATAATTTTTCTGTGTATTATTAAGATTACAAGGAGGTATATTTATACAAAAGTATTCCTCACAATTATAGGAGATATATTAGCTGATTCTCTTTGATTTCATGAGATCCAATATTAGAGGAGGATTTATAGAAAGAGAATACTATAACAGTAACACCCTTTCCTATTTACACGAGATTGAGGTTGATTGTTTTCAACATCCTACTTGCACTAAAGCCAATCGCCTTGGTATCTCATACCCTTCTTCTCTAAGTGACGATTATCCCGTTGTTGGATAAGCTTTAGTTAATGGATATGTAATGTTATTCTTGAGAGTCCACTATCTCTAGTGTGATTTCTCATCTTTCAATGATTCCTATAATCAAATGAAAGTGCCACAACACATGTTTAGATCCAAGATGAGACTTAGGAACTATTCCTAGTTATGTAATGAATTTTTCATCCAAACAATCAACTTGCAGCTTCATTTACAGCTATATACTTTGTCTTTATCACTAAACCAACAACTCTTTGCTTTTTGAAACCTTTCCAATTCACTGCACCACCTTTCAAGGTAACACTTTACCTTAAAGTGGATTTTCTGTCGTCTTGGTCTGTCTAAAAAAAAACTTGAGTCTGTTAAGCCCTCTAGTTTTAATTCAGACTCACCATGAATATGATCACATCTTTAGTGTTGGTTAAGTACCTTAAGAAGTTTTTCACTGACTCATAGTGAACTTCTCTAGAATATGACTGATCAACATCACGTCTCGTACATTTCATTGCATACATGATAGTTACTAATGCGATCTCACTTTTATGAGTCTATGGGGACGATTAAGAGATATATACTCCATGGCTTATCAACATGAGACATCTCTTCAAGTTTTCCATACTAAACGACTTTAGCATCAAATGAATATACGTTTCTTAGGTTAAGTCGAGCATCCTATTAAATCTATCTATATAGATTTTTATCCCCAATTAAGATACTCTTCCCAAATCATTCATGGAGGAATATTTAGATAACTTTATCTTTACTGATTCTAGCATAGGCATGTCATTTCGTATCCGTAGTATATCAACATATAATACTAGGAATGTCACGACGCTCCCACTGACCCTTTTGTACACACTAGGTTCATTCTTGTTTTTTTGATAAAATCAAACTCTTTTAATTGTCTCATCGAATGTTCCATATTTGAGAAGCTTGGTTCAATCCATTTCTCTGAGTGTCTCATCGTATGTAACTGGATCATCATCTTCTATGATACAAGTTCTTCTTATTTGACTTATAGTGTTTTGTGGTTCGTAAACTCTTCAAGATTCTATTATCCTCCCACTAGCCCCTTCAATGATAAACACCTTTATCTTAGAAGGCAGCGTGTTTCGCAATAAACACCTTTTGCTAAGTAGGATTATAGAACATATACCTTAAACTTACTTCACGATGTCCCACAAATCGACACTTGTCAAATCTTGTCACAAGCTTATCCTTTGAAACCTTTTCACATAAGTTGCAACCCCTTATCTTAACATACTTAAGATTAGGAATCCTCCATGTCCATAACTTTTATGGAGTCTTGGGGCAGGATTTTGAGGTAACCTTTTCCGTAGATATGCAGCCATTTCTAGGGCATGACCCCAGAAAGATACAGGAATGTCGATAAAATCATTATGGACCGCACAATTTCTAACAAGGTACAATTTTTCCTTTCAGATACATCAATCAATTATTATGTATTAGGAGGCATCCATTGTGAGAAAATATTTTGAGATGATCTAGAAACTTATTGCACAAGTATTTATTCCTTAATCTAATCAAATAATCTTAATACTTTTCCAATTTGTTTCACTTCTAAATTCTTTAAACCTTTCAAATAATTCACACTTATATTTCAGCAAATACACACATTCAACTTTTTGAATGATCATTTCCTTTTTCTTATACTAGTTTGTTCAATTTGCAAAATATATTTTCACGTAAGTCAAGTACACAAAATCAATTAAGTAATATTTCAGTTCTATACAAAATATTATTATTATAAATAGAACAACAATTGTTCTTAATTATAATACCAACGATTTCATTGTCCAACAATAAAATGGAAATAATGTTTTCAATGAGAACTGGAATACAATAACAACATATTAAATTAATAGACTTGCCCGTAGGTAATACTAAACAATAAGTTCATATGGCTAATGCAGCAACCTTTGCTTCATTTTCCACACATAAGATTATTTATCCCTTGTTTAGTTTTCTACTTCTGGTTGGTCCTTTCATAAATCTATATTTATGATAACCAAAGCAGGTATCTAATACCCAAGTAGAACCTTGACTTACAGAAAAATTTATTTCAATCATGAACAAAACTATATTTGTAACCGAAGCTTCACTAAGCTTCTTCTGGTTAGCCTCTATAAGATACTTCTCGTAGTTTCTTTTCCAGTGTTCAGGCTTATTGCAGTGGAAGTGTGACGCTCCCAAAATTAGGTATACATCACCCATCTTGGGTGGTCAGATACATGGTACAAAATTCAAATACAACTTACTAATATAACTCATGCAGGTACAATACGACAAAACATATAACTGTGAGTTTGAATATAATTATTGTCTACTAGAGATTATACAAACTCAAAAGGAGTCCTCATTACAATTATTAACACACTATTTCACAGAATAGTGAGGACTACTAATGCTATCCTCTGGACCGTCACTCCGTTCCCCGACTAGTCCCTGCTATGTTCTCATTTCCTGAAGAGAACAGTGAAAGAAAGGGTGAGCTCAACTAGCCCAGTAAGAAATATTATGACTAAGATAATGCAGAATAAATTATCGTTAGCCTTCAACAGTGTTAAACTGATAAAATATAACAACATCAAGTTTAACTGCAGCGGAACAAGCAATCCATTAAAAGAGTCAAGTAGAGAATAAAATCTACTATCTTTTATGATTAAAAGGGTTTTCATGACTTTTATCGTTGGGACTCAGCTTAATAAATAATCCACATCATCGAATCACCCATGCACTACGGCCAAGGATATTCTTTAGTATCACGACCACAAATTATCCATGCACTACAGCCAAGGACATTCGTGTATTCATTAATGGTCATGATCATGCCAACAACTGTCCATCAATGCACTACGGGCCAATGATAACTTTTACCACATCATTTGTAACATTACGGTCATGATTACACAGAATAATCCCTGGTCATAATCATACCAAGTCCATCTATGCACTCTGAAGCCACGAGATGACGTTCAACATAATATAAACATGAGGATGATGACAATGATATAAGAATTCAATAAAACAAGTTCAAGAATTAATTTATCTAGGAACTAATAATGTCCAAATTTGTCAACATGATCTTTGCTTTGTAGAGTAAAATTCAAGAATGATCAGAAGAATATTTCCATGAAAAGATACTGGATGAAGCGCAAATATCAAGGATATTCTACTAATTTCATGGAGTATAGAAGTCAAAACTTTAACCAACTGAGTATAATAAAGAATGGAATAACAAAAGAAATCACCATGCATGCGGTACTTCCCATAGACAGGTTATTCCAACTGAATAATAATAACGGAACCAGGTCAGGAAAAATTTGCAAGCGAGGATGTTCTAATAGAATAATAAAGAGCGGAACCGAGTCGATTGTAAAACACACGAGACAAGATGTTCAACGAAGAATAATAATAAAGAGCGGAACCGATTAAATTGTAAAACACATGCAGCAGGATGTTCCAGCGAGAATAACGAGGATGTTCCAAGCAGAATAATAATAGAGGCGGAACCGGGTCCGATGTAAAACACACGACGGTATGTTCCAATGAGAATAATAGAAGAATGTCACCAAGTATAGGGTAAACCGGCGTATATCTGAGGTATTCCAGAGAATAATAAGCAATGGAATAACAACAGTTCTCTTCATGAATAAGAAAGAATAACACCCCTTACATTAGTAGTAGATTGAATACTGCAGTAGTGTAGTAACATAATACTCTTCTTCTTTCTCTCTTATTCTCTCTATACTTTCTCTCTCTATAGCTTGAATGAATTCGTGAAAAATAATGAAACACTAGGTCTCTATTTATAGAAGATTTCTAGCTTAGCACTTGAAATGTGAAAAGGCAAGTGGCTTGACGACTGGTGATGTGAAAAGAAAAGTGGTTTGGCCTTTGTAATGTAAAAGCGACAATTGGTTCGACGCTTTTAATAATATGAAACTACAAGTGGTTTGACGTCGATAAAAGTAGTTACTATTAACGAAGGTAATTACTATTGATGAAGGTAATTACTATTGACGAAGGTAATTACTATTGACGAAGGTAATTACTATTGATGAAGAGACTCTTAGATGATGACATATGGGCCCCCCATAAAATAACCAAACTTACCACAAACGTCTCATAATAGACTCTTTATATACATCAAGGATTGAATAAATATTACCACAAATCATTTATTTTTAATCAACACATATTTAATCTTTCAACAATTATTAATTATTTATAACTTGTCGTCTCAATTATTGATTTAATAATATAACATATTATCTGAGATGATCTTGTGACAATAATTGAATCAATAATATAAGAGATATTATGCAAGCAATTACTATAGCAATAATTGAGTATAGATGAGTGACTTCTCACGTAAGCATCAATAATCAATACCGTGTGCTACTATGCAACCACGTGTATTACTGTATATTTACTACCGGGTAGTTCAACAGATTTAACAGTAACACCTCCACCGTTAATTTCATAAAGTATTTTTTTTGTTTTCTCAATCCGATAATAATTTCGTTGTGGAGTCCACCAATGATTGTGCCGTCGTACGAATATTTCCCGACAAAAAAAATATTCCCTGACCAAACGAATATTTTATAACAACTTTCTTACTTTGCAAAATTTATAAATATTACCCACAACTATAACATTATATCAAATTTACTCCATAATATTCAAAAATAATATTTATAGAAAATTCATCTTTATTTATAAAAGTTGGGGTCTTATGAAATTTCGCCCTCGAAATTAGGGTACGTACCTGGTATGTCGAAGAGGTAAGGATACCTTGATTTCATTTCAGATTCTAACTCCCAAGCCATTTCCTCAACATCGTGGTTTCTCCACAAAACTTTGACTTGAGGTATAACCTTGGAGCGTAAAATATGTTCCTTCTTATCCAAGATTTGAACAGGAACCTCTTCATACGTCAAATCTTCCCCTATTTCGTCCGGTTCTAACTCAATAATGTGGTTCGGGTCTTTCACATATTTACGTAACATGGATATGTGAAAAACGTTATGAACACGAGACATACTTGGCGATAAAGCGAGTCTATAGGCCACAGTTCCTACTCGATCGAGGATTAAAAATGGGTCGATGAATCGAGGATTGAGTTTTCCTCTCTTTCCAAATCTTGTAACTCCTTTCCATGGAGCAATACGCAACAACACATGATCTCCTATATCGAATTCCACGTTCTTTCGATGAAAATCAGCAAAACTCTTTTGTCGATCTTGTGAGGTTTTTATACGTTGTCGGATCGTTTGAATCTTTTCTGTAGTCATACGTACCAACTCCGGTCCCAACAACGTTGCTTCACCCACCTCATCCCAACATACTGGAGAACGACACTTTCTTCCATACAACACTTCGAATGGAGCCATGCCAATACTTGTTTGATAACTGTTGTTGTAGGAAAACTCCACTAATGGTAAGAACTTGTCCTAACTTCCCTTGAAATCAAGGACACAGAGTCTTAATAGATCTTCAAGAGTTTGAATAGTCCTCTGACTGTCCGTTCGTCTGAGGATGATATGCCGAGCTAAATCGTAAGTCTATGCCGTAGCTTTTTGCAAACTAACCCAAAATCGTGAAGTGAATCTTGGGTCTCGATCAGAAACTATGGATACCGGCATACCATGCAGTCTTACAATCTCATTTATATACATACGAGCAAGACGTTCAAGTGTATAAGTTTCTCGTATTGGTAAGAAATGAGCAGACTAGGTCAATCTATCAACAATGATCCAAATCGCATCTATGCCTTGAGAAACCTTAGGAAGACCGGTAACAAAATCCATGGTAATGTGCTCCCACTTCCATTCTAGAATTTCAAGTTGTTGCAATGGACCTTTTGGTACTTGATGCTCCGCTTTAACTAGTTGACAAGTTAGACACCTTGAGATAAACAACGTTATCTCTCTCTTCATATTGCTCCACCAAAATGTATGACGAATATCATGATACATTTTGTACTCCCAGGATGGATTGCAAACGATGTGTTGTGCGCCTCCATCATGATTTTATACTTTAAATCAGGGTCGTTAGGAACACAAAGTCTGGAGTTGACTCGAAGTATTCCTTCTTCATCGATTCTTGCTTCGGGCATAGCACCTTTTTGAACTTTCTTCCTCATACGCATCAGCTCCAGTGTCGTAACTTGGCGGCTTTTAACTTTATCGATTAAAGTCGGTTCTACTCGTATATTCGCCATCATCACATGGGTCCCTAGAGTCTTTAACTCTATCTCTATCCTTTTCAAGTCACACAAAATGGGCCTTTGCATTGACAATATCGCACTCATACTTGCATATGATCTTCTACTCAATGCGTCAGCTACCATGTTCGCTTTTCTAGGATGGTATTGGATGGTATGATCATAATCTTTCAATAGTTCAAGCCAACGTCATTGTCGCATGTTGAGTTCCTTTTGAGTAACGAAATATTTGAGGCTTTTATGATCCGTAAAGATCTCCACCTTCTTCCCATACAAGTAATGCCTCCAAATCTTTAGTGCGAAGACAACAGCTGCCAACTCTAGATCATGAGTAGGATAATTCCTCTCATATTCTTTGAGTTGTCTTGAGCCATAGGCTATGACTTTTCCATGTTGCATGAGAACACATCCCAACCCTTTGCCTAAAGCATCACTGTAGATGACAAATACCTCCAAGCCAGATGGTATTGTCAGAACAGGTGCCTAAATGAGTCTCCTCTTGAGTTCTTGAAAACTCTTCTCACATTCTTCGCTCTAACCGAACTTTATATCTTTCCGAGTTAGTTGAGTCAATGGAGTAGCGATTCGAGAAAATCCTTCCACGAATCTCCGATAATAACCAGCTAAACCGAGAAAGCTACGTACTTCGGTCACTGATTTAGGTTGCTCCTAACTTTGAATTGTTTCAATATTTGCCGGGTCAACAGATATTCCATGACTTGATACTTCGTGCCCAAGGAATGCTACTTCCTCAAGCCAGAATTTGCATTTCTTCAACTTGGCATAAAGCTTGTATTCACGAAGCTTTTGGAGTGTCAGCCTCAAGTGTTGCTCATGATCTTCACGACTTTTGGAATAAATAAGGATGTCATCAATAAAGACGACCATAAAGTGATCCAAATATTCCTTCAATACTCGGTTCATCATATCCATGAAGGCAACAGGAGCATTAGTCAATCCAAAGGACATGACTAGGAATTCATAATGCCCGTCTCGGAGTTACGAAGCCGTCTTTGGAATGTCATTGGTTCTAATCTTCAATTGGTGATATTGGAATGAAGATCAATCTTTGAAAAGAATTTGGCTCCTTATTTGGTCAAACAGGTCATCAATACGTGTCAATGGATACCTATTTTGATGGTGACATGATTGACTCCAGATAATCAATACAAAGTCGCATACTCCCATCTTTCTTCTTCACGAATAGAGCAGGAGCACCCCATGGAGAAGTACTAGGAAGAATAAAGCCAATGTCTAACAATCCCTACAGTTGGGTCTTTAACTCTTGAAGTTCAATAGGAGCCATTCGATATGGGGCTTTGGAAATGGGTTTTGTACCAGGTTCAAGGTCGATACAAAATTCAATTTCACGCTTAGGGGGTAGGCCAGGAAGTTCTTCGGGGAATACGTCAGAAAATTAATTAACAATAGAAATATCGTTCAAAACTGACGTATTTTTGTTTAAATCTGTGACATGAGCTAAGAAAGCTTGACATCCGTTTTTCAATAAACGAATAGCTTTATGGCTTGAGATGACCGTGATTGATTTTAATGGTTTGGTCGCTTGAATTCACATAATTGGTTGATTAGGAATATGAAAGCTAACAACCTTACGGAAACAATCAATTTTTGCATGATGAGTAGTTAACCAATCAATTCCTAGAATAACGTCAAATGCAAGTATTTTCAATGAAATAAGATCTACAGGTAATGTGAGGGTACCGATTTGAACCAAACAAGACTTATAAACAGTGGATGTAATGAAGGTTTCTCCCAACGAAGTTTCCACAGATAAGTCAAAGTCTAATTTCTCGAGTAAAATTTAATCGATGGCGCAAGTAGGAGAAATAAAAGAATGGGTAGAAACCGGTATCAAATAAAGTATAGATTTCGTTAGAGTTTATGATAAGCTTACCCGTGATGACCTCATTCGGTTTCCTTGCTTTACGGGAGGTCACAACAAAGCGCTCTCCCTTGTACTACCGGTTTGACTTTTTTAGGGGATGACCTTTGGTGCCTCCATCCTATTGAATTTATCTTGGTGAGCGACAAAATCGGGCTAAGTGACCTTCTCTTCCACAATTATAACATGCTTTGGAATGACTTTGGGCGGCATGGCGCGATTTGGGTGATGTGCCCCTCCCCTCCGCATTTGAAACATATGATAGGTGGTCGTTCTCCTTCCTTAACGACAGGTGTTGGTGCTGACGTCTTTCCATCATTGTTGAATCTCCTCTTCTTGAAATGTCCATTCTTATTATTTTGGCCCTGATTACCATAAAGTGGTTACCATTTCGGCCCATTGATTCCTCCACGCTTGTTGTCACCGCCGATGGATTTGCTTCTTTGGTATTATCATTTTCTTAATTGCTCTCTTTTAGTTCGTTGACTCGTTATCGCTCTCCACTAAGCGAGCCCTATTTACAACATACGAATATAAACACAGTTTTTAGAAATAAGATGTTGATGTATCTCGACTTCAAACCTCTTAAAAACATCCGTATCATTCTCTCTTCATTATCCACCAAGTGGGACGCAAATCGAGATAACTTCGCAAATTTAGCCTCTTATTGCGACACGGTCATATTGTTTTATTCCAACTTGATAAACTCCACCTCCTTCATGTGACGAATACTTTTGGGAAAGTATTTGTCGTTGAACAGCTCTTGGAACTTCTCCCAAGACATCATCGATCTGGCGGGTTGGGTACCTTTTCTGGAATTCCCACCAGTAATCTGCCTCTCCGTGCAACATAAAGGCGGCAAAGGGAACCTTTTGCTCCTCGGAGCATCCCAAGACATCAAATATCTTGGTGATCTGCTTTATCCATGCTTCCGCCATAAGTGGTTTTGGCTCTCCCTTAAACTCGGTGGTCCCGGCTCCTTGAACTATTTAGCGGTGACTGGCAGAGAGTTTCGATGTTTCCACCGCATTTTGGACATGAGTCGCTCTACTTTCTTTGTTGCATGAATTATATAAAGCCCACGAACATTTGATAATTCATCATTTTAGTCGGTGTTGTTGTTTGCATGAGGATTGTCGCCTTCGATGCACATTATCCACGATTATTTATATGTGGTGAATCAATGGCGCTTTGTGCTCCATTGCTATTTTCAACATTTTCGGATGTCATTTTCAGAGAATCGCCACAAAACAAAGGTTAATTGACATGTAACATATTATCCCTAAATTACGTGAGACCAATTAAATACCACATAAACTTAGGTAGGTCATACTAATGAAAGAATTCCGTCTCTCCCCTCCTAGTACTATTCTCACATCTTAGCAGGGATCATATCCCTAAGCTTTGATACCAACTATAGCGCCCCAAAATTAGGTATACATCACCCATCTTGGGTGCGTCGGATACATGGTACAAAATTCAAATACAACTTACTAATACAACTGCGTGGTGTACAATACGATAAAACATAAGCTGTGAGTTTGAATACAATTATTGTCTACTAGAGATTATACAAACTCAAAAGGAGTCCTCATTACAATTATTAACACACTATTTCACAGAATAGTGAGGACTACTAATGCTTATCCTGCGGGTACAATCACTCTAGTTCCCGACTAGTCCTGCTTTATGTTCTCATTTCCTAAAGAGAGCAGTGAAAGAAAAGGTGAGCTCAACTAGCCCAAAGAAGAAATATTATGACTAAGATAATGCAAAATAAATTATCGTTAGCCTTCAACTTGAGTGTTAAAGCGATAAAATATAACAACATCAAGTTTAAGCTGCGGTGAATAAGCAATCCATTAAAAGAGTCAAGTAGAGAATAAAATCTACTATCTTTTATGATTTAAAAGGTTTTTCATGACTTTTATCATTTGGGACTAAACAATAAATAATCCACATCATCGAATCACCCATGCATTTACGGCGAGGATATTCTTTAGTATCACGACCACAAATTATTCATGCACTCTGACCCGAGGACATTCGTGTATTCATTAATGGTCATGATCATGCCAATAACTATCCATCAATGCACTACGGGCCAATGATAACTTTTACCACATCATTTGTAACATTACGGTCATGATTACACTGAATAATCCCTAGTCATAATCATACCAAGTCCATCTATGCACTACAGGCCACAGATGACTTTCAACATAATATAAACATGAGGATGATGACAATGATATAAGAATTCAATAAAACAAGTTCAAGAATTAATTTATCTAGGAACTAATAATGTCCAAATTGTCAATATGATACTGCTTTGTAGAGTAAAATTAAAGAATGATCAGAAGAATATTTCCATGAAAAGATACTGGATGAAGCGCAAATATCAAGGATATTCTACTAATTTCATGGAGTATAAAAGTCAAAACTTTAACCAACTGAGTATAATAAAGAATGGAATAACAAAAGAAATCACCATGCATGCGGTACTTCCCATAGACAGGTTATTCCAACAGAATAATAATAATAAGAGAACCGGTCGAGGCAACATTTGCAAGACGGGATGTTCCAACGAGAATAATAAAAGCGGAACCAAGTCAAGGTGTAAAACACATGAGACAAGATGTTCCAATGAGAATAATAGAAGAATGTCACCAAGTATAGGGTAAACATGCGTATCTGAGTTATTCAACAAGAATAATAAGCAATGGAATAACAACGATTTCCTTCATGAATAAGAAAGAATAACACCCCTTACATTAGTAGTAGATTGAATCTGCGATGAGTGTAGTAACATAATACTCTTCTTCTTCTCTCTTATTCTCTATACTTTCTCTCTCTATAGCTTGAATGAATTAAGTGAAAAATAATGAAGCACTAGGCCTCTATTTATAGAAGATTTCTAGCTTAGCACTTGAAATGTGAAAAGGCAAGTGACGGTAGCTTGCGGTGGTGATGTGAAAACAAAAGTGGTTTAACGCTTTGTAATGTGAAACGATAATTGGTTCGGCCACCGTAATATGAAAGCGCAAGTGGTTTGACGTACGGTAAAAGTAGTTTACTTATTGACGAAGGTAATTACTATTGATGAAGGTAAATACTATTGACGAAGGTAATTACTATTGACTAAGGTAATTACTATTGACGAAGGTAATTACTATTGACGAAGAGACTCTTAGATGATGACATATGGGCCCCCCATAAAATAACCAAACTTACCACAAACGTCTCATAATAGACTCTTTATATACATCAAGGATTGAATAAATATTACCACAAATCATTTTATTTTTAATCAACACATATTTAATCTTTCAACAATTATTAATTATTTATAACTTGTCGTCTCAATTATTGATTTAATAATATAACATATTATACAGATGATACTATGACAATAATTGAATCAATAATATAAGAGATATGATGCAACAATTACTGTAACAATAATTGAGTATAGCTGAGTGACTTCTCACGTAAGCATCAATAATCAATACCGTGTGCTACTATGCAACCACGCGTATTACTGTACTTTTACTACCGGGTAGTTCAACAGATTTAATGGTAACACCTCCACCGTTATTTTTATAAAGTATTTTTATCGTTTTCTCAATCCGACAATAATTCCGTTGTGGGGTCCACCAATGATTGTGCCGTCGTACGAATATTCCCCGACAAAAAGAATATTCCCCGACCAAACGAATATTTTATAACAACTTGCTTACTTTGCAAAATTTATAAATATTACCCACAACTATAATATTATATCAAATTTACTCCATAATATTCAAAAATAATATTTATAGAAAATTCATCTTTATTTATAAGAGTTGGGGTCTTACAAGAAGCAAACTCCTTTGCTATCCGTATCAGTTTTGTTCTTATTATCCTTTATTTTTGCCTTTCTATTTACCTTCATTGAATCGTTCTTCTTTTTAGAAGATCCTTTGGCCCCTATTAGTAATACTTGGCCTTTCTTGGTTGGAAAGTGACTCTCAATATTTGTCAACATGTTAAAGAAAATCAACAAAACTGATATCTAGCTTGTTCATATGAAAAATTCACAACAAATGTGAGAAGGAGTCCAGGAGTGAATGCAAGATCAAATCTTGGCTCAACTCTCCATCCATGACAAAACCCGTTGTCCTAATTGATCAATCAAATTGATTATGTTAAGGACTTTTATCTGTACTGTAGTGTCATTGGTCATTCTAGATCGGAAGAGCTCCTTAGATATCTGATATCTATCAATCATACTTTCCTCACCATCAAATACTTGATGTATAGGAATATAGTAGGAGCATCCATAGTTTTATGCTGACGTTGAAGCACGTTACTCATGGATGCGAGCATGATGCATTGAGCCAACCTTGCATCATCTTGCCACTTTTTAAAAGCAGCAATGTCTTCCTCATAGGCATTGTATGCAACCATTGCAGGGATAGGCATATTAAGGACATAAGATAGCTTTTCAGCCATACGAATTATTCTCAATTTCTTTAACCAATCCATTAAATTCGGTCCGGTTAATTTAGCATCTAATATGCTATGCGGTGATAGTAATTTAGACATTATAAAATTCTGTAAATGAATTTGTTCTTAACAACATTTTAGCATACATTCTTTTATTAATTACCAAAATAATTTAGGTCTTATTTTAAATTGGTATCTCCCACTATTTACATCAAACTATATTACCCTCACTTATATAGTTCGGCAAAATCTAATAAAATATTTGCTAGTGAGAATAAGGATCCTATTTCAAATGTATATAGCTTTGTGGTGACACAACAAACTATATATAAATAAATAGGTAGACAACTCTTGTCAATTACATCAACTATGCAACCCCTTGTATTTTGCCTCTTAGATCATAATGATCAAGTGTGTGCACATTCGAACTAAAATGATTTAAGTTAAGTCCAACCTAGCACTCCATATATTCAAAAAAGAAAAATATTGTCCTTGTGGTGACACAACAAAATAACATTGTTCAATTTTCTTTAAATGCATCAAATGTGATAAAATTAACATCTCAAAGAATTAAGATTAGCTTTGTGGTGACACAACAAACTTATAATAATTAATTGATACTCTATTATTTTTATCATGCTAGAAGGCGACGTTCGATCTTCCAAATATCTTTGAATGCTTAGGACTTAATATAAAATATTTGAGGGGTTTGTTTTTAATTTGTCTCATCTTGTTTAGTGTGTATGCGCGCGTGCGCGCACACACACACACACACACACACACACACACACACACACACACACACACACACACACACACACACATATATATATATATATATATATATATATATATATATATATTATAAGCATGCACATATAGAATACTATATTCTACCCGGATTGATTATGGACTTTTATTCTAGTTTGGTTCACTATAGCCATCAAGTGAACCAAAAAGGTCAAACCCTAGGGGTGCAAGAATTAATATTTAAATATAACTATTATATTTAAACTCGGGCTCCATTACAAACGGGTCTTCAAGCGCTCCTTGCTCCTTGATCTCCAATTCTTCAAAATTAATTTTAAATATTCCTATTACAAAACTATTTAAAATAAATAGAAACCTTGATCATCAGTCAAGGGAAAATACATAGGAGGGAGTTAGAATTTATATTAAGAAAATATTAGAGAAGACGAGGTACGCACGCCCCATTTAATAAAACTCATGCATTTACGCATCCAACTAAAATAAAATCCAATCACATTGGTCAATAGTCCATAATGAATCTCATTTATTATCATACACATCACCATATGCATTAATAAGTAACATTCATCTCATTAACAATAATCATTCAATATATATATTGATATCATTTAATGGGAAAATTTAGTTAGTATAAAATCTAATTTTGAATCAAAATAAACTCTTTTTATTTTAATCCAAATTTAAATCAAAATAAACTTCTTTTATTTTAATTTATCCAATTTTGAATAAAATAAACTATTTTATTTTAATCAAAATAAACTCATTTATTTTAATTAATTATAGAATCCAATTCCAAGTAAAAAAACTTCTTTATTAAAGGAAACACGGATTCTTTTTTTCTATTCACAAATAAACTCTTTTATTTTGAATAATATGAAATCTTATTTCATATCTAAATAAACTCTTTTATTTAAGAAAATATGGAATCATTTTCCAACTCCAATCAGTTATCATGGAATCCAATTCCAACTCTAATTAGTTAGCATGAAATCTAATTTTAAAATTAAAATAAACCTTTTTATTTTAAAATTAAAATAAACATTTTATTTAAAAATTTAAATAAACCTTTTATTTTAAAATTAAAATAAACTTTTTATTTTAAATATAAAATTATTAAAAGCTATATATATATATATATATATATATATATATATATATATATATATATAACGTTATAATATATATAATAGTTATATATATCTAATATATATCAATCATGAATCTCTGAACTCTCTTAATCATTCACGTGAATCAAGTATTCATCCTAATGTAGGATTACTTATATATATATATATATATATATATATATATATATATATATAGAGAGAGAGAGAGAGAGAGAGATCAAGTGCATACCCTATATTACTCACGTACTCACCCTCTTTAGCGATGACGATTTGATGTCATACAAAGTCGTCATACTTTTATGACGGATAACATATAGCGTCATTAAAAGTATAAGCGACGATTGTATAACCAAAACCGCCTAAAAAAATGGTGTGAGTGTGAGTAAGATAAGGGTATGCACTTGATCCGACCATATATATATATATATATATATATATATATATATATATATATATATATATATATATATATATATATATACTAAAATAATCATACTAAATCCCATGAATCACTAAGTTAATATTATATATATAAACATGCATCTGATGCATATAAATTCAGGAGAAATTTTAAAAAAAAAAAAATCAGTGATCTCGCATGTTCCAAAAAATCACAGATCAGCGAAATTAAGACATCGGGATTACCGTCTTTTTTTTTCTTTTTTTCTAAAATAAATTTTATACAACAAATTATGCACAATTAAATTATTTTAAACATATATCAACATACATATAAAATTCAAAAAATTAATAATTCGCATAAAT
Source organism: Panax ginseng (assembly GCA_020205605.1). Lineage (NCBI taxonomy): Eukaryota > Viridiplantae > Streptophyta > Magnoliopsida > Apiales > Araliaceae > Panax > Panax ginseng. The sequence continues at coordinate 80,150,010 of CM035136.1, read as the reverse complement.
GTTTGACTCTGATACCACTGTTAGGTTTGTAATATTCATGAACGTAATCAAATTGCACAAAGTAAGCGGAAACGTTGAAAAATTAAAGTTTTAAAATTTTACAAACCATATACCTGAGTCATTCTGTATACGTAATTATTAATTAAATGAAAAGATAAAGAACAAAAATCTTTCCCTTGAAGATTTGAGCTTCCTCAGGTACAAGTTCACCTCCAAATCTTTTTAGCGTTCATCTTGAATCCACCGGGTTTATTTCCTTCCTTTGATCAACGTTAGCCACCCAAGTGTTTGGCCTCTAGAGGTGATCCACCAAAGAAGAAGAAAAATTCAAGAAGATGTGTATTTGGCAAAACCCTAGTTTTTCTATCTCTCATAGAAAAGGGTGTACTCTCCCAACTATTGAAATTACGTCTGTTGTAAAAAAGTCAACAACCACTCCACACCCATAATAAGACTCCTGTTATTTTTAGATGTAGGCAACCATCCTTAACAATTAAGGAATTAAGTTTTATTTTAATTAATTAAATTCCTTTAATTAATTAGGCTCCCAATCTTATTAAGAATAATTAATTAAACTCTTTTAATTAATTAGCGTCCTAATCTTATTAGGATATTATGAGAGTACTTTTATTAATTAATTCTCAAACTCCTTTAGGAATTAAATAATAATAATAGTAATAATAATAATAAGACTCCTCTTATTAATTTATATTTAATATTTCTAAAATATTAAATAATAAATATTAAGCTATTTAATTTATTCTATCACCATATATTAAATTGAATATACTTCAATTATTATTACGATTATGCCATTTGCTTCTTAAATAATTATTCTTCCTTTTATGGCGTGACCCTTTAGGTTCTCCAAATTAAACTGGTTGTGAATAAATCAATTAGAACAATTCTAATCTTATTTAAATAAATAAATTAAACTATTAATTTATTTGAATAAATAATATTTATTCTACAATAAGGATAAGACTCCCTAGCGATTAAGGACTTTCCAGATAATATTGATTTCAACATTAATTATAAAAGAACCTTTGAGTAAATAGTTACTGTACAATTCAAACCTTCCACCATACAATATCTCAATTAAATATAAGACATGGAATTACTGTCAAGTCTTATTTTATTTAATTATATGTATTTCGACTCTTAAATGCACAACTCAAAATAATGCAAATTAGAAACTCCTTTCTAATTTCATTCTGCATTGGCCAAGGACTACTGGGTTGTCATTTATCGAATCACATAAGACATTTCTCTTCTTTTACTAGAAGTGGTAGATTCTTTATTGATCATACATTATCTCCATGTACAACTTATTATACCCAAACATACCCTTTGATATACCCTAAGGGTCTTAAGTAATAAGTCAAAGATTAACTTATCATACATAAGATACTATGATGACCTCAAGTCCAAGGATCACTTGTACTACTATCACTACAGGAATTCCTATTGATAGGCAAGTAAAACTCCATTAGGTATTCCTTAGCGAGCCACATTCAGTGAACTTATTCTCCAATAAGCACCTACATACTTGCTTTAGTGTCTTATCACAAATGATCATGAGATCAATCATCCTCATCCAATGAGCAAGCAACGTATGTACCAATCTATCCGGATTCACTAATCCCCAATTTAGTAATCCAACAATTGAGAACTATTTTAGTTTAAGCTTTCTAAAAATTTAAATCTCATTAGAATGATCATCATCATTATTCTAAAAGCATTGCTTAAAACTATGAATTTATCACATTTTATAAAGCAGCATCATTAAGATAATTAAAAGCCTTTAATAAATTAATACCTCTTATTAATAAATGAATAAGATTGTTACAAAGTATATGATTTATCATCAAACATGATTGGCTTGTGTGCATTCTACTTTCATATTATGCATAATATTCAAAACGCGCGCAATGGCCGAATATACGACCAAAAATGTTTCCTTTATATAAAAGGTTGTTCTTCTCAGTCTTTTAATCAGAATTTAATTTAACAACGAAATATAATGATTTCAATATCTAATCACTTCTCTTCTCTTCTCAAACCTATCAAGTTTTCTTTTTCGATCTAGCCAAAATAATTGACATCGATCTATCAATAATAATTGAATTCTCTTATCTTCTCTTCTAGAACCTATCAAGTTCTAACAAATGTTCATCTAGCCAGAACAATTAGCTAAGATATTTCTCAACACGATTCAATAATAGATAGGAATTATATGTACTATTAATAATAGCTTCTACGGATGTAAGTATCCAATAATAATTATTCTCCAAGTATATTCTCAAAATCACTAATTTAATTTCAATTAATAAACATGCACTGTGATAACCCGAGAATTTAGACAATTTATGAAAATCATAATTGATTGATTTAAGGTTCAATATTAGGACCTAGATAGGAAATAAGTGTATGGAATCGGCAGTTATGTAATGAAATTCCAAGAATTTCAAAAGTTTTGAACAAAACTTGAATTATGTGATAGACTATAAGTGATAGACTAGTAATGAGGTATAAGATTATGGTAGATTTAAAATTCTTTTGAAGAATTATCAGGGATAAGTATCGAAGTGAATACTAGTTGGTATATTTGATTATATATGTGAACCGTAATGATTTAAGATCAAGGATTGATCAGATAAGTTATAACTTTAGCAAATCCTAAAGTTATGTTAATCATATGTTTATTAAGTTAGAAAAATCTAACGAATCTGTTAGAAACACTAACGTCACATTTCTTTAAACTTTAATTTTAGTTTTGAGAATCTGAAACCCTAATTCGGATATTTAAAACCCTAATTTGGGAATTTAAAAGCTAAGTGTTAAAAGCTTAAGTGTAAATATGTGGGAGAATAATAGTATTTAATTATATACTAATTCTAAGAGATTTATTTTTATACATCTCGGTTAATTAATTTTATAACCTAATAATAGCAAGTCTAATTGGGTTAAGGAAATGAATGGGCATGTGAGCGAGGATTGGTGTTTTAATGGAGAAATGAAAATCCTAATTAAATGAATTGGGGTGGATAAGAATTTAGGTAATTGGACTATGTATATTTTATAGCCTAAGTGTTGGCCAATGAAATTAGTTAGAAACCCAAGCAATACATTAAAGGAATGGCTCAATTTTTTAGCCCAAGTGGGAGAGGAATTTTTGGACATTTGTTAAATTAAATAAGCATTAAATCAAAGAGCCAAACTTGGTGCATTTTTAGGCCAAGTGGTAGGACCTAGGTGAGCAAAAGGAGGGCATTTTATTCATCGGAGATACTAGATAATTGATTAATAAAATTGGCCAAGATAGTGGAGAGATGGGTCATGCAAGGAGCAAAATAGCACATGATTCATTTCATTTATCTATTATTTTAGTTAGTCAAAAGTTGGTTACCAAATCACCTAATTTTAGCCACTAGCCTTTTTAGGGTAATTAATATTTTCATCCATGGCAAGCAAGATATTGGATGATTAATAGCTATATACAAGTTATATCTATATATATATTAATTAAATATCCCCCCAAGTTTTTATAAGGAAACGTTTTACTTCATCTAGCAAAAAGCAAAGTAAAAAGGGAGAGAGTAAGGCTTGGCCGGATGAACAAGAAGAGAAGGAGAGTGGATATAGATAATGAGATAATCCACATCTAATAAAACTTTAGCTTATTTTTTCTCTTTCATCTCACTTCCTAGTTAGCTAGCAAAAAAAAAACTAAATAGAGAGAAAGAGAGAGAAGAGAGGCATGTTCGGCAGCCACATGGTGAAGAGGGAGGGGAGATTTTGACTCTCATGAAACCAAGATCCATCCATGGAAGGAAGGAAGGAGGAGGAGGAGAAATCAAGCTAAGGTATAATAAAAATTTCTACTTGTGTAGGCTAAATTTTCTTGGTGTTTTGATTTGATTTTTGACAACTTAAAGTAGTGATCTTGAGGTTTAAAACCTTAGATCTATGTATATATAAGTGTTTATTGTTTGGATCTACCCATATGGGTGTTGATTTTGGTTGGAATCAAAGGTATAAAATTTCCTAAACTCAAAACTCTAGTTAGTTTATGTGTTTTGTGATGGTTGTTTTAGACCAAATGTTGAACTTATGATCCATATGAGGGAAGATCTACATGATATATGATATTTTATGGTTAGATCTTGCCATTTTTAGGGTTGATAAGCTTGAACAAAGAAGATGAACCAAAACAGTTTTTTTGTTTTAAATGAATTAGTGGACTGCTGCCCTAAACAGAACATTTCGGATTTGTTAGGGTGCTCTAAAAATTCTGGACTTGTGATATGTTATAGTACACTCAATAAGCTTTCCATAGACTCAAAGCGGACTAAATCCGACATCGGAGGAGCAAGTTATGGGATTTCTACCAAACTACACAAAGTTAAGAAAGCGTGAAAAGGACAGTTTTGGAGCAGTCACTTCCGGGTTAAATTCAGGAGCTAAACATATCCAAATATGGATTGTGATATATGAAAACTGTAGTTCGGAAAGATACGAATCCAAAAAAATTGACGGATCATTAATCGGAGTTACAGATTTCGTTTTATTTAAGTTTTAGTGAAGGACTCCAAAACTACCAAAGTGCAAAAAGTTTCTGGCCAAAATTTTCCGAGGGCTGTTTTGGAAATTTAGTTAATGAGAAAAATTCCAGGCTTTTGGGAAATGAAAATATATGATAATATGTAGTTCGTGTCCAAAAATGAGCTAATTCCGAGTTAAAACGACCAAGTTATGACCATAATAATTTTTGTGATTTTCCGACGGAAATCGCTATAAACGGAGTTCTACAACTCCGATTGCCACGAAATTTAAAATGGAGTATCACGTTAACATATATAAGGTTATGACAAGAGATGGGCATTCTTTGGAGTTAAGCACGAGGTAGCTAATTTCTTAAGCTACGCACTAAAATTAATTAAGAAAAAATAGAATTAATGTTTTTAAAATCATATAAAATGATTTTAAGTATTAGAAAATTATTTGAAGTTATAAAATATAACTTTTGATATTTTAGCATGAAAATATTAATATTTTAATATTAATATTAATTATCGGATAATGGATTTAAGTGTTTAAAAATCAAATAATTATGATTTTAAGGTATTAAAATATTTTGAAATATTATAATTACATTATAATATTATGCAAGGATTTTCATTAATATTTTATATTAAATGAATATTAATGATTAAGGAATTATGTGGTATTTAATTCATTTAAATACGGTTTTAATGATTGGAAAATCATGATAAATGGTAATAATTATCCGAAAATTATTACGAGCCTAGGGAAAATGTTTTGTTGATAAGAAATTATATCCGAGATAATTGTTAAGTGTTAGGAAGAGTTTAAGCGAACTTAAACTCGAGTATTGTTCGACTAGGCAAATCGGGATGATAGAACTGTGTTAGTTTTAAGTCAGACTGAAATAGTTTGACCTGATATTAAGTCTTATGTGCTGTATAGAGTGATAGGGTTATGTGTTATGTGTTTAGGTTATTCTGTGTATTTAAATATAATGTAATTATCTTTGTGATTCTAATATTGGAGATCTATATTACTAATATTAGGTCTTCGGGTAAAGCGTTATAAATTGCGTTGCGATAATCAACGGTTCAGGCAAGTTTGTTTTTACTTAACTCTACTATGAGTGTTTTATTCAAGCTTATGGTTAAATCATTGATGATTGCCATGAAAATTGTACTATGTATATCTTGCATGTATAAGTCAGGTATGAAAGGCTGATCACCTTCATTACCAGTTGATTCAGAAATGTTTGTTCATGTTTAAAACTTGTTCAGTCAAAAGTTTGTTCCTGCTAGTTCTCAATTATATTGATGAATTATAGCCAGCTTATTATTCATACTCTTCAATCATGATAAATCCTTATATTGTTGTATTTAAACTTGTTGGGCAACTTTCATGCTCACCCTTGCTATATCCGATAATTAATATTAATATTAAAATATTAATATTTTCATGCCAAAATATCAAAAGTTATATTTTATAACTTAAAATAATTTTCTAATACTTAAAATCATTTTTATATGATTTTAAAAACATTAATTCTATTTTTTTTCTTAATTAATTTTAGTGCGTAGCTTAAGAAATTAGCTACCTCGTGCTTAACTCCAGTAATGCCCATCTCTTGGCATAACCTTATATATGTTAACGTGATACTCCATTTTAAATTTCGTGGCAATCGGAGTTGTAGAACTCAGTTTATAGCGATTTCCGTGGAAAATCACAAAAATTATTATGGTCATAACTTGTCGTGCGTTTTAACTCTAATTAGCTCATTTTTGGACACGAACTACATATTATCATATATTTTCATTTCTCCATTAAAACACCAATCCTCGCTCACATGCCCATTCATTTTCTTAACCCAATTAGACTTGCTATTATTAGGTTATAAAATTAATTAACCGAGATGTATAAAATAAATCTCTTAGAATTAGTATATAATTAAATACTATTATTCTCCCACATATTTACACTTAAGCTTTTAGCACTTAGCTTTTAAATTCCCAAATTAGGGTTTTAAATATCCGAATTAGGGTTTCGGATTCTCAAAACTAAAATTAAAGTTTAAAGCGACGTTAGTGTTTCTAACGATTCGTTAGATTTTTCTAACTTAATAAACATATGATTAACATAACTTTAGGATTTGATAAAGTTATAACTTATCCGATCAATCCTTGATCTTAAATCATTACGGATCACATATATAATCAAATATACCAACTAGTATTCACTTGATACTTATCCTTATAATTCTTCAAAAGAATTTTAAATCTACCATAATCTTATACCTCATTACTAGTCTATCACTTATAGTCTATCACATAATTCAAGTTTTGTTCAAAACTTTTGAAATTCTTGGAATTTCATTACATAACTGCCAATTCCATACACTTATTTCCTGTCTAGGTCCTAATATTGAACCTTAAATCAATCAATTATGATTTTCATAAATTGTCTAAATTCTCGGGTTATCACATGCACTAACTGCGAATAATCAACAATAAATTTTTGGACGTTGTCTAATCAACAATAATTAACCACAATAGTATTTAAATAGATATAACTAAAGGTTGAGTTAGGAAACTTTCTTGATTCGTTGACTACTGCTATGCAATTTAAGTTTACTTCTTTTGTAAGACCTATCATTAAAAAGATTGGTATTTTAATCAGCATATCATACTTTGTATCATAATACAACTACTTTATCAATCAATTATCTAACACTTAATCACATAATTAAATATTAGATAACACCTTAAAACATTAGCATTATTATCCTCCTTTGATAATTATTTAATCACTATATCATATACATTATGATTTAACACTTACTTTTTCATTTCATAAGTTATTCTTTAACATCTAATAAGTCAAATACTAATCCAGCAACCTGGATTCTAAATCCAGCATCTAGATGGTCAATCCAGCAAACTAAACTGCAATCCAGCAAACTGGATTCCAAATATAACAACTAGATTGCAATCTAGCAATATGGATTCAACATATTTTTAATTCTGTAAACTGCTTTTCAATCCAGAAAGATGGATTCATCCGATATTTCAATCCAGCAAGTTGGATTCATTATCCTTCAATCCAGCAAACTTGATTCATAAATTATTCAATCCAGTAAGCTGGATTCCATATCCTTTTTACGAAAACACCAAATTAGCTAATTATTTTTTTATCCTTTGTCCAAACACATATACATATATTTCATACACATAAAGTATTTTCCATAATTTTTTAACTTCCTTTAGTATTTTTCAAAAATCATTTTTAGTGTGTAGCTTAAGAATTTAGCCCCATCATGCTCAACTCCAGAAATTCTCATCTCTGGACACAATCTTATTCATGTTAACACGAGCTTCCAGTTAAAATTTCGTGGCCATCAGAGTCATAGAACTCCGGTAATAGCCATTTTCGTAGGAAAATCAAAAAAATTGAAATGGTCATACCTTGGTCATTTTAAGTCGGAATGAGCTCATTTTTGGACAGAAGGTACTTAATACCATATATTGTCATGTCCCAAAAGGCCAGAATTTATTTCACAATTTAAGTGTCCAAAACTACCCATGGAAAGTTTTGGGCAGTAGCTATTTTGGAAAAATGGGTTTTTCGGACTTTGTTAAAAACAGTCCATACGGAAATAAACAACTCCTTTTTCAGTGATTCCACTTGGAGATGTTAGAAAACTTATCATAGTATCCTCCCAAAGTTTTCTAGAATTTTTGAATGTCATAAAAATGATAAACTACCCCTACCCTTGACTGTCCAAAAATAGTCTTCTTTTCTCTCTAGACACGAAACTGTTTTGGCTAAAAAAGTCACTACGGATTTTGTACTCAACCTTTTTGAGTGATACCACTTGGGTTTAGTAAATAAATTACATATCTAACACCTCTCTTTGACGGATTGCAAAAAGAAGATGTAGATCAAAAACGGTAAAAATCTAAAATACATAAAAGTTTTATGGTTTATAAACTAGAAAATCACTTTTCTTTACTTATTATTTCCAACTAAAAAAACACCCAATATGGGTATATCTAAGCATGAAACACTCATAAACACATAGATCTAATGTTTTAAACCTCAAGATCAAAACTTCATATTATCAAAAATCAAATCAAACCAAAAAGGAAATTAGACTACATAAATAGAAATTTTGTTATACCTTAGCTTTTCCTTCTTCTCTTTCTTCCTAAAACTTGATTAGTAGCTATGAAACTTAGAAAAACTCTCCCTCTCCCTCTCTCTTTCTCTTATCCGAACTCCTAGGCTCTCTCTCTCTTAGTTTTCTTAGCAAACTAGAAGAAATAAGATGAAAGAGAAATAAAATAAATTTTGGGTGTTAGTAAAAGATGTAGATATATTTTGTATATCTAGATATTATCTCCCAATACATCTCCCATTCTCTCTCTTTCTTATGTTGCTTGTAGCCTTAGCTTGCTTGCAAGTATGAACAAAAATGTTGGTGAATTGCATATGTGACACATAAGAGGTTTGGTCACCAACTAAAGTAATAATCCTCACATTCGTCCCCCTCCTTTTTCCTCCCTTGAAGAGCCGGCCAAATGGCCTTATTCTTCTCCAAGTTTGATTTTTGTTTTATATAATATTTAGTATATCAAATGACTAAAATGCCCCTCTTCAATTGGACTAAGAGATTGGGCTACTCTTTAATCTTTTGGGCTTCCCGAAATAATTCTTTGGGCTTTCCAATAAAAATATTTGGGCCATGAAAATAGATTAGGTCCAATACTTTTAATTTTATCTTTCCCTAATTATTTAATTAGGGTTTTTATTTCTTCAATTATAACTTAAATCCTTACTCATGCACATTTAATTTCTTAACCCAATTAGACTTGCTATAATTAGGTTATAAAATTAATTATTTGAGATGTATAAAATAAATCTCTTAAAATTAGTATATATTTTATATACTAACATTCTCCCGTATCATAACCCTTAAGTTATTCAATTTTTCATTCCTAATTTATAATTAGGTTACCTTAGCTACTTTTAGTTGTTTATAATAAACAAATAAAAACAAACACATATTATTCATATGCATTTACCCACATATAACAATACACAAAACCATATCAGTCTTTCACACAAATTTTTTTAAATCTATACCTTATTTCCAGTCTAGGTCTTATTATTCAACATTTATTTAATCAATTAAGATTTTATTAATCGTATAAATTATCGAGTTATCACACCCTTCACTTTAGCCTTAATCTACAATTGATATGAAAATCCTTCGATTACCTTCACTCCAATGCTTGCTCTAAAATCTGTCTTCTAACTTCGTTAATTGTCTTGCATGTCTTTGATCTTGTTGATTGATGTTAATTATATGTTTACACATATTCTAATTGCAATCCCACGCCATTTAGAGTCCCAAAGCATTCTAATCACCTAAACTCACGTTCTAACAGTGTCTGAAACAAAATAGGACTACTCTGTTTCGGACCCCCCGCCCCAGCGGGGGTATGAGCTTGCAAAGTGCCCGCCCCGGTGGGCTTAGCTCCTGTTAACTAAGTTGAAGACCCCCCGCCCCGGCGGGGGTGTAAGGCATAAAAAGGCCCGCCCCGACGGGGGTAGGCTCTTACTCCTGATCATGTATTGCTCCAAACTCTCCCCATTTCTGGCCATAATTGCACCCTTTTTCATCATTTGCCATACAACCAAACCTACACACAAAATAACAATAAACAAGTAAAAACACACATGAAAACAAGGAATTAACACCGATTAAGCTTGAATTAGGAACCGATTTGCGGGTATAAAACTCACTTATCAGTTACCCTGTTGAGATGATAAACATGAATTGCTATGGTTTTTGATCGGTTTAAAGATTAGTCTATGCTACTTGTTTCAGCTAGATGATAATGATTTGAAATATCAAAATATTTTTTTTATCACTTATGTACTATATAACCTGGTGCAGAGATGATAAAAAGTTGATGGAGTTGTAAATACATGAATACTTAGTGTTGAATTTGATCTAAAATCGTTGTTCCACTATTGTATGATGTGTTATGACAAAGTCATACAATGACGACATCCTAAAACGGGTTGTTAATACAATACGGCATCATGACGTCATTTTCAAACTATTTTCAAATTTTCAATTTGCCAACGGGGTTTGGCTATACCTTAATATTTCGTTTGAAATTGATTATCGATATGATTCTAAGCTATTCGATTCGGCTAGAGCAACGTCTTGAAAAATCTAAGCGTTCTTTGAAAATTTTCCCGAACCAAATTGTTTTGGTGCAGAATTCTATGATAAGACTGAGGTGAACAATGCAGATTGGATAAAATTATTCAATATTGAGAATATTTGCGAGAAATGATTAAAGTATACGTACTAGGAACGGTAGTTTACCTTCTTCATGATTGTAAACATACTATTAACCTTTGTAAGGGGTAGAGTACCTTTTTCTTAATTGAAATAGGTCAAGGGTAGTAATACTTGTAAACCTCAGTAGTTCATGGTGTATATAACTCCCCAGCACAATTTCAAAATTTTAACTCTTGTGAGAGATGTTTTGGGTAGCATGTGATGCTGTGTATGAAAGGTATAAGGTGTAAGGTAAATTTTCGGGATGAAATTTTTAGAAGAAATGGTGAATGTGACAACCAGAAAATTTAGATAATTTTTTAAATCTTAAATGATGGATTAAAGGTTAAATAATAAACCTAGACATAAAATAAGTGAATGGATTTGAGATTTTCGTGAAGGAATTTTGTGAATTTAAAATTTTTGTGGTGAAATATTCAGGATTAAGGGTATAAGTGTATATGTTCTGCGTATATTGTCATATATGAGTACAGTTTGTGGTTAAGGGTCAAGGGTTGACCACATAAATTATATCAATGTCAAACCCTAATATTAAATTTGAACGTCAATGTTCAGTTAGAAAACCCTAATGACTGATAAGAAACTTTAGAAACAGGTTCTAGAAATCCTAATTTCAGTTCCAGGAATCCAAAACCCTAATTCGGAATTAGAAAACCCTAATTTGGGAATTGAAATGCTAAGTATAAGGCTTAAGTGTTATTAATTATAACCTAATTAGGGAAAACCCTAATGATTAATTAGAAACCCTAATTATTAGAAACTCTAATTTTCTATTGGAAACCCTAATTGCTAAATTAGGAATCCTTAATCCTAATGTTCAAGTCTAAGTAATTAGGAAACCCTAATTAAAATTTAGAAATCAATTTTCTATTTTAAAATCTAATTAGAAAATCTTAGAAAATTGATTTTTTTAAAAAAACCTTAAGTTTTAACCCTAAGGGTCAAACCCTAAGGGTTTGCACAAGTTACCAATTTGCCATTAAAATTGTATACTAAATGTCCAAACTACCCTTTTTGCAATTCTTTACTAGATGGAGTATAGATATTTCCCTAGTTTAGTTGTTCACCACCCCTAGCTCTAGCATGTGACTTATATCTCACAACATCAGCCAACATTGCCAGCAAAATACATTGCATCTTAAATTTAAAAGCATAAAGTCTAGAAAAGTGACTCACTTTATTTTTCCACCTAGCCAAGTCTTATCTCTCTCTCCCATCCGAAAATTTTGAGAGAAACTAAGTGAAAAGGAAAGCCAATATCATTCCTTAGCTCTCCTATATCAGATCATCAAGATCAAAATAAAAAATTTTGCATTCAAGAGGTATAAAACCCTAAACTTGTTAGATCTTCAAGATTTGTGTTAATGTTGTTAGTTGTTATTTAGAACAGTGTTAGATGGTGTCAATTAGTGATCTGGGTTGTTACTTCTTAGATCCATATCATTCAGATGCATGAAAATCAAAATTTTGAAACTGATCATTAACCATAGTTTTGTTCTCTGACAAGCAAATGTCAGAGCTTCTAGATCTATGTGTGTTTGATGATATATGTGTTTAGAGTTATAGATCGGTTCTATATTGTAAGGGCTTCGATCTGAAACTTAAATCAAGCCCAGATCATGTTTATATTGCAAGTTGTTAAGGGTCAAAGGCCGTTGACCGACCATGACCAACTCATTTCTGGGCAGCCCAGAAACCTAGAAAGGGTCTGACAACATTTTCGTGGCCGCTGATCTTCCTGTTGTTAAGTGATTTGGCCATATTTGTGTAATAGATTGGTAGATTGACATGTAGGCTACATAGTAAAGCCATTAGAACACTTAGATCCATAACAGAAACGAAGTTGTAGCCGGTCAAACAAGGGTTGACCATCATGCTAGATAAAGATTTTGGGCAACCTAGAAATCTTCAAAGGCAGTTCTTGGCATGCACTTTGACCAGCCTTGATCTGTCATTTGTTTTGTTGTTAAGATGATTTAGTTATATGTTGTTGTTCTCTGATATCAGGACTATAATTTAGCACCTTTAGATTACACTTAGCAAACTCAGAATGCAAGTTATGGAGATCATAAGTGGTGACTTGGGTATTCTTCATTTACGGAAAACTTAGAAATGAAGACGACTTCCACATGATTTTCTGGAGCTTTGATCTCTCTGTTGTGTTATAGTTTGGTCATGAAATCGACTGGTAGTTGTAGTATTACATACATACTACCACATTAACACTTTTTCAAGCCCAGAAACATCAAGGAACATAGATCCATTAATGGTCAAACTTAGCACCCGGATAATTGACATGAATTTCTGGGGTTTGGCTCAAGAACATGAAGAACACCTATAGCGACGGTTCTGTCACTATAAACCCCCTTTAGTGACATTTAATTTTGGAAAATCAATTATTTTATTTAATAAATAGAAAAAAATAGTTTTTAATTATTAAAAAATTAATATTAAATTCCTAAAAATTATATTAAAGTCCAAAAATGGATTTTTAATTATTCTGAATATATTTCATTAATATTTAATATTTTTGGAATATTAATGGTATTTAATTATAGTATTAAATAAATAATTTAAAATGTTTTTAACGCTTGAAAAATAATGAAAAATTATATTATGGTATAAGAAAATATTTTAATTTATTTTTAATGACTTTTTATACTTTTGTGATGAATTTCATTAATTAATTAATATTAATGGTAATAAATTTATTTAATAAATATATTAAATAAATTATGGAAAAATAGAATTAATGATTTAAAAATTATATAAAAATAATTTAAGTGTTATAAAATATTTTCGGTTATAAAATATAACTTTTGATATTTTGTCATGAAAAACATTAATATTTGATATTAATGGCAATTATCGGATAATGGATTTAAAGGTTTAAAAATAATATAAATATGATTCTAAACTATAAAAAATACTTTGATATATTATAAATATATTATAATATTATGTTATGATTTCCATTAATATTTAGTATTAAATAAATATTAATGATAATAGAATATTGTTGTATTTATATCATATAAATACGATATTAATGATTGAAAAATCATGATAAATGATAATTGTGACGCCCCCAAAATAGGTATACATCACCCATCTTGAGTCGCCAAATACATGGTACAGAATTTAAATACAAACTTCTTTTATACAGTACGACAAAACGTAGCTGAGAGTTTCAACACGGATAATGTCTCGTAGAGAGTATCCAAACTCAAATAAAGTCCTCATTACAATTATTATCACACTATTTTACTGAATAGTGAGGACTACTAATGCAATTATCTGGACCGTCACTCCATTCCCCGACTAGTCCCAGCTATATTCTCATTTCCTGAAGAGAACAATGAAAACAAAGGGTGAGCTCAACTAGCCCAGAAGAAATATTATGACTAAGATAATGCGAGAATAAATTATCGTTAGCCTTCAATGATGTTAAAGCGATAAAATATAATAAACATCAAGTTTAACTGCAGCTGAACAAGCAATCCATTAGAAGAGTCAAGTAGAGCATGATATCTATTATCTTATATGATTTAAAAAGTTTATCATCAATTTTATCATTTGAGACTCGACAATAAATAAACCACATCATCGAATCATCCCTTTACTACGGGCCAAGAATATTCATGTAATCATCAATGATCATGATTATACCGAATAATCCCTTTTCATAATCATACCAACAACTGTCCATCAATGCACTACAGGTCAATGAGGATTTTTACCGCATCATTTGTAACATTACGATCATGATTATACCGAATAATCCCTAGTCATAATCATACCAATCAATACTACATCTATGCACGTAAGCCACATATGACTTTTATCACAATATAAGCATGAGGATGATGACAATGATATAAGAATTCAATTAAAAGAAAGCAAATGATAAATTTTTAAAGATTTATAACTTAATTTATCCAGAATTCAATAATGATCAAATTGTCAACATGATATTGCTTTGTGGAGTAAAATTCAAGAATAATATTGTATCAAAAATGATTTGGACAACAAAAAAATTAATTTTTGTCATGAATAATTCTTTGGGTGAATAGTACCCGAACGAATAGTATCCCGTGAATAGTACTTCGAGAATATTACCCTGTGAATAGTATTTTGTGAATAGTATTTCAGGAATATTACCCTGTGAATAGTACTTTGTGAATAGTATACATGAATAGTACTTTGTAAATAGTACCCCGTGAATAGTACTTTGTGAATAGTACTACATAAATAGTACTTTGTGAATAGTACCCCGTGAATAGTACTTTATGAATATTAAAAATGAATACTACTCATGGACAGTACTCCGGCATGAAAAGCTTAAAATTTAACAAGAATGTGTAGAAAATATCCTTGTGAAACGATACTAGATGAATCACAAATTTCAAGGATATTCTACTAATTTCACGAAGTATAGAAGCAATACTTTAACAAAATGAGGATATAATCAGTAATACGAGACGAAATAATATTACTCACATACTATAGAGTATGGAAGAAAATATTATTCCTATGAATATTGAACAAAATAATATCCCTTACCTCTGAAGAAGACTGGATACTGGAATAGTGAGGTAACAGACTTTTTTTCTTCTTTCTCTCTATAGCTTCTCTCGCTATAATTGCTCTTGTGAGTCTTAGTGAATTGGTGAGAATGAAAGAAGAATGAGCTTCAATTTATAGAAAAATATAGTTTCGATAATTGCACGTTTTGGGGATTGAAATATTACAGTATAATACCTTCATCTTTTCCTTCATTTTTAATTTAGTCCTGCAAGTATTATCAAACTTGCACCACCTCCCCTAATAGTATATCATGTGAATCAATAGTACAATCATGTGACTCAATAGTTTACACATGTGAAAAAAATAGTTACGGTATAGTACCTTCATCTATACCTCAATTTTTAATTTAGTTATGCAAGTATTATCAATCTTGCACCACCTCCCCTAATAATACATGCATGTGAATTAATAGTACATACATGTGAACAAATAGTTATAAGCATGTGAATTAATAACAATTAATTGTTCATTTATCCGATTAATTATCCGATTGGTCAATATAACCTCCAGACATCAATTATTATCGAAATAGATGTCCATTTCCATTAACACTAATAATCCCAACATAATGAAAATATCAATTTCATCTTTAATCAATACGAACTTATTCATCATTAATATTATAACTCACAATATTTAACAACTAGATCATTCCAAGGAAAGAGGGGGCTTTCTGATAAAGATTTCTCCCTATTGGCGTGCAATTAGGTGATCAAACCTCTCCTCGAGAGAACTTTCTAGACATCGTCAATATTGCAAATAATAATATGAATAACTTTATCATCTCAAATATTGATTTAATAATATACAAAATATTGATACTGTGACAATAAATGAATCAATAATATGAGAGATATTATGTAGCAATAATTGAGTGACTTCTCACGTAAGCATCAATAATCAATACCGTGTGCTACTATGCAACCACGCGTATTACTGTACTTTTACTACCGGGTAGTTCAACAGTTTAACGGTAAAACTTTTGCCATTATTTTTAAAAATATTTCAGTCATTTTCTAACTACGACAGTACCTCCGTTGTGGGGTGCACCAATGATTGTGTCGTCATACGAATATTCCCTGTTAAAACGAATATTTTCCGACCAATCGAATATTCCTCGACACAATGAAAATTTATATCAACTTACTTACTTTGCAAAATTTTCAAATGTCACCCTTAACTTTAACCTTTATCAATTTAACCATTTACTAAATAAATAATAATTATAAGAAAATTGAATACTTTCATTTCATAAAATTCGGGGTCTTACAATAATATTTATGTGAAAATTATTATGAGACTTGGAAAATTATTTTGATTGATAATATAATTATCTAAGATAATTGTTAAGTGTTTAGGTAGAGTTTAAATGAACTTAAACTCCATATTTGTCCGATTAGGCAATCGGGATGTCAGAATTGAACCGAACTCGACTTAGACTGTAAAAGTTTGACTTTAGGTTAGGTTTTATGTGTTTTATAGACTGATAGGATTATGTGATAGTGTGTTTAGGTTATTTTAAATATTGTGATGACATTATTCTAATTTGTAGATCAATATTATTTATAATAGGTCTTCAGGCAAAGCTAAATAAGTTGCATAACGATAGTCAATGGTCCAGACAAGTTTTTCTTTAACTCGACCTTGAGTTGTTATTTCAAATATACTTGTGGTTAAACATTACTGATTGTACCATGTCTATGAATTGTTTAATCGCACTCTGTGGATATTGCATGTGTTCATCAGGTATGAAGGCTTATCACCTTCATTACCATTCGGTCCAGATATATTTGTTCATGTTCAATGTTCATTCAACTATGTAAAATGTGTTCATGCTAGTTCACAATTATATTGTAGAACTTTAGCCAGCTTATTGTTCAATTCTTTCTATCATGATATATCTTTAATTTATTGAACTTAACCTTCTTGGACAAACTTGTTGCTCACCCTTGCTATATCATGATTAACATTGCAGATTAAGACGAATACGTCGGATACATGAAATGACAAAGACAAGTCCAGCTTTGGATTATATGTGCAGCTAGAAATGTAACAGTATTATATGATAATAACATTATATGTTAGATAAGTTATGGATTGTGTATAAGTTAAGGTTACTCGACCTTGGGAAATAGTGTGTAAAATTTATTGTATAAACAATTTATGTTTATATCTTTTGCAATAGTAATAAAATGATTGTACTGGATCCGCGGTGATCCGGGACCCGGATCTGGGGTCCTCACACCTACGGCAATTACTAATATAATTGTATATCAAAGACAACTAAATTAGGACAGAGGTGTATCAGTTGACTATATGCATTAACTTAATTATGAAAACAACAGCTAACAATTTAATATTCTCATCACTATTTCGTTTCACTTCAATTACTAAATAAACAAATAAATAGTATTAGCAGAATTCATTCAATCTGATTACTTTTTCCACTTTGAAACAAGCATAACTTTTATAATATATATATATATATATATATATATATATATATATATATATATATATATCTTCCACCACCACCCATTAAATTCTCTCACTCACACATTCACGGGCACACACTTTATATATATAACTTATATAATACGTCACACACACACACACACACACACACATATATATAATAATAATAATAATAATAATAATAATAATAATAATAATAATACAGAACTGAGATAACCTTCTACCGACGATTTTGGAAAATGAGAAAGTGGGGGTCCATGTAATAATCAAAATTTACAACAAATATTTCATAAAAAATCCCCTCAATATTTTTAACAACATTTATTCATTATTTGAAATTTAAATAGATACACTTAGAAGGGGGGGGTTGAATAAGTGTAGGCACAAACTATGTTCAATTTTTGTTTTTAATGCAGCAAGCTGGATTACCAAGTTAAGATAGTATTGAGTTAGCTGATTTTACTAATGCAGGCAGCTGGATAGAAAAGAAAAATAGACTCACAGAAAGTAATCACACCAACACCGGAATTTTTACGTGGTTCAACTACTACCCTCTAGAATAGTAGTCTAGTCCACGTCCAATACCAACTAGTATTGGAGACTCACTTTTATTAAACTCTTCCAATTACAATACAAGTTCCAATAATCTGAACACTTGTGTTCCCTGTGCACCTATGCACACTTAAGCACCTATGCTTTCTTTATACTTGATTGTAAGAAATCAGCAATTCAAGATAGATTTATATGTAATATTGACTGAGATAGGAAATGAAAAATACACACTAGAGGTCTAATGATCAAGCAATATATTACTCACCAACTTAAGCCTCTAGTATGAAATGATATGCAAGATGAATGTTTACCGGAATATTTTAGCAGTAGCAACTCTGTTAATCAATGTCTATCTCAATGAAAAACAATCTTGTAGCTTGTAAGCTTATCAGTTTCTGTGTATGTTTTTCATTTTTATATTTGTTAAAGAGCTCAGTTTATATAGACGTCTCCCAAATAGTTCCGTTGCTAACATTTTGCATGAATCTTAATCTCCTTCGTGAATCATGATATACTTAATTTGTTTTCCATCACAGAGATTCTGAGATATCATGCTATTAGTAACTTTTGGCTAAATGATTTCTATTTGTAGATTTCTACGGTCCAATTTCTAAAATGCCGGAAGTCAACTTCTAGGATTACTATAAATATTCGCTGGCATGTTTCCATATTACTGAGCATTCATTGGACCGTTAGATTTGGCCAATTGGATTTCTCAAATCATGACCCATGATTTCTGCAGAGTCTGTTGATACATGCACCTTAATTAATTTCCTAGAATTAAGATGCTTAATTTATGAGCATGATCTGTGCAGCGTGAATTAATAGTAGAATCTATATTGTCATTGATTTATGCTTACCTTTTATACCTGATGGCCGGTGTCCATATCTAACCATATATTTTCGCCCATGTGAATCACTAGAATTATGGGGCAAGATTTATGGAGCATGATTACTGCTATATAATTTGTGGAAAATTATTCAATCAACTCGTTTCCTTAGTCAGTTTGCATGATTTAAGATATGTCAAGTTGATTGTATGATATTTACTAAAATCAATGGGATACCGGCCCATGTATATTAGTGCAAGTGACTTAGCACATGGTACCAAGTGTGAGAATGCAATTATGTAATGCACGTGTTCTAGAGCCTTATTTTGGAAAGAAATAAATGCTAAGATCTTACATATATTCCTAGGACTCAAATTTGCTTTTCTTTCTTCAAGGATGTCTTGGCTTTGTAATTTCTTCCTTGACGTTTTCTGAAGTTCCATATCTTTCCCTGAAATAATATAGCATCAATTAAATCGAGTCATCATCAAAACATGGAGTGTGACATAAGTCAACATTATTATTATAACTCGCAATATTAACAAACAGATCGTTCCCAGGAAAGAGGAGGCTTTCCGATAAGGATTTCTCCCTATTGGCCCTCAATTAGGTGACCAAACCCCTTTCCTCGACAGAACTGTCTGGACATTGTTAATTATGCAGATAATAATATGAATAACTTGTCATCTCAATTATTGATTTAATAATATAAAAATATATTGACAATAATTGAATCAAATAACGTGAGATACTGTGCAGCAATTACTGTAGCAATAATTGTGTATAACTGAGTGACTTCTCACATAAGCATCAATAATCAATACCGTGTGCTACTATGCAACCACGTGTATTACTATATTTTTACCACCGGGTATTTCTACAGTTTAACGGTAAACCATTCGCCGTTATTTTTATAAAAAGATATTTCTGTCATTTTCTCATTCCGACAATAATTCTATTGTGGAGTCCACCAATAATTGTGCCGTAGTACGAATATTTTCTATTAAAACGAATATTCCTCGACCAATCGAATATTTTATAACAACTTGCATACTTTGCAAAATTTGTAAATATTACCCACAACTATAACATTATATCAAATCCACACCATATTATTCAAAAATATATTTCGAGAAAAAAATAATCTTTATTTATGAAAGTTGGGGTCTTACAACCTCCCCTTCTTATGAAATTTCGTCTTCGAAATTAGGGTACGTACCTGGTATGTCGAATAGGTGAGGATACCTTGATTTCATTTCAGATTCTAACTCCCAGGTCATTTCCTCAACATCGTGGTTTCTCCACAAAACCTTGACTTGAGGTATAACCTTGGAGCGTAGAATATGCTCCTTCTTATCCAAGATTTTAACAGGTACCTCTTCATACGTTAAATCTTCCGCTATCTCATTCGGTTCTAACTCAATAATGTGGTTCGGGTCTTCCAATATTTACGTAACATGAATATGTAAAAAATGTTATGAACACGAGACATACTTAGCGGTAAGGCGAGTCTATAAGCCACAGTTCCTACTCGATCGAGGATTTTGAATGGGCCAATGAATCGAGGGTTGAGCTTTCCTCTCTTTCCAAATCTTATAACTCCTTTCCATGGAGAAACACATAACAACACATGATCCCCAACATTGAATTCTACGTCCTTTCGATGAAGATCAACATAACTCTTTTGTCGATCTTGTGAGGTTTTTATACGTTGTCGGATCATTTGAATCTTCTCTGTAGTCATACGTACCAATTTCGGTCCCAACAACATTGCTTCACCCACCTCATCCCAGCATACTGGAGAACGACACTTGCGTCCATACAACACCTCGAATTGAGTCATGCTGTAACAATCCAGAATTTTAAATTGTAATTTTAAATATTTATTGAATTATATAAATATTTAATGGATGTGTTTATTTTTGAAGATATATTTAATTTGATTTGATTTGATTGGTTAATTATTTGTTAAACAAAGAATTAAGGAGTTAATGTGACGCCCCCAAATCTGTGTATAATCGATTATAGGACATGGTGCTCACGATACAACATACATCATCATCTATCTAAGTAACACTAATAATAATAATAATAATAATAATAATAATAATAATAATAATAATAACTATTACATACTTATTCAAAATAAAGTCCCAAGTCTTTACAACCTTTAATAAACTGAAACTTAAACTTAGCGTTTATCGCTACATTATATCATATGCGGAAATATAACTATTACATAAATAACTCTCATCATTTCATCTTAGACTTTCCCTTGTCCTTCGCTTTCGAGCCCTCAAAGATTATCAAACTTATAATTGAAAGGTTTAAGCAAGAATGAGCACAAATTGCCCAGCAAGTATATAAAGTAGTTTGAGAACATACATCAGAAGTAAAAGCATTAGTATGAATAATTCTCAACAGTTGAAATAAATATCAAGAGATAAATTGGAATATCAAGATAAGAGTTCTGGAATTCTCAATAGCATACTAAGGTGTGTTAGATACCCTGAACATTTCTTTGTTTCATCGAAAACCATCAGACGGTTTAACAATCAAATAGATTGTAAACAGTCTCTGCAAGTGCTCCAGGTGATCAGCCTATCGTACCCTATATTGTGCACAAGTATAAAGTTTAAACGCATAAGCGTAAATGGGACTATATGCCCGACATCAGTTACCCCGTTATCCGGGTTGTTCATCTTAGTTTCATGTGAGACCGCACCAAAGCAATTTGGATTGGTAGACTTAAATAGCTACAACGAATTTAAAATAGTTCAAATAATACAATATCTCTCATCTATAATATCTAACCGAAACAAACGGCCAGATAGCATTCTTGAAAGCAGTTCATAAATAATTAAGAACTTTAAGGCATAAACAACTGAATTTATAATTGAGTAGTCATCAATATAACTTGCACTATATATAAGGTTGTACGAGTTATAACTTGCAACATACGAGACTTGTACACAATGATAAATTGTACAAGTTAAGGGGACTTACATTCACTGCAATAAAGTGAATAAAGTTAGGAAACTTGCCTGATACGTCTTCTACATTTACTACAATCTACTAGCCCTTCACGTAACCTATTCATATGTGACACGTTAAGCAATTTGTTTCTCGAACACCACTTTGAAGTGTAATGGTTCCTTTTTATTTTAATAACACATTGCTACGTATAGGCCACGTGGTTAAATAAAAGAAACTGGGAAACATAAATTTGTGACATTTTTAGGACCAAAACTCTACCAAAAATCTGCATAAAATATGCTTAAGGGTCTCAAGTCAGAAAATCTCATTTTCCATAATTATGACATCACATATATAATTAAATTCATTTATCCATATAACATCATTTATATGAAAAATACCAAATCAGTCTCAAAAATATTTCTTTTTTGGGATTTTGTACAATATAGTCCCACATTGAACATATATTTTTCCCTGAATTTTTAAAATCCATCTACTATTTTTAAATAGTCCATAATAGCCAAATATTCTCAGATTTTTCATAAATCGAGATTAGCTCCAACAATTCTAAAATTTTCAGGGTTAACTCCTGTTATACATATGCACTTCCAGTACAAATTTTGAAATTTTTGGACTTAAACACAGAGAGTTATTCGGGTATCTTTTCAAATAGTGTCCTTAACCGTAAAATTCATAACTCTCAAACCGTATGGCCAAAAATTCTTAAATTTTTACAGGACCTTGATATCTTCTTATAGTAATACTCCAAATGTTTCCAGAAATTTTAAAGTACAAAACATTGGACGAAAATGCCCCCAAAATAGACTGATCCAAACAGTTCCAAGAAAGACATCAAATTTTTGTTTCTTGCAGCCACTTCTGCGATTTTATTCCCACTAATCTACATGTGATATGACCATGATACTTGGACACAATAAACTTCATACATCAAGGTATTTTACAAAAATATAACATTCATGAAGCTAGCATGCTAAGACCACAAACCAACTGCATACAAAAATGTGCCAGCACTGGATCTATACTTGGAAAAAATCTGGAAATTCCAGATTTTCTGCAGATTTTGTTATGAACATGCTTGCTTACGATTTTCATAACTTGATCATTATAACTCCGATTCAAACAAAATTTGGGCCAGATTAGACTTCATATTACAATATTAAAGTATTACACACGCTAATCGAGTCATATAAGCCATGATTCTGAGGCTCCAAAAAACCCAAAAATCACAGATTTCACATTTAACCCACTTTGAAAAATTTTGTGAGTTCGATTCTAGCATGCATGGGCTTGACTCCTACTGTTCAGATCACTTCTACCAACATATATGAACATGTTACAACCAACCAACTCACTAACTTACCATGCTTTTTCACTATTTTCTTCAAGAACATGAAAAAGAGAGTTTCATGGCTTACCTTTTTGGATGAATTTCCCTTATGTTAATTTGATTATCCCTCTTCCTTGCTTGTTAGTTGCTATGTAATCTCCAGTATTCGTTTTCCCCCTCTCAAGCTCTCATTCTCTCAATTTCTCTTTTTTGCTCTCTTGATGAAATTTTGCAAATGAGAGGAATATATATGGAGAGTATATATGTATATGATATTAGCATAGGCTTCCCTTGCCTCTTCCATTCCCAAATCATTAGTTATGCATATATTGCTCATAATGCATAGGTTTAATATGGAGAGGGGAGTTAAGAAAATAAAAATTTTTGGTTTATTACACAAGTGTAACTCCCTCTCCCTCAATATATTGTAATACGTATACTTCCTCATCCCTTGTCCCAATTCGTGAGTCACAGGATCCCACCAGCTGCTAACCAATAAAATAAACACATTATAATATTATTTTAATCCTTTAAATGCCCATTTTGACCTTCGTAGCCAAACGTGTGACGCCCCCAAAATAGGTATACATCACCTATTCTGAGTCGCCAAAAATATGATACAGAAACAACTACAACTTCATTAATACAATTGTCATGCAAAATACGACAACACATAAACTGTGAGTTTAAATACAAATATTGTCTTCTAGACAATATCTACACTCAAATAAGTTATCATTACAATTATTGATACACTATTTTACAAAATAGTGAGGACTACTAAAACAACTGTCTTGAACCATTACTCCACACCCCGACTAGTTCCCGCTATATTCTCGTCTCCTGAGAAGAAAAATGGAACAAAAAGGAAAAGGGTGAGCTCAACTAGCCTAGTAAAGAATATTATGACTAAGATAATGTACAACAAATTATCCTTAGTCTTCAACATGGAAAAATCTGATAGAATACAATAGACAACAAGTTTTAGATGTAAGACAACAAGTTTTAGAAAATAAAATCTACTATCATCTATGAATTTAAAAGTCCATCATCGATATTTTATCCCTATAACATAATTCAATATATAACTTGAATCAAATAGTCATCTTTGCACTACAGGCCAAAGATATTCATCAGTTGGTCATGTTCATCTCAACACATGTTCATCTTTGCACTACGGGCCAAAGATATTCATCAGAAAATCATTCATCTTTGCACTACAGGCCAAAGATATTCAGTAATATTATCATTTAGGACTGAGGATGATGAAAAATATTTTAAAGAAAATGAATCCAGTGAAATAAAAGAACAAATATTAAGGATTCGTACTTTAAACAATCCAAGTTCAAAAATGCTTCATAAATAACCATAGTGGAGTAAAATTCAATAATGAAGACCAAAACATAGATCCAATCAAAGATAGGAATCATAACAGACAATCTTGGACACAGAAAAGAAAATTTAATTTTTCTGTGAATAGTGTCGTATTCGTGAATAATGTCGTATACGTGAATAGTGTCGTATACGTGAATAGTAACTCCGACACTAAAAGATAGAAATTCCACAAGAAAAATCATCATACTTCGTGAATAGTACTCATGAATAGTAACTCGTAAATAGTAACTCATGAATAGTAACTCATGAATAGTAACTCGTGAATAGTAACTCATGAATAATAACCCCGACATGAAAAGATAAGAATTTCACAAGAAAAATCTTACCAATATTCCGGTATAATGATATTGAAAGAAATAATATCATTTATAAAAAAAAATATCATCCCTTACCTCAAAAGGATAGTACTTCTGACTGGAATACTAGATATAGTGCTTAAAGAACTTGCACCGTATAGCAATACTCAAGGTATCAAAATACTCACAAGAATACGCTCGATAATATAGAGAGAGAGAGAAAAAAAAAACTTCAGTTTTTGGTGTGATTTTCAGTGTTATTTTCAATTCTAACCTAAGCACCCTATTTATAGGAAAATGCTTAGAACAGCAAAGCAGAAAATTTAATAAAATATTAATAAATTTATAAAAATTTTCTTAGCCCACAGTGACCATCTGAATTCAGCCACCAAATAATGACAAAAACCAAAAAAAATGTTTTTGTAATTAATAATAATTAAAACTTTCAAAAACCAATTATTTCGGAACTACGGAACTTCAATAATTCATAATAAATAGACATTTTATCAGAAAAATTCAAACCACATCTCTTTTCCATAGGAAATTTCATTATCTACAACTTTGTAGAAGAAAGGTTTTTCAAATTCCAAACAGAAATTGATCGAAATCCACAAACGGGCGATTTTACATGCTATAATCAAATTTCAGTCAAGGAATGGGGTCCACCGACACACAAAACATGTGTTAATCATTTAATGCAACAAAAATACTCTTCCTTCTCATATATTCATATATCCCACATTCATTGTAAAAATATCACCATTATTATATAATATAATAAAATATTATTTTATCAGAAAAGATAAAATATCAATTTTTAACAATTATCACTTTAAAAATTTCTCCATCTATATCCACATAAAATCAATATTTTCCTCATCATATAAATCAATAATTAATTATTCACAAATAATATTACATAATCACAATATTGACAACCAGGCCGTCCCTAGGAAAGAGGGGGCTTTCCAATAAGGATTTCTCCTTACTGGCGCGCAATTAGGTGACCAAACCTCTCCTTAGACAGAACTTTCTAGACATTGTCAATAATGTTATCTAATAATATTATTAGGATAATATGAATTATTGCTCAAGATAATGGAAAATACTATGTAGTGACAATTATTGAAACAATAGTAATATAAAATATCAACGCAAACAATTATTGAATCAATAAAATAAAATATTGAGCGATAACTCATCGTAACAATTATTGAGTAGTGCCTTCTTACGTAAGAATCAATAATTGGTCCAATCTGGTGTCATCTTTTGCAACAACGCGTGTATTCTTGTGTTTTAACCACGGGTATTTCAACAAGATAATTGGTAATAACTACGCCGTTATTTATAAACAACTTATACTTGTCATTTTCTTCATCCAATCGCTTTCCGTTATGGGGCCCACCCAAGGCTGCAACGTCGTACGAATATTCCCCGACACTAAGAATATTCCACGACCAAACGAATATTCCCCGACAACAATGAATATTTTATAACCACTTGCTTATTTAAAAAAATATTTGCGCATTTTACCCATAACTAACCACATTAGTCAAATCAACTGTGACACCCCCAAAATTAGGTATACATCACCCATCTTGGGTCGCCAGATACATGGTACAGAATTCAAATACAACTTACTACTACAACTGTCGTGTACAATACGACAAAATATAAACTGTGAGTTTGAATACAATTATTGTCTACTAGAGATTATACAAACTCAAAAGGAGTCCTCATTACAATTATTATCACACTATTTCACAAAATAGTGAGGACTACTAATGCTATCCTCTGGACCATCACTCCGTTCCTCGACTTGTCCCAGCTATATTCTCATTTCCTGAAGAGAACAGTGAAAGAAAGGGTGAGCTCAACTAGCCCAATAAGAAATATTATGACTAAGATAATGTAGAATAAATTATCATTAGCCTCCAATAATGTTAAACTGATAAAATACAATATTCATCAAGTTTAACTGCAGCGGAACAAGTAATCCATTAAAAGATTCAAGTAGAGAATAAAATCTACTATCTTTTATGATTTAAAAAGTTTTTCATCACTTTTATCGCTGAGACTCAGCTCAATAAATAATCCACATCGTTAAATCATCCCTACACTACAGGCCATGAATATTCTTTAGTATCACGACCACGAATTATCCATGCACTACGGGCCAAAGATAATCGTGTTTTCATCAAAGGTCCTGATCATGCCATAAAACAATTCATCTTTGCTCCCTTGGCCGAAGAGAATCCATAGCCATAATCATACCAAAAACTGTCCATCAATGCACTACGGGCCAATGAGAACTTTTAATTTTCACATCATTTGTAACATTACGGTCATGATTATACCGAATAATCCCTGGTCATAATCATACCAAGTCCATCTATGCACTACAGGCCACAGATGACTTTCAACATAACATAAACATGAGGATGATGACAATGATATAAGAATTCAATTAAACAAGTTCAAGAATTAATTTGTCCAGGAACCAATAACGTCCAAATTGTCAACATGATCTTTGCTTTGTGAGAGTAAAATTCAAGAATGCTCGGAAGAATATTTTCATGAAAAGATACTGGATGAAGCGCAAATATCAAGGATATTCCACTAATTTCATGGAGTATAGAAGTCAAAACTTTAACCAACTGACTATAATAAAGAATGGAATAACAAAAGAAATCACCATGTATGCGATACTTCGCATATGCAGTTATTTCAACAGAATAATAATAACGGAACCAGGTCATGTGAAATTCACAATCGGCAGGATGTTCCAATGTAATAATAAATACGGAATAATAAATGATGGAACCAGTCCCGTATATAGCATGCATGTGATATTCCGGCGTAATAATAAAGACAGAATAATAAAATGGAACCGGGTCCGGTAGATAGCATGCATGAGGATATTCCGGCGAGAATAATAAAGATAGAATAATAGAAGAATGTCACCAAGTATAGGGTAGCCCACGTATACAGGTTATTCCAACAGAACAATAAAGAAATGGAATAATAGAAGTTCTCTTCTTGAATACAAAAGAATAATATCCCTTAGAGTACAACAAATAATATTCCCTACCTTAAGAAGAAGAAATCTTTGGATATATAAGTAGTGAAGTAGCGAGAATACTTTCTTCTTTCTCTCTATAGTTTATCTCTAGAGTTTCAAATTGAATTAAGTAAGAAAATAATGAATGAATGAGCTTCTATTCATAGAAAAATGGAATGCATAGTAAGTAACTCATGAGCGGTCGAGATTGATTTACTTTAATCGTGATCCATATTTAAAGAAAAATCTTTTAAATAAAATATAATATATTCTATTTATATAAAAAGATTTTTACTATGCAAATACTATCTGCGGGCAATTATGCAAACACTATGCATAATAAAATATAATATATTCTATTTATAGAATAACTTTAATAAAGTATTACATTTTATATAAAAGATGTTTCTATTTTATTACGTGAATAAAACAAAACTTCTAAATCAACAATAATTGAATCAAATAATGTGAGATACTTCTATTTTATTACGTAACAATTGTTAAAAATTGATATTTTATCTTTTCTGATAAAATAATATTTTATTATATTATATAATAATGGTGATATTTTTACAATAAATGTGGGATATATGAGTATATGAGGAAGAAGAGTATTTTTGTTGCATTAAATGATTAACACATATTTTGTGTCGGTGGACCCCATTTCTTGACTGAAATTTGATTATAGCATGTAAAATCGCCCGTTTGTGGATTTTGGTCAATTTCCATTTGGAATTTGGAAAAACTTTCTTCTGCACAGTTGTAGATAATGGAATTTTCTATGGAAAAGACAAGGTTTGAATTTTTCTGACAAAAGGGGTATTTATTATGAATTATTGAAGTTTCGAAGTTCCGGAATAATTGATTTTTGGAAGTTTTAATTATTTTTATTAAGAAAAATGTTTTTTCATTTGTGGACATGTGTTAAATGGTTGAAATCAGCTGGTGTGGTGTGTTAAGGAAATTAAGAAAAGTATATTAATATTTTATTAAATTTTTTACTTTGGTGTTCTAAGCATTTTCCTATAAATAGGGTGCTTAGGTTAGAATTGAAAATCACACCAGAAACTAAAGATTTCTCTCTCTTTCTCTCTCTATAATATCGAGCGTATTTTTGTGAGTATTTTAGTACTTTGAGTATTGCTATACGGTGCAAGTTCTTTCAGCACTATATCCAGTATTCCAGTCAGAAGTACTATCCTTTTGAGGTAAGGGATGTTATTTTCTTCGTAAGTGATATTATTTCTTCAATATCATTATGCCGAAATATTGGTTGGAACTTTTTATCAAATTTGGAACTTTTTCATGTCGGGGTTACTATTCATGAGTTACTATTGACAAGTTATTATTCATGAGTTACTATTCATGAGTTACTATTCACAAGTACTATTCACGAAGCATGATGATTTTTTTGTAAAATTTCTATCTTTTAGTGTCGGAGCTACTATTCACGTATACAACACTATTCACGAATACGACACTATTCCTAGAAAAATTAAATTTTCTTTTCTGTGTCCAAGATTGTCTGTTATGATTCCTATCTTTGATTGGATCTATGTTTTGGTCTTCATTCTTGAATTTTACTCCACTCTGATTATTTATGAAGTATTTTTGAACTTGGATTGTGTAAAGTACGAATCCTTAATATTTGTTCTTTTGTTACACTAGATTCATTTTCTTTAAAATATTTTTCATCATCCTCAGTCCTAAATGATGATATAACTGAATATCTTTGGCCTGTAGTGCAAAGATGAATGATTTTCTGATGAATATCTTTGCTTCAGTAGTCAAAAAGATGAGCAGGTGTTGAGATGAACATGACCAACTGATGAATATCTTTGGCCTACAGTGCAAAGATGACTATTTGATTCAAGATGTATATTTATTGATGTTATAGGGATAAAATATAGATGATGGACTTTTAAATTCATAGATGATAGTAGATTTCATTCTCTACTTAACTCTTCTAATGAATTGTTGTTTCCACTGCAGTTGTTGATCTAAAACTTGTTGTCTATTGTATTCTATCAGATTTTTCCTTGTTGAAGACTAAGGATAATTTGTTGTACATTATCTTAGTTATAATATTCTTTACTGGGCTATTTGAGCTCACCCTTTTCCTTTTTGTTCCATTTTTCTTCTCAGGAGACGAGAATATAGCCGGAACTAATCGGGGTGTGAAGTAATGGTTCAAGACAGTTGTTTTAGTAGTCCTCACTATTTTTTAAAATAGTGTATCAATAATTGTAAAGAGGACTCCTTTTGAGTTTGTATACTCTCTATTAGACAGTATTTGTATTTAAACTCAAAGTTTATGTGTTGTCGTATTTTGCACGACAATTGTATTAATGAAGTTGTAGTTGTTTCTGTACCATGTATTTGGCGACTCAGAATAGGTTGGGTGGATTGGACCTATTTTGGGGGCGTCACAGTTGGTATCAAAGCTTAGGGATATGATCTCTGGCGGAGATCGGGGAATAGAACTAGGAGGGGAGAGACGAGTAAATCATTCGCTAGTGTGTCCTACCTAAGCTTATTTGTTGGACGGTCATAATATAGGGGTATTATGTGATTTGTTAATTTGTTAAATTAACCCTTGTTTTATGGCAGTATTTGAGAATGTCGATTGAGAATGTTAACAGTGGAGTGAATGAGACCGTGGAGACACCTCTAATCATCAACCAGGTTAATGTGATTAGAGATATCCACGTGGTAATTGAGGAATTAAAAGTTGTACTCAAGCTAGTCGCAAAGGTAACAACTGAGAGTGATGAAGAAGAGGAACCTGAGGATGATTTATTAGAAGAACTTATTGATCAAAATGTAGAATTGCAAAATCGTATTCATGAGTTAGAAGAGCAGGCTGAAGAACGGCATGTGGTCGTGGAACAAAGGGATGCAACAATTCAAAATTGTATTACCCGATGTGCGATGGTTGAACAGAAGCACTCTTTGGCAGAGTATACGATATTATAGCTGGAATCTGAGAATTCAAATGTCAAGGAGCAACTGAAAGAAGAAACAATTGAAGGAGTGAGAATGAAAGATGCATGGGTAAAAGCCGCACGACGCGTTGATATTGTGGAAAGAGAAGTCCGGTCTAAGAAAGCTAAAATAGATGATATGTATTTCTCTTTTTCAACAGTAATTGGGAGAATCCAGCATCGAGTTTTGAATTACCCTGACGAGGAATCGAACGAAGTTATCACGGGTCAGTTAATTATAAATTTTTGCGAAGTTTATACCTTACTCGATATCGGTTCTACCCATTCTTTTATCTCTCTTGTTTGCGCTCAACATTTAAATTTGACTCCGGAGAGATTAGACTTTGACTTATCAGTTGAAACTCCGTTAGGAGAAACCTTCATTACATGTGCTATCAAAGTCTTGGATGAGAGTCACAGTTTTGAATGACATTTCTATTGTTAATTAATTTCCTGACGTATTCTTGAAGACTTCTTAGCCTACCCCTAGAACGTGAAATCGAATTTTGTATTGCCCCCAGTACAAAACCCATTTCTTCAACCCCTAAATATTTCTTCACATAAAACGATAGTATCATGCGCCAAAGACGTTGGCTCGAGCTATTGAAGATTACGATTATACCATTCAATACCATCGTAGGAAAAACGAACGTGGTAGCTGACGCGTTGAGCAGAAGATCGTATGCGTTTACAAGTGCGAATATACGAACCTACGTGAAGATAGTAAATATACGATTAGAATCGACTTTAATCGATAAATTTAAAGCTGCTCAAGCTACAGACCTAGAGTTGATGAATATGAAGAAGAAGATGCAAGAAGTCGTTATTCCAAAAGCGAGAATCGGCGATGTGAGGAAAGATCAAACCTTCGATTTATTGGTCCATTTGAGATTCTCGATCAAGTAGGAACTGTGGCCTATAGACACATTTTACTGCTAAGTATGACGCGTGTTCATAACTTTTTTTGTGTATCAATGTTACGTAAATATGTGGACGACCCGAACCACATTATTGAGTTAGAACCAGACGAGATAGCAGAAGATTTAACGTACGAGGAGGTACCAGTCAAGATCTTGGATAGGAAGGAGCATGTCCTACGTACGTCAATTTCGAGGACGAAATTTCATAAGGAGGGGAGGTTGTAAGACCCCAACTTTTTATAAATAAAGATTTAATTTTCTGTAATTATTATTTTGAAATAGTAAGGGGTTGATTTGATTAATATGGTTAGTTATGGGTAAAATACGCAAATATTTTAAATAAGCAGGTGGTTATAAAATATTCATTATTGTCGAGGAATATTCGTTTGCTCGTGGAATATTCTTACTGTCGGGGAATATTCGTACGACGGCGCAGCCTTTTGTGGGCCCCATAACGGAAAGCGATTGGATGAAGAAAACGACAAGTATAAGTTGTTTATAAATAATGGCGTAGTTGTTACCGTTAACACTGTTGGAATACCCGGTGGTTAAAACACAATAATATGCGTTGTTGCACAGTAGCACACGGTATTGCACCAATTATCGATTCTTACGTAAGAAGGCACTACTCAATAATTGTTACAGTAATTACTGTTCAGTATTTTATTTTATTGATTCAATAATTACTGTGTTGATATTTTATATTACTATTATTTCAATAATTGTCACTACACAATATTTTCCATTATCAGAGCAATAATTCATATTATCTGAATAATATTATTAGATAACATTATTAGCAATGTCTAGAAAGTTTACATCTAAGGAGAGGTTTGGTCACACCTAATTGCTTGCGCAAGAAGGAGAAATCCTTATTGAAAGCCCCTCTTCCAGGAGCTACACGGTTGTCGATGATTGTGACTCTGTAATATTATTTGTGAATAATTAATTATTGATTTATATGATGAGGAAAATATTGATTTTATGTGGATATAGATTGAGAAAATTTTTAAAGTGACAATTGTTAAAAATTGATATTTTATCTTTTATGATAAAATAATATTTTATTATATAATATAATAATGGTGATATTTTTACAATGAATGTGGGATATATGAGTTTATAAGGAAGAAGAGTATTTTTGTTGCATTAAATGATTAACACATGTTTTGTGTGTTGTTGGACCCCATTTCTTGACTGAAATTTGATTATAGCCTGTAAAATCGTCCGTTTGTGGATTTCGGTCAATTTCTGTTTGGAATTTGGAAAAACTTTTTTAAAGGGGTATTTATTATGAATTATTGAAGTTTCAAAGTTTCGGAATAATTGTTTTTTGGAAGTTTTAATTATTTTTATTAAGAAAAACGTTTTTTCATTTGTGGGCATGTGTTAAATGGTTGAAATCAGCTGTTGTGGTGTGCTAAGGAAATTAAGAAAAGTATATTAATATTTTATTAAATTTTCTGCTTTGGTGTTCTAAGCATTTTCCTATAAATAGGGTGCTTAGGTTAGAATTGAAAATCACACAAGAAACTAAAGATTTCTCTCTCTATAATATCGAGTGTATTTTTGTGAGTATTTTAGTACTTTGAGTATTTCTATATGATGCAAGTTCTTTCAGCACTATATCCAGTATTCCAGTCAGAAGTACTATCCTTTTTAGGTAAGAGATGTTATTTTCTTCGTAAGTGATATTATTTCTTCAATATCATTATGCCGAAATATTGGTTGAAACTTTTTATCAAATTTGGAACTTTTTCATGTCGGGGTTACTATTCATGAGTTACTATTCACGAGTTACTATTCACGAGTTACTATTCAAGAAGCATGATAATTTTTTTTGTGAAATTTCTATCTTTTAGTGTCGGAGTTACTATTCATGTATACGGCACTATTCACGTATACAGCACTATTCACGAATACGACACTATTCACAGAAAAATTAAATTTTTTTTTTCTATGTCCAAGATTGTCTGTTATGATTCCTATCTTTGATTGGATCTATGTTTTGGTCTTCATTCTTGAATTTTACTCCACTCTGATTATTTATGAAGTATTTTTGAACTTGGATTGTGTAAAGTACGAATCCTTCATATTTGTTCTTTTGTTTCACTGAAATCGTTTTATTTAAAATATTTTCCATCATCTTCAGTCCTAAATGATGATATAACTGAATATCTTTGGTCTGTAGTGCAAAGATGAATGATTTTCTGATGAATATCTTTGACCCGTAGTGCAAAGATGAACAGGTGTTGAGATGAACATGATAATCGATGAATATCTTTGGCACGTAGTGCAAAGATGACTATTTGATTCAAGATGTATATTGATTGATGTTATAGGGATAAAATATAGATGATGGACTTTTAAATTCATAGATGATAGTAGATTTCATTCTCTACTTAACTCTTCTAATGAATTGTTATTTCCGCTGCAGTTGTTGATCTAAAACTTGTTGTCTATTGTATTCTATCAGATTTTTCCCTGTTGAAGACTAAGGATAATTTATTGTACATTATCTTAGTCATAATATTATTTAATGGGCTAGTTAAGCTCACCCTTTTCCTTTTTGTTCCATTTTTCTTCTCAGGAGACGAGAATATAGCGGGAACTAGTCGGGGTGTGGAATAATGGTTCAAGACAGTTGCTTTAGTAGTTCTCACTATTTTGTAAAATAGTGTATCAATAATTGTAATGAGGACTCCTTTTGAGTTTGTATACTCTCTATTAGACATTATTTGTATTTAAACTCAAAGTTTATGTGTTGTCGTATTTTGCATGACAATTGTATTAATGAAGTTGTAGTTGTTTCTGTACCATGTATTTGGCGACTCAGAATAGGTTGGGTGGATTGGACCTATTTTGGGGGCGTCACACATACTATAATACTTATAACGTAGTTGATGACAAAAACTAGTTTTCAAGGTTTCTTGTGATAATCTCATGTTAAATCACCACGTATGCAAAGCTCATTTTCTTACTATACATCACATCCTCATATATATATTAGACCACATAAACATGCTCACAAACCTTAACTCAAAGTGTATTGTTGCCTCTTTTTTAGTTCTATAAAAGAGCTCTAACTCATGCAAGCATACATGTGTCAACATGTAATACAGAGCAAGTAAAGTATCGATCCCACAGGGAAAGTTTTTTAATTTAAATAACTATGCATCAATTAAATCACTATATTTATACGCTCAACCTAATAAATATGATTGGTGAATTACTCTAATCGCAAATAACGATTAACACAATAATAAAGATGTAATAAATCAAATTTGAAAGTAATGGGATCCTAACTTCATTTAATACTTCATCTAATCACCACTATCATGCAAGACTTGTTCATATATCACAGGAAAGTAGCCGAGAGCTTTAAAAGAGTCATAGCCATTTTTCAATGTACTATGACCTACTTACACAGCATCCACAAGCGATAGACTCTATGAAATCATCAATATAACCAAAATCACTATATGTCTATGTGAAATTGTAATTATATTGAATTTAAGCACAAGCTTTTATTCTAACTCATACGGTGAAACAGTATATGTCTATCTGATTCATGAAATACACAAGCCATACAAGACAGCCCCATATACGCATGCTATTATGATTACAATCCATACTTGCATGTTCATTATCAATTCCATACAAGTACTAAAAGCGAATGGTGATCAAGCATTCATACATGCAAAATAATCATGATAGAAATCTCATATGATATGCAAAACAATCCAGCATTCAAGCATGCAACCAAACTACATATTAAAATCCGTTAGAATCCCATAATGGAGTTTAGTTCATGACTGAACCAAAAGCCATTATGGGATCAAAGCTAAACATGGCTAATAAGCAAACAATTGAAAGATGAAAGATAGAAACGATAAAACCAATTGCTGATTATAATCCACTAGTAACATTCAAATCCTCATAAAAATCCAGCAAAATACTAATAAAAATCCACAGTGATAGAGAATCCCAAGAAGAATTAGAAAAGTAGAGTTTAGGCTTCGCTTTACGTTGGAATCTCTCTCAGAGTGTAAACCCTAGTTCCAAAATGAAAATACGTAAAAACTGAATAATGATACGTCTGACACCAGTCAGAAATCGTTTTAAATCAATTACAACCCTTTTAATTAAAAATTAAAATAAAACAAATCAAAGAAATAGTATCGCATCGGCGGCTGCTAAGCGCTTCCCTAGTGTAATCCTCGGCGGCATGCCAGAAGCATAAATTCTGATGTATAATGTTGTCCAGCCAGGTGCTCGCGCGGGCACTCGTCCCCAAAGTTTCTCTGCCCATGGTCATGTGCTTTCGTAACTTTGAGTTTTGGTTTCTTTGTAAGTAATCGATCTGCTTTCGCTCCTTCCTTTGTCCATCCACTCTTAGTCTTCTTCTCCTTGACCCTCATGCCACGCATATCCCAACTTGTGCCTCGCTTCATGCGTCTATTCGCCTCGTGCCCTCTAATTCCACCAAATTAGGTCGTATCCTGCACTTTTTCACCAAAAGAAGTTTTAAGTAAATACAATGCAAAATAACATGAAATGCAACTAATAACACATTAAAATGTACTTGTGAAGGGCACAGTTCGCGTGAATTGCTATCCAATAAGTAGGTATAAAACCCACTTATCAAATACCCCCAAACTTGAACTGTTGCTTGCCCTCAAGCAATGCATACTAATGAACAATGAAAATGCAGCTATATTATGATGCAACTAAATTATGATGCAACTAATCTCACATTGTTCCAGCTATCACACAAATTTAGTCCAAAATCCCTCAGCGAATTTTTCCAGATTCAAACCAAACTGTAGGCATAATGTCGTACACTCAGATAATTCATAAATGCTATAGATATGATGTGTGTGTGTGTGTTATGTTCACCAAAACTTGATTTAAGAAAAGAATACACATACTAAATTGCTCAAAACAGAAAATTATAGTTTAAATCAAGACTCATGTATACATATGCAACGAAGACTATTCAAACATATCAAAACACACTAAGGTTCAACAATGGGCTTATCTGCTTTATTTTTACTCACGAGGGCGATTTTCGCACATTCCCGCGGTGTTTATTGCTATTTTTTTTCTTTTTTTTCTCATATAACCGTGCAATGTCTTACTCCATTAGGCAACACTGCTACCCCTTAACGAGCTTTCAACCAAGACTCCCAGACCATGAAAGACCTTAGGGCGCTAGGTGTAGAGACAATCTCCTCAGGCGTACTTACTCAAGTAGCCAGGGCTCCAAAATAAGACTAGCCACGTTATTACTATTTTTTTTGTATTTTTTTTATACATAGATACCCATGTTTTTCCAAAGTTTAAAAATCAATGTTTTAAACCGTCTAAGTTCACTTTCCACATATTTCCCTTTTTAAAACTACATTTTCTATCGAGTAATGCAACACGTAATTCTTATACCTACAAATGATTGTGAACACGTTCGTGCAAACCAAAAGCATTTAAACAGCAACATGAATTTCATCGTGTAAAACATTATAGCTAGGTTCATGTTATCCAACATACACAAAAATCTTTTAACAATTCACTATCATCATCGGCTAGAAAAAAATTTCCATACAACAAGAACTGTGAGACATGCAAATTAAACATGAACATGCATATAAACATGCAACTATATGCAAAACTAAACTATATGATGCAAAAATTAAACTAATCATGCAAAAACTACATGCAACTATACTACTACCCCAATACCCCCAAACTTATAATATTCAATGCCCCATTGAATGAAGGTAAAGGGTAACGAAAAACTTCCCTAATGATCAGTGTTACCACCCTCCTCGGGTGGTGAATCTGGTGGTGAATCTGGTGGTGGATATGGCACTGCTGTCCCGAACTGAGGCCACTCTAGCGTCGTTCCTTGCTGTGCAAAAGCCTCGACCAAGGCCCTCGTGAGTCCCGTCGCAAACGTGTCAAAATTATCGTAAATGGCATCGACTTTTCGCTCCAACCTTAGGAGCTGGCGATCACCATGGGCAGCAGGTGCTTGCATGGATGGGCCTGCCTCATCTGTCTGAGGGGGATGCTGTGACGGCTCTGGAAAAGTAGACTGAATGATAAAACCTAATCCTCGTGGGTGTGGTACACCTCCTGCCCAATCCTCAAATTTTGCTATGGTGGCATTAGTTATGTCCTGGCTTGGGTATTGTATTTGTTCGTTGCCCCAGTTGCATCCCTGATGAGCACATAGCATAGCAACCACTGACGCATGTGGAATGCTCCTAATGGTGCCTCCCCGCAGATATCATAACATATTATGATGGATGAAATGACCAATGTCAATGTATTTCCTGGTGATTATGCCCCACAAAATAATTACTCTCTCCGCTGTGATCTCGTGCTGATGAGAGGAAGGCACGGGCTTGGCACAAATGAACAGATTCCACGCCTTTGTATATCGGTTCAGGGCTGCGGCTGTGAATATACGAGGTTGATTCGTGCCGACTTTATAGGTCCATTTTGTGCCAGGCACGTACAATTCAGCAATAACCAACTCCAAGTTTGTCTCCAAATGTGCACCGATGACCCAGTTAGCAGCCCCCATTGGTGGTGTATCGGTAAGTCTAAAAATGGTGTGGATGGCACGGGGTCTGTAATCTATCTCGACACCGCGAGCCATAGCTATACCGCTCATGGTGACCTTGGCATTGGCATAAAATTCGCAGACTATGCTCATCGGAATGGGCGTGGGAGTGGCAGTCAGTCCACCCCAGCCTCTCTCATGAATTATGACACATAATTGCCCATATTGCCCCTCTGGTTTGAAACCGCGCTCCTTGACAAACGTCTTCACCACAATTCTGTAATACTCATGCTGAGCTTCCAAGTTTAGAAACTTGGTGTGATCAACAATATCCTCCCCTTGACTGCCCGAGGAAGATGAAGAAGAAGATGAAATAGAACGTGCTCGCTTAGGCCCCATTTTCTTTGAGACAGATAATGCAGATGATTTGACAGAGAATGAAGAAGAACTAGTGATGGGAGTACTCTTAAGTTCATTTCTGCCCAACTAAATCAGAAGCCCTAGTTTATATCAGTGGATAAGAGCGTGGGTTTGAGCTTTGAATGTGGAGAGAATCGTGGATATGTGATTGAGAGATGTATGACTTCAATTTATAATTGATAGAGAGAGATAGAGACGTGAGTTATGGAGAGACGCTGTGATTGCGCTTCTATTTTGATTGCAAATGAGAGTCCAACTGATCTCCATCACGTTTTTAAACTTTAAAATTTTTCCACGTCTGATGTCACACGCAGCCGCGCGAGGTTTTAATGGGCTGGGCGCGCGGTTGGAAAATCTGGATCGGCAGTATATAGCGTGGTAGTGCAGTGTCTTCAGGTTGAAATTGTTCTTGTGCGTAGCGTCCACGATACCGTGATCGCTAGCTTTTTTTTTTTTAGAATCTGCAAGACAGAAATGCATGCTCTGCAATACACCTGCAATAACATTAATATACCTTATCAAGGCATGGTTTACTAAATAAAAATGAATGCCTATTCTGTCACCCTAATTTCAATGCAATGCACGAACATGCTCTTCTATGATTTGACTACGATGAATAAGCATATAAAGGTACTCATACTATCCTAACAAGTAATGAGAATAAGCTAAACCAAATAACTTGAACTGAATAAATACTAAGTTGAGATGGAAACAATGGGTTGCCTCCCATCAAGCGCTAAGTTATAGTCAATTAGCTTGACTGTCTCTGATTCTTATGTCGAAGATAGAATCGAGGTGACTTTCTTTATGTCCACCTCACCACCAGAATCACTCTTAAATCTCTGGCCATTCACTTTAAGATGATTGTCCGAAAACTTATCACATACTACAATGGTTCCGTACTGTGCAATGGTATCCAGATATTGAACGAATTTATTTAATTGTTCATCCTCCACATCTGAATTTTCAGCAATGATACTTCTCAATGGTTCACAATCCACTATACTTTGTACTTCATCATTTAGAATCCGGTTCACCACATCAACCCAGAAGCATTCTTCTTCATCTGTTGGGAACTTCATTGCCTTAAAGACGTTAAAGGTCACCTCCTGATCATGTACACACATCGTGAGTTCCCCTTTTTGCACATCTATCGAAGTCCTGCCTGTGGCTAAGAATGTTCTTCCCAACATAATTTGTATATTTTTATCTTTCTCGTAATCCAAAATGATGAAGTCAGCCGAAAAGATAAATTTGTCCACCTTCACCAAGACATCTTCAACAAGTCCCCGTGGATACGTGATGGATTTGTCAGCTAACTGTAACACAATGTTTGTCGGCCTTGGAGCCGGCAATCCCAACTGATTGAATACTAACAAGGGAATCAAATTTATTCTTGCCCCAAGATCATATAAACACTTTTCAAAATTCATCTTCCCAATTGTGCACGGGATTGTGAAATTGCCCGGATCCTTCAGCTTCGGAGGTAACTTCTGCTGAAGTGCTGCACTGCATTCTTCTGTCAAGGTTACTGTCTCAAATTCGTCTAATCTCCTCTTCCTTGACAATATACCCTCTATGAACTTTGCATAGCTTGGCATTTGTTCCAATGCCTCGGCGAAAGGTATATTGATTTGCATCTTTTTAAATATCTCCAGAAACATGCTAAATTGCTTATCTTCCCTTTACTTATTTAATCTTTGTGGATACAGAACTTGATGGTGAATTGGTGGTACTGAACTCTTAAGCTTCTCCTCTAAACGTGCTTTATCTTCTTTCTTCCGTTGAACCTCGACTTTTCGGACTTTCTTTTTTAGCAATCGATCGCTTGCTTCGCTCTTGCGCACAGCGGCCTCCTCAAGATACAATTAGGCGCGGTGATTTGACTTGCGATGTCTACAGTGTTTTTCCCAGACCTTAATGTGATAACTTGACACTGTTCCTTCCCGTCTCTTCATGGATTTATTTCTATATTACTCGGCAATGAACCCTGGGGCCTGTTGGTAAACATGTTCGCCATCTGCCCCATCTGAGTTTCCAGATTCTTAATAGCCACTGCTTGGCTTTTGATCATAACCTCTGTATTTGCCATGTATTTCATCATCATCTCCTCCATTTTTGATTTCTTTTCTTGCTGAGGTGCAGCTAGAGTGTGATGTTGTTGTTGTTGAGAAAATCCCGGTGGAAAAAGGTGGTCTAGGATTAAACTATGGTGGTCTTTGGTTGTGTGATCAAACCGATTATTTTGATTCCTTGGTTGTTTGACCAACTAAAGTTTGGATGATTTCGGTTGTTGGGGTGGTATGTGTTCTGAAACTGACCTTGGTCTTTTCTATAATTGCTCCCATACTGTACCGACTCCGAGCTGATAGCACATTGATCTGTCGAGTGTGACCCCACACAAATCTCAAATACGAAGGCAACC
Organism: Panax ginseng; assembly: GCA_020205605.1. Taxonomy (NCBI): domain Eukaryota; kingdom Viridiplantae; phylum Streptophyta; class Magnoliopsida; order Apiales; family Araliaceae; genus Panax; species Panax ginseng. The sequence continues at coordinate 80,108,252 of CM035136.1, read as the reverse complement.
ATCTTCGTTTTACCTTCTGTTAATGTATCTATTTTCTTCGCCATGGCTACCATCTGTGCTGACAACTGCGTGATAGCATCTACTTCCAACACACCTGCAACCTTGGGCTGTGGCATTCGAGATGTAGGATTCTAAAAATTGTTTGATGCCATGTCTCGATAAGGTTATAGGCTTCCTCATAGCTTTTTTCCCATAATGTCCCTCCTGCAGCTGCATCTACAATCGGTCTCGACTGCCATCCCAATCCATTATAAAATGTGTTGATCACCATCCAATCTGGCATACCGTGATGTGGACACTTTCTCATTATCTCTTTGTATCTCTCCCATGCTTCATATAAGGACTCGCCCTGTTGTTGCTCAAACTGAGAGATAGATGTCCTCATCTTTGCAGTCTTAGCCATTGGGAAGAACTTGGCTAAGAATTTCTATGCTAAGTCCTCCAATGTAGTTATAGATCCTGCTAGCAAAGAATGTAGCAAACTTCTTGCTTTATCCCTCAATGAGAATGGGAATAGCGTAAGTCTGATAGCATCCTCCGTCACACCGTTGTATCTGAATGTATCACAAATTTTGATGAAACTCAGCAGGTGTTCATTCGGATAATCTGTAGCGGCACCCCCAAACTGTACAGAATTTTGTACCATCTGAATAGTGCCCATTTTATCTCAAATGTATTGGCTGCTATCACTGGTCTAACGATGGTAGACTGTAATCCATTAATATCGGGCATGGAATATTCCTTCAGAGCCCTATGCTCCTCTCTTTGCTCTTCTCCATGTGCCTCGACTGCCATATTAGATGTAGTACTTTCTAACTGTGCTTGTAAATTTCTACGAACACTCGCTTTCCAACCTCTCCCATTTATGTTGTCCTGAACAGGTGTTAAGTCGGGGTTGGATGACCGCGTGCGCATAAAAATTTATACAAGTTCCTGAAACAAAAACAGAAACAAAAATGGAAATGAGATAAGAATAGATTTGTCTAAGTCATACAATATAGCTTGAAACTAATGATAATAATAATAATTTAAACGCCTTTCCCCGGCAACGGCGCCAAAAACTTGTTGCCTCTTTTTTAGTTCTATAAAAGAGCTCTAACTCATGCAAGCATATATGTGTCAACAAGTAATATAGAGCAAGTAAAGTATCGATCCCACAGGGAAAGTTGTTTAATTTAAATTACTATGCATCAATTAAATAACTATATTTATACGCTCAAACTAATGAATATGATTGGTGAATTACTCTAATCGCAAATAACGATTAAAACAATAATAAAGATGTAATAAATCAAATCTGAAAGTAATGGGATCCTAACTTTATTTAATACTTCGTCTAATCACCACTATCATGCAAGACTTGTTCACATATCACAGGAAAGTAGCCAAGAGCATTAAAAGAGTCATAGCCATTTTTCAATGTACTAGGACCTACTTACACAACATCCACAAGCGATAGACTTTATGAAATCATCAATATAACCAAAATCACTATATGTCTATGTGAAATTGCAATCATATTGAATTTAAGCACAAGCTCTTATTCTAACTCATACGGTGAAACAATATATGTCTATCTGATTCATGAAATACACAAGCCATACAAGATAGCCCCATATACGTATGCTATCATGATTACAATTTATACTTGCATGTTCATTGTCAATTCCATACAAGTACTAAAAGCGAATGGTGATCAAGCATTCATACATGCAAAACAATCTAGCATTCAAGCATTCAACCAAACTATATATTAAAATACGTTAGAATCCCATAATGGAGTTTAGTTCATGACTGAACCAAAAGCCATTTTGGGTTCAAAGCTAAACATGGCTAATAAGCAAACAATTGAAAGATGAAAGATAGAAACGATCAAACCAATTGCTGATTATAATCCACTAGTAACATTCAAATCCTCATAAAAATCCATTAAAATACTAATAAAAATCCACAGTGATAGAGAATCCCAAGAAGAATTAGAAAAGTAGAGTTTAGGCTTCGCTCTACGTTGGAATCTCTCTCAGAGTGTAAACCCTAGTTCCAAAATGAAAATACATAAAAATTAAAAAATGATACGTCTGACACCAGTCAGAAATCGTTTTAAATCAATTACAACCCTTTTAATTAAAAATTAAAATAAAACAAATCAACTTACTAGGCATTCTTGGCATGACCACGCGCTTCCCCGATGTAATCTTGGCATGCGTGCAATTTCTGATGTGTAATGTTGTCCGGTAAGGGTGCTTCGGCGTGGAAGTGGCGTCCCCAAGCTTGTCTGTCAAGGCATACCGAGTTGTCCTGCAACTTTGAGTTTCGGTTTTTTTCTTTGTAACCGATCCATTCACGCTCCTTCCTTTGTCCATCAACTCTTAGTCTTCTGCTCCTTGACCCTCATGCCACGCACATCCCAGCTTGTGCCTCGCTTCATGCGTCCATTCGCCTCGTGCCCTCTAATTCCACAAAATCCGTATCCTGCACTTTTTCACCAAAAGGAGTTTTAAGTAAATGTCATGCAAAATAACATGAAATGCAACTAAAAACAAATTAAAATGTACTTGACAAGGGCACAGTTCACGTGAATTGCTATCCAATAAGTAGGTATAAAACCCACTTATCATGTATATGGTTTATCAAGTTCGTATTTAAAACTTTAAGTGTCCTTTAGTAAAACTTATTCAAGTATTCAAGATAAGTCTACATAATTTAAATCATGCTTTCATAATCACATACTAGATCACATAAGCATGTTTTTGAAGTTTAAAACTTAGTGTATGCATAGTTCATGTACACATATCTAGTATAGTCTTTCACTTGCATTTTCTTTAACTCATGCTTGAATAGTCTATGCCCTCCACAACAATATAAACTAACATATGGATTCACATGTCAATGCATATCAGACTTAATACCTTTGCACCTAAAGTCAGAACATGTATTACACAACGTTTATCAAACTAGTTTCTAAATCTTTAAGTTTTCTTTGAATGTTCATACTAAAACACACGAACATGGTTTCTACATACATATCAACTTCATTACACATGTTAAGGTTGTTTATATGCATATACTAACTAACATAATCTGCTTAGAATAAGACAAGATCACAAAATCGATTACACATGATGGCAAAGAAAAGCATGTGCATGCGATACATATATTACGGAAGTGGGCCTTGTTGCCCACTTCGAGAAGAATGAAAAATAATGGCTCTGCTTCTGTAGAGCCTCAACACAAACCATGTTAAACCTATAATTAGAACAACTACAATGTTCTTAAACATGTATACATGCTCAGATAACACAATGACATTCTACTCCATATCAATTAACAGAGAATTCATGTAAATGATAAGAATTTGACAAAACTCAAACTAAGAGCAAAAATAGAATTTATACCTCCTTGAAGCTTAAATGAATTGAATTCCCCAACACACTGATTATACTCTCTCAATGCTCAGCAACACTCACTCTCAATATATACTTCTCAGACAAAGTTTTCAAGCAACTGAGAAATGAAGAAGGTAAGCTTTTAACGCCCCAAAATTCGGTCTATCTTCACACCTGGATTCTGTACGTCACGGTCCCACTTCTTACCAAATATACATCATTATATAGTTAAATAAAACAACATATATTCTCAAATCCCAGGTCCTATTATCTTATAATCTCGTTCATTACAAATAATGATAATTACATTATTCTTTACATCTTACATGAGTGACTTTTATCCGCCATCAAGGATACATATCAGTTCATTAAACTATTATATAGTTCAATTAAACTATTCTACATTACAAGTCTTCGGTTGATCTTCATGCTCATTCACATATTGAATGACACTTCGTCTGGATACCGATCAACTTGATCTTTACGGGATCATTAAGTTCTTTCTAACATTGTTCCCTAAAAATGTTTTTATTTAAAACAAGTGTGAGCATTCAATTGCCCAGCAAGTCATAGCAGTTGAACAAACAACTTCAAGAATCTAAACATTCATTTAAGACTTCAATAACCGAACTAAGGTTATGAAGCATCTCGAATAATAGGAATAATCTTGATTCCTATCATCTTAAAACATTAATCACATTCTCTTTCAAATACTTTATTTTCTCTACCTTTTCCATACAGATCCTATCTAGCTAGAATCATTAGCACATACTTAATTAATAACGGTTCATGTATAAACAGAACATACTCATATTGAACAATTCAATCATAGAACAGTTCATTTCATAGAAACACTGAAGTGTTCAAATTTTGGCTCAAGGCCTCATACACACTACCACCATGTACAAATATCGCACATTTGCACATAGACAAGACTTCTCAACTTCAACATCTAAGAATTTTAAGAAACTAGCATTCATGAAAAATATGAATGAAGTTAGAAAACTTTCCTTACGCACAGCTACAGCTTACGCTGAACTGCTCATTCCAACCCCTAGATAACACATAAGGAAATAACACATACACCAATTAGTCATATACTTAACTTACCCATTGGTTTACTTAACTTTACTTCTTAAGGTTTGTGTTCTTGTAATCTATGTTTACGCGACCTACTTTCTTTACCGCTTTACGGCTTCATGACATACAGAGATGTCTTACTCTTACGATCATCATCTTTGATGATTTACATTTTTATCTTCTTCTTATTACTCTTCTAGGACTCATCACACATCGTGTCTCTGCTAGAAGTCCATATGGTACTCTGAGTGGTTTCCCACAATCAACCAATAAACAAGTTCCCGTCTCGTCTACACTTTATTTCACAGTGAGTTAGATCGGTTGCCAGTTTCGTATATACCTCCACTCTCTGAAGGAATTGTTTAGCCCAGCTCCCATATGTCAACTATCAAATATTACGATTGTACCACAACCTAACTTTATCTTAACCTATCCGAACCATTAAACTATAATTTTCATTAAGTCAATTTCTTATTCCTTATGGCTTTCTTAATAATTCATATCCTAGGTACTACCTTCATCAACGTCTAAGTCATACACCCATTGTACACTTAGAACATTCGTTCGACGCGTATACGATTCACGAGGATCACTTACGTATTCAACGTTTACGTTGCTCATCTCTTAACCTCTCATTCAACCTTTGCTCAAGGCTTTAATTTCTTTCAATCATTATCCATCCCATGAACCCTATGTTCATTATTCTTTCTTAATGTCGAAGTCATACAGTTCGTTGTATGCTAAGACCGATTGTTCATCGCAACTACGTTGCATTCATAGCGTCTATACGCTTTACACTTAACTCTCATTATGACATCATAACATCGAAATGTTATCCATCATCCTCATCACTCAATGTCTAAGGAATCGCCATCATAGCAATCCCACATGTTCGTTTCATCGCGACCACTTTCCCCATATATCTGTTACGTAATCCAGTGTTTAACTTCTTTGTCTTTTAATCCCATTAAATCTTTTCATTCAACCTTTACCAAAGGTTTAAATCACCTATTTAAGTGTTACATTAGGTGAACTACATGTTCATACTTCTTTCTTGCACATCCCCCCAGTATTTGAGCAATAAAAAGCTCATTTCGAATTGCTCTACATCGGCATTCTTGCAGTCACTGGTTCCCTTTGTTCCTCTCGAGAAGTCATGCGGCACCACTCGTGATGAGTGATGATCGGAAGTTATGTGTTGTGGACGCCCCCAAAATTCGAACACTCATATCTCGAATTTGATTGCATCACGCTACTACTACTTAATATCTTACAAAATCATTAACAACTAAATAATAGAATAATTTACATTGATGTAATATAAATATTCACGTCCCAAGGTACCGTAACCATTACTACAACAATTCTGTGATTAGCTTATCATAGCTTAATCATTCTTGAATACATCATAACAATAATAATAATAATACTTCTAGTCTTAAGGGCTAAGTTATTCTGTCGCCTTGCCCTTTCCCTTGTCCTTTCCTGAAGTATCGCCTTGCTCTGCCTTAACTGTAATGTTTTAGGTAGCAAGAATGAGTAAAAAATTTGCCCGGCAAGTAATATAGCTAGAAGAACAAGCAGTTATAGCATTTGAATCTTTCATGGGTATAATAATAATTGATAGTTCAAGGATATCAAGAATACCAAGAGTATTCAATAGGTGTCGCTATGGACTGAAGGATATCAACAAAATTTTAGGATTTATTCATTTCGAGGTTCAACATAATTGAGTACTGAGCAGTCACTAAGGACCAAGAACTCTTACTAGAATTAACAGTATTACACTGTAATCTAACATCCACGAGTACATCAGGTGATCAGCCTAAAGTACCCTATGTTATGCATAACATTTAATCATACTCTTATGCACGCTTGGTTCCCGACAATATAAAATTTCCCCTTCTATGAGGGTTGTTCATCTCAAGAGATTTTATTTATAGTCCGCACCAAATCAATCGGTTTGGATAGCTCTTTAACTCATAATAATAGTCTAGCCGAATCAAGGGCTTAGACAGTTTTTCATCATGCATTTAGGAATAATAAGTCCAATGCTTACAACAACGTCAAGGTACACAAGTGATTTTCGAATAGAAGCAGACATTTGCTTGATAAAATATGATTGATATGACAACAATTCAACGTATAAAGTGTGTGAATTAAGGAACTTGCAACACAATAATAATAGTGTTCGGATATTTGCTCAATGTAAATTTGAGTGAAGTTAGGGAACTTGCCCAACAATATCAATAAGTTAGGGATAGAAACTTGCATGATATAAGTAACAAGTTTTTAGGGGTACGAAACTTGCCTTTAGCGTTGATTACTACTAATAGCGAAAATCACCTCAACGAACTATATCTGTCCTATTCATGTAAGTATAGGTATTTATTAGCCAAACACACTTGATATATATCAACAACATGTACACATAACACATTTTTCTTTCTATCTCATTGCACTCCATCAAAACTCATAATCTGCATACACTAACATGCTCATACTATTGACCACTGCTAGTTTATTCATAATCTTTCTTCCTCGAAGTTCTAAGAGGTTCATTGCTTTAAGTAGACCATAACGTCTATTAATCCCACCGACCTTTTCCTACGCATGTTTGCAGGCATTAGATTTATTTTCCCGAAGTTAGTAAAATTCTCTATTTAGAACTTATTCGTGTACTAATAGTTTATAACAGTATAGGAGTATTTATTAATCCATCCTTATATCGAGTTATGATGTTGTCTCCGAGTCCCGGGACATCTCGCCATATCCGAAGATATTATGACTTGTCCGAAGACAACATGCTTCGTCTGAAGACATCGCGCTTTGTCCGAAGACATCACGCTTTGTCCGAAGACATCATGCTCTGTCCGAAGACATCATGCTTTGTCCGAAGACATCACGCTTTGTCCGAAGACATAACGCTTTGTCCGAAGACATCACGCATTGTCCGAAGCCAGCTCCTTCAGAGACTTCGGTCTACACTATTTTGACAAAGTTTAAGTTCGTCGGGTTAATTTCATTAAGACTTTACTATATGCATACAACCTAAGGGAATTTCTTAATACATGGTCTAACATGACCGATCCCATCATTGGTTCTTGGCATGCGGTAAACTGCACCCCATGGATTCGAAGTAAAGTGAACATGCTCTGTTTTGCAGAGTAGCCACAACTTAATTCCAGACAATTTTTAACGTATTCATGCACGAAGGTAAACTCTCCAAACACCCTATATCATGCTAATTCATCATACTTGACCTAATAATCTGAAAAACAGAGAATCAACAAGACTCAAGTTAAGAACGGAGTAGAAATTATACCTTCTCGAGCTTTAACCTTGATATCTCACACACTGATTTGATAATGCTTAGCAACTAAGAATTCTTTACTCAGATTTCCCCAACACTCTTATCACTAAAACCGACTGCACTAGTGGCTTGTATTTAAAGAGAAAACATGGACCAGACACTTGCTTTACCCAATGTTGGGATTCATAGTGCAATAGAAATGAACAATGGTTATTTAAGGAGTTGTTCAATCACTCCATACCAGCCACTTAGCTAGCCAAGCATGCCTAGGATTAGCAGCTTGAAAATTTGCGTAAAGAGAGTTTAGGCTACTGTTCTTTGTACTTGGTGACCCTAATTTGGGAACAAGAGAGTAGATCTCAGACATAGACAAGGGGCTAGTCGGTCAGGCCCACTGCCCCACGCCACATTTTAATTTAACCAATACTTGTACTCCCAGTTAACTATTTTGTTGGGTTCCGAATTGGATTCTAAATATCCCAAGTTTATTGGGCTAACTCAAAAGTCCATCAATTGACTTATTGGGCTATACTCCCAATTTATTATTTGGATTTTCAACATGCAAATGCTTAATCATCCTTCACTAAGTCCATCATTGTGTCACACAAGATATTTCATGAACCTATCTTATCGATCATCAACAGCTCAATTTTAATTCAATTGAGTTACTCCCCCTCATGCCACGTAAGCAGTTATAAAATAAATAATCACCGGTTCTATTTAATAATAATATTAAATCATAAAATTTACGGGTATTACATCCTCTCCCCCTTATAAAAATTCCGTCCTCGGAATTACTACGGGGTTACACGAAAAGATGGGGATAGTCTCTCCTCATCCTATCTTCTGATTCCCACGTGGCCTCCTTGACATCGTGGTTTCACCAAACAACCTTAACAGAAGATATAACTTTGTTTCTTAGCATTTGCTCTTTCTTATCTATTATCTGAACAGGAATTTCTTCATATGCCAGATTCTTCTCTACTTGAATGGGCTCATAGGAAATCACGTGCTTATAGTCAGACTTGTACGGTCGTAGTACGGAAATGTGAAACACGTTGTGGATGTGTTCCAGTTTGGGTGGCAAGGCAACTTTGTATGCCACTTCGCCCACTCGCTTCAATATCTCGAATGGCCCTATGAACTTCGGACTCAATTTTCCTTTCTTTCTGAATCTGATCTTTCCCTTCCAAGGAGATACCTTCAAAAACACACAACTACCGACTTCAAATTCTTGGTTCTGACGATGCAAGTCGGCGTACTTCTTTTGGCGATCTTGAGCTGCTACCAATTTGCCCCTTATTGTTGCTACCGTCGCCGTTTTCTTGGACTAATTTCGGTCCCAAAAGTCGTCGTTCTCCGACTTCATCCCAACATAATGGCGCCCTGCACTTTCTACCGTAAAGAGCTTCATATGGCGGCATACCGATACTCGCATGATAGCTATTATTGTAAGCGAATTCTACTAATGGTAAATGGTCGTCCCAATTTTCCTTGAAGTCCATCACGCAAGCTCTAAGCATGTCCTCCAACGTTTGTATGGTTCGTTCACTTTGCCCGTCAGTTTGAGGGTGATAGGCAGTACTCAATCTTAATTGAGTTCCCATTCGTTCCTGCAAACTTTTCCAGAATTTTGATGTGAAACGCGGATCTCGATCGGAGACAATCGACACCGGCACTCCATGTCGCGATACGATTTCCTTTATATACAAATTTGCTAACTGGTTCAAATTGAATCGAATCTTGATGGGTAGAAAGTGAGCTGTCTTTGTTAGTCGGTCCACAATGACCCAAATGGCATCGTAACCCTTCTGTGTAACCGGAAGTCCAACCACGAAGTCCATCGTAATGTGCTCCCATTTCCATTCTGGTATTTCCAACGGTTGAAGTAGTCCACTTGGTCTCTGGTGTTCTGCTTTGACTCTTTGACAAGTAAGACATCTGTTAACACACTCTGCAACTTCTCTTTTCAAATTAGGCCACCAAAAATGGTTTCGAAGATCCCGGTACATTTTTGTGCCTCCTGGATGAAATGTAATACGTCAGATTGTGCTGCTTGTAGATTTCTCTCTCTCGATTCGATTACGGTGGCACCCATACTCGACCCTCAAATCTCAATATACCATCATTATCTACTTTGAACCTTTCTTCTTTATGTTCTACTATTCTCTTCTTTATCTTCTCACATTCTTCATCTTTCTCTTGTGCTTCCTTTATTCTATCCAATAACGTCGGGTGAGCTCTCATCATGAGAAATCTTCCTTCCGCTTCTTTTGGTTCCTCCACCTCTATTTCCCATTTTTCTATTTCTCTTATCAATTCCTCTTGAGTTGTCAGTTTGAATAACTTCTCCCTTCCTTTTCTACTCAAAGCGTCGGCTACAACGTTTACTTTTCCCGGGTGATAAAGAATTTCACAATCGTAATCCTTGATTAGTTCCAACCATCTTCTTTGTCGCATGTTCAACTCCTTCTGTGTGAAGATATATTTCAGACTCTTGTGATCCGTATATATCTCACATTTTTCTCCATACAAATAGTGCCTCCAAATCTTCAATGCAAATACTACCGCCGCTAACTCCAAGTCATGGGTAGGTATCATTTTTCAAATCTTTCAATCTGTCATGAGGCATATATGCAATGACCTTGCCATGTTGCATTAGCACACAACCAAGTCCTCTATGCGATGCATCACTATACACCACAAATCCTCTCAGATCATCCGTAATGATAATACAGCGCCTCACTCAACCTCCTCTTCAATTCTTGGAAACTCTCCTCAGATTTGCCCGTCCATACAAACTTTTCTGTCTTCTTCGTTAGACTAGTCAGAGGGGTTGCTATCTTAGAAAAATCTTGGATAAATCTTCGATAGTACCCGGCTAAACCTAAGAAACTCCTAACTTCGTCATGGCTTCTTGCTCCCCCATTTACCGCTTCCACCTTTGCAGATCCACGAAAATCCCATTTTAATCTATCACGTGTCCTAGAAACTAGACCCTTTCCATCCAAAATTCACATTTTGAAAATTTTACGTACATCTTCTCCCTTCTCAATGCTTCCAATACCATCTTCGTGTGTTCTACAGGTTCTTCCTTCTTCGTCTTGAATAAATCGTAATGTCATCGATAAATACTACTACGAACTTATCTAAGTATGGCTTGAAAACTTGGGTTCATCAAGTCCATGAATGTCACGGAGCATTGGTTAACCCAAATGACATCACTAGAAATTGTGAATGTCCGTAGAAGCGAGTTCAAACGCCATCTTTTGTACATCCTCCTCTCGAACTTTCAACCGATGATAACCCGTTCAGAATCTATCTTGGAAAAACACTTCGCTCCCTTCATTGATCGAAAAGGTCGCTCTATCTTGGAAATGGATATTTATTCTTAATTGTCACTCTGTTCAACTCCCAATAATCGATACAGAGCCTCATCGATCCATCCTTTTTCTTTACAAACAACACTGGTGCTCCCCAATGAGAAACACTTGGCCGAATGTAACCCTTATCTAGTAACTCTTGCAATTGAATCATTAATTCCTTCATTTCTACTGGCGCCATACGATATGGAGCTTTCGAAATTGGTGCGGTTCCCGGTGCTAAGTCTATTATGAATTCAATTTCTCTGTCTGGTGGAAGGCCAGGCAGTTCGCTTGGAAACACGTCTTGGAAATCTTTTACCACTAATATATCTTTCATTTCTATCCTCTTTTGATGAATGTCCACTATATAGGCTAAATAACTCACACATCCTTTCTTTAACAATTTCTTGGCCTGCATCATCGTAAGGCAACACGATTTCTTGAGCGATGAGCTACCATAAAACACTACCTTAGATCGATTTGAGGTCTGAAGGTTCACACTCTTCTTCTGACAATCGATTATCGCAGCGTGACCGGATAACCAATCCATTCCTAATATCACATCAAACTCTCCCAGTTTAATCGAAATTAAGTCTACGTTTAGTTCGTGACCTCTAATGTTTGCACAACAGTTTTGGTAAACAAACTCTATGGGAATTACTTCCTTATTCGAAATCTCTACGTTCAATGAGTTTTCTAAACGTTTAGGAGGTATGTTTAGTCGATTGGCAAATTCTTCAGACACAAAGGAGTAGGTAGCACCCGAATCAAATAATACATAGGCATTTATATTATTGATTGGGAGAATACCTGACACCACGTCCCTTTCATTCACTGCGTCTTGGACAGTCATGTTAAAGGTTCGGGCATTTGGATTCGGTTGGATCGTTGGCTGTCCGCCGATCATCACTTGTCGCTTCTCCTCGTTGGTCGCTTCCTCCGTTGCTCCCTTTCTTTGGGCAACCCTTGATTTGATGCTCAGTTGAGCCACACGCGAAACATCCCTTGCTCCTTTTCGGCCGGGCGGTTAGGTGAAATGTGCCCTTCTTGGTCATAGATTATAGTAGCAGACATGCGCCTCTTCCAAAGATTCCCTTGATGGTTTTTCCCACATTTCGAGCAAGCTTCGCTTCTTTTCTTAAATCCTCCTTGATAATTTTTCGATTTGGTTGATGTCTCTTGGTTGGTGTTGTTGTCGTTGTTGTGGTTATCCCATTTCATCTTTCCCAAATAACTTCCACCATCGCTACTCCCTCCACGCAGTCTCTCCTCCAAAGATTCTTGTTCTTCTTCTCCTTGTTGTATTGGCTCAATGCCTCGCTACCTCCTTCAAAGAATTATCGCTTTCTCCAATAATGTTATAAAGAGTCGATTTGAAGGACCGACACCTTGTTGAACAACCAAGGTTTTAGTCCAAGTTCAAGCGCCGAGATTTCCTTTCTTCAGTGTCTACTTGATGTGTTGTGAATCGTACGAGTTCATTGAACTTGGTCGCATACTGTGCCACTGTCATCTCCCCTTGTTTTAGTTCTAGAAACTTTACCTCCATCCTATTCTTCATGCTCTTCGGGAAGTAATTCTCGAAGAACAAAGTCTTAAACCTTTCCCAGGTTATAGTCCCTTCTCCCGCTCTCTGTTGATTTGCTTCCCACCAGTAGTTTGCTTCACCCCTCATCATATATGTAGCGAACACGGTTTTCTGGTCTTCACCCACACGAGCAATGGCGAAGGCTTTCTCCATTTCCTTGATCCACGTTTGCGCGACGATAGGATCGGTAGTACCTATGAATTCCGGAGGTCCTACACTCTTAAAGTCCTTGAAGTTTGCGATCGGAGCTTCTTGGGGAACAGGTGGTACTTATTCATTTCTTCCCCTAAGAGCCTCCCCTAACAAATCTACAAGCCTCTGAATGGGATCTACTTGTCCTCTCTCATCATTAACAAACTCTTAGGTAAGTGCTTAATCTACGTCTGGGCGGCATTTTCCTACATCATGACACATCCATTTTACTATCTAATTATATTACTTAAACAATTCTCCATAAAATGAATAAGATTTCGGAATACATTTCAGAACAAGATCATTTATATTCATATGCCAAATTGTTACATTACATGATTATCTCCCGCATACTTCTATAAATGACACAACTTATCCCCTAATATCACAGAAGATGGGGACAACCATTAACATACTACCCCTTTAACATAACTCAAAAGTTTGGGGTTTACAACATCTCACATTCTTCATTACAACAACAGATAATACACTACACAACGAACTACAACTAATAACTTTTAACGCCTAGACCTAATCTATCATTCCGCGCTCCACAGCGCTCTGGTACTTCCTCTAAGTAATGTGCACCACCACATCTCGGCTTATGGTGTGCCGGGTCTGTCCCTGCTCTGTCGGGTAGTGATTTACCCCATCAATCAGTCCCTCCATGGCCGTGCGCAATGCATAGCTCATCCTATTCATCTTCCTCCTTTTACACCTCACTTCATCTTCTAGATCGTTAGCCCTATCATTGGCCCCTTTTCACTTTTCTTGAAATGGATCCTATCCATTACTTCCATCCTTAATCGAGTACGGATAGCTTCCTTCCCCCGTCCCTCGCTTCAACTCCCTCTCGCTCCATCTCTTCCAACTTCCCCGCCAGCTTCTACATTCCTAGCCACCGCCTTGTGAAACAAAGCCCCCATCCGACTCCTCGCCTCCTTACGGTGAGCAATCTCTACTTCCATCTCCTCGCATCACTAACTTTCTCCGGTGGTCTTCGTCCTTTGACTTTTGGAATTCGGACTCTCTGTCTTTGGCCTCACCTCTAACTCCTCAACTCGCACCCTAACTCTAAAATATGCTCCTCATACTCCCCAACATCCTATCCTCAAAGTAGCCTCGTCTTGAGTCCCCCATGGGCTCATCCACCATCACGCTCCTCCTCTGGATCGACTCTTGGGTATTGGCTCTATCTCCTCTTCCTCGTCATCATCATCGATAGAACTACAGAGTTGATATAGGCTCTCGCTATCAATGGTGCCTCATATACCACATGTATGTCACGCGCTCCTCTTCTACTACTCGGCTAGGTCCTCCCATGTCACCATCCCACAATCCCCGTATACAAGACAAAACAACCAACAACTCCATTAGAATCATAAGTTCATTGTATAGAATGAAGTTATATTCGTAACACTTAAGTCCATCTCTATAAAACTCTATATGAGTTTCATCCCTTTCTATCTTCTCGAGTTCTCCTAAGTTATAATCTAAGGGCTCTCGCTCCTAAGGTTTATAACTATGGCTCGATACCAACTTTGTGACGCCCCAAAATTCGAGACACTCATATCTCGAATTTGATTGCATCACGCTACTACTACTTAATATCTTACAAAATCATTAACAACGGAAATAATAGAATAATTTACATTGATGTAATATAAATATTCACGTCCCAAGGTACTGCAGTAACCATTACTACAACAATTTGTGATTAGCTTATCATAGCTTAATCATTCTTGAATACATCATAACAATAATAATAATACTTCTAGTCTTAAGGGCTAAGTTATTCGTCATTTTTTGCCCTTTCCCTTGTCCTTTCTCAAGTACCGCCTTGCTTCTCGCCTTAAGCTGTAATGTTTTAGGAAGCAAGAATGAGCAACAAATTTGCCCAAAGCAAGTAATATAGCTAGAAGAACAAGCAGTTATAGCATTTGAATCTTTCATGGGTATAATAATAATTGATAGTTCAAGGATATCAAGAATACCAAGAGTATTCAATAGGTGTCGCTATGGACTAAAGGATATCAACAAAATTTCAGGATTTATTCATTTCGAGGTTCAACATAATTGAGTACTGAGCGGTCACTAAGGACCAAGAACTCTTACTAGAATTAACAGTATTACACTATAATCCAACATCCACGAGTACATCAGGTGATCAGCCTAAAGTACCCTATGTTATGCATAACATTTAATCATACTCTTATCTTGCACGCATCGGTTGCCCCCGACAATATATAATTTCCCTTCTATGAGGGTTGTTCATCTCAAAGAGATTTACGATAGTCCGCACCAAATCAATCGGTTTGGATAGCTCTTTAAATCATAATAATAGTCTAGCAAGAATCAAGGGCTTGAGCGCTTTTTCATCATGCATTTAGGAATAATAAGTCCAATGCTTACAACAACGTCAAGGTACACAAGTGATTTTCGAATAGAAGCAGACATTTGCTTGATAAAATATGATTGATATGACAACAATTCAACGTATAAAGTGTGTGAATTAAGGAACTTGCAACACAATAATAATAGTGTTCGGATACTTGCTCAATGTAAATTTGAGTGAAGTTAGGGAGCTTGCCCAATAATATCAATAAGTTAGGGATAAAAACTTGCATGATATAAGTAACAAGTTTTTAGGGGTACGAAACTTGCCTTTAGCGTTGATTACTACTAATAGCGAAAATCACCTCAACGAACTATATATCCATTCTATTCATGTAAGTATAGGTATTCATTAGCCAAACACACTTGATATATATCAACAACATGTACACATAACACATTTTCTTTCTATCTCATTGCATGCTCGTCAAAACTCATAATTGTACACTAACATGCTCATACTATTGACCAACGCTAGTTTATTCATAATATTTCTTCCTCGAAGTTCTAAGAGGTTCATTGCTTTAAGTAGACCATAACGTCTATTAATCCCACCGACCTTTTCCTACGCATGTTTGCGGTGCATTAGATTTATTTTCCGAAGTTAGTAAAATTTCTATTTAGAACTTATTCGTGTACTAATAGTTTATAAACAAAGATAGGAGTATTTATTAATCCATCCTTATATCAAGTTATGATGCTATCTCCGAGTCCCGGGACATCTCGCCATGTCCGAAGATATTATGACTTGTCCGAAGATAACATGCTTCGTCCGAAGACATCGTGCTTTGTCCGAAGACATCACGCTTTGTCCGAAGACATCACGCTTTGTCTGAAGCCAGCTCCTTCAGAGACTTCGGTCTACACTATTTCGACAAAGTTTAAGTTAAATTAAGTTAATTTCATTAAGACTTTACTATATGCATACAACCTGAGGGAATTTCTTAATACATGGTCTAACATGACCGATCCCATCAGTTGGTTCCTAAGTACGGTACAGCTACACCCCATGGATTTCAGAAGCAGTGAACATGCTCTGTTTTGCAGAGTAGCTACAACTTTATTCCAGACAATTTTTAACATATTCATGCACGAAGGTAAACTCTCCAAACACCCTATATCATGCTAATTCATCATACTTGACCTAATAATCTGAAAAATTGAGAATCAACAAGACTCAAGTTAAGAACAGAGTAGAAATTATACCTTCTCGAGCTTTAACCTTGATATCTCACACACTGATTTGGTAATGCTTAGCAACTAAGAATTCTTTACTCAGATTTCCCCAACACTCTTATCACTAAAACAGACTGCCCTAGTGGCTTGTATTTAAAGAAAAAACATGGACCAGACACTTGCTTTACCCAATGTTGGGATTCATAGTGCAATAGAAATGAACAATGGTTATTTAAGGAGTTGTTCAATCACTCCATACCAGCCACTTAGCTAGCCATGCACGCCTAGGATTAGCGACTTGAAATTTATGTAAAGAGAGTTTGAGCTTTCGTTTTTGTACTTGGTGACCCTAATTTGGGGACAAGAGAGTAGATCTCGAGACATAGACAAGGAGCTAGTCGGTCAGGCCCACTGCCCCACGCCACATTTTAATTTAACCAATACTTGTACTCCCAGTTTATTCTAATTCTTGTACTAATTGGAGATGCTTACTTTGAAATCTCATAACTTCTTCCTTATAACTCGGAACGAGGTTGTTCCAAAGTTATTCTCTTCCTTATCTTACGTACTTCAACTCCCCTCAGACAGAACTTCATTCTAAATCCGTTAACATGTCATTCAATTGGCTTAAATTCTACCCTTTGTTTATTTCATGTTATTAACGTTCTTCGTTCGCCCGTCCGTAATTCGGTCATCCGAACTCGGAACTAGATCATTCTTGAGTTCACAACTCATGTTTCCTACCCTCACTTACATTCTTATGAAACCCTACTCATTTGGGTTCATATACCTACTTTTTATCTTTCGTTCGTCTTTTATGAATTTTTTCCATAACTTTGTTATAGCTAAGTTCAATCCGTTCTTCATGAACGTTTCTACCATTCCTAACCAAGCAATAAGCAACTAACTTATACGCGATGGTTTTAAACTTGTCCATCAACAACAACCTATACTACGATGGTTTTAAATTTGTCCATCAACAACTCTTCGTGTTCTTCGTGTGTTCTTCGCCCGTTCTTCATTTTTAATCGATATTTTGATTACAATTTCACTTTTCCTTGGAATTTGATGTTATAAAACATCATTCCTTACTAATATCACTGAATCGTTCATATGGTTCATTCGGATCGTCCTAATTCATTACGAATCTTATACTTCCTTAAGAAATTTATAACTAAACTTCTAATTCTTATTTCTTCGTTTCTTCATGATTTCAACCATATGAAATCATTCTTAACATCTTTTACTTCTTATTCTCATTAAGCTATGTTTTAAACATAGAAAACTTAAAGAAAATTTACTTAGGGTTAGGTTTCGGATTACCTCTCTTCTTTAATCTTCCTCCGTTGGACAAAGCGTGCACTCGGGCTAGCTTTTCCTCTCCCTATCCCTCTTCCTCTTCATCCGAACTTTCTCTCTCTCTTAAGTGTTGGATGAAATTTCTAACCAAATAAATGAGCTTAAGGCTTGTTTATATAGAAAACAAAGGCTAGGGGCAAAATAGTCATTTTGCCCCCAAACCTCCTTACTTTTAATGGCTTAGCCACCAAGTAACAACTTTACTTGGTGGCCAAGTGGCCGGCCAAACATGCTCCATGGGTTACCCCATGGGTTATTACCCATCCGGTGACCCATCGGTTCGATCCGAGGTTTATTTTCTTGGTTTGGGCCTTAACATTTATTCTTATTGGGCCTATCTTGGGCTTGATTTCACAAGGAATTGGGCTTGACATAATCCAAGTCCAATTGGATTCTATAAAGTCCATGAACTCAAAGTTCATTAAGACTAATCATATTCTACGCATCCCATTCTCGTATTCTCTTCGTATATAGTTCGTACGATATTCATATTATACGTCATAATAATCTTCATACTATACTTATATAATAACTAGTATCATACTCGTATTCCTTATGCATAATAACCCTAATTATTATACGAAATCATTAAATTCTCGGAACTCAATTTTCCTAACCCTTAGGTTTTAAGTCCACAGGCGAAAACTTTGTTTGCCATAACTGAAATATTATTGAATATTCCATCACATCTTAGAATTCTATCATTACGCGTTTCTCAGAAATTTAAACTCAATCTCCGAGCAAAAACAGATAAATAGTGCTTATTTCGTCTTTTTTCTCGAAATTATTTTTGTACCAGGAAACATTTTATTTTCGTCTTGAAATTCTTACTCGTTCAATCTAGCTCGTAGCCAGAATCCTCCCGACTTATAATCATCATAGGTTCTAGAACGATTAATAAACACATAACACATAATATTAGTAATAAAATTCAATTTATTAATAACTAATTCTTTAACTTAAATTTTGGACAATCCGGTTTTACTCAGGTTGTCACAAAGCTTCCATTTATAGAGAATTGGTTGCCCAATTTCTAGCTTTGCACCAAGGTTTGATTCAATTGAGAATGAAAGGAAACAATGGACAAGAAAGAGTTGGCCAACTGCCAGTTTCATAGCCATCATCACTGCTAATTCTGGCCTTCAAATGTCGACTCATGTTTGCGTATATAAAGTGAAGCTAATGTTCTTGTACTGTGATGGTCACTTAATATGGGACGCAAGTTTTAATCTCAGTAACTTGGTTAATAAAGCTTAGTTTGGTTCCTTGAATTTCCAAAAATGTAATTTTAATGTGTTAATGCTATTACATAATAGAAAGTTAGGGATTATTTATGTATCCACATCATATAATCCATGTACATTAGTTTAGTCAAATTAATTTTTATAACATGTATGAACTCAATATAATTGGTCACAAATAATTTAATATCTCCTTAGAACTTTATTATTCCAATTAGACTCGCTTAATGAAATAATTTGTAATTCTTTGAAAAACTATATCTTTAATGTTCCCACACATAGTTATTGTCACATAAGTAATTTTTTATGTAACTTATACTTTCTTTCACTTTACTATATAGTTTTTATATATTATATACTTATACTAAAGTATCACATTGCACTTTCTTTTTAATGTAGGAACTATATGTTAACACATATCTTACACACATCATTTAAATGGATAATATAATTCTAGTTATGTAAATTGCTCATTCGTATCTACAATAATAATTAATTAATAATATAATATTAATTAATCATCCACTTCTTAATTTATTCATTAACTTAATTAATCAAATTAAACCACTTAAATCTCAATTCTCATACCACACAAGACATTTCACAATTCCTCATAAACTCCACATTTTTCTCACTTCTTATAAATTCAATTTAAATTAATTGAATTATTCATTTCACAACACATCAATATTTATATTCAAATAAATATTCCTTTTTCTCATTTAATCAAAATAATATTTATTCATGAAATTCACAGTTCTTACATCCTCCCCCCCTATAAAAATTTTGTCCTTAGAATTGGTACAAGATTACACGAATAGATAGGGATAGTCCCTTCGCATCTTATATTCTAATTCCCACGTGGCCTCCTCGGCGTCGTGGTTCCGCAAAACTACTTTTATAGAGAATATGATTTTATTCATTAACTTCTGTTGTTTCCTATCTAATATCTGGACAGGATTTTCTTCATATGCAAGATTCTTCTCCACTTGAATGAGATCGTAGGAAATCACGTGTTTCTATTCAGGCTTGTATGGACGCAACACGGATATGTGAAACACGTTATGAATGTGCTCCAACTTAGGTGGTAATGCAACTTTTTACGCCACTTCGCCCACTCGCTTCAGTATTTTGAATGGTTTTATGAACATCGGACTTAATTTTCCCTTTTTGTCGAATCGTATTTTTCCCTTCCAAGGAGATACTTTTAAGAAAACGTGACTTCCGACTTCAAAGTCGCGGTTCTGATGATGCAAGTCTGCGTACTTCTTCTGGCTATCTTGTGCAACTATTAGTCTAGCTCTTATCAATGTCACCACATTTGCGGTTTGATGCACTAATTCTGGTCCTAACATCTTTCGTTCTCTGAATTCATCCCAACGTAATGGCGTTCAACATTTTCTTCCATAAAGAGCTTTATACGGCGGCATGCCCATATTCGCATGATAACTATTGTTATATGCAAATTCTACTAGGGGTAGGTAATCGTCCTAACTTCCCTTGAAGTCCATCACACAAGTCCTAAACATGTCCTCCAGCATTTGTATCGTTCCTTCACTATGTCCGTCCGTTTGTGGATGTTAAGCAGTATCAACCTCAGTTGTGTTCCCATCCTCTCTTGCCGACTTTTGTAGAATTTTGACGTGAAACGCGGATCTCGATCAGAGACAATCGATACCCGCACTCCATGTCGTGAAACAATTTCTTTCACGTATAAGCTCGCTAACTGGTTCAAACTATACCAGATCTTGATTGGTTGAAAATGAGTCATCTTCGTTAGTCGATCCACGATCACATAAATGGCATCAAAACCTTTCTACGTAACTAGAATTCCCACAACAAATTGAAGTCCATCATAATGTGCTCCCATTTCCACTATGGTATTTCCAATGGTTGAAGTAGACCACTCGGCCTCTAGTTCTCTGCTTTGACTCGTTGACAAGTAAGACATCTACTAACGCACTCCGTGATTTCTCATTTTAGATTTGGCAACCAAAAATGTTGCCTCAAATCCCGGTACATCTTCGTGCCTCCCGGATGAACGGAATACGTCGTATTGTGTGCCTCGTGCAAAATTTCTTCCCTCAACTCGTTTACCGCTGGCACCCACACTCTCCCTTTGAATCTCAAAATACCATCTTTATCTATTTTGAATCTCTCCTCCTCATTTTCTATGATTCTCTTCCTGATTTTCTCGCACTCATCATCCTTCGCTTGTGATTCCCTTACTCTGTCCAACAAGATTGGATGAGCTTCCACTGTAAATAATCTTTCTTCAGACTTCTCCAGTCCCTTTACTTCTATTTCTAATTTATCCCTATCCCTTATTAATTCCTCCTGAGTTGTCAATTGAAATAACTTCTCCCTTCCTTTCCTGCTTAGCGCGTCAACCACTACGTTCGCTTTCCCCGGGTGATAAAGAATAGTGCAATCGTAATCCTTGATTAATTCTAACCACCTCCTCTGACGCATGTTCAACTCCTTCTGCGTGAAGATATATTTTAGACTATTGTGGTCCGTGTATATCTCACATTTTTCTCCGTACAAATAGTGTCTCCAAATCTTTAACGTAAAAACTATTACCGCTAACTCTAAGTCATGAGTAGGGTATCGTTTTTTGTAATCCTTCAGTTGTCATGACGCATATGCAATGACCTTGCCATGTTGCATTAGGACAAAATCAAGTCCTCTATGCGACGCATCACTATACACCAAAAATCCTCCCGTATCATCTGGTAATGATAATACAGGCGCCTTGCCTAATCTCTTTTTCAACTCTTGGAAACATTCCTCACACTTGTCCCTCCACACGAACTTCATCGTCTTCCTCGTTAGATTGGTCAACGGGGTTGCTATCTTAGGAAAATCCTGGATAAATCTTCGATAGTACCCAGCTAACCCTAAGAAACTTCTTACTTCGGTTGGCGTCTTTGGCTGCTCCCAATTACTGTGACAACCCGAATTTTTATAAGTTATTAAAATAAGAATTTAATAATTAAAATTCTTATTATGAGATGTTTTGAGTTTGAGTATGTATATATACGTTTTACATATTTTGAAATATGTGTTCTGGTGTGAAGAGAAATATATATTCATATATTGGGAAACTGAGGTTTAATAGTTAAGTTAACTATTGAAGAAATTAAATAAATTTTATAATTAAGTTTAAATATTTATTGAATTAAATAATTATTTTTGAATAATTTATTTATTGAGAAAAATAAATAATTTATGAAATTGTGGTAAATAATTTAGTTACATGTGTATGGTAATTAAGTTAAAGCAAAGGTAAATTTTATTCTTTAAAGATTTAATTTAGTGAATTAATTAAATTAAATGAGTTGTTTAATATTAAAGAAAATAAGTAAATTAAATAAAGTATTGTTTAAATCTAATTTATTAATTAATTAGATATATGATTATTTATTGATCATCGGAAGAATTATAATAAAATTATAATTATTATTGTAAGTTATGTAAAATGGTTCTGTGTAGGACAAATAAAAACTATATAATATAATATTATCAAAATAAATTAAAAAGGGTTTGTGTGTCTAGCCAAACATGGCCTTGTGACCCTTTACCTTTTGTAACAGCTGGGTCTCTTGGTTTGTATAACTGATAAAACTACATAAAGAGTAATATTCAGTTATTTTGGGTTACACTTATTATTTTCCTAAATTTGAGAGCAGAGAAGAAGGGAAGAATTTGAGAGAGACATATTCTCTGGGAAATTAAAAAAGAGTTGATTGTGAGAATCAAAGAAGGGAGAGGAAGGATAATCAAGCCATTCTCATCCTCTAGTTAAGCTTATGGAGAAATTAAAAGGTAATAATATAGCCCTAGTTCTTAATTGTGTTTTATCAAAACTTCTTCTCTTTAATTAGTTATGGTGCATGATTTCAGTAAAGAATTGGTTTATAAAGATTATTGGGTATGTATAATCTGTTAATTATCATATATGATTGATGTTTGAGTATCAAACACGTGAATTTGGGTTTGTAGGGAGAAAAGTAAATAACAGTGTTTATACATGAAAAAAATGGCTTAATAAAGTATAAAATTTAATGTTTAATATGTATGAGAATCTGAAAATTGATGTTGGATTATGTTAGTATGTTAAGAAACGAAAGCGGCGTAGTTGGAATCATGTCAATTGATTATGAAACGAGTTCGTGGCGATCGAATTCGCTAAATATGTAAAAACAAATGAAGAAATTTGGAAATTGGGGGTTTTGATTCTTCAAATTTGTGTAAATGTGATGTTTATGTAGTTAGAATGGTGCATGACATGTGTAACTATGCTATTACAAAGTTTTAGTTGCTAGGTTTCATGATTTCTGTAGGAATTGGGTTGAGATGGGTGAACTGTCGAGTAACAGCTTGCCATCGTAGTTTTCGTGCGTGCGGCGTATGCATTACACTGCATTATTATAGTGGCGAAAATAATTGTAATTCTGTTGGTGTGATTGCACCTTAAAGGCGTAGCAATTGCTACTGAGCCCAAGTAGTGACTTCTGCCTATTTGCAGGTCATGTGTAATGGACTTATGTTAGCTAAGCAAGCATGTTAATGATGTTAAGACATAATAGAAACTACAATAATAGATTGTAAGGTGTTGTAAAGATTTTAAGTGATTGCTTAATTAAGTTATGCAATGGAACTAAATGTGATATTTTCAAAAGTAAGAAATGAATGATAAGATTTATGTTGGTTTATAGTGAGATATAAGTTGAAAGAACGATTTGAATATTAACTTGATTTGTTAATCTAATATATGTTTAAAAAGATGTAAATACGCGTTAGAAGACTTAACTGTCAATTGTAAAGGAAGCGTAACGAGAGAGGTTATATAACTTAGTTGTTGTTAACAAGTGTAACACATCTAATATGAGGTAATGGAGTCTATGACAACTTTGCTGAACGTTAATTGTCAGTTACGAAAGAAGTATAAAGAAACATAATATGAGATTACGTAATGACATGTATCATACGAAGAGGAGTAACCACCTGAAGTTATGTGTTAAGTTTCAAAGAGACGCAAGTTATAAAAAGATTAAAACTAAGAGTCATTGTGGTTTCATTATATGTGTAGCTAATGCATGTGAATATGAACCTTTGAACTATTGTAGGATGTACGCAAAGCATTTAAGCTATTTTTCGGTAATTGGTAATCTACGAACTAGGCAAGTCTTTCAGTTCCTATTTGCTATGTGAACTTGATGATTAACTGTTTGAAATTTTTATTGCAAATAACTTGATGTGTTATATTTATGTTGAAAGCATGAAACGTTAAAGTCAACTTATGACTACGTTGATTGAGTAAAGCATGCTGATTGAGTAAGGAACTCAATCTTTATACTTGTTATATGAATCAGTAGCTTTGTATGTTATGATAGTCCAATGTTTAAGAGATATATGTTGAGTATGTTATTATATGTTACGTGATGCATGAAAACTGCTAGATTTTGCTGGGTTGTCGAGCTCAACCTTGCAAATAACCATTTTTGCAGGTTAAGGATTGAAGATAACACTATGTGCTACTTGAATGAAGTGGATCAGAAATAATATACGAAGATTTATATTTTAGCTAAAGTTGCTATTTCCTTAAACCATGATTAAGACTCATGAGATGTATTAAATGTTTTATGATGTATAGTTTTATATTGAGTTGTAAAGCTAGAGTTAGAGTTATCTGATATGTAAAGGTTATCGGATTGAAATGTAAAATTTTATATGATAACAGTGATAAAGCGAATCATAAAATAAGATTGATTCAAAGACATGTAGTTGATAAAGGTTTTGATTCAGGGAATTAAAGTAAGATGAAAGAAATGTTTTAATTATTCCGCATTTTAGTAAGTTTAACATTAAATAATGATGTAAAAATCAGAAGTTAGGCGTGTTATTAACGACCGAAGTTGATAATTGAATTGTATGAATTTTGGGGTCATTACAGTTGGTATCAAAGCTGTAGGTTATAAACCTTAGGTAGGAGTACCGTAGGCTATAACCTTATAAAAAAGATGTGAACATAATGAAAGAATAAGCTCAGATAGAGTTTCAACAATGAGAAGTAATTTAAGAAATTTATAAAGAAAGGATTAAAACATGCGTGTGAGGATTCAAAGAAGAATCTCGCAGAGTTATGGGGTTACCCAACTCTAATAATAAGAATGTAAGGTGATAATAAATAGACAATGTCTTTAAGAAGAGAATGGTATAGAAGTTAAGAATAAAAGTTATAGTTAGGTATGGTACAGTTGTACTCTTTAGGAGTTGATGTATGATATCTGGGCTAAACGATTCCTTCATAGAGCGGAGATATATACGAACTAGCAACTCGGAACCTAGTTTGTTGGTTGTTTGTGGGAAACCACTCAGCGTACCATATTGAAACTATTAGAGACTCGATGTGTACCAAGTATGGAAAATGGATACGTATGATGAATATGTAGAACTCGAATGAAATGTCGAGCAATGTAAATGAAGTTAGAAATTCTTAAAGTAAGAATTGTTATATAAACAAGAAAATTCAAAGAAGAATCTTGAAGAGATATAAAGATAAGAAATGGGAGTTTCCTAACTCCAATAGCCAATATAACGAATAATATCGTAAATGATGGAAAAAAAAAAGAAAGAAAGAGGGTCGTATAACAAAATGATCACGAGTTAAGAAAAGAATTTTAAGGGAGATGATTATAGAATAAGATCACGACGTGATCTGTTTAAGTTATAAAAGAAAGATGGTCTGTAATATTTGAATAATTATAGCTTGATGCTATGAAGATAATGTACTATGATATAGTACAAGATAAACTCATGAGGAGTTATTGATGATGAGGTACGAAAAATTCGTATCGAGTAAAGAGCAAGTTATAAGAAAGATAGAGTTATGTGGGATTTCAATTGAGGACTCATGTGATGACTGAGTTGTACAAACCTTTGTATGGGCGAGGGTTTTGTGCTTGCGCTCAGTTTATCACATTGATAATCATTGAAATGTTGGTGTTGCGCTATCAATGTATATGTGGCGAAAATGTGATTCTTTTCTCATGTGTATATTTGATAGTTAGATACTATTAAGATTAGTTAGATATTATTAGGATTAGGTGCGGTTCTTAAAACTAATGCATATGGTAAGATCGTGACTCATAATAATATAGTATGTTTTGAACCCCTTAGCGAATGGACGCCTATGGTCTGACTAAGATAAGTTCTTAAACTCATATTATTGAGGCAAGTTCCTGAACTTCCAATGTGCGGTAAGTTTGATGAACTATACTGGGGATATAGGAGGACTGTAAGTTGAAATACAAGAATATTTAGTATAAAGATTGAAATTAATGGAGAAAATTAGATATTCCAAATCTTCTAGCTTTGCTAGATATTCGAAATTTATTGACTTCGTGCCGATAGTTATACTTTTGATTTTTGAAAAAAAAATGTTGGGTCACACTAGTGAACCAGAATTTTTTTTAAATAGTGCTATTATTCACGTATTTATGCTGTTTGTTTCGGCTAGATAAAAAAAAGATTTTTTTTATAAGTTTCAAAATATATTTTAACTATATGTATTAGGTGATATGATAAACGATGGAGTCATCAATGCAATGGAACCTGGTGTTGGATGTGATCATATGATCGTCAACCCACTATGGTGAGATGTAGTATGACAACGTCATAATCATGACACCATAAAAAGGATTTTGAGAATTCTTTAAGATATGAGAATATATATATATATATATGTATATTTCGATTGATGTTTGAATTGTTGAAGAAGTCTATGCTATTTGATTCAGCTAGAAGAATATTGAAAGATGTTCATGAAATTCATGCGTTTTTTGTCAAACTATGCCAAACCAAATTGTTATGGTGCGGATTCTGATGCTGAAAGGCTGAGGCGAACAACCCTATAAAAAAGGGACATGTTATCGGAGACAATGGTTCCAAAAGTAACGCATATAGTCGTTACGATGTTAAGATGTAATACGTTGTGCACGACGTAGGGGTACGATAGGTTGATCACCTAGAGTACTTGTAGAGAGTGTTTTCAGTCTGTGTAATTGCTAAACATTCTGTTAATGACGGGTTACAGTGGTGATGCACTATCAAACCTGGGGAAGAGTTCAAGGTCCGTATAGTCTTATGACTGTTAAAGGTTCAAGTTGAGATACTTGATAACCTAGGGACGTAGTTCAAGGTCTTATGACCCCTCAGCATGCTTTGGAATCTTTTAAATTCCTGTTATTCATATCGCTTCCCAATTATTAAGTAATTATGGAGGATTCTTATTATTCTGAAAGGTGAAAGTGGAAAGGATGAAAAAATTAAGCAAAACATAATAATTTCAAGAAAGAATTGGAATTCCAGAAAGAAGAGAAATGTGAAACTCTTAAGAAGAGTATGAGGTGAGGAATATGATGGTCTTAGAAAGATCTTTAGAGAAAGAAAGTGGTTATAGAACCAATGAATGAATAAAGTATTAACGTAAAATATATTTTGATAGATTGAATGAATGAAGAGTAATAAATAAAATTTTGAGGACGAAATTCTTAGAAGAAAGGGTAAATGTAATATCCCGAGTGTTTATGATAACGATCCTTAGAGAAGGAAATGAATGGGTTAAAGAATATATAATACTCAAAATATAATTGAGTTCAAGTGAAAGTTATGAAATAAAACCTAAAATTTGTTGAGGTAATGAATATAATAGGAAATATAAAACCTATATTAAGGTAATGTGTTGAAGATATTTAACGATAAATTTTGAAAAGAGATTTGGTGAAAATCGAGTAACGGAGGTTTCGTTGATTCCGAGGACAGAATCCTTATAAGGAGGGAAGGATGTGACAACTCCCATTTTTATAAGTTATAAAAATAAGAATTTAATAATTAAAATTTTTATTATGAGATATTTTGAGTTTGAGTATGTATATATACGTGTTACATATTTTGAAATATGTGTTCTGGTATGAAAAGAAATATATATTCATATATTGGGAAAGTGAGGTTTAATAGTTAAGTTGACTATTGAAGAACTTAAATGAATTTTATAATTAAGTTTAAATATTTATTGAATTAAATAATTATTTTTGAATAATTTATTTATTGAGAAAAATAAATAATTTATGAAATTGTGGTATAATAAGTTAGTTACATGTGTATGGTAATTAAGTTAAAGCAAAGGTAAATTTTATTCTTTGAAGATTTAATTTAGTGAATTAATTAAATTAAATGAGTTGTTTAATATTAAAGAAAATAAGTAAATTAAATAAAGTGTTGTTTAAATCTAATTTATTAATTAAATTAGATATATGATTATTTATTGATCATCAGAAGAATTATAATAAAAATTATAATTATTATTGTAAGTTATGTAAAATGGTTACAGGTGGGACAAATAAAAACTACATAATATAATATTATCAAAATAAATTAAAAAGGGTTTGTGGGTCTAGCCAAACATGGCCTTGTGACCCTTTACCTTTTGTAACAGTTGGGTCTCTTGGTTTGTATAACTGATAAAACTACATAAAGAGTAATATTCAGTTATTTTGGGTTACACTTATTATTTTCCTAAGTTTGAGAGCAGAGAAGAAGGGAAGAATTTGAGAAAGACATATTCTTTGGGAAATTGAAAAAGAGGTGATTGTGAGAATCAAAGAAGGGAGAGGAAGGATAATCAAGCCATTCTCATCCTCTAGTTAAGCTTATGGAGAAATTAAAAGGTAATAATATAGCCCTAGTTCTTAATTGTTTAATTTATCAAAACTCATTTTCTTTAATTAGTTATGGTGCATGATTTGAGTAAAGAATTAGTTTATAAAGATTATTGGGTATGTATAATCTGTTATTTATCATATATGAGTGTTGTTTGAGTATTAAACACGTGAATTTGGGTTTGTAGGGAGAAAAGTAAATAACAGTGTTTATACATGAAAAAAATGGCTTAATAAAGTACAAAATTTCATGTCTAATATATATTAGAATCTGAAAATTGATGTTGGATTATGTTAGTATGTTAAGAAACGAAAGCGGCGTAGTTGGAATCGTGTCAATTGATTAAGAAACGAGTTCGTGGCGATAGAATTCGCTAAATATGTAAAAAATGAAGTTGGGGGTTTTTATTCTTCAAATTTGTGTAAATGTGATGCTTATGTAGTTAGAATGGTGTATGACATGTGTAACTATGCTATTACAAAGTTTTAGTTGCTAGGTTTCATGATTTCTGTAGGAATTGGGTTGAGATGGGTGAACTGCCGAGTAATGTGAGTTCTATCTGCGATTTTTTATGCATCTTGATACATGCAATTGCTAGATTATTATTAGTGTAAATGAAGCAAGAATCAGCTACCGGTGGTTTGTAATATTCAATTTTAAATGTAATATTAAATATTTATTGATTTATATATAAATATTTAATGGATGTGATTATCGTTGAATAAATATTTGTTTAATTGATTTAATTTTATTTGGAGAATTATTTGGTAAATAAATAATTGACGAATTAAGGAAATGATTATTATATTGATATTTCAATTTAATGGTTAATTATTTGTATTGTGTTATGTGATTAAAAGATTTATTTAATTAATCGTGATTTGAATTAATTAAATTAAATATGAAAACTTGATTAAATATAGTGTGACAAATAACTATATTATAAGGAGCTATTAAAATAAATTAAAGTTGTTTAATTTAGTTTTTGCCAAACAAGGCTTAGTATATTAATTCTTTAATATTTTAAAGGGTTTTTGCCAAACAAGCCTTATGGCTTTTGGGATTTCTAGTTTTTTTAAAATAAATAAAATAATAAATATAATATAATTATAACTTATACATTATTTTTATAACTCATATCCTAATAAGTATACGTATTAGTATTATATCAGTTTTATTTTTATGCATACTTGTTAGTTGTCTAGTCTAAGCCTAAGAGAAGAAAGCTTGAGAGAAATTGAAAAGAATATTCTACAATTGCAAGAAATTATCACACTAATTGAAGGTAATTCTCCATAATCTCCATAATATCCATATTATATATATATATATATATATATATATGTATATGTATAGATGAGTTTACGGCATGAGGTTTCAAACTTTGTGAATTCTAATTTTCTGTGAATTGGGGTTATGTAATCTTTTGATGGTAATTAGATATAGTTATGATTAGAGGTTATGTTTAAACAACAATTGCATGCTAAATTCGTTTGACAGTAGGAAGAAAATTTCGACAGTATATGTTTGTGTATATTTTTAATATGGCTCAGGTAAGTATCAATTCTAGTGGCTAATTAGTATGTGAAATTGTAAATTGAAGCTTGTATATGTTAGTTCATTGAGATACAAACATAACGTAATTTGAATGAGATGATTTGGCCAACTAATGAATTAACAGTAATAATTTTTAGAATGAATATCAAAAATTGAGTTTTTGTATGAAAATATGAAAATTGAGGAATTAAAATAGTTCTAGTTGTTGATAAATTGTGTTAATTGGTTGTAAATGTTAGCAAACATGTTTATGATACTGTTATATTTATCTTACGTGTTATTATCACTGTTTGGTGGGTAAAATTCGTGTTAGTTGGCTTAAGAAAAGTGTCAAGCTCATGCGTAAAAATCGAAGTTCTATACGTCACAGTGACCCTTAGCCGTGCAAGCGTCACATGCCGATCCCAAATATAAACTAAGCGTGGCGCACCATTGCCCATTTCCAGACACTAAAGTCTGCTAATTCTCTAGACTTTGGTCGCTCTTTGTAGCTTAAGTAAAGGTTATGGTAATGTGTTCAACATGTAACAACAAGGCTAATACAGAGTTGTGTTATATGTATTAGGAATTCAAAGTTGCAAAAATGATTAGTAAATCAAAAAACGCGTTATGTGATAACCTGGTTTATACAACGAACGTTAGTTAAGTGTTGTGATGATTAACACTTGGGAATTATGAAATGTAAATGGTGGCTTAAGACTTGTGCTAAAATAACAAGTTTAGCTAGTAATGCGTTTTATATTGTAAAGTAAATATTAGTATATCTAATAGATGTTGTGGTTTTAATACTTTGTATAGGTGAATGTGAGTTTAATATTTTAGCTTACGCTCGAGGCAAGTTTTCTAATCTACACTTTCGTTGAGTTAGTTCTATTATTATATTGTATAACTTCATGTTTTTGATTGAGCAAGCTTCTTATCTTAACTGTTATTGAATAAATCAATTGTCCTAAAATTCATTCGAGTAAACTCTAACTCTAATGTTATTGGAAATTCTTATTGATTGATTCATTCTAACTTGTTTACAGTTAAGCAAGTTTCTTAAGTTCTATTATTAAATAATGAACGTAGTTTTGAACTCTCATCTCTATTATTGAACTGTTTTAATCCTTTGCATTAGTTAATATATTATTCGGCAAGTCTTTAGTTTCCAGCTTGCTATCAGTTAAATGTACGTTCAGGAATTTCATTTCTAATGTTATAAGACTCGAACCTTAGCTTATTTTACTGTTCAAACAAGGGTTTACCATTTTATTCAATTTATTGAATGCTTATGCTCTATAGTTATTTCAAGCATGAGTTTGATATGTAGAATCAGTTCATTTATGATTCTCAAATGTTCTAAGTTATGTTGTTATTAAACAACTATTGCGTTATCAAGCGTTGTTGATTCAACTAGTTCCCTAGTTGATGATTATTAAACTTCAATTACCCTTGAAAGCTTATCCAAACCAAACTTTCTTTGGTACGGAATTGTACTCTAAATACTTAGATGAACAACCCTATGTTTAGGGGTTTACGCTTAGCGTTGAAATGGTTGTGCACAATACATTGTACGAAGGATTGATCCCCCTAAGTACGTGGAGTCCTTATAGTCATATGACTGTTAAAGTTAAAGTTGAAAGATTACTTATAACTTTGGACATGGTTCATGGTCATTTGACCTCGAAGAGTATATTTAAGAATGTTATATTAATTTAAGAATGAATTAAATGTTGAAAATCATACAACATATCATTCAGTTCTATTGAGCCTATGAATCGGCAAATGTTGTACTGTTAATAGAACATACCATTCAGTTCTATTGATCTTATTATTTGGCAAATGATGTAAAGATATTTATTCTTATTTCAAGTGAGATTTGTTTGCTCACTCTTGCATATTTATACATTTATTGGAGCTATGGTTGAGAAGGTAGATAAACCTACAACTAGCAAAGGAAAGGGAAAAATGTACAAGTGATGAAGACTTGTAATTTTGATTTATCGTTATGATGATAGACTTTTAATAATGACGTGATGTAATAATTTAATTTCCGCACTTGAATGATTGTATTAAAGGTTAGAGAACCTGGGATATAATGTTTTTATTAAAGTAATCCTGTATGGGCATGTTTTATTATTCAATTTATTATGATTGGGTAGTTATATATGAATGTTTTGATTACGTGAACACCAAATCAACAGGTAATGAAGTTCCGGGATTTGGGGGTGTCACAAGTTGGTATCAAAGCTTTAGGTTATTAACCTTAGGTGGGGAAAAGCCTTAGGAATTAACCTTTGAAAAGATAGTGGTGAATAACACTTATCGAGTTTTAAGGAAAGAGTAATAAAACACTTATGTGCTTATGTGTTTATAACTTATGTGCTCGTGAGTGTCGAGTAGTAATGATTAATGATTATAACTTAAAAAAAAATTATTGTTAGGATGACTAATGTCGGAGAATCCAGTCAGTCTAGGGAGGATAGACCTCAGATGCCTATAGAGGGGGAGCCTCGCGACATTCAGGTTATTTGGGAACAACCATCGCCACGGAGTCACCCCATTGATCACAAAGTGGTTGAAGATGAGGATGATGATGTGGAGACGGATGAGGAGGATCCCGTTGAGTTGCCACAGGGATGATGATGAGGATGACGAGGAGGAGGAGGAGACTCCACTAACCTCGATAGCAATGCTTCAAATGTATGATGAAGTCTACAACCATAACGTGGAACTTCATGGATACAAATCGAGGAATTGCAAGAGATAGTAGTGAACAATGTAATCGCAATGACACGGAAAGATGATGAGATCCAAGATCGTGAGGAATGATCGACTAATGTCGAGGAGAAGCTAGAAACATCTTGAAGGAGAGAAAGAAAAAGCGATCGAGGATGTAGTGAATTGAAAGAATAAGCTAAGGAAGAAGCTACTAAGAGGGCAAGAGCCGAGGACGCATATGAGGAAGTGTTTCAATGAGCCGGGATAGTAAAGAAAAGAGCGCACAGGCAAAGAGAATGAAGATTGAAGAGATGAATAGAGTATTCAACACCGTGGTTAATCGAGTTCAAAATCAGGTCATAGGTTATCCAATTCAGCTCGAGACGCTGCCATCGTACGTATTAGATCGCAGAACTATTTTCCGGGTTATGGAGGAAGAACGTAGTAAGGCTAAGCAGTATCTTAGTAGAACATCGTAGTTGTTATGCGAGTAATAAATGATAAATAAATTGTAAATCTCAAGTGTTATGTAACCTATGGGATATGACGATGATGTTGTCCTGAAACTTTTGTAGTTCAGGAAAGTAATGTAAATAGCAGTGATGCTATTGTTTTATATTTTCAAAGAGGTTATGAATAAATAAAAGTTGTTATTTTATTCTAAGTGTTACGTGATTATGTGGTTATTTTTTTGTGGAGGCAAGTTAAGTAGAAATTACTTAAAAGAGTTGAATAATAACCTAATGAGTGTATTTTTAACAGAAAATGCCTCCCAGACGTCAACCACCACGACAGAGAACCAACGAAGGAACCAACAATAACGCCAATGTTGATACTAACCCCGTTCAACAATTAGTGATGTTACTGACACGAGCGTTGCAGAATCAACCACAGAACCAAGGAACAACGTTTAAGGAGTTCAAGGCTGTTGGACCACCTGAATTTCGTGGGACTGTGAATCCAGTCGAGGCACAGACTTGGATTATGGAGATAGAAAAGGTGTTGGATGTTGCTAGGGTAGGGGATGACCAGAAGACTGCTTTTGTAACATTCATTTTGAAAGAAGAGACTAGTTATTGGTGGCAGGCCAATAAAACTCGAGAAGGACCAGGGATGATGACCTGGGATTGGTTTAAGGAGATATTCTTCGAGACCTATTTTCCCAAGAGTTCGAAAGGTCAGCTAGAAGTGCAATTTCTGGAATTGAAGCAGGGAACGATGACGGTATCCGAGTATGCCGCTAAATTCAATTAGTTGGCGAGGTTTGCGCCTTTATCAAGTCAAAGACGACGAAACGCAAGGCTTAAGAGGTTTGAACAGGGACTGAAGCCCTGGTTGTATAGTAGGGTTTCCCTATTTCAATTGAAGACTTTCGCAGCAGTGATGGAGAAAGAAATACTCGCTGAAGGTGGAGGCGAGGCAGTGACAAAGTTCAATCAGGAACAAAAAAAGAAAAAGAATGAGGTCCAGATTAAGAATTGAGGTGGTAGTGGTGGAAACAACAACAACAACAACTTGAAGAGGAAGTGGAATGGAAACGTGGGTGCTGGAAACTAGCAGGGTAACCAGCAAAATAAGAAGTTTGAAGCATGTGCTACATGTGGGAAGTTTTACAAGGGTGCGTGCTTGATGGGTAAACGAGTATGCTTTAATTGTGGCCAGAAGGGTTATATCGCCCCAAATTGCACTCAACCTAAGAAGAATGTGTGCTTCACGTGTGGATCCAAGGATCACTTTGCTCGTGAATGCCTTAAGAAGAAGGATGGAGTGACAACTAGAAGCAATGGAGGTAATAAGTGGTGGAGGAACATCAAACAAACCTAGACCTAGAAGATAAAACAAACCATGGCAAGATGTCAGGAACCTTCAAAAGATGTTGTGTCAGGTATTATCCCAAACAAGGATATTGATGTTTATGTATTATTTGATTCGGGTGCTACTTGCTCATTTATCTCTAATGAATTTGCTAAGAGGTTAGAATTGCCTAGAGAAGAACTGAATTTCCCTTTGAACATAGAAATTGCAAATAAGGAGGTAATCCCTGTTAGATTCCTACACAAGAACTATAGGGTAAACATTAAGGAGAATATCTTGATGGTAGATTTGATTCCGATTAGACTTGGAGAGTTTGATGTTATTTTGGGAATGGATTGGCTGTTCAAATATGGAGCGGTAATTGATTGCCAAAAGAAGTGTGTAAACCTTATGACCCCATCAAAGGTAGTATTTTATGGTAGCAAGTCGCCTAGACAAATGAAATGTCTGACGATTATGCAGGCCAAGAAATCGTTGAGTCAAGGCTATGTGGGCTATTTAGCTTACATAGTCGATACTCAGAAGAAGAATGTGAAACTGGAAGAGATACCAGTGGTGAGGGAATTTGAGGATGTTTTTCCAGAAGATTTTCCAGGACTTTCGCCTGACAGAGAAATTGAGTTCGTGATCGACTTAGTGCCGGGAATAACACCGATATCAAAGGCCCCGTACAGAATGGCTCCAGTAGAAATGAAGGAACTGATGGTACTGTTGCAGGAATTGCTAGACAATAAATATATTCAACCAAGCGTATCACCGTGGGGAGCGCCAGTGTTATTCGTGAAGAAGAAGGATAGGTCAATGCGTCTTTGTATTGATTATAAAGAATTAAACAAAGTCACTATTAAAAAAAAATATCCATTGCCAAGAATAGATGACTTGTTTGATCAGTTAAAGGGTGCTAAATACTTCTCGAAAATAGATTTGAGAAGTGGGTATCA
Source organism: Panax ginseng (assembly GCA_020205605.1). Classification (NCBI taxonomy): domain Eukaryota; kingdom Viridiplantae; phylum Streptophyta; class Magnoliopsida; order Apiales; family Araliaceae; genus Panax; species Panax ginseng. Next base: position 80,072,416 of record CM035136.1, on the reverse strand, counting down.
CCAGTTGAAAGTGAGGAAGGAGGATATACCACGAACAACATTCAGGACTCGGTATGGACATTACGAGTTTCTGGTGATGTCTTTTGGTTTAACCAATGCACCTGCTGCATTCATGGATTTGATGAATAGGGTGTTTAAACCATTCTTAGACAAGTTTGTAGTAGTATTCATCGACGACATTCTGATGTATTCCAAAACTCAAGAAGAACACGTGGAACACTTACGTTTGACATTGGAAACACTAAGAAAGGAAAAATTGTATGCAAAATTCTCTAAGTACGAATTTTGGCTAGGTCGTGTGCAATTTCTTGGGCACGTGATTGACAAAGATGGGATTTCAATGGATCCATCAAAAGTGGAAGCTGTAATCAATTGGGAACAACCAAGAACAAATCGTAAGTGAGGAGTTTCTTGGGACTAATGAATTATTACTGAGACGATTTATTCAAGATTTTTCTAAGATAGCCACTCTATTAACAAATTTGACCAGGAAAACTGTTAAATTTGTTTGGACGGAGAAGTGTGAAGAAAGTTTCCAAGATTTAAAAAAGAAATTAAGCATGGCACATGTGTTGTCATTACCAGATAGTACAAGTAACTTTGTGGTGTATAGTGATGCCTCACATAAGGGATTGGGTTGTGTTCTTATGTAGAACGACAAAGTAATTGTGTATGCATCAAGACAACTGAAGGATTATGAGAAAGGTTATCCGACTCATTTGGAATTGGCTGCAGTAGTATTTGCTCTCAAGATATGGAGACACTATCTCTATGGAGAGAAATGTGAAATCTACACAGACCATAAAAGTTTGAAGTATATTTTCACACAGAAGGACCTGAATATGCGTCAAAGAAGATGGATGAAATTGATAAAGGATTACGATTGTGAGATCTTTTAACATCCGGGCAAAGAAAATGTGGTTGCAGATGCTTTGAGCAGGAAAGGACGAGAGAAGTTGATGTTGATAACCACTCAGGAGGAGCTTATTTCAGCAATGATAAAGCTAGAGTTGGAAATCAAATTTCCAAAGGAATCTGATGAACGACTATTCCAGATAGATGTTAGTCCAACTTTGGTGGACAAAGTGAAGAGTGCTCAACTACAAGATAAAGAATGCGAAATGATTAAAAAGAAAGTGGTTGACGGTAGTGATGTAAAATACAAGGTCAATACCGAAGGACTACTACTATTCGAAGAAAGAATCTGGGTTCCAGCAATACCAAATATTAGAGACGAAATCTTGACTGAAGCACACAACACAAGATATTCGATTCATCTAGGAAGTACAAATATGTATCAAGATTTGTTGTGACATTTTTGGTGGCCAAATATGAAAAGAGATGTTGCAGAATGAGTTGCAAGATGCTTGACGTGTCAAAAGGTAAAAGCTGAACATCAACGACCAAGCGGGTTACTTCAACCGTTGGAAATACCAGAATGAAAATGGGAGCATATCAGAATTTATTTTGTGGTAGGTCTTCCAATGACTCAGAAAGGATACGATGCGATATGGGTAATAGTGGACAGATTGACGAAATCTGCACACTTTTTGCCAATAAAGATTAGGTTTAATCTTGATCAGCTAGCGAAACTATACGTTAAAGAGATCGTGTCAAAACATGGAATTCTAGTGTCAATTGTAATAACTCGATATTTTCTATATAAATAAATAAGAAATTTTGCGTATAATTTTTTTTTTAAGGATGAAGATTTGTACAAGATAATGTGTATATGTGTTTATGTGATAAATAAAAATATATTTATTACATGAATATTTACAAATAATTTTATTTTAGAATTATTGATTATTATAAAGTATATTCTTATAATAATAAATATAGTAGAAATATTTTTATTATTTATTTTCTATGAAAATATATATGATTATATATTATTTAAATAATATATGAAATGATTCTTAGAATTATTATAATAATTATTTATTTTATTATATGAATTTATGCAAAATTAATTAAGTTAATTATTTTAACTTAATTAATAATGTTATATATGAAGAATAAATCGGATATGGAATCCAAACCCTAATTTTGGATTTTTATCAATGCATAAGAATAATAATATAATAATATTATATTTTGATTTTCAGTGCTATAAATATGTACTGTATGTTTGTGGACTGACAATGGTTGGTCAATTATGGTGTATTATGACCAAACCCTAGTGTTACTGATAAACCCTAGTTTTGCAGTCAAATAAGACTTTAAAATTTGTAAAGTCACTGTGTTATATGAATAATGACATGTATTATTAGAATTTAATTTTAATTAGGAAAACCCTAATTATTATGTGGAAAACACTAATTAATAATTTAAAATCCTAATTTCTAAAAGTTAGAAACCCTAATTTAAAACTCAATTTGAGTTCGAGACTGTTATATAAATGTGTTATGTGATTTAAGTGGTGTATTATAGAATTTAATGTTAATTAGAGAAATCCTAATTAATGTTTGAAATCCTAATTTTACAAACCCTAATATTTAAATTATAAACCCTAATTTATTTGAAACCCTAATTCAAAGGCCATTTATGTAAGACTCCGAATTTTATGAAATAAAAGTATTCAATTTTTTCTTATAATTACTATTCAGTAAATGGTTAAATTGATAAAAGTTAAAGTTAAGGGTGACATATGATTTTTTTTTTCAAAATATGCAAGTGGTTATAAAATACTCATTTCTATCGGAGAATATTCATTTGGTCGTGGAATATTCTTTCCGCTTGGGAATATTAAATATTTACCATGCGAACCTTTTATGGGCTCCATAATGTAATAACCGCATCGGATGAAGAAAACGATAAAAGGGAATTTTTATAAATAACGGCGTAGTTGTTAACACTGTTAGAATACCCGGTGGTTAAAATACAATGTCTGGCGTTGTTATACAAAGATAGCATACCAGTATTGCACCAATTATTGATTCTTACGTAAGAAGGCACTACTCAATAATTGTTTAAAGTAATTCTTATTCAATTATTTTATTGAATCAATAATTGATGCGTTGATATTTTATATTATCGTTGTTTTAATAATTGTCACTACACAGTATTTTCTATTATCGAAGCAATAACTCATATTATCCGAATAATATTATTAGATAACATTATTGGCAATGTCTAGAAAGTTCTGGCTCTAAGGAGATGTTTGGTCACCTAATTCATAGGCGCCAAAGAAGGAGAAATCCTTATTGGAAAGCCCCTCTTTCCTAGAACTACAGGGTTGCAAGATCTTGTGATTCTGTAATATTATTTGTGAATAATTAATTATTGATTTATATGATAAGGAAAATATTCATTTTATGTGGATATAGATGGAGAAAATTTTTAAAGTGACAATTGTTAAAAATTGATATTTTATCTTTTCTGATAAAATAATATTTTATTATATTATTATAATATAATAATGGTGATATTTTTATAATGAATGTAGGATATATGAGTATATGAGGAGGAAGAGTATTTTTGTTGCAAAAGTTATTTAAAACATGTTAAACATGTTGGTGGACCCATTTCTTGACTGAAATTTGATTATAGCCTGTAGAATCGCCCGTTTGTGGATTTTGGTCAATTTTTGTTTAGAATTTGGAAAAACTTTCTTCTGCAAAGTTGTAGAGAATTGAATTTCCTATAAAAAGTCACGAGATTTGAATTTTCTGATAAAAAGGCTATTTATTATGAATTATTGAAGTTTCGGAATAATTGATTTTATTTTTTTTGGAGCTTTAAATGATTTTTTTATATGAAAAACGTTTTTTTCAATTGTGGGCATGTGTTAAATGGCTGAAATCAGTTGGTTAGGTGTGCGTAAGAATATGTTTTGAAAATATTAATATTATATTAAATTTTCTGCTTTGGTGTTCTAAGCATTTTCCTATAAATAGGGTGCTTAGGTTAGAATTGAAAATCACACTAGAAACTGAAGTTTTCTCTCTATTTCTCTCTCTATATTATCAAGTGTATTCTTGTGAGTATTTTGATATCTTGAGTGTTGCTATACGGTGCAAGTTCGTTCAGCGTTATTCCAGTCAGAAGTACTGCTCTTTTGAGGTAAGGGATTTTAAGGGATTGAAAGGGATGTTATTTTCTTCGTAAGTGATATTATATCTTCAATATCATTATGTTGAAATATTGGTTTGAACTTTTTATCAAATTTGGAACTTTTTCATGTCGGGGTTACTATTCATGAGTTACTATTCACGATTTACTATTCACGAGTTACTATTTACGACGAGTTACTATTCATGAGTTACTATTCATGAGTTACTATTCACGGGTACTATTCACTACAAATTTGGTTTTTTTTCTAACCAAATTATAGTTGATTTATGAATATTACTCTGGAGATTAAATCTATATGTTGATTATATTGATTTTATTATCATATATAACATTTTTATAACCACGATGTTGAAATTCTCTTTCCTTTGGAGTGTAAAGATGGGTAGATTATTGGTATGATCATGACTAGGGTTCTCTTTGGCCAGTAGTGAAAAGTTGAATTGTGACTGGTATGATCATGACCATTGAATTTATAATTGAATATCTTTAGCTTAAGTGCAAAGGTGAATTTATCAACATGGTTATAATTATTGTTTATATAAATTCTGAAATGATTATATATTTCTTTGAGATATGAATATCTTTAGCCCGTAGTGTAAAGATGACTTATTGATGAATATCTTTGGCCCATAGTGCAAAGATGAATTATTGATGAATATCTTTGGCATGTAGTGCAAAGATGGTCTGTTGATGAATATCTTTGGCCCGTAGTGTAAAGATGAATTTATTAGTATGATTATGAACATGAACTGTGATTTGGTATAACCATGATCTTTGATGTTTTAGGTGATGAAAATTATCTTTGTCCTGGATGAGAAAAGGAATTTAGAACAACAATTATAATTATGAGTTATACATGTGATTGTGGACAGGAATTGTTGATTGATGTTACAGGGATAAAACATTGTTGGTGGACTTTTAACGTGGAGAAGATAATAGACTTTATAGTCTATTTGACTCTTCAAATGGATTGCTCGTTCCGCTGCAACTATGGTTGAAAAGTTTTATCATCTACCATATGTTCTAAATCTCTGATTTATTACTGTTGAAGGTATTGATAATGTAATTATCTTTGGTCATAATATTCTTTACTGAGCTAGTTGTGCTCACCCTTTTGCTTCACAATTCCTTTCAGGTAATAAGAGTGTAGCTGGGTCGAGCGGGAATAACAGGGAAATAGAACGGTGGTCTATAGCTGTTGAGGTTCTCCCTAAATAGGTGAGGCGAACCCAACTTTGGAAGGGTGTTTTGTCACTATCATACAAGATGTCTCTTGACATACAACCTCGAAAGTCATCATAAGATGGTTGTGCTCATCCACTTGTCGAGTATATTTACAACCACTACCTATATAATCTTGGTGTTTGTTTGGAGTATAATACCCAATTAGAGACAGTGGAGATAATGACATGTCAAGAGAAGACTCACCATTGGGAAGAATATGATAGTAATCTTCTCATTTTTCTTTGGGGTCTATTGGGTCAACCAAGGATAATTTTGTGGGCATATGATATCTATCATTCATGGCCTCCTATGTACGAAGGTTTCCTTGAGCACTTCCCAAAGATTCTAATTTCTAAAACAGTTTTCGACTATACCTTTATGTAACGTGACATTATGAGGTGCTGTCCACGGTTGGGACATGAGTCACAGTTGGTATATATTTGTATTTAAACTCACAGTTTAAGTGTTGTCGTATCTTGCATGACAATTGTATTAATAAAGTTGTAGTGTTTTCTGTACCATGTATTTGGCGACTCAGAATGGGTTGGATGGAATGGACCTATTTTGGGGTTGTCACAATTTATGACTTTAAGAATTTGTTATGTAGTTATGTAATCATGATAATGTTTGTAATGACCGGTATTAAAGATATTAACCCTATTTAGGGAGAATCATAATTGTTTTCAAAACCCTAATTTTTTTTAAAGGGTATAAATACTTATTATTAATTTTTCTAAATAATAAACCCTAAATTTGCTAATTGTAAACCCTAATTGCTAATTAGGCACGCTTAATGATAATTAGTAAAACATAAACCTAATTACCAAGTCTAGGTGATTAGGAACCCTAATTAATTACGAAACCTTAATTTTGTATTTTAGAAACTAAAATTTTATTATTTTATTTTATTTTTATTTTTTTACAAACCCTAAATTGGAAATTCTAGAAATTATTTTTAAACCCTAAAATGGTTCAAACCCTAACCCAAACCCTAAGGGTTTGCCATGTTACAAGATTGCCCTTAAATACATAAGCCAAATGACCTATATGCCCTTATTGTATTATTGGAGCTTACTTGTAGATCTATCCATATATTGAGTTGGTGACCAACTTATTTTGACATTGTGACCTAATAATCTCCAGAAAATCACTCCATGTATCAGCCATATACAATATATCATACTATATATAGATTGAAGAGAGAGAAAAATCATTTGCTAACTTGATTTTTGCACAACAATCATCCTAGACCCTCTCTCTCTAAAAGCTCCGAAATATAGTGCTAGATCAGTCCCAAAATAAAGCGCCACGAATTCCAAAATAGATCTAGAAGCCTAGAATCATGAATCAAAGCATAAAGGTATAAACCCTAGAATTTAAAATTTTTATGATCTGATGTTAGATCTTTTTGCATTTGTTGTTTAATGTTTTGTTATAAGATGTTATTTAGTGATCCTGGTTGTTAGATACGGATCCATAACATCAAAGTTCTCAAAATTGATGTTTTTAAAAAACTGAAAAAATTATTTTGTCTCGATCGTCGACGCCGGGATTTTTTGGGTGTCCTTTCCACATTACTTGTTTTTTGGTGTTCTCATTTTAGGTGAGATTTGTTTAAAAAAAACAAGTGAAAAAGGTCCGACATGTATAATGTCGACGATGGGACTGTTAAGAGTCGCCAGTTGGTTTTTTAAATGGTTGGACCAACACAACCGAGAAAAGATTTGCACAATGACCCAGTGATGTGACACTGATATACAGGTCGGCGAAACCGAGATTCGTTTAGGGCCCAGGGAGTTGGTTATGCGGGGGGAAGGTGTTAGGCACCCCCCGAAATCCGTGTTACCACGGTGACCGCCTCTTTTCAAGAAACTATTATCTGAGTGTGTGAGTGTGTGTATGTGTGGGGGTCAATGTACTGTTATATGAATGTTGTGCGAGGCCTCGTTCGAACCTATATACACAGGGTTTGAATTTATGTAAAAATTCAGTTTTTAGCAAGATATGGCAATGATGTTTTATAAAAGAGGTTTTTCAAACCCTGATGCTCAATAGGAATTGAGACCTTTTACACTTCTATTTTTATTAAGTGAGCGGCTGAATTGATTTTATTTGACGGATGCGAGGCATCCGTATGAAAAATAATATATCCAAAAATAATGCCGACTTACTCGTGGGTATGGAAACCATCTGAGAAAATGCAGACATCGTAGAATAATTTACAAGCTGCTTACAGCTGAAAATGTCCATCACGGGAACCGAATCTAGATCCAATGGGATGAATCTGTGATCACATGATTCCTAGGCGCACAGAATATTACAATTTGTATAAAAGAAATAAGCAGGTATATATATAAAAGCAGTAAATATATATATATATATATGTATACAGACATGATCACCAACCACGAAGCACCTCCATGGGGGATCAGAAATGTAAATAAAGTTGTTAAAAGTCAGAATACGGCCAATCGCCACTTAAGTAAACTCAGCAGATTTAAATGTAAAGAAAGTCATAAAAGTTTATCAATCGCTACTTAAGGAACTCAGCAGACAAAATAAATATATATATGTATATATATATATATATAAAAGCAATAAACGCACCGGATGTAAAATCTGTGCTCATCGAACATAGTTTGACTACGATTCATATATATAAGTATATATATATATAAGCGAGTAAACGCACTGCATCAAGTTCAGGCTCATCGAACAAAGTCCACACACGGTTGATATATATAAGTATATATATATATATATATATATATATATATATATATATATATAAAAGTTTAATAAACGCACTGCATCAAGTCTAGGCTCATCGAAACAAAGTCGACAAACAATTAATATATATAAGTATATATATATATTAAAGCAAGAACGCCTCCGCATCAAGTCTAGGCTCATCGAACAAAGTCCAATGATAGTTAATATATATAAGTATATATATATATATATATATATTAAAGCAAGAAACGCTCTGCATCAAGTTCAGGCTCAATCGAGGCATAACTCGATAATGTTAGTCAATATATATATATATAAATATATATATATATATATATAATATATACAGACTGAAATGAAACCACGGACCGAAGTCCGGGCAAAAGCAAGCAACACGACTCTCAACATGTAGAAGAGTGTGTGCAAAGATGAAGAGAAAGACTCTAAAGTGTGTGAGAAGGTTTACAGCTGACTGATAAAAAGGCTTCTATATCTTTAGAGTGGGTAAACACTGGGCTTTTGTGGGTACAAAAGAGGCTATATATGAGCTCACATGTGTTTGAAAGTGAGAAAATACACTGTATGGCAAGTGCAGAGCAAATTGTGCAGGGTTTCCCCGTCTTTTTTCTCTTAAAAATAAACACCCCAAGCCCTCTATTTATAGGCAATATGTGCCGCAGGTGTACCAGAGGCGGGTCGGGTCGCCTTGGGTTCTATCTGCCGGGTCGTCGTCTCAAGCACGACGTATTCGTGCAATCGTAATGTCCACTCGAATTTTGAGAAGTGCAATCCGGGCATCCGTTTTGAGGTATTTAAGACCTATTTCGGACCGCTGTTGTCGAGAGTTGTACGATGGCATGGGATTAGAGTTTGTACGAAGTCTTTGAAGATGGGACGATGCCCTCCGGTCTTCAAGCTTCAACTTTCATCCGTTACCCCGCATAATAGTCACTCTGGATTGGTTAGCCTTGTGGGACATTGTTGCGTAGAGACGAGACGTGGCATCGTGTTGGACAAGATGGCGATGTTTCCCCTCACCGGTGTTACTGCCGGATTGGGCCGATAAGCAGACATTGCTCAGACTTCGCTGAGATTGGACTGCTGCATTTATTGAAGGTCCTCATTGTCATCTTTGAGATGTGCCTGTCTTTTCGATGTTATTGTCGGGTTGGTACAGTGTATCTCGTTGTGAGTGCCGAGATTGAAGCTGATGGCATTTGAAACAAGCATTTCCGGGGTTATCTCCGAAACTGCATTCCTTGTGGTTATCACCAAGGTTGGTGGCTATTCCCATGGTTGGGACTGAGACTGGATACCTCGGGGTTATCTCCAAGATTAATCGGTCTTCTCCGGTGTGTGTTCCAGATTCAGATCTCGCAGTCTCGGGGTTAGATCCGAGGTTGAAATCTATTATTCCCGAGACACGATCCGGGGGTTGATGCTACACTTTCGGTAGTATCCAAAGATGGATTTGGATTGTCTTTCGTGGTCTCTCTTAAAAGACTTAATCATCTCCCGCAATGTTAGTAATAAAGAAGACAGTAAAATTTCGAGTGTCTACAGATGCCCCTCTTTATCATACTCATGCATGGCGATGCATGGGTGGGATAAAGAATCCTAGACACTTGAAACACAACAAGATAAACATGGTACTATGGATAACAACATGATGCAAATGTATGATGCATGTGTACTGGTTTATGGCCCAACATGCTGGGGATGATTACTGGTTCCCTGTTGCTTCAACTGGGGATTAGAAATACCGACCAGATCTGATGTGAAAGCAGAATCTGTTAGGATGTTGGTGATGGAGTTATCACCAAATTCCTATGTTCTTGATAACGACTTGATACTGAAGGGGTATCTCTTATGTGTAAGAGATCTGTGGGGATAAAGCTTAATCTGTTTGAGGATGTGTATAACATATTCCATCATCTGTCCTCTTTAATAATGTTGACCTCTCCTGGTTAGTATCGCCAGAATATGTCAAGATTCTATTGATTTATCGCCAACAAGAAATGTCGGGGATGCCTCGACCTTCGTTGACGTGTGAATCAACTATCAAACATCTGTGGGATATACTGTCAAGGTTTCTTGACCTTCGCTGACGTGTGAATCAACGACTAAAACTCTGTGAGGAGATCGTTAATGTTGCGTGACCTTCGCTGACGTGTAGATCAACGGAGCATTGCATCGTGACCCCTGTTGGGGATCCGCTGAGGAATATGAGCAGCTGGGTATGAGAACCTCAATGCCTCTATAGCTCGACAGTTTAAACGCTTATCAATTTGAAATGATGTCAAGGTTTCTTGACCTTCGTTGATATGTGTGTCAACGGGTGAGCATGCGTTGCTACTCCCACTAGAGATATACGTTGTAACCCCCGTCGGGGACTCACGTTGTAACCCCCGTCGGGGATTCACATTGTAACCCCCGTCGGGGATTCACGTTGTAACCCCCATCGGGGATTCACGTTGTAACCCCCGTCGGGGATTCACGTAGGGTAACGACCTGAAGTCGACGACATTGGACCTGTATAAGGTATTGCCGTATGTGATTTGTGACAACTTTGGTCATCAGCAGAGTATACCTTGTGTTCAGGCGACTACCAATGAGTGATGTGCAGATTCAAAGTCTCATCTGAGAAGACCAGGATTGTATGCTGTTTTGCTCAATCGTGTGGCATTTTCATTCCCAATTTGACCTTTCTAGCCCGTAAGAACTCCACTTTAACTCGAACTGGACCGAGCCGAAGGGGTGGGACCCATATGGAGGAGCCGCAAGTGCACCTGCTGCGGTAAGTAGGTGAGCCATGCCAAGCGTGGATGATAATCTAAAGACACGCCTTCCGCAGTTCATTTCTAACTTCGCCGCTTAGGAGAAAAATCAGTGAGCCATCTTGATTTCTTGAGTTCGCTACTACTTCGCAAATTTCGCCACCGCACAAGTGTTCTACACTATCCTTTCGAGGTGATTTGGAGATTTGTTGTCCATATATTATGGATCCGGACGCCGAGCGCAGCTTCTATAGGATCGCTTTCGCATACTGGCGGAGGGATTCTCAAGTGCCTCGCCCCTCGTTTCTATCGCATACCTCATCGGTTGGTGGAGGCCGTGATTCGTCCCGCCCGTATAGGTTCCACGCCGAGGACGAGGAGGTGGATATTGAGGATCCCGCCTCTGCCGCATCTATCCTCGCAGGAACTTCCGAGCATCGGTGTGGTGAACCCAGTTGTCTTTGGGTGATTTGGGTAGACACCCATCGATGTACTTGCATGCTAACGAGGTATGACGTTAGACTTTATCTTCCTTTTTTTCCTATTGATGAGGATTTAAAGGGTTCTGATGTTGATCTGCTTTTCATGCAGGTTCCAGGTTCTACATAGCCTCGGGAGAACTGGTTTAGCATCCACTCCATGTACCAGGCGCTTCATCCTGATTATAGAGCAGTAGTGCATGAGTGGGGATTTGGGGCATTTTTCTCTATCCTTCCCCGTCGTTGTCCCTGGGGTTACCTCAGGGCATTGTCTGAGCGATGGTTTCATCAGACTCAGTCACTCCACCTGCTGGATTGCGAGGTGATGATGACACCTATGGATTGGCAATTTATCATAGGTATGAAGTTCGAAAGGGAGCCAGTGCCTTGCATGGCGAATATCACCCCTACTGCCGTCCGATCCTTGTTAGGAGTTCCGGCGGGGGTGCTCAAAGGCAGGACTATCCGTTCAGGTCCTTTGAGCGTAGATGTCATGAGCGGGCTATTGAGTGAGCCCATGCCTGATGATGTCAGGATCAGGGATCGCGTTCTGCGGTGATTGTTCCTGATGATCATTCGAGGCTGCTTCATAGAAGATAACTCTTCCACGGTATCTTTCGCTTTGGTTAGCGCCACACGCAATGTGGACCGTATAGGAGAGTATGACTGGGGCTCTTACACCTTTGCATATTTCCTCCGGGGCATGCGTCTGCGCTCACAGGGTTTGACCGAGGCTTAGCTAGGATTTTACCCATTCCTGCTGGTGAGTATTTCTCTTGTATTTTTCCCTTCACAGGTTCAGAGTGTTTACTGATAGCAGATGTTTTGCCATTGTGTTGGCAGTTTTGGGCCTATGAGAGGCTTCCATGTTTGCATCCTATGAGTGTGTTAGGCTTAGATACCTATCCACGAGAACGACGATGGCACCATTCTATTTTGCCAGAGGTCCTCAGATCTCGAGGGCTTCATTCATTGCAGTATGCAAATGAGCTACCGACTACCGACGCCATTACATGGATTCCATACTGGGGATCATTTAATCATCTGTTTTGAGGATGGACACCCTCTTTGAGTAGAGTATTTGATTTCCACCCGGAGATTTCCTCTTTTCACCGATGGAGGCTGGGAGCTCTATTTAGGAGAGTGTGCTATTAGGAGCACCACAGGGGAGATTCGTATACCGATCTTGCCTCATGTTAGGCGTCATTGGCTCAGATCACGATCACCCGCCATTGATATTCCATTGTTGGGAGTTGACGGTTTTGATTTATCCGAGGGTCCATGTACTCAAGAGATATTCCGGTACCGGTGGCTCCTCAGATTATTGGGGCCCGATCCGTGCACACAAAGTTTATGGGGACATGGTTCCGGGATCTTTGATGATGACGGATTGGGTGGCTTGTGTCCGAAGCTCCACTCATCTCGACCTAGATTGATAGCTCAACGGCGGTTGGATCAGCATACATATTTATTCGCAGATTGGGCGAGAGATCCAAAGCAGAGAGGCGAGACATTTGTTCTTTCCAGCTTAGGTGCTGGCCCCTTAGACGACCCATTTGGTTTTGCCGGCGCAGATCCTCCCCTTTATAGGCCTGACATCCCTGTTGATAGAGATCCAGTGACTCAGGAGGAGTTACATCGTGGACAGATTGAGGATGTGGACATCGAGACCCCGGTCTTCTTCTGATGTATATTCTCGTTATATCTTTTGATAGGCCTCTGTTAGATATTGGGTGGCTGTTCCCCATTCTCACTATATCTTTTGATAGGCCTCTGTTAGTAGTAGGGCGTTTGTGCCCCATTTTCATGTACTTGTAGCTGTATAGAGCTGATGTATTAGATGATGATATATTTAGGAATGTGTACACCGTTTTTCATTCCTTATATCATATTGCCATCCATTATCTGTTATGCATGTATCATGTTATGCATATGTATATATGTCCAGAGATATTCAACATTGACCCCTGGATGGTCTTATGACACACTACCGCATGAGATGTCTTCTTCGACGCTTAGCCAGATAGATCATACCCCGCCGCCGAGGTGGCATTGGGTATGCGATCGTGGTATTTATAGCATGTCACCACCGCATGGGTGATCAGAGATCATTCTTTGCAAAGATACCATGACCCTTTTGGTTTTTCAGGTTCCTGCAGGATTCATGGACGGGATGATAGAGCATTGGCTACCTTATAGGCAGGTATTCCATTTTGGCACCCATGAGTTGACTCCTACTCTAGAGGAGTATGCCCGGTTGACAATGCTGCCCCTAGACCGACCTTGCGTACACATGGCTTTGGGAGACATGAGTAGACGATTCATGACTCTCACAGGATTGAGGTGCAGAGTGGTACAGGATGAGTTGACATCTGGCCATGTGATCTCTCAGCGATTTCTGTATGACAGATTTGGTGCGGAGGATAGCTACTCACGACATTCAGGGGATTTTACCGTGTCAGAGGATCATTGGCGTTTGGCCAGAGTTGATGTACTAATTCTTTGTGTACTATCATACGTGTATATGCCGCGATACATGGATGAGATAGACATAGGAGTTATCATGGCCGTGAGAGCTCTTAGGGAGGATCGTACCATTGTACCCATGATCGTGGCAGAGACCCTACGATCAAGATCCCATCGCGTAAAGTGATACATACCACAAAGCGTCTTGCATTGGGAGTTTGGTCATGTCAGATGTGTGGTTTATGTCACACTTGCGACCGGTTGTACCCTTAGATGGTACGGGTATTGCTTCTCCCATAAGGTGGCTATGTCATATTCCTTTCAGCCATCGGAGTGTATAGATGCTCTCGATCTGGTCTCGCATTTTGGCGAGATATCGTAGATCCATTTAGCATATTGTCGTTTCGGGGCTTTACTCACCATATGACTTCATTACTCATGCTCCGCATGGATTTCCTCCTTTGGCTAGCTTGAGGGCGGACGACTTATCATCCATTGGCCGTGATGTCGCGATTTGACCCGATTCGTGATTTTCATCCTTTCGAGGCGCAGGTCGGTCATTTCGACTTCTCGATACCTCTCGATCGAGGACCAATCTCGTATACGCTTCTTTGGGATCGGCGTGAGCTAGCTGCTTTTCCTTCCAGTCGTCCCGGTTATTTCGCAGAGTACTCCGCATGGATGGAGACGGAGGTTTTATCGGCTGCAGCAGTATTTGCAATACCGGAGATTGAGTTAGACGATGTAGAGCCTATAGAGGACATTGATACCTACATCGAGGAGGATGCATTGTTGGGTTGCCAAAGATTTCTTCCGGATTCTCCTAGTACCAAAGATTTTTTGTGATCCAAAGACTCTAAGACAAAGATTTAGAGCAGAGTCTTCATCTGATGACCTTTGACAGAGACCTATTAGAGAGAGACGAGGCATTAGATCTATGATGTCGACTGCTCTTGATGTGAGGGACGCCGCCCTATTAGAGAGAGACGAGGCATTAGCTCGTAGAGATGCCGCTGTTGTTGAGCGGGATGAGGCCAGGTCAGACAGAGATGCAGTGATAGTTGAGCGGGATATTGCTATATCTGCCCGGGATGTGGCTATCACAGATAGTACTGCAGCGAGGTCCCTTACCACTGGTATGATCGCAGAGATGAGCGCTTATATTGATGAGCATATGGTCATCATGCAGATGGCTACAGATTTACCTCCTTCATCTGAGAGGGATGCCATGTTGGTCTTGCTAGCTCGCATGTACCTTCTCGATTCTGTAGATGAGCTTTGTATTTACCCGCATGACTAGCTTTAGCCATTTTGTCATGTATGCGAGTTCACATGTATATATATCAAACAACATTATATATGACAGGAAATATATTTTTGGATCACTTCCCTTTTAGATATGCCTTGCTATTTGCTTGATATTTTGTCTCGGCCGCTTGTGGCTTGTGATCTTGATGAATTACGAATTCTTCCTTGGTGGATGGACATTGAAATCTCTCGGATAGTTCGAATGGATCATTGATCTATGTGTATCCCTACCATCTTTGGTGTCTTGGGACTTGTTTCGAATGGAAATATGGAGAGGAGTGTGGCTTTCTCTCCGAGATTGACCTCACCACAGATGGTCGCCAAGATTTCTATTTAGGAGAAGCCTAGTTAATTCCATCTCTTATGGATTGGTATTGCTCTTGAGGTACGCATCGCATGCCTTAGATGGTCGCCGAATCTCCTATTTGGGAGGAGTTCGTAATTCCATCCCTTTGGTCCGTCGAATGAAATGTAGTGGATTGAAAGAGAATCCCAATACCCGTGACAATGGTTTGTGTTTTGGTAGGGGTGAGACCGCACCATGAATGGTCGCCACGTACTCCTATGAAGAGGAGATCAGTCTGCGTGAGTTCAAACCTAGTGTAAGAGGTTCAACACTGTATATTGTAGGAATATTTTTGGTTATTTCTTGTGAGGAGAAGAGGGTAGAAATGTTTTTTTGTTGTTTTTGGTTTTATTGCGACCGGGCCATATGAAATGGTTGCCTATGTACTCCTATTGAAGAGGAGATCGGTCAACGTAGTTCGCCTCGTATGAAAAAGAAAAGCATATTCCCATGTGCGGTCGAAAAGGGATGAGAAAGTTTAATCCTAGGTTGAGGATAAGCGGCAGTGCGGAGAAGTTTGATCCCATGTATGGGTAGCCAAGCTATGAACGCGAAGAGGTTCAATCCATGGTGGGATGACCGAAATAGATGGATCGCAAAGGAGAAAGCCAGGCTGCTAGCTCGAAATGTATGTTTCCCTGAGGGGCAAAGTGTAGATAAGTTGTATGCGGTAAAGGGTTAAAGAACTGGAATGACTGGTGACCTGATGATGATGCACCAAGGTGTTTGCTGGTTACTTTAGACGTAATACCATTTCACGATGTCCGAGTTGATGAGTTGTGGAAATTCATCGCCGTCCATTTCTTGTAATCTGAGAGCGCCTCCTGTCAATACTTCTTTGACAATAAACGGGCCTTCCCAGTTAGGAGCAAATTTTCCTTTGGCCTGATCTTGGTTGTCAAGAATCTTCTTCAAAACCAAGTCATGTTGTTTAAATTGCCAGTAGCTGAGACTTTTTGTTGTAGGATCCGCGATCCTTTGTCGATATAGTCGACCATGGAAGATAGCCGCGGTTACTTTTTTTCGTCTATCGAGATAATTGGTGATACCATCTTATACCCATTGGTTTTCATCCAGCTGAGCGTCGATCAACACTTTGAGAGATTCCATCTCAACTTCTATGGGGAGCACTGCTTCCATCCCATAGGTTAAAGCGTAGGGGGTTGCCCCAATTGAAGTACGCATTGTGGTCCTGTGAGGCTAACAGAGTCGAGGCAATAGGTCGTGCCAATCTTTGTGGTTGGTGACATTTTTGCATAATCTTCTTGATACTTTTGTTAGCCGCTTCAACAAAGACCGCTCATCTTGGACGATAGATGATGAGTTAAGATGTTTGATGTGGAATCATCGCATAATTCCTCCATCATTTTGTTGTTGAGGTTTTTGGCATTGTTCGACACAATCACCTCGGTTGTCCATATCGACAAACGACATTGTTTCGATGAAAGCAATGATGACTTCTTTAGTGACCCTGGGGAAGGAGGCTGCTTCTACCCACTTGGTGAAGTAGTCAATCATGGTGAAGATAAATCGGTGACCATTACTGGCTTTAGGCTCAATGGGCCCAATAACGTCCATTCCCCACATTGAGAAGGGCCAAGGCGAACTCATATTGTGGAGCTCCCGTGGAGGGGCGTGTATAGCATTCCCATAAATATGGCACTGATAGCATCTTCTGATGTGGTTGTTGCAATCAGCTTTGAGAGACAGCCAGTAATGTCCCGTCCTGAGGACTAACTTGACAAGGAGGGGGCCACTCATGTGGGGGCCACAGACTCCACCATGGATTTCATCCATAAGCCTCTGGGCTTGATCTTTGTCTAAACACCTTAGGAGACCCAGTCCTGCATCTCTTTTGTAGAGCGCATCTCCACTTAGGTAGAACTTCATAGCAAGTCGATGGATCCGTCTTTTCTCAGTCAGGCTCGCCTCAGCGGGTGTAGATCCATCTCGTAGATATTCCTTGATATGCTGATACCAAGGAGGTTGGATGGGAGGTAGCTCATCCGATACTTCTCCAACGTAATTCCATAAAGTGGGGCCTTGTTCGTGGCAACAATTGTGATGCTTGGCAAGTGTTCTTATCGATATGCGAATCAAGGAGGCCAAAATTGCTAATGCGTCCGCGAAATCATTCCTATTACGAGGAATATGTAGAAAGGAGATTTCTTTGAACTCCAAAGCCATCTTCAAAACCTGCCGATGGTAAGTTAGCAAATGTAGTTCCTTGGTTTGATAGACTCGTGGATTGTCCGATTACCAACTCGAATCTCCAAGGATGATTAATCATTGATGCCCATTGAACGGGCAAGTTTTAGCCCCATGAGATGACCTTCATACTCGGTAGTATTGTTGGTGCCGATAAATCGTAATTTGACGACAACGGTAATCGCACTTCGTGACGATATTAGAATTGCTCGGCTCGTAACTTCCGTGTTAATGTACTCCATCAAAATACATCCTCCATGATTGGCGCGTATCATACTGATGGTGTTGTTGTACTGTCATTACTCCTTCAACGGGGAAATATGTTTCCAAGGGTTTGAAATCCCCTGAAGGTGTGGCGGCCAGTTGATCTGCGATTCCTTGACCTCGATGGACTTTTGAGTCACATATACGATGTCAAATTATTGTAGGATCAATCGCCATCCGATGTACCGACAATTCAACATGGGTTTGTTGAACACGTACTTGAGAGGATCCACGCGGGATATGAGATGGGTTGTGTGACCATGTAGGTAATGATGTAACCTCATGGAAGCCCATGCTAAAGTACAACACGTCTTCTCGATCAGAGTGTACTTGTGTTCACTGCTGCTGAACCTTTTGCTGAGGTAATAGATAGCTCGTTCTTGGCTTCTATCGTCTTTCTGTCCCAGCATACAGCCCATGGCATTGTCACTTACGAAAATATACATGAACAAGGGAACATCATCCCTGGGTGGTACCAAGACAAGAGCTTTGACTAGCTGTTCTTGATTGTAAGGAAGGCATTCTAGCACTCATCATTCCATTTCATGGAGGAGTTCTTCCTTAATAACCTGAAGATTAGCTCACGAGTTCTTTGTGAGTTGGGAGATAAACTCGCCGATGAAGTTGATCCTTCCCAAAAATCCCCGTATTTCCTTCTCTGTCTGAGGAATGGGCATTTCTGTGATGGCTTCGATTTTGGCAGGATCCAGCTCAATCCCTTTGTGGCTGACTAGAAATCCTAGCAACTTGCTTGATTTAAAGCCAAAGGCACACTTAGCTGGATTCAACTTCAAGTTGTACTTACGCAACCTGTTGAACAACTTTTTGAGATGGTCTTGATGGTCATCCTTCTTCCGGGACTTGACAATGATGTCATCCACGTAGATCTCAATCTCTTTATGCATTAAGTCATGAAAAAGAGCCATCATAGCTCGTTGATAGGTAGCTCTAAGCATTGATGAGGCCGAATGACAACCGTCTATAGCAAAAAGTTCCCCAAGGAGTGATGAAAGCGGTCTTTCACGATCTTCCTCGGCAACCATGATCCGATGGTACCTCGCAGCAATCGACAAAAGGAGTACATGTCGATCAAGCAGAAGATTGTCAATGAGAATGTGGATAAATGGCACGGAAAGTCGTCTTTTAAGCAAGCTTTATTCAAGTCCCGTGAATCCACTTAAACTCGCACCTTCCCTCTAGGTTTAGGTATGCAGGCACGATGTTGGATATCCATTCAGGATATGTAGACACCATGATGATGTCGGCTTGAAATTGTTTCACAATTTCTTCTTTCACTTTTAAACTCCACTCAAATTTCTATCGCCTGAGCTTTTGCTTGACTAGCTTAAATCCCTCTTTAATGGGAAGGCGATGAAGGACAATGTCAGTTGACAAACCCACCATGTCTTCATGAGACCATGCAAACACATCCTGGAATTGGGTTAATAGCGTAACCATGTCATTCCGTTGGTTTGGGGTAAGGTCTGAACCAATCTGGATTAACTTAGGGCTTTCTAAGGTTTTGAGATTGAAAGAAGTGGTTTGATCAAGGTTGGGTTTGGGTTTGTCTTTGACCCATTCTTGAATTTCTGGAGGCACCTCAATGTCATCCTGGATATCCATCAAGGTCGAATTCATCTCTACATCAAAGGTACAATCCTTGTGTAGGAGAGGCAACGTATCCGCAAGTACAGGCACATCTAAATTTAGAGTCCTGAAATAAAATATGCTTTCACTTAGTATATATGAAATGCGTTGATCATACACAATGTTAGCATATACTGGAAATATAAACTGCTAATACTGTACAGAAAAGTAAGCAGTTATTGTATCTACAGGGTAGAAAAGAATTTTCGCGCTTTACCCGCCTGTCGACCAAAGCAAGGAATGTCGTCCCCAATTGGTAAGTGGTAAAGTCCGGGTGGACCGCAGATGATGGAGGGATTGTCATCATCCTCTCTGTCCTAAATGATGGCCATTACGTCAGGGTAATCATCGTCTGGGGTGTATATGTTGGTATGTTCATTATGGACGATGATGCGATGCCCGACATTATTCGGATAACGTTTTCCTTGATTCTCCTCCCTCTTCTTTGATTGCGGGATCTCGGAATAATGATTTTCTTTTCCTCCACCTAAGCCAAATTTTAGGAAATAACATGGCCATGACATTAGCCGGCACCTTTTATCGGAGGTTGTGCGGACCCGTAGTTTGAAGGCGGTTTAACGCCACATGGTTGAAGTGAAGGAATCATTGATGCTTATGAGGATTCTGTTATTAGAGTCGCGTAATAGCCTAGTCCAACTGTTCCAACTTGCTTGTTAATCGAATGGGGTATTGGATACCCTGGTCGTCTTTACCCAACCCTTGTCCTGGCTTATGTCCCAACGACATCATTTCTTGAGTGGCTGACATCACCTCAGCAGAAATGTGGGGTTCGGGCAATGGTGCTCCAATAGCGTGGTATTGGGTGTTGCTTATTTCCAAAGCATGAAAACTGACTATTTCTACGTCTACATTGGCATTGATGAACGGAATGTCCCCGTGCTAAGGAATCTCTTGTTCAGCATTGACCGTGACCAGGCTATTGTTGATAATGTACTTCAATTGTTGGTGAAGGGTGGAGGGAACTGGCCCTGCCATGTGGATCCATGGTCGTTCCAAGAGCAGGTTGTATCCCTAATCTATCTTGAGCACATGGAAGGATACGCAGAATGTATGAGGGCCAATTTCGATTGGCAGCTCAATTACTCCAACCGAGTTACGGTGGGCTTCATCAAAAGCTTTGATGATAGTATGGCTACTCCGAATTCGGTTGAGATTGATATTCATCTTCACCAAAGTGGCATATGGGCAAATATTTAGAGAGGAACCTCCATCTATTAATACTCTAGCCACCATATATCCAGAGGATAAGACCGCAATGTGCAACGGTTTGCAATGATCGGTCCCTTCGGATGGTATGTCATCATCAGTGAAGGATATCACATTGTTGTTGAAAATGTGATCATCCATGTGTTGAAACTTTTCCGTATCCACTAATGTCGGGAGATAGGCTTCTTCTAGAACCTTTAACAAGACCTTCCGGTGATTCTCAGAGGTTAGGACCAAGTCCAAAATTGATATTTGTGGTGGAGCTTCCTTCAAGCATAAAGCCACAGAGGCTTCGTTATGACCCACAGCGCGGAGGAATTTTTTCAATCTTCTCCATGGGTATTTTCCCCTTTGATTTGGTGGTGGGGTTCATCACCCGATGGGGAATATACAGTGGATTTTCCTTCGACACTGCAGCAGTGGTATGTGAGGTGGATCCTTCACCTTCTCCATAATTCCACGGAACTCTCGCGTAAGCTAACAATAGGATATTGTGCTCGCATGGCAAGTTGATCGCTCTTGAGAGCGGCCACTTTCAAAGGATTGTTTCCTCCTTTGAGTCGAATTTCGGTGTTGTGAGAAAAGTATTAATCCCTTCAACTTGAGAGATATAATCGCTACCACACTTTTCCACTTAGTAGGGCCTGCATTCTCACTTGCACATAACACAGTGTCGTTATCTGCCAAGCGTAGTACACCACTGTCGATTAGATTTTGAATAAGGTGGCGGAGTGCCCAACATTCTTCTGTGTTGTGACCGCGAGACTGGGAGTGCTTGTGACTCCCCCAAAATAGGTCCAATCCAACCAACCTATTCTGAGTCACCAAATACATGGTACAGAAACAACTACAACTTCATTAATACAACTGTCGTGCAAAATACGACAAACACATAAATCGTGAGTTTAAATACAAATATTATCTTCTACATAATATCCACACTCAAATAAGTCCTCATTACAATTATTGATACACTATTTTACAAAATAGTGAGGACTACTAAAACAACTGCATCTTGAACCATTACTCCACACCTCGACTAGTTCCCGCTATATTCTCGCTCTCGAGAAGAAAAATGGAACAAAAAGGAAAAGGGTGAGCTCAACTAGCCCAAAAAAATATTATGACTAAGATAATGTACAACAAATTATCCTTAGTCTTCAACAGAAAAAATCGATAGAATACAATAGACAACAAGTTTTATATCAACAATCTGCAATGAAACAACAATTCATTAGAAGAGTTAAGTAGAGAATGAAATCTACTATCATCTATGAATTTAAAAGTCCATCATCGACATTTTATCCCTGTAACATCAATCAATATACATCATAAATCAAATATTCATCTTTGCACTACAGGCCAAAGATATTCTCCAGTTGGTCAAGTTCATCTAAACACCTGTTCATCTTTGCACTACGGGCCAATGATATTCATCATAAAATCATTCATCTTTGCACTACGGGCCAAAGATATTCATCATAAAATCATTCATCTTTGCACTACGGGCCAAAGATATTCAGTTATATCATCATCTAAAACTGAGGATGATGAAAAATATTTTAAAGAAAACGAATCCAGTGAAACAAAAGAACAAATATTAAGGATTCGTACTTTAAACAATCCAAGTTCAAAAATACTTCATAAATAACCAGAGTAGAGTAAAATTCAAGAATGATCAAAACATGGATACAATCAAAGCTAGTATCCATAATAGATATTTTGGACGAAAAATGAAAATTTAATTTTTCTGTGAATAGTGTCGTATTCGTGAATAGTGCCGTATACATGAATAGTGTCGTATACGTGAATAGTAACTCCGACACCAAAAGATAGAAATTTCACAAAAAATATCATCATGCTTCGTGAATAGTACTCGTGAATAGTAACTCATGAATAGTAACTCATGAATAGTAACCCCGACATGAAAAGTTCCAAATTTGATAAAAAGTTCCCACCAATATGTCGGCATAATGATATTGAAGAAATAATATCATTTTTAAAAAAATAATATCCCTTACCTTACAAAAATAGTACTTCTGACTGGAATACTTGATATAGTGCTGAAAGAATTTGCACCGTATAGCAATACTCAAAGTACTAAAATACTCACAAAATACGTTCGATATTATAGAGAGAGGAAGAGAGCGAAAACTTTAGTTTCTGGTGTGATTTTCAATTCTAACCTAAGCACCCTATTTATAGGAAATTGCTTAGAACACCAAAGTAGAAAATTTAATATAATAATATATTATATATATATTCCTACGCCAACCTTTGAATGCTGGAATCCCACATGTTTAACAACAAAATGAGACCACCAAAAACGTTTTTGTTGATATAAATAATTAAAACTTCCAAAAATCAAATATTTCGGAACTTTGGAACTTCAATAATTCATAATAAATAACCTTTTTATCAGAAAATTCAAATCTCGATAATATTTATAGGAAATTCAATTCTCTACAACTTTGCAGAAGAAAGTTTTTCCAAATTCCAAACAGAAATTGATCGAAATACACATACGGACGATTTTACAAGCTATAATCAAATTTTAGTCAAGAAATGGGGTCCGCCGACACACAAAACATGTGTTAATCATTTAATGCAACAAAAATACTCTTCCTCCTCATATACTCATATATCCCACATTCATTGTAAAAATATCATCATTATTCTATTATAATAATATAATAAAATATTATTTTATCAGAAAAAATAAAATATCAATTTTTAACAATTGTCACATTAAAAATTTTCTCCATCTATATCCACATAAAATCAATATTTTCCTCATCATATAAATCAATAATTAATTATTCACAAATAATATTACGTAATCACAATATTGACAACTGAGCAGGTTCCTGGAAAGAGGGGCTTTCCAATAAGAATTTCTCCTTACTAAATAGGCAAGCAATTACGTGACCAAACCTCTCCTTAGACAAACTTTCTAGACATTGCCAATAATATTTTCTAATAATATTATTCAGATAATATGAATTATTGCTTCGATAATGGAAAATAATTGTGTAGTGACAATTATTGAAACAACAAGAATATAAAATATCAACGCAACAATTATTGAATCAATAAAATAAAATCTTTAATAAAGAATTCATCGTAGCAGTTATTGAGTAGTGCCTTCTTATGTAAGAATCAATAATTGGTGCAATCTTTGTGCTGCATTCGTGCAACAACGCCAGACATCGTGTTTTAACCACGGGTATTCCAACAAGATAACTGTGAATAACTACGTCGTTATTTATAAACAACTTATACTTGTCGCTTTCTTCATCCAATCGCTTTCAAGTTATGGGGCCCACAAAAGATCGCGGCAGGTCAGCATTTAATATTCCCCAAGCAAGAATATTCCACGACCAAACGAATATTCCCCAAGAACAAAGAATATTTTATAACCACTTGCTTATTTAAAAATATTTGCGCATTTTACCCATAACTAACCACATTAATCAATTCAACCCTTACTATTTCAAAATAATAAATAGAGGAAATTAAATCTTCATTTATAAAAAGTTGGGGCCTTACAACCTCCCCTCCTTATGAAATTTCATCCTCGAAATTGACATGCGTAGGACATGCTCCTTCCCATCCAAGATCTTGACGGGTATCTCCTCGTACGTTAAATCTTCTGCTATCTCATCTGGTTCTAACTCAATAATGTGGTTCGGGTCGTCCACATATTTACGTAACATCGATACGTGAAAAATGTTATGAACACGCGTCATACTTGGCGGTAAAACGAGTCTATATGCCACAGTTCCTATTCGATCGAGGATTTCAAATAGACTAATAAATCGAAGGTTTGAGCTTTCCTCACATCGCCGATTCTCGCTTTTGGATTAACGACTTCTTGCATCTTCTTCTTCATATTCATCAACTCCAGGTCTGTAGCTTGAGCATTCTTAAATTTATCGATTAAAGTCGATTCTAATCGTATATTTACTATCTTCACGTAGGTTCGTATATTCGCACTTGTAAACGCATACGATCTTCTGCTCAACGCGTCAACTACCACGTTTGCTTTTCCAGGATGGTATGGTCAGAACATGTACCGAAATGAGTCTCCTCTTGAGTTCTTCGAAGCTCTTCCCACATTCTTTGCTCCATTCGAATTTTGTATCTCTACGAGTTAGTTGCGTTAATGGAATAGCGATTCGAGAATATCCTTTAACGAATCTCTGATAATAACCAATTAAGCCTAGAAAGCTACGTATTTTGATTACTGACTTAGGTTGCTCTCAACTGTAACTTATATCCCAACCTTGGATAGCACGTCATAATGACACCTATCAGTTTACTATCGCACGAATATGGCGTCCCCTCACGAGAGTCCGGCGGTGTATTCCACAAAGGAAGTCACTAGATAAAGGCTCGGGTACAAACTTCTACAGTTGAATTTTTAACTCCTGAAGTTCAATAGGAGCTATGAGATTTTAGAAATAGGTTTTGTACCGGGTTCAAAGTCGATACAAAATTCAATATCACACTTTGGGAGTAAGCCAAGAAATTCTTCAGAAAATACATCAGGAAATTTACTAACAATAGAAATATCATTCAAATCTGACGTATTTTTGTTCAAGTCCATAACATGGGCAAAGAAAACTTGACATCCGTTTTTCAATAAATGAATGACTTTATGGCTTGATATGAAAGTGTTTGACTTCAATGGTTTGGTTGCTTGAATTCGAATAACAGGTTGCTTAGGAATATAAAAACTAACAACCTTACGAAAGCAATCAATTTTGGCATGATGAGTAGTTAATCAATCAATCCCCAAAATCACATCAAAAGCAAGTATCTTTAAAGAAATAAGGTCAACAGGTAATGTGATGGTGCCAACTTGGATCAAACAAGATTTATAAACAGTGGATGTAACGAAAGTTTCTCATAACGGAGTTTCAACAGATAAGTCAAAGTCTAATTTTCTCCAGAGTCAAGTTTAAACGTTGAGTATAAGTAGGAGAGATAAAAGAGTGGGTAGAACTGGTATCTAATAAGGTATAGACTTCGAAAGAATTTATAATTAACTAACCCGTGCTAACTTCGTTCGGGTTCCTCGCATTCTGACCAGTCATGACAAACGCTCTTCCAGGAACTGTTGACTTTGAATTTTCTGGGACAACCTTTTGAGTCACCATCCCCGCTGGATTGGGTTTCGCTACCGTACAATCTCGAGCGATATGACTTTCTTTTCCACAACTAAAACATACCTTCGAAGGTTGTGAACAGTTTGGACTTATGTGTCCCTCTTCTCCGCATCTGTAGCATCTAATTGGCGGTCTTTCTCCTCCTCTAAAATTCGTTGTTGGTGTTGGTGCCGACGTCTTTCCGTCATAGTTAAATCTTCTCTTTTTGAAATTTCCACTTGAATTATTTCTTCTATTACCTTGGTCATGATTACCACTGAAGTGGTTACCATTTCTGGCATGATAATTTCCTCCACAATGGTTATCATTGTTCCGATGACCGCTTAACCTAAGATACGATTATCATCGAGTTGTTGGTCATTATTCTTGATTGAAGTGACTCATTATCGTGCTCCAATAACTGAGCCCTATTCACAACATCTGAATATAAACAAAGTTTGTGAGAAATGAGGTATTGACGTATTTTGGGTTTCAAACCTCGCAGAAACATTCGTGTCATTCTCTCCTCATTATCAACCAAATGGGATGCAAATTGGGACAACTCGGCAAACTTAGCTTCGTACTGCGACACGTTCATATTGTTTTGCTCCAGCTTGATGAACTCTACCTCCTTCATGTGACGAATACTTTCGGGAAAGTACTTATCGTTGAACAATTCTTGGAACTTCTCCCAAGACATCTTCAAAGGTGGTAAAATGAGTACGCTTTACTTAATTCCCACCAATAATCGCCTCTCTCATGAACATGAAAGTGGCAAAAGGAACCTTTTGCTCCTCTGAGCATCCCAAGACATCAAATATCTTAGTGATCTGCTCCACGTCTCTGCCGTAAGTGATTTTGGCTTTCCCAAAAACTCCGGCGGTCCTAACTCCTTGAACTGCTTAGCGGTGACCATCCGTGAGTTGCCAGTGTTTCCACCTACATTTTCAACAATAGTCTTTCTCGTTTGGTTTTGCATGAATTCTAGAAAGTTCCTAAACATACCATTGTTTTTCATCTGCTCAGTGGTGTTGTTTACAGGAGGAACATTGTCAGCCTGTTGCACGTTCTCTTCGTTGGTGAGCAAAGCTGTCGCCACGATCTCATTTACTCCACTGTTAACATTCTCAGTCGACATTCTTAAATACTGCCATAAAATAAGGGTTAATTAAACAAATTAACAAATCACATAATACCCCTATATTATGACCGACCAACAAATAAGCTTAGGTAGGACACATTAGCGAAGGATTTACTCGCCTCTCTCGCCTCCTAGTTCTATTCCCGATCTCGCCAGAGATCATATCCCTAAGCTTTGATACCAACTGTGACGCCCCCAAAATAGGTCCAATCCAACCAACCTATTCTGAGTCGCCAAATACATGGTACAGAAACAACTACAACTTCATTAATACAATTGTCGTGCAAAATACGACAACACATAAACTGTGAGTTTAAATACAAATATTGTCTTCTAGACAATATCCACACTCAAATAAGTCCTCATTACAATTATTGATACACTATTTTACAAAATAGTGAGGACTACTAAAACAACAACATCTTGAACCATTACTCCACAATTTTAACTAGTTCCCGCTATATTCTCATCATCTCCGAGAAGAAAAATGGAACAAAAGGAAAAGGGTGAGCTCAACAAGCCCAGTAAAAATATTATGACTAAGATAATGTACAACAAATTATCCTTAGTCTTCAACAGGAAAAATCGATAGAATACAATAGACAACAAGTTTTAGATCAACAATCAAGCTGCGGTGAAACAACAATTCATTAGAAGAGTTAAGTAGATAATGAAATCTACTATCATCTATGAATTTAAAAGTCCATCATCGATATTTTATCCCTGTAACATCAATAAATATACATCATAAATCAAATATTCATCTTTGCACTACAGGCTAAAGATATTCTCCAGTTGGTCATGTTCATCTAAACACCTGTTCATCTTTGCACTACGGGCCAAAGACATTCATCGTTGCACTTCGGGCCAAAGATATTCATCATAAAATCATTCATCTTTGCACTACGGGCCAAAGATATTCAGTTATATCATCATTTAGGACTGAAGATGATGAAAAATATTTTAAAGAAAACGAATCTAGTGAAACAAAAGAACAAATATTAAGGATTCGTACTTTAAACAATCCAAGTTCAAAAATACTTCATAAATAACCAAAGTAGAGTAAAATTCAAGAATGATCAAAACATGGATACAATCAAAGCTAGTATCCATAATAGATATTTTGGACGAAAAATGAAAATTTAATTTTTCTGTGAATAGTGTCGTATTCGTGAATAGTGCCGTATACGTGAATAGTGTCGTATACGTGAATAGTAACTTCGACACCAAAAGATATAAATTTCATAAAAAAACATCATCATGCTTCGTGAATAGTACTCGTGAATAGTAACTCATGAATAGTAACCCCGACATGAAAAGTTCCAAATTTGATAAAAAGTTCCCACCAATATGTCGGCATAATGATATTGAAGAAATAATAACATTTTTAAAAAAATAATATCCCTTACCTTGCAAAAATAGTACTTTTCGATCGAATCTTTGGATATAGTCTTTGAAAGAACTTGACAAGTATAGCAATACTCAAAGTACTAAAATACTGACAAAATACGTTCGATATTATAGAGAGAGAAAGAGAGCGAAAAGTTTAGTTTCTGGTGTGATTTTCAATTCTAACCTAAGCACCGTATTTATAGGAAATTGCTAAGAACACCAAAGCAGAAAATTTAATATAATAATAATATATTATATATATTCCTACGCCAACCTTTGAATGCTGGAATCCCACATGTTTAACAACAAAATGAGCCCACCAAAAACGTTTTTGTTGATATAAATAATTAAAACTTCCAAAAATAAAATATTTCGGAACTTTGGAACTTCAATAATTCATAATAAATAACCTTTTTATCAGAAAATTCAAATCTCGATAATATTTATAGGAAATTCAATTCTCTACAACTTTGCAGAAGAAAGTTTTTCCAAATTCCAAACAGAAATTGATCGAAATCCACATACGGGACGATTTTACAAGCTATAATCAAATTTCATCAAGAAATGGGGTCCACCGACACACAAAACATGTGTTAATCATTTAATGCAACAAAAATACTCTTCCTCCTCCTCATATACTCATATATCCCACATTCATTGTAAAAATATCATCATTATTCTATTATAATAATATAATAAAATATTATTTTATCGGAAAAAATAAAATATCAATTTTAACAATTGTCACATTAAAAATTTTTCCATCTATATCCATATAAAATCAATATTTTCCTCATCATATAAATCAATAATTAATTATTCACAAATAATATTACGAGAATCACAATATTGACAACTAGCGGTTCAGGAAAGAGGGGCTTTCAATAAGAATTTCTCCTTCATGCCATGCAATTAGGTGACCAAACTTCTCCTTAGACAAAACTTTCTAGACATTGCCAATAATGTTTTCTAATAATATTATTCAGATAATATGAATTATTGCTTCGATAATGGAAAATATCGTGTAGTGACAATTATTGAAACATCAAGAATATAAAATATCAACGCAACAATTATTGAATCAATAAAATAAAATATTGAGCAAGAACTCATCGTAATAGCTTATTGAGTAGTGCCTTCCTACGTAAGAATCAATAATTGGTGCAATACTGCAGTATCATGTGTAACAACGCCAGACATCGTGTTTTAACCACGGGTATTCCAACAAGATAATTCAGAATAACTACGTCGTTATTTATAAACAACTTATACTTGTCATTTTCTTCATCCAATCGCTTTCAAGTTATGGGGCCCACAAAAGATCGGCCGTCGCATTTAATATTCCCCGACAAAGCAAGAATATTCCACGACCAAACGAATATTCCCCGACAACAATGAATATTTTATAACCACTTGCTTATTTAAAAATATTTGCGCATTTTACCCATAACTAACCACATTAATCAATTCAACCCTTACTATTTCAAAATAATAAATAGAAGAAATTAAATCTTCATTTATAAAAAGTTGGGGCCTTACAGTGGTATTGACATACTCCATCAGAGTTGTAACGTTCCGAACGGGGGTTGATTGGAGGTAGAAGGGAACTGATCCTTCCTTCATTGATTAACATGTGAAGGATTTCCTCCATGGGTTGGCCCAAATAGGTGAATTCCCGTTTGTTGGCGAAATCCCAATGAGCTTTGGCATTTGCTCTCTTCATCACTTTGTCTTCCAGCATTTCATTTTCTGAAAGTGACGAGGGAATATTCATGACGATTGGTAGGAGACTGGCATGCTCTTGGCTGATTAATTGTCGAGTCACTGATCTGTCGATAAGTCACCGCCCGCATGATTGCTCAATTTATTTGTAGAGAGCTTTCATCTTTCGTTCCATTGTGAACTAGAACTTAGTATAATCCCATCTGTCATCACCATCTTTGATAGTCCTGGGGAATCACAATTTGAAGTTGGAACTCATCCCATCGCCGGATTAATCATGTTGACATCTTCTTCTTTGTGTTGAGGAAGAGGGTTGTCTTGTACATGAGGCTGATCGGGTTTGGTGACTACGATCTCTCTATTATCTATTAGGTCCTGGATCTTGTGTTTCAAGGCCCAACAATCCTGAGTATCATGTCCAGTGCCCCAAGATGATAAGCACATTTCTAGCACATGAAAACCCGCCCATTGGCCGGGTGGTGGAAGAAGATGCGTAATTTTCTTCGTGTTGTTGTCGTAAGATTAAGAATGTTCTCGAGGGTATCCCCTAAGGGTGTAAACACTCGATGGCGTTTGACTTCTCCACCTTTTGGTACTGGAGGGTTTGCAGACTGTTCTGGAAAGGGAGTGTAGTTTCTCCTTTGAATGGGCATACTTTGATTGCCTTTTTATCCCTGTAGTATCAGGGAAACATCTTCCTCTTTCTTTTTATGGACCCTCCGAGGGTTGTTCCCATAATTTCCAGATTGGATGTGATCAGCAACATCTTTGAGTGCGGCTAGGTCTTGAATCTTTCCTGACTTCAATCCTATTTCAGCCATCTCCCCATGTTTAACCATTTCAGAAAATGGTTTGACGATGCCTGCTAAAACTCTCTCATAGAAGGGAGCTTCTTGTATGTCTATGAATGTCATGACCATTTCTGATTCTGACATGGCAGGACTAACTTGGGTAGCCAGGCGTCTCCACCTTTGAGCATACTCTCTGAAAGACTCGTTAGACTGTTTCTTGATCTTGGTAATTTGATACCGATCAGGAACCATTTGAGTTTGAAAATCAGTATTGAGTGAGGAAGGCATGTGCTAGCTCTTCCCGGTATGTGGATTTTGGAGTTGTCTAATCTTGTGTACCACTTAACAGGCTTCTCCGGTTAGACTCTTTTGGAACAATTTCATTCTAAGTTTTTCATCTTCTGCATAGGATCCCAGCCTCCAATAAAGACTTTTAAATGTGTATAAGGATCCCTAACCCGTCATATTTTTCAAAGTCGAGTTTTAAATTTTTCTCGGATAGTGAACACTAGGAAAATACATAGATCAAGATATGAAACACTCCGTGTGTTCCAATTCCTTTGATAGCGCCAAGGGTCTCTTCCATTGGAGGACTTTTTTTGATGTCACCATTATTCGGATCTCCAAAGTGGAATGGGCAAGATCATGAGTTTTGTTGGTCGATCCAACTATGGCTCGTATGGTAATGACCGAATTCCTCCTTGTGTGGAGGGCTCAAGATGTGTCTGAGTATTTTTGACCACATGTAGATCGATGTAATTCTTTTAATAAAATAGCCAAATCAGAATCTGCTTGCTTAACCTGGTCGAATTCTTTGCAAGAAAGCTGGATTAAGTTCGACCGTTAGATGACGACATGATTGATCGTAGACTGTTGCCTTTTGGACTTTGAATAGGGTAGTAGGTCCGATTGATTCCCTGCGAAAGACTGGTATAGTTTAGTCCTTAGGGAAGGTGTATAATGACATGCTATGTGATGTGTCCATTTTAGGAATTTTATCCTGCAAAACGGGTGTCAGCTGTTTGGAGCATGTATGTGGACACATTGCTTCATATTTCTCATTACATGGAGATATATATGGAATGAAATTACAAGTAACTATGTTTACAAGTAATTAACATAAGAGCATGAAGAGACTTTCCTTCGTTTGGGTTTATCAGAGGCTGACCTATCTTAGGTTACTCTCACGGCTTTTTGGCATGAAGGTTCCCAAATCATCGCAATCTACTAGACGGGAAGTTAATCCGGTCTTTCAACTGGAGCGAATTTGGGTGGTGTCTTTCCTGAGCCTCGGAGAATTAGTCTTCTCACGAGTCCGAAGAATCAAACACCAACAGGATAGCCTCTGGTGGAGGGACCACACAACATACATTCACATACATCGCGTCTCACCGTATGAAATGATGACATGTGCAAGCACTAATATCATAGCAAGATTTATAGTGCGAAGCACTAACATCACACGCAGATATGATGCGAAGCACTAAGCTCAAACAAGACATGCATTCGTACACATTCATCCAATGTAAATGCAACATCCACACACAAACATATAACAGTTTTGAAAAGATTGTAGTAGCGGCATAAGTCCTCTTACTGGAGTCCCCAGCAGAGTCGCCACCTGTCGACGTCGGGATTTTTGGGTGTCCCTTTCCGTTACT
The DNA here is from genome assembly GCA_020205605.1 of Panax ginseng. Classification (NCBI taxonomy): domain Eukaryota; kingdom Viridiplantae; phylum Streptophyta; class Magnoliopsida; order Apiales; family Araliaceae; genus Panax; species Panax ginseng. The sequence continues at coordinate 80,039,803 of CM035136.1, read as the reverse complement.
TGTTTTTTGGTGTTCTCATTTTAGGTGAGATTTGTTTGAAAAAACAAGTAAAAATGGTCTGACATGTATAATGTCGACGATGGGACTGTTAAGAGTTGCCAGTTGGTTTTTTAAATGGTTGTACCAACACAACCGAGAAAAGGTTTGCACAATGACCCGTTGATGTGAGATCGATATACTGAATTCAAAACCGAGATTCGTTTAGGGTCCAGGGGACTTGGTTATGCGGGGAAGGTGTTAGGCACTTCGACATCCAAAGTTATTACTGCGGTGACCGCCTCTTTTCAAGAAACTATTATCCGAAAGTGTGTGTGTGTGTGTGTGGGTGTGTGGGTCAATGTGCTATTATATGAAAGTCGTTGGCGAGGCCTCGTTTGAACCTATATATATTGTGGTTTGAATTTATGTAAAAATTCAGTTTTTAGCAAGATATGGCAATGATATTTTATAAAAGAGGTTTTTCAAACCCTGATGCTCAATAGGAATTAAGACCTTTTACACTTCCATTTTTATTAAGTGAGCGGCTGAATTGATTTTATTTGACGGATGCGAGGCATCCGTATGAAAAATAATATATCCAAAAAAATAATGCCGACTTCCTCGTGGGTATGGAAACCATCTGAGGAAATACAGACATCGCAGAATAATTTACAAGTCGCTACAATTTGAAAATGTCCATCACGGGAACCGAATCTAGATCCAATGGGATGAATCTGTGATCACATGATTCCTAGGCGCACAAAATATTGTAATTTGTATAAAAGCAATAAGCAGGTATATATATAAAAGCGGTAAATATATATATATATATATATATATATATATATATATATATAAAAGCAATAAACGCATATAGGATGTAAAATCTGTGCTCATCGAACATAGTTCGACCACAGTTCATATATATAAGTATATATATATATATATAAAAGCTTAGTAAAAAAAGCACTGCATCAAGTTCAGGCTCATCGAACAAAAGTCCACACACAGTTGATATATATATAGTATATATATATATATATATATATATATATAAAAGTTTAATAAATGCACCAGACTGAAGTCTAGGCTCATCAAACAAAGTCCGATAGACAGTTAATATATATAAGTATATATATATTAAAGCAGTAAACGCTCCAGACCGAAGTCTAAGCTCATCGAACAAAGTCCGACAGACAGTTAATATATATAAGTATATATATATATATATTAAAGCAGTAAACGCTCCAGACCAAAGTCTAGGCTCAATCGAGGCATAACTCTATAATGTTAGTCAATATATATATAAATATATATATAATATATATATACAGACTGAAATGAAACCACGGACCGAAGTCCGGGCAAAAGCAAGCAACACGACTCTCAACATGTAGAAGGGTGTGTGCAAAGATGAAGAGAAAGACTCTAAAGTGTGTGACAAGGCTTACAGCTGACTGATAAAAGGGCTTCTATATCTTTAGAGTGGGTAAACACTGGGCTTTTGTGGGTACAAAAGAGGCTATATATGAGCTCACAGGTGTTTGAAAGTGAGAAAATACATCAGATGGCAAGTGAGAGAGAAAATTGTGCAGGTTTCCGCCTTATTTCTCTTAAAAATTAGCACCCCAAGCCCTCTATTTATAGGCAATATGTGTCATGAATCGTATTCGCTGGTGGAGCCGCAGTGTACCGTAGATGGTCGGGCCGGCCCGATTCTCGCTTGGTCGGGTAGTCTCAAGCACGTGCATTCGTGCAATCAGTAATGTCCACTCGAATTTGAGAAGTGCAATCCGGGCATCCGTTTTGAGGTATTCAAGACCTATTTCGGACCGCCGTTGTCGAGAGTTATACGATGGCATGGGATTAGAGTTTGTAACGAAGTCTTTGAAGATGGGACGATGCCCTCCGGTCTTCAAGCTTCAACTTTCATCCGTTACCCGCACAATAGTCACTCGGGATTGGTTAGCCTTATGGGACATTGTTGCGTAGAGACGAGATGTGGCATCGTGTTGACGAGATGGCGATGTTGCCCCTCACCGGTGTTACTGCCGGATTGGGCCGATAAGCAGACGTACTTTCGGACTTCATTTGAGATTGGATCGCCGATTTGTTGAAGGTCCTCATTGTCATCTTTGAGGTGTGCCTGTCTTCCGATGTTATTGTCGGGTTGGTACAGTGTATCTCGTTGTGAGTGCCGAGATTGAAGCTGATGGCATTTGAAACAAGCATTTCCGGGTTATCTCTGAAACTGCATTCCTTGGGGTTATCACCAAGGTTGGTGGCTATTCCCATGGTTGGGACTGAGACTGGATACCTCGGGGGTTATCTCGAGATTAATCGGTCTTTCTCGGTGTGTGTGTTAAGATTGTGATCTCCGCAGTCTCGGGGTAAGATCCGAGGTTGAAACTGCTATTACTCCTGTGATTACGATCCGGGGTTGATGCCGCACTTCCGGTAGTATCCCAGATGGATTTGGATTGTCTTTCGTGGTTCTCTCTTAAAGACAAATCATCCTCCGCAATGTTAGTAATGAGAGTATGTAAAATTTCGAGTGTCTACACTGACAACGTAATGTCAGTCTTCATAGATCTTTGTATGATATGTGTTTTTGTTGTTTAAATGTTTAAACTTGTAGTTTGTCATGAGACCTTTATTATGGAACTTGAATCAGGTCCATAGTTGTTGTAGATTAAAAGATATAAGTGGTCAAACAGGGTTGATAGGCCTTGACCATTTGAAAATCTGGGTAACCCAGATTACCAAGAACACTCTGACAACGTTTTTTCCAGAGCTTTGATCTCGTTGTTGTTATTTATTTATGTTATGTTATTGTTTTGATGTTGTAAAATGGTATATGGAGTACACATGAAAGTCATTATAACACTTAGATCGTGAATATGGTGAAAGATAATCACAGTCAAACTTGGGTTGACCACCTATTCTGGCGATTTCTGGAAAACCCAGGTGGTTGATGAACAAGGTTTCTGACATGATTTGACCATGCCAGATCTTGTTCATGTAATGCTTTTAGAGTGATATAGTGTTATAGAAATGGACCCCGACGATTTCTATTACATGTTGGAACCATTATATTTCACAAACTAGAACCAGAACGTAAGCTAGAAGGATCTAAATATAGTACCATCGACTATTCTTCATTTTCTAGAAAACCCAGAAATGAAGAATAGATTTGTCAGACTTTTTGGAGGCCTATAATTATCTTATCTGTTGTTCTATGACCATGAAACCTGTTTGTGTATGTAGTATTACACGTGTACTACATGTGTAATAAAATTAGATACCTAGAAAACATTACGATCACGCATTAAATGATGGTCAAAGTAGCTCACTCGTTCACTGGCATTGATGTTCTTGGTTTGATGAAGAACACGAAGAACACCTATAGCGACGGTTCTGTCGCTATAGGCAGTCATTAGCGACAGTTTATTTCTTAAATTAATTATTTTTATTAAATAAATAGAAAAAAAATAGTTTTAAATTACTAAAAATACAAAATAAATTATTAAAAATTATTTTAAAATCTGAAAAATTAGTTTTTAATTATTTTGAATATATTTCATAAATATTTAATATTTTTGAATATTAAAAGTATTTACTTTATTTAATTATAATATTAAATAAATTATTTAAAAATGATTTTAATACATGAAAAATCATTTAAAATTATATTATGGTATAAGAAAAGAATTTAAGTTATTTTTGATAACTTTTAATATTTTGTGATGAATTTCATTAAGTAATTAATATTAATGGTAATTAAAGTTATTTAATAAATATATTAAATAAATAATGAAAATAGAATTAATGATTTAAAATTATAGAAAAATGATTTAAAGGTTATAAAAGTATTTTAAGTTATAAATATAACTTTTGATATTTTGTCATGAAAAATATTAATATATTAATATTAATGATATTAAATTTATTTAATAATTATATTAAATAAATTAGTTTAAAAATGATTTTAATATTAGAAAAATTATTTTAAATGAAAATAAATAGTTTAAAAATATTTTAAGTTATAAAATATAACTTTTCATATTTAAAGGTAAATTTTATTAATTATTTACTATTAATGATATTAGAATTATTTAATAATTATATTAAATAAATTAGTTTAAAAATGATTTTAATATTATAAAAATCATTTAAAATGAAAATAAAGTGTTTAAAGATATTTTAAGTTATAAAATATAACTTTTAATATTTAAAGGATAATTTTATTAATAATTTAATATTAATGATATTAATTTAATAATAAATGATATTAAGTTTATTTAATAACTATATTAAATAAATAGTTTAAAAATAGTTTTATTTATTTAAAAATCATTTAATAAGGGTATTAATGAATTAAAAATATTTGAAGTTATAATTAATGATCTGGACTTTGATAATTTGATTAGATATGTGTTTATTTGTGATTCAATGGTTGTGGAACATATGTGACAATGTGATTAGGTTATGTGCTGACTCCAATAAGCAGTGCTATGTGTTATAGTATGTTATTCTAATCGATCAAATGATCTTATTACTGATAGGTGTTATATAAGGATAGAATTGTTATTTAATCAGAAGGCAAGATCGTGCAAGTATCTTACCTTTGCATTTCTTTTATGCAATGGACATGAGTAAGAAGTTTCAGAATTATATTATTATTATATTATTAACCCTATTGTGATATATTCTATATCCGATCATTGTTTATCAACATGTTAGTATATGATAATTCAGATATATATATATATATATATATATATATATTATGTTCGTTAATTTCTATATATGGTTATACAAGTGTCCCCACTTGGATAATCATTGTATTTAATCACATGTTGATATATATATATATATAAGCCGTCTTAGCTATTTGATCAGCTAGACACAAATTTCGAAATGTCGTTGAATATGATAAAAAACCTTTTTGTATTCAATCAAATTGTTTTGGTTCAGATTCCAGTCTAAGTATGAACATCCCGTTCACGGAAAATCTTTTATATCGCCTAAAGTGACAGAGTGAACGATCTTATCGTTCTTGTAATGTAGTATTGATCAACACAGGCCTATGGGAAGTACAACCTAACTTTTATACGTTATTACGGTTTTATAGATGAAGTTCGCTAAACCTTAGCTAAAAACTAAAAAAACACTGCTCATAGTATGTCAACTAATACCTATATATATAGTCAATACGTAGTTTCAAAAATTTGAGATAGAATTGTTATGTTTATTATTATGGCTTCGATTTTACTTCACAACTATAAATTCGTTGAAGAAGTGATGTACAAAGAAAACATTTATTTCTTTCAGCTAATTATATTCCTAATTGTTATTACTTGATGGGCACCCAAATGCTCACCCTTGCTTCAATTTAAATGTTTTCAGCTAGGCATGAACAACCCGAAGGTTCAGACAAGAACAAGTGAAAAGGCAAGCAAATAGAACATGTTTAATGGTGTCTTTTGTAATAGTTAGACAATATATAGACAATGATATGTATTATATATCATGTAAAGAATTATAGTAAAGGTTGCGTAATTGGGATTAGACTCTGATAAATATAAGTTAAGTTTGATTTTTATATTATTGTTATTATTAGTATTATTCCGCTCATAGAAATGGTATCGTGAAGCACCGAGTTCGGGTTTCAAGTATCCGAGTTTGGGGGCTTTACAAGTTGGTATTAGAGCTTAGGGTTAAAAATCTTAGGTGGGTTAGACCTTAGGCTATAACCTTAGAACAGAACTCTTATAGAGTTTATAAGGAGATGAATTGAATAAATTCATCGTCAAATAAAATAAAAGATAACTTGTATAAAACTATTATTTGTTGTGTGTATATATTAGTTGATAATCAGGATAACTTAGGTGTGTAGATGTCAGATAGAAAAGGATTAGGATACCCTCAGGTCGTAAAGTAGGATCAAACCCGTACCCCGAGCCAATATCAAAGCTAATAGCTAAACTAGAGGCTCACACTTAAAGCTACCTCAATGAGGTGGTTGATTTGAAAAGTGTAGTACCAGACCCTGAAACGATAGTATGACTGATAGGTAAAGTATAGTTAAAGAATATGTGGTCAATGTCGAGTTCTTAAACTCATATGTTTGTGGTGAGTTCTTAAACTCATAATATATGGTAAGTTGGACGAACTTGGTATAGTTAGGCGTGAATGGATTATTGAGGATAATGGGAATATATAAAATACTAAGCAATTGATCCTTAGTGAAGGTCTAAGAAGATAAGTAGTATTAGTATTACGTGAATAGGTATGATTCTATGTTATGTATATGATAGGTTTGTCTGTATAAGGTAATATTTTTAACTTTTATATAAGTGTGTCAACAATTCCCAACTTTTGAGTCACAAAGGGATAGCGGATGATTAAAGCAATATGTGCTATGGTGTATGTCAAGTGTTATGAGTATAAATTTATATGGGATTAATGAAATAAGTTGTTATAAAGATAGTAGTTAATTATATGAGTACTGGTTAATGCAGAAAACCAAATTTTCAAAATATATAATATTTTGAGTACATGATAATCAGAATATAGAATTTCGTGTTACACTACAAAAAAATGGGCCTTTAGCAACGATTTTTCGGGTAACGACTCTATAAGTCGTTGCTAAAAGTATATGTTTAGCAACGAAATTTGTCATTCGTTGTAGATTGTGTCAGGCTTTCACTTTTTGCAACGGAATTCATAAGTCATTGCAAAATTTCGTTGCTAATTCATTGGCGGGAAAAAATTTCGTCAGAAATTCGTTGCAAAATTTTAGGCCACTTGATTTCCCGTCATCGTGGGCAACGAAAGTTTTTTTGTTGCTAAAAATGGGGCTTTTTAACGATTTTTCAAACAATGACTTTATAAGTCGCTGCTAAAAGTGTATGTTTAGCAAAGAAACTTATCATTCGATTGCTTGATTGTGTCAGATTTCACTTTTTGCAACGAAATTCATAAGTCGTTGCAAAATTTGGAAACAAAATTCGTTAGAAATTCGTTGCAAAATTTCTAACCACTTGATTTCTCCTCATCGTGGGCAACGAAAGTTTTTTTATTGCTATATTTCGTTGCCTAATATGGACCACATTCATTGGCAACAATTTTTATTTTCATTGCATATCTTATATAACTTTTTGCAACGACTATTAAAATGTTTCCCTAAATTAAGATAATCCCAATAAGCATGTTTTTGTAAGACCATATTCGTGAAAGTAGTATGCACACAAGCCAATCATGTTTGATGATAAAGCATATACTTTGTAACAATCTTATTCATTTATTAATAAAAAGTATTAATTTATTAAAGGCTTTTAATTATCTACATGATGCTGTTTTATAATATGTGACAAACTCATAGTTTTAAGCAATGCTTTTAGAATAATGATGATGATCATTCTAATAAGATCTAAATTCTTAGAAAGCTTAAAACTAAAATAGTTCCCAATCATTGGATTACTAAACTGGGGATTAGTGAATTTGGATAGATTGGTACATACGTTGCTTGCTCATTAGATGAGGATGATTGATCCCATGATCATTTGTGTGGAGACACTAAAGTAAATATGTAGGTGCTTATTAGAGAATAAGTTCACTGAACGTGGCTCGCTAAGAAATATCTAATGGAGTTTTACTTCATCTCGTCAATAGAATTCTGTAGTGATAGTAAGACAAGTGATCCTTGGACTTGAGATCATCATAGTATCTTTTGTGTATGATGAGTTATACTTTGACTTATTCTTTAAGACCCTTAGGGTATATCAAAGGGTATGCTTGGGTATAATAAGTTGTACATGGAGATAATGTATGATCAATAAAAAATCTACCGCTTCTAGTAAAAGAAGAAAAATGTCCTATGTGATTCGATAAATGACATCCCAATAGTCCTTGGCCAAGGCAGAATGAAATTAGAAATGAGTTTCTAATTTGCATTATTTGGAGTTGTGCATTTAAGAGTCGAAATACATATAATTAAATAAAATAAGACTTGACAAAGAATTCCATGTCTTATATTTAATCGGGACATCAGATGGTGGAAGGATTGAATTGCACTAAGAACTATTTATTCAAAGGTTCTTTTATGATTAATGTTAAAATCTATATTATCCGAAAAAGTCGTTGATCGCTAGGGGAGGCTTATCCCTATTGTAGAATAAATATTATTTATTTAAATAAATTAATATTTTAATTTATTTATTTAAATAAGATTAGAATTGTTCTAAGTGATTTATTCACAATAGGTTTAATATGGAGAACCTAAAGGATCACACCATAAAGGGAAGAATAATTATTTAAGAAGTTAATCGCATAATCATAATAATAAGTTAAGTATATTTAATTTAATCTATGGTGATAGAATAAATTAAATAGCTTAATATTTATTATTTAATATTTTGGAAATATTAAATATAAATTAATAAGAGGAGTCTTATTATTATTATTACTATTATTATTATTATTTAATTCCTAAAGGAGTTTGGGAATTAATTAATAAAAGTACTCTCATATATCCTAATTAGATTAGGAGGCTAATTAATTAAAAAAGTTTAATTAATTATCTCTAATAAGATTAGGGAGCTTAATTAATTAAAAGAATTTAATTAATTAAAATAAAACTCAATTCCTTAATTGTTAAGGAGGGTTTCCTACATCTATAAATAAGAGGAGTCTTATTATGGGTGAAGGTGTTAGAGTTGTTGTTGACTTTTTCACAACAGACGTGATTCCAATTGTTGGAGAGTACGCTCTTTTTCTATGAGAGATAGAAAAACTAGGGTTTTGCCAAACACCCTTCTTCTTGAATATTTCTTCTTCCTTGGTGGATCACCTCTAGAGGCCAAACACTTGGGTGGCTAACGTTGATCAAAGGAAAGAACCAAACCCGGTAGATTCAAGGTGAACGAGAAAGGATTGGAGGTGAACTTGTACCTGAGGAAGCTTGAATCTTCAAGAGTATGATTTTTGTTCTTCATATCTTTTCGTTTAATTAATAATTGTGCATAAAGGATGATCCGGGTATATGGTTTATAATTTTTTAAACTCTGATTTTCCATGTTTCCGCTTATTTTGTGTAATTTGATTGCGTCCAAGAATATTACAAACCTAATAATTTGGTATTCGGAGAATTGTCAAAAAATATTCGTATTTAGTATTTAAAAATTATGTCCAAATGTGAAACATATTCGAACCTATGACCTATCATTTGGAACTTTGGTCATTTAACCGCTAGAGCAACACAAGTTATCGGTTAATATCTTGCGAGGATTAATATTTATATCAAAACATGAGATTTCCCCCATATATTCCTTTCTTCTCCTTCACTATATACCATTAATATAATCTCAAGAAGTTATATACTACAATAATAATAATAATAATAATAATAATAATAATAATAATAATAATAATAATAATAATAACAATAATAATAATAATAATAATAATAATAATAATAATAATAATAATAATAATAATAATAATAATAACAATAATAATAATAACAATAACAATAACAATAATAATAATAATAATGTAAGACCCCGAAATTTATGAAATAAAAGTATTCAATTTTTTTATAATTACTATTCAGTAAATGGTTAAATTGATAAAAGTTTAAAGTTAAAGGTGATATATGTAAATATCTTAAATAAACAAGTGGTTATAAAATATTCATTGTTGTAGGAGAATATTCGTTTGGTCGTGGAATATTCTTGCTGTTGGGAAATATTCGTACGACGGCGCAGCCTTGTGTGGGCCCCATAACGGAAAGCGATTGGATGAAGAAAACGACAAGTATGAGTTTTTATAAATAACAGCGTAGTTGTTACCGTTAACACTGTTGGAATACCCGGTGGTTAAAATATAATAATACGGCGTCGTTGCGACAAGAAGATACCGGTATTGCACAAAGATTTTTGAATTATTGATTCTTATGTAAGAAGGCACTACTCAATAATTGTTACCGTAATTACTGTTCAGTATTTTATTTTATTGATTCAATAATTGTTGCGTTGATATTTAATATTATTGTTGTTTTAATAATTATCACTACACAGTATTTCCCATTATCAGATCAATGATTCATATTATTTTAATAATATTACTAGATAATATTATTAGCAATGTCTAGAAAGTTCTGTCTAAGGAGAGGTTTGGTCACCTAATTGCGCGCCAGTAAGGAGAAATCCTTATTGGAAAGCCCACTCTTTCCTGAGAACGGCCTGGTTGTCAGTATTGTGATTCTGTAATATTATTTGTAAATAATTAATTATTAATTTATATGATAAGGAAAATATTCATTTTATGTGGATATAGATGGAGAAAAAATTTAATATGACAATTGTTGAAAATTGATATTTTATCTTTTCTGATTTATTATTATATTATATAAATGGTGATATTTTTAGAATGAATGTGGGATATATGAGTATATGAGGAGGAAGAGTAATTTTGTTCAATAAATGATAAACACATGTTTTGTGTGTCGGTGGACCCCATTTCTTGACTGAAATTTAATTATAGCTTTTAAAATCACCCGTTTATGGATTTCGGTCAATTTCTGTTTGGAATTTGAAAACACTTTCTTCTGTAAAGTTGTAGATAATAGAATTTCCTATGGAAAAAACATGAGTTTCAAATTTTTCTGACAAAAGGGCTATTTATTATGAATTATTGAAGTTCCGAAGTTCCGAAATAATTAAATTTTGGAAGTTTTAAATATTTTTGTTTAGAAAAACGTTTTTGGCATTATGGTGGGCTATATTGGTGGCTGAATTCGGTTGTCAAAGAGGTGGGCTTGAATAATTTTTATAAATATATATTTTATTAAATTTTCTGCTTTGGTGTTCTAAGCATTTTTCTATAAATAGGGTGCTTAGGTTAGAATTGAAAATCACACCAGAAACTAAAGTTTTTTTTTCTCTCTTTCTCTCTCTATATTATCGAGCGTATTCTTGTGAGTATTTTGATATTTTGAGTGTTGCTATACGGTGCAAGTTCCTTCAGCACTATATCCAGTATTCTAGTCAGAAGTACTGTCTTTTTGAGGTAAGGGATAGTAAGGGATTGTAAGGGATGATAAGTGATAGTAAGGGATGTTATTTTCTTCATAATGATGTTATTCTTTCAATATCATTATACCGAAATATTGGTATGAATTTTATTGTGGAATTTCTACCTTTTTTCATGTCGGGGTTACTATTCACGTATACGACATTATTCACATATACGGCACTATTCATGTATATGGCACTATTTATGTATATGACATTATTTATGTATACGGTACTATATACGAATACAGAGTACTATTCACGAGTTACTATTCACGAGTTACTATTCACGACAATATTGGTTTCTTTTTCTGACCAAATTATCGTTGATTTATGAATCTTACTCTTGAAATTAAATGCAGTTGTTGATCATATTATTTTTATTATCATATATAATATTTTTTATAATCCTGGTGATGAAATTTCTCTTTGACTTGAGTGTAAAGATAGGTAGATTATTGGTATGATTGTGACTATGGGTTCTCTTTGGCCAGTAGTGCAAAGATGAATTGTTGACTGGTATGATCATGACCATTGAATTTATAATTGAATATCTTTAACTTAAGTGCAAAGGTGAATTGATCAACATGGTTATAATTATTGTTTATATAAATTCTGAAATGATTATATATTTCTTCGAGATATTAATATCTTTGGCTTGTAGTGCAAAGATTATTTGTTGTTGAATATCTTTGGCTTAGTGTGCAAAGATGACCGATTGTTGAATATCTTTGGCCAGTAGTGCAAAGATGAATTGTTGATGAATATCTTTGGCCCGTAGTGCAAAGATGAATTTATTAGTATGATTATGAACAGAAACTGTGATTTGGTATAACCATGATCTTTGATGTTTCAGGTAAAGACATGTGATGAAAATTATCTTCGTCCTGGATGAGAAGAGGAATTTAGAACCACAATTATGATTATGAGTTATTCATATGATTGTGAACCAGAACTGTTGATTAATGTTACAGGGATAAAACATTGTTTGTGGACTTTTAACATGAAGAAGATAATAGACTTTATGGTCTATTTGACTCTTCTAATGGATTGCTCATTCCGCTGCAACTATGGTTGAAAAGTTTTATCATCTACCATATGTTCTAAATCTCTGATTTATTATTGATGAAGGCTATTGAAAATTTAATTATCTTTAGTCATGATATTCTTTACTGGGCTATTTGTGCTCACCCTTTTGCTTCACAATTCCTTTCAGGTAATAAAAGTGTAGATGGGTCGAGCGGGGGTAACAGGAGAATAGAGCGGTGGTCTCTAGCTGTGGAGGTTCTCCCTAAACAGTATAGAAAAGTGTGTTGTATTCTATACATCATTTAGTAGTTATATTTGGTGAATCAAATAGGGTGAGACGAACCCAACGTTCATACAAGATGTCTAATGACATACAACCTCGTGTTATCATAAGACATGGTTGTGCACATCCACTTGCTGAGTATATCTACAAGCACTACCTAAATGATCTTGGAGTTTGGTTGAAGTATAATTCTCAATTAGAGACGGTGAAAATAATGATATGTCAAGAGAAGACTCATCATTGGAAAGAATATGATAGTAATCTTCTCATTTTTCTTTGGGATTTATTGGGTCAACCAAGGATAATTCTGTGGGCATATGATATCTATCATAACCTAGACGCATGGCCTCCCATGTACGAAGGTTTTCTTGAGCACTTTCCAAAGATTTTAATTTCTAAAACAGTTATTGACTGTACATTTATGTAAGGTATCACTGTGAGGTGTGGTCCACGGTTGGGACATGAGTCACAGTTGGTATATATTTGTATCAAAGCTCATAACATATGTGTTGTTATATTTTGCACGACAATTATAGTAATAAAGTTGTAGTTATTTTCTGTACCATGTAGTTGGCGACTCAGAATGGGTTGGATGGATTAGACCTATTTTGGGGGCGTTACAAATAATAATAATAATAATAATAATAATAATAATAATAATAATAATAACAATAATAAAAATAATAATAATAACAATAACAATAAAGTTGCACCAATGGTGTGTAAGTTTTTTTTAACTCTCATTTTTCAAATTCTCTTTTTTCTTGACATGTAAATTTTTTTATAATCAAATATTAATTTCTCTTTATATCTTAACTTAGAGGGTGTTTGGCAATTACTTATAAGTTGGTTAAACTAAGTTATATGTCATTTGTTATTATTTAGTGTTTGACAATAAATTAAATTTTAACTTTTTTTTACTTATAAGTCATTATTAAATTTTTTTCATGCTTCATGTGCTATATTTTTTATTATTATTACTATTACTATTACTATTACTATTACTATTATTATAATTATTATTATATTTACTATTATTATTATTACTATTATTATTAATTATTATTATTATTATTATTAGAATAATTATTACTAATCTTATAATTATTATTTTATTATTATACTAATTATAATTATTACTATCATTATAATTTCTATCATTATAATTTCTATTATTATTATTATTATTATTATTATTATTATTATTGTTGTTGTTGTTGTTGTTATTATTATTATTATTGTTACTATTATTATAATAATTATTATTGTTACTATTATTATTATTATTATTGTTGTTGTTATTATTATTACTATTATAATAATAATAATAATAATAATAATTATAATTATAATTATTATTATTAATTATAATTATTATTACTATTACTATTACTATTACTATTACTATTATTATAACTACTATTATTATTATTGTTATTGTTATTATTAATCATTATTATAATTACTATTATTATTAATTATTATTATTATAATTATTACAATAATTATAATTATAATTATTACAATAATTATAATAGTACTAATAATAAAAAAGCCTAGCCTGGCCCGGCCTGCGGGCTTTTAAAATAAAATAACATAATGCTCTCCTTGAGAATTGAACTCTAGACCTCCCACTCTCCTTAAACAAATGCTCAAACCAATTAGCTATAAGGATTTTTTTAATTATAAAGTCAGTTATCCGACACTAAAATACTAAAAATACTAATTACATATTTATATCAAATACTAAAAATACTAATTAAAAAAATACTAAAATACAAAAAAAATCAAATTAAAAAAATACTAAAATTAAAAAAATACTAAAATAGTAAAATTCAAATTATTTTGTTAATTAATTAAAAGTACAAAAATTCAAATTATATCATTAAAATACTAAAATCATAACATATTTACATAATTTACATCATAACATAACATATTATCATATTTACATCATTTAATCAAAATACAAAATTCAAATACTAAAATACTAAAATTTTACTCAAATACTAAAATTTTACCATAGTTATATAACATATCAAAATACTAAAATTTTACCATAGTTGTATAACATATGAAAATACTAAAAGTCACTTACCCAACACTAAAATACTAATTACATATTTACATAAAATAGTAAAAATACTAATTAATTAAAAAATACTTAAAAATCAAATTAAAAAAATACTAAAATTCAAAAATACTAAAATTCAAATTATTTTGTTAATTAATCAAAACAACAAAAATTCAAATTACATCATTAAAATACTAAAATCATAACATATTTACTTCATTTACATCATAACATAACATATTATCATATTTACATCATTTACATCATAACATATTTACATCATTTAATCAAAATAATAAAATTCAAATACTAAAATACTAAAATTTTACTCAAATACTAAATTTTTACCATAGTTGTATAACATATCAAATATTAAATTTTTACCATAGTTGTATAACATATCAAAATACTAAAAGTCACTTAACTCCGACACTAAAATACTAATTACATATTTACATCAAATACTAAAATACTAATTAAAAAAATACTAAAATACTAAAAAAATCAAACTAAAAAAAAAAAATACTAAAATTCAAATTATTTTATTAATTAATCAAAACAACAAAAATTCAAATTACATCATTAAAATACTAAAATCATAACATATTTACTTCATTTACATCATAACATAACATATTATCATATTTGCATATTTACATCATAACATATTTACATCATTTAATCAAAATATTAAAATTTAAATACTAAAATACTAAAATTTTACTCAAATACTAAATTTTTACCATAGTTGTATAACATATCAAAATACAAATTTTTTACCATAGTTGTATAACATGTCAAAATACTAAAAGTCACTTACCCGACACTAAAATAATAATTACACATTTACATCAAATACTAAAAATACTAATTAAAAAAATACTAAAATACTAAAAAAATCAAATTAAAAAAATACTAAAAATTCAAAAACTACTTTCTGCTTGGCTGGTATATTTGACATATTATTGTCATTTAATATAAAGTTGTAATGATTATATCATTTTTCAAATCAAATGATAATATATTCTCCAATAATTTTCATAGCAAGTCCCCAATTCAATGTGCTAACTACTAACAATCTATGTTCTTGAATTACTCTGAAACCTAAAGGCCAAATTGAGATGCACACACTAGTACAAAACCATAAAAAGACAATGTTTAAAAGATGACGTTTTTATAAAAAGCGTTTTGGTATTTTTTTTACAACATTTTTTAACAAAATGTTGTAAATACATATAAAAAAACGTTATATATTTATAAGGGTAATTTTTTGTTTTAAATAGATAAAGTTTTAAAAAAAAACGTTATCTATTTAAAAAAACATGAAAAGAAAAAACAGGGAATTGAAAATTTGAAATTAAAATAAGGATCGTACGTTGGGTTAGACTTAAACAAGGGTTTCAGCCATTTGCTTCCTTCTGAGCCACAACAATCCTATACTACCTTATTCCTTCTCTCAATCGAACTGCCACCGCCACGGCACTCCCTCTCCTGACCCTGCGCGGAAGCGCCACAAGCGCGGCGAGATGCTCTCGCTATTAAGAGAAGAGGACATCTTCGTTGACAGCATCGTGAAGGAGCAAAAGCAATAGAAAGCGGGTGGAGTGAATGATGACGTGGAGATGGATCCGGATGAGGTGGAGATGATGAAGATGATGGGGATTTCGGTAGGGTTTGATTCAACCAAGGGGAAGCCTGTGGCTGGTAATGATCTTAGTGGAGTGAGAGCGGTGACGAAGAGGATGCCTAGACAGTATATGAATCGTCGCGGTGGGTTTAATCGACCTTTACCTGCTGAACGTAATCGTTGATTTTGATTTTCTTCATTCTTATATTATCATGTTTTCCCCCCTTATTAGCAAATTAATTATATTATACTGTTTTCACCCTTAATAGAAAATTAATTGTTAGTGATGGATATATTGAGGAGGCAACATTAGGAATTTCATTTGTTTACTCTGCTATTGGAATTGCAAATTTGAACTATTACTATTTTGGAGCAAGTATTGATGTTAGGTTCAATTAGAGAACTGATTAAATGGGCAGTTTTAACAGAGTTTGGCTAGAGGGGGAAAAGGAATTGAGCAGCTCAACCTACTTGTCACCTTCGAATTAACAAGGTAAGCCAATTCAGGCCCCCAATCCTTTTTCCAGTCGTTCCTGTATCTCTAATTGGTAGCAACTGAACTGTTAGTAACTATGAAGCATGAATGGCTGTTATATTGAGATTAATATAATGCAATGACTGCTTAAATGTTATTGAAACTACTGTGATTGTGATTGTTTAGTATAGTCCTATGCTTGTTGTTGTTTAAGCCATATGGCTAGGGGACAATGAGCTAAGAGATTATGTAATGTATGCATATATAAGGACTGCACTCTATGTGTTTGAAAAATTGCCAAGCTAAGAACTGATTTAGTTTTTGGTTTATGCTAACTGTGATTTAAAGAAAAGGATATTGAATAAACTATATATTATTACTAAGGTATCAAGCATGCTAAAATATTGCACCTTCTCATTGTGACTAGTTGATTAATATTCAAGATTTATGTTTTGATAAAACAAAACTAAAGTAACATAAAGGAGCTCCTATACTATTAATATTAGGGTAGCCAGTGATTACTAATTAATGGGAACAACCTCATTAAAAGGTTACTTAAGTATGTGGAATCAATGAATCTTATAAAATTTTCCAAAGTTAATGATAATGTGATTTCGGTTAGCATGATCTGTGTTACCATATGAATTGTTGTGATGTTAAAAGGACTGCTATGCTATTAATGTGGACTGCTATATGCCAAAAGATTAAACTAAGTGTGCAGTCAGAACTTATGAGTAGAATATCAAGTAAAGTCAACTATACTTGTATACTATGTGATTGGTATATTATGCATGTTCAATACAATATAAAAAGATAGTATAAGTTTTTATATTGCACCTTCATGCTATCCTTGTAAACATATGTGTAAACCATGTTTATTTTTGAAATTTATCTTAAAGGGAGCTGCTTTAAACCTAAAGTCTTGCATTTAAGTTCTTAAATCATGAACATATAGTATATGACATGCATATGATATGATAATCCTTGTATCGAAAACTTAAAGACTGTCTTGAGAAATTAGTACAATACCTTGCCAAAAGGGGCTGGTGTAAACTAGAAAACTGCTAGTTAGATTTTTAAGCTGCTGCCATAGGATTTAATTAACCGGTAGCAACATTCTTATGCTATACTGACTGTTAATGCAATAATACTGGACTGGTATGCAGAATGGACTGTGACTATATACTTGTTGTTGTGGCTGGAATGAGCATAAATGACTATTAGAAGTACTTTAGTTACTATGCTAACTGTTATTGCATTATATGAATTGTTATGTGTTTGCTATACTATTATGGACTGAATTTAGGCACAAGGAGATAGGTTGGGATGAGGAGTAATAAGGAGGACAAAATTGGCTTTCTTACACGAGCAAATGTCTATGACACAAGTAATTTTAAACTGTGCATGCCACATGTTCGTCAAAAGTCCCAAGTGGACAACCTTAAGTAAAAGTCAAGTGTTAGGCACAAACAAGGCTGGAAATTATTCATGTATTACCTATACTTATAATTTACAAGTTGAGCCTATTAGGAGGAAATGGAATTCAAACTTATGTCAAAGTCATGCAATGGTGGCTGTTAACATGATGAAAGATAGGGGACTGTTGGAGTACTAAAACAAACTGCTAGCCAAATTTAGCCCTTAATTACACTATAGTATAGTGCAGTTGTGAACCTTAGCACATGACAGCTTTGGCTAAATTTGGTAGTAAGAATCCTAGCTTAATTATTCCTCTAGTCCACTGCGTTGAGCAATGGCTGGACCAAGGAGTCAAGCCTAACATCATTTGATAAGCCACTTGGATAACTTTAAAACTCTAGAGGTTAATTAATTAGAGACCTGTGACTGAAAATTTGGAAAAGGGTTATCCGGGCATGGGATGCTGCTAATGGCACTGGCAAATGGCTTTGGGTAGCTGCTAGTACAAACTTAAGCAAATCAGTTGGTAGCATCACTTTAGAAGGACAAAATCCTGTAGGAATCCTAAAGTGCTCAAACAGGATTATGGACTGCTATCCTTGGCAGTAACAAGCAAGTGACTGCAGTGCCATTTTAGCAACTAAGTTGGTTTTCTGACTTTCTTTTAGCTGCAGTTGTGACACCCCCAAATCCGGGTACTTCAATTCCACAGAATTTGGTGTTCACTGTACAAATATCATCTATCTATCTACCCATAATAAATGCAAACCATGCAATAGATAGAATAAAAATCTTTCCCTTCCACGGTTACAACATCCGAATAATAATAATACAATCCCAGGTTAAACTAACCTTAAACATATATGCGGAATCATAAACAAATAAGTCTTAAACAACATCATTAACTCAAGTCTTAAGCATAAATACATCATCTAATAAAAATAACAAGTCTTTATCACTTGCTAACTTTGCCCTTGCCTTTACTAGTGGAAGGTTTATCAGTTCTTTCGTTCTTAACTGCAATTTTATTATTAAGCAAGAGTGAGCACTAATGCCCACAAGTATAATAATGAAATAACAGTATAATAACATGCGAGTAAATTAAAGACATCTGAATAAAAGCTCAACTTTTGAATCAAGAATGAATAACAAGAATCAAAAGAATTCAGAGGGTCATAAGACCTTGAACTATGTCCTAGGTTATCAAGGGTTATACTTGAAACCTTTTTGATCATAAGACTATGGACCTTTCTACTTGTACTTAGGGGGATCACCCTTAGTACCACATCGCATGCACAATATCTTAACGCTAACGCATAAGTAAATCCCTTTGCAGGGTTGTTCATCTCAGTTTGACATTCGAGTCCGCACCAAAGGAAGTTTGGTTTGGATAATTCAATAAGGGTTCTGAAATTTAGAACGTTCATCAACTAAGGACTAGTTGAATCAATAAAGTTCACTAGTCTAATAAGGTTCAACAATAATGATATTCGATTTGAATAATAATCTCAAGATGTATACAATAGGACAATTATTGTATAACTGAATCATGCTTTGAAAAGATAATAAATCTTTAATATAACATTTGAACTTGAATAATAATAATGATAATTTACTTGAGGTAACTAATAAACTTGAACAATAATGACAAGTAGGGTTAGGAAACTTACTTTGTGCGTAGATTACACTTTAACTAAGCACGTTCTTTGAATTTAATCCTACATACCATTCACATTCACAATACCAGTTAATTATAACTTAACTAATCATCAACGATTATTCTTTTGTCTAAACTTTGGTTATGACTATACTTAGTCAAATTATCACATTTACTATCACATAATATCACTTCATGAATAATAATTTAATTATGTATTCCATAACTCGATCTACATGTAATTATGTTATTTACATGTTAAACATCTATTTTATCATCACATTATACTTCTAACATGTTTACATGTTCATTACATTAAGTTACTAACACATTGCTAGACTTAATCATTTTTAAAATTCCATTTCGAACTTTTTCGGAAAGTGGTATATTGCAAGCACCACTATTATATATGGTTCACATGCATGGCTGATGATGGCGTCATAATGGGACTCTTTCCGGCTATGGCCACGCATGGTCAATGACTCGAGACTCGAGATTCACTGCCAGTTGATGTCATTCATGGCGTGGGAAATAATAGTAGAAATGGCACCGGCACATGCACATCAGACACCAGTTTGTGAAATGGCAGTCATGAAAATCGCAGAACATGCCAATTTCTTCCAATTTCCACTCAAAATTAGACATACCCATATGATGTAATTCATGCATAAACATAACCCAATATTTATATAACGACTTTAACCAATGTAAACACTTAATTACAGAATTTAAGCATGCAATTTCACTGACTTTTATGTTCTTGAAGGTTTTGAAAATAAAACATGAAAATTGTCACTACAGATTCGTTATAACACCGAATCCGTTTATTTAAACTTTGGTCTCTTCGTATCAACATGCATAACAACATACGAGTGTAAAATTTAGGGATAATATACGATCAACACATGAATTATCACGTATAAGACCATATGGCCATAACCCAAACTCTGTAAATTTTTTAAATAGCAATTCATAGTATTATGAAACTTATGATATGGAATCATATACAATATATATAAGATATGCTATCTTTACTCTAATTATTACATATATACACATAATTGTTACCCTATTCAACTACAGAAACTTTACAGAGGACTTAAGCCATATTTATGAAAACTTTAAAAGACATAAAATAAGAATTGGGTTGGATAGAATTATCCAAAGTGTAGATGAATAAGGATGACAATATCTCCCTACTTCAATCACAGTATTCACAATCTCTCTCAAAATTCTTAATTCTCTCTGTGATTTCTTTTTGCTAGAGTTAGAAGAATGAAAGAAAAGAAAGAACACGTATGATAATCAAGGAGAAGAATCGACGTTAGAGTGGTGATTACTCCAGTCATGGGTAACTTCCCTCAACTTCCATTAAAGCCATGTTTGGCTACCATTTAAGAGCTTATACCCAATTAATTTAATAAAACCTCTTATACTATAGTTTAAATAATGTCACACTCCTTATAAAATAAATCCAATATTTTATTTAATTTACTATAAATAAAATATAATAATTTTTCATAAATTCACAGTCATATAATTAATTTCTCATTAATAAATAATGTCAAATTAAAATTAATAACATCATGCTTGATTAAATATTTCATTTAATTCAATAAGCTCACATAATTACATATTTGAATAATAATTATTCTCTACATTAATTTAATAAATGTAACACATAATTAAATTAATCTACCACAATTTCATCAAATAATTATTTAATCCAATAATTAAATCATCAAAAATATTTATTTAATTCAATAAATATTAAAATTAATTTTACAAAATCTAAATTCATCACATCTTTCCCCCTTAAAAGGATTCTCATCCCCGTAATCACGACTCAATAAATTCGACACGTTACATTCTCCCCCCCTTACAAAGATTCTGTCCCCAGAATCGCTTACACATAATTAAGTAAATAAATGAGGGTAATTCTTCATCACATTCTCTTCGAGTTCCCATGTTGCTTCTTCAGCGTTGTGGTTCCTCCAAATTACCTTAACAGAAGGCATTACTTTATTTTTGAGAACTTGTTCTTTTCTGTCGACAATTTGAATAGTAATTTCTTCATAAGATAAGTCTTTTTCAAAATGCAGGGGTTCGTATTCAATTACATGCTTGTAATCGGGTTTGTAGGGTCGTAATACAGAAACGTGAAAGACGTTGTGGACATTCTCGAGTGCTGGAGGTAGGGCTACCTCGTACGCTACTTCTCTGATTCTTCTCAATACTTCAAATGGTCCAATGAATCTTCGGCTTAATTTTCCTTTCTTTCCGAACCTGATCTTCCCCTTCCAGGGAGAGACCTCAAGAAAACATAGCTACCTGATTCAAATTCGATATTTTTATGATGTGGATCAGCAGATTTCTTCTCAGATATCTTGAAATGCTACCGGTCGTGTTTCGGATCACTTTGACTATTTCAATTGCCTATTGTACCAATTATGGCCCTAGAAATTGTCTTTCGCCAACTTCATCCCAATAAAGTGGAGTTCTGCACTTTCTGCCGTATAGCGCTTCGTAAGGCGGCATGCCTATACTAGCGTGGTAATTGTTGTTGAGCCGAACTCTACTAACAGTGAGTGATCATCCCAATTTCCTTTAAAGTCCATCACATGTGCTCTTAGCATATCTTCTAATGTTTGAATCGTTCTGCGGCTCGCCTCGTCTGTTTAAGGGTGGTAAGTCAGACTCATTCGCAATTGCATACCCATGCATTCCTCGTAGACGCTTTCCGAAGTTTGATGTAAACGCGGATCTCTATCGTAAACAATCGATAACCGACACTCGTGTCTCAAATAATTTCTTTTACGATAGCCTTGCCAAACCGATCCAAGTTGAATCGATTTTGATAGAAGTGTGAGGATTTTCGATCACCATTAACTATAACCCATATTTGCGTCAGTAGCCTTTCCGAGGTTGTCGGAAGGCCAACCACGAAGTCCATTGTAATATGTTCCCATTTCCATTCGGGATCTCTAACGGTTGTAGCAATCCACCTCGGGCCTCCGATGTTACGCTTTCACTTTCTCGACATGTAAGACACTTGGCAACACATTCTACAACATCTCGTTTTAAATTTGGCCACCAGAAATGTTGTCGAAGATCTTGGTACATTTTGGTACTACCAGGGTGAATTGAATATCGTGAACTATGAGCCTCACTCAAAATTTCTTCCTTAATCTCTCAGATCTTTGGCAGATCCAAATTCCACTCTCAAATCTCAATATTCCTTCCTTATCCATCTTAAATCTTAGTTCGGTTCCTTCAGATATCTTCTTTGTCACCTTTTTACATTCTTCGTCCTGAAGTTGAGCCTCCTCTACTTTATCTAGTAGAGTTGTGCAGATTACATCTCAAATAGCTTCTCATCAATCTCCATAGGATACTTCACTTCCAACTCTAGTTTCTCCATTTCTGCAATTAGCTTCTCCTGAGCAGTTAACATCATCAATTTCTCACGACCCTTTCTACTTAAGGCATCGGCAACCACATTTTCTTTACCTGGATGGTATAAAATCTCACAGTCGTAATCCTTAATTAATTTCAACCATCTTCTTTGACGCATATTTAAATCCTTCCGTAAAAATATATTTCATTTCTCTTATGGTCCAGATATATTTCACACTTCTCCCCGTAGAGGTAGTGCCTCCAAATTTTAAAAGCAAAAACAACTACAAATTTAACTCTAAGTCATGGGTCTGATATACCTTCTCGTAATCCTTCAATTGTCGTGATGCATATTTAATGACTTTCACGGCTTCAGATCAAGACACAACCAAGTCCTTTATGCGACACATCACTATAACCAATAAAATTTCCTGTATAGTCCGGAAGAGATAACACAGGGGCCGTACTCAACCTCTTCTTCAATTCTTGAAAACTTTCCTCACACTTATCCGTCCAAACAAATTTCACAAACTTTTCGAAAGTTAAATTCAATAAGCTGAGTTGCAATCTTGGAAAAATCTTGAATGAATCTTCTATAATATCCTGCTAATCCAAGGAAACTTCTTACTTCCGACGGTGTCCTCGGCTGATACCAGTTAATCACGGCTTCTACTTTGGATGGATCTACCGAAATTCCGTTTTTATCGATCACGTGCCCAAGAAATTGCACTCGCTCAATCCAAAATTCGCATTTCGAAAACTCGACATACAACTTTTCCTTCTCAATACTTCAATGTTAATCTCAAATGCTCTTCATGTTCTTTCCTTGGTTTCGAATAAACCAAAATGTCGCCTATAAATACCACTACGAACTTGTCCAAAATGGCTTGAACACACCATTCATTAGTCCCATAAATGTCCGCAGAGCATTCGTTAGACCAAACGACATTACCAAAAATTCAGAAGGTGACCATATCGCGTTAACGAACGGTCTTCTTGATATCATCCTCGGTCTCACCTTCAATTGATGATAACCGCTTCTCAAGTCTATCTTGGAAAAGTATATCGCTCCCTTCAATTGATCAAACAGTCGTCGATCCCAGTAATGAATATCCGTTCTTAATCGTGACCTTATTCGGTTCTCTCGTAGTCAATGCAGAGTCGCATCGATCCATCCTTCTTTTTCACAAACAACACCGACGCCCCCACGACGATACGCTTCGGTTGAATGTACTTCTTGTCCAACGATTCTTGTAGTTGTACCATTAATTCCTTCATCTTTACTTGGTGTCATTCGCAGATAGTGCCTTCGATATTGGAGCGATTCAAGGCGCCCAAATTGATCACGTAAATCTACCTCTCTATCCGGTGGAAGTCCGGTAAATCGTCTCGAAATACGTCGATTTAAGTCCCTCACAATCGATATTTCTTCAACCTTCTGGATTCTCTTTTTTCGATCGTCGACTATGTAAGCTAAGTATCCTACGGCATTTTGTCTTAACAACTTCTCGGCTCGCATTATCGACGACAACTCGTCATCTCAGGTGACTTTGCTACCATAAAACACAACCTTCGACAGAGTCATAAGGTTAATACGCTTCTTTTGGCAATCAATTCTGACCCGTAATTGAATAACGATCCATTTCAATATAACGTCAAATTCCCCAAGTCGAATAGGATAAGATCTACATTCATGATATTACCCTTAATATCCACTCTACAGCTTCTTATGTACGTATTTAATTGAGAGATTATTTCTCTATTCGCAATTTCTATGTTCATGGGGTAATCCAATTCATCCTTAGGCAAATCTAAATTCTCGCAAAGTCAGCCGGATATAAAGGAACAAGTAGCACCCGAATCAAATAAAACATAAGCATTAATTTTATTGACGGAATGATACTGACACCACATCACGGATCGAATCGCATCTTGACCGTCATGTTGAAAGTCAAGGCGCCATGGATTCGGTTTGTTGCGGTTGGTCCGGTGATGGTTAAGGCATTTCAACCGTTATTTCCTCGGTTTCTCCTCGATGGTCCTTGAACCACAAGTAAAACAAGCACCCTTCTTTCGGTTTGGGCGATTCGATTCCATATGTGGCCTTCGACCACAATTGTAGCACTCTTTTTCTTTTCATACAAACTCCCAGATGGGCTTTCCCGCAAGTCGGGCATGCTTCGATTCTTTTCTTCTGACTACCTTGCTGATTCCCCAATGATGAGTTGTCATTCCATCTTTTCTTCTGATTGAAATTTCCACCTCCTGTGCCACTTCCACTGGCCTTGTTAATTCCTTCACCTTCATTCTTCCTCTTCTTTTGATCTTGATTATACTTGGTCACCGCATCGCTTCCTCCTTCAAATGAGGATGGCCTTTTCAAAGATTCCCAAGCAAATGTGTTTATTCGAAACATTAAAAATTTACTGTATACCCAAGGCTTTAGTCCTTGTTCGAATCTTCTGGCTTTTCTCTCGTCAGTGTGTACTTGATACGGGGCGAACCTTTCCAACTCGTTGAATTTAGCCGCATAATCAGGTACGGTCATATTCCCTTGCTTCAATTCCAGAAATTGAACCTCCACCTGGTTCTGTGAGCTGGTTGGGAAGTACATCTCGAAGAACATCTCTTTAAATCTTTCCCAAGTAATTACACCTTCACCTCCTCGCACTTTGTTTGCTTGCCACCAATAGCTAGCCTCTCGACTTCAAAGATAAACATTGAAAAGCGGTCTTACGGTCTTCTAACCCTAGCAACGCCGAAAACCTTCTCCATTTCCATAACCCACGTTTGAGCCTCGATCGGGTTCATGGAACCTTTAAATTCTGGCGGTCCCACCGCCTTGAAATCCTTAAAGGTAGTATTTGGTGGAGCTTGAGGTTGATTATTCATTGCTCCAGTCAGTAAGTTCACCAACTGCTGAACTGGATTAGCATTGACGTTATTGTTATTATTGGTAGACTCTTCCTGAGACGGTTGGCGTTGTTGTCTTTTCCTTGGCGGCATTTTTCTGTTAAATAAACGCTTATTAGAACTTTATTTATTTCTCTAAATAGTTAAGGCATTACTTAACAATTTAACAAACTCATTTAACACATCATCTCAAACAACTTAATATATTTACATTCAAATCAAAGTTTTAACATCAAACTATAGCATCACTGCTATTTACATCAACTATCCTGGAATAAAGAATTCACAGGATTTAAACCTTTAAAATATTCCTTCGTTCATAAACACGTCAGAATTTACATCTAAAACTAATTAAGTTCTTCACATAATTAAACAAATCATATCACTGTCGATCAAGGTACTGATTAGCCTTGCTACGCTCCTCTTCTAAGATGCGATACATCGTCCCCGCGATCCATCATGTATAAATGGTAGTCCTTCGAATCGGATTGGGTACCTCAAAACTCGATCTTGGATCTCATTCATCGCCTTGTTAAGTGTAGAATATGTCTCCCCAATATTCGCCTTCTTTTCATTTATCATCATCTTCGCACGATCATTTCGACGTGATTCTCTTACCTAGCCTTCCTCTCGCTATTTTTAGTCTTTTCGGAGGTTTCCTTCTGGTTCCTTCTTCGATTTCTATCTCCTCGGCCTTATCTTCTGCTTGATTCTTCTCTTCGACCAAATCCCATTCTACATTTCCCGATCGTGAGTGAAGAGTCGAAATCTCCTCCTCTTCGCTCCAAGGTAATATATCGAATAACCGCCGCTCACCAAATCCTTGACCTCGTCTCGTAACTTCCACGTTATACGGTCAGATAACGTGTCATACATCTCAAAGATCAACCAGATACCGCAGAACTCCTCTTCTTCCTCTTCCTCTTCCTCTTCCTCAACAAATTCCTCTTCAGATCCTCCTCGAAGGGATCATCTTAGGTTCATGCTCCCGACCAACAACGGTGATCAATGGAGATGATTCCTCTCGCACCACCGCTCCCTAATGACATGAATGTCTCTGGGGCTCCTCCTCCTGCTTGCATCTTATAGGTACACGAAGTTTCTTCCTCCCTAGCTTCGACTAACTTCTCCAACATTCGACATCTCGACAACAAAATTTTAAGTTTTAGTTACTAAGTCGATCATCATCTAACGATACTTAACACATAAACACATAAGGTCTTTTATTATCTTCAATGAATTATGTAAATTCATTTCTTATAACTCGATAAGAGTTTTCCATCACTATCTTCTTTCTATAAGGCTAGTACCTAAGGTTGTTTCCTCACTTAAGCTCGATACTAACTCATGACACCCCAAACCGTACTTCAATTTCACGGATTTGGTGTTCATCGTACAAATATCATCTATCTATCTACCTATAATAAATGCAAACCATGCAATAGATAGAATAAAAATCTTTCCTTCTAGGTTACAACATCCTGAATAATAATAATACAATCCTAAAAGTTAAACTAACCTTAAACATCCGTATGGAATCATAAACAAATAAGTCTTAAACAACATCATTAACTCAAGTCTTAAGCATAAATACATCATCTAATAAAAATAACAAGTCTTCCTCACTTGCTAACTTTTTGCCTCGCCTTTTACTAGTGGAAGGTTCATCGGTCTTTTCGTTTTAATCGCAATGTTATTATTAAGCAAGAGTGAGCACTAATGCCCACATGTATAATAATGAAATAACAATATAATAACATGCGAGTAAATCAAAGACATCTGAATAAAAGCTCAACTTTTGAATCAAGAATGAATAACAAGAATCAAAAGAATTCTGAGGGTCATAAGACCTTGAACTATGTCCTAGGTTTTCAAGGGTTATGCTTGAAACCTTTAACAGTCATAAGACTATGGACCTTTCTACTTGTACTTAGGGGGATCAACCCTTAGTACCATACTGTGCACAATATCTTAACGCTAACGCATAAGTAAATCCCTTTGGAGGGTTGTTCATCTCAGTTTGACATTCGAGTCCGCACCAAAGGAAGTTTGGTTTGGATAATTCAATAAGGGTTCTGAAATTTAGAACGTTCATCAACTAAGGACTAGTTGAATCAATAAAGTTCACTAGTCTAATAAGGTTCAACAATAATGATATTCGATTTGAATAATAATCTCAAGACGTATACAATAGGACAATTATTGTATAACTGAATCATGCTTTGAAAAGATAATAAATCTTTAATTTAACATTTAAATTTGAATAATAATAATGATAATTTACTTGAGGTAACTAATAAACTTGAACAATAATGATAAGTAGGGTTAGGAAACTTGCCTCGTGCGTAGATTACACTTTAACTAAGCACGTTCTTTGAATTTAATCCTACATACCATTCACATTCACAATACCAGTTAATTATAACTTAACTAATCATCAACGATTATTCTTTTGTCTAAACTTTGGTTATGACTATACTTAGTCAAATTATCACATTTACTATCACATAATATCACTTCATGAATAATAATTTAATTATGTATTCCATAACTCAATCTACATGTAATTATGTTATTTACATGTTAAACATCTATTTTATCATCACATTATACTTCTAACATGTTTACATGTTCATTACATTAAGTTACTAATACATTGCTAGACTTAATCAATTTTTTAAATATTCCATTTCTGAACTTTTCGGAGAGTTCGCTACTGGCGCCATCAATATATACATGGTCTTCACGTCATGCACGTGGCGATCAATGTCTAACGGATTGTGATGCCCCCAAATCCGGGTCCCTTCGAACCTCGGATTCGGTCCGCCACGATACTACTATCGTCAATTATTATATCTTTTATTCATAACTTAATGAATATAACTTTGCTTATTACAATTTAGAATATAAATTATCTCCATTTCCAAGATCTGTACAATGACCCCAAACTTTTATAAGTTTCACAACTTGGTCATTTACTATTCCTGTTTTATATTATATTTGATATAATATAAATATGTAGAATAATTTAAACTTTTTCATCTCCTTTGAAAATAAATCTTCTATTGATTTCTTAACTTGAATCGATTACATATCCTTGAATCAAATTATGTTATGATTCATTCTATTCGAATTACTGTATAAGATTTTACATCTTGATTCGATATCCTCTATGTATTAACTAATACATCCTTACAATACAACAAGTATTAAACATCGTAAGTATATATCAAGTACACTCCTAGAACCTAAACATGGTTCAAGAAATAATCTAAATAGTATCCTTCATTGCGAAACTATCTACTTTGTCAACCAAGAAACACGAAATCTTTACCGTGAGTCCTTAACCTGCAAAAGTGGTTATTTGAAAGGGTGAGCTCGATAGCCCAGCAATTCTAACAGTTTTCATGCAGCACATAGCATATAATAGCATATTCAGTTCATGCATTCATAATCAATTAATATTTACTACACATGTTACTTCTCACATAACAAGCATAGAGGTTTATATCACAAGCATATCATCAAAGATCAACTTTCACATTTCATACATATCTCATATGCATTTCATATATATACATCAACATTTTCATCGCATAATATAGCTCAACTAACAGTTATCAAATTCATATAACAAATAGGAACTGAAAGACTTGCCTGATTCGTAGTTTATCAACTACGACTTAACTGTTTAAAGCTTATCTGCACTACGTGTATTCCTACACAGTTATATAATCATGGATTTATATCCATCAGTAACATATTTCATGTATTCTCAATGTAATAACAATGTTCCATTGTTTTCTAACTAGGTTCGTAAAACCTTCATTTCACTTTCTCATCGTACTTTTAGAATTACTATGTATGTATAGGTATTTCTTAACCATCCGTACTTGACATCAACTTCACATACATTTATCACTCACTTGACTCTCTATGTGTTCGACACATATTTAAAGTTTATAGATACGTGATCTACGTCGTTCATATTCAAACTACTTAGTTTCATAATGATTTATTTCAATCAATAAGGCTTAACAACTTTCTTTAGCAAGATTCGATGTTATAACCTTTTAAACCATATATTGGTACTAATAAGTCTCTACTAGTATGCTTCACATAGACATAGCATAGTTCATTATTTGAAAACGTATTTTAAACCACACTTGAAATGTCCAATTCATGCTTAGCTAAAAGATGAACATAATCGGCATGTCTAGGGGCATAAGGCATTCAATCTAACTTTTAAAAGTTATTCTAGGCCAAG
This sequence comes from Panax ginseng, assembly GCA_020205605.1. NCBI lineage: Eukaryota > Viridiplantae > Streptophyta > Magnoliopsida > Apiales > Araliaceae > Panax > Panax ginseng. The sequence continues at coordinate 80,009,606 of CM035136.1, read as the reverse complement.
GTAAAGCAACTAGGTGCAACTTTTAATCTCATTTCATAGCTAACTAATCCATGAATATATGTTATCATGTTTAGAACTTTAAGTACACAAATTACTTTAAGTTCATTCTTATAGTTTCAAGTTTTTTTTAGAAATCATTTTCAACTAAGCTATTGTAAGTTGATAACAAGTAAAGTAACTTTAAATCACTTCTCATTCTTAAGTATACTCATAACTCAACAAGATGTATGTGTTAAAATATCATAACTTCAAAGACTCAAGGTTCGTCAATATTCGTTTTCCAAAACTCTTAAGTTTCTTTTCGAAACACATACTAAGCCATGCTAAAACATTCTATAATGAGTAAGGTAATCTTATATGTCATGTCTATTATCATGTATTTTCATGTTACATCACTTAGAATAACATATTCCATCGTCGAGAGCACTACACTTGCGCATGTGCTCGCTCGACGCCCACCGATGGCCTTCGATTACATAATAGTCACAAAGATGACTCTTTTGACCCTTCCTAATGACCTCCAATTGAAAAACGTAAAGCACAAAAGTTGTAGGTCTATTCGTTCTATTTCTGGATCATCTTGAATCTCCTCAATCGGAGTTCGTATGAAACAGTTATGGCTGTTTTACCAAAACATGTTCTGTCAGATTCCAAAAATCCTTTCTACCTTCATAATTTGAGTTACACATGTCCAAATTAGTTCATTTTCGATTCTATGGATTCGTAATTCATAGAACTACAACATACTATAATACCCATCAACTAACATAAACATTAACTAACCCAAATATGAATCTATAACTCATGTTCATGCAAATGTTCATGTTTTGATAATTTAACGAATTCGTTTACTTACGAATTCGTTTCTCAACCAAATGGGTTCGTTTAACTTCCGTTGATTTCGTATTTGACTATATTAACAATATCTAAAAACAATTCATGGATTATAACAATCCTTAGCCATCAATTTTGTGACTCAAAAGTGACTTTTTTTTATTATTACTAAGGATTTCATAATCTTGAAATGAAGAACAATCACACAATCATCATGCTTTCACCATTCTATCACTGATTTCAGTTTATAGAAACATAGAGGAGAAGAAGTTAGTACATTTGAAGAGCTCTTCTACTTCATATGCTTATTTCTTCCTCTTATTGTATTTGCCAAATTGCAAAAGCTCTCTTGACATTCCCTTATCTCTCAACCTCAATGACTCTCTATTCTACTATCCTTCCATAGCCAAAATTGCAGACATCTCAACAAAAGAAAATAAGATGAGAGAGTCTATTTATAGAGAAAGTGTTATCCAAGCAATAGATTTTCTCTAGAAATCAAACTAGTGGAAGGAAGAAGAATTCATTAGATAAGAAGGAGTTGTTGGATGGTAGTTGATTCACATCATTATGCCCACTCCCCTTTTCCTCATTTGGAAGCTATGGATTTTGGAGAAGAAGAAGCAAGCTATTTCCCCCAAATGTGCATACATATATATTCACTCACATAGAATTATATAATCCATGTACATTGGTTTATTCCAATAAATATTTTAATTGGGCTAATTATAAAATAGTTGGTTATTCTCAACCCATCATTTTCCATAAAATTTATCATCTCAAATATACCCAATTATGATAATTAATATCAATTATATTAACTCATTTATTTTCCCATTAAATCCCCCTTTGATTTAACTTCCCTAGTTATGCCACACAAGACATAATTATGTGAACTTAGTAATTAAAAGTCCACAAGCTTATAATAATATAATCTCACAAAATAATATTATTCTCAATATTACATCTTATAACATGGTCATGGATGTAATCTATTGCACCATGTTACATTTTATTATCTCACTTGTACATAATGCTAACATACAAGCCTTTATACATATGTATTCAAATACTTCATATCTTATATAGTTACTATTGAAGTGTCACACTTCAATTCATATCATATAGATGTAGCTACTATATAATATAAAATCATTGCACATACAAATTCATTCCTTCAATTATTCATTCATTAGATTATTTAATGAATGCTTATTCCATCACTTTGTCACACTAAGCATATCACACAAGCTTACATTAAGTTTATTACTTATTCTCATTACTTATTCATTTCCCACCATATATTACTATAATCAAAATTTACGTATTTCGTCATAACATAACATAAGATATTTTTATCATATTTTCTCTAAATATAGGAACTAATCATAATAACACGATTTACTCATTTTCTCAAGATATTACTCTTAATATAATATCTATGTATTATTAAAATATTTATATGCACGACACACGCACTATATATCGAAAATAAATTTATTTCCTATTATGATAAATTGTTTCCATCAACTTATATAGCAATATCCTTTAATATATTTAACATATTACTTACTCACACACATTACCTCGTACCAAGCTATATAAGGTAATATCAAAATAATATTCCCCTTTTATTAAAAATAATAAATATATGCTAGAATTTATTTTAATATCCTTTAGTAGAAATATACTATAATCATTTCTCTTTCATTTCTATAGATTGCCTCAACACAATTTCTTTAATCTATACATTTAACCATAACTCAATATTAATCAATAAATCTCTAACCAATATTTATCTAAAGATATATCGATTTCCTTCTCTAAATCAACGTACATATATACAAGTCTAAACCTAGCAATGCCGAGTCCTTAATAGTATTCAATATAAGTATTTGAGTGGTTTCCTACAAACAACCAACAAATTAGTTTCAGCTCTCGCTCTACACTATTTTCACGTTGAGTTAGATCACCACTAATTCAGATATACCTCCGCCTCTAAAGGAATCGTTTAGCCCCACTTCTCCTATACATCCACCATTAAAGAGTACGGTTGCACTACCTTAGACTTGATACTTACTCGTAAATATACTCAAAAAATTGGTGATTATCAAAGATATTTAATGTCACCAACTTACTATTATAAAATAATTTCAAATAAATTATTTAATATCGATAGATAGAATTCTATTCATCTTCTTTACTTCAAATAACTCGCATCTTCAATAATTAACAAATATATAATAATAATATATTTATTAAACACAGAAATCACTTATTGCATAGTTTATATTACCCCATGCAACACCATTCCACATACCTCACGACATATATATATTCTTATTCGAACCCTTCTCATGCCTTAATAATTTTATTTACTAAATTCTTATTTTAATATTTTCTAAAAATTCGGGTTCTTACATCCTCTTCCCCTTATAAGGATTCCATCCTTGGAATCACCGAAACCTCCTCTACTCGGTGCTATTCGGAATATTACATATTCTTTTGAATAATTTTATTCATTCCCTTTTCGAAAGTTTTATTATAACTTGCTCACTTGCATTCTACTAGTTTTCCTTTCTAAGGAACATGTTACTTACTACATTCATCCTTCAGAAGAATAAGAATCTTCCACGATTTTTCAATAATCGGGAAGTAGTATGAATAATCTTAGATTCCAAATTATGCTAAGGGGTCACAAGACCGTGAACTCTTCTCTAGGTTTACAAATGCTTCAACAAAATCCTTCACATTGTAAACTAGAGTGTTTATCAATCACAAAGACTGAAAACACCCTCCACGCGTAGACTAGGTGGCCAGCCTATTGTACCACTACGTTGGGCCGCAACGTAGTGTTTTGTAATGACTATATGCGTTACGCTCGGAACCATTGTCCCCGAAAACATGTCCCCTTATAGGGTTGTTCACCTCAGCTTTTCAACAACTGAATCCGCACCAGAGAAATCTGGTTTGGCATAATTACTCAAGAACACTTGAATTCCATAAATATTTTTCAACAACCATCTAGCCAAATCAAATAGCTTAGACTTTTATCAACAACTCGGACTTCAATCAAAATAATTTAGCTAGCTTAATTGACCTTCTTCATAATCTAAAAGAAAACCAAAAATTCTTTTATGACATCATGATACCGCATTTAGATTAGTAGTACGTTGAGGATTTCGCCATGTGACTTTGTCATACTACACCGTACCAAAATTGGCTGACGATCTTTCGATCACAACCAACACTAGGTTCAACTGCATGGATGACTATCGTTTACTATACACCATATCAATGATGCGCATGGTTAGAAATACATTTTGAAAATTTTCAAATCATTTTTGTCTTAGCCGAAACAATTGGCATAAACATAAGAATAAAGGTATTTTTTTTAAACATCATTGGTTCAATCACAAGATCCAATGTTTTTCAAGAAAACAGAAGTGCGAATCCTCAACACGAAGTCAATATACTTTGAAAATCTAGCAGACTAGAAGATTTAGAAAATCCACGTTTCTCCATCAACTTCAATCTTTACTACACTAAAATTTCTAACTTCATAACATATATATACCCGATACAGTTCATCAAACTTACCACACTTTGAAAATTCAGGAACTTGCCATAATTATAAGAGTTTAAGAACTTATCCTAGTCAGACTATAGGCGTCCGTTCGCTGAGGGGTTCAAAAACATTTCATATAATTATGAGTCACGAACGTACCATGTGCATGAGTTTTAAGAACTCGCACCTAATCTTAATATTCTTTATCTTAATCTTAATAGTCTTTATCTATCAAATATGATATGAGAAAAGAATCACCTTCTCACCATAAGCATATCGATAACGCGACACCAACATTCCATTGATTATCATTGTGAGGAACCGAGCGTGAGCACAAAGCCTCCACCCATACAAAGGTTTGTACAACTCAGCTCTCACATGAGTCTTCAACTGAAATCTAACTTAACTCTATCTCACTCTTAACTTGCTTTTTGCTCGATACGAATTCTTCGTATCTCACCACATACAACTTCTCATGAGTTCATATCGTACCATTTCATAGTACAATCTCTTATAACATCAAGCTATACACACTTTGTCGTTATAGACTATTTATCACTTCATAACTCAATCCGATCACGTTGTGATCATCAATTTACCTTAGGGTTCTTTCCGTATTATTAACAAAACTCCACTCGAGTTCATTCTTATTATCTTTGTTATATTTATCTTATAGACATCATCTTATCATTTTTATTACCGGAGTTAGGAAACTCCTGAATTATCATTCTCTTAGATACTTCAAGATTCTTCTTTGAATCTTCACTTATATATTTTAATCTTTATCTTTCTCTCTCTCAGGTTATAGCCTAAGGTACACTTACTTAAATTTATAACCTACAACTTTGATACCAACCTGTGACGCTCCCAAATCCGGGTCCCTTCGAACCTCGGATTCGGTCCGCCACGATACTACTATCGTCAAATATTATATCTTTTATTCATAACTTAATGAATATAACTTTTCTTATTACAATTTAGAATATAAATTCTTTCATAGATCCGTACAATGACCCCAAACTTTTATAAGTTTCACAACTTGGTCATTTACTATTCCTGTTTTATAGTACATTTGATATAATATAAATATGTAGAACAGTTTAAACTTTTCATCTCCTTTGAAAATAAATCTTCTATTGATTTCTTAACTTGAATCGATTACGTATCCTTGAATCAAATTATGTTATGATTCATTCTATTCGAATTACTGTATAAGATTTTACATCTTGATTCGATATCCTCTATGTATTAACTAATACATCCTTACAATACAACAAGTATTAAACATCGTAAGTATATATCAAGTACACTCCTAGAACCTAAACATGGTTCAAGATATAATCTAAATAGTATCCTTCATTGCGAAACTATCTACTTTGTCAACCAAGAAACACGAAATCTTGACCGTGAGTCCTTAACCTGCAAAAGTGGTTATTTGCAAGGGTGAGCTCGAAAGCCCAGCAATTCTAACAGTTTTCATGCAGCACATAGCATATAATAGCATATTCCGTTCATGCATTCATAATCAATTAATATTTACTACACATGTTACTTCTCAATAACAAGCATAGAGGTTTATATCACAAGCATATCATCAAAGATAAACTTTAACATTTCATACATATCTCATATGCATTTCATATATATACATCAACATTTGCATCGCATAATATAGCTCAACTAACAGTTATCAAATTCATATAACAAATATGAACTGAAAGACTTGCCTGATTCGTAGTTTATTAACTACGACTTAACTGCTTAAAGTTGCACTGCGTGTATTCCTACACAATTATATAATCATGGATTCATATCCATCAGTAACATATTTCTTGCATTCTCAATGTAATAACAATGTTACATTGTTTTCTAACTAGGTTCGTAAAACCTTCATTTCACTTTCTCATCGTACTTTTAGAATTGCTATGTATGTATTGGTATTTCTTAACCATCCGTACTTGACATCAACTTCACATACATTTACCACTCACTTGACTCTCTATGTGTTCGACACATATTTAAAGTTTATAGATACGTGATCTACGTCGTTCATATTCAAACTACTTAGTTTCATAATGATTTATTTCAATCAATAAGGCTTAACAAATTTCTTTAGCAAGATTCGATGTTATAACCTTTTAAACCATATATTGGTACTAATAAGTCTCTACTAGTATGCTTCACATAGACATAGCATAGTTCATTATTTGAAAACGTATTTTAAACCACACTTGAAATGTCCAATTCATGCTTAGCTAAAAGATGAACATAATCGGCATGTCTAGGGGCATAAGGCATTCAAGTTCACTTTTAAAAGTTATTCTAGGCCAAGGTAAAGCAACTAGGTGCAACTTTTAATCTCATTTCATAGCTAACTAATCCATGAATATATGTTATCATGTTTAGAACTTTAAGTACACAAATTACTTTAAGTTCATTCTTATAGTTTCAAGTTTTCTTTAGAAATCATTTTCAACTAAGCTATTGTAAGTTGATAATAAATAAAGTAACTTTAAATCACTTCTCATTCGTAAGTATACTCATAACTAAACAAGATGTATGTGTTAAAATATCATAACTTCAAAGACTCAAGGTTCGTCAATATTCGTTTTTCAAAACTTTAAGTTTCTTTTCAAAACAAATACTAAGCCATGCTAAAACATTCTATAATGAGTAAGGTAATATTATATGTCATGTCTATTATCATGCATTTTCATGTTACATCACTTAGAATAACATATTCCATCGTCGAGAGCACTACACTTGCGCATGTGCTCGCTCGATGCCCTCCGATGGCCTTCGATTACGTAACAGTCACAAAGATGACGATTTTGACCCTTCCTAATGACCTCCAATTGAAACACTTAAAGCACAAAAGTTGTAGGTCTATTCATTCTCTTTCCGGATCTTCTTGAATCTCCTCAATCGGAGTTCGTATGAAACAGTTATGGCTGTTTTACAAAAACATGTTCACGATTTTTCTCAAGAATTCAGTTGTCAGACCACTTTCACGGGTGGGTCTTGCCCTATAAATAGCCTGGCAGGGCGGGCATAGCTACTGTTAACTCACGGATTCATGCTCTGCTACAAAATAATAAGTCAAAAATCCTTTCTACCTTCATAATTTGAGTTATACATGTCCAAATTAGTCCGTTTTCAATTCTATGGATTCGTAATTCATAGAACTACAACATACTATAATACCCATCAACTAACATAAACATTAAATAACCCAAATATGAATCTATAACTCATGTTCATGCAAATGTTCATGTTTTGGATAATTTAGCGAATTCATTTACTACTTAATTCGCTTTCAACCAAATGGGTTCGTTTAACTTCCGTTGATTTCGTATTTGACTATATTAACAATATCTAACAACAATTCATGGATTATAACAATCCTTAGACATCAATTTTGTGACTCAAAAGTGACTTTTTCTTGTTATTACTAAGGATTTCATAATCTTGAAATGAAGAACATATATATGTATTACAATCACACAATCATCATGCTTTCACCATTCTATCACTGATTTCAGTTTATAGAAACATAGAGCAGAAGAAGTTAGTACCTTTGAAGAGCTCTTCTACTTCGTATGCTTATTTCTTCTTCTTATTGTATTTGCCAAATTGCAAAAGGTCTCTTGACATTCCCTTATCTCTCAACCTCAATGACTCTATTCTACTATTCTTCCATAGCAAAAATCTCAGACATCTCAACAAAAGAAAATAAGATGAGAGAGTCTCTATTTATAGAGAAAGTGTTATCCAAGCAATAGCTTTGCCCTAGAAATCAAACTAGTGGAAGGAAGAAGAATTCATTAGATAAGGAGTTGTTGGATGGTAGTTGATTCACATCATTATGCCCACTCCCCTTTTCATCATTTGGAAGCTATTGATTTTGGAGAAGAAGAAGCAAGCTAGCTAGCTAGCTAGGCTTTTTGCATTTCACGTGAATTGAGAAATGACACACAAATTGGGACACCATCCTTAAAACTCAGCATTCCATAGTATTAATAGCCTACTTAGGTTTATTTGATATTTTCCCCCAAATGTGCAAACATATATACTCACTCACATAGAATTATATAATCCATGTACATTGGTTTATTCCAATAAATATTTTAATTGGGCTAATTATAAAATAGTTGGTTATTCTCAACCCATCATTTTCCATAAAATTTATCATCTCAAATATACCCAATTATGATAATTAATATCAATTATATTAACTCATTTATTTTCCCATTAAATCCCCCTTTGATTTAACTTCCCTAGTTATGCCACACAAGACATAATTATGTAAACTTAGTAATTAAAAGTCCACAAGCTTATAATAATATAATCTCACAAAATAATATTATTCTCAATATTACATCTTATAACATGGTCATGGATGTAATCTATTGCACCATGTTACATTTTATTATCTCACTTGTACATAATGCTAACATACAAGCCTTTATACATATGTATTCAAATACTTCATATCTTATATAGTTACTATAGAAGTGTCACACTTCAATTCATATCATATAGATGTAGCTACTATATAATATAAAATCATTGCACATACAAATTCATTATTTCAATTATTCATTCATTAGATTATTTAATGAATGCTTATTCCACCACTTTGCCACACTAAGCATATCACACAAGCTTACATTAAGCTTATTACTTATTCTCATTACTTATTCATTTCCCACCATATATTACTATAATCAAAATTTACATATTTTGTCATAACATAACATAAGATATTTTTATCATATTTCCTTTAAATATAGGAACTAATCATAATAACACGATTTACTCATTTTCTCAAGATATTACTCTTAATATAATATCTATGTATTATTAAAATATTTATATGCACGACACACGTACACACTATATATAGAAAATAAGTTTATTTTCTATTATGATAAATTGTTTCCATCAACTTATATAGCAATATGCTTTAATATATTTAATATATTACTTACTCACACACATTACCTCGCACTAAGCTATATAAGGTAATATCAAAATAATATTCCCCCTTTTATTAAAATAGTCATATGCTAGAATTTATTTTAATATCCTTTAGTAGAAATATACTATAATCATTTCTCTTTCATTTCTATAGATTGCCTCAACACAATTTCTTTAATCTATACATTTAACCATAACTCAATATTAATCAATAAATCTCTAACCAATATTTATCTAAAGATATATCGATTTTTTCTCTCGTCAACAACGTATATATATACAAGTCTAAACCTAGCACGCCACGAGTCTTTAATAGTATTCAATATAGTACCGAGTGGTTTCCACACAAAAACCAACAAATTAATTTCCGTCTCGTCTACTAATTGTTTACAAAGTGAGTTAGATCACCACTAATTCTGTATATACCTCCGCTCTCTGAAGGAATCGTTTAGCCCAGCTCTATACATCCACCATTAAAGAGTACGGTTGCACTGCCTTAGACTTGATACTTACTCGTACATATACTCAAGAAATTGGCGATTATCAAAGATATTTAATGTCACCAACTTACTATTATAAAATAATTTCAAATAAATTATTTAATATCGATAGTTAGATTTCTATTCATCTTCTTTACTTCAAATAACTCACATCTTCAATAATTAACAAATATATAATAATAATATATTTATTAAACACAGAAATCACTTTTTGCATAGTTTATATTACCCCGTGTAGTGGCCAAGCAATACTGCATTGCGTCACAGAATGTAGAAATGGCAAGTTAGTAAAAATCGCAGAACATGCCAATTTCTTCCAATTTCTTAATTTCTACTCGAAATTAGACATACCCATATGATGTAATTCATGCATAAACATAACCCAACATTTATATAATGATTTTAACCAATGTAAACACTTAATTACAGAATTTAAGCATGCAATTTCACTGACTTTGATGTTCTTGAAGGTTTTGAAAATAAAACATGAAAATTGTCACTACGGATTCGTTATAACACCGAATCTGTTTATTTAAACTTTGGTCTCTTCGTATCAACATGCATAACAACATACGAGTGTAAAATTTAGGGATAATATATGATCAACACATGAATTATCACGTATAAGGCCATATGGCCATAACCCAAACTCTATAAATTTTTGAAATAGCAATTCATAGTATTATAAAACTTATGATATGGAATCATATACAATATATATAAGATATGCTATGCTACTCGAATTATTACATATATACACATAATTGTTACCCTATTCAACTACAGAAACTTTACAGAGGACTTAAGCCATATTTATGAAAATTTTAAAAGACGTAAAATAAGAATTGGGTTGGATAGAATTACCCAAAGCGTAGATGAATAAGGATGACAATATCTCTCTACTTCAATCACAGTATTCACAATCTCTCTCAAAATTCTTAATTCTCTCTGTGATTTCTTTTTGCTAGAGTTAGAAGAATGAAAGAAAAGAAAGAAGACATATGATAATCAAGGAGAAGAACTGACGCAGAAGTGGTAAGTTACCCAGTCATGGGTAACTTCCCTCAACTTCCATTAAAGCCATGTTTGGCTACCATTTAAGAGCTTATACCCAATTAATTTAATAAAACCTCTTATACTATAGTTTAAATAATGTCACACTCCTTATAAAATAAATCCAATATTTTATTTAATTTACTATCAATAAAATATAATAATTTCTCATAAATTCACAGTCATATAATTAATTTCTCATTAATAAATAATGTCAAATTATTAACTCTCTAATTAATAATTAAATTAATAACATCATGCTTGATTAAATATTTCATTTAATTCAATAAGCTCACATAATTACATATTTGAATAATAATTATTCTCTACATTAATTTAATAAATGTAACACATAATTAAATTAATCTACCACAATTGCATCAAATAATTATTTAATCCAATAATTAAATCATCGAAAAATATTTATTTAATTCAATAAATATTAAAATTAATTTTACAAAATCTCGTTCGTCACAGCAGTAGTAAGTTAAGATGACATTAAAAGGTATCAAGGTTTGGAACCAATATTGTCTTAAGACAGCTAGGTACCTTATATGATTTTGTACTAACATCCCCATATTGTTTAACTTTATGAGTTATATATTATTCCAACTGATAGTTGACTTGAGGTTACATTCTTAGCTAAGAATAATCACAGGGCTGCTAGCAGTCGACTTTATAGGCAACCTCAACTAACTGCTATTGTAGTACTGAGCTTGTTAGACCCAATCAAAATTGAGAATAATTGAAACTGCATTAAAATCCTTATTGTCAAACCTTAATAACGGTTCGCCTCATGAAATAGTATAAACTCAGGGTAAAACTTAGAGGATCATGGATGGGAAAAGAAGCTAGAGCTGCTGTCCTTAATTAAATAGCAGTTCATAACAAGCAAATGCTAAGGCTGTTTAGATAATCAGTTTGTATGAAAAATAAAATGTGAAGGAAGAAGAAATAGAAGGTAATTACCAAAGTAACCTTGTACACAAAGACTGACTTGCCAAGCAAAAGCTTGTTTGCCACAAGTTGATTAAGTTGGGACTGTTTTGGCATAGGAGAGGAAAAATTAAGAATGTTTCACTTTAATATGCAAGAATAACCTATAAAGTGTTATAAGAATTATAAATTACTCAACCAAATGGTAGATACTTGCAAAAACATAAAATAAGCTACCTTGTATGCTAGAATTTCTATAAACAAGGCATGAGACACTTATGTGTTAAATCCTAATAAGATGTAAACTTATACATGTTGTGTGACACCATTAAAGAGAAAAATGGTGGAGATAAAAACATGGATGAGATATTTGAAAAATGTGTTACATATAAGAAATATGGTACTTAGAGAATTTTATGAGTTAGTTGCTGCAGCTGAGGTAGGTTTTGGTGTTCAGGGCTTTCATAACTTTGTAGTTTGCATTATCTTTTGCTATTCGATACATCATGGACATTCTAAAAAAAGTTTAAGTCGGTCTGTAAAATTCATTGAAATGAATTTAATCTACAATAGTAGTGTAGATTGAGGACTCACAAGGGAATTGCATCATGTTTGTCACACAATACACAACAGGAACAAAGAAGAAATGAAGACAAGCATGATTGATTGCTGGACCAAATAGTTTTTTACTATAGTTTCTTGTGTCCACCAAAACTCCACTTGTATGCAAAGAGTTGGAACTTGTTATATTAGTAAACTAACTAAGTTGTAATGATTGGTTGCTTATGATTGTAAAATATATTGACATGCCCTGAACTAGAATGGACTGTGATAGTATGCTTGTTGTTGTGGCTGGGATTTGTGTTATTAACAAGGTGGAAGGTAAGAAACTTGGTAACTAACTAAAATCATAAGCTTAATAGTTGTTAATTACTTGAATATACCTATATTCGATTGTATGTTGGACTGTTATGGATTGAATTTAGGCACAAGGAGATAGGTAACTAACTAATGTTTTTGGGGCTTGGATTTGTGTTATGGATTGTTATATTAGTAAACTAACAAAGTTGTAATGTGTTCTTTTTGATAACTAATTCTTGTGAGTAATATGTCTCTGTTCTGTAATTTTCAGGAAATTGTCGTCCAAAAAATTATACATGATCAAAGGTGCGGTCTGATTTCTTCAATAAAATATCAATTTTTTTTGAATCAGTAAGCTGATGTAACTGTATGTCACTCCTATTCCTGTATTACCTGAATTCAGAGAAGCCAAAGGTGCAACTGAAACTCCTGAGGACCATACTGACATTTTGGCAGGTCGTCATGACCCAAATGCTATAAAGGTATTTATGTTCTGCTATTTTCTTTAACCTCTTCTTCTTAATCTTATTTTAAACGCCAACACTTTAACAGACTCACAACAGATCGTATATAACCATGATGACTCCAGATTTTTTTATTTATCATATACAGGAGCATCTACTTAAAATGACCACAGAACATCGTGCACAAATGGCCTTAAAACGTGGCAAGTCTAGTCTTGCCAATCAGGTGAAAATCTTCTCATAAGACTATATTTTTGGCTTTAATCTGTGTGTTTGATTCTTAGGGATGAGGGATTCGTTACATGTTTGTATTTTGTTACTGGACAGCTTCTACATGCTTAGTTTCTCTATAGTTTTCATATGGTGCATATTCAGTATGATCCTGAGCTTATGAGTGTAAAAGTAAGAATCTCATTCCTTTCAGGCTCCCTCAAGGGCAACAAGAAGTGCAACAAAGAAAGATACTTTACATGGGTCTCTATCTTCTCATTTGGGGTGAAGCAGCTAATGTGCGCTTTGTCTAGATCTGGATACTGGTCTGTTGGCTGGAAATGTCAGTATAGTTACTGGGGAAAACATTAAAGCTTCTTATGGTGGGGACGATGAGTCTTTCCTGCGGAAGGTTATAACACCTATTTATAGAGTAATTGACAAGGTATTTTCTAGTGAAAGCATGCATATTACTTTCAAAGTTTTGGCTTTAGGTTTTCAGAAATTATTAATGCTTATCTATTTACTGTTTTGTAGTAGTGACAATTATCTTACTAGTGTTTATGAAGAGGGTGATGCAAGGTCAACCCTTATCACCATGGTCCAAGCTCTTAACCATACCAAACATGGTGTTGACATCCTATCTGGAACCAGGGTATGAGACAATTAAATTTTAAAATTACTCCATAGTTACTCATTCCTCTCTACAAATGTTGTAGATAAACTATATAGGACTTGCATTGCAACTAATAAGCAAGCATATCTCTTGCTATGAGCATAAAAAAGAAACTCTATTTTTGTTTCAGGTTAGGACACACTTTGCAAGGCCAAATTGGAAAGAAGAGTTCACTAAGATAGCTTCAAAGCATCCATTTGCCACAGTAGGTAAGGAGACTCGGTTTCAATGTTAGATAGAAGCTTGAGTTATATCACACGAATGATTTTAACAACTAATCCTAATTTCCTTAAAGGCAGCATATGCTAAACAATGCTTTAGTAAACATTTGATTAAGATGTTATAGAAAAACACACATGCAATTGCATTTTATAGGTAATTTAATGACAAGAATAAATAGCACGACCCTTGGTTAAGAAAAACATTGGCACACTAACATTGTTAATTATGTGAAATCTAAACATTGTTATTTAAGATTGTGTGATGATTGTGGTTGTTGAATGTGACTGAATTCTGACTTGAGGTCAACATATAATAATAATCTACAAGTCTTGTAACAGAAAATATGTTTACCACTGTGCTTACTGAAATTAATTCATGAAATGGACGATTAAGATTCAAATTTTTTCTTGTAACAGAGCAATCATATAGTCGCACTGAAGGTTCTTTTTCTATTTGGATTTGTAGCAAATGATATTGTGATTGTCTATTTGTCTTTTTCTGCTTATGAGAAATACGGTGTACATTAGTATCACGTAGCAACTCTATTGTCTTTGTGTATTGATTTTGACATTAAGTGTCTCTGGTGACCTATTTGCTTCATTTTCCTGACTTTCTATTATTTTTAAATCTGTGCAGGAAGACTGCTTCTACGACCTGCCTTACAATACTGGGTATCAAATTTCTGTGCTACGTTTACGGAAGACAAGGGACAATTATGAAGTGTACTCTCGCTATATATGTAGATATATATTTTAATTGAAGAACCGTGGTAGCTTTAGATGGTTAATTGTAAAGATAATGAATGATTATGTAGTTGATGATTTTATTAAATTAATAATATTTTAGTTTTTTATATTTTTGCCATTATTTGCTATGGGGACATTGAGCCAGCCAGGTACACAAAAAGAATGTTAAATTTTGATTTAACAACAATATAATTCGTTACCAAAGCGTTGAACAAGTTTTAATATAGCAATAATTTTTTATACATTTAGTAACAAATTTTTGTTGCTAATGACATTAAAAATATAATATTTGGCAAAAAAAATTAACCTAATAACAACGGAGAGGATATTGTTGTTAATACTAAAATAAAAGGCAACATTTTTTATCATTGTAAATCGTATCAACTTTCGTTGCACATATAAAGAAACGACAACATATAATGTCGTTGCTAATCGACGACTTTCGTTGTTATTGAAAAATAACCAGCAATAAACATTTTCGTTGCTGATTCAACATAATGTCGTTGCCAAATAATATAATCAGCAACGAAAATCATTGCTAAAAAGTTTACATTCCGCAACGAAAGCAAATTTAGGCAACAATTTTCATAATTTACTGCAACGAAAAATGTCGTTGCAAAATGGTGTCAATTGCAACGAAAATGCATGGTCATTGCAAAAAAAAAAAGAGTTCATTTTCGTTACCAATTAGCAGGCTTTTGCAACGAAATGGGGTTTTTAGCAACGAAATTCTAATTATTCTGCAACAATACATTTTGTTGCTAAAGGATCGATGTTTGTACGAAAGCCAAATTTCGTTGCAAAATGTATTAGTTTTGGCAACGAAAAAAATACTTTCATTGCGGAACAATTAGCAATGCTCATTGCGCAATGAAAGACGCAACGACATTAAAGTCGTTGCCTAAACCCTTTAGCAACGAAATTTGGCACCTTTAGCAATGAAAATTGGTTGTTGCTCAAGCCCCATTTTTTTGTAGTGTTATATGATTATACGTATACGATAAGGCTTAAGAATAAAGAATAAATAGTGATAATACCGCCAAGGAGACGAAAATGAAATACACGGATAGAAGAACCTGTCAACAAAGCTGGAAGACAACCAGACCCGATACAGAATTTTGCGAATATGGACGATCAAGCTATGCAGAACTGAATACCAGTCACCGGAAGATCAGCCAGATAATCGATCGACGAACGTCAAAGACTTCAATGCCATCGTACTGCCAGGATTCGAATGATTAGCTGACCCTGTAGCAACGTTTGTTATAGCTAGGATAACGAAGGGGCAAAAGATAGTTTGTCACCTATACGATAAAAGGAACGTAGATAAAGGGCAAGTCTGTGTGTTTTAAGTGTGAATTAATGGAGTATAAGGTGGAAGACTGTCAAAGAAGGAGAAAGGAGGCAAGGAATGCGAATACGAGAAAAGGCAGCAAGACATTGGCGTTGATGGGACTAACATCAACAAACAAACCAACGAAATCAACCGCAAACGTCTTCAACATGACCGTTCAAGAAACTGTAGCAGTCGGGGATGCAACTCCAGGTATTACTCAAACCAATTTTATTTCTTATATATTATTTTCTTATATATAGTAAATTATTTTATAAATTATTTTGAAGGAGGAAATTGAGTTCTATTAGAAATCAATTTTTTGTATAAGGAGATAGTTAAGCTTTATGCTGAATAGTTAAAGATCAATTTGATCAATTATGATCGAGATCTACATACAATGATTATGTATGCTATGTACCCTGGTATGTATAGGTTTTAATACGGTGATTCCGGGGACGGAATCTTTCTAAGGGAGGGTGAATGTAACAACCCGATATTTTCTATATAAATAAATAAAAAAATTTGCGTATAATTTTTTATTAAGGATAAAGTTTGTACAAGATAATGTGTATATATATTTATGTGATAAATAAAAATATATTTATTAATTGAAATATTTACAAATAATTTTATTTTAGAATTATTGATTATTATAAAGTATATTCTTATAATAATTAATATAGTAGAAATGTTTTTATTATTTATTTTCTATGAAAATATATATGATTATATATTATTTAAATAATATATGAAATGATTCTTAGAATTATTATAATAATTATTTATTTTATTATATGAATTTATGCAAGATTAATTAAGTTAATTATTTTAACTTAATTAATAATGTTATATATGAAGAATAAATCAGATATGGAATCCAAATCCTAATTTTGGATTTTTATCAATGGATAAGAATAATAATATAATAATATTATATTTTGATTTTTCAGTGCTATAAATATGTACTGTATGTTTGTGGACTAATAATGGTTGGTTAATTATGGTGTATTATGACCAAACCCTAGTGTTACTGATAAACCCTAATTTTGCAGTCAAATAAGACTTTAAAATTTGTTAAGTCACTGTGTTATATGTGTGACGCCCCCAAAATTAGGTATACATCACCCATCTTGAGTCGCCAGATATATGGTACAGAATGCAAATACAACTTAACAATACAACTGTCGTGTACAATACGACAAAACATAAACTGTGAGTTTGAATACAAATATTGTCTATTAGAGAGTATACAAACTCAAAAGGAGTCCTCATTACAATTATTATCACACTATTTAATAGAATAGTGAGGACTACTAATGCACCATCTAGGACCATCACTTCGTTCCCTGACTCGTTCCAGCTATATTCTCATTTCCTGAAGAGAACAGTGAAAGAAAGGGTGAGCTCAACTAGCCCAGTAAGAAATATTATAACTAAGATAATGCAGAATAAATTATCATTAGCCTTAAACAATGTTAAATTGATATAATATAACAAACAACAAGTTTAACTGCTGCGGAACAAGCAATCCATTAAAAGAGCCAAGTAGAGAATAAAATCTACTATCTTTTATGATTTAAAAGGTTTTTCATCACTTTTATCACGAGACTAGCTTTTAATAAATAATTCACATCATCGAATCACCCACGACTACTACTACCAATGATATTGTTTAGTATCACGACCACAATTATCCATGCACTACGGGCCAAGAATTTTGTATATTCATTAATGGTCATGATCATGCCAACAACTGTCCATCAATGCACTACGGACCAATGATGACTTTTACCACATCATTTGTAACATTACGGTCATGATTACATCGAATAATCCCTGTTCATAATCATACCAAGTCCATCTATGCACTACAGGCCACAAATGACTTTCAAAAAATATAAATTTGAGGATGATGACAATGATATAAGAATTCAATAAAACAAGTTCAAGAATTAATTTATCCAAGAACCAATAACGTCCAAATTGTCAACATGATACTGCTTTGTAGAGTAAAATTCAAGAATGCTCAGAAGAATATTTCCATGAAAAGATACTGGATGAAACGCAATTATCAAGGATATTCCACTAATTTCATGGAGTATAGAAGTCAAAACTTTAACCAACTGAGTATAATAAAGAATGGAATAACAAAAGAAATCACCATGCATGTGGTACTTCGCATAGACAGGTTATTCCAACAGAATATGTAAGACCCCAACTTATTATTAATGAAATTTAATTTTCTCTATTTATTATTTTGAAATAGTAAGGGTTGATTTGATTAATGTGGATAGTTATGGGTAAAATACGCAAATATTTCAAAATAAGCAAGTGGTTATAAAATATTCATTGTTGTCGGGGAATATTCGTTTGGTCGTGAAATATTAGATCTTTGTCGGAGAATATTAAACGACGCCAGCAGACCATGTGTGGGCCCCATAACTGGAAAGTGATTGGATGAGGAAAACGACAAATATAAGTTGTTTAAAAATATACTTGGCAGTAGTTATTCACAAGTATTATCTTTGTTAAAATACTCTCGTGGTTAAAACACAAGTAGCTTTGCACGGTATTGCACCAATTATTGATTCTTACGTAAGAATGCACTACTCAATAATGGTTACGATGAATTCTTTATTCAAATATTTTATTTTATTGATTCAATAATTGCTGCGTTGATAGTTTATATTGATCTTGTTTCAATAATTGTCATTACACGTATTTTTTATTATCGAAGCAATAATTCATATTATCCGAATAATATTATTAGATAACATTATTGGCAATGTCTAGAAAGTTCATGCCTAAGGAGAGGTTTGGTCACCTAATTGCGGCCAAGAAGAAGGAGAAATTCTTATTGGAAAGCCCCCTCTTCCTAGAAGGCGCTTGGTTGTCAATATTATCATTTCGTAATATTATTTGTGAATAATTAATTATTGATTCATATGATGAGAAAAATATTGATTTTATGTGGATATAGATGGAGAAAATTTTAATGTGACAATTGTTGAAAATTAAAATTTTATCTTTTTTTTACGATAAAATAATTCATTTAAATATATATATATTATTATATTTTAATAATATAATAATGGTGATATTTTTACAACGAATGTGGGATATATGAGTATCTGACGAGGAAGAGTATTTTTGTTGCAATAAATGTTTAAAACATGTTAAACATGTCAATTGGACCCCATTTATTGAATTTGAAATTTGATTATAGCACTGTAAAATCGCCTGGTTTGTGGATTTGGTCAATTTCTCATTTGGAATTTAGAAAAACTTTCTTCGCAAAGTTGTAGAGAATTGAATTTCCTATAAAAAAATGTGAGTTTGAATTTTTTACGATAAAAGGGCTATTTATTATGAATTATTGAAGTTCAAGCTCAAAATAATTAATTTTGGAAGTTTAAAATATTTTAAATATGAAAAACGTTTTTTGTCATTATTGTGGGTCTTGCATGTGTTGGAATTTGCTGAATTCAGATCCTTAAAAGTGTGCATTGGAAATATATATATATATATATATATATATATATTATTAATTTATTAAATTTTCTACTTTGGTGTTCTAAGCATTTTCCTATAAATAGGGTGCTTAGGTTAGAATTGAAAATCACACCAGAAATTAAAGTTTTCTCTCTCTATATTATCGAGCGTATTCTTGTGAGTATTTTGAGTATACTTTGAGTATTGCTATACGGTGCAAGTTCAAGTTATAGCTTTATATCCGAAGATTCTAGTTTAAATCTTGTCTTCCGAGGTAAGGGATATTATTTTCTTCGTAATGATATTATTTCTTCAATATCATTATCTTTGAAATATTGATCTCAAGTTTTTATCAAATTTGGAACTTTTGGTGTCGAATTACTATTCACGATATCGACCTTTATTCACGATACGACTTTATTCATGAATACGACATTATTCATTGAAAAATGAAAATTTTTCCTTTTCGTCTAAAATATCTATTGTGGATACTAGCTTTGATTGTATCCATGTTTTGATCATTCTTGAATTTTATACCACTATGATTATTTTTGAGGTATTTTTGGACATGGGTAAAACAAAGTACTGAATCCTTAATCCTTAATCCTTGTCATTTTGTTTCTTTGGATTCGTTTCTTTAAAAATATTTTCATCATCCTCGGTCTTAAATGATGATATTATTGAATATCTTTGGCTGTGTAGTGCAAAGATGAATGATTTCGATGAATATCTTTGGCCCGTAGTGCAAAGATGAAGCAGTCTTTAGATGAACATGACCAATCGATGAATATCTTTGGCTGTAGTGTAAAAGATGAATATTTGATTTCGGATATATATTAATTGATGTTCTGAGGATAAAAGATAGACGATGAACTTTTAAATTCATACATAGAAGATAGTTGTTTGCATTTTCTACTTAACTCTTCTAATGAATTATTATTTCCGCTGCGAATACTGATTTAAAACTTGTTGTCTATTGTATTCTATTAGATTTTTCCCTGTTGAGGACTAACGATAATTTGTTGTATATTATCTTAGTCATAATATTCTTTACTGGGCTAGTTGAGCTCACCCTTTTCCGTTTTGTTCCATTTTTCTTCTCAGGAGGCGAGAATATAGCGAGATTTAGCCTGGAGGTATGGAATGAAGGTTCTAGAGAGAGTTGTTTAGTAGTCCTCACCATTTTTGTAAAATAATATATCAATAAATGTGATGAGGATTTATTTGGGTATAGTTATTGTCTAGAAGATAATATTTGTATTCAAACTCACAGTTTTACTATTGTAATAATAAAATTGTAGTTGTTTCTGTACCATGTATTGACAACTCAGAATGGGTGATGTATACCTATTTTGGGGGCGTCACAAAATACTAAATAACGGAACCAGGTCAGGCGAAATTTGCACCGATAGAAATCACCATGCATGCGGTTCTTCGCATAGACAGGTTATTCCAACAGAATACTAATAAGGATGGAATCAGGTCCGGCGTAAAACGCATGCAGTATATGATATTCTAACGAGAATAATAATAAAGACGGAACTGTGCGGCGTAAAAACGCACGCAGCATGGATATTCCAGCAGTAATAATAAAGAGCGGAATCGAGGTCCGGTAGAAACGCGCATGATGAGGATATTCAATAGAATAGTAAAGACAGAATAATAGAAGAATGTCACCAAGTTTAGGGTAGCCCGCGTATACAGGTTATTCGAATAGAGTAATAAAGAATGGAATAACATAAGTTCTCTTCATGAATACAAAAGAATAACACCCCTTACGAGTACAACAAATAATATTCCCTACCTTAAGAAGAAGAGTACTGGATATATAAGTAGTGAAGTAGCAGAATACTTTCTTCTTTCTCTCTATAGTTTATCTCTCTAGAGTTTCAGTGAATTCGTAAGAAAATAATGAAGAAATGAGCTTCTATTTATAGAAAAATGGACTGCATAGTAACTAACTCATGAACAATCCAGATTGATTTACTTTTAAACGAACGGTCCAGATTGTTTTAATAAAATATTCTAATAAAACAAAAACTTTTAAATAAAATATAATATATATTATATATTATATATAAATATATAACATATGCTTATATTGTACAATCACGGAATGGAGATTTTGAAGAAACACGGATGCTTCATCTAACAAAACAAAAAAAATAATACAACACCTTTATATATATAAATAATACAAGTTGGCCACTTATATAAATAAATATATATATTATATATAAACATGCTGCTAGATTTCTCCCCCTGTGACTATCTCTGCCATTTCTTTTTCAACACATGTGGCCCCACTTTTATTATATTAAATAATTTTCTACCGATTATTTTGAAAAATAGATAAATGGGGGTCCAATTAATAAGCCACATTCTACAATAAATACTGTAGCAATAATTGAACAAAACTGAGTGACTTATCACGTAAGCATCAATAATCAATACTGGTATAGCTCTTTGTGCAACTACTGGCAGATATTCTTGTACTTTTAACACTTTGGGTGTTTCAATAGTTAACGGTAAAACTTCTGCCGTTATTTTCATAAAGTATTTTTGTCGTTTTCTAAATCCGACAATAATTCCGTTGTGGGGTCCACCAATGATTGTGCCGTTGTACCAATATTCCCTGTTAAAACGAATATTCCCCAACCAATCGAATATTATATAACAACTTGTGTACTTTGCAAAATTTATACATATTATCCACAACTATAACATTATATCAATTTCACTCCATAATATTCAAAAATAATATTTATAGAAAATTCATCTTTATTCAAAAAGTTGGGGTTTTACAATATGAATAATGACATGTATTATTAGAATTTAATTTTAATTAGGAAAACCCTAATTATTATGTGGAAAACCCTAATTAATAATTTAAAACCCTAATTACTATAAGTTAGAAATCCTAATTTAAAACTCAATTTAAGTTCGAGACTATTATACAACTGTGTTATATATGTGATTTAAGTGGTGTATTATAGAATTTAATGTTAATTAGAGAAATTCTAATTAATATTTGAAATCCTAATTTTAGAAACCCTAATATTTAAATTATAAACCCTAATTTATTTGAAACCCTAATTCAAAGGCCATTTATGACTTTAAGAATTTGTTATGTAGTTATGTAATCATGATAATGTTTGTAATGACCGGTATTAAAGATATTAACCCTAGTTAGGGAGAATCTTAATTGTTTTCAAAACCCTAATTTTTTTAAAGGGTATAAATCCTTATTATTAATTTTTATAAATTATAAACCCTAAATTTGCTAATTATAAACCCTAATTAGTAATTAGGCACGCTTAATGATAATTAGTAAAACATAAACCTAATTATCAAGTCTAGGTGATTAGGAAACCTAATTAATTAAGAAACCTTAATTTTGTATTTTAGAAACTAAAATTTTATTTTATTTTTTTTAGAAACCTTAAATTGGAAATTCTAGAAATTATTTTTAAACTCTAAAATGGTTCAAACCCTAACCCAAACCCTAAACCCTAATGGTTTGCCATGTTACAAGATTTCCCTTAAATACATAAGCCAAATGACCTATGTGCCCTTATTGTATTATTGGAGCTTACTTGTAGATCTATCCATATATTGAGTTGGTGACCAACTTATTTTGACATTGTGACCTAATAATCTCCAGCAAATAACTCCATGTATCAGCCATATACAATATATCATACTATATATAGATTGAAGAGAGAGAAAAATCATTTGCTAACTTGATTTTTGCACAACAATCATCTTAGACCCTCTCTCTCTAAAAGCTCCGAAATATAGTGCTAGATCAGTCCCAAAATAAAGCCCCACGAATTCCATAACAGATCTAGAAGCCCAGAATCATGAATCAAAGCATAAAGGTATAAACCCTAGAATTTAAAATTTTTATGATCTGATGTTAGATCTTGTTGTTTGTTGTTTAATATTGTGTTATAAGATGTTATTTAGTGATCTGGGTTGTTAGATACCAGATCCATAACATCAAAGTTCTCAAAATTGATGTTTTTTAAAATCTGGAAAAAAATTATTTTGTCTTTGACAACGTAATGTCAGTCTTCATAGATCTTTGTATGATATGTGTTTTTGTTGTTTAAATGTTTAAACTTGTAGTTTGTCATGAAACCTTTATTATGGAACTTGAATCAGGTCCATAACTGTTGTAGATTAAAAGATATAAGTGGTCAAACAGGGTTGACCGACCATGACCATGTGAAAATCTGGGTAACCCAGATTACCAAGAACACTCTAACAATATTTTTTTCAGAGCTTTGATCTCGCTGTTGTTATTTATTTATGTTATGTTATTGTTTTGATGTTGTAAAGTGGTATATGGAGTACACATGAAAGTCATTATAACACTTAGATCGTGACTAGGGTGAAAGATAATCACAGTCAAACTTGGGTTGACCATTGCATTACAGCGATTTCTGGAAAACCCAGGTGGTTGATGAACAAGGTTTCTGACATGATTTGACCATGCCAGATCTTGTTCATGTAATGCTTTTAGAGTGATATAGTGTTATAGAAATGGACCTTGACAGTTCGGCTACATGTTGGAACCATTATATTTCACAAACTAAAACCAGAACGTAAGCTAGAAGGATCTAAATATAGTACCATCGACTGTTCTTCATTTTCTGGAAAACCCAAAAATGAAGAACAGATTTATTAGACTTTTTGGAGGCCTATAATTATCTTATCTGTTGTTCTATGACCATGAAACCTGTTTGTGTATGTAGTATTACACGTGTACTACATGTGCAATAACATTAGATACCCAGAAAACATTATGATCTTGCATTAAATGATGGTCAAAGTAGCTCATTCGTTCAATGGCACTGATGTTCTGGGTTTGATGAAGAACACGAAGAACACCTATAGCGACGGTTCTGTCGCTATAGGAAGTCTTTAGCGACATTTTATTTCTAAAATTAATTATTTTTATTAAATATATAGAAAAGAATAGTTTTAAATTACTAAAATACAAAATAAATAATTAAAAAAATTATTTTAAAATCCAAAAATTAGTTTTTAATTATTTTGAATATATTTCATAAATATATAATATTTTTGGAATATTAAAAGTATTTAATTTATTTAATTATAATATTAAATAAATTATTTAAAAATAATTTTAATACATGAAAAATCATTTAAAATTATATTATGGTATAAGAAAATAATTTAAGTTATTTGTGATAACTTTTAATATTTTGTGATGAATTTCATTAATTAATTAATATTAATGGTAGTTAAAGTTATTTAATAAATATATTAAATAAATGATGAAAAATAGAATTAATGATTTAAAAATTATAGAAAAATGATTTAAAGGTTATAAAAGTATTTTAAGTTATAAATATAACTTTTGATATTTTGTCATGAAAAATATTAATATTTTAATATTAAATGATATTAAATTTATTTAATAATTATATTAAATAAATTAGTTTAAAATGATTTTATTAATAGAAAAATCATTTTAAATGAAAATAAATAGATTAAAAATATTTTACGTTATAAAATATAAATTTTCATATTTAAAGGTAAATTTCATTAATTATTCACTATTAATGATATTAGAATTATTTAATAATTATATTAAATAAATTAGTTTAAAAATGAGTAAAATATTATAAAAATCATTTAAAATAAAAATAAAGTGTTTAAAGATATTTTAAGTTATAAAATATAACTTTTAATATTTAAAGGATAATTTCATTAATAATTTAATATTAATGATATTAATTTAATAAAAATGATATTAAGTTTATTTAATAATTATATTAAATAAATAGTTTAAAATGGTTTTATTTATTTAAAAATCATTTAATAAGGATATTAATGAATTAAAAATATTTTAAGTTATAATTAATGACTTTTAATATTTTGATAAATAATGCGATAATATTTTAAATATTAATGGTAATTAGTAAAAATAATTTTAATTGTTTTAAAAATCATTTAAGAATAATACTGAATACTTTAAAAGTATTTTGAGTTATTATAAATAACTTTAAGATACGAATACGAATAATTTATTTTGCATTATCTTAGTCATAATATTTTTTATTGGGCTAGTTGAGCTCACCCTTTTTTTCACTGTTCTCTTCAGGAAATGAGAACGTAGCTAGGAGTAGTCGGGGAACAGAGTGATGGTCCTAGATGGTGCATTAGTAGTCCTCACTATTCTGTGAAATAGTGTGATAATAATTGTAATGAGGACTCCTTTTGAGTTTGTATACTCTCTAGTAGACAATATTTGTATCCAAACTCACAGTTTATGTTTTGTCGTATTGTACACGACAATTGTATTATTAAGTTGTATTTGAATTCTGTACCATGTATCTGGCGACTCAAGATGGGTGATGTATACCTAATTTTGGGGGCGTCACAGTGGAACATATGTGACAATGTGATTAGGTTATGTGCTGACTGCAATAAGTAGTGCTATGTGTTATAGTATGTTATTCTAATTGATCAAATGATCTTATTACTCATAGGTGTTATATAAGGTTAGAACTAAGTTACGAACTGTAAGCAGCGCATCAGGCAAGTATCTTACCTTTGCATTTCCTTTATGTAATGGACATGAGTAAGAAGTTTTAGAATTATATTATTATTATATTATTAACCCTATTGTGATATATTCTATATCCGATCATTGTTTATCAACATGTTAGTTTATGATAATTCAGATATATATATTTTGTTCGTTAATTTCTATATATGGTTATACAAGTGTCCCCACTTGGATAATCATTGTATTTAATCACATATTGATATATATATATATATATATATATATATATATATATATATATATATATATATATATAAGTCGTCTTAGCTATTTGATCGACTAGACACAAATTTTGAAATGTCGTTGAATATAATAAAAACCTTTTTGTATCCAATCAAATTGTTTTGGTTCGGATTCCAGTCTAAGTATGAACATCCCATTCACGGGAAAACTTTTATGCGCCCAAGGCGAACAGAGTGAACAATCTTATCGTTCTTTTAATGTAGTATTGATCAATACAGGGCCCATGGGAAGTATAACCTAACGCCCGTAAGTTATGACGGTTTGCAGATGAAGTTCTGCTAAACCTTAGCGAAAACTAAAAACACTGTTCATAGTATGTCAACTAATACCTATATATATAGTCAATACGTAGTTTCAAAAATTTGAGATAGAATTGTTATGTTGTTATTATCGATTCAGTTTACTTCACAACTATAAATTCGTTGTAGAAGTGATGTACAAAGAAAACATTTATTTCTTTCAGCTAATTATATTCCTAATTGTTATTACTTGCTGGGCACCCAAATGCTCACCCTTGTTTAAATTTAAATGTTTTCAGCTAGGCATGAACAACCCGAAGGTTTAGACAAGAACAAGTGAAAAGGAAAGCAAACAGAACATGTTTAATGGTGTCTTTTGTAATAGTTAGACAATATATAGATAATGATATGTATTATATATCATGTAACAAATTATAGTAAAGGTTGCGTAATTGGGATTAGACTCTGATAAATATAAGTTAAGTTTGATTTTTATATTATTGTTATTATTAGTATTATTCTGCTCATAGAAATAGTATCGTGAAGCACCGAGTTCGGGTTTTAAGTATCTGAGTTTGGGGGCTTTACATCAATTGTGTTAGATAGAGATCCAAGGTTCACATCAAACTTCTGGAAAAAACTACAAGAATGTATGGGAACACAGTTGCGAATGAGTACACCATACCATCCGCAAACTGACGGGCAAAGCGAACGAACAATCCAAACGTTGGAAGATATGCTGAGAGCATGCATCATGGATTTCAAAGGAAGCTAGGATGAACATTTATCGTTGGTAGAATTTGCCTACAACAACAGTTACCACACGAGCATCGACATGACACCTTACGAGGCATTGTATGGCAGAAAGTGCAGAACTCCTTTGTCTTTGGGATGAAAGTCGGTGAGCAATCGTTAGGACCAGGAATCGTATAACAAATCTTCAAGTTGTCAAACTCATCAAGATAAGATTGGTAGCAGCCAAAGACAGACAGAAAAAGTATGCCAATCAATATAGGCAGAATCGCTAATTTGAAGTAGGAAATTTTGTTTTCCTAAAAGTTTCTCCTTGGAAGGGAAAAATTCATTTTGGCAAGAAAGGAAAGTTCAGCCCAAGATTTATTGGACCGTTCGAAATATAACGAAGAGTGGGGGAAGTGGCTTATGAGGTGGCTCTACCTCCAGAATTGGAAAACATTCATAATGTTTTTCACATTTCGGTGTTATGACCGTATAAACCCGATTACAAGCACGTGATCGAGTACGAACCATTAAAATTCGATAAAGATTTGTCTTATGAAGAGACTCCTATCCAGATAGTCGACAGAAAAGAACAAGTGCTCAGAAATAAAGTGATTCCTTCTGTAAAGGTGATATGGAGAAACCACAATGTCGAAGAGGCAACATGGGAACTCGAAGCTAAAATGATGAAAAATTACCCTTAGTTATTTGTTTAATCTATGTCTTCGATTCTAGGGACAGAATCTTTGTAAGAAGGGAATAATGTGATGATTTGATTGTTTGAATTGTGATTCTGAGGACAGAATCCTTTTAAGGAGGGAATGATGTAACATTCCAGAATTTTAAATGCAATATTAAATATTTATTGATTTATATATAAATATTTAATGGATGTGATTATCGTTGAATAAATATTTGTTTAATTGATTTAATTTTTTTTGGGAGAAATATTTGTTAAATAAATAATTGATGAATTAAGGAAATGATTATTATATTGATATTTCAATTTAATGGTTAATTATTTGTATTGTGTTATGTGATTAAAGGATTTATTTAATTAATCATGATTTGAATTAATTAAATTAAATATGAAAACTTGATTAAATATAGTGTGATAAATAACTATATTATAAGGAGTTATTAAAATAAATTAAAGTAGTTTAATTTAGTTTTTGCCAAACAAGGCTTAGTATATTAATTCTTTAATATTTTAAAGGGTTTTTGCCAAACAAGCCTTATGGCTTTTGGGATTTCTTGTTTTTTTAAATTAAATAAAATAAATAAAACAAATAAAATAATGAATATAATATAATTATAACTTATACGTTATTTTTATAACTGATATCCTAATAAGTATACGTATTAGTGTTATATCAGTTTTATTTTTACGCATACTTGTTAGTTGTCTAGTCTAAGCCTAAGAGAAGAAAGCTTGAGAGTATTGAGAGAAAGCTTGAGCGAAATTGAGAAGAATTGTTTGTAATTTCAAGAAATTATCACACTAATTGAAGGTAATTCTCAATAATCTCCATAATTTCCATATATATATATATATATATATATATATGGATGAGTTTACGACATGAGGTTCCAAACTCTGTGAATTCTAATTTTCTGTGAATTGGGGTTATGTAATCTTTTGATGGTAATTAGATATAGTTATGATTAGAGGTTATGTTTAAACAACAATTGCATGCTAAATTCATTTGACAGTATTAAGAAAATTTTGACAGTATATGTTTGTGTATATTTTTTATATGGCTCAGGTAAGTATCAATTCTAGTGGCTAATTAGTATGTGAAATTGTAAATTGAAGCTTGTATATGTTAGTTCATTGAGATACGAACATAACGTAATTTGAATGAGATGATTTGGCCAACTAATGAATTCACAGTAATGATTTTTAGAATGAATATCAAAAATTGAGTTTTTGTATAAAAATATGAAAATTGAGGAATTAAAATAGTTCTAGTTGTTGATAAATTGTGCTAATTGGTTGTAAATGTTAGCAAACATGTTTATGATACTGTTATATTTATCTTACGTGTTATTATCACTGTTTGGTGGGTAATATTCGTGTTATTTGGCTTAAGAAAAGTGCTAAAGCTCTGTCCGCAAAAACTTAGTTTTGTAGATGCGTATGTGTGCTTGTGACCTTTAGGTAATGGTAAGAATGTTGCATGCCTTAGCGTAGCCGCATCCTAGTATAAATGGCGGCCACGTAGGGCGGTGCCCATTTTGACACCTTTGAAGTCTGCTAATTCTGCAGACTTTGGTCGTTCTTTGTAGCTTAACTAAAGGTTATGGTAATGTGTTCAACATGTAACAAAAAGGCTAATACAGAGTTGTGTTATATAAATTATGAATTCAAAGTTGCAAAAATGATTAGTAAATCAAAAAATGCGTTATGTGATAACCTAGTTTATACAATGAACGTTAGTTAAGTGTTGTGATGATTAACACTTGGGAATTCTGAAATATAAATGGTAGCTTAAGACTTGTGCTAAAATAACAAGTTTAGCTAGTAATGCATTTTATATTGAAAAGTGAATATTAGTATGTCTAATAGATGTTGTGGTTTTAATACTGTGTATAAGTGAACGTGAGTTTAATATTTTAGCTTACGCTCGGGGCAAGTTTTCTAACTCTACACTTTCGTTGAGTTAGTTCTATTATTATATTGTATAACTTCATGCTTTTGATTGAGCAAGCTTCTTATCTTAACTGTTATTGAATAAATCAATTGTCCTAAAATTCATTCGAGTAAACTCTAACTCTAATGTTATTGGAAATTCTTATTGATTGATTCATTCTAACTTGTTTACAGTTAAGCAAGTTTCTTAAGTTCTATTATTAAATAATGAACGTAGTTTTGAACTCTCATCTCTATTATTGAACTGTTTTAATCCTTTGCATTAGTTAATATATTATTCGGCAAGTCTTTAGTTTCCAGCTTGCTATCAGTTAAATGTACGTTTAGGATTTCATTTCTAATGTTATAAGACTCGAACCTTAGCTTATTTTACTGTTCAAGCAAGGGTTAACCATTTTATTCAAAATATTGAATGCTTATGCTCTATAGTTATTTCAAGCATGAGTTTGATATGTAGAATCAGTTCATTTATGATTCTCAAATGTTCTAAGTTATGTTGGTATTAAACAACTATTGTGTTATCAAGCGTTGTTGATTCAACTAGTTCCCTAGTTGATGATTATTAAACTTCAATTACCCTTGAAAGCTTATCCAAACAAAAATTTCTTTGGTACAGAATTATACTGTAAATACTGAGATGAACAACCCTATGTTTAGGGGTTTACGCTTAGCGTTGAAATGGTTGTGCACAATACATTGTACGAAGGATTGACCCCCCTAAGTACGTGGAGTCCTTATAGTCATATGACTGTTAAAGTTAAAGTTGAAAGATTACTTATAATCGTGGACATGGTTCATAGTCATTTGACCCTCAGTAGTATATTTAAGAATGTTAATAGAACAAATCATTCAGTTCTATTGAGCCTATGAATTGGCAAATGTTGTATTGTTAATAGAACATACCATTCAGTTCTATTGAGCCTATTATTTGGCAAATGATGTAAAGATATTTATTCTTATTTCATGTGAACTTTGTTTTCTCACTCTTGCGTATTTATACATTTAGTGCAGCTATGGTTGAGAAGGTAGATAAACCTACAATTAGCAAAGGAAAGGGAAAAATGTACAAGTGATGAAGACATGTAATTTTGATTTATCTTTGTGATGATACACTTTTAATAATGACGTGATGTAATAATTTAATTTCCGCACTTGAATGATTGTATTAAAGGTTAGAGAACCTGGGAGATAATGTTTTTATTAAAGTAATCATGTATGGGCATATTTTATTATTCAATTTATTATGATTACGTAGTTATATATGAATGTTTTGATTACGTGAACACTAAATCTTGAGGTAATGAAGTACCAGGATTTGGGGGTGTCACCTTTGGCGTGAATTGCGCCTTTGGGACAACAAGCAATTTATTGTGTTCTCGAGCTAAGCGGTGACTTACGCCTATTTGCAGGACATGCGTAATGGACTTATGTTAGCTAAGCAAGCATGTTAATGATGTTAAGACATAATAGAAACTACAATAACAGATTGTAAGGTGTTGTAATGCAAAGTGTAAAGATTTTAAGTGATTACTTAATTAAGTTATGCAATGGAACTAAATGTGATGTTTTCAAAAGTAAGAAATAAATTATAAGATTTATGTTGGTTTATAGTGAGATATTAGTTGAAAGAACGATTTGAATATTAACTTGATTAGTTAATCTAATATATGTTTAAAAGGATGTAAATACGCGTTAGAAGACTTAACTGTCAATTGTAAAGGAAGCGTAACGAGAGAGAGGTTAAATAACTTAGTTGTTGTTAACAAGTGTAACACATCTAATATGAGATAATGGAGTCTATGACAACTTTGTTGAACGTTAAGTGTCAGTTACGAAAGAAGTATAAAGAAACACAATATGAGATTACATAATGATAGGTGTCATACGAAGAGGAGTAAACACCTGAAGTTATGTGATAAGTTTCAAAGAGACGCAAGTTATAAAAAGATTAAGACTAAGAGTCATTGTGGTTTCATTATATGTGTAGCTAATGCATGTGAATATGAACCTTTGAACTGTTGTAGGATGTACGCAAAGCATTTAAGCTGTTTTTCGGTAATTGGTAATCTACGAACCAAACAAGTCTTTCAGTTCCTATTTGCTATGTGAACTTGATGATTAACTATTTGAAATCTTTATTGCAAATAACATGATGTGTTATATTTATGTTGCAAGCATGAAACGTTAAAGTCAACTTATGACTACGTTGATTGAGTAAAGCATGCTGATTAAGTAAGGAACTCAATCTTTATACTTGTTATATGAACTGTAGCCTGTATGTTATGATAGTCCAATGTTTAAGAGATATATGTTGAGCATGTTATTATATACTACGTGATGCATGAAAACTGCTAGATTTTGCTGGGCTGTCGAGCTCAACCTTGCAAATAACCATTTTTCAAGGTTAAGGATTGAAGATAACACTATGTGCTACTTGAATGAAGTGGATCAAAAATAATATACAAAGATTTATATTTTAGCTAAAGTTGCTATTTCCTTAAACCATGATTAAGACTCATGAGATGTATTAAATGTTTTATGATGTATAGTATTATATTGAGTTGTAAAGCTAGAGTTTGAGTTATCTGATATGTAAAGGTTATCGGATTGAAATGTAAAATTTTATATGATAACAGTGATAAAGCGAATCATAAAATAAGATTGATTCAAAGACATGTAGTTGATAAAGGTTTTGATTCAGGGAATTAAAGTAAGATGAAAGAAAAGTTTTAATTGTTCCGCATTTTAGTAAGTTTAACATTGAATAATGATGTAAAAATCAGAAGTTAGACGTGTTATTAACGACCGAAGTTGATAATTGAATTATATGAATTTGGGGTCGTTACAATTACTCACTACTTCTACCTTTGCAGGGTCTACTGAAATTCCATCTTTATCCACCACATGTCCTAAGAATTGAACCTTCTTCATCCAAAATTCAAACTTGGTAAATCTCGCATACAACTTCTCCTTTCTTAGTGCCTCCAAAACCATCTTCAAATGTTCTGCGTGTTCTTCTTCCATCTTTGAGTAGATCAATATATCGTTGATGAAAACTACTATGAATTTATCTAAGAATGGCTTGAAGACTTGGTTCATCAAGTCCATAAATGTTTTCGGAGCATTTTTCAACCCAAATGACATGAGTAGTAATTCAAAATGTCCGTAACGAGTTCAGAATGTCGTCTTTGATATGTCCTCCTCTCGTACCTTCAACTGGTGATAACCCGTTCATAGATCTATCTTCGAGAAACACTTCGCTCCCTTCAGTTGATCAAAAAGGTCGTCTATCCTCGGTAACGAATATCTATTCTTAATCGTCAGTCTATTCAATTCTTGGTAATCGATATAGAGTCTCATCGATCCATCCTTCTTCTTTACAAACAACACTGGTGCTCCTCAAGGAGACATACTCGGTCAAATATAACCCTTATCCAGCAACTCTTGCAATTGTATCATCAATTCCTTCATTTCTATTGACGCCATACGATATGGAGTATTTGAAATTCGTGTAGTTCTCGGCTCTAAGTCTATTACAAATTTGATTTCTCGGTCTGGTAGAAGACTAGGAAGATCATCTAGAAACACATCTCAGAATTCTCTCACTACAGGTATATCCTGAATTTCTACTCCCTTTTTTCGCGTATCAACAATGTTAGCTAAGTAACGTACACAACCTTTCCTTAACAATTTCTTGGCCTGTATCATTGTAAGGCAACACAATTTATTAAGCGATGAGCTACAATAAAACACCACCTTAGACTTATTCGGAGTCTAAAGGTTTACACTTTTATTCTAACAATCAATTATCACAACATGGTTATACAACTAATCCATTCCCAATATTACGTCAAACTCTCCCAACCTTATCGGGATTAAGTCTACTCTTATTTCATGATCTCTAATGTTCGCGTGACAATTCCGGTAAACATATTCTATAGGGATTACTTCCTTATTTTCAACTTCTATGTTCATCGGATTTTCTAATCGTTCATGGGGTAAATTAAGTCGATTAATAAATTCCTCATATACAAAACAACAGGTGGCACCCAAATCAAATAATATATAAGCATTTATATCATTGATCGGGATGATACTTGACATCACATCCTTCGCAGTTACCGCATCCTGGATAGTCATATTAAACGTTTTGGCAATGGGACGATTGGATGGCATCGGTCTGCCAATCATCAGCTTTCCGCTTCCCCCTTGTTGGCCGCTTCCTCCGCTAATTCCTTTCTTTGGGCAGTCTTTGATCAGATGATCCTCCAAGCCACATGCGTAACAACCTTTGATCTTCTTCGACTTCGGGCAGTTGGGAGAAATATTCCCCTCTTGGCCATTGTTGTAACAAACATTGCGCCCTTTCCAACACTCGCCCTGGTGATACCTCCCACACTTCGAGCATCCTTCTGCCTTCTTATTAAATTCTCCACAAAACTTTCCTACTTGATTGTTGTAACCTTTGTTATTGTTGTTATTCTCCCACTTCCTTTTTCCCAAGTTACTACCTCACAGTTGTTTCCTCCTCGGCTATCTCCTCTTGTATTCTTATTCTTCTTCTCTTTGTTGTACAAACTCAAAGCTTCACTACCTCCTTCTACAATAATGGCCTTTTCCAACAATGTTGCAAAAGAATCGATCTGAAGAACTGATACCTTGTTGAATAACCAAGACTTCAGTCCTTATTCAAAACGCCTCTCATCATGTAGGTTGTAAATGCCATTTTCTAGTCTTCACCCACACGAGCGATGGTGAAAGCCTTCTCCATTACTTTGATCCACGTCTGAGCCACGATAGGATCGGTAGTAACTACAAATTCTGGAGGTCCTACACTCCTAAAATCCTTAAAATTTGTGACTGTTACTGCCTGGGGAATGGGTGGTACTGGTTCGTTTCTTCCCCTAAGAGCTTCTCCTAACAATTCTACTAGCCTTTATATGGGATATACTTGTCCTATCTCATCATTAACCAACTATTCCGGTGCAGTTAGTCTACGTTAGGGTGGCATTTTTCTGCATCACAAAATTTTCATTTTTATTATTATCTTATGTTCATGTGACAACCCGATATTTTCTATATAAATAAATCTTAAATTTTAAGTATAAATTTTTTTTTTTTTTTTAAGGATGAGGATTTGTACAAGATTATGTGTATATGTATTTATGTGGTAAATAAAAATATATTTATTACATGAATATTTACAAGTAAATTTATTTTAGAATTTTGATTATTATAAAGTATATTCTTATAATAATTAATTTTAAGATAAAAATATTTTTATTAATTATTTTCCATGAATATATAATCATATATTATTTAAATAATATATGAAGTGATTTTTAGATTAAATATAATAATTATTTTATTATATGAATTTTTGTCTGATTATTAAGTTAATTATTTTACCTTAATTATTAAGGTTATATATGAAAGAATAATTAGATATGGAATCAAACCCTAATTTTGGATTATTGTCAAGGTATGAGAATAATAATATAATATTACTTATATTTTGATTTTCAGATTGCTATGAATATATGCGGTATATTTTGTATTATTGATGGTTGATCAATTATGGTATATTGACCAAACCCTAGCATTAATGAATGTTAAACCCTAATTTGAGATCCAAATTAGAAGTATGAGATTGTTTTATAAGTATGTATGATATTAATTATGTGTTATTAAATGGTATTAATTAGGAAACCCTAATTATAAATGTCAAACCCCTAATTAGACCCTAATTTCCAATATTAGAAACCCTAATCAGGAAAACCTAAAGCTGGAGGTTTGATGCATCCAAGAATTGTATTACGTTGATTAATAACACGTGTGATAGACTTTAATTGCTAATTAAAATAAACTTAATTAGTAAATTCAAACCCTAAAATCTAGAACCCTAATTTAATTTCTAGAAACCCTAATTGTATTTCTAGAAAGCTAAGTAATTATCGATATTTTAAACCCTAATTGCTTTATTAGCAAAGTTCATTATGATTAAGGGTAATAAACCCTAATGTTCATGTAATTACAAACTTAGTTTAATTAACAAATTTATTTTTCAAAATTTTAGAAACTAAAAGTATTTAATTTTAGTTATTTAATTTTATTTATTTAATTTTTTGTGTGCAAACCCTAAATTGGAAATCCTAGATTTTTGTTTACTTATAAAACCCAAATTGGCTCAAACCCTAAACACTAAAATGTCTAAACCCTAAACCCTAAGGCCATTTTCTAGAAATTTAAGGAAATGACAAAAATGTCCCTCTTATATAATTAAAGCTACAATCTAGGTTTTGACATTAGGGGTGGTGGTTCACCAAATCAACAACTCAACAACTTCATTGACTCTAAGATGGCGACAAACAAGCCCTAATCACCGATACATGCATATTATTTGTCTATATATAGATTTAAAGAGAGAGAAAGTGGAGTTGGTTACTAAAATTGCACAACATTCATACTAACACTCTCAAGTCCCAAACCCCCAAAATTTGTTGATAATATCGGACCCATTATCAAGCCCCACGAAATCAACAACAAATCGATAGCGAAATCATGAATTGAGCATAAAAGGTACAAAACCCTAGTTTAAATTCATCCAAAAATTCGATTGTTAGATGTTAGTTTTGTTGTTAGAATATGTTGTATTTAGTCTCTAGTGATGATGCGGGTTGGTATTACATAGATCCATAACTTCAAAATGCTCAAATCATTGATTTTAGAAAATCTGGAAAAAAAATTTCTAGAGGTGCGACGGTGAATGTCGAGGCCTATAACTCTTTTGAGTCGTTTATGATTTATGATGTTTAAATGTTGATATGTGTAGCTTTGTAATGTTGTCTTTAATCTACAAAAATAATTGAAGTCATTTGACGAACAAATTTGTAGTTATTAGCGGTCAAAATCTTAGATTGTTGGCATTATTTGGGACTTTTTAGGCGACCAGAGAAAGTCGCGAAACGATATCGACAATATGTTTGAGCTCATGGATCGACAATCTTTTTGGTTTTTGGTATTGATATTTAGCACATCTTGTAGCTTTATTAAGTATACTATAGATCTATGCTTTTGATGACATAAAACTTAATAGATCGATTAGAGGAAGTGGTCAAAGTGACCCATTTGATCACTTGAGTCGGTTTAGGTAAACCCGAAGCGGTATGAACTACTAATTTTGTCGAGTTTGGAAAGAACCATATATTGTGATTACATTGTTTAAAGCTGATTTATTGGTTTTAAATGTTATATGACATAAGTACTATAACTTTGAACCATCAAACAACTTAAACCATGACGAGCAAGTAAGTAATTTGAGCTTGAAAGTGGCGGGATGATTTTACGGGTTTACGAAGAAACCCGATTTGGTCTGACGGGTTTTAACAAGCCCGAGATCTTCATGTATTTTTATGTTATAGCTTTGAATTTTGATTGTTAATTGTAGTGTTACATAAACACTACATAATCAATATTCACTTGACCCGAAGCAGTGTGAGCTAAGATTTATACGGTCGAAGCGAGCCACCATGAAGCGGCCTTGTCGGTGTTCTTGAGCTCAAGAACACCAATAGCGACGATTCTTGTGTCGCTAAAAAGCCTATAATGACGGTTTTGTATTATTTTTAATTTACGTATTTTAGAAAATGATTAAAAATTAGAAAAAAATAGTTTTTAATTATTAAAAATACAAAATAAATTATTAAAATTATTTTAAATTACGAAAATTAGTTTTTAATTATTTTAAATATATTTCATAAATATTTAATATTTTGGAATATTAAAAGTAATTAATTTATTTAATGATTATATTAAATAAATTATTTAAAAATGATTTTAATTCATGAAAAATCATTTAAAAAATTATATTATGATATAAGAAAAATATTTTAAGTTATTTTAATAACTTTTAATATTATTTGATAATTTTCATTAATAAATTAATATTAATGATAATTAAGTTATTTATTAAATGAATTAAATAAATGAATTAAAAATGATTTTTTATTATATTAAATAATAAGAAGGTATTTAAAAATATTTTAAGTTATAAAATATAACTTTTAATATTTAAAGGTAAATTTCATTAATTAATTATGATTAATGATAATAAAGTTATTTAATAATTATATTAAATAATTTAGTTTAAAAATGATTTTATTATTATAATAATCATTTTAGTTAAAAATAAAGTGTTTAAAGATATTTTAAGTTATAAAATATAACTTTTAATATTTAAAGGATAATTTCTTTAATAATTTAATATTAATGATTATTAAATTATTATAAATGATATTAAATTTATTTAATAATTATATTAAATAAATAGTTTAAAAATGGTTTTATTTATTTAAAAATCATTTAAAAAGGATATTAATGATTTAAAAATATTTTAAGTTATAATTATTGACTTTTAATATTTGGATAAATAGTTCATTAATATTTAAATATTAATGGTAATTATTTAATAATGATTTTAAATATTTTAAAAATCATTTAAGGGTATTATAAATACTTTAAAAATATTTTGAGTTATTAAACATAACTTTAATATTTTGGCAATGGTTTCATTAATAGTTTAATACTATTAAATATTAATGATAATAGAATTATATAATACTTAAATCATTTAATAATGATTACGATATTTCAAAATTATGATAAATGATAATAATTATTTAATAATTATTATAAGGCCATGAAAAATAGTGTGACTAATGTTTAAGTTATCCAAATGGATATTGAACTACGGTTTAGAGTCTTAGACTCGATAATTACCCGAAAACAGTTGTCGGTGGTCGACGTATTTCGAGAAATTGATCTGGACTTAGATAATTGGTTAGATAAATGTTTATTTGTGATTGATGGTTGTTAAGGTTGTATGACAATGTGATTAGGAGGGTGTTGGTGTTTGATTATGAGTCGACGATTGTTAAACATGTGTGATGATGTGAATATGGGAATGTCTTTGTTTGATAGGCGGTGTTATATATACGTTATGTTATACTAATCGGTAAAATGATCGATTAATGATAGGTGATTTCATAAAAGATAAAACTAAGTTGAGAATAGTAAAAAGCGGTAGCATCGGCAAGTATCCTAACTTTGCATTTTCTTTATCTGATGGACGAGTGTAAGAATGTTTTGAAGAATTATTATTATTATTATACATATTGTTAAAATTATATTATATATGCCCATTGATTATCAACATGCTAGTATATGATAATTAGGATAAATATATTACATTTCGTTAATTTCTATAAATGATTATACAAGTGTCCCCACTTGGACAATCATTATTTTTCATCGCATGTTGATACACCTTTGATATACATATATGTTGAATTATATAAGACCTTTGTTATGAAAACTTAAGCGAGATATGAACATCCGAAAATGGGAAAATTTTATGCGCCCAAAGGCGGATGAATGACGATAACATCGTTCATGTAAATGTAGTATTGATCAATCTGAGAAGTACAATGAAGTGATCACCCTCCGTGCAGTAAGTAAGTCATGACAGTTCTGAGATGAATTTCTGTTTAAACCTTTTGAAAATGAAAAACAATGTTCATGGTATGTCACGAAACCCCATATACGATCAATACGTAGTTTCAAAAGTTTGAAAGGGGTTGTTATGAATTATTATTAGTGCAGATTACTTCACAACTCTTGACTAGTTGTAGAAGAATATTATTAAGAAAACATTTAAATTCTTTTATATATATATATATATATATATATATACTTAATTTGGGCACTCAAATGCTCATCCTTGCTTAATTTAAATGTTTTCATTTAAGTGTGAAGGACTAGAAAGTTCGGTAGAGGCAAAGGAAAAGGAAAGCTAACCAAATAAAATTGTGGCGGTATTTGTAATAGTTTTATAAGACTATGAAGATATATATATATATATATATATATATATATATATATATATGACATATAATGAATTTTTAAAGGTTACGTACTTGGGAGAAAGACTACGATGTATATGTAAACTTAAGTTAAGTTTTTATTATTATTATTATTATTATTAGTATTATTCGCTCATAGAAATGGTATCGTGAAGTCTCTAGAGTTAGGGTTTCAAGTATCGGATTTGGGGACCTCGAGAATGGTATCGAGCTATAGGGTTAGAAACCTTAGGTGGGTTAGACCTTAGGCTATAACCTTAGAAACGAGAGGAAAGCGTTGAAAATATAAATAACTCATATAGAGTTTAAAAGAGATGAATTGAATAAATTCATCGTCAAACAAAATAAAAGATAATTCATACAAAACTATTATTTGACTATGTGTATATAATATATGCTAATCGGGATAATTCTTTGTGTGTAGATGTCGGTGGTGAAAAGGATTAGGATATCCACGGGTTGTAAAGAAGGAGCTAATATCGAAGCCGATAAGCGGAAATAGAAGCTCTGATGAAACAAATTTCGGATGAGGTGGTTATCGTGGAAAACATAGTACGAGATCAGGAAATAGTGGATTTGACGGATAGTGATTTAGAGACCTAAAAGTGAAGTTGATCAAGCATCAATGGAGATGCACGAGAATTGAGGAACAAGGTATCTTCTCTAGAAGGGTTGTGGAAGGCGAGAAAAAGCGCTTAATGATCGATTCGTCAAGCGTTAATAGAAACAATGGAAGAAGCGAGGATAAGCTTCAAATCCAAATCAATCGGATGGGAGCCTCAAGCAACACTTAGGTATGCGACTCAGAGATAAGGGAAAAAGGAAGGTAGAAGACCATGATTTAGGAAAAGCGGGGAAGAAGAAATGGAAAAGAATATGTTATCTTTGCGGTTATGAAGGGCATACCACTCTGTATTGTCACGACTATAAGCAGGGGAGCATGTTTTGTTTGTGGAAAAAAAGATCATCGGTGCGAAAAAAGGCATCCAAGGAAGAAGGCGTAGTGAATAGGTAGTATAGGTTATGTTGTGTAAGCATGTTTAATATAATATGTGTGTTTTAGTATATACGTGTAATGCATTATTATAAAACTTTTGTACAAGCGGTAAAGTAAATCCAGACTTTTGTAGTCACAATGGGATGGTGATGTTTAAAGCACTATGTCTTTGTGATATATAAAATATTTTGAAAGCGATGAATGAATATGAATCAAAGTTTGAGTTATGAAACAAGTTTAATAAGTTTAAACTTATATGATAAGGTTTAGAATGTAAGTTAATTTATGGTTTTTATTTAACGGATAATGCCATGAGGCGTCAAACTTCGAAATCGGAGGCGGAAGAATACATCGACAACGTTGAAGGACAACAACAAGCGGACCCAATGCGTGATTCGCGAATATGGTAGCTCGAGCCATGCAACAAAGGAACCGGTAGGATAATCACTTGGCGAATTTTAAAGACTTTAAAGTAGTAGGACCACGAATTCAAAGTACAATGACCCTGTAGAAGCCCAAACTTGGGTTAAAGAAATTGAGAAGGCGTTTATAATAGCTAGGGTGGTGAGGGAAAAAGACCTCTTTTGCCACCTACATGATGAAGGTGAGGCAAATTTACGGTGGGAAGCGAATCGGTGAGGCGGGAGGCGGTGTGGTAACATGGGATAGATTTAAGACCTTATTTTTGAGAATTATTTTTTGACTAGTCTGTGAGGCTAGAATGGAGGTAAAATTTACGGAGTTGAAGCAAGGGGATATGTCGGTGGCGGAATATCATGAAATTCAATGAGTTAGCTAGGTTTGCTCGCATCAAGTCGTCACGGAGGCTAGGAAAGGCGAGGAGATTTGGTGGGATTAAAACCTTGGCTCTATAACAAGGTGGCGATGTTGCAAATCCCAACATTTGCAGCACTCATGGAGAAAGCGATAATTGCGAGAGGAGGAAGTGAGGCTATGAGCCTCTACAATAAGGAGAGAAGAAAAACAAAAAGCAAGGTCGAGGGGAGGCTGAGAAGGTGAGAATTAATAGTGGAAGAGGAGTCTTGATGGAAAAAGAAAGGAAACTACTTTGGAAGCGTTCGGGTGAAGCAAGAGGAGTGAAAAAGCGGCGATTCGATCAAAAGCGATGTGGAAAGAACCACTCAGGAGAATGTTTAAAGGAAAATTTGTGTGTTATAAGTGCAGGCGGGAGGTCACATCTCTCCCATTGCCCAAATCCTAGAATGAGCGAGTGGTTGTTTTATTTGTGGATCATTGGAGCAGGGGTTAAGGATTGTCCAAAAGCAGGAGGGTAGAGCGGGTAGTGTGAATCTTTGGTAAGAATAGTGGGACATTAGCAATAGCGGGACAGAGCGTCATCGAACAAACCAACAAAGTCGACATCGAAGTCTTCAACATGGCCGGTTCAAGACACGGTGGCGGTGGTGATGCAGTTCGAGGTAATATTGAATAACTTTTATTTGCGTAATTAGAATTTTTCTATTTATAGTAAATTATTTTATAAAAAGAAATTTTGGGGAGAAATTTGAGTTCTTTTAGAAATCAAATTTAGTTTAATCGAAAGACAAGCTTAATGTGATTAATTAAAAAGATCGGTTCGATTAAAGTTAATCGAGATCTATTTGAGAAGATCGTGTATGCTATGAACCCGAGTTATGTGTAGGTTTTTAAGTGGTGATTAGGGGCGGAATCCTTATATAAGGAGGTGAATGTGACAACCCGATATTTTCTATATAAATAAATCTTAAATTTTTGCGTATAAATTTTTTTTTTTTTTTAAGGATGAGGATTTGTACAAGATTATGTGTATATGTATTTATGTGGTAAATAAAAATATATTTATTACATGAATATTTACAAGTAAATTTATTTTAGAATTATTGATTATTATAAAGTATATTCTTATAATAATTAATTTTAAGATAAAAATATTTTTATTAATTATTTTCCATGAATATATAATCATATATTATTTAAATAATATATGAAGTGATTTTAGAATAAATATAATAATTATTTTATTATATGAATTTTTATCTGATTATTAAGTTAATTATTTTACCTTAATTATTAAGGTTATATATGAAAGAATAATCGGATATGGAATCCAAACCCTAATTTTGGATTATTGTCAAGTATGAGAATAATAATATAATATTACATATATTTTGATTTTTTCGGTCTTTATGAATATATACGGTATGTAAAAGTATTGATAATGGTTGGTCAATTACGGTGTATTTTGACCAAACCCCTAGTAATAATGATTAAACCCTAATTTGAGATCAAATTAGAGTGTGAGATTATTTTATAAGTATGTAATATTAATTATATTGTGTATTATTAAAGGTATTAATTAGGTAAACCCTAATTAAAAATGTCACGGAAAACCCTAATTTCCAATATTAGAAACCCTAATCAGGAAAACCTAAAGCTGGAGGTTTGATCATCAAAAGTTTGTATTACGGTGATTAATAACACGTGTGATAGACTTTAATTGCTAATTAAAATAAACTTAATTAGTAAATTCAAACCCTAAAATCTAGAACCCTAATTTAATTTCTAGAAACCCTAATTGTATTTCTAGAAACCGTAATTATCGATATTTTAAACCCTAATTGCTTTATTAGCAAAGTTCATTATGATTAAGGGTAATAAACCCTAATGTTCATGTAATTACAAACTTAATTTAATTAACAAATTTATTTTTCAAAATTTTAGAAACTAAAAGTATTTAATTTTATTTATTTAATTTTATTTATTTAATTTTTTTGTGCAAACCCTAAATTGGAAATCCTAGATTTTTGTTTACTTATAAAACCCAAATTGGCTCAAACCCTAAACACTAAAATGTCTAAACCCTAAACCCTAAGGCCATTTTTCTAGAAATTTAAGGAAATGACAAAAATGTCCCTCTTATATAATTAAAGCTACAATCTAGGTTTTGACATTAGGGGTGGTGGTTCACCAAATCAACAACTCTCAACAACTTCAAAATGACTCTAAGATGGCAATTAACAAGCCCTAATCAGCCAATACATGCATATTATTTGTCTATATATAGATTGAAGGAGAGAGAAAGTGGAGTTGGTTACTAAAAATTGCACAACATTCATACTAACACTCTCAAGTCCCAAACCCCCGAAATTTGTTGATAATATCAGACCCATTATCAAGCCCCACGAAATCCAACAACAAATCATCGAAAGCATTAAATCAAGAATTGAGCATAAAAGGTACAAAACCCTAGTTTAAATTACATCCAAAAAATTGATTGTTAGATGTTAGTTTTTGTTGTTAGAATATGTTGTATTTAGTCTCTAGTGATGATCTGGGTTGGTATTACATAGATCCATAACTTCAAAATGCTCAAATCATTGATTTTAGAAAATTTGGAAAAAAA
Organism: Panax ginseng; assembly: GCA_020205605.1. Classification (NCBI taxonomy): domain Eukaryota; kingdom Viridiplantae; phylum Streptophyta; class Magnoliopsida; order Apiales; family Araliaceae; genus Panax; species Panax ginseng. The sequence goes on along the minus strand of CM035136.1, from coordinate 79,964,931 downwards.
TTTCTAGAGGTGCGGCGGTGAATGTCGGGCCCTATAACTCTTTGTTGCGTTTATGATTTATGATGTTTAAATGTTGATATGTAGCTTTGTAATGTTGTCTTTAATATACAAAAATAATTGAAGTCATTTGTGAACAAATTTGTAGTTATTAACGGTCAAAATCTTAGTTGGTGGCATTATTTGGGACTTTTCTGAGGCGACCCAGAGAATCGTGAACGATATCGACAATATGTTTGAGCCCATGGATCGACAATCTTTTTGGTTTTGGTATTGATATTTAGCACATCTTGTAGCTTTATTAAGTATACTATAGATCTATGCTTTTTGATGACATAAGAACTTAATAGATCGATTCGGAGGAAGTGGTTAAAGTGACCCGTTTGATCATGAGTCGGTTTACAGGTAAACCCGAAGCAGTATGAACACTAATTTTTGTCGAGTTTGGCCAAACCATATATTGTGATTACATTGTTTTTAAAGCTGATTTATTGGTTTTAAATGTTATATGACATAAGTACTATAACTTTGAACCATCAAAAACTTAAACCATGACCCGAGCAAGTAAGTAATTTGAGCTTGAAAGTGGCGAGGATGATTTTACGGGTTTACGAAGAAACCCGATTTGGTCTGACGAGGGTTTTAACAAGCCCGGATCTTCATGTATTGTTATGTTATAGCTTTTGATTTTGATTGTTAATTGTAGTGTTACATAAACACTACATAATCAATATTTCACTTGACCCAGAAACAGTGTGAGCTAAGATTTATACACGATCAAACGAGCCACCATGAAACTGGCCTTGTCAGTGTTCTTGAGCTCAAGAACACCAATAGCGACGGTTACTGTCGCTAAAAGCCTATAGCGACGGTTTTGTATTATTTTTAATTTCTGTATTTTCCGAAAATGATTAAAAATTAGAAAAAAATAGTTTTTAATTATTAAAAATACAAAATAAATTATTAAAAATTATTTTAAATTCTGAAAATTAGTTTTTAATTATTTTAAATATATTTCATAAATATTTAATATTTTTGGAATATTAAAAGTAATTAATTTATTTAATGATTATATTAAATAAATTATTTAAAAATGATTTTAATTCATGAAAAATCATTTAAAATTATATTATGATATAAGAAAAATATTTTAAGTTATTTTAATAACTTTTAATATTATTTGATAATTTTCATTAATAAATTAATATTAATGATAATTAAGTTATTTATTAAATGAATTAAATAAATGAATTAAAAATGATTTTATTATATTAAAAATCATTTTAAATAAGAAGGTATTTAAAAATATTTTAAGTTATAAAATATAACTTTTAATATTTAAAGGTAAATTTCATTAATTAATTATGATTAATGATAATAAAGTTATTTAATAATTATATTAAATAATTTAGTTTAAAATGATTTTATTATTATAATAATCATTTTAGTTAAAAAATAAAGTGTTTAAAGATATTTTAAGTTATAAAATATAACTTTTAATATTTAAAGGATAATTTCTTTAATAATTTAATATTAATGATTATTAAATTATTATAAATGATATTAAATTTATTTAATAATTATATTAAATAAATAGTTTAAAAATGGTTTTATTTATTTAAAAATCATTAAAAAAGGATATTAATGATTTAAAAATATTTTAAGTTATAATTATTGACTTTTAATATTTGGATAAATAGTTCATTAATATTTAAATATTAATGGTAATTATTTAATAATGATTTTAAATATTTTAAAAATCATTTAAGGGTATTATAAATACTTTAAAAATATTTTGAGTTATTAAACATAACTTTAATATTTTGGCAATGGTTTCATTAATAGTTTAATACTAATTAAATATTAATGATAATAGAATTATGTGATACTTAAATCATTTAATAATGATTACGATATTTCAAAAATTATGATAAATGATAATAATTATTTAATAATTATTATAAGGCCATGAAAAATAGTGTGACTAATGTTTAAGTTATCAAATGGATATTGAACTACGGTTTAGAGTCTTAGACTCGATAATTACCAAAAAAAAATTTGTCGGTGAAATCGGCGTATTTTGAAATTGATCTGGACTTAGATAATTGGTTAGATATGTGTTTATTTGTGATTGATGGTTGTTAAGGTTGTATGACAATGTGATTAGGAGGGTGTTGGTGTTTGATTATGAGTCAACGATTGTTAAACATGTGTGATGATGTGAATAGGGAATGTCTTTGTTGCAATATGATAGGCGGTGTTATATATATACGTTATGTTATACTAATCGGTAAAATGATCGATTAATGATAGGTGATTTCATAAAAGATAAAACTAAGTTGAGAATAATAGTAAGCGTAGCATCGGTGATATCCTAACTTTGCATTTTCTTTATCTGATGGACAAGTGTAAGAATGTTTTTGAATAATTATTATTATTATGCAGATTATTAAGCTTATATTATATATGCCCATTGATTATCAACATGCTAGTATATGATAATTCGGATAAATATATTACATTACGTTAATTTCTATAAATGATTATACAAGTGTCCCCACTTGGACAATCATTATTTTTCATCGCATGTTGATACACCTTTGATATACATATATGTTGAATTATATAAGACCTTTGTTATGAAAAAACGAAGCGGATATGAACATCCCGAAAATGGGAAAATTTTATGCGCGCCAAAAGGGACAGGCGAATAACGATAACATCGTTCATGTAAATGTAGTATTGATCAATCGAGAAGGTAATGAAGTGATCACCCTCCGTGCCGTAAGTAAGTCGTGATGGTTTAAAGATGAATTTCTGTTTAAACCTTTTGAAAATGAAAAACAATGTTCATGGTATGTCACGAAACCCCATATCTGATCAATCGTAGTTTCAAAAATTTGAATAAGGGTTGTTATGAATTATTATTAGTGCAGTTACTTCACAACTCTTGACTAGTTGTAGAAGAATATTATTAAGAAAACATTTAAATTCTTCAAATTATATATATATATATATATAATACTTCTTTGGGCACTCAAATGCTCATCCTTGCTTAATTTAAATGTTTTCGATTAAGTGTGAAGGACCGAGAGAAAGTTGTAGAGAGCAAAGGAAAGGAAAGCTAACCAAATAAGAATTGTGGCGATATTTGTAATAGTTTTATAAGACTATGAAGACTATATATATATATATATATATATATATATTATGACATGTAATGAATGTTTAAAGGTTACGTACTTGGGAGAAAGACTACGATGTATATGTAAACTTAAGTTAAGTTTTATATTATTATTATTATTATTAGTATTATTACCGAGTTCGGTTTCTCGGATTTGGGGACCTAGAAATGGTATCGTGATGTCTAATCGAGTACGGAGTTCGGGTTTCAAAGTATCTATGAAACAAAGGATCCCTCGCCTCCTTTGGGGACCTCTAGAACTCGGACTCTAGGAAAACTCTACCTGAGTTTCATCCTTCTCTATCTTTTAAGTTTATCTTAAGTTATAATCTAAGGACTCTCATTCCTAAGGTTTATAACTACATCTTTGATACCAACCTGTGACGCCCCACAAATTTATACCACTCATATCTAGAATTTGGTTTGTCACGTGCTATAATTCTAATGACTAAAAACATCTCATGCAATGGAAATTATAGAATAGATTACATTTATTTAATATAATCATTCATGTCCCAAGGTTTTGTAACTTAAGCATCTCTTACATACCTTAACCATAATTGAACATAGTTTTAGACATAACTAGTACATAATACAAGATTCCTTAACATAATCATAATATTTCTAAATAAACAAATATGAAATGTTATCAATGCCCGAGGGTCCGCATTGCTCTGTTTTAACTGAAATGTTTTTAAGAAAAGTAAGAATGAGCAACCAGTTTGCCCATCAAATAATATAGCAATAAGGGTGCTCCATATAGTTTTAGCTTCTTGAGGGTACAACAATAATGATAGTTCAAGGATAACAAGAAATATCAATGGTTATCAACAATAATCTCTATGGACAGAAAGATATCAATAAGTTTCAATGCTTAATCAATTCAAGATTTCATAGTAATGAATACTGAGCAGTCACTAAGGACTATGAACTTCTCCCAGAATTAACAGTAATAAACTGATAATTCTACAAAACGGGTACAATAGGTGATCAGCCTAAAGTACCATATGTCATGTATAACATTTAATTATTCTCATGTGCGCACGTCGGTTACCTGACAAATATATAATTCCCCTACCAAGAGGGTTGTCCATCTCAGTTATAAGAGTCCACACCAAGTTAATTTGGTTTGGATATCTTTTGATCTTATACCAATAGTCTAGCTGAATCAATGACTTAGACAACTTTCTTTTAAAGTATATACATGAACAATTATTGATCGATATCAAGGTTCTAAAAAAATTTCATTTTTAAACTAAGAAGTATTAAGTCGTGAGATATGAATCATACTTTCAAGGATTTACTTGTACAACCAATAATAGTACAAGCTCAAGCAATGCTCAATAAAGAGTAGGGTTCGAGTACTTGCACAATATTCAAAGTTGTGTAAGTTAGGAAACTTGCCTTACGCGTAGTTTACCAAAGTAAAGCTTAATATCCCTCCAATGAATTATAATATCCTATTCATGTATAATCACATTAGCTATTTAAGTTCAACATGTACACCTACTATCTTAATTTACTATGATACACCAGTGTAATTCATCAGTACTAAACATATATTGCTAGTCTTCTTTAGTCGCATAATCTTATACGTATGTCATCACATAACATGAAAATTAGTTTCTAATACGCTATGTTATTTAAAGAACATAGTTTGCCATCACATTTTGACTTAAGGGTATAGTTATAGAATTCTTCCATTATCATGCTTATTGATACATGTATATTGTACTGGACATGTACTACTGATTAAAGTAACAATATAGGCATGCATCAACCCTCAAATCAACAACAGAAAACTGATCTTACTGCAGGGTGGCACGGTCGCGCTTGGTTTGTACTAAGGAGTGGCGCGACCACGCTGCTCCTGGTGCAAACCAAGACATGGCTGCTCCTGCAGAAGGTCAGTGTACACCCATCTTGCACAATTATGAATAATCATGCAAAACACACATGTTTTTATGTAAATAACTAGGTTTGACCCTACATCAAAACATTAACATAGCTCATTATCTATTTTTATTTAATCAAGACATTAAGTGTTCACTTCACAAATTCTTTTACGTTTATCCGTTGTACACATGCTACGTGGTCAATAGATCTCAATTATACATGCCTACATTAGATTTATCATGTATTTCATGTCATGAAGTTTTACATCATTTAGACTTGTCATTTTCCATGCTCAATTATTTACAATGCATATGACTAGCTAGATATTTATGTTAATCATGTCCATATGCATGACAAAATTAATGTCGGGTAAAATCTAATTACGCACAACGCGCAATTATACGTGGTCAACAAGTAATAAAGTGAAAGTAGAGTATTGTTCCCACGAGGAATTGTTTAATAAAAATCACCAAGTACTAACCCGTAACCAACTCAATCTTATTTAAATGAATGAATTTCAATTTATAAGTAAACTAATTCTAATTACCACTAGTTAACTTAAGATTACGGAGATTTAAGATCACAACTTCACTTATTGCTTCATTTAAGTTAACACACTTCTCAACAATTATTCTTTATCCTGAATTGTTAATCAAGAACACTAAAGCAGGTAAAACCACCTCTCGATGCATAATACCCATACTCATATAAATCCACGGATGATAGAATTAAGCAAGACATCCTAATTAACTAATCCACTATATCTCTATTTGAATTACAATTAAAAAGGATTTAAAGCACAAGTTCTCTATACGATTACATATGGTGTAAAGGCATATCTCTATCCTAAACACGAATCATGAATTCCATCTATGCAGAAATCATAAACACATGTCATCATGATAAGATCTAAATCAATACTTCATCTCTCGAGTTCATATAGATTATCACGGTAATTGTTAGCTAAACAATTAAGCAATTAAGTCCAAATCACAATAGACAATCCTCACAATAGAACATAACAATTGATAACGAAGCATATTAAAATAAACTACACAATAAGATCCATTGTAATCTCAAACAAAGAATTAGTTCATGATTATTGAATTAAAACTAAGAATCCACAATTGAATAATCATTAAAAGACAAAGATAGAAGAAGATAAAAAGATAGAATCTATTGTGACGAACGAGATTTTATAAATTAATTTTTCATATTTATTGAATTAAATAAATATTTTTCGATGATTTAATTATTAGATTAAATAATTAATTGATGCAATTGTGGTAGATTAATTTAATTATATGTGTTACATTTATTAAATTAATGTAGAGAATAATTATTATTCAAATATGTAATTATGTGAGCTTATTGTATTAAAAGAAATATTTAATTAAGCATGATGTTATTTAATTAATTTAATTATTAATTAGCGAGTTAATAATTTGACATTATTTATTAATGAGAAAATTATTTATGTGACTATGTGGACTCATGAGAAATTATTATATTTTATTTAAAATATATTAAATAAAATATTGGAGTTATTTTATAAGGAGTGTGACATTAATTAAACTATAGTATAAGAAGTTTATCAAATTAAATAAGAATGAATTATATTGAATAGCCAAACAAGGCCTTAGTAGTGGTTGAGGGCAGTTAACCACGAATTGTTTAACTGGCAACAACTACGTCAGTTTAATTATTATATGCGACATCTTCTTCTTCTTCATTCATTCCATTATTGCTAAGTCTAGAGAATTATCACAAAGAGAGAGAATTAAGAAATTGAGAGAATTGTGAGTTGTTTGATTGATTGAGAAAGTTTAATCCCTCCTATCTACACTAATCGTGAGTAATTCTCTCCAACCCAAATTCTACTTTTACGTCATTTAGTTTTTTTTTTTGAAAATGGCTTTCAATCAAGTTTCGTGGAATTTACATAAATTGGGAAATTGAGTTAGGAATATATGTAATAATTGAGTAGCATAACATGTTTTATATATATTTTATATGATTCCATATCATAAGTTTCAATAAATGATGACTTGATATTTCAAAATTTCTGAGTTTGGGTTTTGGCCATATGGCCTTATACGTGATATTTCATGTATTGAACGTATATTATCCCTAAATTTTACATTCAGTATGTTGTTATGCATGTTGATACGAAGATACAAAAGTTTAAATAAGCGGATTCGGTGTTATAACGAATCAGTAGTGACAATTTTCATGTTTTATTTTCAAAACCTTCAAGAACATCAAGAACAATGGAAGTAAATGTGTTGATTTTTGCAAATTATGTGTGTAACTTGTTAAAAATCATGCTAGATGGGTTAAGTAATGATTATATATGTATTACAATGATTGGGTAAGTCTAAATTAAGTGTAAAAATAACTAATTGGAAGTTATTGCTTTATTCATGTATAATTTTACCTGCGATTGATTTTTGGCCTAATTTGGCCTTGTTATGTTCATGAATCTAGAAGCTATGACATAGAAAATGAGCATGGGTAACCCACCTCTCGTGCAAGCGTTACCAAACTAAATTAATAATAAATAAATAAATAAAAAAAAAAAAAAAAAAAAATAAATATTTGATGAAAATTATTATTAAAATATTTATAAAATAAATTAAATATTTTAATTGAGATATTTATGGAATAAAATAAATATTCGATGAAAATTATTATTAAAATATTTATAAAATAAATTAAATATTTTATTGAGATATATGGAATAAAATAAATATTCGATGAAAATTATTATTAAAATATTTATAAAATAAATTAAATATTTTAATTGAGATATTTATGGAATAAAATAAATATTCGATGAAAATTATTATTAAAATATTTATAAAATAAAGTAAATATTTTAATTGAGATATTTATGGAATAAAATAAATATTCGATGGAAATTATTATGAAATAATTTATTCGAGTGTAATAATAGTAAGAGAATGAAAATATTCTAATTTAATTAAGTAATTAAATTAGAAGGGTAATGATTTGTTAAATAAAGTGGAGTTTAAATTAAATAATTAAGTGAAAATGTAACTAATGAATGTCGTAAATACATATGGTATGTGTGTAGAATTTGTGGTGAACGGAAGTAGTAATCGTTTAGCCTACGCACGAGGCAAGTTTCCTATCCCTACTTGTCATTATTGTTCAAGTTATTAGTTACCTCAAGTAAATTATCGTTACTATTATTCAAGTTCAATTGTTATATTAAAGATTTATTATCTTTTCAAAGCATGATTCAGTTATACAATAATTGTTCTATTGTATACTTCTTGAGATTATTATTCAAATCGAATATCATTATTGTTGAACCTTATTAGACTAGTGAACTTTATTGATTCAACTAGTCCTTAGTTGATGAACGTTCTAAATTTCTGAACCCTTATTGAATTATCCAAACCAAACTTCCTTTAGTGCGGACTCGAATGTCAATGAGATGAACAACCCTTCAAAGGGATTTACTTATGCGTTAAGCGTTAAGATATTGTGCACGATGATGGTACTAAGGGTGATCCCCTAAATACGAGAAGAAAGGTCCATAGTCTTATGATCATTAAAGGTTTCAAGTATAACCCTTCATAACCTAGGACATAGTTCAAGGTCTTATGACCCTTAGAATTCTTTTGATTCTTGTTATTCATTCTTGATTCAAAAGTTGAGCTTTCATTCAGATGTTTTTGATTTACTCGCATGTTATTATACTGTTATTTCATTATTATACTTGTGGGCAATAGTGCTCACTCTTTCTTAATAATAACATTGTAGTTAAGAACGAAAGAACCGATGAACCTTCCACTAGTAAAGGCAAGTGCAAAGTTAGCAAGTGATGAAAACTTGTTATTTTTATTAAATGATGTATTTATGTTTAAGACTTGAGTTAATGATGTTATTTAAGACTTATTTGTTTATGATTTCGCACAGATGTTTAAGGTTAGTTTAACCTAGGATTGTATTATTATTATTTGGATGTTGTAACCCTTAAGGGGAAGATTTTTATTTTATCTATTGCATGGTTTGCATTTATTATGGGTAGATAGATAGATGATATTTGTACAGTGAACACCAGATCCCGTGGAATCGAAGTACCCGGATTTGGGGGTGTCACAAGTTGGTATCAAAGATGTAGGTTATGAACCTTAGGTGGGGGAACAACCTTAGCTAGTACCCTTATAGAAAGAAGATAGTGATGGAAAACTCTTATTGAGTTATAAGAAATGAATTTATGTAATTCATTGAAGATAATAAAAGACCTTATGTGTTTATGTGTTAAAGTATGCATTAGATGATACGACTTAGTAAATAAAACTTAAAATTTTGTTGTCGGGATGTCGAGAATGTTGGAGAAACTAGTCAAGTTTCGGGAGGAAGAACCCGTGTACCTATATGCAAGCAGAGAGGAGGAGCCCAGAGAGACATTCATGTTGTTAGAGAGCAATTTGATGCAGAGGAGTCATCTCCATTGATCACCGTTGTTGGTCAAGAGCATGAGCGAGGCCGATCCCGAGGAGGATCTGAGGAGGAATTTGTTGAGGTAGAGGAAGAGGAAGAAGAGGAGTTACCACGGTACACCGTTGATCTTTGAGATGTATGACCACGTTATCGACCGTAGCGTGGAGTTCTGAGACGAGGTCGAGATTTGGTGAGCGAAAGCGGTTATTCAAAGATATTACTCTAGAAAGCGAAGGAGAGGAAGATTTCGACTCTTCACTCTCGACTGGCAAATGTAGAATGGGATTTGGTCCATGAGAAGGGTCAAACTTAAGATAAGACCGAGGAGATAGAGAAAGCGAAGAAGGCTGAAGGAAACATCCGAAAATTTGAACATATAGCGAGAGAGGAAATGTGGGTAAGAGAATCGCGTCGAAAGTGATCGATGCGAGAGGATGATAGTCGTGCAAAGAAAGCGAAGTTTGGGGAAACGTACTCTACACTTAACAAGGCAATGAATGAGACCCAAGATCGAGTTTTGAGGTACCCAATCCAGTTCGAAGGACTACCATTATACATGATGGGTCGCAGGACGATGCATCTCATCTTAGAAGAGGAACGTAGCAAGGCTAATCAGTACCTTGATCGACAGTGATATGATTTATTTAATTATGTGAAGAACTTAATTAGTTTTAGATGTAAATTCTGACGTGTTTATGAACGAAATATTTGAATGTTTTAAATCATGTGGAATCTTTATTTCAGGATAGTTGATGTAAATAGCAGTTATGCTATCGTTTAATGTTAAAACTTTGATTTGAATGCAAATATATCAAGTTATTTGAGATGATGTGTTAAGTGATATGTTAAATTGTTGAGTAATGCCTTAACTATTTAGAGAAATAAATAAAGTTCTAATAAAGCGTTTATTTAACAGAAAAATGCCGCCAAGGAGAAGACAACAACGTCAACCGGCTCAGGAAGAGTTAACCAATAATAACAATAATGCCAACGTAAATCCCGTTCAACAGTTAGTTAACTTACTGACTGGAGCAATGAATAATCAACCTCAAGCTCCACCAAACACAACGTTTAAAGACTTCAAGGCGGTGGGACCGCCAGAGTTCAAAGGTTCCATGAACCCAATCGAGGCTCAAACGTGGGTTATGGAAATGGAGAAGGTTTTCGACGTTGCTAGGGTTAGAGAAGACCAAAAGATCGCTTTTGTAACATTTATGCTGAAGTCTGAGGCTAGCTACTTGTGGCAAGCAAACAAAGTGCGAGGAGGTGAAGGTGTAATTATGTGGGAGAGATTTAAAGAGATGTTCTTCGAGATGTACTTCCCAACTAGTTCGTAGAATCGGATGGAAGTTCAATTTACGGGCCAAGCGAGAGGAAACATGAGTGTACACGACTACGCGGCTAAATTCAACGAGTTAGCGAGGTTCGCCCCGTATCAAGTACATACGGACGAAAGAAAAGCCAGAAGATTCGAGCAAGGACTAAAGCCTTGGGTGTACATCAAGGTATCAATGTTTTAGCTAAACACGTTTGCTGGAATACTGGAAAAAGCCATCCTCGCCGAAGGAGGAAGCGATGCAGTGACCAAGTACAATCAAGATCAGAAGAAGAAGAAGAGGGAAGGTGAAATTAATAACAAGGTCAGTGGAAGTGGCACAGGAAGTGGAAATTTCAATTAGAAGAAAATGTGGAGCGACAACTCATCATCGGGAAATCAACAAGGTAATCAGAAGAAATGAATTAAAGCATGCCCGACCTGCGGGAAAGCTCATCTGGGAGTATGTATGAAAGGGAAGCGAGTGTGCTACAATTTTGGTCAGGAAGGCCACATAGCACCAAACTGTCCAAACCCAAAGAAGGGTGCTTATTTCAACTGTGGTTCGAAGGATCATCTAGCAAGAGACTGCCCTAAGAAGGGATCAGGAAGAGCAGTACCAGGAGGTAACCGTGGAAATAATAGTGGAAATGCTTTAACCATCACCGGACCACATGCAACAAATCGACCGACCGCCAGAACTTTCAATATGACGGTGCAGGATGCAATTCAGTCTCGTGATGTGGTGTCAGGTATCATTCCGATCAATGAAATTAATGCTTATGTTTTATTTGATTCGGGTGCTACTTGTTCCTTTATATCCGAAGACTTTGCTAATAGTTTAGATTTGCTTATGGATGAGTTGGAATATCCCATGAATATAGAAATTGCGAATAGAGAGATAATTCCTGTTAAGTACATGTTTAAGAACTGTAGAGTGGATATTAAGGGTAATATCATGAATGTAGATCTTATCCCTATTCGACTTGTAGAATTTGACGTTATTTTGGGAATGGACTGGTTATTCAATTACGGGGCTGTAATTGATTGCCAAAAGAAGCGTATTAACCTTATGACTCCATCAAAGGTTGTATTTTATGGTAGCAAGTCGCCTAGACAAGTGAGTTGTCTGACGATGATGCAGGCTAAGAAGTTGTTGAGACAAGGCTATGTAGGATACTTAGCTTACATAGTCGATAGTCGAAAAGAGAATCCGAAGGTAGAAGAAATACCGATTGTGAGGGACTTCGTCGACGTATTTCCAGACGATTTACCGGACTTCTTCCACGGAGAGAGAGGTAGATTTCAGTAATCGATTTGGCGCGGAGGCGCTCCAATATCGAAGGCACCATACCGGATGGCACCAGTAGAGATGAAGGAATTAATGGTAAAACTACAAGAATTATTGGACAAGAAGTACATTCAATAGAAGCGTATATCGTGGGTGGGGAGTGCGGTGTTGTTTGTGAAAAGAAGGATGGATCGATGCGACTCTGCATTAACTACTGAGAAAAACCGAATAAGGTCACGATTAAGAACAGATATCCATTACCAGGATCGACGACTGTTTGATCAATTAAAGGAGCGAGATACTTTTCAAGATAGACTTGAGAGCGGTTATCATCATCAACTGAAGGTGAGGCCGGAGGATGTCTGAAGAAGGCGTTTAGAATGCGATATGGTCACCACAAATTTTTAGTAATGTCGTTTGGTCTTACGAATGCTCCTGCAACATTTATGGGACTAATGAATGGTGTGTTCAAGCCATTTTTGGATAAGTTCGTAGTGGTATTTATAGATGACATTTTGGTCTATTCGAAAACCAAGGAAGAACATGAAGAGCATTTGAGATTAACATTGGAAGTATTGAGAAGGGAAAATTTGTATGCCAAGTTTTTGAAATGCGAATTTTGGATTGAACGAGTGCAATTTCTTGGGCACGTGATCGATAAAAATGGAATTTCGGTAGATCCATCCAAAGTCGAAGCCGTGATCAACTGGGATCAGCCGAGGACGCCATCGGAAGTATGAAGTTTTCTTGGATTGGCAGGATATTATAGAAGATTCATTCAAGATTTTTCCAAGATCGCAACTCCGCTAACGAATTTAACTCGAAAAGCTATAAAATTTGTTTGGACGGATAAGTGTGAGGAAAGCTTTCAAGAATTGAAGAAGAGGTTGAGTACGGCCCCTGTGTTATCTCTTTCGGATGATACAGGAAATTTTATTGTTTATAGTGATGCATCGCATAAAGGAATTGGCTGTGTGTTGATGCAAAACGGCAGTCATTGCATATGCATCACGACAATTGAAAGATTACGAGAAGGGATACCCTACCCACGATTTGGAGTTAACTGCAGTTGTTTTTGCTTTAAAAATTTGGAGGCACTATCTCTACGGGGAGAAGTGTGAAATATATACGGACCACAAGAGTCTGAAATATATTTTCACGCAGAAAGACTTGAATATGCGTCAAAGAACGTGGTTGGAGTTAATTAAGGACTACATTTGTGAGATTTTATACCATCGGGTAAAAGGCGAATGTAGATTGCGGATGCCTTAAGTAGAAAGGGTTGGGAGAAGTTGATGATGTTATTTGCTCGGGGATGAGCTAATTGCAGAAATGGAGAAACTAGAATTGGAAGTGAAGTATCCTATGGAGATTGATGAGAAAATATTTCAGATGCAATCTGGTATAACCCTACTGGATAAAGTTAAGGAGGCTCAGCTTCAGGACGAAGAATGTAAAAAGGTGACAAAAAAGATATTTGAAGGAACCGAACTAAGATTTAAGATAGATAAGGAAGGAATACTGAGATTTGAGAGTAGAATTTGGGTACCTCCAGTTCAAGAGATTAAGGAAGATATTTAAGCGAAGCTCATAGTTCACGATATTCGATTCACCCTGGTAGTACCAAGATGTACCAAGATCTTAGACAACATTTTTGGTGGCCGAATTTGAAGCGTGAGGTTGCAGAATGTGTTGCCAAGTGTCTGACCTGTCAGAAAGTGAAAGCGGAACATCAGAGACCAAGTGGATTGCTACAACCGTTAGAGATCTCAGAGTGGAAATGGGAACATATTACAATGGACTTCGTGGTTGGCCTTCCGACGACTCAGAAAGGCTACGACACAATATGGGTTATCGTTGACCCAATCGACGAAATCGCACACTTCCTTCCGATCAAAATAAGATTCAACTTAGATCAGTTGGCGAGGCTATACATAAAAGAGATTGTTTCAAGGCACGTAGTTCCAGTATCAATTGTTTAAGATAGGGATCCGTGCTTCACATCAAATTTCTTGAAACGTCTTGAGGAATGCGTGGAGTGCGCAATTGCGAATGAGTCTGACTTACCACCCTCAAGCAGGATGGATGAGTGAGAGAATGATTAGGACATTAGAAGATATGCTAAGAGCACATGTGATAGACTTTAAAGGAAATTGGGATGATCACCTACCATTAGTAGAGTTCATGGCTACAACAACAGTTACCACGCTAGTATAGGCATCTTGCCTTACGAAGCGTTATCTGAAAAAAAAGTGCAAAACTCCGCTTTCTTAGGATGAAGTTCTTTGAAAGACAATTGCTAGGGCCATAATTGAGTACAATGCAGAATGGCGGAAATAGTCAAAGTGATCCAGAACCTGACGGTGTAGCGGCTCAAGATCGACAGAAGAAGAAATCTGTTGATCCACATCATAAAAATATCGAGTTTGAATCGGTAGTTATGTTTTCTTGAAGGTCTCTCCACGGAAAGGGAAGATCGAGTTCGAAAAAAGGGAAATTGAGCCCAAGATTCATTGGACCCTTTGAAAAGTAATCGAGAAGAATCGGAGAAGTTAAATGACGGGTAGCCTTACCTCCAAAGACTCGAGAATGTCCTAGCGTCTTCCATGTTTCTGTATTACGACCATACAAAGCCGATTACAAGCATGTAATTGAATACAAACCCTGCATTTTGAGAAAGACTTATCTTACGAAGAAATTCCTGTCCAAATTGTCGACCGAAAAGAACAAGTTCTCAGAAATAAAGTTATACCTTCTGTTAAGGTAATTTGGAGGAACCACAACGCTGAAGAAGCTACGTGGGAACTCGAAGAGAATATGATGAAGAATTACCCTAATTTATTTACTTAATTATTTGTAAGCGATTCTGGGGACAGAATCTTTGTAAGGAAGGGAGAATGTAACAGGTCGAATTTATTGAGTCGTGATTCTGGGGACAGAATCCTTTTAAGGGGGGAAAGATGTGACGAACGAGATTTTGTAAATTAATTTTTAATATTTATTGAATTAAATAAATATTTTTTGATGATTTAATTATTAGATTAAATAATTAATTGATGCAATTGTGGTAGATTAATTTAATTATATGTGTTACATTTATTAAATTAATGTAGAGAATAATTATTATTCAAATATGTAATTATGTGAGCTTATTGTATTAAAAGAAATATTTAATTAAGCATGATGTTATTTAATTAATTTAATTATTAATTAGCGAGTTAATAATTTGACATTATTTATTAATGAGAAAATTATTTATGTGACTATGTAGACTTATGAGAAATTATTATATTTTATTTAAAATATATTAAATAAAATATTGGAGTTATTTTATAAGGAGTGTGACATTAATTAAACTATAGTATAAGAAGTTTATCAAATTAAATGAGAATGAATTATATTGAATAGCCAAACAAGGCCTTAGTAGTGGTTGAGGGCAGTTAACCACGAATTGGTTAACTGACAACAACTACGTCAGTTTAATTATTATATGCGACGTCTTCTTCTTCATTCATTCCATTATTGCGTCATTTAGAAAGTTTGATTGATTGAGAAAGTTTAATCCCTCCTATCTACACTAATCTGTGAGTAATTCTCTCCAACCCAAATTCTACTTTTACTTCATTTAGTTTTTTATGAAAATAGCTTTCAATCAAGTTCTGTGGAATTTCTGTAAATTGGGAAATTGAGTTAGGAATATATGTAATAATTCGAGTAGCATAACATGTTTTATATATATTTTATATGATTCCATATCATAAGTTTCAGTAAATGATGACTTGATATTTCAAAAATTTACAGAGTTTGGGTTTTGGCCATATGACCTTATACGTGATATTTCATGTATTGAGCGTATATTATCCTAAATTTTACATTAAGTATGTTGTTATGCATGTTGATCTGAAGATACCAAAGTTTAAATAAATGGATTGATTGTTATAATGAATCAGTAGTGACAATTTTCATGTTTTATTTTCAAAACCTTCAAGAACATCAAGAACAATGGAAGTAAATGTGTTGATTTTGCAAATTATGTGTTGTAACTTGTTAAAAATCATGCTAGATGGGTTAAGTAATGATTATATATGTATTACAATGATTGGGTAAGTCTTAATTCGTGTAAAAATAACTAATTGGAAGTTATTGCCATATCCATGTATAATTTTACCTGTGATTGATTTTTGCCAAATTTGGGCCTTGTTATATTCATGAATCTATGAGAAGCTATGAGAGAAAATGAGTCACAGGTAACCCGCTTTGGCATGCGTTACCAAACTAAATTACCTTACAAAGCGATCAAATAAAAAATAAAAAATAAAAAAATAAAAAAATAAAAAATAAAAATTTGATGAAAATTATTATTAAAATATTTATAAAATAAATTAAATATTTTAATTGAGATATTTATGGAATAAAATAAATATTCGATGAAAATTATTATTAAAATATTTATAAAATAAATTAAATATTTTAATTGAGATATTATGGAATAAAATAAATATTCGATGAAAATTATTATTAAAATATTTATAAAATAAATTAAATATTTTAATTGAGATATTTATGGAATAAAATAAATATTCGATAAAATTATTATTAAAATATTTATAAAATAAAGTAAATATTTTAATTGAGATATTTATGGAATAAAATAAATATTCGATGGAAATTATTATGAAATAATTTATTTCGAGTGTAATAATAGTAAGAGAATGAAAATATTCTAATTTAATTAAGTAATTAAATTAGAAGGGTAATGATTTGTTAAATAAAGTGGAGTTTATATTAAATAATTAAGTGAAAATGTAACTAATGAATGTCGTGAATACATATGGTATGTGTGTAGGATTTGTGGTGAACGGAAGTAGTAATCGTTTAGCTTACATACTTGCGAGGCAAGTTTTCTATCGCTACTTGTCATTATTATTCAAGTTATTAGTTACCTCGAGTAAATTATCGTTACTATTATTCAAGTTCAATTGTTATATTAAAGATTTATTATCTTTTCAAAGCATGATTCAGTTATACAATAATTGTTCTATTGTATACTTCTTGAGATTATTATTCAAATCGAATATCATTATTGTTGAACCTTATTAGACTAGTGAACTTTATTGATTCAACTAGTCCTTAGTTGATGAACGTTCTAAATTTCTGAACCCTTATTGAATTATCAAACCAAACTTCCTTTAGTGCGGACTCGAATGTCAAATTGAGATGAACAACCCTTCAAAGGATTTACTTATCGTTAGCGTTAAGATATTATGCGATATGGTACTAAGAAATTTGATCCCCTAAATACGAGAAGAAAGGTCCATAGTCTTATGACTGTTAAAGGTTTCAAGTATAACCCTTCATAACCTAGGACATAGTTCAAGGTCTTATGACCCTTAGAATTCTTTTGATTCTTGTTATTCATTCTTGATTCAAAAGTTGAGCTTTCATTCAGATGTTTTTGATTTACTCGCATGTTATTATACTGTTATTTCATTATTATACTTGTGGGCAATAGTGCTCACTCTTTCTTAATAATAACATTGTAGTTAAGAACGAAAGAACCGATGAACCTTCCACTAGTAAAGGCAAGGGCAAAGTTAGCAAGTGATGAAAACTTGTTATTTTTATTAGATGATGTATTTATGTTTAAGACTTAAGTTAATGATGTTATTTAAGACTTATTTGTTTATGATTCCGCACAGATGTTTAAGGTTAGTTTAACCTAGGATTGTATTATTATTATTTGGATGTTGTAACCCTTAAGGGGAAGATTTTTATTCTATCTATTGCATGATTTGCATTTATTATGGGTAGATAGATAAATGATATTTGTATAGTGAACACCAGATCCCGTGGAATCGAAGTACCCGGATTTGGGGGTGTAACATCTATTGTCTGTAGATTTGATGCTCCCTCCTTGCTCCTACTTTAAATCTTCAATGGTCTCCAAGTTGCTTCAATCTCCAAATCTAACAAGAACTAGTGTTTTGATCTAATTTACTCTAATATAATATAATCTAATCTAATGGAATCCTCCAAAACTAGCCTATATATCCTCTCTTTTATGCCTCTCATCATGTATTTATAGTTCTAATCGATATCCTAGCAAGTTAGGCAACTAAGAATCCTATTCTAGCTCAAATTGGACATCAAATAACCCAATTAATTTTGTTTTCCCGCCGCTAAGCGGCTCCAGACCGTCCCTAGGCCATTCTCAGGCGTGCACCGCGCTTCTGATGGCGAGAGACATACAGTGGCGCGCGGCGTCCGTGCTATGCGTAGTTCATTTATAGCGCGGTTCGCGCTACTGTGTTTTCTGCTGCGACGTCCTTTGGTAAAACAGACATAACTTTTGATCCGCTAGGAGTTACGGAGCTTTCCACCTATCAAATCGAAGATATTGACGAGATCTATAACTTTCATTCTTTGAGGATTGACAGATTATGTAAGGCAAAAATCGAGCTTGAAGTAGATGTTATGTAAATGGCAAGCATGACAACTCTTAACTTTGAGCTTTGTTGATAAAAAGGTCATAACTCTCGCATCCGAACTCCGATTGGGACAGTTCAAGATGTTCCGGAAAGATAAGAAGAAGCTCTACAGTACATGCATCCAACCTGGTGTTAAAAGTCCTTAAATCTTCCCTTCTTGCATTGGCTTGCGTATTTTGGTCCAAAAGATGTCCGAATTGCTTTCCCTTGCTTCTTAATGCCAATGTTATGTCATAGAATACAAAATAACATAAAATTTATGAAAAGTAACAAAGAAACATAGATTTAAGAAACTAATTCTTGTAATAGATACCAGATAATTAGATATAAAACCTACTTATCACCTAACCATGATGTCACATACTAGAATACTTATAACGTAGTTAATGACAAAAATAAGTTTTCAAGGTTTCTTGTGATAATCTCATGTTAAATCACCAAGCATGCAAAGCTACTTTTCTTACTATACATCACATCCTCATATATACATGTTAGACCACATAAGCATGCTCACAAACCTTTACTCAAAGTGTATATAGTTTATCAAGTTTGTATTTAAAACTTTAAGTGTCCTTTAGTAAAACTTATTCAAGTATGCAAGATAAGTCTACATAGTTTAAATCATGCTTTCATAATCACATACTAGATCACATAAGCATGTTTTTGAAGTTTAAACTTAGAGTATGCATAGTTCATGTACACATAGCGAGTATAGTCTTTCACTTGCATTTTCTTTAACTCATGATTGAATAGTCTATGCCATCCTCAACAACATAAACTAACATATGGATTCACATGTCAAGGTATATCAGACTTAATACCTTTACACCTAAAGTCAAAACATGTATTACACAACGTTTATCAAACTAGTTTCTAAATCTTTAAGTTTTCTTTGAATGTTCATACTAAAACAAACTAACATGGCTTCTACATACATAGCTGTGACACCCCCAAATCCAGGTACTTCGATTCCACGGGATTTGGTATTCACTGTACAAACATCATCCATCTATCTACCCATAAATAAATGCAAACAATGTAATAGATAGAAATAATAATAAATCTCCCCTTATGGGGTTACATCAACTACATAATAAATAAATCCCAGGTTAATCTAACCTTAAATCATCTGTGTGGAAACATAAACAAATAAGTCTTAAGTAACATCAATTCTAATTACATCACATACATAATCAGTCTTCATTACTTGCTAAGCTTGCCCTTGCCTTTACTAGTGGAAGGTTCGTCTGCTCTTTCGTTCTTAACTGCAATGTTATTATTACGCAAGAGTGAGCACGATTGCCCACAAGTATAACAATATAACAATGAATAATAACATGCGAGAGAAATAATAACTTCTGAAATAAAAGCTCAACTTTTGAATCAGGAATGAATAACAAGAATCAAAAGATTTATGAGGATCATAAGACCTTGAACTATGTCCTAGGTTATCAAGGGTTATACTTGAAACCTTTAACAGTCATAAGACTATGGACCTTTCTACTCGTACTTAGGGGGATCAACCCTTAGTACCATACTGTGCACAATATCTTAACACTAACGCATAAGCAAATCCCTTTGCAGGGTTGTTCATCTCAGTTTGACATTCGAGTCCGCACCAAAGGAAGTTTGGTTTGGATAATTCAATAAGGGTTCTGAAATTTAGAACGTTCATCAACTATGGACTAGTTGAATCAATAAGGTTTACTAGTCTAACAATGTTCAAAAATAATGATATTCAAATTGAATAATAATCTCGAGAAGTATACAATAGGACAAATATTGTATAACAGATTCATACTTTGAAAAGATAATCAATCTTTAATATAACCATTCGAACTTGAATAATAGTAATGAGAATTTACTCGAAGTAAATAATAAACTTGAACAATGATAACAAGTAGGGTTAGGAAACTTGCCTCGTGCGTAGATTACACTTTAACTAAACTCGTTCTTTGATTTAAATCCTACATATCAATTACGTTCACAAAATTAGTCAATTACAACGTACTAAACATCATAAGTTTATTATTTTGTCTAACTCGAATTCATGGCTATACTTAGTCAATTACTACACGTATTGTCAAAAATTAGATTTCACGAACAATAAGCTAACTATGCATTCAATCGTTCAATTCACACGTAATTGTGTTATGGGCGTGTTAAGAATTTATTTTAACACCTCATATGTGTCTAACAAGTTTTTATATTCATTAGACTAAGTTACTATCACATTTCTATACTTGAATGCTTAAAAAAAACATTTTCTGGACAATCTGCTAAGTGGTATTTGTACTGTGGCTACAATGATGTCTTGGAGTCTTGGCGTTTGCGGTGCTAGTAGTGCCTTTCTTGACTAAGGTGTCTGGTCTTTCATGGATGCGAGTCTCGGGCCTGGAGTTGGCCATGGCTGACCTCCAGATTACGAAATTTACATTCATGAAGAACACAGAATTCAGCGAAATAAACACTACATAATCATTAATTCTCCAAATTAAACATACCCACATGTTAGAATTCATGTAGCGTCCCCGAATCCGGGCCCCAAATCACCTCGGATCCGGTACACTATTCATTCTATTTTTATTACTAATTGCGAAAGATATAAACATAAATTATTTATACATTACATTACACACTATTCCCCAAGGTCGAGTAACCTTAACTTATACACATTTTATAAACTATTTATTACATAACAATATTTATCACGATATATTTATTACAAACTAAATTTGCACTTTATAACCAAAGTGAACTTGGCTTTAATCATTTCAGATGTCAAGAATGCATTTTGCCTTATCGCAATGTTTTATCATGATATAGCAAGGGTGAGCATGAAAGTTGCCCAATAAGTTTAAATACAACAATATAAGGATATATCATGATTGAAGAGTATGAATAATAAAGTGGCTATAATTCATCAATATAATTGAGAACTAAGAGGAACAAACTTTTGGTGAACAAGTTTTAAACATGAACAAACATTTACGGACAAACCTAGGTAATGAAGGTGATCGACCTTTCATACGACTTATACATGCAAGATGTCAGAGTACAATTTTCATGGCAATCAAACAATGATTTAACCATAAGCTTGAATAAAACACTCTTATTAGAGTTAAGTAAGAACAAACTTGCTCGAAGCAGATTTGATTACCATAACGCAATTTATAACGCTTTACCCAAGACCTAATATTAATAATATAGATCTCAATATTAGAATAATATCATCACGGTATAATATTGTTATATTTAAATACATGAATAACCTAAACACATAACACATATACCCTATAAGTCTATACAGCACATAAGACTTAGCATCAGGTCAAACTATTTCAGTCTGACTTAAAACTGACACAATTCTATCATCCCGACGATCTAGTCGGACAATACTCGAGTTTAAGTTCAGTTAAACTTTGCCTAACCCTTAACAATTATCACAGATAATTTTCTTAGCAGTCAAAACATTTTTCCTAGGCTCGTAATAATTTTCAGATAATTATTACCATTTATCATGATTTTCTAATCATTAATATCGTATTTAAATGAATTAAATACCACACAATTCCTTAATCATTAATATAAAATATTAATGAAAATCCATACATAATATTATAATGTAATTATAATATTTCAAAATATTTTTAATACCTTAAAATCATAATTATTTGATTTTTAAACACTTAAATCCATTATCCGATAATTGATATTAATATTAAAATATTAATATTTTCATGACAAAATATCAAAAGTTATATTTTATAACTTAAAATATTTTTATAACACTTAAATCATTTTTAAATGATTTTTAAAACATTAATTCTATTTTTCCTTAATTTATTTAATATATTTATTAAATAAACTAATACCATTAATAATAAATATTAATAAAATTTATCACAAAATATTAAAAGTCATCAAAAATAACTTCAAATATTTTCTTTTACCATAATATTATTTTTCATGATTTTTCATGAATTAAAACTATTTTTAAATAATTTATAATAATAAAATAAATAAATACCATTTATATTCCAAAATATTAAATATTTTCAAAATATACTCAAAATAGTTAAAAACTATTTTTCAAGCTTTAAAATAATTTTTCATAATTTATTTAGTATTTTTAATAATTAAAACCATTTTTTCTAATTTTAATTCATTTTGTAAATAATAATAATAAAGCTGTCGCTTAAAGGGGCCCTATAGCGTGCAGGCGTCATATAGGTGTTCTTGGTGTTCTTGGTATTTTTTGAAATGCATTGTCGATTGACAAGGTACAACGTTTGACTAGTATTTGATTAGGATTATAAGGTTTACGGGCTAAATAATGTATTGATGTTGTAGTATAAGTGTAGTACTACAAATATAAACAAATTACATAGCTAAAACATGAACAACTGCAAGATCTAAGTTACATAAAACATTGTCGGACACTGTTCTTCAAATTACAGGTTTTCAGATTTGAAGAAACGATTCAGCTAACTTCTTTAAATCCATATATCTAGGGTTACGGGTTTAGTTTGGGTGATCTATAGGTTACGACTTGTAGTTCGGTTGTCGGTATCATAACATATAAACATATCAATATAACAACAACAATAAGTTAAGATTTGATCAAATCAAAGTAAAGGGTCGAGGCAAGGGTTTTGAAGATCTGGGTTTTCCCAGAATCTTCATCAGGTCATACACTCAACGGTCGTTTGACCATGCATTTCTATGATCCTGGTACATATCTGGGTGATCTAATAGCATTACATTGTAGTTCACATACCCTGCTACAACCTTCAATCAACAACATAGTCTAAACACTAGCATCGGCAAGATCTAAGGCCTGAAAGCGTTGTCGAGGCGATGCGGGTTTACGGGTTTTGCCGAATTCAGAAATCATGATCGGTCATTTGTCTTTGGACTGATTCATAACTTGCGATCTACATAAGATCTGAACCTGATTCAAGTTGGAGATGAAAGACCACATGGCATAGAACATATTTATAACATCACATACACAAATCATCAAAAACATATGGATCTAAAGCCTCGACATTCAATTATCGAGCACAAATTTTCTCATTTTCAGTTGCTAAAATTTAAAATCGTGCACTTTGATGTTATGGGTTCATGATTTATCAACCCAGAACATCAATTGACACCCTATTACACAACTTTGACCAATCAATTACAACATTTAACATCAGAATCATAGATTTCAAAAATTTAGGGTTCTTTACCTTTTATGCTTTGATTTTGATTTACGCCTTTTGATTTACATTCTTGGCTTTCTATGGGCGATCATGCTTCATCTCATCACTCTATATCTTTATAACTTAGAATTTTAGAGAGAGAGAATGGTTGGGAGAAAATGAAAATACAAGCAACTTTTCTCTCTCTAAATCTTATATATATTGCTTAGATACATGAATGTTGCTTATGATCTGATCAATTTCGGCTGGTTGGCTGGATTTTGTCAAATGCTATGCTAGGTTTAGGCTAGGGTTGGTGAACAACCAAAGATAAGGCAAGATGCACAAGTTACTTAATAAATAAAAAGGTAAAAAGGGGCATTTTTGTCATTTCCTTAATTTCTAGAATTTGCCAAATGATAAAACCCTTAGGGTTTAGGTTTTGAGCAATCTAGGGTTTAGGGTTTGGACATTTTTAGGGTTTAGGTTTTAACCCTCAAATATTTAGCAACTTGGATTTCAAAAAAAATTTCTAATTAAATTTTAAAAATAGAAAATTTTGATTTCTAATTAAAATTAGGGCTTCCTAATTACATCATAATTTCCTAATCATGAATCATTATTTGCTAATTAGGACTATTTTATCCTAATTAAAATTCCTAATTACGCAAGTAGGGTCAAAATGATCATTAGGGTTTTCAACCCACAATTTAGGGTTTTTAAATAGAAAATAATTTTCTAATATAGAAATTAAATATTCGTAATTAGATTAGGGTTTTCTAATTACTCAATCTTAAATTAGAATTAATATATCTAATTAACAGTAAAATATTCAATTAACACTTTCATTTTTCCTAATTATAAATTAGGGTTTCAAATCCGTCATTAGGGTTCCTGACGAAAAAGTTTAAGTTCGATAATTTGAAATTAGGGTTTGCTAATTAATTAAGCGTTACCCTAATTAATATTATAATACTAGCAGTAGAGCATTATAATTCTCCATTAATTTCCCAGATTAGGGCTTCATTTATCCAGAATCGAAACTAGGGTTTTCAGATCAAGTATTAGGGTTTCAAATTTGGAATTAGGGTTTTGTAATCAATTTGTTAAGATTAACCCTAATTACTCTTATAGTTATTTACACGTATGCCATTAAGTTCCCGATTTAGGGTTTCAAATCCGTCATTAGGGTTCCTGACGAAAAAGTTTAATTTTGATAATTTGGAATTAGGGTTTTGTAATCAATTTGTTAAGATTAACCTAATTAATCTTTTAATTATTTACACTTATGCCATTAAGTTTCCGATTTAGGGTTTCATGCACCGAATTAGGGTTTCGGATTCCCGGAACTGAAACTAGGGTTTCCAGAACCGATTTCTAAGGTTTCTTATCAGACGTTAGGGTTTTCTAACTGAACATTGTCGTTCTTAATATACGATTAGGGTTTATTACGAGATATAATTTATCGGTTGACCCTTGACCATAACCACATTACGAACACGTAATAACCATATTCACGAACTTAATCACATAAACACTTAATCACGAATAATTCACCTATAAGCCTTCACGAAATTTTGAAATCCTCAAAATTTCATCCTAATAACATCAAATCATACACTTATTTTCATGCAGGTCTAATATTTGACCTTAAATCAATCATTTAAGATTTTAATAAATTGTCCAAATTCTCGGGTTATCACATTCACCCCTCCTTCTAAGAATTTCGGTCCCTCAAATTCACCTTACACCTACACCGTGCACCTTACACCATTCACACATATTACATACTACCTGATACACCACTCACAAGGGTAAAAATTTTAAAAGCGTGTTGAGGAATCGTATAGGTATTAGTTTTCATTTTCATAAAGGTTTTATGGAAATTCATCCATGAAACGAAGTCATTACTACTACGGACACAAAGGGTGATTAGCGATATGCCCCTGTCTTGGCCAATCTTTCTTTGGTGAACAATTTTGTTCCTCTTATCACTTTAAAGCGCACAAAATTTACCTCGGTCTTATTTGATTCCACAACAAAACAATTTGGTTTGGGAAATTTCTTTCAATAAAAACATTTTTGAGAATGGCGTCATGATCGCCTTTGTATTTAACGATCAGTTGAGGATTTTCGTCATTTTGTGACTTTGTTATACTACATCATCATCATGTAGTGGTGGGTGGCGATCCTTAGATCACATCCAACACCAAGTAATTTCGCATTGATAACTCCATCATTTTTTTTATCATCTCGCACTTTTTGGTCACATGGTACATAAGTGATAAATAAAAACAAATTTTTTTTTTTTTTTAAAAGGCACATAGTGCGTATTTAGCTTGATGTCAAAAATTGAAGTTTATCAAAGTTAGGGGTTTAGGAAAATCTAAATCTCCACTAATGATCATATGCTTAACAATCTATCTGCTCCTATAATCCTTAACACTCCATTCACACACAACTATACCCAGTTCATAAAACCACACTTATGAGTTCATAACCTGGCCACAATTATATGAGTTTACGAACTTACCCTAGTCAGACCTTTGGCGTCCATTCGCTGAGGGGCTCATAAACATTTCATATAACTATGAGTCAAGAATGTCACATAAGTATGAGTTCTAAGAACTCGTACTTAATCTATATTCTACACCTATGACCTATTTATCAGATATATAACAACTAGCGTGACACAACATTTCAATTATTACCAATGCCACCAACTAAGTAGTTTTTACACCAAGTACAATTCCCGCCCATACAAGAAATCATCATATAACTCGGTTGTTGACACGAGTCCTCATTGAAATCCCCACCTAATACTTAACCCCCATTCACAATACGAATTTCATTTAATCCGTATTCATAATCCTTTTCTGAATCTGTACCATTCACACAGCAATCATGCTTTAAACTTTTCAATCAACAGATTGATTCTTTCTGGCTGTCATAACCTTAACAGATCACGGGGTGATCTCATCGTATATATTACGATTCAATTCTATGACTATGATCGTTTTATTTTACGATCTCCTATCACTGAACTTTTAGTCTTTTAGACTTTATCTATTCACCACTTCTGTTCACCACTATTACCAGAGTTAGGGAACTCTGTATCTTAACAACTTACCGAGATTCATCTTTGAATCTTACCGACCAACTAACTCTATGTGAGTTAGATCTTATCCTAATCACTGCGGTTATTGGTCTCAGGTATTCCTACCTAAGCTTCATAACCAACAGCTTTGATACCAACTGTAGCGTCCCCGAATCCGGGCCCCAAATCACCTCGGATCCGGTACACTATTCATTCTATTTTTATTACTAATTGCGAAAGATATAAACATAAATTATTTATACATTACATTACACACTATTCCCCAAGGTCGAGTAACCTTAACTTATACACATTTTATAAACTATTTATTACATAACAATATTTATCACGATATTTATTACAAACTAGTTTGCACTTTATAACCCAAGTGAACTTGGCTTTAATCATTTCACATGATCAAGAATGCATTTGCCTTATCTCGCAATGTTTTATCATGATATAGCAAGGGTGAGCATGAAAGTTGCCCAATGAAGTTTAAATACAACAATATAAGGATATATCATGATTGAAGAGTATGAATAATAAGTGGCTATAATTCATCAATATAATTGAGAACTAGCGAGGAACAAACTTTTGGTGAACAAGTTTTAAACATGAACAAACATTTACGGACAAACCGGTAATGAAGGTGATCGACCTTTTCATACCGACTTATATCATCTGAAGATGTACAGAGTACAATTTTCATGGCAATCGGCAATGATTTAACCATAAGCTTGAATAAAACACTCTTATTAGAGTTAAGTAAGAACAAACTTGCTCGAGGCAATTTGATTACTTGTAACGCAATTTATAACGCTTTGCAGAAGACCTAATATTAATAATATAGATCTCGATATTAGAATATATATCATCACAAAGTATAATCTTGTTATATTTAAATACAGAATAACCTAAACACATAACACATAACCTATATAAGTCTATCAAACACATAAGACTTAGCATCGTGTCAAACTATTTCATCGACTTAAAGCCCGACACAATTCTATCATCCAAGCGAGCTAATGGACAATACTCGAGTTTAAGTTCGGTTAAACTTTTTTAACCCTTAACAATTATCACAGATAATTTTCTTAGCGATCAAAACATTTTCCTGAGCTCGTAATAATTTTGGATAATTATTACCATTTATCATGATTTTCTAATCATTAATATCGTATTTAAATGAATTAAATACCACACAATTCCTTAATCATTAATATAAAATATTAATGAAAATCCATACATAATATTATAATGTAATTATAATATTTCAAAATATTTTAATACCTTAAAATCATAATTATTTGATTTTTAAACACTTAAATCCATTATCCAGATAATTGATATTAATATTAAAATATTAATATTTTCATGACAAAATATCAAAAGTTATATTTTATAACTTAAAATATTTTATAACACTTAAATCATTTTTAAATGATTTTTAAAACATTAATTCTATTTTTCCTTAATTTATTTAATATATTTATTAAATAAACTAATACCATTAATAATAAATATTAATAAAATTTATCACAAAATATTAAAAGTCATCAAAAATAACTTCAAATATTTTCTTTTACCATAATATTATTTTTCATGATTTTTCATGAATTAAAACTATTTTAAATAATTTATAATAATAAAATAAATAAATACCATTTATATTCCAAAAATATTAAATATTTTCAAAATATACTCAAAATAGTTAAAAACTATTTTTCAAGCTTTAAAATAATTTTTCATAATTTATTTAGTATTTTAATAATTAAAACCATTTTTTCTAATTTTAATTCATTTTGAAATAATAATAATAAACTGTCGCTAAAGGGGCCCTATAGCGACAGAATCGCTATAGGTGTTCTTGGTGTTCTTGGTGACTGCCCAGAAATGCATTGTCAGTTGACAAGGTACAACGTTTGACTAGTATTTGATTCAGGATTATAAGGTTTCTGGGCTAAATAATGTATTGATGTTGTAGTATAAGTGTAGTACTACAAATATAAACAAATTACATAGCTAAAACATGAACAACCCTGCAAGATCTAAGTTACATAAAACATTGTCAGACATGTTCTTCAAATCTGGGTTTTCCAGATTTGAAGAAACGATTCAACTAACTTCTTTAAATCCATATATCTAGGGTTACGGGTTTAGTTTGGGTGATCTATAGGTTCGACTTGTAGTTCGGTTGTCCGGTATCATAACATATAAACATATCAATATAACAACAACAATAAGTTAAGATTTGATGGAATTCAAAGTAAGGGTCGAGGCAAGGGTTTTGAAGATCTGGGTTTTCCAGAATCTTCATCGGTCATCTGATCGGCAGTCGTTTGACCATGCATTTCTATGATCTGGTACATATCTGGGTGATCTAATAGCATTACATTGTAGTTCACATACCTGCACAACCTTGATCAACAACATAGTCTAAACACTAGCATACGGCAAGATCTAAGGCCTAAAAGCGTTGTCGAGCGATCGGGTTTACGGGTTTGCCGAGAATTCGAGAAATCATGATCGATCATTTGTCTTTGACAGATTCATAACTTACGATCTACATAAGATCGAACACGATTCAAGTTGGAGATGAAAGACCACATGGCATAGAACATATTTATAACATCACATACACAAATCATCAAAAACATATGGATCTAAAGCCTCGACATTCATTATCGAGCACAAATTTTCTCATTTTCAGTTGCTAAAAATTTAAAATCGTGCACTTTGATGTTATGGGTTCATGATTTATCAACCCGAACATCAATTGACACCCTATTACACAACTTTGACCAATCAATTACAACATTTAACATCGAATCATAGATTTCAAAAATTTAGGGTTCTTTACCTTTTATGCTTTGATTTTGATTTACGCCTTTTGATTTGTTCTTGGCTTTCTATGGGTGATCATGCTTCATCTCATCACTCTATATCTTTATAACTTAGAATTTTAGAGAGAGAGAGAATGGTTGGGAGAAAATGAAAAATACAAGCAACTTTTCTCTCTAAATCTTATATATATTGCTTAGATACATGAATGTTGCTTATGATCGATCAATTTAATTTGGTTGGTTGATTTTGTCAAATCTTTATGCTAGGTTTAGGCTAGGGTTGGTGAACAACCAAAGATAAGGCAAGATGCAAGTTACTTAATAAATAAAAAGGTAAAAAGGGGCTTTTTTGTCATTTCCTTAATTTCTAGAATTTGCCAAATGATAAAACCCTTAGGGTTTAGGTTTTGAGCAATCTAGGGTTTAGGGTTTGGACATTTTTAGGGTTTAGGTTTTAACCCTCAAATATTTAGCAACTTGGATTTCAAAAAAAATTTCTAATTAAATTTTAAAAATAGAAAATTTTGATTTCTAATTAAAATTAGGGCTTCTAATTACATCATAATTTCTAATCATGAATCATTATTTGCTAATTAGGACTATTTTATCCTAATTAAAATTCCTAATTACGCAAGTAAGGTCGAAAATGATCATTAGGGTTTTCAACCCACAATTTAGGGTTTTAAATAGAAAATAATTTTCTAATATAGAAATTAAATATTAAGTAATTAGATTAGGGTTTTCTAATTACTCAATCTTAAATTAGAATTAATATATCTAATTAACGATAAAATATTCAATTAACACTTTCATTTTCCTAATTATAAATTAGGGTTTCAAATCCGTCATTAGGGTTCCTGACGAAAAAGTTTAAGTTCGATAATTTGAAATTAGGGTTTGCTAATTAATTAAGCGTTACCCTAATTAATATTATAATACTAGCGATAGAGCATTATAATTCTCCATTAATTTCCCGATTAGGGCTTTGATTTATCGAGAATCAAACTAGGGTTTCGAGATCAAGTATTAGGGTTTCAAATTTGGAATTAGGGTTTTGTAATCAATTTGTTAAGATTAACCCTAATTACTCTTATAGTTATTTACATGTATGCCATTAAGTTCCAGATTTAGGGTTTCAAATCCGTCGTTAGGGTTCTGACGAAAAGGTTTAATTTTGATAATTTGGAATTAGGGTTTTGTAATCAATTTGTTAAGATTAACCCTAATTAATCTTTTAATTATTTACACTTATGCCATTAAGTTTTAGATTTAGGGTTTTACATAGAATTAGGGTTTGATTCGGGAAGCTGAAACTAGGGTTTCGAACCGATTTCTAAGGTTTCTTATCGACGTTAGGGTTTTCTAACCTGAACATTGTCGTTCTTAATATCGATTAGGGTTTATTACTGAGATATAATTTATCCGGGTCAACCTTGACCATAACCACATTACGAACACGAGCATAACCATATTCACGAGAACTTAATCACATAAACACTTAATCTGAATAATTCACCTATAAGCCTTCACGAAATTTTGAAATCCTCAAAATTTCATCCTAATAACATCAAATGCATACACTTATTTTCTGTCTAGGTCTAATATTTGATCTTAAATCAATCATTTAAGATTTTAATAAATTGTCCAAATTCTCGGGTTATCACAATTCATATATAATAATACCAAACATTTATAAAGTGATTTAAACCCATTAAAACACATAATCTCAGAATTAAATTATGCAAATTGTACTGTTCTTGATGTTCTTGAATATTTTGAATAAAAACATAAAATTGAACACTACGGATTCGTTATAACACTGAATCCGTTCATTTAAAATTTGGTTTCTTCGTATTATCGTGCATAATAATATACGAGTATAAATTTTACAAAACCATTTATGTTTGACACATTAAATTTACCTATAAGGGCCATATGGCCAAAACCCATACTCTGTAAGTTTTGAACAACATATACGACATGTATTTTGATGATATGGACTCATATAATACATAGAGAAACACATTTAAACACCATCATAACACATATATGTACATAATCCATACTCCTTCCAATTTATAGAGACTTTACAGTAAACTTGAAAGCCATTTTTTAAAAATTTAAACAACGTAACTTTAAAATTTGGGAAGGAGAATATTACCAACTCCCTTTAGGGACATGTTTGGCTAGCTATAATAGGTTTCAAAACCATTTAATTAAATAAAACTTTATCATATAGTTTAATTAATGTCACACTCCTTCATAAAATAAATCAATATCTTATTTAATTTACTTTAAATCAAATGTAATAATTTCTCATAAATTCATATAGTCACATAATTAAATTTCTCATTAATAAATAATGTCAAATTATTAACTCTCTAATTAATAATTAAATTAATTAAAATACCAATAGGCTTATTAAATATTTCCTTTAATACAATAAGCTCACATAATCACATACTTCGATAATAAAAATTCTCCAGATTAATTTAATAAATGTAACACATATAATTAAATTAATCTACCACAATTTCATCAATTAATTATTTAATCTAATAATAAAATCATCGAAAATATTTATTTAATTCAATAAATATTAAAATTAAATTACAAAAATCTCGTTCGTCACATCTTTCCCCCCTTAAAAGGATTCTGTCCCCAGACTCACGACTCAATAAATTAAACCCGTTACATTCT
The DNA here is from genome assembly GCA_020205605.1 of Panax ginseng. NCBI lineage: Eukaryota > Viridiplantae > Streptophyta > Magnoliopsida > Apiales > Araliaceae > Panax > Panax ginseng. The sequence continues at coordinate 79,932,452 of CM035136.1, read as the reverse complement.
CTCCCTCTTACAAAGATTCTGTCCCCAGAATCGCTTACACATAAATTAATTAAGTAAATAAATGAGGGTAATTCTTCATCATATTCTCTTCGAGTTCCCACGTGGCTTCTTCAGCGTTGTGGTTCTCCAAATTACCTTAACAAAAGGTATTACTTTATTTCTGAGAACTTATTCTTTTCTGTTGACAATTTGAACCGGAATTTCTTCGTAAGATAAGTCTTTTTCAAAATGCAGGGGTTCGTATTCAATTACATGCTTGTAATCGGGTTTGTAGGGTCGTAAAACAGAAACATGGAAGACGTTATGGACATTCTCGAGTGCTGGAGGTAGGGCTACCTCGTACGCAACTTCTCCGATTCTTCTAAGTACTTTAAATGGTCCAATGAATCTTGGGCTCAATTTCCCTTTCTTTCCGAACCTGATCTTTCCCTTTCAAGGAGAGACCTTCAATAAAACATAACTACCTGATTCAAATTCGATATTTTTATGATGTGGATCAGCGTCTTTCTTCTGTCTATCTTGAGCAGCTACCAGTCGTGCTCGGATCACTTCGACTATTTATGCTGTCTGTTGTACCAATTCTGGCCCTAGCAATTGTCTTTCGCCAACTTCATCCCAATAAAGTGGAGTTCTGCACTTTCTACCGTATAACGCTTCATAAGGCGGCATGCCTATACTAGCGTGGTATTTGTTGTTGTTCTAGAACTCTACTAACGGTGAGTGATCATCCTAATTTTCTTTAAAGTCCATCACATGTGCTCTTAGCATATCTTCTAATGTACGAATCGTTCTTTCGCTATATAAAATCATTTTGAGGGGATATGTCATACTCATTCGCAACTATGTACCCATGCATTCTTGTAGACGTTTCCAGAAGTTCGACGTAAAACGCGGATCTCTGTCAGAAACAATTGACACCGGAACTCCGTGCCTTGAAACAATCTCTTTCACATATAACCTTGCCAACTGATCTAAGTTGAATCTGATTTTGATCGGAAGGAAGTGTGCGGATTTCGTCAGTTGGTCAACGATAACCCATACTGCGTCGTTGTAAGACCCCAACTTTTATAAATAAAGATGAATTTTCTATAAATATCATTTTTGAATATTATGGAATGAATTTGATATAATGTTATAGTTGTGGGTAATATTTAGAAATTTTGCAAAGTACGCAAGTTGTTATATAATATTCGATTGGTCGGGGAAAATTCGTTTTACCAGGGAATATTCGTACAACGACATAATCATTGGTGGACCCCACAACAGAATTATTGTCGGATTGGGAAAACGACAAAAATACTTTATGAAAATAACGGCGGAAGTTTTAAGGTTAACTGTTGAAACACCCGGTGTTAAAAGTACAGTAATACTCGTAGTTGCACAATAGCACACAGTATTGATTATTGATGCTTACGTGAGAAGTCACTCAGTTTTGTTGAATTATTGTTACAGTAATTGCTGCATAATAAAATCTTTTTATATAAAACAGAATACTTTTATAAAGTTATTCGTTTTATTAGACTAATAGTAAAATCTTTTTATATAAAACAGAATACTTTTATAAAGTTATTTGTTTTATTAGACAATAATTAGAATATATTATATTTTATTATGCATAGTGTTTGCATAGTGCATGCATAGTGTTTGCATAGTGCATGCATAGTGTTTGTATAGTAAAATCTTTTATAAAGTTATTCATTTTATTAGATTATAAATAGAATATATTATATTTTATTTAAAAGATTTTGCTTTAAATATGGACCGTCAGATTAAAGTAAATCAATCTGGGATAGTTCATGAGTTAATTACTTATCGATCCATTCTTCTATAAATAGAAGCTCATTCCTTCATGATTTCTTACGAATTCATTGAAACTCTAGAGAGAGAAATTATAAAGAAACTATAGAAAAGTATTCTACTACTTCTCTACTCTTATATTGAGTTTATTTTATGGTAAGGGTTATTATTTCTTTTGTATTCATGAAGAGAACTTCTGTTATTCTATTCTTTATTATTCTGCTGGGATAACCAGTATACACGGACTACCCTATACTTGGTGACATTCTTCTATTATTCTGTCTTTATTATTATTACATTTGGATATATCGTATACATGCATTTTACGTACGGACTGGTTAAAATCTTTGTTATTATTACATTGGAATATCACATACATGCATTTTCTATGGGACTGGTTCCGTCTTTATTATTATTCTGTTGGAATATCGTATGCATGCATTTTCTATTTGGACTGGTTAAAATCTCGTATTATTACATTGGAACATCCTGTTGAGTGCAATTTCGCTTGACTTTGATTACATTACTTATTATTACATTGGAATAACATATACATCTAATACCGCATGCATGGTTATTCTGTTACTTATTATATTTTGTTGAAAGTCATCTGTGGCTTGTAGTGCATAGATGGACTTGGTGTGATTATGACAAGGGATTATTCGGTGTAATCATGACCATAATGTTACAAATGATGTGGAAAAAGTCCTCATTGGCTCGTAGTGTATTGATGGACAGTTGTTGGCATGATCATGACCATTAATGAATATACAAATATTCTTGGCCCGTAGTGCATGGATAATTGTGGTCGTGATACTAAAGAATATCCTTGGACGTAGTGCAGGGATGATGTGGATTATTTATTAAAGCTGAGTCTCAGCGATAAAAGTCATGAAAAACCTTTTAAATCATAGAAGATAGTAGATTTTATTCTCTACTTGACTCTTCTAATGGATTGCTTGTTCCGCTGCAGTTAAACTTGATGTTTGTTATATTGTATCAGTTTAACACTATTTAAGGCTAATGATAATTTATTCTGCATTATCTTAGTCATAATATTTCTTCATTGGACTAGTTGAGCTCACCCTTTCTTTCCTTTGTTCTCTTTGAAATGAGAATATAGGTGGGGACGAGTCGGGGAACGGAGTGATGGACCAGATGATAGTATTAGTAGTCCTCATTATTCTGTTAAATAGTGTGACAATAAATGTAATGAGGACTTATTCTGAGAGTGGATATTGTCTAGAAGACAATATTTGTATTAAAACTCACAGCTCTCTTATTGTATATTAACGATTGTATTTGTATTCTATACCATGTATTTGGCGACTCAGGATAGGTGATGTATACCTATTTTGGGGGCGTCACAGTTGGTATCAAAGCTTAGGGATATGATCCCTAGCTAAGATGTGAGAATAGAACTAGGAGGGGAGAGACGGGGAATTCCTTTGCTAGTATGACCTACCTAAATTCATTTGGTATTTAATTGGTCGGTCAGAATATAGGGATAATATGTTACATGTCAATTAACATTTTGTTTTGTGGCAGTATCTGAAAATGACATCCGAGAATGTTGAAAATAGCAATGGAGCACATGCGACCGTTGATTCACCACATATCAATAATCAGGATAATGTGCATCAGGAAGGCGACAATCCTCATGCAAACAACAACACTGACCAAATGATGAATGATGGAATGTTCAAAGGCTTTATGCAATTCATGCAACAGCAGGCGAGAGCGGCTCCTGTCCAAAATGTAGGTGGAAACACTGGAAACTCTCAAACGGTCATCGCTAAACAGTTCAAGGAGCTGGGAGCACCGGAGTTTATTGGAGAGCCAAAACCACTTAAAGCGGAAGCATGGATAAAGAAGATCACCAAGATATTTGATGTCTTGGGATGCTCCAAGGAGCAAAAGGTTCCCTTTGCCGCCTTTATGTTGCGAGGAGAGACAGATTACTGGTGGGAATCGATAAAGCGTACTCAACCTGCCGCACTGAAAATGTCTTGGGAGAAGTTCCAAGAACTATTCAACGACAAGTACTTTCCCGAAAGTATTCATCACATGAAGGAGGTGGAGTTCATCAAGTTGGAGCAGAATAATATGGACCGTGTGTCGCGATCTGAAGCTACGAGTTTGCCACGAGTTGTCGGTTTCGTCCCACTTGGTGGATAATGAAGAGAGAATGACGCGAATGTTTTTAAGAGGTTTAAAACCGGAGATACGTCAACATATTATTTCTCATAGGGCTCAGTTAGTAAAGCGCGATAACGAGTCAACGTAACCAAAAAGAAGCGATCGGCAAAATGATAATACCAATGAGAGCGATCATCGAGCGGTGACAACAAGCGTGGAGGGAATCAACGGGCGAAATGGTAACCACCGGTGGTAATCGAGGCCAAAACAATAAGAATGGACATTTGAAGAAGAGGAGATTCAACAATGATGGAAAGGCGTCGACACGGTGCCGTTGTTAAGGAAGGAGAAAGACCACCTATCATATGCTTCAAATGCGGATAGGAGGGACACATCAGTCCAAACTGTACGATGTCATCCAAAGCATGTTATAATTGTGGAAGAGAAGGTCACTTAACCCGATTTTGTCGTTCACCAAAGACAAGTTCAGCCAGGATGGAGGCACCAAAAGCCATCCCGGAAAAGTCAAAGCCAGTAGTCTGAGGAGAGAGTTTGTTGTGACCTCCCGAAAGTAAGGAAACGAATGAGGTCATCACGGGTAAGCTTATCATAAACTCTAGCGAAGTCTATACTTTATTTGATACCGGTTCTACCCATTCTTTTATTTCTCTTACTTGCGCTCAACGATTAAATTTAACTCCAGAGAAATTAGACTTTGACTTATCTGTGGAAACTCCATTGGGAGAAACTTTCATTACATCCACTATTTATAAGTCTTGTGTGGTTCAAATCGGTACCCTCACATTACCTGTAGATCTTATTTCATTGAAAATACTTGCATTTGACGTGATTCTAGGGATTGATTGGTTGACTACTCATCATGTAAAAATTGATTGTTTTCGTAAGGTTGTTACCTTTCATATTCCTAATCAACCTATTATGCGAATTCAAGTGACCAAACCATTAAAATCAATCACGGTCATCTCAAGCCATAAAGCTATTCGTTTATTGAAAAAACGGATGTCAAGCTTTCTTAGCTCATGTCACAGATCTAAACAAAAATATGTCAGTTTTGAATGATATTTCTATTGTTAATAAATTCCCTGACGTATTCCCTGAAGAACTTCCTGGCCTACCCCCAGAGCGTGAAATTGAATTTTGTATCGACCTTGAACCCGGTACAAAACCTATTTCCAAAGCCCCATATCTAATGGCTCCTATTGAATATCAGGAGTTAAAGACCTAACTGCAGGAATTGTTAGACATTGGCTTTATTCGTCTTAGTAATTCTCCTTGGGGTGCTCCTATTCTATTCGTAAAGAAGAAAGATGGGAGTATGCGACTTTGTATTGATTATCGGGAGTTGAATCATGTCACCATCAAAAATAGGTACCCATTGCCATGTATTGATGACCTGTTTAACCAGTTGGAAGGAGCCAAATTCTTTTCAAAGATTGATCTTTGTTCCGGATATCACCAATTGAAGATCAGAACTGATGACATTCTAAAGACGGCTTTCAGAACTCGGTACGGGCATTATGAATTCCTAGTCATGTCCTTTGGATTGACTAATGCTGCTACTACCTTCATGGATATGATGATCTGAGTATTCAAGGAATATTTGGATCACTTTGTGGTCGTCTTTATTGATGACATCCTTATTTACTCCAAAAGCCATGAAGATCATGAGCAACACTTGAGGCTGACACTCCAAAAGCTTTGTGAATACAAGCTTTATGCCAAGTTGAAGAAATGTGAGTTCTGGCTTGAAGAAGTAGCATTCCTTGGGCACGTAGTATCAAGTCATGGAATATTTGTTGACCCGGCAAAGATTGAAGCAATTCAAAGCTGGGAGCAACCTAAATCAGTGACCGAAGTACGTAGCTTTTTCGGCTTAGCTGGTTATTATCGGAGGTTCGTGGAAGGATTTTCTCGAATAGCTACTCCATTAACTCAGCTGACTCGGAAAGATACAAAGTTCGGTTGGAGAGAAGAATGTGAGAAGAGTTTTCAAGAACTCAAGAGGAAACTCATTTCAAAGACTATTACGACAATACCATCGGCTCGGAGGATTTGTCATCTCTGATGATGCTTGGGCAAAAGGTTGGGATGTGTTCTCATGCAACATGGGAAAGTCATAGCCTATGCCTCGCGACAACCCAAAGAATATGAGAGGAATTATCCTACTCATGACCTAGAGTTAGTAACTGTTGTCTTAGCACTTAAAATTTGGAGGCATTACTTGTATCGGGAGAAGGTGGAGATCTTTACGGATCATAAAAGCCTCAAATATTTCTTCACTCAAAAGGAACTCAACATGCGACAACGACGTTGGCTTGAAGCATTGAAAGATTATGATCATACCATCCAATACCATCCGAAAAGCGAGCGTGGTAGGCGGCGTATTAAGTAAAAGATCATATGCAAATACTGAGTGTGATATTGTCAACGCAAAGGCCCATTTTGTGTGACTTGCAAAGGATGGAGATAGAGTTAAAGACTCAGGGACCCATGTCATGATGGCGAATATCTGAGTAGAATCGACTTTAATTGATAAAGTTAAAGTTTGCTCAAGCTACTGGACACTGAAGGCGATGCATATGAGGAAGAAAGTGCAAGAAGGTGCTATCTTAGGAAGCAAGAATCGATGAAGAAGGAATACTTGAGTCAACTCGGACTTTGTGTTCATAACGACCACCGATTTAAAGTATAAAATCATGATGGGGCGCACAACACACAGTTTGCAATCCATCTTGGGAGTACCAAAATGTATCATGATCTTCGTCATATATTTTGGTGGAGCAATATGAAGAGAGAGATAGCGTTGTTTATCTCAAGGTGTCTAACTTGTCAATGAGTTAAAGCGGAGCATCAAGTACCAAAAGGTCCATTGCAACCACTTGAAATTCCAGAATGGAAGTGGGAGCGCATTACCATGGATTTCGTTACCGGTCTTCCTAAGGTTTCTCAAGGCATAGATGCGATTTGGGTCATTGGTGATAGATTGACCAAGTCTGCTCATTTCTTACCGATACGAGAAACTTATACACTTGAACGTCTTGCTCGTATGTACATAAACAAGATTGTAAGATTGGATGGTATGCTGGTATCCATAGTTTCTGATCGAGACCCAAGATTCACTTCACGATTTTGGGTTAGTTTGCAAAAAGCTATGGGCACGGATTTACGATTTAGTTCGGCATATCATCCTCAGACGGACGGACAATCAGAGAGGACTATTCAAACTCTGGAAGATTTATTAAGACTTTGTGTCCTTAACTTCAAGGGAAGTTGGGACAAGTTCTTACCGTTGGTAGAGTTTTCTTACAACAACAATTATCAAACAAGCATTGACATGGCTCCATTCGAGGCGTTGTATGGAAGAAAGTGTCGTTCTCTCAGTATCTTTGGGATGAGGTGAGTGAAGCAAGCGTTGTTGGGACCGGAGTTGTAATGCGTATGACTACGGAAAAGATTCAAACGATCCGATAACGTATATAAACCTCTCATAAGATCGACAAAAGAGTTATGCTGATCTTCATCGAAAGGACGTGGAATTTGATATAGGAGATCGTGTGTTATTACGAGTTGCTTCGTGGAAAGGAGTTACGAGATTTGGAAAGAGAGGAAAGCTCAATCCTCGATTCATCGCCCATTTTAATCCTCGATCGAGTAGGGCTGTGGGCTATAGACTCGCTTTACCGCCAAGTATGTCTCGCGTTCATAACATTTTCACATATCCATGTTACGTAAATATGTGGAAGACCCGAACCACATTATCAAGTTAGAACCAGGACGAAATAGCGGAAGATTTGACGTATGAAGAGGTTCTGTTCAAATCTTGGATAAGAAGGAACATATTCTACGCTCGAGGTTATACCTCAAGTCAAAGTTTTGTGGAGAAACCACGATGTTAAGAAAATGACTTGGGAGTTAGAATCGAAATGAAATCAAGGTATCCCTACCTCTTGACATACCAGTCGCGTACCCTAATTTCGAGGATGAAATTTCATAAGAAGGGAGGTTGTAAGACCCCAACTTTTATAAATAAAGATGAATTTTCTATAAATATCATTTTTGAATATTATGGAATGAATTTGATATAATGTTATAGTTGTGGGTAATATTTATAAATTTTGCAAAGTACGCAAGTTGTTATATAATATTTTCTATTGGTCGGGGAATATTCGTACAATGGCACAGTCATTGGTGGACCCCACAACGAAATTATTGTCAGATTGGGAAAACGACAAAAATACTTTATGAAAATAACGGCGGAAGTTTTACCGTTAATTGTTGAAACACTCGGTGTTAAAAAGTACGATGTCTGGCGTAGTTGCGCAAGAGCAATACGGTATTGATTATTGATGCTTACGTGAGAAGTCACTCAGTTTTGTTCAATTATTATATGATAATTCTTTAGATAGTAAAATCTTTTTTTATATAAAACATAATACTTTTATAAAGTTATTCGTTTTATTAGACTAATAGTAAAATCTTTTTATATAAAAAAGAATACTTTTATAAAGTTATTTGTTTTATTAGACAATAATTAGAATATATTATATTTTATTATGCATAGTGTTTGCATAGTATTTTGCATAGTGTTTGCATAGTAAAATCATTTATAAAGTTATTCGTTTTATTAGATTATAAATAGAATATATTATATTTTATTTAAAAGATTTAGTTTTAAATATGGACCGTCATCAGATTAAAGTAAATCAACTGGACCGTTCACGAGTTAGTTACTTATGCGATCCATTTCTTCTATAAATAGAAGCTCATTCCTTCATTATTTCTTACGAATTCATTGAAACTCTAGAGAAAGAAATTATAAAGAAACTATAGAAAAGTATTCTGCTACTTCTCTACTCTTATATTGAGTTTATTTTACGGTAAGGGATATTATTTCATTTGTATTCATGAAGAGAACTTCTGTTATTCTATTCTTTATTATTCATTGAATAATAAGATAATCTGCGTACCTATACTTGGTGACATTCTTCTATTATTTCGTCTTTATTATTATTACATTTGGAATATCACATGCATGCATTTTTTTTGGGACTGGTTAAAGTATTATTCTACATTGGAATATCCTGTTTTGCTTTTTTTCTGTGGGACTGAATTCCGTCAGTATTATTCTGTTGGAACATCATCGGTCGCATGTAATTTACTTTCACCGACTGATTCTGTTACATTTATTATTCATTGGAATAACTTTATGCACATGCAAGTACCGCATGCATGGTGATTTCTTTTGTTATTCCATTCGTTATTATACTCGGTTGGTTAAAGTTTTAACTTCTATACTCCATGAAATTAGTGGAATATCCTTGATATTTGCGCTTCATCTAGTATCTTTTCATGAAAATATTCTTACGAGCATTCTTGAATTTTTACTACAAAGCGGTATCATGTTGACAATTTGGGACGTTATTAGTTCCTAGATAAATAAATTCTTGAACTTGTTTTACTGAATTCTTATATAATTGTCATCATCCTCATGTTTATATTATGTTGAAAGTCATATGTGGCCTATAGTGCATAGATGGACTTGGTATGATTATGACCGAGGATTATTGATTGTAATCATGGTAGTAATGTTACAAATGTTGTGGAAAAAGTCCTCATTAGCTCGTAGTGCATTGATGGACAGTTGTTGGCATGATCATGACCATTAATGAATACACAAATATTCTTTGCCCGTAGTGCATGGATAATTGTGGTCGTGATACTAAAGAATATCCTTGGACATAGTCTTGGGGGATGATGTAGATTATTTATTAAAATTTGAGTCTCAAATTTATAAAAGTCATGAAAAACCTTTTAAATCATAGAAGATAGTAGATTTTATTCTCTACTTGACTCTTCTAATGGATTGCTTGTTACGCTGCAGTTAAACTTGTTGTTTGTTATATTGTATCAGTTTAACACTGTTTATGGCTAACGATAATTTATTCTGCATTATCTTTGTTGTAATATTTCTTACTGGGCTAGTTGAGTTCACCCTTTCTTTCACTGTTCTCTTCAGGAAATGAGAATATAGCTGGGACAAGTCGGAGAACGGAGTGATGGACCAGATGATAGTATTAGTAGTCCTCATTATTCTGTTAAAGAGTGTGACAATAAATATAATGAGGACTTATTCTAAGAGTGGATATTGTCTAGAAGACAGTATTTGTATTAAAACTCACAGCTCTCTTGTTGTATATTAACGATTGTATTTGTATTATGTACCATGTATTTGGCGACTCAGAATAGCTGATGTATACCTATTTTGGGGGCGTCATAGTCGTAGCCTTTCTGAGTCATCGGAAGGCCAACCACGAAGTCCATTGTAATATGTTCCCATTTCCATTCTGGGATCTCTAACGGTTGTAGCAATCCACTGGGTCTTTTATGCTCTTCTTTTACTTTCTGACAGGTCAGACATTTGGCAACACACTCTGCAATATCTCATTTTAAATTTGGCCACCAGAAATGTTGTCGAAGATCTTGGTACATTTTGGTACTACCAGGGTGAATAGAATATCGTGAACTATGAACCTCGCTCAAAATTTCTTCCTTAATTTCTTGTACTGGCGGAACCCAAATTCTGCTTTCAATTCTCAGTATTCCTTCCTTATCCATCTTAAATCTCAGTTCAGTTCCTTCAGATATCTTCTTTGTCACCTTTTTACATTCTTCGTCCTGAAGCTGAGCCTCCTTTACTTTATCTAGTAGAGTTGTACCAGATTGTATTTGAAATAGCTTCTCATCAATCTCCATAGGATACTTCACTTCCAACTCCAGTTTCTCCATTTCTGCAATTAGCTCCTCGTGAGCAGTCAACATCATCAATTTCTCATGACCCTTTCTACTTAAGGCGTCGGCAACCATATTTACTTTACCCGGATGGTATAAAATCTCACAGTCGTAATCCTTAATTAATTCCAACCATCTTTTTTGACGCATATTCAAATCCTTCTGTGTGAAAATATATTTCAGACTCTTGTGGTCCGTATATATTTCACACTTCTCCCCGTAGAGATAGTGCCTCCAAATTTTCAAAGCAAAAACAACTGCAGCTAACTCCAAGTCATGGGTCGGATATCCCTTCTCGTAATCCTTCAAATGTCGTGATGCATACGCAATGACATTGCCATTTTGCATCAGCACACAACCAAGTCCTTTATGCAACACATCACTATAAACAACAAAATTTCATGTATCGTCTGGAAGAGATAACACAGGTGTTGTACTCAACCTCTTCTTCAATTCTTGAAAGCTTTCCTCACACTTCTCCGTCCAAACAAATTTCACAGCTTTTCGAGTTAAATTTGTTAACGGAGTTGCGATCTTGGAAAAGTCTTGAATGAATCTTCTATAATATCCTACCAATCCAAGAAAACTTCGTACTTCCGATGGCGTCCTCGGCTGATCCCAGTTGATCACGGCTTCGACTTTGGATGGATCTACCGAAATTCTGTTTTTATCGATCACGTGACCAAGAAATTGTACTCGCTCGATCCAAAATTCACATTTCAAAAACTTAGCATACAACTTCTCCCTTCTTAATACTTTCAATGTTAATCTCAAATGCTCTTCGTGTTCTTCTTTGGTTTTCGAATATACCAAAATGTCGTCTATAAATACCACTACGAACTTATCCAAAAATGGCTTGAACACACCATTCATTAGTCCCATAAATGTTGCAGGAGCATTCGTAAGACCAAACGACATTACTAAAAATTTGTGGTGACCATATCGCATTCTAAACGCTGTCTTCGGTACATCCTCTGACCTCACCTTCAGTTGATGATAACCGCTTCTCAAGTCTATCTTGGAAAAGTATCTCGCTCCCTTTAATTGATCAAACAGGTCGTCGATCCTCGGTAATGGATATCTGTTCTTAATCGTGACCTTATTCAGTTCTCTGTAGTTAATGCAGAGTCGCATCGATCCATCCTTCTTTTCCACAAACAACACCGGCACTCCCCACGGTGATACGCTCGGTTGAATGTACTTCTTGTCCAGCAATTCTTGTAGTTTTACCATTAATTCCTTCATCTCTACTGGTGCCATCCGGTATGGTGCCTTCGATATGGAGAAGCGTTCAAGCGCCCAAATCGACACGAAATCTACCTCTATCCGGTGGAAGTCACGGTAAAATAAATGCGAAAATCGTCGTGAAGTCCCTCACAATCGGTATTTCTTCTACCTTCGGATTCTCTTTTCGACTATCGACTATGTAAGCTAAGTATACTACATAGCCTTGTCTCAACAACTTCTTAGCCTGCATCATCGTCAGACAACTCACTTGTCTAGGCGACTTGCTACCATAAAATACAACCTTTGATGGAGTCATAAGGTTAATACTTCTTTTGGCAATCAATTACTGACCCGTAATTGAATAACCGATCCATTCCCAAAATAACGCCAAATTCTACAAAGTCGAATAGGATAAGATCTACATTCATGATATTACCCTTAATATCCACTCTACAGTTCTTAAACACGCATACTAACAGGAATTATCTCTATTCGCAATTTCTATATTCATGGGATATTCCAACTCATCCATAAGCAAATCTAAACTATTAGCAAAGTCTTTGATATAAAGGAACAAGTAGCACGAATCAAATAAAACATAAGCATTAATTTCATTGATCGGAATGATACGACACCATCATCGAGACCTGAATTGCATCCTGCACCATCATGTTGAAAGTCCTGGCGGTCGGTCGATTTGTAGCGGTTGGTCCGGTGATAGTTAAGGCATTTCCACTGTTGTTTCCCCGGTTTCCTCCTGCTCCTGACCCTCCCGATCCCTTCTTAGGACAGTCTGTTGCCAGATGGTCCTTCGAACCACAAGTGAAACAAGCACCCTTCTTTGGGTTAGGGCATAGTTAGGTCTTTATGTGGCCTTCTAACCACAATTGTAGCACACTCTTTTTTCCCTTCATACAAACTCCCAGATGAGCTTTCCATGGTCGGGCATGCTTCGATTCTTTTCTTCCGACTTCCTTGTTGATTCCCAGATGATGAGTTTTCATTCCACCTTTTTCTTACATTTAAAATTATGACCTCTGTGCCACTTCCACTAGTCTTGTTATTTCCTTCACCTTGATCTTCTTCTTCTTTCGATCTTGATTGTACTTGGTCACCGTGATCGCTTCCACCTTGGTGAGGATGGCCTTTTCGAGTACTCCAGTAAAAGTGCTTATCTGAAACATTAATACTTTACTGTATACCCAAGGCTTTAGTCCTTGTTCGAATCTTCTGGCTTTTCTCTCGTCCGTGTGTACTTGATACGGGGCGAACCTCGCTAACTTGTTGAATCTAGCCGCATAATCAGGTACGCTCATATTTCCCTGCTTCAATTCCAGAAATTGAACCTCCATCTGGTTCTGCGAGCTGGTTGGGAAATACATCTCGAAGAACATCTCTTTAAATCTCTCCCAAGTAATTACACCTTCACCTCCTCGCACTTTGTTTGCTTGCCACCAATAGCTAGCTTCAGACTTCAGCATAAACGTTGCAAAAGCGGTCTTCTGGTCTTTTCTAACCCTAGCGACATTGAAAACCTTCTCCATTTCCATAACCCACGTTTGAGCCTCGATCGGGTTCATGGAACCTTTAAATTCTGGCGGTCCCACCACCTTGAAATCCTTAAATGTAGTATTTGGTGGAGCTTGAAGTTGATTATTCATTACTCCAGTCAGTAAGTTAACCAACTGCTGAACATGATTAACATTGGCGTTATTGTTGTTATTCGTAGACTCTTCCTGAGCTGGTTGACGTTGTTATCTTCTTCTTGGCGGCATAATTCTATTAAAATATATGCTTATTAAATCTCTATTAAATTCTCTAAATATTTAAGACTTAACTCAACAATTTAATATAATCATTTAACACATTATCTCAAACAACTTGATATATATTCATTCAAACTAAAAGTTTTAACATCAAACGATAGCATCACTGCTATTTACATCATCTATCTTGAGATAAAGAATCTACAGGATTTAAAATATTAAAATATTCCTTCGTTCATAAACACATCGGAATTTACATATAAAAACTAATTAAGTCTTTCACATAATTAAACAAATTCTATCACTGTCTGTCAAGGCGCTGAATAGCCTTGCTACATTCCTCTTCCATGATACGAGACATCGTCCTGCGATCCAGCATGTACGATGGAAGTCCTTTGAACTGGATGGGGTACCTCAAAACTTGATCCTGGGCCTCATCCAGTACATGATTAAGTGTAAAGTATGTCTCCCCAAGCTTCGCCTTCTTTGCACGACCGTCCTCTTCTGCAAGATCAGCACGACGTGACTCTCTTACCCAGCCTTCCTCTGCTATGATCAGCCTTTCAGAGCTTTCCTTCAGTTCCTTCTTCAACTTTTCTATCTCTGCGGTCTTATCTTCGGTTTGACCCTTTTCGTGGACCAAATCCCATTCTACATTTCCCAGTCGTGAGTGAAGAGTCGAAATCTCCCTCTCCTTCTCCTCGAGAGAAATCTGCTGAATAATAGCCCGCTCAGTCAGATCCTGGACATCATCTCGTCACTCTACGTTATGGTCGTATAACTCGTCGTACATCTCAGCATCAATGGAGTGCTGTGGAAACTCCTCTTCCTCCTCTTCCTCGTCAAATTCCTCCTCAGATCGGCCTAGGAGTTCATGCTCCTGATCAACAACGGTGATCAATGGAGATGACTCCCTCTGTACCAACTGTTCCCTAACGGCATGAATGTCTCTGGGCTCCTCCTCTCAGAGTCTTGTGAGGTACTGAGGTTTCTCCTCCCCTGCTCGACTAGTCCCTCCAACGTCAGACATCCTGACAACAAAATTTCGAGTTTTAGTTACTAAGTCATACTACTGAGCACATAATTTAACACATAAGCACATAAATTCTTTTATTATCTTCAATGAATTACAAAAATTCATTTCCTAGAAGTAGATAAGAGTTTTCCATCACTATGTTCTTTCTATAAGGCTACAACCTAAGGTTGTTCCCCCACCTAAGGTTCATAACCTACGGCTTTGATACCAACTTATGACACCCCCAAATCCAGGTATTTCGATTCCACGGGATTTGGTGTTCACTATACAAACATAATCCATTTATCTACCCATAAATAAATTCAAACCATGCAATAGATAGAAATAATAATAAATCTCCCCTTATGGGGTTACATCAACTACATAATAAATAAATCCCAGGTTACTCAAACCTTAAATCATTTGTGCGGAAATATAAACAAATAAGTCTTAAGTAACATCAATTCTAATTACATCACATAAATAAATAACAAGTCTTCATTACTTGCTAAGCTTGCCCTTGCCTTTTACTAGTGGAAGGTTAAATACGCTTTTCGTTCTTAATCGCAATGTTATTATTTACGCAAGAGTGAGCACAATTGCCCACAAGTATAACAATATAACAATGAATAATAACATGCGAGAGAAATAATAACTTCTGAAATAAAAGCTCAACTTTTGAATCAAGAATGAATAACAAGAATCAAAAGAGTTCTGAGGGTCATAAGACCTTGAACTATGTCCTAGGTTTTCAAGGGTTATACTTGAAACCTTTAACAGTCATAAGACTATAGACCTTTATACTCGTACTTAGGGGGATCAGCCCTTAGTACCATACTGTGCACAATATCTTAACGCTAACGCATAACCAAATCCCTTTGTAGGGTTGTTCATCTCAGTTTGACATTCGAGTCCGCACCAAAGGAAGTTTGGTTTGGATAATTCAATAAGGGTTCTGAAATTTAGAACGTTCATCAACTATGGACTAGTTGAATCAATAAGGTTTACTAGTCTAACAATGTTCAACAATAATGATATTCAAATTGAATAATAATCTCGAGAAGTATACAATATGACAAATATTGTATAACAGATTCATACTTTGAAAAGATAATCAATCTTTAATATAACCATTCGAACTTGAATAATAGTAATGAGAATTTACTCGAAGTAAATAATAAACTTGAACAATGATAACAAGTATGGTTAGGAAACTTGCCTCGTGCATAGATTACACTTTAACTAAACTCGTTCTTTGATTTAAATCCTACATATCAATTATGTTCACAATACCAGTCAATTACAACGTACTAAACATCCTAAGTTTATTCTTTTGTCTAACTCGAATTCATGACTATACTTAGTCAATTACTACACTTATTGTCAAAAATTAGATTTCACGAACAATAAGCTAACTATGCATTCAATCGTTCAATTCACACGTAATTGTGTTATGGACGTGTTAAGAATTTATTTTAACACCTCATATATGTCTAACAAGTTTTTATATTCATTAGACTAAGTTACTATCACATTTCTATACTTGAATGCTTAAAAAAAACATTTTCTGGACAATTTGCTAAGTGGCGTTGCGGCGCCATTGATGTACTGGGTCTTGGCGTTTAATGCAGTGGCATACCATGGCTAAAGTTAATCTGGCGTTAAGTAGCGGTGTGCTCTGCGCATGGAGTCTCGAGCTCGAGTTGGCGTCGCGGCGTGACACTCCAGATTCTGAATTTCCAGTTCGCGAAGAACACAGAATTCAGCGAAATAAACACTACATAATCATTAATTCTCCAAATTAAATATACCCATATGTTAGAATTCATATATAATCAATACCCAACATTTATAGAGTGATTTTAACCCAGTAAAACACATAATCACAGAATTAAATTATGCAAATTGTACTATTCTTGATGTTCTTGAAGGTTTTGAACAAAAACTTAAAATTTAACACTACGGATTCGTTATAACACCGAATCCGTTCATTTAAAATTTGGTTTCTTCGTATTAACGTGCATAATAATATACGAGTATAAATTTTATAAAACCATTTATGTTTGACACATTAAATTTACGTATAAGGCCATATGGCCAAAACCCATACTCTGTAAGTTTTGAACAACATATACGACATGTATTTTGATGATATGGACTCATATAATACATAGAGAAACACATTAAAACAACATCTTAACACGTATATGTACATAATCCATACTCCTTTCAATTTACAGAGACTTTACAGTAAACTTGAAAGCCATTTTTTAAAAATTTAAACAACGTAACTTTAAAATTTGGGAAGCAGAAGATTACCCAGATTGTAGAATATAGATTAGTAAGCTTAGATGCTTTTCAATTCCTCACTCTCAATCTCCTTCAAAATTAACTCTGTGAAATTCTCAATCTTTCTCTCTGTTTATTTCCAGACTTAGCCAATAATGAAAAGGAAAGGAAAAGAGAATACGTAAACTAAATAAGGAACAATCGACGATTGGTGGTGATTACCCATCATGGGTTTAACCGCCCCCAACTCCCTTTAGGGCCATGTTTGGCAAGCTAGAATAGGTTTCAAAACCATTTAATTAAATAAAACTTTATCATATAGTTTAATTAATGTCACACTCCTTCATAAAATAAATCAATATCTTATTTAATTTACTTTAAATCAAATGTAATAATTTCTCACAAATTCACATAGTCACATAATTAAATTTCTCATTAATAAATAATGTCAAATTATTAACTCTCTAATTAATAATTAAATTAATTAAAATACTAATAGGCTTATTAAATATTTCTTTTAATACAATAAGCTCACATAATTACATACTTCGATAATAAAAATTC
Organism: Panax ginseng; assembly: GCA_020205605.1. Classification (NCBI taxonomy): domain Eukaryota; kingdom Viridiplantae; phylum Streptophyta; class Magnoliopsida; order Apiales; family Araliaceae; genus Panax; species Panax ginseng. The sequence continues at coordinate 79,914,845 of CM035136.1, read as the reverse complement.
TCCAGATTAATTTAATAAATGTAACACATATAATTAAATTAATCTACCACAATTTCATCAATTAATTATTTAATCTAATAATTAAATCATCAAAAATATTTATTTAATTCAATAAATATTAAAATTAAATTACAAAAATCTCGTTCGTCACAATAGCAACTTCATTCCACATGTTAAGGTTGTTTATATGCATATACTAACTAACATAACCTGCTCAGAATAAGATAAGATCACAAAATCAGTACACATGGCTGGCAGTCGGCGCGGTCATGTACTATGGAAGTGACGCGGCCGCGCCACTTCAAGCAGAATGAAAAATGATGGCTCTAATTCTGCAGAGCCTCAACATAAACCATGTTTAACCTGTAATTAGAACAACTACAATGTTCCTAAACATGTATACATGCACAGATAACACAATGGCATGCTACTCCATATCAATTAACATAGAATTCATGTAAATGCTAAGAATTTGACAAAACTCAAACTAAGAGCAAAAATAGAATTTATACCTCCTTGAAGCTTAAATGAATTCCTCAACACACTGATTATACTCCCTAAATGCTCAGCAACACTCACTCTCAATATATACTTATCAGACAAAGTTTTCAAGCAACTGAAAATTGAAGAAGGTGAGCTTCCATTTATAGAGAATTGGTTGCCCAGTTTCTTGCTTTGTACCAAGGTTTGATTCAATGGAGAATGAAACGAAACAATGGACAAGAAAGAGTTGACCAACTGCCAATTTCATAGCCATCATCACTGCTAATTCTACCCTTCAACTACCGACTCATGTTTGCGTATATAGAGTGAAGCTAATGTTCTTGTACTGTGATGGTCACTTAATATGGGATGCGAGTTTTAATCTCAGTAACTTGGTTAATAATGCTTATTTTGGTTCCTTGAATTTCCAATAATATAATTTTAATGTATTAATGCTAATACATAATGGAAAGTTAGGGATTATTTATGTATCCACATCATATAATCCATGTACATTAGTCTAGTCCAATTAATTTTTATAACATGTATGGACTCAATATAACTGGTCACTAATAATTTAATATCTCCTTAAAACTTTATTATTCTAATTAGACTCACTTAATGAAATAATTTTTAAGTCTTTGATAAAGTACATCTTTAATGTTCCCACACATACTTATTGTCACATAAGCAATTATTTATGTAACTTATAATTTCTTTCACTTTACTATATAGTTTCTATATATTATTTAGTTATACGAAAGTGTCACATTGCACTTTCTTTTTAATGTAGGAACTATATGTTAACACATATATCTTACACACACCAATTAAATGGATAATATAATTCTAATTTTGTAAATTACTCATTCGTATCTACAATAATAATTAATTAATGATATAATATTAATTAATCATCTACTTCTTAATTTATTTATTAACTTAATTAATCAAATTAAACCACTTAAATCTTTATTCTCATGCCACACAAGGCATTTCACAATTCTTCATAAACTCCATATTTTTCTCACTTCTTATAAATTCAATTTAAATTAATTGAATTATTCATTTCACAACACATCAATATTTAAATTCAAATAAATATTCATTTTTCTCATTTTATCAAAATAATATTTATTCATGAAATTCACAGTTCTTACATCTATAACAGATTGTAAACATGTACTTGATGATCTTAGGTTGAAAAGAGAATAACTTGAGAAAACTTTAACTTATTGTTTATTAAGTCTTGAGATGTTGTTTAAGCGTGATGTTGCTTTACTAGACTTATGATATCAGACTTGTAAGTGATGTCAAAGATTAGAATGTGAAATAGGATAACAAGATGAACTTGAATGGGAATTAAACCTATAGGGTGAATTTTAGTTTAACAAATCGGTATTGTGATTTTAATGGTATATGTAGGGTATTTGCCGAAAGTCTATAATAACTGTGTAGCTTACACACGAGGCAAGTTCCTAAACCTTATTTTTTTTTACATAGAGCAAGTTCATTGTCTTATCTTGTCTACTATCACGCAAGTTCCTAAACCTAATTTTCTTTACATAAAGCAAGCTCATTATCTTATCTTGTTTATTATTATGCAAGTTTCTAAGTCCTACTTTTTCCTAAGCAAGTTTCTTATTCTTGAACTTGATATTGTTTGATTATGATGGCTCAAGTCGTCTATTCATGTTGAGCGAGTTTAGAACCATTGTTTCTTGTTAAATCAAAGCTTAAAATGTTCATTATTTCGAACGAGACTTTCTAAATCTTTTGAAGATAGTACATTGAATATACAATGTTTTATTCAATTGTATATTATTGTGAGTCAATCCTTGATTCAATCATTGTAGTTAAATGTCATTTTGTTATATTGAACCTTGAATGGCTAGTGAACTTTTATTTGACTAGTCCATAATTGATATGCATTCTAAAATTCTAGAACCATTGTTAAAGCTAATCCAAACTAAACTCTTTTTAGTTCGGAATCCTAAGTCAAACTGAGATGAACAACCCTATTGTAGGGGATTATTTACGCATTAACGTTAAGATGTTTGTGCACAATACATGGTACGAAGGGTTGATCCCCCTAAGTACGAGAAAAAATGTCCATATAGTCTAATGGTTGTTAAAGGTTGAAGTAGAAATGCTTAATAACATGGGACATAGTTCATGGTCTTGAGACCCTCAGATATATAATTCGATCTAACCTTCTAATCTTGATTCAAAGGTCGAGTTCTTCATTATTAAGTATTCATTGTTTGTTATATGATGTTATTATTATCATCACTATATTTGTGAGCATTTGTTTGCTCACTCTTGCATATAACACTGCAGCTAATATTGAGAAAGTTGACGATCCATCTTCTAGCAAAGGAAAGGGCAAGATGTCCAAATGATGAAGACTTGTTTGATTTTATTAATATAATCTATGTTATGAGACTTATTTGATTATATGATGTATTCCGCAGACTTATGTATTAACTTAAGGTTAGATTACCTGTGATTTGTTTTAAGTTGATGTAACACGTTAATGGGGAGGATTATTGTTTAAGTTATTTAACTTATGTCTTTATCCTTGATTACGGGTAGTAGAATGTGTTTGTTTTGGATAGTGAGCATCAAATCACGTGGGAATGAAGTACCCAAATTTGGGGGTGTCACAGTTATTATAGTGTATGTTAGTTTTTATTTTACGTTAATACGTATTATATGTATACGTCTATTTTTCTTATGTTAAGTTAGAAAACTGAAAGAAAAGAGAAGAGAAAGAAGAAAAAAACACAAAGAGAAAAGAGAGAGAGCTCTGGATATTTTGAGAGAGGAATGATTTCTTTATGAATTTGAGTAACTAAGGAAGAATTCTCTTCTAACAAAGTTTAAGGAAACAATCAAATGTATAATCTTAACCTCTAAGTTTTAGTTTTTTTCATTTAAAAGTTCTTTATATTGTTTATTATTTTTGATTATATGGTTTGTATATACTAATTTGTTGATATAAACTATTTTATAATATTTATATATGATTTGGAGTAATTTAATTCATGAAAAAAATGATATATGTGAAAGAAATCATGTTTATAGAGAAATACAGTGATATATGTATGATATGGCTTATTTTAGAATCAAAATTGATACTCAATTCATAATATAAAGTGTAAATTGATTTTTGATTGTGTAAATATATGAAGAAACAGAAATAATGGGTTTTAAACAAATTGTTTTGGTTAAAAAATGAATTCACAGTGGTTAGTTTCGCTAAGACTATTTAAAAGTGAAGAAATAGCAAAAATAATGAAATTTAAAGGTTTTAATTTGATGTTTATGCTGTTTATACGGTTAGAAACATTAGTTTATGTTTTTGTAAAGTTTATGTATATTATATTTGCTAAATTTGTTGTTAGAAAGAAGTTTTTAGGCCAATTTGGCTTTGTTCTGTGTTCCTTGTGAACATTATGCGCATGAAAGCGTGTCATGGCCATGACACTGTTATGTTAAGAAGCAGTATGACTGCGGTGCCACTTTCGATTGCTTGTTGGACGAAATACAAAGCGCTGTAAACGCCATTTCTGTGAGTAAACAAAATTGTTGAGACCGAGCTGCATCACCAGTTTCAAGTCTTTATCGTATTGCGACAGTATGAACCCAATGATGACTTGTCACGGTCCTCAATACAAATCAAGTATTTATAGCGCGCCAGTTAGCGATCCCGGCGATAAATTTGATATTTTATATACAATTCTATAATTGTTAATATAGTGTGATCTTATGACTATAAAATGGGATTAATCATATTGTGGTGTTGTTATAATACCAAATATGAGGATTATCATTAGTAATTAATGAGTTATGTGATAATTGGAATTAATGTTAATAAAATTAGTAGTGTGGATTAAGCATGTGGTTAAACCTAAGACTAAGAGTTGTAAATGAAATAGATATTTAATTATGTACCGAGATCATGTGGTAACTAATTACGTCATGATGACATGTGTATAGGATATTGAGAATCAAGTTATACTGTTTAGCATACACACAAGGCAAGTTCTCTAACCCTAACTTTATTTGGGCAAGTTTCTGAACCCTACTCTTATTTTAAAAAAATTCTCTAACCCTAATCTCTATTTGAGCTTATCCGACCTTGTTGATAGTTATACAAGTTTGTTATCCTATCTTGTTTATAAATTATGTAAGTTCTTAATTTTGCTTCCTTATTGAAGAATGTATCCTTAGCTTACCATTTTGTTCAAGCAAGGTTTATTATATCTTTTCAATGCTTTGAACTTTATTCTTAAAGCATGACTTTGATGTTTTACATTATTCATTTATGGTTCATAACTACTCTATAACATGTCGGTATTGAACCTTCTCATTGTCATTAATCTTTTGATTCAACTAATGCTTAGTTGATGTAAGTTGAACTCTAAATTACCCTTGAAACTTATCCAAACCAAACATTCTTTGGTGCGAACTCGTATGTTAAAACTAAGATGAACAACCCTATTACAAGAGATTATTTACGTGGAAGGGTTTAGATGTTTGTGCACAATTACATGGTACGAAGGGCTGATCACCCTAAGTACGGGAGAGAAAGGTCCCTATAGTCTAATGATTGTTAAGGTTTAAGTTGAAAAATACTTTATAACCTAGGACATAGTTCATGGTCTTGTGACCCTTAGATGAATTCTAACTTCAGTTTTTGATTATCGTTAATAGAGAATGTTATTCAATTCAATTGAGTTTATTCATTACCAGTTATTATGTTATTTCAAGTGAGCATTTATTTTTCTCACTCTTGCATATATATAACCATTGCAGCTACAGTTGAGAAGGTTGACGAGCTAACCACTAGTAAGGGAAAAGGCAAGTTGATGAACAAGTGTTAAAGACTTGTTAATTTGTTGAGACTTAAGTTTTCAGACTTAGTTTTTAATTATGTGATGTAATTAATTATTTTCCACATTTACTGTGTGTTTAAAGGTTAGACAACCTGAGATTTATTGGTTTAAGATATGTAACCCTTCAACGGGAAGATTTATTGATTAATTTTTATTTAATTTGGGTAATTAGAAAAGAATGTTTAGACAGTGAACACCTAATTCTGACAACCCGAGAATTTGGATATTAATAAAATCTTAAAATATTGAATTAATGTTAAATAATAAACCTAGACAGAAAATAAGTGAATGGATTTGAGATTTCCAAGAAGGAATTTTGTGAATTTAAAATTTTTGTGGTGAATTAGTCAAGATTAAGGGTATAAGTGAATATGTTCTGTGTATATGGTATTATATGTGTACAATATGTGGTCAAGGGTCAAGGGTTGACCAGATAAGCTATATCAGTGGCACCCTAATATTATATTAAGAACGTCAACGTTCAGTTAGAAAATTCTTACGATTTATAAGGAACCCTAAAATCGGTTCTGGAAACCCTAATTTTAGTTTTGGGAATCTGAAACCCTAATTCGAAAGTTGAAAACCCTAATTTGGGAATTCAAATGCTAATATAAGGTTTAAAAGTTATTAATTATAACCTAATTAGGGAAAACCCTAATGATCTACTCGAATCCGTAATTTTAAATTGGAAACCCTAATTCTTGGGTTATAAACCCGAATGTATAATTATGACCCTAATTGCTAAATTAACAATTTTAATTAGGAAATATTAATCCTAATTAGCTAGCTTGAATTATGATTAGGAAATTTTATTATAATTATAGAATCCTAATTATAATTTAGAAATATTAATTTCCTATTTTCAAAATCGAAATTCGAAAATCTTAGAAATTAAATTTCAAAAATCTAACGGCTAAACCCTAAACCCTAAGGGTTAAACCCTAAGCCCTAAAGGTTAAACCCTAAATCCTAAGGGTTTGGACAATTTACTTGTATTCCATTAAATTTGTGTGCAAAATGACAATTCTACCCTTTTTGCATTCTTTATTAGATAACTTGTAATTGTTGTCCTAGTGTAGTTGGAAAGCAACCCTAGCCCTAGCCAAGTGACTTATAACTCACATTATCAGCCACCTTGCATCAGATTTATTCATTGAACAAGAGTAAAAGATTAAAAGTAAGTAAACTTACTTACTTTACTTTTCAAAGCAGCCAAAATTTTCGCTCTCACCAAATTCCGAAACTTAGAATGAGAGAGGGTGGGAAACCAAGCCAATATCAGTTCATAGCTTTCCATAAACAGATTCAAAAGTCAGAATCAAGGATCAAAACTTAGAAAAGGTATAAACCCTAAATTCTGTAAATCTTATGTTTTAATGTTAGTTGTTGTTTAGAGTTGTGTTATAAAATGTCATTTAGTGATCTGGGTTATTGGATCATGGATCCATAACATCTAGACGCACGATTTTGAAAATTTTTGAAATCTTGAAAAAAGTTGAAAAAGTGGCCTGACAGCCATATGTCAGAGGCCCTAGATCCTTCTCTATTTTTGATTTTTGTTGTTTTATGTTATAAATTTGTTCTATGTCATGTGGACTATGATCTAAAACTAGAAACAGGGACAGATCATGAATATGTTGAGAGATATGAGCAGTCAATCTACGTTAACCGATCACGGGAACGGGTTTCTTGGCAACCCAGAAACCTAGATCTTGTCTGACAGTGTTTTTGCAGGCTTTGATCTTGCTTGTGTTTTACATTTTAGATCATTTTGTTGTTTTGATCTTTTAGATTGGTATAAGGACTATGTATCCAAGCCTCTAGATTACCCAGATCCATAACATAATCAGAGATAGGAGTAGTCAAACATGCGTTGACCAACTGTCCGGATGAATTTCTGGAAAACCCAGAATTCACCAACACATTTCTGACAAGTACTTTGACCAGCTCAAATTGTCATTTGGTGTTGTTGTTAGACTGATATGATGATATAAAGTTGTTCTTTGATATTTGTACTACAAATATGAACCATTATATTACACTAAGTATACCCAGAATGCATGTTATAATGATTGAAAGGTAGTCACTCGGTCTATTCTTCATTTCTGGAAACCCAGAAATGAAGAACAACCTCTGACAAGGAATTTGAAGGCTTAGATCTCATTGATTTTTTTTGTGTTGGCCATGAACTAAGTTGGGATATGTAGTGATACATGCTTACTACATGTCTAACACTTTATCTGCCCAGAAATCATTAAAACCAAGGATCTAGCTACGGTCAAACCTCCTACCCTGTTAACTGCCCATGAATTTATGGGTTTGGCCAAGAACAGCTCAAGAACACCTATAGCAACAGTTTCGTCGCTATTGGCACCCTTTAGCGACAGTTTCTTAATAAATTAATTATTTTATTTAATAAATAGATAAAAATGATTTTTAATTATTAAAAATACAAAATAAATTCCTAAAAATTATTTTAAAGCCTAAAAATTAGTTTTTAATTATTCGGAATATATTTCATAAATATTTGATATTTTTGGAATAATAATTGTATTTAATTTATTTAATTATAATATTAAATAAATTATTTTAAAATGATTTTAATACATGAAAAATTATATTATGGTATAAGAAAATATTCTAAGTTATTTTTAGTGACTTTTAATATTTTGTGAGCAATTTCATTAATTAATTAATATTAATGATAATTAATTTATTTAATAACTATATTAAATAAATTATGGAAAATAGAATTAATAATTTAAAATTATATAAAATTATTTAAGTGTTATAAAAATATTTGAGGTTATAAAATATAACTTTTGATATTTTGTCATGAAAATATTAATATTTTAGTATTAAAAGTAATTATCGGATAATGAATTTAAAGGTTTAAAGATCATATAAATATGATTTTAAGGTATTAGAAATACTTTGACATATTATAAATATATTATAATATCATGTTATGATTTTCATTAATATTTAGTATTAAATAAATATTACTGATAAATGAATTATGTGTTATTTAATTCATATAAATACGAGTTTAATGATTGAAAAATAATGATAAATGATAATAATTATCTGAAAATTAGTAAGAGCTTATGAAAAATATTTTGACTATTTATATAATTATCTATGATATTTTTTAAAGTGTTAGACATAGTTTAATTGAACTTAAACTCGATTTTTGTCCAATTAGGCAATCGGGATGTCAGAATTGTACCGAACTCGACTGAGACTGTAAAAGTTTGACTTGAGGTTATGTTTTATGTGTTTTATAGACTGATAGAATTATGTGATAATGTGTTTAGGTTATTTTAAATATTATGATTATATTATTCTAACTTAGAAATAAATATTATTTATATATTAGGTCTTCAAACAAAGCTTATTAAATTGTGTAACGATAATCAACAGAACATGCAAGTTTTTCTTAACTCAACTTTGAGTTGTTTATTCAAATTTACATATGATTAATCATTTCTGATTGCCATGTCTAAGAATTATTAAATCGCACTCTGTGCATACTACATGTATTCATCAGGTATGAAAGACTGATCACCTTCATTACCATTCGGTCCAGATATATATATATATATATATATGTTCATGTTCAATGTTCGTTCAACTGTGTAAATTTTGTTCTTGCTAGTTCGCAATTATATTGTAGAACTGTAGCCAGCTTTTGTTCAATTCTTTCAATCATGATATATCCTTAATTTATTGAACTTAAACTTGATGGGGGCAAACTTATTGCTCACCCTTGCTATATCATGATAAACATTGCAGATTAAGACGCATACGTCGGATACAGGAAAGGATAAAGCCAAGTTCAGCTTTGGATAATATGTGCAGCTAAAATGTAATAGTATAGTATGATAATAATGTTATAGGCTAGACATATTATGAATTGTGTATAAGTTAAGGTTACTCGACATTGGGGAATAGTGTGTAAAGTTTATTGTATAAATAATTTATGTTTATAACTTTCGCAATAGAAATAGAATTTGATTGTACCGGATCCGCGATGATTCGGGATCCGGATTTGGGGCTCTCACAATTGGTATCAAAGCTGTAGGTTATGAACCTTAGGTAGGAATACCTGAGACTAATAATCGTAGTGATTAGGATAAGTACTAACTCAAATCGAGATAGTGTGTCGGTAAGATTCCAAGACGAATCTCGGCGGGTTATAAAAGCTATAGAGTTCCCTAACTCTGATAATAAAGTTGAATAGTAGTGGTGAATAGATAGACTCTAAAAGACTAAAAGTACAGGAACAAGAGATCGTAAAACAAAACGATCATAGTATAGAAATGAATTGTAATATATACGATGAGATCACCCTGTGATCTGATAAGGTTATGGTATAGAGAAAGATCAAGTGAATGATTGAAAAGTTTATAGTAAGAATGTTGTGTATCAGTTGTACTATGAATTGGTACAGTTTCAGGAAAGGATTATGAATACTAGTCGAATGAAATTCGTATTGAGAAAGGAGTTAAGATTAGGTTTGTGTCGCGCTATTTGTTATATACTTGTTGAGAAGGTAATTCTTTTCTCCTGTATATAACAGATAGATAGGGTATAGGTAGAGAATATATGATTAAGTACGAGTTTGATAAAATATGTATAGTTTTGCGTGAATGGAGTATTGAGGATAATATGAATAGATAGATTACTAAGCAATTGGTCATTAGTGGAGACATAAGTTTTCCAAAGCTTCTAGCTATGCTAGACTCGAAATTTTTGACATCAAGCTAAAAACATACTATTTGCTTTTTGAAATGAATTTTTATTCTCAACTCCTAGTGACCATTGTTTATGAGTGGACTTCGGGCCACCGACACATCGTTACCTGTTGAGGTAATAAAACAGATTTGTAATGATTTTTAAACGGTTTAAAGAATAGTCTATGCTACTTGTTTCAACTAGACGATAATGATTTAAAATATCAAAATATATGTTTATTTATCACTTATGTACCATGTAACCTGATGCAGAGATGATAAAAAGTTGATGAAATTATAAATACAAGAATACTTAGTGTTGAATTTGATCTAAAATCGTTATTCCAATATTCTATGATGTCTTATGACAAAGTCACTCGACGACGGCTGTAAGACCCCGAATTTTATGAAATGAAAGTATTCAATTTTCTTATAATTATTATTTTATTTAGTAAATGGTTAAATTGATAAAGGTTAAAGTTAATGGTGATATTTGAAATTTTTGCAAAGTAAGCAAGTTGATATAAAATATTCGTTGTGTCAGGAAATATTTGATTGGTCGGGGAATATTCGTTTTAGCAGGGAATATTAAATGCGACAAGACAATCATTAGTGGACCCCCTAATGGAAGTTTTGTCGTAGTTAAAAAGACACATAAATATCTCTTTATAAAATAACGGCGAAAGTTTTTACAGTTAAACTTTTGAACTACACAGTGGTAAAAAAATGCGATGTCTGGCGTGTTTGCATAGTAGCACACGGTATTGATTATTGATGCTTACATGAGAAGTCACTCTGTTATACTCAATTATTGTTATAGTAATTACTGTATAATATCTATCATATTATTAATTTAATTATTGTCATAATATCATCTACATAATATTTTATATTTTTAAATCAATTGAGATGACAAAGTTATTTATATTATTATTTGCAATATTGACGATGTCTAGAAAGTTCTGTCAAGGAGAGGTTTGGTCACCTAATTGCGCGCCGATAGGGAGAAATCTTTATCGGAAAGCCCCCTATTTCATTGGAATGATCTGGTTGTTAAATATTGTGAGTTATAATATTAATGATGAATAAGTTCCTGTTAATTAAAGATGAAATTGATATTTCCATTGTGTTGGGATTATTAGTGTTAGTGGAAATCGACATCTATTCCGATAATAATTGATGTTTGTAGGTTATATTGACAAATCGAGTAATTAATCAGATAAATGAGCAATTAATTCACAATCTTATAACTATTTGTTCACATGTGTGTACTATTGATTCACATGCATGTACTATTAGGGGATGTGGTGCAAGATTGATAATACTTGCAAGACTAAATTAAAAATGGAGGTATAGATGAATGTACTATAATGTAATTATTTTTTTTACATGTATAGAACTATTGAGTCACATGATTGTACTATTGATTCACATGATATACTATTAGGGGAGGTGGTGCAAGTTTGATAATACTTGCAGGACTAAATTAAAAATGAAGGAAAAGATGAAAGTATTATACTATAATATTTCGAGCGCCAAAATGTGCAATTATTGAAACTATGTTTTCTTATAAATAGAAGCTCATTATTCTTTCATTCTCACCAATTCACTAAGACTCACAAGAGCAATTATAGAGAGAGAAGTTATAAAGAGAAAGAAGAAGAGAAGTATGCTACTTCACTATTCCAGTATCCAGTCTTTTTCTGAGGTAAGGGATATTATTTATTTCATATTCTGAAGAGATATTATTTTTTGTATTCGTATGAATATTATTTTATTTCAATATTCATAAGGAATATCATCTTCGTTCAATATTCGTAGGAATATTATTTTCGTTGAACAGTCGTAAGGGATATTATTTTGTTCAGTATTCATAGGAATAATATTTTTTTTCATACTCTGTAGTATGTGAGTAGTATTATTTCGTCTCGTATTCTTGATTATACCCTCATTTTATTAAAGTATTTCTTTTATACTCCGTGAAATTAGTAGAATATCCTTGAAATTTGCATTTTATCTAGTATCGTTTCACAAGGATATTTTCTGCACATTCTTATTAAATTTTAAGATTTTCATGCCGGAGTACTGTCCATTAGTGGTATTCATTTTTACGGTACTATTCACAAAGTACTATTCACGGTATTATTCACAAAGTACTATTCACGAGTACTATTCACAGAGTAGGGGTACTATTCTCGAAGTACTATTCATGGGGTACTATTCACTCGGGTATTATTCACCCGAGGAATTATTCATGACAAAAAGTAATTTCTTTGCTGTCCAAATCATTTTTGATACAATATTATTCTTGAATTTTACTCCACAAAGCAGTATCATGTTGACAATTTGAATATTATTGAATTTTGGATAAATTAAGGTATAAATCTTTAAAAATGTATCCTTTGCTTTTTTTTAATTGAATTCTTATATCATTGTTATCATCATCATGCTTATATTGTGATAAAAGTCATACTTGGCTTACGTGCATAGATGTACTATTGATTGACATGATTATGACCATGTTTTATTCAGTATAATCATGATAGTAATGTTATAAATGATGTGGTAAAAGTCCTCATTGGCCTGTACTGCAATGATGGACACTTGTTGGTATGATTATGATCAGGGATTATTCGGTATAATCATGACCATTGATGATTACATGAATATCCTTGACCCATAGTGCAGAGATGATTCAATGATGTGGTTTATTTATTAAGACGAGTCTTAGCGATAAAATTAATTATAAACTTTTTAAATCATAGAAGATAGTAGATATCATACTCTACTTGACTCTTCTAATGGATTGCTTGTTTCACTACAGTTGTTGATCTAAAACTTGTTGTCTATTATATTCTATTAGTTGTAATACTGTTGAAGGCTAAGGATAATTTATTCTGCATTATCTTAGTCATAAAATTTTTTACTGGGCTAGTTGAGCTCACCCTTTTACTTTCATTGTTCTCTTCAGGAAATGAGAACTTAGCCGGGACTAGTCGGGGAACAGAGTAACGGTCCGAGATGGTGGCTATAGTAGTCCTTACTATTTTATGAAATAGTGTGATAATAAATGTAATGAGGACATTATCTGAGTTTGAATACAGTCTATGAGACTATATTCGTGTAAAAACTCTAAGCTACGATGTTGTCGTTTTGTATAAAAGAAGTTTGTATTTGATTTATGTACCATGTATTTGGCGACTCAGAATGGGTGATGTATACCTATTTTTGGGGTGTCACAGTTGGTATTAAAGCTTAGGAATATGATCCCTGGCTGAGATGTGAGACAAGAACTAGGAGGGGAGAGACGGGGAATTCCTTCGCTAGTATGACCTACCTAAGTTTATATGGTATTTAATTGGTCGGTCAGAATATAGGGATAATATGTGGCATGTCAATTAACCCTTATTTTCTGACAGTGTTTGAAAATGGCATCTGAAAATGTTGAGATCAACAATGAAGCACATGAGACCGTTGAGTCACCAACGATCAATACCTAGGATAATGTGCAACAGGAAGACAATAATCCTCAGGAAAATAACAACACCGATTAGATGATGATGGGATATTCAGAGGCTTTATTCAATTCATGCAACATCAGGCGAGAAAGACTCATGTTCAAAATGCAGGTGGAAACACTGGCAACTCTTGGATGGTCACCGCTAAGTAGTTGAAGAAGCTGGGACCACCAGAGTTTTTGGGAGAGCTAGAACCACTTAAAGCGGAGACGTGGATAAAGCAGATCACCAAGATATTTGATGTCTTGGGATGCTCCGAGGAGCAAAAGGTTCCCTTTGCCACCTTCATGTTGCGAGGAGAGGCAGATTACTGGTGGGAATCAGTAAAACTTAATCAGCTTGCCGCACTGAAGATGTCTTAGGAGAAGTTTCAAGAACTGTTCAACGGCAAGTACTTTCCCAAAAGTATTCATCACATGAAGGAGGTAGAGTTCATCAAGCTGGAGCAAAACAATATGACCGTGTCGCAGTACGAAGCTAAGTTTGCCGAGTTATCCCGGTTTGCATCCCACTTGGTTGATAATGAGGAGAAAATGACGCGGATGTTTCTAAGAGGTTTGAAACCTGAGATACGTCAATACCTTATTTCTCACAAACTTTGTTTATATTCAGATGTTGTGAATAGGACTCAATTATTAGAGCGTGATAATGAGTCAGCCCAACCAAAAGATAACGAGCAACAACACGATAATAATCATACCGGTGGTAACGGTCATCGGAACAATGATAACCATCGTGGAGGAAATTATCATGCCAGAAATGGTAACCACTTCGGTGGTAATCATGGCCAAGAAAATAGAAGAAATGATTCAAGTGGAAAAATCAAAAAGAGAAGATTTAATGATGATGGGAAGACGTCGAAGAACACCAACATCGATTACGATTATGAAATTCGAGGGGAGGAGAAGCGGCGCCGGTTAGATCTTCTGAGATCAGAGAGAGGAGGGACACATAAGTCCAAACTGTTCACAGCCTTCCAAGGTATAGTTTAGTTGTGGAAAAGACGATCACATAGCTCGATTTTGTTCTGTAGCGAAATTAAGTCTAGCGGGGACGGTGGCACCAAAGGCGGATACGGACAAAACAAAGTCGGCGGTTTCAGGAAGAGCATTTTTCATGACTTCTCAAAAAGCGAGTAACCCGAACGAAGTTAGCATGGGTTAATTAATTATAAATTCTTGCGAAGTCTATACCTTATTAGATACTGGTTCTACACATTCTTTTAATTCTCCTACTTGCACTCAACGTTTAAATTTGACTCCAGAGTAATTAGACTTTGACTTATCTGTTGAGACTCCGTTAGGAGAAACCTTCATTACATGTGTTATCCAAGTCTTGGATGAGAGTCACAGTTTCGAATAATATTTCTATTAATAATAAATTTCCTGACGTATTCTCTAAAGACTTCTTGGCCTACCCCAGAGCGTGAAATCGAATTTGGTATTTACCCCAGTACAAAACCCATTTCTAAAACCCTTAAATATTTCTTCAACCAAAATGAACGTATAATGCGCCAAAGATGTTGGCTCTAGCTGTGGAAGATTACCACCATACCATTCAATATTATCGTGGAAAAAGTGAACGTGGTAGCTAATACATTGAGTAGAAGATCGTATGCATTTACAATTATAACTTTGTTAACACAAAGACCCATTTCATATGACTTATAAATGATAAAGATAGAGTTAAAAACTCTAAGGACCCACGTGTATAATACGAGTATAATCGACGTTAACCGATAACGTTAAAACTGTTCAAGCTATACACCTGGAGCTGATGAATGTGAATAAGAAGGTTCAAGAGGGCGTTATTCTAGAAGCAAGAATCGACGAAAAGAGTAAATCTCAACCCTCGATTTAATTGGGCCATTCGAAATCCTCGATTAGGTAGGAACTGTGGCCTATAGACTCGTTTTACCGTCAAGTATGTCGCGTGTTCATAACGTTTTTCACGTATCAATGTTACGTAAATATGTGGACGACCTGAACTACATTAATGAATTAGAACTAGACGAGATAGCAGAAGATTTAACTTATGAGGAGATACATATTAAAATGTTGGATAAGAATGAATATATTCTACGCTTAAAGGTTATACCTCAAGAGTTAGAATTTGACGAGGTATCCTAATCTCTTCGACATACCAGGTACGTACGTAAATTTTGAGGGTGAAATTTCATAAGGAGGGAAGATTGTAAGACCCCAAATTTTATGAAATGAAAGTATTCAATTTTCTTATAAATATTATTTTATTTAGTAAATGGTTAATTTGATAAAGGTTAAAGTTAAGGGTGATTTTTGAAAATTTTGCAAAGTAAGCAAGTTGATATAAAATATTCATTGTGTCGCAGAATATTCGATTGGTCGGTGAATATTCGTTTTAGCAGGGAATATTCGTATGACGACACAATCATTGGTGGACCCCACAACGGAAGTTTTGTCGTAGTTAGAAAACAACAGAAATATCTTTTTATAAAAATAACGGCGAAAGTTTTACCATTAAACTGTTGAACTACCCGGTGGTACAAGTACAGTAATACGCGTGTTTGCATAGTAGCACACAGTATTGATTATTAATGCTTACGTGAGAAGTCACTTAGTTATACTCAATTATTGCTACAGTAATTGTTGCATAATTTCTCTCATATTATTGATTCAATTATTGTCATAGTATCATCTGCATAATATTTTATATTTTTAAATCAATTGAGATGACAAATTTATTCATATTAATATTTGCAATATTGACGATGTCTAGAAAGTTCTATCAAGGAGAGGTTTGGTCACCTAATTGCGCGCCAATAAGGAGAAATCCTTATCGGAAAGCCCCCTCTTTCCTGTGAATGATCTGGTTGTTAAATATTGTGAGTTATAATATTTATGATGAATAAGTTCGTGTTTATTAAAGATGAAATTGATATTTCCATTGTGTTGGGATTATTAGTGTTAGTGGAAATCGACATCTATTCCGATAATAATTGATGTCTGTAGGTTATATTGACCAATCGGGTAATTAATCGGATAAATGAGCAATTAATTTCAATTAATTCACATGCTTATAACTATTTGTTCACATGTGTATACTATTGATTCACATGCATGTACTATTAGGGGAGGTGGTGCAAGATTGATAATACTTGTATGACTAAATTAAAAATGGAGGTATAGATGATGGTATTATACTGTAATTATTTTTTTCAAATGTATAGAACTATTGAGTCACATGATTGTATTATTGATTCACATGATATACTATTTGGGGAGGTGGTGCAAGTTTGATAATACTTGCAGGACTAAATTAAAAATAAAGGAAAAGATGAAGGTATTATACTATTATATTTCGAGCCCCAAAACGTGCAATTATCGAAAAAATGTTTTCCTATAAATAGAGGCTCATTCTTCTTTCATTCTCACCAATTTACTAAGACTCACAAGAGCAATTATAGAAAGAGAAGCTATAGAGAGAGAAGTTATAGAGAGAAAGAAGAAGAGAAGTATGCTACTTCACTATTCTAGTATCCAGTCTTCTTCTGAGGTAAGGGGTATTATTTATTTCATATTCTGAATAGAAATTATTTTTCGTATTCGTAAGGAATATCATCTTCGTTCAATATTCGTAAGGAATATCATCTTCGTTCAATATTCGTAGGAATATTATTTTCGTTCAACGGTCGTAAGAGATATTATTGTTTTTCAGTATTCATAGGAATAACATTTTCTTTCATACTCTGTAGTATTTGAGTAATATTATTTCTTCTCGTATTCTTGATTATACCCTCATTTTGTTAAAGTATTGCTTCTATACTCCGTGAAATTAGTAGAATATCCTTGAAATTTGCGTTTCATCTAGTATCGTTTCACAAGGATATTTTCTGCACATTCTTGTTAAATTTTAAGCTTTTCATGCCGGAGTACTGTCATTGAGTTGTATTCATTTTTACGGTACTATTCACAAAGTACTATTCACGAGGTACTATTCATAAAGTACTATTCATAGGTACTATTCACAAAGTACTAATCATGGGGTACTATTCTCAAAATACTATTCATGGGGTACTATTCACTCGGGTACTATTCACCCGAGGAATTATTCATGACAAAAATTGATTTCTTTGCTGTCCAAATCATTTTTGATACAAAATTATTCTTGAATTTTACTCCACAAAGCAGTATCATGTTGACAATTTGGACATTATTGAATTCTGGATAAATTAAGTTATAAATCTTTAAAAATTTATCCTTTGCTTTTATTTAATTGAATTCTTATATCATTGTCATCATCCTCATGATTATATTGTGATAAAAGTCATATGTGACTTACGTGCATAGATGTACTATTGATTGACATAATTATGACTAGGGATTATTTGATATAATCAAGACTGTAATGTTACAAATGATGTGGTAAAAGTCCTCACTGGCCTGTACTGCAATGATGGACACTTGTTGGTATGATTATGACCAGGGATTATTCGGTATAATCATGACCATTGATGATTACATGAATATCCTTGGCCCGTAGTACAGGGATGATTCGATGATGTGGTTTATTTATTAAGCTGATTCTCAGCGATAAAATTGATGATAAACTTTTTAAATCATAGAAGATAGTAGATATCATACTTTGCTTGACTCTTCTAGTGGATTACTTGTTCCGCTGCAGTTATTGATGTAAAACTTGTTGTCTATTGTATTCTACCAGTTGTTATACTATTGAAGGCTAAGGATAATTTATTATGCATTATCTTAGTCATAACATTTCTTACTGGGCTAGTTGAGCTCACCCTTTTACTTTCATTGTTCTCTTCAGGAAATGAGAACTTAGCCGGGACTACTCGGGGAACAGAGTGATGGTCCGAGATGGTGGCTATAGTAGTCCTCACTATTTTATGAAATATTGTGATAATAAATGTAATGAGGACTTTATTTGAGTTTGAATAATGTGTATGAGACAATATTCGTGTAAAAACTCTAAGCTACGTTGTTGTCGTATTGTATAAAAGAAGTTTGTATTTGATTTATGTACCATGTATTTGGCGACTCAGAATGAGTGATGTATACCTATTTTGGGGGTGTCACAACGGCATCCTCAAATGAGGTGTTAATACAGTACGACATCATGACGTCATTTTCAAACTAATTTTCAAATTATAATTTGCCAACGGGGTTTGGCTATACCTAAATATTTCGATTGAATTGAATTATTGATATGAGTCTATGCTATTTGATTCGGCTAGACCAACGTTTATGAAATTCTAAGCGTTCTTTGAAAATTTTCCCGAACCAAATTATTTTGGTGCGGATTTCGCTAAAGACTGAGGTAAGAAATTTTTGTGCGCCTAAGACGGACGGAATAGAAGGAACGGGGAAATTTTTTTCCAACCTACGATTACTTAGCAAGTCTGGCGAGCAGGCTAATTACCATTTATGTTCATAAGACCGGTCTTTGTTTGCGGATGAATTTCCATAAAACCTTTGCGAAAATGACAGACAATAGTCTATATAACTCCTCAGCACAATTTCAAAATTTTAACTCTTGTGAGGAATGTATTGGGTAGCATGTGATGCTGTGTATGAATAGTGTACGGTGCATGGTATAAGGTGTAAGATAAATTTTGGGGATAAAATTTTTAGAAGAAGGGGTGAATGTGACAACCTGAGAATTTGGATATTTAAAAAATCTTAAAATATTGAATTAAGGTTAAATAATAAACCTAGACAGAAAATAAGTGAATGAATTTGAGATTTCTAAGAACGAATTTTGTGAATTTAAAATTTTTGTGGTTAATTATTCAGGATTAAGGGGTATAAGTGAATATGTTCTGTGTATATGGTATTATATGTGTACAGTATATGATTAAGGGTCAAGGGTTGACACGATAACCTATATCGGTGGCAAACCCTAATATTATATTAAGAACATCAACGTTCAGTTAGAACATTCTTACGATTTATAAGAAACCCTAAAACCGGTTTTGGAAACCCTAATTTCAGTTCTGAGAATCCAAAACCCTAATTCGGAAGTTGAAAACCCTAATTTGGGAATTCAAATGCTAATATAAGGTTTAAACCTTATTAATTATAACCTAATTAAGGAAAACCCTAATGATTTACTTGAATCCCTATTTTTGAATTGGAAACCCTAATTCTTGGGTTATAAACCTTAATGTATAATTATGAACCTAATTACTAAATTAGCAATTTTAATTAGGACATATTAATCCTAATTAGAAAGCTTGAATTATGATTAGGAAATTTTATTATAATTATAGAATCCTAATTATAATTTAGAAATATTAATTTTCTATTTTAAAAACCGAAATTCGGAAATCTTAGAAATTAAATTTCAAAAATCTAAGAGTTAAACCCTAAACCCTAAGGGTTTGGACAATTTACTTGTATGTCGTTAAATTTGTGTGCAAAATGATTATTCTACCGTTTTTCATTCTTTATTAGCAAACTTGTAATTGTTGTCCTAGTGTAGTTGGAAAGCAACCCTAGCCCTAGCCATGTGACTTATAACTCACACTATCAGCCACCTTGCATCAGATTTATTCATTGAACAAGAGTAAAAGATTAAAAGTAAGTAAACTTACTTACTTTACTTTTCAAAGCAACCAAAATTTTCTCTCACCAAATTCTGAAACTTAGAGTGAGAGAGGGTGGGAAACCAAGCCAATATCAGTTCATAGCTTTCCATAAATAGATTCAAACGTCAGAATCAAAGATCAAAGCTTAGAAAAGGTATAAACCCTAAATTCTGTAAATCTCGTATTTTGATGTTAGTTGTTGTTTAGAGTTATGTTATAAGATGTCATTTAGTGATCTGGGTTGTTGGATCATGGATCCATAACATCTAGATGCACGATTTTGAAAATTTTTGAAATCTGGAAAAAAGTTGAAAAAGTGTCTTGACAGCCATATGTTAGAGGCCCTAAATCCTTCTCTATTTTTGATTTTTGTTGTTTTATGTTATAAAATTTTTATATGTCATGTGGACTATGATCTGAAACTAGAAACATGGCCAGATAATGAATAAGTTAAGAGATATGAGCAGTCAAACTGCGTTGACCGATCACGGGAACGGGTTTCTAGGCAACCCAGAAACCTAGATCGTGTCTGACAGTGTTTTTGCAGGCTTTGATCTTGTTTGTGTTTTACGTTTTAGATCATTTTGTTGTTTTGATCTTGTAGACTGGTATAAGGACTATGTATCCAAGCCTCTAGATTACCTAGATCCATAACATAATCAGAGATAGGACTAGTCAAACAAGCGTTGACCAACTGTCCGAATGAATTTCTGGAAAACCAAGAATTCACCAAGAACACGTTTCTGACAGGTACTTTGACCGACTTAAATTGTCATTTGGTGTTGTTGTTAGACTGATCTGATGATATAAAGTTGTTCTTTGATATCTTTACTACAAGTATGAACCATTATATTACACTAAGTATACCCAGAATGCATGTTATAATGATTGAAAGGTAGTCACTTGGTTTGTTCTTCATTTATGGAAAACCCATAAATGAAGAACAGCCTCTGACAAGGAATTTGAAGGCTTAGATCTTACTGATTTGTTCTGTGTTGGCCATGAACTAAGTTGGGATATATAGTGATATATGCTTACTACATGTCTAACACTTTATCTGCCCAGAAATCATTAAAACCAAGGATCTAGCTACGGTCAAACCTCTTACCTTGTTAATTGCCCATGAGTTTCTGGGTTTGGCCAAGAACAGCTCAAGAACACCTATAGCGACAGTTTCGTCGCTATAGGCACCCTTTAGCGACAATTTCTTAATAAATTAATTATTTTATTTAATAAATAGATAAACATGATTTTTAATTATTAAAAATACAAATTAAATTCCTAAAAATTATTTTAAAGCCTAAAAATTAGTTTTTAATTATTCTGAATATATTTCATAAATATTTAATATTTTGGAATAATAATGGTATTTAATTTATTTAATTATAATATTAAATAAATTATTTAAAAATAATTTTATATACGAAAAATTATGAAAAATTATATTATGGTATAAGAAAATATTCTAAGTTATTTTTAGTGACTTTAAATATTTTGTGAGGATTTTCACTAATTAATTAATATTAATGATAATTAATTTATTTAATAACTATATTAAATAAATTTTGGAAAAATAGAATTAATGATTTAAAAATCATATACAAATTATTTAAGTGTTATAAAAATATTTTAAGTTATAAAATATAACTTTTGATATTTTGTCATGAAAATATTAATATTTTAGTATTAAAAGTAATTATCGGATAATGAATTTAAAGGTTTAAAGATCATATACATATGATTTTAAGGTATTAAAAATACTTTGATATATTATAAATATATTATAATATTATGTTATGAATTTCATTAATATTTAGTATTAAATAAATATTAATGAGAAAGGAAATATGTGGTATTTAATTCATATAAATACAAGTTTAATGATTGAAAAAACATGATAAATGATAATAATTATCTGAAAATTATTAAGAATTTATGAAAAATATTTTGACTGATTATATAATTATCTAAGATAATTGTTAAAGTGTTAGGTAGAGTTTAATTGAACTTAAACTCAATTTTTATCCAATTAGGCAATCGGTATGTCAGAATTGAACCGAACTCGACTCACATTGTAAAAGTTTGACTTAAGGTTAAGTTTTATGTGTTTTATAGACTGATAGGATTATGTGATAATGTGTTTAGGTTATTTTAAATATTGTGATTATATTATTCTAACTTAGAAATAAATATTATTTATATATTAGGTCTTCAGACAAAGTTTATTAAATTGCATAATGATAATCAACAAAACATGCAAGTTTTTCTTAACTCGACTTTGAGTTGTTTATTCAAATATACGTGTGGTTAATCATTTATGATTGCCATGTCTAAGAATTATTAAATCGTACTCTATGTATACTGCACGTATTCATCAGGTATGAAAGGTTGATCACCTTCATTACCATTCGTTCCAGATATATATATGTTCATGTTCAATGTTCGTTCAGCTGTGTAAAATTTGTTCATGCTAGTTCGCAACTATATTGTAGAACTGTAGCCAGATTTTGTTCAATTCTTTCAATCATGATATATCCTTAATTTATTGAACTTAAACTTGCTGGGCAAACTTATTGCTCACCCTTGCTATATCATGATAAACATTGAGATTAAAGGCGCATCGTCGGATCTGAGGAAAGGATAAAGCCAAGTTCAGCTTGGGATAATATGTGCAGCTAAAATGTAATAATATAGTATGATAATAATGTTATAGGTTAGACATATTATGAATTGTGTATAAGTTAAGGTTACTCGACCTTGGGGAATAGTGTGTAAAGTTTATTGTATAAATAATTTATGTTTATATCTTCTGCAATAAAAATAGAATTTGATTGTACCAAATCCGCGGTGATTTGGGACCCGGATTCGAGGCTCTCACACTAATCCTGTGTGAAATGAAGTATCCGATTTGGGGGTGTCACATTCATTCCATAAGAATATGATCATGACAGAGCATTGAACACAATCATATCACAACAAGATCATTATAACAGACGACTATATATCTTTTAAATGTGCCTATCTTATATATTTTTTTAAAAATTAAAATAACTCTTCAATTCATCATTTCCATTTAATCATACTATAACAACTATTGTCGTGCAAATGCATTATACCAGACACCTTTCTGGACATAGCTGACATTATACACCTGCCTAGAAACTCAGAAACCAAAGAAATCAATTTTCAAATTCTGGCGACCAACGCGGCCGTGCTGGTCATTAGCTATGAAGTGGCTCAGCCGCGCCACTTCGATTTCAGACAAAATAATACTCTATTTTGGCAGAGCTTGGGCCTTCAATGCATATACTGTTTATCATGCTTCTGTGATGCTATCTTAGTTTTCCAGAACTCAGAAATAATCACTACTTTTACTTTACAATATATTTATTAGTTGAATTCCTTCAATTCTCAAAATTTTGATAAAAACATTCTCTTTTGAACATTTAAACAAACAGTTAGGAGATATTAGTTTTAGGAACCCAATTCACGTTATTTTAATCATGCTTGGCCGAGATTTCATATGGAAATTCCTCAATCAACATAAACAAACAAATTTACTTCTAATTCCAATTCAATTATAGAAATAAATTACTTTATATATGAACCTACCCGATTTCTATAAAATAACAGAGATTTGAAGGATACCTCTTTAAGCCAAACCTTCTTTACTTTAATTGAGCTTGCTTCAATTCCTTCCAAATTCCAAATTTGATAAGTAAAACTGAACTCAGTGATTGCTTTAGGTAGTATTTTAGACTAATGATATGGAATGATTAGAGAAGAAGAAGAGCTGAGAATTTTCTTCATAAGTTTTCGAGCTTTCCTCGTATATATATATAGACTGCATAGGCTTGCTTAATGTAAGGCTAGAGTTTTAGCCATTCTCCAGCTCTTACTTCCTATACCCAACAACCATCCACCTTCTACTTAGCCCTCTCACGACTCAGCTATGCTTCTCTACAGCTCATGTTTTAATACCCACCTCATGTTAATATCTCATGCTTATATTAATGTAATACATATTACCTTATCTTATTCCTTCTATACCAATCACATAGAAAATTATTACACACTAAATATTATACCAAGTCTTTTTCATACCAAATGAAGCTATACATTAAAAAAGTATTTTATTTAATGTACATACTTTTCTATATTAAAATAATTTATTGTCTCAAAATATTTTAATACATTCTTTTCAACACATACAAAGTATTTTGTATACTTAAGTTTAATATACTAAGCCCAACATATTAAAATAATTATATAAATCATTTTAATATGCACTCATTCCTTTTCCTTTCTTATATATTATATTTGCCCATTTATTTACATATAATAATAAATAATAATATATTTATTAATATACAAATCATAACCTTGCATAGCACAATACTACTTATAAAAATCAAATATCACATAATAAGAATTTTATTTATTTAAATTCTTAATTAAATATTTCTTGAAAATTATTTTCGTCACATTCTTCCCCCTTATAAGGATTCCGTGTGAGACCCCGAATTTATGAAATAAAAGTATTCAATTTTTCTATTTTAGTAAATAGTTAAATTGATAAAAGTTTAAAGTTAAGGGTAATATGTGAATTTTTTTTCAAACTAAGCAAGTTGATATAAAATATTCATTGTGTCGGAGAATATTCTTTTTGTCGGGGAATATCCGTACGACGGTACAATCATTTGTGGACCCCACAACGAAATTATTGTCGGATTGAGAAAATGACAAAATATTTTTATGAAAATAACGACGGAAGTTTTACCATTAACTGTTGAAACACCCGGTGTTAAAAGTAATACGCGTGGTTGCATAGTAGCACACGATATTAATTATTGATGCTTATGTGATAAGTCACTCAGTTTTATTTTATTGGTATTATTAATGTAATAAAAACAGAAAAACTTTTTATATAAAACATAATACTTTTATAAAGTTATTCGTTTTATTAGGCTAATAGAAAAATCTTTTTATATAAAACAGAATACTTTTATAAAGTTATCTGTTTTATTAGACAATAATAAGAATATATTATATTTTATTATGCATAGTGTTTGCATAGTGCCTGCATAGTGTTTGCATAGTAAAATCTTTTATAAAGTTATTCGTTTTATTAGATTATAAATAGAATATATTATATTTTATTTAAAAGATTTTGCTTTAAATATGGACCATCGGATTAAAGTAAATCAATCTGGACCGTTTATGAGTTAGTTACTATGTAGTCTATTTTTCTATAAATAGAAGCTCATTCCTTCATTATTTCTTACGAATTCACTGAAACTCTAGAGAGAGAAACTATAGAGAGAGTTCTTCTTCTATAATCTTGAGAGTATTTCTTTAGAGTTTAAGAAAGCTTTGAGCGTAGTGCAAGTTTTCTTCAAGTATATTCCCGCCCTACCAGTCGGAATACTTTTCTTTTTAAGGTAGGGGATATAATTATCGTACTCGTAAGGGATATTATTTGTTGTACTCGTAAGGGGTATTATTTCTTTCGTATTCATGAAGAGAACTTCTGTTATTCCATTCTTTATTGTTCTGTTGGAATAACCTGTATACGTGGGCTACCCTATACTTGGTGAAATTCTTACATTATTCCATTTTTATTATTACATTTGGAATATCTTATACATGCGTTTCTGTTGGGACACGGGTAAAATCTTTATTATTACATTGGAATATCACATGCATGCGTTTCTGTGGGACTGATTTAAATCTTTATTATTACGTTGGAACACATCACATCGGTCTTAATTTACTTTGACTGGTTCCATTATTTATTATTACATTTGGAATAACCTTTTTGTGCAGTCTATCGCACGCATGGTGAATCCTCCTGTTATTCCATTCTTTATTATTCTGTTGGAATAACCTATCTATGTGGATTACCACATGCATGGTGAATGATCCTTTGTATTCATTCCTTATTAAATTATGGAAATGATATGTCTAAGTGGATTACCGCATGATGGCGAAAATCCATTTGTAGTTTCATATATTCTATTATACTTAGTTGGTTAAAGTTTTGACTTCTATACTCCATGAAATTAGTGGAATATCCTTGATATTTGCGCTTCATCCAGTATCTTTTCATGGAAATATTCTTTTGAGCATTCTTGAATTTTACTCTACAAAGAAGTATCATGTTGACAATTTGGACGTTATTGGTTCCAGGATAAATTAATTCTTGAACTTATTTTATTGAATTATTATGTCATTGTCATCATCCTCATGTTTATATTATGTTGAAAGTCATATGTGGCATGTAATACATAGATGGACTTGGTATGATTATGACCAGGGATTATTCGGTATAACCATAACCGTAATGTTACAAATGATGTGGAAAAAGTCCTCATTGGCCCGTAGTGCATTGATGGATTGTTTTTGGTATGATTATGGCTATGGATTCTCTTCGGCCAAGGGTGCAAAGATGAATTGTTTTATGGCATGATCAGGACCGTTAATGAAAACACGGATTATCTTTGGCCCGTAGTGCATGGATAATTCATGGTCGTGATACTAATAAATATCCTTGGCCTGTAGTGCAGGGATGATTCGATGATATGGATTAATTATTGAGCTTAGTCTCAGCGATGAAATATTAATTCATGGATGTGATAATAATGAATATCTTTGGCCGTAATGCAAAGATGAATTTATTAGTATGATTATGAGCAGGAATTCTGATTTGGTATAACCATGATTTTTGATGTTTCAGGTGAAGATAGGTGATGAAAATTATCTTCGTCCTGGTTGCGAAGAGGAATTTAGAACTACAATTATGATTATGAGTAATTCATATGATTGTTGACAGGAACTGTTGATTTATTTTACAGGGATAAAATATTATTGGTGGACTTTTAACATAGAGAAGATAATAGACCCTATGGTCTATTTGACTCTTCTAATGGATTGCTCGTTCCGCTGCAACCATGGTTAAAATTTTTTATCATCTACCATATGTTCTAAATCTCTGATTTATTATTG
Source organism: Panax ginseng (assembly GCA_020205605.1). NCBI lineage: Eukaryota > Viridiplantae > Streptophyta > Magnoliopsida > Apiales > Araliaceae > Panax > Panax ginseng. Next base: position 79,887,613 of record CM035136.1, on the reverse strand, counting down.
ATGAAAGCTATTGATAATTTAATTATCTTTAGTCATGATATTCTTTACTGGGCTAGTTGTGCTCACCCTTTATGCTTCACAATTCCTTTCAGGTAATAAGAGTGTTGCCATAAGAGTGTTTCCGGGTCGAGCGGGGATTACAGGGGAATAGAATAGTGGTCTCTAGCTGTGGAGGTTCTCCCTAAATAGTATAGAAAACTGTTTGTATTCTATACAATATTTAGTAGTTATATTTGGTGAATCAAGTAGGGTGAGGTGAACCCAACTTTGGAAGGGTGTTTTGCCACTATCATACAAGATGTCTAATGACATACAACCTCATGTTATTATAAGACAAGGTTGTGCGCATCCACTTGCTGAGTATATCTACGGGCACTACCTATATGATCTTGGAGTTTATTTGAAATATAATATTCACTTGGAGACAGTGAAGATAGTTATATGTCAAGAGAAGACTCACCATTGGAAAGAAGATGATAGTAATCTTCTCGTTTTTCTTTGGGGTCTATTGGGTCAACCAAGGATAATTTTGTGGCCATATGATATCTATTATAACCTAGACGCATGGCCTCCCATGTACGAAAGTTTCCTTGAGCACTTCCCAAAGATTTTAATTTCTAAAGTAGTTTTTGACTATACTTTTATTTAAGTACCATTGTAAGGTTGTGGTCGAGGAACCATGAGAGTTACATACTTTGTATTAAAACTCATAGTTAACTGTGGTCGTATTCTATACGACAACACAATAGTTGTATAAATGAAGTTGTATTTGAATTTTGTACCATGTATCTGGCGACTCAGAATGGGTGATGTATACTTAATTTTGGGGGCGTCACATTTAGTATCAGAGCTTAGGGATATGGTCGCTGGCGGAGATAAGAGTCTAGAACTAGGAGGGGAGGCAGAGTTATATACTTCGCTTAGTGTGTGACTTACCTAAAGTGAAATTGTTTACTTGATATGTTGACAAATTGTGATATGTCAATTAACCTTTGTTTTGAAGATATATTCTAGAATGATATCTGAAATATAGGAGATGAGCAATGCAAAAATCATGATATAGAGGATATAATCGGGAAAGTACAATCCAAAAAGAAAGCAAGGTATTCTCATCTCTTCGAATACCAGGTACGTACGTAAATTTCGAGGGCGAAATTTCATAAGGTGGGGTGACTGTGAGACCCCGAATTTTATGAAATAAAAGTCTTCAATTTTTCTATTTTGGTAAATAGTTAAATTGATAAAATTTAAAGTTAAGGGTAATATGTGAATTTTTTTTCAAACTAAGCAAGTTGATATAAAATATTCGTTGTGTCGGGGAATATTCTTTTTGTCGGGGAATATCCGTACGACGATACAATCATTTGTGGACCCCACAACGGAATTATTGTCGGATTAAGAAAATGACAAAATATTTTTATGAAAATAACGGCGGAAGTTTTACAGTTAAGCTATTGAAACACACGGTGTTAAAAAACACGATGTCTGGCGTGGTTGCATAGTAGCACACGGTATTGATTATTGATGCTTATGTGATAAGTCACTTAGTTTTGTTTTATTGGTATTATTAATGTTATAAAATAGAAAAACGTTTATATAAAACATAATACTTTTATAAAGTTATTCATTTTATTAGGCTAATAATAAAATCTTTTTATATAAAACAGAATACTTTTATAAAGTTATATGTTTTATTAGACAATAATTAGAATATATTATATTTTATTATGCATAGTGTTTGCATAGTGCCTGCATAGTGTTTGCATAGTAAAATCTTTTATAAAGTTATTCGTTTTATTAGATTATAAATAGAATATATTATATTTTATTTAAAAAATTTTGCTTTAAATATGGAACGTCAGATTAAAGTAAATCAATCTGGATCGTTCATGAGTTAGTTACTATGCAGACCATTTTTCTATAAATAGAAGCTCATTCCTTCATTATTTCTTACGAATTCACTGAAACTCTAGAGAGAGAAACTATAGAGAGAGTTCTTCTTCTATAATCTTGAGCGTATTTCTTTAGAGTTTAAGAAAGCTTTGAGTGTAGTGCAAGTTTTCTTCAAGTATATTCTTGCCCTACCAGTTGCAATACTTTTCTTTTTAAGGTAGGGGATATAATTGTCGTACTCGTAAGGGATATTATTTGTTGTACTCGTAAGGGGTATTATTTCTTTCGTATTCATGAAGAGAACTTCTGTTATTCCATTCTTTATTGTTCTGTTGAAATAACCTGTATACGTGGGCTACCCTTTACTTGGTGAAATTCTTCTATTATTCCATTTTTATTATTCTGTTGGAATATTATGTCTGTGCGTTTTACGCCGGACCTAGTTCCATCTTTATTATTCTGTTGGAATATCTTATGCATGCGTTTTCTTGGGACTGAGTTAAAATCTTTATTATTACATTGGAACATCCAGCATGGGGTGTAATTTTACCATTTTGGTTCCATTATTTATTATTCTATTAGGAATAACCTGTCTGTGCATTCTATCGCACGCATGGTGAATCCTCATGTTATTTCATTCTTTATTATTCTGTTGGAATAACATGTCTATGTGGATTACCATATGCATGGTGAATGATCCTTTGTATTCATTCCTTATTAAATTGTGGAAATGATCTGTCTAAGTGAATTACCGCATGATGGCGAAAATCCATTTGTAGTTTCATATATTCTATTATACTCAGTTGGTTAAAGTTTTGACTTCTATACTCCATGAAATTAGTGGAATATCCTTGATATTTGCGCTTCATCCAATATCTTTTCATGGAAATATTCTTCTGAGAATTCATGACTTTTACTCTACAAAGAAGTATCATGTTGACAATTTGGACGTTATTGGTTCCTGGATAAATTAATTCTTGAACTTATTTTATTGAATTATTATGTCATTGTCATCATCCTCATGTTTATATTATGTTGAAAGTCATCTGTGGCCTATAGTGCATAGATGGACTTGGTATGATTATGAACAGGGATTATTCGGTATAATCATGACCGTAATGTTACAAATGATGTGGAAGAAGTCCTCATTGGCCCATAGTGCATTGATGGATAGTTTTTGGTATGATTATGGCTGTAGATTCTCTTCGGCTAAGTGTGAAAAGATGAATTTTTTTATGGCATGATAAGGACCGTTGATGAAAACACGATTATCTTTGGCCCGTAGTGCATGGATAATTCGTGGTCGTGATACTAATGAATATCCTTGGCCTGTAGTGCAGGGATGATTCGATGATGTGGATTAATTATTGAGCTGAGTCTCAGCGATGAAATATTAATTCATGGATGTGATAATAATGAATATCTTTGGCCGTAGTGCAAAGATGAATTTATTAGTTTGATTATGAGCAGGAATTCTGATTTGGTATAACAAAGATTTTTGATGTTTCAGGTGAAGATAGGTGATGAAAATTATCTTCGTCCTGGTTGCGAAGAGGAATTTAGAACCACAATTATGATTATGAGTTATTCATATGATTGTGGACAGGAACTTTTATAGGGATAAAAAATTATTGGTGGACTTTTAACATAGAGAAGATAATAGACCTTATGGTCTATTTGACTCTTCTAATGGATTGCTCGTTCCGCTGCAACTATGGTTGAAATTTTTTTATCATCTACCATATGTTCTAAATCTCTAATTTATTATTGATGAAAGCTATTGATAATTTAATTATCTTTAGTCAGGATATTCTTTACTGGGCTAGTTGTGCTCACCCTTTCTGCTTCACAATTCCTTTCGGGGTAATAAGAGTGTTCTTAGTAAGAGTGTTCTTACGGGTCGGCGGGGATAATAGGGAATAGAACAGTGGTCCCTAGCTGTGGAGGTTCTCCCTAAACAGTATAAAAAAGTGTGTTGTATTCTATACAATATTTAGTAGTTATATTTGGTGAATCAAGTAGGGTGAGGTGAACCCAACTTTGGAAGGGTGTTTTGCCACTATCATACAAGATGTCTAATGACATACAACCTCGTGTTATTATAAGATAGGGTTGTGCGCATCTACTTGCTGAGTATATCTACGGGCACTACCTATATGATCTTGGAGTTTATTTGAAATATAATATTCACTTGGAGATAGTAAAGATAGTTATATGTCAAGAGAAGACTCACCATTGGAAAGAAGATAATATTAATCTTCTCATTTTTCTTTGGGGTCTATTGGGTCAACCAAGGATAATTCTATGGCCATATGATATCTATTAGAACCTAGACACATGGCCTCTCATTTACGAAGGTTTCCTTGAGCACTTCCCAAAGATTTTAATTTCTAAAATAGTTTTTGACTATACTTTTATGTAAAGTATCATTGTAAGGTTGTGGTCGAGGAACCATAGAGTTACATACATTTGTATTAAAACTCATAGTTAACTATGGTCGTATTCTATACGACAGCTCAACAGTTGTATAAATGAAGTTGAATTTGAATTTTGTACCATGTATCTGGCGACTCAGAATGGGTGATGTATACTTAATTTTGGGGGCGTCACATTCCGTCCCCGGAATCACAATACCAAATCCCTCTATACGGTTGAAATGATAATAAAATATATTATTTTCACATAGCATGTCACACATACATATATTAACATACACATATTCATACCATCTATGAAAATCAATAGCGTTCCACTTTCTCATACTTATTCCTCTCAAAAGTTCAATTTTTTTTGAACATATACATTTTCAACCTTCATGAAACTATTTCCCATCTGATAGGAATATACATGAGAATGTTATTCCTATTTATATATGATTTGATTATGGTATAAATGAATGAATATTCAAGTATGCTTACATTAAGGAAAGTTTTAAAGTCCTTTAATAGATAATAGGAATATATGTACAAGGACTTAGAATGAATTGATCAAATATGTTAGGTTGATCCAACATAATCAAAACAGCTTTGTAAAGTCCTTAAAAAGAATGTTTGTACAAGGACTATAAATATAGAAAGATCAAGCTTGTTAGGTTGATCTTAAAATGTAATAGATAGATAGGTATCTCGATCGTCGAACACTTAACTTGAAGATCGTGATGCGCTGGGAGAGTCGAGGAAAACTCGAGAACTATTAAGGCGGAATCGTAGTCTGCAAGATAGTAGATCTCGGAGTTCGTAGTCTGCCAGGAGAGACGAGGAAGGATCATAGTGTGTCGAGAAGAACTTTTCTCAGAGCCGTAGTCTGCTGAGGAAGTCATGTTCAGAATCGTAGAGACAACCGGTTTAAGAGCCGACCGAGCATCTGCTAGAGCCAAGTCAAGAATCATAGGCCACACTTGAAATAGTGGAGTCTACAGATCATATCAGAGGCATAGATCATAGTCGAGCCAGATCAGACGAGGATAACAAGCATAAAGACAGAAACCGTAGTCTGTCAAGATCTGATCTCGAAGTCGTAGTGTCTGTAGAACCAAAGATAAATCATAGTCTGCAGAACTAAGGCTTTAACAGAGGTGCTCACAATGCCAAGGCAGAATCGTAGAGTAAACACGATTCTCAGCAAATGAGCACTCCCACAATATCCAAAGTATGAAGCCTCTAGTCTGAGTTGCAAAGATACATTCCACCTGAAGGAAACTAGAGAGCACTCAACGAATGGGATGCAAGCTAAAAGAAAATCTAAGCACCAACCCAATCAATATCCAGATTGAGTTGTGAAGCCATGCAAGATGAAGTCTTCCACAAGTCGATCAGAAGAGGACTTTGGTAAAAGTGACTGACTAAAGAAAGTCAGCAAGTGAAGTAGCTATCAAGAGAACAAAAGACAACGATCTTGGGATTAACTAGAATCATAGTGTTTGCCAAACAAAGCAGGAACTAATGTAGTTTACACAGAGATACTGGCCAACTTATGTAGAACAAGGCCAAATGATTAAACATGGGTCTGACCATTGATGATAAGTGAACGGGAGATCACAAGAAGAAAAAGAGCCGGACATGTCACAAATCTGATGTGTCTTTCTATTCAGAAGAGGCCAGAAAAAGAAATAAAGCTATCAGTTCCTGAGATCAGTCGAGGAAAATAGAAGTATTAAAGCATTGCACAAGTAAAGGAAGAGGTGTTCTACATTGAAGATCCAATGAACACTCTTCAGAATCATAGTGTTGTCTTAACCAAATAATGAGCAACATTCAACAAGACACACTACGATCAGGTCCAAGAACATCTGCATCAGAATCGTAGAGTTCGATCATATGAAGATTGAAGCATTGGCAACAGTTTAATCTGAAGACTAATATTCGAATGTTGCTAATTAATAAAATCGATGCAGAAGGATAATTTCTGATGTTCTAATCGAGAAGTCAGAAAGAAGAAATAAAGGTGACTACCAGCCTGACACGGAAATGTGACATCTTTGAGGCGGTAGGTAAGGTAGCATACTGCTATGTCACTAAAGTCATAAAGGAGCTATTACGTCACATCAAGCAGTCTGCACCAAATAACTCGAGATATGCGAAGTAATTCAAATAGCTCCCAACGGCTATATTCCAACGGGAAGATTGTGAATGAGTATATATCAGCTAGAGCTTCAAAGATCAAAAAGAGCTGAGTTGAAGAATCATTGAGTTGTTGGAATGCTATATTATTGACTCTACGAGTTCCACCAGAGCTGAACAGAACAAGTCTTAGTGGTAGTGAGACAACGAATGTGAAAGTGAAGCAGATTTGAAGAATAACTTGAACAGACTAAAGCTTCACTCAACAAGGATGAGAATACCACTGAAGATGGTAGCTAAGCTGAGAGCCGAGAAGGCCAAGAAGATAGCATTTAGAAAAGTGGCAGAGCACAAAGGAGATCCAAAGAGCCACTCTACGAATCACCATGAACCAAAATCTGAAATAGAACATATGCAGAACCATGTCTGCATACCATTCATGAAGGGTTTAGGGAATGCTAAGTGCCAGCCGAAGTCTACCAAAAGCTCAAAGACTTAGCAAACCTAAATAGTGATGGTGCACAGCTAACATCGGATGAAGATGAGATGAACAATATGAAGATTAGATGCACCAGAGAAGTGGTGGTCTAGACTCTACCCAGAATGCAAAGAGGACCACGTCAAGCTGCTAAGTACAAAAGATGTTCAAGCTTCAAGATATCTTAGTAGCAAAGCACCAACAACAACTACAACAACAACAAGTAGCCAGGGCCTGAGGGGTCCTTGTTCGGAGGGACTAAATGAAGTTCCAAGCCTGCTGGGCTTGAAGAGTTCTTAGTGAACTAAAGTTCCAAGCCTGTTGGCCTTGAAGGAATCTTAGTGATTCAGGGTGTTGCCCTTCCTTAGTGGAATTCATGCTTGTTAAAATAGAAGAGTGGATTAGGAGCTTCAGTCTCTGAAGTCTTCTTTTGATCAACTTGTGGAAGACTTCATCTCGAATGGCTTCCCAACTTAATCTGAATGTTTATTGGGTTGGTTCTTGGATCTTCTGTTAGCTTGTATGCCATTCGTTGAGTGCTCTCTAGTTTCCTTTAAGGTGGGATGTATCTTTGCAGTACCAATTAGAGGCTTCGTTCCATTTGATATTCTGGGAGTGCTCATTTGTTGAGAATCGAATTTGCTCTACGATTCTACCTTGGCATTGTGAGAATATCTGTTGAAGTCTTAGTTGTACATTTTATGATTTAGCTTCGGCTGTGTAGACACTACGACTCCGAGATCAGATCTTGACACTCTACGATTTCTGACTTTGTGTTCATTGTCTTCATCTTATCTTGCTCGACTACGATCTATACCTCTGATATAATCAACAGACTCTACGACTCTGAGTGTAGTCTACGATTCTTGATTGGCTTCAGCAGATGCTCGGTCGGCTCGTAGGCAGGTTGTCTCTACGATTCTAAACATGACTTCCTCAGCAGACTTCGGCTTCGAGGAAGTTCTATTTGACACACTACGATCCTTCCTTATCTCTCACGGCCATCTACAAACTCTAAGATCTACTATCTTGCAGACTACGATTCTGCCTCGATAGCTCTCGAGTTTTCCTTGACTCTCCTGGCAGACTACGATTTCTGGTGTGGTGCTCGACGATCAGACAATCCAATCTATTACATCATAAGATCAAACCAACATGTTTGATCTGTCTATATTTATAGTCCTTGTACATCATTTCTTTTTAAGGACTTTACAAAGCTATTTTGCTTATGTACGATCAACCTAACATATTTGATCAATTCATTCTAAGTCCTTGTATATATGTTTCTATTATCTATTAAAGGACTTTACAACTTTTCTTAATGCAAGCATACTTGCATATTCATTCATATATATCATAAACAAACCATATGTAAATAGGAATATCATTCACATGCTTATTCCTGACAATCTCCCCCTATTTGATTATGACAAAAACAATAACTGCATATGCATGTTATGAATAAATCTTATATACAGTGAGCAACTGTATTTCTAAAACAGATAATCATGAATGTCATTTATAATAATATGGAATTTAATGCGTTATGACATTTTACATCCTGGATCCAGAACATACCTAACTAGTTAGAGATGTACCTCTTTGGCTCCATGTATGTTTCCAGGATGTCTGTTGATCAGATATTCATCTGTTTGACCTTTTTGCTCCTGCTCCCCCTAGGATGTGGACTTCATCTCTTTTGTTTGTTCCCCTTCAGATGTATGCTCCTCTTCTTCTTATTCTAGCTCCCCATCAGCCTCTGCAAACACAGGCTCATCATCCTTTGGCTCCCCATCAGATGATGACATTGTTTCTTCTTCTGATGTCTTCTTCTTTATCTTCTTCTCTTATTTCCTTCTGCTCTCCTTGCCCTTTCTTGAATGCCCCTTTCTATGCCTCTTTTTCTCCCCCTTTTTGTCATTAATCACTTGAGAGAACTATTCCATGTTGGACATAAGCTGCTCCATCAGATAAGAGGAGTTACCAACTTCAATCTTGAGTTCTTGTTAGCTCAGCTCAAGCTGCACGGAGAAAGACTGATTCAGGTTGTCAATCTTGTTAGAGAGGACTTGCAATTGCTCTTGATTGGTCTTCTGTGCTCATAGGGCATCTGCCTTCTGATCATTTATGGCTTTCAGATAGATGTGATCTCTCTCTCTTTGATTTTGAGAGATACATCAGGCATAATGGCTTGGAGTCTGTCTTGAACTGAATTATCTCCTGATGCTGTCAACATCTTCCTTGACTCTTCATTGCTTAGAGATATCTTTTTGACTAGCTCATCATATTTCTTCAACAGCTCCTGCCCCAAAGGAATTTGGTCATCTGGTTGGGCAGTCTCTTGTTGAACACTAGATTGGACTCTACAATTTTCATCCTTGGATAGATTTTCGAAAGTATTGAGAATCTGAAAAATTATTGAATACCAATCGCTATTGGAGGATGAAGGAATGTCAGATAGCTGTGCTTGGGCAGATGGAGGTTTCTCATTTAGGACTGAACACCATCAGTGGTAGAGTGAAAAGACTCTACGATTATCTCCTTGGAAATAATCCTTCTGCCTTCAGAGTCCACTCTACGATCAAAGGGAATATAGTGGTTGCCAACATGTCTGTAGACTTTGTAGTGGGGCTGGTCTTTGATCATCATTGTTGCATAACTCTTCACCCTTGGGAAGTTCTGAGCCACCAGTTCTAGGCTTGGAAACTGAGAGTAGTACCAGCTGAAGTAGTTTCCATCTCTTTCAGTACGTGCTTTTAACCAAGGCATCCATTGGAAAAACCATCTTTCTAGAAGTACTTCTGGTAGTTTATTTGAGACTTCCACCTTTATTCTTCTGTTAATCCTAGTTGGAGAGAGAACAAGATATTATTCTGGTTCCTCTGATTCAGGATGTGCAGAATTAGAATCTTTCTCCATTTCTTCTCTTTCTGAGTCTGAATCATTCTGATCAGATTCATCAGTGAATCCTTCTTGTTAATTTTCATTATCAGAACCTTCTTCAGTAATGTCTTCCTTGGATTAATCTTCTTCACTAGTAGTCCCATCTTCAGCACTTTCTTCCTTTGATTCTGATTTATCATCACTTACTGCAATGACTGTAGTAGAGTGATCACTTTTCTTCTTAGAGGCAAATTTAGCTAGTAGTATGTAGCTCTTTTTCCTCCTTGGGGGTTCAGCTATGGGAGAGTCAAACTCTTCTTCCTCTTTAGATTTTGAGGCTTTTGAATCATCAGGCAAACTTCCTTGACGTTAAGCATTGACAGGGGCAGCTCCTTCTTCTTCTGAATCAACATCATTTGACCCATCATCTGTGCTTGTTGGAGCATTTGCATTTAAAGATTCAGTTGGGTCATCTTGTAGCTTTTCTTCATCATCAGAGTGAATACTCTGAGAGTTAGCCATAGGGCTTGCATATTCTTTTTCATCATCAGATTTTGCAATTTCTTTCATTGATCCAGCTTTAGCTTCATTGCTGGATCTGTTCTTTGGGGACTCTGACTTTAGATCATCAATTTCCTTCTCTTCTTCTGATTCTACGTATTTTTCCTCGTCAGATGTACTTTCTTGGGAAACTGGGGTTGGTTTGTTTTTCACCTTAGCTTTCTTTCTTGATGGCCCTTGATCTTGCTTGATCTTGCTTCCCAACTTCTTCTTCATCACAATACTCAGCAATCTTCCATGAAATACCTTAGTCAGGGGTCTATCTGTAGACTTTTTTTATCTCAGCTCTTTCTACCCATTTGAAGATCTGATCGAACAAGATAGCTCCAAAGTTTATTCGCTTCTTCAAAACTATTGCAGACATTGTAGCGCCCCCAAATTCGGGAATCTTCCAACCCAACAGATGGTGCTATACTGTACAACATTCATACATTCATTCAATTGAAAAGTTTCAAAGAACGAACATAACTTTTATATATTTAAAGTAATATTTACATTTCCCAGGTTCTATACCCATTACATAGGTTCTTTGTCATAATATCGGTTAAATTATAGTAATAGACCTATACTATTATAAGACAACTTAGTAATCTGCCTTAGCTTTTCCCTTATCCTTTTTCGATTCTTCGGGACGTTCAGTCTTAGCTGCATTCATATGGTTCAAGCAAGAGTGAGCATAACTAGCTCACCAAGTATAACAATTTAATAACAACATGCTTGACACATACAAATCGTATATCTTCAATAACTGAACAATAGTTATGAAGTACTATTGACAATTCAAAATAGCACTTCATCTTTTCTTTCAAAATGTTTTACAATAACAATAGTATTTAGTAAAACATTCACTCTGGTCAAAGACCTCGAGTATTCATTCTTTATTGGAAAAAGGACAACCCGGAAACAAGTCCGTAAGCCCGATATCACTTATGAGCACTTCTAGGTGATCAGCCTATTGTACTCTATGTTGATCAACACTACATCCATTAAACATATGCACGTTTAACCATTTGGAAACCTCACGTGCCTGTCGTTTTACCGACAAAACATTTGTTTAACATTTCAGTCTTTTTTTGAAAACCATATCAAGTAGTTGACAAAAGATAACAACATTTGATAATACATGAATAAATTTTCAATACATCAAGTCTAGCCAAAGGAATTGGCTTCAACTTCAACATACCTCAATTCATGCGAAAGAATACATGAACCTCAAAAACTTGTTCAGATTGAACTGAGACAATAGTTAGAATACTTGCCTTTAGCGTCTGCTACGGTAAATTAACTTTATGTTCAAGTCGTTCAAGACTTTACAATACATGATCACATAATGCCTTACATTAGGTCACATATAATCAAGTATGTATATGACTATATCACACCCTTCATTTAAATCTAACTGTGTATTAGATTCAGTTACTATTTATTTCGGTTTATCATTACCCTTCCATTTATATTTGACTAGGTTATCCCAACCTTTACATTACATTCCTTAAGGTTTAACAAAGTTTAAACAATGTTACATTACCTTCCTTAAGTTATGTTTACTTTTAAATCAATTAGGTTATCTTTTCTTTGTACTTAGAAACCTTCATTACTATCTTTGTTACGAGGCCAGGCTATTTGCGGCTTTCGACTTTATACCTACATCTCGCACTGCGGTGCGAGCTCTAAATGTCATTGTCCCTAACTTTGCTTTATGCGGCTGAGTCAGTACTTATTATTGGGCATATTGCTTGCTACTCTCTCGAAGGTTTTAGTATCTTTGTTCATGGTATTTGTGGCACCATATATATACTTATAGTTGTTACTGCTGTTGTGAACTCTCTTGAGTGTGCTTTCGATTACTATTCGTATGTGCAGTACGTCTCATTTGCATAAGGTTGGCATGCATGGCTGACAACTGCACTGAAAACAATTTCAGTTTTGAAATTTTGTGAACTTCCCGGACGCATAACTTCTTCGTTATAATTCCGAATTGGCTCGTTCAAAAGCCTATGGTTCACAAATTACGTACTCTTTACGTTTATTCAAGAATTTTATCTATTTGACTTTGTTTTCTAAAAATTCACCCTTTGGCTCATTTTTTAGCGAAAGCGATAAGCGTTAAATAAGCGTTCAAGCCTTTCGTTTCTTCGTTCTAAGTCGAGAATCCGTCATTTTCGAGTCATGACTCTTAAATGCCAAATATAACTTTATCGCATTGGAAAACAATGGTTACGAGTTCAAACACAAAATTTGACTTCCATTCGAGAATTTTTTACGAATTCGGCGATTATAGATCAATCGTGCAAATTCAGCAATTCTTCCTTCTTATGATTTATTCAACATTACAAATGAACTTCATTTATCATGTGAACACACTAACATACTTAATACAACAACTTATATTCATTGTTGGATTTTGACTTATTCTTCATGAGCTTATAACTTGTCAAATTATAAACTACTTAAGATTTCATTGTTAATGACTTATGACAATTAAAGTTTCTTAAACATCATTTCTTATATGTTCTTAACATATAACTTAACTTAGGTATACATGATACATATGATCATATAAATTCTTTTATATTCATATCATTTTTCTTAATAAACTCCTTACAAGTTCATATTATTTTCACATAAGTTTATAACTTATCTTTGGCTTAAATGACTTATTACCAACTTAATTGGCTTAAGTTCACTACTTACTCATTCATGTTTCTTAATCCAACTTTTCTTATCATCCTATCATGGTAGAGATAGAAGATAATTGAGAAGAAATTTTACTCTTTTGAAGTCTTGGTAAGGTAGTTTTCTTCTTCTTCTTACTTATGGAAGTAACTTATTTGTGACTTAAACTCTCTAACACTTAAGCACTTTGTGATGTCTTAGATTATTTGAACAACCAACAAATGGCTTGTAAGCTTCCTCTATTTATAAAAATTGCAAAGCTAGGGTAGTTTAGTCATTAAACCATCCCACATCCTCATGCACCTCCTTCTTATTCATTTCTTGCAAGGCACAAAACTTATCCTACACTTGGTCATTACTTCAAAGTCTTGGTCACCAACTTAACTTGGTCACCACTATACTTGGTCACCACAATAACCATATCAATATGGTTTTGCCCCATGGGTCTATTAACTCATGGATTCTAGCTTGGGCTTGGATTAATAAATCCTTGGGCTTTGCATTAATAAACACTAGCTTGTTCATTAATCAATTATTGGGCCTCTTCCTTTAATTCACTTGGACTTATATTAATTCTTATCAATCTTTCCAAGTCCATTAACATTTCTTAATACATATACATATAGTTTATATATTATTTTCGTATTCTAATTCATATAGAATTTATATACGATATTTCATCCTTCATACAAACTCGTATAATACTTCGTATTATACTCGTTTTCATTACTTTGTACAATACCAAGTATCATACAATTATTACTTATTCCTTAACACTTCGCTTTACTTAACGTTTATAAATTAAGTCCACAAGCGAATTATTACATTTCCCGTAACTCGATTTTTATTACATAATCCATCTTACCTTGTTATTTCATTATTATGTATTTCTTGGAAACTCAAAATTATATCCCGAGCAAATACCGATGAATAGTGTTTTTCCAAAAATTTGTTAGAAAACTTTTATTTTCGTCTTGGAAATTCAAACACTTTAATTCATCCACGTAGCTCAAATACTACTACATTCTAACATCAATAGGTTATATAATGAAAACCGTCTTGATAACACAAGGAATACGATTTTATTATTATTTAATTTAATAAAATCATTTTACAATAAGATCCGAATTTCTCGGTCGTTACATTCTTCCCCCCTTATAATAAAGATTCTGTCCCCAGAATCTCGTCTTACTTTAATCAAATAGATGAGGAAAATTGTTCTTCATCTTTTCTTCTAGTTCCCACGTTGCTTCTTCAGCATCGTGGTTCTTCCATAATACCTTTACTGATGGTATTACCTTGTTCCTCAGAACTTGTTCCTTTCTATCAATGATCTGCATCGGTGACTCTTCATACGTTAAGTCTTTCTCGATATGAATTGGCTCATACTCGATTACATGCTTATAGTCCGGCTTATATGGACGTAAAATAGATACGTGAAACACGTTATGTATTTGTTCTAGGTCTGGAGGTAATGCTATTATATAAGCTACCTCTCCCACCCGTTTTAACACCTCAAAAGGTCCTATAAATCTTGGACTTAACTTTCCCTTCTTTCCAAAGCGTATCTTTCCTTTCTAGGGAGATACCTTTAGAAACACATACGAGCCCACCTCAAACTCTCGACTTAGTCTATATGAGTCCGCATACTTCTTACATGCGTCACGGAAATTGTGACGAGACGCATCCGAATTAACTTTATCACATCCATTTGTCTTTGCACCATTACGGTCCTAGCATCCATGCGTTCTCCCACCCTCATCCCAACACAAAGGTGTTACGCACTTCCTTCCATACAAAGCTTCGTACGGTGGCATGCCTATGCTTGCATGATAACTATTGTTATATGCAAACTCTACTAGTGGTAGGTGATCATCCTAACTACCCTTGAAATCCATGATGCAAGACCTTAACATGTCTTCAAGTGTCTGAATTGTCCTTTCGCTCTGCCCATCGGTTTGTGGATGATAAGTTGTGCTTAACCTCAGCTGTGTTCCCAACTGCTCTTGCAAACTCCTCCAAAAGTTCGATGTGAATCATGGATCACGATCTGACACAATCGATACCGGTACTCCATGTCTGGAAATGATTTCCTTAACATAAAGTTTAGCTAACTGGTCTAAGTTATACTTGACCCTAATTGGCAAAAAGTGAGCCGACTTCGTCAACCGGTCCACTATTACCCAAATCGAATCGTACCCTTTTTGAATCGTCGGAAGTCCCACCACGAAGTCCATCGTGATATGCTCCCACTTCCATTCTGGAATCTCCAATGACTATAATAAACCACTGGGTCGTTGATGTTCGGCCTTAACTTTTTGACAAGTTAAGCACCTACTCACATACTCTGCTATTTCTCTCTTCATGTTTGGCCACCAAAAACTCTGTCGAAGGTCTTGATACATCTTAGTGCTACTAGGATGTATCGAGTACCTCGAACTATGAGCTTCTTGTAACACTTGCTCCTTTAATTCCGTCTCATTCGGAACCCAAATTCTTCCCTCAAATCTTAATAATCCCTCATTATCAAGACAATACTTATCATCTTCCTTCTCGGATAACCGCTTCTTCATTTGGTTACACTCATCTGTCTTGAGTTGTATCTCCTTGACTCTTTCTACGATGGTAGATTGCATCTCCGTCGTAAAGAGTAACTGCCCCGAATCACTCGGCATCTTCACTTCTATTTCCATCCTAGCCATCTCTGTTATTAACTCATTTTGAGCCGTTAACATAGACAAATTTTTCCCGACCCTTCTGCTTAAGGCGTCGGCAACTACATTGGCCTTTCGAGGGGTGATACTGATTTCACAATCATAATCCTTTATCAACTCCAAACCATCTTCTCTATCTCATATTCAAACTCCTTACGAGTGAAGATATACTTTAGACTTTTATGGTTCATTATATATCTCATATTTTTCCCATAAAGATAATGTCTCCATATCTTTAGGCAAAACACTACATGCCAGTTCGGATCATGAGTAGGATAAACTTTCTCATAATCCTTCAAGCTGCGAGATGCATCTGTAATCACTTTGCCATCTTTGCATAAGCACACAACCAAGTCCTCTATCACGCGAAGCATCACTATACACTACAAAATTTCTGTGTCATCCAGCAATGACAAAAAGCAGGGAGCTTCACTTAATCTCTTCTTGGTTCTTGAAAATTGTCTTCACATTTATCCGTCCATACGTATTTCACCGTCTTCCTTATTAAATTAGTCAAGCGAGGTAGATATCTTGAAAAATCTTGGATAAATCTTGATAGTACCTTGTTAACCTTAGGAAACTCCGCACCTCGATTCGGCATTTTTGGTTGTTCCCAATTCATTCTCGCTTCCACCTTATTTGGATCCCTTTGAAATCCCTCTTGGTCGATGACATGACCTAAAAGCGCACCTTTTCAACCCAAAATTCACATTTGGTGAATTTTGCATATAACTTCTCATTCCTTAGTGTCTCCAACACTAATCTTAAGTGTTCGGCATGATCTTCTGGCATCTTAGAATATACTAGAACATCATCAATAAACACCACGACAAACTTGTCCAAATATAGTTTGAACACTCTGTTCATCATATCCATAAATGAAGCTGGTGCATTCGTCAACCCAAATGACATCACCAGAAACTCGTAATGACCATAACGAGTCCTGAATGCAGTCTTTGGTACATCTTCCTTCCCAACCTTCAACTAATGATACCCCGTCCGTAAATCTATTTTAGAAAAATACTTTGCCCCTTTCAACTAATCAAAGAGATCATCGATCCTGGGCAATGGGTATTTATTCTTTATCGTTAACTTGTTCAACTCCCGATAGTCGATACAAAGCCTTAACGATCCATCTTTCTTCTTGACAAACAACACCGGTGCTCCCCCCGGCGAAACACTTGGTTGAATGTAATTCTTGTCCAATAGTTCACCGTAAATGAACCATTAGTTCTTACATTTCCACAGCGCGCCATACTGATGCGGTGCCCTTGAGAGGCCAAGTCTTAGCTCTGGCACCTGGTGTCTATCACAAATTCGATCTCCCTATCCGTGTGGCCCGGTAACTCACTTGGAAATACATCCATGAATTCGTTTACTATAGGTATTTGTTCCATGGTTGCTCCCACTCTCTGGCTATCAACAACATGGCATAGGTAACCTACACAACCCTTCCTTAAAAGTTTTTTAGTTTGTGTCATCGTAAGGAAACACGGACGTCCCGGCAAATTACTACCGTAAAATACTACAGGATGTTGTTTCAACGTCATGATGCTCACATTTCTTTTGGCAATCTATAATTGCTCCATGGTTAACCAACCAATCCATTCCGAGAATTACGTCGAATTTTCCTAACTTTATCGGTATTAAATCTACCGATAACTTACAACCACATACCTCTACGCAATAACTCCTATGAATATCTTCAACAGGAATTATCTCTTCGTTTTCTACCTTAATGTTCAAAGGTACAGGCAATTTTTCGGGAAATAATTCTAGTCTTCTAGCAAAATCACATGCTATAAATGAACAAGTAGCACCAAAATCAAATAGCACGTATGCATTTATATTTTTGATCGGAATAATACCTGCAACTACTTCCCCTAATGCCACCGCATCTTGGACCATCATATTAAAAGTGTGGGCCATTGATTTCCCCGGCTGAGCTAGACCACTAATAGCTAACTTCCCGCTATTAGTTCCCTTATTTCCTTCTATCCCCTTCTTCGAGCAGTTCTTTTTTATGTGGTCAGTTGATCCACATACAAAGCATCCGTGATTTTTCTTCGGATTGGGATAGTTAAGCGAAATGTGCCCTTCCTGTCCACAATTATAACAAACTGCCTTTCCTTTGAGATAGACTCCTAAGTGAGTCTTCCCGCAGGTTTTACAGGCATCCATCCTCCTCTTAGAGTCCCCTTGTTTTACTCTGGTATTCCCAGAGTTAAAGCCCTTCCTCTTATGATCGTTGCCACTTCCACTGGCTCCCTCGGTCTTGGTTCCTCCATCAACCTTACCCTTGTTTTTCTTATCTTTGTGGTACTGGCTGAGAACCTCATTCCCACCTTCGACAATTATTGCCTTTTCTAGTATGGTTCCAAAGGAAGTACTTTGGAACACAAAGATTCGACTATAGAGCCAGGGTTTCAAGCCCTGCTCGAACCTTCTAGCCTTTCTCACTTCAGTGTCCACTTGATGTGGAGTGAATCGTGTCAGTTCATTAAACTTGGCAGCATACTGGGGAACTGTCATATCCCCTTATCTCAATTCCAGGAACCTCATCTCCATCCTCCCTTGCATACTCGTTGGAAAATAGTTCTCGAAGAAAATCTCCTTGAACCTCTCCCACGTTATATTTCCTATATCGGCCCTAGCCTGGTTTGCCTCCCACCAGAATTTGGCCTCTCCTTTCATCAAATAGGTTGCAAAGGCAACCTTTTGACCCTCCTCAACATTTGCTATTACAAATGCTTTCTCAATTTCTTTTACCCATGTCTGGGCTTCTATAGGGTCCATAGTTCCTTTGAACTCCGGCGGACCTACACTTTTGAAATCCTTAAAAGTAGTAGCTCGTACTACTCCAGGAATCACGGGTACATTAGCCCCCGTTCTATTAAATGCAGCCGTTAAAAGATTAACGAACTCTTGCATTGGATTAACCGGACCACCCTCCGGTTGGTTAACATTAGCACCCTGATTTCGTTGTCTCCTTCTTGGCGGCATTTTGCTGTTAAGAAAACAACACATCATTATTACTTTATTCTTGTTGGTTTGTTATTATTTGTAATAAAACAACAACTCATACTCATTACTCAACATATTCCATAAAAGACTTATATTGATTCATAACTTGTAGTATAACACTACATTGTTTACATTACTCAGCCTTAGCTGATTACATTACCATCCCGCAATTACTTTCCAAAAATTGGGATTTACAAAAGACTACCCTTTGTTATACAAAAGAGGGTTTTACGTCACTACTAGATACATCATATTTAAATATCTATTCTACTCTAGCTATTGCTAGACTACATCTGTCGTAGGGCATTCTCGAAATCCTTGCTGGCCAGACCGAGCAATAACATCTCTACTGATAGTGTGTCGGGTCTGCCCTACTTCTATCTGATATCCAGCTACCTGCTGCTGGAAATCTACGTGAGAACTCCTATGTATATAGGACATTCTCTCCAACTTCCTCTTTTTAGTCTGTAGCTCCTGCTTGAGCTCAAAGACTTCACATTTCAGCTCTCGGACCTTGTCCTTAGCTAAAACTCTATCATCATGCTCCTCTTCCCACATTCCTTCCATACTAGCCTTGTCCTCACGGATAGCTTGTAGTTCCTCTCTCAACTCCTTAACTTCTTGGCAATAGTGGACATTCATATCCAATACCGACATAAATAGTGCTTTCATTGAATCCCCCGTAGACATTTCCTCTGTAGGTGGAACCTGGTCCTCTGTAGGTGGAACCTGGTCAAAGGACATCACGTCCACCTCCTTCTCTAGCATGCCATCAAATATAGACATGTAGTCTAAATCGTTTGAGTCTCCCGACTCGATGGTCAGCAACTCTGGTTTTTGTTCTACGGGATTTGGTAGTATCTCTACCCGATTAACTGAATCCTCGCTCACTACATGTATATCTCTATACATATCATTTTCTCCTGACATCTACAATAAAACAATATAGTTTGATTAGTACACGTCAGTAAAATAATACAAATACATAACATAATATAATGCATTTTTATAAGGTTACTTTCCATCTTTTACTTCTTTATTCTTTCGTAAGGTTATGACTTAAGGTTCTACTTTCCCCCTTAAGTTTTATAACCTAGGCTTTGATACCAACTTGTAACGCCCCCAAATCCGGGTATCTTCCAACCCGACAGATGGTGCTATACTGTACAACATTCATACATTCATTCAATTGAAAAGTTTCAAAGAACGAACATAACTTCTATATATTTAAAGTAATATTTACATTTCCCAGGTTCTATACCCGTGACAAAGGTTCTTTGTCATAATATCGGTTAAATTACAACAATAGACCTATACTATTACAAGATAGCTTAGTAATCTGCCTTAGCTTTTCCCTTATCCTTTTTTGATTCTTTGGGACGTTCAGTCTTAGCTGCATTCATATGGTTCAAGCAAGAGTGAGCATAACTAGCTCAACAAGTATAACAATTTAATAACAACATGATTGACACATACAAATCGTATATCTTCAATAACTGAACAATAGTTATGAAGTACTATTGACAATTCAAAATAGCACTTCATCTTTTCTTTCAAAATGTTTTACAATAACAACAGTATTTAGTAAAACATTCACTCTGGTCAAAGACCTCGAGTATTCATTCTTTATTAGAAAAAGGACAACTCGGAAACAAGTCCGGAAGCCCGATATCACTTACGAGCACTTCTAGGTGATCAGCCTATTGTACTCTATGTTGATCAACACTACATCCATTAAACGTATACACGTTTAAGCATTTGGCAACCTCACGTGCCTGTCGTTTTACCGACAAAATATTTGTTTAACATTTTAGTCTTCTTTTGAAAACCATATCAAGTAGTTGACAAAAGATAGCAACATTTGATAATACATGAATAGATTATCAATACATCAAGTCTAGCCAAAGGAATTGGCTTCAACTTCAACATACCTCAATTCATGCGAAAGAATACATGAACCTCAAAAACTTGTTCAGATTGAACTGAGACAAGAGTTAGAATACCTGCTTTAGCGTCTGCTATGGTAAATTAACTTTATGTTCAAGTCGTTCAAGTCTCTACAATACATGATCACATAATGCCTTATATTAGGTCACATATAATCAAGTATGTATATGACTATATCATACCCTTCACTTCAATCTAACTGTGTATTAGATTCAGTTATTATTCATTCTGGTTTATCATTACCCTTCCATTTATATTCGACTAGGTTATCCCAACCTTTACATTACATTCCTTAAGGTTTAACAAAGTTTAAACAATGTTACATTACCTTCCTTAAGTTATGTTTACTTTTAAATCAATTAGGTTTTCTTTTCTTTGTACTTAGAAACCTTCATTACTATCTTTGTTCGAGATCGGTGTCATGCATGATTTGATTTTTTATACATACATCTCGTATCATGCACATGAGCTCTTAATGTCATTGTCCGACTGCATTGTGACCAATAAGTAAGGACTCATGGCAGCTGCTTGCGCCACTCTCGAAGGTTTTGGTAATGTGTTCATGGTATGGCGCCACCATATGTACTATAGTTCACTTACTGTGCATAACTCTTCTTGCAGTTTTTCTTATTATTCCGCATTCTTGGTAGCGTCTCATTTTGCATAAGGTTGGCCATGGCGGGCCAACTCAGGCACCGAAAACAATTTGAGCTTTTGAAATTTTGTGAACTTCCTGACGATAACTTCTTCGTTATAAGTCCGAATTGGCTCGTTCAAAAGCCTATGGTTCACAAATTACGTACTTTTACGTTTATTCAAGAATTTTATCTATTTGACTTTGTTTGCTAAAAATCACCATTTGGCTCATTTTTAACGAAAAGCGATAAACGTTAAGAACGCGTCAACGCCTCGTTTCTTCGTTCTAAGTCGAATCCGGTCATTTTTGAGTCCGCAACTCTTAAATGCCAAATATAACTTGTCTGCATTGGAAAACAATGGTTCCGAGTTCAAACACAAAATTTGACTTCCATTCCGAGAATTTTACGAATTCGACGATTATCGTCCAATCGTGCAAATTCTGACAATTCTTCATTCTTATGATTTATTCAACATTACAAATGAACTTCATTTATCATGTGAACACACTAACATACTTAATACAACAACTTATATTCATTGTTGGATTTTGACTTATTCTTCATGAGCTTATAACTTGTCAAATTATAAACTACTTAAGATTTCATTGTTAATGACTTATGATAATTAAAGTTTCTTAAACATCATTTCTTATATGCTCTTAACATATAACTTAACTTAGGTATACATGATACATATGATCATATAAATTCTTTTATATTCATATCATTTCTCTTAATAAACTCCTTACAAGTTCATATTATTTTCACATAAGTTTATAACTTATGCTAGCTTAAATGACTTATTACCAACTTAATTGGCTTAAGTTCACTACTTACTCATTCATATTTCTTAATCCAACTTTTCTTATCATCCTATCATGGTAGAGATAGAAGATAATTGAGAAGAAATCTTACTCTTTTGAAGTCTTGGTAAGGTAGCTTTCTTCTTCTTCTTCTTACTTATGGAAGTAACTTATTTGTGACTTAAACTCTCTAACACTTAAGCACTTTGTGATGTCTTAGATTATTTGAACAACCAACAAATGGCTTTTTAGCTTCCTCTATTTATAGAAATTGCAAATCTAGGGTAGTTTAGTCATTAAACCATCCCACCTCCTCATGCACCTCCTTACTATTCATTTCTTGCAAGGCACAAAACTTATCCTACACTTGGTCATTACTTCAAAGTCTTGGTCACCACACTAACTTGGTCACCACTATACTTGGTCACCACAATAACCATATCAATATGGTTTTGCCCCATGGGTCTATTAACTCATGGATTCTAGCTTGGGCTTGGATTAATAAATCCTTGGGCTTTGGATTAATAAACACTAGCTTGTTCATTAATCAATTATTGGGCCTCTTCCGTTAATTCACTTGGACTTATATTAATTCTTATCAATCTTTCCAAGTCCATTAACATTTCTTAATACATATACATATAGTTTATATATTATTTTCGTATTCTAATTCATATAGAATTTATATACGATATTTCATCCTTCATACAAACTCGTATAATACTTTGTATTATACTCGTTTTCATTACTTAGTACAATACCAAGTATCATACAATTATTACTTATTCCTTAACACTTCGCTTTACTTAACGTTTATAAATTAAGTCCATGTTTAATTATTACATTTCCCATAACTAGATTTTTATTACATAATCCATCTTACCTTGTTATTTCATTATTATGTATTTCTTGGAAACTCAAAATTATATCCCGAGCAAATACCGATGAATAGTGTTTTTCCAAAAATTTGTCGGAAAACTTTTATTTTCGTCTTGGAAATTCAAACACTTTAATTCATCCACGTAGCTCAAATACTACTACATTCTAACATCAATAGGTTATATAATGACAACCGTCTTGATAACACAAGGAATACGATTTTATTATTATTTAATTTAATAAAATCATTTTACAATAAGATCTGAATTTCTCGGTCGTTACAGACATAAACTTCAACTGCTGATCAAGCACAGTGTCATGTGAAGTATCCTTGCATAGTATACATTTTCCCTCTATCTCAGCAAGGAACTCTAATTCCTCAGGAAAATCTTTCTTCTTCATGTCCTTCAGACTAGGTTTTCTTTGGTACCCCATAATCTTTTTCGCTTCTTCAGTGTCGATCTCGTTAAGGCTTTTCAGTCCTAGGTCAGGAAAGCCTAAGCATTGATTGATATCAGATGATTTCAGCTTTAGAGACTGACCTTTGACCTTGGTAGAAAGGGTTCCAGAATTTATGGATGCATTTGAGTAGAACTCCTTAACCAGTCCAGTATATACTCGAGTACTTGCCTCAAGACATTCTGAGAATCCAGCTTTCTTTACAAGTTCAAGAATGTCTCAGAACTTCTTTTTGGTTTTCTCAAACGACTTGGTTCCGAGCTGAATGCCAGTGATAACTCGCAAATCTTCGATTTGAATAGTTTGAGGAATATGGGTATTTCATTAAGAGAGATTTATGAGAGATAGCTGATTGTGATTTGGGCAAGGCTCTGGAGGGTTAATTGATTTTGGCTTCGAAGATGATTCTAGGGTTTGAAAATGGGAGGGAGAGAGATTCGATAGTTTTGGTAACTGTTTGTAAAATTTGAATTTGTCTTTATGGCCATACCTTCTGACTTTGCATACGCTGTGATTTGTCAACCAACTATTGGTTGCACGTTATCCAGTAATGAGCTGTAACTAAAAGTAATATGCACACAAGCTAATCATGTTTGATGATAAAACATATACTTTGTAACAATCTTATTCATTTATTAATAAAAAGTATTAATTTATTAAAGACTTTTAATTATCTACATGATGCTGTTTTAATAATATGTGATAAACCCATAGTTTTAAGCAATGCTTTTAGAATAATGATGATGATCATTCTAATGAGATCTAAATTCTTAGAAAGCTTAAAACTAAAATAGTTCTCAATCGTTGGATTACTAAATTGGGGATTAGTGAATCCGAATAGATTGACACATACGTTGCTTGCTCATTGGATGAGGATGATTGATTTCATGATCATTTGTGTTGAGACACTAAAACAAGTATGTAGGTGCTTATTGGAGAATAAGTTCACTGAACGTGGCTCGCTAAGGAATACCTAATGGAGTTTTACTTGTCTGTCAATAGGAATTCCTGTAGTGATAGTAGTACAAGTGATCCTTGGACTTGAGGTCATCATAGTATCTTGTGTATGATGAGTTATACTTTGACTTATTCCTTAAGACCCTTAAGGTATATCAAAGGGTATGCTTGGGTATAATAAGTTGTACATGGAGATAATGTATGATTAATAAAGAATTTACCACTTCTAGTAAAAGAAGAGAAATGTCCTATGTGATTCGATAAATGACAACCCAGTAGTCCTTGGCCAAGGCAGAATGAAATTAGAAAGGAGTTTCTAATTTGCATTATTTGGTGTTGTGCATTTAAGAGTCGAAATACATATAATTAAATAAAATAAGACTTGATAGTAAATCCATGTCTTATATTTAATTGGGACATTGTATGGTGGAAGGATTGAATTATACGGTAACTATTTACTCAAAGGTTCTTTTATGATTAATGTTGAAATCTATATTATCTGGAAAGTCGTCGATCGCTAGGGAGACTTATCCCTATTGTAGAATAAATATTATTTATTTTAATAAATTAATTGTTTAATTTTATTATTTAAATAAGATTAGAATTGTTCTAATTGATTTATTCACAACCGATTTAATATGGAGAACCTAAATGGTCATACCATAAAATGAAGAATAATTATTTAAGAAGTTAATGGCATAATCGTAATAATATGTTAAGTATATTTAATTTAATCTATGGTGATAGAATAAATTAAATAACTTAATATTTATTATATAATATTTTAGAATTATTAAATATAAATTAATAAGAGGAGTCTTATTAATATTATTACAATTATTATTATTTTAATTTCTAAAAGAGTTTAGGAATTAATTTAATATAAGTACTCTCATTTATTCCTAATAGAATTAGGAGGGAAAATTAGTTAAAAGAGTTTAATTAATTATCCTTAATAAGATTAGGGAGCCCATTTAATTAAAAGAGTTTAATTAAATAAATAATACCTTATTTTTAATTAAATAGGGTTACTTGATATATTTATAAGGTGAGTCTAATATCAGATATCGAGATACGCAATTCCAATAGTTGGAGATTACGTTCTTTTTCTATAGAGACAGAAAAACTAGGGTTTAACCAACCACCCTTCTTCTTGAATATTTCTTCTTCCTTGGTGGATCACCTCTAGAAGCCAAACACTTGGGTGACTAACGTTGATCAAAGGAAGGAACCAAACTCGGTGGATTCAAGTTGAATGCGAAAAAGATTGGAGGTGAACTTGTATCTGAGGAAACTCGAATCTTCAAGGGTATGATTCATGTTCTTCATTTTTTTGTTTAATTAATAATTGTGCATAAAGGGTGATCCGGGTATATGGTTTGTAAAATTTTAAACTCTGATTTTTACACGTTTTCGCTTATTTGTGCAATTTGATTGCGTTCATAAATATTACAAACCTAACAGTAACTCCCCCATTAACTCTTTAGCTTAATGTCCCTTTTTAAAACAAATAGTCGTCAATGACGTGGATTGACCGTTGAGCATTTTGGTTCGTAGAGTAGCATTATAAGGCAGTTATGGACTCTACGTTTTCCTTTATTGACTCAACGATCATCTTTTGAGAGATGCTGCAGTGGATGGTTTTGACACTAATCCTCATCTTGAAACTGCATAGCTTGACCACTGATATACCCCAAGTCATTTTGGGAACTCAATTTTGAGGTGCGTTTGCATGATGTTCATAATCTGAATGGTTGAGAAATTGTCCCGTTCTTCCAAACTCATCATGAGCTAGAGTATCCTCTAGTAAGACTGCGATCGTCGAGTCTTCTTCTACGATCATTGAGGTTGCACTACGATCATGGAGTTCTCTTCAACCTCTAGTCTACGATCGTTGACTGACTTGGTCCTTGAGATGAACTTTACTAAGCATTCCTTCTAGGTCAAGGTAGCTCAGGAAGGGCCAACCTCTTAGAGTGAACTAAGGGTCAGGTTTGTCCCTGAGGCGCTTTGCAGATGAAAAACTTTAGAAGTGAATTTCACTGATATCTCATTTGGCATTTTCTGCTGGGGAGTTCCTTTGCCAACTTTAGACATTTGCATTGGCTGTAATCGTGGTGTCCTCCTGCACTTACACTACAATCGGATGTTTGATCGTAGGCACTCCACGAGTTTGAGTTAGGTGGCTGATAGGTTATCAATAGTACGTTTTGAGACGTTCCTACTGACTATGTATCTTTATTTGGTTCTTCAGTCACAAAGTTTTGGGACTCTGTAACTGGTACATTGCTTCATAGTATTTTTCTAATGTTTTAGAGATGTTGTACTATTAGCAAGTTACTACTCCTCCATAGTTGATATTGTCTTCTCAAAGAGACATAACTTCTTCTTCTTCTCATGTGTAGCAGAAGTCAGCCTTGCATATCTCATTCTGGCTGAAGTCATTAAGTCTTCTTGTATCGTAGAAATGAGTATCTTTAGGGTTGATCATTCTAAGATCATTTGACAACACTACGAACGTAGTCTTCCTTGTCATCTTATACTTGTAGATTTCTGTTCCCGTAATGAGTTCCTCATGTTTGATGCTCGATGATCCTCTGTGGTGAGCTTCCTTGAGGATTCTTCTCTTATGACATGCTTTACATGCTTGAGCATCTAAGACCCTTTTTCCTCTTTGGTTGAATGGTCTGCTTCCATATAAAGATCAGCAACCTTGTGAGCTTCATTTAGATTAGCCTTTGAAATGCTTATGACCTATTTCAGATTTCTTTCAAGATGTCATCTTCAACCTAAAACTTGAATGGAGAGAAAGTTTGTAAGCATTTGAGTTTCCACCCTCAGTGTACTTTCTCTCTTCACCTTTTTAGGTATATTATGATTCCTTGAAAGAATATTGTTATAGTTCATAAGGAGGTGCAACATGATGTACACAAATGTATTAGTGAGGAACCGTACCTTTCTGTTGTCAGTCTCTTGACAGTCATTTATCTTAGATATACTGAGGTTAGGCATTGATGTGCATAGTTTCTCATTTCCTCCTGACAACTTGTTGCTCCAGTTGACCTTCAATCAGTTAGTCGTGGTCTTGAAGATGAAAGCTAAGAGAATCTCAGCATCTTTAGTTCTTTGACATCCTTGAGTACACAAAGTTTACATCCAGCTGCTGGTTGGCTAGACACATGTTTGAGAAGTTCTTCTTTCTTCTCTGGGTAAACATTTCTTAGCATGTAAGGCCTTTTCATCTTTTCAGGCTGGTGGATGTTTGACTCTTTTATGTTGATGTCTCTTGAGCTTCTTAGCCTGGTCTTCAGACTACAAGATTGAACGAGGGCAAGGACTAGTCTTGTTGATATGGCATTCAAGAACATGGACCAATCTGAGCAGCTTCAGGTGTATATACACATTTACCTGTACATAATATTTCCAACGTGTGAGCTCATCTGCATATAACAAGTGACTTACTACTAAACTAAGTTTAGAACAATGTTTGTGCCTAGGATCAGACTCAAAGCGATTAGCTTTTAAGTAGAGCATGAGGACCTGCTCTAATACCAATTGTTAGTTCCCAGTAGGCACAATATAGATCTAGAAGGGGGGTTGAATAGATCCTTTTTAATTTCAAATACTTTTCTCATTTGTTTTGTATTGCTAATGATTTAGCATATGACAAACATAAGAATCTTTTCAAGCACAACGGAATAAGTAAAAGATCCCCTTCATTGATATATTCATAATCATACATACATTGTTCTTAGAGTTAGTTCGGTTGTAAGAAGTTAAAACATACATGGAAGTTATAGCAGTTAATGTACATAATGTAAATGACATAAAGTAAAAGACACAAGGGATTTTAAGTGGTTCAGAGACTCAAGCTTCTAATCCACTCTTCTACTTTCAACTAGCAGGATTTCCACTAAGGAAGGCAAAGACCTCGAATCACTAAGATTCCTTCAAGGCAACAATGACCTTGGGACTTGATTCACTAAGAACTCTTGGTCGTGACCTTGGAACTCTCTACTTCCCTAGGAACTCTTCAAGCCCAATGAGCTTGGAACTTCATTTAGTCCTTTCGGACAAGGACCCCTCAGGCCCTGGCTTCTTGTTGTTGTTATTATTTGTTGTTGTTGTTGGTGCTGAGCTTCTAAGATGTCTTTAAGCTTGATCATCTTCTATACTTAGCAGCTTGGTGTGGTCCTCTTTACATTCTGCTTCGAGTCTGGACCACATCTTCTTTGGTGCAGCTGATCTTCTTCTGTTCTGCTCATCTTCATATAGTATCAGCTGTGCACCATCACCATTTCGTGAACCCTTCTTAACATGTTGGCAGACATGGTTCTGCACTTTCTCTGGTTCAGCTTTAGGCTCATGGTGAATCGTAGAGTGGCTCTCAGGATCTGCCTTGTGCTTTGCCACTCTTCTGAATGCTATCTTCTTGTCCTTCTCGGCTCTCAGCTTAGATGCCAATTCAAGTAGCAATCTCATCTTTGTTGAGTGAAGCTTTGGTCTGTTCAAGTCCTTCTTCAAAGCTGCTTCACTTCATCCTTCGTAGTCTCACTGTTACTGAGACTTGTTCTGTTAAGCTCAGGTGGAACTCGTAGAGTCAACGTTAACATTCTACCAACTTAACGATTCTACAACATAGAAATCATCGGCAACTCTTGATCTTTGAAGTTCTGTTGATTTATACTCCCCAATCTTCCAGTTGGAAAGTAGCCGTTGAAAGCTTTTTGATTTTTTTCGCAGATCTCGAGTTATTTGGTGTAGACTGCAGATGTCACATGACATTTCTTTTTCTGACTTTCTGACACTGTAGTCTACTGTTTCACCTACCCCGTCAGAGATGTCACTCTGATGTCTTGGGCAGGGAGTCAACTTTATTTCCTCCTTCTGATTTCTCGATAAGAGGTTGTCCTTTTGCATCAATTCTCTCAATAAGCTCTTGTCCGAATACCAACCTTCAGATTGAACCGTTACCAATGCTTCAATCTTCGGATGACCGAACTCTACGATTCTGATGCATGCTTTCTCGGACCTGATCTTAGTGTCTTGTTGAATGTTGCTCATTGACATGTAGAGACAACACTACGATCTTAGAAGGGTGTTCATTTGATTTTTAGTGTAGAACACCTCTTCCTTCTATTGTGCAGTGCTTCAACACTTCTGTTTGCTTCGACTACTCTCAGATACTGATGTATTGACTTCTTTCTCTGGCCCCTTCTGAATAACAAGACACTTTAGATTTGTGGCGTGTCCAGCTCACTTTCTCCTTGTGATCTCACGTTCACTTATCATCAATGGACTGACCAAATGCTTAATCACTTTAGCGTTGTTCTTCAGAAGCTGACCAATATCTGTGTGTACACTCCATCCGTTCTTTCTTTGTTTGGCAAACACTACAATCCTGATTGCTTCCAAGATCGTTGTCTTTTGTTTACTTGACAACTACTAAACTTTCTGACTTTCCTTAGTCAGTTACTGAAGTCTTCTTCTGATCAACTTGTGGAAGACTTCATCTCGAATGGCTTCCCAACTTAATCTGAATGCTGATTGGGTTGGTTATTGGAACTTCTATTATCTTGCATGCCATTCGTTGAGTGCTCTCTGGTTTCCTTTAAGGTGGGATGTATCTTTGTAGTACCAACAAGAGCCTCGTTCCTTTATATATTCTGGGAGTGCTCCTTTGTTGAGAATCGTATTTGCTCTACGATTTTTCCTTGGCATTGTGAACACATCTATTGAAGTCTTAGTTCTACACTCTACGATTCATCTTCGGCTGTGTAGACACTACGACTCCGAGATCAGATCTTGACACTCTACGATTTCTGACTTTGTGTTCGTTGTCTTCATCTGATCTTTCTCGACTACTATCTCTGCCTCTGATATGATCAGTAGACTCTATGACTAT
Organism: Panax ginseng; assembly: GCA_020205605.1. Lineage (NCBI taxonomy): Eukaryota > Viridiplantae > Streptophyta > Magnoliopsida > Apiales > Araliaceae > Panax > Panax ginseng. Next base: position 79,857,237 of record CM035136.1, on the reverse strand, counting down.
GAGTGTAGTCTATGATTCTTGACTTGGCTTTGGCAAATGCTTGGTTGGCTCGTAGGCAGGTTGTCTCTACGATTCTGAACATGACTTCCTCATCAGACTACGACTCCGAGGAAGTTCTACTCGACACACTACGATCCTTCCTCGTGTCTCCTGGCAGTCTACGAACTCTGAGATGTACTATCTTGCAGACTACGATTCTGCCTTGATAGCTCTCGAGTTTTCCTTGACTCTCCTGGTAGACTACGATTTCTGGTGCAGTGCTCGACGATCAAACAAGCCTATCTATTACATCATAAGATCAACCTAACATGTTTTATCTTTCTATATTTATAGTCCTTGAACATCTTTTCTTTTTAAGGACTTTACAAAGCTGTTTTGCTTATGTAGGATCAACCTAACATATTTAATCAATTCATTCTAAGTCCTTGTACATATGTTTCTATTATCTATCAAAGGACTTTACATGTTTTCTTAATGCAAGAATACGTGCATATTCATTCATATATATCATAATCAAATCATATGTAAATAGGAATATCATTCACATGTTTATTCCTGACAGAATATCCTTCGACGGCTACAATCACCAGACCATCTCCGATGCTTGGTTGGGTTTAATTGCCAATGGCTGAATAACGTCAAGGTTGATTGACCTTCATTAAAATGTGATTCAACGGTGAATATCATCGGACCACCCTCGATGCTTTGCTGGGTTTAATTGCTAACGACTGAATAACGTCAAGGTTGTTTGACCTTCATTGAAATGTGCTTCAATGCTGAACATCATCGGACCAATTCTGACACTTGATTGGATTTACTTGCCAACAACTGAATAACATCAGGGTTCCCTAACCTTCTTTGAAATGTGCTTCAACGGTGAAGTTGTATGAAGTCTCTGTTGGGGAGAAGTTTTTAATGAAAGGTATGGTTGCAATTAGAATCACAACCCTAAGTTGATGGCATCAGACCTTTGTGAGACATTGCCATAAGTAGTTTGCAGTAGTTGTGATCATCGGCATTATAAACCCTGTGTCTGGGCGAATACCAATGAGTGATTTATAGACTTGAAGTTTGGTATCTGAAAATTAGGATTTCAGGCATTTTCGCTTAATCGTGTCGCGTCTTTCTTCCTGAATTGACTTTTTAGCTTATGGGACCTCCTTTGTAACTCAAATTGGATCAAGCCAGAGTGGGTGGGACCCACCGAACAGCCACAGGTGGACCTGCGGCAGTCGCAGGTAGACCTGCGGCCATCCGTGGGTCTATTTGTGGCTTCTTTCCCTTTCACAAATCATTTTTAGTTTGACGCCGCACAGAGAATCAGAGAGTTCTTCTTTAGATCTACTGAGTTCGTGCTATTTTTTGCAAAATCTGTCACTGCACAAGTGTTCCACACTATCCTGGTAACGTATGCATGTCTTCTTTTCCAGTTTTGTCCATTGGAAAATGAGTTATCACATGAAATGCTTCTAAACACATAGTACTGAATATGCATGATCATATGACTTGATAAAAAATATTCAACATAGTAAATGTTAGTATTTAACAATGCTGAACATAATGATGTGAAATTTTTTGACTTTTGAAACAGTCAAACTGGCACCTTTTTTTGCTATTTCTTATCCTATTTGAGAACAAATGAGCAAAGGTTATAAATCAAAGTAATCCTGGTAATTAGACTACCCTTATGGATTATGACTTTGAAATTTTTATGCATATAGGATGTTTATGACTTTGGATTGGTGTGCTACTAAATGGCCACCTAGTCATGCCTACGCGCATTTGGATAATCCTTTTTAGAAAGGAGACTCTGGCAAAAAAAATTCATGAGTCTAGGCATTGAATGAATCATGCATTTTTAACTCTACTGTAGGCGTATATTAAAGTAATGCATGCATGCATATAGACATAAAATGCATTTAATGAGCTCCAGGTTAGAATTTACCACACCCTTTCTGAGGTGATTTGGAGACTTTTGTCCAGATACATGGATCCAGACCAGCTGAGTAGCTCTCGTAGGACCTCTTCAAGTGTGAGGCAGAGAGATTCTGATGTGCCTCGACCTTGTTCAGTCCGACAACCACGTCGGTTGACGGAGTCCGTGATTTATCATATCTGGGTTGATGTACCAGTTGTTAAGGACGAGGAGGAGGATGTACCGGTTGTGGCTCCCACTCATGCTACTTCTATTCCTCAGAGAGAATTACCAGCCATAAATGTGATGAATCCAGAGCTTCTGGATGATTTGTGTCACCACCCCTTGATCTACTTACATGCGAACGAGGTAAAATTTTTTTTTGATATTCCTTTTTCCTATTGATGAGGAGAAAGAATTCTGATATTGATTTGCATTGTGATGCAGGTTCCCAGCTTTATGTAGCCTCGAGGGAACTAGTTAAGTATACACTATACGTACCAGACTCTTCATCCAAAGTACCGATAGATTGTGCATGGTTGGGGTTTCGAGGCGTTCTTTTCAATCCTCCCCCGACGTTGTCCCTGGGGTTACCCCAGGGCATTGTTTGAGCGTTGGTTTCACCAGAGTCAGTCTCTCCATTTACTTGATTACGAGGCGATGATGACGCCGATGGATTGACGGTTTATCACTAGTGTGGAGTTTTCAGGGGCGCTAGTGCCTTGTGTGGCTAACATTTCCCCTACTATCGTCAAATCCTTGTTAGGAGTCCAGGCTGAGGTGCTCAAAGGCAGGATAGTCCACACCGGTCCTTTGAGTGTAGACGCTCTGAGTGGGGCTTTGACTGAGCCATTACCCAATGACAGGAGAGTCAGGGAATGCATTCTTCGGTGATTGTTTCTGATCATCCAGGGTTGTTTCCTGGAAGATAACTCTTCTACGGTGTCGTTCACTTTAGTTAGCACCATACAGGAGGTGGACCGTATTGGAGAGTATGATTGGGGCTCCTATACCTTTGCATATTTCCTCAAGGGAATGCGCATGCGCTCGCAGGGCTTGACAGATGTTTGGCTAGGATTTTACCCGTTTCTGCTGGTGAGTATTTCTTTTTTGATTTTCCTTGTACAGGTTAAGAGTGTATACTGACCGCAGATGTCTGATCTTGTATTGGCAGTTTTGGGCCGATGAGAGGCTTCCATGTGTGCGTCCCATTAGTCTATTAGGTTTAAATACCTATCCACGGGGATGGTGATGACATCACTCCACGCTGGTGGAGGTTCCTATCGCTGAGGGTTTCACCCATTCACGCTTATAATTAGAGTTATTGACAGCTGATGTCATCACATGGGTTCCCTATTTTGAAGACCACTTGACAGTTGGCTTTGAGGGTGGTTTCCCGACTAGTGTCGACCATGTGATGTCCATCCGTAGGATTCCTCACTTCACAGATGGAGGATGGGAGCTCTATTTAGGAGAGGGTGCTATCAGGAGAACCACAGGAGAGATTCGTATACCGATCTGTCCTCCTGGCAGGCGTTATTTTCCTATGTCGCAGCCGCCGATCAATGATATCCAGTTGGAGGGAGTTGATAGCTTAGCTTTGTCAGAGGGACCGTTCACTCAGGAGGCATTCTATCGCTGGTGGTCTCCTCGTACCATCGGAGCCCAGACCCGCACCACACAGTTTATGGAGGATATTGTTCCTGGATCTGTGATGATGACGGATTGAATTTCCTACGTCCGAGAGCCTACTCATTTGACGCAGATTGATAGCTTGACCCGATAGTTGGACTGTGCGCATTTTTTCATCCAGCTTTTGGGCAAAGATCCTTCCGAGGTGGATACTTTTGATCCTTCCAGCTCAGGGGTTGGTCCCTCAGGTGGCCCATATTCAGATTGTTTTTTCGGTGCAGATCCTTTATTGTATCAATCTGATATCCCTCTTGGCGGAGATCCAGTGACTCAGGAGGAGTTACATCAGATGGATAGGTTGGATGACGTAGATCTCAACAATATTGACTTCTTCTGATGTATTTCTCGCTATATCTTTTGATAGGCCTCTATTAGATACTGGGTGGCTGTGCCCCATTCTTGTTATATCTTTTGATAGGCCTCTGTTAGTTGTTGGGTGGTTGTGCCCCATTTCCCTGTATTTTCCAGCTGTATACAGAGATGATGTATTAGATGATGATGTACTTAGGAATATATATGTGAGACCCCAAATTTTATTAATAAAGATTTAAATTTCTCGAAATATTTTTTTAATATTATGGTGTGGATTTGATATAATGTTATATTTGTGGGTAATATTTATAAATTTTGCAAAGTATGCAAGTTGTTGTATAATATTCGATTGGTCGGGGAATATTCTTTTTGTCGGGGAATATCCGTACGACGATACAATCATTGGTGGACCCCACAACGAAATTATTGTCGGATTGAGAAAATGACAAAAATATTTTTATAAAAATAACGGCGAAAGTGTTACCGTTAAAGCTGTTGAACTACTCGGTAGTAAAAAAATGCGATGTCGCATGGTCGCATAGTAGCATGGTATTGATTATTGATGCTTACGTAAAGAAGACACTAAGTTATACTTAATTATCGCTATGATGAATTAACGCATCATATCTCTCATATTATTGATTCAATTATTGCCACAATATCATCTGTATAATATGTTATATATTATTAAATCAATAATTAAGACAACAAAGTTATTCATATTATTATTTGCAATATTGACAATATCTAGAAGTTCTGTCAAGGAGAGGTTTGGTCACCTAATTGCGCGCCAATAAGGAAAAATCCTTATCGGAAAGCCACCTCTTTCCTGGGAACAACCTGGTTGTTAAATTATTATGAGTTATAATATTAATGATGAATAAGTTCGTGTTGATTAAAGATGAAATTGATAGTTCCATTGTGTTGGGATTATTAGTGTTAGTAGAAATCGACATTTATTACGATAATAATTAATGTCTGGAGGTTATATTGACCAATCGGGTATTCGGGGCACTTTTCGTGTCAGAGTACTATTCATGGGTTACTATTCACCCGATTACTATTCACTCTAGTATTGTTCACTCGGTTATTTGGGACACTTTTCGTGTCAGAGTACTATTCACGGGTTACTATTCACCCAATTACTATTCACTCTTGTATTGTTCACTCGGGTATTTGAGACACTTTTCGTGTCGGGGTACTATTCACGGGGTACTATTCCCGGAGTACTATTTCTTTTCGGTCCAAATCATTTTTGGGTACAATATTATTCTATGACAAGATGTGATAATTTTTCAGACCGTTGGTTGAAGATATAATAGTAATCAATATGGATCGCTGGTTTAAAGTTTTAATAGTAAATCAGTATGGACCGTTGCTTTAAGTTTTAAAACTAAATCAATATGGACCGTCCGTTTAAAAGTAAATCAATCTGGACCGTTCATGAATTAGTTACTATTTAGTCCATTCTCCTATAAATAGAAGCTCATTCCTTCATTATTTCTTACGAATTCACTGAAACTCTAGAGAGAGAAACTATAGAGAGAAAGAAGAAAAGTATTATGCTACTTCACTACTCCAATATCCAGTTTCTGCTAAGGTAAGGGATATTATTTGTTGTACTCGTAAGGGGTATTATTTCTTTCCTATTCATGAAGAGAACTTACGTTATTCCATTCTTTATTATTATGTTGGAATAACATGTTTATGCGAAGTACCGCATACATGGTGAAATTCTTCTGTTATTCCATTCTTTATTATTCTGTTGGAATAACATGTCTGTGCGGTCTATCGCATGCCTTGTGAATTTTGTTGTTATTCCATTCTTATTATTCTGTTGGAATAACCTATTTATGCGAAGTACCACATACATGGTGAAATTCTTCTAATATTATGTTCTTTATTATTCTGTCAGAATATCATGTCTGTGCATTTACGCCGGACCTGGTTCCATTATTTATTATTCTTTTGGAATATCTTGTTTGTGCGTTTATGCCGGACCTGGTTCCATTATTTATTATTTCCGTCGAATATCACATGCGTAAGCGTTTATCTGGGACTGGTTCCATTATTTATTATTACATTTGGGAATAACATGTGCATGCGATCTATCACACGCATGGTGAATCCTTCTGTTATTCCATTCTTTATTATTCTGTTGGAATAACATGTCTATGTGGATTACCACATGCATGGTGAATGATACTTCGTATTCATTCCTTATTAAATTATGGAAATGATATGTCTACGTGGATTACCGCATGGCGGGCGAAAATCCATTTGCAGTTTCATATATTCTATTATACTCAGTTTGTTAAAGCCTTGGCTTCTATACTCCATGAAATTAGTGGAATATCCTTGATATTTGCGCTTCATCCAGTATTTTTTCATGGAAATATTCTTCTGTGCATTCTTGAATTTTACTCTACAAAGCAGTATCATGTTGACAATTTGGACGTTATTAGTTCCTGGATAAATTAAGTTATAAATCATTAAAATTTATTCTTGAACTTGTTTTATTGAATTATTATGTCATTGTCATCATCCTCATGTTTATATTGTGATGAAAGTCATCTTTGGCTTACGTGCATAGATGGACTTGGTATGATTATGACCAGGGATTATTCGGTATAATCTTAACCGTAATGTGACGAATGATGTGGTAAAAGTCCTCATTGGCATGTAGTTCATTGGTGGACAGTTGTTGGTATGATTATGACCAGGGATGATTCGGTATAGTCATGACCATTGATAATTACATGAATATCCTTGACAGTGGAGCATGGATGATTCGATTTTATTTATTAAGCTGAGTCTCAGCGATAAAGTTGATGAAAAACTTTTTAAATCATAGAAAATAGTAGATTTTATACCTGACTTGACTCTTCTAATAGATTGCTTGATCCGCTGCAGTTAAACTTGTTGTCTATTATATTCTATCAGTTTAACATTGTTGAAGGCTAATGATAATTTATTCTGCATTATCTTAGTCATAATATATCTTACTGGGCTAGTTGAGCTCACCCTTTCTTTCACTGTTCTCTTCAGGAAATGAGAACGTAGTTGGGACTAGTCGGGGAACAGAGTGATGGTCCTAGATGGTGCATTAGTAGTCCTCACTATTCTGTGAAATAGTGTGATAATAAATGTAATGGGGACTCCATTGAGTGTGGATATTGTCTAGATGACAATATTTGTATTAAAACTCACAACATATGTTTTGTCTTATTTTACACGACTGTTATATAATTAAGTTGTATTTGTATTCAGTACCTTATATTTGGCGACCCAAGATGGGTGATGTATACCTGTTTTGGGGGCGTCACAGTTGGTATCAAAGCTTAGGGATATGATTCCTGGCTGAGATGTGAGACAAGAATTAGGAGGAGAGAGACGGGAAATTCCTTCGCTAGTATGACCTACCAAAGTTTATTTGGTATTTAATTGGTCGGTCAGAGTATAGGAATAATATGTGACATGTTAATTAACCCTTGTTTTGTGGCAATATTAGAAAATGGCATCCAAAAAATGTTGGGATATGAATGAAGCTCATGAGACCGTTGAGTCACCAACGATCAATATCACGGATAATGTGCAACAGGAAGACAATAATCCTCAGATAAACAATAACACCGATGAAATGATGAACGATGGGATGTTCAGAGGCTTTATGCAATTCATGCAACATCAGGCGAGAGAGACTCATGTTCATAATGCAGGTGGAAACAATGGCAACCGACGGTTGGTCACCACTAAGCAGTTCAAGGAGCTGGGACCACCGGAGTTTATGGGAAAGCCAAAACCACTTAAGGCGGAGACGTGGTTAAAGCAGATCACCAAGATATTTGATGTCTTGGGATGCTCTGAGGAGCACAAGGTTCCCTTTGCCACCTTTATGTTGCGTGAAGAAGCAGATTATTGGTGGGAATCTGTAAAGCGTACCTAGCCTGACGCACTCAAGATGTCTTGGGAGAAGTTCCAAGAGCTATTCAACGACAAGTACTTTCCCGAAAGTATTTGACATATGAAGGAGGTGGAGTTTATCAAGTTGGAACAAAATAATATGACCGTGTCGCAGTACGAGGCTACGTTTGACGAGTTATCCCGATTTGCATCCCATTTGGTCGATAATGAGGAGCGAATGACGCGAATGTTTCTAAGAGGTTTGAAACCAGATATACATCAATACCTTATTTCTCATAAACTTTATTTATATTCAGATGTTGTGAATAGAGCTCAGTTATTGGAGCGCGATAATGATTCAGCACAACCAAAAGGCAACAGCCAACAACACGATAATAATCGTACCAGTGGCAACGACCATCGGAACAATGATAACCATCGTGGGGGAAATTATCACGCCAAGAATGGTCACCACTTCGGTGGTAATCATGGCCAAGATAATAGAAGTGGAAATTTCAAGAAGAGAAGGTTTAATAATGATGGAAATACAACAGCACCAACACTTGTTAAGGATGGAAACGGTATCGCTTATTATATGCTTCAAATGCGGAGGAGGACATATCGGTCAAGCTGCGTGGATGCGATCAAAGCATGTTACAATTGTGGAAAAGAAGGTCACCTAGCCCGATTTTGTCGTGCACCAAAGTCAAGTCCAGCTGGGACGGTGGTACAAAAGGTGGATACGGACAAAACAAAGTCAGTGGTTTTAGGAAGAGCATTTTTCGTAACTTCTCAAAAAGAGAGTGACCCGAACGAAGTTAGCACGGGTTAGTTAATTATAAATTCTTGCGAAGTCTATACCTTATTAGATACCGGTTCTACCCATTCTTTTATCTCTCTTTCTTGCGCTCAACGTTTAAATTTGACTTCGGAGAAATTAGACTTTGACTTATTGGTTGAAACTTCGATAGTAGAAACCTTCGTTACCTCCACTGATTATAGATCTTGTTGATTCAAATCAACACCTTCACGTTACCTGTCGATCTTATCTCTTTGAAAATACTTGCCTTTGATGTGATTTTAGGAATCGATTGGTTAACTACTCATCATGCTTTTCGTAAGGTTGTTAGCTTTCATAATCCTAACCAACCTGTTATGTGAATTCAAGCAACCAAACCACTAAAGTCAATCATTTTCATATCAAGTCATCAGTAAAGAGCCTTGAGCCTTTCGCTGGTGACTTCCTTGTGTGGAATGCACCGAAGCCGAACTTTTCGTAGGGGACGTTGTGAATAACGGTGGCAAGTTGATAGGTATCAATGTGACGTGCTATCCAAGTCTTGGATGAGAGTCACAGTTTTGAATGATATTTCTATTGTTAATAAATTTCTGACGTATTCTTAAAGACTTCTTAGCCTACCCTAGAGCGTGAAATCGAATTTTGTATTGACCCCAGTACAAAACCCATTTCTAAAGCCCTCAAATATTTTCTTCACCCAAAATAAACGTGTAATGTGCCAAAGACGTTGGCTCGAACTGTTGAAGATTACGATCATACCATTCAATATCATCGTGGGAAAAACGAATGTGGTAGCTGACGCATTGAGTAGAAGATCGTATGCGTTTACGAATGTGATGTTGTTAATACAAAGACCCATTTCGTATAACTTATAAATGGTGGAGATAGAGTTAAAGACTCTAGGGACCCACGTGAAGATAACGAATATACGATTAAAATAGTCTTTAATCGATAAAGTTAAAGCTGCTCAAGCTACTTACTCAGAGATGATGAATGTGAAGAAGAAGGTTTAAGATGACATTATTCTAGAAGCAAGAATCGATGAAGAGAGGAAATCTCAACCCTCGATTTTATTGGCCCATTTGAAATCCTTGATCGAGTAGGAACTGTGGCCTATAGACTCGTTTTACCGCCAAGTATGTCGCGTGTTCATAATGTTTTTTACGTATCGAGTTTACGTAAATATGTGGACGACCCGAACCACATTATTGAATTAAAACTAGACGAGATAGCAGAAGATTTAACGTATTAAGAGATACGTATTAAAATCTTGGATAAGAATGATCGTATTCAACACTCAAAGGTTATACCTCAAGAGTTAGAATCTGAAATGAAGTTAAGGTATCCTCATCTCTTCGACATACCAGGTATGTACATAAATTTTGAGGGCGAAATTTCATAAGGAGGGGAGATTGTGAGACCCCAAATTTTATAAATAAAAATTTAAATTTCTTGAAATATTTTTATTAATATTATGGTGTGGATTTGATATAATGTTATAGTTGTGGGTAATATTTATAAATTTTGCAAAGTATGCAAGTTGTTGTATAATATTCGATTGGTCGAGGAATATTCTTGTTATCGGGGAATATCCGTATGACAGTACAATCATTGGTGGACCCCACAACGGAATTATTGTCGGATTGAGAAAACGACAAAAATATTTTTATAAAAATAATGGTGAAAGTGTTACCGTTAAAACTGTTGAACTACTCGGTAGTAAAAAAATACGATGTCTGGCTGTGGTTGCATAGTAGCACACGGTATTGATTATTGATGCTTACGTAAGAAGTCACTTAGTTATACTCAATTCTTCGCTTATGATAATTTTTGCATCATATCTCTCTATATTATTGATTCAATTATTGTCACGATTATCATATGTATAATATGTTATATTATTAAATCAATAATTGAGATGGTAAAGTTATTCAAATTATTATTTGCAATATTGACAATGTCTAGAAGTTCTGTCAAGGAGAGGTTTGGTCACCTAATTGCACGCCAATAAGGAAAAATCCTTATCGGAAAGCCCCCTCTTTCCTGAGAATGACCTGGTTGTTAAATATTATGAGTTATAATATTAACGATGAATAAGTTCGTGTTGATTAAAGATGAAATTGATAGTTCCATTGTGTTGGGATTATTAGTGTTAGTAGAAATCGACATTTATTTCGATAATAATTAATGTCTGGAGGTTATATTGACCAATCGGGTATTCGGGACACTTTTCGTGTTGGAGTACTATTCACGGGTTACTATTCACCCGATTACTATTCATTCTAGTATTGTTCACTCGGGTATTTAAGATTCTTTTCGTGTCGGGGTACTATTCATGGGGTACTATTCCCGAAGTACTATTCACGGGGTACTATTCACCCAAAAAATATATTTCTTTTTGGTCCAAATCATTTTTGGGTACAATATTATTCCATGAGGAGATGTGATAATTTTTCAGACCGTTGGTTGAAGATATGATAGTAAATCAATATGGATCGCTGGTTTAAAGTTTTAATAGTAAATCAGTATGGACCGTTGCTTTAAGTTTTAATAGTAAATCAATATGGACCGCCCGTTTAAAAGTAAATCAATCTGGACCATTCATGAATTAGTTACTATTCAGTCAATTCTCCTATAAATAGAAGCTCATTCCTTCATTATTTCTTACGAATTCACCGACACTCTAGAGAGAGAAACTATAGAGAGAAAGAAGAAAAGTATTATGCTACTTCACTACTCCAATATCTAGTTTCCTCTAAGGTAAGGGATATTATTTGTTGTACTCGTAAGGAGTATTATTTCTTTCGTATTCATGAAGAGAACTTCTGTTATTCCATTCTTTATTATTATGTTGGAATAACCTGTTTATGCGAAGTACCGCATACATGGTGAAATTCTTCTGTTATTCCATTCTTTATTATTTTGTTGGAATAACTTGTTTGTTCGGTCTATCGCATGCCTGGTGAATTCTGTTGTTATTTCATTCTTATTATTTTGTTGGAATAACCTGTTTATGCGAAGTACCGCATACATGGTGAAATTCTTCTAATATTCCGTTCTTTAATATTCTGTCAGAATATCATGTCTATGCGTTTACGCCGCACCTGGTTCCATTATTTATTATTTTGTCGGATTATCTTATGCATGCATTTATATGGGATTGGTTCCATTATTTATTATTACATTGGGAATAACACATGCATGCGATCTATCGCACGCATGGTGAATCATACGTTATTCCATTCTTTATTATTCTGTTGGAATAACATGTCTATGTGGATTACCACATGCATGGTGAATGATCCTTCGTATTCATTCCTTATTAAATTGTGGAAATGATCTGTCTACGTGGATTACCGCATGGTGGGAAAAAATCCATTTGCAGTTTCAAATATTCTATTATACTCATTGGTTAAAGCTTTGGCTTCTATAGTCCATGAAATTAGTGGAATATCCTTGATATTTACGCTTCATCCAGTATTTTTTCATGGAAATATTCTTCTGAGCTTTCTTGAATTTTGCTCTATAAAGCAGTATCATGTTGACAATTTGGACGTTATTGGTTCATGGATAAATTAATTTATAAATCTTTAAAATTTATTCTTGAACTTGTTTTATTGAATTATTATGTCATTGTCATCATCCTCATGCTTATATTGTGATAAAAGTCATCTTTGGCTTACATGCATAGATGTTCTTGGTATGATTATGACCAGGGATTATTCGGTATAATCATGACCGTAATGTGACGAATGATGTGGTAAAAGTCCTCATTAGCCTGTAGTTCATTGGTGGACAGTTGTTGGTATGATTATGACAAGGGATTATTCGGTATAGTCATGACCATTGATGATTACATGAATATCCTTGGCAGTGGAGCAGGGATGATTCGAATTTTTTTATTAAGCTGAGTCTCAACGATAAAGTTGATGAAAAACTTTTTAAATCATAGAAGATAGTAGATTTTATACCTTACATTACTCTTCTAATGGATTGCTTGATCCGCTGCAGTTAAATTTGTTGTCTATTATATTCTATCAGTTTAACATTGTTAAAGGCTAATGATAATTTATTCTGCATTATCTTAGTCATAATTTTTCTTACTGGGCTAGTTGAGCTCACCCTTTCTTTCACTGTTCTCTTCAGGAAATGAGAACATAGTTGGGACTAGTCGGGGAACAGAGTGATGGTCCTAGATGGTGCATTAGTAGTCTTCACTATTCTGTGAAATAGTGTGGTAATAAATGTAATGAGGACTCCATTGAGTGTGGATATTGTCTAGATGACAATATTTGTATTAAAACCCATAGCCTATGTTTTGTCGTATTTTACACGACTGTTGTATAATTAAGTTGTATTTGTATTCAGTACCTTGTATCTGGCGACCCAAGATGGGTGATGTATACCTTTTTTGGGGGCGTCACAATATATATACTATTTTCCCTTCCCTATATTATATTGACATCTATTGTTTATCATGCATGTATTATGTTATGCATATGTATGTCCAGAGATGTTCAGCATTAACCTCTTGATGATCTTATGATACGGCCCACACATATGTCTTCATCAATAGTTAGCTGCATTGATCACACCCCACCGGTATTGGAAGCCTCCTGTTTGAGAATGTGGTATGATAGTTTGTCACCCCCAGATAGGGTGACCGTAGATCAGCTGTTGCGGCACTCTGTGACCCTCCTGATGTTCCAGGTTCGATTGGGTTTTGTAGAGGGCATGTTGGAGCACTGGGTACTGGATAGGCTGTTGTTCCAGTTTGAGACCCAGGAGTTGACCCATACTTTAGAAGAGTATGACTGATTGACAAATTTGTCATTGGATAGGCCCTGCGCTCGAATGGCTATAGGAGATATGAGCCAACAGTTTATGACCCTTACTGGCTTGAGGCGCAAAGTTTCCCAGGATGAGATCTCATTTAGGAATGTAGTGTCCATGCGTTTTCTGATAGACAGATTTGGCTCCTTGGACAGTTATGTGCAGCACTCTGGGATTTCACCATGTAGGAGGATGAGTGGCGTGTTGCCAGAGTAGATTTACTCTTGATGTGTGTAGTAGCTTATCTGTACATGCCAGTATACATGGATCATTTAGACATCGGTGCGATTATTCAAGTGCGGGCTCTCCGGGAGGAACATACCATTATACTGATGATTGTGGCAGAGACCTTGAGGTCGGCCACATATTGCCACACCCATCCTGCAGGGGTATTTACATGTAGATCAGTCTTGCTATATGTGTGGTTCATGTCACACCTGAGACCGATTAACATATTCTGACGCCATGGGTATTATTTTCCCATGAGATAGATATGTCTTACTCCTTTCAGCCGGCAGAGTGTACAAGCGCTAATTCTTGGTCGGTTTTCCTCTCAAAGATAGAGGATCCATTTGACATTTTGTCGTGTTCAGGGCTTAGTTCTCCCTACAGCTTCATCATCCATAAACCTGACATGGATTATCTTCCTCTGGATGGTTTGAGGGGTGTGACCACTTATTATCCACTAGCTGTAATGGCACAGTTTGATCAGTTCCAGGATGTTCATCCCTTCAAGGGGGCATTGAGTCAGCTTTTGTCAGCAGAGGATATGTCTAGGGTTTATGCCTGTTGGGCCCAATGTGAGAGGGCTGATTTTACTACTAGCCATAAAGGTCGTTCTACAGAGTATTCTGAATGGATGGAGGCAGAGATTACATCGGTTGGGGTTGTATCCACAGAGCCGGGGATTAATTCTGGCAATGGGGAGCCCATGGAGGACATTGATTCTCCCACCAAGGATGAGTGGTTTACTGGTTTGACAGCGACTCTTGTTGATTCTCCTAGTATTCTTTCTAGTGTGACTCCACATTCGGCAGAGTATTTAGAGCAGAGTCTGCATCTAATGAAATTTGAGAGGGATCAAGCTAGGGCCTTGATATTGATAGCTCTTTTTGGTAGAGATGATGCTCTAGTTGAGAGAGATGATGCATTAGCTCATAGAGACACCGTTGTTGCTGAGCGGGACGAGGCTAGATCATCTAGAGATACAGTTGTTATTGAGCGGGATGGCGCTATATTTGCCCGAGATGCCGCTATCACAGATAGTACTGCATTGTGGTCCCATATTGCTGATATCATAGCAAAGATGAGAACGTTCATTGATGAGAATAGTGTCACCATGCAAATGGTTGTGGATATCTTAGCTCGTGTGGATACCCTTGGGTAGGAGCTCACATAGTTACCCCTTCTTCTGAGAGGGATGCCATGTTGGATTTGATAGTGCGTATATCCACTAGATTGTAAATTGGTTTGTATTTTCTTGTACAGACTATCTTAGCCATTTTTATCATGTATAGTACACATTGTATATATCAAACAGTATTAAATATGGAAGGGAAATATATTTTGATTCACTTCGCTTTTACTTATGCCTTGTTACTTGTTTGATATTTGCATATTTCTTTAGGGCTTATGATCTTGATGTATTCTGAATTCTCCCTTGATAGATGGACATTGAGATGTCTCAGGATCTTTCAGAATGAATCGTTGATCTGTGTATTCCTTACCCTTTGGTGTATTGCGACTGGTTTATGTATTGGGTTATGGGGAGGATTAAGGCTTTCCTCTTTGAGGTTGACTGCCCCACAGATGGTCGCCAGTACTCCTTTGTATTGGGAAGCCCAGGTAGTTCCATCTCTTATGGATTGGTGTTTCTCTTTGAGGACTCAACCGCAACTTAGATGGTTGTCGGTTCTCCCAATTGTGTGGGGAGGCCAGGTAGTTCCATCCCTTTGGTCTAAGCCGATGATGTATGGTTTGGAGGTTTGAAGGATGATCCCAGTACCATGGACAAGTTTTTGTGTTTTGGTAGGGGTGAGACCGAACCATGAATGGTTGCTTATGTACTCCCATTGAGAAGGGGGAGATCAGTGTGAAAAGGATCAAAGTTGTATGTGGCAAAGAGGGTGTAGACTTTTTTTTGTTTTTGTTTTTTTTTTCTGTAGTTAGACTGGACCATAAAAATGGTTGCCTACATACTCCTGTGTATTGGGGTGATCAGGTCTGCGTAGTTCACCCCATGTACAGGACATACTGCATATGTGAAAAGTTTTATCCCTAGTGGGACAAACTGAAGGTATGAAATGTTTGATCCCTGGTGGGACAAACTGAAGGTGTGAAATGTTTGATCCCTAGTGGGACAAACTGAAGGTTTGAAATGTTTGATCCCGAGTGGGACAAACTGAGGGTGATGATTGTATGTAGTGAGAAAGGTTTTGAAAACCTGAATTGATAGGGGATCTGGTGATCCAAAACCAGGATGCTGGCTTGCTGGTAACTTCAGACAAAGTACCGTTTCACGGTGTCAAAGTTAATGAGTTGTGGAAATTCATCGCCATCAATCTCATGTAATCTGATATCTCCTCTTGTTAATACCTCCTTGACAACAAACGGGCCTTCCCAGTTTGTGGCAAATTTTCTTTTGGATTGATCTTGGTTGTCAAGAACCTTCTTTAAGACCAAGTCATGTTCCTCGAACTGTCGTAGCCAGACTTTCTTGTTATAGGATCTAATGACCCTTTATTGATATAACTGACAATGGAAGATGGTTGCGGCCCGCTTTTCATCTATTAGAGATAATTGGTGGTACCGATCTTGTAACCATTGGTCTTCATCCAGATGAGCATCTATCAGAACTCTGAGGGATTCCATTTCCACTTCTATGGGGAGCACTACTTCCATCCCATAGGTTAATGAGTAGGGGGTTGCCCCAGTGGAAGTGTACATGGACGTTATGTAAGGTAATAGAGTCAGAGGCAACAAGTTAGGCCATCTTTTGTGATTGGCGAACATCTTTTGCATAATCTTTTTGAAATTCTTATTAGCCGCTTTAACAACACCATTCATCTTTGGACGATAGATGACGGAGTTGAGGTGTTTGATGTGGAATTTACTGCATAACTCCTGCATCATTTGGTTGTTGAAGTTTTTGGCATTGTCTAACACAATCACCTCTGGTTGTCCATATCGATAAATGACATTATTTCTTATGAAACCAATGATCACCTGTGACGCCCCCAAATCCGGGTATCTTCCAACCCGACAGATGGTGCTCCACGATACTAGAATCTATACAATCATTCCATTGAGATAAAAACAAAATGAGTGCAATTACTATCTTTGTAAGGTTCATAACCGAATACATTCGTTGTTCTTCATAAGTATATTACATACAAATATACTAGTCTATTACAGGACGATTAATTATCCATCTTAGCCTTGCCTTTATCTTTCATAAAACTCTCAGTTCGCTCGGTTTTAGCTGCAAACATATGGTTCAAGCAAGAATGAGCATAACTAGCTTAGCAAGTCTTAACAACGAACATATGAATATCACATCAATAAGTACATGCTTGATATCAATATTAGAACAATTATTTACGAAGCATTCTGAATTATTTGACTAATACTTCTACTACAACAATTCTAGAGCATATATAAGAGCTTAGGAATGATGAACCGGTCAATAGACCATGAACATACTCTTTTCGTTTTCATACTTGAAAAGGATATCCGGCACTAAGGCCATCCACCCTTCTTTACTTATGAGCACTTCTAGGTGATCAGCCTATTGTACTCTATGTTGATCAACACTTTTACGTTAAACGTATTTATATTTAATATTTGGCAACCTCGCGTGCCCATCGAATAATCGATGAAAATACTTTTGTTTGTTCATAGACAAACTTACCTTCTCATCCATACCAAATACTTGGCATAGGATAGCATTAACAGTTCTATATCAACAGAATTGTAAATAATTCAATCTATCCTTCAATACTTGTCTAGCCCGGATAAAACAGGCATCGACTATTTTTTATTTACCATTCATGCATTGTATATCATGCATTACGTAAAAATTGGCTAACACGAAGGTTAGACAAGAGTTAAGAAAGACTTGCCTTTAAGCGTCTTCGAACTTACAATTCAATTATTCTCAGTCTTTACAGGATCTACATGATACATTTACATAACACAATGTAATTAGTAATCACATAAACTATCTTTACGGTTCTAACCAACTTCTTTCTCTTCTATATCTTACTTGTTTTAACTTCGTTATTAAAGTCGATTTGATTTTCTATACTTCGTTATGTTTCATTAATGTTCTTACGTCCTTCGCCGACATTAGATCATAAATGGTTAATTACCAACGTTGAATGTCATTTACGATTCGCTCATTACGTCTTTGTGTTCTTCATTTAATTACTATGAAACCTTACTAGATCTTCTTACATTAACACCTTACAAGTGAGTTAAGGTTAGTCTTATAATGTACCTTAAGTACCTTCAATGTCTTACTTTAAGTCTATATCCAAAATGGAACAAAATCTAACTTGGTGAACTTCTTTCCACTGCCGGCGCTGCGGCGTGGCATCCTTTGTATTTTAGTGGCGCTACGACGTGAGTTAGCAGTGGTACTTATCGAGTCCGCATCGCTTGAGCGCCACCACTTTGTACTGGTTTTGGGTCATGGCCACGAAGTCTGTGCTGCACTGATTAGCCAAAACAGATTTGGTTTCTTAACGAAACTCCCGGCTTCCTAATTTGTTCGTTTTACATCCGAATTGACCCATTTGAATTCCTACAAGTCACAAATTACATCCTTTACGTGTTCATATAAGAATTTCACATTTTTGAATCCATTAACTCGGAATTCACCTATAGGTTCATTTTCAAGCGTTCGTTTAACGTTTTCGTCTGTTCAATACTCGTTTTCTTCATTATAAGTCAGAATGCGACGATTCTTTCGCCAACGACTCTTAATTACCTTATCTCACGTGTTGACATTGGAAACCAACGTTTTCAAGTCACACATCAACTTTTGACCTTTAATCCGAACTTTATGCGTTTTCGACGTTTAACGTCTATTTCCGCAAAATCCGCCATAACTTCGTTACTAATGTTCTCTAAGCCAAATCACATGGAATACTCCATGGACTTCATATTTACTTCCTAACCAAGAAATAGGCACATTCCTTAGCTATATCGATTCTTAAACGTTTATTCATAACTAAGTTCACGTTCAAGACTTTTTTATGGTTTTAACTCACGTAAACACTTACGATTTCTATTTGGTCATGACCTATCAATGATTTGGTCATTAAAATGCATTCTTATATCTTCTCTATAAACATTCTCCATTCATCTACGATTCTTCTATAAGAAAGAAATCGAAAAGGATGAAGATTACGGTTTATAGGAATTTACCTTTGAAGTAGTTAACGTTCTTGATAAACGTCTCTTAGTTTGCTTGGAAGTAGAAGAATGTAGTGTTTCTAGCTCTTTCTCTCTCTCAATATATGTTGTTCAATCTTTGTAAAACCACAAAAGCTCAACCTAAGCCTTGTATTTATAGAAAATACAATGAGGGGCAAAATGGTCCAATTTAGCACCTCCTCACTTATTTACAACTTTGTCACCAAGAAAAGTACTTGGTGACCAAGTGATTCACTTACCTTGCACACCAAGTGGTTGGCCCACCTTGCCCATGGGTTATCGCCATGGGTTGCCCCATGGGTTTTACCCAACCCTTGACCCGCCGGTTCGACCCACGGTTTAATTCTTTGGATTGGGCTTGACATTAATTAACATTGGGATTTAACCAATCTAATATTGGGCCTTGACTTGGGCTTGTATACTTAATTCATTGGGCTTGTTTATTAATCCAAGTCCAATTAGATTGGATAAAATCCTTAACTCATACTGTAATAACACAACTCATATTCTACGTGTATTACTCACGTATTCTCTTTGTATAATACTCATATAATTATCATATTATACGTCATACTATTCTTCATACCATACTCGTATACATACTAGTATAATACTCATATTCCTTATGTATAATAATCGAAACGACTATACGCATTACATTTCCCTTTCGAAAACCTCTTCCACAAACCCTTAGGTTTTAAGTCCGCAGGCGAAAACTTCGTTTGCCATAACGGTAATATTATTAGATTTTCCATAATATCGGCATATTCTAACATTACGCGTTTCTCAGAATTTCAAACCCTAGCTCCGAACGTCATCGGATGAATAGTGCTTTTACATAAAACAATCTCGTAAAACCTTCGTTCGCCGTCTTGATAATTCACAACAATTAAGTCTAGCACAAAGCCAGAATACTAACCACATCTAAACATTCTAGGTCATAGAACGACCTTCAAACATCTTACTAACATAATAACTCAATTAAATTCATTTAATCCACATAATCAAATAAAAATTTAATTCATTAAAAATTCGAAATTGTTGGGCGTTACATTCTTCCCTCCTTATAAGGATTCTGTCCCCAGAATCTCGCTACTCTTACATAAACAAATGAGGAAACTTTTCCTTCATTTTACTTTTGAGCTCCCACGTTGCTTCTTCAGCATCGCGGTTACTCCAAATTACCTTTACGGAAGGTATTACTTTATTTCTCAAGACTTGTTCTTTCCTATCAATAATCTGAATCAGAAGTTCTTCATACGTTAAGTCTTTTTCTACTTGAATAGACTCATACTCTATTACATGCTTATAGTCTGGTTTATAAGGATGCAACACAGACACGTGAAACACATTGTGTATTCTTTCCATTTCTGGAGGTAAGGCTACTTCATAAGCTACCTCTCCTATCCTTCTTAAAATCTCAAAAGGTCCTACAAACCTCAGACTTAACTTCCCTTTCTTTTCAAAACGTATCTTCCCTTTCCAAGGCGATACTTTTAGAAAGACATAAAACCCTACTTCAAACTCCCTCTCCTCTCGATGAGGATCTGCATACTTCCGTTTTCTATCTTGAGCCGCTACTAATCGAGCTCTTATCAACTTTACCATGTCTGCCGTTTGTTGTACCATCTTAGGTCCCAACATTCGACGTTCACCTACTTCATCCCAACAAAGTGGAGTTCTACATTTCCTCCTATACAACGCTTCGTAAGGCGGCATGCCTATACTAGCATGAAAACTATTGTTGTAAGTGAATTCTACCAACGGTAAATGTTCGTCCCAACTCCCCTTGAAATCCATAATGCAAGATCTTAACATATCTTCTAGCGTTTGAATTGTCCGTTCGCTTTGCCCATCCGTCTGTGGATGATACGCCGTACTCAATCTCAACTGTGTTTCCCATTTGCTCTTGCAAACTCCTCCAAAAGTTCGACGTGAATCGTGGATCACGATCGGACACAATCGAAACAGGTACTCCATGTCTAGAAATGATTTCTTTGACATAAAGCTTAGCTAACTGCTCTAAATTATACCTAACTCCTATTGGTAGAAAATGAACAGATTTAGTTAACCGATCCACTATTACCCAAATAGCATCGTATCCTTTTCTTGTCGTTGGAAGTCCCACCACAAAGTCCATAGTGATATGCTCCCATTTCCACTCCGGAATCTCCAGTGGTTGTATCAGTCCACTCGGTCTTTGGGGTTCAGCCTTAACTTTCTGACAAGTTAAGCACTTACTAACATATTCTGCAATCTCCCTCTTCATATTCAGCCACCAAAAGTTCTGACGAAGGTCTTGATACATCTTAGTACTACCAGGATGTATCCAGTACCTCGAACTATGGGCCTCACACATAATCTCTTCCTTCAACTCGGAATTATTTGGAACCCAAATTCTTCCCTCAAAACGAGGTAAACCTTCTTTATCAAGGTTATACTTAGTCTTCACGTCATCCTTCATTATCTTCTTCATCCGCTCACATTCTTCAGTACTTATTTGTACTTCCTTAACCTGCTCCACTATCGTTGGTCAAGTTTCTATTGCAAATAACATCTCCCTTGTTTCCCTTGGTAACTTAACTTCTAATTCGATCCTCACCATCTTTGTTATTAACTTATTCTGAGTCGTTAACATTGACAGTTTGTCTCTACCCTTCCAACTCAACGCGTTTGCTACTACATTCGCCTTCCCCGGATGATATAAGATATCACAATCATAATCTTTTATCAATTCTAACCACCTTATCTACCTCATGTTCAACTCCTTCTGTGTGAATATATATTTTAGACTTTTATGGTCCGTGTATATCTCACACTTCTCCCCGTAATAATGTCTCCATATTTTTAAGGCAAATACTACAGCTGCCAATTCTAGGTCATGAGTAGGATAGACCTTCTCATAATCCTTTAACTGACGTGATGTAATAACCTGAGAATTTCTATATAAAATAAATAAGAAATTTTGCGTATAATTTTTTTTTATTTAATGACGAGACTAAGTGTCAAGTAAAGTGAACGATAAATGCGAATACATTTATTACTTGAAAATTAGAAATAATTTTGGAATTATTAATTACCACAAAATATATGGTAATAAATTTACGTAGTTTAAATGTTTTTATTAATTATTTTCCATGAAAACATGATTGGAAATAATATATGAAGTGATAATTAGATTTATATAATAAATATTTTATTATATGAATTGTTCGAGAATATTTGAGTTAATTATTTTAACTTGATTATTGATCTTTGTGTCACGAAGAATAAAGGTAGACATGAGATCCAAACCACGGATTGGGATTGTGATCAAGAGATGAGAATAATAATATTATATTATTTATATAATGATTTTACTGATACCATAATTATGTCTTTGGGTATGTGCAGATGAGATAATATTGAGCAATGACGGTCAATTAGGTCATAGCATATTACGGTCTTTGTGAAACCCTAATTATTAAACTCGGTTATGGGGTATTTACGAGTAGTATTTGTGTATATGAAATTATTGTGAATAAGAATATCGGTAATTAGAAGAAACCCTAATTTCTTTTGATGCGTCGATAATTAGGACAAACCCTAATTATTATAACCCTAATCGGTTGAAATTAGAAACAGTGAATTATCGTGTTAGTAACATACAGATAATTAAAGAACCACTAATGGTCAATTAGAAACCCTAATTGATGACGTTGAGAAACCCTAATTTTAATTACCGGGTTTAATTTCAATGTTATTGTATAAGTGTTTTAATTTACCAAAGGATAGAAGTTAATTGGTAAATTTTAAGAATTAAATCTAGTGATTAAATATTACATTTAATTGCCTTGTACAAGATTGCCCATACACTCTTAAACAAAGCCCAACCATCACCCATAGCAAATCAGAAGCAAGAATCAAGAATTTTTGGCAAAAAGGGTATAAGAACACTAAACCTAGAAATCCTTTGATTCGATGTTATTTGATGCAATTGATTGTTTAAAGTTGTGTAATAGAATGTTAATTGATGATATGGGTTGATAAATCAAAGACCCATAACATCAAAGTGCACGAATTTGAAGATTTAAGCAAGTTGGAAAAAGCAAATTACATTATTTTTTCACCAAATGTCGAGGCCATAACTCTTTGCTCGATCATGAGTTTTGTTCTTCAAAAGTTGTTATGTGTAGCTTGATATGTGGTCTTTAATCTGCAAAAAGAATCAAGTCCATATCATGTATAGATTAGAAGTTATAGATGGTCAAACATGGTTGACCGATCATGATAAACTGTTTTTGGGCAGTCTGTAATGGGGGTATTCTCGTCCATTATTTGTGCTTTAAAAGGTCTGGGCTTTTGATATGTTGTAGTGCACTGAGTTAGGAAGCCATAGGCTTTGGAATGACCTCATTCCGACCTCGGATGAGGGAATTACGGTGATTGGAAGGAAATGTGTCAAATTTCTCAAAAGCGAAAGTCAGCAGCGGGGATGTGCTATTCGGGACTTTGTTTCGATCAGTTAATGTTTCCAAAACCTTCTGGGATTTTGGTATGTTATATTACACAGAATAAGCTTTCCATAGACTCCGAAACGGACTAAATCCGATATCGGAGGAGAGAGTTATGACATTTCAAAGTAGTAGTGTCAAAACTTCCCAACAAGTGCGGTGCAGTCCATTTGAACAGGATTTCTGGGCTGATGTGTTCGGAATTTGGAAATGGTCAAAGAATAAAAGTTGTAGCCCCAGAAGTTAGCTTCGCGTGGGCTCAAGAATCGCTCAAAAATGTTTTAAAATGAAAGAGTTATGACTATTTTAGCGGAAGAGGTAAAGCTGAAACGAGATTGAAAAGCGTCATGAACGTCCACTTTTGACGCCTTTGTTTGGGCTACCTAATGAACCCGAATTGGGTAATTCAGTATTTTTAAAAATAGTCTTACATACCATGTATAACATATCCAAAAATCAGATTAATCGGAGTTATAAGCAATGCGTTAAAAAATCGCAAAGTGAGCTATTGAAAAATTAGTATAAACCAAGTCCCACATCGACTAAATTGAGAACTTCACCATTTTCTAAACCTATAAATAGAAGGGTTTGGCCTTTGTTTCATTCACCAACAATAAGACCTCTAATTTTTGAGAAAGGCTTTGTTATGGGAGAACTTTTTATAAAGATCTCCTTAGTTAAATTTTGGCGTGGAAGTGCGTATTTAGTACGTGGAATTAAGTATTTTTCGGGTATGTTTCTTATTTAATTTTGTAATGTTATTATTTTTAATTGTTAGTTAAAGTTTGAATTTTTGAAGTTTAGTTAGTGTTGTTAATAAACTAGTTAGTTTACTATGTTTATTTTGGCTTGGAATTGATTATGTAAATGAGTTATTTGTGATAACTTTTAATATTTTGTGATGAATTTCATTAATTAATAATTATTAATGATATTAAAGTTATTTAATGATTATATTAAATAATTTAGTTTAAAAATGATTTTAATATTATAAAAATCATTTTAAATGAAAATAAGGTATTTAAAAATATTTTAAGTTATAAAATATAACTTTTAATATTTAAATGATAATTTCATTAATAATTAAATATTAATGATATTAAGATAATATTAATTATATTTAGTTTATTTAATGATTAATATTAAATAAATAGTTTCAAAATGGTTTTACTTATTTAAAACCATTTAAAGAGGATATTAAGGATTTAAAAATATTTTAAGTTATAACTAATGACTTTTAATATTTGGATAAATAGTACATTAATATTTAAATATTAATGGTAATTATTTGGGTAATATAAATGTTTTAAAATAGTTTGAGTTATTATAAATAACTTTTATATTTTTTAGCAATGGTTTCATTAATAGTTTAGTATTAATTAAACTATTAATGATAATGGAATTGTTTAATGTTTAAATCATTTAATTATGATTAGATATTTGAAAGTTATAATGGCTAAACTAGTGACTTGAGAACCGATTATGAAGTTCGAATTTGAAGAAGAACACCTATATAACAGATTATATCACTATAGGCCCTTTAGTGATGATTTGAATTATTTTAAATTTTTCAATTTACGAAAATTGCGAAAATGATTAAAAATAAGATGTCCGATATTTATAGATGTTGAGGTATAGAATAAGAGTCTTAGACTCGATTATTTACCCAATAAAGTCATCGTCTGGCACGACAAATGTAGGACCTTATAAAAGAAAGAAAAAAGACTCTTTGTAAGAGCATGGATGAGATATTTGAAAATGTATAAAAATATTTCAAGTATAGAATATGAACTAAAAGTATGATCACTGTGATTATGTGATTGGACTATGTGCTGACTGTAATAGACAGTACTATGTGTTAAGATATATTGTTCTAATCGAACGAATGATCTGATTATTGATAGGTTGTGATAAAGAGATAAAACCTAAGTTGAGATTTGTAATCAGCGAATCAGGCAAGTATCCTACCTTTGCACTTCCTTTATGCAATGGACATGAGTAAGAAGTTTTAGAATTATTCTATCCCTGTACAGATTATGTACTCTTTGATTATCGACATGTTAGCTCAGATAGATATTCTGTTCATTGATTTCTATAAATGGTTATACAAGTGTCCCCACTTGGATAATCATGGCATTTGTTCACATGTTGATAAACCTTTGTTAATTACCGTATATATATGTTGAATTACATATTATTGTTGAGCAAGATTAAAAACCTTGGGTTTGGAACGTGCATGTATGAACATCCCTATATGGGAAGATTTTTGCTTAAAATGGATAGAGTGAGCGATGAATTTCGTTCAAGTTATGTAGTATTGATCAATCTGAGGTACAATGGGTGATCACCCTCCGTGCACGTAAGTTATGACGGTTTAAGGATAGAATTCCGCTAAACCTTTTGAAAATGAAAAGAATGTTCATAGTATGTTTCTTAAACCCTATTCAAGGTAGAGCGAACCAAATTTAAAGAATTTAAAAGAGAGTTGTTATGTAAATTTTTTATCGATCTGATTACTTCACAACTTTCAATTCCTTGTAGAAGTGTTATGTAAAGAGAATACTTATATCTTTTCAAATTATATATAATTACTATTACTTGTTGGGCACTTAAATGCTCATCCTTGCTTAAATTAAATGTTTTCGATTATGTATGAGCAACTCAAGGCTCGAGTACGAACAAAGGAAAGGAAAAGGTGATTGAATAAGTGTGTATTATGAGTTAATGGTTATAGTTGTATTGGTATCTATTCAAGTATTGTAAGGAATGTATTTGAAGGTCACATGCACGAGGAAGTAAACTTTGATGTATGTAAATTAAGTTCGAATGTATTATTATTTAGTATTATTGACTTAAAGAAATGGTATCGTGGGGGCAAGTTCGGGTTTCAAGTACACGGATTTGGGGTCACTGGGTTGGTATCAAAGTTGTTGGTTATGAAGCTTAGGTAGGAATACACGAGACTAATAACCATAATGATTAGGATAAGTATTAACTCATATAGAGTTAGTTGGTCGATAAGATTCAAAGATGAATCTCTATGAGTGTAAAGACACACGAGTTCCCTAACTCGATTATAAAGTTAAATAGTAGTGGGGAATAGATTGAGTCTAAAACTTTGAAAGTGCAGGTTATGAGAGATCGTAAATTAAAAGCGATCAAGATATAGAACTAAATCGTAATATATACGATGAGATCACCCGTGATCGAGATAAGGCTATAATGACCCGGAAGGAATCAATCTGATGATTGAAAAGTTTACATCAAGATTGCTGTATATGAATTGTACTATCAATTGGTACAGATCCAGAAGAGAATTATAAATCTGAATTAAATTCGTATGGAGAATGGGGTTAGTGTTAGATGGGGATTCAATTGAGGACTCATGTCATAATTTGAGTTGTATGATTCTTCGTATAGATTTGAATTGTACTTGGTGTAAAATCCACTTAGTTTTCGCAATCGATAATCATTGAAATATCGTGTCGCGCTATTTGTTATATGCACATTAAGAGGATGACTCCATTCTCGTGTGTATAACAGGTAGATAGGTCATGTAGATAGAGAATATAAGATTAAGTTCGAGTTCTTAAAACTCATACCTATGAGACATTCTTGACTCATAATTATATGAAATGTTTATGAACCCCTCTCGAATGGACGCCAAAGGTCCGACTAGGATAAGTTCTTAAACTCATATAATTGTGGCAATTTATGAACTCATAAGTGTGGTTTGATGGCTGGGTATAGTTTTTTGTGTGAATGGAGTGTTATGGATTACAAGAACAGATAGATTGTTAAGTAAATGATTTTTAGTAAAGGTGTTAGGTTTTCCTAAACTCCTAGCTATGCTAAACTTCAAAATTTTTGACATCAAGCTAAATCGCACTATGTGCTTTTGAAAACAAAAATGTAGACTCTTAATCATTTTTGAAACAGTTTTAAAAGTACTGGTCTATGCTACTTATTTTGGCTAGACTTAAATGATTTGAAATATCAAAATTTGTTTTTAATTATCACTCATGTACCATGTAACTCAAAGTGCGAGAGATGATAAAAATGTGATGGAGTTGTAAATACTGGGGAATACTTAGTGTGAATTTGACCTGAAGTCGTTGTTCCACTATTGTATGATGTGTTATGACAAAGTCATACAATGACGGCATCCTCAACGGATTGTTAATACAGTACGGCATCATGACGTCATTCTTGAAAATGTTTTCAACAAGTTTAATTTGCCAACGGGGTTTGGCTACATCTAAATAATTCGATTGAATTGAATTATTGATATGAGTCTATGCTATTTGAATCAACTAGACTAATGTTTATGAAAACTCTAAGTGTTCATTGAAAGAAATTTCCTGCGGAATCCTATGATAAGACTGAGGTGAACAATGTTGTTTGGATAAATGATCCAATCTAATGGCGTAAATATTCGCTAGGTATGATTAATACGTTATGCATGACGTAGGGGTACAATAGGCTAATCACCTAAAGTACTATTAATGGTAGTTTACCTTCTTTGTGATTGTAAATATACCAGGTAATGTTTTGTTTTGCGGTATGAATACCGTTAAAACTATGTGTTCATGGTCTATATGACCCCTCAAAGACAATTTGAAAACTTTTACTCTTGTGAGAGGTGTATTGGGTAGCATGTGATGATATGTGTGAATGTTGTAGCACACAGATAGAGTTAATGAGGAGTTATGAGGAGGTTGGAGCGAGAGGAGATATTCAGATAAGACGGTTGAAGGTTGAAATAGAAGCCAAAGACACAGATATATACCTTGGACCGGGGCTTTAGTCATCACCTTCATGCAATTCGATGCAGAGTGGATGGAGCTGCCTTTCGGCAGAGAGATAGGCGTTGATGAGAATTGAATAAATTTATCGTCAATCAAAATAAGAGACAACGTATATAGAACTCTTGATTGTTGTGTATATATACTATATGTTAATCAGGGTAACTTATGTATGTAGATGTCTGGTGAGAAAGATATGTGGAATAAGAAGGATCATATTCACACACCGAGCTAATATCGAGGCCAACAGATGAAATAGAAGATCACTAGGAACCCAAATCGGACGAGATGGCTATCGTGGAAAAACGTAGCATCGAGATCCGAAATGTTGGATTTGATGAGATAGTGATTCGGACACTAAAGTTGAAGTCGCTCAAGCATCAACGGAGGAGGTGCGAGATTTGGAGAACAAGGTTTCTTCATTGGAAAGGTTGTGGGAGATAGAAAAGTTGATGCGTCAAGCGTTAATGGAAACAATGGAAGAGCAGGATAAGCTCAAAATCCAAATTGACCAGATGGAGCCTCAAGCGACACATCCGTGAAGGACACACCTCTCTCCTCGTTGCCCCGACTATAAGAAAGGTGGATGTTTTAATTGTGGGATGGAAGGACATCGAGCGAATGAATGTCAGAGAAAAGGCTTAGTAAATAAGTAGTATGGGTTATGTATATAATATGTGTGATAAGTAATGAACTATTTTTAACTTTTATGTTGGTTAAGATTTTAAATCCAGACTTTTCGTAGTCACAAAGGATATTTGTTGATTAAAGCGAGGATGTCTTTGTGTAAATATTCGATAAATGAATATGAATCTAAGTTTGAGAAATGAAACAAGTTTAATACATTAATCTTATGCAATAAGGTTTAAAATGTAAGGTATAATTTATGGTTTTATTTAACGAGATAATGCCGCCAAGACGTCAAACTCGAAACCAAAGGATAGAAGAATCTACTAATCTTTGAGGAACAATGCCGGAATCGATGCAAAACTTTGCAAACATGGTAGCTCAAAGCTATCGTGAGGAACACCGATTCAGGAAACCAAATGGACAATCGCTTGGCAAAATTCAAAGACTTCAAAGTCAGAAGACCACGAATTGGAGGATCGGTGACCTATAGAAGCCCGGACTTGGGTGAACGAGATAGAGAAGGCGTTCAGTAATCGCTAAAAGTAGATGAGGGCAAAAGATCACTTTTGCCACTTATATGATGAAAGGGAAGCTAACTTTTGGTGGGAGGCAAATAAGACTCGGGCATGAGAAGAAGAAATTACTTGGGATAGGTTTAAGGATTTATTTTTCAAAAACTATCTCTCTGTTGTTAGTATGCGTCTAGAATGGAGGTGAGATTCACGGAGTTAAAGCAGGATAACACGATTATTATGGAGTATGCATAAAATTTAATGAGTTGGCTAGGTTTGCTCCACATCAAGTGGATACAGAGGCTAGGAAGGCAAGGAGATTTGAGCTGGGCTTAAAACCCTGACTCTACAATAAGGTGTCAGTACTACAAATCAATACTTTTGCAGCACTCATGGAGAAGGCTATCATTGCTGAACAGGGAAGTGAGGCCATGAGCCTCTACCATAAGGAGAAGAAGAACAAAAGCAAGTCAGGAGGAACAGTAAAGATAGAAAGTAGTAGTGGGAATAGGGGTGAAAAAAGAATGAGAAATTTTTCTGAGAAAATTCAAGTAAAGCAGGAAGGTATAAAGAAGCAGGTAGTGCAGTGTAAGAACTGCGGGAAGGATCACTTTGGCGAGTGTCTGAAGGGCAAGTTTGTATGCTACAACAAGTGGCAAGAGGGTCATATCTCTCCCAACCGCCTCTAACTCAAGGATGATCGATGGATGCTTCATATGTGGATCGATGAGCATAAGGTGAGGAACCTGCCCACGAGGGGAATGGAGGCAGGAACGTAACCACGGGGAGAAGCGGTGGGGACGTTAGTAATTTCGAGGACCAAACTCAACCAAGAACTCCAACGAAAGCAACTCGAGGGTTTACAACATGACTGGTCCCAGGATACGGTGGCAAACGGAAAGCAGAACTCCGGTGTGCTATTTGAATAACTTATATATCTTATATTTTCTTAATCGGATGAGACAAGTGTTATGATGAATAATTAAAGATCAGTTCGATCAAGTATGATCGAGATCTACGTACAATGATTATATGCTATGTACCCTTCTACATATGAGTTTTTAAAGCGGTGATTCCGGGGACGAAATCCTTATAAGGGAGGGTGAATGTAATAACCTGAGAATTTCTATATAAAATAAATTAGAAATTTTGCGTATAATTTTTTTTATTTAATGACGAGACTAAGTGTCAAGTAAAGTGAACGATAAATGCGAATACATTTATTACTTGAAAAATTAGAAATAATTTTGGAATTATTAATTACCACAAATTATATGGTAATAAATTTACGTAAGTAGAAATATTTTTATTAATTATTTTCCATGAAAACATGATTGGAAATAATATATGAAGTGATAATTAGATTTATATAATAAATATTTTATTATATGAATTGTTGAGAATATTTAAGTTAATTATTTTAACTTGATTATTGATCTTGTGTATCTGAAGAATAAGTCAAACATGAGATCCAAACCACGGATTGGGATTGTGATCAAGAGATGAGAATAATAATATTATATTATTTATATAATGATTTTCTGATTACCATAATTATGTCTTTGGGTATAATGTGATGAGATAATATTGAGCAATGACGGTCAATTAGGTCATAGCATATTACCGTCTTTGTGAAACCCTAATTATTAAACTCGGTTATGGGGTATTTTAGTAGTAGTACTGTGTATATGAAATTATTGTGAATAAGAATATTGGTAATTAGAAGAAACCCTAATTATTTGTTAGACGTCGATAATTAGGACAAACCCTAATTATTATAACCCTAATTGGTTGAAATTAGAAACCGTAAATGACATCGTGTTAGTAACATACAGATAATTAAAGAACCACTAATGGTCAATTAGAAACCCTAATTGATGACGTTGAGAAACCCTAATTTTAATTCTGGGTTTAATTTCAATGTTATTGTATAAGTGTTTTAATTTACCAAAGGATAGAAGTTAATTGGTAAATTTTAAGAATTAAATCTAGTGATTAAATATTACATTTAATTGCCTTGTACAAGATTGCCATATACACTCTTAAACAAAGCCCAACCATCACCCATAAAAATCGAAGCAAGAATCAAGAATTCTTGGCAAAAAGGGTATAAGAACACTAAACCTAGAAATCCTTTGATTCGATGTTATTTGATGCAATTGATTGTTTAAAGTTGTGTAATAGAATGTTAATTGATGATATGGGTTGATAAATCAAAGACCCATAACATCAAAGTGCACTAATTTGAAGATTTAAGCAAGTTGGAAAACCAAATTTCATTATTTTTTCACCAAATGTCGAGGCCATAACTCTTTGCTCGATCATGAGTTTTGTTCTTCAAAAGTTGTTATGTGTAGCCTTTGATATGTGGTCTTTAATCTGCAAAAAGAATCAAGTCCATATCATGTATAGATTAGAAGTTATAGATGGTCAAACATGGTTGACCGATCATGATAAACTGTTTTTGGGCAGTCGGTAATGGGGGTATTCTCGTCCATTATTTGTGCTTTAAAAGGTCTGGGCTTTTGATATGTTGTAGTGCACTGAGTTAGGAAGCCATAGGCTTTGGAATGACCTCATTCCGACCTCGGATGAGGAATTACGGTGATTGGAAGGAAATGTGTCAAATTTCTCAAAGCGAAAGTCAGTAGTGGATGTGCTATTCGGGACATTTGTTTGATCAGTTAATGTTTCCAAAACCTTATGGGCTTTTGGTATGTTATATTACACCGAATAAGCTTTCCATAGACTCCGAAACGGACTAAATCCGATATCGGAGGAGAGAGTTATATGACATTTCAAAGTAGTAGTGTCAAAACATCCCAACAAGTGCGGTGCAGTCCATTTGAACGGAATTTCTGGGCTGATGTGTTCGGAATTTGGAAATGGTCAAAGAATAAAAGTTGTAGCCCCAGAAGTTAGCTTCGCGTGGGCTCAAGAATCGCTCAAAAATATTTTAAAATGAAAGAGTTATGACTGTTTTTAGCGGAAGAGGTAAAGCTGAAACGAGATTGAAAATCATTATGAACGTCCACTTTTGGCCTTGCTTTGTTTGGGCTACCTAATGAACCCGAATTGGGTAATTCGTATTTTTAAAAATAGTCTTACATACCATGTATAACATATCCAAAAATCAGATTAATCGGAGTTATAAGCAATTCGTTAAAAAATCGCAAGGTGAGCTATTGAAAAATTAGTATAAACCAAGTCCCACATCGACTAAATTGAGAACTTCACCATTTTCTAAACCTATAAATAGAAGGGCTTGGCCTTTGTTTCATTCACCAACAATAAGGCCTCTAATTTTTGAGAAAGGCTTTGTTGTGGGAGAACTTTTTATAAAGATCTCCTTAGTTAAATTTTGGCGTGGAAGTGCGTATTTAGTCTGTGGAATTCGTATTTCTGGGTATGTTTCTTATTTAATTTTTGTAATGTTATTATTTTTAATTGTTAGTTAAAGTTTGAATTTTTGAAGTTTAGTTAGTGTTGTTAATAAACTAGTTAGTTTACTATGTTTATTTTGGCTTGGAATTGATTATGTAAATGAGTTATTTGTGATGACTTTTAATATTTTGTGATGAATTTCATTAATTAATAATTATTAATGATATTAAAGTTATTTAATGATTATATTAAATAATTTAGTTTAAAAATGATTTTAATATTATAAAAATCATTTTAAATGAAAATAAGGTATTTAAAAATATTTTAAGTTATAAAATATAACTTTTAATATTTAAATGATAATTTCATTAATAATTAAATATTAATGATATTAAGATAATATTAATGATATTTAGTTTATTTAATGATTAATATTAAATAAATAGTTTAAAAATAGTTTTACTTATTTAAAAACCATTTAAAGAGGATATTAAGGATTTAAAAATATTTTAAGTTATAACTAATGACTTTTAATATTTGGATAAATAGTACATTAATATTTAAATATTAATGGTAATTATTTGGGTAATATAAATGTTTTAAAAATAGTTTGAGTTATTATAAATAATTTTTATATTTTTAGCAATGGTTTTATTAATAGTTTAGTATTAATTAAACTATTAATGATAATGGAATTGTTTAATGTTTAAATCATTTAATTATGATTCCGATATTTGAAAGTTATGTAAAATTAAACTAGTTTGACTTGAGAACCGATTATGAAGTTCGAATTTGAAGAAGAACACCTATAGTAATGATTATATCACTATAGGCCCTTTAGTGATGATTTGAATTATTTTAAATTTTTCAATTTCGAAATTGCGAAAATGATTAAAAATAAGATGTCCGATATTCTGAGATGTTGAGGTATAGAATAAGTGTCTTAGACTCGGTATTTACCCAATAAAAGTGTCGATCTGGCAGACAAATGTCGGACCTTATAAATGAAAGAAAAGACTACTTTGTAAGAGCATGGATGAGATATTTGAAAAATGTATAAAAATATTTCAAGTATAGAATATGAACTAAAAGTATGATCCTTTGTGATTATGTGATTGGACTATGTCAATGTTGTAATAGACGAGACTTTATGTGTTAAGATATATTGTTCTAATCGAACGAATGATCCGATTATTGATAGGTTGTGATAAAGAGATAAAACCTAAGTTGAGATTTGTAATCAAATGAATCGGCAAGTATCCTACCTTTGCACTTCCTTTATGCAATGGACATGAGTAAGAAGTTTGTAATTCTTCTATCCCTGCATGCATTATGTACTCTTTGATTATCGACATGTTAGCTCGAGATAGATATTACATTTCATTGATTTCTATAAATGGTTATACAAGTGTCCCCACTTGGATAATCATGGCATTTGTTCACATGTTGATACACCTTTGTCAATTACACCGTATATATATGTTGAATTACATATTATTGTTGAACAAGATTAAAACCTTGGGTTTGGAACCGGGCATGTATGAACATCCCTATACGGGGAAGATTTTTTGCAGCAAAGGCGGATAGAGTGAAAGCGATGAATTTCGTTCAAGTTATGTAGTATTGATCATCTACAGGTACAACGGGGTGATCACCCTCGCGTTCGTAAGTTATGAATGGTTTAAGGATAGAATTCCGCTAAACCT
The DNA here is from genome assembly GCA_020205605.1 of Panax ginseng. Classification (NCBI taxonomy): domain Eukaryota; kingdom Viridiplantae; phylum Streptophyta; class Magnoliopsida; order Apiales; family Araliaceae; genus Panax; species Panax ginseng. The sequence goes on along the minus strand of CM035136.1, from coordinate 79,822,814 downwards.
TTTTGAAAATGAAAAGAATGTTCATAGTATGTTTCTTAAACCCTATTCAAGGGTAGAGCGAGCCAAATTTAAAGAATTTGAAAGAGAGTTGTTATGTTAATTTTTTATCAAGTCAGATTACTTCACAACTTTCAATTCGTTGTAGAAGTGTTATGTAAAGAGAATACTTATATTCTTTCAAACTTATATATAATTACTATTACTCATTTGGGCTTAAATGCTCATCCTTGCTTAAATTAAATGTTTTCGAGTTATGTATGAGCAACTTTCAAGGCTCGAGCACGAACAAAGGAAAAGGAAAAGTGATTGAATAAGTGTGTATTATGAGTTAATGGTTATAGTTGTATTGGTATCTATTCAAGTATTATACGGAATGTATTTGAAGGTCACGTGCACTGGGAAGTAAACTTTGATGTATGTAAATTAAGTTCGAATGTATTATTATTTAGTATTATTCAGCTTAAAGAAATGGTATCGTGGGGAACCGAGTTCGGGTTTCAAGTACCTGGATTTGGAGTCGTCACACGTGACGCATACGCAATGACCTTGCCATGTTGCATAAGCACGCAACCTAGTCCTCTACGAGAAGCATCGCTATAAACTACAAAATTCCCCGTATCATCTGGTAAAGAAAATACAGGTGCCTCACTCAACCTCCTTTTTAGTTCTTGAAAACTATGCTCACACTTTTCTATCCACTCATACTTCACCGACTTCCTTGTCAGATTTGTCAGCGGAGTAGCTAATTTAGAAAAGTCCTGAATGAACCTTTTATAGTATCCCGTTATCCCCAGAAAACTCCTAACCTCGGTTGGCATTTTTGGTTGCTCCCACTCATTCACCGCTTCTACCTTCGATGGATATACGGATCTTTGTCTATAACATGTCCTAGAAACTGCACTTTTTTGAGCCGAAATTCACACTTAGTGAATTTCGCATACAACTTCTCCCTCCGTAGTGTTTCCAACACTATTCTTAGATGTGACGCCCCGAAATCTGGTCTATTTTCACATCCGAATTTCGTACGTCACGATCCCATCTTCTTCCAAACATACATCATTATATAGATAAATACAACGACATACATTCTCAAATCCCAGGTTCTCGAAACCTTAGAACCCTTTTCATTACAAATAATGGTAATTACATTATTCTTTACAATCTTGTACAAGTGACTTTTATTCGCCACCAAGGATACATAATCGTTCATTAAACTATTCTATAGTTTAATTCTATCATTCTATATTACAAGTGTTCGCTTGATCTTCACGCAAATTCATATAATGAATGGCACATCGTCTGGATACCGATCAGCTTGATCTTTACGGGATCCTTAAGTTCTTTCTAACATCGTTCGCTGAAAATGTTTTTATTTAAAGCAACTGTGAGCATTCAATTGCCCAGCAAGTCATACAGTTGAACAAACAACTTAAAGGATTCAACCATTCTTTTAAGACCTCAATAACCGAACAAAGGTTATGAGGCAGCTTGAATAAATAGGAATAGTCTTGATTCCTATCATCTTAAAACATCAGTTACATGCACTTTAAAATACATTCATTCTCTACTCTCTTTCATGCACATTCTGTCTGGCTAGAATCAATAGCACAAACTTATCAATAACGGTTCATGTATAAATAGAACATGCTCATATTGAACAGTTCAATTACAAAACAGTTCATATCATAGAAAAACCGAAGTTTTCACATTTTGGCACAAGGCCTCATACATTCTACCACCTTGTACAAATATCATACATTTGCACATAGACAGAACTTCTCAAGTTCAACATCTGAGAAGTATTAGAAACTAGCATTCATTTAAAATATGAATGAAGTTAGGAAACTTTCCTTACGCACAACTACAGCTTATAGTTTACGCCGAACTGCTCATTCCAATTCCTATGCAGCACATAAGGAAATAACACATGTACCAATTAGTCATATACTTGACTTACGCATTGGTTTACTTTACTTACTTTTTAGGGTTCACGTTCTTATAATCTAAGTTTACGCGACCAACTTCCTTTACTGTTTAACGGCTTCATGACATACAGAGATGTCTTACTCAATACATCATCTTCTTTTTATAACTCTCCTAGGACTCAGCACACATCGCGTCTCTGCTAGTAGTCCATATGGTACTCTGAGTTGTTTCCCACAAACAACCTACAAGCAAGTTCCCATCTCGTCTACACTGCCCACACATTGAGTTAGATCGGTTGCCAGTTTTGTATATACCTTCGCTTTCTGAAGGAATTGTTTAGCCCAGCTCCCATATGTAAACCATCAAAGGTTACAATTGTACTACAACCTAACTTATCTTAACGTATCCGAACTATTAAACTATAATGTTCGTTAAGTCAAATTCATATTCCTAATGGCTTTCTGGCAACTAATTGCCATACCTCGGGATTCATTCATCATCGTCTAAGTCATACAGTCTTTTGTATACTCAGAACGATCATTCCAAATTCATTCTACGCATTTATAGCGTTAAGAATTTTACGTTACCTTATTCTTATCTTACAACGTCCGGTTCATTCGACTCGGAGCGTCATCCAAGTTTTAAACATTAACTCGGCTTCTTTTACGTTATACATACCTCTTTAATTCAGCTTCTTCACCGTTCACAAGTTTTATCAATAGTCTTTGCTATCCTACGGTCAAACCATACATGGGGTGTAGGTTCTATCCGTTTAATATTTGCGTACACTCAACCTTCACATTGGTTAAAGTGTTCAACGCTTACATTTCATTCTAACATTCTCATCCGACTTATATTTGGCTTTCAATAATCTTATTACCGTTCGCTACGGCTCTCTTGATACCATTCGTATCTTACTTACTACCTTTGTCAACGTCTAAGTCATACAACCAGGGTATACTTAGAACGTTCGTCCGATGTGAATACGATTTACGAGGATCGTTTACGTATTCAACGTTCACGTTGCTCGTCTATTAACCTCTCATTCAACTTTTACTCAAGGTTTTAATCACTTTCAATTATTATCCATCCCATGAACCCCATGTTCTTTGTTCTTTCTTAATGTCGAAGCCATAAAGATCATTGTATGCTAAGACCGATCGTTCTTCACAACAACATTGCGTTCACAGCGTCTATACGCTTTACATTCATCTTACATTACCATAACATAACATCAAAATGTTATTCATTACCTTCATTACTCAACGTCCAAGGAATCACAATCATAGTAATCCATCACGTTCGTTTCATCACGACTACGGTCCCCGGATATCGATTACGTAATCTAGAGTTTACATTCTTTTAGTCTCGTTTAATCTTTCTGTTCAACCTTTACTAAAGGTTTAACTTACTTGATTAAGTGTTACATTAATTGAACTACATGTTCATATTTCTTTCTTGCACATCCCCCGAGAAATTGAGCAATAAAAATCTCATATCTGGCTTTCTCTACGAGCCGTGATTTGCTATTTCATGCCCTTCTCTTTCTTTTTTTTATATTTACCATAGCAAGTTAGACTAATGGCTCCAAATTTCGCGTTGCGGCGCCGGGTATGAAACCTAGAAATTTTTTCTAAGTCTTTTACAAGCTTGAGACGCGTGCATTACGATCTCATAACTTCTTCGTTATAACTCGGAACGAGGTCGTTCCAAAGCCATTTTCTTCCTTATCTTACGTACTTCGATTACCCATAGACAGAAATTTGTTCTGAATTCATTAACATGCCATTCAATTGGCTTAATCTTTGCTCTTCGTTCTTTTTACACTTTTAACGTTCTTCGTTCGTTCGTCCGTAATTCGGTCATCCGAACTCGGAATTCGTTCGTTCTTGAGTCCACGACTCACATTTTATACGTTCTCTTACATTCTTATGAAACCCTACACGTTCCGGTTCATTCACTAACTTTCAAATTCTCGTTTGTCTTTTACGAAAATTTCGCCACAACTTCGTTATAGCTCAATTTTAATTCGTTCTTCATAAACGTTTCTAACGCTCCTAACCAAGAAAGAAACAACTAACTTATACACGATGGTTTTAAACTTGTCCATCAACAACATTTACACTACGATGGTTTTAAATTTGCTCATCAACAACATTCTACGTGTTCTTCGCATGTTCTTCGTGTTCTTCGTCCGTTCTTCATTTTAATCAATATTTTGGATTAAGATTCTACTTTTTCTTGGAATTTGTTGTTATAGAACATCATTCCTTACTAATTTGACCTACTCATTCATAAGATTCATTCGGATCGCTCAAAATCCTTACGAATCTTATACTTCCTTAAGAAATTTATAAACTAAATTTCTTATTCTTATTTCATTATTTTCTCATGATTTCAACCATATGAAATCATTCTTAAATTCATCTACTTCTTATCTTCATTAAGTTATGTTTTTAACATATTAAACTTAAAGAAAATAATAGAAGAAACTAGGGTTGGATTCTAGTTCTTCTTTAATCCTCTTACATTGAAACAAAGCCCGTGATTTATGAGCTTTTCTATTTCTTGATCACTTTTGATCCGAGCATTCATGCTCATACTATTCCTTATTATTCTTCTCCAAGCTCTCAAGCTCTCTCTTTAAGGTGAAGGATTTTCAAAAAATCCAAAATAATGAATTTAAGCTTTCTATTAATAGAAAACCAAAGCTTAGGGCAAATCAGTCATTCCGCCCCCACCTCCTTACTATTCCAAACTTAGCCACCAAGTTTACTTGGTCACCACCCTTACTTGGTGACCAAGTGGCCGCCCCTTATGCCCATGGGTCATCCCCATGGGTTGCCCCATGGGTTTTACCCATCCGGTGACTCATCGGTTCGATCCGCGATTAATTTCTTTGGATCGGGCTTAATCCTAATTCTTCTTGGGCCTAACTTGGGCTTAACTTCACAAATCATTGGGCTTGACATAATCCAAGTCCAATTGGATTCTACAAAAGTCTATGAACACTAAGTCCATTAAGACTTATCGTATTTTACGCATTCCTTTCTCGTATTCTCGTATCTTCGTATTCTCTTTATATTTAACTCGTACGATATTCGTATTATACGTCGTACTATTCTTTTTTCTATACTCGTATCATACTCGTACTTCTCACGCATAATAACCCTAGTTATTATACATACTCATTACATTCGCGGAACTCACTTTTCCTAACCCTTAGGTTTTGAGTCCGCAGGCGAAAACTTCGTTTTTGCCATAACTGAAATGTTATTGAATATTCCATCACGTCTCAAGATTTCACGCAATCAATAACTTCTCGGAATTTCAAAATAAATCTCCAAGCAGAAACGGGTGAATAGTTCCTATTTCGTCTTTTTCCCCGGAAATATTTTTGTTCCCAATTTTTTTTATTTTTGTCTTGAAAATTCTTACTCGTTCAGTCTAGCTCGTAGCCAGGATCCTCCCGATTAATAATCATTCTAGGTTATAGAACGATTAATAAACACATAGCACATAATAGTATTAATAAAAATTCATTTTATTAATAACTAACTCTTTAAACTTAAATTCTGGACAATCCGATTCTTCGGGTTGTCACATTCTTCCTTCCTTAAACAAATTCCGTCCTCGAAATTTCTTAAAACCAAACCCTTACCTGGGTCCTCACATTCTCCCCTTCTTCAAAGAATTTCGTCCTCGAAATTTTAGCTTACCCTTCTTCTCAACTTCTCTTCAAAGAAGTTCTTATCTTTCATACATTCCCTAACCTTCATAACTTATCAAGAATCATGAAGCGAAAGGGATAACTAGGAATATAAAGATTCCTTTAAAACATTTCATTCTTTTGCTGAGGGGTCAAATTGACCATGAACTCTTACAAGGTTAAACAGCCTCTCGCCGTAAACCTTTCTTACACGGTAAGTTTACAATCACAAAAAAAGTAAACCACCTCTTCCATACGTAGGTGATCAGCCTAACGTATAATCCCATTTCAAGGTATGTTCACCTCAGACTTAATACCAAAAATTTTGGATATTTCTTGAAATATTCGTCTAGTCAACTCACTTGACATCGACTACTTCTTTAAATTCTTTTCAAAACGTTTCATGACGTCGTGATACCGTACTCTTCACAGTACGTTGAGGACTTCGTCAGTTTACGACTTCGTCATTATACATCTTACCATAGCGGTTTGCTGATCCTAAGATCACATCCACCAGGTTCAATTGTATCAACAACTCCATCTTTTTACCATCGTTGCATCAAACGCGCAGATGATATAAAATTCATTTTGATATTTTTAAATCAATTTCTGTCTAGCCGAAGCAATTGGCATAGACATACAAAGCATAGCTCTTTTAAAATCCATTGGTTCCAAAAGTTGAACCAATTCTTTTCTTTTTCAAAATGTACAATTCAGCACGATTTGAATAAACTTCGAAATCTAGCATAGCTAGAGGATTTGGAATATCCTATTCTCCATCTTCCTTCATTGTCTTTCTGCGACAATACTAAATCTTCTCTAGCACCTTCAATGCTAAGTCTACTGAAAATACTTCATTTTCAGTCTAAACATTCCTATACCTTAGTACAGTCCATCAACTTACCAGACATTATGAGTTCAGGAACTTTCCACAATAGTATGAGTTTAAGAACATCCAGACAGACCATTTGCGTCCATTCGCTGAAACATTCGGAAACATACCATACTATTATGAGTCATGAACATACCATAAGTATGAGTTTCAAGAACTCGCACCTACCTTATCGTTCTCTACCTATCAAGTATATACATGAGAAAAGATTCACCTTCTCGTCATATATATCTTAATAGCGCGACCAATTCCAATGATTATCACTGTAATAAACTGAGTAGTTGTTACACCAAGCACAAACCTCTGCCCATACAAAGGTTCATACAACTCAGCCATTACATGAGTCCTCAATTGAAATCTTACAACTTCTACACTTCTCTTTACTTAATACGAATTTTCTTTAATTCGTATGCTATTCTTTACAACTCAATCTGAGTTCTTCTTTCCCGTACTACTTCGTAGCACCATTCATTTATAGCATTAGCTATAAATCATTCATCGTTTAACAACTCGTCTGTCACGTGGTGATCTTCTTTCTTAATCATTTACTTAACGATTTTCTTATCCTTCTCTCTACGATTATAGTCTTAGGTACACATACCTAGGAGTTATAACCTATAGCTTTGATACCAACTGTGACGCCCCGAAATCTGGTCTATTTTCACATCCGGATTCCGTATGTCACGATCCCATCTTCTTCCAAACATACATCATTATATAGCTAAATATAACGACATACATTCTCAAATTCCAGGTTCTCAAAACCTTAGAACCCCTTTCATTACAAATAATGGTAATTACATTATTCTTTACAATCTTGTACAAGTGACTTTTATCCGCCACCAAGGATACATAATCGTTCATTAAACTATTCTATAGTTTAATTCTATCATTCTATATTACAAGTCTTCGCTTGATCTTCACGCACATTCATATAATGAATGGCACATCATCTGGATACCGATCAGCTTGATCTTTACGGGATCCTTAAGTTCTTTCTAACATCGTTCGCTGAAAATGTTTTTATTTAAAGCAAGTGTGAGCATTCAATTGCCCAGCAAGTTATAAAGTTGAACAAACAACTTAAATGATTCAACCATTCTTTTAAGACCTCAATAACCGAACAAAGGTTATGAAGCAGCTTGAATAAATAGGAATAGTCTTGATTCCTATCATCTTAAAACATCAGTTACATGCACTTTGAAATACATTCATTCTCTACTCTCTTTCATGCACATTCTGTCTAGCTAGAATCAATAGCACAAACTTATCAATAACGGTTATGTATAAACAAAACATGCTCATATTGAACAGTTCAATTACAAAACAGTTCATATTATAGAAACACCGACGTGTTCACATTTTGGTACAAGGCCTCATACATTCTACCACCTTGTACAAATATCATACATTTGCACATAGACAAAACTTCTCAAGTTCAACATCTGAGAAGTATTAGAAACTAGCATTCATTTAAAATATGAATAAAGTTAGGAAACTTGCCTTACGCACAACTACAGCTTATAGTTTACGTTGAACTACTCATTCCAATTCGTATGCAGCACATAAGGAAATAACACGTGTATCAATTAGTCATATACTTGACTTACGCATTGGTTTACTTTACTTTACTTTTTAGGGTTCACGTTCTTATAATCTAAGTTTACGCGACCAACTTCCTTTATTGGTTAACGGCTTTATGACATACGGAGATGTCTTACTCAATACATTCATCATCTTCTTCTTATAATTCTCTTAGGACTCAGCACACATCGCGTCTCTGCTAGTAGTCCATATGGTACTCTGAGTTGTTTCCCACAAACAAGTTCCCGTCTCGTCTACACTGCCCACATAGTGAGTTAGATCGGTTGCCAGTTTTTTATATATCTTCGCTCTCTGAAGGAATTGTTTAGCCCAGCTCCCATATGTCAACCATCAAAGGTTACAATTGTACTACAACCTAACTTATCTTAACTATTAAACTATAATGTTCGTTAAGTCAAATTCATATTTCTTATGGCTTTCTGGCAACTAATTGCCATACCTCAGGATTCATTCATCATCGTCTAAGTCATACAATCTTTTGTATACTCAGAACGATCATTTCAATTCATTCTACGCATTTATAGAGTTAAGCATTTTACGTTACCTTATTCTTATCTTACAACGTCCGGTTCATTCGACTCGGAGCGTCATCCAAGTTTTAAACATTAACTCGGCTTCTTTTACGTTATACATACCTCTTTAATTCAGCTTCTTCACTGTTCACAGGTTTAATCAATAGTCTTCGCTATCCTACGGTCAAACCATACACGCGGTGTAGGTTCTACCCGTTTAATAATTGCGTACACTCAACCTTCACGTCGGTTAAAGTGTTCAACGCTTACATTTCATTCTAACTTTCTCATCCGACTTATATTCAGCTTTTAGTAATCTTATTACCGTTCGCTACGGCTCTCTTGATACCATTCGTATCTTAGTTACTACCTTTGTCAACGTCTAAGTCATACAACCAAGGTATACTTAGAACGTTCGTCCGACGTGAATACGATTTACGAGGATCGTTTACGTATTTAACGTTCACGTTTCTCGTCTCTTAACCTTTCATTCAACTTTTACTTAAGGTTTTAATTACTTTCAATTATTATACATCCCATGAACCCCATGTTCTTTGTTCTTTCTTAATGTCGAAGCCATACAGATCATTGTATGCTAAGACCGATCGTTCTTCGCAACAACATTGCGTTCACAACATCTATACGCTGTACATTCATCTTACATTACCATAACATAACATCGAAATGTTATTCATTACCTTCGTTACTCAACATCTAAGGAATCACAATCATAGTAATCCCTCACATTCGTTTCATCACGACTACGGTCCCCGGATATTGGTTACGTAATCTAGCGTTTACATTCTTTTAGTCTCGTTTAATCTTTCTGATCAACATTTACTAATGGTTTAACTTACTTGATTAAGTGTTACATTAATTGAATTACATGTTCATATTTCTTTCTTGCACATCCCCCGAGAAATTGAGCAATAAAAATCTCATTTCTGGCTTTCTCTTTTTGCCCAGCATTGCGGCCCGTGCCCTTCCTTTTTTTTTTCTTATTGTATTTCCACTTAGCGTTGACTAATGGCCCTAGCTCGCATTGCAGCGCCGGGTATGAAACCTATAAAATTTTTCTAAGTCTTTTACAAGCTTGAGACGCGTGCATTACGATCTCATAACTTCTTCGTTATAACTCGGAACGAGGTCGTTCCAAAGCCATTTTCTTCCTTATCTTACGTACTTCGATTACCCACAGATAGAAATTTTTTCTGTCACCGTTAACATGCCATTCAATTGGCTTAATCTTTGTTCTTCGTTCTTTTTACGCTTTTAACATTCTTCGTTCGTTCGTCCGTAATTCGGTCATCCGAACACGAAATTCGTTCATTCTTGAGTCCACGACTCACGTTTTATACGTTCTCTTACATTCTTATGAAACCCTACACGTTTCGGTTCATTTACTAACTTTCAAATTCTCGTTTGTCTTTTACAAAAATTTCGCCACAACTTCGTTATAGCTCAATTGAATTTGGCCTCGTATTGGGGAACAGTCATGTCCCCCTGCTTAAGTTCAAAGAACTTAATCTCCATTCTCCCATGCATACTAGTAGGGAAATAGTTCTCGAAGAATACCTTCTTAAAGCTGTTACCATGTATACGACTTGACTCGACCTTCACTGGTGAGCCTCCCACCAGTAGTTGGCTTCCCCCTTCATCATATAGGTCACAAAAGAGGTCTTTTGTGCCTCAGCTACGTTTGTAATAACAAACGCCTTCTCTATTTCCTTGACCCATGTCTGGGCCTCCATTGGGTCCGTTGTTCCCTTAAATTCGAGTGGACCTACACTTTTAAATTCCTTAAAAGTAGTCGTTCGGGCTATTCTAGGTCCTACGGGTGCTCTACCACCGTCTTGGTTAAATGCAGCCGTTAATAAATTAACGAACTCCTGCATTGGGTTATTAGGGCCCCCCTCATTATCATTATGCGATTCTGCCTTTTGGTTACGTTGTCTTCTTCTTGGCGGCATTTCTGATTAAATAAATAAAGTTCTGTTATTACTTATTTGCTTACTTTGTTATTAGTCGACAAACAACGGAACAATAACTCATACTCAACAAAGAAATTCAAAATAAAAACTTCCTTATATTAAAATGCTTCTTCATAGTTCAAAAACTATTTACAAGTTGCTTTACATAGCCCAAAAGCTATTACATATACATCCGTGATTGATTTCTACAAAAATTGGGATTTACAAAAAGACTACCCTTTAATTATACAAAAGAGGGTTTTACGTCACTACCCAAAAGTATTCACCATACTACTCCTAGTATTGCTTAACAGCAATCTCATGCTTCTGGTTTGCCAGAATCGACACAATATCTTGACTTATAGCATGTTGAGTTTGTCCCGACCCAATAGAATAACAAGTTATCTTAAGCTTGAAATCCTCGTGCGCACTGTCATGTATATATGACATTCGTGCTATCTTCTGGTCTTTTTCAATCAGTTTCTTACGAAGTTCTATGACCTCGTTCTTATAGTCCTGGGCCTTGTCAGTCATGAGCACTTTCTCATCATGCTCTATCTCATAGTCTGACTCTGCAGACTATTTCGCCCCATAGAGATCTTTGTTCTCTCCTTCTTGCAGTCTTTGCACCATATTGTGCGATTGCGTTCTGGCCAAGCACTGAGAGGTACATTGCCCTCATAGTCTCGGTAGGTGTAGACTCTAGGGCAGGCATCACTGTATTAATCGATGTTACCTCCATGTCATCCTCCACATCAATCATCATATTCAAACATGATGCTATCCCCATGGTCTTTTCCAAATAATCCTCCTCCGAGTAATATTCCTCGGGATCTGACTCCTCTAGAATCACTAAAGGTATGTACGCTTATAGCAAGTGCAGTCTTATCTCAACTCGGTTCACGGACTCCTCACTGATCACATGTATATCCCTATACATCAAGCTATCAACCGACATCTACAATAACACATAACAAATTGATTAGTACGTAATACATAATAATATAAGCACAAATCACATTTAATCCATTTAGGGTTACTTTCAATCTTTTAAGTGTTTTGGTACTGAGTTTCCTCAATACCTTGTTAACTCATTTGACTCGAGTTTGCTTTCTTTGGACTCTTCCTTTCCTACGAGGTTATTAGCCTAAGGTTCTTCCCCCCTTAAGTTTTATAACCTAATGCTTTGATACCAACCTGTGACGCCCCCAAATCCGGGTATCTTCCAACCCGACCGATGGTGCTCCACGATACTACAATCCATACAATCATTCCATTAAGATAACAACAAAATGAGTGCAATGACTATCTTTGTAGTACATTTGTAATAAATCCTTTCCCAGGTTCATAACCGAATACATTCGTTGTTCTTCATAAGTATATTACATACAAATATACTAGTCTATTATAGGACGATTAATTGTCCATCTTAGCCTTGCCTTTATCTCTCATAGAACTCTCGGTTAAGCTTCAAACTTTAGTATGCAAACATATGGTTCAAGCAAGAATGAGCATAACTAGCTCAGCAAGTCTTAACAACGAACATATGAATATCACATCAATAAGTACATGCTTGATATCAATATCAGAACAATTATTTACGAAGCATTCTGAATTATTTGACTAATACTTCTACTACAACAATTCTAGAGCATATATACTAGCTTAGGAATGATGAACCGGTCAATAGACCATGAACATACTCTTTTCGTTTTCATACTTGAAAAGGATATCCGACACTAAGGCCATCCACCCGTCTTTACTTATGAGCACTTCTAGGTGATCAGCCTATTGTACTCTATGTTGATCAACACTTTTACGTTAAACGTATTTACGTTTAACATTTGGAAACCTCGCGTGCCCATCGAATAATCGATGAAAATAATTTTGTTTATTGATAGACAAACTTACCTTCTCATCCATACCAAATACTTGGCATAGGATAGCGTTAACAGTTCTATATCAACAGACTTGTAAACAATTCAATCTATCCTTCAATACTTGTCTAGCCCGGATAAAACAGGCATCGACTCTCTACTATTTACCATTCATGCATTGTATATTATGCATCACGTAAAAACTTGGCTAACACGAAGGTCAGACAAGAGTTAAGAAAGACTTGCCTTTAAGTGTCTTCGAACTTACAATTCAATTATTCTCAGTCTTTACAGGATCTACATGATACATTCACAAAGCACACTGTAATTAGTTATCACATAAACTATCTTTACGGTTCTAACCAACTTCTTTCTCTTCAATATCTTAGTTGTTTTAACTTCGTTATTAAAGTCGATTTGACTTTCTATACTTCGTTATGTTTCATTAACGTTCTTACGTCCTTCGCCGACATTCGATCATAAATGGTTAATTACTAACGTTGAATGTCATTTATGATTCGCTCATTACGTCTTTGTGTTCTTCGTTTAATTACTATGAAACCTTACTAGATCTTCTTACATTAACACCTTACAAGTGAGTTAAGGTAAGTCTTATAATGTACCTTAAGTACCTTCAATGTCTTACTTTAAGTCTATATCCAAAATGGATCAAAATCTAACTTGGTCAACTTCTTTCCCTTTACTTGTAACATTTGTGCTGGCGGCATCCTTTGTATTTTAGTGGCGTTATGCGGTATGAGTTAGTGGTACTTTCGGTAGAGTCTCAACATGGCTGCCACCACCTTTTGTATTGGTTTTGGTGCATGCGTACCGAAGTGCATGCACCAGTTACCCAAAACAGATTTGGTTTCATAACAAAACTCCCGGCTTCCTAATTTGTTCGTTTTACATCCGAATTGACCCATTCGAATTCCTACAAGTCACAAATTACATCCTTTACGTGTTCATATAAGAATTTCACATTTTCAAATCCGTTAACTCGGAATTCACCTATAGGTTCATTTTCAAGCGTTCGTTTAACGTTTTCGTCCGTTCAATACTCGTTTTCTTCGTTATAAGTCAGAATGTGATGATTCTTTCGCCAACGACTCTTAATTACCTTATCTCACGTGTTGACATTGGAAACCAACATTTTCAAGTCACACGACAACTTTTGACCTTTAATCCGGACTTTATGCGTTTTTGACGTTTAACATCTATTTTCGCAAAATCCGCCATAACTTCGTTAGTAATGTTCTCTATGCCAAATCACATGGAATACTCCATGGACTTCATATTTACTTCCTAACCAAACAATAGGCACATTCCTTAGCTATATCGATTCTTAAACGTTCATTCACAACTAAGTTCACGTTCAAGACTTTTTTATGGTTTTAACTCACGTAAACACTTACGATTTCTATTTGGTCATGACCTATCAATGATTTGGTCATTAAAAGGCATTCTTATATCTTCTCTATTAACATTCTCCACTCATCTACGATTCTTCTATGAGAAAGAAATCGAAAAGGATGAAGATTACGGTTTATAGGAATTTACGTTTGAAGTAGTTAACGTTCTTGATAAACGTCTCTTGGTTTGCTTAGAAGTGGAAGAATTTAGTGTTTATAGCTCTTTCTCTCTCTCAATATATGTTGGTCAATCTTTGTAAAACTACAAAAGCTCAACCTAAGCCTTGTATTTATAGAAAATACAATGAGGGGCAAAATGGTCCAATTTAGCACCTCCTCACTTATTTACAACTTTGTCACCAAGTAAAGTACTTGGTGACCAAGTGATTCACTTGCCTTGCACACCAAGTGGCCGGCCCACCTTGCCCATGGGTTATCCCCATGGGTTGCCCCATGGGTTTTACCCACCCCTTGACCCGCCGGTTCGACTCACGGTTTAATTCTTTGGATTGGGCTTGACATTAATTAACATTGGGCTTTAACCAATCTAATATTTTGCCTTGACTTGGGCTTGTATACTTAATTCATTGGTTTTATTAATCCAAGTCCAATTTGATTGGATAAAATCCTTAACTCATACTCTAATAATACAACTCATATTCTACGCGTATTACTCACGTATTCTCTTTGTATAATACTCATAATAATCGTATTATACGTCGTACTATTCTTCATACCATACTCATATACATACTAGTATAATACTCATATTCCTTACGTATAATAATCGAAACGACTATATGCATTACATTTCCCTTTCGGAAACCTCTTTCACAAACCCTTAGGTTGTAAGTCCACAGGCGACAACTTCGTTTGCCATAACGGTAATATTATTGGATTTTCCATAATATCATCATATTCTAACATTACGTGTTTCTCAGAATTTCAAACCCTAGCTCTGAACGTCATCGGATGAATAGTGTTTTTACGCAAACAATCTCAGAAAACCTTCGTTCTCGTCTTGATAATTCACAACAATTAAGTCTAGCACAAAGCCAGAATACTAACCACATCTAAACATTCTAGGTTATAGAACGACCTTCGAACATCTTACTCACATAATAACTCAATTAAATTCATTTACTCCACATAATCAAATAAAAATTTAATTCATTGAAAATTCGAAATTCTTGGGCGTTACATCACCTCTTTAGTAACCCTGGGGGAAGAGGCTGCTTCTACCCACTTGGTGAAGTAGTTGATCATGGTGAAGATAAATCGATGACCATTGCTGGATTTGGGCTCGATTAAGAAGGGCCAGAGCGAACTCATATTGTGGAGCTCTCTTTGAGGGGAGTGGATAACATTTCCATGAATTTGGCATTGGTTACATCTCTTGACGTGATCATCACAGTCAGTCTTGAGAGAGAGCCAGTAATGCCATGTTCTTAGGATTTTCTTGACAAGTAGAGGGTCGCTCATATATGGGCCGCATATTGTAATAACCCAATATTTTCGATATAATTAAATAATAAAAATTGCGTATAATATTTTTTATTATTTATTAAAATAAATGTGGGAATATGTGCAAGGTAAAGTGTATATATATATGTGATAAATAAAATTTATTTATTACATGAATAATTGCAAATAATATTATTTTTTTTTGAATTATTGATCATTATAAATTATGTTCTTATAATAAATCAATTTTTTAAATAAAATGTTTTTATTATTTATTTTCTATGAAATATGATTTTGGTATTATTTAATATAAGATATGATTATCAGAATTAGTATAATAATTATTTTCTTATACGAATTTATTAAGATTAGTTAAGTTAATTATTTTAACTTAATTAATAATGGTATATATGAAAGTTATGTCATGTATGGATTCAAAACCCTAATTCTGGATTTAGAATAAGCAATGAGAATATTAATATAATAATTATATTTCAGTGTTATAAATATGTACTGTATGTATATATTGATAATGGTTGGTCAATTATAGTGTATCATGAGAAAACCCTAGAATTAATTGGATAAACCCTAATTTGAAACTCAAATTAGAGTTCAAGACTATTATATAATAGTGTGAATGTGATTAATAACCAGTATTATAGATATTAATCTTAATTAAGGATACCCTAATTATTGGAAACCCTAATTGTTAATTAGAAATCCTAATTTTCAAATTTAAAACCCTAATTACTAAGTTATAAACCATAATCGCTAATTTAGCAATCTTAATGTTAATTACTAAATCTTAAACATAATTACCATGTTTTATGTAATTAGAAAACATAATGTCATTAAGAAACCCTAATGTTCATTTTTAGAAACTTTAATTTCCATTTTTAGCTTAATTAGAAAAATCCTAGAAATCTATTTTTTTTTCAAAAAGCTTAGGATCAAACCCTAAGGGTTAGCCAAGATTACATTTTAGCCATTAATTTGCTAGCAAAATGACCACAATGCCCTTTTGTCACATTTTTATTAGATTACTTGCAAATCTTGCCAAGATGGGAGTTGGTGAACCACCCTAGCTAACCCATGTGACTGAAATCTTCACAAATCAACAAATATATCTCAGCCATAAACATTGTATCCAATATATATATATAGAATTAGAGAGAGAAAAGTCAATAAAAATAGTCATTTGTTCACAAATTCCCTACCAAGTCTCATATTCTCCCAAACCCACGAAAATCAAAGTAGATCAGTCCCTTATTGAGTTCCTAGAATACCAAAATCAGATCAAGAACCCTAGATCAAGAAATTGTTCAAAGTGAGGAATAAACCATAGACCCAAATCTGATCTCAAATGATATGTTAAATGTTATATTTTTGTGTTAAAATATGTTGTATGTAGTGTAAATAGATGATATGGGTTGCTATATAGTGAATTCATAACATCTAGATGCACGAATTTGAAGTTTTTCAAAATCTGGAAAAGTTTAAAAATTTTGTCTGACAACGAATATCAGACTTCATAGATTATTACCTGTTATGTGTTTTAGTGTTTTAAAGGTTTGTAGTTGTAGCTTGTAATGTTGTTAGTATTCTGAAAGTGGAAGCAAGATCATTGAATGTGTATTTCAAAAGTTATTCACGGTCAAAGTTCGTTGACCGAACACGAATGTGTTCAGTCAGTGACTTTGACCGGC
Organism: Panax ginseng; assembly: GCA_020205605.1. Lineage (NCBI taxonomy): Eukaryota > Viridiplantae > Streptophyta > Magnoliopsida > Apiales > Araliaceae > Panax > Panax ginseng. The sequence continues at coordinate 79,805,741 of CM035136.1, read as the reverse complement.
TTTGATATCGTTGTTGTCAAGCTGTTAGGATGTATAATGGTATCTAAATTATAGTATGTCATAAGTACTACAAGTTCAGAGCTCTTTCGAACCTTAAAAAACAACAGATTGGTTGTAGCATTCGGTCAAAAGTCGTTGATCGTTAAGCTTTGCTTTCTGGGTAACCCAGAAAGTTAAGACAGTGGTCTGACAAGAAGTTTATGGCCCCATATCTTTCTTATGTTTGTTACTTTGTTATTCTTGTTGCATCTAAGATGTAATATGTTATATTTACTATATATTCAAGCCTTTATATCACCTAAATGATAAACAGGATCAAAGTAATGGCCGGTCAAAGTAGCTTGATGAATCACGAAATCTGTTTTCTGGGCAACCCAGAAAACTTAGAACATGTCTTCTGACATGGTTTGACGAGACAATATCCTGGGATTTTGTTGTTGTTAGATCGATTTTAGGTAATAGATTTGTTCACTGGTATGTATACTACTAACTAAAACCATTAAATCACTAAAACATTGCATAGATTTCAAGTTGTGGAAGCCCAACGTAGGCTACTCAAACTGCTCTTCATTTTTGGGTAAACCAGAAAATGAAGAACAGCTCTGACAGCTACTTTGCAAGCTTAGATCTCATTCGTGTTATGTTGTTTGACCATGATTGTTGTTGATACTTATAGTATTACATCAATACTACAAGATCAATATCTTAACTTGCCTAGAAACTTCATAACCTGACAATTGTTGTTGGTCAAACATATCCCCTCGAACACTGTCTGTGAATGTTCTTGGTGCTCAAGAACACCTTCGGCGACACTTTCTGTCACTAAAAGCTATAACGACAGATTTAATAATTTTATTTATTTTAATTTTCAAAAATCATTTAAAAATAGAAAATAATTTCTAAAAATTACAAAATTAGTTTTAAAAATTATTTGAAGTTATAAAATTAACTTTTAATAATTTGACATATTTATCATAAATATTAGTATTTATTTGAATATTATTGATATTTAAATTATTTAATAAATTTATTAAATAAATTAATTAAAATTATTTTAATATTATAAAACTAATTTTAAATAAAATAAATAGTTTAATAATATTTGAAGTTATAAAATGTGACTTTTAATATTTTAAGAAAAATTTCATTAATAATCTCATATTGATGATATTAGATTTATTTAATAATTATACTAAATAAATAGTTTATAAATGGTTTTATTGATTTAAAAAGGATATAAGTGATTTCAAAATATTTTAAGTAATAATAAATGACTTTTAATATTTTGATGAATAATCTAAGTAATATTTAAATATTAAAGGTAATTATTTAAAAATGATTTTAAATGTTTTATAAATTATTTAAGGGTAATAAAATATTTTAAAAATATTTTGAGTTATTAAAATAACTTAAATATTTTGGTAATGGTTTCATTAATATTTTAATATTATTTAAATATTAATGATAATTGAATTATTTAATATTAAAATCATGTAATAGTGATTTCAGTGTTTGAAAATCATGATAAATTATAATAATTATTTTAAAAAATTATTATAAGTCAATTAAAAATAATATGAATGATATTTGAATTATCCGAAATAATATTTAAAATACAGATTTGAGTTTTATTAACAATAAACTCGATATTTACCCGATAAAGCCGTCGGTACACCGAAATGCTATCGCAATTGATTCGAACCTATATAGGTTGACCTGATAAGTGTATGTTTATGATTTAATGATTGATAAACATATGTGACAATGTGATTAAGTTATGTATTGATTGCAAATAGTAGTACTATGTGTTATGATATATTATTCTAATCGAAAGAATGATCTTGATAAGTAGGTTTTATACCTACTTATTGGATGTCAACTTACTAGAATTTTGCTCATCTCAAGTAGTTTTTACTATGTTTTAGTTGCATTTTATGTTTATTTTGAAGTACTTGTAGTGGAACTCCTATGGCTAGGAAAGGCATGGAAAAAGCAAGAATGGCATGGCTTGGCATTAGCATTGATAAGCATGGTGGCATGAAGATAGCAAAGACTAGGCAAGACGGACATGTGTAGATGAGGAACATGAGCAGATGGAGAATGAATGCAGTGAAGAAGAGAAGGGATGAAGAACGAATGACAATGAACAAGAAGCAGCAACAACAGAACATTAGAGGATTGGGAATCTGAAGCGGTAGCGGTGTGGCCGCTAAACAAGCCAAATCAATCTGCGATGCGTCGCCGCTACATGCATACAGAAGCTAAAATTGCAACATTACGCGACTGCGGCCCATCAAAGAAGAAATCTCAATGGCATACGTAAAGGCTTCGGCACACACACTATCATCAGCTTACCATGGCATGCTTTTACACTAAGATCTCGCATGACGGTAGCATGAGTCCTCTGCAGTCTATTTTGTTGACTTTTTGTAATTTGAATTTTGAGCGCTTTAGGCTCAACTGAACAATACTGGTTGGTACCAGACGTGTTTTAGTGGGTCTTTTATCAGTTTTCATATCAGTAAGTAGGGTTCTTAAGCTTAAAACTAGGAAGAGGGGTTTTGATCAATTTTTGATACATTCTATATCATCTCTTCACTTTGGTTATTCAATTATCGTTAGCTTCATTTTCTGGAAATTATTGATGCTTTGGAACAAACATTGGAACATATTCTGCAACTGGGTTTAATCATTTCTCTTTCATCTATTATTTACATTATTTAATTCCATGTGTTGCTTCAATCCCATAATGGCTTTAAGTTCAGAAATGAACTAAACTACATTATGGGATTCTAATGGATTTTGATATGTAGTCTAAACTTATATGCTTGATTGTTGGTTGTATGTTATCATTGGATTACCTATTATGATTGAGTGTAATGAATGAATATTTGATCACCATTAATCTTGTATGCTTATATGGATTTAAAAAATGAAATATGAGTATAGACATAATAATAATAGCATATGTTTATAAGGCTGGGTTGTTTAGCTTTGTAATTCGTGAACCGAATAGAAATATATCATTTTACCATGTGTAGTACTAAAAGGGCATTGCTTTAATTCATTATTGCTGCAATTTCATATAGACATATAGTTATTTTTGTAATACTGTCGCTTACATGATTTCTATCATATGTGGAGGTTATGTAAATAGGTCATAGTTCATTGAAAAATGGTTATGTCCTCTTTTGTGCTCTTGACTAGTTTTCTATGATAAGTATATAAGCATTACATGATGGTTACAAGTTAAATGAAGTATGAAATGAAGTTAGAATCCCATTCTTTCCAAATTTGATTATAGTATTTTAGTATCCTATTTTTATTCCTTAATTGAATTTAGAATTAATTATAATTGGGAGTTATTCGTTAGAGCATATGAAAATAGTGACATAGTTGATGAATGATAATTAAAATTTAAAACCTTTCTCCGTGGATCGATACTTTTCTTACTTTGTACTACTTGTTGACCCGTGTATGCTTACATGAGTTAGAGTCCTTTTTGTTTGACTGAAAAAGAGGCAACAAGTTTTTGGCGCCGTTGTCGGGGAAAGATGTTTATTTTTAATATTATCATCATCAATTTTAAGCTAAATTTGTATGACTTAGACAAGTCTTATCTTATCTTATTTATATTTTTGTTTTTGTTTGAATTTTAGGTACGTGTGCATAGTATATGCTTTTCGATCATCAATTAGAGTTGATTTTTGCATGACAACATCAATGGCAGAGGTTGGAAATCGAGAGCGCGTAGAAATATACAAGCAGAGTTAGAGACCACAACATCCAATATGGCAGCATAAGAGCCAAGAGAGGAACATAGGGCCTTGAGAGATTATTCGATGCCAAACATAAATGGATTACAGTCAAGTATAGTCAGGCCAGCTATGTCAGCCAATACTTTCGAGACAAGGCCGGGCACTATTCAAATAGTTCAAAAATTGGTACAGTTTGGGGGTGCTGCTACAGATAACCCGAATGACCATCTGTTGAGTTTTATAGAAATATTTGACACCCTCAGATACAACGGGGTGACAGAGGATGTAATCAAACTTAGACTATTTCCATTTTCGTTATGAGACAAGGCAAAAGGTTGGCCTCACTCTCTACCTTCAGGATCTATTATAACATGGGAGGACCTAGCACAAAAGTTCTTAGCCAAATGTTTTCCAATGGCTAAGACTACCAAAATGAGGACAACGATTTCACAGTTCGAGCAGCAACAGGGTGAATCTTTATATGAAGCTTAGGAAAGATACAAGGAGATGCTAAGGAAGTGTCCACACCATGGTATGCCAAATTGGATGGTAATTAATACATTCTATAATCGATTGGGAGGGCAGTCGACGCCAATTATAGATGCAGCTGCAGGAGGAGCTTTATGGGCAAAGAGCTATGAAGAGGCCTACAACCTTATTGAGACTATGACAGCTAATGATTTCCAAAATCCTACAGCCAGAATGCCACAGCCCAAAGTTGCAGGATTGCTAGAGGTGGATGCTATCACTCAGTTGTCAGCTCAGATGGCATTGATTGCAAATAAGATTGACTCTTTGACGGAAATTAAGGCGAAGACAGTTGTTTTCGTGTGTGAGATATGTGTAGGGTCGCATTCAACAAACCAATGTGCTATAAGTTCAGAGTCTGTACAGTATGTGAGCAACTACCAGAAGAATCAAAGTCAGTTTTAGAATACATAAAACTTTAACAACAACAACCATCAAAATTTCAGTTGGTCAAATAATCAAAACAATTAACAAAGTCAGTTTCAACCACAACAACAGTTTCATGCACAACCATCTCAGCAACAGTTTACACCAAGACCACCAAACCCACATAGATTTTCTCAGCAACGACAACATCATCCACCACCTACACCTCAGCAAGAGAAGAAGTCAGAGATGGAAGAGATGATGATGAAGTATATGGCAAATACTGAGGTGATGATTAAAAGTCAAGCAATGGCAATAAAAAATTTGAAAACTCAAATGGGATAGATGGCTAGCATGCTTAACAACAGACCCCAGGGTTCATTACCAAGTACAACGGAGGCTAATCCAAGAAGGGAAGGTAAGGAACAATGTCAGGCAATTACACTTGATGCTGGGAAGTAAACTATGAGAAAAAATCAGAGATGGCGCCGCATACCACTACTTTACAAAAGGAAAGCTGCGTGGTCATGCGGTCATGAATTTTTTTTTAGGATAGTTTGAATAAAGAAGGTTCAGAACAGCAGGAAGTGAAGAAGAATAAAGAAGATTTATCTGAGAAATCGGTGACCAAGATACCAGTCGTTCATCCTCATGTTCCTTATCCACAGATATTACAGAAGTAGAGGGAAGACAAACAGTTCAGTTAATTTTTGAAGTATTTAAAAAGCTACAGATTAACATACCTTTCGCTGAGGCATTGGAACAAATGCCAAGCTATGCAAAGTTTATGAAAGGAATCTTGACAAGAAAGAGAAGGCTATAAATTTTTGAAACAGTGGCCTTAACTGAAGAATGTAGTGCAATGCTTCGACGCAAGTTACCTCCAAAGCTGAAGGATCCGGGCAGCTTCACGATACCTTGTACTATTGGAAATATGAGCTTTAGCAAATGCTTGTGCGATCTAGGGGCAAGTATAAATTTGATGTCGTTGTCAGTGTTCAATCAATTTGGATTGCCAGCTCCAAGGTCGATAAATATTTCTTTACAGCTAGCTGATAGGTCTATCACTTATCCACGAGGTATTGTGGAAGATGTACTGGTGAAAGTGGATAAATTCATCTTCTGGGCTGATTTCATCATATTAGACTATGAAGATGACAAAAGTATTCCGATCATTCTTAGAAGGCCATTCCTAGCCACAGGAAGAACGTTGATAGACATGCAAAAAGGGGAACTAACAATACGAGTACATGATCAGGAAGTCACTTTCAATGTATTCAAGGCAATGAAATTTCCGATAAATGAAGAGGAATGCTTCAGGGTTGATTTGGTGGAAAAGGTACTAAATGATGAAGCAGAGAACTTGGTGGATCATGAACCTTTGAGAAATGCTATTGTGGGAAATTCAGAAATAGATGATGAGGAGATTGAAGAAATTGTTCATATACTTGACACAACTCCACAGTTCAGGATGTTCAAGACTCCTGTTGAGCTATTAATGAAAGCTGGAGAGTCATCAGTGAAATTAAAGCCATCTCTTGAAACACCTCCACAACTTGAGTTGAAACCACTTCTAGACCATTTGAGGTATGCGTTTTTAATGAAAATTCAAAATTACCTGTGATTATTTCTTTTGCACTAACATCTTTTCAGGAAGAAAAACTACTAAGAGTTCTCAGAGAGTTCAAGTCAGCAATTGGGTGGACTATAGCAGATATAAAAGGGATCAGCCCATCTTTCTCTATGCATAAGACCCTACTGGAGGATGATAGCAAGACTTCAGTGGAACAACAAAGAAGACTTAATCCAATAATAAAGGAAGTGGTCAAAAAGGAAGTGTTGAAATGGCTAGATGTATGCATTATATATCCGATTTCAGATAACTCATGGGTGAGCCCGGTACAGTGTGTACCGAAGAAAGGTGGTATGACCGTAGTCTCTAATGAAAACAATGAGTTGATTCCGACAAGAACAGTGACGGGATGGAGAGTCTGCATGGATTATCGCAGACTTAACAAAGCTACAAGGAAAGATCACTTCCCATTGCCGTTTATCGATTAGATGTTAGATAGACTAGCGGGTCATGAGTTTTATTGCCTTCTGGATGGGTATTCAGGCTATAATCAGATTGTTATAGCTCCAGAAGACTAGGAAAAGACAACCTTTACATGTTCGTATGGTACGTTCGCCTTCAGAAGGATGTCTTTTGGTCTGTGCAATGCCCCAACCACTTCTCAGAGATGTATGATGGCTATCTTTTCAGATATGGTGGAGCATAATGTGGAGGTGTTTATGGATGATTTTTTAGTATTTGGTGATTCTTTTTTGAATTGGGAAAAGTGTAATTTATGGTACAAGAAGGAATAATTCTTGGACATAAGGTGTCGAAGAAAGGACTTGAGGTGGACAGAGCAAAATTAGAGACTATTAAGAATTTGCCACCACTAACTTCAGTAAAAGGTGTTCGAAGTTTTCTAGGATATGCAGGCTTTTACCACAGATTCATTAAAGATTTCACCAACTTAACAAAACCACTTTGCAGCTTATTGGAGAAGGATGCACAGTTTAAGTTTGATGAGGATTGTGTGTCTACATTTGAGCATTTGAAGAGGAGGTCAACTTAAACACCAGTAATTACAGCACCGGATTGGGACCTACCATTCGAGTTGATGTGTGATGCCAGTGATTATGTTGTGGGGGCTGTTTTGGTCTAGATAAAGGAAAAGATTTTTCATGTGATATATTATGCGAGCAAGACCCTTACTGATGCTCAATTGAACTATACCACCACCGAGAAGGAATTACTGGCAGTTGTGTATGCTTTTGATAAGTTTTGAGCTTATCTAATTAGGACAAGGGTGATAGTGTACATGGATCATGCGGCAATTCGATATTTGGTGGCAAAGAAGGATGCAAAGCCTCGTTTGATCAGGTGGATACTTCTGTTGCAAGAATTTGATTTGGAGATTAAGGACAGAAATGGAACTGAGAACCAAGTGGCGGACCACTTATCTCGACTGGAAAATTCGGGAAGGGAGGTATATGACAAGACTGTGATTAATGAGTCCTTTCCAGATGAACAGTTATTTATGGTGAAAGGGGAAGTGCCATGGTTTGCAGACTATGCAAACTACTTGGTGAGCAGGATGATCCCTTCTAACTTAGTTGGTCATCAAAAGAAGAAATTTTTGCATGACGTGAAGTGGTTTTTATGGGATGAACAATTTTTTTTTAAATAATGTGCTGATCAGATGATAAGGAGATGTATCCCATATAGTGAGACAGAGGGGATTTTGCAGGATAGCCATGCTTCATTATATGGAGGTCACTACGGTGGAGAGAGTTCATCGGCTCGAGTGTTACAAGTTGGATTCTACTGGCCGATAATTTTTAAGGATGTTTACAGGTTTGTCCATAGATGTGACAAATGTCAAAGAGTTGGGAATAAATCTAAAAGGAATGAGATGCCATTGAACACGATTCTCGAGGTTGAAATTTTTGATGTTTGGGGGATAGATTTCATGGGTCCTTTCATTTCTTTATGTGTAAATCTATACATCTTGTTAGCAGTCGACTATGTTTTGAAGTGGGTGGAAGTGGCAGCTCTTGTAATACCCCCAAATTCCGGTACTTAAAACCCGAACTCAGTGCTTTATGATACCATTTCTATGAGCGGAATAATACTAATAATAATAACAATAATATAAATACCAAACTTAATTTACATATATCAGAGTCTAATCCCAGGTACACGACCTTTACTACACTTCATTACATGATAGAGAATAAATATCATTGCCTTAATAATGTATAACTATTACAAAAGATACCATTAAACTTATATTGTTTGCTTTCCTTTGTCCTTGTTCTTGCTTGAACCTTCTGGTTGATCACACTTAGCTGAAAACATTTAAATTAAGCAAGGATGAGCATTTGAGTGCCCAACAAGTAATAACAATTATAAATATTAGCTGAAAGGATTAAATGTTTTCTTTATACATCATTTCTACAATGATTCAATAGTTGTGAAGTAAACTAAACCGATAATAATAACATAACAACTCTATCTCACAATTTTGAAACTACGTACTGGCTATAAATAGGTATTAATTGACATGCTATAAATATAATTTTTAGTTTTCGCTAAGGTTTAGCAGAACTTCATCTGCAAATCGTCTTAACTTACACGCATGAGGGTGATCTGCCCAATGTGCCATGTATTGATCAATACTACATGCAAGAACGATATTATCATTCACTCTGTCTGCCTTGGGCGCATAAAAGTTTTCCCTTGATCGGGATGTTCATACTTAGGGGGTGTTTGATAAAAATTGAATAAATCTGAATCTGAATCTGAATGAGGTGAATCTAAATCTGAATGAGTTGAATCTGAATCTGATTGAAATAAACTGTTTGATAATTGACATGTCTGAAACATCTGAATGACAAAACTTTATTATTTTACCCCTCTAAAAAAATTTAAAATTGTTGTAAATTTATTTAATATTACTTAATATAATAGTTAATATTTTTTAAATTTTTTAAATTTGTTTTTACTTCATTCGGCTACTCATTCAGCCATTCAGCCCAAAAAATCTGACTTAGCCATTCAGCTCGTCTATCTTACTGATTAAGCCATTCAGACCAAAATAAACGCACTGACCGATTCAGCCATTCAGATTCAGCTCCATTCAGCTCTAAACAAACACCTCCTTAGTCTAGAATCCGAACCAAAATAATTTGATTGGATACAAGAAGGTTTTATCATATTGAACGATATTTCTAAATATGTGTCTAGCTGATCAAATAGCTTATATATATATATATAATAAATTTCAAATTGGTTTATTAAATCAAAAAATTTTGGTTTGTATTGACTGCAAATCAACAAAATATGTTTTAGAAAAAGATGTTGAGAACATAGCCTCTAAACATTCCTTTGCTAGATGGCAAGCCCTTTTGAGTATCTTTGATTTTGAAATTGAATACATTAAAGGCAGTAACAATTCCATTCCTAATTTTCTCACTCGGGAATTTATATATATATCAACATGTGATTAAATACAATGATTATCCAAGTGAGGACACTTGTATAACCATATTTTGAAATTAACGAACATAATATATATATATATAAGTTATATAATCTAATATCATGTTGATAAACAATGATCGGATATAATATATTCGACAATAGGGTTAATAATCTAGTACAATAATAATATAAATCTGAATCTTCTTACTCATGTCCATTGCATAAAGAAAATGCAAAGGTAGGATACTTGCCTGATCTGCTGCTTACAATTATGCAACTTAGATTTATCTTTTATATAGAAACCTATCAGTAATAAAATCATTTTACTGATTAGAATAACATATCGTAACACATAATACTACTTATTGCAGTCAGCAAATAACTTAATCACATTGTCACACATATTCAACAGTCATTGAATCACAAATAAACATTAATACTGTCAAAATATCTAAGCCCAGATCAATTTCTGAAGCATGTCTGTGTACCGACAGCTTTATCAGGTAATTATCGAGTTTAAGACTCTATCATGTTGTTCAATATCTGTAAGTATCAGTCATATTATTTTTAAATGACTTATAATAATTTTTAAATATTTATTCTAATTTATCATGAATTTTCAAACACCGGAATCATTATTAAATGATTTATATATTAAATAATTTAATTATCATTAATATTTAATTAATATTAAACTATTAATGAAACCATTGCCAAAATATTAAAATTATTTATAATGACTTTTAAAGTATTAATATTATCATTAAATGATTTTTAAAACAATTAAAATCATTTTAAATAATTACCATTAATATTTAATTATTAATGTATTATTCATCAAAATATAAAAAGTCCTTAATTATAACTTAAAATATTTTTAATCCATTTATTTCCTTTTTAAATGATTTTTAATTAATAAAACCATTTTTAAATTATTCATTTAATATTATTATTAAATAACCCTAATATCATTTATAATAAATTAATAATCGGTAATATTAAATTTTTAATGAAATTATCCTTTAAATATTAAAAGTTATATTTTATAACTTAAATTATCTTTAAACACTTTATTTTCATTTAAATGATTTTTATAATATTAAAATTATTTTTAACTAATTTATCTAATATAATTATTAAATAACTTTAATATCATTAATAATAATTAATTAATGAAATTTACTTTTAAATAATGAGAGTTATATTTTATAACTTGAAATATTTTTAAATACCTTATTTTTTATTTAAAATGATTTTTAATATAATAAAATCATTTTTAATTTATTTATTTAATTCATTTATTAAATATCTTAATTATCATTAATATTAATTTATTAATGAAATTTATCATAAAATATTAAAAATAACTTAAAATAATTTCTTATACCATAATATAATTTTTTAAATGATTTTTCAAGTATTAAAATAATTTTTAAATAATTTATTTAATATTATAATTAAATAAATTAAATCTGAATTAATATTTTAAAAATATTAAATATTTATGAAATATATTCAAAAGAATTAAAAACTAATTTTTGGACTTTAAAATATTTTTTAATAATTTATTATGTATTTTTAATAATTTAAAACTATTTTTTTCTATTTATTTTATTAAAATAATTAATTTTCGAAAATATATGTCATTTAGAGGGCTTTTATAAGCTAAATCGTCGCTATATTTCGTTCTTGAAATCATTCAAGTGGGCATATTTGACCAAGAATCATTTACTGTGTGTTGCGTTTCGGGGCATGTTATTGGTTAGATCGTGTAGTACTAGTGTAGGACTACATTATTCAACAACAAGCAAGTTCATAAAACATATAACCAAGGAGATCTTAGCCTCCAAAAGTGTTATCAGGACTGTTCTTCATTTCTAGGTTACCCAGAAATGAAGAACATATCATGGGTCATACTTTGAGCCTTCACTACATGTTATCCTTGTAATGTTTTTGTGATCTATAAGCTGCAGTGTGTAGCCAACATGTAGGATTACAGATTCATTACATAAAATCATCAAAACAAACAATACAACAAGAAGATACAATTTGGTCAACGCATGTCAGAAATAAGGTGCAACCATTTTCTGGAAATTCCCAGAAACAGAGAATATAGCTGGATGGCCTACTTTGACCGGCCGCTGAATCCAACCTACTTGATATCTAGATGTAATAAGAACATAGATCGATAGTTTACATAATATACTACAACATGGGCTCAACAAAAAACTCAAAACATCAAAAACCTGACAGATCTAGAGCCTTAAATATCTTGTCAGACATTGAAAACTCATTTCTGGGTTACCCAGAAATGGTCCGGTCATGGTCGGTCAACGACCTTTGACCAAGAATAACTTGCAAACTGGACCCGATCTAAGTATGATTCTTGATCCAGATCAAAGAGCACATAACAGACTACATATTTAAAACATTAAACAACAAAAATCATGATCATGCAAGAATCTAGAGCTGTTGACATTCATTGTCAGACCACCAAGAAATTTTTTTCCAAATTTTGTAAAATCTCAAATTCGAGCCTCTAGATGTTATGGATCTAACATCTAGCAACCCAGATCATCATTATACACTATATCTAACATGATTTACACACAAAAAAACAACATCTAACATTTGATCAATGGACAAATTTTTCAAGCTAGGGTTTATACCTTGATGATCAATCTCTGATTCTGGCTTCTAATGTTTATTATATGTATTAGTGGGGCTGGTATTTGGGACTGAAAAACTTATGAAATTCGTGGCTTTAGGTGAGAGAGAGAGTTGTTAAGAACTTAGAGTGCAAAATGAGCAAATAAGTACATTTTCTCTCTCTCAATCCTTTTATATAAGTTAGATGCATGTAACTTGTATAATATAATGGCTGATATGGTAGATTTCAGTCACATGGAAAAGTCAAGGTGGTTCACCAACTCCCATATTGGCTAGATAAACAAGTAAGCTCAAATAATGCAAGAGGGGTATTTTGGTCTTTTCGCTTGGAATTTTAATGGCATTTGTGTAAACTTGTCCCAAACCCTTAGTGTTTAACCCTTAGGGTTTAACCCTAAGGTCTTACACAATTAGTTTTATAGGATTTCTAATTAAGCAAAAATAAATAAATAAAATTTTAGTTTCTAAAAATTTAGAATTAGGGTTTCCTTAATTAAATTAGGTTTCTAATTAAATTATCCAAGAACATTAGGGTTTAAAATCAATAATTATAATTAACTTTGCTAATTTTAGCAATTAGGGTTTACAATTTGATAATAAGGCTAAATTAGAAATTAGGTTTCCTAAATTACAAATTTAGGGTTTCTACATTAGTTTAGATTTCTAATAATACAAAATATGGAAATTAGGTTTAAGGTTCACTAATTAGCATTAAGATTGCTAAATTTACGATTAGGTTCACGATTAGCAAATTAGGGTTACTAATTTGTCAATTAGGGTTATAAATTTATAATTAGGTTTTTCTAAATTTAGAAATTAGGTTTAAGATAAATTGGGTTTTCCCTAATTAAAATTAAATTCTACAATACACATCATTATTCATATAACACAACTACATAACAGTCTCAAACTCGTAATTGAGTTTCAAATTAGGGTTTACCAAATTTAGAAATTAGTGTTCCTAATTAATTAAGATTTTCCATACTTGGGGTTAAAATTAATAATACATGACATTCATAACCTAAAGTAATTACTTGAAAATCTTACAGTCTTATTTGACTATCAAATTAGGGTTTATTAAATTAATACTAGGGTTTATCATGATACGTTAAAATTGTTCCACAGCATAACCTTGCACACATAACATACATATTTCTAGCACTGTAAATCAAAATATAATATTATTATATTATTATTCTCATTCCTTGATAAAAATCCAAAATTAGGGTTTGGATTACATATCTGATTTATCTTTCATATTTAACATTATTATTTAAGTTAAAATAATTAACTTAATTAATCTAGCCTAAATTCATATAATAAAATAAATAATTATTATAATAATTCTAAAAATCATTTCATATATTATTTAAATAATATATAATTATAATTAAAAGTGGAAAATAATTAATAAAAACATTTCTACTATAAAATTAATTATTATAAGAATATACTTTATAATAATCAATAATTCTAAAATAAAATTATTTATAATCATTCATGTAATAAATATATTTTATATTCATCACATCAGTACATACACATTACCTTGCACGCATTCTCATCTTTAAAATAAATAAAATAATAAAAAAATTGTATATGTAAAATTTCTGATTTAATTATATAGAAAATATCAGGTTATTACATTCACCCTCCCTTATAAAGATTTCGTCCCTAGAATCACCGTTTTAAAACATATATATACAAGGGTATATAGCATACACAATCATTGCAATTAGATCTTGATCATAATTGATCGAACCGATCTTTAACTACTCAGTATAAAGCTCTTACACATAAATTTGATTTCTAAAATAACTCAAATTTCTCCTTCAAAATAATTTATTATATATATAAGAAAATCATACATAAGAAAATAACATTTGTTCAAATAATACCTAGAGTTGCATCCTCGGCTGCTACCGAATCCTGAACAATCATGTTAAAGACTCTTTCGGTTGGTTCTGTTGGTTTGTTGGTTGATGTTGGTCCCGTTGTCGCCAATGTCCCGCTACTTTTCCCCTTATTCGCACTACATGTCTTCCTTTTACCTTTTGGACAGTCTTTCACCTTATGCTCCTTTGATTAACAAATAAAACACCCACTATACATTCTTAAATTGGGGCAGTTAGGAGAGATATGTCCCTCCTGCCCACACTTGTAGCACACAAACTTTCCTTTTAAACACACTCCCGAGTGATTCTTTCCACAATTTCTACAATGCACAACTTATTTCTTTCCACCTTCTGGCCTATTTTCCGTATTCCCAACATTATCTCCTTTCATCTTTCTAGTTCTACTGTGAGACCCCAAATTTTATGAATAAAGATTTAAATTTCTCAAAATATTTTTTTGATTATTATGGAATGAATTTGATATAATGTTATAGTTGTGGGTAATATTTATAAATTTTGCAAAGTACGCAAGTTGTTATATAATATTCGATTGGTCGGGGAATATTCGTTTTAACAGGGAATATTCATACAATGACACAATCATTGGTGGACCCCACAACGGAATTATTGTCGGATTGAGAAAATGACAAAAATATTTTATAAAAATAACGACGGAAGCTTTACCATTAACTGTTGAAACACCCGGTGTTAAAAGTACAATAATACGCGTGGTTGCATAGTAGCACACGGTATATATTATTGATGCTTATGTGAGAAGTCACTCAGTTTTGTTCAATTATTGCTACAGTAATTCGTCCATAGTATCTCACGTTATTTGATTCAATTATTGTCGATATTTTATATATTATTAAATCAATAATTGAGATGACAGAGTTATTAATATTATTATATGCAATATTAACGATGTCTAGAAGTTCTGTCAAGGAGAGGTTTGGTCACCTAATTGCGCGCTAATAGGGAGAAATCCTTATTGGCAAGCTCCCTCTTTCCTGGGAACGACCTGGTCGATTAATATTGTGAATTATAATAAAGGTGATAAGTTTTGTTTTATTATTACTATAAATGTAATAAAATAGAAAACTTTTTATATAAAACAGAATACTTTTATAAAGTTATTTGTTTTATTAGACTATAAATAGAATATATAATATTCTATTATACATAGTGTTTGTATAGTATCTGCATAGTGTTTGCGTAGTAAAATCTTTTTATATAAAATAGAATACTTTTATAAAGTTATTTATTTTATTAGACTATAAATAGAATATATAATATTCTATTATGCATAGTATTTGCATAGTGCCTGCATAGTATTTGCATAGTAAAATCTTTTTGTATAAAACAGAATACTTTTATAAAATTATTCGTTTTATTAGATTATAATTAGAATATATTTTATTTTATTTAAAAGATTTTGTTTTATTAGAATATGTTATTAATACTGCACAGTAAATTAATATGAACCGTCCGTTTAAAAGTAAATTAATCTGGACCGTTCATGAATTAGTTATTATTCAGTCCATTCTCCTATAAATAGAAGCTCATTCCTTCATTATTTCTTACGAAGTCATTGAAACTCTAGAGAGAGAAACTATAGAGAGAAAGAAGAAAAGTATTCTGCTACTTCACTACTCCTATATCCATTTTCTTCTAAGGTAAGGAATATTATTTGTTGTACTCATAAGGGGTATTATTCTTTCGTATTCATGAAGAGAGTTATTTTCTTTCAATACTCGTAAGGGTTGTTATTCCAGTCTTTATTATTATGTTGGAATAACCTGTCTATGCGAAGTACCGCATACATGGTGAAATTCTTCTGTTATTCCATTCTTTACTATTCTGTTGGAATAACTTGTCTGTGCGGTCTATCGCATGCCTGATGAATTCTGTTGTTATGCCATTCTTTATTATTCTGTTGGAACATCATGTCTGTATGGATTACGCATGACCTAGTTCCATTCTTTATTATTTTGTTGGAACATCCTGTCTGTGCGGATTACGCATGACCTAGTTCCATTATTTATTATTCTGTTGGAATATTCTATATGTGCGGGTTACGCATGAGCTGGTTCCATTCTTTATTATTCTTTTGGAATAATCTATCTACGTGGATTACCGCATGGCGGAAAAAATCCATTTGCGGTTTCATATATTCTATTATACTCAGTTGGTTAAATTTTTGGCTTCTATACTCCATGAAATTAGTGGAATATCCTTGATATTTGCGCTTCATCCAATATCTTTTCATGGAAATATTCTTCAGAGCATTCTTGAATTTTACTCCACAAAGCAGTATCATGTTGACAATTTGGACGTTATTGAGTTCATGATAAATTAACTTATAAATCTTTAAAATTTATTCTTTAACTTGTTTTATTGAATTGTCATTATCCTCATGCTTATATTATGTTGAAAGTCATATGTGGCCTGTAGTGCATAGATGGACTTGGTATGATTATGACAAGGGATTATTCGGTATAAT
The DNA here is from genome assembly GCA_020205605.1 of Panax ginseng. Classification (NCBI taxonomy): domain Eukaryota; kingdom Viridiplantae; phylum Streptophyta; class Magnoliopsida; order Apiales; family Araliaceae; genus Panax; species Panax ginseng. Next base: position 79,788,986 of record CM035136.1, on the reverse strand, counting down.
TATGACCGTAATGTTACAAATGATATGGTAAAAAGTCCTCATTGGCCCGTAGTGCATTGATGGACAGTTTTCTGGTATGATTGGGGCTATGGATTCTCTTCAGCCAAGGGTGCAAAGATGAATTGTTTTATGGCATGATCAGAACCATTGATGAAAACACGATTATCTTTGGCCCGTAGTGCATGGATAATTCATGGTCGTGATACTAAAGAATATCATTGGCTCGTAGTAGTGTGAGGATGATTTAATGATGTGGATTATTTATTGTCGAGTCTCGTGATAATAGTAATGAAAAACCTTTTAAATCATAGAAGATAGTAGATTTTATTCTCTACTTGACTCATCTAATGGATTACTTATTCCGCTGCAGTTGTTGATCTAAAACTTGTTGTCTATTATATTCTATCAGTTGTTATACTATTGAAGGCTAATGATAATTTATTCTCGCATTATCTTAGTCATAATATTTCTTCTTCTTCAATTCCACGGATTTGGTGTTCATCAGATAAATATCATCTATCTATCTACCCATAATAAATGCAAACCATGCAATAGATAGAAATAAAAATTTCCTTTAAGGGTTACAACATCTAATAATAATACAATCCCAAAGTTAAACTAACCTTAAACATCCGTGTATGAAAATCATAAACAAATAAGTCTTAAACAACATCATTAACTCAAGTCTAACATAAATACATCATCAAATAAAATAACAAGTCTTCATCACTTTGCTAACTTTGCCCTTGCCTTTTACTAGTGGAAGGTTCATCGCTTCTTTTCGTTCTTAATCGCAATGTTATTATTAAGCAAGAGTGAGCACTATTGCCCACAAGTATAATAATGAAATAACAAGATAATAACATGCGAGTAAATCAAAGACATCCGAATAAAAGCTCAACTTTTGAATCAAGAATGAATAACAAGAATCAAAAGAATTTCGAGGGTCATAAGACCTTGAACTATGTCCTAGGTTATCAAGGGTTATACTTGAAACCTTTAACAAACTATAAGACTATGGACCTTTCTACTGCATTTTAGGGGGATCAAACCTTAGTACCACATCGTGCATAATATCTTAACGCTAACGATAAGTAAATCCTTTGCAGGTTGTTCATCTCAGTTTGACATTCGAGTCCCGCACAAAGGAAGTTTGGTTTGGATAATTCATCAAGGGTTCTCAAATTTAGAACGCTTTATCAACTATGGACTAGTCGAATCAATAAGGGTTCGCTAGTCTAATAAGGTTCAATAATAATGATATTCAAATTGAATAATAATCTCAAGAAGTATACAATAGACAATTATTGTATAACCGAATCATGCTTTGAAAAGATAATCAATCTTTAATATAACATTTGAACTTGAATAATAGTAATGATAATTTACTCGAGGTAAATAATAAACTTGAACAATAATGACAAGTAGGTTAGGAAACTTGCCTCGTATGTAGATTACACTTTAACTAAGCACGCTCTTTGAATTTAATCCTACATACCATTCACATTCACAATACCAGCTTAATTATAACTTAACTAATCATCATAAACTCATTCTCTTTGTCTAAACTTTGATTATTAACTATACTTAGTCAAATTATCACTTTGTCACATAATTTGTACTTCATGAAATAATAAGCTAATTATGTATTCAATAATTCAATCCACATGTAATTATGTTATTTACATGTTAAACAACTATTTTAACATCTCATTATACTTCTAACATGTTTACATGTTCATTAAATTAATTTACTAACACATTGTTAGACTTAAACATTTTAAAAATTACATTTCGAACTTTTCGAGAGAGAATCATAGCGCTATGCCACTTTACATTTATATTCTCAGATTCATACAGGTCGCATGCACGCAAGGCGTCATGGCATCAGACACACATGGCATCATGGCTGAAACTTAAGCATGGCATATCATGCAGATGATGTTTAGATGTTCAGAGATCACATGGCACAAGCATGATGATTTAGAACTCAGTAAATTGCAATTCATGCAAAAATGCGCGTAACATGCCAAAACTTCCAATTTATTATTTACTACACTAAATTAGACATACCCACATGTTATAATTCATATATAATCATAACTCAACATTTATAGAATGATTTTAACCCATTAAAACACATAATCACAGTAATTAAAATATGCAAATTTCATCGATTTTGATGTTCTTGAAGGTTTTGAAAAATAAAACATGAAAATTGACACTACGGATTCAAGTATAACAATCAATCCGCTTATTTAAACTTTGGTCTCTTCAGATCAACATGCATAATAATATACGAGTGTAAAATTTAGAATAATATATGATCAACACATGAAATATCACGATAAGGCCATATGGCCAAAACCCAAACTGTAAATTTTTGAAATAACAAGTCATTATATTATTATTAAACTCATGATATGGAAATCATATATATATATATAAAGCATGTTATATATGACATGAAATCACGTATATAACATATAGTCAATACACTTTCCAAACCACGTAGAATTTTACAGTAAATTGAGAGAGCCATATTTTATAACATTAAAATGACGTAGAAAAAAGAATGGGTTAAAGGGATTACCCAAGAATAGAATTAAAAGAAGATGAATTTCTTCTCGATTGACTTCTCACAATTCTCTAAAATACTCTCTCAATTCTCTCTCTTTCTCTCAGATCTCTCTCTACTATGTATTCTAGACTTAGGCAATTAATGAAGAAAAGAAAGAAGAATACGATATATAAGAATATAAATCGACAAGATTATGGTCAATTACTCCATCATGGGTTAATCGCTCATAATAACCCCTTTTAAGGCCATGTTTGGCTAGTTTAATTGATTTAAAACTCATTTAATTTAATAAACTTTTTTATCATATAGTTTAATAAATGTCACACTCCTTCTTATAAAATAAATCAATATCTTATTTAATTTATTTTAAATAAAATATAATAATTTCTCATAAATTCACATAGTCACATAAATAATTTTCTCATTAATAAATAATGTCAAATTATTAACTCTCTAATTAATAATTAAATTAATTAAATAACATCATGCTTAATTAAATATTTCATTTAATTCAATAAGCTCACATAATTACATACTTTGAATAATAATTATTTCCACATTAATTTAATAAATGTAACACATATAATTAAATTAATCTACCACAATTGCATCAATTAATTATTTAATCTAATAATTAAATCATCAAAAAATATTTATTTAATTCAATAAATATTAAAATTAAATTACAAAATCTCTCGCTCATTACATCTTTCCCCTTAAAAGGATTCTGTCCCGTAATCACGACTCAATAAATTCGACCTGCTACATTCTCCCCTTACAAAGATTCTGTCCCCGTAATCGCTACACATAATTAAGTAAATAAATGAGGGTAATTCTTCATCATATTCTCTTCGAGTTCCCACGTAGCTTTCTTCAAATATTGTGGTTCCTCCAAATTACCTTAATGTAAGGTATAACTTTATTTTCGAGAACTTGTTCTTTTTTACGATAATTTTGGAGAATTTCTTCTTCAGAAGATAAGTCTTTCTCAAAATGCAGGGTTCGTATTCAATTACATGCTTGTAATCGGCTTTGTAGGGTCGTAATACGTAAACATGGAAGACGCTAGGACATTCTCGAGTGCCGGAGGTAAGGCTACCTCGCAGATTTAACTTCTCCGATTCTTCTCAAGATTTCAAAGGGTCCAATGAATCTTGGGCTCAATTTTCCTTTCTTTCCTAACTCGATCTTCCCTTCCAGGAGAGACCTTCAAGAAAACATAACTACCGATTCAAACTCGATATTTTTACGATGTGGATCAACAGATTTTTTTTCGTCGATCTTGAGCCGCTACTACCGTGTGTTTCGGATCACTTTGACTATTTCGCCGTCTTCATTCATTGTACTCAATTTTCGCCCTAAGAAATTGTCTTTCACCAACTTCATCCCAAAGAAAGTTTGGAGTTCTCAGACTTTTTCATCAGATAACGCTTCGTAAGGCGCAAGATGCCAATACTAGCGTGGTAACTGTTGTTGTAGCCATTTTAACTCTACTAATGGTAGGTGATCATCCCAATTTCCTTTAAAGTCCATCACATGTGCTCTTAGCATATCTTCTAATGTTTGAATTGTTCGCTCGCTTCTCGTCTCATCTGCTTGAGGGTGATAAGTCAGACTCATTCGCAATTGCATACTCCATGCATTCCTCAAGACGTTTCCGTAAATTTGATGTGAAGCGTTGATCCCTATCTCAAATAATTGATAATTTAACTCGCGTGCCTCAAACAATCTCTTTTACGATAGCCTCGCTAACCGATCTAAGTTGAATCTTATTTTGATCGGAAGGAAGTGTGCAGATTTCGTCACCATTAACGATAACCCATATACGCGTCAGAGCTTTCTCGAGTCGCTTCCGGAAAGGCCAACCACTAAGTCCATTGTAATATGTTCCCATTTCCATTCTGGGATCTCTAATGGTTGTAGTAATCCACTTGGTCTCTCGATGTTCGCTTTCACTTTCTCGACAGTCGACACTTGGCAACACATTTCGCAACATCACGCTTCAAATTTGGCCACCGTAAATGTTGTCTCAAGATCTTGATACATCTTGGTACTACCAGGTGAATCGAATATCGTGAACTATGAGCCTCGCTCAAAATATCTTCCTTAATCTCTTCAGATCAAGTGGTACCCAAATTCTACTCTCAAATCTCAAAGATTCCTTCCTTATCCATCTTAAATCTTGCCTCGGTTCCTTCAGATATCTTCTTTGTCACCTTTTTACATTCTTCATCCTCAAGTCGAGCCTCCTTTACTTTATCTAAGAGAGTTGTACAGATTGCATCCAAATAGCTTCTCATCAATCTCCATAGGATACTTCACTTCCAACCAGTTTCTCCATTTCGTAATTAGCTCCTCCCGAGCAAATAACATCATCAATTTCTCAATTAACCCTTTCTACTTAAGGCGCCTAAGAACCACATTTGCTTTTACCCTGATGGTATATAAAATCTCACAATCGTAATCCTTAATTAATTCCAACCATCTTCTTTCGACGATATTCAAATCTTTCGCGTGAAAATATATTTTAACTCTTGTGGTCCAGATATATTTCACACTTCTCCCCGAGAGATAGGCTCCAAATTTTCAAAGCAAAAACAATCGCAATTTAACTCCAAGTCATGGGTCTGATATCCCTTCTCGTAATCCTTCAATTGTCGGATGCATACGCAATGACTTTTTGCATTTTGCATCAAAGACACAACCAAGTCCTTTATGCGACGATCACTATAAACAACAAAATTTTCAGATCATCCTAAGAGATAACACAGGGCCAGACTCAACCTCTTCTTCAATTCTTGAAAACTTTCTCACACTTATCCGCCCAAACAAATTTCACAAATTTTTCGAAAGTTAAATTTGTTAACTGAGTTGCGATCTTGGAAAAGTCTTGTATGAACCTTCTATAATATCCCGCCAATCCAAGAAACTTTCTTACTCGACGGCTTTCTCTATTGATCCCAGCTTAATCACGGCTTCTACTTTTGATGGATCTACCAAAATTCCATTTTTATCGATCACGTGACCAAGAAATTGTACTCGCTCAATCCGTAATCGTGATTTCAAAAATTTAGCATACAACTTCTCCCTTCTCAATACTTCCAACGTTAACCTCAAATGTTCTTCGTGTTCTTCTTTGGTTTTGGAATATACCAAAATGTCATCTATAAATACCACCACTTAATTTGTCCAAAATGGCTTGAACACACCATTCATTAGTCCCATAAATGCCGCAGAGCATTCGTAAGACCAAACGACATTACTAAAAATTCAGAGTGACCATATCGCATCGCTCTAACGCCGCCTTCTAGACATCCTCCGCCTCACCTTCAGCTTGATGATAACCGCTTCTCAAGTCTCTCTTGGAAAAGTATCTCGCTTCCCTTCAATTGATCAAACAGTCATCGATCCCCAGAATGGATATCGTTTTAATCGTGACCTTATTCAGCCTTCAGTAGTCAATGCAGTCGATCGATCCATCCTTCTTTTTTCACAAACAACACCAACGCTTCCCCACTACGATACGCCTATTGAATGTACTTTTGTCCAACAATTTTGTAGTTGTACCATTAATTCCTTCATCTCATCGTGTGCCATTCGAGATGGTGCCTTCGATATTGGAGCAGCTTCCGGCGCCAAATCGATCACTTAAATCTACCTCTCTATCCGTGGAAGTCCCGTAAATCGTCTGAAATACGTCGATTAAGTCCCCACAATCCAGATTTCTTCTACCTTCGGATTCTCTTTTCGACTATCGACTATGTAAGCTAAGTATCCTACACAAACCTTGTCTTTAACAACTTCCTCGGCTCAGATCATCGCCGACAACTCGCTTGTCTAGCGATTTGCTACTATAAAATACAACCTTCGATTTGAGTCATAAGGTTAATACGCTTTTTTTTGGCAATCAATTACGACTCGTAATTGAATAACCACCATTCCCAAAATAACGCCAAATTCCCCAAGTCTAATAGGATAAGATCTACGCTCATGATATTACCCTTAATATCCACTCTACAGCTTTCTTATGTGTACATATTTAACAGGATTATTTCTATTCGCAATTTCTATGTTCATGGGTAATCCAATTCATTCTTAGGCAAATCTAAATTTTGGCAAAAATCATCTGATATAAAGGAACAAGTAGCACCTTAATCAAATAAAACATAAGCATTAATTTTATTGATCGGAATGATACCCGACACCACATCACGGATCGAATCGCATCTTCGCACCGCCATGTTGAAAGTCCCAAGGTTTTATTTATTTGTCATGGTTGGTCCGTGATGGTTAAGGCATTTCCACCGTTATTTCTCGTTTCCTCCCCGATCCCCGACCTCCCGATCCCTTCTTGGGACAAACTTCGCCAGATGGTCCTTCAACCACAAGTAAAACAAGCACCCTTCTTTCGGTTTCGATATTTGGTGCTATGTGGCCTTCCCGACCACAATTGTAGCACACACTTTTTTCCTTTCATACAAACTCCCCAGATGGGCTTTCCCGCAAGTCCGCATGCTTCGATTCTTTTCTTCCGATTACCTTGTTGATTCCCCGATGATGAGTCGTTGCTCCACCTTTTCTTCTCGATTGAAATTTCCACCTCCCCCGTGCTACTTCCAATCGCCTTGTTATTAATTTCACCTTCACTCTTCTTCTTCTTCTTCGATCTTGATTGTACTTGGTCACCGTGATCGCTTCCTCCTTCAACGAGGATGGCCTTTTCCAAAGACTCCGCAAATGTGTTTATCTCAAACATTGATACTTTCATCAGACACCCAAGGCTTTAGTCCTTGTTCAATCTTCTTCCGCTTTTCTCTCATCTGTGTACTTGATACGGGCTAACCTTGCTAACTCTTGAATTTAGCCGCCAGAAGTCGCACGCCATGTTTCCTCGCTTCGCCTGTAAATTGAACTTCCATCCGATTCTCGCGAACTAGTTGGGAAATACATTTCAAAAACATTTCTTTAAATCTCTCCCACGTAATTACACCTTCACCTCCTCACTTTTTTGTTTGTTTGCCACCAAGAGCTAGCCTCGCACTTCAAAGATAAACGTTGCAAAAGCGGTCTTCTTCGTCTTCTAACCCTAGCAACGCCGAAAAACCTTCTCCATTTCCATAACCCACGTTTGAGCCTCGATTGGGTTCATGGAACCTTTGAACTCGGGCGGTCCCACCGCCTTGAAGTCTTTAAACGTTGTGTTTGGTGGAGCTTGAGGTTGATTATTCATGGCTCCAGCCAAGAAGTTAACCAAATCACGCACGGATTAGCGCTGGCATTATTGTTATTATTGGTCGACTCTTCCCGAGTTTATTATTGACGTTGTTGTTTTCTCTCATGCATATTTTTCTCGTTAATAAACGCTTATTAGAACTTTATTTATTTCTCTAAATAGTTAAGGCATTACTCAACAATTTAATATATCACTTAACACATCATCTCAAACAACTTGATATATTTGCATTCAAATCAAAGTTTTAACATTAAACGATATAAAGATAATCGCTATTTACATCAACTATCCTCGAATAAAGAATCCATGTGATTTAAAACATTCAAATATTCTTTCGCTCATAAACACGCCGTAATTTACATCTAAAAACTAATTAAGTTCTTCACATAATTAAATAAATCATATCACCGCTTCATCAAGGTAATCGATTAGCCTTGTTACGCCCTCTTCTAAGATGCGATGCATCGTCTCCGCGATCCATCATGTACAATGGTAGTCCTTCGAACCGGATTGGGTACCTCAAAACTCGATCTTGGGTCTCATTCATCGCTTTGTTAAGTGTAGAGTACGCTTCCTCAATCTTCGCTTTCTTTGCACGACTATCATCCTCTCTCGCACACTTCATCACCGACGTGATTCTTACCCCCTTTCTTCCTCTCGCTATGTTCAAATTTTTCTGAGGTTTCCTTCGCCTTCTTCGCTTTCTATATCTCCTGGCCTTATCTTCGCTTTGACCTTCTCATGGACCAAATCCCATTCTACATTTGCCACCGAGAGTGAAGAGTCAAATCTCCTCTCCTTCGCTTCTAGAGTAATATGTCAATAACCGCCGCTTCACCAAAACTCGACCTCATCTCAGAATCTCCACGTTACTTTGGTCAGATAACGTGTCATACATCTCAAAGATCAATCTGCGGTACCGTGGTAACTCCTCTTCTTCTCTTCCTCTTCCTCAACAAATCCTCCTCAGATCCTCCTCAGATCGGGCCCTGTGTTCATGCTCCCGACCAACAACTATGATCAATGGAGATGATTCCTCTCGCACCACCGCTCCCTAACGACATGAATGTCTCTGGCTCCTCCTCCGCTTGCATTATAGGTACACGGGTTCCTCCTCAAGAGGTACTATAGGTACACCCGGGTTCTTCCTCCCCAAACTTGACTAGCTTCTCCAACATTCACATCCCCGACAACAAAATTTTAAGTTTTAGTTACTAAGTCAGATCATCTAACGATACTTTAACACATAAACACATAAGGTCTTTTATTATCTTCAATGAATTACATAAATTCATTTCTTATAACTCGATAAGAGTTTTCCATCACTATCTTCTTTCTATAAGGCTACTACCTAAGGTTGTTCCCCACCTAAGGTTCATAACCCACATACTTTGATACTAACTTGTGACACCCCAAAACCGGGTACTTCAATTCCACGGATTTGGTGTTCATCAGATAAATATCATCTATCTATCTACCCATAATAAATGCAAACCATGCAATAGATAGAAATAAAATCTTCCCTTTAAGGGTTACAACATCCTAATAATAATAATACAATCCCAAAGTTAAACTAACCTTAAACATCTCGTATGGAATCATAAACAAATAAGTCTTAAACAACATCATTAACTCAAGTCTTAAACATAAATACATCATCAAATAAAATAACAAGTCTTCATCATTTGCTAACTTTGCCTCGCCTTTACTAGTGGAAGGTTCATCGCTTCTTTTTCGCTTTTTAATCGCAATGTTATTATTAACAAGAGTGAGCACTATTGCCCACAAGTATAATAATGAAATAACAAAGATAATAACATGCGAGTAAATCAAAGACATCCGAATAAAAGCTCAACTTTTGAATCAAGAATGAATAACAAGAATCAAAAGAAGATTTCGAGGGTCATAAGACCTGAACTATGTCCTAGGTTATCAAGGGTTATACTTGAAACCTTTAATACCATAAGACTATGGACCTTTCTACTGCATTTTAGGGGATCAAATTTTAGTACCATATCGCGGCATAATATCTTAACGCTAACGATAAGTAAATCCTTTTCAGCAGGTTGTTCATCTCGCATTGACATTCGAGTCCGCACTAAAGGAAGTTTGGTTTGATAATTCATCAAGGGTTCAAATTTAGAACGCTTTATCAACTATGGACTAGTGAATCAATAAGGGTTCGCTAGTCTAATAAGGTTCAATAATAATGATATTCAAATTGAATAATAATCTCAAGAAGTATATACAATAGGACAATTATTGTATAACCTGAATCATGCTTTGAAAAGATAATCAATCTTTAATATAACATTTGAACTTGAATAATAGTAATGATAATTTACTCGAGGTAAATAATAAACTTGAACAATAATGACAAGTAGGTTAGAAACTTGCCTCGCAATGTAGATTACACTTTAACTAAGCACGCTCTTTGAATTTAATCCTACATACCATTCACATTCACAATACCACGCTTAATTATAACTTAACTAATCATCATAAACTCATTCATTCTTTGTCTAAACTTTGATTATTAACTATACTTAGTCAATTTACCACTTTTGTCACATAATTTGTACTTCATGAATATCAAGCTAATTATGTATTCAATAATTCAATCCACATGTAATTATGTTATTTACATGTTAAACAACTATTTTAACATCTCATTATACTTCTAACATGTTTACATGTTCATTACATTAATTTACTAACACATTGTTAGACTTAAACATTTTAAAAAATTACATTTCGAATTTTTCGAGAGAGAGGCATGCCGCCACTTTTATTTTTGATCTTTCATCACATGCGCATGGATACATGGTCATATCATCATGACGTCATGCAGGCATCATGCCAAATGCATGATGTATACATGCTGATGAGATTGACTGCATGACATCAAGCTGCATGACAATGCGCAAAACTGCTTGAAAGCAATTTCAGCAAAAATTGCAGTAACATGCCAAAAAACTCCAATTTAAAATATTACTACACTAAATTAGACATACCCACATGTTATAATTCATGTATAATCATAACTCAACATTTATATAAATGATTTTAACCCATTAAAACACATAATCACGTAATTAAAATATGTGAATTTCACCGATTTTGATGTTCTTGAAGGTTTTGAAAATAAAACATGAAAATTGACACTACGGATTCGTTATAACAATCTAATCCGCTTATTTAAACTTTGGTCTCTTCAGATCAACATGCATAATAATATAGAGTGTAAAATTTAGGATAATATATGATCAACACATGAAATATCACGATAAGGCCATATGGCCAAAACCCAAACTCAGTAAATTTTTGAAAATAGCAAGTCATTATATTATTAAACTCATGATATGGAATCATGCATATATATATATATAAAGCATGTTATTTATGACATGAAATCACGTATAACACATAGTAATACACTTTTTCAACCACGTAGAATTTTACGTAAAATTGAGAGCCATATTTTATAACATTCAAATGACGAAAAAAAGAATTGGGTTAAAGGGATTACCCAAGCGTAGAATTAAAAGAAGATGAATTCTTCTCGATGACTCTCACAATTCTCTAAAATAACTCTCAATTCTAAACTCTTTCTCTCAGATTCTCTCTCTGTTATGTATTCTAGACTTAGCAATTAATGAAAAAGAAAGAAGAAGAGAATACGATTATAAGAATCAATCGACGAAGATTATGGTCGCTACTCCATCATGGGTTAATCGCCATAACTCCCCTTAAGGCCATGTTTGGCTAGTTTAATTGAGATTAAAACTCATTTAATTTAATAAACTTTTTTATCATATAGTTTAAAAATGTCACACTCCTTCATAAAATAAATCAATATCTTATTTAATTTATTTTAAATAAAATATAATAATTTCTAAATTCACATAGTCACATAAATAATTTTCTCATTAATAAATAATGTCAAATTATTAACTCTCTAATTAATAATTAAATTAATTAAATAACATCATGCTTAATTAAATATTTCATTTAATTCAATAAGCTCACATAATTACATATTTGAATAATAATTATTCTCCACATTAATTTAATAAATGTAACACATATAATTAAATTAATCTACCACAATTGCATCAATTAATTATTTAATCTAATAATTAAATCATCAAAAATATTTATTTAATTCAATAAATATTAAAATTAATTTACAAAAATCTCGTAAGGTTATAGCCTAAGGTCTAACCCACCTAAGGTTTCTAACCCAAAGCTCTGATACCAACTTGTAACGTCCCCAAATTCAGGTACTTGAAACTCGAACTCAGTGCTTTACGATACCATTTCTATGGGCGGAATAATACTAATAATAATAACAATAATATAAATACCAAACTTAATTTACATATATCAGAGTTTAATCCCAGGTACACGACCTTTACTACACTTCATTACATGATAGATAATAAATGTCATTGCCTTAATAATAATTTGAGTGCCCAGCAAGTAATAACAATTATAAATATTAGCTGAAAGGATTAAATGTTTTCTTTATACATCACTTCTACAACGATTCAATAGTTGTGAAGTAAACTAAACCGATAATAATAACATAACAACTCTATCTCACAATTTTGAAACTACGTACTGGCTATAAATGGGTATTAGTTGACATGCTATGAACATTGTTTTTAGTTTTTCCTAAGGTTTAGCAGAACTTCATCTGCAAACCGTCTTAACTTAAATGAACGAGGGTGATCTGCCCAATGTGCCCTGTATTGATCAATACTACATGCAAGAACGATATTATCGTTCACTCTATCCACCTTAGGCGCATAAAAGTTTTCCCTTGATCGGGATGTTCATACTTAGTCTAGAATCCGAATCAAAACAATTTGATTGGATACCAGAAGGTTTTATCATATTGAACGATATTTCTAAATCGTGTCTAGGTGATCAAATAGCTTAGATATATATATATATATATATATATATATATATATATATATATATATATATATATATATATATATATATATATATATATATCAACATGTGATTAAATATAATGATTATCCAAGTGAGGACACTTGTCAGACAACCATATTTCAAATTATGAATGTAATATATATATGAGTTATATAATCTAATATCATGTTAATAAACAATGATCGAATATAATATATAAGATAATAGGGTTAATAATCTAGTACAATATTAATATAAATCTGAATCTTCTTACTTATGTCCATTGCATAAAGAAAATGCAAAGGTAGGATACTTGCCTGATCTGCTGCTTACAGTTACGCAACTTAGAGTTATCTTTTATATAGCAACCTATCAGTAATAAAATCATTTTACTGATTAGAATAACATATTGTAACACATAATACTGCTTATTGCAGTCAGCACATAACCTACTCACATTGTCACACATATTCAAAAGTCATTGAATCATAAACAAACATTAATACAGTCAAAATATCTAAGTCTGGATCAATTTCTGAAACATGTCGGTGTACCGACGGCTTTATCAGGTAATTATCGAGTCTAAGACTCTATCCTGTTGTTCAATATATGTAAGTATCAGTCATATTATTTTTAAATGACTTATAATAATTTTTAAACATTTATTATAATTTATCATGAATTTTCAAATGATTTAAATATTAAATAATTCAATTATCATTATTATTTAATTAATATTAAACTATTAATGAAACCATTGCCAAAATATTAAAGTTATTTATAATAACTTTTAAAGTATTAATATTATCCTTAAATGATTTTTAAAATAATTAAAATCATTTTTAAATAATTACCATTAATATTTAATGCGAAAAGGGACAAAAAAACCCCTGATGTTTGCCCCAATGTCCCACTTGCACCCTAAACTAATTTTTTTTTCTAAAAGTACCCTTAACGTTACATTATTGGGTCATCCGTGCCCCTGCCGTTAACAAAAAACAAACAGGGTTAAAATGTGATGACGTGGCAGGCTTAAATATAAAATATATTCTAAATAAAACAATATATATCATTTAATCAAAAAAATACTAAAATTAAAAATAAAAAAGTATAACATATTTACATTATTTAATCAAAATAATAAAATTCAAATTATTTTGTTAACTAATCAAAACAACTAATTAAAAAATAAGTTGTATAATATATGTACATCATTTAATCAAAATACTTAAATTACTAAAATTATAATACTAAATAATATTTTTAAAATTCAAAAGCTGGAGTATTATGATTATTTTAGTAATTTTAATATTAATTTTAAAATCATATCAATTTAAAAATATTATGATGTAATTTGAATTTTCTAATACATTTTTTAAAATATTATTACATCATCAAATTATAACATATCTTTGTTATGTATAGATTATTACATCATCAAATTATTTATATTATTTATAACATATATAGATTATGTATAGATTATTACATCATCAAATTTTATATAGTTTAAAAATATTATTTAGTATTATGATTTTAGTAATTTAAAATTTTATATCAATTAGTATTTAGTATTATGATTTTAGTATTTTAATGATGTAATTTGAATTTTGTTTTTTGATTAATTAACAAAATAATTTGATTTTTAGTATTTTTTAATTTGATTTTTTTTAGTATTTTAGTATTTTTTTTAAATTAGTATTTTAGTATTTTTTTAAAAAAATTAGTATTTGATGTAAATATGTTATGTTTTGAATTTTAGTATTTTGATTAAATGATGTAAATATGTTAAACAACTTATTTTATTTAATTAGTTGTTTTCATTAGTTAACAAAATAATTTGAATTTTATTATTTTGAATAAATGATGTAAATATGTTATGTTTTTTTTTCTTTTGAATTTTAGTATTTTTTGTTTTGATTAAATGATATATATTATTTTATTTAGAATATATTTTATATTAAAGCCCGCTTACATCATCATATTTTAACCTGTTTGTCTTTTGTTATTAAGTAAGTAGGCACAACGGTGACATAAAAATATAACGTTAAGGGTACTTTTGGAAAAAAAAAATTAGTTTAGGGTGCAAGTGGGACATTGCGATAAACATCAGAGGCTTTTTTGACCCTTTGCCCAATATTTAATTATTAATGTATTATTCATCAAAATATAAAAAGTCTTTAATTATAACTTAAAATATTTTTAATCCATTTATTTCCTTTTTAAATTATTTTTAAATTAATAAAACCATTTTTAAATTATTCATTTAATATTATTATTAAATAACTCTAATATCATTTATAATAAATTAATAATCATTAATATTAAATTATTAATGAAATTATCCTTTAAATATTAAAAATTATATTTTATAACTGAAATTATCTTTAAATGATTTTTATAATATTACAATCATTTTAAACTAATTTATCTAATATAATTATTAAATAACTTTAATATCATTAATAATAATTAATTAATGAAATTTACTTTTAAATATTGAAAGTTATATTTTATAACTTGAAATATTTTTAAATACGTTATTATTATTTAAAATGATTTTAATATAATAAAATCATTTTTAATTTATTTATTTAATTTATTTATTAAATATCTTAATTATCATTAATATTAATTTATTAATGAAATTTATCACAAAATATTAAAAATAACTTAAAATATTTTCTTATACCATAATATAATTTTAAATGATTTTTCAAGTATTAAAATCATTTTTAAATAATTTATTTAATATTATAATTAAAAAATTAAATACCATTAATATTCCAAAAATATTAAATATTTATGAAATATATTCAAAATAATTAAAACTAATTTTGGACTTTAAAATAATTTTTAATAATTTATTATGTATTTTTTATAATTTAAAACTATTTTTTTTCTATTTATTTTATTAAAATAATTAATTTTCAAAACTATTTGTCGCTAAAGGGCCCTATAGCGACGAAACTGTCGCAATAGGTGTTCTTGAGCTGTTCTTGGCCAAACCCATAAACTAATGTCAGTTACCGAGTGGGCATGTTTGACCAAGAATCATTTACTGTATGTTGCGTTTCGGGGCATGTTATTGGTCAGATCCTGTAGTACTAGTGTAGGACTACATTATTCAACAACAAGCAAGTTCATAAAACATATAACCAATGAGATCTGAGCCTCCAAAAGTATTGTTAGGACTGTTCTTCATTTCTGGGTTACCCAGAAATGAAGAATAGATCATGGGTCATACATGTTATCCTTGTAATGTTTTTATGATCTATAAGCTGCAGTGTGTAGCCAACATGTAGGATTACAGATTCATTACATAAAATCTTCAAAACAAATAATACAACAAGAAGATACAATCTGGTCAACGCATGTCAGAAATATGGTGCAACCAGTTTCTGGAAATTCCCAGAAATAGAGAATATGGCCGGATGGCCTACTTTGACCGGCCGCTGAATCCAACCTACTTGATATCTAGATGTAATAAAAGCATAGATCGATAGTTTACATAATATACTGCAACATGGGTTCAACAAAAAATACAAAACATCAAAAACCTGACAGATCTAGAGCCTTAAATATCTTGTCAGACACTGAAAACCCATTTCTGGGTTACCCAGAAATGGTCCGGTCATGGTCGGTTAACGACCTTTGACCAAGAATAACTTGCAAACTGGACCCGATCTAAGTATGATTCTTGATCCAGATCAAAGAGCACATAACAGACTACATATTTAAAACATTAAACAACAAAAATCATGATCATGCAAGAATCTAGAGCTGCTGACATTCATTGTCAAACCACCAAGAATTTTTTTTCCAGATTTTATAGAATCTCAAATTTGAGCCTCTAGATGTTATGGATCTAACATCTAGCAACCCAGATCATCATTATACAATATATCTAACATGTTTAACACACAAAAAAACAACATCTAACATGGGATCAGTGGACAGATTTTTCAAGCTAGGGTTTATACCTTGATGATCAATCTCTGATTCTGGCTTCTAATGTTTGTTATATGTATTAGTGGGGCTAGTATTTGGGACTGAAAAACTTATGAAATTCGTGGCTTTAGGTAAGAGAGATAGTTGTTAAGAGCTTAGAGTGCAAAATGAGCAAATGAGTACATTTTCTCTCTCTTAATCCTTTTATATAAATTAGATGCATGTAACTTGTATAATATAATGGCTGATATGGTAGATTTCAGTCACATGGAAAAGTCAAGGTGGTTCACCAACTCCCATATTGGCTAGATATGCAAGTAAGCTCAAATAATACAAGAGGGGCATTTTAGTCTTTTTGCTTGGAATTTTAATTGCATTTGTGTAAACTTGTCCCAAACCCTTAGGGTTTGACCCTAAGGTCTTGCACAATTAATTTTGTAGGATTTCTAATTAAGCAAAAATAAATAAATAAAATTTTAGCTTCTAAAAATTTGAAATTAGGGGTACCTTAACTAAATTAGGTTTCTATTTAAATTATACAAGAACATTAGGG